>PCDM01000018.1:0-4800000 GCA_002778215.1 Esteya vermicola | reverse complement strand
CAGTAAAGTTGTTTGACTGTAAACTTTCTGCCATTTTCTCAGGAAATGTTGCGCGGCGAGAATCGCCCTGCCAATCTTGCCAAGTAGTCTCATCATCGAGATAGTATGTATTGTCTCGTGGGGGAGACTGCACCGGTATATAGCGTTTATATATAACATGTATGCTCCATCGGCAAAGAGACGATGGGGGTGATATATCACCATAGCTAGATATGCCACTGAGGTAAGTGATGGCTGACTTTCTAACGTGGTGGCTCGAAAAATGGTTAGAAGGGCATGCTATTTTTTGCTGAACCATGCTAGCATTCCACTGCTCTGGTCCTCGGCCCCAATACTTAGCAGTGACAAATTGTTGGAGCCAAAAATCGTTCAAAAATTTAACAGTGATTCTAAAAGGTCATTAGAATTTCAACGACCATTTGGCTTCAATGGTCTTACTTTCGATCCTCCTCATCCATGCCTCTCAGCAACTGCATAAAGTTTCCACGAAGAAACATAGCCGAGCGGTCGTGCATAACCTTTCTCTTGACCAATTGCGTCGTGGGTGACGGGCCTGATTGTGGTGTTTCAGGTGAATCAGCCGCGGGGGGGCTTGGAGCACTGATAAAGTCGGGCGATATCGGGATGGAACTGCTACCAAAAGGAGTCTCATGGGAAAATCCAGCAACAAGCGCGTTAAAAGGTAAATTCCACTGAAAGAATCTATACTATGTTAGGCGAATTCAGAACCTTGTGTTATAAACTTACATCCCAGGGCTAACTGGTATGCTCGGTCTTCGAAGTTGGTCATGGATATAACGCTGTAGCTGTTTCGAATCGACTTTTTTTTGGAAGCCACTTTCTTCTCTCAATAAAATGTTTTTTGAACTAACACCAGTATGCAAGTGTCTGCCCATATATGCGACGATCTCGTCCTTCTCTTTGGTTGTTGTCCGTTTCTTAAACCCCCATTTTCGAAAGTAGTATTTAAACTGGGATTCACTGGGGCGATGACTCGTTAGTTCTGGCAGGTCGTAAAACATCCCCCGTTTGGATTTTGACTCACTTGGCTGAGAAGCTATACTCTTCCTTCATGCGATTCACGAGAACTTTCAAACTCTGGCCCTCCTCTGCATAGATTTTCAGAATCACAGGTCGCAGGAATTCCCATCTCTTTGTATATGGGATCTGGAGGAATTTTTCAACCGAGGGACCACCAACGGACTCTTCGCCTGGTATCTGGTGAATGGGTTGGTTGGAATCCATATTAGAAGATTGTGTTGCAAAAGTAAACTTCGCTTCCGAGTTGTAGAAGCGAAGCAATGATACAATATGCGAACCCAACTGTTGAGCCGCAGGTTGGCAGTTAAGATACTTTATTCGACACGAGAAAATGCATATTATCGAGAAGAGGGGAACATGGATGCCTAACTTTGGGAACGCCCCACGGTTATTACGAAGTGGAGACTACAAAAGTTGAAAGACGCATAATCGGAAGCATATGGCTGGTCCACGTTACAAAAGTTTAATGGCAAATAGGAGGTGGTGTGGGGACAGGGTATGCTTTTATAAACGGCATGTTTACTTAGGCGTCAGAGTCCTTCCCAGTCAGTTGAAACAAGGTAGCTGATATCTCTCGAGCACACCTAGCCTCTGTATATAAACTCGGCGTCATATCTTCTCTGTAGGCCCCTCTTCTTTCACACCTACACTTTACATAGAATTTAATTTTCCAGTTATATTTTTATGTATCGTATCTTGAAAATTCCCGGCACTACGCCACAGTAATTCTCCAATATCCAAGATGTCGATGGTTTATGATGCCGCATCTTGCCCACGGAAGATTCCCTTATCAAATATCGAACATCAGACAGCTTCATCCCACATTAAGCTCCATTCAACTGACCAGACCATCCATGTAGGACATGTCATCCGCAGCACCGAGTCACTTCTGAAGCATATCGGAAGCCAATTCGACGGAGGTAATCGATTTTAATCTTACACACCACTGTCATGTCGTCTTTATGACGGATTGCTTACGTATTTATAGCTATTGGTGTTTATTCATCATCTATTGACCCTATTGATCTCAAATAGTACTCGATTTGTAATGCGAGGGGCGATGCATAATTCTTCGGCCACTGGGGCCTTTCTATTATACCTATTGAAAGCATTCAGGTCTTTTTGAAATATACGCATTTAGATCTTATGCCCTTTAGCAAACTAGAAATGATATGTTGACCTTTCGTGGCTAGAATATTAAATGAATTACATTTTCTCTTACGTCGAATGGAATTGTGGTAATAATAAGTACTGAGAAGGAGTAGATGTAACGCTATATCGCTACTAAATAGCCCCAAATTTAGGGTTTCATACTCCATCACTCTGTAGTCACGTTGGCTTCGCTTATACAGCTTCATGGAGAAGTGACGTATAGAAAGTCCCCCTGCTCTATGCGAGGGATCTTTAGTCAAATACTACGCTCTACTTCCTGACTAATCTGAGGAAGAATAAATTATCGACTTGATGCATTTTTGAAATGATCACAGAAGATAAAAAATATTCCCATGAAGGGCTTACATAGAAGGCTACGTACGAAAAAGCATGGCTAGCGAAGGGGGGCAAAAATCTCCGATATGTCTGGAAAATAGCAGACTGTAGAAGGGCGCACAAAAGATTTTTAAATAGTAGGTGTGATGAGCTCAACTATTACACCAACTAGTAAAGGATTTAATGAAAGCTATGAAGAGAAGAGAAGAGAATTCACAGTAGAGGAAAGGACTACGAAGTGCTACTTAAGTATTCCTTTAAGAGAAATTGTCTGTATCAGGACCCACGCCTACTGTCACGTGGGTCCTGATAGTCTGAATACGAGCCGGAGCTGCTAAGTGTGCGTCGTGTATGTACCAGGGCGCCATGGTCACGTGATATTATGGTTCAGGCAAAGCTTGAACCCTCCCTTGACAGTAGGGGCTAACCATCATCATGTAACCGCAGGGATAGGTCTTGATAAAATCTCAAATGGAGAAGCCAATGATACGGAAATCAATTACTGATTACAGTCGCCTCTTACCAGATAAGTAACATCTAGAATATGGCGATATAAACTCATTTTGACGTGGTCGGCCCACTGCATTACTGAGTCAAGCAACCGCCCGTGGGAGCCGCTAAGGCGCTGTCTTCCTTGCTAGCATCTTTGGTGGCATCGGCTTCGCCTGCCTCGGGATCCGCTGTCTTGTGGTGGCTCTGCTTGATTATGCCGACTGCAAGCGCCGTGAGGGAGACATCAAAAAGGACCCAGACAGCGGCTGCCACACCAGCGGCGGCCTCGACACACTTGAGGGCGTTCTGGTATGAGACAGACAACTGGCTGTAGTTTTCGGGATCGACATATCGAATGGTAGTAGCCTCGCCCGCGAGAGTGGCAAAAGTGGCGAGCCAGAATATATTAGAAAGGGACTCGAAGCCGCTTGAGGTTGTCAGAGAAAGGCCCGATATTGTTGCTACGAGGACGGGAATGACTTACAGATGCACATAACGATTGTAGTAGGATGGATAGCGCCAGATGGAAACATGCAGCCAGATAAAATAGACGACCGTCCAGATGAAGGAGAACCAGGATAAGGCTTCTCACGTTAGTGGACTAGATACGTGAGGCATCTGAGCTGCGACTCACCAAATCCGTCAGCCCGGTAGATGTACACAGCCAGGTCACTGCGGCTGTCGACTTCAATGAGGACCAGCCCAACTTGGGCTCCAAGCTTCGCCGCCGCGTATGCTGTCAACACGAGCACTATCAGTGCGACAAGCTGTTATCAAGGTTAGCCTGCTAATGAACACACAATAGAAATAAGTTATGCAGGAAGAGAGCATGCCAAAGAAAGGAACGAGCGAACTAACAATCTCGGCGATATGTAGAGCGTGAATCCACAGCGGCTGCACGGGGACATGTGATCGGTCCTTGGCATCGCCGGCCACGGGATACAACCATGTACGGCCCTTGAGGCACGACATAACTGGCACCTGGAAGTTCATGAGCATATTTTTCGGTGCCTTGGCTTGGGAAGCATGAACAATATCGGCCTCGGCATCCTCTGCAACTTGGCCATCTTCGACTTCGCCGTCTCCGGCAGCAGCACTAGACTCAGGATCGATATTCTGGGGTTTCTGGGGTTTGGCTGGACTGGATTTGGTCTTTGGCAGCCTGAGCTTGGCTAGTTTGGCTAAGGGGGGTGGGGAGACTGGCACATTCGCCTGGGGATTGGCGTCTCCATCAGTTAGAGCATTCTTTTTGATGTCCTTTTCCCCAACTTCTTTCTTCCCAGCCTCCTTCTTGTCAGTCGCTCCGTTCTTCGTTTCTTTCTTTGTGGCCTTCTTTTTAGCTTGTAGCTTAGACTGCTTGTTATCAGCCTGTTCCTCATTGCCGTTGTTGTGCTCTTTATTTTCGTCAATTTCCTCGGAATTTGGGGGCTCGGTTTCTGACGCATTGTTCTGGCCTTCTCCAGAACCATCCTCTTCGGTCGATACCACCTCCTTCTTGGCCCGCGAGAAGGTGGGCACCTTTACTGTAAAGGTCTTGTAAGACGACATTATGTGATAGAAAAGAGTGAAATAAAAGAATAAAAAAATGAATGACTGTAAATGAATGTAGAGTCTCGAACTCTGGTCTAGAGAAGAGAAAAGAAACAGACCATGAAGTACATTTTATGAATTGAGTTTGGAAATGTGAGAGACGGGGAATTAAAAGTAAATCAGACCATCGTAGACAGGGAAGAACAGGGGAAATTACCCCGGAACAGATCGACAGCAGTGCCATGAACTGGTTCGCAAGGAGCTTTTCATTCTCAATTAAAAAATTACTTGTAAGAAGCACACTTAAAAAAGAGTAAAGATAAATGCGTACTACGTGCTTTTTTTGGCGTCTCTGGGAAGTTCTAATGGCATAGCGCATAATATCCGTACGTCACAGACAGGTAGCAGAGTGGGTCATGGCTATGTGCTGACCATGCGTTACGCTCAGAGTTTTTCAGTAGTCTTGAAGCGATCGATCTTGCATACTCGTACTCAGAGCTGTCCGGCCCACGAGAACTGCGTAATACTACGTACAATGTGACTCAACGAATAACTCCTACATAGTAATGGTTGGCTGGCACTGCGTACTCGTATTCTTCTGTATGAAGCAGTCTCGATCCGGGTGTTTCGCCAGATTGTTTAGGTAGCTTTAGAAATATTCTGTTTCCAATGCTATTCGTCGTTTTGAAACAAGACCATGTGACATTGGCAAGCTACGCTTGGTTCGTGCCAGGATTATAGACCCTTTCCAATTTTAGTGAATAGGGGGGTAGCCATTCCATCCTGGCAGTTTGCTAGCTGCACGGTTTCACTGTGTACAAGGGATGGTGTGCAAAAATGCGAGACGTTTAAATATCCAGCCGACCACTTAGATGCAGCAGAGAAGACTCGTGAGAGTGGCTAGCAAATCCGAGGATTTTTAGTAATATGTAGCCAATTTCCTCATAACCTCGACCGCATGGTATCATTCTTATGGTAAGAAGCGTCAGCTTACTTGATATAGGGCGAGTCATCTTCCAGCAGGCCTTGGGTCACCAGTTAACAAACTGTTGACAATGACCGAATCATCTGCATAATTGCCGCCCTTGTATGGGCCATATCTTTGTTAACTCATGCTGTATTATACTTTTATTTAGTAGTTGGTGTGTTGTAACCTGTGTAGCTTTTATCTGAATCGCTATCATGACTATCTCCACCACCATCGTCTATATTAGTAGCCCTTCTCCTATTTGGCGTCGATGCTTTAGAACTAGCCCCTGTACCTCTTTCCGTTGCCGTATTTCCGATAGAGCTTGTCTCCCATAACCCACGCCGTCTTTACTTCATGTGGACAATCTGTATCAATATAGGCAATCAACCAGTCATATCTAACAGCGATAAAAAATCTGACATGGAGAAAGATGGCCCAGACAGAGCAGGAAAAGGTATACTCGCATAACCGGCCAGGGCAATACAACGATACTTCAGCTAGAGTCTACGAGTGGATTTCATGACGAATCAGCAGCAGGAATCGGTAATAAAACTAAACCAAAACAGTGCTTGTCGAGGCGGCGGTGCAGATCCTCACAGAGAGGTAAAATACTCTACGGATTCAGATCCATCTTGCGTAATGCAGGGGCCACATTACTCCGTACATTTTCCTTATCGCACTTACTTTCTATGTAAGAATACGCGTATGGTAGGCAGCTTCTACAGCCTACGAGTTAGTAGGATACTTTAAACAGCTGTATTAGGTAGTTGTCTGGCATGTTATTATGCGGAAATTTTTGCGTCGGTCCACACCTATTCAGGTGGTTATCTGGTGCGGTGCCACAGTCTTTCGGTGACGAATAACCAATCCATTGCCGTCCTTGCTATCTACGCAGGGAAGATGCATGAGGAGATAAATAACACTTGATAATTCTATGCAACTACGAGTACTCATATTGCTATATTATACTCCGTGTAAGTAGGAAGAGACAGTGCTAAATCTACCCCTCTAGCTTAAAGTGTGCATTAGCCAAATTCTTATTTTGTGGGTCGTATAATAGGGTCGTATCACACAGTTCAAGTACTCTGTAATAAGTGTGTTGGGGGTCGTACATCTTGTACACGTTACGGGTGCAAGCAGTAACAAAGAGAACTATATAGAAAGGTTTATTATTCTTAAAGTGTCAAGAGTCTTTTATTATCATTATGATGGGTCACAAAATAAAGGTCATTGTTTGACATGACAAGGACTGACTACGTGACTGCATCACACGCATATCCTTGAGATGAATAGGAGGTGCTCCCGTATTTATGAACGCTCTCTCGAGTGTATCCATCTCTTCTACAGTATTCTACTAGTGGAAATGATCATGGAGAGAAACGTGCGGGTGTCTTGTCCCGTAGTCCCACTCCACTACGGATCATAAGCCTCCGATTATACTCCGACCTGAATTTCTCCGCATTTCATCAGACCATAAATGACACCAACCAGCTCGATAATGCTCATAAATTTATAGCCATTTGGTGAAGAAACTTGTGTATTTCGGGGACAGATCTGTCACGTTAATATCAAGATGATGAAAGCACTTGTTTTTCATGGTCCATTTGATGTTCGTCTGGAGGACCGAAAGAGTAAGTGGATTGTATTCATTATGCGTCGACGTACCTTATAACTGACGAGGATTTCAAATCAGTCCCACAAATACTGGAGCCAACTGATGTAATAGTAAAGACAACATCAGCAGCTTTATGCGGGAGGTCTGTATCCATGACGATCGCCTGGTTCCAATATTAAGAACGCGTTATTAATTAATATGATTGCATATAGTGAATTACACCGTTACCGAGGATACTCCAAGACCAACATGCAGCCAGGCTACGTCTGTGGACATGAGGGCACGGGTATTGTCTACAAAGTCGGCGATGCAATTACCAAATTTTCCATTGGTGACCAAGTCATTGCTCCCTTCCTTATTAGTTGGTATGGCCGTGTTGAGTCAAGAAGGTCTAGAGTGATTTTAGTGCTAATAAACAACAATCAACAGCAATGAGTGTTTCAATTGTAAGAGAAACGTCCATGGAAGATGCTCAAAAGGCGTCAACTTTGGTGGACCAGCCTTAGACGGCTCTCAAGCACAATACTTCCGTGTGCCTCTCGCCGATACCACGTTGTACCATCTACCACAAGACGCAGATCTTGGCGAGTTGGCCATTCTCATGACTGACATCATGCCTACAGGGTGCGTGGGACATGTACACGGAGTACAAAGCATTCCCTCCAATAGACACTAATAGTAATAACTGTAAAGGTACAACGGAGCACGGCGGGCTTTCATTGACACGCCAAAGGAACAGTGGAAGGATATGACCATTGCAGTCATCGGATGTGGACCAGTGGCCATGTGTTCGATCATCGCAGCACGTGAATTCCGTCCTAGCCGTATATTCGCAGTGGACTCGAACCCTAGCCGTCTAAAGACTGCCGAGGAACTCGGATGCATCACAATCAACTTCAAAGAGAGAGACCCAGTAACAGTGATAAAAGAGGCGACTAACGGAAACGGCTGTCATTCCGTCATAGAAGGTGTGGGCGCCAGCGCAGCTTTGAGAACCGCTTTTGATATCGTCTGTCCCAGTGGAAAGATTAGTGCATTTGGTAAGACTCACAATAGCCACTGCAGCAGCAGACATGGTATTTATGATACTGACTGATGAGATAGGACTTCATAATAGCGACTTGCCTTTTACTGGAAATGAATGCTACACCAAAGACCTGCATATACATTTTGGACGCTGCCCTCTCCGTCTGGTGTTTGACGATGCGTTGAATGTTCTCATTCGAAATAAGGAGCTCATAACAAAGCTAAAGTTTATCGATGTCGTACTTCCGGCACTTGACGAATCCTTTAAAGAGGCATTGGATAAATTCGAGAGGGGCGAGGTGAACAAGGTCGTGTTCAAACCAAATGGGTTAGATGTTAGAGTATGAATAACTAGGAAAACACTATGTGAGAGTTGTATGTCGGATTTCTGCGTAGTTGTTTACGTACCTTTGCATGTTGATTCGTCATTTCTAGTAAAGAAGAAAGAGGTATCGACTAGAAAGTAACCTGTAGTCATACCTCTCAGCGTTCACAAATCAGGTAGTATATTCGTTACTTTTCTAGGTATATGAGACACTGTTACAGGACAGTATCTAAACCATGCAGAACGATGCATACTAGACTGGCTATTTGGGATTTCCTCGCAATTCAATCAACTCAAAAACACGTCTAGTCATGTCGTCTGCATAATCAGGGAACGGTGGCCTTATCAACCCTACTTGCTTATAGTTTGGTCCAATCTCAAATACCTCACCACTCAGCTCACTTGGGCCCATAATCTTCTCAACCACTTCGAGCACACCCTCCATTGGTGTTAGTAGCCCTTCTTTCTCTAACTGAGAATAGTAAGATTCATTGGAAAAGTTTGTAGAGATGGAGCTCGGACAGAAAGCATTGATGGTGATCTTCTCGTGGACCATCTGTTTGCCATATGACCGCACAAATCCTGTGATAGCGTGCTTCGACAAGTTATATATTGGGCTTGCAGGACTTGGATAGATTCCCATGATGGATCCAGGGCAGAGGACTGCAGATACAAAAGTTAGTCGTATTATCCGAACAATGTAAGAGTAATCTTCGATTCCAGTGCTCACTTTTCCCACGATATCCACCATGACTGGGATCTTGTCGCCGAAACTGCTGAATTGCCAAGGTAACAGTGTATAGAAAGCCGTAGACGTTGACGTCGATGACGGATAAATTTGGCTTAACAAAAGTAACCGTGGACATCTGAGAAGATGGTGGCGATGCAGGAATCCATGTGTTCTCGCCTATGCCGGCGATTGGGAACACATAATCGATTCTACCTAGCTTGGAAATGGCCTGTAGAAAGGCCTGGACCTGGGAATCCCAGTCCACCACATTGCAAACGGCAAAAGGCGCATTCAATTCTTTCGCAACAGTTTTGAGATGAAGCTCATCAATGTCGGTAAGAAAGACTTTTATACCGTTCTCCGCCAAGAACCTCGCAATTTCACGGCCAATCCCACTGGCAGCCCCTGTGATGTATGCATATTCCATTCTGTGTCGAATAAAAACACCAGTTGGTGATGAACTGTACTCAAATCCAACCTCACTTGCTAACTCAGGTTCCTGTAAATATCTGGACGAGCAAGACACTTACCCCACAGTTCGGAGCTTGGGTAGCCGCAGTATCTCGGAGAAGATGTGCCCGGCACTAGAAAATCCAAAGTCATAAGCTCAGATAATATCGTTTCTTTGAAATTACAGGTAGCAGCAGCGTCAAAGTCAGAGTATAAATTCGGCGAGACGATTGATGGTAGGAAGGGTGGATAGTACACGCTCACCCTGCCTCTATCATATGTTGTACATTTCACATTGAAAGCCACTTGACTACCACTCCATACTAATACACCATGGTACAGAAAGACGAGTCTCATATGAATAACAAGGATAGTTCGGGCACATGTCATATTGACTATGTTATTGAATCAGATGCAGTTGGCAGGTCCGCTCCTGATGAAGAACTAGAGAAGAAGCTAGTTCGAAAACTGGACCGCTGGATTATTCCTCCGGTTATGCTGATCTACCTCTTCAGTTTTCTGGATCGCGTCAATATTGGCAATGCCAGGCTGTACGGCCTCGAAGAAGACCTAGGCCTCGTCGGGGATCAATTTCAGACGGTGGTGTCGATTTTGTTCGTCACGTACATGCTCTCGGAAGTTCCGTCAAATTTAGTCCTGAAGCGCTTCACACCGTCACGATGGCTTGCCTTTATCACCACCGGATGGGGCGTTGTTGCCACCTTGACAGGAATCACACAAAACTACAAAGGCCTGCTGGCCTGCCGCATTTTCCTTGGTGCTCTCGAGGGAGGCCTGTTCCCAGGACTGGCTATTTATCTGACCCTCTTCTACACAAAGAGGGAGATTGCTCTCCGGGTCGGTTACTTATTTGTCTCCTCTGCCATTGCTGGATCCACCGGGGGTCTCTTGGCTTACGGCATTGGCTTCATGGATGGGCTCGCAGGGATGAGAGGTTGGAGATGGATTTTGATCATCGAGGGTATTCCGACTGTGATTATCGGCATCGCCATCTGGTTTTGGCTTGCGGATGACTTGGAGACAGCCCACTACCTGACGCCTGAGGAGCGGGTTTTCATGACCAATCGCATGCGAATGCAAGTGGGCCATACCGCAACATCAGAATTGCTGCACAAGCAGGATGCCTTGAAGGGGGTCACCGATTGGAAGACGTGGGCTTTTGCCATTGGCCAGTTCGGCGCAGACATTATCCTTTACGGATACTCGACCTTCCTGCCCACCATCGTCAAGAGCCTAGGAGATTGGTCAACAGCCCAAGTTCAGGCACTCACGATACCGTGCTACGCGTTGGGGGCAGGATCCTACCTCTTGGCGGCTTGGTTGTCAGACCGCAGCCAGCGCCGGAGCTTGTACGTGGTTCTCTTTGGGATGGTATGCACGGCTGGCTACGGCATTCTGGTCAGCACTGCTCCGGGTGGTGTCAAGTACTTTGGGTGTTGTGTTGTGGCGACGGGACTCTACGTTATTGTCGGTATTCCCCTCGCTTGGTTGCCTAGTAATAACCCGCGGTATGGCAAGAGAACAGTGGCAGCTGGGCTGCAGGTTACCATTGGAAACTCTGCAGGAATTCCTGCTCCATTCGTGAGTATACAAGGGATCTCATTCTCAAAAGTCCGAACTAACACTTCCTTTTAGCTCTACAGTTCCAAAGACAGCCCAAGATACATCCTGGGCCACAGCGTGTCTATGGCTATGGTGTTTATGGCCACTGTATTGTATCTAATTATGGGGTTGTATTTTAAGCGTAAGAATCAGGGCCGCGATGAGGGCAAGGAAGATCATCTCACAGTGGGCATGACGGAGGAGGAAATGGAAGAGTTGGGTGAATACAACCCGCGGTATCGTTATACATATTAGTTGACATCTGACATTCTCATAAATAGTGAAAAAGAAATCAGATAAATCATCCTCTAATTTTACTGGCCAGTTGTGTTTTTGTAAGGATTAAATAGCAATTTCAAATTCATCATAATTATTATCAGGTGTCATGTCTTCTGTGTGACGATGTAGTCAATTATCATGAGTAGCTTAGTCAATAAGCTTCTTATCAAGGTGTATTAGTGCCGGAGTGTTTACACATTAGCTTTGCGGGGTATACTCGGGGACCTGAAGTCGGGATATGACTCTCCGGTTGATGGACCTTTACAATGCCGCAAAACCATATCCGGCCTCGGGGCTGTGTGATTATGGTAATCCAGAATTCGGTGGATGGGATGAGAGTTTCCCAGTAGGAAAATATGTAAAAGTTGGGTTCGTAAATGCCAGATACAAATCCCACCATTGAGAGCATAGAATCCCTTTATTTCACTCCCAACGTACAATAACGATTGAGAACCATGGCTGCCACAATTAAGAAATCCATCCCCTACAAGGTATCGCCTTTGATTATTGGTCAAGCCCACAGTCTTTGTGGTAGCTAACTCATAGGAATAGTTTGCGGACCCCTCCTTGGTCCGGACTCTGGCATTTGTCAATGGAAAGTGGATTCCTGCTGCGTCAGGGAAAACCTTTACAGTGACTGGTAGGTTCTAAGAAAGGATACTTCATGTCTGCCAGTCACTAATGGCACACAGACCCCGAAGATGATCAAGAGATCTGCCGAGTCGCAGACCTCGATCGCGCCGACGTTAAACTCGCCATTGAAGCCGCGCACGTCGCATTCCAGTCTTACAAACTCATGCCGCATCGGCAGCGTCGATGGCTTATTCGACGATGGGCAGATCTCCTAAAGGAAAACCGACGAGATCTTGCCGCAATATGCACGCTCGAGTTGGGGAAGCCATTCACGGAGTCGCTCGTCACCGTTCAGTACGCCATTGACTTTCTTGATTGGTTTGAGGGTGCTGTCGAGAGGACCGGCGGCGACACCATTCCAGCCGCCCGAGGGAACAATCGAGTCTTGACCATTCGGCAGCCACAGGGCGTAGTGGTTGCTATTACGCCCTGGAATTCTCCTTTTGCCATGATCACACGCAAAGCCGGGGCAGCTATTGCAGCTGGTAACACTGTTGTCTGCAAGCCCGCACCCGAGACGCCACTGTGCGCTCTTGCCCTGGCTCGCCTCTTTGAGATGGCTGGGGGACCAACAGGAGTTTTCAATGTAGTGACTTCCAGTCCCGAGACGACGCCAGCAGTTGGAGAGGAACTCTGCCACCATAAATACATCAGGCATCTGAGCTTTACCGGGTCCACAGCTGTTGGAAAGTATCTGAATACAGAATGTGCCAAAGGAATCAAGAAGACGAGCTTGGAGCTTGGCGGAAACGCTCCCTTTATCGTCTTTGATGACGCGAACCTTGAGCAGGCCGCAAAAGGTACTCTATTAATTTGTGCTCTCCAGACCAAGTTCTGTCTACATCATTTCAAATTTCTATGAATATCCTGGCTCATTTTCATACAGGACTCTTGACATCCAAGTTTCGTTCCTCGGGCCAGACCTGTGTTTGCGCCAATCGAGTGCTCGTGCAGTCTTCCGTCATGGACAGTTTTGCAACTGCCTTGCGTCAGTGTGTCGACGACACGTTTGTCTACGGGTCGGTCTGGGACCCAAAGGTCAACTTTGGGCCGCTGTACAGTTCCAAGGGAGTTTCTAAAGTGCGCAGCCATCTCAAAGATGCTGTTGCCAAGGGTGCTCAAATCATCAACGCAGACTCCCTCACAGCTGGCGTGGGTCCAAATTTCATTCGGCCTACCATTGTCAAGGTCAGTGATCGTGATGTGCATAACATGGCATTTATTGGTGAAGAGACCTTTGGACCCGTAGCATTTCTTGTGCCCTTTGGCACTGAAGAGGAGGCTATCGCTATGGCAAATAAGAGCGACGTGGGACTAGCAGCATACTTTTATACAGAGAATATTTCGAGGCTCTGGAGAGTGGCAGAGGCCTTAAATGTCGGAATGGTGGGGGCTCGTGTTGGTCTAGTCAGCGCGGCCGAGATGCCCTTTGGAGGCGTGAAGGAGAGTGGACTTGGTAGAGAGGGGGGGATAGCTGCCCTGGAAGAGTTTCTCGACATAAAGAGCATCACCATTGGAATTTAATGCAGTTGATTTACAATTCTCATAAGTAGCATTTCACTCACCACAAATTTATTCGCTAGTTTGAGGAATCTGCTTTTTCAAATTCACATTTCTTTTGGATGAATGGCATGTCACTTCTTAAAATTAACAAAAATATTAAACTGTGTAATTTATTTCAATCTTAACAAAAGGAAACCATCTTCAACTTTGCTCTTGGATGAGCCTCTGAACTTGAGCTCTTGGCAACGCATTTACAACCTCACCGTTAAGATAGGGCGAGTTTTCACCGTCTTCGCTAAACTCATAAGCAGCAAACCCACTTCCCATGAATCCAAAGCGGTTGCTGGAATGATACTCAATGTCATAGTCTTCAAAGTTTGGCGTCTTGACCACCTCAAAAAATGCTAGGCGTGACCCAGGCCACATTACCAACGGGCCATCTATCTTGCCCTGCTTAAACCAGCTTGTGCAGGGATCGGCCCAGCAAGTCCGTGGAAGGTATGCTTGGCATTGTTGCATGAATTGCGCAATGACGGAATCCTTGGGCACCATCCGTCGAATATGCTGCACGTACATCTTGCGAATGATCTGCACAAAGTGGCAGCTCATGTGCGTGATAATGGGCAGAATCGAGCCCTGCGCCACAGGTGTGAACGGGCCAGTGAACATGAAATAGTTGGGCATCTTTGGTGCGGCCACGCCCAGATAGGACTCTGGTACATCCTTCCAGCGATCTGCGAGCGAGACAGAGTCCAGTCCGTAGACGGGGAACTGTGGTCTCCAAGAAGTGTCGAAACCAGTGGCACAGATGATTACATCGCATTCATATTCATTCCCGGCTTGGTCTTTGAAGCCACTCGGTGTCACGGAGTGGATGTTTTCGGTGAAGACGGTAGACTTTTCTCCTACTAGAGCCTCAAGATAACCATTACCGGGCGTGGGACGACGGCATCCGACATTGAACTTTTTGGGAATGATCTTATCAATGAGGCGAGGGTCTCTGCCCAGCTTCCTACTCATTTCATTGTATGAATACTAGGAATGAAAATATCGTTAGTATCGTATGGATGTCTTTTAGTCATGCATTCTTACTTCATTTGCTTCTTGGGACTCTGACGTGTTTCGCATGACACTCTTATACCGCTGATTCAGTTCTCCTTCGATCATCTTTCGATACTTTCGATACTTTTCGGGATCCGAGCGCCATTCGGCCTTCTGTTGTTCGGTGTCTGAAAAAAAAAGCGTCAGACACTCTGTCTCTCTGATATGGATATTGGGGTATCAAGAAATACATACATTCAAAATTGTTGCCATCCTTGCCCGCATATTTCTGAGCAAAGCCAGCCGTGATCCAAGTTGGGTTCCTCACCCATGTATATAGCTTTGAGACGTCTGGGTATATAGAGGCTACTGTCTGGACGCCAGAGCTGCCGGAGCCGATGACCGCAACCCGTTTTCCCTTTAGGTCAAAGTTCTCTTTAAAGTGGGCAGTGTGAAACAAGGCCCCCTTGAAATCATGAAGACCAGGTATGTCAGGCCATTTCCAAGCACTAAAATTGTCAATTTAAAAAATACCAACAAAAAAAGAGTGCCTCAACATACTTTAAGAAGCCAGTTCCGTTTAAGAAGACGTCACATTCTTCTTCCCATTGCTTGTTGCTGTCGACAATGTTCTCGAGAAGAAGGATCCATCTTGACTTTTCATCGCACCAAGTTGCCCTGATGACTCTGGTATTGAGTTGAATATACTTGTCGAGTCCTTCGTCGAGGACAATTCCCTTTATATATTCCCAGATCTCCTTGGATCCACTGTAGAATCGGGAAAAGTCAGGGTTGGGACGCCATGGGAACTGATAACTAGCACTGGGGCCATCACAAGCACAACCTGGATAGCGGTTCTCGAACCATGTTCCACCGACGTCAGAGTTTTTCTCGAAGCACTTGATCTCCACATTCAAGTCTTGCAATGCCAACGGTGCATGGTGAAGAAAGTCAATGCCAGCAGCCCCTGCTCCCATGACGGCAATCTTGAATGGTCCACGACCGGGAACTGATTCGCCCACCAGGTTGTTTCCAACCTCGTAGCTACCAGATGTGGAATTGTGCCATTCGGGGAGATCCACTGGCCTCTTGTCTTGTGATGGATGAGGTCCAGGGCGATTACTTCCAATTTGGACGCTTGAAACAAATTCTCCCATCTTTACTATTGGTGAAGATTGGAAACTGGTAAGTATCAATGGCTGGAGTAGTTTTCACAAAATGAGTTCTTGAGATGTCAGTGCCAGAAAGGAGGACAGTAGATAATCGCCACTTTATCTATATACTCATACTTTAGATACCCCCTCTATCTCTATCCATTCATTCAGAAGTGAGACTTATGAAGCGGTATCATTATGATGTATTAGCCGCACCGCCCCGGATTGTTTCTCACGTCTCTGAGCGGGGAAAGTTGATAGTGGAGATGTCCGGAGAATCACTACCCGTGAATAACGGCCACCAAGACACTGGCTATCCAATGAGGAGAGCCATCCTAAACCGAGGTGACTAGTAGACAGCTTCTAGCCAGAAAGATTGGTAATTGTTCAGAAAAAACAAAGACAAGTCGTGTAAATAATCATGGCGCATTTTTTAGTCTCTCATCTAGTTGGCATGTTCATCATAAGGGACATGTCCACACCGTCCATGAGTCCAAACAGTGGATCGAATGGAAGATTCAGATCCAGGCCAGAGCGTCCATGAAAGGCGCTCGCGCTGCTAATTCCATCCCCAGAGTTGCCCACAGGAAACATGCTCAAAATTGCATCCAAGTTGATAGTAGCCGTAGACTCGCTATCATGTCTGACTTCATCTGGGGAAAGTTGAATCATTTATTAAACAATTGTGTCCAAGCCATACCTATATCAGGGACATGAAACGTACCGGTATTTAAATCTAAATGATTCACCTCAATTAAACGTCGAATTATATCAGCAGGTTTGGCAAGGCCGGGATTGACTTTACACAATTCGTCCAGGGCTCGGAGAGTCGAGATGAGCTGTGAGGTATCTTCTCGGAAACTGGATCCCTGCACAGTAGCATTGCGCACATGGATTGTACAGGACACATATGCGGCATAACCAAGAACGTACGGAGCGCCAGTAAGTCCGTATGCATCACGAAATGCCGATATTATGCTCGTCAGACATCGAGCAGCCTGGCTACAGCGGTCCCAAGACAAGACAGGAGGGTCCGTGGAGCGCAGATGGCCGTCTGATATGAATGGCCGGTGGAGGAGGACGATGAGGGAGTAGTAGATACAGTGTAGTATCATGACGTTGGGCGGCGCATAGGAGCGCGAGCCCCTGGGCATATCCCATGGACTGCAGTCGAGACCAGGGTCAAGGTTGCGTTTCCAGCGATCCAGAGCACTGTCTACCACCTGAAGGCTCTTTCTCGCATTGGAAAATGTGGTGCCGACGACGTAAAAGTGGTCGATTATGCTCGTCATGATCCGAGACAGATGGCACAGTTGCTGAAATGTGGACACTGAGCGCAGCGGTACAGGGGAGGCGATATCAAAGAGCTCTGCAGGCATGGGAGACGCATACTGAGCAGGGTGATTAGGTGGGTAAAAGAGTTCATTCTCCTCGTAGGTATCGAGAAGTTTTGTAGAGACATGAGAATCTCGTAAGCTGATGGCCATTGGACGGCCAAGGTAGAGGCTCTGAAGCTTGTCGCAGATAAAAGCACCCCAGAAAACCCGCCTCCTAATTTCAATGTCCTCCGGAACATTTGTCGTCCCATCAGGATCGAGGTGAAGACCGAGATCGTATACCATGCGCAAGGCGTAGCCGGTGTAGAGCCAGCCCTTGGAGGTCTCGCCGATGGAGTTGTAAGTAGATCCAAGAAGCAGGAGACCGACAATGGTGGGTATGGTCGGCTGCATCAGAAGCGACCCCTGATGTAACAATTCATCACACCGACGGAAGAAGCGGAGGCCGGCAGTCTTGGGGTCGTGTGGATTGTCTCGGAGATCGATACGGCCTGAATACTTTGTTGAGCAGGCAAAAATGGCGTTCATGAGAAACTTGGAGCAATTTGGTCCGTCTGTCTGCAAGTCACGCATCACTGCTGGTCGATATGTCAAAAGGAAGGTGTGATGTTGGCGAGCCCAGTGGATGTGGAGAAGGCGCTGGGCAGTCTCGATGGGAGTTCCATCAATGGACGTCAGCAGCGAGAGCCTGTGCTCTAATTGTCGCTGGAGGGCTGCCTGGGATATAAGAACATTGCGCGCATTTTCGAGGTCGCTCGCAGACTGTTTTCGTGGAGGAGTTTTGGTGGCACCGCTCTTTGCCGGAAAGTGCAGGGCTGATGAAGGCCCATAGCTTCGAGTCTTTCCGACGTCGTCCACCGAGATGAAATTGGTAATGTCGAGGCCGGCATCGCATACATCCGGCAGAGGGTCGTGCTCATCTCCATACTGGCTTGATGGGCGGGATCTCTCCTTGGTGGTGGTATTCTCCGAGATTGGTACAGGATCGGGGATGAGCACAAGCTCCGAGTAGGGGACAGGGGTAGAAGATGAGGCAGAGTCATCTACAGAGACCGGGGCACAGACAGAGAGAGAAACTGAAGTAGAGTCTGCCGGCGTTGCAGGCTGAAATGTTTGGCTGGCAGGCAAGGACATGCCACCGTCATCATCAATGGCAGCGCTGAGCAATGCAGTTCGAGCCTCGGAATTGCACTGTTTCAGCTCGCGGATGAGGGCCTGCAGTGCAGCCTTTTCTTGTTCTAGTTCGTGGATCCGAGAGAAGGTGGGACTGTTCTTCATCAGTGTTACGAACCGGCGACAGACAAGAGACAAGGTGCAGAACAACAAGATGTAGAAGAACAAGACGGAATAAATGGGAAACGAGGGCAGAGACTACCGTTTGCGTGGAGGTTCTATCCGATACACACAGTCCCGGTCCTGCATAGCACATGCAGAGCATCGAGGCTGGGAGGCATCACATCGGGTCTTTCTGGTTCGACAGGACAGGCAAGCCTTGGCCAAGGTCTTTGGACGCCGTGGCTGTTCATGGTAAGAATCCGGCATTTCGACAAATAAGAGTCTAGTGAGAAGAGTGAATAATCAAATGGGGTCCTTAATGTTAAAGTGAATACTATGTAAGAGTCAAAGACTTCCCCGTCCTCCCCCTCATCATGACGATACTGCCAATTGTATCGAGGAAGTGCATCTGCTAATAGCGAGACTAGGTATAGAACAGCGTGCTATGATGGACATTTGGTCCATCCTACATGCAATTTAGAGACTTCGTGCTCCTCCTTTAATGCGGGGGAGGTGGAGCTCTTTGGGTGGTATGGATCACTGGGCCAGTTTTCTAACCAAAGCCCCTCAAATAATGACCAAGTTTGCCGGTTCCCGGCCATCAAAAGTGACCCCAGTTGCCGAATGTCACAAATCAGAAGTGCTTTACTGCGTAATGTACAAGACAAAGTGTGCCCTGGAACCAGATTCGTTCTAGCTCTGAGCATATGGAGGCCCCCCATACTTCTCTACAAGAAAATCAAACACTTTATCCATTTTGTCTTTAAATTCTTACACGGCAAAGACTTTGGCATCTCTCGACACGAGTCGGCCAAGTCGGGGAAGAGTCCCATTTTCAAGAGTCTCTAGGATCAATCTTCGACGGAAACAATACTAGAAAATAAAATCCCCAGTGTATCAGCCTTCCTGATGTAGATGTAGCTGTTACCTTTTCTTGATTACCGTGTAGTAAGTTGAGACGTGCTACAAGGACTGCAGTTAATATAAATATCAGGAACAGGCCATGCATCCTCCTTTCTACGTAATTTACAAGGACTCTTGTAAAGAACCTACATAAGCGTAACTCTGACCCTTTTTGATTGTCAGTTAGGTGTGTCTTAACACTCTCGAATGGCAGTGCAGACTCGGCGATACCAGCTGTTAATTCGGCCATGGGCGGCAGTGTTACTGGGTAGCAGCCTAGTAGGGGATACTGCCACGCAAATAATCATTTGAGGATCTAGTCATTTCTCAAGACTGCAATTACTTTATTGTGCCTCTTTTCTCTTTAGACAAATTTTCTACAAGATGATTTCCTACTGCTGTCTCATCATGTCAAACCCAATAAAATCCAGATAAGCAAGCCATTAGGAATGGGTCTTCGGGGATTCAGTTTCCAGTTAAGTAGGTAAAAGAAATGCAGTTCGGAGCCTCAGTCTCCGGGCCCCCAATAGCGCCTTTTCCTAACAGTCTAGCAGTGACTTGAGTATAATTGTTTCACACTTAAACGGATAGAAAAGAGGCCCAAGAAAGAAGTCAGTACATGAGATTGTATGACCGGTAATCTTGTAAATGCACAGTGTCATATTTTGAACTTGATTTTTATATTCACTCTAGAGGATCTCCTCACAAGTCACCCATATTAGAATCATTTGAATTTTGGGCAATTCGAGTTTCCCATCATCCTCATTTTGCAGAATGAGTGCCCTTTTCGAACACGACTACGATGTCATCGTCGCCGGTAGTGGAAATGCAGGCTTCTCTGCGGCCATCGCTGCTGCTCAGTCGGGAGCTCGTCGAGTTCTTCTCGTCGACAAGTGCCCCGAGAACTGGGCCGGCGGCAACTCTTACTTTACAGCAGGTGCCTACCGCATAGCGCACGGCGGTCTGCACGATTTACTTCCCATCGTCAATAACGTTAGCCAGGCACAGTCAGCTCAAATTGACTTGCCTCCGTACACCGAAGCCGACTTCCAGAAAGACATGGACACTATTTGTATTGGCCGATCAGACCCCGAGCTTTCCAAGGCTCTCATTTCAGAATCTAATGATGCTATTAAATGGCTGGCCAAGAACGGGGTCCGCTTCCAGCTCTCCTTCAACAGGCAGGCATATGAGGTAGACGGTCGTCACAAATTCTGGGGTGGTCTCTGTCTCAAGACTGAAGACGGGGGGAAGGGCCTCATTGCCGACCACATGGCCGCTGCACGCCGTCATGGCGTCCAACTTGTCTTTTCCACCGCTCTCGTTGGAATTGTCCCCCCCTCGGCTCGCCAAGTTGACAACGCCACAGTCATCCTGCGACAGGACGGAGGAGTTGAACGCAAGATCTCCACCAAGACTGTCATTCTCGCGGCCGGAGGCTTTGAGTCTAATGCTCAGTTGCGCAGCCAGTTTTTGGGGCCTGGATGGGATATGGCCATGGTTCGCGGTACGCCTTTCAACACGGGGGACTGTTTTGAGATCGCCATCAAGAGTTTGGGTGCTCAGCCGGTCGGTAACTGGTCGGGATGCCATGCAGTGGCGTGGGATGCCAATGCCAACCCACAAGTAGGTGACCGTGAGGCCTCAAACGAGTACACGAAATCGGGATATCCTCTGGGCCTCATGCTCAACACGGAAGGAAAGCGATTTGTGGATGAGGGGGCCGATCTCCGTAACTACACCTATGCAAAATTTGGAAGAGCTATCCTCTACCAGCCGGATCAGACGGCGTTCCAAGTCTGGGATGCTCAGACCAGTCCTCTTCTGCGGTCAGAAGAGTACCGCGAGGAGCGTGTGGAGCGCATCACTTCAGACACGTTGGAGGGCCTTGCAGCTGAATGTATGCGGCGCGGTCTACGTGATAGCGGCTCGTTTGTCCGCACCATCTGCGAGTATAACGAGGCCGTGTATGCCCATCGGCGTGAGAATTCGTCCAAATGTATCAGATGGGACCCTTCTGTCAAAGACGGTCTGTCGACACAGTCTGCTTCAAAGGAGCTTGCTCTGCCAAAATCAAACTGGGCCCTACCACTGGATCAAGGCCCCTTTATGGCCGTCAAAGTGACTTGCGGTATCACGTTTACCTTTGGTGGCCTGAAGGTAGATGCACAGACAGCACAGCTCGTCAACGCTGCTACAAACCAGCCTATTCCGGGCGTGTACTGTTGTGGCGAGATGCTGGGCGGACTTTTTTACCAGAACTACCCCGGCGGTAGTGGCTTGACCTCTGGCACAGTCTTTGGTAGAAGGGCAGGAAAAGCCGCAGCCCGGCATGCAACCTCATCACATGGAGCCGCTTTCAAACCTCTGAGCAATCTGTAATCTGAAATATCCCATCACCCCTTCCATGGTTTCGTTTCACTTAGTGCCATTTACAATTAAGCAGCTCATTCCAACCATTTTATACCTTGGCATAGATCATAAAGAGACAATAAAGATTTTGTTTGGCTCGATTTGCTGTAGTTCTTGAAAATAGAGACAATGGCAGTACAACGATACCATCACCTTATCAAAAAGGATGTATCACAAGCCTCCTACGCCGCCTTACAAACCACCACTAGAAGCATTTTCCCCGTTCTTACAAAGTATTTCCTTTGCTTCATCCCAGATATTTCCATCCCGCCAAAATCCATGCACTGCTTCTCGTCTTCCCGGCTTTCCTTGGCGCGGCAAGTCGTTCAGCCAACACCAGCATATCCTCTCTTTGAAATTCCTCAGTTTCCAGTTGTTCAGGTCATCATCAGGACACCTGTTGAGTGAGGGTAAATATCGAATAATTGCCTCGTCGTGTGACAAACAGACCAAGACTGATGGACACGCATCAAACGCCATCAGCTTTTCCAGAGACCTCTGGGATACTGAAGGGTTAGCATAAGCTGATGTAGGAGTGGTGGATATGCGGTAAAATGGACTAGACCTAGGGTCCAAGTCTGTTTGTTTCCCTTCGCCCATCAATGGATGTCGATCTGTAAAAATGGAACACGGACAAGGAGTTGGGAAGCATTGGTCCCAACCATTGCGGATTTCGCAGTCTTCATGATCACTCTGAAGCAGGACTTCCCTCGGGATGATCTGAGGAAGTACGTTCAGCGGACCCGGGCGAAAATTGCCTGGAAAGTGGCTAATATCTCCGCCAAGAAGAACAAATGTGCTGTCTGAGCCTCCTGTTGTTCGTGCCAGGCCACACATGTGACCTACGCAATGTCCTGGTGAGTCTACTCTAGTTAGTTTTCTTGCCAATGTGGTTCACAACTCCGCATTCAACATTGCTTACCAAGAAGATACAACGACCCGTCTCCAAAAAAATCGAAAGCTCGAAACCCCCCAATGAGCAAGCCTGTACCTTCAAATTCTACCTCTGTTACTTTTCGGCCCTGTAATGCCCGAGTATCTACAGGCGAATTGGGGTTGATGGGGAAGCCTGGCATAAGTAATGACGACTCTTTGAACCCAGACCCAACTACCAGTTCAGTAGAGGGTGGAAAGAGTTCGGTTGAGCCGGTGTGATCCCAATGATAATGAGACCAAATAATACTGGCTATCGAACCACTTTGTTAGTCATTATTAGTGTAGAGCAGGGGTTGAGCATTTTACACGTACAAATATCACTCAATGCTATACCCTTTTCTTGGAGGATCTCTGTAGTATCCATGTCAACACGCAGTGCTGGGGTTACCAGTCCGAGGCGCTTCTGTGGTCCCGCTGGCAAATTCCAGTAATCTTTACGTGCTCCTAGATCGAACATGATTTTCCGACCTGACGGTGCATGATCAAGAAGAAATGCCGCGTCGTATATATTCAGTAGTTCGTGTCCCTTCTGTACAGGCTCGATGAATTGAATAGCATTTACTACCATCACAGTGGTAGTATCAATCATACGCACCCGCACAGTGGCATTGGACAGCGGTATTCCCAACTCTGTCATTGTCTTGTAATCGACTGGTCTTGGAGAATGAGCTGTCTATGAAATAAAAACGTATATGTTAGTAGCGCTTCATTTTCATTCTATTCACTATTCTAGGCAAGTTACGAGCTCTTATTTGGCCTGGAGATTGAGTCTCCGATATGACCGAACCACGCTTTTCTGAACCACCAGGCCCCACAACATCACTAGAGCAAGCAGCTAGAACAACTTAAAGTCTTGATATATTAAACAAATGTGGAAATGACCATTTTATTCTTTCGCGTTCATAGTTGAGAAAATATATTTGTCAAATTACAGAGAGAAGGGCAACGTCTATCCAAGCAGACAAACTAGAGGATAGAGGTATCCTGTCTAACCCCCTCTACAAAAAATCAAGCGATCTCTTTCCAGTCATCACTGAATGCATAATCTGTATAACCATCGCGACTCTTGACTTTGTAAAACGTCGTACGATCATACGGTGTCAGCGGAATGTTTTTCTCCAGGCGGTAGGGAAGGTCTGGATTAGAAATGAAATGTCTTCCAAAGGCAAATGCCACTGTCTTTGTCTTGAGACTATCTGAAGCCAGAGCTTCGTTGACCTTGGCTAAAGTATAGCCGCCGGCAAGGATGATGGGACTTGATTGATCCCACAGTTTGACGGCAAAGTCTAGGCTTTCACTCACTGCAGAAGCCTTGTCGACATTCCCGGATACTCGCGGCTCGATAAGGTGAAGGTAGGCCAACCCAAGTGAAGTCAACTGAGACATGAGATGCGTGAACTGCGGGATGGGATCTTTCATACGCATGCCTTGGAAATCACTGAATGGCGAGAGGCGAAGACCTGTCCGATCAGCTCCAATAGCGTCACTGACTGCCTTTGTTATCTCAACACAGAAGCGAGAGCGATTCTCTACACTTCCGCCCCATTCGTCCGTCCGCTGGTTACAAGTGTCTTGCGTGAATTGGTCAATCAAATAACCGTTGGCGCCGTGGATCTCAACGCCATCAAAGCCCGCATCCACGGCGTTCCTAGCAGCTTGCGCAAATGAAGCAATGCACTCTCGAATCTCTTCAACGGACATGGGCCGAGGCGTCGGATGATCTGAGCTGATGGGAATATCACTGCTGCTCACCATCTGTAGGCCCGCTTTATCCAATGCATGCTGCCGAGCTGCTCGGCCAACGTGCCAGAGCTGCATGAAAATAAAGCATCCTTTGCGGTGAACCTCGTCCGTAATTCGCTTCCACTGTTCCATCTGAGCGCTGGTATAAATTCCTGGCGCGTTTTCGTCACGGCCCCGCGACTTTTCCGAAATAAAATTGGCTTCGGTAGTGAGAAGTGTACCTGGTACAGACGCCCGCTGGGAGTAGTAGTCAAACATCATATCCTGAGGGACATGGTCGTCATCAGCTCGCAAGCGAGTCATGGGAGCCATGACTACTCGGTGCTTTAAGGCACATCGGCCGATGGTAATGGGATCCAGGATAGTCAGCATATTGATGTCTATGACCTGTAGAATATGCTTTGGCACCGCAGAGTAAAATTCAGCAGGGAATCTTTAACAAATTAAAGTGCATGGCGTCGACAGTATTACAAAATATGAGTAGATGAAAGTGTGTGCTCCGCTTACTAATTGTTCTCGATGTTTCTTTTATGTCCACGGGGATACACTGGCTGCGTATCGGATAACGTGTACCGGACAGTTGACGTCCGATTTTGGAGGCACAGGGCATTCGATTTAGCGTAGGGGGTGGAATGGTCTAGACTGATCTCCGTGTACTCCGTGAAGTTAAAAGTAGACTAGACCCGGTTTTGACAGGTACAATGTAGTCTGCTCTGTATTGTGGCATTTCTCTCTTGACCGTACTAGCAACGGTTTGTATTTTGTGCATCAGGAGAGTACAGTATCAAGCATGTAGTGAAAGTCACTTTTCTGTATGCTCCCAGCAGGCCAGATCAGAGTTCAGTAGTCATGCAGTATAGCAGCGTCGGCAAAACGCTCTGCATAGTACTTGGGAGCCTCGTTCCTCTTTAAGCATATAAAGACTATGACTTTTGCGTGAAGAGACAATAATATTTCAAATCCCAAAAAGTTGAATTCTATGAAAGAAATTCAAGTCAAAGAGAGCAAATGCTCTTTTAGAAAAAGACATCGTGCGGTCTGAGTCCATTGTTAACAACACATCCACGACTCGAAAGACGATATTATGACGACCAGATTGGACGTTTCCCATCACATTATCGACAATGATATGAGGGTCATGGCAGCTGATTTTATGACTTAAGCTACGGAATAAAAAAAGATTAAAGAGAGTTCTGTTCTCTGTCAATGGAAAATCTATTTAGGATCCCTCCATCTTTAACTAGTGTATACTATGGATAATTTTCAGCCATTATTTCATCCCCTTGACGTTTTAATATTTCTCGAACCAGTCCATCATTCAGTGGCGTTGGTACACCAACCTCTCGCCCCCGTCGACACCAATATCCATTAATATAATGGATCTCTGTTTTCCGTCCCTGCCTGAGATCTACAAGCATCGAACATGTGTTCTCCGCTGTCTTTTGAATAATGTCGTTGACCGTCTCCTCTAATCTTTCTACAGAGAATCGATTGGGAACTTCTGGTAACTGTCGCAATTCCGGAAGTGCATGAATCACTCGTGAGATCTCTGATAAAAGGGCGTGTCGCTTCTCTGGGATAGTAAATAGGAATTTGTTTTTTTCGCCCTTCAATGCACAGTTTGGATTGCAAAATGCATTGACTGCCAGCTTCTCCAGTTGTATCTGAAAAACTTCTAGGAACGTATACGACGTTGCGTTCAGCCTGGGGATGAGCGGAAGTGTGTCCAAGAAATATGGAATATTGCTCGATGGCTCCATCTTGCTTTTTTCTAAATTGTGTGGAACCAAGCCAAGGGATGTCGAAGCAGAGCCTGTGTGGGTAATGTTGAATGGCGAGTTGACGTTGACGCCATGGGAGATGACGCCAATAATGTAACTCGGTCTTGACTTTTCGTCAGTAAAGACCTGCTGGTTAACTTCCTCAATCATTCCAGAGCCATTTTGAAGGAACAAAATATGCGACTTTGTTGTGAGTCGGTGCTTTAGTGGTTCCAACGCGGATACAGTTTGTCCTGCTTTGACTGACACAATGAGATTGTCAATGGCCTCGTTCATGATGGGGCCACTCTCATTTGAACATGCTGCTGTATGTTGAGTCGATTGGCTGCGATGCCATCTCCCTTCGTTTAGAAATTCCAAGTTGTATCTGTCATGGCCAACGGACTTTCCTTCTGTGGTCTTCAAAATAATTTGGCTCCCATTGGCAATGAACTGGTCGACGAGGGATTGACGATGCAGGAGCAGCGTAATTGATGGCCGAGCCGAATGAGGTACCTCGGCAAGGCAATGTGCAGCAAAGGTTCCAATGCCGCCTAGACCAAGCACATGCACTCGTGGCTGGAGTGCCTTGGTAGCCATAATCTTCTGGGGTGCAGAAATAGTGGTGATGGAATTAATTAGAGGGGAAGAGGCTTAAATTCGTTGAAGGTCCCACTCCTCAGTCAGCTAATAGGACGATTGAATGACGCTCATTAGCCAATCAACTTTCCGGAGGTGGTTTTACGGGTCTTCCAAGAGGTTATGTTATCTCTTAATTCTCCCCAAAATAATCTTGAAGATTCAGGAAATCGCGAAAAACAATTCCCCGTTGTTTACAATTTGAGTGCGGATTATGGACTCTGCCACTCGTATTAACCAATGCATAGGTATCGATGTGCTACAAACAGGAAGCAGATTTTCCATTCAATGTCTATGGTAGTTGTGACTTTTTTATTACAAGTAGAAGAACTAGACGAAAACGATCACCATCATAGCAGGCTCATCCTCTCAGTCATGAGTTTCTCAATGCCACCCTCAAAAATCTGTGATGAATGCTATTTTGAAGCCATAAAAAGTCACTTTCCATTGCGACGTGCCCGTATTGTTAGAGCTAACAACAGTAGGGAGCTCGAGCTATACCAAGAGATCAGTGTGATAATGCGTATCAGAGACTTCTTTCGCATTGCTTTTTTAGAGGTCGCTGTTATTTTCCTAATTTTCTCTTTCTATGTACAGATTGATTGATTACATTAATCTAATAGTCCACTCTTTTCTTCCATCGGTTAAGAATGTCACTCAACGGCATCCACGACTATCTCCGTCGTCTTAATTCCAGGTTTTCGCTAATTCCTTGCTGACATCGTAGTCAGCTGACACGACTCCCTGTCGTGGTGTATTACATAAACACCGACGGCGGACGTAGGACACGCCGACGGTGTCGGGAGGTGATGAATAAGCAGCAGGCCGCAGCAAGTGGCGTCGTCATTCCCTGAGCGGCTGTCGTTAAGCGAGCTACTCAGTAACTCAGCACCGGCCTGGCCTGCCAAGGCGGCGCCAAGGTGGAGTCAGTACCATTCTGCTGGGTATAACGGCAACGGAGGCTGCAAGCACCGGCTCGCCGAAGGCAGCAAGCCATGACCATGAATCCGGCCGCATTCCCGTGTAAGTCAGTAAGCGTCATGGAAAAGTATAAAGAGCTCTGGCCTTTCATGTAGTTTTTCCCTCATCTCTATCCCTCATCCTCTCTTCGCCTATCCGCCTCCCTTTGGTTGACACCATTTATATTCCTCGTCTTTTCCTTTGGGTCTCCGCCTTCCTCTCTCTTCTCATCTCATTCCTCTCTCTTCCTCTCCGCCTTTGCCTTCGCTTTGGCTGTCTTGAAATCTCAAATATGCTGTCGAAATTTGTCCTGGCCGCCCTGAGCGGCGGCTCTGGTGTCCTAGCAGCCTCGTCCAACTCGTCACTGGCGGGTGTTGCTACTAGCCCATACTTGGAAGCTTCAGACCATGAAGACATCTTTACCAACCACAGCTTTTGTGAGCAGACGGTGGATCTGGGTGAGATACGGATGAACTACGCGATGGCTGGTTCGTCTGACAAGCCGGCGCTGCTGCTGGTGCCCGGGCAGACAGAGTCCTGGTGGGGCTACGAGACGGTCATGTGGCTGCTGCAGGACTCGTATCAGGTCTACGCCGTGGACTTGCGCGGTCAGGGGCGGTCGACATGGACACCGGGTCGGTACAGCTTCGATGTCTGGGGAAACGACCTCGTGCGCTTCCTGGACGAGGTGGTGAAGCGGCCGGTGGTGGTGGCCGGGCTGTCCTCCGGCGGCGTGTTATCGGCATGGTTGTCGGCATATGCAAAGCCGGGGCAGATTGTGGGGGCCGTGTACGAGGACCCGCCGCTGTTTGCAAGCGAGCTGAAGCCGGCAGTGGGCCAGTCCGTGCTGCAGACGGTCGCCGGGCCCTTCTTTGCGCTGTGGTATAAGTGGCTCGGCGGGCAGTGGACCATTGGCGACGAGACGGGGATGCGGACAGCCCAGGCCAAGGAGCTGCCGCCATGGATCCTGCAGTATCTGTCTGCCAACACGAGCGGACCCTCAGGGCTGGCCATCAGCCTCAACGAGTACGACCCGGAATGGGGCAGTGCCTTTGTGTCTGGCTCTGTCGGCGCATCTTGTGATCACCAGACACTGCTGACGCAGGTCAAGGCACCTGTTCTGATGACACACCACTACGCCGCAAACGATCCGACCACCGGCAACCTGCTTGGTGCCGTGTCCGCAACACAAGTCAACTACGTGCAGGACCTCATCGCCAAGAACGGCAACTCTAGCTTCACGCTCGCCAACTTCCCTCTGGCTTCTCACAGCCTGCACGGCACCCAGCCTGCCGTCTATGTTGATGCCATCACCTCTTGGATGGCCTCTAACCTCACTATCGGCGCTGTGCACATCAACCCCGACAGCGCCGCCGTCTCATCTGCCTCGGCCAGCGTAGCTGCAGCGTCCACTGCGCCGCCTACTGGCTGCTCATCATCGACAACGGCAACTGTGACGGCCACTCGCTGAGCATCCTAAGGACATATTTTTCTAATTAATGGGATTATTAACACACGTCAATCTGTAATATATTACTTTTCGTATATACTTATGCAATAGAATTTTTAGTTGAAAAAATAAGTATATCTAATAGACCCCCATGTACAGATAGACGTGATCTATGTCTCGTTCATTTACATGAGCAATACATGTACCGAGTACGGTGTAGTTTGGATGAAATGTGTACAGTACCATGACAAGCTGGTTTCATATATATACCCCCAGTTGGGTCATTCAGGCCAGCCTTTGTATTTGTAATGCATTGTTAATTTCTTACGTCTGTCACCTATGATGGACTTGGGCAGAATCCTCATCGATTGGATTACAAGTGTGAAATGCGACGTACTCCTCACATAGTAAATAAATTAATGACCTCCTAATCATTATGACATGGAATATTGCAGCCTATGTACTCGTAGCATGCCATTTTCATCAATCGTTTCTAGAAACAATGACTAAAAAATGGAAGGACGGTGAGAGAGATAATCTTGTACTCGTAGTAAAGCCAAAACGTGCTCGGTTACAGAACCGGTAGCGTCAGGGTTGAAATACGAGTCGATGCCAAGAGCTTTAGGACCCTGCTGTGGAGGAGAGCCAAAACCGCCCGGACCGCCCGTAGTGAGGCTCAATAGAGACCCGATTTTAGGCATGTTACTACAATGTAAATAGCTAGGCGAGGTCTTGGCTCACTCCAAATATCGCTTAGACGCAGCGCGTTCTGAGGGAAGACCTAGCAAATCTGGGACTGGCCAAGAGGTGTCATCGTGGCAATCGGTGTTGGCAGTTTCTCATCGTGACATCTCTTACCTTTCCCAACCAGCACGACTGGTCCTCTGCACAGCACTCATACGGAGTACACAATACTCAACTCATTCAGCACTTCGCTTGCCAACGGGAGAGTTTCAACCTAGATCGCAGCAGAATCAGAACCTTGTCAGCCAAGCCAAACTTTACACAGTTCGATTCAGAAGCACAAGAGACGAGGGCAAAAAGTAAGAAGGGAAGAGTAGAGATGCGCCCACGATGTCATGCAACTCCACCACGGAGAAGAACCCCTTTATTCTGCTGCTCCTATGGAGTACAGCATCCCCAATACTGTGTAGCAGGCCGGCTTGGCTCGCTCGCACATTCGTCTGATGACAGTCAAAATGAGCGGCTACGAGTACGGAGTACTCAGTGCGATTATCATGGGATCCCCACCGTGACTCCCGGATTTTCCTATAAGACAGTGTTGCTCTGCACATCCTGAAGATCTTTTCTCTCTTCTTCTTCATTCACTTCACCATCCTTTCTTTTCTCCATCCTTTTTGCAGCTGTGCTGTTTTACGTTTTTTCTTCTCACTCTCTTTTCTTCATTCTTCTTTTGGGCCGGGCCTCCCATCAATTCAACATCACCCTCTTCCATCATTACATACTCACCCACGCTCTCTCAACATGAAGTACTCTTTTGTTGCTGCCACCCTCGTGGCTGCTGTCCTGGCTGCGCCCCTGCAGCCCCGCGCCGTCTTCTCCACCTCGACCTACAACGATCTGTCCATCAGTGGTGGTGTCGCTGGCAATGCAGAGGCGGAGGCCCTTGCCGCCCTCTCTGGTCTTCCCACCGACCTGACGACAGTCGAGAAGGCCGACCTGGACTTTTTGAACAGCGTCAACCAGATTGCCAACGATGCCGAGACTGAGGCGTTCAACCCGGCCATTGACGCGGCCACCGGCGAGGCAGCCGATGCTCTCCAGGTAAGAATCGCAGCAACCCAGTCGGACAATTTCAACTGGATGCATCCCAGCAGTAGAAAAATGGACTGACACCATCTCTAGCGCGGCAAGATCAAGAACAAGGTCCTCAAGCTTGAGGCCACCGTCCTCAAGCTACAGGCCCAGCAGGCCCAGGGCAAGGACGTGGCATCCAAGCTGGCGTCTGAGCAGAAGAAGCTGAGCAAGAACATTGCCACGGACGTGGCGTCTGCCGGTTTGGCGTCGACTGCTGTCCAGTTCGATGCCACGACGGCTTAGGTTTACTGGTTAACAGACGGATTGGATCTTGGTACAGTGGGTTCGGGATAGTGTAATGTAAAGTCGAGACGTGATGCGACTGAAGAAAATAGAACGAAGAAAAACGTAAAAAAAAATTATAAAAAAATTACAAAAGAAACATGAAAATTTTCATTTATATATCTCCAGTTCCATAGATTCATATTCGTAAGAATTACTCAATGCTCAGGGTGCGGGTTGACGCTCCCGCGTAGATGCCACATTCGGTGGGTTCCTGGATAGACGGCGTGATGGGGATGAGCATGCAACCAATGCGTTCATAGCAGACTGGATTTTCCGGGTCAGTGTCTGGTTTCTTGCGCAGAACAATAGACACGAGATAGATCTTGGATCCCTCCGGACGTAGTGCAATGCGCAGACAGACCACTGGAGTTCCGGGCAGAACCTGGTCAGGGCCGGACAAGTGCAACAAATAGTCCGGCAATATCGTCACCGGCTCTGTTGCTGATGAGAACAAGACAGAGTACTTGTGCTGTTTCTGAGACTGATCTCCTGACTCAACTTCAGCCTCGACCTTCTCACCGACACCCTCAGTCGAGGTCTCTTGGAGAATGCCCTCTGCTACTGCTCCCGTAACGGTCAGCGTGCCCTGGGACACGAGACCGAACTGGTCGACGCCCATGAGAAAGACAAAGCAGTCCTCGACCGTCGCCAGCAGCTTGCGCTCTGGTCGCTGCTCGGCCTGGATGCCCTCGACCATGTACATATCTTGGGTCCAGGTCAGGACCTCGTCGCCGTAGAGGATATGGCGACCGACGCTGGCCCAGGACCAGGTCGGACCGCTCATCTGGAACTTGTCGTCGGGCATTGTAGGGTCTTGTCGCCGAGGCCGGGGCCAGAGGTTGTTCCCCTCGACCAGCCACATGAGATCATCGAGCAGGGTGTCTCGCCACAGTCCGGCGACATAGGGGGGTCTGACATTATCAGATGGCAAGCGAGATTTCAGAGAAATCGACTCGAGATCAGCAGCAAGCTTCATTGCGTCCTTGTCGTCTTCTAGACGCACGGCAGACATATTTCGGGCCAGACCGCCAATGGCCGGCAGGCGGTCGTGTGGCTTGGTGATGCCGAGAGCCGTATAGCTGCTGACGAGAGTGCGCCACAGACGGGCCATCCAGTGGCCGGCCGAGCGCACGCCTCCCGGAGCCATGGAGGGGCGGTAGTTGAGTTTCTTGCGGCGGCTGTGGTAGGCGAGAGCATCAGAGTAGAGCAGCTTCGTGACGGGCACGGGAATCTCTTCGGACGACCCGAGAAAGCCAATGCCGTCACACTCGCACTGCACGTCCGTTCGACACTCAAAAAAGAGCTCGTACGGTCCAAAGTGCAGCACGCGAGGAGACAGCAGCCGCTCTTGAAAGACCCAGGCACGTGTCAGCAAGGGATGCCGCTCGTCTGTAGGCCGCCAGAAGGACAGGCTCGTGAGGTTTTCATTCTGAGGCCGGCAAGCTTCGGCATCGATGCTCTTCGTGCCCGTCGAGGCGTCCAGGGTTTCCTGAAAGGGCGGTGCCTCCGTATTTCCCGTGGCATTTTCAAAGTGGTGGTCAATCTTCTCGCGAAAGAAGAGCGCATATTCTTCTGCTCGTTTGGCGGGGGAAGCGGAAGCCGACAGCGTCCCCGCGACGCAAAAGGTCGGCGTGTCCACGTAGAGGCCACCGATGCTGCTGCTGGATTTTGTGGCGGCGAGCGTCACTGTGGCATTGCTGTAAATGCGTGCCATGCGCGCCGACTGCACGAGCCAGTCTTCCATGTCATCCTGCACGATGCAGAGGGAGTCGATCCAGATGTAGCGGAATCCCATCCGCTGCGTGAGCAGAGTGGCATCTCGAAAGGTGGGAGGCAGGGCCGACAGCGGAATGCCGTTGGTCTTGTGGTCCTTGAGGTTGGCCTTGACCGTCGTGATCAGCTGCGCCTTCCCCCAGCAGTGGCTCAGACACAGATAGACGCCAGCCGCGTCGGGGCCAGGCTCTGCGAGACGCACGAGTCCATGCGTGGCCACGTCCTGCACGTCAATGATGCGTGTCGGCAGCAGCGGCGGCGACATCATGTTTGCAGCCAGCTTCTTGCAGACCTTGTGCTTGCCGCCCACGCACGAGTCGATCCACTCGCGAGCCTTGGCGAGGGCCTCGTCGGAGCTCGTGCGAGGTGACGTCTGGGCGTAGACGGGAATGTCTTCCCAGCCATCCGGGATGTTGTACTTGTCTGCGAGGAGGGTGAGCAAATCAGACATTCTTCAGAAATGAAATTGAACGTACCATCGGCATCTGCAAAGATCTGCACGGTGAACCAGCGTCCATCGTCGAGATAAAAGATGATATCCTTGTCCACATCTTCGTCTGCGACTTGCTCATACTCTCCAAAGCTATAATTGCTGTCTCTATCCTCGTCGTCCCCTTCCCCCTCTTCCCCCCCCTCTTCCGCCGCCTCTTCCTCCTCCTCTTCCTCCTCTTCCTCCTCTTCCTCCTCCTCTTCGCTCTCGTCTTCCTTCTTTGGATGCATGCTATACAAAAACGAAATGCTGCAGCAACTAATTTGCGTCTCGTCAATGCTACGTTGCTGGAAACACCCGCGACATCCACGCACGATAATGCGGCATACTTCACAGCGCTCTGCCGACTCGACAAAGTCCCCCCAAGTCAGCTGGTGGATGTGATAGCGGTTGCGGAGCCTGGATTTCTGGTCGTTCGGTTGTGTACCATCCTCGTTCTCGTGGCCTTGAAAGCCGTAGCACACGGGACAGGGCATCTTGACGGAGATTCAGACGGAAGAATAGACATGAGAGAGTCGAGCGTATAGTTCCACTCGCAAGTGGGCGAGGCTGTTCTCAAATAGCTCTGCCCTAGTGGCTGTGCCAAGTACCTTGCTTCCCCTCCTGCGTTGTAGTGCTTATGCATCCACCTTTTCCAACCAGTTTTTCAGTCGTATTCATTACTTTCTAAGATTACAAAATGGTGGCATTTCAGGCAGACCAACCCTGCCCTGCCCTGCCCAGCCCAGCCTGGCTCAGCTCAGCTCAGCTCAGCCTCATCCTCCCTCTCACTTGCTGAATCGTGTCAGTGAAAACTTGGCCAGATCCGGATCAGCCTTGCCCGTGGCAGCCAGCTCGGCAATCGTCTGGCCCACAATCGCTGCCAGCGTCACGCCCGAGTGCATCACTGCCAGCGTCAACCCAGGACGTCCGCTGGCGCCGAGAATGGGAAGCCCGTCCTCCGGATCCGGCCGCATGCCGATCGTGTAGTAATCGAGCTCGATCGGTGGCAGAGGCGTGCCGTCGGCGAGGCTGGGACGGAACATGGACTTGAGCCTGGCAAAGAGCGCGTCAGCCTCGGCTTGCGGGTCTTTTCCGGGGTCGCTGCCGGCAAAGTTGCCGCCCGAGAGCAGCCGGCCCTCGATCGTCTGACGCATGTGGGGTCCGGACGAGATGACGAGGCCGTTGAGCAGCCGCTGGGCCACGGGCTTCGAGTGCACGAGCATGCCGGGTCGTCCCCGCAGAGGCACTCGGATGCCAATATCGGCGCACAGCGGCACAGCTCCGAGACCGGCCGCCATCACCACGTGATCGGCCGCGATCGTCTCGCCAGCCGCCGTAACAATGCCGACGACGGCCCCATCCTTGGCGTCACCGGCCGTCAGCAGCTTCTGGACCGTGCCCGTGATGAGCTTCACGGACCCTCCTCGCTCGGCGGCCTTGGCCTGGGCCTGCTTCACGAGCAGCTTGGCGGCGTCGGCAGCCTCGACGTAGCCTTCGTCGGCTAGCTCAAGCGCCCAGCCGCTGGCCGGCAGCTGCTCGGCAGCCAGCCACGGCTCGCGCGCGAGGATCTCGGCAGACTCGACGCGCTTGACCGAGTAGCCCCAGCTGGAGTGCTGCTTGCCGTCGGCCTCGAGCTGCTCGGGCGAGGCCGATGCCCACTGCACGTTGCCGCACCAGCGAACAATGTCGGCGAGGCCCGGGACGGCCTTGCTGCTGCCATGATCGACGAGCTCGTGCCAGTGCAGCATCGACCGGCGCCGCCAGTCGTAGTAGACTTGCTCGTTGCTAAAGTTGGCGTTGATCCAGGAAAAGGAACAGGGCGTCGCCGTGCCGCCGACATCGGCTGCCACGATGGACACGGCAGCGCCCTGCTCGGCCACGAGATGGTAGGCGACAGAGGCGCCGACGATGCCCGCGCCGATGACGATGATATGGGGTGTCTTGTCTGTCATTGGGGACTATTATATTTCTTGATCTGTCTGCTTTCTTTTTGTCTCTCTTCCTTTTTGTCTCTGGACACTTTTTTTAGTTATCTATTTTTTTTACTACCTCACTTTTCTCTCTTCTGTTCGGGTTTCTCTTATCTAAAGGAACGCGTTCTCTTGTGCTCGCTCCGTCCGGCTTTTTGAATGGCGTCCTGTCGCGCGGCAGACGGCACGCTGGCCAAAGAGGTTATTCGCTACACCAACTTTCCCGATTCCGACAGCGGCCGATGGCGGCGTTTGCCGACCTACTTGTCGGGATGACGTCCGCGAACACGCCAACTCCATCGGCTCATTTCCTAGGAGTCATCACGTGTTGGACCCGCTACCGGTCCGGCTCTTTCTTCGGGGATTCATGGCAGCTCCTTCCCAGAGTACGCAGGAGGACTGCCTCCGGAGGTCGTACTCGTACTCGTATCGTGCCTTCCGAGAAAGCACCAGTGCGACTCTCTCGGCAGCTGACTGGTCTCGAAAACCTGGCTATACGTAATGACCCCTCCTTCCTTTTTAGCCAATAAATAAATTCCAATAAAAAGGAGGAAAAGGGAAAAAGAATAAAGAAAAAAAAGGAAAAAGGAAAAAGGAAAACGAGAAAGTAGAAAATAGAGACAAGAAGGAGCACAGATTCCGACATCTGACATCACACTCTACGCGGCGCTTTACGAGGTTGAGGATCCATTTGCCTAATCTCTGAGAGGCTAGAACCGACGACGTGCAGCAGCTTGCTCTTCCTTCTCCCTCTGCCACTTTCGCACTTTGTCCTATTGGGGCATCCCACGCCGGCATGGGCGGATGGAGTGAGAATGATGCCCAGCAGGTGTGTATCGCCATCCCAAGCTGAGGAGAAGAGGGAGAGCAGGCGGACGGTCTTGCCGGAGATGCTGGGCGGAGGAGTTTTCTCCGTCTCTTATTCGGTCTCGGCATCACGTCTGACCAAGATTGTTGGCCGTCTGCACCAATAACAGGAGATGGAGAATGGTCCAGACTCTTGAATTTCATGATTTCCAGTTTCACTAGGTCTTTCTTTTTAAAGAAAAACGAAAAACAAAAAACAAAAAAACAATGGAAAGCCCAACGCCATGACAACAATACAAGTGCAAGATCAAGATCACCTGGGATGATGATGGATGGTGGGATTGGGTGGAAGACATGGAAGACGTGGAAGACGAAGACGTGGGAGGCGGAAGATCAGAAAAGAAAGACTGCGGATTGGAGGAGAAAGCCAAAAGGAGAAGAGGGACAGGATGCTCTTTCTTCGGAAACCCCCCCTCCCCCAAAAGGCAAGGAAATGGATTTCCTTCATCGCCACACGCGGCCACACACATCAAAAACCAGCAGCGGCCATTCATCCATCCCAACATCGTCCCTGTCAATGAATCAACCGCCGGGCTGCTTACTGTGGTACAGGGCATCACTCTGCGGAATGGATGACAAGAGAAAGAGACTCGACTTGTTCACAGAAGCACTGGCTCGCCTGTGACGTGGCATGGCGCCTTGGGCGATACACTAAAGGGCGTTGCATATTAGACAGAATCACTAACGATAGCAGCGCCCGCTCCCACTGGTCAGAGCAGACCACCAGTCCGAATGCACCTGGGCGGCACTGGGACGGAGGGGCAAGTGTAGTGCACGGCACCACAGGAGGGGTGGTACGTCGAATCGGAATCGGTCATTGTACAGGGTTGCAAGTCGTTACTTAAAAGGAGACATAAGAGTGGAGAAGGGGAGAAGGAGGAAGGGACAGGGACAGGGACAGGGAAGAGGAGGAGGAGAGGACACGAGATAAGGGAAGAATGCAGAGACGAGAGGGAAGGGGAAATCAAACGGCAGAGAGAAGGAGAGATTGAAAGAGGCGGAGGGAGAGAGGAGAGAGGGAGAGAGGGAGAGAGAGGGAAAAGAGGACTGGCGAGATACCGACAGAGTCACGGAGCAACTGAGACAGATGGAAAGCCAGACATCAAGAGGAGAGAGACCCACAGACCAATCACGTCAGGATCTGTCTGGAACCCGCAGTCTGACTTACCCCTCCACCAGGAAGAGTACATGGTACTATTATGGGGGGGTACTCCGAACAGAGTGTGGGCTGGTTGCGCAAGGTCATGTGCCATATCCTCGTCCTTTCTGGTCAGGTACGAGCTACTACATGCGAGCTGCGAGCTCTGAGCTACACTCTGTACAGTACGAGGGCAAGGCACTATGAATGCATGCACAGGGAAGCGCTGCATCCACAGCACTGCATCTTGCTGCATTGTTCACACGCTACTCCGTACGGATCACTGAGCTGTGCGCTCCAAGTGGACTCTAGTGGCGTGTCTGTTGGCGCCGACTGTCTCGTCGTGGCTTCCTTTCCTCCCCGGTCCTTCTCGTCACTCTTCGTCTTTTCGTTTCTCGTCTTGTCCGTCTTTCTCGTCTCTGGTCCTGGACGTGCCCGTCGAGCGAGCATAAGCACGAGTACGATTGCAGCATACGAGGCGGGACGACGAATGAGCACTTGTAGACGAGGGGCACACGCATGCAGACGCACCGTCGAACGGCAGATCGCTGCAGAACGACTACAACCTCCTGTCTGTTTTTTTTCCTTACAAAAAGACCTTGCTGGGCATCGGGAACCATTTTTGTCTCAACCCAAAACTACCCCCCAAACTCATGACCAATCCCCGTGCTGTTTGTGTTTCCAGTCCTGCCAGTCCTGCCAGTCCTCTCTCACTCCTCCCCGTCCTCCCAATCCATTCCCTCTTCATCTCCTCCCTGTTCGCTCTCACTCGCCCGTCCAAGGACGCAGTGGTACTCGAGAAAAGCTGGCGAACCACCTCTTGCATTCTAGCTTGAATTGAAAATAAGAAAAAGGTGCAGGAGAGCAGACAAGAATAGATTGCACAAGAGAGAGAAAGCAAGACCAGTAGTAGAGAGAAGGAAGCCACGAGCAACAAAGAAGAAACGAGACAGAAGAAAGAAACAAAAGAGCCCATCCACGAATCACAGTCGTCTCTTCCAATTGATCAACTGGCACCATGTATTCACGCCGAGAGCGGGAGCGCGACTTCAACTATGCCGAGGCAGACTACGACCAAGAGTCTCCGGCCGAGTATAGCAGCTCCTACCAGCGGAGTCAGCGACTGTCCCGCAACAGCAATTCCTTCTCGTCTCCGACCACGCCCAACTACGAGTTCTCCCGGCAGCGCACCTGGCCCAATGGCGGCGGCGGCGGCAGCGGCGGCAGTGGCGGTGGCAGCTACGAAGACCGGGAGAGGGGCTTTACCTACTCCTACAACCGTGAGCGGGAGCGCGAATACGATGGCTATGCCTCCTCGCCACGCACTCAAGCCTTTGATCCCCGAAGCCATGGTGGGGCCGGCAGCAGTGTCGGGTCTACCACGCGCCGCAGCCGGGACATGCCTGAATCGTCGCGCTACGAAACGCGCCACAGCCCGCGCGACCGAGAACGAGACCGGGACCGAGACCGGGAACGCGACCGTGACCGCGACTCTGAGCTAGACCATGATCGGGATCGGGATCGGGATCGAGACTTTGATCGCGAGCGGGAGCGGGAACGGGAGCGGGGAGAGCGGGACCGAAACATTGGCGTGGACCGAGACATGCGTCGCCAGAGGGCTCAGGATAAGGCTCGGAGACGCATGGTGGGCGAGACCAAAAACTACCCGCGCCGGCTGCGTGATTACCTGTATCCCATCCTGGACAGCCAGCCAGCCATGCACTCGGCCGTCGAGGTGTTCATGCGGCTCGACGAGGACAGCCGCTACCTGACGAGCAGCTGCGGCGCTCTGCTGGAGAGTCTGGCGGCTGTCACGGACGGCATGGCCAACAGCTCAAAGGCCGCCGACTGGACGGGGCTGGACGATCCTCCATCTGACTCGGAAATGACAGAGGAAAGCGCTTTTGAAGACTCGGAGACGGCGGCCGAGTCGGCCGACTCTGACGACGATGACCAGCTGGCCGACTACGCCGAGACTCGCCGACAAGGCCGCGACAGCGTCGGCAGCACAATGGGTCCTATGGCACGCCGACGCAGCAGTGCCGCCACGGCCGCAGCCTCTGGCGGAGGTGCGGGCATGGGTACTGCCGAGGAGCGGCGCCGAAAGAACAGCATGGATATCCCGTCGCCCATGTTCATGCAATGGGGCGACCTGATGCCCCATGCCCTCAGCAAGGCGACGGACGGCATAAACGACCGGCGCCGGTCTTTCTTGGCCCTCGCGCAGACCATCAGCAACAGTCTCATCATGATCGGCATGGAGGCCGTCTCCATGAGCGGCCGCTCGGGCTCTGCTTCGTCCAGCAATCTCTCTGCCAAGGGACTGCTCGCGGAACTGGCGCGCGTGCTTCGGCCGCACGACTACCGCGCCTACTTCCGCGCCTCGGCGCGCGTCCTCCTGCTGCCCAACACGGTGACCATGCGGCGGCCCAACGAGATTGCGCTCGAAGCCCTCGAGCGACAGCTGCTGGGCACGACCAAGTTTGGACAGGCGCTGTCGGCGGCGGCCATGACCGACGCCAGCAGTGCCGCCATCCAGGCTGCCCAGGCCTCGCCCATGGTGGCCTGCCTCACATTCAGCTCCGCCAGCTACGGAACCATTGCGCTCTACCGGTTCGAGATGGCATCATCTCGCGAAGGGGGCGACTGGCCGCGCCGGATCCAGCCCGTGTCCGCCATGACGGGCGTGCCCAAGGAACTGCTGCGGCGGTCGGTGCGAGCGATGCCTCCGTCGCGCCGGACCGTGCTCAAGATTGGCGCTATAGCATCCTCGTCTTCTCCCGGATTGAGTGGCGCGAGGGGCGATCGGGACAAGTACCGAGACCGGGACAGAGAGGGCAGTGCCAATGGCGGCAGTGGAAACAGCAACGGTAGCAGCAACGGCGGCCTTGGCAGTGGCGGGAGCAGCATTCCCTCGCGTCTTCGCTGGGTGTCTCTGCCGGGCGATGCGCCGGTGCCCAACTTTGGGTACAGCCCCAACGTCGGCGGGCCGGCCTTTGAGGGCAGTCTGCGCACGGCACTGGGCATTGAGGACGAGAACCTCAAGATCGGTGCCGGTGCCACGGCCAACTATGTCTGTGCCACGATCCCGGCGATGCTGGCGTGGCTGCACGTCAAGGCGGCGTATCTGACAAACGTGGAGCTGGAGGCGACGGAAGTGCAGCGCGGCAGCAGCGGCAGCAAGTCGTCCACCAAGGGCCGCGACCGAGACATGGACGACGCGTCGTCTATCGCATCGTCGCAGCGGACGCGTCTGCGGCGGATTACCCGATGCAAGCGAGGACCGACGCCCATGGATCACGAAGGCCGCGATCCGTGCATTGTGGTGCTTCATCCGAACCGCGGAGACTGGGTGACGGCGCCGGTATACTGGACGGAGGCGAGGGATTGATGTCTGTGGTGCCATTACAATCATGATCTTTGTTTGCTTCAACTGCTTCTGTTGGTTGACTTTTTTGTTCTTTTGGGGGCTCTAATATCTCTCTCTCTTTTGTCTTGATTCCTTCGTTTCTACATAGCACATACGACAACATCAGTAGCATTTCTCAGTCACGAGACAATATACGCTCGTTCATTTTAATGGATGAAATTTCCCTTTCAGTGTATTCATTCATTCACATCCACTGATAGTGTCTCGTCAAAGAGTGGTCCTATTCTAAAAACGGTCGTCTTTGTTACGGCAAGAGACTCTGAAGAACTCAATTGTTCTCCGTGACAAAGCAGAAAGCAGAAAGCAGAACTGCCTTCTTTTTCCATCAACCGCCATTGTCATGAATCTACAAAGGCAACCGAAAATAGATCAGGGGCGAATAGACAGAGGAGAGATAGACAGAGGAAGTCGGAAGGATGACGAGACACAGATCGTACATATGGCTAGACAGGTCCCCCATGTGAGCCTCTGAGCATGAGAAAAAAAGTGAAGAGAGTAAAAGATGACGAACAAGAGTCTACTCCCGCGTCGAGCAGGCAGGCCGAAGAAGGAGCAGCTGCTGGTCACGCTGCGTCTTCCTCCTCTTGCCAGCTACTACCTCTGCAAAATTCCCCTACATGCGCCACCTCTAAGAGGCAGCCTCTTGCAGGCATCACGGCCGCCTCCCAGCAAAAAGACACCAATAGAGTCCCAACCACGATCACATCCACATCCACATCCACATCCACAACCAGACGCACTGCCCCCATCGCCTCCCCCGTCGTCTGTGGTCGTCCGCGGCCACGTGTACTGCGCTGCCGATTTCCCATGGCGCGCCGCCGACTGGTTCCGCCAGGAGCAACAGAGACAGGCAGAGGTGGCAGAGCAGGCACGCCGGGACGCCGGCCTTCCCACGCGCGTGCAGCCGCCGCGGGCCGCCAAGCGAAAACACCGGGAGGATGTGGCCACCCTGGAGAGGCTAGAGATGCTGGAGAGGCTGGAGAGACTGGAGAGGCCGCTCAAGCGGGCCCGATGTGTGACGGTCAAGACGGCCAAGACAGTCAAGACAGCCCACACGAGAAACAAGACCCGCCAGCTACCGCCTCCCTTCTCTCCGCCCGCACACCGAGGCTACGTTCTCGTCTGCCCTCTCGAGTACGGAAGATTCACCGACATTCCCTGCCGCGACAGCCCCATCTGCGTCAGGAAGAACAGCCTCCAGAAGACGGCCGCCGACATTTTCCGATGCCGCGTAGCCGCCGTGGTGGCAGAGCGACGAGCGGTGCTTCTTCGACGAGAGAAGAGGCGCAGTGTACATTCCCCTGACTCACAGGCCTGCCCCCTGACGACGCGGCCACTGGACTGCACAGAGCTGGCCTACTGCCTGCATGGCTGGAGGGGGGCGGATAGGACGACAGAGAGTGCCGCAGTGGCGCCAATGGAAGACGGTCGAGATGAAGAATTTGCACTGCCGTGTGCAACTGACACGGCAGACTTGGCAACCCGTACAGACCCAGAACTGGCAGCACACCTGAACGAGCAGACAGTAGAAATATGCGGGCTGCGATTTGCCGTGGATATGTGTGACGGGGGCGTTCGAGTAGTCATGGTTTGAAAGGTAAGCAAAGCATTAAATCAATCACGACTGCGTATTCATTTCAGGAATAGCAATATACAAGACATATTTCATGCACAAGATTTCTCAACAGTTTCTCTCAATTCTCCTATCCTAGGGTATGTTCCCTCGGCCTAACAGTACAAATGACAAGAGCAACTGCAGTGCTGCCTCCACCCATGAGTGAGACAGGAGACACTATTATCCAACGCTCTTGTCATGGATGATTTCCCGTTTCATTTTCCCATTTCAAAAGCACACTTTAAAATGATTGGACAGGAGGACTCTTTACAAGTCTCCACAAATGCAAATATCCAAACGTGAGAACAGGAAAAACCCTCTATCAAAAGACGATGATTGGCAGTATTGGATTTGGCCGCCTCGAGAGCAGAGGACTTTATCGTTTCGACAGCAGCATGGCTAGGAAGGAGACTCGACGAGCTGTTTATTTGCCGCAGCTAGAGCAAGAGCCTGCATTGACTTGGTTAGTGGGAGGACAAGACCATAGACTTCGGCCAGGCAATCACGTACAGTCAGAACCGCAGTTGCAGGAGGAGCTTCCCGAGCAGCCGCACTCGCCCTTCATTTTGATGGTTTGTTTGGGTTGAAAGAGTTTAACTCGCGTAGGCGGGAATGGTGGGCAACCAAAAAAAGGTTTGCGTAAACAAAATTGGTAGGGTAAAGTAAAAGTGGTAGTGGTAATGGTGAATGCCCTGAGAGCGTGAGGAGAGAGGAAGAGAAGAAAAGTGAAAAGACGGCTGAGTGGGATGCCGACCCGGGTTTATATAAGAAATCGACACATACGTAATAGAGGGGCAAATCCAAGGGGGTCAGAAGAGGGGTGGCGTGGGCTAAGTCTTGCTAAGTTGTCGAGACTAAGAGGAAGGGGACGCATTCATGGAAGGAACGCTGCACGAGCAAATTATGCGCTGGCATGTGCGCACCGGCTACGGGCATACTGTGCACGAGTACATGGTTCTATGAGTACGAGTACTTGTACGTAGGAGAATACGAGTACGAGTACATGCGAGTCGTATGAGTCAGTTGCCGGCAGGTTACGGGTAGTAGACGACGAAAAAAGGGCGATGGCAGTGGTCCGACGCCGCGCAAATGCCTCTTGCCTTCATCTCGAATGGGCGAGAACGAGACGAAGAAAGAACCAACGGGAAGACAGGTCAAAGGGGAACGAAGCAAGGGCTAGCCGTCTAGCCTGGCCAATCAGCGGCTGGCCCTACATCTCATTCGCCAATGGTGGGGGGGACCCTGCGGGGTCAGGTGCTCCTTGGCTTAGCCTGTTTCCTGGAGTGGAAATATCTTGTTTTTCGAAGCTGCTCGGGCATTCTCTGTACTGCTTTGCGTTGTTTCTGCTGGATTTAGCCTCCCCGGTAGTCGCCGGTCACCTTGTATCTATTACATGATCTAGGCATTGACCGTAGAGTAATGGGTATTTGTGCAGTGCTCGTACAAGAGAAATGCAAGACCAATGCAACAATACATACATAGTAGCTGGTATTCATTTACATCACGTGAGCCATCACGTGTATCCAGACCCATGCACTGACCAATGAATAATTATGATTCATTTCAGTCTTCCTACTCGTTCTTGTACGTACGCAGTACTCGCGTACTCGTACTCGTAGTCACTCTGCACAGTACGCCTCACTCGGCGTTGTGCGAGACCCAATAGGAAGTGCATCCACATATCGCGCTCACAATTCAGATGACCAGTCGGATCCGGCCAGGCAAGCGACTCCGGCATGGCGTTTGCGCATTCTCTGACTCAGAAGGAGGGCTCCTGATAAGGATCCTCCAAAAGGAGTGAGAAGGATTCGAACTCGTCATGCGCATTTGACCGGGAGCCATGGACGGAAAGTCGGGAGCCAGAAAGAATGCCCTCCCTCACTCGTCCTGCGTATGCAACATCCGGATTCCTGGGCATGGAGTAGCGGGCACCCCACGTGCTCTGCCGAATCACAGACCGCAGCAGCCCACCCTCTGGTGAGCAAAAACGACAGAGACCGCATCTTGGTGTGAGGGAGTTCTCTGTCCTCTCTTTGGCTGCGCTCTCGTCACATGGGGGACCGCTGAGGGGGTTTTCCTCGAGACTCTGCGAGACTTGCATTGTGTACGCGTAATGTGATGATACTACGTAAGCAATAGCTCGTATTCTACAATTTGCAGATACTTATTGTCAGAGTGAGCACGAAGACTGATTTTCGTGTCAGACGGACAACCAGAGCTGGGATGACCAAGGGGCTCGCGAACGCAGAGACCCGAACGATCTGTCCTCGTTTCAACTCTGTAGGGGGGTCCCTCTGGCGCTCCTTCTTCTCGTTGCCGTTTGAACCCCTGTCCTTATTTTTAGGATCGAGAATGGAGCTCCTGAAGCTTGTCTCTCTCGCTACGGTGCAGTCGTATTCTGTATGGAAATGAAGAAGATGGGGGAAACGACCGTTCCATTGACAGCTCACCACGATGAACCATGAAGCTCTGTCCCCTCCCCTTTCCCGGCTTTCCTCACAGAGCCTCCTCCACCTTCCTCAGCCCTTGCCTCCCCGCCAGTTCTAATCTGTTCGTTTCCTCTGCGACGTCGTTGGCACCATGGGGAATCGGACGACATCATACGTCGGTCATGCCAACTTTTGCCGGCTGAAACGGTTGTGAATCTGCCAGACTGGCAGAGCAGTCCCCCGTTTCAAGTACGACTGTGCGCGCCAAGAGACCGAGGAACAGCTATATACCCTGGGATAGGCCATCTTCTGGTGACTGTCTGTATAAGAGTATTTCCCGTGGCATTCTGTGGCATTCTGTGGCATTCTGTGGCATTCTGTACATAGTAGCATTTCCTTCATACAGCTTTCCATACTTGTTTTTTTTACTCCTCTTCTTACCATGAATTCAACCAACCCTCGCCCCAATGCGAGCAATAGCATTGCCAACCTCAGCGTCAACCGCCGACGACTCAACAACAGCAATGGCAGCAACTCGCGCGGGCAGAACGACCTGAACCCGCAAGGCCAGACGTCGCCGAGCCAGGGCGTCCGCCGCATCCAGGCCCAGGCCAACACCTCCATCGATGCCCGCGTCAATGCCGCGCTCAACAACAGCTCCTACGCCTACACCCTGCCGTCCTCCTCCTCTCCCGGCAATGGGAACAACAACAGCAACGGAGGCGGAAGCGGAAGCGGAAGCGGAAGCGGAAATGGAAACCGCAACAATAGCACGAGCAGCAACGGCCGCGCCGAGAACAGAGTCGAGAGCTACCGCTACGACTACTACCGCGACTACCAATCCCAGCCAGACTCACCCACCTCTGACTACGGCGACGGAAACAATGGAAACGGAAACAACAACTCTGGTAGTGGCGGCGGCGGCGGCGGAGGAGGAGGCGGTGGCAATGGAAACGGCAACAACAACAACTTTGGAAACAACTTTGGAAACAATGACGGCTTCGGCAACCGAAACCCCCGGAGGAGCACCAACAATAACAACAACACTCGCCGCATCAACCAGAATGTCCATTTCACCTTTGCCGGCATTGGCATCAGCGCAGGCCCAGGAGGCGTCCGCGTCGACGGTGATGCAGGCAACGGCGCCAACGGCGCCAATGGGGCCAACGGCACGGGGATGAACGGTGGCAACACGTATTACTACACCAACACGGGCGGCGGCTCTTCCTTTCCCGGCATGCCCGAGCTGCCTCTCTTTGGCGGCGGTGGTGGCCTGTTTCCGTTTGGCGGTGGCGGCAACAGCGGCCAGCGCGGCTTTGTCAATGTCGGCAACTTTCGGCCGTTTTTCTGAGCAGACAGTGCAGTCTGCTGTACTTGTACTGGTCATATGCAGGTCCCTCTTGTACGATAGAAAAGTTTGATGAATTTGCTAGTCTCGTCCTCTTGATACCTTTTACGGCCGTGTTCAGAATATATTTTGAAAAACAAAGCAGAAAGTGACCCTAGAAACAGTAGAGCATCATCATATTTAAATTCTAGCAATCTGATATATGGACATGATATTTCTTTGTTCAATCTTTGAATACATTGAAAGGCCGTAAACACTTTACATGGCAAATTGGTATTATCCACATGGTCCTCTGCTATCCAATTGCAGAAAGACAGTTTCCGCCGAGGTCCATGTTATGTACAAGATATGTACTCTTTTTACTCCTTTTCGTTGGGCGAAAGGTAGGCCCCAAATCTAATTTGTTAGTGTAAGCGAAGCTGCAAGCGTGTCCTGCCTTTGGAAACTCACCCGATAATGACATAGCAGGCGCACATCAGTGCGCCCTTGAGACCGCACGTGCGCAGCTTCCTGTCGCCGTCACTGGACACCAGCAAGCCGACAAGCAGGGCTGTGCCAATCAGCGCCGACATTTCAAAGAAGCTAAAGGTCAAGGACAAACTGCGGTTGAGGATCCAGCCGGCACCGACGGTCAGTGGCGTGACGCAGAGGGCGATCTGGATCGACGACCCAATGGCTACCGAGATGGCGAGATCGAGCTTGTCGCGCATGGCCACGGACACGACGGTCACGTACTCTGCAATATTGCCAACGATCGGCAGGATGATGAGTCCGATGACCGACTCGGAGAGGTGGCCCTGATGCGTCACGTCGTCGATCGTGTCGACCATGAATTCGGCGTTGACAGACATGAGTCCCGATGCTACAATGAGGACAATGACGGCCATCAAAAACTCGCCGGGCGTCTGTCGTTGGCGCCCGATAGGGTGCAGATGGCTATAGCTGTTGTCATGGCCATGGCCATGACTACTCTGATGTTGGCTGCTGGGTGGTTGTCGCATGTGTCGGAGGTCAGCGGCACTGCTGTTTTCGAGGCTGGCTCGACTATTGCTCGGGGGGTTCATGGCGCCGCTATTTTCCCGCATGAGCTGCAGCGTAGTGAGGCCTGACCGCATCAGGCCAGGGCCACCCAAGCTCGTGAACCCGCTGGACAGCGAGTTTCCTCTGCTGCGCCGGCCCCGCTGCGACTCGACGGACATGGAGCGTGTGTAGGAGTGAGAGTGAGAGTTGGAGTGCGCATGGGACGATGGCCTAGCCGGATGCTGCGCCTGCGAGTGCATTTGCATGTGCGGCGGCAGCGGTGCCTGTGCTGGCAGAGGGTGGGACTGTGGATGAGGATGAGGCTGCGGATGAGACTGAGACTGCGAATGGGCGCGGGAACGCGAAAGGGACGCCAGCGAGCTCGGCCGTCCGCTGGTGTAGCCAATGCCGACGCCGTCGATCCTGCGGCCGCGACCACGGCTCTCGACGTCGCTGTCGTTGTTTATGCCGCCTGGATCGGCCGACCCATTCATCTCCATGCGCTGCAGCTCAATCGGGACCGAGGCAAACTCCTTCTGGCCGACGCTGTGTACGGACGACGGCCGCTGGCTGTCCTCGTCCGCAAAGCGAATGGTCCGTGCCGGGTTGTGGAGTTCGGACATGGGCTGGTTCACTGGCCGACCGCGCTCGCTGTCGTTCTGGTAGTCTGAGGAGGCAGGCTCTTGTGCAGTCGTATTTGGGCGGGCTCGGATCTCGTGGATAAAGTAGATGAGGTAGATGAGCAGAACCATGAGAGACGACACCCGGCTCATCTGCAGGGTGGCCTTGGACACTCTCTTGGAGTGGTCAAAGGTGTAGCCGAAGGCGGTCTGTCGATGTCTGCTGTTAAAAAGGGAACGGAGGGGAAGCCTGTCAAAACGAAAACACACGAGCATACCGGCATGAGAAAGACAAAGACCGAGGCAAAGAGCAGCGAACTAAGCAGCTTTGTCTCGGCCGTGTTGTAGTTTGGTTCATTGTCGGAAAGTCCGGTGGCCAGGAGGGCCGTACCGAGAATGAGGAGACTGTTGACGAGGATCGAGCCGAGGATGGAAGCCTGGACGACGCGGATATGGTTGTTCATGAGAGCGACGCTTTCCCGTTAGCATGTGGTCGGCGTGCTTGTATACTGTATGGCGACTTACATGCTGGCAGAATCGTTAGCACGTTAAATAGTTCAATAGTTCAGCAGTCAAGACAGCTTACAAGAGAATCATCTCGACAAGATTGCCGAGGCTGATATTGAGCAGAGCGCCCACGGTGTCGCCGGCATCGCTCGCCACCTTTTCGGTAGCGGCCGTCAGCAGCGACGACAGCGGAATGACGGCAATGGCGTTGCAGGCGAACACGGCAATCGGGCTAATGTGTGTGAGGTAGGCCACGATGCCAATGGGCACAAAGACGAGCAGGCCGTTGAGCCACGACGAGAGCACCATCTGGCGGAAAGCCCCCATGCACGTGCGCGGGAACCTTTCATGGCCTGGGTGGCCGTCCCGGTCGTCGTAGCCGTCATGGCCATACTCTTCGCTGTCGAGGTAGTCGTCGCCCGACTCTTGCTGGCTGGACGAGGAGACGCGCAGCTTGCGGTAGCCGCCATGGCCGGGCCGCATAAGGACAAAGCGGAGTGCCCGCTGGAGGATTCCCGTGCTGCCGCCACTGCCGCCACTGCCGCTACTGCCACCACTGCCGCCGCTGATGCCACCTACCGACCCGCTGCTCGTATTCCCTCTTCGGCCCTGTATGTCATCGTCGTCGTCGTCTCGCAAACTGCCGCTCTCTGCGAATTCGGGCGTGGGGGACGCATTGGCAAAGGCCATCCGGGTTGCTTATCTCGTGGAATCGTGTCTGGCTAGCAACCGAGAGAGAGGGAGAGGGGGGAAGCAAGAATAAAAGTGAATGCTGCGATCGTGTACGGTGTAGGCGGGAGATCGCCAAGAGAGGCAAAGGAATGGACGGTTACTGGGAGACCAAAAAAGAAGTGAAACAGGAAAATGCCTCCCAGAATGGGAAAAAGAGAAGAGGAGAAAACTAAAGAAAATTACGTATAGAAATGGAAAGAAGGAAAGAAGGCTGCCAGAGCACGCACACGCGCACGCAAGAGGAAAGAGCTATGGAGGATGGTGGATGGAGGTCGGCAGAGCCAGACGGGCAAGACGGGCAAGGAACTTCCTCTGAAGGAAACCGCGAAGCACGCGCGCATGCCCGCAGCGTCGTTTTCTGTCCTCTTAAATTAGCTCTGCCAGCATTATTTATGGCTACCACGTACAAGTGCACGCAGCAGATTTGCTCCTCTAGCATTATAGGGGCAAAGGTGGATCGGTTGCCCCTATCGTGAAGAGACGACGGAGACTCTGATAGCCACTTTCTGCCCACACGGTCGACTTCCGTGCCTCGCGGCCTTGGGCTTGGCGGGGTATCCACCCAGCTCTGCTCTAGGGGTTGCGTGTAAACTATACCACAATGGTCAGGAGCAATCTCCCATCGCAATACTCTGTACATTTGATTTTACTGTGCACGTAGTCATGGCGTAATAACCTGCCGGAATCAAAGTTTGGAAGCCGACATGTCGGTTTCTATTTCTACCCGGCTCCGCCAGAAAAAAAGAAAAAAAGAATCCCGTGGTAATAATGACGATAATGATAATGCCCATTCCTCCGACCTCCCGGATGCCCATAACCTAGTTTACAAGAAAGACGACAAGAGATGAGACAATGAAAAACAAAGCAATCAAAAGACCCATGCCAACGCCTACTCCAAACTCATTTGCGCCTCTTCGTTGATCCCCCAGCTGCCCACCCCCGGGTCGTGGAGCTTGATGCCCGCACTCGTGCTCAGCAGTGCCGCGTCCTCCTCGCCCAGGGCCTCGCTGCCCCGCCTCGAGCCCGACAAGGACCGGATCGACAGCGCCGTCGCCGTCGTCGCCGTCGTCACCGGAGCCGCAGCAGAACGGATGCTCATGTCGGTAACACGCCGTCGCAGAGACGGGCCTCTGCTGCGAGCCGACTTGGACGACGTCGACAGCAAGGATACCGTGTCAGCCTCGACCTCCCCATCACCCCGGCTCCGGTCCAGCGCCCCGTCTGCGCCAGTCGGTTCTGTGCCGGTTCCGGCAGCCGGCGCCGCGGGTACCGGGGACAGGGATGCTGATGATTCAACCGCCACGACACTGCCATGGTGGGAGTGTGTCGACGGCGTGGCTGTGGAGGTGCCAGAGTCGCTATGGGAGACGGCCGCCTGTTCCTCCGCATCGACTTCGACAAGCTCGGCATCACGGTACCATTTCCGTCGCCGCGTCCACCGATTCCAGCCATCCTGGCCCCGTCGACCATTTTGCCACTACCCCGTCAGCACGAACCAGCAAAAAAAGATAAAAAAAAGAAGGAAAGTACAGAGGTCTTAAACTCACCTTGTTGTCATAGTATACCCACCCCATCCGCCCGCCCTCGCTGTCGTAGTCCCACGTGTCCAGGTGCTCGCCCGATGGTCCCGTCTTTTCCATGCGCACGGCATCGTCAATCACCCCGTCTACCCGCCACCGGCTGCCCTCCACCCACTGCCAACGCATCTTGCCGTCCTCCACTTCCGGAAGCTCAAACTCGTCTTTGGAGGGCACGGCATTGTTATGGTCGTCTGTCCACGACGGCCGCTCGTAGGAAAACAGACTGGTCGTCCATCCGAGACCCACCCATCGTCGCTGGTTCTCGTACAGGATAAAGGTGAAGCGAACGCCCGCATCGTGGCCTGCTCGGGCCCTCCTAATGGCCTTTGTCAGCTCCGACTCGCGTGGCGTCGACAAGCCGCGAGCCCGCGTGCTCGAAAGCTTGTTCTGTACGGCCGCCGCTGCTTCCGCAGCCGTCGTCCCGGTCTCGGCCGTCGTCTGCGGCGACGAGGCAGCATGGGAGCCCCCGGCCGTCACGTACAGAGGCGCCCTCGTCGTCCGCACAGGCTCGTCGAATTCGAGCCCCGTCACCAGAGCGGCCAATCTCCTCACAGTAGCACTGCGCCAGAGAATGGTCCGGCTGACCCGCATCGCCTGCGAGTGCCACGTCAGAATGACCGTGCCAAAGACGAGAATGACGCGCCTCGTCGTGATGATGCGCAGAGGCGGCAGCGTGAGCGCAAACCAAAAAGGCGTGCACATCAGTATGCGGATGAGCAGCGTCGTCAGTGCTGGCCGCGTCGTCGCGCTCGTCGGTGTCGACTGTGTCGACAAGAAGTCGGTCAGCTCCAGCAGCGGTTCTAGCAGCAGGTTGCAGCGAGCCGTGAATTCCTTGAGCGTCTCTACAATCTCGTCCAGCGTCTTCTGGTGCCGCGTATTCGTCACCTCCGAGATGTTGCGCTGGTGTCCCGTGCCGCCGCCCATGGCGCCGCCGCCGCCCGCCTTCCCGGACGTTGCCGGGTTGGTTCCTGCCGCGTCGGCACCCTGGTTCTTCACCCGCGCCTTGCTCTTCGCAGTCGATGTGTCACGTGCTCCCGGTTTCGGTGGCGCAGTACTGGCGCCGCTCCCGCCAATGCCGAACAAAAAGTATCCGAGGCCACTTCCGCTAAGCATGCCTCCAGAGCTGCTGCCACCAGAGCTGCCGTCGTTACCGCCGCTCCTGCCGCCGCTACCGGCCATGCCGTCGTCTGCACCCCAGCCACTGCTGGACAGCGGGCTGTAGCGCCGGCCGTACATGCCGGCAATCAGAGTCAGGACGAGCAGGACAGGGCCGGCTGCGCGAATGACAGAGTCGCCGTACAGAACAAGACCCCACCAGACAATGACCATGATGAAACTCTCCCACGAATCGCCCGTGGTCCAGCTGATGAGCCCGGCGAGCTTGTTGAGAGGCAGGAGGAACGGGTGGCTGTAGGCGAGGGCGCGGGTGATTTGAGGCGGTGTCGCGAGGAGTAGGGGTGATCGCTGGTGGACGAGGATGACGCTGCGTCGTTTGGCAGCCGACGTCTTGGATCCAGACAGGGCCGTCACGGGAGAAAAGGTCGCATAGGTCGGCTTCGGCGCATAGGGGTCGGCATCGTGGTCGGCCAATGGCGACAGTGATCCAGGGTGGGACGAGCCATGGCGGTCTGCTGGATCACTATGCAGAAAGGAAGTTCGAGGAGCAGACATGGAGAGCCAAGGCGTGTCCTAGTGTCGGGAGGAATCGAGGAAGATGAAGAGTCAGCTTCAAGGCAAGACTTTTGAAAGAATGGCCGAGTGCGGCCACATAGGAGAGCGTTCTAGCAGGAATTGTGCAGAGGTGCGCTATAGGTGGATGGCAGGTAAAAGAGGCATTGAAGAGGCAAGAAGGATGCCGGAGGGTCAGAGATGCGTCGCGTTGAGGCAGGGAGTGAGAAAAGGGCAAAAGGGCAAAAAACGCAGAAAGCGAGACCTGGAAAGAGCTTTCTCCAAGCGGTGCTGACGTCGTTGCCTTAGGTAGAAAGCGAGGGTCCACTTTTATGGCTAGCTACCGCCATATTGCCCACTGGAGCCGCGTTGTACGAGTACACTATCCTTGTAGCGTCGTAGAGGGGCACGGAGCCATTACAGGGAAGGAAAGACCCAGAGAAGAAGAGTGCGGAGAAACGTAGAAGGCGCGAGAGCGGTTCACGTGAGGCCACCACAGCAAAAGAGGAAAGAGGGAAGCCATCGCATCAGGCAGAAAATAGAAAATTAACAGTTCGCCGTCGCGAGAAGGAGACAACTCACCAGAGCAGCCATGGACACGACTGCCGTAGGGCGCAGAACCGAGAGGGATGATCACAAAGCCGGCTGTCTGGCTACCACGTCGCCACGTCATAGGGAGAGTGAGATTGGGCGAAATCAACGTCGAAATTCTTGAAAAGTGAATTCTGGGAGGGTGCGACAGACTGGGCGGGAAGTGAGGACGGCGACAATATATATAAATGACTTTGTACTGAGCTAGGTTGAGGAATGAAAAGAATACTGTATGACGGACAACAAAGAGACGATAGCACGCCTCGGCCGTCATCCGCTGCCTAATCTGCGTGTCTAGCCAGTCTAGGCTTATTAGGTCATTTGCATGTGATTATAATCGTTGATTAAAAGGAGAAAATGTAAAAGAGAACAGCACACAATCCACCAGTTTGAGAGTCATGAAGTAAAAGTAGACAGAAGAAGAAAATAAAAGACGAAAAACGGAAAAAGGAAAAAAAAAACAAGAAACAAGAAAAGAGGAGAATGTAAAGTGAAAATTTACAATGGGTAAAGAAAAAAAATCAAGAAAACAAATAAAAACGACACGGCTCCAAGCAAGAAAAAAAATTAGACACCGCCCTCTCCTCCGGCCTGACCAACGAGTACTTGCCAACCTCACATATCATCCTCAGGCTCATACTCCGCTGTTGGGTTCATCTGTTGGATCCAATGGCACATTCGGTGTGCCTGTGCAGCTGCAGACATCTCACTCATCTGCCCCACCACAAATCGTGGCTCAAACTCAAACTCCAGACATGCTCCTCCAACTTGCTGCAGCTTTACCAAATGGGCTTTCTTGCGGATTGGCTCCAGATCCATCAGCTCAATGCTCCGAGGGTCGACCTTGAAAAAGGACACTAGATTCTGTGTGTCCTCCTCTTCATATCGATCGCTCTGCTCATGTCCATCACGGTTCACCACGCCAGTCACTTTGAGGCCGCCCTCGATCATGTCCTCGGAAAGACGCAAGTACTGTTCACGGCCAAAGCCCGACCAGCAACAGACATTGTTTTCCCTGTAGGTCTGGACGAAAAACGTCATTGGCCGACGGTTCTCCGTCGGCTCGTGACTGTCTCTAGACGGCAGACAGCCTTGAGTATGGATTCTACCATCAGTCTGGACTCTACCTTCAGCCTCGATAGGCTCTGTAGACCGGGGACTCTCTGTGCGTTTGCGTTTGCGGCTGACAGATCTGCCAGAAGTGCCGGTAGTGCTGACTGTAATGTGGGAAGCGGGCATCTGACTAAACGGCAGAGGTTCTTCGCTGGACTGCTCGACCTCTGCCGCCGAATACGCTCCATCTTCGGTAGTGCTACTTTCGGCAGGATGTTCTGAGCCAGTCTCAGCTCGAAGATCTGTACGTTAGATTCCATCTGTATTGGTGGTGTTCTTTTTTTTTGAGCTTTTGCCTACCAGGTCTGCGACCCATCATCTTCTCCAGAGTCGCAAGGACGTTGCTCGCACATATCTTGCGGTATGTTTCGAGGTCGGCCTCGATACCCTCCATGTTCTGCACGACGTCATGACCGCCGTGGAATAGAGAAAGGGTCCGCAGAGGGACCCAGGCGTCGCGGATTCCTCTAAAAACACCCAGTGGTTAGACTACACGGAAAATCTTTAAAAGGGGGGTGTAGAGATCAGTGTTTGGAATACGTACCCGCTAATTATGACTACTGGCACCTCTCTCCCAGAGTAGTCTGCGCTACTGCTGGCGTCACTTGTCTTCTGGCGCCATTCTGTGTTCTCGAGAAACAACTCATGGACGTGGATAGCCTGAACACTCGGCTGGGAAGTCTTGCGGAGAGAGCTTCGCTGAGGGAATACCTCGCCGGGGGAGGGAAAGCCCATATCAACGCGATAGGGCAAGATCATGACCAGGACCGGCTGGTCAGATGGGGAAACTCCATGGCTCACATAGAGGTCGCCTGGTGCTGGGAAAAAGAGGTTGGGATTCATGAGAGTCTTGGTTCTTGCAGTGTCCTCTGTCCGCTCCATGCTCTCCGCACTCTCAATGTTCTCAATGTTATGGGCGTGGTGAACGTTCTCGTCGCCCGTAATTTCATCCTCGATACAATCAAGGATCTCGTCGTCCTCGATACACTCAGGGACCTCGTCATGCTCAATGCTCTCAAGGGCCTCCAGTCCTTCATATACCTCGACCTCTTTACAATCGTCATCCTCAAAAATATCGATGCCATAGTTCACCGAACTTGTGTTCTCCATGTTCTCGGAGATGTCTGTGGACTCGGTGAGTCCAGTGACCTCAAAACTGTCAAAGATGTAGCTGTTCTCCTTGTTCTCGGACGAGCCTTCGGTGCCAGTGCTCTCTGTGCTCACTGTTGATTCGCGATCTACGCGTTGGGTGGCCGAGGTGCCCATGGCAGCCTCAAGCATTAGAATATCTTCCACCGTCGTTACCGGAAGGCCGTGAATGGCGGAAGGAGCAAGAGGTATATCATAGATATTGAAATCGGAAGCCTCTTCGTCCTCCATCTTGACCGAGGAAGCTGACATTGTCTCGGTGCTACATTCGCGGACATTGGCGTTGTAGCCGACGCCTTTTTTGACTGTCGAATTGTTCTTCACAGGACGCCGGCCACTTGGGCTACTCTTTTGGAGAAGGTGACCGAGTCGGATTCTCTTTTCATAGTGTGGCGACTCCAAAGACTCATCAAAGTCTGTCTCTTGAACTCCTCGCTTCTTGCTACCGTGTCTGGTAGACTCACTCATGTTTAATGCCTGGCTCTCTTCGCCGGCGTGGTCACGCTCCTGATTCTGGTTTATGATGGGCATTGCTGCCGTCCGGCGGAAGTCCCTCAGCAATTTCTGGGCTGCCAAGTGCAGGTCGTCAGGCTTCTCTGCAGTAATCTTGTCCATTGAATCACATATACTCCACAGGTCTTACAATCTATTCACTGGCAGTAGCAGGAGAGACACTGGTAATCTGGGTTGGATCCAACTGGTAGATTGTTCAGATTCTTGCAATCCGTTGTCGTCTGGTCGAATGGTAGAAAGGAGATGTGACGAGGGGAGCGTTTGGTTGAAAGATGGAATAGAAACGCGGATGGATTCTTAAATCAGAAGACAGATTTGGACAAGAGTGAATCATAGAAACGAAGACGTGATGGGTGGGAGTATGACCGTAAAGCAGAAGAAAGACGTAAAATGACGAGGGTGGTGATAAAGGAGTTGGGGACTGGAATATGATGAACTAAAGTGAGGGGGAGAGTGAGAATGGGCAGCTTCTTCTTCACTATGGGAGACTGATGATGATGATGATGAAAAAGATGTGTGAAAAGGATGTGAAAAAAAAAAAGATGTATGTGGGAGAAGGAGAGAGTTTTTTTTTTTTTTTTTTTTTTCGGAAGGAGCAAGTGGCTACCTATTTGTAGGTAAACAAGCCGAATTAAAATAAATATGAATTTTGAAAGAAAAAAAATTTGCTACTCTTCAATATCATTTCGCTTCAAACGTGTTACCTCGATGGGGGGACTGACTTCATACTCTGAGCTGTTCAAGTTTGTTACTCTGTTGGAGTAGTGAATCACTGCGGTGATGGGCTGTCCCAACATCCTCCGTGACATCAACTTTTTTTCCAAGAGGGGCGTGGTACTCACTAGGCGAAATAATATTATTTTCTTGTGGCCAACACTGATGTTGGTCGTTGGTAAGGGTCTTTTTCAGAAAAATGAAGCTTTTTACCAGGTACCCGGACGGGAAGGCTTCGAGACAATCGATGCATACAATACCTATTCTCTATGAATGAGTCCAGCCTCTCCTCCGTTTGTCTTTCGAGACAGGGGTAAACAAAATACTATTTACGAAAGACAAAATACTCGGAATCTGGAACAATCAAAGACGAGGAGAGAAGTCCACAATGAATATTGTTAGGCCAGGGCAATCATCACGAGATAATTCCAGCTAACCCCTATTTACATATCTAGCTCATCCTCCTGCACCCAATAAGCCTCTACTTCAGCAATACACGTACGGGCAGGTATCGTGACCGCGATGGGAAAGCTGCCGTAGTCGGGGTCATCGTTGGGCATCATAACAAACTCGCCATGGCGTGTCTCGTCACCATTGAGCACACGCAGCGTCTGAAGTCTGCCCTGTCCGTCGACCTCCTTCTCTTCCGCCGAGAGAATGCCGGCAAAGGTGGCATCCTTGCGAGGACTGCGGAAACGAACATGGAAGCCACGTCCAACGAGCAGAAAACGACTTGTATTTCCCTCCTCCGCTCCCAGATGAATAATCATGCCGGCTCCGGGCCCGGGTTTGCCAAAGACGAAACAACGCTCAACAATCACCTCAATATCGCCAAAAACACGGGTCCATTGCTCCGGGAGCCGTCCACGGGGGTCCGGCTCCTCGTCAAAGAAGAATCCCATGCGGTCCTCAGGTGCTGCCGCGAGCAAAGAGTCTTTGGTTTGTGCCAACAGGCGGTACTCGCGGCCTACTTCCTGGGCGCCTGTGTCGATCCCAAACGGCGCAGTGCCCAGAGCACCGTACGTGGCCAGGGCCAACCAAACACGACGGGCTCCCATGGCATCACGGCGCTGCTCAGGGATAAACAGGGGATTGTCGTTATCTGGATGTCCCGTGTAGTCACGACAGACTCCCTCGTAATCGTGAAAGTAGAGATCAGGGGCCAAAAAGCTGAGTGCCGGCGCATTACTACGCCAGATATCCATGACGTGTGGGCAAGGTCCACCCGACGGGTAGATGCCCGGCTCTGCACCGCCGCCTACGACAATAGGAATTCCACGAAGGTCAAGCGCGCTGGGGTCGTCAAAGTTGAGCCATGTATTGGTGTACATCGGCAATGGATGCACAGCCTTTCCGGCAGCAGCCACGCGGCCAACGTAACGTGATATGTAATACGCCATGAAGACTTCGTCTGCGTGCGTGCCTTTACCAAAAAGGTCATCCCACGGGTACTTTTTCGTATCCTCCCTGTCCCCAACAGAGGCAACAGAGGCAGCTGAGGCAGCATCCGTTGGAGCACTGCCGTAGCGCTCACGAAAACGCGGGTGCAGTTGGTTTCTGTGATTGTTTATATAATCAATGAGGTCATGGGGCACACCTTCTGCCCAAGCCTTCTCGGCGAGGCGGGAGCGGTCGCGTGAGTCGCCGAGAAGGCCAGTCTCGTTCTCAACCTGGATCATGAGCACAGTACTCTGTTGGCGGTCGACACTAGCGAGGTGACGCATGAGGGCAGCAAAGGCAAGGCTGTCAGCGGTGCAAGCAGCGTCACTAAAGGGTGAGAGCATTTCGAGCGTGCGACGGACGCCGCCGGCTTCGACCACGTGGACGCGTGGGAACCGGCGGGTATCGCGTTTGACCCAACGCGGGGCATAAGATGAGAGGCCGTTCTTGTAAGACCCGAACCAGAGCAGAACGAGGTGGATTTTATGCCGACGAGCTCCTTCGAGAATGCAGTCAAGCTGAGAAAAGTCGAATCGTCCTTCCTCTGGCTCAATGGATTCCCAGGTGACAGCGCCGAGGAGCGTGTTGATGGACTGGGCAGCCATGGCTGGCCAGACGTTGTCCATATAGCGTGCTGAGCTCAACGAAGAATTGTGCAATTCTCCAGCGAGCATGAGGAATGGTTTGCCATGGACAATGAGCTGATGAGAATGGCTTCCATGAGAGCTTCGACGAAGATGCGGAATGTCGATACTTGTGGTGGTAGAGGTAGTAGACATCTCGACGAGTAGAGCGGCGTTTTCAACAAGAATCTAGAAGAATACAAAAGGTATGTAAGAAGTAGACAGTCATGGTGGGCGTAGAAATTTCAGCAGCTAGTCTACTATTAAGTTTTCGGAGCTCGCGAGCTGTCCTGAGTGTCCGACCCTACAGCATTATGAAGAAGAGGAGGTTTGATACTTCGGTAAAACTTCGGATACGCTAGAGGTGTCATCCTACCCCACACGCAATAGGCTGTTAGATTTGTGTCTGGGGCCGAGGTGGAAATTCTTTTTGCAATACATTAATGTGCCATTAAGTGCACAGGTTATGAAAGACCCATATCTAGCCTTTCTGTACATTACAAAGGTTATAATTCTATGTAGAAAGATGTAAGTACTACTCCTTCTTTATTAGTATCTTGTAGCAAATACGTAGTTTAACTACACTAATAAAAATATAGACAAAGAGCTTTAGATTTGATGATGGAAAATCAATAATAATATCATTTAATAGATACAGGAATTACTAAGTCAGAATAAGCTTGAATGGGTCAACTATGGGTTAAAACCTGGGGAGATTTACAACAGTACAGCTGCCTCTGTTGCGCCGCGGCGACATTTCACGACATAAATTCGTGAAATTCACACATAACCAATTCACTCTACTCTTTACATACATTTCGTATATATTGATGATTCACTACATTGTCATTTCAGCTATTTATTTTCTTGCCTTGAGCAGACTAAACTGCGACAATCTAAGTATTGCATGAGAGTCCCTCCCTGCGGAGCGTCTGCTACGCAGCATCTAATAAGAAGTATAATGAACAATTAAGCTGCTTCAGAGAAGCTACAAGGGCTAGAAGATGTTGATTTTTGGCGGTTAGGTACAGTCACGAATTTGTTTTCGGTATTAGTGAATCCACAGATTTTGTAATCTGTGGTGCATCTGTCGTAGAGAAAGGTAGGCAACATGAATCCCCCTTTTATATCCACGAGTTCGGCAAAATTAGTCCATTTTTTGAAGAAAAAATCATTCCCGTGGAGAGACTTGTCTCAAAGTTTTGAAACGCAAGAGCTTTGGCAGTCTTATCTATCGGGTTGCCTAAACAAATAATACTACCAGAGTGCCCCCCAACACTACGACTGTACAATTTCAATCCTCCTTTCCCGATTCTATCTTTGCAGCTGCCACGATCTCAGGATCTGCGACGACGCGCCAAATCAATGCAGCAGACTAGTTTAAAGTATCCGGGTCCCATGTGTACTATGTACCTTCCGCTGTCACCTTTGTCGTTTCAGTATGAAATCGTTTCCTTGTTCCCCAGTGCTCTATAATCAGTGATCACGATTGTTAGCTGGTTTTTTGCAGCGTTGATCCATCGCTGACTTTTCTGTACTGTCTAGATGACGCTAAGAATTTCTAGTTCCGTCGGCCAGTATTTCTTTTCTGCTGTGGAGAGCGTTCGTGAAAGAGATGCAATTGTCTGTGTGGAATTTGCAGGCGGTGGTTTGTGGACGCAACTCTCCGTTATCGGGAGTGGCTGCAATTTGACTGCGCCGTGGATCATTTCACGTTTTGGATATGCCACAGTAAATGGGACAAACAGAGATTTGCCCTCTAATGCGTCGGTAATACTGGCTTCTGAGGCCGCGGATAAAAGCGACAGATCATGAGAAATCCCAGCCGAGAAGTGATTGATGTTGTTAGGTGTATCAAAAATGGCAGATACTATCCCCAGAAACTTGGCATTACCCCAAAGCCAGACCTTTTTTCCTAGGCGAGTGTCTGATGTAGACATTTGTCGAGGACTGGCAAAAGGTAGGGAAAAGTTGGTACGTGGTATCGTAATCGGGTCAGCGCATCTTTAAGCGTCCATAAATAGTCCACTGCACGCTCCAAAATCCCCTATGTACCTGGCCAGCGAACAAGTTCGTGTGTTACCGTTCTGATAACGGCGTCGTTTTCGGGCCAGCATGAAGACTTCTGTGAAATCGGATGTTCTGGGTTAAGATCTATTTGATCCTGACGAACGATTCGCCATTTTGTACTCGACGAAAATGGCATGAAGGAAGTAGACGCGCAAAGGTTGGAAATGAGATGAAGAGGGGTGAGATGAAAGGAACGATTTTATTGAAGGTCGAAGAACAGGACGAAAGAGAGTGTGAAAAATAAAGTTGGAAAGTGCGGACAAGTTAAATTAAGCGCGAAGGCTAAAATCGCGGATCCAATGTTGCCCCACTTGCCGTTGACCTCAGGTGCCCTAGCGCACATTCTGAAAATAGGGGAGACAGTGCTTTTGTGTCTCAACGAGTATCTCTCTGTAAGCAGGACTCCCAGGAGACAGTAGCAACACGGATTTCAAAGAAAGGCGAAGAAAAAAAATATAATCACACATACACAAAGTAGTCAATGTGCTGATATATGATTCTATTGCCATTTTTGACCATTGCAATTGTCTTGTCACCCGACATCTGGTGGCCAATACCGACAATGTGCATTGTACATGCCAAAGAAACAGTGGACATCCACGAAGATGTGATGCTACAACGGGTTGCATAATCCGCTTACTAGTAGTGCTGATGATGATAGTATTCTCCGTACTCAACTATCTTTGCAACAATACGTACATATCCGAAGGTGTTTTAAGTCGAATAAGTGGAGAAACATGTACAACACTGCTTTACAATACTCAAGGGAATCAGATATCAATGAAGGAGAGAAAACAAAAATAAAGAGTGATCGTTGTTGCATCCTATTTTTGTAGAAAAGGCAGCAAATCTCTCACAGCCAAAGTCCTTTGGATAAAATGAGGAAATAGCGCGTGGCCCCCATTCCTCTCTTGCTTCTACTTCCTGCAGCTGAAAGATAATGTAACGAGGCGGTCATCACACCACCACTGTCTTCCACGTGACACGTATGCAGGTTACATCATTACTACCCCCTCCCTGTCTTACGCTTCGGACCACATACTGACTTCCGAGTGCTGTAGTAAATGAAAAATCCATGGTTGGAAAATATTACCATATGTAATAACCCTTTCTTATCCCTCTTGTGTTTCTTCATCCTTTTACGAGACCCTGCTATTATTTTTGGTCTCATTCTTGTACACACCGTTCGATTGTCCCCTGGCGCCTTCACATCAGCCTCAGCCACAGAAACCCAAAGATTAAGGCGGGGTTGGAGAATACTGACCGCACGGATTTGACCTTGCTTTTTTTTTTTGCGTTGTTCTCAGGCTTTTCACAAATTCATGGCTAGCTCAGCATTCCCGTCGTCACAGAACGGCGCCTTTGATGACCAGGTACCCATTGATGCGGATGATGTATGTAACAAGTTCAATTCTTTTAATTTTCTCTTCGTCTTCTGCTATTTCGTTCACCTCCATCACGACCTTCTGATCATCTGCTAATGGACTGATCCACTAGCTATTCGACGATAGTGACTCTGCCTTGGGCGACTCTACGTAGGTGAACCGTTCAAAATCCTCCCCTTCAAGGTGAATTAACCATGATAGGCTCTCTTACTCTACGTCTCTTACCTCGAGTATTGAGAACTATCCGGTGGAATATGGCCGACGATATCACGCCTACCAGGCAGGAAGTATGTTTTTTGCAATGTTCTCTTGTTCCAATTGGTCTCTTTATTCACAAATCTCACACATACAATAGAGTATCTTCGGCCCAACGATGAGGTAAATACCGGGAGAAGAGCATGAATACCTCTCCCATCTTCAAGTTCTAACGGATGCTCCGTACAACACAGCAAGAAATGGACCGGCTGCTGATCATGCACACTGTCGTCACCAAGGCCATTGATGGCCTGTACCGAGCACCCATCGACCGAGAAAAAGCACAGCGCATTCTTGATATTGGCACAGGAAACGGTGTTTGTAAGTCCATCAACCTCTACGTACCCTCTCAGTTCATATCTAACAATTCAAGGGGCCATTGAGATGGCTGATCTGCTTCCTAATGCGACGGTACATTAAATCCACCATTCTTTTTATGTCTTTACACTATTATCCTTTGACAAAGTTGCTGATGGCATAGATCCTAGGCAATGATCTGAGCGCAAATATGCCAAACTTCATCCCGCCAAACGTGAAATTTGAAGTTGATGACGTAGAGAATGACTGGATCTATGATACGCCATTTACATACATTTTTAGCCGCTACATGGTTGCGAGCATTTCAAACTGGCCGAGGCTGGTTGGCCAGGCATACGAGTACCGTCCCCCCCTCCCATTTCTGCTCTTATTTTGCTAGATTATTCTTGTTATAAATGTCCCGCTCCTCACACTCGCGCAACTAGTCATCTCGCGCCCGGCGGCTGGGCAGAGTTCCAAGATTTTGACCTCACCTATTACTCCGACGACGGCTCCCTCAAAGATAATGATCCCTTGCTTTTATGGATCTCCCTGATTACACAAGCCTCTGAAAAGGTTGGCCGCGATACTCGTCCTGGCCACCAGCTAAAGGGTTGGCTCTCTGATGCCGGTTTCACAAACATCGTTCACGAGCGCTACAAGCTGCCCATTGGGCCCTGGGCCAAGGATGCCCGGCTCAAGCAAATAGGCATCCACAACTACATGCAGCTGATTCAGGGCCTCGAGGGATTCACACTACGTCTGTCTACCCAGGTACTGGGTATGCCCATTGACGAGGTGAAGACAATGTTGAGCAACGTTCGAAAGACGTTGCACAACCCCCACATTCATCCAATTCTAGTATTGTAAGTTGTGCATTGCAAGAATTTATGAACCTTTGTTTGCTGACATAAGCAGCCATGTCTGTTATGGGCAGAAGCCTGCAGAAACAAAGTAATCGATAATGATTCACTTGCGTGTTGTATCTTCCATCTTTTTGCCAGATAAAATGATATGTAATTCAGACTTCCGAATAAGGATCATGATTCTGTTCTTGCTCATTCGTTCATAAAATACCCACATCTAAAAATAAGGAAACAGAGGACATGGGCTTCACTTGCCAAATGAATCAGTGGATAGGTCTATCAATCCTTGACACCAAGTATGCCACTCAGCTGGAGTTGTAGGGAGCTGGCTGTGGACTAGGGTTGAATGCACAATCGCAAGAAACACGAGCTTTTTCGGACATTATGTCAGTCACACCCAATGCACAATAGTAAAAAAAGGACCTCAAAAGGGCTTCTAGAACAGTATCAGCTCATAAAGTTATACGGGCAGCAACCGCAGGGCCCCTGTATTTTATTTGTTTCTCCTTTTTCAATCTCCGATTCCCCCAAGCTAAATCATGAAAACAGAAACCGAAATTGCACGACACGTTTGTGCTGCAGCACATGCAGAAACCGACTGGACGATGCATGCAATCCCAGAAATCATAATTCACTTGAGCAGGGGCAATGTGAACCAGAATAGCCCCCTTTCATCCATCTCCGTCTCTCCCTCATACACATATAAATCCCCCCTTTCCTTTCTCCTTTCTTCATCCACTTCTATCCAACCAGACCTTACAATACAATCTGCTCACCACCAGAATGAAGATCTTTAACCTCCCATCCTGTCTGGCGACAGTGTTCCTCTTTCAAACTGCTCTCAGCATTGGCATTGGCCAACCGCTACCTACCTTGCATATTGGCAGCATCAACCACGACAGTGTTCACGTCAGAGCAGCGCCGCCATTTTCCTCGTCCGCTTCTGGGAACGGTTCCCTCATAGGTGCAGGTACCTTTGATCAGCAAATCGACCATGCCGATCCTGGTCTCGGGACCTTTCACCAGCGATTTTGGTATAGCTATGAATTTTGGAAGGGCCCTGGATCTCCGATCGTGGTCTACAACCCGGGCGAGCAAGATGCTACAGACAGTAGCATCAACAGTTCGTTTCTGACAGACACCCGCTTGCCTGGCCGCTTTGCCAAGGCCATTGGGGGCGCTGTCATCGTCTTGGAGCACCGCTACTGGGGCGAAAGTTCGCCTGTGCCGGACCTCTCGTGGCAGAATCTGCAGTACCTCACCGTTGAGAACGCTCTGGAAGACCTGCGCTATTTTTCCAACCACTTTGTGCCGCCGTTTGATACCTCTGGCCAGAGTCATCCGCGCCATGCTCCGTGGATTCTCTGCGGGGGGTCCTACAGCGGAGCCCTCGCGGGGTGGGAAGCTGCCGCTGCAGCTACAGCTACGGTAGCCAACGACACGTGTCCCAGCTCATCTTTAGCATCTCCTTTTTGGGCCTACTATTCCACGAGCGGTGTTGTTGAAGCCATTGGAAACTACTGGGAGTATTTCGATATTGTCCGAAAAGCCACGCCTGCCAACTGCAGTGCTGATCTAATGGCGCTGATGCAATACGCGGACAACATTCTGGACAATGGCAGTGAAGAGCAAAAGACGAGTCTCAAGGCTAAATTTCTTCTTCAGGACTTGGCCGACGGCGACTTTGCAAAGTATGTCTGTTTTTCTCTTTTTCTCACTCTCATCAACTTGATCGACAGATGCTGACTGGTGACAGCGTGCTTTCGTATGGACAATACATGTGGCAAAACACCCACTTCTTTTCTGAAGACTATCTGGGCTTCAACATGTATCATAGGTTTTGTGACTATGTCGAGGTATGTGCTTTGTTTGTATGCCTGTATCGCTCCACCAAGTAGCTGACGTTGTCAGAATGTCTGGCCGAATTCGACCAACCCGGTCCCTGGGTTCGAGGGCGTCGGTATCTCCAAGGCTCTAGATGGTTATGCCAAATGGTGGACCGAGTTTTATCTACCAGGATGTATGGTCGCCAGTCTCTCGTGTCTTTCTTTCATCTACCTGTCATACTGACACGACTCCAGATTGCGAGAGTCTCGGTACCCATTTCAATGGGACGCACAATGTCGGCTGCTTCGACTTTCTCAATGCATCCAGTCCCATGTACCAGAGCATCGCCATCCATAACACTTACAACCGCCCGTGGGACTGGATGAAGTGCAATGAGTGAGTTTTTGTTCTGCGCAGGCCTTCCATACCGAAGACCAACTAACCCGCCTCTAGAGTTGGCTGGCTACTGGCTGCTCCTCCGCCAGACCGTCCGTCCATCGTGTCTCGACACGCCAATTACGACTACTTTATAGCCCGTTGCAACATCATGTTCCCTGAGAGTGCTGGTGGTTTTGGGCTGAGCCATAGCCGCACCACGGACCCGACCAACACCTTCACTGGTGGCTGGTCTACTGTCGACCATCCCGGGCCCAAGAAATGGCGCGTCATCTTTGCCAATGGCGAGCTCGATCCCTGGAGATCCGCTTCGATCAGCTCTGAAGCCCGACCGGGGGGTCCGTTGGTCAGCAACATCGAGGCCGGCATGCATGTCACTGTTATCGAGGGAGGAGTACATAGCAACGACCTGTATGGCGAGAACTGGAACGCCAGTGTCTATGTGGAAGCGATTGCAAAGGAACATACCGATATTATGGCAGGCTGGGTGGCAGAGTTCTACAACAAATAGGGAGGCTTAATCGAGCCCTTTCTTTTGTTTTTTGCTGCTTCCCTTGCATTCTGAAATTCTGAAATTCCACCAAGTTTTTCTCACTTTCAATTTGCGGCTGTCTTCAGTTTGCCTTTATTTTTTAATGAAGAAACCATTAGATCAGCCAACCCCGTCGAAAAATATCTAATTACAAAGTCAGCATAAAAAACACGTGGCGTAGAGTGTGGTCAGTGAGGATGGTAGTAGAAGTCTGATATGAAGTATGAAATCGGATCAAATCAATTTCGACAAAACAACGCTTGCTGTGTAGCTGAAGCTATGTATGATGGCTTGAAACAATGATGTGGACACGCTGAGTCGCTCTATACTAGAATATTAGAATACAGAAGAAGAAGGAATCAAAGTGTACAGAATCCAGGCTGCCGTGTAGAAGAGAAAACACGAGGCACTCCTGATAAATGCAGGAGGGTCTACCAAGATTTGGAAGACGACAGTTTAGGAGCAACGGGCAACGCGTTCAGGGGGTCTGTTGCATCTGACGCCACCGGCGCTTGTGGCGAGAGAAGACGATCCTGAGTATGTTTCCTCCCCCCCTCGACCAGAATTTCGAAGCGTGGTGAACTCGGACGTCCATCATTGACTCTAGAACCTCTAGAGGGCGCAACAATAAGATTCATGTACATCCTGTCGACTCGATTTGATACAAAGGCGATCTCGTTTCTCAAGTGATCGTGAGCCCCCCAAATACTTGCAACAACTTCTCGATTTTCGGGACGCTGGGGCGTACTCTTCTTGTCTATGTGACAAATTATATATTTCAACATACGGGATTCCTAAAACAGTATTGAATAGTCAGCAATAAACACAATGAGGAACGTGTCCCTGCCAGACAGACAGTCTAGTGCGTACTGATCTCAAGAGGGATATCAACTGCTCATGACGAAAGTTGCACATCCTAGCATCGTCCAAAAGGGATTCCAGTGCCTTGAAATTTACTAGGATAGAATTTCTCATGCGTTTGAGAATTTCTACCTGCCGATAGAACTGGGCCTCGACCAAGATAATCAGGCTCTGAAGCTTTTCCTCCAGATGCTCGTCTCTTGCCATGGCCACTGTTGCTCGTGTCTTCCCAATTTTGGCAGGGCCAGCATTTATCGTTTCTGATAGTTCTTTTGAGATGCTTTGAGTGGCAAAAAGTTCTGACTTTAGGAGGTGTGTGGTCGTGATGTATGCTCGATAATTCTGCTTCGTAAAGAATGATCATTGTAAAGGTTTTCTTGGACGAGAACATCTTCCGTACTTCACCATGGTACGAGTAGTCCATCTCTTGCTCGCCAAACAGGCAAGAGGTTCCCTGGCACCTTCCTCGTCCATTTGCAAACGGTGATGTCAGACTGCACGTGATTCTATCGTGCCTGCTTCTTCTACGTGCGAAATTTTACGAGAGGCGGGACTTTCACATGCCAATATTGCTGCGAGGTCGTGAAACCGCAGGCATACGAGTATGTGGTGGTGCTGAAACACAACCCAACCATTCACTGGATTCTCCTACTTCTTTCTCTTTGCTTCTGTCAGGCTGCCATGCCAGCTGGTCACCGTCCGAGACAACCAAACGAAATGATGGCAAATGAAAGGCGGACAAACACAGCAGGCACGATAGTGGGTCTAGACCTCAGTGTCACCTGCCGCAGGTGACCCCCTGTACGAGTCCGTGTGCACTACGGAGTACGTACACCATTGGACACCAGCGCGAAACGTGGAGGAACAGGCAAGAGCAAGGCACACCAAGGCACCAAGACAAGAAGACCAAGACAGACCAAGGCACAGCCTGTTCGCTAGCTTATTCGGAGCTCAATAGTTCCTTTTTCTTTACCTTTTTCCTTTTCCCCCTTTCTCTTTTGTTGCCCCTCTTTCCTCTTACGATACCCTCCAGTGCTGACTACCTGTACTCAAATAAACAAGATTCTCTGCTTTTTCATTCTTGCCAATCGTCATTTCTTCAGCGTCTACTACAGAGTATTCTGTATGGACGAGTCCGCCGTAGTCCTCTGGCGAGACACACCGCGCACCTCTAGCGGTCCTTCCCGTCGGCGGACCTCCGACCCCTCTTTTTTCTCGCTAGCGTATCGCGAGCTCAGTTCTGCTTTAGCGATATCGGAAAGTCTGTTGGCCTTCCTATTCGCCTCGTTCTATTGAGCCACGACAACAGGCGGGCTGCACATGTGGTCTGTTCGGGTGGGAATGCCAGACGAAAAAGTTTTTTTTTCTCTCTTGCTTTAGCATGTAGCTAACGAATGCCCAGAATGCGCCACACGAAAATGTTTGAATAGTGCACAGTGTATGTTGACGCCAAAACATACGAGTTTTTACAATATACGTGTATACTAGAACCAGTCTAGAGACGTGAGTACAAAATACGAGATACAAGAACTTTCAGCTACGAGTACTCCGTACACAGTATAGGTAGACGCTCAAGTTCAGTCCACTCACACCCATGAGGCTTTTTGCTCTGAGCTCAATTGCGAGCACGATGACTCGCTCGCCTGGTCTCTTGCTTGCCGCCGAGTGTGCGTGGGGCAGAGAAGAGCAGTATACGTATCTACTGTGTATTCGCAGTACATAATAGTGCGTATCTGCACAGGGGTTGCACTGAGAGACGTGCCGCTAAAAGCAGCGTGGGACTCCTATGCATGTCTGGAATTGCGACTTGGCATGGAACTACTGACCGCTGTTTTCTCAACAAAATTGGCTGCTAGTGTGAGATCCAAGACGCCTATATGCAAGGAGTGGATCATAATGGGAAGAGAGATATCGTGAAAGGAGGGGAAGAGGCGAGGCGAGGGAAGAGGGGAGAGAGAAGAGAAATGAAAAAAAAAAAGACTTGAAACAAGTCTTCGTACTGCGTAGTCACGGGTTGAGAATCAAGTGTCGTGCTGTGTAGAACTTGATTCGCGTCTGTATTTGGGTGGTGCCTGCTCCTCGTACTCGTACCTACTGAGCACTTTTCATTTCTTCATCTCATTTCTTTCACATTTTCGGCGCTCTCCTGCGACTCAGAGACAAAGAGCCTCTCTCCACTGGCCCGTTTTCTGAGCACCACTCGAGCGTCCTTGCTCGTACGGGTGCTACCCTCATTTTGCTCCGTTCTCCCCTCGTCGGGACCCGCCTAAACATACTCTGCAGGACCTGGCGCATGCGTGGCGGGACCGTCTCTGTGTCGACCACGGAGGTTGTCCCTGCCTAAAAGACCGAAAAGGGCAGCGAGCGCTACACAGATCGCCCAACGGATACCAATAAAAGTCAAGGCATGATCCTGTTTGACCTGGGTGACCTGCTCTACGAGTACGGAGTACGGAGAACGCAGTACGCAGTACTACATACAAACTACATATATACGTGCTCAAGGAGAAGACCGTCCTGAAGGAGTGGAGTGGTGCCTCGTCTCTTTTTTCATTTTCCGTCGTTTTTTTCATTTTCCGTCGTCTCTTTCATTTGCCCGCGAGCCACTCGGTATTAATAACGCTACCGCCAGTATACGAGTTGTATACGGGCAATATATACGGACAACTTCTCGTACCTGTACGGAGTAGAGAGACAAAAGGGTGCGCTCGCTTGTCGACCCTCTTTCTCTTCTGCAAGACTACGCATACGCAGCACTCGTACATACGAGCACGGCTAGACCTTTCATTTTAAGCAACATTACGAGTGGAAAAAGTACGCAGCACGCAGTACGAGTACACAGTACCAACCCCTGGCCTATCAAAGCCATTATCGTGCATCGTGACCACGAACGGAGCCCGTCTGCATCACGATATTACGAGGGGAGGGGGGCCCAGACCGCAAGTCCGCTGTGGCCACCAAGCTTTGTGGGCTGGCCTTGTTGTTTTTGATCATTTCATCTCATTTTTATTTTGGAAAAAAATTATTTTTCAAAATAAAATCTTTCATAGGAAACCGCCGTTGATCAACAAAGAAAAAGAGTGGCTCACGGCCGACTCACCAGTCACAATATATCCTCTCGAATTTCTGATAGTTTCACCGCCAGCAAAGCAGCGAAGTACTTTGTAACACGGTGGTCTCCGCGCTTCTACTCCGTACAAGTACCAGACTGCGTACCTGTACTTCATTATATATTTCTCTGCCCTCGTGGCGTCTGCTTCACGACCGCTTCAGAGGACTGCGTATTCATGGCAGCATTTTCCGACCTCGCCTTTGACTTTCTCTTCCGCCGTGCTTACTTCGACTTATGACCTGTGCCACGATTGGACTGGACAGCATGGCGCAATCCACACGCAAATCCCACCCGAGCTCGTCAAGGGCACACGCCGAATCCAAGAAGGATCGAAACGGTCTGCACAGCATCGATCTGAGCCGCACAGCAGAGAGGCACCCCTCTAAACGAATACCCTATCCTACCACCAAGGAGGTCGTGTCGTACCAAAACGAGCAAGACGAGCAAGACGAACAAGACGAGCCGCAGTCGCCAGCCTTTATCCGTCGACAAGACTCTGGCTACGAGTCGCTCGGACCCCGATCTCCATCACCACACCGGGACAGCAAAAACAAAAAGGGCGGCAATGACAGCAGTGGCAGCAGCACACGGAGACGGACGTCCACGACCAACACTTTGGGGTCCGTGGTATCGAGTCACAGCCACAACCACAACCACAGCAGCCGGGCGAGGTCATCAACGCGACCTCCGCTGCGGCGGTCGGCCCTGCCCGAGAGTGCTAGTCGGAAGAGCATGACTGCCAAGAGAAGCAGCAGTCGATCGGGCCACGGCCATGGTGTCTCCCAAGTCCCCACAGCCGCTGCCTCTCACCATGTGTATACGTACGATATGAGCAGCGGCTCATATCGCGGTCAGGCCCAGGGGCCGCCGTCTTCATCCTCTTCGCGCGCCGCTACCAGTTCGTTTGCCTACTCGTATTTCCAGTTCCCGCCACCGCAGACGGGCCATCCCTACGGCGACGAGCATGGCAGCGAGATGGCGGCCACGACGACGGCAGACTCGGCTGCTGGCATGTCCAGTCACGAGGGCCAGGACGGGCAGGATGAGTTGCAGACGGCCGTCTACGGCTGCCCGCCGGCAACGACTCATTACTGGACGAGCGACCAGACACGGCGGCTCGAGTATGCGGCCATTGACGCAGCCACGCGGGGCTTCAAGGGATGGGTGATGCGACATGTCGTGCCCGACTGCTTTGTGCCCAAGGAAAAGCGGCGCGTAGGCTTTGACGACGATACAGGAAGTGTCCGCCGGTACCGGATTGATCTGGACAACGAGGAAGATCCGGACAACGAGATGTACACGTACCCGGGGGCGGAAAATGAGGCAGAATGCCAACGGAGTCTGGGAAAGAAGAAAGGACGATCAGGTGGTGGCTGGTGGTAGACAAGAGACTGACGAAGGGAAACGAGCAACGAGACATTTACACAACAGAACGAGCACACAACAGAACGAGCACACGAACAACACCGATAACCATTCTCTTCAACCAACCACCTTTTTGTTTCACTTCGTTCATCTTCCTTTATGCATAGCCGGCTTTCTTGTACACATGGCAGGCGTTTTATACCCTTTTTCGTCTTGATTACGTCAGCACATGCAGGTTTTTTGTTGCTTCCTATTCCAGATACCTTTGCAATAATACATCAGAATCCAGAGTTTTTGACTACGGAGTAGCCGTATTTAATCTACCATGTATGGCCCAGTTTGGACAAGGTTTCAGCAGGTTCCTGAGTCTCCATATTTACTACGTACTATGTAGAAGCGGCGTCTAGACCTGAGCTAAGCGTACGTAAGCAGCGCTGAAATGCGGGTGGTAAAAGTTTCCTATTTGGGAATGATCGATCACGAGGGACCACGATGGAGCCTTTCACGGAAGAGGTAATCCGAGGAAGAATCTGAAAAGTTAAAACCAATGTTGATGTTTGCTTTTCTTTTTCTTGTTTTCTTCTTCTTTTTTCTATTCTCTGTTCTTTGCCTGTTGTCTTCTGTCCTCTACCTGCTGTCCTCTGCTCTCTGTCTTCTTCTGAATCCATTCTTTTTGCTACCATCCACTGCTATCCATGGCTTCATCAGCAAGCAACGGTGTTGCAGAAACACCTGAAATGAAGAGATTTCAAAAGGATGACCCCAAAGCCATCCAGCTCGCACTGGGCAGCTTCAGATGTCTCATTGCTGATCTCTGCCAGCAGTTCAATGGCGGGCATCCAGGGTGAGTACACGGCGGGAGAGGAGAGAGAAATCAAAGAGAAAAAAGAGAAATGCCAATGGACAGCTGACAGTGGGAAAATGACAGAGGCGCCATGGGCATGGCTGCGATTGGCACGGCGCTGTGGAAGTACGTGATGCAGTATTCGCCGACCAACACGGAATTTATCAACCGGGACCGCTTCGTGCTGTCCAACGGCCACACGTGTCTCTTCCAGTACACCTTTCTGCACCTGACGGGCTACAGCCAGATGACCATGGACCAGCTCAAGTCGTACCACTCGGCACGGTGGGACTCGCTGTGTCCCGGCCACCCCGAGATCGAGCACAAGGGCATCGAGGTGACGACGGGGCCGCTCGGGCAGGGCATCGCAAACGCCGTCGGCCTGGCCATGGCATCCAAGCACCTGGCGGCCACCTACAACCGACCGGGCTTCCCCGTCGTGTCCAACATGACGTGGTGCATGGTCGGTGACGCGTGCCTGCAGGAGGGCGTGGCACTCGAGGCCATCCAGCTGGCCGGCCACTGGCGGCTCAACAACCTGGTCGTCATGTACGACAACAACCAGATCACGTGTGACGGTAGCGTCGATCTCGTCAACAGCGCCGAGGACACCAACGCCAAGATGCGTGCCTGCGGCTGGAACGTTGTCGACGTGCTCGACGGCTGCTTCGACGTGCAGGAGCTCGTGCGTGTGCTCTCGGCAGCACGAGCCCAGGGCAACAGCGCGGGGCCCCTGGACGGCCAGAAGCCCACCTTTGTCAACGTGCGCACCGTCATTGGCGTCGGCAGTCCGGTGGCGGGCGAGGCGGTGGCCCACGGAGCCGCGCTCGGTGCCGAGGGCGTGCGGACAGTCAAGCAGCACTTTGGCATGGACCCCGACGCGTCGTTTGCGGTGCCCGAGGCTGTCTATGAGTATTTTGGCGACGCTGTGGCGCGCGGCAAGAAGATTGAGGAGGACTGGGCGGCGCTCTTTGCGCGCTATGCCGAGGCCCACCCGCAGCTGGCGGCCGAGTTTGAGAAGCGCGTGGTCCAGGGCAACTTTACGCAGGACTACAAGGCACTGCTGCCGGCCAAGGAGGCGCTGCCGACGGCGCCGACAGCGTCCCGCAAGTCGGCGGGCATCGTGTGCAACGCTCTGGCGGCGCAGATCCCGAACCTCTTTGTGGGTACGGCCGACCTGACGCCCTCGGTCAACATGGCCTGGAAGGGCAAGGTGGACTTTCAGCACCCGGGCCTGCAGCCGGCCTGCGGTCTGCGCACGGGCAGCAGCGGCGGCGGCGGCGACTATGCCGGCCGCTACGTCCACTATGGCGTGCGCGAGCATGCCATGGCTGCCATTGCCAACGGTCTGTCGGCTTTCCGCAAGGGCGCCATTCTGCCGGTGACGTCATCGTTCTTCATGTTTTACATGTACGCGGCGCCGGGCGTGCGCATGGGCGCCCTGCAGCAGCAGCCCGTCATCCACATTGGCACGCACGACTCCATCGGCACCGGCGAGGACGGCCCGACACACCAGCCCATTGCTCTGCCGGCGCTCTACCGCGCCATGCCCAACTTGCTGTACATCCGGCCCTGCGACAGTGAGGAGACCGTGGGCGCGTTCGAGGCCGCCCTGGCGGCGCGCAACACGCCCTCGATCCTCTCGCTGTCGCGGCAGACGCTCGAGCAGTATCCGGCACACTCGAGCCGCGAGGGTGTCGTCCGCGGCGCCTATGTCTTTATCGAGGACGAGGCGGCCGACGTGACGTTGATTGGCGTCGGTGCCGAGATGGTGTTTGCCGTGCGCACGCGCGAGCGTCTGCTAGCCGACCACGGCATCCGCGCGCGCATCGTCTCCTTCCCCTGCCAACGGCTGTTTTCCGAGCAGCCCCTCGAGTACCGCCGCCAGGTCCTGCAGTACCAGGGCCCCCAGGCAAAGCCGCGTGTCGTCATCGAGGCCTTTGCCGTCAACGGCTGGGAGCGGTGGGCAGACGCGGGCTTCTCCATGTCCACCTTTGGCAAGAGTCTGCCCGGAAAAGATGCGTACCGCTACTTTGGCTTTGACGAGGCCGTCATCGCGCCGGCCGTGGCGGCTCTCGTCAAAGAGGTCAAGAGTGAGGGCATTGACTGCCTGCGGGGCGAGTTCCGGGATCTGAATCCTACGCACCACGAGGAGTAAACACGGAGAGCAGTTCGAGTGACATTTGGTACAGTAGTAGTGTTTTTGTTCTGATAGATGGCGTTTATAAAAAGTAAATAAAGGAGTCTTTTTGCATTAGCGGAGTGCATGCAGTTCCCCAAATTTTCCGTGCGGGGTACGCAGTAACTATGTACGAGTAAGTTGGGGTCTGGGCGCTCGGACCACTCAACTTGGAGACATAAATTCCTATTGGGTCTACTTTTTGTCTGCTTTCATATTAGTCCATTTTATTTTCTCTTCTCTTCCAAAATGGCCATGGATGGCTTGCTCGACAATGCATCTGTCACGTCTCCCGAGACTAGCTGGTCACCCGACGCGTTCTCCCTAGATCCTGGCTACTTGGCCTACCGCAACGAGCTGCGCAGCATCATCTTTGATACGGCCCAGACGACGCCGCCCACGCGCGAGCCCTCGCCAGAAGGAGACGGACATGGCCACGGGAATGATGCTCTTCTCTCGAGAGACTCGGCCGAGCAGATTGAGACCATGGCCGTGTTGACAGACAGTCGGCGGGTTGCCTATCTGCAAAACTACATTGCCGAAGTTGGTCCATGGGTAAGTCCTTTTCTCTCTTCTCCTTGTCTTCTTTCTCTTTTCCCCCTCTTCTTTTTTCTTATGGCTCTCTTCTCCTCTAACCCCCAGCTTGACATGTTTGACGGTAATGATGCTTTTACAACAAAAGTTCCCGTTCTGGCTCGCTCCAACCCGGCCCTCTTATACGCCATCCTGGCACTGTCTGCTCGCCAGACCGAACGGCAGGATGCCGCACGAGTCCGGAACGACAGGAGTGCCGGCTCACATCTGCAGTCTCCGTCCAAGCAGCGCAGTCGACCGGCAGCGTTTGACAGCCTGGAACTCTACCAGGCCGCCATCCGCCGCCTGACCCCCCAGCTTCAGGCCCACGACCCTCTCAGCATCCCGACCTGTGTTGTGCTCTGCTGTCTCGAAATGATGTCTGCCAGCCCCCATGACTGGAGACGCCATCTCGAAGGCTGTGCCGCTCTGTTTGATGCTTTTGGCGTCCACGGCTTCTGTGGCGGCCTGCTCCAGTCTGTTTTCTGGTGCTACGCCCGCATGGGTATGCCTTGCCTGTTTTTTGTTTTTTGTTTTTTTCATTTTTCATTTTTTCTTCATTTTCAAATGAGATTCATTCACTGACTAGACTACTAGACGTCTGTGCTGCCATTATATCTGACGGCACAGAGGGCACGTGTGTGCCTCTGCAAAAGTGGCTCAGTCCAGGGACTGACCCAGACTTTGAGAGCGAGGCTCTCTTTCGAAGCCACCGCTCGCCAGACATGCACGCCAACTATGCCGTCTTCCTCTGTGCTCGCACCTGCCGCCTCATTGCCGACCGCACCCAGTTTACCGAGCTCGGCGTTGCCAACGGCTGCGATGCCTCTGCTTTTCGTGCCCGCTGGCTCTCCCTCTGGATAGCTCTCGCTTCCTGGATCCGCGAGCGTCCTCTCGATCTGCTGCCCATCCACGTCGTTGTTGAGCCGCCCTTCCCGCAGATCCTCTTTGCCCACTGGTCTGCCATCTCCTCTACGCAGCTGTACCACGCCGCCTGCATCATCCTCCTCGAGGCACGTCCTCGAGACTTGACGGACGCCGAACTGGCGGCGACCTATCTGGACACGGACATGGACGGGACGGTAAGCAGAAACAAGGACAGCGGCAACGGGACCAATGGGACCAATGGGTCCTTGGCCGTCTCTGCCGTCCCGGCCTCGGCCATCTCGGCCATCTGGCACGCCAAACGTGTCTGCGGCATCTCCTTGACAAATCCCCACCGAGGCTGTCTGAATAATGCCATCCAGCCTCTGTGGGTGGCGGGCCGTCTTCTCAGTCATCGTTCCGAGCACGAGATTCTCGTCCGTCTCATTCGCAGCATCGAGAACATGACTGGCTGGGCGGCCACATGGCGCATAGCCGATTTGGAAACCGCCTGGGGGTATCCCTCTGGCATTGGATCTTGACGATCTTGACGATCTTGACGCGTATCGGTCACGATCTTTTCAGACAGATATTAGCAGCTGGATTGCCAGCTTTTTTGGAGCTGTTCAGCGAGGCCATCCAAGTTCCACTTTGTCATGGACTGCACGCGTGACAAGACCTGCAGAATAGCCTCCTGCTGAGGCCCATACGTCATCCGCTTAGCCGCCACAAACAGGGCGGCCACCAGGGAAAAGTCCCAAAAGCCTCGCCCGGTGCTGTTGAGGGCAATACCGCAGATGCGCCGAGCGTGCCAGAGCGGAGACACGAGGAAAGGGCTGTGCTTCTTTCGACTGTGGCGATGCTTCCCTCTGGCGGCAGCGGTTGCTATCGTCCTGGGTCGATGCAGGAGAAGGAGCAGTGCCGCCGTGTGGTACATCTGGTTGGCCAAGGCCGCCGCGCCATTGGTGAATACGACAAGCGGCAGCAAAAGAGGCTGCTGCTGCTGCTGCTGCTGTTGCTGTCCTTTTGGCTCCTTGTGCGTAGACACTAGCACGTCACTCGCGTCGCTCTGCCGGTCGTCATCGTCCAGCTCAATCACGGGCTGCAAGCGTCGAGGCCGCGACTCTCTCCACGCCGTGAGGGCATCGAACAGGGCTTGCCACTGGATGGCTTTGGGCGTAGACGCAGCTTCGTCTCGTCCAAAGCAGTAGTTGACTGCCTGAGTGCAGAGGAGGATCGGCTGTTTTCCAAAATCAAACGCGGCAGCACTGCTGTCCAGTGCTGATGGCGCCAAAGGTGACGGGGCCGGGAACGAGACTGGTAGAAATGGGGATAAAAGGCGCGGAACAGAAACGGGCGAATCAGACAGCAGGCTCACGCCCAATTCTACATGGAAATTAGTATCATTGCCTTGCTTCTCTCTCTCTCTCTCTCTCTCTCTCTCTTCATCGTAAGCGAGGGGAATATTCATACGCAGACGGAGAGTCAAAAAGGCCACTTCCAGGATGGCAGACGGTTCCTGAGCTAGTGACGTGAACTTGTTCATAAAATCCAACTCTGTCGGTTCCAATTCCAGTACTGGAATGTCCCAGGACGCAGCTGGTGCCGTCATTTGTAAAAGCAGAGTGTGGAAGCAGCTGATGATCCTTCTTTCCAGCAGGGTGAGGGGGCTGTCTGTCCCCATCCTGGGAAGAGGGGGAATCGTCGCGGGAAGGAGGTCGACAGAAGAGACGCGGGAAAGGCCGAGAGTGGCCAGCGAAAAAGAGAGGAGAGCTTCCAGCACGGGTCTTGATTTGGACGCCATGCGGAACACAACGAGACCAAACGTCTGGTTCGGGTCACACATGTCGAGCTGCTCATGCATAGTTAGCACGTGATATTAGACTGCCCTCTTGGCCTGTACATACCCAGGGAGCGAGGTTGTAGCGGAAGTGCCGCAGAAGCTGAATGCACCTGTCTGGCAGAATGTGGCTGCAGTTGGGAAACTCTTCATCAGCGACGGGCAGGATTTCTGGCTGTAATGCATCACCTGGGTGTAGGGAACGAGTGGTGTCTGTGGCGACCGTAGTGTCTGTCGTGTTTGTGGTGTCGGTGGTGTCGGTGAGCCTGCCGTGCGAGGCACAACTCGAAGGCGTAGGCTCGGGTTCGCAGAGGTGTGGAGTAGAGGCCGGTAGAGATGGCGTCTCATGAGCCGTGGGTGCTATGCGGTCTGCAGCAGCCGCAGCCACAGCCGCATTCAAGATAAAAGTCGGTGAGGACGAGTAGGAAAACTCCTCTGAACTGAGCGAGAGAAGGCCGTCCAGGGCCGTGGCCGCATCAAAGTCCAGATAGTCCCGTGCCGACGGTGGCACACTCTCGGCCGCGCTGTATCTGCCCACACCTGGCGAGGCATCATGCGTGCCTGTCTCGACCTCCTCGCCATCACGCAAGCCAGGATCCGGAGCTGCTGGAGGGGACTTTTCACCGACAAACTAAGACTGTCAATATTGAGGAAGTGATGTAAAGGATCTATAAAAAAAATATAGGCCACATACAGAAAACGATACCCTGCTGGCCGCTTCACTATTCAGTTCCACCGTCTTGGCATTCTTGGCCAAGAAGGACAGACGCACACCATACTGGCAGGTGAACCCGGCCTGGAGGCATCGCTGGCAGGCAGGCTTCCCTTCGTCGCCTTATTCACAAGCTGTTAGTGACACGTGATCTAGGTCACGTTACAAATACAAAAATGTGCTCTTTTTTTTCTCTCACATTTTCGTCGGCGGATGCGGCACCGCTGGCACCCCGTCCTCGCACGTCGAGCTGGTGGCCGGGAGGCGCCCTTGTCGGTGCTGTCGGCAGACACGTCGGCCATGGGGTCCCGTAAAGTGGTTCAACTTTCCAATCGTAAAACGATAGCTTGGGGGAATCGATTGAGGAGGGCAATAGATTAACAGGAATAAAGGGGAGGGAAGATGCCGTATACAAAGGGGAAAGCGTAACCGCCTGGAGCTAATTTGCGGGGTCGGCAGAAGTTCGGGGATTATATAACACTGACCGATCCGGGGTGGCGGGTCTATGGGGAGTTTTATTTTGTGGGCGGACTGTCTCATTTAGGCAATCTGAAGCGCCGCTGGAGGGGTTTTTCTCTGGTATATGAAGGAAATTTTCAGAATCGTAGATTGGATTTTCGATTTTTCAAATTGCAAATTGCATCAGTCTCCCTGTGCTCTGCTTCTTTTCCCATTTCATCACTAGACAGTCGACTTCCACAGCCATGGCCCCCTCTACCGTCAAGCTCGCCTCGGGATACGAGATGCCCCTCGTCGGCTTCGGCCTCTGGAAGGTCCCTGCCGATCAGGCGGCAGACACAGTCTACAATGTGAGTTGTGGCCGTTCTTCTTGCCCGGGCTTGCCAGCCATGGCTACTCGTTGCTGACCCCATCCCAGGCCATCAAGGTCGGCTACCGGCTCTTTGACGGAGCCTACGACTACCAGAACGAAAAGGAGGCCGGCGAGGGCATCCGGCGGGCCATCAGCGACGGCCTCGTCAAGCGGGAGGACATTTTCGTGACGACCAAGCTGTGGAACAACTACCACCGGAAGGAGAACGCGCTGGCCATGGCCAAGAAGCAGAACGAGGCCTGGGGGCTCGGCTACCTCGACCTGTACCTCATCCACTTCCCCGTCGCCAACAAGTACATTGACCCCGAGACGCTGCGGTATCCGGGCTGGTGGCAGGACGCCGAGCACACGACGGTCGAGACCGAGGATGTGCCCATCCGCGAGACCTGGGAGGCCCTCGAGGAAGTCGTGGACGCGGGCATCGCCCGCTCCCTCGGCGTGTCCAACTTCCAGGCCCAGTCCCTCTATGACCTGCGGCGCTATGCCCGACACCCCGTCAGCTCCCTGCAGATCGAGCACCACCCGTACCTCGTGCAGCCTGACCTCGTCGCCCTCGCCCAGGAGACCGGCATCGTCGTCACCGCCTACTCTTCCTTTGGGCCCCAGAGCTTCCTCGAGCTGCCCGGCGTCTTCCGCAAGCGTGCCAGCGACATCAAGCCCCTGCTGACCGCGGAGCCCATCACAGCCATAGCCACCAAGCACGGCCGCACGCCCGCCCAGGTCCTCCTGCGCTGGGCCACCCAGCGCAACATTGCCGTCATCCCTAAATCCAATGACCCCAACCGCCTCGCCCAGAACCTTGACGTCCTCAGCTTTGACCTCTCGGCCGAGGAGATCGAGTCCATCTCCAATTTCGATATTGGCCTGCGCTTCAACGACCCTGGGTTCTACTTGCCCAACCACCCGCTGCGCATATTTGCTTAGACATCAAGGAATAAAATCAATGTGTAGGCTGAATACATTCTATTTCTGTTGCTGTGTATTTCTAAACTGGAACAAGTGTATGTCGCCCGACGAGGAGGAGGAGGAGCAGTTTTAGGTAACTCCGCCGCCGTCGGGTACACTTTTAGCCTTAGCCGAAATCCTCGCTCGAAATACTCCAATGCTCGTGAATCCATGACTCCTTTGTCCTCTCCCCGTCACATTTGCGCATCCGCACCCCGCAGTTGCGAAAACCATCCGCATCGTCACGTATTTTATGCCCGTACGCAACTTTCCCGGTGCCGCAACAGCAGAAGAAATTAGGAGCGGATTACCATTTTTATCGTGTTTGTTGGTATGCACGGGGAACTAAAATGTTTAGTAATAGCAGCTACAGTCGTCTCCCACCAGACTAGAAAGACTTTTCAGGGGCTGTGGATTCCATGGTGTTGATGACGAGCTCATGAATATGAAACCCTCCAGTAGACCCTGTGCATGTCCTGCGCATGTCCTGCACATGTCCTGCCCTGTGCATGCCCCGGGAATCCATCATCCTCTCTTGTCTGATTAATGCATCTCAGACTCTGAGAGGCATAGACTTGGGAGGACGCTGGAGATACCTGCTGTGACGAGTATGCATAGCTATGCCGAAAATGGTGCAGACGAGAATTCGTGACAGGCCTTCTCTCTCGGACCGCGTACGAGAAACCGTGTGTTTCGGGCTTTTCGTAGTTTTCTTGTCAGTCTTTCACCAGCTGTGCCCATGACCAGATGACTTTGTTTCTATGGGGTTTATATGGGGCTCATAGCTTCCCCACATACCGTATTAGGGAATCCGAGCCACACTCTCCACACTGGCTGGGAGCATCTAGACGGGCAACCCGGTCCTGGCAAGCAGAGGACAATGCCATCTAACTGAAATCTGATGGAAATCCGATTGGCAGCTGGCAGACTGGGCAGGCTGGCACAAAATCGCAAACTGGTTCTGTTGTCTCTCCGCGTGACACTAACAGCAAATTTTCCTACCCACCAAAGCAGACGAACTAGCCAAGCTTAAAGGCCAAGCTTGCAGTTCTTTGCCAACTCGTAATTTCTTTCGTCCCTTCCCCTCACCTCTGCCATCACCATCTTCTGTCACTCGCAACCCCTTCTTCTCTCTTCACTATCTTCCAACAGCTGCAACAACCATGGCATCCACAAGCAAAGAAGCAGCGGTGCTAAAGACGCCGCTGCCTAATCCTTCGCTCAAGACCACAGCGCAGCACGACGTCAAGATGGTCGAGGAGCCCGTCAGGGAGCCTGGCGAGGGCGAGGTTCTTGTTCATGTCAAGGTGACTGGTATATGCGGGTGAGCTTGCATCGCATAATCTTTGACCTTCCACTCTGTTCTCGTGACCCATCCTAATCCAACTTTCTTCAGGTCTGATGTCCACTTCTGGAGGTCGGGTGCCATCGGTGATCTGACCGTCAAGGACGATATCATTCTCGGCCACGAGTCGGCAGGTGTCGTTGTGCGCTGCGGACCAGGCGTGTCCAAGTTCAAGCCAGGCGACCGCGTCGCCATCGAGCCGGGAGAGTCATGCCTGAGCTGCTACCTCTGCACTGCCGGCCGCTACAACCTGTGCGAGAACGTCCACTTTGCCAGCGCCCCTCCTTTCGACGGCACCCTGCGGCGCTACAAGGTTCACGGCGCCCAGTGGTTGCATAAACTGCCCGACAACCTCACCCTGGAGGAGGGTGCCCTGCTTGAGCCCCTCAGTGTCGCTCTCCAGGGTGTCAAGACCGCTCGCATCGTCCTCGGCACCCCGGCCCTTGTCATCGGCGCCGGCCCCATTGGCATGGCTACTCTGCTCGCTGCCCGCGCCTCTGGTGCGCACCCCATTGTCATCTCCGACCTCGAGCAAAGCCGTCTCGACTTTGCCCAGAAACTTGTGCCCGGCATCTCCACCTACAAGGTTGACCTCAACCTCCGCAACGAGGAGAACGCCGCAAATATCCGTGAGATCTTTTACAGCCTGGGACCGAACAGCAGCCCTGATGACTCCCACGATGAGAAGGCGTACCGCCTGCCCCGCACTGTCCTCGAGTGCACTGGTGTCGAGAGCAGCATCTGCACCGGCGCTCTGGTCGTGCGTCGTGGAGGAGCTTTGACAGTCATCGGCGTCGGTCGGCCAATCATCAATAACGTGCCCTTCATGCACCTTTCCTTTGCCGAGATTGACCTTCGCTTCATCAACCGGTACACTGACACTTGGCCCACGGGCATTGCCTGCCTCCAAGGCAAGCTCCTGGACATGAAGCCCCTTGTCACCCATAGATTTCCTCTTGAAAAGGCCGACGATGGCATCAAATTCTCGGCAGTCCCTGAAAACCGTAGTATCAAGGTGCATATCGTCGACGACAACGAAACAATATTCTTCTAAAGAAGCTTAGAAATAGAAAATAAACTCCATTGTTCTCTGCGGTCATCGCCATAAGCATTGTCCAATGGCAAACGGCATTGTTGAAATCTGCGTCCTTTCTGTTTCCATTAAAGAAGGCCCATGAGCCGGTGAAATCGTTCTTCGTGTCGCATCACCGACTCGCCATAGTAAATGGCCAGCTTGCTGACGTCTCGGCCATAGCGCCCCTCGTATTCACGGCAGACACGGCGAGCATCTTCCAGGCCCTGCAATCCGCTTTCCGGCCGCCGGTTGGTAGTCTTTGACTTGGCAGTCTTGCCGTCAACGTCATCTACGATTGTGGCTCCCAATCCTGTCCAGCTCAGCCGCTTTGAAGTGTCTTTTGGACGCTGGTTTGTCGGTAATCCAGAAGCACCAGCCATGGCTTGCATTTCCCGCCGTTCTGCGAGGTCACGGTCGACGGTCACGGCGGCATCTAGAAAGCCCGAGTCTTCCAGTGAGAAATCCTCCACAATGCCTCCCATATCCGGTCGCATAGACCATGGTTCCGGCCCGAACATGGCCGTCAAGTAGTCTTCCATGTGAGATGAAGACGGGGAAGGCGTCACACTAAGAGAGCGGATATAGCGCCAAATTCGGCTGTGTAGGGGCACAGGGACCTGGCAGAGTGGCTGGATGGGGACTTGGCTGGCAGAGCCTTCGCCTCGACTGGACATCCAGCTAGAGGCACTGGTGGATCGTCTGTGTTGCAGGTGTTCAGAGTTTTGGCTCTGTCTGGGCAGGCATGTGGACAGGCTTAGTCGTGATCGGTGGGAGAGCGGCGAGATGGGCCATGCAGACGACCCCGAAGCCATGGGGGTCGAGGGACTGGCCGTGGCCGTGGCCGTGGCCGTAGTTGTGGTCGAGCGCAAGGGCCCTGCGGACTTTCCTCTCTCATCGAGCACAAACACCCCGCCACAGTAGCGCACATTCTGGTGCTCGCGGATACTTCTCAGCACACCGAAGCGAGCACAAGGGTCGGTAGAGAGAGCAAAGTGCTCAATTTGTACAGTTTGCCCGGCGTTGCCAATAGCAGATGAGCCAGCCTGCAAGACAAAGTCTGGCGCCAACGAACCGAAAGTGTAGATTTCCAGGCGAGAAAGCCAGGCAGAAGGCAGATCTGCCTGCAGTCGAAGGAGAACGCGCGATACGTCAATGGCACCTGCGTTGTGGGCCAGAATCACGACCCGCCGAGGGACAGCAGTCTGCGTCGATGTTGCAGCTGATGTCGGCACGGACGAGTCTGCCACGAGTGATTGGCGTACGGCGAGGTAGAGTTGATCTGTTCCCGAGTTAGGCAAGACGCTGGGCATCATTCGCTGCAGAAGAACACAAGCGAGGTCAATGGCCACGCCGTATGTTCTGTTGGGACGAATCAGGTTGATGGGGCGTCCAAAGACAGCGGCCAGGCGAGGAAGGGTCTTGGCCAGGGAACGTGAACTGCTTGAATTAGCTATCCAAGCACATGTAAGCAAGAATAGGTGCATCCAAATATCTCTTCTTACCTCTCTCCAATACCGCTCACAAAAAACCATTTCTCGTCCTCTTCTTCCATCCCTGCCTCTGCAGTTTCCTCCCATGGCTTCGATACTGCCGGGCCACCCTGTAGCGGGATTGAGGCGATGTGCGCAGAGACAAGGCAGAGAATCAACCAAAATGTAAAGATGGCGCCCGGGAGAAACAAGGACAACACTGGTACCCAAAAAAATGCCGTACATAGACAAGCAGTAGCTAAAGTGAGCTGCAAAACAGCCTCCAAGGCAGCAATTGCATCAGCCGTCAGATGAGTCGTTATTAGAGCAGTCATTGGGCGCAAAGCTGAAGCAACAAGTAGAGACGCAATCTCAGGTGCAGTCTGGAATATCCAGCAAATATCGGACCAGATGAGAGGAGAAATTAGAGCCGGCAAGATCGGGAATGAAGAAGATGACGTCGGGGCAAAAACGGCAGTCTGCCACGGAAGCGTTCCACCGGCAGTATCAATGAGGGGGGCAATGTAATGGACGCGATGGATAGGAAAGATGCCGTTGTTATTCTGCTGCTGTTTCTGTTGTTGCTGCCACGCCTGGCGAGCTTGGACCGAAGGGCTGGTGGCCGGCGACGAAGGGGAGGGTGTCCAGAAACGGCGCAGGGCAGTGGATGACGTTGTGGCCGAGCTGGCGGTCGAGCCAAAGGATACAGTCGAGGTGACGGACATTATAGAGTTCCGTGGCGAGGCTGAGTTGAACATGCCGGATGCAGCAGCCCGTTCGAGGGCCAGTGAAGACAGAGGGACATGAGACGGTGGCACGGCTGGAGCGGCCGAGGTGTCCGATGTAGCGGGGATCATGGGCATCGTGGGCATCGTGGGGTCTCGTACTTCTTGTCGTTCGGGCTCATTAGCAGGCGGATCGTAGGCGAGTGACCAGCGTGGCGAGAGGGGCGAGAGGACGGAAAAGGCGGGCGGGGGAGAGCCTGAGGAGTGACGTCGCTGGCGGATGGTATTGGTGCTGCGGTTGCTGCAGGTGCTGCTGCAGGAGCTGCTAGCACGGCTTCTGCTACTGCTCGTGCTATTTCGTCTAGATCGAGACCAGAGAGAGGAGAGGATGGTGTCGGTGAAGGACGCAGCAGACGAGACGCTCGCAGACGGTGACGGCCATGATGGCAGGTCAGAAGGTGTTGACATTGCTGTAGTGCATACTGCGTATTTGTTTACACCTCCGGAAGAAGGAAAACAAGAGAAAAAAGAAATACCAGGGCTTCGTATTGCTTTCTTGTTGCCCGCTTGATTTTGGTTGCTTCTTCTTCTTTCCCCCCTTTGATTTTTTTTTCTTTTCTTTTTCTCTTTTGCAGTTGGCTGTTGTTCTGCACGCTTCCCAACACGCGTCGACTTTCTTCTTCCGCGTTCCCACTATTCTGCTGAGCAGACTAGCTGGCATAAAGAGGGTTGACCCTCTCTAGCTCAGCTGGAGCATGGCTCTATCCTCCGTAGTCTGTCACATTCCAATGGCTAAAGATTGGCAGTGTCTGTCTCGTGTTCCAGGACTGGCATTCCGCTCTCCTCTGTGCGGGGAGCTTCTGTATACTATGTAGATCTGTGAAAAGGCCTCTAGAGAGAGGGTGCAGTCAGTAAAAGTATGATTCATGGCTATTCCAGTGACAAGCTTCACATGCCTACCCCAGAATTGCCATTTCGCGTACAATGTATACGAGCAAGTCGTACTATGTACATGCCAGCGCTTGGTCGTTGCTGAATCGGGAAACGCTCGAGTCGCGACTAAAATCGCCAACGAGTACTTTTCTGGCAGAAAAGTGCAAAGCAATCTCGTCACCGAGCTTCCATTATCTGGCAGCATACCGTTCTTTTGTAATGGCATTCGAGGCAGGATATGCCAGTCGGACACGTTGAGGTCATCTCCTCTGCATGATTCCCGTGCCACAGCAGGTTCCGGATGCAATGGAAAGGCTGGTATCTGCGTATTACATATCTGCCAGCCATTGTATCCATCGCCAACTCAGGAGTCTCTCGATGCAAACACGAGTCAAATGGGCAGAAACGATGTACACATCAAGAGGTTATATAATGTAGTTGTACTGGTGATGCGCACACAGCAAGATGTTGGCCGATGACGTTCTTGTCGAATAGAGGGAAGATGAAGAAAGAGAAAGAAATATTTGGCGATGCACAGAATAGAATCATTTGAGGAGGTCATCTATTTACAGGAAGGAGCGATTGCCATCGAGGTGCCCATTTACGTATGCACATGCATCGAGGTAGTATTGAGGAAAGAAGGTCCACTCTACTTTGTGCCTTGCCTCTTTGAGAAGGAGCTGCAACTCTCTCCTTCCCCACATGTCCTTTATCTTTCATCTACTACTCCGTATGCACGTTATATGCTGTCGTTCCATCTCTGATACTGCCAAACTGCAGGACTCCTGGTTCTTGCTTCCTGCTGTCGCTCGGCACTTTTACTTCTCCCACTGCGTCTACCGTCCACCGTCCACCGCACGTCTACACGCTCAGCATCATGCCTCGCCGCCGTCGCTGTGACGCTGAGAACCCTGCGCGGCGTCGAGTCCGCACCGGTTGTGTCACGTGCCGCCAGCGCAAGATCAAATGCGACGAGACGCAGCCAAGCTGCCGAAACTGTTCGCGGCGCGGTGTCGACTGCTGCCAAAGCATGCAGCTAAAATGGGAGCACGAGTTTGCCAGCCGCGGCCTCGCCTTTGGACGGCGGGGCTGCTGGCGAAAGGGCGCCACGACATCTCCAGCTTCTCCAGTGGCATCATCTCCACGTTCGCCCGGCTGCCTTGCCCCGTTCAGATACACAGGCCATCCCCGTGTACAGTCTCGGCACTTTATCAACACCCTTTTCAGCGAGTTTGAAGACGGCCAGCTACCCGAGTGCCGCCAAAACGAAGACCGACAGGTCGTCTTCCAGGCGCCGGCAGGCTCCTCTTCCTTCTCGTCTCCTCATGGCCCCCTGTCAACCATGCCCTTTCTCTCCAACTCTCACTCCTGGAACTCACTGACCGGCCCACTGCTCGAGTACTACCTCCTCCGCCTCTGTCCTCTTACTACACCCTCTTGCCGCCACTCGTCGCCGTTTGCCTCTCTGGTCGTCCCGGCACTCCATATGCCAGATCACAAAGATATACAGCATGCCGTCATGGCACTGGCAGCACGCCATTGCAGCCTCGCCGACGCCGATCAGCCCTCTTCCGCCGTGTGGAGCAAACCTGCCGTGGCCCTGCAGGCGACGTCTATCCATGCCTTGCGACGGCGCCTATCGGCCGCCACCTCGACCAGCACCTGGGATCCGCAGATCCTCGTTCTCATGATGTTTCTCTGCCTCTACGAAATTGTGGACAGCTGCGACTACCGCTGGGTCATTCATTTGCGTGCCAGCCAGAATGTCATCCGCCAGAGCAGACAGCTCCTTCCTGCAGATGCCGATTCTGAGCACGCCCTCTGGCGGCATGATCTGTCTCCACTCACCTCCTTTTGTGAGCGATTCTTTGCCTTTCAGGATGTCATCAGCCGCACCGCCTGCGAGAACGAGCCGCTCTTTGGCTCGGACTACTGGGAGCGGCAGGGCGGCCAGGCTGGCCGGGACGGCGCGAGCGAGGTGGATTCCTGGATGGGCTGCAGCACAACCCTTGTGCGGGTGTTGTGTCGGATTGCCGACCTCAGCCGACGGCGGGCGCGAGAGGGCATCCTGCCAGCTGAGCTAGACGCTGAGACAGCTGTTCTAGAAGAGCAGCTAGACAGGGATCGAGACCAGTACGAAGCGCTCACGAGGACGAGGCCTGCGGACACGGCAGCACGCGCTGTGACCCGCCTCAAGAGGGAGGCTGTCGGTCTCTACCTGGAGTGCATCTTGCGCGATGGTGCACCTGCGACGCCGGCCGTGGCCCGCCTCGTTCGGGAAATCCTGCGCGGCGTATCCGCCACCGTGGCTCTGGGGTGTACGGCAGGCCTCTCTTTTCCATTGTTTGTTGCCGCGGTAGAGCTGGACCCGCTGGACGACGATAGCCGAGCCGGGTCGGGTCCACGCCGGCTCATTCTCGATACACTGGCCGCCATGGCCCGACAGTCGCCGCTGGCCAATGTAGAACGGACGCGAGCGGTGATTGAAAAGGTGTGGCGGATGCGAGACATGGCCGTCAACGAAGACAGCTCGTCCAAGCTGCAGCTGAACCGCACGAGACCGGAAAAGCATGGTCATGTCAATGATTGGGGCATATTTGTTGGCCCATACAGCCAAAACATTAGCCTGGCCTAGAAGCGAGATAGTTTAGCCCTTCCATGGGAATTCCAAATCTGTAAAAACTTGAAGGTTGAATGTGCCATCGTTGATGCTCTCCGTTGTCTCGCTAAGCCGACGATATCCATTCCTAAACGCCGACAACGGAGCTGAGGGGTCGTCTGCTTTGGCGTATAATTCTACGTAATGGCCTATGCGGCGTATTTCATTTGTCTCGCAAAACTCAAAAATCTCCCACGTCAACGACCAACGTTCCCCCCCTGCTCTCGCTACCCCGACACTGCACCTGCCATACCGAATTCCCTCTACACAATGTCCTCCCTCGAGACCGCCAAGCTCGCCTTTATCGGCGGCGGCAACATGGCCGGTGCCATTATCGGTGGCCTCCTGGCGCGAGGCATTGCGGCTGATCACATCACCGTCGCCGAGCCGTGGGACGTCAACCGCAACAAGATGGCCGCCCTCGGCGTGCACACGACCACGTCCAACGTCGAAGCGGCGGCCGAGGCCGACCTCGTGGTCATCTCCGTCAAGCCCCAGGTGGCCGAGACGGCGTGCAAGGAGGTCGCCACAGCCTGGGCCAGCCGATCGGCGCCAAAGCTGCCCGTGGTCCTCTCCATTGCGGCTGGCGTGACGCTGGCGAGCCTGCGGTCCTGGACGACGGTGGCCAAGGACGGCGGCCGCGTGCCGCCCGTCGTGCGCGTCATGCCCAACACGCCGGCGCTCGTGAGCGAGGGCGCCTCGGGTCTGTACGCAGGCGACGACCTCTCCCAGGCGGAGCGGGCCCTGGCGACGGAGCTGCTGCAGAGCGTCAGCAAGGCGGCCGAGTGGGTCGACCGTGAGGAGCTGCTGGACGTGGTGACGGGGCTGTCGGGGTCAGGGCCCGCCTACTTTTTCGCCATGGTCGAGCACCTCGTGGCCAGCGCCACCAAGCTTGGTCTGCCTGCCGAACAGGCTGCACGGCTGGCGAAGCAGACCTGCCTGGGTGCTGGCCGCATGATGGTCACCTCGACAGAGGAGCCAGGCCAGCTGCGCAAGAATGTGACGAGCCCCAACGGCACGACGCATGCGGCGCTCGTCAGCTTTGAGCAGTCGGGCTTTGCGGATATTGTTGACAAGGCAGTCATTGCGGCGACGAACCGGGCAACAGAGCTGGGCAAGTCGTCTTGAATTTTAGGAATAAAAGTTGAATCAAGGATTTCATTTATCATAGGAAGAAAAAGAACTTTGAAACAGATACCCGAATACACCGTTGAGAGCAAAATGGAAAGAAGAAAAATCTGTAAAGTTCCCATCAGGCGAGACCAGCCATGAAAATGTAAAAAAAAAACACCATTCCCCCTCTATGATTACGATGCTGACCAAACACCAGATTCATGCCCTTGGAAATCGGTCGTCATTTTTACTTGTTATTGTAATTCCTTGTGTGGACTCAGTTGGAGCTGCCTGCAGCTTTCGATCCTTCGAGGTGCACAGTCGGAACTGGTATGCTGCTGCCGCCGTGGGCAGCACCCGACACCTTCATTCCAGCCATGGACGTGTTCATGGACGCAAAGGGACAGACACCAGCTGGGGCCGCTCCACCGACAGAAGCAGAAGCAGACGAAGCAGAGGCACTCGTGTCCTTGGCAACCGTGGTGCCATCGCTGACCTCGGAAGAGTCCTCTGTGCTCTCGCTGTCGTCGCCCGAGTCGCCCGACCCAATGACCCGCTTGCCGTGGAGGTAGCCCTCGCGCTCGACGAGCTCGCCGTAGTCGATGCCGTCGGTGTACTCCTCGCCGTCGCGGACATACCACTTGGCGAACAGGTCATTCTGGATCCAGATGACCTTTCCGAGGGCCTTGACGAGGCCGATCTTGCGGGAGAGCGAGAGGCGCGGGTGGCTGAGGACGGCCTCGGTCAGGACGTCCTGGATGAGGGCAAGCGTGGCACCAATGTGGATGTACTCGACGTGCAGCGGGTGGGCGCGGCCGAGGCCGACGTGCATCATGCCGACCTTGTCGAGGTACTCCCAGAACGCCATCTGTGAGGGGTCGCTGCAGAGTCGGGCAAGATAGGCGCGCAGGAACATCTTGCGGTGCAGAATCTGCGGCGAGTCTTCGGCGGGTACGGCGTCGAGCGGGCCCTCAAAGGAGGTCGAGCGCGTCTCAAAGGCACGAGCCGTGATGTCATACTGGAGGAGCTTGCGGTAGACAATGTTGGTGATGGCGGGGATGAGCACCTTGATATACTTGCCGCCGGCGACCAGGTGCTCGATATCGGCTAAGAGACAAGTCAGCCTGGGTGAATCCAGAGACAGAGAGGAAAAAAATAGAGAGAAAGAAGTACGCACTGCTGCTAAAGTCGAGGAAGCTGTGGAGGTAGTCGATGCGAGCCTCGAGACTGGTATACAAGTCTTTGCGGTCAATGTGCCGCATGTCAATGGTGCGTCCAACCATGGCGATGGGATCGGAGGATCTCTCGGGGGGGACCCAATATTCTTCAGACTTTGTGTAAATCTAGAATTCCTGATTCAGCAAGGATCGCCTGATTTCTGATGGCCGAGACGAAGTGAAAAAAGTCCAAGAGTATCAAGCTTTGAAAAGGAGGAAAAAAAGGGTCGAGATATCTGCAAATTCCATAGCTCTTATAATGTCCATATGGCACCGTGAAGGGCCGCGGTTATGGTCATGGTCCCTAAGACCTCCGAGTGGTGGCGTGAGCGTCGTCTGGGCTGATGTGCAGAGACGGCAATCATGCCACTCTGGGCCGCCTCGTGATATTCCATCAGCCCACCGATTAGAGACTGCAGTGCAGATTACAGCGCACGCAGTCCGTTAAAGATGTTTGGGGGGAGTCTGTAGCGCGTTTAGTGTATTTTTAGTGCAGAAAGATCTCCATCTAGTGTACCATCTCCACGTTTCCAGCATGTTTTAGTGGGCTAATCACAAACTGCTCAATCATGATTCGAGGATGGATTTCTTCTGTGACGCCGTCTGCGTATCCAAACATTTAAAGCGCTCGTGCTCCGATCTCCTAATGCTGTTTCTTATTCCACGTCAGCAGCGCAATGTGTCTGCAAAATCTAACGATGCTCTATACCAATGTCTACTGTTGTCTACTGTTGTCTAGCAATGTCTACCGATGTCTTCCGAAGAGGGCCAGCCCTTGATCCTCTGATCATGCCGTCCCAGTCTTGACCTCACCACTTGTCGTCCGCTCTTTCGGCAAAACACCGCTGCAATCTGTGAGCATGTTGATGTTCTGCACCCCCAGCATGCTCAGTCGGAAATAGCCAGCCACATATGCCTTTTTATTAGTCTCGGAAATATGGAAAAAAAGAAGAATAGAATCATCTTTAATCAAAAAGAGGGGACCATGCAACTCACCTCCAACCAGGCATCATGCTTGCCCTCGCCCATATAGCGCTCCCAGATCGGTTTCGTGGCAGGGTGGGTGGCGAGCGACAGGTCCGAGTGGAAGCTGTAGATGGTCTTGGGTCGGTTGGCTGCTGCCGTCTCGTCGTAGAAGCGGGTGTCGAATACCTCGTCCGTCGTGTCCTGGGGCTTGCCGGCGTACGCCGTTTCGGCAAAGTACTGGCGGGAGACGGTGTGGGCACCCACGAGCGCCACAAGGTCCGTGGCCGACAGCGTCTTGGCGGCAAACATCTCGATCATCCGTGGGGCCTCGGATGACGGAGGCGGCATCAGTCCGTGCGGCGGTGGCGGCACGGAGTCGTCCACATCGAAGCGTCCGACAAAGGCGCGGATCCGCGGCCCGCCCGGACAGGTCGTCGTGGCCACCAGTGCAGCCATCTGGATGAGGTCGGCCATGCTCACGCCATGGCTGGGATGCCAAATATCATACCAGCTGCGCACGAGATGCGCCACGTCTTGGAGACCGCGGTTCTCTATCCGCTCCAGCTCGCCCGGCGTCAGCAGAATCGACCCATCGGCTCCTCCGGCGCCTATTCCCCGGTACATCTGCTCAAGTGACGTCGGGGGAACCGAGATGTTCCAGGCTCCCGCATCGTGGAAGCCGAGGCGGATGGCACTGCGAGCCAGCGATGTGCAGCGGTTGCCGTCCCGCGTCTGAAAGACTTCCACCATGTGTGGCACAATGTGCCCCCAGATGCAGCACGCATCAATAAATGGCAGGCAGAACACCGAAGAAGGACCTCCCGGTGGTGTTGTGTATGTCTCGCGGTTGCTCACGCGTGCCGTCTTCTTCATCCGCAGCAGCTGTTGAATCTCTCGGCCAGCCGGTGTCTGGGCACCCTTGGTGGCCAGGTCACCCATCAGCACGGTAGACGACTCATGCGGGTGAGCTAATATGAATTGCATCGACAGTGACTCTAGTGTGTCAGGGGGCAGCCATGATTGGTTTCTTGGCAGGCCGGTCGTTTTGCTGCAGAATGTGCAGAGAGAGACGAGAAGCAGGAGGCCGCCGACATGTCGTCTCATCATGCCCCAGTCTTGCTTTGATGAACAACGAGGAGATTGAGCAGAAACGAACAAGCTGAAAAATACTGAAATAAGGATGTAGCCTGGAATAAGGATGCAAACTGTGTCTGTTATGTTGGATAAGAATGGTCTAGAGTCTGAACGACGAGGTTGATGGCAACGTCGACTCGAGGAGAGTTGTCTCCTTCTCTGTCCATTTTCTCGTTTTTGTCAGCTGATGTCACAAGTACTTACGGAAAGAGGGAGCCGCCAAGGATAAACACATCGAAAGAAGATGCAAGAGGCACCGTCATGCCTTCCGTTTTGGGTAGTAACCCATTACCAACTGCTCTCGACAATCACATGACCTTGCGTCACCATCGGATATTTACTTACTCCTTTTCCTTGGGATGATGTAGATGTACTTTCTTTCATAAAACGTTCACTTTGGCGGGGTAATGGCAAACGAACCCTCTTCTCTTCTTCTTCTTTTCAAGAAACGATTCATCTCAATACTATACATTATCCATCAGACATCATGTGGAATATGCGTTGGTCGCATTTCCTGTCCATTGTGCGCTACAATAATCATTATTATGTCACCTTCACTCCAAATGATACCTTTGAAAACGTAGCCACAAAGGCCATCGAATCCATCCCAGTCAATCCCACGGAGTACCAAGGTATGAGATACTGACCAGACTGGCATCATGACATCATCGTACTGACCGTCCTTCAGAATGGCTCCGATCCCAGCGTGAAAAGTACCGGGTTGTAGAAGAGAAGTTTGGGCTCTACTTCGATGACAACAAGGCTGTCCTCCTGGATAAGACGATCTACGGAGTCTATGTTGGTGCCCCGTCGGAGCTGCCCCGCCTCGATGAATTCAACTCCAAATATACCTTGATCACCAACCTCGACAAAGAGATCCTCACCATGAACTACTTTGTCCACTGGAAGCTTGACAACATTCCCCGCGAGGACAAGCTCTGGCTGCGAGCCATCGAGGAAAGCATCTCCACGGGAAGACCATCTATTAATCTCAGCATTTGTCCAGAGGAACACATGGCGACACCAGCTGTACCGCGGGTGTCTAGCGTGAACGAATTCGAATACAAGCCAGTAACCCCTAAGCAGCATGTCCGGACTATGCACGGCATCTTCCGGAGCCATATGGCTGTCGGTGTGCTGAACCACTATAGGAACGAGATTTATCGTTTTGGTCTCGAGTGGACTCCAGACGCACTGCCGTTCCGCGAGCTCGTTTTTGCCGTCGTGTCCCTGGCTGCCAACAGCGACGGAGTTCATTTTCTCACCATCCCTAGACTACGTGAGACCTATGAGCAGCCAAAGCAAAGCATGGAAGATGTATATCAGCTCAAGCCGCGGCCCGCTGCACGTGCACGTCTCTGCGACTTGGGGTCCAGCATGCATCTTTCTGGCCTCCCACCGGGTGCGGCACCCTTGGAGACGACATACTGGTTCGAGGGCGTGGTCGTTCACCTCACTCTCACTGTCGATATGGGGTCCATCTCAGAAGCCGTCAAGTGGGGATGGGAGCAGGGACGTGAGCACTTTCAAGTCATCGTCATCTCGCTCTTCAAAGTGGCCTTTGCCGAGGTGAAGCCGAAAGAGAAGTCAGGAGAGTCTGATGACAATAAGCCGTTTGTTTATGCCACCAAAGCCTTTTCTCTTACGTCTCTGTCCGAAAAGGCTTGCAGCGGCTCCCAGCAGCGCCAGCTGCCAGTCAACCAGCCTGGCCCTAGCAGACCGGCTGCTTCCCTACTTGGGCAACAGGTGCTCCTCCTGACGCGGGCTAATGGTTTCATTCTCCCACCGAAATATACAGGCATACCTTTTCTCATGGATTTTCTGGATGTTGCTGCATCTCGCCGAGCGGCCGTGAAAAAAGACCACTGCAAGACGGGCATTGGACGTCTACCGCCAGAGATACTCGGCCAGATCCTCGACTTTACTGACTATGATACGTGGAAGGCCTGTCTGCTCGTGTCTCCTCAATTCCGCAGCCAGGCCCTCAACAAGTTCCGGGTAGATGACAGGTACCGTATTGTAGGTGACGCTCCAGGCAAGTACCGCAACAACAAACATATGGTGTTCAATTTTGAAGACCTAGACACGGGGGCCATTGAACCAATGATTGAATCATCTGTCATCACCAAGGAACAACATCATCGCTGGGTGCCCGTACTTGGGCGAGAGGGCGAGCGCCAAGCGGTCATGCGAGAACTTCTTTTCCAGTTTCGGCCTCCCAAAGACACTGACGCCGATCAAAACGTGGAAAGTCTGAATGGATAAAGCGAGATGCGCAGCTGCTGTTTGAACTTGTTGACCTCCCTATGGGATTGTCTAGACTTCTGCTACAAGACAATGTTTTTCATATTGACTCTCCTTTGTTTCCTTTATATCTCGATGGCATCGGTATGGCTGGAATACCAGAAATCTTGAGCATTGGACACTGCATGTTTGCATAACCTACGTCATAATATTAAGCCAGGGACTGTAGAATTTTATTTAGTTTCGTAACAACGATAATTGACCCATTTTACAACCCAGCGACTAATCCATTCGCGGTCAACTCTGTCGTAACTTTTGCTTTTGTGCCCCGGTGCCAAACACGATCTGTCTTGCTGTCGGTCAGCATCTCTTCTTGGATCGGCTCCACCTGGATATCGTCCAAGTTGCGGCCGGACCATGAGACGTCCCAGACGGTGAACAGCGCACACAGCTTGATGAAGGAGTGCACATATGTGAACAAAAAGTAGGCGGGGATCAAAATGATATCTTGCGGGTAACGCCAGAAGTAGGCAAACGGCTTGATCATCTTGAAAGAGATGATCCAGAGTGCCAGCGTGAGATAGGCCGTAAAGCAACGGCGGCCACTGTTCTCGCTGTCCTCCTCATCCTGGACGAGCGTCGAGTGCGCGAGCGCGTAAAAGAGCGCCACGTCGTAAAAGAGAGCAAAGTTGGTCATGCGCAGCAGGCAGACGGCGTAGATGGACCAGGGCTGGGCGCGCCAGAAGAACGGCTGCGACAGCGTCGTGGCCTTGGACCGCCACGCCGTGCGTGCCCAGCGGATGAGCCCGTCGGAGAACTTTTGCGTGCTGCCGAGCGACGTCGTGACGAGCGTCTCGGGCATGTACTGCACCTTGACGCGCCAGTGGTGGCGGACACACCAGCGGGTGACAAAATTGTCGTCATCGACCGCCATGGGGCCGATGCGGCCAAAGAACCAGCAGTCGTGGCCATAGGCATGGACAAAGTCGGGGCTCGTGACAATCGTGCTGCGCAGGAGAGCCGTGCGGCCAGAAATGACAAAGACGCTGCCGTCGACGGCGTTGCTCGAGCAGATGTCAAAATTGTGCCGCTCGAGGTAGAGACACTGGATCATATTGATGACACGGTGCCGCAGCGAGCGGTGCGGGTACTCGCGGATGCCACGCTTGTTCGTGCCGACGAGGCCGACGCGGCCGTCCTCAAAGGCGGCCAGGGCATACCGCAAAAAGGTCGTCTTCCACATGACGTGGTCGTCGACAAGGGCCACCAGCGGTGTCTCGAGGGTGCGGATGCCATACAGCAGCTGCAGGCGCTTGCTGACGACGCGCGCGTTCAGGACATGGATCGGAATGCCAAGCTCCTAGGCTGACATCTGGCGTCGCATGTCCGTCACGATGGCGCGAGTCTCTGCGCAGATGGCTGCGTTGGGCGCGATGATGAGGAGACTGGCCGGTCGGTTGCGGACGATGGACAGGACGCTTTCGACAAAGTATTCGTTGGAGGGAGACACGGTGGGCATGAGGACGGTGACGTCATCCGGACGGTAAGTCGGCCTGATGTGAGGGAGAGCCGGTCGATACAGGAGCCAGAAGGAGACGAGATGGACCACTTGGTGCACGTATCTCCAGAGGAGCAGCACGAAAAACACAAGGGTGTATGTCATGGGCTCCATTTTGGCTTTGGTGAGGTCTCGACTGAGTTTCTTTGTGTCGTTTTGTTTTCAACTTTATTCTTCTAGCATCTGTCACCTTGTGAACAGCATACAGAGAGAAACGGGGGTATGGAATGGGCTCCCTTACCGGCTTAAATATGGAAAGTTTTGGAAAAGAAACTCGGAACGAGGATAAAGCTGAGACAAGGAGAGAAGAATTCGAGTTCACAAGAGAGGTATCCAAACCGTCTCTAGAATTCTCTTATGTTCTGAGCCACTGAAAAGAAGCAGAGTGGTTGCACATACAGTGGTGATGCAGCTCAAAAGTTGAAGTGGTTAACGTATATTCGGGACAGTTTGGAAAAGGGGTATCGTAGTTTTGGTTTTTTCAGCGGGAAGAATGGCAGAAGAGTGGGAGATGGGAAAGTAGCCAATATACGAGGGAGAAGGTGAGAGGGCGTTTTAATCTGATGTAGTCACTTGTCTTGAGAACATTTTCACATTCTATTTGCCAGTCTATTTCCATTCACTTCACTGCGTGTTTATGACCACCGTTGGTCACGGAGATACACGAGTATATCCACAGCTACAACAATGGCTATTGACGTGTTTTCCTTTGTGAGAATACTGCAAAGGAGAATCCAAGTCGGTAATATGAATATGATGCCAGCAACAATGTGTTTCAAGCAGAGTCATATTTCTTTCGTCTCATCTCTCTCATTTATAAGTCATGTGTCGTATGTATTACATAATTTGTACAGTTTACCATGACTGGTACTGTGCATCTCTCGTCATGGGAGACTGGCATTTATTGCTTGCAGTACATGGCCCTAATCCCTAGACTCTTGTCCAGCGAGCCCGCCTTTTCGGTGCTGCACAGGATGCCGTTGTCGTCCCGTTCCCTGGAATCCCAGTTGCCAGAGCAGTCCATCTAGCATAGTCTGCCTGTACGGCATGGGCCACTGGCGCTCCCCATTGTGCGTACCCGTTGTCATGAAATCCAAAGGCGAGGCTGTCTCCTGGACATGTAGGGTTGAGTGGACCACGGGCAGCTTGCGCGTAGCCGAGCACGAGGACATTGTCTGGGTCGCCAGCAGTGTGCACGGTCTCGTTGGACTCTCCCTGGGCAAAGGCGAAGCAGTTCTGGCACCGGTAGAGCACGTGAAAGCCTGTAGTATTGACGGCCGCCCGGATGACCGAGAGGGTGGGCGGTGGGAAGGCGGCCGAGGTGCCATTCTGCCCTGAAGCACCGCCAAACTGGGGCGGCATAAAGTAATCGTTGATCCAGCGGAAAGAAGTGCGGACTTGGCCCCGGCCGTCAGGCCAGGCCATGAGCAAGAGATCCGAGGTCATGTGGCCGGCATGAGCAATGCCGCACCAGCCGGTGAGGTTGGTGCTAATGGTTTGGCATTGCTAGACGAGAGCAGTGTGTCAACAGGCACACGAAAAGTGCATTGAAGAGCAGCAGAGAGACTCACCAACATCCCAATGTACTCGGTGGCATCCTTGGTGAGGGCATCTGGAGGGAGAGCAAATCCAAAAGTAAAGGCACCCCTGCCATCGTTTCCGGAGGGAACAGACCAGGCTGAGAAGTTGATCCCTGTAGGTGCATCCACATAAACAGAGGGCGAAATCTGGATGTCTTGGGCCGCACAGCCCAGAACGACTACAGTCCATGTTAAAATTAATGGACGGGGAAGAGAACATCAGGGACAGAGACAGATCATACAAACAGCCAAAGCTGTCAGGGCAGCAGCTGGTCCTTTCCAGATCATGGTGTGTGTCTTTTGAAAGCTGCCAGAACAGAAATAGTGCGTTTGCCAAGTATGGAGGACGGCCCTTTTTAAAGACGTTCTCTGACCAGAGCTTCGTCCTTGTCATCCTGCCACTCTGCCTCTGGAATGCTCCATCGGGATTGGAAATGCATGTTGTTGATTGGCTTTTTTTTTTTTTTCAAATAGAGTGTCCCAGACTAGACTCTTGTGAATCAAGACGGAAGCTGTGCCGAGACGTTGGCGTTCAAGAGAGACAGCAGCACTACAGTAATATGCGGGTAAATACAGCATGTGCCACCATGAAAAGTCATGCAATGGAACCAGCAAGGAGAGACATGTGAATCCTTGCAACGAAAAGCTTGTGTGAGGGACGGGAAATGCTTGACCGCTTAGGTTCTTAAAAACCCTGGCCAGATCCGGCGGAGACCTCCGTTAAATACGAGTTCTTTTTTCATGAGTTTTTTTACGAGTCGTCTACTTTGGAGACGAGCTCTGCCGGTCCGCACTGTTTTGCATAGAGCATGGCTACACAATGAGACTGCGGAACTTGCACATGCGAATGCTGTCTATTTGAGCACTAGTGTGCAGAAAAGGTGGCATGCCCCTTTTATTTGAGAAACATTACGTCATTGTCGGCAGCAGTTCGCCTAAGCAGGTGACTCAATTATGCTGTTGGGTTCGTGCAAATTGGGTGGCTTGGTTTAAGGTTTTAGAGTTTGCTGATTGCTGGCTGTTCTCTGAGCAAATTATCTTTGTCATGATGAAAGAAGGAAGAGAGCAAAAGATGGTATGGCTAAAAAAGAAGACTCTCCTCCGAAAAAGAACATTGTGCTCCGATACGGGGAATCGAACCCCGAGCTCGACGGTGAGAGCGTCGGATGTTAGCCATTACACCATATCGGATGTTGGACGGTTGATGAAACATCATCTAAAACAAAATTATACGCTTACGAGTACTGCCTGCCTTCCATAGACATAGTATGCACATCCACAGTACTATCTATGCATGCATATATGCCCTATAGGTATGATAAGTGCTGGACCATTGTTCTAGAACAGGTCCAGTTGGGGATCGTCTGTCGTCATGAGTCCGCAATTTTGCCGACCCATCTGAACAGGGCTGCTAGCGTTCTAGGTTGCCTATCCTAGCCACCTTTTGGAAGTGGCTGCCGTTCGCGCTTTCCTTGGGAGTGTGTCGCTTTTCCCAGGCGAGAAAATTACTGAAAACCGAACAAATCAGTCTTCTTCTCTCTTTTTTTTGCATCCCTCCCATCCTTCCTTTTTCCTTCGCTTTTTCCTTCGCTTTTCCATCCACTCTCTCGCCTATTGCATACCCGACGAGTGAGACAGTATAATTTCTCAAAGTGGATTAACTAGAGGTCGCCTTTTCGTACAAGCCTCCTCGACCCCCCCTGTCACTTTCTGGCTGCCTCATTTCTGGCCCAATCCGAGCACCTGCAACGAGTGACTGCGTTGTACAACCCAAAAGGCGATGCAAAGATGGGGACTAAACAAGGCGGCTCAAGTGGGACAGGCTGGCCAGGGGCAGCCTTGGACATTCGAAAAATAAAAAAGAACGCAGTTGCCAGGTGAAATAATGCCTTGCCTTTCGTGCCTGTCTTTGCCTCTTGTCTTGCACCTCCTTTATTTTTCTCGTCTTCAATTTCGTGCTCTCTGGTGCTCTCTCTCTCTTTCTCTCTCTTTTCTTCTTTTTTTTCTTTGTATCTTCTCACACACCATCTTATAGCCAACATCTGCCTTTTTTTTTTCAGCTTGATCTCAGCTCAACGCTCATTCTCCACGGGCGATGGAGTCCTACAGTGGAACCTTTTCCAACAGCATCAGCACTGACAATGGCAACCTTTTCAGCCGTCCTCGCCCCCCAAATCTACCCGGTCATGGCTATGCGCGACCAGCTCTCGCTCTAGACATTATGCCGGTCAACTTAGACGGTCATCCTTCTCCCGACAGTGGCATAGAAGGTCTCGGCCAGTCCACGGCCAAACTCGCCTCTTCTCCTTCCATGGATGCATCGCCCCAGAATGCCAGCACTCGAATGCCGTCTCACTGCACCGTTACACCACCCACGTTCCACTCATACACATCGTCTAGCTGGAATGGCATTCCCACCAACACAAACACACCCAGTACTACGCATTTGCTGAGCCCCATGCCCATTCACTATACATTTCACCCCCAGGCACAGCAGATGCCGCCACAAACTGCTCCTACATGGCATCAGAGCAGTTCTCTCGGCAATTCCCTTGGCAATTCTTATGGCAACTCTCTGGGCAACCCTCTGGGCAACCCTCTAGGCGACACTATCGACATTACTCGTGTCCTGGGCAGTGGCGGCACCAGTGGAAACGACATCAATAACGGCAGCCACGACCTGAATGGAAACGGAAATGGGTATGCGCAGAACTCGCACAACTGGGCCGCTCATCCAATGATGAGTAGCACGCCCGGAGGCTCCGGCATGGCTTCGGCCTCTCGCATGATCCCCGCTTCGCTTGTCGCCTCCGCATGGCCAGCACAGCTGGTTCCGCAGGTCCCTCAGGTCCCCCAATCCACTCAAGTCTCTCAAGTCTCCTTCCAGAGACCTGTCACGCCCGTCAATGGCAATATCGGATTCGCAAATTCACAGAACCCCGCACGAGATCCCAACCTACTCGGGCTGGCATACGACTCGCTCCCGCCTTCACATCTCGGCGGCCTCAACACAGATTTCGGTACTCCTGACCATGCCCTTCTGGATGAGATACCCTATCCCGATGGGTTCTCTTCCGAAGACATGGCCGGCCAGGCCAATCAAGCAATAAGAGACAGGTCTGGCCAAGAACTTCAAACGGCTCCTCCCGTCTCTTCTAGGCTGAACGGCATGTGTGCCGAGGATTCACCCTTCACCTACCCCTACTCGCCAGCCACTCCTTACACGAACAGCCACGGCCAGAGCTACGGCCGGAGCCTGGCTGCGACCTCTGATACGAGCTTTATTGCTTCTCCCTCTGCCGGGTCCAGTACCACATTCAACAACATCCACAACATGTCTCCCGACATGTCTCACTCGGCACCACAGCCCTATGCCGTCGACCATCGCCTGCTCCATCGTCACCAGCCGCCCAGCGTGCCTAGCGCCACAAACGGTCTGCTCACCACCTACAACTGCAATCCGAACAACCCCAACACCCCGAAGAACCCAAATTACCAGAAGACGCCAAGTCACCCGAATAACCTAAACAATCCAAATATTCCGATCCCGATCGGGAGGAATCTAAAACGGAGCAAATCAGTCGCTTCATTGGACACGGGTGAAACAAAGAACCCAAAGCGAAAGACCCGACGGTCCTGTCTCATCTGCTACATTGCACATAAACATGTGAGTCTCTCATATGCATTTTCCTGGCCATTCAGTGCTAACCCTCGTTCAGTGCAATAACCCTTGTGACAAGTGTGGTGATCCCAGAGGGCCATACCCTATGTGTACCAGCTCCAACCTTGATGGAAAGAACATCTTTATGGAATGTAAGCCTTCTTCCGTCCCTCCTTGTTCCAGTCCTGTTGGTTTTGCTCCCGTATTCTAATAACTCAGGTCTTTCCCCGGACGAACAAAAGGATGCAAGGAACATTATGAAAGTGATCGACAGTAGCGGACTAGCACCTACCGCCGCCCTTCGATGCACACTCCATCGGAGCAGAGAGATTGACCTGGATGAGATCATGCGGGAGTTGTCGGATCTCAAAGGAGAAAACCCAGAAGTACGCGCATTGATATCCGATGCCAACCACCTGAAGAAACACGCCGTCTTCATGCCCTTTTATCAGACAAACTTGATCCTGCAGAGCCGAAAATTTCTCGAAAAGCGCAGCGTCGAATTCATCCCGAGAGACTTTCGGGTTCTGCGGGCTGTGTGCTCCGAGAGGATGTTCCGCTTCATCACAAAAGCCATGGAAAAGAACAAGAAGCAGCTGAACATGGCAAAGGGCGGTCCACGCGCACGCAACTTGCTCGTCTTTCTCGCCATTTCCTTGGAGCAAGCGCTCAACTTTCACCACACTCTTGACCCGAGGGAAAACATTGTTGCTAGAGATGCATTCAGCTTCTTTAGTCGCAGTGGCCAGAGGGAGAGGAGAGTCAGAGAGGAGCCAGAGCTCGATCCTGCTCTGGAGAAGAAACGCCGTGAGTTGTGCTACCACTTAGGCTACCTCTTGCGGTACATGGCCAAGACTACATTTGCCAACAGTACGCTGGACACGGAAGTGCAGATCAATGCCAGCGAGGTCAAACTCAAAGACTTTTGGCGGCATCTCGAAAGGCTCCTCTCAGCTGGCGAAAGTCCAGTCAATGGCAACGAGGGGTCCATCGATGATGAGATCGACAACAATGACAGCAAAGGCAAACGGCCCGCCCCCAGATTGCTGTTGACGCAATCCACATTCGTTCATAGGGACGGATCAAAAACGGTCGCACTACCTATACCCATTGACAATCATACGACGCATAGGAGCCCCTCTCCGCATGCATGGAGTCCATACCATATTGTCCAGCCCAGTGAAAGCCGCGACGAGCGGGATGCAGTAGACGCCACGCGCATCGTGAGCACCCGGCGGGAAGGTGTAGAGTTGGCTGAATTTTTTGAGAGAATGAAATTGGAGGAAGAGATGCACGACAGGCATGACGGCCCATCATCCCAGGCCGACGGCAATGCCATGTACATGTCCAAGAACATGGCAGGAAGCAGTGGCTTGCACGGAATTCTAGGGGCGGTTCTTCATCCGTCCTGGGAGACGACGACTGGCGGCGTGGCCAGTCCATCGACTGTCGGTTTCTTTCCATCCATTAGCAGGGTAGGCGACCAGCGTGAAGATGAAGACGAGATCCAAGCCGGCAACGAGATGGGGACTGAGAGCAGACAGTACGACTCTTCTGATCTGGATCGGATCCAGAATGAGGGTCTGTTCAATGACGGCATCGAGGATGAGCAACAGATAGACTACAATGCTGGAGACTATGGAGGTTTTGGAGGCGCTGCAGAGATTGATGCGGTGGCCAGAGCCAGTGCTGGCAGTGAAGTGAGCTCCCTTGTTGCTGGGGATTCAGGGACGAGGGGCAGGCTTAGGCGCCAGCTCAGCAAGGGGAAACAAAAGATTTCCCAAGTGTTTGCCCGCAAGGGGTAAGTTGGATATCGGGGGCTATTTTGGGCAATTGGCATGCTTTTCTATGATTTCCTATTTCTGTCTACGCCCGTGCAACGTCGTTTATGTATTATATACCCACCACGGTCTGGTTTGTTGCCTTTCCTGTTTTTTGTTTCTTTTATTCTTTTTTTGGATGATTTATGCAATGTTTAGTTTTACGTTTCTTGGTATAAATGGCTGTTTGGTAGGCGGGAAAGGTATTTTGGGCAGTTTATGATGCACTTTTACCAGAGGATATGAAAAATGGTAACGAGCGTGTGTTTTTTTATTAATGACTGTGCAAAATGAGTGATGTAAAAAATCAAAAAATGAGGCAGTGCAATGCAATTCCCAAAACCAGACCATGCCATGTCTTTCTCAGACCAGAGAAGAGAGTCCTAAAAATGCAACCGATAAAAGATGTGAAAAATGCAACCCGAAACTATAAACTCCGTTCCAGCCAGATGCCATGCCCCCATGCCTACGTCCGACCATGCCAAACTAGACAACCAGAGGGTCGTTGACCTGGATGAAGCCAGGGGCGGCCAGGGTGAAGTTGGGCAGGTCGTTGACGGAGTCAATCTTGTCGCTGTTGGTGAGGGCGGCAATGGTCAGGCCGTCCATGACGAACTCGGAAAAGGGAAAGTTGGCCGAGAAGGTGAGGACGCCATCCTTGATGTCAAAGTCCTTGATGGGCACGCTGATGGGCGCGTCCTGGCCGGTGAGGTAGGTGATGAAGAGGCCAGACGAGCCGTGCTTGTCGCCGACGTAGGAGGAGATGTCCGGAGAGCCGTGGAAGGAGGAGGACGACGAAGACGACGAAGACGAAGACGACGACGACGACGACGACGAGCCGTGGCCGCCAATCTGGACGGCAAAGGTGAGGTCCTGGTCGCGGCCGTCGACGTTGGCAGCACCACCGCCAGCCACGCCGCTGAGGACGCGGAGGGGCTCAAAGATGGTGATGGGGATGGACTTTTCAATATCAAAGGGGCACGTGACGATAAAGTCCTGGAGGGCCGTAAAGGCAAAGGGGGCGAGGCTCGTGGTCAGGAAAGGCTTCTGGGACGGCAGGCGGTTGAGCAGCGTGCGGTAGAAGCCGTTCTGCTCGCCTTCCTGGCCGATGACGGAGGAGACGGCGCGGACGGGGCCGTCGTCGCCGTTGATGGCGAGCGTCTGCTCGGCGTCCTGCAGCGTGCCGAGGACGACGCTCGTAAAGGTCTCGGCGAGGGCGAGGGCGTCGATCAGGTTCGTGGTCGGGAACTTGTAGATGCAGGGCGTCGGGACAAAGGTGTTGGTGGCGGCACCAAACTTCTTGAGGATGTTGGCACCGTTGATGGCATGCAGCTCCTCCTGGGCGAGCACGGCCGTGATGGCGCGGACAAGGGGGTTGTCGTAGATGTTGGTCTTGTCCTTGTTGTCCTTGTTGTCCTTGTCGTAGCCCTTGTTATCATAGCCCTTGTCATTCTTGTACTCCTCGCCCTTGTAGCCCTTCATGTCATAGTCCTTGTTGTCATAGTCCTTGTTATCGTAACCCTTGTTGTCATAGTCCTTGTTGCCATAGTCCTTGTTCTCCTTCTTGTAGTCCTTGTCATCATATTTGTTGTCGTAACCCTTGCTGTCCTTGCTGTAGTCCTTGTCATAACCCTTGCTGTCCTTGCCCTTGCTGTCATAGTCCCGCTTGTCCTTGCCGCTCTTGCCATCCTCACCGCCCTTGGAGCCGTCCGACTCATGGAAGGGGTAGGAGTAAGACTCGGCGTCGGGAAGCTCAAAGCCTGGCACACGAGTGGTAATGTTCTTCAGAAGTGAGGTGAAAAAGGCCACTTCAAAGTTCTCGTTGAAGGTGATGAGCTGGAACACGGTCAGGCTCTTGGGGTTGATGGACGGCGGCGGCGGGGCATTGGACAGCGTGCCGCGGGCCCGGCTATTGATGGCCTTGAGCTGGGCATCATTGGGGTTGGGGAAGCCGTCATTGGGGTCCTGGTTGGGCGGGATGGCAGCTGGAGCAGCAAAGGCAGCATGGCTGGCAGCCAAGAGGAGAGCTGCAGAGACGGATGGGAAGAGCATTATGAAATACTTTGAGGTAAGGACCGTAGTGGAAGAGAAGAAAAGAGAAGAAGGAAATAAGGAAATAAAGAAATAAGAAGAAAAAAAGATAATATGAAAATATGAAAATAAATAAGAGAAAAGAGAAGAATAGGAAAAAAAGGAAAAAAAGGAAAAAAGAGAAGAGACAAAGGAAAGGACAAAAAAAAAGGAAATAAGAAAAAAAAAGGAAAAAGGAGACTTGATAGTAGATGATGTGGATGGTGATGAAGAAGGAAACCGTCAACAAGAGAGAAAGGCATGATCCTTTTATACATGATGGACACGCCTATTTACATCTCACGATGACCGTCTCTCACTTTGCCTTCTCCGCGTCCTTCCCCACTGTACGCCCGTTTTACTACGGAGTATTCATTCTGCATCTGCGCACTAGCAGAGGTACTCAATAAGCTTGTTTGTGTATGTGTGTGTGTGTGTGTGTGTGTGTGCATTCTCACAAGGCGCAGAAATCGAGGTACTACAAAGAATGGCACACTCACGGACCGCGCGTACAGCGTGAGAAGAGCGCATTCTCGTCCACGTCGACAGCTGGACCATTCAGATTGTTCCTGCTCAGGACGACGTACTACCGCGTATGTGGTAAGCGAGAAAGCAGACGCCGAAAGAAGTAAAAATAACATGGAAGAGAAAGATTCCGCGATATTGGGTATGGGTTTTGCCTCTTCTGGTAAGCTCTCTGTGGAGTATATCTGACCCTTGCCCGAGTAAAAGAAATACAAAAACACCAAAAAAAAATAAGATGCAGAAAGCCGTTGGAGCGAAACGAAACATTGGTCGAATAGAGGGCACGGCCACATCACCCGAGGACCATCCCAGCCAACCACAGCAGACGGCCCCCACAACAGGTGGGCAGGCTGACGGCAGACGTCCACCACGACAGAGACACATTATTCCAAATGTGTTTATTTTTACCAGGGGATGGGTGTGGTCTGTACATTGTACATTTTGTACATACACAGTAGCGCGCTCAGCCATCGAGCCAAAAGTGGGCGCTTGCTGCAGCGGTGTCGGATCTGGACGAATCTTGTGTATTAGGTGGAAATTTTTGGGGAGGGGAAAAAAATAAGCTTTTAGTGAAGAGGAGAGCCTGAAGAAGAGAAGTGAGGAGAAGGAGAGAGGAGAAGAGATGACGTTTTGTCATAGCGCTTACTCGATGTCATTACGTGGTTTCCTGTCAGAGGCGGCCTACAAGTTTGCTACTCTCACAACTACTCGTGCAAAGTACGCACGACCCTGTGAGAGAGGATGGGCGACAGAAACCAAACACCGACACCTTGCCCATTGCAGCTTCATTCTTCATTCCGCATGGGTCTCAGCCTGCACCTGCACCTGCACCTGCAGCCTACTGCGTGGTCTCTCTCTCGTCTGACCGCCTCCCATGACTAGAGGCTGTGCTTATTTTTGGCCTCCAGAAAAATCTATTTTCGCTGCGGAGACATGCCATTCCGAAAACTAGCATCGAAATCCTATGAGCTTCCATGGTGGTCCTTCATTTCCGTTCTTTTTTTGACCTGGATTCTTTTACGTTTATTATTTGCGCTCTTGCGTTTCGGTGTTCTCTCCACTCTCTCCGACCAGCTTCATGTGAGATCTCACACCTGCCTCGGCTTGCCAGCACACCTGTCTCACATGTAGCCTCTAGAATGATTCTGTCTAGGTTGCCGTCTCAACAGAAACGTAGAAAGTAGAGAAGCACGACTGAAGAATTCTAGTTTGTAAAAAATTGCAAGTCTTCACAACAAGAGTCGCTCATCACATATTCTCCTCTCGGGGGCTATATAAAGGTGAAAATGTCCTATTACTAAACCAAGGCAAGATGGCCGAGTGGTCTAAGGCGTTGGATTTAGGCTTTTTCAGCAGAATTTTCTGCTTAAAACGGTTCTTTACTCCAATCCGCAAGGGCGAGGGTTCGAATCCCTCTCTTGTCATTTTTGCTTTTTTTTTTTCTTCTGTAAACGATCCCTTTTATTCCAGTTGTATTCCTAATGTCTTTCTTTCTTCACACGAAATACTATAGATATCTTCAAAATTCGAAACATAATAATACAGCCAATTAAGAATGCCTATTCACCGATAACTTCTTTTGCCTCGCCACTCAACCCTGCCTCTTCCATAATCCTCCCAAGTCTCCGGCGCCTGTCCTCCTGGTGCTCGCTAAAGTAAACAGATAAAGAACAAAGAAGAAAAGAAAATCTTTCAATACATGATGAGAATGCACCACGAATAATGGTTAAGCCAATAGTCCAGGACAAAAAATGCGGACTACAGATAATATACAAGAACACACCACCAGAAAAGTGAATAATAATAATAATCGAAATAGAAGCGAGGAATCAGCCGTCCATATCACCGTCAGCAATAGCCAACCGCTGCTTCGTCGTCTTGGCCTTCTTCGCTGTCGTCCGCTTCTTCTTTCCGCCTGCCGCAGCAGAAGCAGAAGCAGCGGCTGCGGCAGCATTTCCGTTTGCTGCTTCGGCCGGTGTCGCCGTGCCTGACGCTCTGTTGTCGTCAAAGTTGCCCTCGCCTAGAACTCGTTAGCACAGCCATTTCTCATTCAACCGATCAACATGTCACTCACCCTCATGGTACAACTCGTCGAGACTGGCGCCATTCTCGCCCACATTTGCATTGCGCTTGCGCTTGCCACCGCGCTTCTTCGTAGTCTTCTCGTGCTCCCCGCTCTCCATCAGTTCCTTCTCGCGCCGTTCAATCATCTCCACCTGCTCATCATCAGCAAGCCACAGCGCAATATCGCGGTTGCGGTTGTCCGGCGCCCGCCGACCAGAAAAGTCCACGCCCATCGAGGCAGCTCCGCCACCCTGGATAACCACGCGCTGCACTTCTTCCTTTTGCAGAGCTCGCTTGCGAATCCGCTCCTCGATCGTGCCCCGCGTGATTAGCCGGTACACCGTCACCTGTCTTGTCTGACCCAGACGATGCGCCCGATCCATGGCCTGCGAGTCGATTGTCGGATTCCAGTCCGAGTCATAAAAGATCACAGTATCTGCGGACGTCAGGTTGATGCCCAGACCACCAGCACGCGTGGACAACAAGAAGATGAAGATTTCGGGCCGTGTTTGGAAATCGTGCACCGTGTCACGTCGGTCTTCCAGCTTGGTCGAACCGTCAAGACGGCAGTACTTGTAGTTGCGGTACGTCAAGTACTCTTCCATCAGGTCGATCATCCGCGTCATCTGGAAGTACAAAAGCACACGGTGTCCACCCTCCTTGAGCTTGAAGAGTAACTCGTCCAACTTGGCCAGCTTGCCAGCATCCGTCACAAATCGCTGCATTGAAGGTACCGCAATGTTTGTGAACCGTTTCTTCTCCACATCTGGCGCTGGAAGCAGAGCTCGCACCGGATAATATCTCCATGGCACCCTCTTCATCACGAGGGCCTTCTCCTCGGCCGGGTTCGGTCCGAATAGAGCCCGTCGCATAGGCACGTTGAAGAGGATGTTTTCTCGTTCCATAACGGTGCCTCTGTTGCTACTGGACATTTCGATAGGCGGTGCAGTCACACTGTCGCGTCCGGCCTGCTCTACTCGCGACAAACCAGTGTTGTCGTATGCAGTTCGTGATACGTTCATTAGCGACTGAAGGATGCCTTCACCTGCAACGTTGGCGGCCTCGAGACGGTCGTTTTGCTCTCGGATATTGAAGAGGGCGTGTGCTGGCATGTACCCAGACTTTGCCAAACCGTCCTGGGCATTTTCAGCGCTGTCACTGTAAACCAGCTTTATGCGTCCCAGACGAAGCTGCGATCCAGGAGCTGTGGCATACTTCTTGGCCAGTTCCACGCCACGCGAAAAAACATCACTATGAGACGCCTGGTAAGCCTCGCCCGGACTTGTGTCAGCAAAGCGGAGCCACGAAAATGCTCCGTCCTTGCTGACGCTATCACAAATGTTCTCTGGCGTCCAAATGTTCATCAGTTCCCCGAGATACTTGTTCTGGAAACCGGCGACGGTGTTCTTGTCATTTGCTGTATGAATGCGACCGTCTTGGGCTGCAATTAGACGGGGCACAACATAGTCAATGGAACTACGCGTCGAATAGCCCACGATAACTTTGTTGCCCTCGCGGCTGAACGATTCCGTCTCGGCAAAGTAACCCATGGCAAACGGTGATGTCGTGTCCGCTCGCTCAAACAGGTCTGGGTGGTTACAGACCTTGCGGAACTGCATAACCAGATTCATGAGTGTCTTGGAATCATTCTCGTCGCCCGTGGTCGCCTTCTCAATCAGGTCCATGATACTAATCTGATTGCGCAGATTGGCATAGTAAGCGCGTTGTCGGTACGTCAGGTCGCAGAACACGTCCAGCTCGATCTTGTCGCCCAGTTCCTTCTGCACGTGCTTCTTCACACGGCGCAGCATAAAGGGTTTGAGAATCATGTGCAGACGCTTTAGTTGATCCTCATTGAGTTTCGTGTTGCTCTGGGCGTGGGACTCAATGTCCTTGGAGAACCATTCGCTAAACTCATCGTGCGAGTCAAAGAGGGATGGCATAATAAAATGCAAAAGAGCCCACAGTTCCTGCATATTGTTCTGGATGGGTGTGCCCGTCAGAAGCAGACGGTTGCGGCAGTGGTAGTTGAGCAGCACTTTCCAACGCGAACTCTGCGAGCTCTTGATGGCCTGGGCCTCGTCGAGAATCATGTATTGCCAACGCATCTTGGACATGAAGGCGACATCCGACACGACCAGTTGGTATGACGTGACGAGGACGTGGAACTGGGCGTTCTTCTTGTAGATGGAATGTTTGCGGTCCCAAAACTTGCGCAGCACCTTTCGGTCACCTGCCGAGCCCCAGTACGGCAGAACCTTGAAATCCGGAACAAACTTGTTGATCTCCTGCTGCCAGTTGTGCAGTGTGGATGCAGGAGCGACGACAATGAACGGGCCCCAAATGTCGTATTTTTCAGCCAGGTATGCCATGACCGAAATAGACTGCACCGTCTTGCCCAGGCCCATCTCGTCGGCAAGGATACCGTTGATGCCCTGTTCGTATAGGTTGACCAGCCAATTGAGGCCCTTGAGCTGGTATTCTTTGAGCTGGGCATTGAGAAGCTTGGGTTGTTCAATTTCGACGTCGCCGAGACCAGTAGGGTTCTGAAAGTTCATCTCGCCCTCTTCATCCATGTCCATGTCGCCAGCTGCCTGCCCGTCCTCATTGAACTGTCTCGCCTTTTGTTGTGCCTCGGCAATGGCGTTCTGCGCATTGGCCATGGCAGCAGCTCGCAGCTTGGACTCATCCTCGTCATCAAAATCAAGGTTTTCAAAGTTTGTAATCTTGGATCCGATGGGTCCGGCGGGCTCGGCAACGTCCATCTTGCCTTCTTTGTTGGCAGCCCGGGCAGCGCTCTCCTTGGCAGCCTCTTCTGGGTGATCGGTGCTGCGCTCGACTTCGTCCGTCTTGATCTTCTTGCCGATAAAGTGAGAGTACAGTTCGGTCTGCGAAATGAGAAAGTTGAGCTTCCGTTTCTGTCGGGCGGCTTCGCGGTCGGCTTCTTCCTTGCGAGCATTCTCCAGCTCCTGTCGCTCGGCTGCCTTGCGCAAATCACGTTCTTCACGCTCGTTTCTCTTCCAAAAGGTCATCATGTCACGCATGACACGCTTGGCACGAGCCTGCAGGTCCTTGTTCCCCTTGTTTGTGCGTTGCTGCCAACGCTTAGCTTCCTTAGACGCCAAAAGGGCCGTCTTTTTCAAGTTCGACGCCTTGGTGGAATACGAGTCGGTAGCGAGGCGGAACGTTTTGCTGACGTCCTTGCGAGCCATGTCGCGCCAGATCTGATCATAGATTTGGTTATAACCCTTGGTCTGAAAGGGGTCCTTGGGCACCTCGGGAACGGAGGCCTTCTCCTTGTCCTTTCCTCGAGAAGACTTTGTCGGTTCGGCATTCTCCTTATTGGAAGGGCCGTCATCTCTTCCAGCACTATCCTCCTTCAGGTATGAACCATTCGCACCAGATAAGGCAGATCCCTTCTTGAACTTGATACGGATCTTGGACGTTTCTTCTTTTGTGGGCAAGTCTTCGCCTGCGTCCAAGGCAGCTTGAGCGGCTTCGGCATTCTCCTTCTCCAGCTGTTTTTGCTCCTTGGACTTTTTCGGTCGAGAGCCTCCACGTCCTTTGCCCTTGCCCTTGTTGGGCTCGGTGTCGTTGCTCTGAAAGGCAGACATAGTGCCGCCCTCCATGTTGAGGTCCATGACAGAAACGCTGCGGACGGGGCCCTTGATACCCTTTTGCAAGATGAGCTTTGTCTGCTGTGCCTTCTTGTTAGCGCGCTCGGCCTCACGAAGCAGTTTCTGGCGTTCATTCTCGTCTTTTGTCACAGCAGCACGGGCCAAAGCATCCTTCTTCTGCTCCAGCGTAACCGCCATGGACTTTTCTCGCCGCCGCTTGCGCTGCATGTCCTTCTTGCGCTCCTTCTCGGCGTAGAGCTCCTGTTCGCGCACTTCCTGCAAGGCATCGTCGTAGTAGATCTCATAGTACCGCTTCATTCCAAGATCGGCATGCTCATCCACGCGCTTAGCAAATGTGTTGGAGAGATCAGTACGACGAAAGCTGTGCAGCTCCGTCTCCTTTGCCGTTATTTGGGCCTTCCGGCGCTGGAAGCGCTCTTTCCATGCCTCCTCTTCTTCATCGTACTCTGAAGCATCAACATCATCGATGTCGCAGTCAAGCTTCTTCATAAAAGACTGGACATGTTGCTCTCGCTCGGCGGCAAAAGAAGATGAAGGAACAGTCTTTTTCTTTTGCTGGCCATTGGCACCGCGCTTAGCAGGCACACGGGGCTCGGTCGAATTGACCTTTACTGAAAAGCGCCTAGGAGCCTTTGTGGCAGGCTCGACAAACGGATCATTATCCGTGTCCTTGTCCTTGCCGGTAGAGGCTCGAGGCTTTGACACTCTACGTGCTCGGGCCTTTTTCTCTTCTGGCTTGTCCAGCTTCAAGACACGGATACCACGGTTCGAGGTATGGTTCTGCTCAGACTCTTCCTCCGCAGGTGTAGGAGACATTGGTCGGGATTTGTCGGCGGTTGGCTCGGCGCTGGAGAGGATGTTGGAAAAGGACATGAGGTCGGCAGTGCGCTTCGGTGTCTGTAGGACGTAAAATGATTAGTTTCAGAGTTTTCTAGTTTTCTAGTGTGCCAGTTTTCCCGTTCCACTCCATTTCTCGGAGCCCACGCAAGGATACTTACACTCGTTGAAGCCATTGTCTTTGACATGGCAGGGGACTCGCTTCTGGAGATGGGCTGCGCAGATGCAGTGCCGTTTGGTGGAGGTGAACCAGCCAGGGACAAGGGCCGCTGACTTATAGAAGGAGACGCCATTCTCAGGGAGAGATGAGGCGACAGCGTGCCGTGATTAGGAGAGGCCGAGGCAGGCAGGTTATGGCTATTCGAGGATGGATTCTGAGAGGCAGAAGCAGCAGAGCCGAAATTGTGGCTGAAGCCGTAGCCAGGGGATGGATTTTTGGAAGACGCAGGTTGCGAAGAATAGTGGTACGCGTCGTGACGCTATCGTGTGAAAAAGGGGGGGCTCGAGTCAGTACGAGAAGATTAAGATTGCACGTAGAGACGCATTTTTGACGTGTCCGAAAGGCAAAACAATAGAGTGACAAGAGTAAAAAGAGCGAAGAGAGCGAAGAGAAGGGGAAAAAACTGATGGAAACAAGGGCAAAAATTGACAAAATGGGTGATCTGATGACAGAAATAGTCAAAACAGTGATGATGGGAGATGGTGATGATGACAGTGGTGATGAAAGTGGCGATGAAAGGACGATGAAAGGGCGATGGCAGTGATAAGGGCAGAAAACACACGCGTCGGGCGAGAAAGGAGAGAGGGTGCAAAAAAAAGAGACAGGTATACGGAGTAGATGATGTAAGGGAATGAATGGATGGCTGAATGGGAAGGGAAAAAAAACCCGCTGAGGGAGTGGCGCTGACAATTAAAGGTGTCCGTACGAGACAAGTGCAAAGGGAATAAAAGAGCGATTTGGGTGGGGACGAAGGGCAAGGGGAAGTGGAAATGGAAACGGTGGAAAATAGTAAGGGCAAAGACCAAAAGGCGTAGTAGCAAATTTTTAAAATATTAACGTGGAGGACGATGAGACAGGATGCAGGACAGGCTCAGGCGCGCGAGCCAACCGGCCGTGGAGCCAAAAAAGGACCCCATTAAACCAGAATCCGAGCACGATGGGAGAAAGGGGGAGTCCACCTAGAGGGCAATCACTTGGCGATAAGACGCCACCAGCCGGGGACAAGATTGGCCCAGACGTGCTCTGGACGCGTAAAAAAAGGAAAGTCGAAAAGGAAAAAAGAGCAGGGGCGAAAAAAAAAGAAAGGAAAGCAAGCGAACGACGACGACGGAGCCGACGAGCCGACGAGTCGATGAGAAGCAAACCAAGAATAGATGAAGAAAAAAAAACAGGCAAAGAAATCAGAAATTAGAGAGCACAGTAAATAAAACTGACCTGTGATGGCTCTTGGCTGCCATTGCGACGACCACCCGTCTCAGACAGGCGACTCGTCTTGTCTGCCCTGTCCATGGTTGGGTCGTAATAGAAGCTACCGGGCTCTCCATGCTGTGCTGCCGGCGGGAGGGGCGCATCGTTGGAATAGGAGCGGCGGGATCGGGACTCGAAGCTGGGCGAAGACTGCAGCGGCGAAGCGGGCGCCCTGGTGACCGTGAGAGGCGGCGGCGGTGGTCGGTGCGGGCTGCCGCTGCTGTAGCCGGCCAACGAAGGAGGGGGGGAGCGAAACTCGGCAGCGGAAGAGGGGCGGCCGCTGTGGTGGTGGTGGTTGTGCTGGTGGTGGTGGTGGTTCTGGGACAAGACGTAGGCGGCCTTGGGGGACCCAGCCGCTGTAGAAGTAGACGTTGCGGTAGCTGCATTGCTGCTGTTGCTGCTGCTTTTTCGGCTGTCCTCGGGGTTGAGGATGTTGATGTCGCGGGGACGGCGGACGCTATTCTCAGTGCCCAGCACCGTAGCCCGGAAGCTCGACGAGTCCATGGCTAGTCTACTTCGTCCGAGATCTCTATCTATCTAGCCACACTCGCAGAGGGGGGTGCCCGTCGAGAGTGGTTGAGCTGGTTTGAGGCTCCTCGTTCGCAAGGCCGTGGTGGAGGCGACAGTCCAGCCAATAGGAGGGAGGGTCGGTAGGAGGAAGATGGGCGATGAGAGACGAGATAGAAGAGTAGTAGTAGACAAGTTGTATTATGGTTGTCGATGGCTTGAGCGATGGGAGAACGGAGAGATGCAGGCTTTTGCAGAATCAAAAATGGTGCGTTGCTGAATCGGAATCACTGGAATCGCTAGAATCGCTGGATGGCTGCTGTAGTCGCTGTAGTTGCAATTTGCAGCAAGGCTCTCCGCGTTCTTCAGCTTGCTTGACAAGCACAGTACAACAGAGAAGCGCTTCAGACAGGCGATTTCTCTCTTTTTTTGGCCGTTTTGAAGCTGGAAAATCGTGGCTGCCTGGCAAGAATCGAGAATGTCAGATGACTTGGTCTGACTCGTCTGCTGACCGAAAGCGACGATATGGACGGCGAGAGGTCAAGCAGATGCGACAGTGCTTTAATATGGTGACGATAGTGATAGGATGGCGGGTACGCGGGATGGAGATGGGGATGGGATGGGGAAGAGGGAGGAGAATTTGGCAATGGGGAGAGTCGGGCGAAAGCGGTGGAAATCGACAGATGCGAAGAAGCAACTGCTTTTTTTGGTGCCTTGCCCAGCGACCTTTTTTTTTCCCTTATTTTTCGGCTTTCGATTTTACACTCGTTACATAGTAATATTCTGCGATTATTTCTGGGTCGCTCCTGCTCTTGCAGCATTTCCACAAATCCCGCCCCTTCCAACATAAGCTTAGCCCCTCTCCGCGGCTACCACACCACCACCAACCAAGTACGAGAACGAATACGGAGTACGCACAGCTTCAAGTGCGAGTGCTCCGTTCTCGTCTCATCGCTCCTTCTCTTGCCCGTTCATTCCGTCATCCTCCTTTTCTACGGTCTTTTTGATAACTCGCTTACAGCGTATACGTATTCGAGTACGGAGTACCCATACTATGGAAAACATCCCTCCACTTTACTGCATCCCCATGTTCTTACTAGGTACCCCTGTTGTACCCCGTTCCTCTCTCTCTCTCTCGCCTTCCCTCGACAGCCTCTCCCGTCGCGTCTGTTTCCGTTGCGCTTTCCGTTCCAGACCTGACGAGGCCCATTGTTTTCGGCCAATAGTAACCCTTGTAGTTTAAAGGCGCTAGACCCATATTTCTCATTCGTTAGTCCAAGGAATTATCAGAGTGTGCTTCTTGTGGCTGTGGCGATGGTCTTGGTGTGGCTGTTCTCTTCCCCTAACTCCATAAACACCGTGTCACCGATACTACGAGTACACGTACATGGTGCTGATTAACGACTGGAATGTTCTTGACCTATTATAGTAGATGCTCGCACAAAACGATCCATGTCTTAGCTTTGGATGATCGATTTTTTAGCTGAAAGAAAAAAAATTCGATCCGTGAGATCATGGCATGCGTCATCTACTCCGTATCTCCTTCCAGTGCTCAAGTAGAATCATCAATCCGTAGCAGTAACCATGGCATTCTATTTTTATGGGTTCGTAGTAACTGCTAGAATTCTATTCCATAATGGTGCTCTCAACAAGCCCGTGTTACCAAAAATGAGAAAAAATACCAACCCAGACGTAAAACAATATAGCAAAGAATCTGAAAGGCGCCATCTGCTGCGTTCTCAGTGACCCTCCTTCAATCAGCCTTGGCACTAGTATCCTTTCCGCAGACCGGCTGTTGTCTGTCCTCTAGACCCATTTCTATCGAAACCTTTTCGTGTGCCGGACTGGTCCCTGTGGCGTCTCCTTCTTTTGCATCTACATAGTACGTCTTCAGACTCTAAAAGTTTTTCGCCCAGCAGGGACCGTCCTCTCCGATTGATCTCTTCGTTGTGCATCCCAATGGAATATAAGCCGGGAAATTCGGGAACCCCTAGAAACTCGAGACCAGAGAGAGGGAAAAAGAGCGTCTTGGCAACGCAAAAAGTGTCGCGCGAGAACAAAAAGGGCATGGCACGACATGCGAGGACCGCCTAAACGGCACCGGCAGTGATCATCTTCTTGCGCAGGTAGTTCTTGTACTCTGAGATGGTGCCGTCCCATTTCCGAATCGTCCGGTTCTCGCACACGAGAATGTCCTTGGCAATTTTGTCGAGAAGACTTAGGAAACGTCAGCACAGAGAAACGTGGGAGTAGGAAAACGGGAATGAGATGCAACATACCGGAAGTCGTGACTGACAACAACCACACCGCCGCTAAACGCGTTGATGGCATCAGCCAGACTGTCAATAGTCGGGATATCCAGACCGTTGGTCGGCTCGTCCAGCAAGATCATGTTCGGGCCGTCAATGGCCAGCAGCGCAAACACGATACGGCTCTTCTGGCCCTCGGACAGCGTGCCGATCAGAGCCGTCTGCGACTCTCCCGACAGACCGTACTTGCCCAGCTGTTGGCGCCAGTACTGGTAGTCCTGCGACTTCTCGCGGTACTTCTCGCGCACAAAGTCCAGCGCCGACTTGGTCAGGTCGAGCTGCTCGGCCGAGTGCTGTGAGTACACACCGAGCTTCAAGTGCGTGTGGCGTGTGACTGCACCTTCGGTAGGGCTCAACTTGCCCGTCATGAGGCGCAGCAGTGTCGACTTGCCCACACCATTGGGGCCGACCAGCGCCGTTCGAGAGTCCATGTCGAAGCCGAGGTCAATGTTGCGGTACAGGTCGTCCTTGGGATTGCCCGAGTAGGAAAAGGTGACATTGTCAAACGACAAGACCGGAGGCGGCAGCTTCTCGACATCGGCAAAGCGGAATGAAAACACCCTGTCCTCGACGACCGGCTGGATGAAGCCATCGGCCTCCATCTTGTCGAGAATCTTCTGCCGAGACTTGGCCTGGCGCACAAGATTGGCATAGGTACCGGCACTGGCAATGAACTTCTTGATGTGTGCAATCTCATCCTGCTGTTTGTGGTAGGCCTTCATCTGGTTCGTCTCCTGCTCAGAGCGGGTCTTGATGTACGAGTCATAGTTTCCGCCAAAGTACATGAGCTCCTTCTGGCGCATGTCAATCATGTTGGTGCACACGCCGTTGAGGAAGTCCTGGGAGTGAGAGACGAGGACGAGCGTGCGCTCCCACTTCTTGAGGTACTCTTCGAGCCACACGCAAGCCTCGAGATCCAAATGGGCCGTCGGATCGTCCAGCAGCAGCAGAGACGGCTGCACAAACAGGGCCTTGGCCAGACCCACGCGCATCCGCCAACCACCAGACATATCCTTGGTCATCTTGTGGATTGTCGTCTTGTTGAAGCCGAGACCCGTCAGGATCAGCGAGGCACGCGTCGAGAACGTCGAAGGGTCCATTTTTTCCATGTGCTGGGTGGGTCAGTCGAGGAAGCAGAAACACGCGGGGGGAGGCAGAGGACAAGAAAAGGAAGATAAGACCTACCTCATAAAGATCCATCAGGACCGGGCTCTCTGGGCCCTCATCCTCCAGCAGCTTCTCGGCCAGCTTGTCGAGCCGCTCCAGCTCGTTCTCGGCCTCCTTGACGACCCACTCAAGAGCGCCCAGCTCGGTGGGCGGGGCACCCTCGTTCAGCAGGTAAATGTCGACGTGCTCGGGGATGGGAAACTCGCGCTTCTCAATGGCCTTCATCAGCGTACTCTTTCCGCAGCCGTTCTCGCCCAGGAGACCGTAGCGCCGGCCATAGGTGAGTTCGAGAATGGAGTCCTGGATGAGCACACGGCCGTGGAAGACGAGACTGACACTGCTGATCTTGACATCGTGAGAGGTCGGCGTCGATGCCAGCACGCCCGTCGTGACACGGTCGGACAGACCGTGCTTGTCCATCTGAGCGGCCAGCCGCTTCACCTCGTCGTCCTTTTCGGCCGAGGTGCCTTCCTCAGTGTCCACGACTGGATTGCCATTTGCGTCGAGCTCGGGTTCCTCAGTGGTCTTGGTCTTGCTGGCCTTTGTCTTGGTTGCCGACTTCTTCTCCTTGCCGTCGGCGGCCTTCTTGGCGAGTCTCTTTTGCTTGGATGCGGACAGCATTTTGATGTCTATTATTTTTCTCTTTTTTGCTCTATTCTGAAATTTGAGATGAAGGAAAAGAGGGGGAAAAAAATTGAACGCAGTTTCCTTTCTGTTTGAAAATGGGACAAAGGAAGAGATAAAACACAAAAAGGGAAAAAAAACGCAGCCTGACAGTCAAAGCAACAGGCCAAAAGGAAGAAAGAAACACACTGAAGAAAAGGGAGGATGAGAAGACGAAAACAAGGACATTGGCGGGGTTTTTCCTCGATTTTTTTTGTTAGTGAATTTTAGGCTTGTGGCGGGGTTAGTCAAAGTTTTTTTTTAGTAGCCCGATAAGGCGATAGAACCTGGTGGCGATTAGGCACCAAGGCATCAACCAACCAGCATCGCTTTATTGACGATTCTGTAAACAAGATGAGGAGCAACTGAAATTTGAGTGTGCATTGGGCAAGTAAAGTCTGTTTAAGCCAGACGAATGGCTTCCAGCGTTCATATGAACATGGGGCATTTCTGGTCGATGTTTTTAAGCCCTGTTTGACGTCACAATCACGTGCATCTTAATAATAATAATAATAAAATACAGTGCTTTACACTGTATGTATTGTGAATGCACTGTCCTCTCAGCTTGATTCTATGAAGGATGATGTACGCGCGTTTCTAAAAGTTGGATATTATTCGAAATTAAACATTCGTAAAGAACCAGTTTCAAATGTTCTTCTAGCTGGTCTGAGATATCTTCATTCCTGAGACGCCGTGATACCTTCACATTCTGTAAAGAAAAATGGCCAGCAGCTACAAATTGAATTCCTTAAGAACAAGTTGCGAAGAAAAATGCTGGATGAAAAAAAAAAGAGAGACTCTACTGAGGAAAAAACCAATGGAAACCATGCGTGCTTCACTGTATGAGGATTCACAGGCCGTCTCGGGCCACTTAAAATATACGAGGGTATTTGCGGCATATCAGAAACCTCATTCGCCAGCCAGCGCCAATTTCCACGGCGCAGTTCACAGGAGAATTCGGGTAATATCACGCAAATGACCTTGCTCTAATAAGGACGGCCAACCGAAAGGGGGGTGTGCCACTTTGATGTGTAGGTGGTGTAAGCTTCCTCTGGAATATAAGTACGAGTCGTTTCCGCCAGAAAACAAACGAGAATCTATTGCGTACAGTCTCCGTCCAAACCAGCCTGTCAGTACGACCATGAAGATTCTTTCTGCTCTGTTGGCTGTGGCCACCGTCGGGCAGGCCGCCCTGGTCACCCCAAAAGTCGGTAAAGCCCAGAGAGAGGAAACCAAGAAGAGTAGCTTGGCATACTGTCTGGATCCGAATCTCGTCCAATCGGCCAGTAATAAGACGGGTCAGGAGGAGGGAAGCAAGGGCTTGGCACCAGGAGAAATGCCATCAGCAACGTAAGCATGAGAAAAGAAAAGCATGGCATTCAGGAAGGAGACTCACACCAGCAGAGACGAGGCCAATTTCATAAACTTTTGTGCCGGCCACGAGCTGACCAACGGCCGCCAGTTGTCGACCTCGTCCTGCAATGGCATTCCCATGGGCCGCCTGCCGGACAAGGACCACATGGTGTCGGCTCTCATCACGCGGCCGACAACGGGTGCACGGCTGTCGGCACATACGACGTTCAACATTACCATCCAGACGGTGAATCTGGCGGCCGGCCAGTTTGTCAACCCGCAGGTGAACTACTACACGGCGCCGCAGGATCTGGACGCCGACGGACACGTCTACGGACACTGCCACGTGACGGTGCAGAGTCTTGATGGGATGGAGCAGCCACAGAGTGTGACGCCCTGGCCCTTGCAGAAGCGAGCCAAGACATTCCCGGCGCCCCAGGTTCCCGACCCACGAGAGTTTGTCTTTTTCAAAGGCATCAATGACGCCGGCGATGGGCATGGAAAGCTGCAAGCGACAGTGACGGGCGGGCTTCCGCCGGGACTCTATCGGGTGTGCACGATGATTGCCGCGCGCAATCACCAGCCGGTGATGATGCCAGTAGCACAGCGTGGGGCGCAGGATGACTGCGTTCGGTTTGTAGTGGTTCCGATAGACGAGGAATGACGAAGAATGATACATACTATTTTGGCTCTTTTTTATTTTCAACGGTGAGACTCGTGAGAGGAGATATGTACAACCAGAATGCTAAAAAGACTAAAGTGAAGAAGGTGCTATGCTGCTGGAAGGAGAGGGGTGACTAGAAATACAGGAATGGGGAGAATGAATATGCTGTAGTCTAGTTCACAACCTCTTCGGGCTGTGTCTGCTTGGCCTTGGCCCGCTGCTCCAGGGCGATCTGGCGCCGCCGTTCCTCGCCGGCCAGGCCGGTCTCGATGGTCTCGTGGACGCGACGAAGGGGCCGGACGCGAATCAGGCAGGCAGATGCGAGGCCCATGAAACTAAAGACGGCCATTTGAATCCAGATAGGCCGCAGGGACGTGTAAAAGGACGAGCGGACGACGGCCTGGGCGGCTGGGGAGAGGGTGTTGACGAGGAAGAGGTTAGCCTGAGCCGAGCCGCCGGTGAGCAGGTCAGCAATCTGGGCATTGCCAATGGCGGCCGCAATGGCAGCATGCTGGCCAGCCATCTGGTTGGTGAAGGCGGCCGAGCCGGTGACGACGCCAATGGCCGAAGCGATGTTGCGGGTGAGGGCAAAGGAGGCCGTAACAGAGGCGTTGTCCTGTGAGGGCACGTTGCTCTGGAGGGCGACGAGGGGTGGCTGGAAATTGAAACCGAGGCCGGCGCCGGCGAGGATCTGGAAGATGATGATGCGGGCCCAGGCCGACGTAGACGATGGCTGGTTGCGGCTATGGGGCAGGTCGCACAAGAGCGCGCAGCCAAGGGTGGCGAGAGTGAGGCCGAAGAGGATGGGGTCGCGGGGCCGTCCGGTGCGCTGGAGGTAGATGCCGCTGAGAGCGGCGCAGACAGAGGTGGCCATGGAGGTGGCGAGCAGCCAGACGCCAGAGAGCAGCGGGGTAGTCCCGAGGACGGCCTGGAAGTAGATGGGTAAATAGTAGGTGAGCTGGACAAAGGCGAGGCCGTGGAAGAGACAGACGGCGAGGACGGCAATGTTGGAGAGGCTGGAGGCGTAGAGGTGGGTGGGCAGGATGGGAAAGACGGCGAGGCGGCGCTCAATGACGGCGAAGAAGAGCAGCAGCGTGAGAACGCCGCCGACGATGAGGCCGATGACCATGGCTGAGCGCCAGGGGTGGGTGTCGCCGCCAAACTGGAGGCCGAGGAGCAGCATGAGGGTACCGCCGGAGAGGGCCAAGCTGCCGAGCCAGTCAATGGCACGCAGGCCAGCCAGCAGAGGCGTGTGTGGCGTGGGCAGGTGGAGAGTGAAGAAGATGATGAAGAAGGCCGTTCCAGAGATGGGCACTGGCGGTTAGCGGGAGAAGAGAAAAGGAGAAAAAAAGAAAAGGCTAGCAGTCAAAGCCAGATCAAGCGTACAGTTGATATAAAAACACCACCGCCACGACACACGGCTGGTCAGAGCACCGCCCACGACAGGACCCAGTGCTCCAGCCGTGGCCCAGACCATGCCGATGATGCCATAGTACTTTCCGCGGTCTCTCGCCGAGAAGAGATCGCCAATGATAATGTTGACGAGCGTCAGGAGACCGCCGGCACCGGCGCCCTGGACAGCACGGCCGGCAATGAGCACGGGCAGACGCTGGGCGGCGCCGCAGAGGGTGCAGCCCACAAAGAAGACGACGGAAGCGACGAGGAGGACGGGCTTGCGGCCCCAGACGTCGCTGAACTTGCCCCAGTTGGCCGTCGTTGAAGCAGCAGCCAGCATAAAGGCCGACCCGACCCAGGCAAAGCCGGCCGAGGAGCCAAAATGCTCAGCAATGGTCGGAAGGGCCGTGGTCACAATGGTCATGTCCAGAGCCGCAAGGAAGATGGACATCTACTCGTAGTTTGAAAACATGTTAGCATAGGGGAGAGACAGGGACAAGAAGAGTAAAAACATACACATGCTGCAGTCATCAACAACACATTCTGGACAGTCGACCTCTTGGCCTGGCTCGGTGAGCCACTGCCATTGCTGTCCTGGACTGCATTTCCTGCATTTTCCGCCTTTTCTTCGTCAATGTTGTCTGGCTGGTCAGTATTCTGTGAGGGTGTGACTGGGGAAGGCTGCTGAGCCTCGGCCATGTTTGCGAATTCTGGAGTACGAGTACTCGAAGAGCTTGGGAAACAACAAGAAGGAAGCACTGCAGGCTGTTCATAAACTCTTGGCATGCAAGGTAGTAGTAGTTATTCAGCCTCATTGGGTGGACATGACGTATATACGTACTTTTTAGTACTTCGCCAAGTCCGGTCCGGACCCGCAATTACGATCAGGTGCTGACTTAGGCAACAAGATTGAGAGCCAGGGGCTGACACGGGCGAGGTAGGAAGGATGCGAAATTAACCGGAGGAAAGAAAAGGAAGACGAGACGCAAAGAGAACCGGTAAGTCCTCGGCAGTCGAGGCCTGTTCGCCGAGAGGTTTCCCTGTGGTCTCTGAATTTGTACAGAATAGTCTCTTTGACATTTTCCGTCATCTTCACCTTGCAAAGACTTTTCTTTCGGATTTTTGGCAATGCTGTTGAGGCTGGCCATACAAGTACTCGTACGCTGCTCGTTTACCGTTGTCACGCCGGTAACAATGTCACATTGATTGTTTTTTAGCCAATGTACCTACGAGTACGAGTATACTATGTACAAGTGGTCTTGCAGCCCCTGAGTATACGAGAACACAACATTGCCAAACTGCCAGTTTATCGGCGAATAGGAGGGCCGTGGCCGAGTTTTGGATCGGCGGCAACGCTTACGAGTAGTGTTTCTGCACAAAACAACCCCAGACTCTCACTCGGACATTCAGCCCGGTTCCTTGTCATGGCGATATTCAGGGGAGCCGCACCCTACGCAGTAGAGGCAGCATCGTACGACGCCCATACATAGTACATTTATTTGTGCATGGCAAGACTGTAACGAGCACGTTCAAAGTCAAGTTGAAGAAAAAACAGACTTTCGAGAAGCAAGGCTGAGAAAAGAATAGGCAGTTGCAGTCTCTGGCAATGGAAGCACGACAATAGACTATTTCTCCAAAAGGCTGTCCAAGCACAAACAAGGACCATTGTTATCCTTGTCGACTATCGATCAAGGAGCAAGGATGAAGCCTGTCGAGTCCGTCCTTCAGCCCCTTTGTTCCGGCTCTGGCCGCGTCATTGTAGATGTTGAACTTTCCACATTGTCCTTTCACGTACGGACGAGTAGGCTGGTCTATATACTTTGTGTCTCTAAACGGTTTCTAGTGGAATACAGGGTGCACAGTGGAATTGTAAAAGTCAAACTCATTGTGGTCGTCGTAAAAGGTACACCTCTCACAGTCTATTTCTAGTTTCGCACTGTTCGTCTATCAAGATGTGTCCACTTTTCAGGATGAGACGGTCAAGTTCAACAGCCTTCTCCTGCTCCTAAACAAGAGCCTTTTATACGCCAGAAGCCATGCCGGTGTGGCTATCGTATCCGTCGTCTCGCATAAAGAGCAAAGAAGCAGCAACCGCAAAGCACTGCCTGCTCTTCTTCATCCCGGGCAACCCGGGCTTCATCGACTACTATGACGTCTTCTTTGCCGAGCTGCGAAAGCTGCTCGACCGCACAGAGGAGCAGCAGGAGCAGCAGGAGAGCAGCCGGGTCTGCTTCACTCTCCTCGGCAGGAACCTGCTCGGGTTCGATGACGACGACGACGGTGACGGCGCATACGGTGCAGACGGCAACGGACGCTTTGGTCTCGACGCTCAGATCAGCGCCATGAGAGACGCCATTGCGGCGGCTCGCATCGACTCGGGCGGCGGAGCCCGGCATGGCGAGCCGTTTGACGCCGTCTTTGTGGCCGGCCACTCGGTCGGCAGCTACATTGCGCTCGAAGTCTTTCGGCAGCACCAGGAAGCCAGGCGACGCTCGTCTTCCCCAGAGACGGACCTCTCGCAGGTCCGCCTACGCGCCGGCTTCCTGCTGTTTGCCACCGTGACAGACATTGCCCGCTCGCCCAACGGCCGCAAGCTCGAGTGGCTGCTGGCGACGCCGCTGATCGGTTCCCGCGCCCCCGGGATCGCCGAGGCGTTTCTGTCGTGCATGCCGTCGCGGCTGCTGAGCCTGTTTGTGCACCACGTCCTCGGCTTCCCGCCGCCCGCTGCCGCCGTCACGACGCGCTTCCTCAACAGCCAGGGCGGTGTCCGGCAGGCGCTCTACCTGGGCGGCGACGAGATGGCCACGATCCGCGACGAAAAGTGGGCAGACGAGGTGTGGGAGGTGGTGGATGACGACGAAAAGGAAAAGAGCGCAACCGGAAAGGTGCCCAAGTTCTTCATTCTCTTTGGCCAGAACGACGAGTGGGTTTCCAACGAGTGCCGGGACCGCTTCATAGCGCGGCGAGCAGAGAACGGTGGGCGGACGCGCATCGTGATGGACGAGAGGGGGCTGCCGCATGCCTTTTGCATCGGTAAGTTGCACATTTTTTGATTCTTCTCTTGAATTCTATTGTCTGACATGCACAGATCACAGCGAAGAGGTGGCAGAAGTGGTAAACAAATGGATATCCGAGACTATAGAAAGCTTCTAGAGAGCTCGCAAGAGATATAAACATTGCGAATACAAATACATGACCATTACCGCATCATCCAGAGCCTCCCGCTCCAAGCCGAGTACGCCGTTCCCAGAATGACAAAACCCAAAAAGCCTTTCCACCCTAATTTTATATGCTTTCCAGCATCCTTTCCCTTTTGACCTTTTTTACCCATTTCCCATACATGTATCATGTCTTTCGTTTATGCCGTTCTCTTTTTTTAGTCTTGAAATGGTCACACGTCCTGCAGTCGGTACGAATCGCGCTGGGCTCCCATCCCGATGCCGTGCTCAGGCAGCGACTCGCCGGCATCGCTGGCCTCCAGGTCCGTGACTGACGTGGAAGCTTCGCCCTTCTTTGGCCGGACGATCCGCTCGCTCGGGTCGTTCTGGCCATTCTGATTTCGGCCATACGGTAGCGCAGGAGACATCTTGTCCAGAGATATCGATGTCTGGCCTCGCAGCTCCGAGCCCCGTCCGGCGAGGCCCTCTTTGCCACTGTCAGACGACGTCCGACGGAAGTAGCTGGTAATGGTATCGCGGGTGCCCCTCTCGCTGCCCTTGTGGGGGTGGTTGGCAGGCGAAGCGGCGGTAGCCGAAGGATAGCTTCGGTTCCGTGATCGCGGGCCACAGACGGTCATCACGAGAGCCCTCATGGCCGGGATGGAGGCGGCCATGATGGACACGGCGCACTCTGCAAAGCCCCAGATGACAAAGGGCGTACCATCATCTATGCTGTCAGTGACTGCATTCCTCTCATAACAAGAAAAGGAACAGAAGCTACTTACAGGTAAAGTCTTCGCTGACGAGCAGAGGCAATTTGACACACTTGACGATGGCAGTGGCGCCGGCACTGGAGAGTCAGTACGATGCAGCAACGATGCAGCACGATTCCATCAAGAAGAGCCACTCACAAGATACCCATGCTCATAGCCACGGCAACGCCCACCTTTTCCTGTCGCATCATGTGAACCCGCATCAAGATCTTCCACGGCAGCATGGCCAGCATAAAATCACATGCAGCCATGTACGCTTCTCGTCATTAGTCCGAGTGCTTTGAAAGTAGAAGAAAAGAAACGCAAAAAAGAAAAAAAACAGAAAAAAAAACAGAAAAAAAAACAGAAAAAAAACAGACTCACACCCAAGAGCAATCCCGAGATGGAGTGTTGTTGCGGCCGACCAGCACGTCCCCTCAATCGCATGGTTAAAGATCTTGGCGGGAGGATTGCACGATCCGAAAAAGGAGACGGTGGCGACGGGGAAGAGCGCGAAAATGGTAAACATGAGAAGCCAGATGATCCGTCTCAGCCATCCGTCACTCAGGCGCACGAGAGTGATGCCAAACGACAGCTTGCTGGCCACGGCAGACACGACAGAGGTGAATCCCGAGATGATGCTGAGTACGTTCATGGTGTCGAGATTGCCCAGGTCGACGTCGATAAAGTGGAGTCCAAACCCCAGATGGACATTGACAGAGCTGGATATGGCGCTCACGAGGAGGAAGACCTGGGAATGTTAGATGGAAGCGAGAGAGAAGAGAAGCCGGGAACGAATAGACGGACCCATGAAGCTATCAAGACAAAGTCATCCCACCACAGCCTGCGCTGGAGGTGGAATTTGCAGTACATGCGAAGGGCCAAAAAGACAGCCGCCAGTCCCTGGAGGATCCAGATGGAGACGAGCAAGTGCACTCCATTTCTCGAGATGGCCGCCTCTGGGGCAGACATGGTTGTGGTGGAAGGATCCAGTGTGTGAGATGGTTATAGGGTGACGATGGAGGAAAGAGGAAAGAACGGACGGCGAAAGAAGAATTGAAGAATTTGAAAAATAAAAAAAAATACAACGTGTTTGAGGCGACGTAAAGTGACTGAGATTTCCAAGGGCCAGACAAGGAAAGAGAAATGAGAAGAAAGGGTTATTGAGACATGGATCTTGGGAGGTGACGTGGGCAGCCGTCGAGACTAATAGCAGCAGGAATGCCGCATGGATGCCACACACGCGAGAACGAGACACTGGGACACTGGAACACTAGGACACAGGAACGAAAGAAGTGCATATTTCTTTCCCTCTTTGAGAGCTACCATGTACGCAGTGCTGCTCTGCTGCATCCAGCCGTCGCCAATCGGACGGCATACCAGATCAAGACCGCGAGCTCAGCTCTTCCACCCCCCCTTACGCTGAGTGATGATCACTTGCCCACTTTGAAACCGCCTCTGCCAATTTGCTATTTTCTTTTCTTTTTTGGGGGGTTTTTTTCCTTTCTTTTCCCCTCCGTCCGTCAGCCTCTCGAGTCTCCCACTGCTCCCGCCTCGTTCTTTGTACTGTACGTTTTACATTTTTTAAGCTCACACTTTTTTTCAGGCCGAGACCCTGGGCTGTCCTGATGGTGGCCACGAAGCTGCACAAAGCAGGAGAAGCTTACCACCCGTGTGCGCGCTAGGAGAGCGCAGCAAAGGCATCATATCACATCCTCTTTCTTTCTGCTCTCCCTTGCGTCCAGCAGAACCCTCACCATCTCATTGGTCCTCTCGTGACCCACCAGGCTATTAAGGTTAATAGATGCAGTCCCAGCATAAGATAACAAACACAGTTGAGCACCCTTGCGTGGCCCATCTATATTAAACTGAATTTGGATCACGACAAGACGCAAGCTAAGAGGAAAACGGGAAAATGGGGAGTAGGGGAAAATGAAATGTGAAATGTGAGAAAGCGGGCAATATACGGACTTCGGATGGGGTCTGTGGAGTGTGGAGAGAGGACAAGCTGATTCTAGTCATGAAATAATACATGGTACAATCAGCACGCAGTGTGAATATTGGAGTTGGGCAAAGAGTCAAATAGACGTAGCCGGGACCTGCAGCTGAAAAGGAAAAGAAAAATGGACGAGGAGTGTGCAAATACGCAGTGCTGAGCAGGGAAGACGATGTGCTGGGCGACGCGGCCAAGACCCTCTCGCTGGCAGAGCGTTGCTGCCTCTGATAGGTTCAGCCCGTCCACCCGACGACCCAGACCGTGTGCTTGGACGATCCCTGCAAGAGAGGGCTCAGGCTTTCAGAGCAACGGGTCCCGCCCGAGATCTAACCCAGAACGAAAGAGTATGGCTATGTATAGGAGCCACAGTCGGATGGCGTACAGCAGCTGCAAGTAAAATGTGACAGAATGAGGGTTTTCGGCAGTCCGTCTGCAGGTCGCGAGTCCTTTTCAGTTGTCCGCCAGGGAACAATTGAATGCGCGTCTTCCGGATCGACCGCAGGTCTTTCTTGTTTCTCTCGTCTCTCTCGCCTCTCTTATCTTTCCTCTCCTCTTCCTTCTCCTCTTTCCTCTCCTCTCCTTTTTTTTTCTTTTTTTTCTTTTTTCATTTCTCCTCCCTCCTCCCTCCTCCCCCTCTGCTGGTCACGCTCACAAGCACAGACCCCAGCCACAAAGACAAGCACAACAACCGTTGCCATTTCCCGGAGAGCACAGACGCTCTGCTTACCGGGTGCGACGTTCCCCGCAAGATCGTGCTGTTAGGTGCATGGCGCTCAGACCTGATAAGTGCAAGAGTCTCCGTGGTCGCAAACGGATAAGATGCGAGTATTCGGACCTTTCTTTATAGACAAGGACTCTCAAGTGCTCCCTTTACACTAGAAAAATCTTCCACATCTTTCAAGAACAGTGTCTGATTACGTATAGGCAGTCAGAGTCGGTCTTGAGAGCGCAGACTACGTACAGCTAGATACCAGTTTAAGAAGCGTTTTGCATGGGGTGGCGGTCCAAGGGAAGAAGACGTTTGAAATAGCCAGGGCCGTCTCATCCAGGTTGCCAGGTGCGTGCCACCACCCACCACCATGCTGCGTAGTCACATGCAGTGAATGTTTTGTCCTTTTCTGGTTTCCCCTCAAAGATCCCGTCCTCTAGAGCTGCATAACATGCACAAACCAAGATAAACAGGGAAAGAAGGAGAGAAGAAGGAGAGGAAAAAACGCAAAATATAGGCCACTCTGTACAATCTCACGCCCATAAAAGTCTTGGCAAATGGGTATTATTGGCTACATTAAGCAGAGAAAACGATCTCGCAAAAAAAAGCAACGAAACGATGACCGGTGACCCATTGTGAGGAGACTCTCAATCAGAGAGCAGAGAAAGCACAAGTTCCCAGTCTTGAACTTGATCAGACGGTGCATGCTCTACTCGGTCGAGGCTCGTCGTAGGTAGGCCAGGAGATGTCCCTCTACCTTGCTCCGATAGCGGATCAAGCATTCTTCAGGCCGTCCAGATGCTGACCCAAAAGAATGAATGCAGGCCGAGTCTGGAGACAGAAAAGTGGCTGGAAACGGTGCGGGCCTGTTTGTCGTCGTTTGATACCTGAACTTCCAGGCCACCACACCACAGACGTCTGTAGCTTGTAGCTTGCAGAGAACTACCGGAGCTGTTCAGGACGCCTTTTCTGCCGACTCCGCTGCCGGCGCATCTGGCCACGTTAGCCATAGCCCGCTCGTCCAGGCCCTCCACCTCGTCCCTTCACATACCCGTCATCTCAATGGCGCCGCCGCCCTGCTGGCCCTGCTCGTCCACCACCATGCCGGCCACCGCGCTCGGTCCCTCTGCCTCGATCTTGCGCTTCAGTGCCAGCGTCATCCGCTGCACCACCTTCTTCTGCTTCTTCGCGCTCAGAGGCGCACGCGGTCCGCTCGTCGGCAGGAGGCCAGGCCGTGCACCGCGGGTCGCATCTGCTTTGGCAACACGGCTGGTCTGACCGGCTGCAGAGCGTTTCTGCTGCTGCTTGCGCTTGTGAGAGGCACGCGCCGCCAGCCGGTTGCGCGACATCTTGTTGGGGTTCTTGACCGAGGGCATTGTGCAAAGGTTTGTGAATGTGGAAGGAATTTGAAAAGAAAAAAAGAAAAAAAAAAAGAAAAAAAAAAGAAAAAAAAGAAGGGAAAAAAAATTAGATAGCAATCGATAAGCGAGTATGCACCGCCACATATCAAAAGCATCGCAGCGCCACACTTCCCCGCATTCAGAAGGAAGCCCTCGAGACACCTCTCGACGTTTCAGACATTGGACTGCAGATGAGATGGGACAGACTTGCTAATGCGGTTCCCCTCCTGTGTTGGTTCAGGGCCAGGAAAACGAAAGTCCAGACGAAAGATGGACATGGGCACTCAAGCTATCCATCCAGAACCAAGAGTTTCGTCTTCCAGCAGCAGAATGCTGCCTCCTTCCTGTCCTCTGCTCATCCAATCCGTCGACCGAGAATCGATCATCACGACTGCCCTCATGATAGTAGTATAGATGGTCCGTGTATGCAGGATGCCCCTTCTCGGCTCCTGCGCTCTGTTTCTCCATCTTTTTCCCCCTCTCCCCTCATCTGCAACAACCCCTATCCTGGCTTTGTTTGCATTGCGAGACAACGGTAACCCTACTGATCGACAGCCTCCGCAATGCAAAGGCGAAGATGCCATACTGCTTACAGTGCGAGTCCCGTATTTCTGCATGTCTACACTGCAATGGTTGCTGTTGTTTCTGCGTCCCCGGGCTCATCATCTGGAGGAGATCGCCTGAATCCTCCCGTTTGATTGTTGGTGTCGACACTCTGATGCTCGTATACGTACATAGTAGAGTCAAAGACTCTCCACAGGCAGCCGTAGAGATCGTTTTCTGTTTCCCTTTTCGGTTCTTTTTTCAGGTTTTTTCCATTTCTCTAGCCATCTTTATATTCATCATATAGACACCTACACTTCCAACTTCCTGATGGCCTCATCCATCTTATGGACCACGGAAATGCAATGCAGGCAGGACGGAGAGCACGGAGAGCACGGAGAGCACGGAGAGCCATGCTGAGATGCGGCCACTATGGTCTTGCTGGAAGGTTACCTAATGGAAATTTGTAAAGAGAACAGAGGGAAATCTGGTTGCATGGTTTGAAGTGCGAATTGTGCCGGGATCGACATGTGTCCGTCGTCTCTTTTTGTGACTCCATGATCTCTGTTGTCTGGGTCTCGCTTTTGCCTCTCGCTTGTCTCCTTGCCCCTCATCGCTTCTCTCTCCGGGTAAGAATGGACTCGTCTGCTGGACTATTCCATAGACCAGAGGAGAGCCCCTGGAGGCAAGAATTTCGTGTTATAAACCAGAAATTCAGAGAAGATCCCCTCTTCTCTCTCTCTTTTCTCCCCTCAACCATTCTGTTCTCTCCTTTCTTTCCTTGTCTTCCCTGTCTCCTTTTCTTTCTCTTTCCCTTCCTCTTCCTCTCCTTCTCAGACTCCAATGTGATCACTGAGACTCCAGGTAGAGAGCTTGGTGCCTTGGAGACTGACATTGTTCGCCGCCGGTTCTCCCGTCTACACTCTTTTGTTTTCCTTTTTCCATTTTCTATTCTTCATTCTGTTCACTCCTTTGATTTCATTCATTTATTCCATATTTTCCCCTCTTTCTTGCCCTGGCACACTCCCTTTCGTACCTAGGGCAGCCATGAGTAGAGTCGAGTTTACAAAGACACGATCCAACGCGGCCATCCCCTCCGAGTCGCTGGCAGCCATCCTCGCCAAGCTTCCACACGACAATGAGGGACCGCAGCTCAACTTTACCATCTGGCTGCTGACGGGCCTCTCGCTTGGTTTTCTGGGGCTGCGCGTATACTGCAAGTTTTTGAGGGGGCACGGTCTCTGGTGGGATGACTACGTCCTCATAGGATCTTGGGTAAGAGCCTTTTTTTTTTTTTTCATTTTTTCATTGTCTCCCTGTGTCCGTTCTTGCTAAAAGCGTATTGCAGCTCTCTCTCTCCATGTCCTCCCTCATGACGACCGTGTCCACCACCTATGGCTACGGCAAGCACATTTGGGATATTCCGTTTGGCAACTTCACCACGCTCAACCTCATCGCCAACATTGCCGGCACCCTCTCCCTCTTTGCCGCGCTCCTCAGCAAGACCTCCTTTGCCATGACAGTGCTGCGCATTTCCACGCGGTGGATGCGCACGCTCATCTGGCTCATCAGGCTCATCATCATCTCCGTCAACGTGGTCATGGGCGTCAGCATGCTGCTGCAGTGGATCCGTTGCACGCCGGTCCGCAAGGTCTTTGTAGTGTCCACCGAGGGCACCTGCCTCCCCACAGACGCCATCATTGCCTACAACATCTTTTCCACGTCCTACTCAGGCACCATGGACATTGTCCTGGCCATTGTGCCCTGGAAGATTATCGGGGACATGTGCATGAACCGCAAAGAAAAGCTGGGTGTCCTCATAGCCATGAGCATGGGTGTCTTGTAAGTCCCTTTTGTTTTTATGTCTCTGGTCTTCTCTTCCGTCTGACAGATAGTGCCGGCCTTGCCTCCCTCATCAAGACGTCCAAGATCAAGACCCTGCGGGATGTCGATTCGAGTAGGTTTCTTCCAGTAACGTCTCCATCGTCGCTCCCACTAACCAGTCCTGCAGCCCAGACGATCCAGCTCGTCATGCTCGGCATCGCCGAGGGTGCCATTACCATTATCGCCGCGTCGATTCCCATCTTGCGGGCTCTGCTGCGTGACAAAAAGTTCTCGGGCCAGCAGAGGACGACCTACTCCCATTCCGACGAGGTCGAGCTCAGTGACAGGCTGCCCCGGAACAGGAGTATGGATCCAAATGCCATGACCGCAGGCAGATACCGGGGAGGGACCGAGTCCGTGGCAGACAACGGCCAGACCAACGCCACCATGACCACGACCTCTACGAATTCAGACACGTGGACGTTGAACGATGACACCACTCATGCACCCTACTCGCCGACGGCGACCTACACACACACCGCCAACACGACAAACACGGCTCCAGCAGCATCCGTGCTGGCATCGATTGGACTAGACATTGGATACACAGAACCCAGCACCGCCACTGCTGCCTCTGGCAAGAAGTAAAGCTGGTCAGTTAAACCACGAAAGGACAGGAAACTTGTTACATAGGAAAAAGGCACAAAAAAACGGGAAAACGGGAAAGGGCTGGTCTCCTAGGAAGGCAAGGGAATTTTGCCGCTTTTATTTTACGGATTTGCATGTATTTTTGTCAAGGGGGCTCTGTTTTTCTTCGATATCCTGTCTGCGTGAAAATCATGTATGAATTTTTGATTTTGGGATGGCATTTTAGGAGTTGCGTGGGCAGTATAGGGAGGGCTCTTTGCATGTATTTATATGTAATGCATTTTAATGATCCTTTCTTGACAAGTGCCCAAGTCGTACATAACGTACATGGTTGATTATATTCTAAAAACGAGGTCGTAAAGACGAGGCCGTCAACCCTCTGCTAACCCTATAGAACTCCGGTAAACGATCCGTTTCCAGGACAAAAGATGAAACTCCAAAAAAATGACACAAAAAAAAAGACGGAAAATATATCAAAAGTACATAGAGCCAATAAAAAAGAAGGATAGACCAAGAGAAGATGTCAAAGTACCGAAGCTGTTCTACGCATGGCCGTTGGAACGAATCATTTCGGGCTCGTTGTTGGTCTCCGTCTTAAGCAGCTGCCGCCTTGACGAGTGCTCATCGCTCTCGTCATCCAGCAGGCCGGCGTCCTCGTCTTCGCTGGCGAGGTCGCCGAGCTCAAACTCTTCGGCATCCCGCAGACGGCGACGGTCTGCGGTAGCGGCATGACCATTGGCAGTAAACGACTCGGGATCGGCAGCGGGCGCGGCCGGGTCGCCTGCGGCCGCTGTGAAGCCGGCTCTCTCGCGACGCTTGGCGGCCAAGAGCTCGGCATTGGCCACGCGGTCGTAGATGCCAATGAGGATATTGACAAAGAGGAACATCAAAAAGGCCAGGCTGTATATGATGAGGACATAGGCGACGTGGTCGATGCCAGAGGTGGAAACAAGTAGCATCTGCTCCTCGGTGGCACTCATGAACAAGAAGCCGGCAGCGTACAGGAGCTAGGCTGTTAGAGACTCATGGAACGCGGAGCAGGGAACACAGAACAGGGAACACAGAACAAGGGAACAGGACAATACATACAAAAGCAGGGACGTATTGGAAGCTGTTAATCTCTATGCCGTCGTCCGAGATGCTGTTGCGGTCGCGCAGGACAAAGGCAATCTCAACGATGCGGGCGAGGCCGCAGGCCATGAGCGTGTAGCCGAACATGGTGTGGGTGGCGGCGCTGATCATGAGCTCCTGGGGGTGGGCAGACATGGCCCAGCCGGTGAGGAGGATGACGAAACCGGGGACAAAGTTGCGCTGGGGCCGGCCGTCGCGGCTGCGGCTGAGCCAGATACCGGCGAGACCGGCGCTCCACCAGATGATGCCCATGGTGGTGTGCTGCCAGTCGTTGCGGACCCAGGCGGTGCCCCAGCGGTGCTCGGTAAAGGTGTTGACGCAGCCCCAGGCGGCAATGACGCAGCTGTCAAAGAACTCGGGGGAGCGGCCGGAGCGCCGCAGCCAGGTCTGGCCGACGACGAGCAGGATGGTGAGGAGGATGCCGTAGGCGATAAAGGCGCCGCCCATAATGAAGTGGGCGAGGCACTGGCCGAGGTGGTCGCCCTGGCAGAAGCCGAGGGCGGTGATGCCGCCAAAGATCATCTGGACCCAGGCGAGCAGGGGAAAGGCCTTGCCGACGAAGCCGTGTACTCGGCGGGCCAGGGGGCGGATGACGCGGCCGTGGATGCCGCGCTCCAAGTGCAGCTTGAGGTAGACGCCGAGGACGATTTGCACGAGCAGCATGAGGCCGAGGGGGTTGGCAAACTTGCCGTGGACGTTGGACTCGACAAACTGGCGGCCGCGGTGCATGTGGCCGAGTGCCCAGCCGACTGCGGCCAGGGCCGTGCTAAAGACCTGCACGGGGACGTGCCACCGGCTCTTGATGATCTGTGCGTGTCAACAAAGGCTTTATAGTCAGAGTCCCAAATGCCACAAATGCCACAAATGTGACAAATGTGACAAAGGACCTGGACGGCAGAGCTGTCACTTACTCCCAAAACCATGCCAAAGGGAAAGAGCATGCCCCAGACGAGCGTCTGCAGCAGGATGTGCATCCACAAGATGGTGTCCTAGAATGTCAGCGGTGTCCTCGTCTCGAGGCCTGGCTCTCTTATCCTACAATTGGATCTGCCGAAACAGCCGAGCCTTCGGGAATCGAGTCGGCATGATGCTCATGCGCCGAGGCTGGCGAGGCCAGCACAATGGCGGCCACGGCCATGGCCGGCAGTCTCAATCTCGAGGCCGTGGTGTCCATGGTGCTCGGGTGTGGTCGTCGTTCGGGTCAATGAGAGGGGGGCAGATCGTTTCGGATATCTCGGCAGCTGATAAAGTCGAGATTCGCAAAAGAGTCGCAGGAAAAGAGAGGAGACCGAAGAGAGGAAAGGAGGGAAGAGAAGAGAGAAGAGAGAAAAGAAAAGGATGCGAAGGAGACCTCGGACGACGCGGTTCACAGGAGCTCCCCAAGGGGTGGAAAGATGGAGAGTCGTGGTCGCGAGAGAGACAAAAGCAGAAAAAAAAGGCAAAAACGGCCTTGGCCTCATTACTTTGCCCCCAGTAGAGCTGCATTTTTAGTGACCCAATGCAGTAAAAGGAGAGAGGACGCGCAAAACTTGTGGGGCAAATGAGGGTCTTGGTGGGTTTATGCTATTATGGGAAGTCGTACGTTGCAGGATGCACGTGATTGACTACGTCCAGCAGCCAATGAGGTCGTCCGCTTACCACGACGCATACAGTCTAGCAGACCTGCTAGCTGAGCCGTTTATGCAGCACGAAATGACTCGGGGAGAGATAAGATACGCAGAAGGAGAAAGGCACCCTTTCCTATTCACGTACTCCGTACTCGTAGGAGGAGGCGGGATTTCCTGACGGTGCCGAGCCATTCCGGGGAACATGGCATTGAGAATTCGGGTTTGGCATTCGGTTTCACAAGGATCACCTTCAGATTGGTCTGGGCGCATTAGTCATCACAGCGTGCTAGGATCTTTAGCGTTCATACTGGTTCTTGTGCTTTTTATAATTCATACTGCCCTGAAATATCTGTGCGAATCCAGCTGGCCTGACATCATAATATCGTACAGCCCTATACCGTGTTTGTTCTTGTTGACATCACGTCACGTGATCTATTCTCTGTCTTTTTGAATTATGGAGGCGTTCTACGAGTACTGCTGTGCTGTGCAAAGGATGAATTTACGAGTATGGTTACTCATACAAGGACCATCTGCCTCTTCATTGCCCCACTGACTCTTGAAAAGAATGCTTTCGAATCCCCGCTCCTAGAACACTACACAAGGTGAGATGAACAGCCCCAAGTCCTTTCGGCAACGATTGGATATGCTGTTTAGACTGAGCAGTCACCTCTGGTGTGTCTGGCAAGGCTGATGTTTGGCTGGTAAGCGCTGTTGAATAGGCAAAAGGACGCAGTAGGCAAAGATGGGCAGTCTGTTTTGTCATGGAGGCTCTGCATATGAAACTGCATTTCATAAATTGCACATGGCGTAATGCCAAGTACTTTTCAAGAAAAATAAGAATGAAAATTTCAAACCAAAAAAAAAAAAAAAAAAAAAAAAAAAAAAAAAAACTTCCAAGCACTCGTATGCTCGTGCCTCTTCTCGTACGTCTTACGCGCGCGCGCACATGCATACGATGTGCTCGTAGTCGCGAGAAGCTCATGAGCTCACGAGAGCTTATAAAAAGAGAGTCGGATTGTTTCAACTTTCTCACAGCAGGAGGAGAGAGACCCGTCTGGATGGTTTCTGGGCGGCGGGGCGCCCACCTCTCTCCATCGAGCGTGGCGCTGCCTGGAACGATTGGTTGACAAGCCCTCTGCGCCCCTAAGAATGTACTGAAGAATGGGCGTTAAACAGTCTCCCTACATACAAGTAGTCGTACTCGTACTTGTAGCAGAGCTCCGATCGTGCCGGCGACACTTGCTGTCCCATCCATCTGATGCGACAAGGGGGGCGATGAGAAAGGCCACGAAACCGGATAGCCAGACAGCCCCCCCATCCCAGAGGGAAATAAATAAAGAGGACAGACTCCGATCCACCCCAATTCAACCCCAATTTAAAAGAGGCTGTGCATCTGTTGATTTGTCTCCCCACGAGCACGAGCACGAGCATCCACGAATGCTTACTCCGTACGCATGAAGATACGATGTACAAAGAATGCCGTCGAGGCTCGGATCGCCTGGACTCGTACTCGTATTTGGTCTTGTGTACGCAGGACGCAGGACGCAGTTCGCAGTGATGGCATGCCATTTCGTGTCGCGATGCTCGTACGTCGCGCCCAAGAATGGATGCACAAAGAGGCATATAACGGCGTGGTCATCTTGTGCGAGTACTCCTACTCTTATTCGTATGAATATATAGTATGAGTAAAAGTACGACTACAAAGTACGAGCAAAGTACGGGATCGACAGACGAGTGCCATTGGTGGCGACGGTCTGGAGATGAAACTGCGCCGGCAAAGGTGAATGGAGCACACATTCAAATATATAGGCTATTTCGGGGTTCTTTGGCTGGGAATGCTCGCTCAGGGAGGTCCTTCAGGACAGGCATTCCTAGCCAGGGCGCGGTAGCCACGGTGGCGAGGATGGCGAGTACGCAGTACGCAGCACGAGTAGGAGAGGGAAAGCAGGGAGTACGAGTACGAGCATACGCAGTACAAGTACGTATTGTTGTGTTGTGGAATGCCCAGAATTTATCGGCTCGTACTCGTATTCGCGGTACTTGTACTGGCTGGAGGTAGAGTACGGAGTACGTATCGCTATTGTTGGGATGTTCCAGAAGGAGGAAGGAGGGGAACCCCACTAGAGTAGTCGTACTTTGTACTTTACGGGGGACGTTCTTGCCGTGTCTGCTGAGTGCACAGTAGCATGCGCTTTCCCAAACAAGCAGCACTGAGAGTGCGCTTTCAAGATACAGCGTTACATTAAACGTTCCGTCGCTACATAGTGCATATAGTGCATATATAGTACATGGTACTTTTGGACACCAATTCTGCGTGTTGTATTGACTTTAATCCCTCTGACAACCGCTGATGAGGACTGATTGAGTACAGGACTCTTTTGCACGCCAACTCGTACGGAGTACTCGTACGCATACTCATGTGCAGATATGGTGAACGGCATACAGGGCATGTACGAGATTCGGCTGGAAAATCAGTGTCTCGTATTCATCTGGTACTCTGCCCCCGTACCGGACAGGTCGGCGGTGGCCACGATGCCCCTGAATTAGTGTACGTACACAAAGCCCAGTTGCGTGCTACAGAGTGCATGCGTCCACTCCAGAGCGCGCTAAAGAGCCAGAACCCGCCTGTCTGTGATAGGCTAACATGGCAGCGAACAGGGGTCTGTAGACTAGGCCAAGGGGAGAAAAAGAGGAAGACAATTAAAAAAAGAGGAAAAAGAGGAAAAAAGAACAAAAAAAGCAAGAAAAAAAAAGAAACAAGAGAGACAAAAAGAGAAGGTCGCTACATCCACACCATCCCCAACCTCTCCTCATCCCACACCACCACAGCATGGCCAATTCCGTTTCCCTTTAACAGGGCACTTGGACAAGTCGTTTCTTGTTTTTCTCTGATTTTCTTTTCATCCTGCTCTCTCTCCTCTTCTTTTATCTTTTATACTCTTTTTATACTCTTATCATCTTTCTCCTCCTCTCTCCTCTTGCCTCTTGCCTCCTCTTTCTTCTCTCCTCTTTCTCATACGCGTACAGAGGGGCTGTCTCTTACTTTCACAAACACCAGACACTGGTCCTGACGCACCTGCTCATCCTCCTTTGTCCCCCCCTCCCTATTGATCACGACGGCTCCTGTTTTCGGCTGTCGTTGTCCTTTGTCAGGCTTGATTGCTCGTGAAAGCTCTCTCGTCTTTCGTCTGAAATAGCAGCCAGGGACCAGATCATTTTCTTGTCTTTTCACTTTTATCCCCTCTACTACGACCACTCATTTCTACAATATGAATTTCACCAAAAAACTAGACCGCGCCGTCCAATGGGCCGGCGAGAAGATGGGCGGCGAGGCCAAGACGAACATGTCTGACGACTTCAAGATGCTCGAGACCGAGATGGCTCTTCGCCACGATGGTGCGTATCCCCCTACCTACTCCGTAGTTGGTATGGCTAGTGCTGCCAGTGAACTGACTGACTCGCAGGCATGGAACGACTGCAGCGCTCCATGACCGCCTACACCAAGTGGGTGGGCCGCCGCGGCGAGACGTTTGAAGACAAGGAAAAGGGCCTGCCCATCAGCTACCTCGGCCGCACCATGGTCAGCCACGGCGAGGACTTTGAGCCCGACTCCGAGTTCGGCAGCTGCCTCGTCGCCCTCGGCCGCGGCGAGGAGCGCCTCGCCGCCGCCCAGGAGCAGTACGTCACCGATGCCACTGCCGCCTGGCTCGAGTCCCTCGAGCGCAACCTCGCCATGATGAAGGAGTACCAGGCGGCCCGCAAGAAGCTCGAGAACCGCCGGCTCGCCTACGACGCCAGCATCAGCAAGATGCAAAAGGCCAAGCGCGATGATTTCCGCGTCGAGGAGGAGCTGCGGGCCAACCGCGCCAAGTACGAGGAGAGCAGCGAGGACGTCCTGCGCCGCATGCAAGACATCAAGGACGCCGAGCAGGACAGCGTCCGCGACCTGACGAGCTTCCTCGACTGCCAGATCGAGTACCACGACCGCTGCACCGAAGACCTGCGCCGCATCCGGAGCGCCTGGCCGGCCTCGGGCGCCTCTGTCGGAGGCGGCAGCTTTCAAGGCGGCAGCTTTCACGGCGGCAACCTCGGCGGCAACAACGGCCGCAGCTTTGGCGGCCGCAGCCGCTCCAACACGGCCCGCTCTCACACCAGCATCACCAACAGCAGCAGCTTCACCAACGTGGCCGCCAACCAGCGGCAGCAGGTCTACGACGACGAGCCCGAGCCCGTGCCCGTGCCGGCACGCGTGCCCATTCAGTCGAGTGCCCGGATCGGCGGCAGCAACAACAACAATAACTACAACAACAGCAGCAACAGCTACCAGCCAGACAAGCCTCCCCGTCCGGTCATCGCCTCGCGGTCCAGCACGTTCCACAGCCAGGCTGGCGCGGCTACGGCAGCTAACACCGCCGTCGCCGCCGTCTCGTCGCTGCGCAACGGGCTGCGGCCTGTTGGGCGCACGCCCACCAACAGCAGCTACAGCGGCAGCGTAAACGGCGCGCAGGGTCATGTCTTTGACGACGGCGAGGACACGGCCAGCGGCGGCAGTGCGGGCGGTCGCAGCGGCAGTCCGGACTGGGCCGACCGCAGCACCTCACCCGCCACCAGCTACGGCAGCCTCAGCCGCACCAACAGCAACGTCGGTCTCGGTTCGCGCAAGCCGCCGCCGCCGCCGCCCACGCGTGCCAAGAAGCCGCCGCCGCCGCCCGTGCCCGTCAAGCGAGAGGTGGCCTATACGCACTGAGTGTGTGTTTTTTTTTCAGTATTTCTTCATTTTATAAAAATAGCCTCTTACGATTGTGGGGATGACACGAGCCTGGCTGGGTCTGGCTGGGTCCAGCGCTTACTTTTCCGTCTTTTCTGTCTTTTTATATCGGGTTGCTTGGGTTTCGGCGTCTGTTTTTTCTCTTTGATTATTTCTCTCCTATCTGGGTAAAATTGTTCTCTTCTTGATTTTTTGGATTCTTGATCTTTTTTCTTGAATGCCTTCTTTGCTGCTTGGTCCTTGGCGGCCGGGCTGCTCAGACATGCTCTGTTTCTGTTGGCTGTTTTAATGTTTTCGCATATTATATAGGTACTGTTCAGGATGACTAGATAGCTTAACCAGTTTATGATGATGACCCAAGTGGAGAGCTGACTGAGTTGGAGTGCACGGACCATAAATATGTAGCTATCTGCTTATCACGTGCTATCGTTGTCTGCTCTTTTTCTTCCTACGGCGTAATAGACAACTAAAACGGCAAGCTTCCTGGCAGACGACCAACCACCCAACAGGCAGAATACAGGCAGAATACAGGCATCCTTGGTTCTGTCCTACCACCCCCCTGTTGCTTCCGATCCATTGAACGATCGCATCTAGTGTGGGGGCAGCCCAGCCATGGCTGCTGGCGCCGACGGCGGCCATCGACAGACTGACTGAAAAGGAAGAGAAGAGCGCAAAGAGAGACAAACAACAAACGACCGACACCATGGCCACCGAAGACGCCGTCTACCGCGAGTCCTCCCAGTTCCGCCTCTGGTCCTTCTCCCCGGGCCAGCTGAGCGACCTGCGCGCCCAGACAAACGCCCTCGCCCAGTCGACCATTCGAGAGGCCCGCTCTCGCGATGGCTCTGAAGAGAGTGGCAGCAGCAACGGCAACGGCAGCGGCAACGGCAACGGCAGCGGCAACGGCAACGGCAGCCGAAGCACCTCGGCCGACCCGTCTGGGCTGTCGGGGCTGTCTGGGAACCATCTGCCCCCCTCGGCCTTTCTCTCGCCCGCCGACGAGCGACAGCTGCTCGACTTTTACACCGTCGAGCTCCTCCGCGCCGGCAAGTTTATGGAACAGCCGACCGACGTCCAGGCCACCGCCGCCGTCTTCTTCCGCCGCTTCTACGTCACCCACAGCATCATGACCTACCCGCCCGCCGCCCTCTTCAAGACGGCCCTCTTCTTCGGCGCCAAGGCCGAGGGCTTCTTCTACCACAAGCTCGACACCTTTGCCCAAAAGTTTCCCAACACCACCGCCGCCGACATCCTCGCCGGCGAGTTCCTCCTCTGCCAGGGCATCCGCTTCGCCTTTGACGTCCGCCACCCCTTTCGCGCCCTCGAAGGCGCCATCATGGAACTGCGTCGCCTCGCCGACGAATCTTCCGACACTTCCCACAACACCCCAGAAACCGACGCTGCTCTCGACGACAACCGCATCGCCAATGCCCACCGCCGCACCCGCGAGATCCTCAAGTTCAGCTCCCTCGTCACCGACGCCTACTTCCACTACACCCCCTCCCAGATCATGCTCGCCGCCCTCCGCCTCGCCGACCGCGGCCTCGCCGACCGGCTCATCGCCGAGACCTTTCGTCGGCGGCCCGAGGACAGCGTCTCGTCGGGCAAGAAGAAAAAGAACGGAAACAACCAGGGCGACGCCGAGTGGGAGCGCATCCACGGCGCTGCCGTCCGCGCCCGCGTCGAGGCCGCCCTCGCTGGCTGCGAGGCCATGCTGGCGGCCGAACCGCCCGAGCGATTGACGGAACACTGGGGCCAGGCCGCGTCCAACGCCGTGATCAAGCCGCTGCTCAAGAAGCTCAAGGCCTGTCACGACCCCGACCGCTGGGACCTCGTCGCCCTACAACAAGCTAAGCGCGAGGGCGCCGTCAAGTCCTACCAGCGCAACACCAACTCTGACGACGCGGCTGTCTTTGGCAAGTCGTCGGGGTCCACGCCAGACGGCGGCATACATGATGCCAAGCGCCGGAAAGTGGCCAAGCCGCTGGAGGATCCTTTTGGACCGGCACTCTAACAACAAATGAGAAGTGGACAAAGTGGACGGCACAGCCGAGGCCTATATGGTATATGGATATATCCCCATGTACATGAGAGCTAGATGGCTACTTATAGGAGGAGGAGAAAGGTGGAAAAACAACGAATCCAGAATCAAACCCCAAACCATCATTATATGAAATCAAATTCCTGAGAAACGATTGAAAATGGCATAGAAAATATGAAAAAAAAAGGAAAGAAAAGGGAAATATTGTAGTCTGGAAAATCCCGTTGGAAAGCGACCCCTAATAAACGCAATATATATCAAACTCCGTATTTGCAAAATGTTTGCATGGTCCCCAAGAGAAGATGCTGTACCTTGAAATCCTCTCCATGCTCGCTAAGTCAGAAAGGAGTGCTGCCGAAGTTTCGCCGACAGATCCTCAGCTATAGCCTCATCCAGACCCCAGTTCGAGGTCGTCTGCACAATTGCCTGTGCGTTGATCTGAAAGTGCTTGCGGATCACGTCTTCCCATATATCCAGCTGGTTATTCAGTGTCCGGTCGGCCGACAGCATACTCAGCCAATTAAGCATGGCATACTGAACGGTGCTCTTTTGCAAAAAATCATTCTCCAAGCTGCTGGCCGTAGGATCGCGACGCATTTCACGGCCAGGCTCGTTGTAATAGGGCTCTTCACAAAAGACCATGGCCTGGATCGACACGAGCACTTGCAGCAGCGTGCTATGCTCCGAGCTCCATGTTTGGCCTTGGCCCCATGTACCCAAGAGAGAAAGACAGACTGGCGAATTAGAGAGGAGAGAGGAGAGAGGAGAGAGGAGAAAGAGGAGACCGAATAAAAAAAACTCACCTGTACCATCCTTGTAGAGATTGGGATTGAATCGGATACGACCCTCGCCAGTCGTCTTGAGCCGCATATATGGAGGAATGTTTGGAAAGGCGGCGGGGCAGAACAAGTCAAATTCAAACAGCCCGTTCTCATACGGCGTCCCTTTCGGGCCAACAATCATCACCTTCATGACATCCAGCCGCGAAGAGCCGTGGCGCACAAAGATGCCATCTGGCAGGGATGTTCGCAGCACATTAATGTCATTGACCAGTCGCTTCATCCTCCCCTTGGGCGACACGCCCACCGACCGCATCTGCGTGTCAAAGTGGTTGTTTCTCATCACCTTGTCGTCGTCAGTGTCGGCCAGACAGTTCTCTCGGTGCCACGCTGCCGCGTCTGCGCACGCCTTCTTTTCCTCGGCAATCTCATTGGCCTTTTGCTGTGCCAGAGTCATGCGTCTGGTCGTTCTGCCCACCGTAACAGCCTTTAAGCCCTCGGATATGGGATTCCTCTGCTGCTGCTGCTTCTTCTTGGCCTTTTGCTCTAGCTGCTGCTTCTGCAGAGTTTCTAGTCGCTGGCTCAAGTCGGTAAACGTCCGACAGATGGACAAGGTCCGGGCGCCGTCTGTCGTGTCATAATCCGAGGTGTGGACAGTGGACTGCCGCACAACAAAGTTGCACATCTCGACAATGGGTCCCAGAAGGCGAATCAGAGACTCGGTCTCTTCCCGCGCCATTTCCTTTCGCTTCCCCGACTCGATGGCAGGCCCTGGCGTCACCGGGACATTCTCCATATGGGAAATGAGGCAGACCTGAGCCAGCAGCTCATCTTCTGCAAAGACAACTCGGGGCTGCATGACCAGAGCGGCCAGGGACGGATGAGACGCGAGAGTTTCCAAAAACTGGCAAAGAGCTTCGTAGAGGCTAGATCGTTTGGCGATCTCCTCAATGGACGTGTGACGCAGAAGCTCGGCAGCCTTTGTCAGTAGCGGGCTGCGCAGCAGCATGTGGAAGAGCAAGTTTGAGGATGCCAGGAGTGGTGGCGGCGGATCTGAGCTTGGAGAACCTGGAGAACCTGGAGATCCTGGAGATCCTAGAGAACCCAGAGAACCCAGAGAACCCAGAGAACCCGTACTTGCACCCGCAGACTGAAGCAGCTGGTTCAGCATGCCAAAATAGACTCTATATTTGTGCTCTTCGGCGGCTGCGTCCTCGCTGGCGGAGACGAATTCCGAGCCCCATGCAGAGCTTGACAGGGTGAAATGAGAAGACCCGTCGCCATAGCCCACGCCGCTTGGAGTGGCCGACTTGAACTGCTTCTTGATGAGCGACTTTGTGTAGGAGAGGCCGGTAGTGTGCTGCTTGCCCGACGACTCTGAACTGGACACGTCGGCGGCTTGAGCCTTGTGCTTCTTGGAAGCCCTAAACAGATTGAAAGAATGCTTGCCCAAGTCACCCTGTGAGGGGGATATGGGCAGGACAGGCTTGTAGTCAACGCCGCAGCAGAGGGTCCAGATGAGCATCATGCGGCCAATCTCACAGCACCACGAAATGTTGGGGAGACCCCTGCCCTGCGGGCTCTTGTGCGGCAAGACGGAGCCTACAGCGGCACCACATCCAAGGCAGTTTTGGATGGTGCAGTGCGGGCATTTGAACCCGGGAGTAACGTGCCCCATGATGGCTGTCTATGTCAGTAGGGGAAGCGGACTGCTGTAAGCAGAGAGAGAACGTTTGTGAAGACGTACCGTCAGGAGTAATCATGGCCTGCATGTTTGTAACAATATCTACCGTCTGAAGAGGGATCCTCTTTTTGCAGGCGCAGCAGGAAAAGGCAGAGAGCTTCTGTGCCAGCACTTGCATGGCACAGTCACTTGAGACGTTTTCGGGAAAAGTAGAGGACCCAAAGTGGCTTCTGCCGGTTTTGCCAGCCTTGCTGAGGGCATCCGTCCACCATTCCTCGAGCGATGGGACCTTGGCAAGCGGAATGGAGCTGGCATTGTCAGCAAGAGAGGACATGATCGAGGGCGAAGCGAAGAGAAGCATGAAGCAAAACGTCCTTTAGAGGTCGGGGGTTCCATACCGTAGGTCAACCGTATTGACAGCCTGAGAGCGCAGGTTGTGGGTAGTCTTTGCATTTGTATTGGTCGGGGGGACCAGTTTCTGGGTAGGCGTGGCCTCGGGCGTCAAGAGGTACGCGGTGCCGAGATGCCTCTGTCTGGTGGGGGTTTTTGGTGCCTCTGGGCTGCCGGTAGGCGGCGATGCTTGCAGAGGCCATTGCAGCGAGCTGCTGTTGAAGCCGCCAAAGCCAGACGTGGCATGCTGGCTGCTGCCGCTTGCGGTGCTATTGACGACAATATTGTTGCCGAGGCTGTTGTTGTTATTGTTGCTGCTGTTGCTATTGTTGCTCTGGTTGCTGTCAGTGCTGCCGGTGCTGTCGATGCTGTTGCCGTGACTGGTTGGGCTGGTGGGCATCAGGCATGGCAGGCCCGGTGAGGCGAGAGCGGCAGAGGTGGGTGGTTGGGTTGGGGTAGGCCCTGCCACAGCGATGGTGTCGGAGTGGGTGGTGCTGTCGATGGGGTCGGCGGACGAGGTTGAGGGCGCATTTCGTGGTTTCTTCCAGCGGGAAACACGTTTCCTGATTCTATTGAGCCGAGTTCCCAGGGGCGCCATTGTGAACAGCGGGCTGGAAAAGTCGAAACACAGGCGTGCAAACATAAATGAGGGGACTGGGGCGCTTGGACGGTGGGAGATGTGGTAGAGAAGAGGTGAGAGAGATGATGGAAGGAGATCGAGAGAAGCCGAAGGCGGGCCAAATGCAAGAAAAAAGGCAAGCGGCAGTTTCGACCACGGCAATGAGGGCTAGATTTGGCAATAGAGTCTGTCCTCGTCACATGTTACAACAGGCGCTGTGTTTTGCTTGTTGCTTGTTGCTTGTTGCTTGTTGCTTGCTGTCTGCTTGTTGTCTGCTTGTTGACGGATGCTGATCAAGGGAGAGCATGTGCGGTGAGCAAAGCCGACGCGGAGAAGCTCGAGTCCAAGCGGCTCGAGAATGTGTTGAGCGGCTCCTGGCCGTCGCGGTTTCGAGGTTTCGATCTTTCGAGCTTTGAAGCTTTGGGGGTTTCTCAATGTCTCTGCCTTTTTTTTATTTTTTATTTTTATTTTTATTTTTTTTTTGCGTAGGCCAGCTGTGCGGCAGAGGGGGGGCGGGAGGGAAGGGAGAGAAAGGTACGCCGTGGCGGGACAGTAGAGTTAGTGTGAGAGGGGGGGGACGACTGGGCTGTGGAACACTGTGTTTCGCGATGCTCAAAGTCCTAGGACCCTAACGTGTTTCGGGCGCTGACATGTCTGACTCGAGAGTTGAGAGAGGGCGTCTTGACAGGAGAGTAAAACGGAGAGCAGACAGGTGGGCGCTGCGAGGCAATGCAAGTAATGCAGGCGATATGGCAATGCAGGCGATGCAGGCGATGCAGGCGATAAGTGAATGGAGCGATAAATGGAGAGGAAATCTAGGCAGAGGGTATCTGTCGAGGCTCAAGAGGAGATGAGAGGATGGGAGAAGAAAAGAGCAAAAGAGCAAAAGAGCAAAAGAGCAAACGAGCAAACGAGCAAATGAGTAAACGAGCAAACGAACAAAAAAGAGTCGGTCTTTAGAGGCTATCTGAGGCGATCCGGTGGACGATGGCCAGGAGGACAAGACGACAAGACGAGGAGAGACGGCGAAATAGGCTGCTAAATGTTCTTATCCTTATCCCAGCGCCGATTCGAGTCAAGAAGTCAGGTGGGAGCGTCACGAGAAGGCGGCGGACCAGGGTGGTGGTGGAGGGTGGGGGGATAAGCGAATGATGATCGTCCAGGCGGGCAGATGTAGGGCAGAGAGGCGATGGAGAGGACGCAGAGAAGAGGAAGACAGACGGGCAGACGGGCAGACGGGCAGACGGGCGGAGAGACTGGAGAAGACTGGGAAAAAAAAAGAGAGAGAGAGAGAGAGAGAGAGAGAATGGCAAATCATGTTTATTTGGCTACGAGAGCGTGATTGGATAGAGGCAGACACAAAGAGGCAAGAAGGACCCCCCTCATGCACCGACCGCACCTGCCCTTACTGAGTATTGCGTATTTGGCGTATTTGGCGTATTTGGCCTGCACACTGTGCATTGCGTACTTTGCTCGGGGCGTTCGTCACTCTGCCTTGCTGCTGAATCAGCTTTCAGTATGCTCTGACGACTTCTGACGACGCGGCGGGGCACTCGAGTCCTGGGGCTCTGCAGCTGTCCTCGCTGCACTGCGTACAGGGACCAGAGCAGAACAGAGCCCAACGCACTACTGCATGCCGCAGGCCTGCGAAACGACGAGAACGGCCAGAGGGAGAACAAGGAAGACGTCAGCCAATGCTTTGCTCCTACGTATAATACAGCAGATAACGAAGCACTAGTAGAGCTTCCATCCTAATCACACCGCCTCCTGATTGGCTGCTGGTGGAGGGGCTCGACGTCTTTCCGAGGCGAGTCCACCTCTGTCCCCGCCATGGTAAGCCTTGTGGATGGCTGCCCCACTAGAGCTCACGTGTCTCGAATTACAGCTTCCGTTATGATCTGTAATAATCCATAGTAGTCATAGCAGGAATCTGGAAGGAATAAAAAAAGCAGTCTCCTTTTTGTAATTATATATACCATTCACCATTCATACAATCTTGACATTCATTGACGCGGCCGTAGAGTCCCTGTAATTTTCCCCCATTCCCCGTCTTTTCCCCGCCCTTTTCCCTGCTCTTTTCCCCCCCTCCGAGCTCAAGCTTCACTGCTCCCCCTCTTCCCCTGCGAGAACGTCTAGCTCCTTGTAGGACCGGTAGATTCCCTCACTGTAGGCCTGGCGACGCGGCGTAGCCAGGTAGGCGGCAATCCGTGGCCGCGTCTTGACAGCGTCATACAGCCGAAAGACGCGGGCATACTTGCCGCTAGCACGTGCCTCGGCAATCGCTCGCGGAAACTGGTAGGACGTACCGTCGAGGCACTGGAACAACACGAGGTCGGCATAGGTGATGCGGCCGGCGTGGAGCCACGGCGTTGATTCCGGTTCGGCCTCGCCGCCAGCATCAGCAGCACCCGCAGCCGCCGGGCCCGACAGGACCTTTTCAAAGTAGCCGAGGTACTTGGGCAGGCGGTCGCGCACAAAGACGCGGCTGCGGCGCAGGCTCTCGGCCTTTTGGTCCTCGTAAAAGAGGCTGGTGCCGACGGGGTGATGGCAGTCGTGGACCTCGTCGCAGAGGCCGTCGAGCGCCGTCAGGGCCAGCGCATTCACGCGGTACAGGCTGTCGGGGCCGGGGCCGGCGAGGTCGAAGCGCTGGCCCAGGTAGAGCAGAATGTTGGCCGTCTGGCTGATGGTCAGCACGCCGTGCACGAGCACCGGCGGCGCAAAGGGCGGGGCGTTGGCCGCATCGCCCTGGTTGTCGGCGCCCGTCTGGGCCAGCACGGCAGGCACGCCGCTGTCGGGGCCCTCATCGGCAGACGAGGGCTGGGCCGTGTCGATATAGGGCACGCCAGCCTCTTCAAAGGCGAGGCGGATGAACTCGCCGCGGCCAGGCAGGCCTGGCCAGTAGACGAGCTTAAAGGGAGGCGTCGTTGGTCGTTCAGGCATTTTGGGATGAAAATGGGGGAAAGGATGAAAGAGGAAAAGTGTAGACGGCTTTAAGATGTACGGCGGGGTTCTCTTTATGAAAAGAAAATAGGGGATAAAGTTGCCTGGAAAGTGCCTGAAAAGTGCCTGGAAAGAGCAAGGCAGACAGGACGGTTTAAATACAGAGAGGACAGTGTGATGGAAAAGTACGCGTACGAGTACGAGTAGCATAGGGTGAAGAAAGACTGGCCACAGAGGACAAGCTGTCATGAACAACCATAAAAAATGTCACAGAACGGCGTGATTAGATGGAGGCTGAAACAGCATTGGACGTAGCTCAGACTTTCGCTTGCGGGGAAACGACAGTAAGGTTAAACTACTTGTCTAGACGGAGTATTGGAATGGGCTGGCTGGACGCAGGATGTTGGACGCTGGACTGGTGGACTGGTGGACTGGTGGACTGGGAGGCTCTGCTTGGATCTGGGGTCACTCCTCCCCCCTGGTGCCTGCGACGTTATCTTTCGAAAATCAGATGTTCGATGATGGGACCATCTTGTCCGTGGCAGTTACAGAAATAGAAGCCATTTCTATTTCCGTATTTCCACGGACAGGCAGTCTTGGCGGTCAACGTCACCCCTTGTGAGACGCAAGGTGTAGCAGAGATCCTTTAATGACCCAGACACTCTCACCTGAGAGTAGACAGTTGAGTAGAATGGAATTTCTCTTCCTGTACATAGTAGATACTTGCTGAGACTATCCTTTCTTTTAGCTGCACTCGTGTTACTGGCTGCTAAAACTGTTCCTTGCATGACAGGCCGAGGGATTCTCTGATTTCTCTGGCCGAGCTCATTTTGGACCTCTGAAACTTTGAAATCTGTCCGTCGCTGAGCTTGGAATCACCTCGTCAAGATGGTTGCTGTCATACGAAATCACAAATCTGCATCCCATCTGAACAGAACACTCTGTTCCTCCTCTTTCCTCCAGGCTTTCCACGCGAAAAAAGAGAGCGTCATTATTTTGTGGATCATGCGCTGCCAAGTCCCTGGACAGCTGTGAATGAAATATCGATTACATAACCAATATTGACAACCTGAGGACTAACTTTCGACGCTAGCGACAACTGCCGCTGTCCACGTTGTCGGTCCAACAGGCCCTCCTCTTGGGCGACGATTTATCGGGAGCGGTTGGCAGCAAGAAAACAAAGGCTGAAAAACAGAAAACAAAAGACAGAAGACAGGAAAAAAAAAACATACGCATTCACACGCATACACAGGCGACCGCGTGTATCTTCTCTTATCCTCCCCTTTCCCCTTTGTTGTACAGAAACACTGTATTTTATCTCTACTTTTCCAGAGTAAACACTCAACAAGAGCAAAAAAAGAAAAGACAACATCAGCGTCAACGCCAACATCCCTTGTCGAACCGACCCCGCCCCCGCATCTCTACCATGGTTCAGACCCGCTCCGCCTCTGGCATCGACGTGCCCCCGCCGCCGACACCGTCTCGTCCTCGCTCATCGGCCGGCCCGCCAGGCACTGTCAGGAGATCACGCCGCAAGGTATCCTCGCCCGACCCCGACTCTCTGTCGCCGTCGCAGGCTGGGGAACCCGTCTCCTCGTCCGTGTCTGCGCCGTCCTCCACCGCTGCCTCCTCGCCACGTCCGTCCTCCTCGCCGCCGTCCTCCTCCGCCTTCGCCCACACCCCCACTCCGACGGCCCTGGTGTGGCTCACCGTCTCGCTGCCTCTCGTCATCTGGGACACGGGCTATGTGCTTGGCCGGCCTCACACGATGCCGGGCGGTGCCTACCACTGGCCGCTGTGGCAGCCATACGCGCTCTACGGCGAGGTGGACCACGTCTACGGCTTCAAGCAATGGCGCGCCGGCAACGGCTTCACGGGCGCCCAGGGCAGTCTGAACGTGGTCGAGACGCTGCTCTACGGCGCGTACCTCTTTCTGTGGGCGCGCTACGGCCAGCTGCCGAGCGGCAGCAGCAGCAGCAACAGCGGCAGCGGGCCTTTGTTTCTGCAAAAGTCGGTGGGCGGACGTGTCGGCGCTTCGGCGCTGCTGCTCCTCTTCACGGCCTCGGTGATGACGCTCAGCAAGACGGTGCTCTACTGGCTCAACGAGTACTTTTCTGGATTTGACAATATCGGCCACAACGATCTGCAGTCGCTCCTCTTTCTGTGGATCATTCCAAAGTGCGTTTTCCCGTCCGTTTGTCTCTTTTCTGATCACACCCATTTTCTAACTGTCCCAGCGGTCTCTGGATTGTCTTTCCGGCCATCCTCTCCTACTCGTCGGGCAGTGAGATTGTCCGTGCCGTAGCTGGCCAGTCGGAGACGCCCGTCAAGGACGAGTAGGGGGAGAATGAAGGGGGCTGTCCTGACAGCTACGTCTTTGCCATCGTTTATTTTTTTTTTGTGCATACTTTTTTTTTGTTTCTACTTTTCTGTTTTCATTCTTCTCGGGATCTTCCGGCAAGGACCCCCTGGTCTTTTTGCATTGATACCCCCTTTTTTTCATGATGATTTTGTTCATCTTCTTTACGTCCTTTTTTTCTGTTGATTGTTGATATGCGGAAATAGCCTCCCCTGGAGGGACAATATACAATATTGTATTAAGTTTTAAAGTGTACCCTTTTAATCGTATGAGATCTGATGAACAAACCCCCAACCTCCACCCCTCCCTCCTTTATCCTTTGAAATCTCTCCAAAATCCCCCTTCATCGTGTTCAGTAAAGCCAAGTCATAAAAGCGAGTCCCTTTTGTATACTGGGAGCTGAGGTGGGGGGGCATGAGCCCGAGAATGTAAAACCAAGACCGAAAGAGAAACAGTAAAAGATTGACGCCAAAATCGCATCCCAGCGAACAGAAAAAAATAAAGGCAAAAAAGAAATAGACCATGTCTGTCTGGGTATCAGAATGTGGTAAGAGAATGCGAAAACGTAGAGAACAAAATTGGGAATAGGAAGCGAGTGCGAGTGTCAACGAAAAGAAGAAAAACCAAAAAAAAACAGAAGAGGCCAATTTATCCCTCTTTTCATTGTTTGCATTATACTTTTGGCTGAGGCGGCACCGTGTGTCCGCCGAGACCCATGGAGAACTTTTCCCACTCTGGCACGTCACGACTGTCCAGCTTGCGGTGCATGCCGCCGTAGTAGCTGTTGTGTCTCGTGTTGAGAGGCTTCTTGGTCGAGGCCATAAAGTCTGAAAAGGTCGTGGATCGGTGGATGCCAAAAGCCAGGTCGGCACCAGCCGATCCGCCTTCGGCTTCGGCCGACAGAGCAGCGGCATCGCCGTGCATGCTCTCGGTGCTCTCGCGGATGACCAGCAGCGCGTCCTGCACGGCATTGTCCTTTTTTGAGCTGCTGCTCAGCGGCGCAGACGCGGCAGCGGCCGCAGCATGCTCGGCCCCGCCGCCGTAGACGCTGAAGCGGCGGCGGCAGGCGTTGCTGCGGCTGAGGCTGGAGGTATTGATGTTGGTGTTGGTTGGAGTGGCGGTGAGGGCAGGCCGGGTCGAGGAGACGGAGCTCGTCTTGGAAACGCCTGCCATCCGGGCCGTCGTCTTGGCCATGGCGGCAATGGCCGGCGACGAGTGCGAGTGGATCGATGCCCGCTTGAGATAGGCGGGATCGGCCGGCACTCTGTACTTGGGGTTGCGCGGTGGGATGACGGGGGCCGAGATGCGTCTGGCAGCCCGGTCGGTGGCAGACAGGGAGGTATACTCGACGGGACTCTGGGCGACGGCATCTGCCACGAGCAGCTGAGACTGTGCAGCAGAAGGAGCAGGAGAAGCAGCAGCAGCAGACTTGTCGCCGTGGACGCTGTCGGCAGTCGAGACGGTCGTCGCCGAGCTGGCCTCGGTCACGACGGTATGGCCGCTGGCGGCCGTGGCCGTCGAGTTGGTAGACGACGTCGAGAGCGTGCGGGCGGCCGTGGCTGTAGTCGGCGAGAGCGCACCGTCCGTCTCGGTCTTTTCTGGGTCTGTCTGCTTGGGCTCGTCCTTGGTCGCGGCGGCCGTGGCCGCGTCCCCCTCTGTCCGATTTGTCTGATTTGACTGATTTGTCTGCTTGGTCTGACTTGTTTGATTTTCGGCTTCCGACTCCGGCTGCACCTGGTTGGTTCCGTTTCCATAGCCGTGCACGACAATCTCGTGGTACTGCGTCGACTTCTTGAGAGCCGGCTTCTGGTTCTGCTGGCTCTGCTGGTTCTGCTGGCTCTGCTGACTCTGATGGCTGAGACGGCTGTGCTGGCTGTGCTGGCTGCTGCCGCGGCTGCGCAGAATGGTCTGCAGCCCGCTGGGAAGCGAGAGCCGGGCGCCATTCTGCACCGGGTCTTCCTGCTCCAGCTGCAGGTGAGAGGCGTAGTAGTTCTGGTCGCTCTTGCGGTGGGCCTTTTTCTGGATCTTGTTCATCTTGGCCTTTTGCGAGGGGGAAGACGCCAGGGAGGCCATGGAGGTCGTCGAGGCCATGGGCGAGGAGTAGGACGAGGTGGACGTCTGGCGAACCACCTGACTGACGGGCGGCACGCCTTCCTGGGGTCGCACGCTGTGGCTGCGGAAGAGGGTCAGGGACCGGCGGACGGCGGCGTTGCGTGACAGGCTGCGGGTGAGGCTGCGCGAGCGCTGCAGGACCGTCATGGCGCTGCTGGGGCTGGGCGAGACCTTTTCGACGACGGGGGCCGTCTTCTCCGTGTTGCGGCGGCTGTTGAGCCCGAGATAGTCAATATCGGGCTGCAGGTCGAACATGAGTTTGGGCGTGTCTGGGACAGGCTCGGCCTCGTTCTCTTTGGTCTTGTTGGATTGGGAGGTCATCATCAGCCACTCGTCGCCGGCACCTCCCTGAAACGACATGGTTCGAGACGTGTTGTTGTTGTTGTTGTTGCCACCGTTGCCGTTGGTGTTGGTGTTGATGCTGCCGGTCATGCTGTCTCTGCCCTGGTTCGGCAGGAGACTGCTGCTGACGCTCTCCACAATGCTGCCGGCTCGGCTGCTCTCTTCGCCGGCAAAGGCAGCCGCGAGGACGGCCGAGTACGACGAGTTGGACCCGGCCGTCAGCCGCCTCGACATGCGCTGTGTCGGCCTCGGTGCCGCCGCAGCCGAGCCAGCGGAAGCAGAGGAGGTAGGCTCGTCGGGTTGCCACGGCGGCAGGCCGGCCGGAGCAGCGCCGATGCTCATGTGGTAGGGCACGCGGGCGGCATCGCGGACTTCCGGGGGCGGCGGCAGGAAGCTGTGACGCAGGGTCTGGTGGACGGCGTAGATGAGAATCCAGCGGACCTTGCGGGCGTCCACCAGAGAGATCTTTTCGGTGCGGTCAGCCTTGGCTGGCGTCAGGATCGACTCTTCTTCAAAGCGCCGGTAGGCAGCCACGAGCTCGTTCTTGGACCACGGCCGAGGCGTGTACCCAGCACTGCTGGCCGTCCGGCTCACCTCCTGGCTGCCGCTGCTGCTGCTATTGTTGCTGCTGCTCTTGCTGACATTGGACGCCCGCAACAGTGCTGCATGGGCCAGCAGCCGCATATTGGGCCGCATCTTGTCAGACGAGCGGCTCTGTAACAGCTTTTCCGAAAAGACCGTCTTGCCGCCAAACAGCTTGGCCATGCGTCCGTTGGCCAGGCCATCCTGGCCTCGACCGTTGCTGCCGTTCAGGTTGCCGCCGCCGCTGCTGCTGCCGCTGATGCCGCTGCCCGTCGAGACCTTGACAGAGACGCCACTGCTCACGCTGACAGGGCTCCCGGCAGCGCCCCGCTGCTGCGTGGCCACGACTTCAGGCAGCAGAGGCAGCGGGTGCTCGAGCGAGCCGAAGCCGTGGCGCTCGTCAAAGGACTCGACGCTCTGGAGGATGCAGACGCCGCCCTGGGCCAGGGCAGGCGGGCTGCTGCTGGCCGAGGGCGTAAAGGCCTCGTCGACAAGGTAGGCGTAGAGGGCGGCAAAGTCGTCGGCGAGCAGCCGAAAGACCTGCGGCTCAAAGATGGTGCTGCGGAGGTCGACAGACATGGGCGGGTAGTAGCCGAGGCGGGTGGCATAGAAGCCGAGGATGTACGTGCGGAAGCGGTCGAGGTGGGCACGCGCCGCGTCCGAGAGGCCGAGGTGTGCTTCGGACAGCTCTTCTTCGAGAAAGCTCTTGAGCTTGGAGCCGGCAGCGCCGAGCCGCATATCCATCTCGAGACGGGCGCGGCGGATGAGGACGCGGGAAGTCTTGCTCACGTGCTGTCTTGTTAGCGAGAGCAGAAAAATATGAAAAAAAATATCAAGAGAAAGAACTCACGGAATACTCCGCCCCCAGATAGAGGTGGTTGTACATGCCGACGCAGTGCGCAAAGGCTTCCAGGTACAGCTTCCGATGATGCGCAGCCTCTGCCAGCTGCAGCACGGCCAAGGCATACTCTGGCTGGCCTGTCATGTCGAGATAGCCCTCCTCTTCGAGATAGGCCAGCAGGTCCTGCACGTTGTTGCTCTCGCTGTTGATGGTGTCGTTCTTGCCTTTTTCCCTCGACTTGTCGTCGTCCTCCTCCTCCTCATCGTCGTCGCCGTCATCGTGGTCCACGTCTCGAAAGGAGCGCATGGCCTCGAGCAGCTGGATGAAGCTGCGGCCGAGCTGGTCGCCGACAATCGGCCGCCGAAAGACCCAGGCAAAAAAGTTGCGCGTCGTCAGGTGGTGCTGTAGCACCTGATCGGGGTCGGCGCCGGACGGCGGTGGCAGGTAGAGGTCCACGCGGCCGAGCAGATGAGCGCGCGTCCAAAAGTCGAGAGAGGCCAGCGGCACCGGGCTGGCCGACGACGACTCTTTCTGGCCCGTCACTTCAGCCATGGCCGCGCCCTCACGAGAGACGCACTTTTCCACGAGGGCATGGCACTGGGCCGCCAGCAGGGTGGAAAAGGGCACCTTGAAGGAGGGGCCACGGCGGTTGTGGCCCTTTTCATAGAGGTGCACAAAGCAATTGCCATTGCGGAACCAGAGATCGGGGTCCTATAGGAGTGTCAGTGCAAGTTCGAGCGAAGGGTGGGGGGGGGGGACAGGCCGACTTGGACGGAGACTGTACTACTCACTTGGCGGATGCTGTCCCATTCTTGCGTCGTCTTGGCTCGTCCGTCCCACCGCTTGACACCCGACAGCCGAGAGAGCGGGCTGTGGTCGGCTGCCTCGCCGGGCTTGCGGGACTTCCAGCCACGCGACCGGTTCGAGACCCCGTTGTAGAGGGCAACATCGCGAGCCGCATGGGACTGGGCCATATTCTGGCGGCAAGTCGGTGCGGAAGCTGGCTGTAGAAACAGCAGAGGGGCGAGAGAGGAAACCCTGCCTCTCGACTCACGAGCCGGAGTGTGGAAAAAAGAGGCAGGAGAGAGGCGATCCAGAAATGAGGTGACGGAAACGAGAAAGGCAGGGTTAACTGCAAAGACGAGTGAAAATGAAAAAATAAAAATAAAAATAAAAAATAAACGAAAAACGAGTGAGAGAGTTGACAGCCAACCCCAGCCTCCTCACACCATCGACTGATACGACGTAGCAATCGTCAAAAGAGCCAGGGTCCGATCCAGGTCAGAGCAAGGTCAGAAAACAGCATTCAATGTGACCCGTCTGTCGTCACTCTGACTTGATCAAGAGAGGTCGTCAGCAACAGCAACGTCGTGTGCATGTGAGATGCAATCTGGGACGGCAGACCTGACGAGATGTGGACGGAGATGGGGGCAGCCGAATCCCAGTCGACCAGCCCAAGCTCTGGCAGCTTGCTTGTCCTGCCAGATAACGAATGGAACCCAATGGTTGATGGGTTCTTGTATCTCGGCTATCTCTGGTCGTCCACTCTGGTTTGTCCACTCTGGTTTGTCCACTCTGGTCGTCCACTGTGTTGTCCACCTCTGGTATCTTTTTATTGTCCTCTGAGAAACCCAGCCTCTGAGTATGCTGGGAGGCAAGAAAGAAAGCAGGTAGAAAGAAAGAAAAAAGGAAAAGAAAAAAAAAACAATTCAAAAAAGACCAACACAATACGATGAGAATAAAATGAAATAAAATGAAATAAAATGAAATAAAATGAAAATCAATGTGAAAAATCAAAATCAAAAATCAAAATAAATTCAGTAAGAAGCGAGAAAGATTGTACAATCTGCCGGGACCCAAGGAGACCAAGAGAGAAGAGAGACATGCGCGAGATCCTCATAAGGGGAGAGGCAGGATAATATCCAGAGAGTCCACTTTTGATCGTCTGTAGCAACCTCTCCACCGTTACGCCACTTTTTTTTATCAGTATTTCTCTCGCTACGTATACTGTACGAGGCCAAGTACGAGTACTGCGTATGAGCCAGCAAGGCTCCTTCGCAGTGCCAGGACAGCTGAACGGAAGCTACCATGGACTACTCCGTATGTATGCAACGGGCTAAGGACTGCCAGTTTTTTACGAGTACCCTTTCGTGCACAAGCGCGCTACGACAGAAACTGCCTCGTGGGCCAACCTCCGTAGCGGGCGAAATTAGTGCGCAGGCTTGTCAGAGAAGGGCGTAGTGCTCGCATTAGCGCATCCGTCCCTTGAATGGATTCTGGTTTTGACGGTTTTGATGGTTCTTATGGGGGCTCTTTCAGGTGTTTTAGGTGTTTTAGGTCTCTTTGGTCTCTACAGAGTTCTTTCTCTTTTAGGCTTTCAGGTCCTCTGTTTCCTTCTCGTAGGCGCCTGGCTAGGGCACCCGGCCAACGCAGCTCGTGAAAAAAAAGCGACCTTGCTCTTCGTGGAGTCCGGTTTCTGATCAGCCAGCAAGCGAGCGGCCTTTTTGCTCATTCGGTCTCTTCTTTCTCGTTCTCTCTTGTTCTCTCATGATCTCTCATTACATCATGGCCTGGGTGGCTGTCTCGCCATTCCCTGCTTCTCCCTGAAGACGCGCTGTAACATGAGTGTCCGTGCCTGGCACGCCATCGACTGCAACGCAGATGTGTATGTGTATGTGTACGAGTACTCGTATGAGTGTATGAGTTCGATTACGAGTACGTACATACTCCTCACTCATAGCACAACATCCTGTGCCGTCACTTGCTCGGACCCGAATGCCCAATCACCAGAACTCGTGCGGCAAGCCATTCACTCAACAGGGAAACCATTACGCTGTCAGGCAGCTTGACAGCCGTTGCTCTTTGTTTCAGAGATGGGCGTTCGTATTGCGGTGAGCTAAGGCGCTGCCAGTACGAGACTATTGGACTACCGTTTGCTCTTCAACGCTCCAGTCCCGGCAGGCCGTTTCTCGTTTCTCGCATTCGTTTCTTATTTCCTTTCTTTTTCCTATTTCTATTTTCTTTTGATTTTTCTTTTTCTATTTTCACCTTATTTTCACCTCTCCCCCTCATTTCTTTTCTTCCTTCTCCCCCCCCCCCCGCCTGCCCTCTTCCGTCTGCTCTCCCCTTTTTTCACATCTCCCTCGTCTACTCCGTACTCTGCGTACTATGTACAGCGTACTCTGTACTCCAGGCTGTTCAGCCCGTCCTAGTACGCACTCTCTTTCCTCTTTCAGCAAGGCTTGGCGTGCCAGCTGGCCCCAGCTCCGTTTCGACTTCTTGAGACAGCCAGCGCCAGCAGTACGAGTATAGAAGAGCTCTACGAGACTGTACTCGAGTACGGAGTACATAGTACTCGTACTGGTACGCGCTGGCCAACCGAGTCAACACCCGTTCGGGAAGCCCCTCTGGACCCTCTGGGTCCTCTTACCCTCTAGACACCCCCTCGCCCTTTCCTTCTGTCCCCTTTGGGTGGTGAGAAAGGAGAAAAAGATTGGTCCGAGGCTGCTGTGCATCACATATTTGAAAAGACTAGCTGTTTCTAGCCAGAGCGAGTCCGTGCCGCTGGCCAAACCCGCTGAAAGCACGCTGAGCTGAAGACCGGGGTTTTTTGTGTGATCATCCTAGAGCTGTGCAATTTTTCTAGGCCCACGAACCTTTTCCCAGGTGGGACATGTGCACTCTGTACTCCGTACCCGTACCATGTACTATGTAGTCGTACCTTGTTACTCCGTACCCGTCTTGTCAAGAGGGAATGAAACGGAAGAAGAGAAAGAAGCAAGGAATGAAAGAAGGGAATGATCAAGCACAAGGCAATGTGCTCGTGTACTCTGTCTGCGTACAAATCACAAGCTGCATGAGCTCTTTATTGTGCGTACATCAAGGCGAGCGACAGCACGCTATGAAAAAATTGCCCGAGTCAGGGAGTCAGGGATGGCCACCCAAGAGTATATTGCCCGTCTCTCGTATTCTCACCCCCTTCCTTTGCTTGTTTGATTGATTCAAAAAAAAAAAAAAAAAAAAAAAAGAGAGAGAGAATTACAATATCATTTCTAGACTGTTCCCAAACGCACCCTTCATTCCTGCCGTCACATCCCTCTTGTCATTTTGCCGTTTTTTTTTACTCTGGCTTCGGAGCTGAAAACCACACGACGATCAGAAAGCAATGTAACCCTGGGAGTGGAGGTGCCAGTCGCAAGAAGCAAGCCATGAGCCTACTGCGTATACTACGGAGTATGTATGGACAGGAGGAAAGCGTGAGAAAAGGGGAATGTCAGAGCCTGACGTGCTGTATGGCGGGAAGGGGAAAAAAAAACGCAGACGGAGTATAATGATTACGTGGATCGCCACCAGCTCCTGCACCTCTCGGCCATTTACAGGATGAGTATGGCAGGACGGCAAGAAACTTCCGTCAGCATGTGTATTTTTACTGTTCCTCCTCTACAGTGTACTGTGTATGGAGGACCTGCCTCTGCTCTCCCATGCGCGCGCGTGGGTCACGATAGACCGCCTTATGAGTGACAGCCAGTCAAAGAGGAAAGATGAAACAGAAAAAAAAAATTCTTCTTTTATTTTTCCTTTGATCTTTTTATTTCTTCTCTAGAAAAATGAGACGAAGCAAGGAGACGTTGGGTGTCTCGGACAAGAGAAGTGAGCGTAGACCCAAACCCATTTGGTCGGTCCCGATTTCACGCTCTTTCTTTTCCTATCACAGGTGTCCACTCGACCCGCAGAACCCAGCGCTGGTATGCATGTTCGAGAACCAGTGTGTATACATAGTGTACGGGGGTACTTACAGGAGAGTGGTTACGCTTATCTGCACAAACACGCGCAGCTTTTGAAAAGTACGAGGACCTGTGCACGATGCTCGAGTCCGAGTATGTACTTATAAATCATACACAAGTGCAGATGCCGCAGATACAAGTTGACTCAACTCGTGCTATATTCCGTGTCTTATTGCGTGCACAGAAAAGGCGGTGGGTGGTGGATGGCGCAAAAATTTCCTCTCTCTGTGATCGCCGACCTCCCCATCTGCTTCCTACCCTGCCTCTCCAACCCTGACGCCTACCCTGACGCCTACCCTGCTTCCTATCCTGCATCCTACTCCGTACTGCGTCCCCCCTGCTCGTTCTCTCTGCCTATCTCGCCCACTCACTCTCGCACGCTTTCCCTCCTCCTTTCGCCATCTCGATCCCCCATTTCCCTATCAGGCTACTCGTTCAACCTCTCCGCACCGTTCAGGCCATACTCGGACGCATCGCCCAAATTCAGACCCTGGTCCATTCTTCACTGCTGCTGATGCCCAGCAAGCTAGGGAGTAGCTGCACATATGCTCTGCCCTTTTTTGGACCAGACCGCAGGAGCTATACGAGTACGAATGCTTGTTCTCCATTCTCATATCCGTCTCTACATAGTAAACGAATGCTCGTAATTTTTATATCTTTTCCTCGCTCAAACGATTGTCGTCTGTGCATCCGCTATCATTTAGGTATCATTGCTCGGTGAAACCCTCCAGCCCTTCTCTTTTCTTTTTCTGCTACTACCACGAAACGTATACCATCCAACCGCCATTGCAACGCCATCCCGTCAGGTACTTTTTACAAGCTATAGCTCTGGACAGCAGATGAATTAGTCTGCAGTAGTGCGTGCTTGGCTTGACCTCCCAGTCTTGGAACTTGCTTTTTCATCTCTTTTTTTTTCTTTTTCTTTTTCCTCTTTCCTCTCTTTACTATTTCCTCCCAGACAGCTGGCTTGCAGCGTTGCAGTGACACTTGAGCTTTCCTGAGCTGCCGACCGCATCCATCCAGATTGGGAAAATGAAAATTTTGCATTTGTCATTTCTCTCCAAGGACCTCCGGCGTGCATGGCGCTACGAGCACTCGCACAGATAGAGGCAGCCGGCTAGATTGTGTGTTGGACACTTTCCTTGCTTCTGCAGACCGCAAACGATAACACGTCGCATATACTGGTTCATTAGTCTGTAGGGGATCCTGGCTGGGATCCTGGTTGACCCGGGGAGGAGTGGCTGTTCGTGCTACCGGTTCACATCAACTGACGGTCAGGGATCGTTCGTCTTGATGGATTCCACCTGCCGAAACTGCCGGGGTAGGAACGCCGTCACATTCTGCCGTATAGGGTCGTAGATGACATCACGCCTTTTTTCTTGTTTACCAGCCCCGGGCCCTCTCTGGTGGACTGTGTACGCCGTAGTAGCCTGTCGAATGCTACAGAACAGCGCCAGGAGTTTTAAACAGTGGTCGGTGCGCGTACGAATACGAGTAGAGTCTGAATGAGCCGTAGCTTTTCAGCATTTCAGCAGCCTGGCTTCTCATTCGGCATGCTGAAACAGCACATGAGATGCATAAAAACACTCGAAACGCTGACAGGAGACAACTGCCATGGCCAGGCAAGAAACAAATGAAATTGAGCGAGGGGCACGAGACATGGCATAAAGAGGATTTCTCTGTAAATCAATGACGTCCTTTTGCTGCTTCACGACTAGACGATGTGACGATTTGACGATTTGATGACTTGATGGCACGACAGCACCTGGCCAGGTCCGAGACATGCCCAGTCTAGTCCAGTAATCACACAAGCATCTTTCTCATCTTACACCTCATTTATGGCCCTTTTCTCGGCAGACAGAGGATGACGCGTCATGTTCGTACAAGCACGAATGAGTTGAAAGTGCAAAAGTAAGCAGCCAAGCTACTCGGGACAGAGGTGGTGTCCTCGTACGTCGTCAGCGCTTGCTGCACACATGCAGAATTGCCCGGGGCGCATCTGCTTCTGGCGTAGTTTGTGATGGTATTGTATGCTGTGCAAGGTCGAGGGAAAATCTGAAGAAGAGGAGAAAATGGAGGAAAAAAAGGAAGAAAAAAAAGGAAGAAAAAAGTCCAAGGTGGTTTCCTGATTAGGAAGTAGGCGAAGCTTGGTCTGCCAACAGCATCTCGTCATTCTGCCACTGCTCACCGCCAAATATTTACCCAGGGGCTTCCAACGAATCGACAGCTTTCTCTCTCTTTCGAAAGCTCAGCTTGGCTTGCCCACCACGCCCCCCTCCCCCTCTCTCCCGTCTCGCGTCCGTGGAACCAGGCACGATGGCGGCCACCTTCACGCCTTATACGTACATACAGTGTCCTTGCTCCGATCCCGGCTCTTCCTCGGCCGCGTCAGCGCACGACGCCAAGAAGACGCCGACGTCTTCCTCGGCCGACGCGACGATCACGCCCTCCACCGCTTCCACACACTCCAGCAAGCGGTCTGGCGAGCCTGACGAAGACGACCGCACCTTTGACCCGCGCTCACCGCGCGCCAACTACAGCCTGTACCCCCTCGAGTACCTGCTGTACTGCGAGGACTGCCACCAAATCCGCTGTCCCCGCTGCGTCGCCGAGGAAATCGTCACCTACTACTGCCCCAGCTGTCTCTTTGAAGTCCCTACGAGCAACCTCAAGAGCGAGGGCAACCGGTAGGTCCTTTCTGGTCCTGCTTCGCGTGGCAGCTCGGGCCGCACAGAACCTGCACTCTACATGGCATGCACTAATCGGACGTTCCTTCTCTCAGGTGCACCCGCAGCTGCTTCCAGTGTCCCATCTGCATTGCCCCCTTGACCGTGACCAACCTCGACACACCACCGCCTCCTCCCAGCAGCGCCAAGCTGGCCGTACCCGAGAGCGCGGCAGCTTCGTCGTCATCGTCGTCCTCCGCAGCCAGCGCTGCAGGACCCTTTGTGCTGACATGCAGCTACTGTCAGTGGTCCTCCACCGAGATCGGCATCAAGTTTGACAAGGTCAACGGCTTGCATAGCCAGCTGGCCAAGATTCGCAATGGCGGCAAGCCCCGACTCACCCCCTGGGACCGCCGCGAGAAACGCAGAGAACTCGGCGCGTCCATCTCCCTGCTGGCCGAACCGCCGTCTCTCGCCGAACCGCCGCCGGCTCTCGGCGTCAGTGCTGCCGATTCTGCCGACGACCGTCTCCAGCAGCAACTCCAGCAGCAGCAGCCGGACAAGCCCAAAGGTCTTGACATTGAGACGCAGTTCAACAAGCTCAAGCAGTTCTACCAGCGCCAGCTCGCCGAGACGGGCGCCGGCAGCACCGGTAGTGGGCTCGGCGGGCTCTCGTCCTTTGGCGACATTTCGGGCTTCGGCTCACCCTCATCCCTCTCCCGCATCATGAGCATGTACACCAGCGGTCTCGCGGGCGCAGGCGCCTCCCGCTTTGACAAGAAGGCGCAGGGACGTCCTCGGACCATGCGCGAGGCCCGTGAAGAGAGCGAGGGGTTTCTGGCGGCTGACCTCGACGAGTCGGCCGCCATTGCTCGACTCTGCCAGAACGATGACGTCAGCGGCAGCCCCTCAGACGCGGCCTCCTCCTCCTGGTCCTGGGACATGACGGCCTCTGCGGACCAGCGCGCGGCCCAGCAGCAGTACGTCGGCGAGCCGCTGCTGCACGGACGCGCTCGCTTCCTCGAAGAGCTGCGGCCCATCCCCATGTTGCTGCGCACAAAGCGCTCCAAGCGCTGCCCCATGTGCCGCCACATTATCAGCAAACCCGAGGCCAAGTCGACTAACAACCGCTTCCGCATCCGCCTCGTTGCCGGCAGCTACATTCCCAGCATCTCTATCCGCCCCCTGCATCCCACTGCGGGTGGTGCGCTCCCGATGGCTGCCTCGTCGAGCTCGTCGAGGACGGCGGCAGCAGCAGCGGCGGCGGCTGCAGCGGCGTCTACCAACGTCCTCGAGCCTCTCAAGCCCGTCCAGTACATCCTGACGTTTAAGAACCCCATTTTTGAAAACGTCAAGGTGACGCTGGCAGCGCCGTCGACGACGGCCGGCCGCTTTGCCAGCAAGGTCACGGTCCTCTGTCCGCAGTTTGAGATTGACTCCAACACGGACGTGTGGGACGATGCGCTGCGCGACAGCGACCGCGCAGCTGCGACGGCGGCGGCAGCGGCGGCAGCTTCTGCCTCGGCTGCGGGCGGCAGCATCAGCGGCGGCGGCCAGTCGCAGAACCAGGCGGTGCCGGGCAAGATCTGGGAGCGCGGGCGCAACTGGGTCAGCATCGTGGTAGAGATTGTGCCGCCGTCGCTGGATCTCGACATGCTGGTGCGGACGAACAAGATGCTCGGCAAGGAGGTGGACGAGAGTCCGGTGCGAGAGGACGAGGATGTCGTCGAGGTGCCCATGTTTGTGCGTGTAGAATGGGAAGCCGAGGTGGAAAAGGACGGCGCCAGCGCATCGGCCGGCCGGGATACCAAGGACGCCAAGGAGAAGCGGGAGCTGGCCTACTGGTGTGTGCTGGGCATCGGACGTGTCCGGCGAGACTGAACAGAATGTATATACATGGTAGACGACGAGTTACAAATCTTTCAAAATGTATTTCATTGTTGTTTTGGGGGGGGAGATTGGTCCTCCACCGTGACTTTTGAGATTTTTTTATTGGCTTCTTTTGAAGTTTTGGAAAGAATTTAAACAACGCACTCATCAAACAGTCCCTGGACATCCCATCCCAAACTAAAAAACAAAAAATAGAGGAATTCATATATTTATTTTTACTTCTTTTTTCCATGACCCTCTTCCCGAAACCCCATCCGTCGTAGTCTAGTACTCGACGCTGGTCTGGGGGAACTCAAAGATGACATTGCGGCCCGTCAATCTCCGGTAGACCTCGGAGTAGCTGTCCAGGCGGTAGTCGACGCCGCCGCGCTCCTTCTCGTCGAGGATGACCTTGAGGGTCTTGCTGCCGTCCTCCTTGGTGCGGGTGCGCTTGCCGACGATCTCGACGGGGTAGACGAGGTCGGTCAGGATGGCATCGTGCACGGCCGTCAGGGTGCGCGAGCGAGGGCGCTTCTGCGTCTGGTTGTTGCGCGAGCGGCTGGAGCGCTTGGGGCGGGGCAGGATGCGGCGAGAGGCGAGGATGAGCACGTGGCGGTCAGGGAACTTCTTCTCCAGCTCGCGGGTGAGGCTATCATTTTGTCAGTAAGAGGGCTAAGAGGGCAGGGGGGGCAGTAATCAGAGGGACATTCGGGGGGAAGGGGAAAACATACCGCTGCTGGACACGGTGGAAACCCTGCAGGGATGGGACGGGGACAAAGATGACAATAGCCCTCTTGCCGTGGCCAACTTCGATCTATGATTCAGATCCCAAGTCAGCATGCGAGCTCCTGGATGGTTCCTTTCGGATTCTTTCTGGTCTACGTTGGAAAAAACACATCCATGGACCGCTTCCCGTCCTGATCCAAAATCAAGAAAAAAAGAGTATTGTGTAGGAGGATTCGCAGACGGAGGAACAGGTCGAGTCTGTCTTGGGCTCTGAGAGTTTCGGGGATGAACAGGTTGAGGGAGGAAAAAAAGAGATAGCAAGGCCGATCCGATGGCTTCGATGAAGAGAACCGCAGGCTCGGATCTCGATCTGGCAGGCGACTGATCGTCACGAGCAAGCAGCCATGAATAGGTCCAAGGCTGCCTGTATCCTCTTCTCTTATTCTCCCTCTCCTCTTCCCCTCACTCTCCTTTCCTTTCTCTTCTTCTCGTTCGCTCCTCTCGTTTCCTCCCACACAAAACACCGATTCTTGGGGGTGGGGGGAAGGACAAGAACAGGCACAATGCATGTCCGTTTCACGTCTGGACGTCTTCATGGTTCTCATGCTCAAATCATCTCACCTCACGGGCAGACACAAACTGCAGCGGGCGCAGGGCAGCGCGCAGGTCGGTCGTGTTCGTCTCCAGATCGTACAGAGCACCGGCGATGCTGCTCTCCAGCTCCGACGGGTTCTGGCGCGACGGGCTCGTCGGCGCAATCTTGTTCAGCTGCGGGGCGCTCATTTTGAATGTGATGGGCGAATCTGGAGAAGGAGAGGCGAGGTAACAAGATGGTCGTGGTGATGTCGACTGGATGGAGAGCTGCTAAAGCAAAAAAAAAAAAAAAATCGAGAATCACCAAGGGCTTATTCTTTTTTTTTCCAGTCTACTTACTGGCTAGTGCACTAGTTTTTTGAAAAGAAGGGTTTGCGAACCCTGATCTCTGGCCAATGGGAGAAGTGTGATAAAATACTCCACTTAGATGACAAATTTTGTATTATGTCAGCACATATTGACCCCCAGACAACCTTGATGGCTCGCTGCTTGTTACGCAGAAACACATGTTGTAGAGATTGTAAATGTTCTTTATTAAATGTTTTTTATCGTTGTCTTCTACGTGACATTAACGCAAACAAAATGTTCCGGCCTGAACTGACTCAACTTGGAGCAACTAGAAAAGAAGTTGACCGAATGTGGAATACCGCCTCACTTGTATGACTGTTCAGGCATACACTAGTGCACATGTACCCCCAGTTCAGTCCAAAGGGGTTCTCGGTTACTGGGAGAGAGTATAAGTAGAACAGCCTCCATCGCTGCTGGGAATCAGTCTTCATGTCATTATCTCTTTCATTCAAATCTACGCTCCATATCTATTTACGCCCTCGTGTATAATCAAAAGAGGAAGAAGGGCACCCTCCCCCTCTTCCCACCATCCAAATGTTTTTGTGTTGATATTTCTTTGATTGTTCTCGCTCTGCTCTTACTGGCCAAAGGTCTCGTCATAGTTGGTCATGCAGAAGCGGTACTTGATGTCACCCCTCTTGAGACGGTCCAGGGTGTTGGCCAGGTTGGCCTCACTGATGGGAACGGTCTCTACCCAGGGCTGAATGTTCTTGTCTGCGGCCAGCTGGAGCATGGCCAGTGTCTCCTTGCGGCTGCCCAGGTGGCTGCTGCCAATGAGGCAGCCGTTGGACATAAAGTCCTGGTTGCGGATCTCGATACCCTCGCCCTCGGGCAGACCAACACTGACCCAGTGGCCGTGGACATCAAGCAGGGAGAGGTAGGCGGACAGGTCAAAGCCCTCAAAGGAGTTGGCCGTGTTGACAATGAGGTCAAAGGTCATGACGTGCGGCTCCGTCCAGTCCTTGTCGGCGGTGGCGATGAAGCCGTCGGCACCCAGCTTCTTGGCGTCGGCCTCCTTGCTGTGCGTGCGGGAGATGGCCCACACCTCGGCGCCGAGAGCCTTGGCGAAGAGGATGCCAAAGTGGCCGATGCCACCGACACCGACAATGCCGACCTTCTTTCCGGGACCACAGCCATTGCGGACGAGCGGGCTGTAGGCTGTCAGACCGGCGCAGAGCATGGGGCCGGCATTGGTCGAGGACAGGGCGGCGGGGATGGGAAAGACCCTGGCAGTCAGTCTCTCTGAGACGGGGGAAGTCGAAAAAGAAGAGCAAGAACAACAAGACTCACCAGTGCTCGTGTGCGCGAACGTGGGACGAGAAGCCGCCCTGGCTGACGATGCCCGTCTCGGGCCAGATGGAGCCATACGTGTCCAGCTGCTTGCGGCAGTAGGTCTCGTTGTCGTTGTTGCACTGGCGGCAGTCGAGGCAGGCATAACACTGGGCGCCCACACCGACACGCTCGCCGGCCTTGACAGACTTGACCTTTGATCCGACGCGGAGGACCTTGCCAATGATTTCTAGACTGTTAGAGAGAGCAGAGACGAGGGCGGGGGGCCGTGAGAGCATGTGCAGGTGCATGCTTACCGTGGCCGACAGCCAGGGGAAAGTTCTTCTTGCCCCAGCCACCCGTGACGGTGTGGACATCACTGCCGCAGACACCGCAGCACTCAATCTTGACGTCGACGTCGTATTCGCCAAAGGGCTTGGCCGTAAACTCTTCTTTCTTAATGTCCTTCCAGCTCTCGGAGCTCTTGACCATGAGGCCGGTGAACTGATCGGGGTACGGCATGATAAAAGTCTAAAGGTGAGGTGGGAGACAAGAAAGACGAGAGAAGGAGAGCAAAGAAAATCGAAAAACCAGAAAATCAGAAAATCAAAAAGTGAAAGGGGGGGTTAAAAAGTTTATATGGACGCTCGATTAGTTCCCCCTCCCTTCTCCTCTCTGCTACACTGCATAGTATACGGAGTACGGCCCTGCACATACGACGAGTCCGCTATCTTGACGTCGGCTACTCATCGCGTCGGCTACGCATCGCGCTGGTCGTGTTTTTGGGGGGGCAGAGAGACAAGCCGCTCTCGTTTCTTTCGCACTAATGATTTTGGAGGGGGGAGGGACGGCCAAGGAGCTACATGGTATGGAGCTTCCTAGTGCATGTATGTGTCGGGGCAAGAACGGGGTCAGAAGAGGAAAAGAACGAGTTCGGCCACCAGACCGGACCCAGGTACCCCCATCTAGGGCAGCAATGGGTTCCAGCTGTGCGAGTCCGCCGCCTCTAAGCTCGCTGCTTTCGGACAAATGAATTCCGTTGTCGCCCAGCAACAAGGTCTCCTGTTGTGTACGGTGAATGAGAAAGAGAAGGAGCGACTGTGGTGTCCAGGACTCGCCATCGCTCTTTCCCTCCCTTCGTCTCAACCTGATTATGTAGGAATAGTACGAGTGCCTGATCGGCTGCTGCTGCCGTGGCTTGCTCGCATACCACCGCTGCACCGCTGTTGCCCCTCGACAGGCTAAGCTCCCGAGCCAGACGGAAAAATTCTCCAAACCAGTCCCCACCGCCGCCGGTACGAGTACACCATTACTACTCGTAGCTTCCCCTCATGGGAGGCGGATGTACTGTATTTGATTATTACCCCACCATTTCCTGTCCTCTGATCCGTTCTTTTTCTTGCGCCTCGACCCTATGGACTTGCTTTTTTTGCATTTTTAAATGAATTGAGCATGGCGGCAGGAAATACCTCTTCAGAGGCGGGTGTAGGCGGCAGGCGGAGATGAGCGGGGCAGATACCGTCCTCGTGCAATGACAGGCTGTGGAAACATTTTTCGATTCCCTGTGCAGGAGAGATATCATCTGAGCATGACCCCAAAAGCGGAGGATAGCGTCCTGCGCAGAGCCTGTCGAATCTTCATAGGATACGGAGTACATGGCAGCAAGTGGTGGGAGGGGCGGTTAACCGCTTCATCTTTCGATATGTCACGTGACCCACTTTCTCCTCGTGACTGGCAAAATCCTCACCGTCGGATCTTGTGAGCTCCGGCCGCGGCGTGTTTTTTTTTAGACTCTGATTTGGGGCTGCCCTACACAGTTACTCCGCCGGGTCTGCCTGCTGGGAGTCGGAACGTGCGTGTGTGCGTGCTCTTCAGGGCACCTAGACCCTCTTCCTCTACAACAGTGCCATAAAGGCGGGGCTTATAGGCTTCAGATGCTCAGCGCCAAGAACTCTGCTGTCTGCAGTGTGTGCGAGACCCTTGGCGCCAAGATCGGCCCGTGTTGCAAGACCCTCTCGTATTTGACATCTCTGGTCCGTCGAGGCTCTGACATCGACTTTCGGGCTCGGTTTTTTTCTGCATGTTTACTCTGCCGTGCTTCTTTTGGGGTGAGGTGCTTTGGGTAGGTGCCAGCAGAAAAGGCTTGTGCCTCGACGATCTTCTGTGTATTGCAAAACAGCTTGGTCACAACCATGTCCGGGACCTCTTGGCAACGGGGCCTCTCTCATGGTTCTGCTGAATGCCGGGCACTGGACGGGGAAACATTCTGTCGTGCGTAGGAGATATAAGAGCCAAGCAAGGCTTGTTCTTTCTTGTAAAGCTTGGCCTGTTTATTCGATATCAGACTCTCTTGTACTCTCTCTTCTTGTGTTCATTTTGATTCATTCTTGCTTCTGGGAAGCCTTGTATTTTTTCCCTTTCATTTCTCCTTTCACTTTTTATTCAACACTCCTATTCAAAATGGTTGCCTTTGCCAACGTCCCTGTGCTCGTGCAGCTGCTCGTCTTTGCCACAATGGCCGCTGCCTCTCCGCTGCCACTCAACATCAACCTCGGAGCCTACTCGCCTGCTATAGTGGTCGGCGATGGTGCCATTGAGTTCGATGAGACCAAGACCAAGACCAATGCGGCTGCCGTGCTCGCCTCGGCCAGCGGACAGGAAGTCAATACGATTGCTCCGTCCGAGTCGACCGGCGCCGTCAATGCCGTGATTGGCTCGTCTGATCCCAGCATCCTGACTGACCCGGTATGTCCTTTCCGTCTCTAGTCTGCTGTCGGCCTTCTCTTACTGACAGTCATACAGGCATCCGTATCTCTGGAATAATACACGACAAAACCCAACATAATCAGACAAAACCAAACAAAACCAAAAACACAAAACTACATTAATAGAACCTAGAAAAGGGCCATATCGACGAGCTGGCTCGGATGACACAGTATAAGAGGCATGGAGTTCCGGTGGCGGCATGCTTGGAGCGTTGCTATTTTATTTGCATGATTCTCTAGAGCCGGCAATGCATGGAAAAGAGAAACTGGGCTTCCTTGGTCATTTGTTTTCTCATTGTAAATGTCTTGTATTATGGGTTTCCTAAAATGGAAATGAAACGTTTTGCTCACAGGGTGACATTTACATGATTGGCACAGCCCAACACCACAGGGGTTTCATCGTCCTATTGACCCCTACGTATATGCTTTGACCTACATTCTGACCTCTGGCCATGGTTGCTTTTTCAGCTATATGCTCTCCAGCTAGCCATACTGCACACCCACACAAATGTAGTTGCCGGCCATGTCTTCAGGGTCTTCGCAGTCGAGCTAGATGGCACTTGTCAGCACAGTTCGTCTCTTTTGCTCTTGCACTTACATTCGGGTTCCAGTTGTACAGCTGCGCCAACGAGATGCCATTCGTCAGGGCAAGGCGCCGGCAGTTGTCTCGAAGCTGAAAGAGATGCCATCGGTTACCTGAGCGTGTCAGAACATGACAAGATTTTTTCATTCACAATGGACCGTGAACTAGATACTGACAGTTTCGGACCGTCCCCGGAAGCGCAGCACTCGGTGTCGGCACGCTGTTGGGCGGTGCCCTCGTCACCGTCTGCACAGAGGTCACCACCTGCGTCGTCGTCTTGGTCACGGGCGGTGCTGTCACGGTGGCCGTTGTCGTCGTCACAGACGTCATGACAACCGTCGACACTGACGTCGTCACCGTCGCCGAGAAGATAATGGCCGTCACGGTCGTCGAGCTCCTGTCGGTCACCGTGTCAGTCACCGTGTCCGTGACGGTCGTCGCACTGGCACCGGCCGGACAGAACCCGCACACGCCGTAGATGGGGTTGCAACCCTCGCCGCAGTACTCGGTCGAGTTGCCACAGTACCCGTTGGCCGAGCAGCAGTCGCCGTAGACCGATCCCAGGCAGGTGAACTCGCCTCCGCAGATGCCGTCGCTGCCGTCGGGGCTGGGAATGAGGCCCATAGTGGCCAGCGGCACACGAGCCGAAGAAGAGGTGCTGGCATGGCTGGCGTTGCTGGCGTTGCCAGAGTGGCCTGCCGGATCGGTAGGCGAGGCGTGCGAGACGGAAGAATTGGAAAAGAAGGGAGCCGTAGTCACCGTAGTGGGCGAGGCGATGGTGGTCGAGAGGGCCGAGCTGGGGCTGGGCTCGGATGACAGGGGTGAAAGGGAAGAGCGGGATGGTGGCGGTGAGGCAGCTGTAGCAGCTGTAGCAGCTGTAGCTGGCGCCCCATCTGCTGTGCTGACGCAGTAGGACGATCCCTGGCTGAGTGTGCAGCTCTGCACGGCTGGGTTGATCTGCAAGAACTGCGAGACGGTCAGGCCGTGGGCCGTGGCCACCGAGACGCATGAGTCGCCCGGCTGGGCCGTGATGGTCTGCGTGCAGGTCCCAGCCGCCAGGCTGGACCGGCCGTGCTGTCCAGCCGAGTCTGTCTTGGCGGACTCCTGGGCATGGACAACAGCAGACCTTACCAGGGACAAGAGGAGCAGGCCTTGTTGCCAGAGCCGAAACAACGGCATGGTGTTTGGTGTCATGATATGCTATCCGTCACTGAAGTGGCCAGACTTGGCTTCCGTCGACCAGAGAGAAGGTGAGGGCATAGAGGAAAGTATATAGAACAAGGGGGGGGGGAACTGGTCTCAGAATACCCTGAAACTCTAAACATATTTTATATTAGAGTACGTGGATTCTTGCCGGGATTGGGACGGCCAGAGACGCGGAAAAGGATCACTGAAAAGGAAAAAACAGAGTTTGCCATCAAAGACAGAACCCTATCTGGAATTGTTCCCGCCAGCAGCTTGGCGAATCTATTTTCAGAAAGATGGAGAGAACCTGGAGAGAGCAACGGCAAAGACACTCTGAGGCAGCCAGACTAGCATGATCACCTCTTGAGAAGATGCAGATGCGGGAACACAGTCTCCGGGGGAGCATAGTGATGGTGGTAGCAATGCTCTATTGGATGCTATATTGGGAGGAAAAGCGAGAGAGAATGATAGAAAAAAAAAATCAATATTCGACCACAATTAACCTAATACCCAAAGGGTCTGAAAACCCGGAATTAGCCAGAGGAGCAGTTTCGGAAACGAGAGGAGCTGTAGACAGCTGACTGCCAAGGCTGAAGCTGAATTCATACTATAAATCTGTTGACATCACGGCTAAAGTCTATCCTTTTCAGAGAAGCGTGCTTCGCAAAAAATTGCCAATACTTTCACAACTCGTAGACGTCTGCTATCGATTAATTGGACAGAACAGAAATGTCACTCCAGACAAGAAAACAACATTAAAAAAACAGGTAAAGAAAGGGGAGTGCAAAAAAAAAAAAAACAATACAAGCTCCCCCCCCCTTGCGGATATCATTCATCGTAAACCCATACCAAAAACGCCATGGCCTTTTGACCCCTTACCTTATGTAGAGGCAAACTATAGGAGCACTCTCCCCCCCTGGCCATTAGTTTCAAATATAATGGCTGGCACCCTCACTCTCGTCATCGTCGTCTCCAAGCTTGTCTGCACCATCGTCATCCTCGTCTACAGCCCAGTCGCGCCAACCCTCGCCGCGGATCCAGCTGACACCCTTGCGCCACGATGGCTCGCGCACGGCTCTTGGCTCCTGCTCATAAGCCGTGCCAATGAGCAGCAGTGCTGCCACGAAGACGACCACGTCGCCGCCGCGCGACGGCGACTGCCACCAGCCGCGCTTGACACCGACGCGCACTAGACTCTCGACACTGGCGCGTGCCGAGTACAAGAACAGGGCACGGCCGTGGCGGCGCTCGAGCCAGCCCCAGAGACCGCCGAGGAAGCCGCCGAGAAAGAAGCGCTGGGTGGAGAGCATGCGGCGCGGCAGCCAGGCCTGGAAGAAGCAGATGGATGCCCACGATGTCGCCAGGGCATTGGTGGCAAATGCAGCCGAACGCAGGGCGCGCGATACGACGAGTCGCTGGATCGCCTGTAGTGGTGCGTCGTGTAGAGCGGCAGTGAGGCGCGGCAGTCGTGGGATCTGCAGTGCCGTGTAGAGGACGAGGAAGAAGCGGACCAGAGACGGAAAGGAGCGCAGCCAGAACATGAGCAGTGTCCGTCCGCAGGACGGGTCGTCGGGGTGCAGCGTTGCACAGCTGAGCGACTTGATGAGCGGGTGTGCCCGGCCAGCGAGTGGCCGCACTGCTGTGACGGCGGCAGCGGCGGCGGCAGCTGACGCAGCCGATGCGGAGGAGGAGATGGGCGGCGAAGGTAGAGTGATCAGCTGTGCTATGTCTTTGCCGGGGAAGAGAGCCGGGGACGCAAAAGCCGGCCAATGGGCCTTGGCCATGGCAGCCAGCGCATCGACAACCGCATAGGGTCCCGGCCAGTGGGCAGCGACGCCGGCCGGGACATCTGCCGGTGGCGGGTGCAAGAACGTGTTGGTTGCCAGGGTGTGGTTGAAGATGAAGTTGCCGTAGGGCAGCGGAAAGCAGTCGCGGTCGAAGACGGCGGCGTGCAGGAGCTGTCCAAACGCGAGAGGGGACAGCATCCACGAGCCCCACCACCATGGCCGCGGTCGGGGACGGGCCTGTAGCGTCAGAGACGTGAGACTGGCGTTGCTGACAGAGCTGGCGGAGAGCGCGCTCTTTGCGGCGCCGACGGCCGACTTGACAGCCACAGGGACCATATCGACGCCCCAGATGGCGCCCGAGTCCTCGGCCGCGTTCCAGGCGAACTCGAGGCCCCGGAAGATGGCCATGATGGCGATGGTGAGGCGGAAGCGTGCCGGAGCCATGCCGAGGGCGAGACCGGCGAGAGAGGCGCCGGCTGCGGGCGCATAAGGTGACGTCAGCGCTGCGGCGGTGCGGGGATTGCGCACGCGAAACGGGAGGGCGGCGGGATCGAGCAGGGTTGCGCGCAAGCGGGTGAAGAAGCGGAAGAGGAGGCGGTAGAGGAGGAGGATGGCAGAGAGGGAGAGGGACAGGCGGAGAGTCGGTGATTTGTGCAGTGGTTCTTTGGAGGGTCTAATCTGTTAGAGAGAGAGAGAGGAGAGGAGAGGAGAGGAGACTTACGGCTTCTTCTTAAAGATGCGGCGCTGCAGGGCCTGGTAGACCTGCAGTCCACTGGCCGTGGCGATAAAGACACGGAGGGCATGGCGCACGGCGCGGGAGTTAAAGTCGTCGGCGCCGCCCTTTGCGGAAGCATCAGCTTGCCGGAGCTGCGAGTCAGACGCTGACTCAGCCGTCTTTTTCCCCTTTTTCTTTCTGGACGGCCCATTCATGATCCGGTCGACCGTGTCCACCGAAGGCACTCGACGGCGGACGGCGCGCGACTTGGACAGCACGTACTTGTGCAGGGCGGCATATTCGCTGGCCGAGATGGTATAGCGGAGGGCATTTCGAAGGATGGCCTCGTTGGCCGGGGACTGGGCTGTCCGGGGCGCCGTCGCCGCGCTGGCAGACGACGCCATGATGCGAGCGAGGTGGAGACGTGAGGTGACAGGAGAAGACGCTCGGGCAAGAGAGCAGTCGAGCGAGCAGTCGAGCAGAGTCGATCTTTTCGATGGTTTTTTGAAATTGTTTCTCGAAATTCAAGGAAAAAAAAGGAAGAAATAGAGTCAAGAAAGAAGAAGGAAAACAGTAAAAAAAAAATAATAAACAGTCTCGTTAGCGCGTTCGACACGTCGCTATCGAGTAGAGAACAGAAAAAGAAGCCAGGAATGCTGCCCGACGATGGAAATTTCGCAATGTAGGATTATTATGGCATTGATAACGGGGGGGTGGAAATAAATTGAACAAAAAGCGCGTCAGAAAGCAGCTTTACACGTGCCCCTTGGGTAGGGAGACTGCCACAGGGGAGAGAGCCTCGGCTGCCAATAAGAGCGCCAATGTGCCTTCCTCATTTGAAGACACCCCCGCAGTTGCCCCATCCGTTCTCTCCTTTTACTCCGTAATCTTCTCTCCCCGTCTGCAGGAAAGTCACGTGATCTAGAAATGTCATCATACCTCCCAATGCAACATCTAAAAAGTACACCAATATGATCGTTTGTTCTTACAGGGAAAGAAAAGAAGAAATGCAACGCTAAACTCCAACCGAAAACCCCAGATTCTAATCATGAGATAACCCCTCCAGCATGCGACCAGCCCATGACACGTCACCCACTCACACAGTCCGTCTCGTTCAGTGTCCATTCTCCAGTTCGAGCTCTTTCTGTATTGACCGCTCTGATTGGTGGGCGTCTGGCCAGTTTGGCGTGTCTTGCGAGTCTTGCGAGTCTCTGCTCTGCGACACGGGCTCTTGCCGTAGACTGCGCCCCCGTCGAAACACTCCAGGACGCATGAGGGCGCGCAGTATCGGGATAGACGCTGCCATGATGGTCACAGCGCCCTCGGCCGTCCCGAAGATGAAGAGCGTCACATTTGTCGCTGCTGGATTAGTTGTCTGAGGGAAACAAGACAAATGAAAAGCGAGAGTGGCATTCTGACCTACCAATGTCTGGATTGCCAATGGCAAAGAGGGCAGAAATCTTCAGTAAAGACGACACGCCGGCACTGCAATAGTCAGCAGGGAACTGGTGAAAAAAGGCTCTCCTTGTGCGAGGACGACTTACAAGATGCCCATGCTCATGGCAAAGAGAGCACCGTATTTCTCTCTCTTGCTGAGCTGCGAGTTCCAGATGAGAGGCCATGGCAGCAGAGCCAGGACAATGTCCATGACACCAGAGTAGGCTGCTTTGTTAGAGTTCGCTCTCTCCATCCTACTCGCAATCGTACTCGTACTCACCAGACATAAAGAGCCCGTACTGCCTCATCACGCTGCTGGGCAGACAGCGTCCCTGCACGGTGATATCCCACAACTTATTTACTGGCCAGCACTGTAGGAACTGCAAGGCCGCGCTCGCACCCATGACCAAGTTGACCGTCACGAGGATGAACCATACACAGCCCCGGATCCAGCTGCCCCTGGAAATTCGCAAGAGCGTCAGGCTAAACGAAGTCTTGCTCCAGACGGCTGCCAGGATGGACCCAAACCCGGCAATGTAGTTGAGAACAATGACTTTGCGAAAGTTGTGTGGCAAGATGTCCTGGTTGTGTCTACCGAAGCCGAGCTCTACCGAGGCCGACTGCACGGAATTAGAAAATATGAGGGCAACCTGGCAGTCCAGTGTCAGTCTCCGTCTCCAGTCGTCCTGTTTTTTAAAAAAAAAACAAATTTTCTCCCTCTCAATACATTTACTCACCCAGCTGGCAATCAAAAAGTAGTCGTCCCACCACAGAGACCGACTGCACGAGACTTTGCAAAAAATCCGCAGGCCCAAAAACAAGGTGGCGAGCCCTGCCAACAGCCAGATGGTGCGGTTCAGTTCGGGGCCGAGGTCAGCAGTAGAGGAAAGGGCGCCTGAGAAGTGCTTCATACTGGCACGACTGTCTGCTCCTCGTTTGGTGATACTAGGAGTGGTGAAGAGAGAGAATGAAAAGAAGTGAATGCGGAACTCTGAAAAGAGGCATTCCTTCCGTAAGACGAAGCAAGAGGTGGAAGAAGAAAAATGAGAAAAAGGAGAAAAATAAGAAAAAAAAACTTGTAAAGAAATTGAAAAAGAAGTGGGAGGAGGTACTTGTCGCTTCTTTTCTCTTGGGATACAAAGGTATGGTGGTGGAGACCAGAGCACATCTGTGAGAAGTGTGCGGATCGCTACCGGACTCTACTTTGTATGATACATGAGCGGAATGTATGATACGAAGACAACGGTCGATCTTGTGGTGATCTACATGCGAATTCTGGCAACTGGAATGCTCAATGGCTGCTGAGCAGACAAGATAAATGGCTTTTCCTGTCATTGTCTGGAAAGGAAATAAAAGACCAAAGAGACGAAAGGCTTATAATCAACAAGAACAAGAAAATAAACAGACTAGAATGAAGCGAGAATACTGTGGCTTTGACATGGAAAGCGATGCGGCCACATTGGACTCGATGATGCTCACTGGATGTTCACTGAATGATGCTCGCTTTCTCTTTTCCCGCGTTTCCGATTTCACTCCCCGTCTCTATGCCGACCAGAGTCTCCAAAAGACTGGTCAGCCATGGCTAGCGGTACTATGTATGATGTTCTACCCGGTCCCTTAATTAATCCCCAAGGCTGCTTAAAACAATATCCGGGGACGTGTTTTATGGGGAAGCCGAAATATCATCTGCTGTACTCGTAGTCGTCCTGCATCTCATGATGATGAGACTCTTGGCCTTTTCTCAAAATACGAGTACTGCGTGCAATGTTCTGTGGTGGTGTCTTGTCTCGCTAGAAGCTACGGCTTTTTCTGCCCTAGAACCACCTAAATTAGCCCATCAGCTCCCATTGGCTCAGTGGTCTAGTGGTATGATTCGCGCTTCGGGTAATCCCCTTTGCATCCCAATGTAAAATGTGCGAGGTCTCGGGTTCGATCCCCGACTGAGCCCAATGACTCTCGATTTATTTTTTGATCTTCTTCTTCCTTTTTTTTTTATTTTTATTGTCTTCCGCCAGTCTGTCTTATATACAACATCATCTCTTCTCGTTCAAATACGACATCATCCCCTTCATTTCGCCGGCTCAATTGCTTGTGGATAGTCAAACACTTGCGTCGGGTCATAGGCAGCCTTGACTTTTTGCAGCTTGGGAAGGCTGTCGCGGTAGTAGACTTGCTGGGCATACGTGCGGTTCATGCTGGGATCGGCATAGTTGATGTACATGCCCCATTGGCTCTCGTTGAGATTCTTGCTAAAGGCATTGGCCCATCCGTCGAGAAAGCCGAAGCCGTTAGCAGGATAGGCCCCGGCGCCGATGCGGTCGTAGAGCTCGTAGAGGAAGAGCTTGTCGCGGTGCGCAAAGGATGTTTCTGCCGCGGCGATCTTGGGGATGTAGGCGTTCTTGTCTCCGTGCATGTCAATGATAATGTACCATTGCCGGTTAATGGCTTTGGCCTGTGAGAGCCAGTACGAGCAGACGTCCTGCAGCGCGGCAGGAGGAAGAGCCGTCGTGGCCATGGATTTTGAATAAAAGGTTTCGTGCTGAATGTCAGACGAGTAAAATTTAAAGAGTCAAAGAAAATCAAAAAAAATCAAAAAAAAAATCAAAAAAAGACATACCAGGTTGTATGGATGAGACACATCGACACGGTCACCATTGTCATAAGCCGCAAAGCCGCCGTTCCAGTCCGTCTGCCGGCTCTGCGACAGCGACGTGCCGAGCTTCGTCATCAGCGGCGAGATGGCTGCCGTCAGGGCCGATGCGTTGCCGTGGTAGAGACCCTGGATCTGCGTGTTGTAGCTGCTGCCAAAGATGCGAAAGTTCATCTCCTGCGGCATGCCGCCCGCCTGCAGCCAGTCCTGCAGCGCTGCCCAGCCGCTGGCACACTGGCTGACACCGTTCCACGGCAGCGTCGCCTGGAAGACGGTCAGCTGCGTCGGCGCCGCAAACGTGTTGTAGTAAAAGGTCGTCACGACGCCAAAGGACGAGCCGGCGCCACGCAGAGCCCAGAAGAGGTCCTGGTTCTCCGTGGCCGAGCAGTTGACGACCGTCGAGTTGGCCAGCACGACGGTGGCACCGGCCATCCAGTCGAGAGCCAGGCCGTGCGAGTGCGAGCTGAAGCCGAAGCCGCCGTGCAGCGAGTGGCCCGCGAGTCCAACACCAGGACAGGTCCCGTGGCTGATGGCCCGGCCGCCCTGCTTGTAGAGCTCCGTAAAGACGTGGCCAAGGCGAGCGCCTGCCTGGATCTCGGCCACATTGGTCGTCGAGTCCAGCGTCACCTTGTTCCACCGGTCTAGCTCAATCACCATGTGCCCGTTCTCGCCGCCGAGGCCAAATGACGCATAGCTGTGGCCGCCGCCCTTGGGGTTCACTTTCACGCCCAGCTTGGCCGCGCAGGCCACGGCCGCCTGGACGTCTGCCAGCGTGCTGGGAACCACAATCGCGGCCGGCGTGTACTGCAGTCGCGTGTTGAACGGCGCCACATCCTGTGACCACTCCGTACTGCCCTTGGCGTCTACCGGAACATGGGCTTCGGCGAGACAGTCATCAATGGCGGCGCCGGCTGCTGCCGTGGCCAGAGCGAGCACAAGAGCTCCGAGCTTTGTCATGTTGTAAAGCTCTCAGCGTCCTTTATCTGTTTTTTTTTTCCTTTCCTTTCACGGAAAATAGCAGGCTTTGCTACTGAAGGAAGATGGTCAAATAACTGTTATCTTTTAGATCTTTTGATCTCTTAAAGGAGTGACGAACCGGACGTGAGGAAGACGATGGCGGAGGAGCTGGACAACGAACAGCAGACAATGAGCCCACCTGATCTGACCTGATCTGTTTGAATGGCTGGGCACTTTATTGCACAGCTCATAGTTGGGACGTTTTCGTTGGTATGGCTGATTAGGAGAGTATATTCGGACACATTGCGGCTTGATGGTGTGCCTTTTTCATATTTGCAATGTTCCGACTGGAAGATGGCACGTTGGACTCTTCCGTCAGCTGTTGCTATTGCTTCTGTTTAGAGACGAGGAGAGCAGAACCAACGCTATGAGAAAATGGGAGAGACCAATTCAGAATAGAGTACGGCACTGATATGAATAGGACGGATAAAGACACGAGAAAAAGGGGCAGCAATATCCATATTGGGCTCTGCGGCTGTTTGTGGGGTACATGTATTGATGTGTGTAATTCAGGCTGCAGGGGAGCTTCATGCCATTTTTATTAACCGGACTTGGCTTCCCATGTGGTCTTCATCTTGCCAATGAGGCTGTGTGCAAGGCCGAAAATGTGTGGTTGAATTTGTGACTATTCCGGAGGCGCCAAGACTTCACCCGAGACCTGGTTCTCCGGCTCCGACTCCACCGGGCCGGCTCCGCATCTCGTGTAGAGGCTCTAATGTAAGTGAACTGTATAACCATCCAATAGTTCACCATAAAAAAGTGCTAGACAGACACTCTACCGATCTCGAGAGATGGTCTCTTTTCGCCGGACCTGCTCGCGTCATACTCCACAGCCAAGGCGTCATCCCTGGCTGGTGTAAAAGTCGAACGACAACCAGACAATACCACACAACAGCGTCTGATGGACATTGCCCTAGAGCGGGATGTCGTGCTCTGCATCGGATTGCACCTTTGACGGATTTGAGTGATAAAGTGATGAAGAAAGTCCAAGTAATTCAGAGTAGATTGTAGACTTTCATTTCACTGTGAATTTGCGTACCAATCAAAGGAATAGCGAAAAAGCTCTCATTTGTTTACACAATTGTGCCCACGTGATGCCTGCTAGGACACTCTTTCCCGTCCGCCGAGTGGCCGTGATCGGCGCCGGCATCTCCGGAGTCAACTCTGCAGCCCATCTGCTTGCCGAAGGACTGGATGTCACCGTCTTTGAACGGTCGCCAGTAGCAGGCGGCGTCTGGTATGATAAGAAAAGAGGAAAAGGAGAAAGAAGAGAGAGAAATAGCTGACATCACAAGGGTCTTTGATTCAAAGCTTCCTCTGGAGCCCACCTATCCTTCGGCCAAGCCGTCCGAGGCTGATTCGACCTTTTTTCACGTCCCGGACAATGTCGACCCGCACATTTTCCACGCACCGCCTGGGTATGATAGGACTCTGAGCAGATACATATCTACACACAGACGCACACACAGATACTAACCTTGCCAGGGCTTGCTACGAGGCCCTAAAGAACAATGTCGCCACCGAACTGCTCGAGGTATCATACAATAAGTGGAAGCCCGGCACAGAATCCTTCACCTTGCATGCCAATTTGGCAGAGTACATCCAGGACACGGCGGCCAAGTCGGGCGTCCGAGAACGGACCTTGTTCGATACCAAGGTCGATCACCTCGAGAAGGTCAACGGTGTCTGGAAAGTGACGACGAGCACGTGGGACTACAGCAAAAAAACAGCCACGGCCAGAGACTGGGTGAGTCTGAGAGAGGCGCAAGCTCGCCTGCTCCACCATCTCTGCTAACAGACACAGACGTTTGACGCAGTCGTCGTAGCCTCCGGACACTACCACGCCCCCTGGGTGCCGGGTATTGAAGGGCTCTCTGCCTGGAAGACGGCCTTTCCCGAGCGTGTGCAGCACTCCAAGGGCTACCGCAGTGCGCGTGGCTTTGAGAACCAGACGGTGCTGCTCATTGGAGGCAGCGCGTCCGCGACAGACATTGCCGTCGAGGTGGCGCCCGTGGCCAAAAAGGTGTGGCAGTCGACCCGCAACGGCCGCTTTGACCACCCCGAGTCAGTGCTGCCAGAGAACGCCGAGCGCATTGGCGAGGTGCGTTCGTTTGGCATCTTGCCCCCAGACGCGTCAGACAGCACCACATCCAGCGCGGCTGCCATCCCTGCCACGGTGACGCTCCATGACGGCCGCACACTCGAGGGCATCGACCGCGTCGTCCTCGCCACCGGCTACCAGTTCACGCTGCCCTTCCTGCCTCACCTGCACCGTGACGGTGTCGCTCCCGAAGCTGCCGACGAGCAGGTGCTCGTGACCAGCGGCCAAGAGCTGCACAATCTGCACAAGGACATTTTTTATATTGCCGACCCCACGCTCGCCTTTGTCGGGGTGCCCTTTTTTACGGCCACCTTTTCCCTCTTTGAATTCCAGGCCATCACGGTAGCCGCCGTCTTTGCAGGCAAGACGGCCCTGCCTTCTGAGGCGGAGCAGCGCTCAGAGTACCGCCAGCGACAGCTCGAGAAGGGGTTTGGGAAGCCCTTCCACAGCCTCTGGAAACAGGACGACGTCTATGCCCGTGAGCTGATGGCCTGGGTCAACGAGGGTCGGGCACCGGCGGATCGTAAGCCGGACGGCTATTCGGACGAGTGGCTGGTATTGCGGGAGAAGATGGCTCTGGTAAAGGACCGCAAGAATATTCACTTTGAGGAGAATACGCTGAATGTAAAGGCATAGAGGAGATGGCCAGAAATATCCATGTATGATTAATGACGAAGCAAGAAAAAATGTGAAAAAATGTGAAACTTTGCTATTCAAGGGAGAATGATGAAAAATTCTGATTTCAAAAGGAAAAATGGCAATACGAGATGCAAAAGATCAAATGAGTGCAAAAAAATCTCCAGGGGGCGAATCGAACGCCCGACTCTCGCGTAGACAGTAAACCATTACAGCGCGATGCCATAAACCAACTAGACCACCCGGAGTTGTTGCCCCCAGCGTCCGAATCCACAGCTATGAAGCCACGAAATGAGAAACGGGCGTCGTGAATTATGACTAAGCATTCATGACCTGTATCGTCAAGTCGTCCATTCTACGATGTAAAATTAAAAAGCTCTCTATAAAAGTAGGCAAGGTGAGTGGCGGTGGAATGTGTTATGGAACCTGCCCTGCATCTAGACGTAAACATGGATAATGGTCTATGCTAAACTCTTAGTTGATGACCTTCAAAGGCCATGGCTTAGAAGCACTCGGTATTGCTCATGATAAGAAGTGGCACCTTGCAGCCTCTTTCAGTACGTGCAGCCGTCAGCCTTGAAACAGATCTTACCAAGGGGTCAGTGGCCGGTCTACATGGGGTGGCCACCGGGTGTGGATACTGGTAGACAGGGTTGCTGCTCAGTACTTATGCAAAGCCTTGTAAGCCCATAATGTTTCACACTGCCGGCAGTAGTGATGGCATGGAAGGCATCGGAGCAGCACGAGCTCCTCTTCTACGTATAGATTTTAGAAATTTCTCTTTTCGGATGTACAAAATGACTAATCAATCTCACGACATCGCCATCACCTCATTTGTCTTTTTCTCATGCAAGAGCATTGTGCTTTCTGCAATTTATTCTCAGTCTCTGCATTCGCCCTTTTTGATTTGCCGTGTATCTCTTGGCCGTTCCCGTCCTCATATCGTTATCTTTGAGCACCACGAGCTCCTGAAACCAGAGAAGACAATGGCTGGCGATCATTATGCGCCGACCAAAGAGGTGGGGGATAGGGGTGATCGCACAGCAAATGGACTCGTGGACTCTGGCTGTATCCCGCGCCTGTGTCCCAGATGTGTATCATGGGCCAGAATTCAGATAAGAATTTGGATTATTATTGCCCAGCCAAGGCCAGGAAATAATATGCAGATATCGGCAGTGATGTTACCGTGCTCCCTTGGGCGACGTCTGGTCAGAATCACAGAGAGGAGATTGCATAGACAAATTGAATTTCCGGCCATGCGGAAAGCTATATTGGTGCTGTAGCCAGCGTAGACTGTCTTGTCCCATTCATCTGGAAGAGATGGCTGTCTTTGTTACGGCCCAGTGCTTCCGCGCAAGTTGATCTTGTGTTTTTGTGTTTTTCAGTTCCTGTGCTTGTTTTATTTGTATTCTTTGATTTTCTTTCCTCTTTTCTTTCTTCTCCATTGCTTGTCAAATACCCCTGCACTGGTTTGATTTTACATCTACGTTGAAATGGCAAGCAATTCTCCCATCTCCGCAGGCGGAGAAGCAAGGGCAGTGCCCGGTCTATTGGCCGACCCGGCAGCCAGCAATTCCAGCGAGTCGCTCGTGCGAGTCGCCACGGAGGCATCCGACCTGCCCCTCAAGACGACATCCAATACCACATCTATGGCCAGCCCCGGCGAGCCTGCCACGGACCGTGATGTCGAGAGGAACACAACCACGACGGGTCCAGCCAGCGTGGAGGACATTGCTCTCAAGGCACTGCACGTGGATGACGACCCGACGCTGAATCCGTGGACGCTGCGCATGTTCATTCTGGGCCTGGGCCTGTCTGCGTTCGGCTCGGCGCTGGCCACGATTTTCCTCTTCAAGCCGCAGTCGGTGTCGGTGTCGGTGATTTTCCTGACCGTCATCAGCTACTTTTTGGGCAACGGTATGGCGGCCGTGCTGCCATCGGGCAAGGGCTGGCGTTGGCTCAACCCGCACTCCTTCAACTCCAAGGAGCACCTGGCCGTCATCATCATGTCGAGCTCAGCATCCTCCGCTGCCTACGCTACCGAGGTCCTAGCCGCACAGAAGCTGTACTATGGTGTCGTGCCCAGCGCTTCCGTGGCCATTCTCCTGCTCTTCTCGTCCCAGCTGCTCGGCTACGGCATGGCCGGCATGCTGCGGCGCAGCCTGGTGTACCCGACGCGCATGTTCTGGCCCTCGGTGATCCCGCTGAGCACGCTCGTCGAGACGCTGCACCGACGGTCTGATGCGGCAAAGGAAAAGGGACAGGGGGAGGGCGGAAGGGACACGCCCAATGACATGCAGAAGCGCTTCCGCTTCTTCTGGATCATCTTTGGAGCCGTGGCCGTCTGGGAACTGTTTCCGCAGTATATCATGCCGGTGCTGACGGGCGTCAGTGTCGTGTGTCTGGCGCAGCGCAACAGCCTCGTCGTGACCAACATCTTTGGCGGCTCTAGCGGCAACGAGGGCCTCGGTCTGCTCGCTCTGAGCTTTGACTGGCAGTACATTACGACGTCGGCCTTTTTCTTGCCGCTCGTCACCCTCCTCAACGGCTTTGGCGGCTACATTGGCTGCATGGCTCTCTTCATTGGGCTCTATTATGGCAACGTGTGGCAGGCCAAAAAGTTCCCCTTTCTGTCCCAGCAGCTCTTCTCCGCGTCCTCGACGGCCGAGGCCTTTGCCGTCTACAACCAGTCGGCCATCCTCGACGCCAACTTGGAGCTCAACCGCACGGCCCTCAAGCTCGAAGGACTGCCTTTCTTTGCCGCAAGCAACGCCTCCTACCTCTTGACGACCAACCTCAGCGTGGCCGCCACCGTGCTGCACATCTACTTCTGGCACTACGATGCCGTGCGCATGGCCTTTCACCTGCCGTGGCGTCTTCCCAAGCAGTCCGACGTGGCTCAGCTGCGGTCCAGGGTGCCCAGCCTCGCACAGGTGCGGCAGAATATCCATCCCAAGCGGCTCTTTGGCTGGCAGGCCTTTCACGATGAGGACAGCAGCAGCAGCAGCAGCAGCAGCAACAACAACAACAACAACAACAATACCAACCAGACAACACGCCGGCCGGTGGACAATGACCCGCACTACCTCAAGATGCTCGCGTATGCCGAGGTGCCGTCGTGGTGGTACCTAGGCGTACTCACCGTATCAACCTTTATAGCCCTAGGCTGCATCTACAGCCTACAGTCGACGCTGCCCTGGTGGGGATTCCTCATTGCCACGTCGCTCTCCTTTCTCGCGACGCTCTTCTTTGGTGCTCTCTCGGGGCTGCTGGGCTTCGGCGTGCCCATCACGTCGCTCATCCAGCTGATCGGCGGCTATCTGCACCCCGGCCGGCCGGTGGCCAACATGTACTTTGTTCTCTTTGGATCCAATGCCCACGCACAGGCACTCTCGCTCGTGGCCAATCTCAAGCTCGGCCAGTATGGCAAGCTGAGCCCGCGCTGCAACTTTGCCGTCACTCTCATCGGCACGCTCCTCGGCGCCATCATCAACTACGTCCTGATGAACTCCATCACCGACAACCAGCGCGACATTCTGCTGAGCATCCAGGGCACCAACATCTGGTCAGGCCAGGTCATTCAGTCGTTTAATTCCCATGTGAGTCTTCCGTCTTCCCTCTCTTTCTTGTCCTCTCCGCCTGACAGCTAGGCCATTGCTTTTGGCGCTCTCTCCGAGTTCATGTTTAGTGCCGGCCGCACATACCAGTGGATCTTGTTGGCGCTGCCCCTCGGTCTGTTCTTCCCGCTGCCCTTCTATTTCCTTCATCGCCGCTTCCCCAACATGCACTTTGACTCAGTCGTGACGCCCGTGCTCTGCTGGTATCTCGGCTACCTGTCGGTCGGCATCAACTCGAGCGTGCTCGTCTACTTCGCCCTCGGCTTCTTCATCCAGTTTTATGTGCGCAAGCACCACTCCACCTGGTTCCTGCGGTACAACTTTTTGCTCGCCGCTGCCATCAGCGGCGGTACTGAGCTGCTCGTCTTTGTCACCACCTTTGCCGTCCAGGGAGGCAGCGGCAAGGAGGTGCCCTTCCCGCCGTACTGGGGCAACAACTTTCAGAGCGGCAACTTTGATTACTGCGCCCTGAATCCAGCTCTGTCTGCGGGATCGTGAGGCGGATGAGTGCTCCTGGATGAGATTTCTTGATAGATGTACTGATAGATGCTGGGTCTCTGATTGTTTACTTTGATTGTTTTGCTGTTTCATATCGTTTCGTTGCTTTGTTTTATTCACAGCCTCTTGTTTTCTCGCTCTCCAACCTCCATTATTATCAATCCAACTCTTCACATGCTTCAGGAAACCTTGGCGTAAGCCGCGAGTTCTTACGTTAGATATCACGTGATTCCGTTCGACCGGGTTGTCTTTCTCCGCGGACGTCTCGTCTTTCGTTTAGCTTCTTGCTCTTGTTCATCTGCAAAAGTACTCTGTGCTCTCCCCTCATCATACAGTCATGGCCTCTCCTCTTGCAGCCGTGCGACGCGCGGCAGAGCTTCGGCGTCTTCTGCATGAAGCCCTGCCCTGGACCCAGTCTCCCCTCGTCATTGGGGCGCCCATGCGCACCATCGCGAGCCCGGCGCTCGCTGTGGCCATCAGCCGGGCAGGCGGCCTCGGCTTTATTGGCGCCGGCGGATCGCCAGAGAGCGTCAACACGGATCTCGAAGAGGTCAAGGCGTTGCTAAAAAACCAGAGCTTCCCAGCCTACAAAAAAATAGCCAAGACGGAAAGGGAAGCGAAACTGGAGCCGGATTTCCTGCCCGTGGGTATCGGCCTGCTCCTGTGGGACAGCGACCTCGACATGGCTGCTGCTGCTGTGGCACGTTACCGGCCCTGTGCCGTGTGGCTGTATGCGCCTCGTGACGGCCAGCCGGAGCTCGACCGCTGGACGCAGAAGCTGCGGGAAGCCTCGCCGGGCACGCAGGTTTGGATCCAGGTGGGCACAGTCCGCGAGGCCGTGGAGGCCGCAGCCAGTGCGCAGGCTCCAGATGTGCTCGTGATGCAGGGCAACGAGGCCGGCGGACACGGGCGCGCACATGACGCCATTGGGTTCATTACGCTGCTCCCCGAGGTGGCCGACCGGCTGGGCGAGATGGAGGCCAGCGGACAGACGCAGCGAGACATTGCTCTGGTGGCGGCCGGCGGCATCGTCGACGGCCGAGGTGCGGCTGCCGCTTTTGGTCTCGGCGCTGCGGGCGTCGTCCTGGGTACGCGCTTCCTCGCAGCCTCCGAGGCCCGCATCGCGCCAGCCTACCAGGCCGAGGTTGTCCGTGCCTCCGAGGGCGGTGCGGCAACGGGCCGCACGCTGCTCTACAACCACCTACGCGGCACCTTTGGCTGGCCGCCGGCCTACAGCCCTCGCGCCGTGCTGAATCAGAGCAGCGTTGACGAGCGCGCAGGTGTGACATTTGAGGAGCTGCAGCGACGCCACGACGAGGCTGTCGGCAAGGGTGGCCTGGCCGCCTGGGGGCCAGAGGGCCGTGTGGCTACCTATGCCGGAGCAGGAATTGGACTTGTCCGCAGCGTGCAGGATGCGGCGGAAATTGTGGAGAGTGTGCGAGATGAGGCCAAGACAATTCAGAGCCTGTTGGCAGGATTGTAAAGATATCTCAGAGGAAATGAAAAAGGATCTAATCCTGCAGAGACTATGATGAGCTACATCTTATAATGAGAGACTTGAATTGCTTAGTTTAAGCTGCATCGCTTGTGTTGTTCTAAGATGATATACATTTGTGAAGCCACTGTTTTCAACCAAAGCCAAAAAAATTAAGGCAAAAAACATACAGCAGCAGATGAAGATTAGACGGAGAAAATTATGTTTCTCCTTTTGACAAAAAACTGCTAAAAACTCAAGACACCTTTTTTTAAGAGACCCTTATTTTTTAGGACTGGTCCCAAATGTCCAGGAACTATCCCAGTTGTACAGCTGTCCTGGCTTTGAGATTTCATTATTTACGCGTTTCCATTCGGGGCTGTAGGTTAGCAGAGAACCAGGAGGGAAAACTATGGGTGAAAGCATTAAACACATACTGGTTGATGCCGTCTGGGTAGTCGTGTGCTTCAATGGCCACGCACGAGCTCCTTCCCACCGTCTTGACGTCTTTCAATCCCTGCGTGCTCTTGAGCGGTGCAGAGCCATCCATCCAGTAGCACGTGTACAGCGTCAGTCCCGGCTGGTTCGTCCGCAGCTCGCCCCAGATGCCATTGTACGCACTCTCCAGCCGAGCTACGGGGGCATCTGCGGGCGCATCTTCGATGAGAAAGTAGCCGTTGTAGCCGCTGCACCCTCCACCGCCGTTGCAGTTGCCGACAAATCCCGGGTTGCTGTCGGCGTGACCTAGCTGCAGGCCTGGCTGCGAGGAAAAGTCGTTGACGGACAGCGGATCCGCCGTGAGAATTTTGCCAGTGGGAACGGCACCGCTGTCGCCCTCGAGGTAGCGGCTGGAGTAGGGGAGGTAGAGAGTGTGGTTCCAGATCTTGGCGTTTGCGTTTGGGTCGCGGTAGGCGTCCAGGTTAAAGTAGGTGTGGTGGGTGAGCATGAGAGCTGTGGGCTAGTGAGCAGCAGAAGAGGATGGAGCGTGGCAAGAAGGACCTACGTGTCTCGGCATCAGACGAGGCCTGCATGTGAATGCGGAGTGTGCTGTTCGACACTGTGTACGTGACATTGGCCTCTACATTGCCTGGGAAGCCCATCTCGGAGCCTTCCTTGTCGTAGATGGAAAAGGTGATGGAATCGTTGGTCAAGGCCGTCACGTTCCAGACGCGGTAGGACCAGTTGTTCTTGCCGCTATGCAGGGTGTTCTGGCCATCGTTTATTTCGGTCTTGTACGTCTTGCCGTCCATTTCGTAGACGCCCTTGCCGATACGGCCAACGTAGCGTCCGGGGATCGCATTGTAGACGGGGTGGCCGGGATCCTTGGCTACGCACGTCAGCCCGGTTCTCGTGTATGGCTTTTAACAAGAGATCACATACGATAGTAGGCAGCATCGTCATAGCCCAAGACGACATCTGTGGCGACGCCCTCTCGGTCATGGACGTAGAGGTTTGTCAGGGTTGCTGCATAGGGGATAAACTAATGCTCGTCAGCCACTCTGCTTTGATTCGTGCTCTTTTTCAGTCTACCTTTGCTATGATGCCTTGGGAAGTAAGCGTGTACCGCCCATCCGAGTCTGGGGGAGGAATAGTAGCTGCAGCCGCCAGAGCAGCGCACTGCAGGATGGTGGCAACAGAGCGCATGGTCGAGATTGAGGATGTGTAGAGGTGAAAATTCAAAGAGAAAGAAAAGAAAGAAAACCGAAAAGAAAAAGAAAAAAAAGAAGCACAAGAGGCGAGTGTATAAAACAAGAGCTATATAAGCTCTCTTTACGAGTACCAATAATAGAAACTAATTGCAGATGGCCCCAATATATTAGGCTGTGGGCTATAAGGATAAAGACGACAGCTAGAGAAAAGTGAGACCCGTCTACTAGAGTCTAGGGATTTCAAGGGGGTTCGCATGCTTGCCTTGTCTTTGCTCTTCTGGCTCCTGTCCTAGCACAGGCTCCGAGACAGGCCGTCTAGAGACACGGGGAAGAAGACGGAGAATGCAAAAAAGAGCTGACAGGCACTGAAAATCGGCGAGCTTGCTACACTGTCTACCAGTATGAGGAAATATGATTGTAGTTTGAGTCAACTGCAGTGAACACGGGCGGCAGCCGAGATTTCTGAGACTTCTAGCTTCTGATTCAGCAGCTCAGAGTACAGGGTCGAAAATCAGCCAAGAATACAAAGAATGATTCGAATGATTCGAAGGATCCTCCATAGCCTAGTCAATGGTTCCATCCCACTCCTCCACGCATTGTCTGAAAAGAGCAGACTACGGTGTCCAATGTATTCCATAAATCCAACCTCGCTTACATTGTCATCCCTGCTGATCAGAAATACCGTGGACTTCCTCCACTCATACGGTAATGGTGTGCACCAGCCGCAGCTTGCCAGACACCAGCCGGAACTCGTGGCTGTCGGGCAGGCCGCCAGCAAAGGCACAGAGGATGTTGCAGGACCCGATGACCTCGTCAATGACATATCGGCGGTTCGTCACCCGTCCAGACGCCGAGCCTCCGCTGGGAGCTCCTGAGCGACACGACGGCGTCACGTGAGCCGAGCCTTCGGTGCGCGCGCAAGGCGTGCCCCACGGCACCGCATTGATGGCCGTGCTGTTGCTCCACATGTCGAGGTAGGCATCGCCGGCCGCCTGGAGCGTCTCGCGGCTGCTGCGCTGGTCTTCCGGCAGCGGCGACCAATCCTCGGGCGCAATATACGACAGCGTCTTGGCCGCGTTGAAGGCCCAGTCGCCCGTCGTGGCGGCGATGGTGTCGATGAGGGTGATCTGGCCTGTCTCGGGGTCATGCTGCAGCTGCGTGCCAATCACATAGGGTCCGCCCGTGGCCACAAGCTCTGTGAAGGAGGCACAGCGCGTCGTGTCGGCGATCGTGCGGTTGTGGTCGAGTTTCAATGGCTTACTCAGCAGGCTCGCGGCGACGTCCACCTTCTTATTGTTCTGCCGGTAGTCGACGGGCGTCACTGCAGACAGCTTCTGCAGGTCGTCCAGCTTGCCAGTCGTCTGGGCTGCCATGTACGTCTCTGCCGCTGCAAATAGGCTTTCTCGCGTGCAGGCAGCCGCGGCCAGACTTACGAGGCTGACCAGGGCCGTTTGAATTGTCAGAGAGATCATGTCTTTGCTTTTTTCTGATTTTTTTTGTACTTTAAGCACCTTTATGTTGGCTTTGTAGTACTCCGCGGTCCTCTGGCCATCTCATCCCCTCGTCGCCTTCTATATATCTCGACCTCCTCTCCCTCAGTCGCCTTTCTTTTCATCTTTCATCGGCTTATCAGAGTGTTTTCCCAAATTGGCCATGTCGAAGTTAGACCTGATTCCTTCCTTCCAGATTTAGCATAAAGCCTGGAGAACGATTTAATAAAAAAAGGGTGGACGGCCTTATCCAATGACGACGCGTCTACAGAACCCCACGATATTACTAATATGTCACAGTCCACATTAGATCCACTTGAGATCTTTCGCACGTCCTCTAATTTCGACAGAACAACATCCTCTCCATGAAGTGCGATTGAGCATGAGGCTCCCGCAGCCTCAAAAACACATAGTAATGAACATGTTAATCTTAATATTCTTCTCCTCATATACCAAAAATGTCTTCTGGACGTTCTGGACGTCAACCTTCACAAGATGAAGAGTCTATACTCTCCTCGCTAACGCCAGAGCAGAGGCGATACTTTGAACGTATCGAGGCCGAATCAGAGAAAGGCAGATTGGAAGCAGAGGAACGTCTACAGGAATCAGATAAAAGCAGACAGGAAGAAGAAAATTGCAGACTAGAAGCAGAGGAACGTGAGCAACAAGATTACGCCGATTCTGCTGCTGTTCGCCAGGCCTTGGCTGCAGAGCGAGAAGAGCGAGCTGGCCTAGAAGCAGGTGAGCATACCAGTCTACTCGTCATCCGTACTTCCTAACACCAGCCCAGCACAAAATGTCGACGATTATATCACTCTGGAACACCGACGGAGCTTCTTCTTGCCGCGACTGCTGCCAAGGAAGACGGCAAAACCCAAACTAAAATCAGACGTTAGCACTACCAGTACTACGACTTCTGGCTGGACATCCATCCTAGCAAGTATTACCCGCTGCAACTGAAGCGGTGGGATGACTGCGACAATGTGCTGGCGTCTGCTTTTGATCGTATTCGCGTGGCTCTCGGCAGCCAGCAGCTATTTCCTTCCAAGAACCAAATGGATGCATTCGAAAAGAGACTTTCGGAGGATTTGCCAGAGGAATTCCTCGACTCACCACTCTATCGAACCGAGCTGAAGACCTCGTTCTTTATATACGAGGTCCTGGAAAGGCCGACATCCCGAATTCTCAATGCGTTTCTTTCGACGCAAAAGATCTTTTTTGATAACAGGAATGCTGGGGCACATCTACAATATATTACACAGTTAGGCACGCATGAGACAGGCCACAGTGCGAATGAGAGCGAGAGCCAGAGCGATGCCCAGAGCGAGAACCAAAGCGAGGGCCAGAGCGAGGGCCAGCCTTCTAGCCAGGCCAAAGATCCTACCACGCTCTTATACCGACCTTTTCTCTTTTCCGAGTTTGCAAAAGGAATGGAGGCAAGTGTTCAGCCTGCAGGAGAGCCTGTCAATTTATCCAATCTTCCTATTGGACGACTATGTGGCATGTCGATCATCGCTTGGGAGATGGGTGTAAGGAACGAACGGTGGCGAACACAGGCTCTCAAACAGCTTGCTCCGTTTCCCGAGCTCCCCAAATCAGTTTTTCAGAGCGGCAGCGTCACACCTGCATCTGAGCAGCCGACTTCGCCTCGAGACGATGATAGGTCTGGCAAGCGTCCATTCGATCCTGATGATAGCGACAAGGACAGAGGCGGTGACCAGGGTGATAACCCACGAAGTCGGCACCTGTCTACAGCTCTTACTTACCAACCTCGTGTGCCATCACCGCTGCGGCAGCATGAGTCGTCAGAACACCAGTCGACCCGACCTCGTTCCAACCCATTCGGCCCTACTGCACACAGGCGTGCCTTTCAGGTCTCGCGCGCGGGCTGCCACTTGACGAGAACTGTCCAAACGTGTTCCTCCACCAATGCGCAGCTCGCCATGCCTCCTGTGGCGCCATGACAGCGGACGATGTCCTGTCAACACGGCCTGGGCAGATGATGCATGCAATTCGCAGCCGCAAGGAGTTCGGGCAGCTGCTAGTACTGCAGCTCTATGGCAACATCTTGCAAGACTGCAAGTGCTTCCTTGACCAGGGCTTGTTGGGCAAGGTTGGCTGTCTCTTCAAGCTCACACTCACGGGCTACGGTTACACGTTTGTGGCCAAGGGCGTGCAGGCATTTGACCGGCGGCGTCTGCAGCGGGAGACGGCCGTGTATGAGCAGCTGTCTGAGCAGCAGGGCCGCCTTATACCCGTGTATCTTGGCATTGTCAAGCTCTTGCTTCCGTACCCTCGGGACGACGCTGGGCTTGTGTCACATCTATTACTCATGTCCTTTGGCGGGCCGAAGATGCACTCCCGTGCACTTGCACGGCGAGTGCGGAAAGGCGATCTGGTTGGTGTGGATCTCGGACAAGAGGCGGACCGGGCCTGGGAGGAGCTGCAGGCGCTTGGCTTGGCAGACAATGACATGGAGAATATGAACAGCAACTTTACATGGTGCGATGAGGTACTGCGCATGATGCGGATCGACTTTCACTGCGCGTACCTGACTGGCAACGACACGGGGCCGCACAATGCTCAGTCACAACGCCGAGACTCTACCAAAATAAGCACCGAAGCCACGCCCTCGACGGGGACAGGCTCACCGTCTGTGGGCTCGTTTGTGCGTGTGATAAGACAGCGTTCCAGCAATTCCAGCCATTGTGATGAGGGTGAGATGCGGGCTGCTAAGCGACGAGTGCGGTGATGGGGATCGGAGAGTTCTTTGAGGAGTGCGGTGTGAGTTCCCGTGTGTGGAGGCACTCTTGCTGCTGGCTGCAGTTTTGTTGCAGATGGATCATATCTTTAACTACCGTAACGTGACAAATGATTGAATGAGTCTTTACAATCCATCTCTATCGTAGCAAGAGCCAAGGTGGGCAAGGGTAAATCCACGACTTCGGCCGCTTGCCCATAGCGTGTAGTTGGCAGTAAAAGACGAAGAGTATTTTTCTCCACAACTACGGTAATGGCTTAGCTCTATATAGTTATCCTGTGCACCTTCTTACCAATCAATCAGGTTTTATGGTGTAGTTGGTTATCACGTCAGTCTAACACACTGAAGGTCTCCGGTTCGAGCCCGGATAAAACCATTGAACGTTTCTTTTTGCACTCCGCTCTTTTGTTTTCTTTTTTTAGTATTTTCACATGCATCAGAAGTGGTCTGGCAAATAGGAACGAAGCCCTGCACCCTGGCTGCCCGTCTCCAGCGCCCCATTGTCTGGTTCGGCAGCGTGAGCTGGACAAGTGGCTGGCCAGTTGTCGGGCACCATTAGGCAGCCACGATGACCTGGTCTCTCTCTCTCTCTCTCTCTCTGGCTTCTGTTGACCATGATCACCCTGGCAGACTCGCCCCTCCAGGCCTGCAACGTATCGCTGTAGGCGTGTGGTGAATGGCGTGTGCCTGTCGTGTCTGCCGTCTCATTGGACCGGCAGGGCACTGTGTTGTCTCTTGCGAGACGGACGACTTACACATGCATTGGGCTCTTTTCAGGATGTATTTCTTATTTTTAAAATGATTTTATTTTCACTCAGATAGACAATTCAGGCTCTGCCATTGCCTCTCTGGCGCATATAAACCGACAAGACGACGGCCGTCTCTACCGCGTTCTCAGAATGGCATACTGACACAAAAAAAGGCAGATGTCTACCGCTTCTCTGCTCACCCATGTCCTCCATCTTGTCCTCCATCTCATTCTCCATCTGGCCCACCGCCTTTCTGTCCTCCTCCTACCCAGCGCTCTCCTCAGCTTCGTCTCCGGCCTCCTGCCCGACTCTGTCCTCCTCCCGTCCATGACCCGGTCCTCCTCTGCGATGGACGACGCCAAAGTGGTCCATGTGGACTTTATGGCGCTCCGGGCACTCACCCGCGCCGTGCCCACCAAGGTGATGCGCGTCAGCGAGACGGCCACCACACGATCGACGTGCAAGACTCTCCAGCATGCCGTGGTCGTCGTCTTCGGCACCGTCAAGAATGTCAAGCTCATCATCCGACCGATTCCGCGCATGATCCTGCGCAAGATGGCCAACGATCTCCGGGTCGTCGCCGACTTTCTAGACCCTCTGACCATTCCCGCTCTCCGAGGTAAGAATTGCAAGACGAAAAAGAAGAGAAGACGAAACACATTGAATCACATTCTCATCCACCTGCCAAAAGAAACCAAAGACGCGTCGACCCAAGCTGAACTAGAACAAGAACCAGAGCTAGAACCGGAACCGGAACCGGAGCCGCCCATTGTGTTTTACGGCATCCTCGTCCAGAGACCGCTCGTGCACGACTTTGAAATCTCCGGCCTCAAGGCAGGCGACGCGCCCTGTCGAGAGAACCACCCCCCGATGCCGTGGGAGGCATCGTCCACCGAGCTGCCGACCAACCACCCCATGGTGTGCCCCTCCCATCTGGCATTTTTCCTCGTCGAGCAGTCCGTCTGGGACGCTGCCGACCTCAGCCTGAAGCAGAAGCTGTCCAAGGGGTCGTACTGGGACCTCTGCGGGCAGGAAGAGGGCGCCAAGGAGCAGGCCTGGACCGAAGACAGCGTCCGAGACATCTTTGGCATCGAGGTCCTAGGTCCCGTGCCTGCAGGCCTGGACCGGGAAACGTGCAATACACGTGAGTGCCAGTCTCTTTTTACTCTTTTACTCTTTTACTCTCCTTCTCTTCTCTCCTAATGCGCGACAGACTACGATGCCCTCCGCAGCAGCTGGCAGTACCAAAAGATCAGCTGGAACGACCTCGACTTTGCCCTCTGCCTCGCCCTGCTGATGCACGGCGAGACGGCCTTTGCCAGTGTCAAGAAGCTGTTTGACGACTTTGACAATATGCGCCAGCACATCCTGGTCTCGCAGCAGGAAAAGCAGACCAACGGCGTCTTTCTCAGCTGGTGTCTGGCGGCGACCAGCGGTGTGGCCACTGTGGTGACGGGCGGCCTTGCTGCCCCCGTCACGCTTCCGCTGTTTGTGGGCAGCTGGGCCACGGGGTTTGGGTGCGGCATCGCCTCCAAGATCATTGACGAGCGCAACCAGGGCTTCCTAAAGGAGAGAAGGGAGGCGTATGAAGAGGTTGAGCGGCGGTTTCCCCAGCTATCGATGCTCTTTCAGAAAGAGCACAAGGAGAGGCAAGAGAAGGAAGAGAAGGAAGCGAGGGTGGAGGAAGTGAAGGAAGCGGAGGAAGTGAAGGAAGTGAAGGAAGATAAAATGGTAAAAGATGAGAAGAAGGACGAGAAAAAAGATGAGAAAAAGGAAGAGAAGAAGGAAGAAAAGAAGGAAGCGAAGAAGGAAACAAAAGAGGAAAAGGTGATGAAAGAAAAAGAATGGAAAGGCAAGGAAAAGGAAGTGACTCTTGGCAACGGCGAAGCCAGCAGAGTGCGAGTCAGCAAGGACGTGGAGAAGGGGGAAGAAAAGATTCAGGTGGCGAGAATCGTCACGCACGGGAGAGTCCTCCTCCTCAGATAGGGGGTTGTGTCAGGTGAAGAAGGCCTTGGTAGGCCGCCTACTTTCTGTTTCTTTTGTAAGTGTATGGGGTGAAAGCATGGGGGTTTGAACAAGACGGATGGGAGCATGTAGAACAGACTATGCGTTATCACTAGCACAGCGAACAAATTGCCTTTCAACGCCACCACTTTGCGTCTTGATGCTGCCAACGTCCCCTCCACTCCAATTTACCCAGTCTTCCGTGCCGCCCTCTTGCAACGTCATAATGAGGAACGGTCCATCAACGGTGCATCTACCTTTATACAAACGATCCGACCACCTTATCCGGCAGTAGTCTGGCAGCTATCAAGATATCTAGAAACAGACATCACACTCTCAGATGCGGAGATGTCGGCATGGCTGGAGAAGAGGGAACTCTTGACGTTGTCTCTCATTCAGAATACTGTACATCGTCTTTGAAGACGAGACGAGACAAAGAGACACACACCAATGACTCTAGTCATGTCGTCCTATATCGATGAGGATTCCGACGACGGCAGCGATGGACCTGTGAGCCAGCGCCGCAGCTCCATCGTCTTCGTGGCCGCCTTTACCCTGTCCGTCACCACCGTGGCCGTCTCCTTGCGGCTCTACACGCGCCGGTTCATCATCCACCAGCTAGGCAGTGATGACTGGTGTGCTCTGGTCTCCCTGGTAAGTCTGACTGCCGCTTCTGTCTCTCCGCAAGCCACCGTCTAAACACACTCACAGATCCTCACAATTGGCTGCTCATTTGCCGCCACGTACAGTAAGATGAAAGATGCGTCCTTCCCGAACAAACTGACTGACACGTCCATCCAGACCTAAACTACGGCTTGGGCTTGCATATCTGGGACGTCAACGATGGCGATCTCGCCAACTACAAAAAGGTGAGCAGCCAGACAGAAGCCATCCGGAACACCTCATCTGGAACACCTCATCTGGGTACTGACAACAGACCAAGACCCTCTACGTCTCCATTGTCTTGTACAATGCGGCCCTGATGGCCATCAAGACGACCTTTCTGGCCCAGTACCGCCGCATCTTCACGCACACCAGCCGGACCGTCCATATGTTCTTTGTGGCATCCTCCCTATCCATCACGGCCATGTCCACGGCGCAGCTGCTGATTTCCATCTTTGTCTGCAACCCCATCCGAGGATACTGGGACTCTGCAGCGGCCGCCACCTGCATCCCAGAGTTTCCCCTGTGGCAGATCAACGCTGCCTGCAGCATCCTCGGCGACTTTCTCACCTTTATTCTCCCCATCCTTGTCATTCGCAAGCTCAACATTCCCCGCCGCCAGCGGTACGGTCTGCTCGCTATTTTCAGTCTTGGTCTCTTGTATGTTCATGAGAGAACGAAAAAAAAAAGCAGAAAAACTAAAGGCAAAAGCTGACATCTTTAGTACCATTTGCATCTCCCTCATCCGCATCCGCTACCTCAAGCAAAACACCGACTATACGTGGGAAAACGTCGAGTCGTCTGGCTGGTCCGAGGGCGAGCTGGCTCTGGGCCTGACATGTGCCTGCCTTCCCACCCTCCGCCCCCTCATCACGCACGCTGCTTCTCCACGGGGCCACGCCCACAACAGCACCGTCTTCTCCTACCCAGACCAGCATGAGCAGGTGAGTCACCGCCGGTGCCGGAGCCAGTGCCAGTGCCAGTTGCCAATACATACGAGTACTAATACCCGTGACAGAGCCAGGGCCATCATCACCGCTACGATAGCACGGGCCAGCCACTGACCAGCAGCCACTCAAAATTTCTTGGCCAAGCAACCGCGCAGAAAGGAGACGTCGAGCTCGGCCTGGCGGGGCTGGTGGGCCTCGCAGACGCGAGTCGTCTGCACGGTGCTGCCGCCCTTGCAGCCTTTAGGAATCTCACAAGCGTGTCCGTTGATCGGACGGCCTCGCATGTGGACAGCACGCGAACCAGAACGCCCAGCAGCAGTCTGAGCACCAGCACCAGCAGCAGAGGTCCAAGCCGCAGCACGAGCCCACTGGACAGGAGCGGTGAGACGATAGGGGATGCCGTCGCCGGTCGTCGGAGGAATGCCAGTGCCAGTGAAAAGGGTCACGCGAGCACGGCTGCTCAGCAACAGAGCAACGTTGCGCTCCCGCAGCCGAGCTCTCCGTCGTCTCTCGCCACCCGCTGGCTGTGTGAGGACAGGGTCGGCTGGATGGGAGCCGTTCCCGGCATTCAGACAGAAGTTTCCACGCCGCCGCCGACTGCCGTTTCCGCATCGCCTGCTGACGGAGGGTTCCCGGCGTCGGCCATTCTCGTCGAGCGGAACATTTATCAGAGAAAGGAGCCTGCCGAGCAGTAGAGACGTGTCCATTCATGTAATTTCGTCATTGTCTGTTTGTGGAGTTGGGGCGTTGTGTGGATGTGAGAATACGAGAAATGGAAATTGGCTTTCGCGCAAAAACAAATCAAAATGGAAAAAGTGAAACAGAAAATGTGAGCGCAAAAATATGCGTAGCAAAAAAGCAAAAAACTGGGGGTTCTCCGAGGATCGAACTCGGGACCTCTCGCACCCTAAGCGAGAATCATACCACTAGACCAAGAACCCATTTCATTGGTTAACGGATCTTGCTATTACCAACATATAGCACGATGCAATGTTGGGACTGAATTAGTTTTGTCATTTTTCTTTTCTTTTCATCTTTTTTTATTATAAAATTATTGACTGTTCATCATTTCATACATGGTATCAAAGAGAATAAATTCATCACATAAATTGATCGTCTGCTTTCCCACACCTCCCGTGACCTCTAGACCGGCATTGGCTGGGGATTGTTGCCCACGGTCTTGTAGAGATCGCGCAGCTCAAAGGCCTCATGGCCACCCTCGGGAAGCTCGCCGACAACGCGCGCCGGCTGGCCTGCCACAATGCTGAAGCTGGCAATGACCATGTTAGGGGGCACTACGGTGCCGTCGAGAATGCGGACGTAGTCTTTGATAATGGCAAAGTCGCCAATGACGACATTGGCTCCAATATGAACGTGACTGCCAATGGACGCTGCCATGATGGTGGCTCCTTGCCCGATGAACACGTGATCACCCATGCGGAGTGGCATGTAGGAAAAGATTCTCTTCTTGTCAGCATGGCTATTCCGTCGCTCGCTCTCGTCCTGCCTCTGATCTCGTCTCATCATGCGACTCACCCTTTCCATAGCCGTCCTGGCGGACGCAGGCATGCCCCCTTGCTCAGGAAGCAGTATCGCCCAATCGAGATGGCCGTGCTCGAGGAACTCGACGAGCCGCTGCCACCGCTGCCGCTGCTGCTCGATCCCGGCAGAGAGCGCACGAGATCGCCACGAACCATGACATCCTGCTGAATGACACTCTTTCCGCCAAGGATAATGTTTTGCGTTCCGACAAGATTGGCTTTTCGCGACACCTTGTTGCCCGTGTCCTAGACGCGCCAAATATACAAATTTAGCAAAATACTCAAAATACTCAAAAAGACCAAAAATGACCAAATCCGCGGCTGTCTTGCATTGAATGCCCCATTTATCCTCACGAGAACACGTACCGTCTCAATGTATTCTCCTTTCGCAGCTCTCCGCGACATGATGGCGGCAACGGGCGTGCTCCGGTTGCATGACCGAGCTGCTGTGGGCGATGGGTCTTGTTGACAGCTGGAAAAGCAGAATGGCAGCCAAGTCTACAAAGAATAGTGGTATGGTCATGTGACTTTTTCTTATGGGCCACTGATGTGCACTAAGAGGCGGCTCACTGCTAGCTCTGGTGGGTCCTTTCAATGACCTTCGTATAAGACGGCAGGCGATGCTACTATACTCCAAGTAGAGAAACATACAACAGTCATGAGATAAACAAAATATTTGCAAGTTGGTATGCTATGTACGCGGAGCTATATACTGTGATTTATATACAAATGCTATCGTGCTCTGATGAATATGTACCCTCTGATGAATATGTACGAGAAGTTGTTGTCGTTTCAGACTTAAAAGGCAATGGCAAATGCTGCGCCGAGGGCAGCGAGAGCCGCCAGGCTGCTGGCAGTGATCCTGCCGCTGGAACCGGCCGTGACTACCTTTGGTGTGGGCTGCAACAGGACATGTTAGCACGCTTCTGAGAAAGGAAGGGGCATGATCAACGTACCGAGGCTTGGGCGGTATTCTGGGCAGTGGTGCTATGTGCCGTGCCAGCAGTAGTGGCAGAGGCAGACTTCACAAGAGTAGTGGCAGTCGCAGAAGTGGCAGGGGATGGAGTTGCCATGGTAGTGTTGGCAGCCGATACAGTGGGCTGCGGTGCCGCGGATGGTGGTACAGTGGACTGAGGTGCAGCGGATTGCGGAGCTGCAGACTGGGCAGCGGGGAACTCAACGTTGAAAGCAGCATTGGCAGCATCCACAGCGCACCCGTCGACCGACCGAGACCGGAGGTGCCGCTTTGTAAAGGTATTCTCAAAGGCGGGAGGGACGTCCTTCTGCTGGCCAGTCATGGGAGTCTGGGGCAAATCACACGCGCTGGCGGCCGGCGTCAGGGAGTAGCTGTAGATATCCCAAATGTTGTGGTTATCTGGACCAGAGCACTGCCGGCAGGCGTTGTAGTCGTCGAGGAAAATGTGGTCCCAGCAGACGACGTCCCCTTCGGACTGGGCAAATTGGAGAATGGCATGGCCTGTATGGCACTGTCAGTACACAGGAAAAGAGAAGAGGCTGGCATATCCTTCCGAGAGATGCTTACCGCAGTTGGAGTGGCAGTTGTACAGAGGAGTGTTGGGAGCCACGTCTATCTGAGCGAGCTCGATATCCCTCTCCGTCATCGTCGCCGAGGCCTGGATGGCCAGGGAGCTCGCAACAACAAACTTGGCAGAAACCATGGTGTGGATGAGGAGAAGAATGGAAAGAGAGAAAAGAGAACAAGAGGTAGGGAAAGGAGAGAGAGATGAGTCGGATTGGTGCCTTGAGAGCTGAGGAGGATCCCGATGATTCAGATGATTCAGACGCTGATGATGCTGGAAATGAATAAAGAGGAAGAGAATGAGTCCGTTTTATAATTGTTTCCTGGACAGTCATGTCGATGCCGACATCGTCATGCTCTAGAGTGCCATCAATGTTTGGCCCATCATGTTTCTTGGCCTCTCCATATACTAGATAGTACTTTGAGCATGAATGGCCCCTATAATGGCCTCTATGAACACTAGATGAGACGGCTTGTCCTTCCCCATGATCCAATAACTTGGCGTTGGTGTCTGAGCTTCTGAGTAGTAGCAAAAAAGGCAAGTACTACGTACCTAGCTCATCCATGGGCACCTGGGCTCCTCCAGACACCTTCCTAGAAAGGCAAACGCGTACAATAATACAGAAAAAAGAAAAGAAAAGAGAAAAAAGAGCAGGCCTGCTGCTGCGCACATTGTCTTCAGCTAAGCACACACCCATCCAGGAAAATTACCGTGAGCAATTAAGCATTTATGCTGTCCCGATAATATTCTTTGTTCCACACTGCTCCTCTGATGCACAGTCATTTTCAGAGGGGCCTGCACCTGGATGGGTTGCCAAGATAAACCGTTTGGGTCCGTGAAGAGCCAAACAGGCAGTTATCTACTTATCATGGACAAAGACACCCCTATTTTTAGGCTGTAATTTCTGGTCCTGTGAGCAATTTATGAGCACAGATTCCCCTTATTCATTGTGTGACTAATGTGATAGAAAGCAGACGTTTCATCTTGTGTGATCAGATGACGAGCTGGCATATCCTATTGCCAGTAACAATGTCGACCTGACTGACTGCCTAGAGAATTTCGACGGTCATTTGTCGCCCATCTCCAGAACGGCACTCCTAGTGTAAAATTTGGAGCCTCGTCTCTGGACGCTGTAGACAGACATGCCATCTGAACATGTTTCCTCGACCAATAATCATGCCGCGCCTGGTCCAGCCGTTTTGATGCAGGAAACCGCAATCAGAGGAACAAAGAGGCCTTAGACAAACGTTTTCCTCTGGAGCATAAGAGATAAACAAAACATTACTCCGTACACGGCACGAACCAATTTGTGGGTACAGTGTATGAAAAAAAGTAAATATTGAAATGACAGGTACGCTGTATATGGTTCACAATCGCTGACTAAGATTCTCCAGGAGAAGCATCTCCTCTGGACTGATGTACAGGGATGCTGGAATACGAACATGGCCTCGGTTGATGACGATGCATGAACCGGCAGGGCTAGGAGCAAGGGACGAAGCCGTAAACTCGGCATCAGTATCCGACTTTGCACTAACAGGCAAGGGAAGATCCCGCCCCTGTCTGGCTTTCCGCCAAAACTGGCCGACCTCGTCGGGCGTCCACCAATACGTGGGGAAGTGCCGTTGGATATTGTTGAGCAGCAGGGCTGTTGCCTGCATCAGCACCGTGCCCAGCAAGACGGCCAGCACGAGTCGCCAGCCCAGAGAGGCAGCCTGGTCGTCGACAACGGCCAGCAGAGCCATGGCTCCTGCCGGCGGATGGACCGTGTTTGTGAGGCCCATGACGACCATGGCCAGTGCCGCAGCCAGCGGACCCGTAAATGGCCCGGCGCGTTGTGTCGGCAGTGCCTTGACCGCGGCTACACCAATGGTGGACGAGAGCAGCTTGCCGACGACGGCGTTGCGTGGCTGCGCAAAGGGCGAGTCAATGGCGTAGAACTCGAGCACGGCAGAAGCACCGAAACTGGCAATCATGGGGGCGGCGGTGCCATTCACGCGGAAAAAGGCGGTGCGCGTGATAGCAGCCTGGACGATGGCCACGCCGAAGAAGGAGCCCAAAAAGGACCAAAAAAAGACGAGAATGGTGCCCAGAGGTCTCTCCTTGGATCTCGGTTGGGCAGGTGTCATATTAGCCGGCCGATAGCCGAGGAAGTGAGCCAGAGGACGAGGCAGTCGATGGACGGGAGACGGTGGCAGCAGCGGGTTCAAAATGCGGTCGATATCAAAGGTCCATGTAAGGACTGCAGCTAGGAGGGAATGTAGCCGTCCTGCCAGTTTGGCCGTCCTCTGCGCCATCTTGGGTTTTGTCTTTTTGGTATTTCTTGACTCTCGGCTATTCGTTCTGACAAAAAAGAAAGTGCCGCCTAACCCGGGTTGCCTCCAAGAATTCACTGCCTAAATGCAGAGCGCAAAGAATGTTGATTCATGGCACGAGCGTCGGAGAGCAGAATGAATTGGTGAGACGGCGGCAAGAGGAGGATCGGGAGAGTGTGTGCGTTTTTCGCAAGTTGCCAGGAAATCCGTCTTCTTTGACTTCTAGGAATCTAGATTAGAAAGTTGCATAGTGCGAAATCGGGGTTATTTCGGAATCGTGCCCCCATAGCACGATTCTCGAGAACGACGGTCGACAGTGGAAAAGACGAGGACAGTTTTCCATTTTGAATGGCTTTGTCTGGTTTCATGAGCAGATGTCAACAAAGGCCGTGGCAATGTGCGACGAAGCAGAAACAGTGCATGACATAATCCCGAGATGCTCACTCAAAGTGAGTGGACACGTGATGAGACACGGCCGCCTCGTCTCCTTTAAAATCACCACAGACGGGGCATTTGATTGTGGGAGAGTCGAGGCTGTCGCTGTTTCGCCTGGCTGTCCCTGCTGGCTGTCCTGGCTGTCCTGGCTGTCCTGGCTCTCCTGGCTCTCCTGGCTGTCCCAAGACTCTGTTTCCATGGCGCCGTTGTTTTTGGGTTCCCCGAATAAAAGCGTCGAGTCCAATCTGTTGTCTGGGTGCGTCACCCTCCATGCCATCCGCACTCTGGGGACGAGAGGCGCTGTTCCCAGATGTACCATTGGCCGGCGCACTGCTGCCGCCGCTGGCCATGGACTGGACGCGTCCCACACGGCCATCGGAGAGTCGGACCTTGATGCCCCGAGGATGGTTTCCCCGTGTCAGAACAGTCTGGATCGTGCCCTGAACCGTCCGCCCGGTCGGCTGGTCTTGTTTCAGGACTATATGGACGGCCGCACCCGGAACGACCTGGTTGACCTTGGGGACCGACGTGAAGCCAATTCGTGGGGGCATTTTTTTTTCTCTGTTCTTTGGAGAGTTGCTATTATTTTGTGAATTGTGGATCAAATGAGGATTTGGCATAATACTGCAGTGTTATGTAATCGCAGGAGAGCTCATCTGTATTACATAGTATTACGGAGTAGTAGCAGAACGCTCCTTCTGTGTACGGCGTAGGAGGAAAACTCTGTACTTTTTGAGCGGGGCATATCTGCTGTTTAGTGTCCTGGGAGCCCGGCTCGCAGCGGTATAACTTGAACCTATGGCGCCTTATTTTCGCCCTATTACCTCTTGCAGCGAATAAGCAGTCTCATTAATCCAACACGCCCAGCAAGGAAGCTATGCCCCGCCCGGTCCTGCCACCTTCCCGATCGATACGGGCTCACGCTCTTTGCCCAGTGGTGCTTTCTAGGCTGCAAACATTGCAAACACTACATTTTCGGCCCTTTACTTTCTCCTTTTCCTCTTCTTTTTCGTCTCTACAATCTCTACGCTCTCAGCACTCGCACCCGCGCTCGCACTCCTCGCCTCTTTCTCTGCGAAAAGCTTCCACTCCTCTCTCTACGTCATCTCCTCGCATCCCTGCTACCCCGCTTCGGCCTTATCTGACAGACGCCATCCGCTCTCACCAGGCTCTCAAAATGGCTCCCGAGCTCGACGGCTTCTTCCAGCAGGTCGACAGCCTGTCCGACCACTTTATCGATCGGCTGGCCAAGGCCGTCGCCATCCCCTCCGTCTCTGCCGACATCACCCGCCGCCCCGAGGTCGTGCGCATGGGCCACTTCCTCGAGACGGAGCTCAAGGCCCTCGGCGCCGAAGTCGAGCTGCGTCCGCTCGGCAAGCAGCCCGACCACCCGACGGTCGACCTACCGCCTGTCGTGCTGGCCCGCTACGGCCGCGACAAGAACAAGCGCACCATCCTCGTGTACGGCCACTACGACGTCCAGCCGGCCGAGAAGTCGGATGGCTGGAACACAGAGCCCTTTACGCTCAGCGTGGCCGAGGACGGCCGCATGCTCGGCCGCGGCTCAACCGACGACAAGGGCCCCGTGCTCGGCTGGCTCAACGCCATTGAGGCGCACCAAAAGGCGGGCGTCGACTTTCCCGTCAATCTGCTCATGTGCTTTGAGGGCATGGAGGAGAACGGCTCCGAGGGCCTCGACGAGCTCATCTACGCCGAGGCCGACAAGTACTTTGCCGACGCCGAGGCGGTCTGCATCTCCGACAACTACTGGCTCGGAACCGAGAAGCCCTGCCTGACCTACGGCCTGCGCGGCGTGAACTACTACGCCGTCGAGGTCTCCGGCCCCGGCCAGGATCTGCACAGTGGCGTCTTTGGCGGCACGGCCCAGGAGCCCATGACGGACCTCGTGCGCGTGCTCGCCACGCTCGTCGACACCAACGGCAAGATCCTGATCCCCGGCATCGCCGAGCAGGTCGCGCCCGTAACGGCCGACGAGGAGTCTCTGTACGACGGCATCTCCTTCACCATGGAGACGCTGCACCAGTCGCTCGGCAGCAAGACGACCATTTTCGAGGACAAGAAGTCGACCCTCATGGGCCGCTGGCGCAACCCGTCACTGTCGCTGCACGGCATCGAGGGCGCCTTCTCGGCACCCGGCGCCAAGACGGTCATCCCCGCCAAGGTCACGGGCAAGTTCTCCATCCGCACCGTGCCCAATATGGAGATTGAAAAGACCAACGAGCTCGTCTTCCAGTACGTCAAGGAGCAGTTTGCCAAGCTCGGTAGCAAGAACACCGTCAAGGTCTACGACGTGCACACGGGCAACTGGTGGGTGGCCAGCCCGAAGCACTGGAACTTTGAGGCCGCGTCCAAGGCTGTCGAGCGTGTCTGGGGCGTCGCTCCGGACTTTACCCGCGAGGGTGGAAGGTGAGTTTTTGTCTGTTTGCTTCTATTTTCCTCTCTCTCTCTCTCTCTCTCTCTCTCTCTGCTGACCGCAAAAGTATCCCCGTCACTCTCAGCTTCGAGCAGGCCACGGGCAAGAACGTGCTTCTGCTGCCCATGGGCAGTGCCACGGACGGCGCCCACTCGATCAACGAGAAGCTGGACAAGAAGAACTACATTGAGGGCATCAAGCTGCTGGGAGCATACCTGCACTATGTGGCCGTCCAGCCCAAGGAGTAGATTGGGTAAGTAACAAAGTAGTATTATGATTAATCCAAGAAATACAGTGCCAAGATTCTAAACTATCGGACCTGTACATGCAATGAAGTGGGTATCCTTTCGGTGTATTAGTGTCGCAGTAGATGGGCTTGCGATATCCAATCTGAGATGTGAGGGGGGTATAAGGCAACGAATATATGGGAATAGAGACGACGCAAGAGACGAAAGAAAGCCAAGAAAGCCAAAAAAAGACAAAAAAGGAAAGAAATACAAAACCTCCACGATAATCGGCAAGGAGCAAGCTAAAAGAGACCTGCTCTTTTCAGGGCCCTTCGTCTGGCCACAATCTCTGGGTCCCACGTGCCGGCAAAGATCTCTTCGCACTCCTGCTCGTCGTCCGAGTCAAACTCGATATCCATCTCTTCCTCATCCAGGTCCTGCTTCATGGCGGCGCGCTGCTTGGCAATCAACGCACGTGCTGTTCCCACAGGGTCGCTCAGGACCCCCTGCTCATAGCCAAAGGAGAAAGCAGTGCCATTGGTGACAGGCAGCGTCTCTGGGTCCTCCTCCAGGCCGTCTACGGCGTCCTGGACCGTCTCCTCGTCCGAGAAGAGATCGATTCCCGGCGGCCCGTGCTCCCAGCTGCGGTGCCGCACGACGCGCGCCGTCTCGAGGATGAACTTGCCAATCTTGTAGCGCTGCGAGGGCAGTCGGGCATCCATGTACTTCCAGCCGAGCGTGGTGTAGCAGACGGCACAGGAAATGTCGGCGACGACGTGGGCGCCCGTGGCCAGCTGGCGTTCTTCAGACCGGCCGACGTAGATGTTGAAGATGCCATTGTTCTGCTTGGCCTCGTCGGCCTGGCTCCGGGCAATGTCGCGCTCACCAGATGCCGGCGTCTCGGAGGCATACAGGTGGTCGGCACACTCGGCCGGCGCAGAGACGAGGTAGGCACGCCCGTGGCGGCCGTGGAAGCCTTTGGAGACGATCTGCGCGGCAAACGCAATGTCGGTCGAGCACTGTACGCAGCGCAGCGTATCGGGGATGATGCGCTGCCAGTGGCGGCTGTCGCGGTCCGGATTGACCGTCTCTGTGTTGTTTCCCGCCAGTGCCGCCGCTGTCTCCGCCCTCGCATAGGCGTCCACGGCGCCCGTTCCCCGTGCCTCTTCTGCCGGGAGAGCCGGAGTCGACTTGTCAAAGGAGGCGCCCCTCGAGGGGGTCGTCATGTAGGAGCTGACCGAGGAAAAGGTCGAGCCGGACAGGCGGCTCTCGGCACTCCCCGAGGACGAGGCTGAGGCAAAGCTAGCCCGGTGGATATCGTGGACATTGTGGGCGTCGTGTATTTTGTGGATGTCCAAGGGGTCAAAGAAGCCGATCTGCTGCCTTTGATTGTTTGTTATGCTGTTGTAGTTTTTCCAGGCGGGCGGAGGCGACGTTCTTTGCTTTCGCCAGGCACGGAAGGGGTTCATGGCCAGCGAGGGCCGCAGAAACGTCGCAAAGGACAGGTCAAAGTCGGAGGGAGCCATACTTGGTGAGATCAGCGATGGAGAGGACGGGGACGAGGGCGAGAGAAAAGAGGAGTGCCGGTGGACAGTCGAGTCCACAGACGAGCCCGACTAGCAGATCATAAAGAACAGGAGACGAAAAGAAGCGACGAGGACAGTGTATTCAAACAGGATGATGACTCGTACGGTGAGATGGACTTTGGGACTCTTTAGACTCTGGCTCGGGTCGCAACGAACAGGGGGACAGACTCGGTGATCAGGAAAGCATACACGGCAGAAACAGGAAAGGAATGAGAGTTTACGAGGACGAGAATGCCGCGGTTTCGATGCCACACACTGACAAAGAATGGGACAAAGCCGGCGGCAACAACCACTCTGAAGGGCGCGAGGAAAGCGGAAAGCGGACAGCAGAATGCGGAAAGCGGGGACAGGGGAGAATGGAGGGGGGGGGAAAGAGGGACACGAGTGGTCAGACATGACGAGAACAGCCAGCAGCCAGCAGCCAGCAGGCGAGGGATGGGCAAGGGAACAGGTACACGGGTGGCAGGAGCGAGTCATGAGACAACGAGCCCAATCTCGAATCGTCGAGACACACGTCCTATAGCGGCTACAGCGCTGAAAAAGCAATGACACATGCCGCTGAGACTGCCTTAGCGCCCGTTTCTCCTGTCCACCAGCCCACTTTCTGGCAGCACCATTGCCGACCGCCCGCCCTTATCGAGGGGCGATTGTCAAAAAAAGCCGGCATGAACAGCTTGGGTTCTTGCTCGGGCAAGGAGAAGAGGGGTCTTTGTGAGGTGGTGCACTACCGAGTATGAACAGGGATCCCTGATTCGCTAGTCAGGAGAGACCGACAGATCCGAGTTGCCAGGGCGTCACGGGAACGTACTCTGTAAAGCAGTCCTGAAAGAATACGAAAGGATGCTCATAGGCTCACCGCTCCCTTGGCCCTTCTGGGAAAGGGCGCTAGCCCCTTCCTGTATATACACGTGATGTATAGTACACGTGACTCACTAGCGTCCATGGATATTTGCCCACTAAGATTCTGACGGTCTTGTGGAAAAAATCCCTTTTTCTTTCCCTCTTTGCCACCTTCCATTCATCACCTCTGCACGACTTACTGATCAACTGCATCCTGCCACCCAACCTCGATCTTCCCTGCACGCACAAAACCAATCATCCCAGCTCTCCCATTGCCCATTCTGCATCACTGCCATCCTCACCACGACACTTTCGATTCCTGCCTCACCAGCCCGCCGCCTTATCTCTCCTCGAACCCCCCTGCATCCGACGAAGTGGCGGAAATCAGAAAAAAATGTCGCCAATGAAACAGCCGAGTAATAATCAATCCAGTAGTAATTATGGCGAGGACGCTGGCCGCCAGGCCAATGTCCTTGCCAGCTGCTACGTAGTGGATGCCTCTGTCTCGTCGCTCCGCGGCTTCCACTACTGCACTACCACGCTCACCGGGGCAGAGTGGTATTCCTGAGGTCCCTACCTCAGGAATACCTTCGCCGCCATCAAGCCCCCCCCTCGCCGCCATCACCGCCACAAACGAGCTGGCGCTTCTGCCCAAGAAGCGCAGCAGCACGCTGAGCCGCGGCGGCAACAACAACAACAGCACTCGGCCTAGTCGTCGAGGGGGGGCAACACTCCGGATCAGGGAAGAATGTGAGAGGTTCTTTTGCGAGACCATGAAAGCTGTGTTCCAAGGTGAGCGGACCACAGCCGGTAATGGCTCCGGCCTGACGGGTGTCTATTACAACAACTACAACAACAATCGCGGAGACGACTACGGCTGCTATGTCGACGAGTCCTACGGCGCTGCACCACTCGGAAACGGCGTCCGCAGTCCCAACGGCCAGCTCTGCACGCCGCCCAACGACTATGGCACCATACCCATGCTGAGCCGCTCGCTCTCAGACGCGTCCAGCAACAGCACCGGCATGAGCATGTCGCTGGGCAGCACGGCTGCCGGCAGCTCCAGCTCCAGCGGCGACAGCATGACGGTCGGCTACGGCTACGGCCACAGCATTGTCACGGCGTACCTCGAGATGTGGGACTATGTCGGCGGCAACAGTTTCCGCGGTTTCCTGTCCGAGGACCTGAGCGGCGAGAAGACGCTGTTTATGTTCTTTGATAGGGCTGTCGTGTCGCGAGACTTGAAGCAAGCGTACGTATTTTTGAGAAGAAAAGACACCAAGACACAAAAACTCCAAAAAATAGTACTAACAATTTAGTCTCATGGCACTGATGGAACTGGCGGATTCGGCCGTCGGCTGTTCGCAGGTCGTCATCTGTGTCGACCGCTCGGCGCCGGCAATGGATGCGGCTTCTCTTATGAAGGGGCTGCAGTGGGCGGGGTTCTCCATGACTACATTGGACTCATGGACGGGCGACGAAGCCATCGATGTGACAAGTGAAGCCTGGATGTTTATGGGTATGGAACTGTAAAAAAAAGACTGATTATGCGGTTTGCGTTTTATATTCTTAATGGGGGTTCTGCTTGAAAATGTCTTGCTCTCGTTTTATTTTTATCATTGCTTTTCCTTGTTACTCGCCGGTCTCTATGACAAAATTGCAGATTGTTTTAGCTTTTCAGACAGGTTCTATTTTATAAATCATTATTTTCCCAAGGCCCAGAAGCCACCTTCTCTATTTTATGGTATTTTGTTGTATTTTGGTTTAGTGTACGCTTGACATCTCATACAGCTATACCAGCTCTTCAAACTGCCGCACGGCCAGCCCCCTCTCCGCAAGGTGGTCCTTGACCTGCCGGACTGTGTACTCGCCGCGGTGGAAGATGCCGGCCCCCAGAGCGGCGTCGGTGGTGGTCTCGGAAAAGACGTCGTAAAAGTGAGAGGGCTGGCCGGCACCACTCGAGGCGATGACGGGAATGTGGATGGATGTCTTGACGAGGCGAATGAGTTCATGGTCGAAGCCGCTGTTGGTGCCGTCGCGGTCGATGCAGTTGAGCAGAATCTCGCCGGCACCCATGGCCTCGACGGCCTGTGTCAGCTGGACAACGTCGAGGTCGCGGGTCTCGCGGCCGCCACGCACGGTGCAGGCATACCAGCAGTGGCTCTCGCCGGCCGGGCCGGGCAGGTCGGTGGACAGGACGTGGTGGACGGCCGACGTGGCCTCGACGTCGGCGTCAGCCACGTACACGCGCTTGGGGTCGACGCTGACGACGACGGCCTGGCAGCCGTAGGCACCGGCAATCTGCTCAATGGCCGTGGTGCCAGAGAGCTTCCGGCCGGCCGCATAGTAGGCTTCAGCGGCAGCGACGGCATCAGAGCCGATGGAGACCTTGTCGGCGCCCGACTTGAAGTACATGGTGGCGATCTGGAGGGCCGACACCTGGGTGCCGTCGGTGTCGACGGTGTCGCGGATGCCGCCGCCAATGGTCAGCGGCACAAAGACGGTGGCCGACACGCGCCGCAGAATCTCGAGCATGGGCACGTCGGCCAGCGGGCAGTCGCGGAAGCTGGTAATGTTGAGAAAGGTGATCTCGTCGGCGCCCTGGGCGTAGTACCGCTCGGCGAGCTCGACGGGCTTGCCGAGGTTGCGCACGCCGCGCTCGGCTGACTTGTCGCGCACGTCGTACTGGTCGCCCTTGGTGACGACAAGATCGCCAGCATCGTTGGCGCGGACGTCGAGACACGCAATGACGCGCCGCGTCAGGCCCGAGGAGACGGGTGTAGGCGTAGACGAAGATGGCCCAGGCGCGGGCGCGGGCACCGCTTGACCCAGCGTCTGCTGTCCGCTGCCGTCCAGAAAGGCCCGGATCACGCGCAGGCCCGCGGCGCCGCTCTTCTCGGGGTGGAACTGCGTGGCCAGCACATTCTTCCGGGCCAGGGCCCCCACAAACGTCTCTCCTCCATAGGTCGCCGTGGCCACAGACCAGCCGAGGTCCTCGAGCTCGCCCGGGAGGTAGGGGTACTTGAAGGAGTGGACATAGTAGTACTTGGACTGGGGCCGCACGTCGTACATGGCCGTGGCCGCCGAGGTCGGAGAGGGAGATGTGGTGATGTGGGCGTCGTTCCAGCCAATGTGCGGGACTGCCTTGCTGCTGTCGTCAAAACGGTCGAGACAGCCGTCAATCAGACCGAGGCCGGGGCAGTCTGGGTCCTCGCTCGAGCCGCGGAAGAGGGCCTGCAGGCCGACGCAGATGCCCATAAACGGCTTGCCATTGTCAATGTGCTGCCGGATGGCGGGAAGGTAGCCGGCCGCGGAGAGTTGGGAGAGACAGTGGCCAAAGTGGCCGACGCCGGGCAGTATCAGGCGCTAAGAGGGACACATTGGATGAGCATTTGCGTAGAGAGGAAGCGGCTGCACCATGGTTCAGACTCGTACCTCTGCATTGGCCACCTGGTCTGGGCTGGTGATCCAGTCTACCTCGTAGCCGACCTTTTCAATGGCATTGACCAAGCTCCTGACGTTGCCGGCGACATAGTCGAGGAGGTGAACTTTGGGCATGGCTGTGGTGGGGAGGGTTGGTGGTGGTGGGGGGAGGGGAGGATTGTCTGGCAGAAACCGCAAAAGGGACCAGGATGGTTGAGAGGCTGCTATCTCATGACAACAAAAATCCTAGAAATATTCTCTACTCTTATAGTAGCCTGCTGGTGACTCAGTGCTCCTTCTGGATCTGTATATTTTTTCTCTAGAGCGTAGTTAGCCGTCATGACCCCTCTGAAATATTCTGCCGCTCCCTACCGCCTCGCTGGGAGAGCGATCTCGGTTGGCTGGCCTCGGCGCTAATACACATTCAGCTATCTGCATCTTTTTGATCTCTGTGCGCGTTACAACTTCTCCAACCGCGAGCGGCATGACAGAGACGACAGCGCCATCTGCCATTCCGGCCAAGCGATCGCAAGACTCGGATTCTGAATGGGAGTATGAGTACTCGACGACGGAGACAGAGGTAGGTGTTTGCTCGTTGCTGCTCCTACGCCTGGCCGCCTCAGCCTTGTTCTCTTCTGACAGTGCTAGCTAGACACACCTGGTCACGCTCGACCTGTCCATTCCCGACTTTCTGCGCCGCCAAGATGAGTACGTGGTACACAATACGCGAGGCGGGTTCCGTTCCTGGATGAACCCACTGCCCAGAGGCAACGACGATGACGAAGACGAGAATAACAACAACAACCCAGACCCGACATCCAATCCTACCCATCCAGCCGATCAGGCCAAGGCTCCGACAGAAGACAAGGACCCGACGGAGATCCAGATCCTCGAGATGCATTCCACCCGGCCCCTCCTCTCGTACAAAGGCATCGTCTTTGCCGGCACATGGACCGAGACAGTCGGCACGGAGATGCTCTTTATCGACGGCAAGGAGCGAACCGAGCGCTTGGGGCGGCCAGACCGGCAGGACTGGCGAGAGCATGGCAGCGACGACCTGCCGCTTCCTGGCGTGCGCCATCTGAAGCAGGACGTTGACCTCATCGGCGCCTCCACGGCCCGCCTCGCCTGCACGCCCGTCGAGCTGCAGCGACGCCAGGCTGCGAAGAAGCCCGAGGCGTCCAAGTCGGCAGCCGCCGGCAAGGCCCGCCACTTTTCCATTCCCGTGGCCACGGGGGCCAGCGAGCAGCGGCAGCGGCAGGCGAGCTTTCTCGAGAGCCTCATGGACATTAAACGTCGCCGCGGCGAGCGCGACGTTGTGACGGTGCTGGCCGTCGAGACGAAGCAGGACACGGTGCAGGACGACGTGGAAGAGGAGCGGCTGCGGCGCAAGAAGGAAGACCAGTTTGTGCGCTACAAGAGGCGGCTCACCAAGCTGCGGGAAGAGAGCAGTGTTGGCAGTGGCAGCAGCCCGGCCGCAGGGCACGGAGACCTCGCGCGCATGGCTGTGCCTGGCACAGCCACGCCGCCCTTCCCGTCATCGCCAGGCGGAACGCCGGCCACGCCGGCCACGCCATCGACGCGCAGGAGGCGGCCACGGTCCAGCATTGCGCGGTTCTCGGGCGGTATGCCCGGAGAGGACGAGGACCATCCGGGCCTGGACAGCGACAGCGACTTGTTTGTGGGCGACTGAGAATGGGCAGTCTGTTTGCAGCTTTCAGGTTTACGAGTTACAGTGCCATGAAACGATGGACGCAAAAGGAGCAGCTCCACTGGAGCAGCTGGCATTCACCGCCCAAGACGGCGTTTCAGCAGGCCAGCCAGCTTGACCGCCTCGCCTCTCGACCATGTCCAGGGAAGGAAAGGATACGGTGACTGGCAGTATTGGTTAGACAACAAATGGCATTCATGCTCTGAAGCATTCCATTCTACTTTGTATAGTGCCGTTTTTCCATACATAATAGGACTGTCTGAAACTACCTGTTGTAGGAGTACATTGAAAATCACGTGCAGTACACAGACCACAACGCAGCAGCCCAGTGCCCAATGCCGCGTCCTACTGCGACCATACAAGTACTTAATCGTCACCCTCGGCAGCCCAAGGATGCAACCTCACAAGAGATGCAACGCCGACAGCGTGTTCGATTAGGCAGCGTTGTTTGGTTCCTGGCAGCCGTGGCAAATCAGATGCAAAGTCTTTCGGTAAGTACATGTACCTGTTTAGGGCTGTCTTTCAGCGGCATGTCGCAGCCAAATGTGGACCCGGCACTTGTACAGGTACAACCGCTGAGGGAGGGTGCTGAGACAAAGGCGCAGTGCGTTTACCTAATTCGTAAGCCGCTAGTCCCTCTTGAGCCTTCTCACAGCAAAAGCCGCCGGTCATCCGTAATCGCTTCCTCTAGTCTGCTCCTTCTCTCTTCCATTTTCTTTCAAGTCCTCTTGGCTGCCTTGTCGCTCTCCGCCACGATGCTCTTTGATTGCTGATGATGCCTCTCTGCTGTTGACAGCCGCCTTTTCTTCCTCCCTCTCTCTGTCTGGACAGAGAGACCAAGCGACTTCTTGCGACTGCTTCTGTGAACCCGCCTCTTCCGGCCAGACGATGCCTGGAATCCACCGAGAGAGTTCTTTGCCTCGCTCCTCTTTTTCGTCTGCCTCTTTCTCTCGCCTGCCTCTTTCTTCTCGTGCGCGCTGCACAACGCGACTCCCTTTCCCCGGCGGTAAGGATATCGCCGAGGCTTTTTTGAGCGGTCGTCTATACCGCGCATAGCAAATCTACTCTTTTCGTCCTCCTCTTCCCCTTCCGCTTTTTGCCTGTTTTTTTTTCCTTTTTCCTTTTTCTCTCGTCCATTTTCCCTCTGCCAGCAGAATGTATCGTTTTCGCCGTGCCGCCATCCTCTCCTCCTGTCTGGGCGGCGTCATCTTTGTGCTGTGGTTGCTGCCGCTGCTCCTGAACCCGACTCCGCCGACACCTGAGCAGAGGCGCCGCGACCAGGCCTGGGTGCAGACGAGTCCGTACTGGCTGGACCGCCAGGCCTGTCGCCTGCTGGGCCTCTGCGGTACACACCACTTACGCCGCGACCCTGCTGAGCGCCCGAGACGATTTCCAGACGATGGCAACAACGGTGACAACGGCGACAGCGGTGACCATGGCGACGGCGACTTGCGCCTCGAGCTCCGATCCCTGTCCCTGCCCGTCGATAGCCACCAGTGGCGTGCGCGAGAGTCTCTGGGCGAGGAGAGCTGGGAGATTGCCGACACGGCATCTACGTTTGCCCAGACGAAGCGGTCTCTGACACGGGAGCGGCAGAAACAGCAGAGCCGCCACGAGAGACGCTTCCGGTCTTCGAGGGCAGATCAGCCAGATCGAGCCATCCCCGACTACGTCCTGGCCTATGCCCCGCTGGTGCATCTCTACTCTGACGAGCACTTTTGGCCCTCCCATATCGGCGAGCACCTCGAGCACATGAAGGCTTTTACCAACGGCACGCCCATTGCCGATGCCAACTGGCAGCTGTCCCTGGACAGCTTGGCCGATCTCAACGCCAAGACGAGCAAGGTCTTTCTGACGAGCATGGACAATGTCGAGGATCGTCCCGAGTGGCTGCACAGCCATGCCAATCGGCCGAGTCCCTTTACGGACCCCGGCAACGACGAGGACGGCGCGCGCAGCAAGGGCGAGCGTACCGTGCGCCGGCCGTTTGCCGACGACACCACCTGGTTCTCGGTCGACCGCGACCTCCCGCTGCATCACCTGTCGGATCCACGCAAGATTGAGCGGCTCGACAAGCACCCGCGGCGCTGGGGCCCCGAAGAGGCGCAGTCGCGCAGAGAGCGAGCCCGATCGATGGCAGACGAGCAGCGGCAGAAGCCCCTGGGCGAGAGCGGCGAGAGCAGTGACAGCAGCGCCAACACTGTCAGTGGCGACGGCGACTCGCCCGAGTCTGGTCCGGTACCGCCCAGCCACGGCCACAAGCCCGATGAGAGCGGCTACTCCAAAGCCCCCGCGATTCTCGTCATGGTCGACAAGGGCTCGGGCATCCTCGATGCTTTCTGGTTCTTCTTTTACAGCTACAACCTGGGCCAGACCGTGCTGGGTGTGCGGTACGGCAACCACGTCGGCGACTGGGAGCACTGCATGATCCGGTTCGAGGACGGCGTCCCGCGGGCGCTCTTCATGAGCGAGCACGAGGGCGGCCAGGCCTATGCGTGGAGTGCATTGGAAAAGATGAAGCCAAGCAACAGCAGCGACGGCATCCGAGACGGCGCTACCGGAGTTGTGCCCCCGCGGCCCGTCCTCTACTCTGCCGTCGGCAGCCACGCCATGTATGCGGTGCCGGGCACGCACCCCTATGTGCTACCGTTTGAGATGCTCCGAGACGAGACGGACAAGGGCCCGCTCTGGGACCCGGCCAAGAACAATCTGGCCTACTTTTACGACTATGCTTCCGACGACGACAGCGGAGAGATTGAGGACTCGGACAAGGACGCAGGAGACGACTCCCCGTCTCTGCGGAGTCTCATGCCGGCCGCCTCCAATGCCGAGGCGCCCACCTCGTGGTTCCACTTCAAGGGCCCCTGGGGCGACGAGCTGTACGACCTGGGCGACGAGCGGCAGTGGCGGTTGTTTGGACAGTACCACTATATCACAGGGCCGGTGGGACCCAAGTTCAAGAATCTGCAGCGGCGCAAGGTGTGCCAGAAGGAGCGGTGCCGCCTTCTCTACAGCCTCGACGAGAGCGGCACGTGGTACTGATACAGTTGCACTGGGTGGCGAACAAGGTGTATTTGATTGACATGTTTTACGTTGGGTCCATCTTTAAACTTTTCTTTTGTTTTTATATTTCCCATTCCAACTGCTTTTATCCAAGATACCCCCCATGTGGTGGAGTTTTTTTCTTTTCTTTTCCTTTCTCTCCAGTTTTCATGTATCTTCCCTTGGTACCCATCTCCATTATATACACTCTTAGATTTATATGAATTTCAAGACTGCATATTCTTCCATATCTCTCTCCCCTCTCCCCCCCCCCCCCCCCCAGACAAGCTCAGACATTAGATGGCCGCAGCAGACGCCAGCTTGGGAGCTGCCGCCCACTTGCCGACCCAGTCGGCCATGGAGACGTTCTTCTCCGTGCTAATGTCGGCGCCCGAGGTCTTGCCGGTGTCGAGCAAGAAGCGGTTGATGTAGGAGTTGAGGTCGGCCGTGGATGACGAGGGAAACGAGCAGTGCGAGTGGCCGCCCACGAGAGAGAAGCCCATGTTGTCGCGCGCCCCGAGAGCCTCGTAGACGAGGCGGCCGGCACGCATGCAGACGGTCGTGCTGAGCGGGCCGAGCCAGTCAATGTCGTTTTCAATGACAAAGAGGCCGCGGGGGGCGATGAGGGCCGGCAGGAAGTGGTGGTCTTCAGGCAGCGCGTCGGTGTGGTTGACATAGGGATCAAAGTTGTGGGAGAACCAGGCGTTCTCGCGAATGATCTGGCGGGCCGTCTGGATGTTCTTGCCGTTGGCCTTTTCCGAGTCCGAGACGCGCCAGCAGGCGGCGCCCCCCGAGCCGCTCTCCTGGGGAATGGTGAGGGCGATGCGGCGCTCGAGCGTGCCCACGAGAAAGGCGCCCTTGCCGTTGCGGCTGCAGCCGGTGACGCCGAGCCGCTTGGGGTCGATGCCCGTCTTGGCGGCGCCCAGCTGCTCGAGGCCGTCAATGATGCGCCCCACACACCAGGCCCACGCCGTCGTCGCGCCGGCCGGGTGTGTCTTGCCGTGCAGGTCAAAGAACCAGCCGCTGCCGTGGCTCGACGGGTTCTGCTGGCCGGCGCAGGCGTCGTTTCCAAAGGCTATGCGGCCGACGCCGGCCGGGATAGGGATAGAGGCGCCGCCGACGGCAATGATGGCCGGGCCGCCGCTGTCTCCGCCGCGGCTGGGCTTGGTCAGCCCGACAGACAGCGTCTTGGTGTTGCTGCCGACCTTGATGGTGAGGCTCATGGAGCTGCCCGTCAGGGTGGCCGTCACCGCGTCGGGGGGCGGCGGGAAGGTGCCGAGCTCAAACTGCTGCATGATCTGGCTCATCTCCTGCTTCCGGCACTCCCAGTCGGCCGCCGTCACCACGGGCTTGCCGTTGGCAAACGTCCACGGATCCGGCAGCTGGGTGTTGTCTACGGCAGCCACCTCGCCTGTCGTCGCTGCCGACGTGCAGGCGCTCTCTTGGCGTGCTGTCATGAGCCGTGCCGCAGTGACGGCGGATGCGACGGCTAGGAGGACGAGGCCTTTCATTCTGAAATGATTTCTGTTTATGAGGTTCTCTGATTCTTTGATTCTTTGAGATTTCTTTACTTGGCTAGCTACGACAGAAAAGAGCGAAGCTGGGAAATGCTTTTATAACAGCATCTCTCCCTTTCCCCCCTTCCTCTTCTTCCGGCACGTCCATTCATGAAGAGGCAGACACTGGAGAGAGATGGCACACAGCTCGCTGGTCTGTGGGGTTTTTGATTAACACAATATGGCTATTTGGCCTCCAGTCTGGGCAGCTCGGTACTAGGTGAGTTCTGTCCGTCGTGACAGAAGACAGTGCACAAGATACTATATTGCGATTTAGGCAAACAATCCCTAGATATGCACGTCGTTTTCCTTTTGATAGAGTGTGTCTTGGCCTCTTTCAAAAGAAGGAGACATCTCAAAGTTCAGCCTTATTATAAACTGGATGGATGCCTTGATGCCTTGTATCGATGGTAGCAAGTCGTCACCCATCGCGCTTTCCCTTCTGTTGGGTAAAATATTAATAGAGCTCCCAACACAAACCATCCCTTCTCCAATGCCTCGGCACAATCTGAGCGCCGATGTGGGTCCTCATGCACGCCGCCAATTCCTATTGGTCCGTGCGTCTAACCCTCCGATATCAGGATTCGTCCTATTGACTTCTGCAGCTCCCAAAGAAGGATCGAGACTTGTCCGCTGCAGAGCTTCAACAACTAGACGATCTGACATGGAGGATCATGTGGGCAGTCTAGTGTGAGCCTTCTTCTCACGCCCATCTTTATCCTCCCTAGACACTATAAGCCGCCTATCCGCCTCCTCTTTCCTCTGTGATCCTCAAAAACTTCTTCCTCGTTCTTCACTCCTCTGCCGGTGTCGTCATCGTCTCACCCGCCGCCGCCATGTCCGCCTCTGCACGCCGCAACTCCAAGGGCTCGCCCACCAATCTCGGCGTCATCCTGCCACTCTGCGGCACGGCTGCCGCCGCCTCTGCCGCCTACTTTGGCCATGCTCTCGTCACGCGCCCCGAATGGCGCGACTGGCTGGTGCGCTTTGCGACGGGGCCTGGGCGGACGAGTCGGCTGCTGCTGTTGGGTATGGTTCTGCTCAACTGGAAGTCCATTCCGTTTGTCTGGACGGTAAGCTCGTCTCCCCCTTTTCTTCGACTCTCCAGTCCTCTCTCCAGTCCTCTGACTATGCAGTTCCGCATCTTCGGCACCATGATCCGCCACACTGTCCTGCCACGAAAACCGCTGCCACGCAAGGCTCTCTTCCATTACCTCATCACGTCCTCCTACACGCCCCTGCCCGAGACCGACTACAACATGCACAAGTCCAACAGCACCTACTTTTCCGACCTCGACGCCAGCCGCTCGCAGCTCGTCATGTACCTCTTGGGACCCGGCATCACCGCGCTCGGCGACAACAAGCGCACAAAGGTCGTCCTCTCGCCCGCCGACGGCACGACGCCCGTGGCAGGCAACTTTGGCGTCGGCCTGGGCGCCGTCTTCTGCAGCTTCCGCAAGGAGCTGTTGCCCTTCCAGTCCTACGAGATGTGGAGCCGCGTCCTCTCGTGGGACCGCAAGTGGTTCTACATTGTCACCCACTTTGTCGCCAAGGGCAAGGTGCGCCCGTCCTCGGTGGACAGCCTCCACGGCGACAACACGGACAGCAGCGAGCGGGCCGCCGGCCACAAGCACCGCATGACGGCCGACTGGTCCGCCGACGACGAGGAGCGTCTGCAGAAACACGTCCTCGCCACCGCCGTCAGCAAATACGTCTTCAAGATGGGCCGCCTCACCGTCCACCCCACCCACCTGCTCGAGACCAGCGGGCTGCTGCCCGAGCGCCCGGGCGAGGGCTGGCGTGGCGGCGGGCCGGACGCCATTGGCGACCTGGAGGAGCTCGACTTTGTGTCCTATGTGCCGCCCGCCGGCAACGAAGACGCCGACTGGGACTGGAAGCGCGTCGAGTATGAGCGACGGCGCGGCATGGAGCATGCCGCACACTTTGCCGCCCTCGATGCCTCGTCTAGCGTCTTTGACGGCGGCCGGAATGGTGCGCTCGGTAAGTTCTTTCCTGGATAGAGGCGGTGGATGAATTACTGCAGGATATACTGAGTATACTTTTGTACGCCTGGAGCGGCCCAGTCAGTATAGGTACGTCATGTGCATTACTATACGTCCTTTTACTAGAACAACTAGACTATAAATACAACGATAGAACTACAGGATCACGTTCCCTTGGAAGTTGTAAAGGGTTTAAAGGATTGTATTGATTGATCTAAATGAGAGACTTTCGTTTTTCGTTTTTCATTTTTAATTTTTCTGATTTCTGATTTCTGATTTCCCACGGCAATGCTCCGTCTTCTATAATGCATAATGAATGTGATGATGGACAGCCAACCATCGATATTAATAAACCAGTTGGTGTCTCCAAAAACTACCCCTTGAACACCGATAAAAGGAGCGTCTAGCTTCTACAGCCAATGTATTCGGACAATGTCGTGTCCAGCAAGCTGACCAGCCCTTAGATCAGCACAAGAAAGGCGACGGCAACAATGCCTGCCACGATGGCAGCGCTAGGAGCTGCTGTGGATGCGGCGCCGGTCACCGGTGTAGGGGTGAACTTGGCCGGTGGCGACGGGGCGCTCGACGACCCAGGCGAGACCTTGGCGTTGGGAGACGAGGGCGTGTTGCTTCCCGTCGAGTTGCCGCCGTTGCCCGAGCCAGAGCCGTTGCCAGAGCCGTTGCCAGAGCCGTTGCCAGAGCTGTTCCCGGTACTAGTGCCGTTGCCCGAGCCGGAGTGACTCCAGGTGCCGGTGCTGTTACCAGAGCCAGAGCCGCCGTTGCCAGAACCGTTGCCGTTACCAGAGCCGTTGCCAGTGCTGGTGCTGTTGCCAGAACCAGGGTGGCTCCAAGTGCCAGTGCCAGTGCCAGTGCCGGTGCCGGTGCCGGTGCCGGTGCCGGTGCTGTTACCAGAGTTGCCGACGACCTTGCCGCCATTGCCGCCATTGCCCTTACCACCACCATTACCGCCGTTGCCGCCGTTTCCACCGTTGCCACCGTTGCCACCACCACCGCCAGTAGTGCAGGGCGTGGTTGCAGGAGGCGAAGGAGGAGTCACAGTGGAGTTGGCAGGAGGGGCAGGAGGAGCAGGAGGGGCAGTCGGCTTCGGAGGCGTGGATCCCGATGACTTGCACGGAGTGCTCGGGCTGTTGGGCGGAGGAGGAGGAGCCGTGGAGGACTCCGGCGGAGGGGGGGGAGCAGTAGAAGACTCCGGTGGAGGAGGTGGGGCCGTAGAAGACTCAGGCGGTGGGGGAGGAGCCGTGGAAGACTCTGGTGGCGGAGGAGGAGCCGAGGAGGAACCGGGAGGCGGAGGAGGCGGAGCCGTGGATCCTGACGTTGTGCACGGAGTGCTCGGGCTGCTGGGCGGCGGGGGAGGAGGCTCCTGGGACGACTCTGGGGGAGACGGGGGCTCAGAAGACCACTCAGGGGGCGAGGGAGGCTCCGTGGTCGACTCCGGCGGGGGGGGAGGAGGCGGAGTCGTGGACGACTCTGGCGGAGGAGGCGGAGCCGTGGACGACTCTGGCGGAGGAGGCGGAGCCGTGGACGACTCTGGCGGAGGAGGCGGAGCCGTGGACGACTCTGGCGGAGGAGGCGGAGCCGTGGACGACTCTGGCGGAGGAGGCGGAGCCGTGGACGACTCCTTGGGGGGAGTAGAGCCGTGCGAGGTGGAAGACGTCGAGCAAGACGTCGACGAAGACGTCGTCGTCGTCGTCGTCGTGCAGGGCTCGGAGGTCGCACCCCTCTTCTTCATCTTGGCATCCTGGCGGGAGAGGTAGCAGATCTGCTTGGCGAGGGACTTGGTGGCTAGGCAGTGTTAGTTTAAGTGGACAGACACGGGAGAGGACAAGCGTGACAGACTGCTCACCGTCCTTCTGGTCGGCCGAGCACGACCGTTCCAGGCAACGCTCCATGGTGGTCGTCATCTGGAACTCTTTCCCGCAGCGGCAGTCCAGGTCGTTGGGGTTGCAGTTGAACGTCTGCGCAGCCTGGGTGAAGCAGCCATAGGAGCAAGCCGGCAGCTTCTGCTCGAGCTCGCCGATGCTGCGGCCCTCCAGAGAGGCCACGCCGGCAAGGCCAGCGGCAATGTTGGAGAGCTTCATGATTTGAAAAACGATGAATAAGAGGCACAATACAATTATATAACTGAGTATGCGGGAAGTGATCATAAAAGCAGTGCACCACTCTGGCTCTGACTCTGACTGGTAGCGAGTGAAGAGGACTTGGGGGTACCTTGAGAACGAAAGACTTGGGTGCAAGAAGAAGTAGGGGAGAAGGACAGACGGGCCAGGAGGGAGAGCTCTTTTAAATAGGCCGTCTTGGCTAGGATGGCCAGACGTAACTCTGTAGGCCACTGTCGTAATAGCTCACAGTCCGTCTTCTGGAGCTCTGGATTTATCTCGCCCCTTCTCTGGTCCCTCTATTTTTTCTGGGTTCTTCTTTTCCACGTCAGAATTCATCATCTTGCAGCCTGATGGAGATTTAGAGCATATACCTCATACGTAACATGTACTTTGTATTCACTTGGGAAGTATGGAACTACTATAGATACAGTAGTCAAAGTACCTTGGAGTCAACTGTTTTTGATCTGCTCATGGAATTGAAATGAGCTTCTTCGTTTGTGTAACATTCACATTTCTTTGCATGTGGCTTTCCACAGACTGCCTCCCCATTCAATGAGTCCAGAAAGTCATTATAACAGTCGATAGACACGGCAAGTTTGACGAGAAATTCAAACAACTGCCTGTTTTCTTTTCAACGTAAAGGCCATGTTCTGATCATTGGAAGTACACCGTGCATTTGAAATGTTCGACTACACTAGATAAGAATCGTTTGCCTCCTCCAACTTGCACACAGTAAGTAGCCTACAAGCAATTTCGCGACCATACGTTCTCGTAGGTGTTGGTAAAGGGAGATATATGTATACATCTTTGACGAAGAGTTTGGGAATACGTATTGACAACAACTAAAAAGTAGAATGAGAAGAGAACCGATGTTTTCAAAATGGTAATTTCAGGATGAGAGAAGAGAACGAGGATGCATGGAAGGTCTCACGTGATATGACAGATGCCAGATGGATGCTAAATTCAAAGATACCTTGTCGGCAAAGAACTTGACGGATGGCACATAGCCTGTTAGTCATCCTGTCATTTCCGACAAAGAAATGCGAGCTTCAGAGGGTTCCATGCACACAACATATGCGAGAGCTCTTCCTCAACGCTGACCACCAGAATCTAGCATCACGGCGAACGAGAAATCAGAGGTACCAAAAGGTACCAAAAATTCATATTCCACTCCTCTGATCCCTTGAGACAGTGCTTGCTCAGTATGAAGAGAATCAAGCACTATGACGTGTTGTTTATTTTCCAGGAGGGAGACATGGTTGACGATATTTTAGAAATATGTAGACACAGTACTGTATGTCTAGTATCTCTCGTTTCTCATCCCTGAGCGGAATGTGCACTGTTCTCGAGGTTGAAGGTAAACGTATCTGTTGGGCAGGTACTTGGAAAAGCTACTGCTGCCTGATTTACTGTGCCATTTTGTTCAAAAGTAGTCTTTTGGTATGCTTCTGGCCATGGATGTCGTCTTTGCGACTGACATATACGTATTCATGTCCTCACAAAATACCCAAAGAGGAACTTACATGCTGGAAGGATTCGCAATTTGATTGGCTGAAGCTTCTCCGTATCTACTCGTGACTTCATTGGATGTTGAATACCCACTATTAATAAGCAAGACCGGCGGGGCTTTTCTGCTGACAACAGAAGAAACCTAACATGAGCAAGAATCTCTCTTTGCTCCTTTGCGTCATCTACTGGAGGACCAGACGTCATGGGTGACCAGATTTCCGTTCTCTTCTGCTGCATGGGCAACATCTGCCGGTCGACCATGTCCGAGGGCGTGTTCCAGGCCATGACCAAGAAGCCGCCTTACGAAGGACGCATCTCCAAAGTGGACTCATGTGGGACGAGTACGTCAGAAGAGGCCAGAGACTCCCTGCGATGAAGGTGTTTTCCCAGCTAACCAGATGGCGCCACACAGTCGGTTTCCACACGGGCGATGATCCAGATGACCGCACCATGGCTACCCTGAGGCAAAATGGCATCACCGACTACCAGCACAGAGCGAGAAAGGTACGAGGAAAGAGGAAAAGAGGGGAAGGGGAGAGAGGAAGAAAGGGAGAAGGCGAGAGGGAAAGGGGAGAGAGGGAAAGAGGGAGAAAGGGAGAAATGGAAATGAGCTCACATCATACTAGATTGCCGCTTCCGACTTTGACCGGTTCGACTACATATTTGCCATGGACCGCCAGAACCTAAACGACCTGCAGACCCTCCAGCGGCGAAAACCTGGGAGCAAGGCGCGCGTCATGCTCTTTGGAGAGTACTCCGGCACCGGACGAGCAGAGACGATTAGTGATCCCTACTATGGCGGCAACGGCGGCTTTTCCAAGGCCTACGAACAGGCGACGCGGTTCAGCCAGAACTTTCTCAAGGACGTCTTTCCCGACGTGGAGCCAGATGCATGATGGACGATGGTAGGACCGCATGACAGTGGACTGGGAGGGGGATGGGGAGGGGGTATGCTGCCCTTTTGCCCCAAGTGGCAGTCCAAGCTGCGACCCAGAAGAGCTGACGTCGCCCAGCATGAGCCACCCTGCCAGCCATCCACCACGCTATGGGTGCGCTTCCTGGCGCTTCGCCGTCGAACCAGAGAGCTTGCGAGAGCCGAGAAGGAACGGGTGCATGGCGCGATGGAACCCGGGGAGAGAGGGAGGGAAACGATAGCAGCGAGAGCCAAGAGGGTCCAAGAGGGTCCAAGAGGGCCCAGCAGGAGCCAACAGGAGCCAAGAGGTGCCAAGAGGAAATTGCAGTGTGCATGAATAGACGACATGATGCCCCCCCCCCCTTTTTTTGTCTCCTTCGAGTGTGCCTTGGGGCTGTCTGTCAGGTCGAGAAAGCGGTCTCGCGGCGTCTACGGCGTCTTCTCGTTCGTCCTCGTCCCAGCCAGGCAAGCAGAGCCACGACGGCTGTCCACATCCGCGGATCGTTCTTGGCAAGCATCGATTGTCGTGGCCGGCGGTTGCAGGCGGCAAGAGAGAGAGAGAGAGAGAGAGAGAACAGGACAGACATGAAAGACAAGACAGACATGAATGACCCGCCCAGCCGCGGCTTCCACGCACGTTTGACGGGTGCAGCGAGCTACTCGCACATGTCAGCTTGCCACATGGCCGGCGCGATCTCTATCGGCCAAGCTGTCTGCCAGGATGGGACTGGCTTTTTGGCTTTTTGGCTTTGGGACCTTGCTTCTTCTCTTTTTCTTTCTTCCCTTTCTGGCTTGGACATGCATGCCGCCATCGACCCAGTCACCGTTCCAGCCATCGTCCTATCCTCGTCTACTCCATACTGCCTCTTGTCTTTCCTGCCATGCGCGCGGCTATAGACAGGGTGGCAGTCGTTAGCTTCTGGCCTCTCATAGGGCGACCGCAGGTCCATCACAATCTATGCCTGGACAGGTTTGCGCGGTAAATCTCTGGGACTTGCCGCCCTAGATTTCGCAGCTAACTCTTGTCGTTTTAGCTCCTCGTTGTACGACCAATCCTTTTTTCTGGCGCTCTTTCCCATGCTTATTCTTATTTCTTTTATTTCTTTTTATTTCTTTTATTTCTATTTGATTTTATTCCTTCCTCTTCTGCTTCTTTGCCGCCCGGGGAGTTTCCCTGTGGAGCTGTTGCCGATCGTCCTCGTCTCTGCCTGCTCTGCGCTCCCCCTACGAGTAAGAGGAGAGAAGACGAAAAGGATAAATAGAAGTCTTGCGCCCCGTCGCCAGTCAACCTCGTACACACAATGTAAACTCTCGTCAGCGTACGCAGTCAGATTTAAGCCTCCAAGGATTTCCCTGCTGTGACTGTCAGCAATAAGCTCGCACCTGCCGCAAACGGCTTCCTATTTGCTCCTTCCCTCCTTCCCGCTGTCGGGTCTTCTCCCTTTGTCCCTCCTCCTCTGTCCATCCCTCACTCCCCTTTTTCTTGGGCAGATTCTAGTTTTCTCACTGCCTTTCTGCCCTTTTGCTCTTTCATCTAGCCATATTTATTCTCCTTCCATCTCCCCTTTTTTCCTGTGCTCTTTCGTCCCGATACACCTCCCACTCCCTGTCCCACCGCCGCTAAACAAGAGAGCCCCGCAACAAGGCAACAACCCCTCGGCCTTGCTCCGCATTCATACAAGTTCTCCTGTTGACTGCGCACTCGTGCGATTCCTCGAACCCCACCAAAAGCGACAATCTCGGATTGGACGCAACAACTTCTCTTGCACAGCCATCGCCGCGATCGTCTTCGTCCTCGTACGCAGTCGTGACCATCTCTCTACCTCTCTCTTCCCACACACAACCTCTCCCCATCGCAAACATGGCCGATCTGCAGGGTCGCAAGGTCTTCAAGGTCTTCAACCAGGACTTTATCGTCGATGAGCGCTACACTGTCACCAAGGAGCTCGGCCAAGGAGCGTATGGTATCGTCTGGTGAGTCCATCTCTGGTTTGTCCCCCCCCTCGTGCTTCCTCTCGACTGACCGACGCAGTGCTGCCGTCAACAACCAGACAAACGAAGGCGTCGCCATCAAGAAGGTCACCAATGTCTTTAGCAAGAAGATCCTCGCCAAGCGCGCCCTGCGCGAGATTAAGCTCCTGCAGCACTTTCGTGGACACCGGAATGTGAGTAGCCCAGGCATCAAGCTGCATCAGAGAAAAAAAAAGAGCTGACATTCAAGATCACTTGCCTCTACGACATGGATATCCCTCGTCCCAACAACTTTAACGAAACATATCTCTACGAAGGTGCGTTGGCGACGTCGATCTCCTCCCTTCCCAGAACGTGACTAACATGAGCTCCTCTGGCAGAGCTGATGGAGTGCGACCTGGCAGCCATCATCCGGTCGGGCCAGCCTCTGACCGACGCCCATTTCCAGTCCTTTATCTACCAGATCCTCTGCGGTCTCAAATACATTCACTCGGCCAACGTGCTGCACCGCGACTTGAAGCCCGGAAACTTGCTTGTTAATGCCGACTGCGAGCTCAAGATTTGTGACTTTGGCTTGGCACGCGGCTTTTCCGTCGACCCGGAAGAGAATGCGGGCTACATGACGGAGTACGTGGCTACACGCTGGTATCGTGCACCCGAGATTATGCTCAGCTTCCAGAGCTACACCAAAGCCAGTACGTTTTTTTGTTCCTGCTTCTTTCCTTTTTTCTTTTTTTTTTACGTTTTTCCGTCTCTCTCCTTGGACACTACGCTAATGATGACAGTCGATGTGTGGTCGGTGGGCTGCATTCTGGCCGAGCTGCTGGGTAGCCGCCCGTTCTTCAAGGGCCGGGATTACGTCGACCAGCTCAACCAGATCCTGCAGATCCTCGGCACCCCGAACGAGCAGACACTGTCGCGCATTGGCTCGTCGCGTGCCCAAGAGTACGTGCGCAACCTCCCCTTCATGCCGAAGCGTCCCTTCAATACCCTCTTCCCCTCTGCGAACCCCGACGCGCTCGATCTGCTCGACCGCATGCTTGCCTTTGATCCCAGCAGCCGCATCTCGGTCGAGGAGGCCCTCGAGCACCCCTACCTCCAGATCTGGCACGACGCCAGCGACGAGCCGGACTGCCCGTGCACCTTCAACTTTGACTTTGAGGTCGTCGACGAGGTGGACGAGATGCGCAAGATGATCTTGGACGAGGTCTACCGCTTCCGCCAGGTCGTCCGCACGGCGCCGGGCGCTACCGGCCAGACCAATGGCCAGGCCCAGCAGCCCCCTCAGCAGGTGCCCATGCCGGCTGGCAATGGCCAGTGGACGGCTGAAGATCCACGGCCGCAAGAGTACGTGAACCACCCCGCTGGCCTGGAGCAGGAGCTCGCCGGCGGTCTGGACGCGAGAAGGTAAAGAGTATCTACAATGCCGCAAGTTTTTTGAGAGCAAAAGAGAAGAGAATCCACTTTTTGGAGACTGTTGGCTAATGAAAATCGATTTGTTGCAAACAAATGTGCTAGCTGGCTGGCTGGTCAGTTGAAGGCTTTCTTGGTTTTTTTTCCTGCTTCTATACTGTTTCTTGGTTATTGAATTGATAGTTGTCTTTGCCCTCATGATTTTGAATTTCTTATACATGTTTCTACATCTCTCGTCGTTTTCCGTGTTTCGCCTTCCACCATCCATGTCTCTTTTCCATAATGACGTAACGCGAACTACGGAGTAGGCCAGACATCCAGGGAAGGATTTCACAGAATTGTGCGTCACATTAGTAAGTAGGCGATGACAAATATTAGGCAGCGCTGGTCGATGTGGCAAAATCACGTGACAAAAGCCCGTGATTTTTTATTTTTTTTCCGTTGTGGCCAATGAAAAAATTATCTGGGACTTGTGGCTACATTTTGCCCATAATTTTCTCCTCCTTTCTCACACACTCCCAACGCATCCCTCAACAGACCGACTCTTGCACGCCACCTCTTCCACCACACAACACACTCATCAAATACCCATTTCCCACCAGCAATCATGGGCAAGGTTCACGGCAGTTTGGCTCGTGCCGGCAAGGTCAAGTCGCAGACCCCCAAGGTCGAGGCCCAGGAGAAGAGCAAGCGTCCGAAGGGCCGCGCACACAAGCGGGAGCAGTACACTCGGCGGTTCGTCAACGTCACCCTGACGGCCGGCGGCAAGCGCAAGGTTTGTGATCTTTTTTTTTTCGCCCTATTCTCTTGATGGCTGAGAGGACGGGGATGCTGACCTTTCTAGATGAACGCCAACCCCACGGCATGAGCGGGAGGGCTGAATGCTCTGCGAGGATGACGACGAGCGACGAGCGACGGGGAAGACAATAAACAACGACGAAAAGCGAAAAAAAAAAAGAACAGAAAAAAAAAGAGTCGACCAGCGAGGCAGGCGATTACGCGATTACGCGATTTCGTTTTCTGGGATGGATGGAAGCGGATGGAAAGCGGATGAAACGGAGAAAGGAGAAGAAGAAAAGGAGACAATGTCTTTTTTTTATCCCTTTCTGTTGTTTTGTGTTCAGTACGCTCGGGAGAGGGTTGATAGCCGATGATATTCGAACACGATTCTTGGTTTTTTTTTGTCCTACGAGAATGAATTTTTTTTTTCGTGTCTACGGAAAATAAACGTATCGCCAGCCTGTCCAGAGCGCTTCTCTGTCTCCCCTCGAATGCTAGTATCTCCTACGTTGCCTCTCGTCGCAGCAGAAGCGTAAATGGGGAAGGGGCGGAGGGTGTTGCTTACTGTTTCGGGCTCCTATGAAATAGCAACAAAGAACTTTTTCTCAGACACTGGTTCCTGCTGCTTTTGCTGTTGTCTGTTTTGGACAATACGGTAGTCTCTGTAGATGCATGGTGTAGGTGTGCTTTCTATGGTTCTATGTCTCGTGATTTTGGCATGTAGGACGAAGAGCAGTCCTTTCATTCAACGAAAGAAAGGAAAAAGGCTGCGAGACAGCGGCCGCTATCAAACCGCATCTGTGTCGACCTCGTTTCTCTAGACGCCAGCGTGCGTGGCATAGCCAGGCTGAGCAGCGTCGTCCCTGTCATCTCAGCACCCAGAGTGTTGCAGCCACTCTCGTGGCAGAATGGGTAAATCGAATTTCGAGCAGACGGAGTGCGTCTGGGAGAGTCTGCCTCTCGGGCGCTTCGGCATCGTCACGTGTTTACCTAACCAACGAGTATAGTCTTGCAGATGATACTGCCTTATTCGTATACTCTCGCCATGTCGTACTCCCCTGTTGTGTTGTAGTATTATTATTATTGCTTTATTGCTTGTTATGGTGTCCTCTCACCCAATCGTTTACCGCCGTGTCGTCTCTCTGTTATCATTTCTATGCTCCGCCATGCCACGCAAAGCAACCCTTCTGCGTACTCATTACTCATATACATACTCTGGTACCCATCTCGGATCTCATCTAGAATTCCCTCTGGTTCTAAATGCGGATCCATGGAACGTCATACGCATGAGACGGCGTTACCGTAGGCGGCTCGTTAAATGAACACGGTCGTGGACTCTGACCCCTACTCGTGTACTTGTATGCCCTGCATGTTTGAGTTCCATACACGGCAGGCAGACACCCTGTTCCTTCAAATACGGAGTACATGTTCAGAATAGATTGCAGAAAGCGTTTTATTGTCTAACAACGTACAGCCACAACCACCACTCGTGCATTAGGGTTTGCCATGGCAAAACACCAGAAAAAGGGAAGAAACAAAAGAGAAAAAGAATAAGTAAAAAATTCCGTAGAGGAGTTGGATGTTTTTAGAAGACGTCCAAAAGAAGAAACGAAGAAGAGAATAGACGAGGCTGGTGACAGGGGTATAATACACCAACCCAGAGAAGCCCAGAGAAGAATTGTTGTACAGAAGAGAGGAAGAAGAACATGAAACCAAAAAAAAAAAAATGAAAATAAAGGAAACTGCTCAGCCATAGAACCAGTACAGAGCCGTGTAGGGTACGGAACCCTGTTCGGCATTGACATCACTGCAGGTCTGGGAGACGCCGCCGGCGGTGAGGACGCGGAAGACCTGCTGGACGCCCTTGGAGATGCCGAGGCCGTTGTCGTTGAGGAGCAGCCAGTCGACAGCTCCGGTGCTGAGGACGCCCTTGTCGGCATCAGCTGGGGCGGCGACGTTGTTGGTCTTGGCCATGCTGCCGACGAGGCCGGCAGCGGAGAGGTCAAAGGTGGGCACGCCGTTGACGTCAAAGTAGTGGTGGCCCAGAAAGGGGACGGCGTCGGCGCCGGCGACGCTGGCGAGCACGCTGGAGAGGTCGAGCGTCGGCGCCGGGTCGGTAAAGGGGGCGTCGACCATGGCGCCGTACATGCTCTCGGCCTGGGCGTTGGGGGCGCTGGGAGAGCCCGGGCTGGCCACGACGGGGTTCTGCAGGTTCAGCGGCAGGTCCTGGGCCCAGAGGGCGCTGGAGGAGAGGCCGCCAAAGGCAGCCGCATCGATTCCGGTGTTGGCGGTGCCGGGATAGAGATCGGTAATGTCGTAGAGGACGGCCAGGGCGCCGGTGGCCTTGACGGCGGCCGAGGCGTTGACGCAGGAGTAGTTCTGCAGGCCGTGGCCGACGGCAATCTTGAGCAGGGAGAGGCTGGCATTGACAGCCGGGAGTTCAGAGCCTAGAGTGTGAGCCGAGGAGAAGAGAGAGAGAGAGAGAGAGACATAGAAAAAAAAAAGACGTACCGGAACCGGTGGTGGGCAGAGTGGGCGTCACTATAGTGGCGCTGGCACTGGTGGCTGGCACAGAAGAAGGTGGCAGAGAGCTGGAGTCGGGAGGAGGAGAGGTGGCGGTGGGTGGTGGTGAGGAGATGGAAGATGTCCGCGGTTTGCAGGGTGATGCCGAGGCCAGAGCCAGCAGGCCGGCGAGGAGAGCAAAAGTTTTGCACTGCATTTTTGCTGAGAGTGTGGAAGAAGAGGGAAGAAAAACAGAAAAAAAAGGACCAAGGAGAGATTATAGAAAGAAGATTAAAACAACAAGAGCAAAAGCAAAAGAAAAAACACAAATGATTCTAGTTCCCAAAATGCCAAATGCCAAATGCCAAAATCAAAAATCCCATGCACAAATATATCCGAGAAAACAAGGGGAAAAAAAGGCCAGACACGAGAGAGACAGGAGAAGATAAATAAAGGACTGGACAGAGACTCGCAAGTATGTCTGCTTGCCTCGTACTGCTTCCTGGGGTGGGGTTGAGGTCAAGCAATATATGTTAAGCGCCGGCCAGGTTGAGAGACACCTTGTCTGGTGGGAACACAGCTGGGGTACGGAGTAGGAAGGGTGGATGGTATTTTTAATTTTGGAAAGCGAGAAGGGCCAGTATTGAAAAGCGACCCAAAAAGAAAACAGAATGAGCTGCCAGAGCCGCTTGGGGTAACCTTGAAAAGAAGAGAAAAAAAAGTACTGTGTCCTGTCGGACGAGGAGTGACAGGGGGGGATATCGGGAGAGATGAGAGGTGGTTGGGGAGACTGGCTCGAGGGAGAAGGAAGATGAATGCAGAGTACTTTCAGACGGAGGAGACTGGTGGGAGCGGGACGATCACGGCGATTTATATCCTTTTTTTTCTTCCACGCCGTGGGAGGAGCCCGTTGGACTGTCGACTTACACGAGAATGAGAAGCTCGGGGGGGCAGGAGGCAGGACCAAGCTGCACTAGCAGCATTCCCAAACATCCAGACTGTACGCCAATGAACCTTTTTGAGGGTCACGGACGTCGAAAGTAGACTGTGCAGTAAGTACGAGTACATGTACAGCATCTAGTGGCTTCACGTTGCAAGTATAGCTACAAGCCAGTTGAAGATACGGAGAAGTGGAGAAGCGAGGACAAGCTTTTCTACCAGAGAGGAAGAATGAGAGAAGGGTGCAGCACTGCCTCGTACTGTGGAGATGGAGCCCCCTTCACTTGTCATTTCTGCCTTGTTCGCTTCTTGAGAGCCCCAGATGAGTCGAGGCTAGCGCGAGAGACGAAGGATCCAATAGTCCAGAGGTACCAGCACGAAGGAGGATACCTGATACTCTTTGCATGCAGGAGGGGGGGCAGAGGATAGCAGAAGAGGGTTGCCAGACGAAAAGGATTGTGGGAACTAACAACCAGCTCGTACGTATACTTTTGCCTCTCTTCAAAGGGAGGACATGGCAAGCCGTTCTCTGGAAAAAGAGACGGACAAAAATATTACCCTTCTAGGAGTTTCAGGGGGTCAAGGCTGATGAACGAGGCCAGACCAGATGGGGCAAAGCGTACGCAGCTTGAAAGAAGGAAGATACTATGTACAAGAAAAGTCTACATTGCACGAGTACAGAGTACATACGGGAGTAGGAGTCTGCAGGTGAGATGGGGCAATGGAAGCATGGCTCCGTGCTATTTGCTGGAAAGACGCCATGACATTCTACTTCTCTTCCGTTCTTTCTGCACTTGCTGACCTTTTTTTTCATAGCCGAGCAACAGAATTGCGGCTGTTTGTACCCTCTGACAGAGACTGGCCATACTATAGCGGTCTGGAAATGTTTGTCCGGCTTACTGAAGAATCAGAGACTCATGGCCAGTAGACAGACGGGTGAAGGAAGTGAAAGAGAGAATGGCAAACACATGAAACTAGGCCGTGTATGAGTGCAAAGAAAAAGAAGAATGAGGGTGGAGGCCCTGCTAACGTGGCACAAGAACAACAAGATGGCCCCCAAGATGGCCCCTCCTGACAACTCATGCTCCGTACACACACACACACACATCGCGTCTGTCTACTCTGGGCAACTGCGCCGTTAGGCTTGGTGGCAGCAGTTCTGACCCGAGTAGGCTATCTTGGCGGCGATCCAGGCGGCAAATCCTGCCTCTCTGGTTGGGTGCAGCGTCTGTTGGGTCTCTTTGTGTGCATTCGCCTGGGCATCCTCGTGATGTTGGTCGACCTATGAAAGGTCTCTATTTTGCTGTCGTCCTGTTTCTGTACGCTTTTTCAAGTCTCCGGAGTAGTTGTGTAAGTACAGATACGAGTACTCGTACAAGGTACTCAGACTGCCGGCTTTTCCTTCAGCTGCCAATATTCGGCCAGGCTTCCGCTTAGACGTGGGAAAGTCTCATGGACGTGCCCTGTGCACCCCTCCTGTCGCCCTACTGTCGCCCGAAGCCAAAATGACTCGGGATGAAACGATAGGGACGGGAAGACTGGACGATTCCTATGCTGTGCTTCTGTTGTGTACTCGTACGCACTTGTACGCACTCTTGCTCCTGTGCTGCTACATTTCTGTATTCATACATAATACATTCTGTTCTAAAAATACTCGAAAAATAAGTAAAATAAAAATAAAAATAAAAATAAAAAACAGATAGAGGTGCTCCGCAACTGCTTCTGGTAGGCGCACTTATCGCGGCCACTCTCTTGTCTGCTGCCTGCTCTACGGAGTACGTACGTATAGATTGCTCTATTTCTAGGTCTCGCTGTAGTACTGTTGCTCTCCATCTGGCGAGCCACCGTTGCCGGCGGTTAAGAAAGTAGGAGTGCATGCGATAGTGCCCTTGGAATAGGGAAGGTGACTCTGGCTAATTTAGTTGTGTTCGTAGTACTGTACATGGACGCTGTTGCCTTGTGGATCCTGCAGACATGTACCTCTACATGTAATTCCCTCATTCTCACGATAATTCTTGCCTGCTTACTGCCCACCGCCCGAGTCCTCGTCTGCAGCCGCAGCGCACATACACTGTAGCGTCGCAATATTGCTCGTCAATATTGTATTCAGACAGCTGACAAAACTCGGGCTGTGATTTGAAAAGTACGACTCTATACAAGTACTTTGCACCCCTGCTGATTTCCTCAAGATCCTCGTACTAATGTATGAACTTGTACTTGTACTAGTACATGCATACTCGTAAACCAAGCTTGAAAAACTAAGGTTGCGGCTGGACACTACGCTGAGCGTCCAGCGTCCCTGCTAGCACACAGCGCCGCTGTTTGATCTCCGAAACATTGGAATCCCCCCTGGCGGAAAATAGAGAGTAAGGAAAAAAACAGAAAGTCGAGATCAGACTATGGAGAAATTCTACGCTGCTAGAGTTCATCCGGACCGGCGGATAGCTGAACTAGGAAGGCTTCCTGCCATGGAACGCATCATTCACTCTCATCACCTCGTTGGTGTTTTTTTTTTACTGGCATGCCATCCTCTCTCCATTCTCCTGTTTCAATCCGCCATTTGTAGTCTGCTCCGGACTGTGTACTCCGTACTTTGACCAAAAAAATCATCGAGGTTTATTCTCCGAAACTTCATACACTGTAGATTGTCCGCGGACTTGCATCGGCCCCGAGTTGTTGTATTCCCCGATATTGCCTGCACAAGAAAAGAGGATGACTACTCCACCACAATGGCAGCTCGACAACATCAGAGCGCCATTATCGTAGTATTTCCACGAGCTTACTTTCAGGGCTGGCACACATCCTCAGTAAGCAGTGCCACTGCACTCTCCTCATACCTTGTACCATAAGCATCGTGGAGAACGAGGTCAGTGATCCAAGGCTGCTCCATCTTCTTGCAACATCATGGCCCTTGTCGTACGCAGCATCCGAGTGAGCAAATGTGCGCAAGCACACTGACCCCTGCACAGACCAACTTCAGACGCCATCGAAAACGACTCTGCCGCCCCTGCATATATAGGCTGGCGTAACTCTGGACGCTGAACCCGTCCAGAAGCCCACCTTTTCCAGGTCGACTTCATAGCCACATCCTTGTGTTTTGAAACATTCCTCTATGCGACGTCAACGTCAACACGCAACGCACCCGCAACGCACGGGTCGGCGACGGTGGGCTTATTTCTCATCGTCTTCCTTTCCTATGATGAACGGCGTATTTGCTTATTTTCTCGCAAGCATGTTCGTCTCCTGTTTCCACCTCGTTTCAGGGCCTGTCCTCCATGTTGCCGCTTTTTAGTCTTTTCAGTCGAGGCGGAGAGACGGCCGGAAACATGCCCGCCTCGTCCCACGTGGACATATGCTTCTTGCTCTTTTGTACGGGGCTGCTACAGTCGCCAACTGCACTGACCTCGCTCGTCTCACTGCCACAATCGTTGCCACGCAAATTGGCCCTCTCGCATGGCCCCATGGCTGGTAGCGGAGTCGACTGCATCGGTAGGATCGGTAGGGTCGGTAGGATCGGTAGGGTCGGTAGGATCGGTAGGGCCGGCAGGATCGGAAGAGTCTGGGTTGGCGGTGACAAAGGTACTGGTGTCTGTGGTGTCTGTGGTGCCGCCAATGTGTCCTTGTCGACATCCTCCTCTTTGCCCCCATTCTCCTCGCCGCTTCCTTCGCCACCTCCTCTCCTAAAGACGGCTGTCAATGTAGATGATGCAGTGGTCGCCGACTTTTGGCTCTCATCGTCATCTGATAACAGGGAGATGATTACGCGGCCGTCCTCCTCTCGAGGCGCCTCGGATTTCACCGTCTTTTGACTCGTAGATTTGTCTGTCGACGGATCGGTCGACTGGGTTCCTCTTGTATTTGTTGTCGTGGATGACTGGCTGGTGTCGGCATCCACCGGGACCCCTTTAGGGTCGGCATGCTTCAACTGTGTCACCCAGTGCTCCACCTCCTCCTCTTCCGTGATATTCTCCATATCAGCATCCATCGCAGAGCTGTATCCCGGCAACACATCTTGGTCTTGTGCCTGAAAAGAGCTGCCCATGCCGCCACCCGCTGGTCCAGTCTCCTTCTGCTTGCGCGACTCATCCACGGCTACCGTCTGCAGATCCTCAAACGTCATGCAATCCAAGTACGTGCGGTCAAAGTGGAATTTGGTCACGGAGGGGAAGCGCGGGCTCCAGAACCTGCCAAATCCTTGTCGGTGAAATGCAAAGCAGCGGATGTCCACAACTGGAGGATCGGCAAATATATGGGTTGGCCCGTCCTTGCAGTCATCCAATCCAGGCTCAATCGGCGCGAGATCAAACGGCACGCTGTTTTCTGGGTCGCCTTGATTCTGACAGTCTACCGGCACGACTCGTGGACGGCAGTATTTGAGAAACGTCCTCATCTGCGGAATGGTCAGGGTGACAATGTTGGTCACAACAAACGGCTCCCGTTCTTGACGATCAGCGCCTGCACCTGCTCTGCTCTGCGGCCTGGAACCGCGAGCCTCTCGGCATGCCAGATAAAAGTGCGTCCAGTGGAGCCCTGGAAGGTCTGGAGGGTATTCTTTGGCCTTGATGGCATCGTACCGAGCGCCGACAACGGCAAAGTCTCCCACTTCACCAAATTCGCCGACATAGCCTCGTTTGAATTTGATGGCAAAGCATCGCATGTAGGGCCACTCCAAGGGCTTGGAACCAGGCGGCGAGAAATCAAAGTACGTGTCACCATCGGCCTTGATGACAAGGCCTTCCTGACGCGCGGCTATGCTCCGTGCAAACGCTTGACGCAGCTTCTCGGCTGCCGACCGGCTGCTAAAGTCGATCACCTCGCGATGAACGATTTCTGCGTAGCCTTGTCGACAAGATATCAACTCCTCCATGCGACGAAATCGCTCGGCATGGCGTGTTTGGAGCATGGATTCGCCATCCAAGTACAAGACATCATAGTACACAATCATGAGATGCTCGTTCTCGGTAGCGCTGTATTGTTAGAAAGTGGTACAGATGGAGAATGGAGAATGGATTCAAAAAAGACAAACCGCTTATTTCCATCACAATAGAAACGCCAGCCACTTCGAGTTATGTGATTCCGTACAGAATCAAACTCTAGAATCCTAGCATCCTTTTCACTGTATGCCAGCATCTCTCCCTCAAGTATGCAGCCCGTGCGAATCTTACAGTCATCCTGGCCGAGTCGTAACGAGTCCCGGATGGCAGAGTGGAGGCCGATCCTGTCACGGGTGCTGTCTTTGCCGCTCTTGGAGAACAGCTGCAGACATTTGTACGGTCCCTTGCTGACATCGACGTGTACTTGCACATACTCGCCGTCCATCTTTTCTTCGCAGCTCATCCGACGGCCCTTTCCCATGGCAAGACAGTGTTTGATGCTGCGTGCCTTGGCCCAGGGCTGGCGGCCCACCTTGATTCCCAGGCGGGGACAGTGGTGGTGTGCATTCGAGGCAGCCGAAATGCCTGCTGTCATTCTCTGCTGATCTCTCTCGTCACCCGTCTTGAGGGACTGCACGGCGGCAGCAAAGTCACTGTGGACGTTCAGAGCAAGCGGCAGGGCCGGGTGGAAAGCGCTGAAGATGGTCATTGGATCCAGCACGACAGGGCGGTAGTCTTTCAGGATGAGACGTGTGAGCCACTTGGCATCACGGGCGCAGAGACTGCGGTAGAAACGGCCAATAGCCTGATCTCGCATTCTTGTCGAGCGGGCAGCAGAAGAAGCTGGTGATGCGGCTGCCAATGCTGCCGAGGCAGACTTCCCTGCCTCTCGAATAGCAGGCGAGCTGAAGCGGCAATGTGCTGCCAGGCCATTCAAGATGACGTCGATTTCCTCTGTCGACACAAATGGCTCTTCTACCGAATTGGGCTGAGAGTTGTCAGCATAAATATCAAAAATACAAATGTACAAATACAAAATGGGTGCACTTCATACCGTCCTTTCCAAAATGCTTTCCACACAATCAGCAAGGTCGACGGCAATGCCATTCACCGCCGGCCGGGTCCAGCGAGAGAGCTCGGCGATTCGGGAGTGGCCGAGGCCGAGTGTGCGGGCAACAATCCGCTGAAGGGATGGGGCCTGGATGCCATAGACACGGTCGGTGCGCAGGTCTGGGAGGAGGGCAGAGAGAATGGCAGCAGCTGAGGCGGAGGCAGCTTCCTTGATGTTGCTGTCGGTGTGGCTGGCATTGCGGACGATCTCGTCAATGGCCAAGCGATGCTGCTGAAACCAGCGGAGAATCAGCTGGCGAGCATCGACAGAAGACCGAGGTCCTGTCGCCTCGGATACCTGCTGCAGAAGATCGCAGATATGAGAGAAAGAAAAGGCCATGGCTGAGGAAGAAGAGACAAGGACAGAGATTTGCAAGAAATGGAAAAAAGGAAAGAACAAGAGAAAGAAAAGAACAAGAGAAAGAAAACAAAAAGAAACAGAAAAGAAAAAGAAAAAGAAACTCTAAAACCAAAAATCAAATTGTCCAAAGCCAAAACATGAGTGACGAGGTAACAGAGAAATAAGATGAACAACACTCGCAAAAGTGCAGAAACAAAAGGCGGAGACGGACCAAAAGAAAAGAGATCAAAGAAAGAAAGAGATGAAAATTACGCAAAAAAAAAGAAAGAGAAATGATGAGATAATATATATATTTGGAGAGAGAAATCTCCTGATGCGGAAGGAGAAGGAAGAGGTTTGACAAAGGAAGGCGCAACCTTCACCGCAGGCAGCAATGGCTCTTTTGGCCCTATGAAGCTTGTGTTGGTGCCAACTTGATACAGTGTGAGAAGAGTTTAGGCTAAGTAGCGTACGAGTAAGCCTAGTATTCACAGTATATCTCCAGCTAAATTTCACTGCTAAAATAAAATTCACAAAATTCACAAAAATACACAGAGACAAAAAGATACAAAAATACGCTCATGCCATGAAAACAGTAAACCGGATATCCAAAGACGAATGAAAACCGGAAAAGTGCAAACTCAGTCAAATGCTTCACCAGCCCAATCGTCACCCGAGTAGTTGGCGGGACTCCCCCATCCTCTCGGCCCTGTCACATGCGTGCTTGTGCTCTGACGCTGCTGACCTCGATCTACTCGCACTTCTTCCAGTGCCGGCTGCCTGGCGACTGCCTGTATGGTGTGAGATGACTGCACAGAGACACATGGTATTTGCGCTATCGGCTGCTTGGCAGCCACCACGTTTTCCACTGGGTCACAGGGATAAGGAGCCTGAGCAGCTTTCTGTGGAACGGCAGATGGATGTGCTGCTATCGTGTGATTCCAAGACTCATTCACCAGGTATTTGGGCTCCTCTTCCGTCACTGGAGCCTCGCGAGGAGAGGCCCCGGTCCCTAGAGACACTCCATTCGGCAGAGTTGTCTTTGCTGGGGCGGGAGGTGCTACATTGGCAAAGTTTGCTAGCATGGGGAGCCGAGGCTGAACAGATCTGTTTGGAACAGCGGCGGGATGAATGATAGCTGGTTGGGGAGGACCGGGTGGCTTGGACGGGTAGGCCGGTCGGCTTGGCGCTGAAGCCGTTACTTGTGCCGGCAGTATGACGCCGAATGAAGTGGTTTTGACCTTTGGTGGGACCAAAGGAGCCCCGTCAGACGTGATGATTCCAAAGGCAGATATGGGGCGGCTTTTCTGCGAGCTAGCTGGAGGGCTGGGCTGCTTCGGCGGGTGAGTTGGCTCTGCGGCAGGAGTGACTTGGTGCCCGGGGGTGGTGGTTTTAGTCTGCGTGTCGGCATCGGGAATGCTGCTGACGGAAACCTGCCGCGAGAGCCGAAGAGGAGGAGGCACCAAGCCTGGTTCTGCGGGCATGGAAAGGACATTGGGCAGAGTGTTGCGATCTGCAACGGCGGCTGGCTTCGTCTCAGAGACAGTAGCTGTAGCCTGGCTGCTCTGGTCCGGGTTCGATGCCGTGGTTGAAATTGGTCGCTGAGAGGTGTGTGCGGAGGCCGTACTCTTCTCGCCGTCGACATGATTTTCCACTGAGCTTCGGAGATGGCCTGGCTTTAGAATACTCGGCATCTTTGATAGGCTGGCATGTCGGGTGGCCACTGGTGGCTGAGGAACAGCGGGTGGGTTTCCCAGAGGTGACGGGCCAGCTTTTGCATTCTCGACGTCGACGCTCCTAGGAACCCGGACGGCACCCACAGACTGGGCGCGCGGCTTCAGTGGCGCTCGAAGACACTCTGGAGCATCAGAGAGATCCTTGTCAGGCTTGCTGTAATGCTCTTCGACGAGCAAGCGTCGGTCAATGACCCGTCCTCCAGCCCTGCCGACAGCAGCCACAGGTTTCGTCGCATATTCCATTTCCGTGATGGGGGTGGTGGAAGATCGAAACGGGCGATATGGCATGTCTTGTTTCTGTTCAGGCTGTTTCTGCTGCTGTTTCTGCTGCCGGTCTTCCTGTCCTGGCCGAGGTGGGAGCACACCATTTTGTACTGGCTTTTGTATGGGTTCGTGTGGTAGCTCCACGGGAAACTCGGGTATGGAAGCAAGAATGATGGAGCTGTCTGGCAACTCTACAGGCGTCGGGTTCGTCTCTTCGAGGCATTGCGGCGTCGACTCGGCTGGCAGTTCGGACACGAAGCCTACTGGATCGTATTGACTGCTGGAGGCCGTAGTGCTCGGCAGCTCGGCCACCTCCACTGCTATGTCTGCGGCCGGGTTCGCCATGGCGGGAGGTACTGTTACGGGCGGCGCCGTGATCGCAATGGCGGCGTCGCCAGTGGCCGTGTCGCTGAACATGAGGCTCGGTGTTGTCGAGTTGCTGTGTATGGCAGTGCCCGGAGACGGTGACGGTAGACTGTCGCCGAGGGAGACGATGCTCTGCCGGTGGAAGCTTTCCAGTTCCTGGGGCTCTATAGGTCCTTGATGTGTCTGTTGTGTCGGTCGTGGCTGGTGGCTCTCTTCCACGGCAGAGACTCCCTTTTCTTCTCCGTCTCCGTGGACGGGAGACGCGTCGTTGTACGCGCCGGGGCCGAGAAAGCTAAACGCATCAAATGACGAGAAAAAGTCGCTACCTCCCAGCGTGGCCGCCGCCATCATGTCGAGATCCAGGCCGTCTTCATGCTGGCTTCGGCTTCGGCTTCTGCTGAGCTGTGGCTGGGCGCTGGCGGGATCGGCCACGGTCTGGCGCCGGGTCTGCTTCTCGCTCGCCAGGCGCTCTTCCGGCGTGGGATCGTAGTTGTCGCGAACGGGGTCAAAGGAAGCGTAGAATTGCGGAAACTCGTCGCCGGGCTGGGGGAAGTTGAACTGAACCGCCCCCGTTGCCTTGTAGCGAAAGTACCATCGAGAACCATCATAGTCGGACTCCCATCCCTCTGGAAGCGAAGACATGATTGCGACAAAAACGAGACTTTCTGCCTACCATCACGGCAGGCGACGGGGACGTTGGTCTGGGCGGGGGGGGGGGGTGGAAAATGGTGGGAAAGGGGTGCTTATGGGTCTTGCCTCGTCGCTGTCAGGCTGGACAGCCACTTGGTCGATTTCTCTGCTGTTTCTCTGCCGTTGGCTACAAGAGACAGGGAAAGTACTCGTAATTTCATTTCCTGTATACGGAGTACACAATGTACAGTGTATAGAATCTAGCCATGGACCCCCGTCCAGAACACAGAAATACGCCTGCCCTGCTCCCCGCTCCAACGTCCGATGTGCGGCTGAGCCTCTTCTGAACCCGGTCAGCCGTTGTTGGCCTAGTTCGGGGCCAAGCATGTCGAGAGACCATCCCAACGTGGTGCCAGTGCAACTAGGAACAGTACTTTACACCGCTCCTTTATATGCGTGGTACGTACTTTGTCATTTGTGTAGTTGTTGAAGTCAACATAAGCTCATCGTGGCTCAGCCGAGTCGTGCTTCTTCTGCTGCAGAACCCCGAGTTTCTGATCTGCGCCTGATCAGCAGACAATGACACACGAGACACTGACGATCGAAGATGGGGTTTTATACTACAATCTGTTGGACAAAAGGCTGTCACCTAAAGAGTCATTTCTTGCTCGTTACTTTCTAGCTATCTTGCACTCATCAGAACCAACTGTGCAATCCAAAAAAAATCCGCCCAGCTCCTCCTTCTGCCTCGGCTGCCGTTCCTCAAGGAAACGAAATCGTCCAGGACGAGCCAATGGCCGCACCCACATGCCGCACCACCGCAAAAGCCGCCCGCCCATTCTCGCTCGGCGTGTAGTCCAGCACCGCCGTCCACTGCTTGCCCTCTGACTCCACCGTCACCTCCTTCGACGACGCCCACGTCTTGGGCGCACCCACAATGACCACCTTGTCGACGCGCACCTCCTTCATCTCCTTGAGCCACGTGCCCGGCTTGATCTGGCTGCTGACACGGCCCTCGGCATCGGTCGACGATAGGCTCTTGCCGTCAAACACCAGGCTCTGGTGGACGTACTGGCCCTTCTCGTAGTCGAACGAGTCGCCGTCGTCGGCATAGAGCGTGCCCTTGGCCGTCCCGCTCGCCTTGGGCACGCTCACAACAATGGTGTAGTCGTCGAACCGCATCAGCGCACTGGACCGGCGGGGCTGGTCGCGCCGCGCAAAGATGTGCCCACCGCGCATCAGCAGCGGGATGGTGTGCAGCGGCGCCTCCATCGAGGTCACGTGGCCGGCCTTGGTCGGCACGACCGTGTAGTCAAAGTAGTCGTAGTACACCTCGTCGTCGGGAATGAACATGCTCACGACCTCCTTGCCCTCCTCGACGACCGGCTTAACCAGCAGACCGGTGCTGCCCACAAAGAACTGGTCGTCAATGGCGAAGCCCTTTTCGACGTTCGGGTGCGTGTAAAAGAGCGGTCGCAAGATGGGGGCGCCCGTCACGTGTGCCTCGTGGAAAGCCTCATAGTAGGCTGGCAGAAGGCTGTAGCGCAGACGGAGCGCCGCCGCAATGATGGACGCGTACGGCTCACCGGCCAGATACGGCTCCCGACGGCGCGAGTCAATGTGCGCGTGGCCGCGGAAGAAGGGGTAGAATGCGCCGGCTTGCATCCACCGTGTCTGCAGCTCCTTGTCCGGGTTGCCAAAGAAGCCGCCCACGTCGGCGCCAGCAAAGGGGAAACCGGCCACACCCTGGTTGAGGATCATCGGGACAGCGGCCGCCAGGTGGTCCCACGAGGCCTGGTTGTCGCCTGTCCACATGGCACCGAGGCGCTGCGAGCCGGCATAAAAGGACCGTGTCAACACAAACGGCCGGCGCAGCTCACCCGGCTTGCGAGAGAGCAGGGCCTCGTAGGTCGCGTTGTGAAAGGTCATGCCGTTGAGGTTGTGCACGTCGCGGTGCTCCCAGTTGCCGTAGTGAATGTTGTCCTTGGTCATGGTGGTCTCTGGCCCGTTGAACACGGACGGCTCGTTCATGTCGTTCCAGATAAACGTGTTCTCCCGGGTGCCCTGGAATTTGTTGTACGCAAAGAGCGTCTTCCACCACTCGACCGTCTGGGGGTTGAAAGCGTCCACCCAGCTCGACGAACCGGGCCAGCACCAGCCCTCAAAGAGGTTGCCGTCCTTGTTCTTGACACCCAGTCCCTTCTCCTTGAGCTCGGCGGCAACGGGATAGCCGTCCTCGTTCTTGATATGCGGGTCAATAATGACAACCAGCTTGCGGCCGTGCTCGTCGAGACGCTCCTCCATGCCAATGGGGTCCTTGAACTTGTCGGCATCCCACGTAAAGTACTTTTTGCCATCGGTGTACTCAATGTCGAGCCAAATGACGTCATACGGCATGCCGTACTTGTCCATCTTGCGATCGACGTCCTTGACGTCGTCGTCCGAGTTGTAGTTCCAGCGGCATTGGTGGTAACCCAAGGCCGACTCTTGCGGCATGGCCGTGTAGCCGGTCAGCTCTCCATAGTTCTGGAGAACGTCCTGTGCTGAAGGGCCCAAGAAGACAAAGACGTCCAGCAGACCGCTCTCGGACATCCAGTGCGTCTGCGTCGTGGTGGAGGAGCTGACGCCAATGGCGTGGGGGTTGATCGACTTTTTCTGCTTGACAATGTCGACCCACGTCTCGGCGGCATTGAGCCAGAAGACGCCGACGGTTGAGTCGGCGCGGTGGGCCTGCATGAAAGGAATGGAGCCGTAGAGGGTCATGGGGCTGTTGAGGATGTACTCGAACACGTCCGAGTTATAGAGCCGGTAGGGCTCCTCAAAGTTGTCCTGGCCGCCACGTGTCTCCCGCAGAGAGAGCGGGCCGGTGTGCTCGGGAATGCCATAGACGTGGCCGTAGCCCTCAAAGGAGATGTCGAGGCCCACGCTCTCGGGGCCGCGGGGCTTCGTGTCCGTGTTGCCACCAAACGTCTCCTCCCACCACGTGCTCTCGTCTGCGGCATCGGCTTCGCCTTCCTTGTCCTCGCCCTCGATCTTCTCGACCTTGGGACGCCAGTGCTCCATGTTCATGAGGCCGCGGTCGTTGAACTTGATCTGGGTCACGCCGTCGCGCTTGAAGTTGACGCTGAAGGGAGCGTACTGGATCTCGGCCTCGGACGTGTGATCGCGGCCATACTGAATCCGGATGCCCTTCTTGTCCTCGTCGCTGCCCTCCACGACCTGGGCCTCCTTGTCGAGGGTCAGCCCGCCAACAATGGTCCACTTCTCGGCCTCGTTGTACCGTTCCTTGCGCACTATGCTATCGTGTCGGAGCTCAATCTCGTTCTTCTGCCGCTTCTCCTCGTCGACGGTGACGCGGGCGACGCCGGACTGTGTAAAGGAGACCGTGAGGGGAAGTCGTACGGTGTCGCCCTGGCTGTTGATCGTTTTGAGGACGACGGCTTGGAATTGGCCGTCTTTGAAGGTGGCCGAGTCGGGCACGATTTCGTATGGCGACGACCACGAGCTCGAAGCAACGGCATTGTCTGCATAGGCTCTGTTTCGCTTGCAGAATCCCGAATCCTTGCACTTTTTAAAGTCATGCTCCTTGACAGCAGCTGTTTTGGTAGTCTTTATTAGCAAAGGGAGAGAAAGGACACAACGTCCGAGTGCACGACCACGACTCCTTCTGCCAGGAAGACTAGACGGGGAGGATCTCGCTCTTACCAGCTGGCACTGCCCACAAGGAAAGCGTCGACATCAAGCCCAGGCATGATGCCCAGACCTGCACCGACAGCTGTCCACGCATAGTGACCAAACAAAACAACACGCTGGCCAGACAAAGCTTCCAGCAATCTCGTGGTGTGGGAGAAAGGAAATCCGCCGACCAGCAAACGAAAGCCAGATAGGACAACGGAAAGTAGGGATTGAGAAAAAGGAGGAAAAAATAGAATGGTCGGTGCCGAGCCTCGCCAGTCAAGATGCGAGGTCAATGGCAGAAAGTGCTTGAATGGAGTGAAGCTTATACGTACACCGTAAAGCTGTCCCCTTCTGCTTAAAGCCTAAATCATAGCGGCGCATCCCTCTCCCCACCTGGAAGAGCGCCACGATTCGTGCCTCTGTGGCGTTACACGCTACCAACCAACTGGGTATAGGTCCAGCGATAAGATAAGGGACACCGACCTTTTGTACGAGTACGGAGTAGAGGCGATCCTGACAAATTCCGTTTCAGAACCGCTACTCGTATAATAGTGCTCTCCTATTCCGACCCTTTCTCGTCTTGCCAGACCGCTGAGGGGTAGCTGCAGCAGCGTGCAGGACACAGACAGGACACAGACACCCTCCACAAAGGCCAGAGGCAAATATGGACGAATAGTCGAGACATTATCCTCTTGGTCTTGCCGCCAATTCGTTCAACAGCTGCAAGCACCTTTTTGGCGTCAAACGGTCTTCGTGCCCAATTGGCGCTGTCGCGGTCCCCTGTAGCAATGGATTCAGACGAGCCAATCAGCATTTCCTCTGCAGCTCCACTGGAAGAACCAGAACAGAAACAGACCACTACACAGCAGAGCTGGACAGCACAGCTGCCCCACCAACGACCAACGCAAATTTTAACCCCGCCGATATATCTTTCTCTTCTGCTCGCCATTGCTGCTCTTCTCCTCGCTCTTCTCTACCAATTTCACGTCCAGCCATCGTGTCCCCTGCCTCTTTCTTGCCAGTCCAATTTCACTTCTTCTCCAACATCAAGCATTCAACCAGCTCTCACAATGGCTTCTGAGCAGACGTATGTCTCTTACCCCTCCTTCCGTTGCCTCATTGCCTTCTGTTGCTGCCTCGATTCTATTTTCTGTGTTTTTTTTTTAGCTTTTTTGTTTTCGGCTGTTTGGATTTTCTCTCGGTTAACACTCCTCTAGCTTCATTGCCATCAAGCCCGACGGCGTCCAGCGTGGCCTCGTTGGCCCCATCATCAGCCGCTTCGAGCAGCGCGGGTATGTCTTGCGTCTTCTGTCCTCTTCTTGTCTCGATACCTTGCTGACCTTTTTTTTTACAGCTACAAGCTCGTTGCCCTCAAGCTTGTCTCCCCCTCCAAGGAGCACCTCGAGCAGCACTGTTCGTACCACCTCGCAGGAATAGGATACGCAATCGACACTTACTGACTCTGCCTCTTCTAGACGCTGACCTGAAGGAGAAGGCTTTCTTCCCGGGTCTCATCAAGTGTTCGTATACCCCTCCTTTCCCGTCCGCTTCTGCTGCCCCTCTTCTCTCGTCTACTTGGAAGCATACCTGCTGACACGCATGCAATAGACATGGGCAGCGGCCCCATTGTCGCCATGGTCTGGGAGGGCATTGACGCCGTCAAGACCGGCCGTTCTCTTCTCGGCGCCACCAACCCCCTCAACTCCCTCCCCGGCACCATCCGCGGCGACTATGCCATCTCCACCGGCCGCAACGTCTGCCACGGCTCCGACAGCGTCGAGAACGCCAAGAAGGAGATTGCTCTGTGGTTCAAGCCTGAGGACCTGAACTCGTACAAGTCTGCTCAGTACGACTGGGTCTACGAGTAAGCGAAGCTTGTGCTTGATTCACTTTGCTATTCGGACTTTGGTGGACGAAATGAACAAAAAGCATCTAGAATAATGAAAATACATCGGTGTCCTTTGTAGGACGTAAATAAAGAAACCCGAATCAAATACCAATAGATGCTGAATGCCTCTCGTTATAACAACGACCATTGTTTAATTCCGCTTCTGCGGCCATGACTTTCCTCTCAGCCGTACCAAAACGCCCGCAAACCATGGTGTCGCCCATAAGCTAACAACAATGCGCACCGGAAGGAGCACCTTTGTGATTGCATACGCCAAGCCCACCTCGACCACAATCTTGTACTTTGAGTCTGTACTCTTCCACCTCTCCATCACAGCCGAATTTCCCGATCCGGCATCCGCTGGCACCCCAGCAGTCACAACAGCTGGACCGCTTGCACCCTCCAAACCAGGACCAGCTTCCTCTGCCCCAAAGCCAAACCAGCCTTTTCGTCGAAAGTACTTTTCGAAGCGCCGAACGCCATCAGTCACCTGCTTCCCGTAGTGATCCACCATGTAGTCGATGGGAACATGGTCGCTGTAGTAATGAAAGAGCCCAAAGAGTCCCAATACGGGCACGATGGCAGTGATCTCGTGCAGAATCAAAAATGCGACGACATGCGACCCGGGAGCGTCTTGCAGCCGCCGTGTGTACCGGCCCAAGGACGGTGGCAGCCGATCCAGTATCCGCTTCGCACGGGAGGCTGTGCTACTCTGAGGCTGACCGCTTCCAGCCTTGTCGCTGTAGCACCGCAAGATAGAGGGCGGCTGTGGTCGTTTTGAGAGGGGCTGCAGAAACCTTGTCCGTCCCGGTAGTCCCGGATGATGCAAAAACTGCCGTCCTCTATACATGGTCGAGACACTCAAGACTCTCGACACTCCTCCAGAACCTATACCTCCAATATTCCACGAGTGTAAAGCAGCAGAATACGATGAGCACAGAGTGTCAATTTACTGCTGACCGAATTTTCCGCTTCACCTTAAAAGTCACGTGACTTTAACATCCGCTGCGAACCTTTCATATGGGATGAGATGTCCACGTGCCATGGTAAAATACATCGCATCAAAGATAAATTGGATGATGCGTAAAAGGTATAAATTAGGAAGGAGCCTTCTTCGTGACATTACCCAAAACGGAAACATTGACGAGCACTTATTCTCTCGTCTCCATTTCCCACTTCCCAGCATTTCTTTCCTCTTTTCTTTTCCTCTTCACCGTTTCTGTCTCTCTTTTCTTTCTGACAATGCCATCAGCATCCCATCAATTCTCGCCAAGTTTTCTTCCTAGTTCCAGTTGACTAAGAAGACATTTCACTCTTTTTCGCGAGTCTCGTCTCTTTTTGACTTTCTGCTTTTCTTCGCTGTTCTTTTTCGTCTGTTTCTTTTCAGATTGAAGTCAAATTACTTGTCTTTCTTTTCTTTTTTTTCTTCGGGTTGTTTCTGCTGGGTTTTATGCGAATATTGTATTTTTTAAATTTCGTTCGGTTCTGCGCTTAATCTCTTTGCTTTCCAAGTATCTGGCATTCCCTTCTCCAAGAATTTGTGCTTTCAAGCATCTACATCGTTTTTTTTTTCGCTTTTCCCTCCATTCTTCGCAATTTCAGGGTGTTTCTTTCTTTTTTTTTCACTCTTTGCCAAATCATAAGAGCAGTGGGCTTTTATGAATTGTCTACAGTCGCAAAGCAACAAGACCAAACACCAAGACAATTGAGTTGGCTTCTTCACGTCATCATGGCTCCCACATCACCTCCCCAGACTCCGATTCCGGCCAATGACGCCACAAAAACTTATTTCGGGGCATTTGGAACTAATTCGCCGAATAACGAGCCTCAGCCCGTGCACAGAAAGGAGCCCGGAACAAGAATTCCAGTTACGGCCGACAGTGCTGTCGCAAAAGAACTGGGAGATCTGTTCCAAAAGACTCAGGATCGGCTCATGCAATTGCATTTCAAGCATGTGGGGAATCAGAATGACAACGAAGAATCTGTGTCCGCCATTGAGCCCAAGACAGATCAAGCTGACACCGAAATGGACAATTCCGGAGCCAATGCCGAGGTGGAAAGCGTAAACTTGACACCTCAGTCATCAACTTTTGCTGCCAGCTCCAGTGGTATGGATCTGTCTATTTCCTTTCAAAAATTTCTCACTTGCTGATTCAATGTAGACCCGGGAGCAGCTCTGTCTTCTGCTCAAGCATCTGATGGCAGCTCTCGCAACGAGGCCGCGAGGATCTGGGATATGTATGCCTCCTTGCATTTTACTGCTTCTTACAATGCAGCCTATGTATCCTACTGACAATGACATATTAGTTTCGAGCTGGATGACCCATTCGAAGTGCGGCAGACTCCTCATGAGCAGGAACACTGCTTTCATGCTCATTGTCGTCAGCTGACAGATGGCTATCATATGTTTGGATGCGCCAACAAGGAAATAATTCTAGTCTATAATTCTGAGAGACTGGTTCGTGTCTCCTTCTTCGTCTGTGCCATAACGATGAAAAGAGTGTCGAGGAAATGGTCCCACTCAAGCTCAAACTGCTGGTTCACAGCCACACCCATCACTGTCACTGTGAACTGCATGAGCGACGACATTGTTGAGGCAGCGAAGATTCTCTTTGGCATGATCCACTGGTCGCCTGAGGATTTGGGCTCTTTCTCGTTTAGCATTCGTGCTGATATCCTTGTGCAAATGACGGCAATTGCTCTCCGCCTGGGCTGTGAATGTGTCCTGCATCACTGGGTCCGTGACTTTCTCACGACATATGACGAGGACGTATCATCTTGCCTGGATCAGCACGTCTTGCACAATATTCTCTTTCTATCAGAGACATTTGAGCATGAAAAGAGTTTTGGGAGGGCCGCCAAGAATTTGGCAACACGGAGCCCCTGTCCACCTCCACACACTTTCGGAACGCTGTGGGCTGGAATCACCACGGAGCCTTTTGTGCACACAGAAATCGTCCCTATTCTTCGTAAGTGGACACACAAAATTGTATGTGGGACACCCCATACTAACAGAATATTCAGATGCTATTTGGGATGCTAGTGCTCAGGCCGAACATCATATAATTTCCGAGATCAACTGTTTCGCAACCAAGCGGGAAAATCATCACCATGACTACCAAGAGGATTTTATGGATGTGGCTAGCTACCATCTCTACCACTCTCTCATGGCATATCATATGTGGCCCCTTGTTAATTCACCCAGGCTCAGCTTGAAAATGTTTGTGGATAAAATCAAGGATGTCTGCGGCGAAGATCCTGACTATCAAGACATTAGTCATGACATGAACTGGAGCCTCGAACAGCTCTATCATGACCTCGATAATATTGTCAGTCGCATCGAATTCCCCCTTTGCTGCTTCTAAACTTAATACTTTATTTCGCTTTATTGATGGGAGGTAATTTGTTTTTCTTTGCTCTTTTTTATTTCGTCTTTGTTCACGTTTCCGGGATCTCATTATTCGTTTTTCGGGTGTTTTTCTCTATTTCTGTCTCTTATCTCGGGTTTCTTTGCTCTTCTGTCATGTTTATATTTCTGCTTTCACGCATTTCGGGGTTTCGGTTTGTCGGGTTTTCACATCCATGAAGATGTATGGGAGGTATTGCGTTGATTTATGGGATTCGAATGCATTCATTAGATAGGGACGTCTGGCGATGAATCGGGTGGTGGACAATGGTCGGCACACGTATTAATGGGTTGAAGATGGGCATAGCACTGGGGAGATCCTCAGTAGAGGTTTAATATTAATAAAATAGAAATGTCTTCAATTATTGTGATATTTCGAGGTAAACAAGACGTGGATGTCTGTTTATTCTACAGATGGAAATAGAGAGTGTGGAATAAACTTTAAAGTGAATATTTTTTCTTACTCTATTGTATAGTGGCCAGCTGTCTTTTGGACTTCTAGACGCCCCTATCTATGTTTTGCTACTGTTTATTCACATTGTCTTCCCTCTCATAGCCGGTTTGATTTTTTTTACAGCACACCTTCCTCAAAGGTGCTTTCTTGCTTGCATGTCAACGGTTCATTCGGCATATTTTCGCGTCTCTTTCGTGTGTCACTGGTGACCGCGCCCCTTCCACCGCCTTCTGCAAACTTTCCTCCTCCGTCTTCCTATAAAGCCTTGCACAGTTTTCTTTTGTATCCATCCTTCTCTCTCTTCTTTTTTTCGTCCACTTCTCCATCAACACGGTCATTATTTCTGTACTTTGATATAATCGTTCATTACTAGCATTGCATATGTCATCTTGGTGAGCTTCGTATTTCTTCTACCTGTATTTTGATTATTATATTTCTGTTTATTCATTTTCTGCTTCCTCTCTCATCTCAACTACAGAAATGAGCAAGCTGACAGCCATTTACATGATGATAGCCTTTTTATGTTTTAGATTCACGAATATCATTGATGATACGTTTTGTGACATCACTGCAAGAATTAATCATTGTCTCTATGGAAAAAAACTCTTTATATATTTTCTTCCCATAAAGTACGAAACCATGGCGGGCAAGAAGAATCGGCCCTGCAAGTCGACCAGATCGTCTGAGATTTCCCAGGCCTCCAGAGCCTCCAGAGCCTCTTCGGCTGCTACGGCCTTCACGGCCACCGGGGTGTCTACTGCTCCCACGAATATAGGCATCGACATGCTGCTTGCTGCGGCCTCCCAGAGCGGCACGACCATGGAAGACGGCCACCAGGACGCGGCCATGAAGAAAGTCCTGCGGGCTTCCATCGAGGACGAGGCAGAGCCGGCAGAGTCTGTCGGGGGCGCCAAGAAGGCTCCTCCTAGAGACGTGCCTGCTACTCTGGTGGCGCCCACTTCTGCTGCACCGGATGTGGGAGCAACGCGGGCCGAGCAGAAATCCCAGAAGGCGGAGGGTGCCGAGCTCCTCATGGCTACAAAGCAGCCTGACACCCAACATAACCGCGAGGTTATTATTCAGCCCGGCGGCGACGGGCTCATTACAGCGGTCGTGGGGGGCTGCTGCTCTGTGAAACTTGTCGTTTCGGCCTCGCTGATGCGCGAGAAGTGCACGAACTGGAATATGCTCTGTGCTGGCCACCTCAACTCATTCGAGTCGATTGTCCCGGATGCCTCGGGCCTTGAAGCCATCCTCTGGACGCTTCGGAAGCTCCACCGTGGTCCGACGGAAGACATGGAGGAGCACTTGGCGGAAGTGATTTCCATTGCCGCCCTGCGCGCAGAGATGGATGAGAAGCACAAGGAGGAGCGTCGCGTGAGGCGCCTGCAGCGTCTGCAGAAGAAGAAGAAGAAGCGCGGTGACGACACGGCGGAGGCCACCGAGGCCGGCCGGAATGCCAACCACAACGGCACAGCGTGTGCCGTGTCGGTCCCGGTCGTCCCCTCCCAGCGCCATGACGGTACGACGAGTCTCGTTGCGGCCATGGGCACGAGGAACTCGAGCCTGCATACGGCGGGCATGAGCATCCATAAGCAGATTCTGATACTCAAGTATATGTGCATTTTTGGCCACCAGCTGGGCGCCCTCCAGCACATGGTAGTCCAGCAGGATGACGGCAGGCAGGAGGTCATGCTCTCGCACCTGGGCATCCATGTGGAGCTCTGGCTGTGGCAGCTGATTTGCATGGGTACTTTTGACGACACGCCCATCAACTTTTGGGACCTCTTGGAGATTAACCGCAACCTGCCGAACCGGGTCCTGATCAAGCAGTGTCTCCTCATCCTAGCGGACAAGTACTAACTAAGCAGTGCTGTCGCCGGTCGAGTCGTGCTGGACATGAACAGGGAGTGACTACTTGCAAGTTGGGAGTTTGGGAGCATGAATATGAGATTGTTTTCTTTTGGGGTGCTTGGACAGGGAGTTTGGAGCAAAAGACGGATTGTATAGAGTCGGAAACGATTGTTGCATATAAATAGCTTTTACTCGGAGCAGATGAATTTGACAAAGAATGACGACAAAACGGCCACCGCAGCCAACTGGCTCAAAGGCGATTGTCTATAGCAGCCATGCAATGAATGAATTACAGAAAATCACGCTATGCAGAAAATGTAGATCTCAGAAATGAAACAGCCAGCAGACGGAGGAAGCTGCTGACAGTGATTAACGAAGGATCCTTTCCCAAGAAGTTCTTCTTCGAGCGCCCAGCATCCAGACAAGCTACTCCAGAATGGAGCAGCCGTCTCTAGCTGCCGGATGACAAGAGGCCGTGAGAGGCCAGCTGTCGATGGCGGCGGAGCACTCGTTGCTATCTGAAGAAAAAAGAGGGAAAAAAAAAGAGAAGAGGTCGAAAAAAAAAGGAGAACAGAAAACTTTTACTCTGTCCAGCTGCCCCACTCATTACATCACGTGACACGGAACGCATAAACCTCTCGGATGTGGGGAGGATGACGGAAGAGGAGCATAATTGGACGAACTCTGATTGGCTCAGAAGACAGGGTCTCGTGGGAAGCCGAGGACGACCGAAAGAAAATAGCCGGGGCAAGCAAGCCATTGGCTTCTGAATATCGTCACTTTTTTTGTTATTTATGGTCTTGGTCTGCCCGTGTCTCGATCCCCCCCCAAGCCAGCTCCCCGTCCACACCCAATCGAACAACTTTTTTTCTGTGTCCATCGACTCGAACCTTTCCTTTTCTTTTTCGACAAGAGAAGGACTTTCACGATGAATGCTCAGCGGGTTGGCGTGATGGCGCTTCGGAGGGGTGAGCTCTGACGAGAAGGAGAAAGGAAAAGAAGACGAAGATGTGCCGTGTGCTGACTGTTGTTCTGTTGTTTTCTCTCTGCAGCGGCCAAGCCGACCATGTTTGCGCCGCAAGTGGCGCGGGCGCTGGTTGTCCGTTCTGGTCTGGCGATGCAAGCCAGGTGAGCAAGCTCCCCCTTCCTCTCCTCCTCTCCTGTTCTCCTTGTTTCCGTCTGACACTCCCACCTCCCCAGACCCATCACGACCGAAAAGATGACGCTTGCACAGGCCGACAGCCAACTGGCGCAGCAGCGGCTGCAGCGCCCCGTGTCCCCCCATCTCGAGATTTACGACCCGAAGCAGATCTGGTTCGGCGCGTCCATCATGCAGCGGTACACAGGCATGATCTTTGGCGGCATGCTCTACGGCGGCTCGCTGACCTACCTCGCGGCCCCGCTGATCGGATGGCACGTCGAGTCGCCGAGCCTCATCGCCTTGGCCGCCGGCCTGCCCGTCGTCCTCAAGGGCGCCCTCAAGTTCGCCCTCGCCTTCCCCTTCGCCTTCCACGCGTTCAACGGCGTGCGCCACCTCTTCTGGGACGCCGCCCTGGGCTTCTCCCGGTCCCAGATCGCCACCGGCACCAACGCCATCTGGGCGGCCAGCGTGCTGACGAGCCTCGGCCTCTTGTTTGTGTAGTGGGGAGGTTCCAGACTAGAAACTTTAATACAAACAAATTGTAAAAGGAACACATGTGCAAGTAGCTTGTTTGGATATACTTCTGGAATGATATGGATCTGTTACATGAATGGCAAATGTGATGACATTGAAAGCAGAGAAAAAAGAGATATCTTGTATGAAAAAAAAACCCCCATGATCCCTGCCAGATATTGGGCTTCCTTTTGTGCGCCAGACACCAGACTCCGCAACTGATATAAGGACAACGTGAACAAGAGGAAGAAAAAGACCAAACAAAACCAAAAAAAAGAATCACTGGCCACCCTCCAATCCTCCCCCTCCCCCCACTACCTCACTCGATATTTCGCGCTTCGAGGATCGCCGCATTGAGCTGTCGGTCTCCTAGACGGGCAATGCGCTGTCCCACAATGGGGCCGAGAAAGTCGACGAGCTCGGCCGTCTCCGCAGACAAGGCGGAGGCCCCGTTGACAACGGCGCCGTTGGTGAGGGCGGCGCCTGCAGGGGGCGGTGTCTGGGCGGGCGAGGGAATGTTGCCGGCGGCCGCCGAGGACGGCGAGAGGGTGCGGATGGCCTTGATGATGCCGCCGGCGACGAGCATCTCGAGGTCGAGGGTGGCCGCGGCCGACGCGGCCGACGAGGCGGCATGCTCCTGCAGCGGCTGCAGCACGTGGGTGTCGAGGGCGCGCAGGTTCGGCAGGACGAGCACGCGCACGGCCTCGGGACCGCCGGCGGCAGCAAGGCCGCTGATGGCGCCATAGAGCACGGCGGGCGGGCGGGTGGGCTCGAGCAGGACTTTGAGACAGGTGCGCGTCAGCTTGGAGCGCAGCAGGGCGTTGCTGTGGGCGAACTTGCGGGCCAGCTGGCCGAGGAGGCTGGCGGCGAGCTCGCGCAGGGCATACGTGTCCGAGGCCGAGGCGGCAGCGGCAGCGGCGCTGTCGGAGAGAGAGCCGTGGCCGTCCGTGTCCATCATGTCGATGTTGCTGCCAGCGCCGGAACCGGAGGCAGTGGCAGAGGCGGAGCCGGAGCTGCCGAGGCGGCGGGCGACGAGACAGGTGAGGACGGGGGCGCAGAGGGGAGAGGCGTAGGGGTCGAGGAAGAGGTGGGGGTTGGCGACGAGAGCCTCGGTCAGCTCCATGGTGCGGCGGAGGGCAAAGACGTCGTCGAGGCGGTGGGTGATCTGGTTGGCGATGAAGTTGACAAAGTAGGGCACGAGCTGGTGCAGGCCGGGATCGGAGCGGACGGAGTCGAGGGCGGCCTCGCGCAGACGCAGGACCTCGTCGTCGGGGTTTTCGTCGAGGACGGCCGCCTGGATCTTGTCAAAGTAGAGCACGAGCTCGTTGCTGATAATGTGTTTGATGGCGGGCTTGAAGCCGACATTGTCGTTGCCGGCGAGGGCAGCGAGGGCGGGGTTGGCGCCGGGGCCCTTGGGCACGAGCTCCTGGGAGCGGGCCTCGGCCGTTGTCGGGTTCTGGGGGATGGAGGGCTGCACGCCCTCAATGGCGAGCCAGTGAGCTGTGGAGAAGACAAAGTCAGAAGCCAGAGGTCATAAGGAGAGAAGAGCAAAGACTGGACCTCACCGGTCAGGCTGGCATCTCGCGGCACCTTGGGCAGCGGCGCATTGATGAGCTTCTCAAACTCCACCTCCTCGTCGTCCACATAAAAGAGCGGCTGGCCCTGGCCGAGGCTGGCCTCGCCATAGCGCAGCGGCCTCGTCGATTCGTAGCCATAGAGAGGCTCGACGTCGAGCACGCGCAGAGCCAGCGTCATGTCCTGCACCGTCAGCGTCGTGCGGCCCGAGGCGCGCATAAACCGCAGCGCCTCCACAATCACCTGGCTGATGCGGTACTCGACGTCCTGAGAAAGACAGCGCAGCGCGTCGTCGCCCAGCTGAGACACGCCCACAGACTCGGCCACGTCCCGCACGTTGTCGGGGTTCCAGAGCAGGCGCACATGGTCATCCTGCTTTGCGGCCATCTTCTGCTCGGGATCGGTAAATGGTTGTTGTGGGGAGACAGCTCGAAACGTTAAGAGACAAAAAGATCTGACGGAAAAGTAAAGTCGTTCTATGCGAGCATCCGCTTTTCTGGGAAAGAAGGCCTTGTATAGATGACTAATCAATATGCACGGACCTTTTGAGAGACACGCTAACCATGTATGGACAGCATCGAGCTCAAGCTATCAGAAGGAAAAGAAGGCAGTCTCTACTCTGAGGAGAATACGTCGACGTATATGTGATTATTCAGGGTGTTTCACTTTAGTTTTCATTCGCAATTTCAACTACTTTTTTACGGCAAGGTAATTCCTCCGTCGATAATCATGTCACTGCCTGTCATGTAGCAGCACGCATCGCTGGCCAAGAATACATAGGCCTACCGGACCAGTCAGCTCCAGGTGGGAGGCATTGAAAATGAGAGAAAATGAGAGAATGTGGGGGAAATCAACGTACGCTCTTCAGCTCGGCCGGGTGGCAGATGCGCCGGCCGGGGATCATCTTGAGCCACTCCTCGCGCAGCTCCTTTGGTTGTGAGTGGATCACTATAGTTGTCAGCGGGTGCCAGCAGGTGGGAGGGGGGCAGGAATATAAAGAGAGGAGGAGGGTGGCCCTACTTTCCGTCTCAATGTAGCCGGGCGAGATGCAGTTGACGCGCGCAAAGTCGGCCCACTCGACGGCGAGGCTGCGGCCGAGGTGCACGGCCGCCGCCTTGGAGGCGTTGTAGGCCGCCTGCGTCTGCGGGACGTTGACGAGCGTCGCGCTGACCGACGTCGTGATGATGAGGTTGCCGCGGCCCTGGCGCTGAAAGTGCCGGCCGGCCGCCTGCGCCGTCCACATGACGCCGTCAATGTTGACGCTGTTGTTGCGGGCCCAAGTCTGCTCGTCGTACGCGAGGCTGGGCACGTTGTGGCAGACGCCGGCGTTGGCGACGGCCACGTCGATGCGGCCGTGGCCAAAGTCGGCGGCGATCTGGTCAAAGACGGCGAGCGTCTCGGCGCGGTTGGCCACATTGCAGCGGAAGGCTTCGACGCGCACGCCCGTGGCCGCCGCAATGGAGGCCGCCGTCTCTGCCGCATTCGTCGACGACGTGTACAGCATGGCCACGTCGGCGCCAGCCTCGGCAAGGCCCCGCACAATCTCGATGCCGATGCCCCGGGCACCGCCCGTGACGACGGCAATCTTGCCCTGGAGCGAGAACTGCGAGAGCACGGGCGTGTGGAGGTTGGGCGGCTGGTAGAGAGGCATGGCAGAGATGAGGAGATACGATGGATGCAAGATGGGGAATATGAAAAGATATCAGAAAACAAGGTCGCACAGAGGAAGCAGGAGCAGAAAGGACAGGGAAGAGGAAGGAAGAAAGAAAGGAGCAGATGGAATTTGGCAGGATGGCAAGACTGCATTGCCTATCTATACGTCCAGGTGTCCAAGCGTCAAGCGTCCAGGCGTCCAGGAATCCTTCGTCCACCAGCCGATCCCGGGGAAGGCCCCCCTCCTTCCTCTGACTATACTGTTCTCTTCCGATACGAATACAACGACTCCTTCTCTAGCTCTGCCGGGCAGGGGAAAGCCAATGGTCTCCCCCCTCCCCCGTAAGCCTCAGCCCGTCCAGACTGGTCTGAGTGATTGGAGGGGGGTCTTGATAAGGGGGGGTGGCAGAATCCTGCCAAGTCGGGATGCCGCAGATGCAACAGCACCGGGAGGCAGACCGTTGTGGAGTCCTGGCGAGACCGTCTGCGACCGTGCAGTTGTGCAGTTGTGCAGTCTTACAGAGCATAGTCTTGGACAACTGCAGTCTTATAGTCGTGCGGCCGCTCCAGGCAAGCAGGTTTTGGTGTGTTGTGCAGCGGGTAGCGGAGAAGGGATAAAAAAAGGAGAATATCCGTAACCGCCTCGCTTCCTGTGGGCCTGCACGACGTCATGGCTTGTCGGGAACTGGGCAGCCAGAAAATACAGAGTACTTGTCTGCGGGTGACTACTATGCAGAAACAATCCCGAGCCAACCACTAACCACGTCATCGTGCATGGACAGGTTTGTATTTGTCCGAGAATAAGAGCTGGCTCTGTACGTACCCTGTCTGGGTCTTCCTCTTTTCTAGTTTTTACAGTTTTCCAGCTTTCTTGTTTGTACTTTCCTTCTTCTCCACGAAATGGCTACCCTGGAACAAACGTACATCTCTGCAGAAACAAACACCTTTTTATATCAGAGTACGTGCTCTCCCTCCCAGAGCTTTTTGTCTCTGTTTTTTTTTGTACTGGCAACGTAATTCCAAAAATGAAAGACAAAAACAGAAACAATGCCTCGACTCCGAAAGAGGAGAGACAGAAACATACAAAACGCCTGGTACAAGAGAAACGAGATCCCTCTACATACCCCATGTAAAAGATCCGAGGAAGACGGCGAAGCAGATAAAAAAGAAACTAAAAATAAAAACGAATAAAAATAGGACAAACGTTTTGGTGACTCGATCCAGGATCTTCATCGAGAAGAGCACACGCCATTCGGCTGTAGAGTACAGGCATCATCGAGCAAAGCAACGTAGACAAAGAATCAGACGTACCGACAAATCTCCCCCACCCCCCCTCGCCGCCGCCGTCCTCCCGTGAAATGCATCCCTTGAAACTCCCAATAAAAAAACTTCTTTCCGCACGTACGCGGTAGCCTCAACTCGAGACATTTTCGTCTTCTCGGCCATCGGTTTCCGGCTGCCTCGAGTCCACTTTCTTCTCTCCACCCCGACCCAGATCCTGCTTTTCTCCATGCAAGGATCCACCACTCCTGTCCACTCGTTCGGCCCGCGGAATGCGGTCTCCTGTCCAGGTCTTGTGTCCTCCCTCGGCCTTTTCTGCCTCGCCCTGTCCAAACAGCTCTCGCGCCCGTCGTGACCCCTCTGGATTCCGTGACAAAATCTCCAGGACAGACTCCTTGTCCTTGTCGGGCAGCGCCTTGACGTCGGCGGCCCCAAAATCGCCCCGCAGGAGCTGCTCTTTCAGGAGGCTGTCGTCGTACGAAGCCAGGAGCCGCGATATCTCGGCAGCCCGGCCTCCCGTCGTCGTCCCGCCCGTGCTACTGCTGCCGCCGCTGCTGCCTGGCTTTCCATAGGCACCCGGATCGCCGTCGTGCGACATCCCAAAGTGTCCAGGCACCCGGTCGCCCGCGGATGAGCTGCTCAAGGCGCGCCCCCGCCTCACGTCGTCAAAGGTCCCGTGGCCCGAGGAGGACATGGCCGTGCTGTTGCTGCGGTGCAGGGTCGGCAGCGGTGCGCCCTCGGCCTGTCCCGGTGACGAGTTGCCCGTGACGTTGAGCGCACCAATCGTGCTGGACGGCCGAAATGACGCCGTCGCCGAGTCTACCACGTTAAGCATCCGGCGACGTGTGCTATTCGCCCGCAGCCGCACCCGCTCCGGCAAGTCGTCGGGGTCGTCCACTTGGAACTGCGCCATCATCTTCTGCAGCTTCGTCGGCCGCGGCTTGCGCGTGCTCTTGGACTCTTCAATCATAGGCGGCGCTTCCGGCGCAATCGGAACACGCTTGTGCAGAGCCTGTCGGAAAAAGTTGGTCTCCTCGGTCAGCAGAATCTCGGCGCCCTCAATCTTCCGCAAGTAGTACCGCAACATGTCCACGTCCATGTCCGACTCCTGTGCGCGGTCGAGATAGGGATCGAGCTTGTCGCGGAACTCCATGGCACCCTGGATGATGTCTTCCAGGACCTGCTCTTCTTCCGGCTGGAAGGGAAGGCTGCTGATCTCGCTCGAGAGACTCATGAGCGATGCCAGATCCGGCCGTGCTGCGTCTCGCGGAATCTTGAGCCGCCAGTCGCAAATTGGGCAGGTGTACTTGTCATCCTCCTTGACCTTGCCGCGCGCAATCTTTAGACATTTGCCGTGGTACCTGTGTATTGTTGTGTTAGCCACTAGTCACACACCTCCAAGCACATTTCCTCTCCCCGATCCCACACATGTTGTGCAAGCCGTTTTGGCCGCATGTCGCACAGCAGCTGTGGCAGCACAACAGCACAACAGCACAACAGCGCAACAGGTCGCCGAGGATCGTGGTACAACTCACCATTCGTGGCACACTTCGCACTCAATCATCATGCCCGCCTCCACGCGCCGGCAAATACAGTACACCGTGCGGTTACGTGAGCTCGTCTTCTGCGTCGTCGTGCCGTCTGGACTGGGTTCTCGCGACGCCGGTTCCGTTGGCGTGCGTGGCTTGTCGTAGAGCGTATCGAAGCAGTCGACGTTGCGCTCCAGCACATACTCCAAATGCGACTTGAAAATGTACAGTGGAGCATTCGTCTTGCCAAACACCCGTTTACCCTTGCGGATCCAGTCTTCATTGCGCTTCTGCTCCTTTTCCAGCTCCAGCGTGCCCCCGGGCTTGGCCTGCAGCTCCTCAATCTTGGCCATCAGAGCCACTAGCTCGGAATAGCGCGGCCGGTTGCGGTAATCCGCGTCCTGCGATCGGTGGTTCAAGTCGGAAATCAGCTTCTGCGCGTCTCGCAGCTTGTGCAGCATCTGCTCGATAGCCGCCAAGGTCGTTTTGGACACCGGTATGGATCCGCTCGTGGCTTGGTCGGAAAGCGCCTCGAGCTGTACGTAGTGGACCGATTCCACCCCGAGCAGCTCCTTCGCCGTCTTCTCCCACTGGTTTCCAGCCGCCGCACGCCCCTCAAAGTAGACCATGTGGTCGTTGTAGGCAGGAATCGCGAGCCTCTGGCCCTCCTCGACCAGCTTGACAACATCCTCCAGCGACATCATGTAGAGTGCTCGACTGGACTCGGCCTTTTGCATCCACTTGAGCTCGTCGAGAAAGCGCGTCAGGTCTTCAAATTCTGGAACGTCCACATTGAAGCTGTGCCCCTCGGCGAGCAGCTTTTCAATCGTGTCAATCGTCTGCGTGGAGGGATGCGCCAGGGCACGTTGCGCGTCATCTTGGAAGTCTTTTATCGCATTGGCCCGCTGCTGCAGCAACTGGATTTCTGGGCACTCGAACCCAATCTGCACGGCTTCGTTGAGGAGGCGGTAGATATTGGACACGTTGCGCGTATCCCGCTCCTTCTCTTCGCCGTCGACACTGCCGCCGCTGCCAATCGACTTTCGGCTTGTCCAGGTCCTCTCGTTCTTGCGCCGATTTTGCTGCTTGCGGACAATGTACGTAGTGGCCTCCTCAACCCAGTGATTGCACCGATCGACAAACTCCCGTAGCATGGGCAGGGAGGGCAAGTCATACGGAATGCGCTCTCCCTCATTCAGTAGGCCTCGAAGTACCTTGAGAGACGGCGTCGCATCGTCTTCCAGCTGCTTCTCATACTTTTCCTCCCACGCCTCGGGCTGCTGTGCTTTCTCGGCAACCTTGTTACAGATGCTCAGGAGGTCGTCTGCTGCCTTGCGGTATGTGAGAACGTGCGATTCACCCAGGAAGCGACTTGACTCGCGTGCTTGGCAGCAATGGTGAAAGCCGGCATGTTGCAGGCAGAGGATCTTTCCTGTCTTTAGGCATCGGAACCGAGAAAGATAGGTAAAGGCCTTGCAAAACGAGCACTGGTATTCCTCTTCAGGGACGACAGAGTCATCTACCGTGGCTTCTAGGGGGCAGTTGGTGTTCTGGCTGCTCCCCGAAGACGAGCCGTGTTCCCTCTCGCCCAGGGGGCAGTGATGCGGCACTTCCAAATGTCTCGACATGAAGATGGTGCGATAGGATGCTTCCCGGTTGTATAGACGCTCGAGGGCCGGGGCGAGCCATTTCGCCGTCTGGATCGTCAGCGGACCAGCACCAGAGCTCGTAACCTCCTCTGCCGCCGTCCAGAGAAGCTCGTCGTGAGAGAAGCAAGGCTGGCGTCGGAACTGCTGAAGCCGTTCAACGCCGGCGAGGCCCAATGGCTCCCAGTCGCAGGGCGCGAAATTGACGGCTTCATTGAAATTGAAGCCATGATTGAAGCCGGCATGGTATGCTTGCGGAAAGGTCATGACAAACTGGCCGGCACGCTGATCGACGGCGTAGACCCGAACACCCGCTCGCTTCAACTTTTCTGGCGGCAGCAATGTGACGAGCTGGAACAGCAGATCCGGCTGTGTCTCAAAGAGATCCGGGACAGCTTCCTTCATGGCGGCCTCAAACTTTTCAGCATCGGCGCCGGGAATGCCGTACCAAGTCTTTGTGGCTCCAAAATGTTGGTAGTTGGCTGAATAGGAGTAATGGTCTTCATTGTGCCAGCAGAATGTAGAAAAGATCATGCCGACGTAGACCCATGGCACAGTCATACCAGAAATGTCCGACTTGATGTACCGGAAGAGGCTCTCCGGGTGCAGGGGGAGCAAATTTAAATTCCACGGATCGGTCGAGTACGGGTCGTCGGGATTCTTCTCAATGGTCGGAAAGCCCGAGCCATGCGTCGTACAGTGAATATCTGCGCCGTATTCCACCTCGACAGTATCGTCGATGCTGGACACGAGGCGCCAGAATTCTTGCTCGACATCGTCTTCCGTCACGGGTCGATGACAATTGTTAATTTTATCATACGGCATGTTCTTTTGGAAGTAGCTCTGCTTGAATTCAGAGGCCTTTTCTTGAAACTGCTTCAAAGAGTAGACGCCGCCGTCTTCAAAGCCATATTGACCGTCGCCGACAAGACAGCGGGGGCAGTTCCACTCCGATTCAGGTTTGATCGTGATGGGGGGATCTAGGCATTTTCCGTGATACGCATGATCGCAAGACTCGCATAGAATCAAAAAGCCGGCCTCTTCGCCTTTGGCGCACTGCTCACACGACTCCCGCGGATCACTCTTGTCGTCTCGTGGCGTCCGAGGCTGAGGGGGCCGGAGAAGGGACATGTGAGAGCCGGCCACTCTAGGTACGGTTTCTGCAGACCGTGGTTAGAAAGCAAAAAAAACCAAAAAAGAAAAAAAGGAAATGAACAAGACGGCAGACGAAGAACATCTTCTCACCTTTCTTGACTCGTTTGCTTCGCCGGCCGCTGCCATCGTCCTCGTCATCGGCCTGGTCATCCTTTACAGAGGATGCTGGAGTGTCGTTGCTCAGCTGACGTTTCAGCAAATGTGTCGGTGCCAAGCGCTGATCCGACTTATTTGGAGTAAAAGGGCTGCCATTTCGGCTGGCAGCATTGGCGGGTGTGAAGCCACCCGAGGACGTGACGGGGGTGTCACGATCGTTTGCACCGGTCACGGCCGGTAGCGAGGTGTGCAGGTTGTCGCCTGCTTGCTGCGCAGGAGAATCGCCCCGGGCACTAGATGGAGTGTTGACGTTGGAGCGCTTCATGGGACTGGCGCCAGGACTGGGGACGTAGGGGCCGCCGTTTTCAATCTCGAGCTGCTGGTGGACGCCCGGCTTGGCAACGCGGAGGTAGTCCTCGTAAGGGCAGAGCCACTTTTGGTAAGAGTTTTTCAGAGACGTCGACAGTGACGACATAATCTTGCCGCTATAGCCGAGGTCACGACCAATCTCCGCCCACTTTTTGAGCTTGCAGACCATGTCGAAGCCACCACGAGAGTCTACGGCCTTTTTGAGCTGGTACAGATCCAAGGGTTTCTTGTCGACATAGGGCAGCCGGGTCAGGTTGTTGCCAAGATTCTTGTGGAATTTGACCAGTCCCTCAAGATACGTGAGATTCATGCGCGTGCCTGCAAAAAGAAGAGAGTCAGAGACCAGCTGAGACACGTGTGGCGGAATACAACCACCAAAAGAGAGACGGCACTTACTGCCTTCGACACAGTTCAGCTCCTGTTTGCGCGTCTGAAAATGAAATCTCTGCATACTTGGTTAGTCTGTGATCCATCTGGGAGTCTGTCCTAGAGTCCGTCTTGGAGTCCTTGGAGAACGTCTTGGAGAACGTCTTGGGGCACAGATGGCGACGCACCTGGGTATCAATGGCGAATGGCGGATTCCACGAGTCTGGGGGAATGATCTTGCAGATGCCGTATTCCCGGGCCTCGGGTGTGATCTTGCGCATGTATTCCATTGGATCCCGCCATTCTTCTTCGGTTGGCCGGTAGGTTGGGGCTTCCTCGAGGCCGTGTGGCCTGTTCTTCCGCTTGCTGGGCTCGCGGCTGGCCGTGGGCTGGCCACGCCGTTCGACCGAATTGAGGTCCAGCGGCGCGTTGACCATGGAGCTGAGGGGGGCGGATGGGACAGGGTGTGCAGAGCCGTTGGCGTTGTTGTGGGAGGATTTCGACTTGCTGGAGCCCGAGTGTGTGCTGGCGAGATGTGCGCCGACGGCAGGGGATGCGCGAGAGCTGGCGTTGGGGCCGTGCGACCCGGAAACAGACCGTGCAGCGCCCTTCCCTGCACCCTTGCCGCCTCCTAGAGCAGATTTCGCAGCTGGCGCAGCGCGTTCGCTGCTAGCGTTTGTGCTGCCATTGTGACCATGGTGGCTATTGTGGCCATTGCTGCCGCTGCTGGGGGCAGGCGAGCCCGTTTCCGCAAGCGCTGGTATGACAGCCATCATGCTTGCGGACGACGAAGGAGCAGAGAAAAGTGGTCACAGGCTGGTGCGCGGCTGATGGAAAGAGGCGATGCGTGTGGTAGTTTGAACGAAAAAGAGGTGCAGGCAGCCTGCCTTGACGGCGTCATCCGAGGGAAGCAACAGCCAGAGTGGTCGCATGCATCTGATGTGGCACACGGGGGAAAAGACGAGCTGTGGCCAAAGAGGGCGGAGATTGGCTCGAATTCGGACAGGAGAATGGGTAGGCTGAATAGACTAGATTGCGCGTGTCGTAGACGGCCGGGAAGCGAGGATTCGTGCGTGTAGATGGGTTGAAGAAGGAGGTTTCCGAGAGAGAGAGAGAGAGAGAGAGAGAGAGAGATCCGAAAAGCACAATGAGATTAGAGAGCACAGGGAACACGGAGAGAAAAGGTACAGAGAGTACAAAAAGTACAAAAAGTACAGAATGCACGTTTTGCGATATTAGGAGGCACCTGGCCGAGGAAGCCGCGCGTCGAGCCTGCAGAGGACGAGAGCTGGTCCGAGAGAGGGAGAGAGAGAGGGGGGGGGAGGATGGAATGGCAGACGGTCTGGTCCAAGAGTGACGAGGTGGGCGTCGGGAAAGGAGCAAGACGAAAAACCAGACAAAATGGCCGTCGGAGCGTGATTATGGCAGAGGTGCGATGAAGAGCAAGCCGATGGCGTCGTGTAAGAAAAAAACGGTGCAGACGTGGACAGAGAAATAGGAATACAAGACAAAGAGGAATATTAATGAGAGGAGGGTAGGAGAGGAAGAGCAGCGAGCGATTGGTCGTGCTCGTGGGCGGGCGAGGAAAACGAAGGAGTGTGTTGAATGTGGAAAAAAAGGAAAGAAGTAAAAATGTGTGGAGAGGGAGAGAAGAGGAAGGATGCCGGATCACTCTTACACTAATACTCACTCGTATACTACACTAATACTCTGTATGTATTACTGCGTTACTCGCACGTTGGTGTGAGTGGGCGGGACGAATGTGGAAAGAGCGGGTTGCGGGCATTGGCACGGGCAAGGCAAGAAAGGCTGTCGATACGCCTGACGTCCAGAGGTACAGCAGCGAAGTGGTACAAGAGCGCACACTATACTTTGTCGGCCAGCACGAACGGACAGGGACGCATGTACCCTCCCACCAAGATAGCGTGTGGGGGTACTTTGCGCCAAGTATCGCGCATCTTAGGCATAAGTATCTCAAAGTGGGTCTTGCGTCGCAGAGCACCGTATGTGCAAACAACACTACCGTACGTAGTAGCAAACGAGCACTACTTTCCTCCTCATAGTACGAGTAGCACGCCGTATGGCTCCAAATCAGACTTTTTTTTTTTCCCCCCTTCTAGACTCAAAAGTCCAGCACTGTCTTTCCTGACAGCCGTATACATACGGTAGTACCACTCCGGTAGAAAAGTATGATGCTGAGCTAAGACGACCTCCAAACTAGGGATAAAGAGGCGAATGGCAAATGAGCAGATGGACAAACGGGGTCAGTGGGCAAATGACATGACCGCCAAACTTTCCCCCCCTCGAATGAGAGACGGAGCTGACCGTGGTGTGTGAGTACTTGATCATGCATTGCGTTGCAGCAACGTGCAGCACGCGCACTGCGTGCTGCGTAGGCCCGTTTCTGATCCAAATCTTTCTCCTTTATTTTTCACGATTTCACCTATCTTGACTCTTGTTCCTGCAGACACGGGTTGGGATGCACATGCACATGCAGTGGATGTAAATGTACACCTTGAGGACAAGGAGGCAATACTGCGTACTCGTAATTCGGCAACTGGCGGCCACTCCGTATGAAGTTGGAAGAACCAATGGGGACACGCTAGGCCTGGCATACGAGTACGGAGTACTCGAAAGAACAGAGGACTACATAGTACTACATGTACGGAGTACGAGCATGGAGTACATTGTACCGTATGACTTTTGGAGAAAATACTTGGTTGTACTCGTGATTACGGCCACAAAGTACATGTACTTGTCCTCAACTTTCATAACACAATGTATTTCCTGGCTAGTCGTCGGCAATGTGCCTCATCCTCGGTGGAGTTTCTATTTTAGTGTCCTCTTTTTTTCAGACGACATGCGGTAGAATGGCAGAGAAGGGAGCACTGCAAGGGACTTGTTGGGGGAAGACAGGGAAAAAGCAAAAAAAAGAAAGGAAAGGATAAAGGAAAGGAAAAAAGAACACAAAAAAAAGAAAATAATAGAGGCAAAAAAAGAACGATGTCATACATGGCCTCTTGTTGGAAGTACGAGTAATGGGCTCCGTCATGGCGCGGATCCTTTTCTCCAATCATTTGCTGCATTGGCTCTGCTGCATTCATGCACGGCGACAACAGCAGCACAGAGTCAGAGTGTACTTCCTTCGCCTCTTACTGGCGCCATTCGGCACCGCTGCTTCACATTGTGAGCCTCCGTTCAGCACAGTGCAAACGTATCACCTTGGAAAATTTCCAGAGGAAGACCCTGTCAAAGCAAAATCCGTGCTCGCCTCCTCCTGTGCAACCCAAATGCAGCACTTCCCGTCTGTAATACTGGCAGAGTTCCAGCCCCCTTGACTGAATCTGATTATCGGCTGGATCATGTGGGGTGCTCACCGATTCTGACCAATAGGAGATAACTGCCACGGCTATTCTTTACAACCCTGGTTGCTTGAATGGCACAACTACCCTCTTTCTCGGTTCATGGACAAGACACAATAAAGAATCATTTTGTGGGCTCTCTCAGCTAGTCCTACAATGTAAAATAATTTCTGATTTGTCATTCCTCGAGTTCTGCCTCTGCCTTTCTACGTACCCAAGACTCGCATCATAAGATGATGACTTCGGGCTCTGGAGAGCTGTCGTCCTGAGGAGCTGCACTGTCGGCCGACTTTGTGCTCTTGGGCTGGGCTTTGGCTCTCGTCCTAGCTGCTTTTGCTGCCTTTTTACGCGGACTGCCAGCTGCGGCTGCCGTCGTCTTCCTCGCCCTCTTCGGCGAGGACGCCACCCTTTTCGGGCCGGCATCTTCCTTGCCTGCCTTTTGCGCCGCCTTCTGCGCCGTCTTTTCTTCCCGCCGCTTCGCCCTCATGAGCTTCTCCACCTCTTTCGGCGCCCGCAGCCGAAGCGTCAGCTCCTTCATCATGTCGCCCCAGATCAATGTGCCGCCGCACTTGGGACACTCTCCGCGCTTCGGCACGATAATCCCCTTTTTGTCGGCATCCTTGTCGCTTTGGAGGACATGCTCGCTCCAGCAGCGCAAGTGGCCCGTCGCCTCGCATCCCGTGTTTGGACACACCGCATAGAGACCCTGGCCGGGCGCCAAGGACCCGTTGCATACAGCACAGTCGCCCTCCCGCCCAAAGATGAAAATGTCGCGAGCCTTGTCGACGTAGTCCCGAAGTGGCGTGTAATCCAGGGGAAGAGCATGGATACCCCAAGGCCTGGTTGCGCCTGTGTCTGCGTCTGCATTTGTGTCTGCATTTGTGTCTGCGTCTGCCGCTGACTGCTTCGGAGGTGCAAAGTCGGTAACTACCTCGAGCGTATCCGGGATAGGCTCGTTTGCCGTGGCGCACCACTTGTTCCACACGGCATGCACTTCCGGCGCAAAGATGTGCAGCCGCAGCGGCCACCGAGCAAAGCTGTCCACACGCAACAGCAGGTGCAGGTTGGCCATGATGGACAGCATGCTCTTGGAGGGCCTGAGCGGGTGGCCGTTTCGCTTCGTCTGTTTCGAGATGGTTATGCGGGACTCGGATGGGATGTGCAGGGACAGGTGAGGGTTGGTCAGTGCCCATCTGCATCGTACCGTCAGCACACCTCCACGTGAACTATAGAGGGGCCAGGGGCTTGCTGAGAGAATTCAGACGTACTCAAATTTGAGAGCAGCAACGGCTCCCGGAAAGCCCGATACCAATCCCACCATCTCCCAAGGCCGGAGACTCCCCCGCGACGTCCTCGCAGCGCCGCCGCGAATGTCCCCATTGTGTTGCTTCAGTCGGCGCGGTGGGTCTGTCGTCGACCCAATGTACAGCGAAGCGTGTCGTATAGTCGAACGAAGAATATAGACCGTATACAAGGCAGGAATCGGTCGTGAGGACATGCTCATGGTGTCCAGGTGTGCCCGTTAGCTTGGCTGCTTCAAATCATCCCCGACAATTGTCGCATATTCAAAAAAGGTTAAAAAAGAAGAAAAAAAAACGCTTCTCTAAAATAATGCAGAAAACGACACTATTGTGCCTTGCAAGAAGAAAGTACCATACGGGACCAGAAGGACAGACGTTGTTTACATTGAGGGGAAGTCGAAGTGAGGCAATCTTATCGTGTTCGTGGCTCAGCCTATCAAGTTGTGGCTGTGGCTTGCTTGCACCTTGCGAGTGGCGTCTCACGAAGAGAACAACAAAGACCTTGAGACTTTCACGTTTCGATTTTCATATTCCATGGAATAAATAGACTGCAAATGGTATTATGTAATATACAAGTAAGGCTACTCTTTCCTAATAACTGGCGACCCTTGAACAATCAGACGAGGCCTTGCTTCTTCAGGTCATAGTACACCTTCTCAGGCATCACATGGCCTTCGGCGTCTTCCATCTGCACAATCGAACTATCGTCCACCTTGACCTTCTTCTTCTCCTTTTGCAGCTTCTCGCTCAGAGCTCTCGCCTCGTCAATTTTAGAAATGTCCCGGAACAACCCAGGATTGTTGATGCCGAGACACCGCAGACCATAAATATGTCGGCTCTCGTTGAAATGCTTCTCAAATGCACGGCGTCCTAGAGTATTGTCAGCCCTGCTCTTCACGTCTCGATAGTAGAGAGAATATACGTACCCATATACGTGTAATTTCCGCAGATCTCGCAGTCGAACTCGACACCCAGGCCGTGTAGCCGGTACAGCCAGAACGGAATCGGCTTGCCGTCCCACGCCAGCGGCAGTTTCTTCAATCAATGTTAGCATCAGGCGCAAGACCAGCTCCACACAGTCATAAAAAAGGGCATATACCAGAGGGTTGTAAATCTTGTCGTCGGCATCATCGTCATCCTCTCCGTCGGCATCCACGTCGTCCGGCTGCTGCAAAGGCATATTGAAGAAGCTCTCCAGCTCCTGCTGTCGCTCGCGCTCCGTCATGCCTTGCCGTCGCTCGACATTGACGCGCGTGTCCTCCTTCTCAGAGCTCATGGCCGCCACGAGGCGCTGTATGCGGTACTCGCGCTCTGCCACAGCGCGCTCCTTGAGACGATGCGCGGCCGCGCCTGCGCCGCCTGCCTCGCCCTCGCCGCCGCCGCCGCCAAATGATGCTCGCGCTTCCGCGGCGCGGATGTGCTTCCGCCCAGACAGATGGCCCTTGTACACGTTCTGGTTCTTGAACTCCTTCTCGCAGTCGGCGCACCAGACGGCGTCGGGCGTGCTTAGAGGCGGATGGTCGGCGTCACCGTCAGCGTCACCGCTGCCGCCGTCCTCTTCGACGCCCGACACGGCCTTTCGCTTTCTGTCCTTCTTCCAGTTGGACAGCTCATCCGCCGTCCAGAGCCGCTCAAAATCGTTGTCAAAGCCCGCAAAGAGTTTGTCGAGGTTCTCGAGTGGGCGCGTCTTGCGCATAAACGACTCGAGGTATTCAGCCAGATCGCCAATGTAGCGAAAGTACGCCTCGGTCAGCTTGTCGCTGCGCTTGACGCCGCCGGCCGCCCCCTGGGCAAAATTGTCAAACGTCTCGAGGTACTGCAGGTAGGAGATGCGCTTCATGTTGGGCAGGTTGATGTACTGCTCGTAGTGGGAGTTGAGGTCAAAGAAGCGGCCAAACCCTTCCTCGCCAGAGAACATAGTGTCGACGAGTGTCGGCTGCGCGTCCATGGGATCGGCCGAGCGCTTGGGCCGATAGCGCAGCTCGGGGTTGTCGATGGGCTCGTTGGGGTAGCGCCCGTGGTGGTCGAGCAGCTCTTTGCACTGGTTGTAGAACAGGTCTAGGGGGTTCCCCGAATCGCCAACGAGACGCACCTCTTCGGAGCGGGCATTGCGCGCCTCGTCATAGAGCCGCAGGGCGTCGTTGGACTGCGTCTGCATGTGCTCGAGGAGTTGCGAAACTTCATGTTCGCGGTTGAGCCGGTCGCGAACGTGCGCGGGCTCTTTAGCTAGACGGTCAACAACTGCCTGCTCTAGTCTCTCGAGGTCCTCGAGGACATACCGGATCTCTTCCAGAATCATGGTGGCTCCGTTGATGGACGAGATGCGCTTGGCTTTTGGGAAGATGCACGGCAGAAAAGCAAAGCTGTTGCTAGCCTCCTTATCCCCATACTTTTTTTTTGGTGGCGGAATTCGGATATTGATTATTCCGGCGCATGAGCGGCTGACAGCCTTTTTTTCTGCTTACCGCTGAAGACGGACCCACTATGTTTTTTTTCCTTTCCCTTCGTGACAAAAAGACGTCTCTACTTGTTGTCGATATTTCCACCGTCTATATTTGACTGCCTCTATTTCCCAGTCTTTATTCTGCTCAGCATGGCCGAAGGTGCAGGTAATGGCAGGGGGAAGCTGGAGGATGTGGAGCTTACCACCTCGAAGGAAGTCAAGGTGTTTCCCACATTCGAGTCCATGTCTCTGAAAGGTGAGAATAGAGAGTTGTCAGCATACGCCTAGACGTTGTCGGGGGTAACATCTTGACCATCTTGACCATCTTGACCATGTTGGCTGACGGGCAGAAAACCTTCTCCGCGGAATCTACGCCTACGGATACGAAACGCCCTCGGCCGTGCAGTCGCGTGCTATTGTGCAGGTGTGCAAAGGCCGCGACACGATTGCCCAGGCGCAGTCCGGCACGGGTAAGACGGCGACGTTTTCGATCAGCATGCTGCAGGTGATCAACACGGCCTCGCGCGAGACACAGGCGCTGGTGCTGTCGCCTACACGAGAGCTGGCGACACAGATTCAGAGCGTCGTCAAGGCGCTGGGCGACTACATGAACGTGCAGTGCCATGCCTGCATCGGCGGTACAAACGTGGGCGAGGACATGCGGAAGCTGGACCAGGGACAGCACATTGTGTCGGGCACGCCCGGGCGTGTGGCAGACATGATCCGCCGGCGGCACCTGCGCACGCGCAACATCAAGATGCTCGTACTCGACGAGGCGGACGAGCTGCTGAACCAGGGCTTCCGCGAGCAGATTTACGAGGTGTACCGGTACCTGCCGCCGGCGACGCAGGTGGTCGTGGTGTCGGCGACGCTGCCGCAGGACGTGCTGGAGATGACGTACAAGTTCATGACGGACCCGGTGCGGATTCTGGTCAAGCGTGACGAGCTGACACTCGAGGGCCTGAAGCAGTACTTTATCGCGGTGGAGAAGGAGGAGTGGAAGTTTGACACACTCTGCGACCTGTACGACACGCTCACCATCACACAGGCGGTCATCTTTTGCAACACGCGACGCAAGGTGGACTGGCTGACGGAGAAGATGCGCGAGTCCAACTTTACGGTCAGCAGCATGCACGGCGACATGCCGCAGAAGGAGCGCGACAGCATTATGCAGGATTTCCGGCAGTTCAACACGCGCGTGCTGATCTCGACGGACGTGTGGGCACGTGGTATCGATGTGCAGCAGGTCAGCTTAGTGATCAACTACGACCTGCCGAGTAACCGTGAGAACTATATTCACCGTATTGGTCGGTCGGGCCGGTTCGGTCGCAAGGGTGTCGCCATCAACTTTGTTACGAACGAGGATGTGCGGATTCTTCGAGACATTGAGCGTACGTTCCTGCCTGTAACCCCCTTTTTACACTTTTCACACTCTTTCACCATGCTGTTGTGTTTTTCACAAGGATTACTTCACCAGGATCAAGTGCTTACATAATAGTATATTATTCTACGCAGATTGACGAGATGCCGATGAACGTGGCCGACATCCTATCTTGAGGTAGCTGGCGATAAGCACTTGTTCGATGCCCGCCCTAGGTGGCTTTTATTTTTTTTTCTTTCATTTTTTTTCACGGTCCGGTCGGAAGAGGATGGGACAGGATAGGCAGGCAGGCAGACGGCGCCGCCCCAAGACAAGACATTAAGCGAATAGCGCGTTTACGTATTTTTGTGAGGAGGAAAGGGATTTGTTACTGTAACAGTAAGTCCCCATCTTTTTCCGTCTTTTTCATCTTTCTCGTCCGTCGAGTAGGAGTCCGAGTCCGACGTTACTGTGTGCTCGTTATTGCGCACTACGACGCACTCGGACTTGTGTTCGTACGATTCCCCCTCCGTTTGGATGCGACGTATATGGGCGTCCACGTATACCTATAATTCGGGTAAAGAAGGTGTGGCAAGCTGACCGGTGGAATTCCCTATAGTTTCAAGACGGGTAACATTACGAGTACTCGCAACAGATTGAATGCTTTTTTTTTTAAAAAAAAGAAAAAACTCTATACTTGTCAGTTGGAGGAGGCCTTGGCAGACAGGGTGCGCTTGAATACGAGCGTGGCAAATGCCAGTGGTATTTTCCACAGAATTTCCAGCAAGAGCTTGTCCGCACGCGATCCTCCTTATAAGAATAAACCGCTGGAGTGCTGGACAGCTGGACAGCTGGAGTGCTGGAGCTGCGGTCACCAAGTGCCCTCTGTATTAGAAAAGTAAATATGCACGCGACTCCGTAGTTGTCGTTTCTGTCAGACCTGCATGGGAATGGGCGTTGTCATGCACGATGGTAAAGGAGAAGGAAGCTGGAAGACGGGATTGGGGGAGCACGACCATCGAGGGAAACAAGAGAAACAAGTCCATAGATGGAAGGTGGATCCATGATGGCGTTCGGTGAGTGCGACCCTAGAAAGCGAAGAAGGATCGAGGGACCCGCCGGACAAGGTCTGTGAGCTGCATTAGAGGAAGGGTAAGAAAAATCAATGAAAATATAGGGTAAAAAAAAGAGGGAAAAAATAAAAGACAGAGGGAACGTGCCCGGTGCAACGTTTACGAATATTCGTATACGCAAAATTGAGACACGAGTGTACTCGTACGGAGTATGGGCGAGACGTGGCGGGCCATTATATTATCGTCTGTATACTTGGGTCCTTTCTACGCGAACTCGTAGCTGTTTCATAGAGCGTACGAGTACGAGCAGAGTCGGTAGGTCGGCGAAGTGCGCCGAGTAGGAATACCACACTTTCTGTCTTGTGGTTTTGTTTTTATGAGATGTGATAGAGCCTCTGGACGTGGGATGATGAACAGACAGGAGCGACTCTGTGGTTGGCCCAGGTGGATTGTGTCTGCCAGCCCAGTGCATTGGGATCCTGACTTGACCTGAGCCCTGTCTGTGGGTCTGTCCAAGAGAATTCACATGGCACATAACGAGTAGTACTTGTCCTCATACTCTGTACTCATCACAGTACTGCATACTTGCACTCCTTTATACAGCTCGATGCACAAGCGCTTAAACTGCAAATCTCGCTCGTGCTTTCAGCAGTACTCATGCATATATGATGAATGTGATCACAGGATGAGAGACCCCTATTCCAGACGGTGTATGGTTGTGCTTACAAGGTCCTTGGACATTTGTAAAAGTACTCTATACAAACGAGCAGGCACATGCAGGGGGGCTCTCATCGATGCACGAGTCCCTGCCGTGCGAACGATTCTCGTACGAGTGCACGAGACTTGTGTGCTGGAGTGATTGTTGTGATTATTAAATGGCAGCCAGCAACCAGCAACCGGCAGCACAGACGTGTCCAGCACCCCCGGCAAATGGCGATTCGCAGAGCGATCTCGTGAGAGATAAATAAAAAGCATCTCATCTCAGGGTCATCCCCTGTCTCTTCTTCCCTCTCTTTTTTTTGCCTTTCCTTTTTCTCTTGTTCGTATTTTCTTATTCCTCGGCCTCTTCCCTATCCCTGAAAACGGCAAAATAACGTAAAATGAACAGCAAAAAGGGGAAAATACTGCAACAGATCGTGCCACTTCCAATACGAGGACAGGGACGGGGACGGGGAAGTCAGATTCCGTACCGAGCAGGCGAGCGTCGTCGTACTCCGTACTCGTAGGGTGTATGGCACACTACAAAGCGCTATAGAGCGCTACGAGTGCACTACGCGTGCACTACACCCGCTACCAGACTCCAGTGTGAGAACTGCGTACTCTTGGGGACTTTGCGCTCCAGTAGGCTCCAGTAGGCGCCCCAGTCTCCCAAAGACTCCAGTACTTCCCGCCTTGGTGCCTGGCCAAGTTGATTGTACCTTGCATAGCGTTTCATTGGAAGGTTGCATGAACAGGGGGAAGGAGTTCTACAGCGGGACCAAACGGCGCCATTTTGATTTTGCAATTGAGCCCCTCTTTTCGTCCGGACCAGGATGCACACTTTGCGCGATGAGCAACGGTAACCCGCCATGCCAGACCCTCCTTGTTTGGCGTCGACAGTCCGTCCCATATGGCACAGCCGAGGACGTGGATAAATAGAGCAAAACATGCAGGAAACAACGGGATGGGCTTCTGAAGCTTCTCGTCTAGAGCCGGCTAGGCGAAGAGGGCGGAGTACTCGTACTATGTACACATGGACTTGTATTCCACAGTCTTTACAGAGTACATTTCCATAGAGTACTCCGCGTGCCTATTACGTACGAGTCGAGTATGACGGGTACTCGTATTTCAAGTACAAGTACAAGTAGGACGGATCCATTTCGTGGGCGTGGTTGCATGGTTGCGTTGCTGTGAGCAGACCGACTTGTACCGTGCACGAATAAGGACGAGGACGAATGAGGAAGCAAGAATTCAGAGCTGCGTAACTCGCACAGGAGTTGTGCAGAAACCCTGCTGGCATCCATGCCTGCTTGTGAAGGGAAAAGCACATTGTGGCGAGGATAATCCTATTTAGTGGTGAGCTCTGCTGACCCGCTCTTTCCATCTTTTTTGCTCTCTCGTCCTTTTCTTCTAGGGTGTTCCTTCCTCTTTTAATTTACTCATACACGCGGCAGTCTTCCTCTCGTCCTGTTCTCTCTTTCCCTATCAGTACGCAGTACGAGTAAGTACAGTACACACACAGCACGATACCTACTCGCAGTACTCATACCCAGCACAGCTAAGCTTGATTGCTTTCCTTCTTCTTTCCGTCTTTCTCGTATTCCCCTCCCATCGCTCCTTCCTTCCTGCTTTGTACTACCAGCGTCCAACATCCGTCCTACGACCCACAGCTCCCTCCCACCAACCAAGTGCTCCCAAGCTGGACGACTGCATTGGGAACAAAACCTATTTCTCTTCCGGACGACACTGACTGTCTGATCAACTCTTTTCCCTTTCCCCATTCTCTTCTTCTGTCTCTTCTCCTCGCTCTTCTTCTTTTTGCTCTCTTACGGCCGACCTCTCTCCAGAGTCCTCCACTCTTTGATTTTCTTGACCTTTTATGCCCCTTTGATTTCTCATCACTTGCTGGACTGCTGGACTTGCCTCATTGCCTCACTTCTTGTGCCAGGCCACTCGCAGGCATCTCCTGGCCCATCTTCCCGTCAACTCTGCTTGTCTGATTTCTCATCGGCTCCATCTCGTCGCTTCGCCTCGTCCGGAAGCAAGAGGAGCCACTGCAGGCATACCACATCCGACGGCATACCCTCTTTTTGCTCGTCTCCCAGTACGGAGTACTCCATACGCTATGGGTCTCTTTTCCAGGAAAGACCGGACGTCAAAGACTCCAGCCGTTGGCGTTTTACCCCTGTCGACCTCTGGCTCCACCAACTCTCTGACATCTGCAGACTCGGGCAGCATCAAGTCCCCCATCTCATCAACAACCTCTTCCCACCACCCATCCTATCAGTCCTACCAGTCCTACCAGTACGCCACGCGTGCCATCAACCGCTCCTCGGCCGGCACTGCTGCTACCACGGTCTCCTCAACTTCCGCTCCCATGACGCCCATGTCTCCCATGACGCCCATGACGCCTGCTCACCTGCCAAAGTTTGACATGCCTCGTCCTCCGGATCCTGCTCTGGACCCGGCCGGCTATCTGCGCAGTCTCCCGGCTGTCCGCGAGCGCTGCCAGGTCCTCACGCAAAAGGCCCTCCACAACGACCTCCAACACTTTGACGTCGACATGACAAAGTTTGAGGACGTCGTCACCTTTGTGGCCCAGATCATCAAGCGGGATTATGATATGCCCTATGTGGCCAACATCCCAGCCTACGGCCGTCACCAGCACTTTGCCGTTGGCGGCCGAGACCGCATTGCCCTGCTTCTGGCCACATGGCCCACCGACTCGGTCGACAGCACTGAGCGCTGCCGCCGACTCATTGACCTCTTCCTCGTCAGCGTCCTCCTCGACGCCGGCGCTGGCTCGGGGTGGAAGTACACCAGCGCAGAGAACGGCAGAATGTACCGCCGCTCCGAGGGCATTGCCATTGCCAGCCTCGACATGTTCAAGTCGGGCCTCTTTTCGGGCCAGGGCCAAGCCAAGACACGCGTCGACAAGGAGGGCCTCCAGACCCTCACCGTCGAGTCTCTGGCCAAGGGCCTGCAGTCGCGTCCCGGCAACACCATTGCCGGATTGGAGGGTCGCGCTAACCTCCTGATTCGTCTGGGCCATGCCCTAGGAAGCTATCCGGACGTGTTTGGCCCAGAGGGCCGTCCCGGCAACATGGTGGACTATCTGCTGGCACACCCGACAACTCAGGCATCGTCCATGCCGATCGTAATGCTACCTGTGCTGTGGAAATTGCTCATGGACTGCCTCGAACCCATCTGGCCAGACACGCGGACAGCCCTCAACGGAGCCACCCTGGGAGACGCATGGCCCTGCCACACAATGCCACAGCCACCGTCGGACTCTGCAGAGTCTCCGGGTGGCCTCTCGCGAACAAAGTCGTCCTCACCCCGCGGATGCACAACGCCCACATTCTCGCCGTTTCCCAGCTCGTCTTCATCTGGGAGCTCTACGGCCAAGAATATACCCAAAGTGGAAGCGTGGGAGGCTATCGTGCCCTTCCACAAGATGGCACAGTGGCTGACCTACTCCCTCATGCAGCCCATGCAGTCCATCCTGAAGATTCACTTTGCCGGCACAGAGCAGCTCACCGGCTTGCCGGAATACCGCAATGGCGGTCTCTTTGTCGACCTCGGCGTGCTGAACCTGAAGCAGACGGATGTCGATCGAGGACTCGAACACTATCGGGCCTACTGCGAGCGAGTCGGCCACAAGAGCATGGAAGTGGCGCCCATGTTTTACCCGGGCGACGATGTGGTGGTGGAGTGGAGAGCGGTGACGGTTGGCTTTCTTGACCGTCTCTGCAGGGACGTGAACAAGGCTCTGCAGAATGACCTGCAGGGATATGAGCTGAGCCTCTCACAGCTTCTCGAAGCCGGCAGCTGGAAGGTATATTTTTACGCTCTTTATTGTTGCACCTTGTCTTTCTTGTTGCCTTTTACTAATACAATACAGGGTGGACGTGAAATGGCAGAAATGTCACGACCCAATACGAGAGAACCTCCGATTCTGATTGACTCGGATGGAACCGTGTTTTAAAAAAAGTGTTTTTCTTCGACTTGTTTTGTTCTACCTATGCTATGGTTGTTGAGTGTGTTGTATATATGCGCGCTTTTTAAAAGGTATATGAATGTTCCTCGTTTGTTTGAACGGGGGGGGAGGGAATCTTGGATTTGAAAAAATTACTTATACGATACTGATGGGATGTTATGGTATGGGATTTTTGATTTTGTTCGTTTTATTTGACATTCATTTTACTCTTTTTCTCTTTCCTTTCTATCTTGTTTTTTTTCTTCTTCTTCTCTTCTCCTCTTCTTTTCACTCTTCTTTTTTATTCTTCACATCTGTTACAAAGGGGTTGCCATGTCTGCTGTCCGTTGCTAGTTACTACCGTGTACAGCGTGAAATTCAAAGACTTTTTTATTTGCACGGACAATTCTCCTATTTTTGTCTACATTGTCTCCCATTGGCTAATGATACATTCGGGCGATTCATTCCTTCTTGTTCTAGTCTTATGCATCCGTTCCCCGTTACCTAGTAGTCTCCTTGGCTTTTGCCATGGTCTTTTTCATCTCACGGTACTGCCTCTCGGCATCCCGCCGGCGGTACAGGTCCTCTTCCTCCTCGAGAGCACGCTTGCGCTCGTAGTCTTCGGCCTTTTGCAGAACCTGCTTCTCCTTGGAGGCGCCCTGCTTGTCCTTGGCCTTGCCCATCATGCTGTTCCAGCCCTTCTTGACGACGTCGACGGTCGAGGGCGGGCCGCTGGCTGCTGCCGAGGCAGAAGAGCCAGAGGAGGCAGAAGAAGAGGCGGACGGGGCTACGGCGCGCGGTGCTTGCCACGTTGACTCTGGGGAGAGCTGGTGGACGGGCGGGGCCGAGGGGCCATCGCCTCCGGGCTTGTAAATGAGCGTATGCAGGGGGGGCAGGCCTTTCCACTCGCGCAGCCAGGGCTGGTGCCACAGCCATGTCTGGATCATCTGCAGGAGCGAGGAGGAGAAGAAGAAAAAGGTCAGGCCGGCGCTCATCTTGGCCGTGACGATCAAGCTGATGGGGGTGATGACGATCTGCACCATTTTCATCATCTGTGCCTGTTCGGGAGCCATGTACTTTATATTATTCTAGGCGGTCAGCAGGGGGAGAGAAAAAAGAGGAAAGGAGAGGAAAAAAGACAGGAGAGAGAGAGAGGCCTACCCGAAAGATGAGGTACATAATGGCGGCCGAGGCCGTGGGCAGGATAAAGTACGGGTCGGGCAGCATCAGGTCCTGGAACCAGAGCAGGCCGCCGTCCTCGAGGCCAGGCACGGGCAGCTGCGCCATGGACCGCAGCAGCCGGAACATGCCGTAGCCAAAAGGCACATTGATCATGGGGATGAACATTTTCCAGGTCGTCACGCCGGCCGCCGCCTGCATGCGCTTTGTCGTCATGCGCAGCTCGAGCGCGCGGCTCTGCGCCTGCGACCCGCCGCGGATGGCCGCCTGCTGCATCTCGGCCATGGCGGCCGCAAACTTGGGGTCCTGCCGCAGCTTCTGCAGCCGGGCGCTCTGCTCGGCTGCCGTCAGCGACGGTAAGAAGATGGCCGCGCGGAACAGCAACACAGACAGCGCGAGCGATCCCCACCAGGGCAGACCCGAGTAGACGTGCACGTGCTCGAGCGCCCACTGGCACATGCTCGTCGGGCCCCAGCCAAAGTCGAGGCCCAGGGCGTGGAGGTAGCCGATCTGTTCGGGCAGGTCGAGCAGCGCGCCGCCGTCGAGGATCTCGGCTATGGCGCTCTCATCGGCGGAGCCCGAGGTCAAGGGAGAAGAGGAGGCGGCAGCGGAGGCGGCCGGGTCTGTCAGGGTGGAGGCGTCGGCCGGTGCTGAACTTTGCGCCGTGGACGAGGGTGGCTGTGGTGATGGTGGTGGTAGTGTCGGTGTGGCCGGCGCAGCAGCGGCCGCAGGATCTGCGGTGGCATCGGCGTCGGCTTTTGGCGGGGACGATGACCGGCCCCAAGGATTGAGAGAGGAGAGAGAAAAGGCAGCTGTCGAGGAGGGGAGCTTGGAGGCGCGGGGGTGAGAGGTCGTCCTCCGGCCAGCGAGAGCTAGCAAGGACGGCTGGGTCCTGCTGCTGCTGCTGCTGCTGTTGGCATGCGGTCGTAGAGAGGTAGCAAAGTTGCGCGCAGATCGAGGCCGGTTAGGCGAGGCCTAGTTGGAGAGAGGGTGAGTAGAGGAAAAGAGGAAGAGGGTGCATGCAGATCTTACTATTTGCCGAAGCCGCAGGGCTTGGCTGGACCGGATGGCGCCTCTGCTGGGGAGCATCATGGGAACGGAGGCCAATGGGCGAGTATCGAATTGGCCGGGGGCTGCCGAGGACTTGCGGACCGCAGACAAGAGCAAGACAAAAATTGCTTCTGTTGACGAATATTCGCTGTTTTTAAAAAAAAATAAAAAAAAATTGCGGAGACTAATGGTGTTGGCAGCTGGCATCGGTCCGGCAAAACTACGGAAATACCTCCGCGCCCGCTTTGCTATATGGCTTTTCCAACAGCGTAGGGACATTGTTGCTACATCCTATAAAACGTAAACGTCTTTGGTATAAACATCACTCGTTTGAGTCTTTCATTCCGTCATCCATTGTGATATGCGCCGAGCCAAGTCTATTTACATGATGATGTGCTTTCTTTCAAAGAAGCAGCACACAAGCGGAAAGAGAACGTCAAGCTTCAGTTTCTTTTTCCTGCATTTTGCCATCTCCACAGAGTTATCTAGATCTGAAAAAGATCCTCGGTGCTCTTTTTGTCTCCCATGCTCTCCCTGGTTCGTCCCTCTTCTTCTCGTAGCTATGCTCCTTCCGCGAACCCTGCTACTCAAAGGGCGACTGCGATCTTCTTTGCACAGCCTCAATGCCTGGACCGACCGGATGTGCGCTTCGTCTCGACACCGGAAACACCTGCACCACTGTTAGCCTGCGGAAAGACAGAAAGGAACTACGTCAAACATACTCTTGTACCGCTCCAACCCAGCCGAAAGGCAAATTCATGAGCAAAGAGCTCGCCAAAGCCCATCATGAGGCCGTTGACAAACGGCAGGAAGAGGTTGATGGCAGCCCCACGGAACACGGACCACAGAGTTAGTGGCTGGTACAGGACGAGGGGGTGGTCTTGTGAGGGGGACGACTGCAGCGACAGCGCCTCGGCGCCATCGTACTGCTCGCTGTCCGAGTGCATGGTGACGCCGGACTCGGCCATGGGGTTTGGTGCGTCCTCTGTTGCCATTGGGACGGTGCAGAACTCTGTTTCGTTCTCTGTGTCTCGACTCTGTCTGTGGGTAGCGTTGGGCTCGCCGTGCAGCAAAGCTCGCCGGCAATCCGAGATCGGCGTAGTTTGCAGCTGCACCGAAGCTGTCTGAGCTGGATGGGTTTGTTGGCAGCCGTGCAGTCCCGCGTGGACTCGTGCGGACTCGTATGACTTGTCTGCAGCAGCCAACAATGGATTGTCTCGATACCGTGTAGGGAAGATGGACTCGCAAGTACGGAGTAGGGAACAGAGAGAGAAATCGTGGGGTTGCTTGGTGGAGCAGGAAGAGGGTCCAGAGTCTTTTTTGGACTTTTTTGGACTTTTTCTCTCTAGTCTTGTCTTTTTTGGCGTGGGAAAAGCGTCAATTAAAAAGCAGCCGACTCGTCCACCATGGTAGGCCGCTGAATAGGCCAGGTCACTCGTTCCCCCCGTAGAGGCTGCTAAGAAAGAAGAGAGCAGTTTGGGAGAGGGTGCTGCGGTCAAGCAAAAAGTCCTCTATGATTCGGCATTGTGTCCTAGGCTTCTACACAGTACCGCAATATTCTCTAGCGTATCTTCCCCTGTCGACTCACCTATCTGTACTAGCCCCCAAAATAGCGTGATTGTTCGGATCCCGGATCATCCTATCGCCGATGAGGCACAGCACAGTTACTGCGTACGTACTAGTACCCCTCTAGCGGGGCTGCCTAGCCTCTCGTGGGTCAGCCAGAGCTTGACGTCGCCTCTAAAGCTGCCTTGTAAACGTGAGCTTTCAAAGTGCTTCTATTCGTCGTGCGGGATTCTGCGAGCACACTCTCGCCGTGATCAACCTGGCATCTGTCTGACGGTATCGTTTTTTCTCACTTCAACTCTTGACTTTTTCAATTTGACTGTCAGCATGGCCGACGCGCACGACGAGCTCGTCAGCTCTTTTTGCAGTGTTACAGGCGTCTCTGCCGATGAGGTAAGGCCTTTTTTCTCTCTTGTTTCTTTTCTTTTTCCTTTTTCCTTCTCTTTCTTTTTTCCGTTTATTTCTTTGGCTCTTTCTCGTCTCAAGTTCTTTGAGCTAATCTACAAGGCTATTGAACATCTTTCGACGGCCGAGTGGGACAGCAACCTGGCCCTGGCCAACTACTTCCAGGCCCAGGAAGGCGACTCTGGCGCTGCGGAAGATGCACCGGCTGCCGAAGCCGAGCCTGCCTACACGGGTCCGCGGACGCTGGATGGCCGCCCAGCACCATCGTCAGTACGGGGAGGCGGCAGCGGCAGCGGCGGTTTCGCGTCGTCCTCGTCTTCGAAACCACAAAAGAAAAAGGGATTAATGACAATGAGCTCGCTGCGCGGCTCTAGCAGTCACGACCACGACCATGGCCACGACCACGACGACGATGACGACGATGATTTTGAAGAGGAGAATCGCGGCCGTGGCGACCTGTTTGCGGGTGGCGAAAAGTCCGGGCTTGCCGTGCAAGATCCGAATGCGGGAGGGCCGACAAATGCGCAGAAGCTGATTCGTGGTATTCTTGCCAAGGCGAGGGCGTGAGTTTTCTCTCTTTTGTTTCTCTTTTCTTTTTCTTTTCTCCTTCTCTCTGACAACCAATAGAAACAACGAGCGGGAAGGCGCAGGCCCATCAGAGTCCGCGCCTCTGCGGAATTGGGGAGCCGGCCAGACCCTCGGCGGAGACGGCGTCGAGTCTCGTGCCATTCCCGGGCCACAAGCCAGCGGCAGCCGACCAGCAGCCGCGGCGCCGGCTGTACCTGAAGATGTCCAGGAGCGCGTGCTGCACATCTGGCAAGACGGCTTCAGCATCGACGACGGGCCGCTTCACCGGTTTGACGACCCCGGCAACGCAGCCGACCTGCAGCTGATTCGCCAGGGCCGCGCACCGATGCACCTTATGAATGTGCCATTTGGCCAGGCCGTCGACGTCAAGCTGCACCAGCACGAAGAGAACTGGCACCAGCTGCCGCGTGTCTACCGACCGTTCTCGGGCGAAGGACGGCGGCTCGGCAGCCCGGCTGCAGCGACACCGACAACCACGTCAGCCACGACAGCCACCACGGCGTCTACACCACAGTCCTCCACAGCTGCATCAACAGCTGCCACGTCTGCTGCTCCTGCATTGCCCACAATCGACGAGTCCCAGCCGACCATTATGATTCGCGTCACCTTGCCAGACGGCACGCGTCTACCGGCACGGTTTAATGCGTCGCAGACCATTGAGCAGGTGTACGAGTTTGTAGAGCGGGCCATGCCGGCGTCCCAGACGGCTGGACGAGCGTGGCTGCTGTCCTCGTTCCCGAACAAGGAGCACACGGACAAGAGCCTCGTGCTGGGCGAGACGGACGAGTTTAAGCGGGGTGGCACAGCCATTGTAAAATGGGCGTAAAAGCGGCAGCATCTCTTTTACGACAGGTCACTCACCTCGTCCTTTTTCTATTGTTCTTGTCACGTACTTTCAGTCCTATCCAATAGGCAAAAATAAAAGAGAGGGCCAGGTGTGCTCCATTTGATGAATGGCCAAAAGGTCCCAGCTAGCAAATGTAATCCGTGCAGTCATGTCTTCATGCTAATCCGTAACATTTCCATTAAAACGCCCGAACCCCCCCCAACCCTAAAAAAAACAAACTGTTTCCTTTCTCTTCGGCCTCATCCGTAGACAGACGATCCGAGTGCATGTGCCGAGTCACCGGCACTCTGCTGCTGCTGGTTGTAGTCGCGGGTGACGCCGACGGGGACATCGAGATACTCAAACTGCTTGGCGGCGATCTGGGTGTTGAGCAGGGCCGCATTGAAGCGGGCCTCGCCCGGGGGCAGGACAACGAGGATGTACGTGTTGGTGGTGAATTTACCGATAAAGACGTTGCAGCGGAGGCCGAAGCGCAGCTCAAAGAGGTTGAACTGCTCGGCGTTCCGCGGCGTGCTGGTGTAGCGGGCGAGCGAGCTCTTGAAGCTCTTGAGGATGTTGCTCATGCGCTCAAAGCGGTCTTCAAAGGGGTTGCGGGCGCCCTCGTCGCCGTTCCAGTGGGAGACGACGAGAAAGGAGGTGCGCTCAAAGAGCAGAATCTCCTCGGCCTCGAGCAGGCGGCCGAGATGGCCGAGGTTCGTCTCGATGAGCGCGAGGTTCGGCACGAGATCGTGGATGATGCTGGCCCACGCCTTGTACAGAGACTGGTCCCAGATGCTGGTGGCAAAGGGCGTCAGGCGCAGGTCGTCGACGGCAGCGGCGGTGGCGGCGGCGGTGGCGGCGGCGGCCGCGTCTTCCAAGCTAGCGGCGCCGACACCGGCAGCGGCGCCTGCTCCTGCGCCTGTGCCTGCCATGGCACCGTCGGCACCGCCTACGCTGGACCCGTCTATAGAAGCGGTGCCCATCCCTGCTCCGGCCGCCCCCGTCCCGAACTGCGGGCCCGCAGAGGCCGAGACGGGCGAGATCATATTGGCAGACGATGCGGCGGCGGCGGCGGCGGCGGTCGCGGCATCGACGATATTGTTGCGCATGTACTCGGCCGTCTTCTGGCGGACGAGGCGGACGCGCTCTTCAAAGACCTCTTCGCGCTTGTTGGCCACGATGAGGTCCATCTTGTGGATGAGCACAAAGACCTTGGCGCCTGGCGAGTACTGGGCGAGGGCGGAGATGACGGATCCGTAGGTGGCGAGGTCGCGGTCGACGTCGCGCGACTCAATGTCAAAGACGTAGATGAGGACGCCAACGTGGCTGAAGACGTGCTGGCGCTGCTGCGAGAGGTAGTTTTCCGTAAAGGCTTCCTGTCCACCGCAATCCCAGAGGTTGAGGGTCAAGTTGCCGAGGAATTTTACTTGTGAGAGGTCAATGTCAATGGTGGCGCCCCTACGCGTAGATGATTAGACACGGAGAGCCAGGGAGAGGGAGAGGGACAGAGAGAGAGAGGGGAACAGAGGAACAGAGGAACAGAGGGAAAAGGGGGGACGTACAGTCGCCGGGTGTCTCGTGCGAGATAGCTGCTAAAGATGATGGAGCGCATGCTGGACTTTCCCGAGCCGCTCTTGCCCATGAGCAGCACCTTGCGCTTTTTTGGCCTCTTGACCTCGCCACGCATGTCAATGCCAAAGAGCGGCGCCGATGTGCCCGACGCCGTGGCCAAGCTGTCCGGCATGGTTGCTCTGAGAGGGGGGGGAGAAAGAAGAGACGAGAGGAGGAGGAGGATAGCAGAGGAGAGAAAGAGACTCTCTGGTGGCGAAATGACGTGGGCCTAGAGGTCGAGGTGACGCGAGAGCCCCGTACGTCGCTGAATAGACTGGATAGGACAAGTCGTAGAGTGGCCGAGGAGTACACAGCAGTCGCAGAGCAGCTCTGATGGAAGATTGTCAATCTGAAAGCGGAGTAATCTTTTTTACATAATACGAAACAGCTCAGTTACGTGGACCGTGCACTGAGAGATAGCAGTGGGTCGTATTTTACAGTGGACAAGCCTGAAGAAACACTAAATGGACTACCTGATTTTTTGAGGCTTTCAACTCCAAGACGAAAAGAGAAAAATAAAATATAAAATAAAATAGAAGACAACGTCTATGAAAACGGACAGCCCGATGTCCGCACCTTGCGCAGCCTCTCCACCTCTTCGGCTGCCTTGGCCACGCCCTCGCCCATCCTGCTCTTGGGTCCAATATCTTGAAACAGGTAGCCCTCTGAAAGAAAAGTATTGTCCTTGTTGGCTGTCGGTACCTGTCCACCGAGCGCTCGCGTGACGAGGGCCATGGGACCCCAGCGAGCCATCCATGTGGGCTTGTTGTACCAGGGCTCGATCATGTAGTCTGTGTGAGGGATGCGGCCGCTATCGGGGTCCTGCTCGCCAATCAGCTGGACGGGGGCGAAGCGAGGCAGCATCAGGTAGCGCAGAACAAAGCGGCGGGCGATGAGGGCGATGGAAGCCACGGCGGTGGCCACCAAGCCAGGTTCCGGGTATCTACTATTAGCCGAGTGACAGAGAGAGAGAGGGGGGGGGAGAGAGAGAAAGACTCACTGAAAGGCATCACGCAGACGGTCACCCATGAGAACAGTCAGGACTTCCATGGCAAAAGGCTGTGCAAAGATAGGCACATAGTAGAGCAGCATGGAGACGAGGCGACGAGAGGGCGGCTGGTTGGACCCTCCCGGACGCATGGCATCGCGCTCGTACTGGGCCGACCAGACGGTGATGTCCTCGAGAAAGTCGAGGCCGTCACGCCAGCCATCGGGAGCCCGGGCGAGACAGCCGGCGTACTGGATGCCCATGGCCTCGCCGATGCCCTTCCAGAAGAGGCCAATGGCACAGCGCTCCATGTCGTTGAGGGGCCGCCACTCGTAGAGACGCATAAAGCGCGGCGGCTCGGTGACGCAGACGGCAAGGGTGTAGAGAAAGTCCTCGTTGCTGATCTGACCGGCGGCCTTGTAGCGGTCGTGGAGGACGCTCATGCGGGCGAGGGCCTGCAGACAGCGCGATGACGTGGGTGGGTTGAGCGAGAACTCGCTAAAGAGGATGACGGTGTCCTCGTAGCGCTTGGCGGCCGACGTCTGATGGGTCAAGGCCTGGGTGGCGACGATGAGCTTGGACATGGTCGGGAAGCCATAGGTCTTGAAAATGGCAAACTGCAGCGACAGCTTGTACATGAAGGGGAACTCTTGCACGATAATGTATTGCAGGATGGCTTGGGCATCGTCGTTGGTCATGCGGGCGAGGGAGGCCCGGTCGGGGTAGGGGAAGCGGCGCCGCATGGCCTTTTCGAAGCGGAAGCGGAGAAGCGAGCAGAGGACGACATAGCCGAGAACAGCCGAGGCGAGCAGGGCCGTCCAGGGCTGGGCTGTCCACGAGGGGTCCATGGTTGTGGTGCCAACACGAGAGTCGGCCGAATCAGCCATACTCGACCGGTTGGAAGCATCCATGGAGAGTCAGAGTCAGAGTCTGTTCTGGTGTTTTTGTGTGTTTTTTGTACAATTATTTGTGTTTCTTTCAGAGACTTTCAGAGGGCCGGGGTTTGTTGGTGGCAGTCGACAACTTCCTGACGCTAGAATAGAAAGGAAAAAGAAAAGAAAAAAAGACAGACACAAGAGGTCCGATCACAAGACAAAAGAGGGGAAGAGTGGACGGACTTTTGCTGCAGTCATCATATATCCTCTTCCAGTATATCAGCCGTCCACTACAAGCGGGGCGGATGCATCTCGAGTATGACAAGAACAGAATATGTTCTTCCCCATTGGCTGTCTACAAAAGAAGGTGAAGGGCGCAGACTAGCAAGGGAGAAGAAAGAAGAGGAAAAAGATGAAAATGGAAAGAGGGTAAGAGAAAAAGGGAAATAGAAAAGAATGTGGAAAGTTGGAATAATCCGTCTTCTTTTCATTCTTCTCTTGGCACATCTTCTCAGCAAACAAAACTGCTGCTGTCCTGTTGGTTGGGTTCATGAAAGAATCGAGTAGATGGCTTTATCAGTCTGCTTCCGGCCAATTCTGGCCAACTGCACCTTCTCTTTGTCCATTGCTATTTTCGTCTACTCTGGGCGAAGGAAAGAAAAATCAAAGAAATAAAGAAGAGAAAAGAGAAAAGGGGACAGTCGATGAAAAAGAGAAAGAAATGTCGAATATGACAGTGCTCGAAAATGGTCTCGTCCATCTGGGTACTTTATTGCATGCCCCCCCGTGACACTTCTCGACGATATGCTCGTCCCTTGCCTTTCCACCTATACTGTTCTTACCCTAAACTATTCTATTCTTTGCCCTGATATCTGCAGTTCGACTACTGCATCTACATCTTTATAATGCTCAGAAAAACAGGAAAGAAGCCAACCACGAAAAATGTCACCTTTGCCTCGCCATCGAGGCGAGCAGGCCAGAGACACGCGAGGCCGGTCGAAGAGCCAGTGGGAGATGTCCTGGGGGGCTACGATGACCTCGAGGAGCTCCTCTTGATTAAAGAAAGCGAGACCTTTCCCCCAGCCGACGTCGAGACCCGCAAGACCCGCCCAGTCCGGATGGCCAGAATTCGTGGAGGGCTGCGCACCTTGGAAGAGGGCGAGGTGACCGAGGCGAACGAGCAGCCGTTGACCGGCTCCAAGCCACCCCGGCCGTCCGCAAGCGTACCGTCACAGATCAGCTTCCAGAGAAGCCCGACGACCAATGGCAAGTCGTATTTGAATCTGCCGTCGGCCGGCCTCCTGTTCCAGCCGGCCGTGCGTCCGGATGCCGACTTTGTCGAGGAGGTCCGCGTAGACCTCCTGCAGCCGGTGCATCTGGACATCACGCCGCGAGGGCTGCACAACCCCAAGTCTCTGTGCTACCGCAACTCGGTCGTCGTGACTCTGCTCAACTCGAGCCGCTTCCTGACGTTCCTGCACCTCCACATGCGCAAGGTCCGCCACTTTTACCGACACCGCGATATCAGCGGACACCTGCTGACCCGGCTCTACCACCTCGCCGTGGCCTACTGGGACCGCGACGGCCTCCACCCCATGCTGCCCTGCGACACCTACGAGCGGCTGCTGACCCTCTTTTGGCGGGGCTGCAAGGTGGAGCGCACCGGCGACGGCACAGATATGCTGGCACCGGCAGCCTTTGGGGCGTACCAGTCGTGGCCGGCCGTGTGTGCCGTCCAGGACAACCGAGATCCGGCGCCCTTGTACGAGCAGCAGCACGACGCTACCGACATGTTCTTTTGGCTGCTGAGCGCCGTGGCATCGCAGCTGCAGGCGTGGCCGGCACACTATGGCCACGGCGAGCTGCTGCGGCTCTTCAACGCCATGTTCCGCGTGGATCTCACGGTGCGGTACGTGTGTCACCTGTGCCACCACCCCGTGCGCATGAGGCGGCAGGAGGTCGAGGTGCAGTACGGGCTGCTGCTGTACCTGACGGGCAGCGAGCCGCCACGGCCGCAGCGACGAGTGCAGCGGCTGACGGACTATATCGACCTGCTGATGAACGGAGAGATTGACGGGCGGCGATGCGAGCGGTGCAGCAAGACACCACGCACGACACAGCGGCTGCTGCGGTTCCAGTCGACCTGTGAGGTGCTCACGTTCCGGCTGGGCCGGGCGTATATTGACGAGAGCACACAGGAGCAGATCAAGGTGCGGACGCGCGTGGACATTCCGCAGTTCCTCGACGTGTCGCCGTGGCTGGAGCCGCACGTCCATGGCCGTGACAGCCGGGTGGTCTACCGGCTGTCAGCCGTGATCAGTCACTCGGGCGACGGCGGGCCGACGACGGGTGGACACTACGTGGCCTTTGTGCGCAAGCAGGACACGGCATTTACGAGCCGCCGGGGAGGCAGCACCACCAGCAGCAACAGCAGCAGTGGCAGAAGCACGCCCTTTGGGGCGCCGTTCCACAGCCAGTCCGAGGCTCAGGCGGCAATGGATGCACACACGCGGCTGCAGCGGTCGATGGAGGACGACCTGGTGGCGGCCGGGCTGGGGTCAGCCGTGGGGGGCCGGGATATTGGGGGGCGCGTGCTGCGGCCAGAGACGATTGAAAAAGTCCGGCAGATCGAGGGCCGCGACAGCCAGTGGGTGCGGATCAGCGACAGCACGGTGACAGACAAGGTGCCCTTTAGCCGGATCAGCAATGCCTCGCTGGACCCGACCTTTACAGAGGAGAGCCCGGACTGGTTTGACCCGGTGCTTCTGGTGTATGAAAAGTGCATCGAAGAGTTCCACCGGGACCCCATCCTGTACGACCGCGTCTTTCAGGAGCCGATGAACGCAGACATGGGCCACGACAAGGACATGCCCGTGCCGAAGCAGTGGCCGCCCGACCACTATGTGGGCGAGCCGTACTGGGCGTACGAGTCCAATGTGGACGCGGGAGGGACGGATGCGACCCAGGTCAACCTGACGGGGGAATTTGGGACGATGGGTGAGGCATTGACCAACAGTCATCAGACGCTGGGAGGAGCTGCTCAGAAGCCAGATGAGCCAGGTGAGCCACATAAGCCAGAGAGGCTAGCTAAAGGCAAGAAACGGCGGGCTGCCCAGCTGGACCGGGAGAAGAGGCGGCGTGTAAGCTAGATTTTTGGAGTCTGTGGATTTTGTAGAGCCTATCTTTTCTCATTGAGCATCCATACTATATAGAGCATTCATAGAAGCATTGTTTGAAATTCAAGAGCCACCGGATCGGATGTAGCCGGATAGAGTGTGACTGGCCGTATGCACGGAAGAAGGACACTGCAGCTAATCAGCCGCAGCGCAACGTCAACTTTGTCTACGGGTACTGTTGCATGGCCGTCCTGTCTGGTCTGCTCATGAAGAGCCAAAAATATCAGACATGTCGTCTCATCTTTTTAGTCTAGTCATTTGCCCCGTCTTTTCAGCCTATCGACTATTTCGGAGATGCATAGTATTTACTCGTCTTCTTCGTCGTCTTGTCTACCATGTACAAGTATATACCTGTTCAACACAATCACCTACTCCATACTCCGTACTCTCTCAATTGACTCTCGAGCTCAACTCTCAGATATTGTCTCCACTCCATCACATCCGTCACCCGTCTTTCAGCTGCGCCTTGACTTTTGAATACGAGGTTCTTGGCCGCTGGATAAAAAGTACTGCATTCATGAGACGATCGAGACGTTTTGTGCTCCCGTATAAGAATGACATACGGTGTCCGTATTAGAATAATAGAATAGTGTTGCTGACAAGCACTACTCCGTAAGAAAGAGTACGGGAAGGTGCGATCCTGCTCTTGCCTTGGCTGTCGTGTTCCTGCTGCTCCTGCTTTTACGGTCAATATCAATAGGGGCTTTCGTTCCTTCCCTTCTTGGTCGATATACATGCAGGATGGATTACATAGTAGAAAGCAAAAAGTACTTTTGCCGTAGAAAATAGAATCATTTTTTCCAAAGCATGAAAAGACGAAAAACGCCGACTCTATTTTTGTCTCTACTTCACCTAGAAGCACTCTTGAATGTTCTAGCTATATATTCTCTCCCTTTTCGATCGTCGTCGATCATTCTGGTCTGTGAGTTTTTTGTTCAGATTTCAACACGTGAAAGGGTTATGTCTGACCGAGAACGCGTGACAAGCAGTACGACGCAAGGCACGTTTGGCGTACTCGCTACTCACTATGGAGTACTCACTACTCGTACTATGTACTCGACTTGCTACCGGCTTGCTTTCCGAGCGACTCGAGCGAGGCCATGAGTACAAATGCTGTGTACCGCACAGCCCATCCATGCGCCGGGGTGGGCTTCTCGGCTTCCAGTGAGAGACTTTTAAGCAGCAACGTGCTGGAGTCCAGACCCATCCGAAGATGGCACGCTAACAGGCGCTGTCGCATAAAGACTGGAATAGAAACACGAGCTACGCAGTTCGGAGTAGGCATTCGTCTCACGGAAAAGCCAGACATGAAAGTGCTGGCATAGAGAGCTGATATACAAAAGGGAACAGTGACTCTTTTTCGTTGACAGAGACGGCAAGACAAGACAACAGAGGGAGACAAACGAGGAGCGCAGGATCTGGTGGTCTGGCCAGCTGCCAATACGAACTCCAGTGTCAAGTCAATATTGTGGATTTAGCGGCCTTCTACTGGCTCTCCACTGCTCTCTCCACTGGCTCTCCACTGGCTCTCTCCGCTCCACCTCCCCTATCGGGAAGAGCGCTAGCAGTCCCTCTAACAGCCGCACCCCAGGGGTCGTCACCTCCTATTGGCTCGCTCTCCCATGTGCGCTCAGGGGTATCGACCATGCTCAAGCTAATTTCCTTCCAATGCAGCACTGCTACCCAAGTGAGCATACTCTGTACTCCGTGTACGAGTACCTGCAGGCCTCTGGCAAGAGAGAACGAGTACTTTGTACAAGTCTTCTCTCAATACGAAGCACGGCTAACCGGGCTGAAAACGCTTCCCAGATGGCTGATTTTCTTAAGTATGCCTCTGTCAAGTCTTGCTCCTCTTCTGTCGATCCAGCCTGCCATGAGGTTTGGACTCTACACGGCATCAGCCTAGATATCGTGTCCCTCTGGATGCCATAACACTCGTTTTTAGGACAAGTCTGTCCAGTCTCTCGTTTCTTCTTTTCTTGCATCCAAGTATTACTTTCAAGTAATAGTCCCTTCTTTATTTTTCTCTTTCTCTCTCTCTCTCTCTCTCTCTCTCTCTCTCTAGTATACAGTCAAGATGGTCTCTGCTGTCCTGGTCGCCGTCTTGTCGGTGCTGGCCCCTTTGGCAACGGCCTACTCGACAACCGACACCATCACATGGGGCGGCGACAACACCAGAGCTGGCTACCAAACGTGAGTCTGCAAAATGCAAACATATGTGAACAGAGTTGCTGATCTCTTAGAAACCATAATATGGACCCTGCTGTTGTGGGTTCAGAGGACTTTGCCCAGCTCTTCCAGACAACATTGCCAGGAAATTATGGGGGCTACAAGGAGGTGATCTTCTCCCAGCCTCTGGTATACACGCCATCCAACAGCACCGAGCAGTTTGTCTACTTTGCCACCACGCAGAACAATGTCTACAAGCTCGATGCAAAGACGGGTGCCATCCTGGCATCACGCAACCTGGCCATTCCCTTTCTCACGGCCGACCTGGACGGCTGTGTGGATATCAACCCGACTGTCGGCGTCACTTCAACCGGCGTCATCGACCCGGACACGGACACCCTCTATCTCACTCTGAAGACGTATGCCGACCAGACCCAGATCAATGTGGCCCAGGGACGGCCAGCTGGCCGCTACTTTATCCACGCCCTCGACGTCAATGACCTGTCGGAGCGTGACAACTTCCCCGTCGACCTCGAGGGAACCGTTGCTCGCAACAACCCTGTGCGTAGTTTCAACGGCGGCATTCACCACCAGCGCCCTGCTCTGCTGCACACGGGCCAGTACATCTATGCCGGCTTTGCTTCTCATTGCGTGCAGTACAACTTCACCGGCTGGATCATCGGCTGGGACAAGACCAGCGGCCAGCTGGTTGAGCATTGGGCCACCCAGGGCGATGGCGTGCCCAACACGAAGCCCGGCGCCGGCATCTGGATGTCTGGTGGCGGTCTGGCCTCGGATGACAAGGGATCCATGTTCTTCGCCACAGGAAACGGCTACGCCTCCCAGCTGAGCACCATCCCCGTCGAAGGCCGCTACCCGCCCACGTCTCTCGAGGAAGCCGCCGTGCACATGACAATCAACGACGACGGGTCTCTGTCTATTATCGACTTTTTCATGCCCCAGGAGAAGCAGGCTCTCGATGGCGCCGACAAGGACCTCGGCACCTCTCCCCTCGAGTTGCTGCCCTCGCAGTTCTCCTGCGGCGACATTTCCCGCATCGGTGTCGTCACCGGAAAGAGTGGCAAGACGTACTTTTTGAATATGGACGACCTTGGCGGCTACCGCACCGGCGCCGACAGTGGTGACCGCGTCATCCAGGTCTACCAGAACGAGAACTCGGTCTATGCCGGCGCCGGTGTCTATCCGCTGGAGGGCGGCTATATTTACATCAACGTCATCAAGTATCCGACCCATGTCTTCAAATTCTCTTGCACCGCCGGCACGCCCTCCTTCACCAAGATCGCCGACAGTCCCGAGAACAACGCCTACATCCTCGGTGTCAGTCACGGTACCGTCACTTCGCTCGGCGACACGCCCGGAACCGGCCTCTTGTGGACGTGCGATGTGCAGAACCAGAACTTGCGCATCTACAATGCCGTGCCGGACGGTGACAAGCTGACCGAAATCAAGTCCTTTTCCGTTCCTGGAACAACAAAGTTCACGCGGGCCGTCTTTGGTGACGGCCGCGTCTACATGGGCACCACGCAAGGCACCGTCTACGGCTTTGGCGCCCCCATCAATAACCCCCTGAACTGCACCACGCCGGCATTCAGCTCCCAGGATCTCTCTGTGGCAGCACAGAACGTCACCGTAAAGTGCACTGCCGTCATCGGCACGAGCCTGACAAACATTACGCTCAACAGCTCCGACTTTTCCGTCTCGGACGTGCCCACCGGTCTGCCCATGACCTTGGCCGTCGGCGACTCTTTCCAGTTTACCACGTCTTTCAAGCCGTCAGCCATTGGCCTGCGCACTGCCAGCGTCCTCGTGACAACAAAGAACACTGTGGCCGGCTACACATCCCAGACACCTGTCCGCTTGTCTGGCACCGGCACAAGCCAAGGCCCGCTCCTATCCATCTCTCCCAACCTGATTCAATTCGATAACGTCGTGGTCGGCGACAACGTCAACGGCGTGACTCTGTCTGCCCTCCTCTCCAACGATGGCAACTCGTCGCTGACCATCAAGAGCATCAAATTCTCACAGACCAGCGCCACCGGCCCCTTTGTGGAGCCCAGTGGCGGCAGCAATGGCTCGGCGATTGGCCCCTTTACTGTCTCCGGCCTGCCGTCGACCATTGCAGCGAATACTGTCAGCACGATAGATATCAACTTCTTGCCGACCACAACCGGAAACTCTAGTCTCTTTATTGTCGTGGAGTCTGACGGCGGCAATGGGACGCTTCCCGTTACGGGCAGTGCCGGCTCGGCTCCCGTGTGGCTGATGGAGTTCCAGACTCCAGACGCATCAGGGTGGGTGACGTACGAGGAGAACAAGAACTTTACGTTTGGCAATGTGACCGAAAACATGTCGCGGACGCTCAAGTTTCGAGTCACCAACAACGGCACGGCCGATGCCGTTCCGCTGTCCATCACCGTCTCAAAGCCGCCATTTGGCGTGTCTGGGCTGGTAGCGGCCGTCAACCAGGTAGACCTGGCCGAGGGCACGACACTCGGAGCCGGACAGAGTGCGACTGGAAGCCTCTACTGCTCAGTGCCCAAGGTTCAGTGGAACACAGACCCCTACTTTGGCTCCACCAACTGGACAATGAACACCAACGACCCGACGACGACGAAACAGCACATCCAGTTCTCCTGCGAGGCCGTTTCTGAGCAGGCACCGCCTCTGCAGGGCAACGGCCTGGGCACATACCGCTATTCTGGCTGCTACAAGGAAAACAACCCGGGACGGCAGCTGTCGACGCAGCTGTACGGCGACGACAACAACACGATTGCCATGTGCATTGCAGCCTGTGCCGCAGGAAGCTACGCCTACTGTGGTGTGCAGTACCAGCGCGAATGCTGGGCAGGGCCAACCATTCCCACGGAACAGGTCAGCGAATCCGACTGCAACTATGCCTGCTCTGGAGACATCAACCAGGTCTGCGGAGGCAACGGTGTTGGCACCGATGCTGGCGGGGCTTTCATTTCTCTCTTCGCCCTCGAGGGCGCTTCCAATGGCACGCAGCCGTCAACAGGGCCTGTTGTGAACCCTGGCAGCAACGGCTATGCTAGCATGGGCTGCTATCACGAGCCATCTGACAGTCGCGCACTGTCCAACGCGGTGTCGACAACGAACCAGACGGTAGACTTGTGTCTGGAGGTTGCCGCAGCCTCAAACTACATTTATGCTGGCTTGGAATACGGTGGAGAGGTGAGTCTTTCCTTTGAATTTTATTTTTATTTTTATTTTTACAAATAAAGTTCCTAACAATGACAGTGTTGGGTTGGCAATACTCTGAGCGCGAATGCTACAAACACATCGCTGTCAGACTGCAGCATAGTTTGCAACAGTAAGCCGCCTTTTCTGTAGAGTTATCTTACTTGGCGAGACTAACAAACTCCTAGACAACGCCACGGAATACTGTGGTGGCCCATCTCTGCTTAACCTCTACAAGCTTGCCAATGCCACGGTAACAAAGCCTGTGGTTCCTGGAACTGTGACCAATGCTGGAGTGGACGGCTACAGCTTTTTCGGCTGCTACAAGGAGCCAGACAATGGACGCGCGTTGAGCAGTCAGCTCTCTGTTTCCAACGAGACCGTCGGCGCCTGTCTTGAAAAGGCGTCTGCCGCAGGATACGTGTATGCCGGCTTGGAATACGGCGGCGAGTGCTGGTGCGGCAACTCTCTGCACACCAACGCAACGCTACAGGACACGACGGTCTGCTCCATGGCCTGCAATGACAACTCTACAGAGTACTGTGGAGGATCGCTGGTCTTGGACGTGTACAAGTCGAATCGCACGACGAGCACGACGAGCACAGCAGTGTCCTCTACACAGCCGACCGCAACGCCTTCTGGGCCAGCAGTCAATCCGGGTGCCGAGGGCTACGGCTACATTGGCTGCTACAAGGAGCCCTCGGACAGCCGAGCGTTGACCAACCAGCTGACGGTGACCAACCAGACGGTGGATGCCTGCTTAAAGGTGGCGGCAGCAGCTGGGTACACGTATGCCGGTCTCGAGTATGGCGGTGAATGTTGGTGTGGCAATTCGATCCACGTGAATGCCACTCTAGACGACTCGTCGACCTGTGCCATGACATGCAACGGCAACACCACCGAGTACTGCGGTGGAAGCAGCCATCTGGACATGTACCAGTTCCATGTCAACAGCACTGCGTCATCTTCGTCAGCGGCTGCGACTGCTACAGCGTCGTGATCCAGGGAGGGGTGACTAGGTAATTTTTTTTGAAAGCAATATTTATTATATATTAGAAACATATGGGCATATTTGGTTGGGTTCTGGGATCTTTATATTACACATCTTTTTTGGATTTGCTCCTTGATGTTTCCGAGACTTTCCCCCCTTCTTTTTGGATTGCATACATTGAATTACCTTGCCTTGCATGTCCATCTCCCTCTACGAGACGTGTTCGCCGCTGCCCATCTTCTTGGTCTCTGAGGCATCTTGCATGCTGCCCAGCTGGTTCTGCAGCAGGCTGGTCAGGCCGATTTCCCGGTTGATGGTTTCCATGCGCTGGAAATCCGCCTGGGAGGTGCCCTCGGAGCCAAAGAGGGTATCCTGCTTGGTGAGCAGAGTACTAATACAGATGCAAAATCATAGAGTATAAACGCACCATTTCTTCGAGAGTGAGCCGTTTCGTTTCGGGCACAAAGAACCAGACAAAGGCAGCACCCATGTAGGTGAGCAGGCCAAAGAGGATATACGTGCCATATCCGATGGAATTGAGCATATCCGGTGTGACTTGGCCGACGATAAAGTTGTTCCTGACAAGAAAGATTAGACGAGAAAGACGAAGAAAGACGCAGAAAGACGAACAAGAAACAGAGACAAGATGCAGAGCACTCACATCCAATTGCTAGAGGCACCCAGAGCGACGCCATAGGGACGAGAAGAGAGCGGCCAGATCTCGGCAATGAGGATCCAGGCACAGGGTCCCCAGGAGTAGCCAAAGTGCACGACGAAGAGCCAGACCATGCAGACGGCAGCCCAGCCGGCAGCCGAATGCTGGTGCCAGCTGTCGTGATCGCGGGCCACGATGACGGCGATGATGATGTGGCAGGTGGCCATGCCGACGGCCCCCACAGCCAGGACGGGGCGGCGGCCGACACGGTCGATCCAGAGCACGCTGGGAATGGTGGCGATGAACATGGCGATACCGACGACGCCGGTGGCGAGCAGGGAGGTGGTGGTGCTGCCGAGGCCGAGCTGCTGGAAGATGGTGGGCGCGTAGTAGAGGACGGCGTTGATGCCGGTCCACTGCTGGAAGAACATGGTGACGGTGGCGACGACGACGCGCTTGCGCATGCTGGCGGTGCGGAAGAGGGCCAGCGTGCGGCTGAGGGTCGACGAGGTCGGCGGCGTGGCCAGCGCGACGGCCAGCGCACCGGGCTGGTTCTCTGCCTGGGCGTCCTCGCCTTTCGAGCCTTTCGAGGCGGTGGAACCAGGCGGGGCGGCGCTGCCCTGGTCACCCTGGTCACCCTGGTCACCCTGATAGCCCTTTTCAAAGAGAGACTGCGCCTGGATCTCGAGGAACTCGAGCTCGACGAGCTCGTGGTCGGGAGGCAGGCCGCGCAGGCGCGCGAGGACGGCGCGGGCCTCGTCGGCGTGGCCGTGGTGCGCGAGCCAGCGCGGCGAAAAGGGCATCAGCAGCATGCCGCCAAAGAGCAGGAGGGCCGGCGCCAGCTGCAGACAGATGGGCACGAGCCAGGCGGCGTCGCTCTGGCGCGCGAGCGACGTGCCGCCGATATAGTTGGTGCCATAGTCGACCCAGAAGCTGATCATGATGCCGAAGCAGATGGCCAGCTGCTGCGTCGCCACCAGAGCGCCGCGCACCTCGGGCGGTGCCACCTCAGAGTTGTAGATGGGCACGACCGTGGCCAGGCCGCCGACGCCCATGCCGGTGATGAAGCGGCCCGCCAGGATGCAGGCCGGCCCGCCACTCGAGGAGGACCGCGAGGCGGCGACGGACACGGCCTGGACCAGCACGCCGCAGATAAAGACGGCGCACGAGACGAGGATGGCGTACTTGCGCGAGAGCGTCTCGGCCAGCGGGCCGGACAGGAGCGTGCCGGCCCAGGCGCCGAGCTCGAGGATGGCCGTCAGCCAGCCTTTTTTCGTCTGATCCGCCTTGGGGTCGATGGGGTCATACTCGCCCATGTCTAGGGGGGTTAGCAGGGGAACCAGAAGAGAAGAAGAGAAGAAGAGAAGAAGAGAAGAAGAGAAGAAGAGAAGAAGAGAAGAAGAGAAGAAGAGAAGAAGAGAAGAAGAGAAGAAGAGACAAACGCTTTTGAAAGGCCGGCATGGAGAGGACGCCGGAAAACATGCCCTGGTTGTAGCCATACAAGACACCGCCGATACAGGCAAAGGCGGCCACGCTGAACACCCGCATGTTCTTGAGCAGCGCCCGCGCCCCGCTGGCTCCCATGAGCGCCTGGCGGCGGCGCAGGGCCGCGTCATAGACGGCAGCACCGTCGGCGCCCGCAACCATGATGGGCGAGGAGACGGCGGAACAGAGCAGACGAGGCACTGGATGTGATCTACGCGGACGAGAGCACGAGAAGAGAGGCGAAACAACAAGGCAAGAAGAGAAAAGAAGACAGCACCGACAGGATCAGAGGTCTGTCTGTATCTATAAGAGACGGGAATTCAGGAGTCAAGAAGCAACTCGAAAGGTACGAGCAGAAACGGATCGGCCACGAGCAGAGAGGAGAACAGACGTCGAGAACCCAGAGTGCCACCTCAGCCAAAGAGACCAGAGGGGAAGAAAAGGGATCCAATCAGAGATATACGGCTTCCCTAGCACAAGTGAGGGGAAGCAGAAGAAACAATAGACAAAAGGGACAAGAGCACTACTGCCTTTCACGGATGGTGCCATATCTCGGTAGAAGAGGAAGAACGGGGCAAGCAGCGGGGAGCGGGGGAAAAAGCCGGGGGGAGGCAGCTGGATAGGGGAGAAGGGGCTTTTGCAGAAATGACACTCATCACGCGGTCATAATTCAGAGGAAAGAAGGGAGAGCCAAGTGAGAAGAACAGGAGATGGTACAGCCAACACTGCTTGGGTGGTCCTCCACGATGGCCGTCCCTGGAGACGATGCCATTCAATGTTTTTTTCTGCTCTCCTCGTCCACTCTCCTTCTTCTGTCGGGCATCCAGACAAATCCAACGAGCTGGCATCCGTGTGCAGCTATTTAGCCTGAATACGGCGAGCCAGAGTGACGGGATGGTGCAACCAATCACCGCCACGCAGCAAACTATCATATCGGTCCTTTTATTGCCCATCTTCTTTCCGGACCGCCTCCCGGAAACCAAGCCAGAAGAACATTCAACAAATCAACAAATCAACAGACCAACAGATCAGCAGACCAGCATTCCCAGATCGGCCATGACTATACACAGCAGCATGAAACAAAACAATACAATTTGACTATGGGACTATTCTGAAGTTTTCCGCAATCGCGTGGATCTCCTTGTCGCCATTCCCTCGCCGGCGGGGGATTTGTCCTTTCCTCGCTTTGGGGCAGTGGGCTTGCTGGCCGTGGCCTTTGGTGCGGATGGCTGGGTCGCTGTCGCTGTCGCTGTTGCTGTCGCTGTTGTCGCTGTTGCTGTCGCTGTTGTCGCTGTTGCTGTTGCTGTTGTGGTGGGGGTGGCAATCTTTCTCACAGGCTCTGAAAAAGAGCGGGGAGTGGCCTTGGTTGGAATCATGAAAAGATTAGGTTCAGGGGGGATGAACTCATCAGCAGTGGCCTTCCTGAAGAGTTTTATTGCCTGGGCCCTCTCTCTCTGGATTCTATCCAGCGTTTTCCCCATGTGGGCACGGCGAGCCTTGATCTTCTTATTGATACGATCCACCAATCGTAGGAGCTCCTTTTCCGTCTTCCGTCTATCCTTTTCGGCTGGCGAAATACGGCTACCCTTTTGCTTTTCTGTTTTCTGGTCGCCCTGGCGCCTCTTTCTCTTCTTGCTGTCCCCCGCCACTTCCAACAGCTCGTCGTCTTCTTCGTCTTCTTTCAGTTCGCGACGGGTCGGATGATACGACGGGTCCATTCCGTTGCGTCTCTTCCTTTTCCGCCGTTCCAGCTCTTCTTCCTCATCCTCCTCTCCCCCGCCATCATACTCATCCGAATCCTCATCTTCCTCGTCAAGCTTGAAGTCGGCATCTAGTTCGACATTATCAGAGTGGTCTGGATCTGAATCCGAGTCGGAATTCGATTCTAAATCTGAAACTGTTAAAAACAAGTCGGCATCTGAATCTGTGGTGTCCGAGTCCCCGTCGCCCAACGCCGAACCAGACAAGGCTTTCCCACTATTTTGTGTATTTTCAATCGAGTGAATAATCGGGTCTCTATTCCAGAGAAGGCTGCTCAATTCTGCTAAGGCCCGGCTGTCAATGATTGTGCTTCCGATTTGATGCGACACGATCTCTTCGTCCACATCCTCTGCGATAGTCAGAGAGGCAAGCTTGTCATTCGCGGTCTGGTGAGATTTGGAGGGGGGCAGAGAGGCCGCTTTGGAGACTGAATTTCGACCATCGTCCAGCAGTGCAGCAGCTGTCCTCAAGACAGTCTTGTCGCCCACTTTCACAGCGATCTTCAACATTCGAGGCGTTTTTTTCGTGGCTGGCTTCATTTCGACACTGGTAGAAAACGTGGAATCATACCACTTAAAACAATAGGCCACGTTCATGGCTCTCGGATCTTCGACTATATCGGCTTCCCCTTGCATCACGACCCTTTCATTCACAGTCTTCTTGACCGTCTTCATGGCGGGCTTATTCTCGGTGGCTGGTTCGGTCGCAACAACGGTTTTAATGAGAAAGACGAACTTGGGAAGGGAATATAGAGTGTGAGGGTGGCTTCCGAGCAGATCATCCTGCTTCTGTGACACGATTTCTCCATTCACCGTCTTTGTGAACCTCCGAGAGGCCACACCCTCTTTTTTGGCTGGAAAATACTCGTAAAGAATCTCCTCTACTTGGCTCTCTATGGGGCCTGTTACTGCAGCACTCTCGCCACCAACCAGATGGTGCCCCGTTGTCGTAGACAGACCACCGCGGATGGGCATCACACCGGATGCCATCCCCGTACCCGCAGGACCGTCATCTTTCAGAATGGCAAGATGCTGCTGGTGGATGTGGGATACAATGGCAGACGGGGATGCACGGGCATGGAAATCATAATGGCAAAAAGGACACCGTTTCGTCTGATCCGTGTGGCTGCGCGTCGACTTCTTTCTGGCGTGCTTTTCATGCGGGAGAGGCGATTGTCGTCTGACAGCTAAATCGTAGAGATCAGAGGTCATACTCTCCAGCTCGGCGGCCTCTCGGGGTGTTGCTATACCGCGGCTGACTGCAAACGGCAGGGCGGCTGGCTCTGCCCACAAGAGTGAAGAATGGCCAGTCTTTCCTGTCTTGGCAGAGGTTGATGGTGCATTTGATTTCCTGTTCACCCGTCGAGCCTGTCCACCAAGAAGCGGCACCGGACGGGGAAGCAGGTGCTGCTGCATAGCCTGGGGAATGCCGCCTCTCAGCCGGCTGCTCATGGGACCGAGGTTATCAAAGAAACTGGCCTTTTTTGTCTGCGGCATCCACGGGGAAGCTGCTGCCCTGCCCGTGGGTGTCGCCTCCGCGGAGAGTACGGTGCCTGTCTTTGAATTTTCCTTGCTGGATTCCGCATGCGTGCTAGCCGAATCGAGGTTTCCGTAGGTCTCACGGTATCCCCAGATCTGCTGGGCGGAATCGGGAGCTACAGATGACGTTAGCGGACATGGAGTGGTGGGAGAGCATAAGATGACAAACCTCTGAGTATGCACTCGTCTGACACTCTGGTGATCCAGATCTCAGGCCCGACAATCAGGCTGCAGATAACCACCCAGTCGTCCTGGCTTGCGTTCGGTTCCAGGTTCATTTCCATCCGGTTGTTGCACTTTCCCTCGTCCCCGGCCCCGAGCTGCAGAGAGCGCTGCGGGCCCTGTTGCGAGATGCGCAGACAACTCCCAGACAGCTGGCCCAGCCCGGCCCGGCGCAGGCAGTCGCGAAAGTCGCCGAGTGTTCCGTCGAGAGAGAACCTAAAATGCAGGATTCCAGAGCCGTCCTCGGCAACGACCCGGGCCGTATACAGGCCGTATGTTGGCCGCACGACCACGACACCCGCACAGAGACTCTTGTCCGTGGGAAAGTCGATGCACTCGGACGTGAGCGGGTAGCTGTCCTGGGTCACGTAGGCGTTCTCCCAAGAGACGCCCGAGCCCCAGACATTGACACCCGCCAAGAATCTCTTTTCGGCAGCCGTCGTGGCAGCGTCGAGGATGCTGTTGATGCAGTCCGCCACCTTGGCCTGATTCTGGGTACTGTGCGCATGTCCAACATCGCTTTGCAGCTGGACGAGCATGCTGGCAGACTGCTCTTCGTCCTCGTTCTGCGCCTGAGCGGCCCGGCCATACTGGCTCAGACCGCAATGGTAGCCAGGCAGGGTCACGGCCAGCTGGGTCCGGTCAAGAGGCGTCACGTCCAGGTGCCAGACCCGGCCGCCTTGCTTTACGGCATCCACGAGCTCGCGCCAGTGCCAGCGGGAGAATCCCGCGGCGCCATGCGACTGGAGGCTGCCGTGGCTGCTGCCGCTGAAGCTGATGACGCTGTGCGCCACGACGCCCAGGTCGTCGAGACGCAGGGCTCGCAGGCCAGAGCCGGGCGTGAGGATGCGAGCGACGACAATGAGCCACCGAAAGTACTGATTGTGGCGCAGGTGGGCGGCATTGGCCGGCAGACGCAGGTAGGCGACGTCTTCGTGGCCGCTGTGCTCGTTGCGCGAGCACCGCACAATGACGTCATCATCGGTGTCGGCGTTCCGTGGAGGCTTCCACTGGCCGTAGGGCGGCGCTGTCTCGCCGCCCGCATACACAAAGACAGCCTGCTGCTGCTCAGAGCCGAGGGGGCCAAACAGACGCCGAATCTGCTCGCTGTGGTCGTTTTTTTGCATGTCGACGTGCTCGACGTGCTGGATGACGGAGCTGGCCCCGTTGGCCCCAACCTTTTTGTGAGAGTAGATGGCTAGGTTGAGACACGGCTGGGGACCGGCCAGGCGGACGACGGCGTCCATGAGGGAGTACTTGTCGTAGATATTGAACATAACAGCGCCCTGGAAGCCGTAGATTGGAATCCACTTCTCTGGGGGAGCACTGAAAAGATCCTGATCCTGGCCAGCAGAAGAGAGTGACGGATGCCCGTGGAGGGGCCTGTCTCGGCCGTCGTATTCATCCTCATACTCTAGAGACATCTGGATGTTGGATTTCTTAGTCTGCTGACGAGAAGAGAAAGGAAGAGGAACACCAAAAGGAGAAAGTTCTAGTTGCTGGGCGATTGTGCGGTCTCGGGCCACGTTCACAGGGTCAATGGCAACTCGATTCGGAGCAGGAGACCAAGCCATGCGATGAAAATGAAGAAAAGAAAAAAAAGTGAAAATGGCGAGGGGATGAAGAAAGTTAAAGACTTTATCAGCTGGAGAGAAAATGCGTCTTTTCTTCATCATCTTTTCGACTTTTTTCTCTTCGTTTGTTCTCTTTGCAGGAGAAGACTGCCCCAGCCATGAGATGGAGGGTAGCTATCCAAATGCGGTCGTCTCATCGTGTCCCTGCAGGTCATTCGCAGCCGATTCTTTGTCGTCCATTTTTCTCTTCTTTTTTTTTTGTCTTTGGTGTAGATTTTGTTTTCTTGGGAAACGGTTTAGGAAAACATGGCCGCCTCTGGCTGGTGCTGTGGGCTGGTTCGCCCCTTCCTTTGTTGGTTCCATGGATGCTGTCAAAGGCAAGATGGCAAGAGCTTCCCTCTGCTCCTTCCTTTGTGGTTGGTGACCAGAAGCGAGATGCCTTTCTATTTTGAGAAATGACTAATCATTTCATACTTTTCTCCTCTTTTTTCTTTCTTTCTCTTCTTTCTCTTCAACCGTTCAGGGGTATATTCATATTCATTAGTCCATAATTACACGACAGCGCTATACGCATGCGGCATGCACAGAATCAGGCACAGAATCAGGCACAGAATCAGGCAAAGGAAATACAAGCTAGCTCCACTTTCTATCCCTACGGTCTTGATCGTCTCCCACACCGGCATCACCGCTCACAGGGCCTCCTTGTTGGAGAGCTTTGGATCCGTCATGGGGTTGCCACCAACATGCTCAACGTCACTGCTATCCTGGACACCGTCAATGGTGGCTGTGACCTGGGTGCCCTCGTTGTCCCAGATGGTGTGCGTCAGCAGCGCAGCCTTCTCGGGGAAGAGCAGACTAAAAACGGTGTAGAGGGTGATGGAGCAGACGAAGCCAAAGAGCCAGTTGAAGGTGTAGAGGTTCCGGGCACCGCTGGAGATGTGGACAAAGTTGCTGCCGTCCGAGTCCCGGATGCTCTTGGCCAGGCCGGGCAGGAGAGGACCCACAGGTATGAGAAAGGCCAGAGCAGCACGCCAGTTGCATCCGTTCCAGAACTGGTAGCGGCCATGGGGGTCGTAGAGAGCAGGGAGGTCAATGTTGCGGCGCTTGACGAGCCAGTAGTCGGCCACCATGATGCCGGCAATCGGGGCCAGGAAGACTATTGGTCAGTCCGAAGAAGAGACGAAAAAAAAGACAAAAGAGGGGAGGCAAGAGAGGAGAGACAAAAAGACAAACTCACCAGAGTAGCCACTCATAAAGGCCAAAAAGGTCGAGGCGGAGCTCAGAATCTTCCAGGGCACGAGGACCCAGCCGGCAATCACGGCAGCAATCATGCAGCCGCGGCGGATGTTGACCCAGCGGGGGAAGAGCACCGTCAGGTCGTTGGCGGCCGAGATGGAGTTGGCGGTAATGTTGGTGCCCACCTGGGCAATGTACCAGGCGAGGGCCGCAAAAAAGGCGGCACAGCGGCCGCCCGATCCGCTGTCCAGCCAGAGACTGATAATGTCGAGAGGGTTCCACATGTAGGAGCCGGTAAAGACCTTGGTGGCCGAGGTCGTGATGATGCCGAGAACGCCGCAGAGCGTAAAGATGATGGGCATAAAGGGCAGCTGGATGTACTGGCCGCGGGGGTTGCGGGCATAGCGCGTAAAGTCGGGGATGTTGCAGGCGAGCGTCGACCAGGAGCCGGTCACCGAGGTCATGCACGACAGCCACAGCCAGGCATACGTGGACCCGTGGGCCTCGGCTCGCAGCGCAAAGATGTCACCACTGCTGCCGGCCTTGTGGACGCACCAGCCGAGGGTGGCGAGGGCGGCAATGGGGGCGGCAAACATCTTGAGGATGAAGACCCAGCGCAGGCGGGTCGGCCGGATGAGCAGCAGCGGCAGCTGGATGATCCAAAAGAGAAAGTACGAGCACATGCCCTGCGTGGTGATGCCGGCGCTCGCCGGCAGGTGGTTGGGGATGTTGGCGTAGGACGGCGCCCAGGCTCGCAGCATAATGGTCAGGCACTGCGCGCCGTTGGCACCCTGGATGCCGAGCCAGAACATGGCGAGGATGGCCCGCGAGGCAATGCAAAAGTACCGAAGATAGTACCCGAAAGAGGAGGTGGTGATGACGGAAAAGGGCACGTGCAGGCGGGAGCCGATGGCGCCGTTGAGCACCATGGGAATGGCGACACAGGTCGTGCCGACAACCATGCACGGGATGGCTTCGCGCCAGGACAGGCCGGCCGACAGGATCGAGGAGGCCGTCTCCCACGTGCCCAGGTTGATGACGTCGGTGGCCCAGTAGGCCATCATGGTCCAGACGGTCCATGTCTGATCCTCGATGGGCGTAGGGTCCATGTCTTTATTGGACTAGAAGGAGACGAGGCAGGATTAGCTACTGCTGTTCATCCCATATCTCTGTTCCAGCACGTCCAGCACGTCCAGCAGGACGACCTTACCCAGACTTCAGGTGGTGCCAGGGAGCCCGACTGCTTGGGCAGCTCCCAGGCCCTGACCGAGGTGAACCGCGACTTGAGCTTCTCCTTCATGGCTGTCGACTTTTCCATGGTGGCGCAGAGTAGTCAAGTAAGGGGGAAAACAAAGGGATAGGGAAAGGGAAAGGAAGGAGTGGGAAGCAAAGCAGGACGTCGCCAAGAGGGTCAAGAGAAGCACACGATAACCAGCAGAATAGGGCTCGGCTGTTTTTATATGTACGACCACGAGCTTGAGCTCCTATCACGTCAGCTTCTTCGTTGGCCCCTGTACTGCAGTACCGTGTACATTCTACGGCGTCTTCGTATCTGTCCGTCTGGTACGCAGTACGCAGTAAGCTAGACACCATTTCTCGAGAGACATCTTTCTGCCACCCCATCCTTCTGCCTGGAGCCATGGACTGAGCTCGGCCGCCACCAGTTGGCATTTTGCGCACTACCACGTATAACATTGTCTGTGGGGGGTACATAAAAGATGGGGTGAGCTTTATTTCTGCTATATTTCTCTTTTATTTCTCCTTTATTTTATCTATTTTTCCTCTTTTTTTATCTCATTTCCTGTTTTTCTGTCTTCTCACTTCTTCCCTTTCCGTCTGGGTGAACCCTGCTCGACAAGATAAGAAAGATACAAAGTACGGACCCGCAGAGCAGAGCCACCTCTGGACTAATTCTGATTTGCAATGATCCCGACGCCTCTTTCTCATCTCCCCGTGTAAGAGAGAAAGGATCGAGTTGGTCGTGTCTCGGCTGTGATTGTATTATCTCTTTGGCCAATCAGAAGCCGCAGCCTTATCCGGGCTGAAGAGACCTGATGTTTGCTGGTCAAGTATCTATACTTGTTGTTTGCCAATCACCCCACAGATATTCAAGTATACTGTACATCTGACCAAGGATTCATACATATCTCGCACTCTCAAATTGCGAGTCGGCATTCGCAGCATTTAGAGTTGACGGAAAACACGCTCGTGAACAGCGCTACTCACACTGCAGAATACACGAGTATTCTGTTGTGCACGATGCTGACCGTCAGCTCACCAACTTCCTCGCCAAGAAATCAGACGACCACTGTGCTCTTTCTCTCGTTTCCCATTGCCTAAACGAGTGTGCTTCTCAGTACTGATTGGCTTCAGATACCATGGCCAGCCCCTGCCCAACACTCTTATCAGTGGCTATTTTTGTGATCCCTTGATAGGTCTTGATAGTCTTGATAGCCAAGCTTGAGGATGGGAAGAATTTCCAGTTGATGGCCATGGGACGAGCACGGCGAACGCCGAAATACCACCTTGGACGTGCTCGCCTACTTCATAGTATGTACCTCTGCTGTCGTCACGATTAGAGCGTGTGAACAGCTTCACTAGATGCTGTGTAGGAGGGCAGGACTAACCCGGTTAGGCCGTGTACTCTGCCTTCCTTTCTTGTTCTAGAACACGACGCGGTCTTGCTGACCAGTCAAATGGCCGCATTGGCAATGCTGACCAGGATGTCTGCACCAGCCACACCACCCCACGGTTGCTGTGGCTGAACTCATCTGATAATCAAGGCGGGTCTTAGTCAGCCAGAAAAAAATAGCGAAAATCATGACCTGATCGTGATCTGATGGAGACGATCTCGACCAATTCTGCCCTTTCTCTCCCGCACTCTCGACACGCGCCCTTGTCTCGCACTCTCGACAGGAAAGATATTGGCTCTTTCCTAGACAATGGTGTGTTGTTTCTGCCGGCAGCTCTCAGCAGTATGCGGCCGGCGAGACAGCTTCCCCTCCGCATCGGCGGTTTCCTGTGCGGCCACCATGGCAGACCTGGAAGACCCGGATACCTCTACCTTGGAAGCAGCGGCGGTGGCGGCGGAGAGACGGGCAGCCTGCAGGAAAGACTAGGCGGGCAAGCACGCAGAATGCACGGGCACGCCGACCGGCAGCAGCCGACACAACTGTCCAGACAGAAGCCTTCTAGATGGCCGGCCAGACGAGTCTGCTGCCCGGCAGTCGGCACGAGACCCTCTTCTTCTCTGGCGCCTACGGCCCCCACGGCCCCCCTCTCCGCGCCCCGCACAGAGGCAAAGACATCGACCACGCCGGCGGCACTCATGCAAAAGAGCTATTTCTTGTCCAACGGCATCCTCGACCGCATAGCCGGCCGCGTTCCCTATCTGGCGCAGATCAACAGCGAGGCCCTGCCGCCGCATAGACGACGGCAGCTCGCCCGACAGGCGCGGCAGAAAAATGCCAGTGTAGAAGCCGCCGCCGCAACAACCGCAACAACCGCAACAGCCACAGCATCACCATCACCAGCACTACCAGAAGCAGCCGCCAAAACAGTCACGGCCACTGACGAATTCCTCCCCGAAAACGCCTCCTCCATTCTCTCCGACGCAGCCGCACGCCAGCCCACCATGTCGGCGCGGCGCGTGGCCTCCTCGCTCCTCGCCCTGGCCAAGCCGCGGCTGACCGTGCTCGTCGTCCTCTCGGCCATGGCCCCCTATGCCCTCTATCCGGTACCGGAGTTTGTGGCCAACGGGCTGTCGGCCGCGCCGTCGTCGCAGCTGTCGCCGCTGACGCTGCTCTTTTTGACCACCGGCACGACACTCTGCTCGGCCTCGGCCAACGCCCTCAACATGCTCTACGAGCTCGACACGGACGCCCGCATGTCGCGCACGCGCAACCGCCCCCTCGTGCGCATGCTCATCAGCCGCCGCGCCGCCCTCGCCTTTGCCGTGACCTGCGGCCTCGTGGGCATCGCCGCCCTGCACCTCGGCGTCAACGGCACCGTGGCCTTTCTCGGCGGCGCCAACATTGCCCTCTATGCCGGCGTCTACACGCCCATGAAGCGTCTGTCCGTGCTCAACACGTGGGTGGGCGCCCTCGTCGGGGGCATCCCGCCGCTCATGGGCTGGGCGGCGGCGGCCGGCGAGGTGGCGACGGGCGGCAGCCAGCCACACGGCCCGGGCTATCCTTTCCCCGACGCCTCGGCCGAGTTCCGCGAGCTGCTGTTTGCGCCCGACGGCAGCAGCGCCGGCGGCTGGCTGCTGGCGAGCCTGCTATTTGCCTGGCAGTTTCCGCACTTTATGGCGCTCTCCTGGCTCGCGGCGGCCGAGTACAAAAAGGCCGGCCTGCGCATGCTCTCCTGGGTGCACCCGGCACGCAACGCCCGCGTGGCCCTGCGCTACAGCATCGCCTTTCTGCCCATCTGCGCCGGCCTCTGTGCGGCCAACGTGACGGAGTGGAGCTTTGCCGTGACGAGCCTGCCCATCAACGTGTGGCTGGTGCGCGAGGCCGTGCGCTTCTGGCAGCACGAGGGCCACCACGGGTCGGCCCGTGGTGTCTTCTGGGCGAGCGTGTGGCACCTGCCGACCATTTTTGTGCTGGCGCTGCTGCAGAAGAAGGGCATGTGGGCACGCGCGTGGCGCAGCGTCATGGGCGAGCCGGACTTTGACGAGGACGAGGACGACGAGGCAGCCTACTATGACGGGTACGAGGACGGAGACGAGGACGAGGACGCAGCCTTGGCCCGGGGCCACGAGAGGCGGCTGGCATCCCGGTAGCGGGAGGGCCCATGGCGGAAAAGCACGGCGATCTACTGTACGATATATACAGAGCCCGAGGCCAAAAAAAAAAAAAAAAAGAATATGTTTATTGGGACATCTCTTGGGTAGTGGGCCAGGCTTATAGGAGTATGAATTATATTGATTACAAAGCAGTCAGAACGGACAGAATACGAGTACAGAGGGAAATGTCAGGGAAACAAATGACAGACGAGAAAATCAAACAACTGGTAATCGTGACACGAAGAGCCCTCTCAAACGCCGTAACCATGCTCCCATATCCTTCTGAATAGAGTCCATGCAGTGCTGTTGTCCTAGCAGAAATGAAGAGAAGAAAAGAAAGAAATGAAATGAAAAAAAGAAAAGAAAAAAAGAAAAGGAAAAAAAAAATGAAAGGAATAAAAAGGGAAACAAGAAAATGCAAAAAGACAGCACGTCTACTGCAGAGGCTCGCGCGCAGAGCGGGGGTCGAGCAGCGATGAGATGCCCATGTCGGCCGCCGGCAGGCCATGCTGTGCCGACATGTACCCGTTGCCGAGGGACCGCAGCGAGTGCGGAGAGTAGCCGCTGCCGCTGCCGCTGCCGCTGCCGTGCACGGCACTGGCCGAGGTTGAGTAGTAGCTCTGGTAGGCGGCCTCGGTGGGCGACGACAGGACGTCCTGCACGGCCGGGGCCATGGACACCTGGCCAGCGTTGTGCTGGCGATGGCGAGACGAGGACGAGGCAGCCGGAGCCGGGACCGTCAGGGGAGGCGGCAGAAGCGGAGGAGGCACGCTCAGCAGCTGCTGGTTGCCGCTGCCAAAGCTCTGCGAGTGGCGGTGGCTGCGGCTGACGCCGCGGGTCGAGCTCGCCGACGACGACGACGAGACGTGGTGGCTGCTCCGCTGGCGGTGGTGGCCGCTGGCACGGGCTGTCCGGCTGCTGCTGACGTGTGCGTTGCCGTGGCCGCTGCTGTGGCCGCTGCTGTGGCCGTTGCCGTGGCCGTTGCCGTACGGCTGGGACGGCCCGAGAGGCTGCTGCATGCTGCTGCGCCGGCTCCGGTGGCCGCCGCTGCTGCTGCTGCGCGTGCTTCGGCTTCGGCCCGAGCCCGTCGGCGAACTGCCGCTCTGGTCGTGCTCGTCACTGCCGGCACCGCCATGATCTTTCTGCACGGCATAGGATCCTGCGACAGCCTCGTCCTCCTCGTCCTCCTCTTCTTCGTCATCGTCGTCCTCCTCGTCGACCACGTCGGCCTCGGCATCCTCCTCGCCATAGTCGTTCGGGCCATAGCTGTAGTCGCGGCCGACGCCGTACGGCTGCACAGCCACGCCGCCCATCGCGGCACCAGGTGGATATCCCACGCCGCCCACGCCGGCACCCACGCCGGCCAGGCCGCGGCGGGCATTCTGCGTGGCTTCAAGGCGCTGGCGGCGCACGGCTGCGCGGGCCGCGCTCTGCAGGTTCTTGAGGCCGCTCGAGAGGCACTGTATAGTCAGCTTTCTGTTTTTCTTTTTTATCTTTTTGATTCTCTCTGTTTTTTTCTGTTAGATTTCGGGCTGACTCTCACCTTCTGCTCGATAATCGTCCATTTCTCGCCCGTCCGCTGGGCCAGACCCTGCCAGATCTCCCGCCGCATGCTGATATACTCCCGCGCAATGTTCTCCATCTTGCGATTATCAAAGTCGTCCACGTGACGCCGGTCCATCAGCCGCTCGTGGCGCTTGCGGCACGCGTTGGCCGTCTTGCCCGGGAACAGCTGGTGAATCGTCGACCAGTTCTCGCCGCGCGCACGCGCCTGCAGCAGCGCATCGTCGTCCTGCGGCGTCCACGCCCCCGAAGACGGCCGCGATATGTGGTGCGTCGAGGACGGGGCGTTGGCGGCGGCCGTAGCTGCCGCCGCCGCGACCGCCGCCGCCGCATCGGCAGCCGCCTGCGGGTGGTAGGAGTACCCATAGGCGTGGGGGTGCGAGGGGGACTGGGTGTAGCCGCCAGCCGACATGGCGAGGCTGGACGGCGAGAGCGGCGACGCCACGGCGGCCGTCGAAGCGGACGTCACCGTCGTCGTCATGGCAGGTCCCATGGGCGCCATGGTGATGGGCAGGCCGACGGCAAAGGGGTCCTGGTAGGTGGCCGTGTTGGGCTGATGATGGTGGCTCGTGGCCACGGCCACCCCGCCGGCCACAGCCACGGCCGCCTCCACGGAGACGAGGCCGCTGTTGCCATGGCTGCCATGGCTGCCGTGGCTGCTGCCCGGCACCGGAGACGGATGTGCCCCGGGGACTTGGTCATAGTATGCGTCGGCCAAGGACGGCACGCGGCCGTGGTGGTGGTAGTAAGACATGTCGTGTGGGGAAGAAGCTGCTGGCTGATAGGCCGAGGAGTTGGCACTCGGCGTCTTCCGCAGACGGGTCATGGGTGTGCAAGAACAAAGAGTGGGTATCAAGAAGGGAAAAGACAAGAGACAAAATAAGATGGAAGTGAATACAAAAGGGTAGAGGAAACCAGTGAAAGATGGAGAGTATGCACGCTATGCCTGTCTATAAGATGAATGATGAATGGAGATGAAAAAGAAAAAAAGAGATTTCAACGACTGAATGTGATGGAGACGAGTGTCGAGCTGGGTGATTACCGATTAAGTTGTATAGGTAGAGGAGACGATGGACAAAAAAAATATAGAGTATGGAACGAATAGACACGTCTGCTCGTATCAAACGAAAGACGGGATGGTGAAGAGTGTAAGAGGTAACGAGAGGTAGGGACGATGGTGTATGAAGTGGCCACGATCGAGGCCAAGGTCCAGAGGCCACCGAAGAAGGAGAGAAGGTTGTCAATAAGAGACAAACAGGAAAAAAAAGGAAAGCGGACACGAAAACGGGCTGGGTCCGTGAAGAGAGATGGAGAAGAAACAGAAACGACTGGGGAACGAAACGAGACAAGAGGGAGAAAGGAGAGGACAGGGCAGACAGCTTTCTTTATAAAGCGAGACGAGGCCAAGTGGACAAGGAAAGGCTGTGCGCCAAGATACAGAAAAGAGGGTAGGCCGATGATGGAACGAGTAAGGATGAGAGGGGGAGCATACAGTCAAGAGTGTAAGAGAAGAGGACAAGAGAGTGTGTGTAGACGCCCGTCTAATACAGCCGCCGAAGAGCTGAGAAGAAAGACGCCAACATGAGGGTTTGAGATGTTAAAAAAAGAACGGAAAACGGAAATAGAAAACAAAAGGGGAAGAAAAAGGAAAGAGGAAACATGAGCACGGACAAGGATAGGAAAGACAGACAGAGAGAGAGAGGACAAGAAGGACAAACTGGAGACGCCGAGCTCGACAACTGCTTTCCACAGCCGTTGTGGGGTGACTGTGAGCTGGAGTCGCTCGGCAGAGCCAGACGGAAAGACACTAGACAGTGTGTAAAAAAAGAATGTAAATTAAAAAAAAAAAAAAACTGCCAACAAAAGAGGAAACAAAACCGCAGATGTACGATCTGAAACGGACGAGAGATCTGGATAGCGAAGCAAATGCGAGCAGAGAGAAAGCTCTTGAAACGACCCTTGTGCAGCGGGTGTGTCCAAGTGGGCAGGCCGGCAGGCAATGGGTCTTTGATATTGGCTAGGCGGAGAGGTGGGGGAAGAAGAGGAAACGAGAATAGACGGAGGGCAAGGGGAGAAGGGGAGAAGGGGAGAGAGGAGGAGGGGGGGGGGCGGTTGTCTTGAGATCTTGGGCGGCTACACCAAACGGGACTAGGATGAAGTGGACCGATATATGGTAGAGAGCGAGTATGGGCAGTGGAAGAGCAGCTCTGGGGGCTGTTCTTGAGACTGGGCGGCTAACGAGTAAAAGTAGCCAGAAGAGGCGAGACGATGGTCCAACGGCGAGTACGAAACAGGAAATACAGACCTGTTGATTCTAAAGAAAGAATGCACGGCAGGAGTTTACGGAAGGAGAGGCAGCCACTTTACCAGTTGACATGACCAAGAGTATAGATGGCGATATCTACGGCATGGAGGATGACTGATAGAGTCAATAGAGTAGGTCGCGCACAGATCTCAAGATGACAGAAAAGTAGGGTAGAGATGGACAGAAGGACAAAAATAAACTAGGGATGAGCTGCATGACGGACCTGACATGAGGAATGCGGCAGACAGATGGAAGGGTTCGTTGGGATTAGGGAGTGGGAGAGGAAGAAGTAGGAGGAGGGGGAGGTACTATGGATCCTAATATGCAGGCGGCAAAGGAGCCAAGCACAGGTAAAAATAGGATACTATCGGTAGGACGGCCACGAGCGGCAGCAGCCTTGCAGAGAGTGCAGCAGTCAGCAGACAGCAGACAGCAGACGGAAGACGGAAGACGGACGATGGCAAGGGAGGGGACGGCAGCAGACGCAAGATGGGCGTATGTCCTCGCTCCCGTACGACTCTCTGCACACAGAGCGTCCTGACGGGCGCCTCATCAGACGAAACTACCGCTGACAGGGGGACAAGGGACAGGGGGTGGTGCATGGAGCTGTACGGAGGATGGAGATGGACCAATAGAGCCGATGGAAAATGAAAAAACAGGAAGAAAATGAGGCAGGCGAGGCAGCAAAGAAGAGGGAGAGAACGGAGAACACGAGCATATGGAGAACACAGAGAGAAGTACGGAGAGCATGCAGAGAGCATGGGCAGCAAGGCAAGGACCAGCATGCCAGAGAAAAGCCAATCATCGAAAGAGACGAGCAAAAGAGGCGGCTCCTCAAACTCCTCAAACGAGGACTCTCCAGAGCTGCGATATCTTTGGCCGAAGAGACGACGAAACGAAGTGGGCAAACCCTCATTGGCCGGTGCCCAGCATGAAAGAAAATAGAATTGTCTGAAAACAAGAGATGAGAGCCGGGGGATACGGAGTACAATGTGAGAGATATCAAAAAGGATGTGCGTCATTGTGAGTATCTACGGGAACGACAATCTAAAAGAGGAAGAGACGGGAAAGATAAAAGAGCATGAGCCATGGAGCAGAATAGCAGCAAGGGCAGAAGAGCAAAAAGCGAAAAGTTGCCAGATGGAAAAGAAAGGAAAATGGACTCGTAGACGCGCGCATAAAAAAAGAAGAAAAAAAAAAAAAAAGAAAAAATCAAAAAATGACCAGTCAGGGGTAAATGTACTCCGTATGGCTAATTTGCTTAATTTGGCAGCTGTCTAATAGTGGGGCGGTTTCTGCTTTCGGCTTATGGCCGATCTATTTATGGACCCATCAAGAGCTGCTTGTGATTGGCTGTCTGGGAGAAGAATGGGTCTCTTATGTACACAGCACACAGTAGACGCCGTCCGACTCGTACGGCGTCTCGCCGATTCGGGAGGACAGAGAGCAAGAAGCGACAAGGCGGCAAGGCGACAAAGCGACAAGGCGACAAGACGACTGAGCCAACAGCAGCAGACCAACGACCAACAGTCCTTCATCCACTCGATGACAATGAGTGGCAGAATATTACATAAGCCTACTTCTGTACCCCAGAACACGTGTCTTGGGCGGTGACGTAGCAATCTAATGGCGCAGCTACTACGGAGTACTACTCGTACACTACTGCGCGCACTGTCGGCTTTCCGACAATGCTCCGGAGAGGGGGCGCCGCTTACGACCGCTCGTGACCGCTCGTGACCGCTACTCCTCATTTTAAGCTTGCTCTTTCCCCCGGAAATCACACTACTCGTATTCTGTACGCCAATTGTGTTGAGAGTCCTGTCAGCTGCCATACAGGTCGTCTCGGCATATTCATACCATGGGCATGGACCGGTAGGCGTTCCACACGCACACGAGGTGAAAAAAAAAAATTCGAAGCTGGAAACTATACAAAGAACCGAATCCTCTTCGTCTTCTTTTTCTCTCGCAAATCTGCTTCTTCCCCCTCTTTTATGCTCCTTTCCAAGACTTCTCAGCTTTCTCAGCTTTCTTTCTTTTTTTTTTTTTTCAAAGCTAGCGCAAATTTTTACGAAAGAAAATACGGGATTTTTTCTATTCATTGATTTTCCTTTTTCAGTCTCTATTCCAGACTGTTTTCTCTCGTCATTGTCTTGATTCCATCTCCATTTTACGTGCTTCCTGGATGCCCGTCCGGGACTCCCATCACCTGCAACAGCCATGACGGCTCCCTCTGCCATGCGGTGTGCTGTCCGCCTGGCCTCGACGCGTCCGCGCCTCTGCGCCGCCACGAGGCTAGCTGCGGCTGACTCATACTCTCTGGCGCCACAGCTCCTCGGTCCCAGCATCGGCCTCTCCCCGTCGCAGACCTCACAGCGCGGCCTCTTCTGGTCTTTGGCACCGCTGCGACCGCCACAGCGACAGCCGGCGACGCGGCCATCCCCGGGACCCCCCAAAGACGACCACGACGGCCGCCATCGGCGCCAGCTGACGCTCCTGGCCAGCTTCGGCCTCTTTTCCTTTCTCTTTGCCGTCTCACAGCCCCAGTCCAAGGACGAGCTCGAGCGAGACGGCCAGCCGAAAGCGACACCCGCGACACCTCCCCCGGCAACAACCACAGAAACAACCACAGAAACAACATCCACCGAAGCACAAGACTCCCGCGATCCCTCCCTGCCACGATACCGCCTCGCCGACATCCGCAAGAACCACGGCCCACGCTCCGACACTCCCTGGGTCACCTCGGGCGACAAGGTCTACGACATCACCGACTGGGTCGCTGCCCACCCCGGCGGCGACGTCATCCTGCGGGCCGCCGGTGGCTCCATCGACCCCTACTGGGCCATATTCACCATCCACAAGGCTCCCCACGTGCGCGAGATCCTCGCCCAGTACCAGATCGGCCTCGTCGACGGCGCTGATCTCGTCGACGGCCAGCCAGCTGCCGAGCTCGTCGAGGACCCCTTTGCCCAGGACCCGGCACGCGACGCCCGCCTGCAGACGCACACGGCCCGGCCACGCAATGCCGAGCCGCCGCGATCGGAGCTGGCCCGCGACTTTGTCACGCCCAACGAGCTCTTTTACGTCCGCAACCACATGTGGGTGCCCGTCGTGGGGGCCGAGAACGGCCGCGAGGGCCTCGATACAGACATGGCTGCCGCTGCCGACGGCCACCAGCTCGCCGTCGAGCTGCCCGACGGCGACGTCCGCACCTATACCGTGGCCGAGCTGCGGCGGCGCTTCCGCACCCATCGCGTCACCGCCGTGCTGCAGTGCTCCGGAAACCGGCGCAGCGACATGACCCGCTCCGTCGGCAAGACCAACGGCCTGCAGTGGGGCGTTGGCGCCATTAGCAATGCGGTCTGGGAGGGCGTGCTGCTGCGGGACGTGCTGGCCGATGCCGGACTGCGCGTCAAGCACAGCCTGTCTGACAGTCCGTCCGGCAGCCCGTGTGACAGCGAGACCGACAACGCAGACAACTCGGACAACTCGGACGACTCGAACACCGTCACCGCCGTCAACGACATGCACGTCCAGATGGCCGGCCTCGAGGCCTACGCCGCCAGCATCCCGCTGGCCACGGCCCTCGATCCCCGCGGCGACGTGCTGCTGGCCTACGGCATGAACGGCCAGCCACTGCCGCGCGACCACGGCTTCCCGCTGCGCGCCGTCGTGCCGGGCCACGTCGCCGCGCGGTCCGTCAAGTGGCTGTCGCGCGTCGTCGTCGCCGACGAGGAGTCCACCAGCCAGTGGCAGCGCCGCGACTACAAGCTCTTTGGCCCCAACGAAGGCGCCGCCCCCGACTGGGACCGCTACCCGGCCATCCAAGAGATGCCCATCACGAGCGCCATTACCAACATCTGGCTCGGCGACGAGGGCCGCCGTCTCGCTCAGAAGTGGGCCGGCCTCGTCGCCTCGTCTCAGGCGTCGGTGCCCCAGCTGCCGCACCAGGATCGAGCGGCTCCCGGCGTGCGTGACCTGCGTGCCTGGCAGGCCGCGAACCTGCCCCCCGCCTCCCCTGCGCCGTCCCCCGCCGAGCACGTCGCCGTCACCGGCTATGCCTACTCGGGCGGCGGCCGCCAGATTGTGCGCGTCGACGTCAGCCTCGACGGCGGCCGCACCTGGGACCAGGCCGAGCTTCTCGACCGCGGTCCCAACAGCGCCCGGGACGGCGGCCCTTCCGGCGACCGCATGAGCGTGATGGCCGGCGGCGGCCGTGACTGGGCCTGGACGCGCTGGCGGTATGCCGGGCAGGTCTACGACGGGAAGATGACGTCAGACAAGGACAACAAGGACGACAAGGACGACAAGGACGACAAGAACAAGCCTGCCGCCGAGATCGTGGTCAAGGCCATCGACTCTGCCTACAACACCCAGCCAGAGCGCCACGACGCCATCTACAATGTCCGTGGCAACCTGGCCACGGCATGGCACCGCGTGCAGCTCTGCCGGAAAGCCGGCACGCTGACTGGCTGTGGCTTCAATTAGATGAGACCTCTACTTTATTACATATATTCACGACCCCTAATGAAACAAGACACAACTAGACTAGTATGAATCTGCCCTGAAAAATGCAAATAATATTTTATTGTACACGCAGACAGGATACAAGACTGTATCTTTTTTGCCTCCTTTTCTGCTTCCATCTCCCCTCTACTACCAACGTGCTAATGATGCTCTGGCTGCTGCTTACTCCTCATCCTCATCCTCCTCCTCCTCGTCATCTCTATCGCTGTAATACAGAAACGACGACGGCACCGGCGCCTCCTCAGCGTCCTCGCCATCCTCGTCCACGGCCGTCAGCACACCGGCCGCAGCCGCTGCACCACTGGCACTCGCCTCCTGCTCGTCTGCGTCGTGCTGGCCAAGCGAGTTCTGGAACAACCGACCGGCCGAGCCGCTGTTTTGCAGGAGCTCCGTAAGGGCCCGCAATTCACCCGGCTGCTGCATCAGGCCGCGGAACATGGCGTTGTGCATCTGGTCTGACAATCCGCTAGGCAGTCCCTCTAGGACGTTTCCTGCCCCTCCGCCAGCACCAACTCCCGCCGCGGTTGTGCCCAGGGCCGAACTGCTGCCACCACTACGGCCGTGACCAGACGCCGCACCACCCGCACCAGCGACAGGTGCCTTTTCAATTGTCACCTTCTTCAGCTTCTCCTCCACTAGCGTCTTCGGCTCGTCCCGCTGCATATCCATGAGTAGCACCGGGCCGCCTGTCGGTGGCTTCACGGCCTTGTACCGGCCCGCCGGAAGGCTAATGTACTTGACCTGGGCCGGCAGAACGCGAGACAGGTTGCTAATCTCGTAGCCCAGCTTCTCCTTCTCCGCCTTCTTCTTGCCCAGATCGCCGCTCTTTTTCTCGCCCGTTCCTGCTTCCTCGTCCTCCTTCTCCTTGTCGTCCTTGTCATCCTTGTCATCCTTGTCATCCTTGCTTTCCTTGGCCTCGGCCTTGTCCTCATCCACTTCCATCTTGTCGGCATCAGCTGTGCCAGCACCGGCCGTCTTGTCCGTCGTGGGGCCGACCGTGTCAATGTCCATGCTCTCCCGGCGGGCAGCACGCTCCTTCTTCTGCGCCCGCCGCTTCGCCTGCGCTGTCGTCGACAGGATAGCCGTAGCGATCAGTGCCGGGCCCTCTTCCGTCTTGACTTCCTGCTCTGGCGGGTAGTCAAAGAGGCTTGGGCGCGACGCGCAGTAGAACTTGACGTCGGGAATATCAAGGTCCTGGTCGAGGCCGATAATGGAGGTTGGGCTGAAGCTCAGTGACAAAAAGTGCGTAAAGGGGAACCAGTACCAGTACTGAGTAAAGACGGCCATGCCCACCACACCAGCCATGTTGGGGTTGCCCGTCTGCGTCTGCAGGCCGATGGTGCAGTTACGACCACCCGCGTCCAGAATGCCCAGCGCCAAGGCGGCGCCAAACTTGGTCATGGCATCCTCGTGACGGTCACCGACCACCTTGCGCAGGGTCTTGCGAATCTCCGTCACCTTGGGGTTCAGCGCCTCCGTCTGCTGCACAAGAATCATGGACAGCGCTACCAGGGCACCCTGGCGCACAAAGTCTGTCGGGTCCTTGATCATGGGCTCCAAGAGGTCAATAGCCTCGTAGAGGCCCGTGCCTGCGCACGAAATACCCAGCGCCATGGCCGATCCGTAGCGTACGTGAGGGTTGTACGACTCGGACAGCAGCTCGACCATCCGCGGCACGCTCTCCGGCTTCCGGAAGAGGATGAACCCCAAGCTCATGACGGCAATACGGCGCACGTCATCGCTGACGTCGCTGACGGCCACGTGCAGCAGCTTGCGCACGGCCTTGTTGCTGCTCGTTCCACAGTAGGCCATGGCCACCGTGAGGATGCCGCCGTACCGCAATGCCGGGTCGGGGTCGTTCAGCAGGACCTCGATCGTCTTGTCCGCCGCCTCCTGCTGGCCGTACATGATCAGCGCCATGCCGAGGGCGCAGCCGCGAATAATCTTCTCGTGCGACGTCTCGTGGCTGTACGCATACATGGCCTGCAGCGCTGCGGCATTGCCGGTGCCCAGCATAATGAGGCCCATGGCGAGACCGACGGCCTCGCCGTTGAGTGCAGAGTCGCCGAGCAGCACAGTTTTGAGGCTCTCAAAGATGTCTTCGTTGCCCGTGGCCATGCCGGCAATACCAAGGCCCAGGGCACCACCGTGCTGGATGACTTCGTCTTCGGCCGACGTGAAGGCGGTGCGCAGGTACTCGAGCGCGTCGGAGCCGTGGTTGGCGTGGATGAGACCAAATGCATAGAGAGCACCGCCCTGGCTGAAGGCCGATCCTTGCATGAGGTTGGCCGTCCGCGGCAGGTACGGCTCGAGCAGCTTGCGGGCCTGGGTGATGTTTCCGCGGTGAATGACACCGAGCGCGGCCGTAGCGGTGAACTTGGACCAGTTGACGGCCCTGCCAAGCCATTCGAGATTGTCACGGAAGAACTTATCATGCGTCGTGCCAGCGTTCATAAAGGCGTTGCAAAAGGTGAGGGCCGTGTGGAAGATGGAGTTGCGGCCCTCGAGGCTGTCGCGCACCCTGTTCAGGATGCTAATGTCGGTGTGGTTGTTACGGAAGAGGAACTCGACGTTGAGGCGGATCGTCAGGCTGCCGTCGAGGATGCTGCGGATGTTGCTGTAGGCCTTGGCCAGCTTCTTGGCTTCCTCCGAGCCAGCCTTGTCCTCGCCATCCTCGTCGTCGCTGTCTGGCTTGCCCTCTTCCTTGAGAAGAGGCTCGGATTCCGGTGCCTCCGCAGGCGCTTCCTTCTTGGCATCCTTGTCCTTGTCGCCGTCCTTGGGAGACGGGGCAGCGGGAGGCGCGGGAAGATCTTCCATGATGCGGCCGAGGAACTCTTGCGTGCCGTTGTCGTACATGTCAAAAGCGATCTGGTACGCCACCGGGAGCAGATCAGGCTCGCCCTCCTCGACCAACTTACGGAGCAAGCTCGAGGCTTCCATGTCTGCGTTGAGGTGCACGACACACTTGGCAATGGCAAAGTAGTCGGGGTTGACCATATCGGTGAGCAGGTGCAGGATGAGGCGCAGGATCTGCTTGCGGAAAGCGCGCTCCTGCACCACGTCCATGCAGATGCCCAGGACATACTCCATGAGCCCACCGGTCGCGTCCGGGAAGCTGCCGTCTTTAGCGACAGACTTGCCCTTGCCGGCCTTCTTGGCATCCTCATTGGCACGCTTGATGACGCGGCTCAGCGCCTCCAGGTTCTTGGACTCGACGGCAATGCCAACGACCTGGCGGTATTTGCCGTCGCGAAGGCAGTTCTCAAAGATGCGGCCAACGATGCGGCTGAGGGCCTTCTTCGTCGCCTGGTCGGCCAGAGGCACGACGGCAGCGGAGCGGCCGTCCTTGGCCTCGCTGGCCGTCAGGAAGGCCGGGTCGACAATGGTGTTCTCGGCAGAGTCACGTGAGAGCAGAGACTTGGACGGCAGGGTAGACTGCGAGAAGGGCGTCGTCGGCGAGAGGAGGTTAGAGTTCTCAAAGCCGCTGACGCCGAATTCGGGCTCGATCGAGGGCACGGTGACGGCGGCGTCATCCTCAAACGTGTCATTGTAGTGGGCGACAGAGGTGGAAATGTACTGGTCGATGCACTTGGAGATGATGGTCTCCTCGAACTCGCCGGGATTCTCGAGCTTGAAGAGGTCGCCGGCGGCCAGGGCAAAGGACATGCTCTCGCTGTATGCCTGCAGGTGGTAGTAGACCTTTGCGAGGACGAGGGCGGCCAGCTGGCGCTCGGGAAACTGCTCGTCTTCGTAGAGGGCCTCACTGGAATTCTGGTCAGCTTTGTGTTCGGGTAGAGACACCGTCTTCATTATCACGTGACGTACATTTGGCTGACAGCGCCGGCGACCTCGGTCCAGATGGTGTCAATGTCGTCGTTGAGCATGTTCAGAGCGAACACCTTGAGCTCGGGCTCCTCATCGGCGAGGAAGCCGAGAACGCCGGTCGCGGTAATGAGTCCGGGCATGTTGGGTTGGTGGGCAATTTAGCTTGGGTTGCTTTTGCTGCTTCTGTTGGTTCTGTTGTTTTTGTTGTTTCTCTTCGTATTATCTTCCCTCTTCTCTTCTCCTCGAGGACTTCCAAAAAAAGGCAGGCAGCAATAAAGAAAAGATGGAGAGTGGAGGAAGAGCCAAGGGAATAGAAGGATCAAGTCGACGCTGCAGAGACACAGCTGGTCGAGATGAGGATGGGGGAGTGAGAAGAGGGGAGGGTTTGTTAGGGTTGGAGACACAAAAGGCAACGGATCGAACACGCAATGCAGAAAAGGGCGCGCTGACTTTGCTTCCACGTCAGGCACAGCTCTGCCTAGCAAGCTTGCACGCTAACCCTAAGCGGAAATATATGTTTTAGGTATGTCACGTGAGTCCGAAACAAGAATACGAACCACCGAGTGGTTCTGGAGTCCAAGACGGTGGAAAAGGATGAATAGGATAAAATAGGTAAAATGGAATGGACGGACGTGAGAATGCGATGCGAACTAAAGCGGTCAAACGCGTCGAGTAGATGGGAAAGGCAGAGGCAGCATCGCTTGTTGGCATCGCTCTTTGTAGCCGTGGTCCCCAAAAGGCTTTTGGGACTTGTTTGTCTATGATTTACGACGCAGAGGTACTTTTGTTAGCAGCTCGCGCACAATAGCAGCTAAACGATTAACAGCTTTCCGTTTTCGTTCCAGCGCTTGCATAGTGCTATGAGCGCTGAAAAGACGAAAGAACCAAGAGAGGAAGAGAAAGGGAAAAAAAAAATAAAACCAAAAAAAAAACTAGATAACAACCAAAATCAACTTTTTTTCTATTCGCCTCTCCTGCAGCATTTCTAGCGATCACGATGACCCATCTGCTTCCATCACAGTAGAGAGAGAGAGAACAAAAATAAAGCAATAAAAGCGTCTCTGCCATACTCTCTCGTATTTCCTTATTTTTATTGATTCTACGGCGCGTGTCGCGACCGTTTTTCGGGTTTTCTTACTCTATATTTTTTCCCATTATTTTCTCATCATTTTCCCTATTTTTCTTGCTCTCGATTCTGCCTGTTGAAACAAAGCGACACAAAAAATACGGATGAAAAACAATTAGCACAACCGCCAGAACAGCAACGAGAAGAGCCAAGAGAACGGCAGGATAAAAAAAAAACAGAAACGGGGCAATCCGACACGCTTTTTTTTTTGTCCCTGTGCGCGCGCGTCTCTGACTCCGGTCTTGCGGCGCCGGCGCACCTCTTTTCTGTCTGGATGATGCGTGTGATCTGCTGGTTCGTCGAGTAAAGTTTGTTGGCCGCCGAAGCTGCATCGTCTCGTCTGTCGTCGTCTGTCGTCGTCTCGTCCCTGTCTCGTCGCCTCTCGCCAGCCTCGACGTTTGATCCCGACTCACTCCCTCGAAACCCCCAGCCTCCTCTGTCGGCGCTCGACCTCGATGGTGTGTTGGCCGCTGCCATTGGATGCCACGACGAGACGCACGTCCTGTCGACATCCGTAGATTACATCTGCGACGGCACACAGCCACACAGCAACACAATCACGAGAGACGAGAGACCCCTCTCCCCCCTTCTCTCCCTCCCTCCTCTCTCTGCCCACTCCCTCCACTGCCTCCACCCTGTCCCATCCCTCCCTTGAGAACCGCACCGCTCCCGCATCCTCGATGGGCCTGTAGCCCACATACACTTTGTCAAGATGATGGACCTACGGTCTCTGTTAAATTCCAACGATGATGGCGCTGGTAAGTCCAGAGCGAAAGCATCGCCCTCCCAGCCGCATCAGCCGCATACCCTCCAAACACAACCACCTCCCCACGCACCGCATGCCCAGCAAATGCAGCAAGGCCCGCCGTCTACACCCATCCAAAATGGCCCGCCTCAGTTCCGCGACTTTGGCAGCGCAGTGCGTGCCTCGCCTGGCCGCGCCATGTCGATGCACGAATACGGTCCTGGATCTGGTCCTGGACCTGGATCTGGTCCCGGCCCGGGGCCCGGCCATGGCCACGCCCACACGCCGTCGTCTGCTGCCTATGCATCGTCGCCCCCTCCCCTGGGAGGAGGCCCGGGCATGTACGGTTCGCGTCCAGTCCCGCCTCCTCTACAGCCCCCCAACGGTGCCAGCGACATCCGCATGTCGCCGAGTAGCGCTACGATGTCGGGCCCCTCGCCCTACCGACACACTCCCACGAGCTCCATCAGCGGCAGCGCAGGCACAGGCTACTCTGCCTTTCCCCCCAGCCAACCACAGTCGGCTGTCAGCCCTGTGCAGCCACAACCGCACAATCAATACTCGCCCGTTATGAACACGTATTCGCCTGTTGCAACTGCCCGAGAGTATCCACCACAGCCAAGCGCGTCTGCTGTCTACATGTCGGGCCAGCAGCACCCGCAACATCCGCAGCATTCGCAGCTTCCACAGCAGCAGCAGCAGCAGCAGCCACCCATGCCCCAGACGCCGCCCATTGGATCTTCGGGCGCCGGCGCTGCTCACTCGGCCTACCTGCACCAGCGCTCGCAGTCGACGCATTCCCATTCCACGACTACCCCTACCTCGGCCCATAGCCAGCACGCGCCCCATATTCTTTCGTCGGCACAACAACAACAGCCTCCACCCGCATCTCAAACGCAGCCCCCACAACAGCAGCAGCAGCAGCAGCAGCAGCAGCCGCCATACGGCCCTGCCTTCAACCAAGTCAGTCCTCTACTGACACATCGACAAACGCCCTCTGCCCAGTTGACACAGTCGCCCTACCAGCAGCAGCAGCACAGTCCATTTGATTCGAGACATGCATCGCTGCCCCCGACGCCTTTAGGACCTCCCCTGCCCGGCAGGCAGCAGAGAGTACCATCGTCTGGGTCAGGCTACCCTGCTAATCAGCAGCAACAGCAGCAGCAGCAGCAGCAACAACAACAACAGCTTCAGCAACAACAGCTTCAACAACAACAGCTTCAACAACAGCAACAGCAACAGCAGCAGCAGCAGCCGCCGCCGCCGCCGCAGCAGATTATGCCGATGCCAGCTAGTCCTGTTCAGCAGCGCATACCCCCGAGCTCGTATTTTCCCTACCAGTCGCCGCAGCAGACTCACCAAGCGCCCCCTAGTGCGCATGTGTCCCCACGGGCACAGCACCAGCCTTCACTTCCCAACCAGAGTTCGCTGGATCGACGCTTATCGTTTGCAAGCCAAAGTAGCTCTACCGGGCCTGCATCCGTTGCGCCGCTTTTGCCCGTCTCCTACAACAGCAATAGCAATAGCAATAGCATCAGCAACAGCAACAGCGGCAACACCAAGAACCCACTGTCGGCTGACGCTCACCGGCGGTCGCAGTCTCAGAGTTCTCGAGGTCGCAGTGTTAGTGTCAGCCCCAAGACGCGTGTCGCCAACTTGCAGCAAGCCACGACTACACCCCAGGCGAAACCTGGCTCCCTGCCCATGTCTATGCCCTTGCCCATGCCACTACCCGCAACCCCGACGGCAGCAGCGGCGGCCCCTCCCACGGCCATGGACCTCGATAACTCGACAAACCCTTCCTCTGCTACGTTCAACGGACAGACTGTCAAGCGAAAGCTGGATGAGCGCGATCTCAACCCGGACGAGCTAGAACGCAAAGACGGACGGCGTCGAGCGCCATTTGAGAGTGCCAACGGCAAGTTGTTTTCCAAGGGATCAGCATTTCCGACCGAATCGAGGAGTGCTACGATACCCCTGCTCGGAGCAGGTGCTGCGGGAGCAGCAAAGATCGCCCCGAAAAAGCCCAAGAAGCAGGTTTACACAACATTACCCGTCTTCGCCCAGCGATTCGAAGGCGGCCCGTTGAACATGCCCAACTTTATTGTGCACAAGCCCGGCCAGACATATGTGAATGGCGAAAAGGCAGCGTCGTCTAGCGGACAGGCGAGCCGGCCCATGTCACGCCACGAATCGCCCGAAATGGCTCGACAGTCCTTGCCGGGCGCTTCTGTCTCCGGGCCAGCAGATACAGGGTCCGGAGGAGGTGGCGGGTCGATATCCTCATCGTCCGGAGCGGCGGCAGCGGCGGCTGCAGCAGCGGCATCGGCCAACGATGCCCGACTGGCTTTGTTGGGTGCGTGGGAGGAGTCGATCACGGGCGAGAAACCGTACGAGGACCTGTCACGCAAGGTAGCCGATTTTCTGTATCTGAATGTCGTGGGTAACCCGAACATGGCAGAGATCCAGGGACTCGGAGTACAGTTCGAGATTGAAGCAAAGCTGGGGACGCTGATCAGCAAGGACACCAATGAGCGAGTGGCCTTTCCGGTAGCGTCAGAGTGTCTTTTGCAGGACACTGGACGCGTGGCGTTCCGGAGTAGCATGACGGAGGGTCAGCACAAGGCCTTCAACGAGTTCCTCAATGACCTCGTCTGCAAAGCCGATGCGCGCTACCCAGCCAATGCAGGCCGGCTGAAGCCTCGTGTGCCGATTGTCTACAAGCACCGGCGCGAGATTGACCGCTTCTTTGAGCTGCCTCTCGACCTGCAGGAGCGTCTGCCGGCGTGTGTGCGGAACCTTTTGGCGCCGGCGGCACGGCGGCACGGCGTGCGGCTGCGAGTGACGTACGACAAGCAGACACAGCAGGTGCTGGCCAAGATTGTCAAGGCGCGTATCAGCGACCTCAGCATCCACTTTCCCGACGCATCGCTGGACTGTCGGCTGAGCGTGAATCTCGAAATGGCCTGGGAGGGCCCTGTTGAAGAGGTTGAGCGGCTGGCGGAGGCGTCTGGGCGGGATCGGTTGCCCGACCGAGAAAAGGATCGGCTGAGCTACAGCCAGAGCCATTATCAGGTGGATCTGACTCAGGTGACTTACAAGGTGCAGGGACCAAATGTACGTCGTCTCTATTCTTTTTCCTTTTTTTTTGTTTCTCTCTTTTTCCATGTCAACTCACGCTAACTCTCTAGAAATTGGAACGCGATGAAAAAGAGCACGAACTGGAAATTGAGCTGACTGCCGGCATGCTGATTGAGCAGGGCCGGCGGGCAGCCAGCGGTGAGCCGCATGCATACCAGGAGCTTGTGGACGGGCTATTGGACAATGTGCGTATCCTCGCGCGGCGTTCACGGATGTGAGGGGGCGGAGGGGGCGGAAGGGGGCGGAAGAACAGACAAAATGGCGTTTTTGCACTACAACAACTTTTGGTATCATTATATCGGTCATGTTGTTTTTTACTATTTTTTAGTGGAAGGGTCGGAGTGGAATGGAATCAGTCGGTATTGGGGCGCCACCTGGAAGCATTGTCTTCGGTCGTTCTTCCGTCTTTGCTACATGGTATCTCGTCGTTTGTGATTTTTTCTACATTTTTTTTTCTACATTTTACCTCTTTCAATACTTGTTTCATTTAATGATGCCATTGTCACTTGGGCAAAAAAAGAAAAATTGCAACCAAATACGGGTTCATCAGCCATGACTAATGTTGAAAAGAGGTCGATTAGAAATCTGATTGACGGCGGGAAAACCTTGTTCCTGTGGACCACTATATTAATAATACAATCAAGAAGCTCCTAAACTGCCGACTATCGCCATTTATGGGCTTGGCAGCGTCAGAAGCATGAACGCTCGGTAACGCTGGAGCCCGGATAAAACGCTTAGCCCATTCAGGCTCCATATGGTAAGAGGCCGAGAAGGTCGTAGAAGCCTAGAGCAGAAAAAGGAAAGAGAGGCATGAAGCTGGTCTGCGAGTAGAACTGACCATTCTGCTGTCCAAGAGGGCTAGCTCGCCACCACTTGCACAGCCGGTCACGCACAGCTCTCACACAATCCGTACAGCCCCTGAGCGCATCTCGCTCCTGACGCTATCCACCTCTGCGTCGTCATGACTTCTGCCCAGCAGAGACGCCGCCTGTTTTGGAGCTTCCTTGTTGGCTGTCTCTGTCTGGCGATCCCGCCCCTCTTACTGTACCGTGGTGGCCGACTAGGCCGGTTGCCCGGCTTGCCCCATGGGCCTTTCTCGGTCTGTTTCTGTCTCTTCCATGTGATGAAATTTCATTGTCCTGCTGTCATTCTACAGGTATTCCGTACCTTTACCATTGCTCTGTACTATTTAAGGAAGGACCTCCCCCCCTCTACTCCTTCCTTCTCGATCCCTTCTATACAGTACTATTCTACTTTTCTTTAAAGCCAGCACTACCCCTCTTTCCAGACTGCACATATCAACACATTCAACTATTGACACCCATCCTAGACTCTCTTCTCGCCATCCACCATGTCCATCAAGAACATTGCTGTCGCCGGCGTAAGTACCTTACTCATGATGTCATGGATGATGTCATGATCTTCTCTCTATCTCCTTCGCGTGCTCATATGTCTACTACTAGGGTTCCGGAAACCTCGGCCAGTTCATCGTCAAGGAGCTTGTGGCGGCCGGTTTCACAGTGACTCTGCTCACGCGAGCAGACAAGCCCGCACCCGAGGGCGTGGCCGGCGTCAAGGTCGTGGACTACAAGTCGGTCGAGGCGCTGACGGCCGCCCTGCAGGGCCAGGACGGCGTCGTGTCGGCGCTGGGCTCGCTGGCCGTCGGCGAGCAGACGCCGCTGGTGGACGCCGCTGTGGCCGCCGGCGTGAAGCGTTTCATCCCGTCCGAGTTTGGCGTCAACACGCGCAAGGCCCGCGGCACCACCATTGGCGGCGTCCTCGCCCCCAAGGTTGGCACCGTCGACCACCTCATCAGAAAGGCCGACGCCTCGGCCGGCGCCTTTACCTGGACCGGCATCAGCACCGGCCTCTTTTTCGACTGGGGCATCGAGCACGGCCTCTTTGGCTTTGACGTCAAGGCCAAAAAGGCCACCATTTACGACTCGGGCAACGAGCCCTTCCAGGTGTCGACCTTTAGCTACATCGGACAGGCCGTCGCTGCTGTCTTCCGGCAGGCCGGTGAGCACTTTGGCACGGCCGGCGACAAGACGGCCAACCAGTACATTGAGATCTCGTCCTTTACGCCGTCGCAGAACGACCTCCTGCGCATCCTGGAGGCCGAGACGGGCGGTGCGTCCTGGCCCGTGACCAAGGTCAGCACGGCCGATCTGCTCAAGGAGGCGCAGGACAAGCTGGCCAAGGGCGACTTTTCGGCCTTTGTCCAGCTGCTGACGGAGTGGCAGTACAAGGACGGCGCCAAGCATACGGCAGACATTGGCGCGAGCACTGGCGGCAACGCGCTGCTGGGGCTGAAGGAGACACAGGACCTCAAGAGTCTCTTGAAGAGCTGGGTGGCCAAGAATCAGTAGATTTGGAGAGAGAGAGAGAGGCACGTCTCTCGTAGTCTCCAATGATGCGCACATAAAACAATAAAAGAAGAAACTAAGAAACCAAGAAACCACTCTGCCCTGAAAATGTAATGTATCTTGAAAAGATCCTTCAAATAATCCCGAAACTGCCCTGAAATCCACACACGTCAGTCTGCCTCTGGTCCTCCCCACCCCGTCAGAGGCACGACGGTCGGCTCTGGCCCTGACCGCACGACCACCCAGACGACCTCTGTATTCTCGCTCTCGTTGATCACCTGGTGCTCTGTCCAAGCCGGCACAAAGGCAAAGTCGCCCGGTCCGAGTTCGTGGCGTTTTGGCGGTGGTGGCGGCACGGCCGAGTCGCTGTCGGAATGGGCATCGTGGTCATCGGACAAGGTGGCGAGGACGGCGGTGCCGGTGACGGCATAGACGATAGACTCTGCGCTGTTAGGAGGCAGACACGAGACAAGAGAGTGCGCGGAGATAAAAGGGAAAAGGAGAGAGGTCGCCTTACCCTGCTCGGCATTGTGAAAGACGACGGTAGAGCACTGTGGCTTGACCGTCAAGACGGCAGCACACATGCGGTCTGTCTTGTTCACAATGGCTGCGTGCATGGAGACGCCCGTGTGCCGATTCCGCGGGTCACGTGGTATGGGTGGCCGGGATGTCTGTCTCTGCCGTCGCGGTCTCTGCTCTTTTTCTTGTTCTCTTTCTGCTTCTTCTTCTAGTTCATCCTCGCCGTCGGCTCGTCTGGCAGTCCTCGTCTCGACGTCGCTGGCATGCGCGCTCCCTACTCGGTACTGGCTCCTGCCCCTGGGCCGCTCGTCCCCTCTCGGATCTCGACGCTCTTCCTCTGCGTCGACGAGCCGGATGCCTCGAAACTTGTCGGGGAGGCCATCGTCCACCAAGCTGCTGACAGGCGAGGCGGGTCGGATATCGGCGGCGCGGGTGATCTGGACGGAGCCGGGCATGAGCATGGGTAGCAGCTCCTGCACGAGGGCAAAAAGGCCCGCCATGTCGTTCTTGCGCTTTCTGGCGTCGTTCTCGGCCAACTTTGTCTGCTCCTGCCTCGTTTGCAGCCGGTGCCTTCGCGCCGTCACGTGCCAAGTAAACAAGTTCCCTCCCAAAGCGGCTTAAAGTCGTTCCAGTTCCAGGGGTACCCGAGCCCCACGAGCGCTAAAAAGCTGTGACAATTTGCTAACGCTGACTTCTCCACCCCGCCATTCTGTCGATCCTCTTTCGAGCCCCGCCTTCTCAACTACGACACATTTTACTCCATTTCCACTCGATTAGGCTACTGCCAGCCGTGCACGAAAGAAGGTCGAAAAGAGGTAGAGAAGAGGAGAAAAAGAGATAGCGAGGTCAAGAGAACAAGAGAACAAGAAAAGAGCCTTCTTTTCACAGCAAGTCTGCTCTCTTCCACCAGAGACGCCATCATGGAGCACACGCTTGCCACTGTCCTCACAATCGGGCCTCGAGGTAGGTTCGTGACCACCCTCTACCAGTTCTTGGCTAACGCGAGCAGTGCCGGCGGCTCCGTCTGAAAATAAAAATATCCCTCACCTGCCCGGTGAGGTCATTGACCAAATCTTTACATATCTCGAGGCCGAGGACCTCGCCTCGGCCTCTCTGGCCTGCCGTGATTTTCACCACCGGGTTGCAGCGGACAGCGTCTGGCGGAATGTCGTCCAGAAGAATACGCCCGGAGCCGTCGTGACTCGTCCGTACCCCTTCAAGACCTTCCGAGAACTCTTTCTCGCTCATGCGCGGCTCTTGTTCATTCCGCGCGCCAAGGTCTGGTACAGCGGCACCCGTCTGACGGGCAAGATCATTGTGGCCCGCTTCAACCCTAGCGTTGGCTGCATCGAGGCCTTCCAGCTGATCGGCAAGACGTACTCGGTCGGCGGGCGGCCTCGTCCCAACACGCGCTCCCCGATCATTCTTCCCGATCTGCCCCTCCAGCGGGCGCCCGGCGCCAATCCCCTGGCCCGCATCAGCAACATCAAAGTCTCGCTGCACTTGGACCGTACCGTCTTCCAGCGCGACGCCGCGGGCCCCGTGGTCCGTCCTACCGATCCGGGCGCCTTTCTCCATAGCGCCGACGGCAGCACCGTCACCATGCAGGAGGGCGGCCCTTTCGCCACGCAGTTCCCCATCAAGAGCCGCCAGCCACTGCCCGTGAACTTGTGGCCGCTGCTCCCGGCAGGCCAGCGCGACCAGCTGTCCCATTATATCTCGCTGGCGCGCCCCTTGGCGCCGCTCAAAGAGGCCAAGCTCGAAGAACAGAGTTTCTGGCCACCGACTGCCATCCCGGCCAAACACCGGGTTTACTGCCCGTCTGGCGACGACGACCAGGAGGTCGTCCGCCAGATTCTGGAAAATCCTGACCAGAAGGGCCGCTCGTCGGATATTGCCTTTTACCTCCGCTCACGCTTCGAGGTCGTCTCGCATATCCATCAATCCGGGCCCCTGGGCGAGCGCAATCTCGCCCGCACCCATTCCAACCAGATCGACACGTACGCCACCCTCGAGTCTCTCTATTGCAAGCCCACGTCTGCCAAGCCGTACCAGGGCCTCTTTGTGGGCGACTTTGGGGTGCACGGCTGCCAGTTTGTGCTGGTCCACCAGCCCGACTCCCAGCAGCGGGCAATGGAGGAATCACGCAGACTCTTCAGAAGCAGTATCAGAAACGACAACCCTAACAAGAACAAGAACAGTAACGACGACAGAAACAACATCAACCGCATCAAAATCAGAAACATCCTCCACAATAGACCAAATAGAGCCAATAGAAACAGGCCTCCGCCGTCGTATAATGAAGATGACGAAGAGATTGCCACCCTCGAAATGCCGCCGATGCATCAACTTCCGCCGACGCGGCTCATGGAGTCTATCGACAGCCATGGACACTATCCGAATGTGGATGTGTGCGATCCCAGCTGGGCGGCCGAGTTGCGGGCCATCAAGCTCACGGGAGACCCGACCATGCCGCGTGGGCGGTGCACGTTCTACGCGAAATTTCTCAGCGATAATGTCAATGTGGGCGTGGGCGACACGGCGAATCTGGATCTGACTGGCACCGGCCTCGAGGGTGTGCATTGTGTGCGGAGTCAGGGTCAAATGTCCCGGTCCGATTTTGATGAGGGTGAGTGGCACAAAACCATGGAGAGGAGAGACTGGCACACAAGGCTAACACGAAACAGGTCGATTCACAGACAGCCTGCTCTTTCTGGTTTCGCCAGATCTCCTGGTCAACTACTGGACGTCGCTGAAGAAGGTCATTTACTTTCAGCGAGTCGACATTGACGCAGTTCTCAAAGAGAATTAATGGGTTGATTACCATGCCATGACGTCATAGCGTCATAGCGTCATGGTGTCATGATGTCATGAGCATACCATGGCATTGTGGTATTGCTTTTTTTTATGCTTGAATGAGGAACGAACTTTTGGATGGACTCAAATGGTATTGGCATACGTATGGAACATGATTCAAAGAGAAGGTTATAGGCATGGACAGGTGGGCAAGCATGACGCCCGGCATTTAGGATCAGGACAAAAAGGACTTTATTAGGATGGATTGAGAATGGATTGAGAATGGATCGAGGCTCTTTTAGATAGATATACTAGATAGCATTTAATAAAGACATTCCATAGGCATTTTGGTCCACGCCAAGGCACTCCAGCCTCGCCTTAGCGAGATCCACTTTGCTCCGGCTGACGTCAATGTTCTAGTCTTTTGCTCTTGCTTTCAGCCCTTGGATTTCTTTCCCTTTCACACACTCTTTGCTAACAATGTCTGCGACAAATCCGCCCTCAGATCCTCTCTCCACCAACCCCGACGACTACTGGCTGCGGGTCACGGCCGGCACTCACTACGATCCCGCCACGCATGTGCCTGTGCCCGTCAACGCACGGGGCACGCCCGTAGAGCTGCAGGGACCGCGCGCAGACATTCGGCTGAGCGTGCGCATCAGTGGCTGCCCAGACCTCTTGCAGCCGACATTATCAACGACAGCCCCCCCGACAGATCCGACGACAGCCGCCTACTTCCAGGCACCACCACATGCGGCCCGCCGCGACACGTTTAGCATCAGTCTGTGGTTCACGCCAAAAGAAACCGACAGCTCTCGTCAGAAGGACGAGCCAGCCGAGGCGGCAAGACGTCCGGGCATCTCGGGCAGCGACCTGCAGTGGGGCAACAGCCTGGACGCACCCGTCCGCGACCAGCTGCCGTCTGGGCTCATCAACACGGCGCTGCGTATTCTGCGGTGGTGGGTCGATCCAGGACTGGAGGGGGACGCCTATGCCGACGAGCCACACCTGTACGGGCCCGCCCTCAGTTCTTTTAATACGGTGTACGTCGGTGGGGGAGACGAGGCGGACGACGAGGGGGAAAAGGAGAAGAACGAAGACGGCGACGCCGCCCAAGATGGCTGTGATCCTTGGATATCAGAAGGCGGGACGACAGACGGGCTGGCCGTGCGCCGCTCGGCCGGGTGTCCAGACGTGGGCCAGGCAGACGAGGACCCGTATGCTGCTTCGGCCGCTCGCCAAAAGTGGGCGCTGACCGAGGCGGCCAAGAGCCGCTGGGTGTGGGAGTTCGGCCGGCCGTACGGGCTGGACTTTTTCAACGGCTTCATTGATTTTCAGAAGCTGGCCGTCCGGCTGCCAGGCTTCCAACTGGCTCTGCTCCCGTACTGGCGGGGACAAAAGGTTCGGTGCGTATGAGAAGAAAGAAAAGAAGCAGGAAGAGAAGAGGAAGATATGCTGACGATTAGCTATGTTCTGCGCAACCGCACAACTGAGGAAGTCTACCTCGTCGTCGAGATGAGTCTTGTTCCCCGGAAGAGGGGCCAAGAGAAGGGGAATCCAGAGGATGAACTAGTGATGCAGCCAGATGACGTAGAGTAAAGGCAGAACAAGGGACCAACGGACTGAAAAGATAATTCATCGAGACACAGTGGAAGTAAAGGGATCGTCTAGTTGTTGGGGGCGATAAGCAGGAAATTTCAGTGGTAGTAAGCGCTGTAATTACGCAAGTTTTGCCACCTCATAGAAAAATCAAATAATCCAAATAACATAAATACTGGCCTTCTCCCCTCGTATTTCACACCACCAAATCACCTTCAATCATACAGGTACGTTTGTTTTTATACTCGAATATGTCTGTATAATATATGTGTATTTTTATATTGACAAAAAAAATATTTAGGTACGTTGCCTCAGCTTGTGCACCTTATTTTCATCATGGAGAAACTAAGGATCCCCGGCGGGGATTCCTCAGTTCTCTCACCAGCTCCTCTCTTGAGGGTACCGGTGGTGGACATTGGATTGATGGGCTTCTGAGAAGTCCGGGGTGACCAAATCCCTAATCCTTTGTTTTCCCCCGAGCGAGCATCCCCCAGATCCAGGTCCTAATGATAGTTCCTTAGACATATCTAGCGTTGGATTGGCAATCATCACCGGCATGAAATCCCTCAGGGTTGAATCGGGGTTCGAACAGCAGCCCTCTCGAGAGAAGGCTACCACCCGGGATACCGTAAGTGTTACCACTTGACCATTCGGTCACCTCTCTGTTGGGGAATTGGAGTGCTATTCGAACATATACGGGAAAGAACGGATCGGTGGGCGTCAGGGCGTGGCGGGAAGGTGCGAGATGGGCGAGGCAGAGGGAAGGTGCGAAGGAGGGCGGGTGGCTAGACTCGCAGGTCCATCGAGCTTTCCTTACCTAAGCAGTCTATGACGACGGAGAGCTAATCGGCGTTTTCTAGGAAGCCTTTGGGATTCAGTATCTCGTGAAATGGCCAGTCCACCTTGAGCGGTTCAGAGTCCGTGGGAGGCGATGATGAGGACGCAGGTTTCACGGTTCTCCTGGGCCAGTATATCCCTAGTCTCTTTATTTCCCCCCTTTCAGACTGCCGAGGTTTCTGTCCCAAGACTATGATGAGGAGTGCCCAGGGATGGGCATTCCAAGCGTGGCCCTGTGCTCTGAAAAACGTGTTTTTTCTTTCTCAGGGCTATGCTTTCTGAGTCTCTATCATCCAGATCCTTCGATGCCCATATGACTATGATGAGGGACGCCCAGGGATGGGCGTTCCAAGCGTAGCTCTGTGCTCTGAAAAACGTGTTTTTCCTTGCTTAGAGCTGTGTTTTCTGAGTTTCCATTATCCAAATTCTTCTAAACCCTCATTGCGACTATGACGAGGGAACGTCTAGGGATGGACGTTCCAACCATGGCTCTGTTCTCAGAAAAAAAAGATTTTTTCTTGGCTCAGAGCTGTGTTTTCTGAGTCCCTATCATCCAAATATTGTTTACCTTCACACTTGACTATGATGAAACGTGTGGAAACTTGCTCTCGACTCTGTAGATTTGTTTTCTGCTGTTTAAAGAAGCACAGTCTGAATCTAGAGAAAACTAGAGGCCATATTATATTAAATATTGAAAAAATGGCAAGTGTCATTGCTCGTGGCTTAGAATATCAGTGTTTAGGATTCTCACATTTAGCAAATTTATTGACCAACATTCTTGTTTCTTGAATGGCAATACACCCGCGGTAACAAGAATGTCAAAATGATGCTCATGTGTTTCGAATGAATGCTGCCAGGTTTAATACTGTGTATTGTGAGGTAGTGTATGCTATGCCGTGTGATATTGTAAGAGGGAAGAGGCCGTGAAGGGCATGTTGGTTGTCATTTTATATAAGAGAGAACATTGGTTTCAAAGACCCCTAAACCATTCGTCCAGCTGGCGTCATATATTATCCTTTTCAGCCAGTCGTTTCCGAGCTTCCTGTCTAGTGCTTGCAACTTCCACTCTCAAAACTTTTCTATTCTTCCTCTTTACAACTGTAGTCTTTTGACTTACTGGGAAGGTCAATTTACTTGTCTCTGTCAATCTTCATTACCCACCATGGATCTTTCCGGCTCCGAGAACACAGCGTTGGAAACACTAGACACTGGCTGTCGGACTTGGATAACTGCCGAGATTCTGGCAGCCTCGGAAATGGTCCAATACGTTGATCGATGATTGTGCCATAACTAATTTTTGTCCATAATGGATGGGTATGGGTGGCAGATGATATGGGAACTAAAACTGCACATCCCGAAAGAGCGTCAAAGGTGGCATCCACCGGCTGTCACTCTGGCTAGCAAGAGGAGGGGCAGCAGGAGCAGGAGCAGGAGTGCAGGACGGTGGTTGAAATGCTTATCAGAACGGCGGCAAACATTGGCCAGATTAGGAAGAGCGGAAAAGAGCGGGAAAGAAAGACTGTGCGGACGAGAAGCGCGGCTGAGACGACTGCCAAAGTCCTGTCAGTGGGTCTACGGAGTAGGAGCTGCAGCGAAAACGAGAACTACCGCAAACAAGCATTGCGGGAATAACGCAGTTTCGAGTCGGCGGTGTACAAGTGTGGGTGCAGACAGCAGGTACTGTCCGGGAATAAGCAGGCCTTGGCTTCCCCGCCTCACCGACGTCCAGCTCTATCCGCACGCTAGGACGGATTGATCATGGTGCTTCCCCGTACAGGTTTCTCACTGATTGCTGGTTCTCGTTTGGGGGGGGGAGGGTTCTACGTACATTGTACGCTGTACTGCGTAATTTTCCAGTTCTCGCTTTTCGGTGCGGCAAGGTTGCCGTCCGGACAAGTGCTAGTGTCCGCGACCGATAAGCTGGCTCACGGAAGTCCAGGCAGAGGAAGAAACTGGCTTCCAACAGACACGACAGAGAGGACAATGGAAAGATGGGATTCTCTGCCGGAATCGGAAACTGGCTTACAGCAGTCTTTGTGCCGGGTTTAGCGACAAAGACGGGCGAGTGCCCTGTAATTTTGTGTTTGTGTGTTTCTGCAGGCCGTCTTTTACAGCGTCTCCACCGCTGCCACAGCTCCTCAGCAGCAGCTCCGTAATAGGCGCCTTATTCCCGGACGTCACATCCATTTTAACATTGTCTTCAACGTCCTTTTCTCTGGCTGCTCATGTATTAGTCTCGTTTTCTTGGGGGGTTCTCTTGGCCTTGCTTACTTTAGAGTCTGTAATTTCTCCTTTTTTCATGTCTTTTTTTTCAACTGCTCCAACATGCCTCCCAGGGATTCATAGACTGAATCTTCCTCCTCACATTCGCCATCCCCCTTCTCCTTCCCTTGTCCTTTCTCTTGATCTCCTGCTTTTCTGTTTTTTTCTTATTTTCCTCCAGGCATACCTCTTGTCTCTTTTCACTCTCATAGCTCTGCCACTCGTAATACCCAATGGCCTCGAGACCGGGAGAGTCATCCCGGCCAAAGACGAACCATGGTAGACACAGCCTGGATGAGAGAGACGGGAGAGATAAGGCGTCCTTTGTGGGCAGCTGTCGACAGGTGTCCGGCTCAGACACGAACAGTGAGATGCAGGTCGAGCAGGACGAGGACGTCGAGGATGTGGACGTCAGAGACCCCAAGGCGGGCGAGGCAAGAGACGCAGCCTTTGCCACCAGGATGACGAGGATCCTCAGCAGGACGAGAGACAAGAGGGAAAGGAACCGGGGCCGAGACAAGCCGCCAGACCACTCTCTGCTGGCCTCGGCCATGGACATTGAATACCGCTACTTCTCCTTCACCACGCCGCTGCCGACCCCCAACACCACGTCGGCCCTCTCTCCGGCACCACCACCTCCGCCACCGCCCGACCTCAGACCCTATATCGACCCCCATCTGTGGCCTGACAGGCGCAAGAACATTATGCTGGCGCTGTCCTGCATCGCCACCAGCCTGGCAGCCTACTCGGCCGGCTCCTTCTCGCCGCCGTCACAGCGCATGGCGGAAGCCTTTGGCCGCTCCCAGATGGCCATGCTGTGTGCCGGCATCACCGTCTTCTGTCTCGGCTTCGGCCTGGCCCCCATGCTCCTGGCCCCGCTGTCCGAGACCAACGGCCGCTACCCCGTCTTTGTGGTCAGCGGCATCGTGACCGTCATTGCCCACATCATGAGTGGCACCGCCCCCAACTACGCCACCATTATCGTGGCCCGCCTGCTCGTCGGCATGGGCAGCTCCGTCTTCAGCACCATGGTCGGCGGCATCATTGCCGACATGTGGCATGCCGCCGGCCGCAACACGCCCATGGCCCTCTTCAGCGGCTTCGTCCTCATCGGCACGGGCATCGGCCCCCTCGTCTGCTCCAAACTCGTCTACCACACCACCTACCCCCTCAACCCGGCCGACAGCCCGACCAACGACAGCCTGACGGCACCCTGGCGCTGGGTCTTTTGGCACCAGGCCATTGGCAATGCCGTCCTGCTCGTCCTGCTCGCCACCTTTTTCAGCGAGAGCCGAGGCTCCGTCCTGCTGTCACGCAAGGCCGCCGCCCTCAACCGCTGGTATGAGCAGCTCGAGGCTCTTGGCTACTATGGCGTCTGGATGCTGTCCGAGACGGAGGACGGAGATCTGCCACAGGATCCCCAGATCCAGCAGATCCAGCAGATTCAGATGCAGGAGATGGAAGACAAAGACATCTGCCCGGCCACGCTGCACCGTGTCCGCTGGCTCGTCAAGGACGACGAGGACCGCACGACCGTGCTGCACATGATGGCCGTGTCCATGTACCGGCCCTTCCACATGCTCTTCTCCGAGCCCGTCGTCTTCTTCTTCTCGCTCTGGGTCTCCTTTGCCTGGGGCCTCCTCTATCTCCAGTTCGGCTCCACCTTTCTCGTCTTCCAGAGCACCTACAACTGGAACATGGAGGTAGCCGGCCGTGCCTTTTCGGCCCAGATGGTCGGCGGCGCCATTGCCACCGCTGTCGGCATCACCCAGGACCGGCTGCTCGCTCGCATCGCCCCCCGGATCCTGCCGGCCCGCTTCCATGACCCCACCATCCCCGAGCGCCGTCTCTATGTCGCCTGCATCAGCTCTGTGCTGCTGCCCATTGGCATGTTCATCTTTGGCTGGACAGCCCGCCCCGACGTCCACTGGATCGCCCCCATGTTCGGCACGGGTCTCGCCACATTCGGCATCTTTGCCGTCTACCTCTCCACCTTTAACTACCTCGCCGACGTCTACCACCGCTTCGCCAGCTCCGCCCTCGCCGCCCAGAGCTTCTGCCGGAACATTATCGGCGGCGTCTTTGCCCTCCTCACCCGGCCCCTCTTTATCAACCTCGGCACCCCCGCGGCCAGCAGCCTTCTGGGTGGCGTTGCGCTGCTGCTCACGCTCGTGCCTTGGGTCCTTGTCTTTTTTGGTCAGCGTATCCGCAGCCGCAGCAAGTTTGCCATGGTCAGTTGACTTTTCCCCTTTTTCACTTTACCCCCTCATCTAACTCGCTAGGCTTTGAATGAATCATAACGATAAAACGGTAACACGGAAGCATACATATACTTGGATAAAAGGAAAGGATGCATACCACGCGTTGATTTAGCGGCGTTTTCTCTGTCTTGTGTTGCTGTCTCGGTCATCGGTCAAGACGCGATGACCTTTTCAGGCGAGGGTACTGGCCATTTTGTGCCGTCTAGATTGGAGACTGCCCAGCAGTGGACAGCGGCACCCATCTACTTTGTTTCTTTTTTCCCCTTGTGTTGTCATAGAGGGTTAGAGGATCTGTCATGGAAGGTAAAAAGTTGGATATTTTTGAATTCTGAAGCGCCTGGAAAAGTCTGTCCTATTCCGAAGCAGGGCGAATCAAAAAGGAACACATGCGTCATCCTGTTTGCTTACATGAGATCACGTGAAATGAATGGCACATGTAGCCTCAAAGGACCGATTGGAGAAAAAAAAAGAATTCAGACCGTGAGAATATGCTCGATCCGGTCTCAGAACATTGAGCATGCATGGCTTAGGAGAGAGGCAGGGATTGGATCTAGTTCGGGGTCTCCGTAAAATGACCGTTGCATTGGCTGGCGAGTGTGTAGTTCGAGACAGGCGACATGGCCGAGAGACTATGAGGTGATGATATTGTTCTTGGCCTGCCATGTCATTGTCGATGACGAGTTCTCAGACGTGGATATTCGCATACAAATGGATTAAATCAGAAGAGAGAGGTTACTCTTTCCACCGTCCGGCTGGAGTGCCAAGATGTCGTCCAAGCGTAATAGTGCATCTATTGCCAAAAAAGACTGATTGCTAGTTCCTTACCATCAACATACGAGCAGAGATATCTCTCCTTTCTTAAGCTGGTGGTACGCACTGCAACCTATAAGGAGCATCAGCTGCGTGGGGTGGTGGCACTTCGTCATACACTAAAGAGCACGTCTTCGTCCGACGCCGTGGTGTCATCCAGAGACGCAAAGCCAAGTATACGACTATCATGAACCCACACCGTATGCATACGCGAGAGCTGTTGACCCAATAGAATTTGTCCATGGCCAAGATTGTATTTAAAGAAGAAGAAGGCCCTGTATGGCAGGACGGAGCATGTTTCCTGGGTACGAGTGAAAGGAACCGAGAGACAAGTTTGGCTGACAGCCGGATAGAGACATGGGTATCAAAATTGCTGAGAAGCCTGAAACAAAGGCAGTTGCCTTTGCGCTGTCTGACAAGGCAGCTTCGACACAGTCGGACAACACACCCACCGATGAGGAACCTCATCAGATCGATCCGAAGGAGGAGCGGGCATTTGTGCGTCCAAGACGGTTGACTCCCCCCCCTCCCAGAAGACCAGACGCAGCATAAGATGGCTACCATGGATCCAGGGGCTAACGGCTGCAGGTATGGCGGCTCGATCTGGGGATGCTGCTGATTGGCTTTCTCGGCTACACCTTTAAATACATTGACCAGAATAATATTGCAAGTCTTTTCTCTGGCATTTCCAATATCAAAACATGCACATCGGCTAACACGGCATGCAGAACAATGCCTACGTCTCCGGCATGAAGGAAGATCTCGAGCTGTATGGCAACGAGCTCAACTACTTTACAACCTACTTCAAGTACGTCTGCAGACTTGCTCCCTCAGAGGACTGATACTAATGGCGCGCATCACAGTATTGGCTACATGATCATGCTGTATCCATCCTGCGTCATCGTGTCCCACATTGGCCCTGAAAAGTGGCTGCCGGCCTGCGAGGTCATCTGGGGCATGCTGACCTGCTGCCTGTCCCTGGCCAAGTCCGCCAAGACGGTATATGGACTGCGCTTTCTCATTGGCGTCTTTGAGGGCACCGCCTGGCCCGGCTACATTACCATTATCAGGTACGCCAGCTGAGCATGGGGATTTTTAACTATTGCCGTGCTAAACAGGTGACAGTCAATGGTACATGCCGCACGAGATTGCCTTCCGCATGAGTCTCTACAATATCGCCCAGCCCACGGGGGCCATGATGTCTGGAGCCATGCAGGGCGCCCTCGCGACGAATCTCAATGGTGTCCTCGGCCGCTCTGGCTGGCGGTGGGCGTTTATCATTAATGTCTGAGAGATGCAAACCTCCTTTCCTTCCTCGGTGCCATTGCTGACGTCGTGTCTTTTCAGGGGATCTGTACCATTTTTGTGGCTCTCTTGGCCTTTGTGCTTCTTCCAGGATATGTAAGTCTTTTTCAGAGCGACGAGAGAATGGCTATTTTTTTGCGTCTTTTTGCGTCGTTGGTCTTTTGATAGCCACCAAGCTCAACTTTACTGACAAATTAGCCCGAACGCCCCAACCCTCTGTCCCAGATATACATGAAGCCTCGTCATATTGGTATGGTGTGCATACCCTAAAATCAGGGTATCTTCATGCTCATATCTCTCTTGTCTCTCCTGTAGATATTGCCCTTGCTCGTGCTCGACGCGTCAACCGAAAGGCCCAGAAAGGTATCACGCCAAAGAGCTTCTTCCGCTGCTTCACCTTTTGGCAGCTCTGGCTCGTCGCACGTAAGAATAGTCTCTTGCCGTTCTAGACAGACAATATGCTGAACAACGTACAAGTGACCTGGCCCATTGCCGGAAACACACAGCCCTCCAGCTACTTCAACTTGTGGCTCAAATCACTGACGAACCCCGACGGATCCAAGAAATAGTGCGTTCTGTGACCCCCTTCTATTTTGACTGTGGCTGACAAGATGAAGTTCTGTCGGCATGCTGAATTATCTCCCCATTGCCGGCCAGGCCATCCAGCTGGTGGCAGAGCTCTTGTTTAGCAGACTGAGTGACTTTTTCGGTACTCGACTGCCCTTTCTGCTGCTGAACTCGGTATGTCGATATACCGTGAAACGAACAGGAAAAAAAATGGAAGAGACAACTCACCGTCTAAAAGACTTTTAGCATCACCTCACTCGTGATCCTCATCATCCGCCCCAGCAATCAGTCAGCCTACATGGCCGGCTGGTACATGAATTACATTGGAGCGTACGTTCGCACCCGCCCGCCCGCCTTTTCCAGGAACCTGCTGCTGACCCTCCAGGACATCCACCATGCTCCTCTGCTCGTGGGCGGCAACCCGTCTGCAGCACGAGCCAGAAGTGCGCACCGTGCTCTTTGCTAGCGGCACGATCCTTGCCTACCTGCTCAACGCCTTTGTTCCCCTGGCAGCCTATCCCGCCCGCGAGGCACCGCACTGGCGCATTGGCGCCAAGCTGTACATTGGATTCGCATCGCTGGCGGTCGTGCTGTTCATCACCATCCACGTGCTCTTCCGACGCGACGAGAAGCGGTCCATAGAAAAAGGTGATTCCGAATGGTCCACCTCGCCAGCGTCCCGACTCTATACCAAGCTGAAGGCCAAGGCAGGACGATGAATGAAGAAGAAGCTGGGGTTTGAAGGACCGAGTCTGGATGTCTTGACATTATGGGATTCCCCGTTCATAAAATATAGCATCATGCCAATTAGCAGTTATTCTATATTGATCAATGCCAGATCGCACGTCTATTTACTTTTATGAACCGGATACGTATATATATACAAGAAAAGGTTGGCAAATCATGAGACATCTTATTTACAGAACAAGGGACGCCATGACCACAGCCACGAGAGAGGCACCCAGAGACGACAGACCCATGGAAGAGGCTGCAGAAGCAGTGGTAGTACTGCCAGAGCCGCTGCTGCTGTTGGAGCTGCTGGAGCTGGAGCTGCTGTTGGCGAGCGAGGCAAAGCCGACCCGCAGCTTCTCGGCGTCCCAGACGGTGTAGTACTCCTTCAGCAGAGGGCTGCCAATGGTCCAGAAGGGCAGGCCGACGTCAATGGGCTCGGCCGGGCTGAGGATGACGGCCTGGCAGATGCCCGGCTGGCCAGGGAACTCGCCGAGGTTGAAGCTGCCAGCACGTGCCATGCTCACAAGCACGGCCGAGTCGGTAGGTGACGCGGCCTCGGCGTCGGCCAGCATGAAGGTGATATTAGCAGGGGCAACGGCGTCGAGGACGTCGCAGGAGGCACCCCAGGAACCAAGGCTGTCAATGGGCCGGATCTCGGAGGAAATGGCGGCATAGATGGCCGTGACCGTCTCGTTGTCCGGGCCGAGAATGTACGAGGTGCCCGAGTCGAGCAGGGCCACCGACGACAGGTTGCTGTAGACGTACGAGCTGCTGCCAAAGGAGATGGACGGCGCCGAGACGATCCACTCGCCCGCCAGCGAGACGCCGAGGCCGAACAGCGGCACATAGTCAATTTCACCCGTGAAGCGCGACGTGTTGACGCCACCCAGGATCAGCTCACCGCCGGCGTCGGTGGCATTGTTGCCGGCATTCATCTGCAGGCCAAAGACGGCGCTCGAAATGGCGCCTGTCTGGGCGAGGCGGTGGAAGTAGGGCGAAATGTCGGCAGTGGATGTAGAGTTGTTGCTGGCGGTGCTGTTGCTGGTGGTGCCGCTGTCGAGGCGGCTAAAGTTGGCCACGGGCGGCAGACCGAGAATGCCGTCAATGAGGCCGTCCATGCTAAAGTCGTCACCGACCGTGTCGAGCACGAGAAAGGCCTGGTTCTCAATGGCCAGGGCCGATCCGCCGAGGGTGACCGTGTCGGAGACGACGTGACCGCTGCCAATGGTGGAATTTCCGGTCGCCGGGACGTTGTTGCTGCCCGTGCCGAAAGCAACAGCAACGGGGTCAAGACCGAGGTTGGCCTTGCTCGTGCTGCTGGCCGAGGCATTGTACTGGTGAGGACTGCTCAAGCAGGCGGTGCAGTCGTAGCTGGGCAGGAGAAGGTCAAACGAGCCGGTGTCAAAGAGAACGGAGCTTTTGGAGAGTCAGCCATGACATTGTATTCTGTCGAGACTGGGACGGGGGCTGTTTTACGTACAACTGCTGCGGAGGTGTACCGACCTCAATGGCGCCGTACCACTGCAGGTCTGTGGTCCGGATCCAGTCGGACAGGGGGACGGAAACGGTGCCGTTGACGCGGTCAGCCCGGCGCTGGGTCCGGAGCTGAGACCGAGAGGCTGCCTGGCGGGCAAAGTGGATGGCATCTCGCTTGGGCGTATGGAGAGGGACAGAGATGGTAGCTGCGCTTGCCGTGGCAGCCGTGGCCAGAAGGAGGGAGGAGGCTGTGAGCTTCATTATGAGTGGAGTCGGGAGAAGGAAGAGTGAAGGCGGAGAGAGAGGTGAGGAGAGAAATGATGAGATCGGGCTGCTGACCGCCAGTCTTTTATCATTTCAAAGGTCTGCTGAGCTTTCCTCAAAACGGCTCATGCCACAATCCTGCCAGGGACTCGTCGTCCCTGGCTCATTTCATTGCATGTTTTTGACCCGATGAGATTGGATTGCCGATCCAATTGCCCAAAAGAGAGTCGACAGGTGGATCCCAGTACCCTTAACAAGTAGGGCACTGCTAGGCAGAGACATTCTTGTTGCTATTCTTGAAGCGCTTCAGCCACAAAAAGTCGGGGACCGCATCAGGAACAGCACTTTAGGTTAACTCGGAGTACTACATCGGAGTACTACATCAGACTGCTACGCGTACTCGTATGTCGGGGTGCTGTAAAGATTTATTTTATATGAAGCTTATACTTTAGGATTGAGTTTAGGTTCTTACAGTAATGTTTAAGAATGAAAATAACAAAATAAAAATACATCAAACTCCAAATCATAATAAAAAAGATGCAGAAATCAGAAATGCATGATACTATCTATTTCCGTACACTATATATGTATTTTCTTGTGAGATCGTGAGAACTGTCGTGGTGCGTGTTACTATGTAGAGTATGGAGATGGAGAGGAAGCTAGCAGTGTCGATTGCAATAGAATTTGGTGAGAAGGATTCAAACCGTTGCAGTTTAAGGATTGCCTGTTACCTTGTAGGGCACAATTAAGCGGAGCTTTTTGGAAAGGCATCTAACTTCTAGCGTGAACGAGTACGTAACAGCTACCACGCAGCCCCCTAATTAGCGCCCAGGCAACGGTTAAGAAAAAAGAGGTTCCTGAAACGCGTCTATGGAGACCTTTCTCACACGATGGTGGATCTACATAGTATTGAGCCTCGGGAAATACAGTTGGCTTTGACGATATATGCCTAGGACAAAGTTGTATTTGACGAATGCTGTTACAGTAGGCAGAACAGAGTCGACCTCGCTTGGAATAAGACTTCTTTTGACTACTTTTATTGGTGAGATCAGCATTCGATGCCGTAAGAATCTCACCTTCCAAGTCATGTGTCTGGTTTGTAACTTTGTTAAATCCATGTATCTAAATTACGTACAATTATTCTGCATTGTTAGTTCTGATCAAATGATATGTTTATTTCGTGGATTGTCAATAAAAGTAGTGGCAGACACAATACAGAGTAAGGGGCCAATATGTGATTCTGACCGTGATTTAGCATTCTGACTATTGTTGTTTATCCAGGATTCATTTTCAAAGCAAGTGACCATGGACTCTTTCATGCACCGTTTACAGGCCAAGCCTTCTAGCCACCTCTCGGAACCCATCCTCTGTCTGCCCAATCCACAGATCTACAAACCCCCTGGCGGCCATGTAACGCTCGTCGTCCGTCGCCCAATCTTCCTCGCCGGGCCTCTCTACGTAAATCGTGCGCAAGCTATTCTGATGTGCCGCTGTCAGGTCGTCGAGATGTGCTGCCACCATGGCAATCTCCGTCGGCTCCACCCCGAGTTTCTTTGCCGCACCCAGGTACACCGATGAGTGCGGCTTGTACGCATGGAAATCAGCCGCCGATGTGATGTGCTGGAATCCAAGCGAGCCAAACTCGTTTAGGTCATGCAGCAGTGACTGGTTCCCATTGGACAGCGTCGACGTGACAAGGCGCTTGCCGAGCTGCTGCAGACCCGCTGCCGAATCCTTCCAGGGAACCAGATGGTGCCAGACGAGACTCAGATCACGCAGCACGTCAGGAGGGAAGAGACCGGCCAGCTGCCATCGTTCGAGCTGCTCGACGAGACTGTCGTAGTGGTGAGTATCAATGTCCTTCCAGGGCGTCACGCCGGGCACAAAGCCGCGAGTGAAGACGCCGTAGGATTTGCGCCACTCCTGGGCGAACCGGGCAACATCGTCCTTGGTCAGCGATTTGGCACGTGATAGAACATCCGCGGGTATGGTGGCAGACGGCGTCTCTGTCGCTTTTGACAGGGCTCCCGCAAGAGCCTGTTCGACCGAAGAGCGCCAGTTGACGGTGGTGCCAAAAACATCAAACGTTAGGGCCTTGATCGAGTTGAGAGCCGGTGGTGCAGACATGCTGTCGGATAGCCGAGATGGGAACCGAGTGTAGATGTACTAGGCAAGTGGGAATCAGAAAGGGCGCAGAGAACAATGCGGAAGTTCGTCACGGGTAGGCGATTGCATGACGACATTTCTGTATCTCCACTTGGCGCCGCGGTTGGGATTTCTCGGCCGACTACTCCGTATGTAGCCTACAGGAGGGTCCACCTTTCCATTGCATGTTGTCTGGCATACAAACTGATGCTCTCTCACCGGGATACGCGCCCAATTCAGGACCCAACTCGGTTGAATACTTCATCTTTTGACACGCGTTAGACTCGTTGTTATGAATACCGAGGGACTCTTATCGAAGCTTCTCGCCATTGTATCTTGAAAACATCAAAGTCTTGTCGAGTAGATTGTATAAAGCCTCGGCTTTGTCATTGCCATTCATACGTGTCAATTTCTCGGAAATCCCGGAATATATGCAGTCATTCCATGACCTAGGGAACGTCTGCGACTTTTAAAGTTTGAACATTGGAATAATCGAGATATTCTTAGTAACATAACATACATTTGCCGGGGGCGATATTCACTTGAAGGGATAAATAGACAATACAACATTCAAATTGCCGAGACGATTCATTTCCGTTCTCACCCACAAAACCCAGAAATATCAGCGTCAATTTTATCCGCATAGTGGGATGTCTGCATAGTTCTCAAGATCAGGTCCTACTACCCAACGGCTGAGATAAGGAGAATAAAAATAGCTCGGTGCATCCAGAACATGAGTCCCAAAACCCCGATCTCTCATTCCGGTGCCTAATATCTCCCGACGACCACCCTCCCACACCCCGAATCGGATAATTCTGAGCTGGGTCGACTTGCTACCTTTATAGTACACATCTTACTATCCTTGCAAATGAATGCTGCTGCTACAATGGCCAAATGTCTGTAGAGGGGGGAGTGGGCTATAGGACCATGTGGCTTGGTCTGTCTATGCTGACCACCCGAGAGTCTCTCACACATCATCCGGTCCACATACTATGCGAGTGGATAGAACAAATTTTCTTGATTTATTTTTATCTTTACTATCCTCTTCCTTGCACGCGCATTACTGACAATCATCCTCCGTGATTCACGATGCTCAGTTGTCTGGCCTGGGTAGGTATACTGGCCAGGCTTGCTCTGGCACAGACCAGAGCGAAATCATGGACAGGCTGGGACTGGTGGGTGCTCTTGTAAACGAAATCATGAGAAAGGGGTACGCTGAGGAGACTGACAAGATAGCTGTAAACCAATCTGTTCCAATGGCAACTTGAATATGGAGCTGGTCACATCCAGGTAGGAAAAGGTGAAACGCTCGAGGTAGAGACAGACACGGTAGCTAACGCCTTCAACAGGGGCATGGTCCACGTCTGCGATAAGAACAACAAGGTCCAGGATCTCTACCCCGGCCTCTTCGCCGTCACCGGCTGTGCCAACGGCGGCACGGCTTTTCTGTGTGACAGTTTCCAGCCAGTGCCCGTCAGCGACAAGCTCTCGTACGGATTCGCCATCCAGGTGACGGACCGCCAGAACGAGGACAACCCCAACTGCTGCAAGTGCTACAATGTCACCTGGACCTCGGGAGGTGCTGCCGGAAAATCCATGGTCGTGCAGATCCTCACGCCCGGCGGCAGTGGCGGCAACGTGACACGCAACGATCTGATTATCCTCACTCCGGGCGGCGGTGCCGGGGTCTTTGACGGCGGCTGCTCGCGCCAGTACGGCAACAACTACGCATGGGGCGACGTGCACGGCGGGGTGACGAGCCGCGAGAGCTGCGAGAAGCTGCCGAGCAACCTGCAGGGAGGTTGCTACTGGCGCTGGAACTGGGCGCGCGGCGATCTGATCCAGTGGGATATTCAGTATGATCAGGTCACCTGTCCCTCGCGGCTGACGGACATTTCTGGGTGTGCAGCCAAATATCCGTGAAGGAAGATGTAAGGAGACGTTCTCGTGTGTAATTTTGTCCTAGATTTCAATGTATAATCGACATGTGCAGATTGTCTATTTGTCAAAGAGGCGGACTTATACCAAGCAAATGTGTGCCGGCTTCTACGGCAGGCTGACCGCATTCTAAGACATTTTGAGAAATGCAACTCATTCACAATACCGGGGGCCAACATCCGGACTTCTCCCGAGCCGAACTTACAGCCGGGACCCGCAGCACTAGCAGATGACCGGTTTCGGAGGGTGGTTGAATTTTCCGTCTATCAGGCCTAGAAGAGCGTAGCGCGGCGAAGAAAGTGATAATGGAGAGGCTTGACGGAATGATGGAACTTGCGAGATTGAAAAGAAGAGAGAGAATATGAACACAATGACGGCTGGAAAAAGAATACAAGGGGTTGAGCCCTTATCGGCAGATGCCAGCCAACTGATGGAGCCAGAAAAGAGCCCACAACTACCTGAGGGCGAACTGTCGAGGAAGAAGACGGCCACAGCAGAGACCGTTCCCATCTCGGGCGAAGAGACGACAGCAGGAGAGGGTGCAGTCGCTTCTGGCGAGGACGAGGCCGAGGCCGACGATAGCGGTCCCTCCAAGACGGGTCTGCCGTTCTCCAAGGCCCGCTGCATCGCCCTCGTGGCCACAACGGCGGGTGCCGGGTTCCTCAATGTCCTGTCACTGCAGGCAGGCGTCATCATCCTCCCCACCATCAGCCACGAGCTCAACATCCCAGAGAGCCGGGCACAATGGGTCCTGTCGGCATACACCATTGCCTTTGGATGCTTTCTGTTGATCTGGGGCCGCGTGGCCGACCTCTATGGCAAGCGGCCCGTCTTCATTCTAGGAAGTGTCTTTGTCGCCATCGTCACAGCCATCAATCCGGTGCTCACAAACGAGATTGCCTTTGATTTATTCAGGGGCCTCCAGGGGTTTGTATGCATTCCTCTGCGCCTGTGCATCTCATGGTCTGACTGAGTACTGATGAGAGACGGCAGGGAGCGGCGGCCAACGTCCCGACCGCCATTGGCATCATCGGCGTGACCTTTCCGCCGGGAAAAGCCAAAAACTATGCCTTTAGTGCCTACTGTGCGTGTTTTTGATTATAGAGAACAGACGAGGATATTGCTGACCCCCATCACAGCCTCGGGAGCGCCACTCGGAGCTATTTTCGGCAACGTCTTGTCGGGTCTCATTGCCAGTTACACGAGCTGGAAGTGGGTGTTCTGGGCCCTGTCGATCATGTCGGCCGTGGTGGCGGTGGCTGGCGTGTTTGTGATCCCGGAGCTGCCCGAGACGCGCACGCCTGAGGAGCTGGCCTCGCTGTCGCTGCTGCACTCGGTGGACTGGGCAGGCGGCATGATGGTGACCATTGGTCTGATTGCGCTGCTCTTTGCACTGACAGAGGGCAACATTGTCGGGTGGTCGACCGTCTGGGTGTCCATGCTTCTCGTGATTGCCGCGCTGCTGCTGGGCATCTTTGTGGCGTGGCAGCTCTACCAGGAGCGGCACATGCCCTCCCGGTCGCCGCTCATGAGGCTCTCCATGTTCAAGGGCAACCGAGCCTTTCTGGCCTCTGTGGCCATTATGGGCCTCTTCTTTGGCGTCTACAACGACTTTGCCGTCTATGCGACCTACCTCTGGCAGGACTACGAGGGCCTCAGCACCGTGCAGACTATGCTGCGCTTCCTGCCGGGCGCCGTGACGGGCGTCATCGTTTCCTTTGCTGTGGCCCATCTCATTGCACGTGTGCAGACCTACCTGCTGCTTGCCGTCGGCCAGGTATGCCTCTGTATCAGCCTGCTGCTGGTCTCGGTGCCCATTCCAGACGGCACCACCTACTTTGCCTATGGCTTTCCCGCCATGGTCCTCAGCGTCGTGGGTGCCGACACCTGCTGGCCGTCTCTGATGCTGTTTACGTCGAGCAGTCTACCTGCAAAGTAGGATCACTCGATTTCCCTTGTCCCCTCTGATCGTTCCAGTCTGTTTTTGGTGTGTTAATTACTGACAGACTCGTCTACACAGAGACCAAGCCATGGGCGGCGCCATTATCAACGCCGCGGGCCAGACAGGCAGGGCTATTGGGCTCGCCATTACGACTGCCGTGCAGATGAGCGTCACGGCCAAGGCGCGTGGTATACCGGTGGAAGAGGTCGGCGCCATTGAAAAAGGCGAGCCTGCATCAATCAAGGGCATCCGTGCAGCAAACTGGTTCAACTTTGGCTTGGGCCTGTGTTGCGTCGTCATTTCGTTCTTGTCTCTTCGCGGGTCTGGGATTGTCGGCAAAATTCCCGGCTTGCCACAAAGGCAACCAGTTCTGCGGGAGAGAGACGTGGAAGAGGGACGGTAGAGAGACACTTTTCACTCGGTAGAATAGATGGGTGGATAGACTGGTTGTCTTATACCTCATACCCCTAGAAATATCCTAGATCATAAATATGGTGGCCGGTAGCTGTCCCTCGCAGAAATATGTGACTGAGATGTATATATCAATGCTTCATCTGCGAGGCGCTCTCGAGCAGCCACTCGATATAATGAATTATATACAGTATACATCCTGGGGCAGCACGATGCTAGAGTACGAGTATATTTGGCCTGGCATTAGTTGTGTCCGATATTTACATATTGTAGGCCAGAAGATCCAGGGTGTGAATATGACATGGAAGAGTATGGAAGGCCGGCACTCGCTGCTTACAGACTTTCATTCTTGCACCATCTTGGGCAAGATGCGTCCTTTACAGGCAACCATGGCCAAGCTGTCGACACCATATGCCACGCTCGGCCGAGCTGCCTACACTGCAGCCATGAGAGGCATCCTTTCGGTGTGTTACCTCTTTATGGTATATCAAATAAGAAACGAGCCATTTTCAGAGTTCTAGCCTCTAAAAGCACTTTTATGCCGTCATCGTTTTCAAGAGTGTAGAGAACTCGCAGGCTGCGCAATTAAGCTTAGAGCACGTGCAAAAAAAAATCCAAAAAAAAAACAAACATCTGAGCCTGATTCGAGGCCTCCGCTCCCTTTTTTCACTGGCGGGAGCCAAGTTCGCGGCACGGGATTCCGAAAGAAGATAGTCAGGCTCATGACCTACGCACATGCTGAACAGCTGCTGAGCATGAAAGGACTGCGCAGCTCGTAGCTCGCAGCTCACAGCTCGCAGCTCATAGCTTGCAGTGTCTTTTTTTTTTTCTTCTTCTTTTTTTTTTCACCATGGGTGGGCGTGTTCAGTACTTTCGAGTCGGACAGCGGGTACTCTGTCCTCCGTCCACACCACTTGGTACTACGGCGTACGGAGTACGCATATGCACGACCAAGTTCGTTAACTGTCGGTCGGTTTTGGATGTTTACTTCCTTGTCGAAAATGTAACCACAGGGGTCACACATACCAGGGTTCTGGTTCAACATGCAATTTCAGCTGAGAGATAAAGGCTCAGAGTCACAGATGATACCCGTACTTTTGGAAAAGCCCATGTAGAAAAATAGAAGTGCAGATGGCGGGAGGGACAAAGGAGCCGCCCTCTGCCCTCTCCAATCCGTCCTCCACCCTCTACCCTCCACCCTCCACCTTCCGCCCTTGCCCGCTCTCTCCTCTCTTTATCTTTCTTCTGCCCTCCCCCTTGCATGGAGTTTCAAGACGGATCGCCACCTGCCAATGATGCTCGGGACAAAAGAGCCGGAGCATGGGCAGGTCTGACGTAGTACGTGTACGGAGTAAGAAAAATAATCTCAGAGTACTCGTACGCTATGCTGTGTACTCGTATGCGCTCCCACTTGCTAAACGGCAAGTGGGCTGCAGGAGGAGAGATTGCGAGGACTTTTGCGCCGCCGGATGTTAGTGGGGCCACCACTTTGGTGTAATCCAAGGCGTGAATGGCGAGCCTTGGCTAGATAGTGGATGGAAATTCGGAAGACTGTAGCGCTATTTACTTAATATTTTTTTTTTTTCATTTTCACTCTGTATTCTCACAATCTCTTCCGTTCTCTTTCCACGGTCTTCTTGTTTATCTCGCTCCGAGCATGGGCCATTTGATAAAGAGCACGCCATCCTATGTGGTGAAATTACTACGTGTGCGAGTCTTTCTGAAATGACGGGATCAATAGCAATTTTATTTCTCTCGCTCAATGAAACAGCAGCCAGAGATAAGTGAACACTGGGTGATTACAGTACTCTGTATAGATTAGTATAGATTAGCAGAGACGTGTCGAGTGTCCATGACAGGGATCTCTCCGGACCCGTCTCCCTTGAGTCGTCGGTGATACTTACTCATAGTACGACGAATACTCGCATGCTCGCTGCTGCTGAGCGCATACTTAGTACCCATCGGACCGGATCTGGGGAGGAGTGGACACTCTGACTGGCCCTGCAGCTCAACGTCGCATTATTGTGAAATATTTGCATTTTTTTCTCACATTTCGTCCATTTCTTCTCACTTGAAATCTCTGCACGTCCTCGTATTTCTTTCACATGACAGCCGGCATACATAGTGCATCCATGTATCCATCGACCATGATCCATTCTGTCTTTCACTGGATTCCTTCTCGTATCGTGGCTTCGATCTACGCGTACGTGAGAGTAGGATATCATGTCCACATGGTCAAGCCACCTTATCAAGGTGGGTCTTCGAGCGGTCCTAGTGAGAGTGGGCGTCTGCCAGAACTGCGTACTATGTACTCGTACTGTAGTGGTATCTTGTACCTGTCCTGGGATGGTGTCACAGTGACAGGCACGCTGATTGGAGGGCTCGCCTGGCCAGCAATAAGCATACCCTGCGTTGCATAGACTCGTATTGTGTGGCTTCCAACCCAACACACCAACATGCGTGATGCTGCCATACGAGCCACTAGGAAAAAGTAGTGTGTAGAGTTTACGAGAAGGATGGCCGACGATGAATGTCCTGCTTCTTCTGGGATGTGCTCCAGCAGAGAGTACGGAGTATACGAGTACGTAAGGCGCACAAAGGATGGAAATAGAGAAAGCAAGAGGGCAGCAAGGATCCGAAAGAAGCCGAGAGGTGAGGCCGCCGTGTAGTCTAAAAACAGGGAAAGTGTGGCTGGTTGAGTCAATTAGGTGGCTGTGGGATCCGAGGTGTACGTACTCGTGTAACGGCGAGCACGAGGCACAGCTGCGTGGCAAAGAAGACGATCAGCTTGACTGGAACGGAAACTACGAGAGCGGGATGGAAGAGCATTTGAGAAGGAGAGAAGAGAGAAAAAGACCAAAAAAGAGAAGGAAAAAGGAAAAAGGAAAAAGAGAGCGAAAACGAAAATAGCGATTAAAGGCCGATAAGATAGACCCGCAATTCTTCACCCCACTATCCATTCTTGTCATTCTTTTCTCTTTTTCTTTTCTCGTCTTTTCTCGTCTTTTCTTGTTCTTCTCTTTTTTGGTCTCTCTTTTTTTTTCTATTTCGGTCTTGTGTGATAATGGCTCAGAAAAAGGCACGAAGCGGCGGAACGGAAATAGAGGGTAGAGATGAAGTAAGCGAGGCGGAAGAAAAGGCACGAGAGTGAGAAAGAGCATACAGACAAAAAAAAAAAAAAAGCGGCGGACAGTCGTCGGTCGACCTTGGACGAGGACCCACACACCCCTCGGATGGAGGAGGGGAACTAAAGAAACGAAGAAAGGCAGTGACGACCAGGTCGCCTTAGACCGTTTACGGAAGGCTGCCCACGGGCCAACCACAGCAGCAGAAACTGCCAACTTGATGACGACGATGGCGGCCATGGGGCGCACTGCTGGCCGATGCAGCAGACGGCAGCCCCGTTAGTTTTTGGACTAGCCTTTGAAGCTACCAGCAGCGAGTACAACGTCAAGGGCTGCTAGCACAAGCTAATTGCACCTAAAGCCCGTGGCAAAGTGCAGTGGAGCCACCGAGCAAGGTTTGTCGTACAAGTCACTGCGTACTACAGGTCTGCAAAAAAAAATGGAAGCCTTGGGAGACACCCTCTGGAGACACCCTCTGGAGAGACACCCTCGCGGGTGGTAGGATCTGCTCTCTTTTTGTTGCCACCAGGGTCGTCAAAGAAGCACGATGAAGATCTTCTGGGACCCCTGCTCGTCCGTGCCTTGTTTCTTTCTCCCCCTTCTGTTCATTTTTTTATCTTTTTTTTTATTGATTTTTTCTCGTTTGATTTTATTGCTCATATTTCACCCATCGTATATAAGAGTGGCTGGTCTCTCCATTATCCAGTCTGGCTTCTTGTGTCCATCTCCTCCCCAGTACATCTACTTTCCTCTTCTGTATACATCTTAAACGCCAGAGATTTCATCTCAGTCTTTCGTTTATACACCAACGCTCTTCTATCGTCCGTCGTTTGACTCTCGTTTTCAAAATCTCTTTAATACCATCTCATCCTCTTTCACCAACACCAAAATGAAGGCCACATTCTTCCTCGCTGCCCTCGCCGGCGCCTCTTCCACCCTCGCTAGCAACTGCACCACTTACACGTCGGGCAGCGTCGTCATCGTCACGGGCACCGCCTCTTCTGGCATCGTCACCCCGACGTCCAACGGCACCTACACCTTCACACCCACCGTGACCTCGAGCCCTAGCCCTACCGGTACCATTGTGAGCGCCGGTGCTGCTGGCTTGGGTGGTGCCCAGGCTGTCTTTGGTGCCGTCGCCGCTGTGGCTGCTGCCGTCCTCGTGCTGTAAATGGCAAGCGGGGCTGAACAACACGACCAACACGACAACATGACAACAAGGCAACAGGACACTAGAACACTAGGACATTAGGATATCAGGACAACACGACGCTGGGAAAGACTTCTCCATTGGGTTGCCATGCCGGATTACGAGTATATCAGACGAATGATCAAGACAAGATGAACAGGCTCTACTCAGCACGGATAACCGGACTTTCCCCAATGCGACAATGATGAGGTCAGATTGGCCTTTTGGAAGAACGGAGGAAGCAGCCAGCAGCCAATACTCTTTCTTGGATGCTCTCCTTCTGGGTCTTGGGTCTTGGGGGCTTTGCGTGATTCTTTACTGCCATTCTTACCCTACCCCGTTTTGTAAAGCTTCGCGGCCACTCTTTGTTGGCCAGAGGGAGTTTGGGCTTCATTTTGACTTAATTTTATTTCCTATTTAATTTCTAATTCTGTTGTGCATTGATTTGCATTCAAACCATCTTTTAGTAATACAGCAATTGACCGCTATTTTAAACTGTATCATCCATTCGCCCATCCATATTCATCCAGGTGTTCCGTCATTCATCCAGGTTTTCCGTCATTCATCCAGGCGTTCCGTCGTAATCTCATTCCTTTTCCACCGTTTTCCCTTTCTCGATTCCATTGCTCAGCCGAGCAGTTGTCGCAGCCGAAAGGCTTCGAGGATGAGCGCCTTTGTGCCCCCACCAGCCACGGGCAGCTCCTTGAGAGTCGTGCCACGGACGTGGGCAGTACTGCCGCCATCACTGGCCGGCAGCTGCCGCTCCCGTCGGACTTCTTCCTCGGTGGCCCACACATAGTCCTGGTGTTCCTCTGGGTCGAGCACAACGGTGGCCGTGCTGTCCACCTGGGCGGCAAAGGCAAACCGACAAAAGATGCGCTTGCCCGTCCGGTTCGTAAAGATATGCCCACCCGTCAGGGCATCGCGCATGTACGGGCTCGGCGCTCCAGGCCCTCGCGTGGTTGGTTCGGTCTGGAGGCCTGGCTCGTCTTCGGCCTGGCCTGGTCCTGCCGGCAGGGGAATGTGGTGGAGGAATCGCGTCGCCACCAGCCCCGACTCCTCCCACAGCTCACGGGCGGCCGCACGCAGCAGTGTGCCCTCTTCCTCTTCCACGTCGGCAGCACCGCCTGGCATCTCCCAGCGGTTGGGCATGCTGTCGTGGGCCGCACGCTGAATGAGCAGAATGCGGGCCTGGCTGGTGCTGGCGTTGCGATTGGCATCGATGTCGATGTGGACGTCGGCATCGGTGTCGGTGTCGGTGTCGGTGTTGGCATCAATCTCGCTGTCGGCATCGGCATTGGCTTCGAAAACGGCGACCGACACGGCGAGACCATCAAAGTGGCGACGGTACTTTTGCTGCCATTTGTTGGGCGATACGTCCCATGCTAACAGGGAGGGGTGCACAGTGTACGCAAACACGCCTGGTGGAGGGTTGGACGGGGGCATTCTGTTCTTTTCCGGGTTGATCTTTTGCGTTTTTGTGTTTTTGTTGCTTTGTCGTTTTGTCTTTTTGTTGGTTAGCTGTTTAGCTGTTTTGCTGTTTCGATTTGGTTTTGGTAGTGCTTTTTACAAGGCATAGTGGCCCTGATCGAGCTTCTTAGTGGCCAACGTTTAGCTGTTTAGTGTCCGTGCCTATCACTCGCGGCACTTCAGTGGACTTACCCCGCTAAATAAACAATAGCCGACGAGTACGGAGTACAGGACAGCACGTGCACCACGTTCTTGTTGAAGAAATACGAGCACAGTCTGAGATCTGAGTTGTGCAGGTAACTGAGCAACATATAGAGGGAAAAGAACTCTGTTAGGGCACTGATGTCTAGCTAGAGAAGACATGGTAAGCTGCTACTATGTTAATTAAGGCTGATAAATCACGTGACTTGCCCTGGATATGTCACATGACCTGTCACGAGAGACGTTGAACTTCGGTCTATTTGCAAGACCGAAAGAGTGATTTCAAAGCAAGATACAATGGATCCTGATAGTTTACTGATCTGTGTGAGGCCCTTGCCTGATGCAGAGAGAGTCGGTGATTAGGGAGGACCGAGAGCCATGGCTTGATTTCTAAGCGAGACGCAAGCGCGCTCTGATAGTCTTTTGAACAATGTAAGAGGTTGAAGCCTCTTGCTGGTGGACCTCGGTTTATTCAGAGGACCGAGAATCATGATTTCAAAGCAGGATTCAAGGGGCTTTCACTACCGCTTCTCAGACATTCCATATTTGTATGTGCATGTACTGCATGTCATAAAGTATATAGAGTTGACGGGAGGAACGCCGAGAGTCATGCACATTTTGAATTTCTGGCAACACTCATCAACCTAGTCCAACTGAACAACATGGGTCTCGACGCTGCTTCCCTCTTCAATGTCAACGGCATGGTTGCCGTCATAACAGGCGGCAGTTCTGGTATTGGCGTCACTTGGGCTCATGCTCTGGACCAGAATGGTGCTGCCAAGGTCTTCATTCTGGGTCGCCGAGAGAACAAGTTGAACGAAGTGGCAGCCGCTGCAGTGTGTCCCCCTTCTCGCCTCTCGCCTCTGCCACAGACCTGATTTGTCTAATGGGAGTCTAGAAAAACAAAACCATCATTCCCATTGTGTGTGATTGCAGCAAGAAAGAGTCTCTACAGGCGGCCTCTGCACAAATCGAGAAACACACGCCCTTAATCAACCTTCTCGTGGCCAATGCAGGCGTGCTGTGCACACCCACTGGCCTGATCCCCCGCCCGGATGGCACAACAGTGGAGCAGGTGGCGCAGGACCTGTGGGAGAAGACGACGTGGGAGGACGCAGACAACTGCCTGGCCACCAATATTGCCGGATCCTACTTTACCTTTATCGCGTTTCTCAAGCTTCTGGGCGCCGGCAACGTGCACCCCGACAGCAAATGGAAGGGGCTCGTCCAGAGCCAGTTCATCACGAACAGCAGCTCCAGTGCGCTGTGGCGTGGCGAAGAGCCGGCCTACATGTACAACGCAAGCAAGTCTGCGCTCATCAATCTGACCAAGAACATTGCCACGGCGTTTGCCAAATACGGCATTCGAGCCAACTCTATTGCCCCGGGCCTCTTCCTGACAGAGATCAACGAGAAGGACTTTCCTCGGGATCCCGATCCCAAACTCCCAGGAAGCTATCCGGCCTCGTGGTTGCCCGCCACTCGAGCTGGCGATGATGAGGTGCGTCACTGGTGCCTTGCGCGCGAAGAAAGAGGCTGACGTTTTAGGACATCGCGGGAGTCTTGCTGTTTCTGGCGTCTCGGGCCGGCGCCTATATCAACGGCTGCGTGCTGCTCACGGATGGTGGCATGGTCTCTACCAAGCCAGGCTCTTACTGAAGAGCAGGCATCGATAGCAGTAGACAGCCAGATCACTGTATAATAGACACTTTGATACGGCCACAACCGGCCCAATCCATGCAGACAATCGTCTATATAGCCCCATGTGATGACATATTCTGCATGGCTTCAAAGTTGGGCATCCACACCGGCGTCGCACTCTGGTCCTGGTCGATCCAGTTGGCCAGCTCGCTCACGAGCCTCCAGACATCTTCCGTGTTCTCTTCTGGTTGCGATGGGCTGGTGTTGCCGTGCTGGCCCTGGACACCGGGGATGCCTGGCATTGGCACTTCTGCCTGATGATACGGCGGAAACGAGATGGGCGGCAGGGTCTGCTGCTGCGGCCGCTGGCTCTCCAGCTGTCTCGGATCCAGTCCTTGTCTGTCTGCCTGCCCTTGCTGCTGCTGCTGTTGCTGCTGCTGCTGCTGCTGCGTCTGCTGGACGGCCACCATCTCGGCCAGGGTCGATTCCCCGCTTCGTAGCTTCTCCATCGTTGCGTCGGCTAGAATTTCAAAGGTGTCACGGTACTTGCACACCCACGGCGCCCGCTCGCTCATGACAAAGAGGACGAGCGAGCAGGCCCGCAGATCGTTGGCCAGCGTCACCGACCAGACCAGGTGCGTCTGGGTCCAGAGGCCGTACAGCAGCGTGACGCCGGCCACAAAGATGGTCTGCACGGCAATGAAGCTGTGGCCGTAGCCGATCGTCTGGTGCAGGCGCTTCTGCATCTGGCAGATGCTGCCGGCGGCTTTCAGGCAGAGGCCGTAATACGGATCCGACACGGGCAGGATGGCCAGAAAGGGCTGGATGAGCATGCGGACGGCGCGGTTGTAGAGCAGCAGCGGGTAGTCCATGCCCATGCCCTGCTGGCCGTGGTCCAGGTCCTGGTCGTGCAGCTCGGCCAGCCGACACCGCCAGGCCTCGAGCTCGGCGTGCAGCTTCTCCATCTTGGGCCGCAAGGCCTGGAGGGGCTTGTCGGTGCGGTAGATGGAGTGGTGGATGTGGGCCTCGATGCGCCGCAGCTGGAAGAGCAGGTTGGTGGACACGAGGTTCGTGCTGTGGCCAAAGTCGGCCATGCTGCCCGGCGACGAGATGAAGGAGGTGTCGGGAAAGGGGACGTCAATATGCCGGTCGGGAATGCTGAGGGGCCGGCCCAGCGACGTGGCGACCGTCCGCTCGAGCGTGTAGACGGACCAGAAGAGACGCCGTCGTTTGTCGACAGCTGCCGACGACAGGCCCTGCTCGTAGGTCTTTTGATGCATGCCGAGGTCGATGCACGTCCGCATGGCGAGGCCGATCATGTACCACAGGGCCATGCCCGAGGCCGACCGCAGGTGGTAGACGACGAGCAGCGTCATGGCCTCGATGTTTTGAATGGTCCGGGGCACGTTGGCGACGGCCATGTGCTGGAGGGCAGTCATGTAAAAGCGCTGTGTCATGTCAGTCTGACTACCTGAAAAAAAGATACGGGACACAAGAGACAAAAGAGACACAAGAGAGCCTCACCTCTGGTGATACCTGCATGCCGAGACCTTTGCTGGTCAGGTGCATAAACGTGGCTGCACAGGCATAGACCATGTACAGTCGGAAGATGCCGTAACGCTGGGCGGTCGACAGACGACCGCTGTCGGCGAGAGACGTCGGAGTGCGTGCTCTCTGGAGCCGCCAGAGCTCGTCGGGGTCGAGAAAGGGGTAACGTGGGTGCAGCTGCTGCAGGTAGACGGTGATGAGACGGGCACTCAGCGCCTCACTCGGAGGCTCCTTGATGCTGTAGCGGGCCAGCTCATCCATGGTCATGGCCCGGGCACCGCCCAGCCGGAGTGGCGGTGAAATGCCCGGCATGCCCGTGCTCGACATGCCCGACATTCCAGCCTCTGCAACACTCGCCGACCTCGGGCTCAGCGGACTGGCCGTGTCTCGGGCCACTTCGGGAATGGCCTTTTTCCAGACCGTCGCCTGAACCATCTCGCCGAGGTTGACGGCCAGCGACAGCCCGGCCGAAGCTCCGACATAGGCCGGGGCCTCAAAGTTGCCGAGCGAGATGATGCCGACGACCTCGTTCAGGGTGTTCATGTCGCTGTTGCTGTTGGGCCGCCGCTCGGCCGGAGAAGGCGCGCTGGCAATCGTGCCCGGTGTCTGGCCACCCGCCGACGGCGTCTGCTGATCGTGGGCACGTCTCTCGGCCAGCAGAATCTCGAGCTGGGCAACCCGCTCTTCCAAAGCTCGGGTGTATCTGACCACGAATCAGAAGGGAGAGTCCAAGCTGCATGGATCAGGAGACATACGAAATGGGTGGTGGTGCATGGTTGGCCACGTTGACCTTGTCACACTTGGCGCCGGCCCTTTTGCAGTTGGAGCACTCTGGCAGCGTCTCATCACACTATCGTGTCATTCCTGTCAGCCTGAGACCCCAACATTGCATAGTAATTTACACGCACCTTTTGCTTGCGCGACTTGCAGCGTGTACAGGCTGTCCGAGTCCGTTTCTTGAGGTTCACGGCAGTCTCGGGCGGCTCATCCGGAGACGGACATCTGCCGATAGCAGGTGTCATATGCCTGCTCGGACTGGATGCCGACATTGTCAGACTGTGGATCGAGTGTACACTTGTGAGAGTGATGAGCAGCCCTCCCTCAAAAGGACATGCTACATTGGATATATCCGACGACATACAGGCATGTACGAGAGAGGTGGATTCCCCTTTTGGGCAAGTGGTAATACTTAGTCTTATCAAGTGTAAGACGGATGTCCGATCAGCTACTTTTATCGTTATCATACGCTAACATACTCTTTGATATGTGAATAATGCAATTGAATAACTCTAGAGAACTTTGCTCTACACTAATCCACTCCATCGGATGCTTGCTATCCTTTATATTTTATTCAACAATGTGTCTGTCTCTGCCCTCTCGCGGCTTTTACGACGATGACGTCATCCAGGCACCCTCCGGCTTGTAGGGGAACTTTTGCCGCATGTGCTTGGCAATGTCGCGTCTCGTCGTCACCCAGACGCCCGGCTTGTCTGCAATGTACTTCATAAACTTGCGCAGGGCCTCGGACCGTCCAGGCTTGCCAATGATGCGCGTGTGCATGGGAATGTTCATCATCTTGCCGCCCTCACGATAGAGACAGTCAAAGGTGTTCTTGAGGTACTGCTCGTACGTCTCGGCCACGGAGCTGCCAAAGCCGGGCGACATGTGGAACTTGCCGTCGTTGCAGTCGTAGTTGTACGGGATCATCAGCATGCCCTGACGCTCGGCGGCCGGCAGCTGGGCCTCCCACGGCAGGTCCAGCCAGTAGGGCACGTCGTCGTTGTAGGCCTCGGACGACCACAGAAACTCGGCGCCGGCGCTCTTCCAGACCTCGGGAAAGATGGCCCGCGTGTTGGGCGTGCCGCGGCCGTAGTAGGCGCCGACGGGCGTCTCGCCCGACACCTCGCGCAGGACCTCGATGTTTTTCTTGATGTAGGCTTTTTCCTCCTCGAGGGACATTTCCCAAATGTCCACCCAGCGGAGGCCGTGGCAGGCAATCTCGTGGCCTTCGCGCACGAGCGCCTTGGCGTACTTGGGGTTGCGCTGGAGGGCGTAGGCGACGGCGTAGGTCGTAAAGTTCCAGCCAAACTCCTTGAAGAGGCGGAGGAGGCGCCAGGAGGCCACGCGGCTGCCGTACTCGAAATCCTGCTCGCCGTTGACGTGGCGGCCCTCTCGTGCACCCCCAGAGGCACCCTTCTCCCACAGGTACGGTTCCGAGATGGGGTCGCCGTCCAGGACGTTGCGCTCGCCGCCTTCTCTGCCCAAGTGTCAGTCATCTCCATGGAAGAAGAGCCGGTGGAGACGTACTCATAGTTCAGCACAAACGACACGGCGATGCGTGCATCGTTGGGCCACTGCGGGTCGAAGCCCTCTTCCCCGAAGCCTGGCCATCACGTTAGCAAGTGCCAAGAAGTGCATGCGTAGGAGAAAGGACTGACCTTCAAAGTCGCGGGGAATCTGCAGTGATTCTTCCGTGTGCACCATTTTGAAAGTGTGAGAGGGGACGGCAGGTCGTCTTGTCTGAGATGGGCTTCCAGAGAGCTCGAGGCCAGTTATGTATCCTTGGCGGCTGAGCTAGCCGTAAGCCAAGCTGCCGTCCATGACTATGTCCTGACATCCTTCGGCTTATCGGCTGCCGGCTTATCGGCGCATCTGGACCACTTCTCTAGTGGCGGATCCTCATCCGATAAAGACGGCAGTCTTCCGATATGGCTAGCGAATTGGAAAGACGGACAAATTCGGTGTATCATCTCTGCGAAGATTACGAGGCTGACACGATACATGGTGAGAGTCCATTCTCTGAATTTCATTCCGGAAGCAATCTGTGCTGCTCATCGATCCACAGTCTGCATTCTTTCCCCATGGCTTCCATCACACAAGAGGATGTCACTCAGTTGGCAGATGCCTTGGGATTCGCCGTGCCCGCATCCGAGATGGGCGAGTACACGGAGCTGCTGGTCAAGATGAAGGCGAATCTGGATATCGTCATGTCCATGGAGGGTGAGAGATTTCTATGCAGGATTCATGAGACCAAGAACTAATATTCCATCAGATTACCAGCCCGAGCCTGATTTCATGGCTGCTCCAAGACAAGATGTGCATTTCCCGGCCCGGGAAGACAATCCTCTGAATGCCTGGGCATGGAAGTGCCAGTGCGCTCACAAGAACCCGCCGTCTCGTCTGCTCAGAGGAAAGACGCTGTGCCTCAAGGACAACATTGCCATGGCCGGCATGCCCTGTCTCCTGGGCACCGACACCTTTGTGGACTGGACCCCGGCTGCCGACGCTTCGGTGGTCACTCGCATCCTCGAGCACGGCGGCACGATCACGGGCAAGGCCGTCTGTGAGAATCTCTCCCGCGGTGCGGTCAGCTGCACGGCAGCTACAGGCCCGGTAGACAATCCGTATGCCAAGGGATACTCGGCCGGCGGCAGCAGTTCCGGCACGGCAGCCCTCGTGGGCAGTGGTGCCGTGGACATGGGCGTCGGCTGTGACCAGGGCGGCAGCATCCGCATCCCGGCCTCGCTCTGCGGCCTCTATGGCTTCAAGGCCACCACAGGACTTGTCCCGTATACGGGTATCGTCTCCTGCGACGCCACTGTGGATTACGTCGGCCCCATGACGAGGACGTGCATGGACTGTGCCGTGCTGCTGGAAGCCCTGGCTGGCGTGGACGGTCTGGACGACCGGCAGATTGCTGGCGTGCCCCTGCCAGGCACTGCCGCCACCAAGTATGCACAGCACCTCGCAGACACCAAAGACGTGGGCGTGAGGGGCATGAAGATTGGCATCGTCACAGAAGGCGTGGCGCAGCCCCTGACGGACCCCAACGTGCGAGACAAGTTTCGAGAAGCCGTGGCCGGGTTCGCGAAGCTGGGTGCCACCGTGACAGAAGTGAGCATTCCACTGCACACGGCCGGCCGGCCGATTGTGGTGGTCATGGCCAAGATGGCCACACATCTGGGCATGCTGGGCAAGGCATCGGGCCGGCGGCAGGTGATGCAGACGGATCTTCTGGCAAAGAAGGGCATTCCCTACACGGCAGAGTCGATCGAGAAGATGCCCGTCGTCAGCAAAGACGGGCTCCTCTCGGGGGAATATGCGTGGAACAACTATCCCCTTGCCTATGCCAAGTCTGTCAACCTCATGCGCAAGGTCAAGGACGCCTACGATGCAGCACTCGAGACGGTGGACCTCCTCGTGATGCCCACGACCGTAACGGCGGCCAACAAGCTGCCGGGCGCCCACCCGACGCCCATGGAGACCATCAACGCGGCGGCCGGCAAGCTGGAGAACACATCGCCATTCAATGGCACGGGTCACCCGGCCTTGGCTGTTCCCATTGGCTTTGTGCCGGCCAAGGAGGATGCGAGTCTCAAGCTGCCGGCGAGCATGCAGATTGTGGGAAAGTACTTTGACGAGGCCAAGATCTTGCAGGCTGCCTATGCCTGGGAGAATGCACACGACTGGAAGACGCTGTGAAGGAGGAAACGTGCATGTGGAGCTATGGAGTTTCTCGTGCTTCTTGTACTTTTAGATTCCAATCAAACAGACAACTACTTTAGTACTATGATCATAATCAATATAGCAAACATGTATTATACTCCGATGCACCCTTGATAAAATATACGCCACAGCATGCTTTCCCGACTATATGATGCAAACCCTACCCACATATACTTTTGATTATGACCTACCTCTTGAATAAAGTCTAATATTATACCATCAGACTCGTCTCCTTAGGACCCGACTTTTCAGTCGGAAATGAGAGAGGGTTGCATGTATCTGCAGACCTCAGCGGAACGGGTTCTGGCGTGTTTGCTCTCTCGTCACCCGTCTCCGCCGTCTCTTGCTTTTCTTCGGGCAGCGATAACCCCCGGTCTTTCACGAAAAAACATCCCAGGAAACAGAGTCCGATGAGAGGAATCTGCAAGATAAACACAGATCGGCTGCCGGCCATGTATGCATCCAAGATGGCCGAAGCATCAGGATTGTTGGCCAGAGGCGGTAGAGCAAAAGTGCTGCGGGAGAGGTAGGAATACTGAGCCGGCAGGTGTGAGCGGAGAGAGGCGTGCAGGAGGGCTGCCGACACGGCCAGGCCACAAGCTCCGCCGGCAGAGCGGAAGAAGTTGCGGTTCGAAATAATGACAGCCCGGCGAGATTTTATAGAGTGTGCCTGGAGAGCGACAATGATGGGCTGAAAGATGCAGCCAACGCCCATGCCCATGAGCATGAGAGGGGGCACTATGCGGCCGGGGCTCGTGTGTCGAGTATACGTCAAAGCAAGCCCACATCCTCTAAGGGGTCCATTAAAACGAGAAGGGAGAAAGAGGGCCGAGAAAGAAAAAAAAAGATGTACATACAGAGTCCATACGCCAAAACCAAACCAGATGACCTCACCGTATCTCTTGGTCTTGGATATATACTGTCCGGCCGTGATTGATGTCACGCTCTGCGTGCCCACCAGGGCTATGCAGATGCTGGCTGACATGGGTGACGAGAGCTGATGCGCATTTTGGATGTACAGAGGCAGATAGTAGAGGTAGGACTGGTACACGGCGCCAAACAGAAAGTTCTGCACGAGCATCGTGGCCACGGCCGGGCTGGCAAAGGTAGACACTGCGCTGTCAGAGAAAGTGGGAAGAGCAAGAAACGTGTCTGGACTCACTTGGCATCATGGGAAGCTTGGCAAAACTATATTCGACGACGAGAAAAGCGACAAGAAAGATGCCGCCAATGGCCAGCATGCTGATGACCATGGGCGACTTCCACGAGAAATAGGCACCGCCTAGTCTGTCAGCACTGCCCCGGCATGACTGGCATGGATTCCTCTTACCTCCAGAAATGGGTATCAGCAGAAACACGACGGCCACCGACGAGGTGAACCAGCCGAGGTAGTCGATCCGGCGCACGCCGTCCCAGAATGGCGCGGTAGGCGGCTTGGAAGGCAGCAGAAAGTAGGACACGACGGCGGCGACGGCCGACAGCGGAGACAGCAGGTAAAAGAAGGCCCGCCACGAGTGTGCCCACTCGATAAAGACGGCCGCCAGAAAGGGGCCGAGGACGTTGCCGAGACCGACCGCAGCACCCAGGATACCCTGGTACTTGCCGCGCTGCTCGAGGGTGACGACGTCCGAGACGATGATCATGGCGAGGTTGGCGACGCCGCCGCCGCCGACACCGGCCAGACCCCGAAAGACGTAGAACATGGCGGCGTTCTGAGAGAGGCCGCAGCAGAGGTCGGCGATGGCGAGCAGGACAATAGCCGCCAGGTAGACGGCCTTGCGGCCAAAGATGTCGGAGAGTCGGCCGTAGATCATCTGGAACATGGTGTTGGCGATCAGGGAGGACGTGCCGGCCCAGGAGATGGTCTCTTCGGCGTGGATGTCGGCGGCGATGGTGGGGATGGCGACGCTGATGCCGTTTTGGTCGAGAAAGGTGATGAGGAGGCTGACGGCTAGAGTGAGGAAGACGGCGATGAGCTTTCCCCGCGGCAGGATGTTCATCTGATCATGCAGGGCACGCTCGGCGCTGGTGGCGCGGTTCAGAGCCATGTTGAAGGCCGTCCGGGTGGGAGGAAGCTGATGGAGAGGGAAGAAGAGATGACGAGCTTCATACACGAAGAAAAGAGCAGAGTGAGCTCGTGAAAATTGCCATGGACCTTGCTTTTTTCAAACAAGCATCCTACCGACATCCGACTTCATCACAGTACCATCCTTGCACTGCTATTCCTCTGCCAGAGAGTAGGTAGAAACTTTGCACGTCAAAATTACAAATTACAAATGAAAAATAAAAATAAAATTTAAAAAAGCACACATGAATAAAAATGGACACCAAAGAAAGCTTGATTCGGCACCCGATTCAACTCAGCATGATGACATCGGGTACCGAGATCTCAACATGGGACAAGAGACCCACTGACTGGCTGTATTGCCGGCCTCCTCTAGTCAGTCGGACGTCCGTCGGAAGCACAGCCGATCTCTCTCGTCTTTCAGATAAGAGAATGCAGACAGTGGAACCTCCCTTTGTGGACTTGCTGAGAAGCGGCTTTATTTGTATCCACCGAGGACAAGTTGATCCACTCTCACTCCAGAGCCATCGACCTCGTCTGATAGACAAGGTCTAGAAGATAGCCCAAGAAAGATAACCCAGAATGTCATGCTCACGTTCATTTCCCGGCGGTGCAGGGGATCTGTCGGATGCACCACCGTCATGGATTCATTGATTTCGTCACGGCTCGTCGTCAGAGTATAACTGGACGGCCATGCAATCCACCGCCCAAGAAACAAAGGACCGGATGCCGTACGACTGACTGTCCGCCAGACCACATCATGGCCGTGAAGCAACGCCTCCAGAAAGCCGTCTCCTCCAGGGAGGAGATGAAAAAGCTTGTGCAGATCGAAGACCGAGGCACCTACTTTAACAAGGATCTGCTGCCATCGCCACCGTGTAAGTCTCGTGACTCGTTTTACGCTTGAGCTCCCCTCGCTGATACAGTCTACACGTCGACAGCCCATCGAACCTGGACAACTCTGCACTTTTTTGCCTACTATCTGACGCAGACATTCTCGCCCAGTTCTTATAATCTGGGTGCCACTCTTGTGTCTATTGGACTGGTACGTGGGGACACTGAAGAGCAGAGACAGGAGAGAGAAGAAGGAGGCTGACCCCTAGACCTGGTGGCATGGCATCGTCGCTGCCGTCATTGGCTCGGCCATTCTCAGCCTCATCGTGATCCTCAACTCGCGCGGTGCCACCCGCTACCACATCGGCTTCCCCGTCTATGTCCGTGCGGCCGCGGGCATCGGTGGCTCGAAACTCTTTATCATTGTGCGTGCCTCTGTGGCCATTATCTACTTTGCCACGCAGTCCTACTATGGCGGTCGCATCACGGCCGTGGCCCTCCGCGCCATCTTCGGATCCGCCTGGGAGCACATTCCCAACCGGCTGCCCGCCAGCGCCGGTATCACCTCGGCCAATCTGCTGGGCTTCTTCGTCTTCTGGATCATCCAGTTCCCCTTTATGTTTGTGCACCCCGTCGTGATCCGCCACCTCTTTGTCGTCAAGGCCGTCGTCTCTACGGCCGCCTTTTTCGGCGTCTTTGCCTGGGCCGTCCACGCCAACGGCGGGACTCTCGGTGACTTTAGCTACTCCACCGGCACGACGGCCACGGCCAAGGTCCTCCACGGCTCGGCTCTCGTGTGGCCCATGATCCAGGCCATCAACTCGGTCATGGCGGCGCTCTGCCCCATTCTCATCAACCAGCCCGACATTGCCCGGTACGCCAAGCGGCCGTCGCAAGCCACGTGGTCTCAGGCGACCGGCATCCTCATCAGCAAGGTGCTCGTCATGTTCATCAGCTGTGCGACGACGAGTGCTGCCATGGGCGTCGTGGGCAAGGCCTACTGGAACATTTGGGATCTGTACGATGCCATTCTGACGACGTTTTGGGGCCCGGCCGCGCGGGCCGGCGTCTTCTTTGCTTCATTTGTGAGTGGCCCAGTGCCTATATTCTCTAGTTCTGTGTGTTCTGACCAACAGGGCATGATGATTGCTGTTGTTGCCACCAACGTGGGCTCCAACTCGCTCCCTGTCGGCGCCGACATTAGCGGCCTCTTCCCGCGATACATTAACATTGTCCGCGGCCAAGTCTTTTGTGCCGTCATGGCACCGCTCTGTGTGCCGTGGAAGATTATTGCCAGTGCCTCGACATTCCTGACATTTCTAGGGTCCTACACGGTCTTTCTGATGCCCATCTGCGGTGTGAGTGCAGCAAGCCAATTCCTGGACTTACGTTCTCTCGTCTTTTGATTTTCTGACTCGGACAGGTCATGGTGGTGGACTACTGGATCATCCGTCGCGGCAACTTTCACGTGCCCAGTCTCTATGTGCGCACGCCTGAGTCGCCATACACATACTATCACGGGTGGAATCTGCGGGCCGTGGCCGCCTGGGTGTCTGGTGTCGCCTTTACCGTCCACGGCATCGCCGGCTCTCTCGACCCCACCTCGGTCAGCATGGCGAGCAAGAACATGTACAAGCTGGGATTCTTGCTGTCCTTCCTCATGGGGAGCGGCGTATACTACGTCCTGTGTCGGGTTTGGCCGCCACCCGTCTACCCTACGTATGCGGACGAGGGATTCAAAGAGTCGATGCAGTTTGAGTCCATGGCCGCGCTGGAGGGCTTCTTCCCGGGCGAGTCGGTGGAGAGCATTCGTGGTGTTCTCTCGGGGGTCTCTGAAGCGAGCGACCCCATGACAGGCGGCGTGAAGGAGGCTAGAGAGTCGACGAAAGAGGTCGATCTTGTCTAGATGTGCCTAATGTTTGGGCGTAGATTTCAATTCAGTAGCAATGCATTTAAAATTATACCCTACTTCGTATGCAAGTAATTATTGGAGTCTAGCCGCCACAATCCACATCTGGTATGGCGTGCTGCAGTAGGACGATGGCGTTTGATGCCACTGTCCGTTATCGCCATGTGCCAATGACGCGATGCGCCTCTCTTTTTATGTCAACCACATTCCCAGAGACTTGCCACATCATACAACTATGATGGCTGTCATGATCATGACAGGTGTGCAGGGGTAGACAAGAGGGATCTCTTCATTGTTGGATCTACGTAAATCCGTCGTCATCATGGCTGAGAGCACAGAAACTCTGCTAGCTGGAAGCAATCCCGGCACAAAGAAGCAGCTCATCCTCAATGCCTTTGTCATGAACACCCCCGGCCACCTGGCCCCTGGACTGTGGCGACATCCCAAAAACAAGACAGACCAGTACAAGAAGCTGAGCTTCTGGACCGACCTCGCCAAGCTCCTCGATGACGCCGGCTTTCATGCCATGTTCATCGCCGACACACTCGGACCGTACGACGTCTACAAAGGCCCTGCCAATGTCGTGCCGGCCCTGGCCGCGGGCGCCCAGTTTCCCGTCAACGACCCCATGTTCCTCGTGCCCTCCATGGCCGCCGCCACCAAGAATCTCATCTTTGGCGTGACGGCCAGCACCACCTACGACAAGCCTTACGGCCTCGCGCGACGCCTGTCCACCGTCGACCACTACAGCAACGGCCGCGTCGCCTGGAACATTGTCACCTCCTACCTCGACAGCGCGGCGCGCAACCACGGCCTCCACGAGCAGATCCCCCACGACGAGCGCTACGCCCGTGCCGACGAATACATGGAGGTGCTCTACAAGCTCTGGGAGGGCAGTTTCCGCGACGACGCCGTCCTGGCCGACCGCGAGAGCGGCGTCTACATTGCCAGCGATGCCGTCCGTCCCATCGGCCACAAGGGCCAGTATTTTGAAGTGCCTGGCACGCACTTTTGCGAACCCTCGCCCCAGCGCACCCCCTTCCTCTTCCAGGCCGGCGTGTCCGAGGCCGGCAACGCCTTTGGTGGCAAGCATGCCGAGGCCATCTTTGTTGGCGGACAGGAGCCCGAGGGCGTCAAGCTCACCGTCGACAACATCCGTCGAGAGGCGGCCAAGAACGGTCGAAACCCAGACCACATCAAAGTCATTGTCGGCATCAACATCATCGTGGCGGCCACCGACGAGGAAGCCCGCGCCCGCCGCGACGAGATCCTCCGCTACGCCGACACCGAGGGCGCTCTCGCCCTCTTTGGTGGCTGGACCGGCATCGACCTCTCTAGCTACGGCGACGACGACGACTTCCGCCTCAGTGACTCTCCCCGCATTCGCTCCATCGTCCGCCGCTGGGCCGACACCGTCCCGGGCACCGACTACCCCTGGACCAAGCGCCGCATCGTCGAGTACCTCAGTCTCGGCGGTATGGGCGCCAAAGTCATTGGCAACCCCGTGACCGTGGCGGACGAGCTCGAGCGCTGGGCCGATGTCTCTGGCGTCGACGGCTTCAATCTCGCCCACGCTACAAACCCCGGCACATTTGAGGAGATTATCGAGTTTCTGCTGCCTGAGCTGCGGCGTCGCGGCCGCTTCCGATCGACGGTCACCAAGGAGGGTGCCACGGCTCGCGAGGCCTATCTCGGCTTCACCAGACTGCCTGAGGACCACCCTGGCAGCTACTACAAGTGGCCTGCCGGCGACAAGATACCCAAGTACCAAGAAGATGAGGCTGCTCGAGCGGCCGAAGTTGAAAAGAGTGGAGGCAACGAAGCAGCAGTTGCGGTGTAAAAGAGATGTTGAGTATGAGGATAATCTTTTTGCTAATGATGGATCTCTATATGCACATCACTATATTTTATTTGTTATGAAACTCCTATTACATATTATGCTATTAAACTATCCCAGCCTCATACGCCATAACATCAATCATTCGACAATTTCAAACTTGGTTTCCCTAAAGGTGTCATTATTTCGATACCGTTGCCTTTTTCCCATGCTTGGCGTGGGCTCCGGGAATCGTCCGGATAGCGACAGTAAAGTTGGTACCCGTCTGCGTTACGGCATGCACGAGGACATCCTCGCCGTATGGCCACTGCCCGGCCTGGCCGGCACTGTCCTGCTCGTCAATTTCGGCAAACGACTCTCCCGTGTTGCGCAGGCACTCCTTGGCAACAGTGATGGCCTCGGAGCGGTGCTGGTAGCAGCCCTCAATCTCGGTAGACTGCCGCGCACCGGAGCGGTCTTCGTCGTAGTCGATCCTTGTCTGAAGGACATAGTGGAGATGCGAGGCCGCATTGTTGCCGGTGCCCTCTTCAGGATAGGCCGACAGGATCAGGCTACCGTCTGGAAGCCCTTCATACTCCTGATCGTTGGTCGTCGTATCGATGCCCACGAGGAACTCCTGGCCAGCAGGCGCCTTGGCAAAGACGACGACGCCGTCGCCGTACTTCCACGTAGTCTCTTCGCCAGCCTTGCCGTGCTTCACAGCATACACGGCAAAGTCAGACGGCTCATAGCCCAGTTTATCGAGAGCCTTGGCAGCAAAGGCCTTGGCAGCCGTCAGCGTCGTATGCGTGCCAAGCACATAAACGGTGCGGATGCTACCGGACTTGTCTGTGTGGTAGTCGACCACCGTCAGGAGAGTGTGGTATAGAAGCTCTGGAGCCATGATTTTGTATTGGTGTTTTCTTCCGTTCTTTATCTGGAACTTGATTGTCTTTGTGATGAGGAAAATGTTTGCTATTTCTTGGCCTACAAATATTATATGAGACTTGGTATGCATGGGCATGCTTTGCTTTATAGGACAAACTTCATGATCCGGTGACCAGTAGACTGACCAGGACACGAATAGGTGTCCTGATCCTTTGTCATTCGCTCTTCTGACGGCATTCGGGCAGGACGAAAGCCGAAATCTTGAGATATGCATGATACCCCTCGCTATTCTAGCCCCTTCCAGACATGATGGGCATGTCGTCATGCCACCCCATACAAGTCCTCTGATTCATGGGATCAGCTAGAATTCTCCATCTCCGCATTGCTAGAAATATCTGGAGCAATGCCCTCACGTTGTGGTGGTATGATCCTAATTGTGGGTGGATACTGGTCATGTGATTGATCTAGATTTACCTCCCCACTTCCCGCACCTCCCGATCCAATCACACGACTTTAACAATGAACATGTTGGAATCTGAAGGCTGGGTATACATCTTGTAAGATGAGAAGTCATCGAAGAGAGGCAGGACTCCTTGGTGATATATGTCGAGGTTGACATCATCACGTGACTACCATATCTACATGTCCGAACACAGAGTAGCATCTGATTTCCTATTTTGGTGCTCACTAATACGTACCCCACTGGATGCACCATGCTGCTGATCTAGGATGATATAGGAAATATTGCTAGCCTCGCTCTGGGTAGTTTCATCGTCCCGGATCAGCCTCATGGTAGCAGATGATGATGTGGGGCGTTGACCAAGGCACTCCTTCTGGGATCACTGTCCATTTGCGTAGTCCTACACTTCTCTATTTTACTCGAAACAAGTACGGGTTTCTGCAGTAAAACTCCCAACTTTGCTCCAATATGCAATAATCACATGCCGAAGCCAGATTATACAAGACGAGAACCGCCAAGCCCCTAAACTCGCACGTAAATGGGTCTGCAGTAGGACAGATATAATACGGAGTAATAAGGCGGCCGTTTGAAAAAGAGTAGAAATATTAGTTATCGGCTTTACGGCATTGGCATAGCTTGGCTTAGGGCCGTGGTAGGCTATAGGAATTATGAGGCCAAGGTTAACCCCGATGTCCCGTAAACGCCGAAATCCAGTCACTGTAGCCTCGCTATAAATCAACAAACAAGGTACACAAGAAACGTAAACAGCGTTTTCTCAAAGCCAGTTCGCCATGGTTTCCACATATGATCCCGCGCTTCCTCTGGCTGGAAAGACGGCCATTGTCACCGGTGCTTCCCGGGGCATCGGCCGAGGTATTGCACTGGATCTGGCCCGCCAGGGTGCCACGGTAAGTGATATATAGTCGACAGCTTCACATGCCCGGCATCTGACTCTATAAGGTCGCCCTCGCCTACACGGCCGAGTCCAGCAGCGCCGCCGTCGCCGAGCTCCAGAAAGAGATTGCCAGTCTAGACCACAGCCCCCCGACGTATGCCTTGCGCCACAACCTAGCAACTGTTGACGGGCCGGCACAGCTCGTCGCCGACCTCGCTGCGCAGGTGGACGGCGCCCTCACCATTGATATTCTCGTCAATAACGCCGGAGTCGAATGCGTCAAGTCGCTTGCCGATCTGACGGCCGCCGACTACGAATCCACATACAACGTCAACGTGCGGGCGCCGATCCTCCTCACGCAGGCTGTCCTACCTCACCTACCGCCGTCATCACGCATCATTAATATTTCTTCAGTGGCCGGACGGGCGGCGTTTCGGGATGTGTGTCTGTACAGCTCGTCAAAGGCGGCACTCGAAGGACTGACACGGAGCTGGGCCGCCGATCTGGGAAACAATGGCACGACCGTCAATGCCGTCAGCCCAGGGCCGGTGCAGAGTGACATGCTCGACAATATTCCTCGATACATTATTGACCTGCAGAAGCAGACGACGCCGCTGCAGCACCGCATCGGAACGGTGGAAGAGGTCGCCCACATAGTCTCGTGGCTAGCAGGGCCCACGAGCGGTTGGGTGACGGGACAGGTGATCAGTGCCAGCGGGGGATACAGTCTACATTAGAGGAAGATTTGCGGATGGACAGCGTAGAGAGTATTGTAAATGCAAAGAACTATGTTGTCGGACTCACGTGCAACACCGCCCAGGGGTAGCGATCCTATAAATGGGATTGTCCACAGCCATTTCCATAAAGACAATCCAACTAATCTACGCACTATTTTTCTAACACATATATTTTACATACTCACGGTTTTGCTTCTATTTCTTTTCATCAGGGTGAGTAAACCAAGGCCAGACAAAGGTCGACATCGGTGTACATCCTCCTGGGACGTGGTTTGATTGGCGATAAACAATGTTAATTCATCTAATCGATCTTTCTAGCCACCGTATGCAAATTCCATGTGTCCTCTGGTGCAAACAACCCAACAAAATGGGCAGCAATATCCGATCTTTTTGCCAACCACACTCCGTCAAATGCGGCAATGTAATTCAAAAACTGCACGAGTGACGCCACCCTTCCCGGTCGCATGATGCGAGCATGCAGTCCAATAGACATGACGGTCCCGCTCTCGTCCGACTCTTGGTACAATGTGTCAAAGGCGGCCTTTAAATAATCAAAAAAATCTGCGGACCCTGTGAATCCTGGCCCCGACTGCCCACCCCAGAAGCGAGCGTCGTTGGTGTCCAAGGCATAGGGCAGAACCAGCATGGGTCGACCAGACACGGAATCAAAAAATGGCCGGTCATCATTGGTCGTAGCCGAATCAAACAAGAGTCCCTCTTCTGCCATGATCCGTCGACTGCTCTCGGTAATCGGTGGTCGGGGAAATGCACCGAGCATCCGTTTTCCGGTCAAGGCAAAGGCCTGGTCGATGGATCGTCGCAGGTCCGCACGTTGCTCGTCTTCGGAAAGACCAATTTTGCTGATGGAGCGCGTGCCATGGGAGACGAGATCGCAGTCCTCGGTTCGGAGTCGTTCCGCAAGTGCTGGGTTATGCAAAAGGGCTTCTGACGACAGGAACATGCTGAACGGCACTTTGAATTGCCGGAAAATGCGCAGCAGCCGCCAGATACCCACACGTGTACCGTATTCGTACTCGCCCTCCTGTATCAGATCACGCTGGTTGTCGGGCAGTGCACATTTCACCCACGTGCGTGAATCACGGCGATCATCGCCTATCAATGGATTTCTCTCAGTCCCTTCCTCGTAGTTAATGGCAAAGTTGATGGCTACCTTTTTGCCTCCTGGCCACGCAAACTTGGGTGGGTTATCGCCATATCCAACAAAATCACGTGGCCGAGGGGTGCTTGCCGTAGCCATATTGGCTCATGGAGAGTGCGAAATGGTTGCCGCTTGATTTGTACCGCATACAGAATGCAAGGGGGACCTTTTAATACTTCCCAGCTAGCATTGAGCATGACAACGCGTTACATGCATATACCATGTATATGCATGTAACCATACACTGGTTTGATTCCTCAGATAGGCGAAATCCAAGATCTCCTATCTCTCTGCTGATCTTATCAGCAATTTTGATGAACGACTCTGATTCTGGAAAACGCAAGACACACCACGACACCACGCTAATTCGGCACGGAATGCAGAGCCAAGGACGAGTACTACAATGCCACCAAAACGTGCAAAGCGAGAATACAGGGGAAACTCGTGTCTTCGGTGCCATAAGCACAAGGTGAAATGCACCCGAGGTAATATGTCCTACACCTTCTTGAGTCTCAACAAGTCCCTTTTCATTCTCACTATTGGTAATAGAAGTGCCATGCCGCAATTGTGCGTTGGTTGACAAGCCATGCACATATTCCAAATATGACCGCAAGGTGATGATTTCGGAGAGCTATCTCAAAGAGCTAGAGTCGATCATGGCATCGACTCGACAAGCGGATACTACAAAGACCGTGACTCAGAATGGGAATACGACAGAGGGTCGAGCAGATAACAGCAACGTCATCACGGACAGTCCGCAAAGGTTACTGGATGATCCAGTGTCGGGAAATTCAACTACGGAGCTTTTTGTGTCAAGGCTGCGGCAGATCCAGGCATGGAGGCACACACCGACCCCTTTAGGGACACCATGGCCAGCCAACCCGTTTATAGGTCGGCCTAGTTACCCGGAAAGTGGCACGTACAAGACGAACAGTATGCAGGACGAGTCTACACAACGCCCGGCTTATGAATACTTTGCGCTGAATAGCGATACTACACGTCTGTCAAACTACCACCTCGCGCCCCTTCCCAAGGCACGCTTCTCTGACTCTTTGTGTTTCGCAAACAGATGCCAAGTGCACATTCCAACTTCCGCCATACCATTATACCATTCATCTCCTCAACCGCTTTGCGACCTACATTGGCCACGACTGGCATTGTTTCCGCATCCAGCGATTCAGGCAACGAGTGTACAGCGTATACATGACTTCGGCACCCGCTATAGCCAAGGATCGTCTGTGGCTGAGTCAGCTTCTACTCACCCTCGCCCTTGGCTCTCTCATTAGCGATGACGGACAGCAGGCCGTGTCGGAATCGAGGAGCACTGGACACTCGGACCCCGGATGGCCCAACCAAGGCTGTCTTCCTGGAGTCCGATTTTTCGAACAAGCATTGGGCTTGCTCAAAATACAATACGAAAAGGCATCAGCCGAACATGTTGAGACTCTGAACTTGATGGTGAGCTCCTAGACATGCATGATTTGTTGTCGAGTATATCCTCTAATATATCCTCTATTTCCCCTATACAAAGGCGCTCTGCTCCTACTGTCTCAATCGCCAAAAAGACGCGTACATGTATGTTGGCATCAGCTGTCGTATCTGCAACATGCTGTGCCTGCACAGGGCCTCCGCTGCCGCCGACTGCTCCCCGATGGAGCGGGAGCACTGGAAGCGATTGTGGTGGTCCACATTCTGCATCGATCGCATGACCAGCACACAAATGGGTGTCCTGCCCACGCTGCAAATCGAACAAACGGATCTAGGTGACCCATCATCGGCAGGCCTCTTGCCAGGCGACCTCGAGGAACTATCAGATCCGGACTTGCTTACCGCCAGGGTTCAGTTGACCGTTATCCAGACAGATGCAGTGCAGTTGGCGAACCGACTTACCCACCAGTTGACCCACGATGACGCAAGTGACAGCCCAGGGGCTGGTGTCGACGTCCATAGAGGTATCCAAGAATGCATAGATACACGTATCTGGCCAACGGTACGCCGACTGGAGGAGTGGCGGGCATCCCTGCCAACGCACATGGCTTTAGAAAATCTAGGAGGAGAAATGCGAGTACCTATGCCAGTGATGTCATCCATGTCGCCTATATCTTTGGCACCACCATCCTCGCCACCATTTGTGCGCTCGTTGGCGAATTTGCATCTCCGATTTAACCAGGCAAGTCAAAGGATCTCGAACGTTTTTGGTTTGCTGGCCGTTGGCCATACTAACAATAAACAGTGCCTCATTCTTCTCCTACGGCCTCTTCTTCTTGGACAGATCGCCAACATCGCTTCCGGCACAAACAGACCCGGAGAAGACTTGGCCGAGCTGAATAACCGCTGTCTCGAGTCAGCACGCACCAATGTCGGTATCATACTAGACATTCAGACACATGATCTGCTCGGTGAGCTTTTGTCTCTCTCTCTCTGTCATTATTTAATGCCCGTCATCCCGGATTTTGCAGCTTTACTAACAATACAAGTTCGACGTGGCTTCATGGAAAGTATGCACCTATTCTGCGGCTTGATTGTCTTACACCTGTCAATTACCATCTGTTCCCAGCGGCCGCAGAGCTTTACTGTGCTACCTGGTGATGCGGACAAATATGAACGAGGCAAGGCTGTGTTGCAGGAGATGGTCGATGCCGGTAGCCTCGCTGCGAAGGGCCATCAGAAGTTGTTGTGCGATGTAGAGACTATGGGCGTTGCTTTGGCCAAAGAAGACCCCTCTGGTATGAGCACAGTCTGTGAGTCGTCGGAGTGGCAAGAATGGGTGGCCTCGGCACTCGATGTCGAGAACGGACCTAGTATGACCTTTTTCTAGAAGAGTATAAAGGAAGAATGAAAATGACAACATCTTATCTGGAAAATAAAGTGGTATGATTATGAAATCTACAGACATTCCTCTATTTGGGGATTGGGTTTGGGGGGGTCACCTATACTGCAATGTCAGCTAAATGGCTAGTCATGGCTCAACTTTCCAGCTTGGTCGGTGTCCCTGCTGCTGCCTGTGACACCTTCACTGCACTCTCTGCCGTGTGACCATCCACAAATCCCTGGTAGGCCAGCGGCTGCACCACCAAACGACCAGATGCTATGCCCTTTTGCCATCTGGCAAACCCCTCTAGCGAAATGACGGGAGTCGTCCACATGGCTTGTTCGCGATACACATTGGTAAGATCGACAACAATAGACAGGGGTGCCGCCGGGAAGAGAGCGGCGAGGTCGTCCTGGAAGTCCGCCGCGTCGTGTTGATGAATCCAATCCATGGCTTCTTGCAGTGCTTCGCAGAATCGCCGTTGCCTGTCGAGCACGTCCGGCGTACGACGCTCAGTCTCACAATAATAGACGCTCCAGGGAATGACGCCGCCGTCGACAGCCATTTCCACGGCTACTTGGACCGTTTTATCCGTAGCCGCCATGATCCGCGCCGTAAGGCTATCCGTGATGAGAAAATCTCCCATGCCGCCCCTGAAAAGCTTGGCCAGCATCACCCCATCTAGGTCCTGAATGTAGTCCACCCCCGAAGCGGCATCTACCCCGTGTTCGCGCAGAAACATTTTCATAAACAGGCCCACACTGGCTCCATTGCCGGACTTCATCAAGATCGTTCGACCCTGCATGTCCTCGACCTTGAATTTTTCCGAGGATGTCCGCCGCAACAGAGACAGCGGCGCCTTGTTGGACATTTGCGCAAAGGGCGTGTAGGAAGTGCCACGACCACGATACATGGACGGTACCCATATACCGCCGAGAGCTGCTGCAGCCGACCCGTCAGCCAGATTATCGAGGACAAGATCCCATGGCGAGGGTACGGAGGCCGTCACGCAGAGACCGCGGGCCTCAAAGAAACCGCGGCGCTGGGCAATGTACTCGGGAAGGTAGTTGAGACTGTGACCAGTGGCGGCGACATGGAAGTGTGCCAAATCGGTACCTGTTGTGTTGGCCATTCTGTTGTCAGGAAGGGTGCTTTCGCGGATGGCGTAATGCGGCAAAATGGGGATAGACGGTGGTCTGCATTGTGCTGATTGCTCGCTCACGGGCTTATTCTTATGTATGGCATGGATTCATCTTCTACTTACTGGATAAAAGCTGTTTGTCGTCGGCGATTTGTCGTCGGCGATTTTATCGTTTACCTAGTGCGTTTTGCTCCTCTTATCAGATCTTGGCGCGTTTTACGATAGGCGAATGTGCAGATTTGCCTAGTGTCTCTCCTTTACTGTCTCCTTTTAGTCAAAAATGTCTTGTGAAGATTTTAAAATTGCAAGTTATCATGTTACGATATTGCTGTCTAGATAGGCAAGACAAGAATGGCGAGAAGAGTCGGCATTGTCTGGATTACGCATCAGATAAAGACGGTGCCTTTGTCTCTTATCTATTGACTGGAGCGTCCTGGTAAGTCAGCTAAATGTGTAACTTTTATTTATAACCCTGGAGTCTGTAGCCTCCGTGGCCTCTGCAGCATCTCATCCGCAGCATCTTGTGTCATTTAGCATGGACAGCATTTCCGCCAGCGTCAGCGAAACAAATGGCACTAAAGGCCACGGCAATTCCTCGACAGTCCACGAAAATGACTCTGGAAAGAGCGTGGCCGATGTACCACCAGCTATCTATGTTGATCCAGAGAAAGAGAAGGCAGCCTTGCGCAAATTTGACAAATATCTATTGCCAGTAGCGTTTAGTTTCTTGGTACTCGTGTCTCTGGACCGGAACAATGTGCGTCACCCCCCTCTCCTTCACACGTTGACAAGTGCTATATGATCATGTCCTTCACTGACCTCTCTTTATTACAGCTTGGAAATGCGCGTATTTTCGGTCTAGATGAAGATCTTGGCCTCCATGGCGGAATGTTTGGCAATCTCACAACTTTTCTTAGCGCTACCTTTATTGTCTTTGAGGTTCCCTGGGTCCTCGCCGTGAAACGCTTCGGAGCCAATATTGCCCTCGGCACTTCTCTCATCTTATGGAGTGTATTGACCCTTGCCACTGCTTTTATCCACACATACGAGCAGGCCATTGCCATCCGTGTGCTTCTCGGTGCGGCGGAGGCAGCCGTGTCACCGGGCTTTGCCTTTCTCTTTGCCACGATTTATCCTCAGCATAAGGCTGGTAAGCGGGTTATGATGACTAATCTGGCCAATTGCACGTCGGGGGCCTTTGGTGGTCTCTTTGCTTATGCTGTGCAGCAGATGGGCACGCGGCGTGGCCTGGCTGCCTGGCGGTGGCTGTTTATCGTCGAGTTTGCCGTCACATTTGTCATTGGTGGCATTGGTGTTCTGGTTTTGCCGCGGACACCCGAGACAGCCTGGTTCCTAAACGATGAAGAGAAGGAGACGATGAGACTGCGAAAGCAGCGCGATGCGGTGTTCCGCGGCGCAGACGAGACCGGATTTGATCCCCACTGGATCAAGCAATCTCTTACGGACCCTTTTGTTTATCTCTGTGGCGCTGCTTTCTTCACATCGTCAGTGGCCATCACAGGGTTTGGAGTTTTCTTACCCACCATTATATCTGGACTAGGGTGCGTTGTTGATTCTTGTTTGCCTTTGAAAGAAAAGAACCTGATTATGAACAATTTAGATACGCATCGATCAAAGTCAACTACATGACGATTCCCGTCTATATCGTAGGCGCCCTATCTCTTGTCACACAGTGCCACTTTTCCGACAAAATAAACCGGCGTGCCCCCTTTCTCGTGGGCTGCTGCTTCCCCGTCATATCAGGCTATCTGATCTGTGTTGGTTCATCTAATTCGCACGCTGGCTATGCCGGGATGTTTATCCTCGCCCTAGGTAAAGCTCATTCCTCTTCCTGTCATCCCGTCACCTGCTGCCAAGCACTAACTTGCTTCCAGGCGTTTATCCCATTCCTACATTGGTTGTTGCTTGGGTAGGCACAAACTTGTCACCTGACTCCAAGCGAGCATTTGCCCTGCCGTTCTTCTACTCCATGGGCAATCTCTCGATGCTGGTGTCATCCCAGCTGTATCCCAGCCAGCAAGGGCCACGATATATCGTTGGTAATGCTACTTCGGCGGGCCTAGAAGTCGTCGCTGGCTGCCTTTACGCGGCTACCTGGTTGCTTCTTCGATATAGAAATGCCCAAAAGAAGAAGCTGCTTGCGCAGGGTGCTACAACGAACGGCCTGGAGGGCGATCGCAGTTTGGATTCCATGTATGGTTTGTGAAAAAGATGTGGCTCGGAAAGTTTGTACTTTAAATTTCAGGACATGGAGCTACATTGCATATTTTATTTTCCCCCACCCCGTATCTACTTAGCCAAGACGCGTGTTGCCCTGTAGAACTTTGCCCTTGAGGGCCTCCCTCCTATAGCCTGCCGTAGAGGGCACGCCGGTAAAGGGGGTGAAAACTATGCACAGAGACTTGGACATCTCCCCTTCTTTCCTTCTTTCTTCTCCATCTTGTTTAGATTACACGACCGTTCTAGACGAGGCTTTGCCGTTGAACTCTTACAAAAAAGTTTTATAATTTGGGGAGGGACTTGGAAGGCTACACCGCACCGTGCTGTAAGGTTAGATACTATCAAGACTCAAGACCACTAGACTAACTAGCCAAAAGAGAACCGATCCACTTCTAGCATAACCTGAATAGGACTTCATATAGTCTGACAAAGCAAAGCCATCCTACTATAAAAAGGATCACCGGTGTCCTCTCCAGGACCTGTTTCCGCCAGCCGCCCGTCATCCTAAAATGAAAATCAAGGCATAAAAACGGCTTATGGGTTACAAGCCCAGGCATCGGGCCAGGACCAATTATGGGCATGCTCAAGCAAAAGACTAATTAGGGCAGAGCCAAGGTGTCGAGGACTGATCGAGAGCTGAGCTGAGCTAAAGCTGATCGGCGTCTAAAAAGAGGTCACACATGACACGTCACACATAGAGTTGAGTTTCGTATTATGATACCGAAACAATTCCAAATATCACACCCACAGTCTCTGCCCTGTCCATACCCCCTTCGTTCCCTGGCCAGTACCCCGGTATCTCCTCTTCATCTCCCGTCTGTCCTCCTGTCCGCAAAAAATAACTGCTCTTTGCCGACGAGTCGATGCCGCTGCCGTCCAAGCTACTGCTTGTCGAGCCGGTGCTCGGGGCCCAAATTCACTCAAAAAATAACGTCGTTGTTGAAAACCTAAAGTTTATGATCAACATTGGTATGTACTTTGTAGGCGTCCAAGACGTAGGAGTGTGGCACAGAAAAGGAAAAACAAATTATAAAAAAAGAAACAGAAACCGTAGAAAGAAGCATAAAAAGACTGACGTCGATGGCAGACCGTTACAAACGCATGATGCGATTGTTCTGCTTGATCCGCTCGGCCAAGGCCGCCGTATCTGGCGAGACCCGACCCAGGTCATTCGCCCACGGCAGCATCAAGTTACCTGAGGGGACATATGGCGGCTTGTCGGCATCCTCGGCCTATTGCAATGTCAGATTTTTATAGTCGAGTAACTCACCATAGAGGGAAAATAGGAGGTGAAGGAATCTCTTGCTAGACAAATAGAAATGAAATTGGAAAGGATAGTGGAGATGGGCGGGTGAAATGATGCGAGGCAAATATGTTGATTAGGAGAAAGTGAGGAGAAAAGTGAAAAGTGCAAAAAACAAAAACTCTGAAGTGATGCTGAAACGAAAGTCGACCAAGAATGAAGTCGTACTCACCGCCTTGGCAAGCGCCTTGGCTTCGTCGGCCTTCTCAACAGCTTCCACGGCTGCTCTCCAACCAAGCATGTCGCCGAACTGATCCTCCGGAAACTGGGACTCGGGGGGGAAGTCGCACAGACGGAAAGGGATACGCGTAATGGGCTGATCAGAGGTCCCCTCCTCCGAGGCGAGCAGTGCAGCCTGCTCAGACTGATAGGCAAGCCGCTCTGCCACTTGAGCTGCCCGTAGAGCCATATCAGCAACCCGAAACGGGGGCCGAAGAGGCTGCAGCGGCGGCAGAGGAGCTCGCAGCGACGGGTGCACAACCTGCACCTCCGGTTCAGCAGCCTCCACCGGCGATGCAGCAGCCTGCACCGGCGACATAGCGGCCTGCACCGGCGAGGAAGCAGTCTGCACAGGTGGACGAGCAATCTGTACAGGCGGTTGAGCAGCCTGCACAGGCGGCCGACCTGTCTGCTGGGTCGGCTGCATAACCGGCCGAGCGGGCTGAGCAGCCTGCCGGAACGGCTGCATAGCCGGCAGAGGGGGGGGCTGCATAGCCTGCAGAGAGGGGTGAATGGTCCGCGGCATAGCCGAGTGAGTCACAGACTGCTGCAGGGGCTCGAACATTTGCAAGTCCCCAGCGAAACCGCCAGAGAACCCACGCCCAGTGCCAGTGCTCGCACTGAATCCGCGACTGCACTGCGGGTACACGTTGGCCGGCTGGGCACACTGGTGGTGCATGTTCCCCTAGAACTGCTCCACCGGCGTGCCACTGTTGAAGCAAGCGTTGAACCCGCTGGTCGTGTTGAAGGGGTTGAAAGAAGGCATCCGGTTGGCCTGCTGATACTCACCGTTGTATTCGTGGACCTCCTGGCCCTGCATGCCCGAAAGGTGCTGGCTGTTAAAGTTGTAAGCTGGACCAGGATTGTAGTTGAAGGCCGGGCCAGGACTGCTGTTGATGGCATGGCCGTTGTTTCCGTTGTTGCCGTGGCTGCAGTTGAAGGCATGACCATTGTTAAAGTCCAAGTCATAGCTTCCCATATTACCGCAGTTGCAGTTGCAGGCGTGATTATTATTGTAGTTGACATCGTAGACGCCGTGGAGACCGGCGTTGTAGTTCAAGGCCTGGCCGTTGTTGGCAAGAAAGGCGTGGCCGGCGGTGTCGATCTGAACGCGGCCAGGACAGGTGCAGTTCGGCGAATGGTTGACCGGGGAGTTCTGGGGATATCCACGGTAGGGAGGAGTCCCCATTGCCAGTGGGACACGAATAGGCGGTGCCGCCCACGGAGGGGGCGTCTGCGTGAGCTGCGGGTCAGGCATAGAAGCGAATCCTGCCGGTGTCACAGCCGCGACGCTCGGATTCGTGCTCGCCACAGCAGCCTGGGCGGCACCCGATCTAGCATTATTGCCCATGGGGAGACTCGGACGATGAGAAACGCCAGTAGCCACAGGCTTTGGAGTCTTGGGAGCAGAACTCACATTGGCTTCCACCGTAGCCTTTGTGTTTGCATTTGTGCTCACTGTCGTCTTGGGATTCGTGCTCACTTTCTTGTCGGCACTCGAGCTTGCTTTTGTCTCTGAACTCGAGCCTGCCTTCGTCTCGACATTCATGTTTGCTCGCGGCTTGGCCTGCACCTTTGCCTTCTTGGTCGACTTGGCTTTCATGGTGGTAGTCGTTTTCTCTATCGTGGTCGTACTAGTATCTGTCTTGGCTTTCTTGTGGATGTGCGCGTTTGACTTTGAGTTGGAACTCATGTTTGATTTTTTTTTGGTCATGTTTACTTCATTGTCAGGTGAGGAGACGGTCACAAGAGAAAAAAAAGGTTGGAAAGAGGGACAACATTTAATATGGCAGGTGGGGGGAGAGACAACGGGAGTCTACAGAGGCAAAGCCCTAACGGCTGCGCCACGTGACTAATATGTTGACCAGACATTCTCTTTTCTTGTTTGTATTATCCGTGTTTTCAGCCACCATTTCCACGCCTTCCATGCCTGCCACGCTTCTCCCATTTTCCGTGCTTCCGTGGTGTACATTGAGCCCATTTCCCCCCTAGTTATCCACACCCTCCTCGATCTTGACGTCGTCTTCGCCTGGCATGTTCTGCATGTTCTGAATGTTTTGAATATTCCGCATGGTCTGCATGGTCTGCATGGTCTGCATAGTTTGAATGTTCTGCATGGTCTGAATGTTCTGCGTGGTCTGCATAGTCTGCACGCTCTGAATGTTCTGCATGCTCTGAATGTTCTGCATGGTCTGCATGGTCTGCGTGGTCTGCGTGGTCTGCAAAGTCTGCGTGGTCTGAATGTTCTGCATGTTCTGCACATTCGAGCCCCCACCCGTAACATTCGTAGGATGCGTGCCAGGAACCTGGTTAGCCGCATCCCGCGCCACGTTGGCCATGTAATACTGCCAGAGCTCAATCTCCATCTGCCTGTGGTGGTCAGCAGCCAGCATGAGCGCATACTGCGCAAGTTCAGGCTGAACGGACATCTGGCCAAGGTCGATTAAGACGTTGCCAGGCAGCTGTGGGGCCGTGTTGCCGACATTGTAGTCGTTATTGCCTTCCTGCTGACGTTCGGCGGCGACCGTCCGCTCATGCATTTCGCGGCGTCTCCGAAACAGCTGGCTCTCCCCGAGAGGGTTGAGAGGGATGCTGTCGGCGACCTCAGGCTCACCGTCGGACTCGCCGTCGGAATAGTTTACCGGCTTGGGCTCTGAGTAGATGGGGTTGGCGCGCGGGTCCGAAGCACTGGTGTCCGAGTCGGAAGACTCGTACTCGTAATCTTGCATAGAAACGTCTCCATCGTCTTCACGTCGATCGACACGAGTCTCCCCGTGCAGAGACGCGGGTGCCGAATACGACGTATCGCTCACCTCCTCGATGGGTCGGTACGTAGTCTCCGACATCGTCTCGATATCTGCCAAATACCCTTGACTCGATCTGGTACTCAAGCCCATGCTCGACAGGCTAGGGGACGCGTTGCCGACGGCGCTGACGATGGGGCTGTTGTGAAACGAAGCCGGCGGCGTTGGGCCAAAATAGTTGGCAGACTGCATTGTTAGTTGCACACATGGGAATGTGAGGGCAAATGACTATAATCCGGAGTCTGAGAGACGCAGAAGAGCAGCCTGGAGAGGAGTATAAAACGAGGCTTGGAGGGGTGACACAAACGGGAAGGTGGAGACAGAGGATAGGGTGGGAAAAGAGAGACGAGGAAGGAGACAGATGTACTGCACGGGAAGAACAACGGTGGATAACAAAACTTGCCATTTTGTACGTGTCGTTTAGAGCAACGTTGGAGATGTTTGGCTGGGAAAAGTGAGGAGAGAGTCAAGACGAGGCAACGCCCAGAGTGGGCAGAGGAAAGAAGCAGCAGTACGGAAGATGTTGTGGCAGAGTAGAGGATGTAAAGGTAAGCTGGGTGGAGAAGCGTTTTCGGTTGTTGTTGTGATTTCGGAGAAGGAGGCGTAATGTCAACAGAAAATCTGAGGCGCCTTTAAATACACAAAAATCATCGGAAAAAATGCCCACGGCGATGGGCTTCCATGACGAAGTCATGCAACCATGAAAAGAATGGATAAAAACAAAACAACTCCTACTACGAGCAGTAGATCTTGATCTGATCTTTTCAGGGGTCTTTTGATTTTGCAGAGGCACCTATTCTGCCTCGAACACAATAATGGAGAGGAACGGCCTATTTCATGGCCCAAAAGACAAGCAGGGTCCCTCGACAGTTGTCTTGTGGCAGTCCAGGCTGTCGCTTTTCTCTGCTAGAGTGACGTACATACTTTTTTCATGCTCTACCCAACTCAGCCATGCCAGCTGGCCCGCCTCCTACTCCTTCATCGCCAGAATCGACTCTACCGTGTCGAGCACGCTGTCCTCCAGACTGCGGTACTGGAGTCCCAGGATCGTTCGGGACCGCTGGTTGTCAAACCGAAAGACGTCTGCGGGCAGGTCATCCGCCGTTTCTTCAATGGGCGGAATGCGGTCTGTCTGGGCCGCCAGCCGACCGCTTCGGGCAGCCTGCACAATCGAAGCCAGCTGTCCGTTGCTATAGTAGCCCGCGACAATGTAGAAACGCTTATTTTCCGCCTCGGGGACCGTCATCGCCTCGACGTGTGCCTTTGCGACATCGCGCACATCGACCCATGTATAGACGGGCCGCGTGGGCGGCTTCTGCCAGCCGGCCGTCGACCAGTGGCCGGTGACGAGATCGCGGAGACGCTGGTTCGTCATGTTTACGCTATCCGCGCGACGCAGCCATCGCTGGACGGGTCCGAAGGTGTACGTGCAGTTGATGACGGCCAGTGTAAAGGGAGGGGGCTGGAAGTCGGCAGGCGCGGGTGACGTCTCGCTGGCCGTCTCCAGATCGCCGCCTCGCACAATCTGCCAGGCCGACCGCTCGGCAAAGACCTTGCTGGCCTCGTAGGTGTTGATGGGGATCTGAGCCTGCTCCCAGTTGACGGAGCGCCAGCAGGACTCGTCGTGGACCTTGGCGTCAGGCGGCCGGTTGAGAATGGCGGCAGAAGATGACGTCAGGACAACGCGGCGCACCGAGTCGGCGGCAAAGCGCTGGATCGACCGCAAGAGGCTGGTCGTGCCACGGATGGCCGGGTCGAGCACGTCGCGGACGGGGTCTTCCCACTGGACAATGACTGGCGAGGCCGTATGGATGACGTAGTCGGGCTTGCATTGGATGGCCTGCGAGGGGAGAGACAAACGCGTTAGAAAGGGGTGGGCAGACAGCAAGAAAGCCCATCGAGTCAGAAACGAAACAACGAAGCCAACGAAACAACGAAACCAACCTCGTCAAAGGCGCCCTCTTTGGAAAAGTCATCCACGAGCACATAGGACACGAGCGGCCGTTTCTCTGCGTCTAGAGAGTCGAGAATCCGCTGGCCCTTGGAGGCCGACCGGACGGTTGTCACCACCGAATATCTGTCCTGTCAGTTTTTTTCTTTCTCTCTTTTTTCAGTTTCTGCCCCGCCTCTTTTTTTTTCTCTCCCCTTTCTCGTCTCCTCCATTAGGGCTGGCAGCTCACCCCTTGTCCAGCAGCTGATCGAGAATGTGCGAGGCAATGAAGCCGGTTCCGCCCGTCAGAAAGACCTTTCCTTTCGATGCGGCCGTCTTGTCTGAAACGATCTCGGCCATTTTCATGCAAAGTGCTGCGATAGTATTTACGTAATGGATGACTGGAAAATGGAGATGTTCGAGGAAAGAGCGACCGGTTGCAGGATTTCCAACCCCTCTCCTGAAATAGGCGTCACGTCGGACGTCGTTGGCGGTTTCCGTACGGACTTACTTCTCCCCATTCAGCTTGTCGTACCACTCTCGAATCCTGCCACCTTCCCTTCCTCTACCCCTCTTCCTTTAAGACGCAGCTTTCTGCAGCCAGTCTGTCGTCATCTTTGCCAAACACTTTCATTCAGACGCGGACTACGCAAGAAAAAGAACTATTCTACATAGTCACCCATACAATAACTACGAAATACCACACGGCAGAATGTCTGAATCGACGGATTCCAACTTTCCCCGCGTTGCCATTATTGGCGGGGGAATCACGGGCGTCATGCTGGCTCTCGGCCTCCGTCTTCGCAACATCCCCTTTGTCGTCTACGAGCGAGCCGCCGGCTTCTCCGAGACGGGCGCCGGCATTGGCATCAGCCCCAATGCCGAGAAAGCCATGGGCCTCATCGACCCAAAGGTCCTGGCGGCCTACCTCGAGACGGTCACCCCCAACGGCGAGGACTACTTCCAATGGATCGACGGCCACACTACCGACAAGCTCATCGGCCGCCTCTACCTGGGAAAAGACGGCTTCCAGGGCGGCCGGCGCTCCGATTTCCTCAAGTCGTGGTCCTCGCTCATCCCGAAGGAGACGGTGCAGTTTCGCAAAGAGCTCGTCGGGGTCGACGAGACAAAGGTCGAGAGCGGGAATACCATTGTCACTCTTCGCTTTGCCGACGGAACCACGGCCACGGCCGACGTGGGTATGCTCTCATCTCTCGCAGCTCCAGCATCCCCCCTCTTCACTTGTCCCGTCTTCTCTAACTAATCCAGTCATTGCCTGTGATGGCGTTTGGTCACGTGTTCGAACCCTCGTCTTTGGCGACGCCTACCGTGCTACCTACACGGGCCAGTACTGCTTCCGGGCTGTCGTGCCCATGGATGAGGCGCAAAAGGCCATGGGAACCTACCGCACCTCTACTCGCTTCATGTTCAACGGCCCCAACACCCACGCCATCACCTACCCCGTGGCCAAGAACACCATGCTCAACGTGCTCGTCGTCGTCTCGGAGAAGGAGGACCCCAAGAACAAGCAAAAGATCCACGAGGCTCCGTCGTCTCCCCAGAACAACACGCCCACGACCCCGTCCTCGCGCGCCCTCGCTGAAGAGGCCCTCGCTGACTGGCAGCCCTGCGCTCGCAGCATTGCCACCCTCTTCCCGCCCAACCCCGACCGCTGGGATATCTACGACATGCTCGCGAACCCCGTGCCGCAGTACAATCGCGGCCTCGTCGCCTTGGCGGGCGACGCTGCACATGCCGCCGGTCCCCATCTGGGATCCGGGGCCGGATTTGGTATCGAGGATGCTCTCGTCCTGTCCGAGGTCCTGGCGCTGGCTGCAGAGGCCAGCAAGGGCAAGAAAAACACTGCAGAGGTCCTCCAGACAGCCCTGGCTATCTACTCGGATGTGAGGTACGAGCGCACGCAGTGGCTCATCAAGAACACGCGTGACGCTCTCGTCCTCTTTCAGTGGAAAGACCCCGATCATGCCCGTGACGACGACTATTTTCTGGCAGAAATCACCAAGCGCTTCCATCACATCTGGCACTATGAAGGTGCCACCATGGTCGAAGAGACACGTCGTGCCTTTTCGGAGCGCGTTCAGAAGGAAAAGTCAAATATCTAACTAGTGACGAGTCATGGCATCGGAGTCGGCAGTGGGAACTGCGGATCATCTTTATCTCGGCGGGTTCCAGGGGAGTACGAGTACACTATAAGCATTCATAGCATGGCAGAGACACAAGGATGGCAGGCACTGAAATAGAGATAGCTTGACACGGAATCAGAAACAGGAGTGGCTATATTAATTATGGATGCAAATGCATTTTCTCGAAAACGAGAGCTTCGTAAGGGAGAACCACCCCTACCTACGCCTGTCCCTGGTAGAATTCCTCGCGAGAGCCGCCAATCCTTGACATGATATCTAAGAATGCTAAACAACCATTGGCCTTATCAGCCCAGTTCCCTTTCCTATCTGTCAAGATTCATCTTCCTCCTCCGCCATGGCGGCGGACCTGCACGTCAATGTGTCGTTTTCTGTCAGGTCGTGTCTCTGTGCCCATTTAGTTCTTCTTCTTAAAGACCTTCTTGTATGCCCTGACAAACTTGGCCTTGATCCTGTGGCGAAGCTTCGCGCGGGGCCGAGCCACGAGGAACGGCACAGCTGCCGGCAGCTCAATGGCCTGCTGCCATGCCTCCACAGCAGCTGCCATCATGGCCGACTGCGGACCGACAATGCTGTCGGGAGACTCGGGGTACGTGGGCCCGACGATGCACTCTGGGAGGTCAGGGAACGCCTCCGTGCTGCGGTGGGCGGGTGCCGTCACTCTGACCACCGCACCCTGGGCAGCAGGCTTGGTCTCCACAGCCTCTTCGGCACGCTTGACATCGACAGTGTCTTTAGTACGCTTGGCATCCGCCACCACGTTCGCATGGTCGACGGCACCCGTGGCGATCTCACCCGGAGCGATCTCACACGGAGCGATCTCAATGGCAGCCTCCTTATGGGTCTCCATGCTGCCATCGATGCTGCCCTTGGCGCTGTCCTTGACGCTGTCCTTGGCGCTGCCCTTGACGCCGGCCTCGACACTCTTCTTGCCAAGCGTGTCCGGCAAGGGAGATGGCTTGACGCTGCCGCTGTATACGGAGGTAGCAGAACCGCCACCCGGTAGGGCCAAGGCCTCAGGTGTGATCTCCATCTTGGTCTTGCCCTTGCAGTCGCCGTCCACGGCAATTTTATCCGTAGTAATCTCCAGCTCAGTTCGGTCCGCGACCTCTGGCTTCACCACAGCCTCGGCTCTGGCGGGAGCGCCCTTCTCAGCCTCGCTGTCCGAGTCGACAAAGGTCGTGCCCGGGACCACAGTCTTGGCCACGCCGTCGACCGGAGTCACACCGGCCTATTTTAATTACATTAGCTTTTGCCCTATATTTTCCCTTTTCCTCTTTTCCTCTTCTGATTCCGATCGTGCACTTACCTTGCCCTCAGATGCCACATTGGCAGGCGTGGCAACAGTCTCCGTCTTGGCCGTAGCTGTCTCCTGGATGCTGCCCTCGTAGTGGACAACAGACGCAGTCATAGCCTCCTCCTCCTCCTCCGACTCCAGGCGAGGCATCACACTCACCCTGATCGGCCTGTACCTGGCACGAGCCGAGTTGGTCATATCGCGAGGCCCCGTGGGCCCTGTCATGCCTGTCGAGGACGGAAATCCAGGAATGCCCATCGGGATACCCTGGTGGTTGGGGTTGCGGGGCGGAATCGGGAATGGGGGAGTGTTTCGCATAGCCGCGTACTGAGAAGCCTTGACTTGCTCAGGTGTCATCTCACCCTCCGTAGCAGAATTAGATGGCATTTTGCTTGGTCAGTAGTGTTGATGACTGTGAGCAGGTAACTTGGCGGATGTGTTCTATTGTTTTGATCCAGTGTTAGAAAGGGCAGGACGAAATAATTTGAACTTTTTTAAAAAATAATTCAGATGTGATTTAGATTTTGGGGGAAAGATGAATATTTTCTATTTGGCACTTGCGAATAGCTCTACCTCTCTGCAAATAATATACAGAAGAAAAGAAAAAAGTAAAAAGAAACTTTACTTACAGAAGACACAGGACAGAGAGTTTGAGACAGAGGGGACGAAGAGATTAATTATAGAGAGGGGGGCACTTTTGTTTTTCACGGTGACAGAGGTATAGAGGTACGACCCTTGACCTTTTGGAATAGTGGAAGACAGTATCTACGTAAATTTGTCTGGCCATCTGCCTACTGCCCTTCAATTTCTCTGTTTGTGCGCAAGTTTATTCTTGAACGCGTCAAAGATGAGATGAAAAGCGCGGTGACTTTTGCGTGTGACCATGTCGCCCCCCTTTTTTTCGAGTGATTCATGGAAGGCCATGGAAAGTCTAGTGTCCTGCGACGAGAGCTTTGCGGCGAATTTGAGAATTCTGTGAGCCGATCCTGAGTTTCCAGTTTCTCAGATCTAGTTCCTTGTCCGTTGTCTGGACGTTTCCTAGTTGGCTGTCTATTTGTTGTCGAGAAGGCCATGGAAGTCACGTGAGATTTGCTTTCTAGGGCAACGACATGTTTGTTTTTTTTTTACTCTACGGGTCGCTGTCGATACAAAAGTTTGTACACAAGTCTATGTCTAGTAAAATATTACTCTAGATCCACCAATTTGTGTTTCGAGCGTATTTAACTCCATTGACTTTTCCCCCCCCGTGATGTGGGAAATGGCATCCTTGTGAATGCGTCTCCAAAATCAAACACTTTTCCATTTCCACTTCTCTCTAAGATATATGTGATGCTCTAGGCTTATAAACTGCTAAAGGAAGTTTCCAACCCCAGAAACCGCTCGTAATGGCTTGTGTAGCAAGAATAAAGGTTCTCGTGATGGTAAGTTGAAAGACAATTTTGTCACATCCAAAGCAAAAAACGCCTCTTGTTTCCAATACAGATACCCTCTTCGTCCCCTACCGAGAGAAAAACCGGACCCGGCGGTGCAAAATGAGAATACAGGTCAGATAATGCAACATGAGATTTCAATTCCACACCTTTCTGTCAACCAAGGAATAGCTCGAAGTGGAACCGCTTTGTCATTATATTGAATCCGTGACAAAGAAAATTACTTGGAAACGTTGCAAAACGCAGAGGACCGGATTTGTAAACAGGTCATTCTATTTCAGTAAGTCGTCGTTAGTAGTATTCTGTACAGCACAAAGCTATTGTAAGTATCGAGAAACTGAAGGACTGTTCTCAAAAGTATCCAATTCACCTACTGTAGCCGAAACAGAGACCGTATTATTACACGGCGTCCGATGCAAACAATTATGTAACAGTGGTGCTCACATTGTTTTCCCGGGTTCACTCGCCATTTGCCGTCTTACCTCTTGTTCGATAATTCCTGCAGACTCGAGAACGTGAAAATTGACTGCGTACCTTTTTACTAGGAATTTAGTTGTTAAGTTAAAGCATGTGAAGAGTCTCTCTGAATATGCAGTACTCAGATAGCAGCAGAGCCAATGATTACCAAATGATGTACATAAAAAGATTTGGAATAGATAGTGGGAAAATACATAAAAAACAATATGTAACTAATGAATAAGAAGAGGACCCCTACTACAAGTATGTAAATAATCCAAACATATATTCCTACTAATACCCAATTTCTTAAAATCTTGAATTGATTCTATTGTGATAGCGTGACATACGTTATGGTACGTACCCTTCACTTAACATTAACCTTTCTAGCCTACACTGGCGAAGACCTAATACGCCGGATGATCTAACGGAATGACTGCACGACCAGTTCGGTAGTTCCTCTAAAGTGAGTGTTCGCCGGAGTACACCACTGAAGCCAGCCTCAGCGCTTTCCCTCCCCCCAACGAACTTCGAGTTCACACTAATAATTCTCCTCCCCTTCTCTTATCTTCCTTATCTATTTATTCCCTTCTCTTACATGTTACAGTTACAAGAATCATTTACGACATATTAAGATTAGATAGGTAAGTAGTACCAAGTTGTCTATTTCTCATGGGGTATGAAAGAGGTTGTCTCATTTTCTAGAAATAGCTAATCATAATGGAATTTACGAACGTACAATTCTGGTAGTTGTTTACACAGACCAGTGTATTGCAGTTCGGTACTGATTTTACGTGGGGCAAAACCCATACCCAAGTCTTTATATTTGTTCCTGATCTCACAATTGTGATTGATAAGGTAGCTGGCTAAGTCGATACTCCCAACAAAGTTTGCCACCTCGAGGATACTTATATTGAAGCAGACGTTGTTGTCACTTCTTGTAGCTAAAGGTAATGGTAGGCTCAAGCGGTCCGGATTCGGTATACTGTATGAACCTCTATAGTTTCGTAATTCTGGATCACAGAGATACAGAGCTTGAGCGATATCCAAATAACCACTGTATAAGGCATTCTGCATTATGCGAGGACCAACCCAGTCGTGAAGTTTTGGTCTATATTTGTAAATTAAATCGGTAACGTGTCCAGTAGTATAGGTTAAAATGTTTACCCATGGGGAATTGCCGTACTCATCCTCATGGAGAAGTAGTTTCTCAACAACGTCATTGGCCGAAGTTGTGTCCGCCGACGCCTTGCTCAGCAGAAATTTGACGGCATCGTCGCCTTGTGTATAATAAAGAGGCGTTTGCCGCTGGTCGTCCTCCGCTTCTAGCATATCGATATAGGTTCCGTGTGTATCCTTACAAAATCGTAGTAATTCATCAACCAGCTTCATGTTTTTCGTTTTGCAAGCAATATGGAGTGGGGATCGTCCATACTCATCTCGGAGACTAATTGGATCATCGCAGCCACGTCTAAGGGTAACGGTCGCTCCGTGGTGGATAAATGGTGAGACATTGAAAGCCATCATACACATGAAGGGACTTATCATGACCTTGCTGCCCTCTAAGTCGGTTTCGCGCCTTACAATGTCATGGTATAAGACATTGTAGAAGATATTAAGCATTGCCCAGAGCCTAATCCAGGCCTCGAATGCTGGCTGTGCGTTTAAGATGAAATTTGACATGACTGTCGTGAACTTCTCGTCGGTGCTGAGTTGCCTGCAATGCCACATCCAGTAGTGGTAGAGGTATTGACCAAATGTTTCAGAAACAACCGTCTTTACTAATAGTGACATTAATTCCCTCAGTTTTGCGACATTGGAGCGGTACGCCTTGGCTTCTCTTCCCCAGTCTAACAGCTGAATCTTGCTTGTGTTCCAGATCTCATGATCCGGCATTTTCAGAGCCTTCATACCAAGTTCGGCAAGCAGGCGGTGACCCTCGTATTCGGAGTATATACTCATGTCGTTGTCTTTTAGCTGGGACACGAACATTTTGGCTGAGACGTGTACGAATACCAAGATACCATAGTCGTCAGTCCTCAGGAAGTTGCAGTATACTTCTTTCACCATTTCTTGTTCCACGTCATCTGGGTTGTCAAGGTAGAGACGCACTGCTTCAAGGACTTCACGGGACAGTAGGCTCCTTTTCGTGCTGCACATCATAATTCGGAACACGCAACGCTGGATAGCTGCATTTTGTGGGTTTGCTTCTGCAGAATCGCCGTAACGAACTCCGGCATTCTGATCCCAGAGAACTTGGTAGACTTTGTTCAATTTTTCGTTGTTCCACCTGTCCTTGGACCCGGCATCGTTGCTATTCGGTGGTGGTCCCTCTTCGACTAATTTACCGAGGAGTGTTTCTGCCACGTTTCTACTCCATATAGCCTTGTAGTTTACGGGAAACAATACAGAGAGCCAGATCTCCACCCATCGAAACCTGTGAGAATGAATAGTCAACATTTTGTATATCCGCATTGACAGTGCAGAAAGACACGTACATGCCCCCGGCAGACTCATTCAGGGCCCTCTCCAATCGGTTGCAAAGGTCAGTATTTGTTACTGTTACTAGTCAGATAGGATTCCGGAATTCGTCCCCCGAGTCTGATTGGTCACTTACGAAATATGCTCCTTCGGTGGTGCACTTTCTGCTTCATGGAAAACAGCTGATGACTAATGAACCGCCTCATTTCCGCTTTTGTATCGTTTTGAATAACATCAAACTCCAACACGGATTCGTCGCAGTAGTCCTTGACATTAATATGTGACCGGGATGAAAATAAAAAATACGGGCTGTTTGAATTGCGCGGAAGATCTGTGAAGAATTGCAGAAGCTTGTTGGATTCTTCTAATGATTCACACTCGTCCAGAGCGTCAATCGCAATTACAACAGTAGACGGACAGTCCTCAATCAGTTTCCGGAGGAGTGGCTCCCACGTTGATTTCAACGTGATAGATGATTCTAGAGAGCTATCTGATTCTTGATAAATCTTCATCGCAGATGCGGCCACAGTCCCGTCACCGTTCCATGCAAGTCGGCAACACAGAGTGCGAAGAATAATCTCGTAGGTTGGTTTCCTCGAGTCTCCGCCTGAATTGCTGTTGTAGCAATAGTAGTGAATAAATCGCACTCCATCGACAGGAAACTTTTGGTAGTTTGAGATGATTCGGCACCTATGACTGTCAGTGTATGAGGTTGTCGAATTCGAATTGGTGATGGCTTACATGAGGGTCGTCTTTCCGGTCCCAACTACGTCGACAAAGATTGATATGGTTAGATGCAATGCTCGTAAATCATCAGGGAGATAGGGCCTACCGGATCCTTTAACCCAAAACACCCTTTTCGCATCAGCATCCTTTGCGGCGATCTGGCCCACCCACGAGCTGAACTCTGTAGTTTCCAAAAACCACTCTCCAATGACCAGCTCGTCATTGCTAATCTCGGTCCACTCCCGTACGGACTGATGAGACGGTTCTGGATCCTTATCGCGATCTCGTATCCATTGGAGCGTAGAAAGGTTGTGTTTAAGGCCCCTGAGCTCCTCATCCAAGCTACTCTTGATTTCGTCACAGATGTTATTCTTCAGGCCGAGTTGTTTCAGATCAGACTCCCACTCCACTGGTGTATTAAAAAATTTTGCGCCTGCATCAATCAGTGAGATTCTGTTACTAAAATATGCCCAGAGGGGCGGTGCTCACCGGCACGGCCTCGCTTGGACTGGCCAGCATGGTATATAGAGAACAGCAGCTTCAAGCTGTTCGAATAGAGATCGCCTAGACTCTGTTTGAAATTCTCAATAGTGGAAGTGCTGCATCCCTCTGCATTGTGTAGGATATCTTCGCTCCTCATCCACTTGATTATGATAATGTTTATACTCATCATTGTTCTCACTGCTTTGTCACTGGTAGTGGGATCGAGTGCCAAGAAGATCTGCAGCAATGTCAGTCTTACAAGGTCAGCTAAATAATAGAGGTTACATACCTCTAGGGGGAAGAAGATGCCGTTGACTGCTAATGGTGCGATCGTGTGCGGATCGAGAGCACTTAGACCTAGTGAAAAAGACTTCACGACGGGCAGGTAAGCCTTGGCTCGGCGTGCCCATTTCCCGTCGGATCCCTTGGCTTTGTCGTCCAGCCATGTGTGCCAAGCCTCAAAATTCATGTTCTGAATCTGTCCAATGTAGTCCTTTAGAGTCTCCAACATCTCTGGCTCATTCTCTTCAAATGCCTTTAGTGATGCTATCCAAACTGGATTTTTATCGTCATCCAGGGAATTGTCAGTGGCGGTAGTCTTGCCTTTGGCAGTACAGTTTTCATCATTCACAGTGTTAACTGCCTCGGCGGCCTCAGTAGCCTCAATGGCGTCACCCACCTCACTGGTCTCACCGACATCTTCAGGGTCTGCAGCTGTTTCATTGTTCACGACCATAGTACTTCTCCCACCAGTCGCGGCGGAAACTGAGGTGCTGTCTAAATTCCTTTTATCTGCCTTCAAAACAGTTTTGCCCCATTTCTTTGTTCGCTGCTTCATGACAGCCACATTCTCCCGAATAATATTCACTCTCTCCATTGCTCAAGTGATGTGCTGTGAAAAATTGTTGTCTCTAATCTTTGATCATGCGGTGGATTGTGAGAAAAAGATGGAATGGAAGAACGTCTCAAGAATGTTTTGGGCAGGAACCCCTCACTCCCGATGCCCGCTCTTCCTCACCAATAACACAAATGTGCAGAAAACCCCTCGCAGTCAGCCCACCAGTCAGCCTTGCTCGGTATTTTCTCGTCGGCATGGAAGCACGTGATGCGAGGGTGAGAGGAGCTGCAGACACGCATTATTCTATTGATAACAGAGAGGTTTATGAGAAGATACGTTTATTGTATGCTATAAACAGATGCTACTGGCACAATCTAAGCCTTGTACTCGCAATGCTGGGCATCCGTCTTTTCCAACGTGACGCCAGCAGCATTTTCGCGAAAGCTTGCCTCCTGGGCGCGCAGCTCGTCCATGATGGTCTGGTGGGCCTTGCGGACAGGCCGGACCTGGAAGAGGCGGTCCATGGCCTCGAGAGGGATCGCCTTGGTCTCGGGGATGAGAAAGTAGGTAAAGATGGAGGCGAGGATCATGAGCGAGGCAAAGAACATGTAGACGCCATAGCCCATGGAGCTGAACATTTGGGGCGTGAAGCGGCTGATGATGAAATTCCAGAACCACTATGAAGCAAAAATAAAAATAAAAATAAAAATAAAAATTAGCGGGCGATCTCGGGGCATGGACGGGGACTATCATGACTCAGTACTCACATTGTTGGCGGCGGCGTTGGCCTGGCCGAGAGACCGCGTGTTCTGGCTAAACATTTCGCTGTTGACGACCCAGGGGACGCCGTTCCAGGAGGGCGTGTAGCAGACGGTCCAGAGGTAGAAGAAGAAGATGGCCGAGATGCCGCCGCCGGTGAGCTTGGCGTCGGCGTTGGTGGTGTCGGCGCCGGCGATCTTGATGTAGGCGCCAATGTACCACATGCAGAGGGAGCCGCCGAGGGCGCCAAACATGAGCATGCGGCGGCGGCCAATGTTGTCGATGAGGTAGAGCAGCCAGATAAAGGTGATGACGGTCTTGACGACGCCGTAGATGCCGGTGGTGAGGAAGCTGCTGTTGGTGCCGGTGATGCCGAGGGACTTGAAGACGGTGGGGCTGTAGTAGTTGATGGCGTTGATGCCGGAGCCGTTCTGCCAGAGGAAGAGCATGCCGCCGAGGAAGAAGCGCCACTGGACGGAGCGCTGGCGGAGGCACTGGAAGGGTTTCCAGAAGCCGCTGCCGACCTCGCTGCGGTAGCGCTCGAGCTCCTCGTCGATGAAGCCGATCTCCTCGACGATGTAGAGGTCGGTGGCCGGCAGGGCGCGCAGCCAGGTGATGATCTTGGTGGCCTCTTCGCGGCGGCCTTTGGTGAAGAGCCAGCGCGGCGACTCGGGCAGCCAGACGCTGCCGATGAGCAGCATGCCGGCAGGGATGAGCTGGACGGCAAAGGGGATGATCCACTGCTTGTGGGAGGGGGCCATGGTCTCGCCGAGGCCATAGTTGATCCAGAAGCCGACGAGGCCGCCGATCTGCCAGCCGAGCTCGTAGATGCCGACCAGACGGCCGCGGACGGCGGGCGGCGAGAGCTCGGAGATGTAGATGGGGACCATGTTGGAGGCGCCGCCGACGCCGAAGCCGGCGAGGACGCGGCCGCCGATGATGAGGCCAAGGCCGCGTTCCTTGTTGGCGCCGAGCATGAGGCCGGCGCCGAGGAGGAAGATGAGGCTGAAGATCCAGAGGGACTTGCGGCGGCCGAGGAAGTAGCTGGTGGCATAGGCGAGGATGCTGCCAAAAAAGGCGCCGGCCTGGTAGACGGAGACGATGTTGGCCTTGACGGTGGCGAGATGGCTGGCCGTGTAGGAGGCAAAGTCGAACTCGTCGACAAACGACTCGAGGCTGAGGGTGGTGCCGATAAAGGCCGAGTCGTAGCCGATCATGCAGGAGGCAAAAGAGGCCACGGCGGCACAGGCATAGACTCGCCAGTTGTAGACGGCCTTTGGCGTGGGCCGGTCTTCCTGCAGCTCAAAGAGTTTCATCTTGGCAGTGGATGGCAGGGGAGAGGATGAGAGGAGGAGGAGGAGGAGGAGAGACGGGATGGAGGGAGAGGCCAGAGTTGCTGCGGAGAGAGACTGAGAGGCGTCATCTTATGTATACTGGACGAGAGCAGGACTGTCCCCCTGACAGAAAAGGAGGCCAGTGCAGTGGGCGTAGTGCTGTGGGTGTGTAAAGATTTTGCAGGCCATGAATAATTCCCTGGCCGCTGATTCGACAGACGGGGACTTTCTGCTAGGGACCCCTACTAACCCCAGATATCAAAGCTAGATGCGGGGAATGCAAGTGGTGAAACCCCAGAGGATAAAGATTTAGCCGTCAGGGGAGACGGCGTGCCACGTTGACAACACTACTGCCCGGTGACCGCATGGGTTTTCCAAGACAATATTGTCCTCGTCATCATGGTAATCACGGTCATCACACTGTCATCCATTCCGGATTTCAGTTGCATAGAGTGGATCAGAAACGGATGTCTATTTCCCATTCAAAATTCAAACATTTATCCAAGAATGTCTATTTCCATATTTCCTTATTTCCATGTATTTATTTATTTCCATTCACTCTTCTATGGTAATATAACATTGTCAAAGTCCTGCAGCAGTCGCTCAGAAATGTCGCTGCCCGGTGCAAACCCCAAGTTGGCCATAAACTCGGGCTGCAGGCTGGCATCCACGCGGTCGGCGTAGTCCATGGCCGTCAGATCGCCCAGCAGGGCGTCGTAGTCGAGGGCCATCGAGCCATAGACGTGCTGTCGTGACAGGGCCAAATCTACGCGGCCCACGTCACTGCTGGTGCTGCCACCGCCAGCACCGCCGCTGAGAGAGGCGGCCACGTGCAGCTCGTTCTCGGCCAGACGGGATCCCACAAAGTCTCCCCACTCGCGTGGCTCTGGTTCCACTCGCATCGCTCTCTGCATGGGAGCGGGCGGGGGAAAGGAAGCTGGTGTCGCGGCAGAGAGGGCGGCCGAGAGGGCGACAGAGGCTGGGCTTGCCAGAGATAGTGCCGTCTGTGGGCGGTCATGGGCCTTTACCGTCCCATCTAGGTGGACCAAATGGCTCTCATGGTGATGATATGGATGTTGCTGCTGCTGCTGCCGCGGCTCGAGCCATACGGCCGCGACACGCCTCTCCAGAGCATGCCATCGCCGCTGGTCTGCACTGGAAAGCGGCTGCAGACACGTATGACTACGCAGGTGGCCGAGACAGGCCGTCACCAGGGGCGGCAGGCCCCCGACGCCAAAGAGCGTGATAAACAGCTGTAGGGAGTCAAGCAGGGCGAGCAGACGGCCGCACAGGACAGCCTCACCCTCGGAGGCCGACAAGGACTGCTGGATCTCGGCCCAGAGGAAGAGCAGGCGCAGAATGTGTGTCGACGGAGCGCCTCCATCGGCGGGCGCCTCGCCCCGGCCCGTGACGAAGCTCTGAAAGGGCAGGCCCGGTCGGATGATGTCGTGGACGGACAATGGTGGACGCTCATGGTAGATGTCGGGCGTCAGCATGGTGGCCGCTCGCTGGCGTGCTGTCGCTGAGGAGACGGCTGTAGAATCCGCCGGCCGCTGGAACTGCCGAAAGAGGTCGTAGAGCTGGTTGAAGGTGGAGAGGGCATGGGCGGGAGTGCGGCAGCGGCCGCCGGGCGACGCGCTGGTGCCGAACCCACTGCACGACTCCCACGGCTGCCACTCGTCCAGCTCGTCCTCGGGCAGCGTGATGTGGCCGTGCAGGGCATCGTACAGCGCGACAGACCCCGTGTGGCACTGCTGCTTCCGCAGGAGAGACACGAGCGTCTCGAGGATGGAACAGCCGGCAAGGATGGCGGCAGTAGTGCGGGGAAGCTGTTGGTGTTGGTGCTGGTGCCGGTGGGGGAGAGACGGGGCGGAGTCTGTCTCGGTCTCCGTCTCGAGGGCAATATCCCGGGCCCGGCCGAGGAAGCTCCAGGCGGCGATGCTGTTGCCTCGGCCGATATTGATGAGAGACAGCAGCAGGAGGGCGGTGGCGTGGCGGGCCTCAAAGGGCCCGTTCTCATCCGGGACGAGACTGCGGGCAATGTGGTATATCTGGGGGAGGACAAAGGGCAACGCAGTCGATCCAGCAGACAGGGTGGACTGTGTGGCGGCATCTTGGTACGAAGCGAGGGCCAGCACGCTCCAGAGCTCGGCGTGTGCGGCCGTCGACGAGGAACGGGCGAGCCGCACGCCGTCTGAGCCGTAGAGGTAGACCGTCTTGAGCACGCGCTGCTTCTCGAGAACGGGAAACCAGCAGTGCGTGTAGGAAAAGTAGATATCGAGGAGGCGCCAGTGGTTCGGGGGGAGGTGGAGGACAGATGGCGGCTGGAGTCGAGGATTCTCCGGGGGCTGCCGTGCTGCCTGGCTGGCCTTGTAGTGATGGGGGCTCGGCTCGGTGTCGCTGTCCGGCAGGCGGCCGGCCGAGGTCTTGGCCGACTCGGACTCGCTCTCGGGGTCGGATGACGCCGTTGGATGCGGCCGTGGCCCGACTTCGCCGTCGGCCAGCAGAGAGTCGATGCTGCGCCGGACCGTGCTCTTGCGCCATTTCTTGTGCAGCTGGTTGATGCGGTCCTTGTCACGGCCGCAGGCTGGGGTGGGGGTAGAGGCAGAGGCAGAGGCAGCCGTAGAGGCCGAGGGAAAAGCAAAGAGGCCGGCCTCGTGTGGCTGGGCGAGGGCGCCGGCCAGCGTCGACTCACAGCCGTCGACCTCGTCAAAGAGCCAGGCCAGCGCGAGCTCGAGCGTGCGGATGTAGCCCACCTGGACGCCGCGCTTCTTGGGGCTCGCCGAGTACGTGCAGGACCGGCTCTGGGCGATGCAGGGGTAGCAGCAGGGCTGGATGCCGTCGCACTTTTCGCGGGCCGTCCGGCACTGATCACAGGCTCGCGAGACACGCTGTCGCTTGAGGGCCGTCCAGGTCGTGTCCGTGCCAGGTGTCTCAGCGGGGGCAGGGGCCGAGGCAGCCGTGATCTGGGCCTGGACACTGTCGACCGAGTCTCGAGCGTCGCCCCGAGCGTCGCCTCGCGAGCGCTCTGGCAGGAGGGTCGCCGGCGCTCTGCCTTTCCGCTTGGGTGGCATTTCAGGCGGCTTGGGCGGCTTGGGTGGCTTCCTGGCGAGGTGACGCAGCGTGTAAGCCAGAGAGGTCTACCTTCTCCAAAACAGCATTCTGATCCGTCTGGCTAATAGCAGGACGGCAAATGCAAAATGGTAATTGCCGATGGGCGAAACCTGGGGAAATGCGGGGGTCAAAGTGGGGGCAGTAGAGATGTCCGCGTAAACACTTTTCCGCCAGCTTCAGGCAATACTCTTGCAGCTCATCGGACGTGGGCGTCTTTGCTGTACTCCTGCTTTCCTGCTTTCGTCAGGCACAGCAATCAGGGTCACCCACCATGGCAGGCGTCAAGCGACCGGTCGACTGCCTCGACGCTGACCACCTCCGGTCCGTTCGACCTCTCCGGTCGACCCGATCTCTCCATCCGGACCATCCAGACCATCCAGATTGTCCAGATTGTCCAGATCGCCGGCCTGCTGACAAGGCCGCAAAGATTGACGCCACCCCATCACCCCCCTCCCGAGTCCGCGATACTCTAGTCTACCCACTGCCAGAGCTCGTCCTATCGTCCAACCGCCGCTTCGATCCCGATGCCTCCATCGTGCTGGCCGGCCTACCCGGCAGCGGCAAGTCCACCCTGGCCGTCATCGCCTGTGCCACCATGAAACGGCGCCGCCTTGTCGACGTCGAGACCGCCTTTCAGGACCGCACAGGCGGCGTGTCCTGCTCGTCTTATAGAAAGACGCACGGCACGCAGGCCTGCGCCCAGCTCCAGGCCGACGTGCTCGACGCCGTGCTGATGGGCCACCGCCGCGGCGCCGTCATCGTCTGCGGCTGGATCGACCGGCAGGTGCAGCTGCGCCTGGCCGAGCTGAGTGGGACGAGCCCCGTCATCTTTGTGACACGTGACACCGACGCCATCCAGCACTACCTCCGCCTCGACAGCGTCGACCGGGCACGGGGTCTCGTGGCCGCCTCCAGCTTTGTCTATCGCGGCTTCACCTGCTTCGAGTTCTTCAACGTCACCGAGGGCGGGGGTGCCGACTCAGAGACGAGTAACCTCGACTCGTCCTCTGCCTCGGCCTCTCCACAGCCGCCCTTTCTCACCCTCAAAGGCGCCGAGCGCCACTTTCAAAAGTTCCTCTCCTTCCTCTTCCCCGCCGGCGCCATCCCCTTCATCGACACGGCCTACCCCCTGGCATCGCTGCCGACCGAGACGCGAGACTTTACCTTTGCCGTCTCGGTCCGGCTCTCGACGCTCGTCTCCACCGACCTCGATATGGAACAGGTCGAGTCGGGCACCGACGCCGTCGAGCTCGTCGTCGACAGCCTCCTGGACGCGGACAGCCAGGCCGGCCTCACCTCGGAAGCCGCCAGCGAGATCAGCCGCGCTGTCGGCCGCATCCGGCGCACGACCGTTGTCCCCCTTTTTTACCACGTCTTTCTTCCCCAGCCCACCAGTCCGTCCCCGCGTGCCGACCTCTATCTCTCCCTCGTCCGCCACGGGCTCCGCCTCGTCCCCGAGTACCTCTCTGTCGACCTGCACCTCAACGAGCCAGACCTTGCCGCCATCGCCGCCATCCGAGGCCGCACAAAGCTCGTCGGCCACGTCTCCTGGACCCATACCGCCTCCGCGTCCCCGCCTCCGTGGTCCTCGGACGTCTGGCTCGGCTACTACCGCAAAGCCCGCCGGCTCGGCTGCACCATGGTCCGCTTCACGCGCCAGGTCCAGCGCTTCGCCGACAACTTTGACCTCCACCACATCCACCGCGGCGTCGAGAGCCTCGGACCACCACACCTGCCGCTCATCGCCTACAACCTCGGCGATGCCGGCCGCCACTCTGCCTGCAACAACCGCATCCTCACCTCGGTGCGGCCTGAGCCTGTCGAGACTATCGAGACTATCAAGACAGCCGATACTATTGAGACTATTGAGACAGCCGAGACCACCAAGACCAGGACAGCCTCGGACGAGAGCCCGCCCGAGCTGTACACGCCCCTCACGGCCGTCGAGGCCACACGCGCCCAGGTAGCCGCCTTTCTGCACCTGCCCAAGAAGCTCTACGTCATCGGCGCCAATGTCGGCTACAGCGTCTCGCCCCCCATGCACACCGCCGCCCTCGCTGCCTGCGGTCTGCCGCACAGCTATGCCGCCTTCCTGACCGAGTCCCTCGACCGCGTCCGCACCCTCGTGCACGACCCCGACTTTGGCGGCGCCTCGGTCGGCCTGCCCTTCAAGGTCGACGTCATGCGCCTCACCAACGCCCTCAGCCCGCATGCGCGTGCCATTGGCGCCGTCAACACGCTCGTGCCCGTCCGCCGCCTCGCGCCCGACGGCTCCGTGCCGGCCGACTTTCTTGCCACGCGCACACGCGACCAGGCCGGGCCCCTACTGGCCCTCTACGGCGAGAACACCGACTGGGTCGGCATCCGCGCCTGTCTCCGCCGCGGCTTATCGCCGGCCAATGCCGTGCGGCCGGCTAGCTGCGGCTTAGTGGTCGGTGCCGGCGGTATGGCGCGGGCTGCCGTCTATGCCATGCTGCAGCTGGGCGTGCAGAACGTCGTCATCTACAACCGCACACCCGCGCGGGCCGACCACCTCGTGACGCACTTCCAGGACCTGCTGGCGAGCGACGACTTTCTGCTGCTCTCGACCGAGCGACCGTCCCACACGACCTTTCACGTGATCCGGTCGCTCGACGACCCGTGGCCGAAGCACGTGCGGCTGCCGACCATGATCATCTCGTGCATCCCCACCCATAGCGTCGGCAGTCAGACGGTGCGGCCGATTGCCGTGCCGCCGGCCTGGCTGGACAGTCCCACGGGGGGTGTCGTGCTCGAGCTGGCCTACTGGTCACGCAACACGCCCCTGCTACAGCAGAGTCGGCGCGAGGCTGCCCGGGGATGGGTCACCATGGACGTCCTCGACCTGCTGCCCGAGCAGGGCTTTGCCCAGTTTGAACTCTTTACGGGCCGACGAGCCCCCAGGCGGGTCATGCGGCGCGGCGTCGCCGAGGCCTACCAGGACCAGCCGGTCCCTGTGATACCATAGAACTATAAATAGCCAGCCTATAATATAATGTTGTCATCATTCTTGCCATTCTTGTCTATCTTGTATCTTTTATAGTTTCTCCTTGACTTTGCCGACGACCAAATCTACAAAATTCTTCACCTGTTCTACCGGCAGCTCCGAGAGCTCCCGCCCTGTCCAGTACCGGTCCTGCTCGAGTCCCTGGTAGATGAGCGCCTCCGTTCCCAGAATGACCTGCCACTCGTTCCGCCTGGCCAGCGCCCCCAGCTCCGTAAAGGGCGACGGGTTGTAGCACATCTCGAGCATCGCTCCCTTGTCGGTCTTGGCCAGAAAGAGCTCAATAATGTGCCTAGCCCGGTGCTCGTCCTCAGACTGCGGCGCATAGTCGGGGACGCATGAGACGATCGTGCCCGGTGCCGGCAAGGCCCTCGCCTCGGCCTCCGTCGCCACATGCCGCAGGCCCTGGCCGAATCCCCGGGCTCGGCACTCGGCCAGAACGGCGTTGACCTCGGAGGCGTCGCGGTTGACAATGTAGACGTCGCGGATGCCGAGACACTCGCGCAGGACGTAGACGGCGCTTCGTGCAGCGCCGCCACTGCCAATGACGAGGCCAGGGCGCTGCACGAGCTCGGCCAGTCGCTGTGGGGGCACGTTGTACCGAAAGGAATCACGGACGCCGATAATGTCCGTGTTCTGTCCGCAGTAGAGCCGGCGGCCGGTCGCCGGGTCCTGCCGCAGAAAGATGGTGTTGCAGGCGCCGACAGCGGCGCACTCGGGCTCGAGCTGGTCGAGGTGGTCGATGATGGACACCTTGTGAGGCATGGTGACGGATGCGCCATAAAAGTTGTCGTGGCGGATGAGCCGCAAGAAGAGATCCATGTCGGTCGAGTCGAGCCGTTTCTGCTCCCAGTTGAGGCCGAGATGGCGGTAGATGGTGTTGTGCAGGGCAGGCGACATGGAGGCCGTCAGCTTCTTGCCAAAGAGGTAGCCGTGCTTGTCCAGATGAGCAACGTCGGGGGCCCTCCCGATCTCGGCAGTCTGAGCAGTCTGAGCGGTCTCGGCAGCCTCGGCGGCCGGCAGGGCCACGCCAGGCTCTGATCGTTCAGTCATGATGAGTATGCACGCGCAGATTTTCTTCTTGCCAGTCTCCTAGTCTTCCCGTCTCTTTGCCTCTGGCTGCTTCAGCGGTGACTCTAGATTTATGTACCAGAGTACTTTATGTCAACTGGTGGCGGCTGTGTGGATCCCAAATGGCCGCCCCACCGTCCGGCGTCCGGAGCTCTGTTAGTCTGGCAAAATCCTTTTCCGGCAGACGTCCATGGCAGAATGCCTATCCTCGTCAGCTACCTCTGACCTTCTCGGTGACTGCCCGTGACTACCTTGTCGGCTACCAGCGGTCTCGAGCGCGTACTGTCGGGACAGTCGACCGCGGAATGGTCTCTCTGATATCGCGGAATAAGCCCTGTCGTCATCCTATAGTCGAGATATCAGGATAAAAGAAGAGCATGGTTCATATGCTGGAGAGGGCCGGATAGGGTGGCCCATCATCTCTACATCATATCACGTAACTTCTCTCTGTCTCCTTGCCATGTCCTGCAAACTCGCCATCACCTCCATCTCCCTCGGCCTCTACACGGCTGGCCACCTGCTCGTCGACAAGCTCAATGCCCTGCAGGCCTATGGCTATCTCGGCATCGAGCTCTTTTACGATGACCTCGTCGGCTATGCCTGCCACATCCACAACGAGCCGGACATCACTGCCCTGCAGCCAGAGATGCTGATCGTCGCCGCCCGCCACATTGGCTACCTGTGCCGCTGCCGCGGCCTCAGCATCGTCTCCCTGCAGCCCTTCCGCCACTACGAGGGCCTGCTCGACCGCCACGAGCACGCCCGGCGCATCGAAGAGCTCAAGCTCTGGTTCCAGCTCGCCCACGAGCTCGGCACCGACCTCGTCTGCATCCCCTCCACCTTTCTGCCGCCCTCCCAGGTCTCGGACGACATCGACCTGCACGTCGCCGATCTCCAAGAAGCAGCGGACCTGGCCGCCGCCGTCACGCCCCCCCTGCGCCTCAGCTTCGAGAGCCTCTGCTGGGGCACGCGCTCTGATACCTGGGAGGTCAGCTGGGAGATTGTCAAGAAGGTCGACCGGGCCAACTTTGGCCTCTGCTTCGACACCTTCAACTTGGCCGGCCGCATCTACGCCGACCCCGCCCTGCCGGGTGGCAAGAACCCCGGCAACCCCGAGCAGGCCGTCGCCGAGTCCCTCGCCCGCCTCGTCGCCGAGGTCGACGTCAGCCGCGTCTTTGTCGTGCAGGTCGTCGACGCCGAGCGGCTCGCCCAGCCCATCGTCCCGGGTCACGTGCACTACGATGCCGCGACGCCGCCGCGCATGGCCTGGGGCCGCAACTGTCGGCTGTTTTATGGCGAGACGGACGCCGGCGCGTACCTGCCCGTCCAGCAGATCTGCTGGGCCATCTTCCAGGACCTCGGCTACAAGGGCTGGGTCAGCTTCGAGTTTCTCAACCGCTGTCTCGCCGACAAGGGCCCGCATGTCGTGGACGGGCTGGCACAGCGTGGCCGGAATTCGTGGAGCAAATTTGTGCGGGACATGCAAGTCCAAGGGAGCCCATCCCTCGTCGACAAGTCCCTGATGCTGTCGCCGTCTCTCTAGTTTCTTGTCCGTCCTTCTTTCCGTCTTTTTGATTCTTGTTATATAATGAACTGTATGAGATATGGAAACATGTAATTATTTTGATTGCCCATCAAGACATCTGCAAGGAGGTGACATGTAAGAGTGTAATCCATTTCCCCATGCAACAATGCTAAACTACAGCAATCTCATTTCTATGCTACTGAATCAGAGTCTCGGCTTGATGCTCATGTGCTTGGCTGCAAATTCAATGGCGGCCTTGTATCCGTAGACACCCAGTCCGGCAATCACGGCGACAGCCTTGTCGCTGAGGAAGCTCTGGTGTCGAAAGGCCTCGCGGGCGTGCACGTTGGAAATGTGCAGCTCGATGAAGGGCACCGAGGCGCTCAGCAGCGCGTCCCGGACGGCCACGCTCGTGTGCGTGAAGGCGCCCGCGTTGATGATGATGGCGTCGACTGGCCGTCTGCGCTGGCCAGCCGTGGGTGTCGTGATCAGCTGTCCATAGCCTCCGGCCTCCTGGATGCGGTCGACAATGGCGCCCTCGTGGTTGGACTGGAAGGTCTCGAGCTCGATGCCGAGATCGTCAGCCTGGGCAGAGGCCGACGCCAGCACGTCTGCCAGCGTGGCCGAGCCGTAGATGGCGGGTTCGCGCGTGCCAATCAGGTTGAGGTTGGGGCCATTGATAAGCAGCACGCGGAGACTCATGGTGGGCAGTGTGGTCGACCGTGGCAGGCTTGGCTAGAGAGCAATAGGGGTTTAACGGCGCTGTAGTTATAAGGTGTCAGCGAGCAAGCGCAGCCGGCTAAGTCTTTACCCGGATTGTGTAATAGAAACCAGGGCTCGTAAAATGACGTGACGAATTTACGTCTCCTTTCATTCGAGGTCCCTTTCCATTGAAGTATATTATTGTTTATTACTTGGTCTTCAGTTCGGTTACATTTTTGATGTATTCTTCGACCGTGGTTGGTTTATTTCACGGCATGAACAAAAGACTTGCAGATTTATTCCATGTCTACTAAGAGGTTCATAAATAATGACAATTTGCACCGTATTTCTATCGACGTGGAACACATAAATTCTCCCCGTCTATTCATCCGTGGATTCTGCCATGTACTCCAGGACGTCCTCTGGAGCTGACCATCTCATTCTTGAGAGTAGTCGGCCAACTGCTCGGGCTCACATCAAGGCTGTTCCAACGCCCATTTCGTCCTATCACGCGCTCCGTAGCCGCTGCTGCCTAATTATGTAGCCTCTGTAATGCAGCAGTACTCCACACTCCGCACTGCATCATCCAGCCATGTCCCATGCCATGGACATCCCTCCCATCACCGTCGACCCTGCCGGGCCGCATTCGCACACCGTCGTCTTCCTCCATGGACGCGGTGACAATGCCAGGAATTTCATGGCCTCCCTGTCCCGCTGGCGAGACTCGATCGGACGCTCCCTCGCCGATGCCCTGCCCTCCTTTCGCTGGGTGTTTCCCCAGGCACCCATGCGCGTAGTCGCCGCTTCGGCCGCGACGCCCGGCCAGCAGCCCACCGTGTTCCCGCAGTGGTTCGACGTCTGGAACACGCGTGACTTTGCCGACCACGAGCAGGTGCAGATCCAGGGCCTGCGCGGGTCCGTGTCCGCCATCCGCCGCCTCCTCGCTCGCGAGGCCGCCCTCGTCGGAGGGCGCTGGGACCGCCTCGTGCTGGCCGGCATCAGCATGGGAGGCGCCACGAGCGTGCACACGCTGTTCCACCTCGACATCCCCGAGTCGGCCGGTGGCCGACTGGCGGCCCTTGCCGGCTTCTCCTGCCGCTGTCCCCTGGCCGGTCGCACGCTCGCCCAGATGCGACAGGCACTGGATCTCGGGCTCGTCAGAGCGCCGCCGGGACTGGCCGAGGATGGCGATGGCGGGCTGGCTCCCGACAGCGTCATTCGTCGCACGCCCGTGCTCCTCGAGCACTGCGTCGACGACCCCCTGGTGCTGGTAGAGAACGGCCGGACGCTGCGGGAGACGCTGGTGGCCTTTGGGGCACAGGTCGAGTGGAGAGAGTACCCGAGCGGCGGACACGGGTTTCACTCGCCCACTGGCTTGGATGACCTGATCGGCTTTCTCAACGCGCAGGTTCTCGGGCGGGAATGAGATTGGGAGAAGGGGAACGGCATCTACATTGTTATCTATGGATTAATTTTTATGCAGATTATTTTATATATTTTATTTTAATTTTTCTTGTATCGCATTTCAAGGCAGTTTTCAGAATGATAATGTGGACAGAAGTGGAGACTTGATAACATTCAATAACTAATTCTTCTTGCCAATTTCTGAGAGGAAGCCAGTTTGGCCGAGTGGTTAAGGCGGTGGTCTTAAGCCTTTAGTTTAACACACCATTATCGAAAGATTCACAGGTTCGAACCCTGTAGCTGGCATTTTGATGAATAATATTATTCAATATTTTTGTTTTCTTGGTAATTTAATTTTTTTTTCTTTTAAAAAAATACGTTTCGTCCCATTAAAGAAACTTTATCTTGAAATAAATACCTTTTCTTAAAAAATACCACATACCATCCTCTACAAAAATTAGACTTGTATTTTTGTAGGGAATTTTGTATTTATTTGTAAAAATGTAAAAATAAAAACATTGCCGACAGTCGGCGTCTAAAAAAAGAAATATGCTCCGATACGGGGAATCGAACCCCGAGCTCGACGGTGAGAGCGTCGGATGTTAGCCATTACACCATATCGGATGATGGTTCATATGTTGACATGGTTCCGGAAGAATTATTATCTAGCGTCGAGACCGCGGTAATCTGTCCTCGCTAAATTTCCACTATGGAGGTGAGCCAAGACATGTCAACGTGTTGTCGTAAATTATATCAGTCTATTGCCTACTCATAGATGCGCTTGAAGCTATGGAAACTCTAAAATACAAGAAATATACCAAAAAATAGGAAAAATTGAAAGGGTATCTCTGAAAGAAGAATGTAAATATCAGCCTCGGCCTGTCCTCGGAAGATGACAACGCAGTGACCATCACGGCCGGCGCCATCGTCTAAGTTTCCTTGTCCACCTCTTCCACCTCGGCCTTGATTTTGTCAGAGTTTCCGTCACTTCGCCTGCTCCAAGGGAAGCCCCAAGAGAGGGCCCTCTCCGCCTGGCTGTAGTCGCCCTCGTTCTCTCCCTCGCCATTGATCAAGCGGAGTCTCGCCTGGATATTTGGGTCCTTCTCCATATCCTGCCACAGTCCCAGATCCAGCTCGTCTGCTGCCAGCTCGGCCATGCCGTCCTCGTCGTCCTCGGAAATGTCTCCAAAGTCCATAATGTCCTCCTCGTCGGCCGTCCTGGCATTGGTGTCGCTCGGCGGCAGCACGGCCTTCTGGCGATGGACGTGAAGCATTGTGAGCAGAGACGAGGAGATGCGTCCGAGGATACCCTTGTCAGATTCAGACGGTAATAGTTCCCTCCTACTTCCCTTCTTCCCGCGCCATAGGTGACGAATGGTCATGTTGCGTTTGATAGTGCGGTAAAAGAGCTCGACAGTGGCCAGGGAAAACACGATGAGAAGCACGGTGAGCCACCAAGAGACCTCGCGGCCGAAGCCGTGGAAAAAGCCGCCGCGGACGGCATAAGGAGACGGGGATGGCGTGTACGAGGCAGACAAGAAAGCATTCCATATCCACCAGCCGGCAATGGTGAGGACAAAGGCAAACAGGACGGGAACGGACTTGAAGTGCGTATTCAACAGGCTAAAAGGTCAGCAACAAATGGCAAGAGAGACAAGACAGAAGGGACCTACAAGAGCTTAACATTGGTCCACATAATGCAGACGCTAAAGACGAGGTCGCCCAGAGCAAAGAGACCGGTGTCGTGGTTATTGTGCAGAAAGAGGCCGAAGCCGGCCCAGCAGGCGAACCAGACGACGACGCCTTCGGCCACGGCAGCCAGCATCCAGGCCATGTACTTGGTCGGGTTGAGGCCCTGGCCGCGCTGGCCAAAGGCGTAGAGCTCGGGCACGGCCGTCAGTACGGCCGCGCCGAGGTCCTGCTCCATGATGGCCGGCACAATGGTGCACAGGCTCGTGAAGAGCGTGTTGAGCACCGTCAGACTCCAGCTCTCGTAAATGGACGTGCCCGTGTAGCCGCAGTACCACTGGTAGGCAGCGGCCGGTGTGTAAAAGAACATTTCCTTCCAAAAGGTCGAGAGGATGAAGCGTGCCGTGCGCACATAGTTCCAACGGCCGTGCACCAGCAGAAGGCGGCCGAGAAAGCGGAACTGCGCGATGCTGTAGTCGGCCACGCGTGCTGCCTGCAGACCCTCGCGGCCCGAGACGCCCACGCCGACATGAGCCTCTGCCAGCATGGCGAGGTCGTTGGCGCCGTCGCCAATGGCCAGCGTCAGGCCAGGATTGGTATTGCTGCCGCTCGTGGTGTGGGAAGATCGAAGCCCGCGTCGACCGCCACCCGCGTGCCCCTTGTTGCGGATGCTGCGCACGAGAAGCGCCTTTTGCGAGGGGGAGGCGCGACAACAGATGACAGAGTCGACCTGAGGGATGATACTGTAAAAGAGATCTCGCAAGTCGGGCTCCTCGACCAGGACAGACGAACTGGCGGCAACGGTAGAGGTTGATTTGGTTAGAGAAAAGGAGAGCAGCTGCTTGGGCTGCGATGTGTGGTCTGACTCGTTCTGCAGGTGCTGCGGGTTCTGCGAGTGCTGCGAGTGCTGCGAGTGCTGCAGAGGATGCTGCTTCTTCCGGCGTTTCTGGTCCTCAATCACACCGAGGGTGTGACCGTCAATGACGACCACGGTGTGGTTGCGCGTGTTCGAGTTGGCGTTGCTAGACAGCAGTCGAGAAGACAACCGAGAGCGAACAAAGCGGCCGATACGAGCGAAGAAGGAGGGCGGCTTCCGGCTGCGGCTGACGAGATCTTCGTCTCCGCCATCAATCGTGTGGAGACCCAGGCTCTCGGCAATATGCAGCAGCTGGCCAGCAAGATCGCCGCGCGAGGCATCGAGCACGTACATTTCCGAGGCAGGCCGACAGATGCGAGCCGAGTGGGCGATATTGATGGCCGTCTCGCGCTTGTCGCCCGTCAGCATCCAGATCTTGATATTGGCGCGCCGCAGCTTCTCGACCGTGTCGGGCACGCCACGCTGCAGCTTGTCCTCAATGGCAGAGGCGCCCAACAGAGAGAGGTTCTGTTCCACGGCCTCGGCGGCGGCCTCGATGCGCTCCTGGCGCTGCGTGAGGCTTGTGGCGGCGGCGTGGTAGTCCTTCTTCCAGGCGCGATACTCGGCCTCGGGAATGAACTTGTGCGCAAAGAGCAGCGTGCGCAGACCCTCGGCGGCAAAGTCGTCGCAGTGCTTGAAGCACTGCTCAAAGACAGTGGCGTCGTCGTCAAAGGCCACCGAAGCGCTCTCGAGAAAGGCAAACTTTTCGGGTAGGGGGGCGCGCTGCGGCATGGACAGCTGCATGCGCAGTGGCCTGTGAGCCAGAGCCGACGAGTGCTGCGAGCTGGAGGCGGCCTTGGCACCAGTCGAGGGTCCGGAAGGGCGGAGAGGCGTGTCAAAGGAGGGTGCGCGGGCTGCCGAGAAGCCGGGGACGGCGTGGGAGGAGCGCAGGGCGTCGGCAGAGCGCCTGGGGATGCGCTGCATGTCAAAAGACTGGCTGCGCTCCGCAATGGACAGGCGAGGGCCACCAGGGATGGTGGTAATGACAGGCCGCCCCGCCGCGTCGACGTCGCGAGGTCCGCCAAAACTCTTGCGGATGACGACGCTCGCCGGGCCACCGAAGCTGGTGCGAGGCTCGAGCTGCTCGCTCTTCCGGATCATCTCGCGCTCGAGGTCGGCGCTCTTGCGGACATCACGGGCCTTTTGCATGGCCAGAGGTGCCATCTTGAGACGGGGCAACACGACAGAGTCGGCGCCCTTGCAGATGAGCCAGAGACGCCCGTCGGGGCGGCGGACGATGACGGACATGCGCTTGCGCAGGCTGCTAAACTCGATGACGTCAACGACCTCGTACACCTCTTGAGTCGGATGCTCCGAGTCGGCGTAGGTGAAGCGCAGAGTGGTGGAGTGGCTTGACTTTTGAATGACAAGAAAGCCGAGCTCCTCGGCAGCGGATACGAGAGCCAGCTCGTCGGGCGAGGCAGCCTGGAACCGGACCACACGGCCATCCTCGACCTCGGGCAGACAGGTGTGGCAGAGGGCAAGGGCGAGGATGTAAGTGACGGCCTTGCGCGTAAAGGCGGCATGCGGCCGCAGGCGAATGTACTCGAGCAGGTCGTCGGTCGTCAGCTCTGGCTGCACGTGATCCGGACGGGCACTGGAGCGCCAGACAGACGAGGAGCGTCTCTCGTCGGGCGGCTGGAGTGTCATCTGGAACGTGGGTGACGAGGGTGACGTGGGCAATCGGGGAGAGGCGGTCGAGGGCAGCGTAGGGGATGCGGCGTCTTCGGCCGTAGGGTGAATGCGCGATGACGTGGACATTCGGCTAGGCTGTCCAGGCAGTGTCACGTTACTCGGAGATGGATGGCTGGGGGAAGGCGGCGACGACGGCGACGACGACGAGGGCCGATCCAGCGAGCCAGGCTGCTGCTGCTTGCGTAGATCGGCTTCGTGCAGCCACGAGGTGCCAGCAACGCTCATCTTGCGGAACTTCATGACGTTTTCAGTCAGCGTGCCAGTCTTGTCTGAGAAGACGTAGCCGATCTGGCCGAGGTCCTCCAGGATCGTATTGGTGTTGCACCGCGCCGGCGTGTCCGAGGCCGCATCGTACATGGCAATGTCAGCGTTGAGCAGGAGCATCTGGCACAGCTTGACGATTTCGAGACTGACGTAGAGGGCGAGGGGAATGACATTGTTGAACTGGATGGCAAAGCCAATGATGATCTGGGCCGCCGTGACGGTGGCCCCCGAGAGGTACCAGGCGCGGCTCTCGGTGCCGTGGCGCCACAGATAATACGCCACAGAGCACCCGGCCGTCAGGAGTATTACGTAAGCAGCAAGAACGAGAACGATGCCGTTGGTAGCGTGCTCGAGAGCGGGTTTCTTGGCGCGCGGATGGCGGTTGGCATTCATGCGGCTCTTGCACTCTTCGCCCGTATTGACGACGAGGCCAATGGCCGTCGCCGTGTTGCGGACGGTGCAGCCGCGGTAGATGATCTCGGACAGGGTCAGCGGGATCGTCTTGGTCCTCGACTTGGCGTCGGGCTTGCCCTCCGATGGCTCGTCGTCAATGTCGGCACCCGTAGTCAGTCGGCCGTCGAAGCGGTAGAGGTCCGGGTTGGGATCCTCGACGACGATAAAGCTGCCGTCGCAGCCGCGCACGATGCCCTCAATGGTGGCGCAGCGGCCGTGGGCAAAGGGAGCGGGCACCGTCTTGCTCTTGAGGTTCGTCTCGCCGTCGAGGGCCATGGTCTCGACATAGGCCATGCCGCCCTCGCCATCGGCGTGCAGCAGCAAGATGTCGGCCGGGACGTCCTCGTCGCGGGCGAGCTTGATCACGTCGCCCACGTGGACGTCTCGCCAGTGCACCTGCGTCCAGGCAAGGCCGTTGTATGTCTCGTTGTCGGATGTGTGTTTGGGAGGAGGGGTCGAGGCAGAAGAGGACCTGAGCTTGGCCGCCCAGCGCGACAGTCTAGAACCGAAAATGGGCCACGCTGGGAGTTTCGGGGTGGGCGTCGGGGATTCGTGGACATGGCGGTAGCGCAGGACGGTGACAGGCGAGGCATTCTCAATCTTGTCGAGGCGGTGGCGCTTGTAGTCGTCGTAGCCCTCCTTGACGACGGTCAGGAGGACAAAGAACATGAGCGGCAGGATGGTCGTGACGTTGCCCGTGGTGCTGATGCCGGGGATCGTCTGGGGCACGCCGACGCAGAGAAAGTAAAAGTTGCCGAGGCGGGTGAACTGAAAGAGCAGCTGCTTGGGCACAAAGTCCAGGACGGTGTAGCGCGACGTGCGGATGGCGTTGGAGAGGAAGGGCAGGCCGAGGCCGCGGCGCTCGTCGGTCAGCCGCGGCGGGCGCGCGGCATCGTCGGCAAAGTCTAGGGGAATGTGGCGGCCATCTTTGGAGGCGGGAAGGGCGACGCTGCGAAAGGGAAGCTGGGTGGCAGCACGACGAATCCAGGCACGGCCGCGGGAAAGAAATCGAGGTCTGAGTCCATGTCTCGGCGAGGCATCTGGGCTCGGATGTTGCGGTTCGGCATGTTCAGGTGGATCCAATGGCTCGGGTGCTTCGGGATGACGGGGAGCGTCTTCTGGTGCTGAGTCGCCTGGGTGCTCGCCAGAGTTTCCTGGGCTTCCTGGACTTCCTGGGCTTCCTGGGCTTCCTATACTGGGAGAATCGTCTGGATGGGTTGCATGTGACGGCAGAGTGTGCGATGCTGCAGTCTGGATGTCTCCCGGTGTCGGATGGGGTCGTCCACCCTTCAGAGGGTCCATGACAGCGTGTGAGGACTAGGAACGATCATTTGAGGTAGAAGTGAACGAGAGGGATGCAATGGAGAGAAGAGTCGCTGTGTCGCTGTGTATAAATGGTGTAAACGAGAGTGGTGGCTGGTCAGCCGAAAGCAAAAGGCGACAACGTGATGTTGGAGATTGGCGAGACAGTGACGAAAGAGAAACCGGGAGAGCTGGAGATCCGACAGAAGGAATGAGAGAAAAAAATAACAGGAAATAAAAAGGACTCTGCAATACAGCAGGAACAAAATGGACGAATAGACAAATAGACAAATGGACAAATAGACAAATGGACAAATGGACAAAACAGACAAAATGGAAAAGCGAGCGACAAGAAGAGAATGATGAACAATCGTTCGGAGTAATGCCTACTCGTAACACGATGGAAGAACACGACCCGAGACCCACGACAGACGACAGCGACCCACGGCGACCCCACGGAGGCATTCTGCTAAAGGAAAGCAATAAATAAAATATTTTGCAAAAACAGGGATGCTCATGCCGGCGATCTGCCCTCCCTAGCAAGGAAGGTCCAATTTTCCGCTTTCTGCGGCGATACATCCTCCTGGCTGCTCTATTCGGCGCACAAAGACGCACTGTATCCACTGCCAAGCAACGCTGTCGAGAGAACGCTGTACGCGTACTCCAAAAGAAAGTACTTTGTACGCACAGAGTCCTGCCTTACGGAGTATACGTACGCCTGCTCATCCGACACTAATCCGTCTCTGGGCGTACTGGTCCACTACGGCGGTGTAACCTCTTATCGGCGTCGGCGTCCACGTGGACCGATTCCCTTCATAGTCATAAAATTTGCTGAGAATAGTGCTTATCCACAGTAAACACCCTGTATTCATCTTGTACCTAGCGTACGTACTCTGCGCCACATGATTCGTCCGTCTCACGTCACTGCAACACCAAAACCTGTCTTTCCCAGCCTTTGCTAGTATTACTTCGTATAATACGAATACGCTACGCGCCAGATGACTGTGAGAAGCAAAGCCTACGCCGTACTCATACGTACTCGTATAGCGGTTTCACGTCATGGCTAGCGCTAGCATTTCAGACCGTCTCTAATAGTACAAGTTTATCTCCTCTATAAATGGATGGAAAAAAAGGCTATGCAAGACGCCCCCTTCTCAATCGCTGATTATTATCCCAACTCTATTCCCGAGTTCTGTCCCTCGCAGTATGGCTGCCCTCTACTCATATTCTTCGACATCATCATCCATGTACTCTTCCTCCCCTCCCACATCCTCTTCGTAGCCCCCTTCTTCCTCCACTTCTTCTTCCTCCTCTTCCTCCTCCTCCTCCTCCTCGGCATCGCCCAGCACGCTGCCCACGGAACTGCCTGCCCGGCTCGTATACCCGCTAAATATAGAAACCGAGCCAGCCCGGCTACTCTGAGCGCCGCCACTGCCGGCCGGCCGATCCAGCATCCGCCGCATGGCGTCGTAGTTGATCCGCTTTGAAAACCCACGCCGCTCCATAGCCTCCACGGCCGCCTCGCCCGGCGTCGATGCTGGACTCGTCTGGCCCTCGCCAATCTTGGGCTTCTTAAGCCGCCGCCGCGTCTGCTTCTTCGCTCCACTGGCCGCCGCCATCTTGGCCCTAAACTCTCGCTCCTGGCGCATCCGCAGGTACGCCCGGTTCTCGTTCATCCAGATCTTCTCCTTGGCCGCCGCTTCTTCTTCCGAGAGCAGGCAGAACTGCACCTCTGGGTCGTCCTTGAACTCGTCCTCGTCCACCTCGGGTTTGTCAGACACTGTAGAGATCATGCCCGTGCTGACACTGTCTTTTTTCTCTCCCTTTTCGCCTTTGTCGTCTTCGTCGCCTTCGCCATTTTCGCCGTCTTCGCCGTCTTTGCTGTTCTCGCCGTTCTCGCCATTCTCGCCTTGTTCGCCTCGATCGCCTTCTTTTCCATTGTTGCCGCTGGCGCCGCTGGCGCCGCTGACCACACTGTTCACGCTACTGCCAGTCCGACTCTGCGCCGCCGCTGCAGCCGCCGCCGCCAGCTCTTGCACGAGCATCTGCGCGTGCTTCTCGGCCGATGCAAATGCTCGCGCGTGCTCCAGGCATCCGGGCGAGTTGATCGCCTCGGTCATCTCCATCTCGAGGTTCTCCTCATCGGCCCGCCATTCGTCGTCCACGTAGTCGGGCTCTTCCCGACCGCTGTTGGACGATATCGGCAATGTCCGACACGACGATCCGTCAGGTCGTCGTCGCCGTCGCTTCACAGCGCCACCGGCTGGACTCGGGCTTCCCGTATCCGATAGTGTTGGCGTTCCACAAGCTTCCCCTGCCCCGTCTATGAGGCCGTCGGCCTGACCACTGGCGCTCGCGTCATCACCGTAGGCCTCTGCCAACGCTTCCAGCTGGTCCAGCTGCGCATCCGGTCCCTCCCCGTTCGTCTCCAGTGCCTGGTCAATAATGCCCTGGTCAGCAGAGGATGCTCTCCTGGATGCGGCTCGTGTTGTCCGTGTTGTTCGTGCTGCCGGTGTTGGTGTTGATGTCGCTGAATTCGACGGAAGAGGCGGCACAACAAAGCCGTCGCTATCGACACGTACAGCCGCAGGTGTGGCAGGCGTATCCCCCCGCTTTCGCTTCAGCGTCTGGCGCTTCTCCCGCAGCCGCGCCTGGTACTGCTCCGACTTTTTGTAGATCGACGGCGGGTCGTGCTCTTCCGACAGGAAATCCTGTGCCAGAAACTCCTCCACCGTCATCTTGGCCGACGGCAGCTCCTTGAACTCGTCCAGCCGCATCTGCAGCGTCGCCATCGTCACCTTGGCAATGTACACCACCTCCCGCACCGTGCGCCGGAAGTTGTACATGCGCGCCGCCATAATCAAGCAAGCCCCGCAAATACCCGCCGGCCGCCGGCCCATCACCATCCAGTCGCGGTCCATGCGCTGCACCAGCCGCACCGCCGTCTCCGCCACCTTGTTCGTCATCGTGTCAAACTCGAGCTTGGCCGCAAACCGGAAAATCAGATCCTCCACGTAGATCGGCTGCACGTCCCGCGCCGCCACGTCGATCGTCTGCAGCAGCTTCTTGAACGTGCGCCCCAGGAAAAATACCTCCTCCTTGACGAGGTCCGCCAGGTCGATCAGCATAATCTTGCACGGGTTCGCATGCGTCGACTTGCGGCACGCGGCGTACAGGCAGACGGCCACCACGTTCTGGATCTTGCGGCCCTGCACAAAGTTGGCGCTCGACGCCAGCTTGTAGTACTGGAAACCCACCGTCACCGTGTGCTCGGGGATGTTGAGCTGGTGCGCGTACCCCGTCATCAGCAGCCGCGCCTCGCGCAGCGTCCGCTCGCGCGCTTCGGCCGACCCGTTGCCTGCCACGCGCCGGTGGCCAATGCCCGCCATCGTCCGCACACCGCCCTGGTCGTGGCTGAGAAAGCTGCCCTGCACCACGGCCGCTCCCTGCGCGTTCTCGCCAAAGGACACCTCGGCCACAATGTTGCTGTCGTCCGCCACCCGACCACACGTCCGACAGGTCCCGTCCACCACATTCGGGTTCTTGCAGGCCTTGTTGGGACACTGCAGCCGCGCCGATGCGCGGGCACGCGGCGGCGGAGGCGACCCGCCCGCATCACTGCCCAGAACGGACCCAGCCCGTGTCGACTGCGCCGCCGCCGCTTCCATTTGTTTCCGGCGCCATTCTCGGTCCTGGATCGCCTTGATCGGATTCACTCGGTTCGCACTCCGTGGTCGGATCTGGTGCCCCGAGGCAAACTTTTTCGGCAAATTCGTCAAGGAAGCCATTTCGCCTCTAGTCGGTCTTGTCACAGGTGTCGAAGAAGTGTACAGCTGAGGGAAATAGTGAGGAAAAAAAACAGTAGAGTGCTGAATGTTCAATTGTCACCGGCGTGACTCATCACTTCAACATGTTCAATACCGGATGTAAAGGAAAATGGGGGAATTAAATGTTCTGCATAAAAAATAATTCGGTCTTCCTTTCCAGTGCGCGTGCTTCTATTCGAGAATGTTTGAAGTGCGCGTTCGTAGTGGAGAGGGGAATGGAGGAGAGGATACTGTTGAAATGAATTGCAAGTTTTTTTTTGCAAATCTTTCTTCTCCGCCAAAAGTGGCGCTGGTCGAGGGGGAATGAAGGCGATTTCTCTAGTGACGTCACGTGCTGTGGGTGGGAACTGTCCACGCTTATGGTTCAATTACCGCTAGAACTTTGTTACAGATTTATTTTGAATTTTACACGCTACACTTTTCTATGGCTTACTCATCATCACAAAGTTCATCAGTGGCATCAAGGTCATTATGTAATGCATTCCATCACAGGGTCATTTACAGGGGCATAATACTTTCAAAAAGACAAAACACGCTGTCGTTTGGGAGACGGTGTGTCCGGAGTGTCTCGTGGATGTTCAAAGGGGATCTCCCGCGGCAGCTGGCGCATCTCGGACTGGCCAAAGTCAATGCACATGACCGCCTGCAGCTCCTCGTTCCACACGGCATTGGGCAGTCGCTCGTCCCCATGAATGAGGTCCAATTTCTTCAACTCTTCCCAGGCAGCGTCCAGACGGTCCTGCATGTCCGCGAGTCGCGGCACCGTCTTCTTCCACAGTGGCTCGCCGCAGTACGACATGAGCATCATGTGCGTAATGTGCGCACCCGTGTAGGAGATGTACTCGCGCACCAGTCTGATCATCCCGAAGCAGACCGGCACCAGTCGGCCCTGTAGTTTCGATACTCGGGGGTCTTGGTAGATGCCCAGTTCGTGCCGTAGCATCTTGACGTGAGGTCGCTGCACACCCTTCGCCACGAGACTGTAGCCATACGGCTGCAAGACCAGACGAAAAAGCATGCTTGTGGCGCCAAACTTGCCGTACTTATCCAGGCCCTCGCAGTCTTCGTCCAGGTCTCGCGCCAGCTGATCTTGCATGCATTCCATGAACTGATCGGCTGTCAGCGGATGACGGTCGTTCTGGCAAGCCAGCACACTGTCGATCTGTCCATGTCGGCGGTCCCGCCTGTGCAGATGCACATTGGGGCAACCGATGTCGAATCGACCACCATTCAGCAAGCCAAGAAGGCATGCCTGCGTGCAGTACGGAGGAGGTTTCTTGGAGGGAGCATAAGAAGGGTCGTACCATTTACAGGCACGTTGCTGGCTGCTGTGTTGTCCACTTCTGCCGGCGGTATTTCTCTGTGTCTGTGTAGAGTCCCGCTTCTCACGGCTCGCGGCAAGCGTCCCTGTCAGAGTCAAGGCGGACCTGGGCGGCCGATAGTCGCCCTGGTCATCATCCTCTCTGTCGTCTCTGCGTCGCCAATTCTTTTTTGGATCTCCGCAGCCCTGAGACTCGGCCGCGCGGGGCAAAAGGGGAAGCTCGATAACAAGCCTCATGTTTGGCAATTGTTGTGGGACGTTCGTCTCCTCATACTGAGTGCCCCATTTCCGCAACAATTCGCTGGCATCCTGCTTCCATTTCTGGGATAGTGGAAGTGTCTCTGTGGCAAGTAACACCAGTGTTGATACTAAAGCAATGGCCGTACCCTGCAGTCTCATCATGTCTTTCTGACCCTTGCCAAGGCCATCATCCTCCTTTGCTCCGCTCTCCAAGAGTTTTGGTGAGGCAACATCGTCTTTTGGTATCGCCAGGTGGTAGTATAACGTACGCGGGTCATCAGGATTCATATACAGCAAGAGCAAAACCTCTCCTGAAGCCACATAGCTGTAGCAGAGTCCAAACTCGACCATGTAGTGGAAGGCCTGCGCAATGACCTGTGCCGTTGTCTTCTTCGCAATGATGGTCGCCTTGATGTCGGGATTGGTACTAACAGTTTCGCTCGCAATGGCATTCATGACCTCGGTGAAAAGGGCACCGTCGTCGCTATTGTTATCATTGTCGTTATTTTCTTCGCTATCGTCGCCATCATCACATCCAAGGGCCAGCTTAATGAGACTGGCACGCAGTTTGTGGGCCGCCTTGTACTCTATAACAAAGACGGGCACGTGCGTGTCTTCTCGGTCCACACGAAAGCACCACTGATCAGGATACATCTTGGCTCTCGGTGACGACTGTCTTTTGGGTGGCGGTGGGCCATCCTCTCCATCCTGGCCACGGCCCCTCCCTCGATTCTCTCGGTCCTTCTGCATGGCCTTTGTCATGGACGGCACATACGCGGGTGTTTTGTCTGCATCGGCTTCGTCCGTGTCGCCATCACCATACTCGATATCGGCGGATAAAAGGCCATACGGACTGCATAAAAAGCGGATCTTGTCTGGGGGGACATCGGATGCAAGAGTCGCTGCTTCGGTCGTGTCTGCAGGTCCAGCATCCGATGTCCCCAAAGTATTCTGCAGTTGCAACTTTTGTCTCAGGAGAGGCAGATACTTTTGAAAAACATGTCGCGTTCCAGCCTCCACGGCAAAAAACTGGAACTTTTTCGTGTCTTCCTCGTCGGCAACTGGACCATCATCGAATAGATCCCGGATCATATCGATAGCATAGGCGGGTTTGAAGTGTTTCCCTTCGCCGAAGATGTCCAGTAATCGTTCCTGGCATCGTGTATGAAGAGAGGGGAAATCGGACCATTTCTTTAGGTAGTGAGGGTAGTATTTTTCGTCCGACTTGCCGACGCCGCCTACAGAAGTAAGAGTAGAGTCTGTCTGAATAGAGAGTGCCGAGAAGAGCTTGTCGTGGCAGAGATGTAAATAAGACGGGTAGTCGGTCGGGGCAAGCTGTTTTTCGATCTCTTCTCGCTTTTCCCTTTCCTCTTCAGTCCTTTTTCTTTCCGCTTCAGTCTTTTTTCTTTCCTCTTCAGTCTTCTTTCTTTCCTCTTCAGTCTTTTTTCTTTCCTCTTCAATTTGTCGGTCTCGCTTTTTAACGATTCGCTCAAGCTCCCTTATCCTCTCGTATGGATCGATATATTCCAGAGTATCGGATTCAGGGTCATCGGGGTTTCGATGAGTGCTAGACTCTCGCGACGATGCCATTGTCAAGTCTATGATTCTTGTAGAACTGCAAGAGGAATTGTGTGTTAGGCAGCAAAGCTTTCGAGATGTTTACTTGACAATTATTTGCTAGTCTGTATTAGGAATAGTACAGTTTGTCATACATAGTACCGAATAATTACATACTATGTAGAATCTCAAGGAAGAATGTAAGTGGTCAAATTACGATACCCACTTATTCGCGTTCTGAACTAAGTACCAGTACATTTAGTACTTACCCCGCTTCGCTCTCGTCTCCTCTACTTTATGCACCTGGCCTTTGATATTTGTACTTGATCACTACACATGTCAATGTTAAGAGGGCCGTAATGTACTCGCAAGAGTGGAAAATAATGAATTGGCAGTACCTAATGTGACATGATTTCCTATGGAGATATCCGAAGCTATAATGCTCTTCACTGATTCAATCTGCAGTAATCAATATTCACTGCAAAATTAGTCATGGCGTGTTGTGTCTGCTTCGACTTGCTCTGTGCAGCGGTAATAGGTAGAATTTGCAAAGAGCGGTGACTGCCGATGGAAGTCATGCCACGCTGCGTTGTGTAGCTTGTGTGGCGTAGATCAGTCTCACGAAGTGAAAGTAAGGTTTAGTCCCGCATCTCCTGGATAAATCCACGTCTGCTTACTCTGTATCCACTCTCCATTTTGATTTACACATTCACACTCTGACTAACTTCAAATGAGATACAAAAAAGTAGATTTATTCTTTATTTAAATTCACGTTCTGGAATTCAAGACGAATACATCAACAGAGAGTCTTTAAAAGTTATTGAGCGGGGCCACCTTTTCCACGGCAGCCCAGAACTCGTCAATGGTCTTAACGGCCTTGGCGCTGAGGCGGCCCTTCTGGATCCATGCGACGGTCTGCTCGAGCTGGGCGTAGTTCGAGGCACCGATAATGACAGCATCGCCATGGGCGTTGTCCAGGGCAGAGTTGGAGGCGACCCAGCGGAAGGCAAGCTCGGCGCGGGTGACGCCCTCCTCCTCGGCGGCCTTTCCCCACAATCTCAGGGCCTCGATGTACTCGGGCTTCTTGTAGAGCGCGGAATAGAGACCGCCAACCATGCTGTCGCTGTTGAAGCGACCGGCGCCGGCCTCGACCTGCTCGGGCGTCTTGGCCAGCAGGCCGCCGGCGATGGGGCTGTAGGCGTAGTAGGCGATGCCGAGCTTGCGCAGAGTGGGCAGGAGCTCCTTCTCGGAGCGACGGGCGGCGGCGCTGTAGTTACCCTGGTAGACGACGGGCTTGACGTAGCCCTTGGCCGTGGCAATGTCATAAATCTTCTGGACCTCCTCGGCGGTAAAGTTGGAGAGACCAAACTTTTCAAAGCGGCCGGCCTTGTAGGCTTCGTCGACGCCGGCCATGGTCTCTTCAAAGGGGGTTTTGCGGTCGGGGCCGTGGATGTAAAAGATGTTGACCTTGTTGACGCCGAGGCGGGCGAGACTCTCCTTGGAGGACGTGGCCATGTACTCGTGTGTGGCCCAAGCGGGCATGACACCCGAGGCGACGTCAAAGGAGACGAGCCACTTGGTGTCAATGGTGAAGGAGTCGCCGGCTTTGGCGATGCCGAGCGCCTCTTCGGCCCGGCCGTAGATCTGTGCGGCATCAATGTGGTTGACGCCCACCTTTTTCAGGGTGTCGAGCAGCGCCTTGACGCCCTCTTCCGTGTCAAAGGGGGCATAGTTGCCGATGCCACCTCCGCCGAAAATGATGGGAACATGTTGGGCCATAATGAAAGAGAAGGGATGAAAACAAATGGAATCAATAGAGTTGTCAGATGGCGAATGAGGAAGAAATGAAAAATTTCATACTTGACAAGGAAACGATGCTGTTTATATACCTGCCAGTAGAAAGTACAGTTACGTGATGACGTTTTACCAATAACCGCACGGTCTCTTTCAATGCTTGAAGTTGGATGCACTTTTGGATTTGTCATAAAGAACCCCCCCCCCTCAATTGTGGATTTGTCAGGATTCCAGCCCTACCGAAATAAGACGCAGCCTGTTCCTTCTATTCCTCCGACCGGATTGAAATAATTTGTCTCCGCAGTCTCCTGGTCTCCATAGTTTTGGAATACATGCCCGGCGGACCGTGTTTTCATTTTCGTGACACGCATTTCCTTTCTACCAGAGTCTTGTACCAAAGTAAGGTATAGCAGAGTTTACTCCGTATACACCGGATTTATGCCTTCTGGGCTGGACTTTTTTCTACATGTACATTTCTTAACTCCTTCTTTTCTCCGGGAGCCCCATCTCTCACACCACCCCCAGTACTCTACGGGTCCGAGCAACATCCCGAGGCACGAGCCTCACCGTCGACACCCGCGGCGTAGATACAAAGGACTCCGGATACAGTAGGCCTTCGACAGGGTCCAGGACATGTGGCTGTTCGGCTACACCAGCGGCCGGGAGAATCTCAAAGTGCGCAATGAGATGGACAAAGGCCGTGTACATGGCTTTGTGAGCGAGGTGGTTGGCAATGCACATGCGGCTGCCCATGCCGAAGGCGAACTGGTGCAGATGCGGCGCTCCGGATTCTGCAGAGGCCATCCAGCGCTCTGGGATAAAGGACTCGGGCTCGGGAAACATGTCGGGGTCTGGGGTTCGATGGTCTGTTAGCGAAGCTCATCATCTCGGACCAAAAGCACTCCCTGCTTACCCTTGGAGCACGCAAAGGAATTCAAAAAGAGCAACGTCTTTGGCGGAATGTACGCCCCCTGCCACTCTGCGCCCACCTCGTCCGATGTCGCCCGCGACAGGCCCAGCTTGATGGGCGTGTAGCATCGGCCGACCTCCTTGATGAAGGCGTCGACGTAGTCCACCTTGGCCGTGATCTCAGCCGACTCAAGCAGGCCTGGGTCTGTCTTCACGATGGCATCCAGTGCCTTTCTCTGCACATCTGGCTTCATGGCCAGCACGAGCAGCGCCCACGCCACCGTCGGCTGCGTCGAGTCAGCGCCTGCCATCATGCTGAGGCTGACGCTCAGCAGTTCGCCCTCGGACAGGTGCTTGCTGTCGGGATCCTTGAGCACGTTGCCCTGAATGCAGGCGCGATCCGTGCCCTCGGCCACTTGGGCGCGCAGGTTGTCGAGCAGCTGCTTGTGGTAGGCGACGCGGCGGCGGCCAATCTCCTTGACATAGGCCTCATCACCGAGGCCGACCTTGGCCAGCATGTCGTTCCAGGGGCGCAGGACGGGTATGTAGTTTTCCATGTTGAAGGCCGGGTTGCGCAGCCGGTTGATTTCGGATTCGATAAAGATCATCTCAGCAAAGATGGGATTGCCTCGCAGGTCTTTGAGATCGGCCACCCTAACCAGTCAGCAGACGGCTTGACGGCAGACGGCAGTCAGGTGCGTGGATGGTAAGAAGAGTCTGCTTACCGAGTGCCGTAATTCAAAGTCAGCACCAAGTTCATGACATATTTGCGCACAGCATCACGAAAGTCGACGGTGTGGTCAGCGCTCTTCAGGGATGCCTGCAAGACGTCGAGCAGGAAGCATCGCGACTCCAAGTTGATAGTCTATTTTGTCAGAACAGCGCGTCTCATGAGATCACTTCTGACTTACACCCGTATACGACTCCACGGCCACACGGTTCATGGCTGTCGCCCCGGCCTTGCGTCGATGCTTGCAGCTCTCGTTCCACGGACTGGTCCCGATGCTGGTGATGGGCGACCCGCCCTGGACCTTGCCGTGCAGGACATACATGACCGGCCGGGACTTTGTGGCTTCACGCTGGTTGATAAACAGCGTCCGTGCTGCCTCTGCGCCATTGATGACGACGGCGGTGCGCTCGCCGAGCTGGACCTGGAACACGGGGCCGTACTTCTTCGACCACAGCCGGTACTGCTCAGCATGGACCTTGTGTCGAAGCCAGGGAAGACTGCCGACAATGGGGAGGCCGCGGGGTCCGGCAAGGTTGGGGATGCGGGCGCGGTAGCGAGTGATCTCGGATGAGACGGTGTAGACCAGGAAGAGGACAAGCGGCAGGCCCAGAAGCCAGGCGGCCAGAGTGGCTGGCGGCTGAGAAAGGAGAACGGATCCCATGGTTGTCTGTTTTACGACTGCAGAAGAATGAAAAGACGGAAGAGGAAAATGAATGTAAGAAGAGTCTAAATTTCTGACAAGTCTGCAAAACTAATCACTAAGCATGGTGAAATCATTTCATAGAATCACGATCATGAGGCGGGATGGCAAGGCCGACAATATCTCCCAGTCCAGGCCAGCCAGCGCCAGACCGCATTTGTAAGACAGCTGCCGACCAGCAAGCATCTTGTGTCCTTGATATTCCCGGGTATCCGGCACCGCCAAGAAGAGAGAAAGAGCATGGGCGACGGACTGGCCATGAGAAAATGAGAATCTACAATCTAGTCTACTTTTTCACTGCCCTTGGTGCCTGGTTATCTTTCGTGATGGTTGTCTCTCTATCGTGATAGGATGGTGTCATGGAGGACGAATCACAGCCATCGACGCAAATGGCTCCTTGCATCCGCCATCCACCACCCAAACTCGGCTAACTGTCTGTGCCCATGTGGGCATGCTCATTTTCAGGGCATTTCTACGCGTTGGCCCATCCCAGAGATCTGGCATCCATGTCGATGGAGCACGTAGTATGTAGTATGGACCATTTGTAGTATGGACCATGGCGCGATATCAGTAGCTCCAGCAGCTTGGTCCAGGTCGGATGGCCGACCGGCAGAGAATGCTATATAATGCAGATCACAGAGCGTACCTCGATAGGTTCTCCTGCACGCGCATAATCTGTATCTCTGCACCTTGCCATGTCAGACTCGGCTTCCGATAAGCACCCTGGCCATGTTGCCGCCGACGACAGCCTCACGGCCTCACTCGACCTGGCGGCCGTCAAACGGCTCGTCCGCAAGACTGACCTGATTCTAATGCCCGCACTGGGTATGTGATATGTCATCATAAAATCAAGATGAGAGTCTAACATCCGTATCCATCTAGTCCTCTCCTACTACACCCACACCCTCGACCGAGCCAACCTGGGCAACGCAAAGACGGCCGGCCTCGAAAAGGACCTCGGCATGCATGGAAACCAATACAACATGGTGCTCGTCTCCTTCTACATTACGTATTCAGTCATGACCATTCCCTGGTCGGTCGCCGCGAAACGGTTCAGTCCGGCGGCAGTGATGCCCATATTCATTGTTCTGTGGGGAGTGTGCACCACGGCAGGAGCTGCGTGCAAGTAAGTGCTGTCCACCACGCCAAACGTACGCTTTCTGACCAGCAAGAACCTACCACCAGTTCCTTGCTTGTCGTATCTTGATGGGAGTCTTTGAGTCCGCCTATCTTCCCTGTGCCGTCTACTATATCTCCCTCTTTTACACCCGGCGAGAACTCGGTTTCCGGACAGCCATCTTTTATCAGATGGGTGTCATTGCCGTACGTGCTTGTTAATTCTACTCTCCGACTTTAGACTCTGACATGCCAGTCTGCCACCAGCGGCCTCATCTCCTGGAGCGTCTTTCAGTGGCACCGCAAACTCAAAGGCTGGGAATATCTCTTTATCATTGAGGGTGAGTCTTGTTTCCGTTTGAACCCCTTTCCCCTCCATCCACTAACCCCCAAGGTGCCATCACCATTGGCATTGGCCTGCTCCTCGTTGCCGTTCTCCCCCCCAGCCCCCAAAAGTGCCGCTGGTTCACGCCTGCTGAGAAAGAACTGGCCGAGGCCCGCCTGCGGGAAGACCTCAAGGAACAGAATGACCGCGTCACCTGGAAGCACGTTTCCCGTCAGCTGCGCCACGGCCCCTCCTGGTGCTTCGCCGTGCTGGCCCTGCTGCACGGCGTCGGCTTCACCAGCAGCTCCAACTTTTTGCCTGTCATCATCAAGCGCCTCACCGTCAACACCATCAAGGCCAACCTCTACACGATCGGCCCCAACCTCGAGTCTTCTGTCGCGCTGCTGACGGCCAGCTGGCTGTCTGACCGCCTCGGCCAGCGCTCACTCATCGCCTGCGCCACGCTGCTCGTGTCCCTTGTCGGCTTCGTCCTGCTCGGCACCCTCGATCTCGTCCACCTGGCCGGTGTCGGATACTTTTTGACCTTTCTGCTCACCTTTGGCGTCTTCACACCCGGCCTCTTGACTCCTGTCTGGCTGGCGGCCAATATCCCGTCGTCGACGGGCCGGGCTGTCTCGCTCGGAATGTCCTATCTGGGCCAGAATCTGGCCGGCATAGTGTCCTCGCTCGTCTTCCGCAGTCAGGACGGGCCCGTGTACCGCCCAGCCTTGGTGACGGCAGCCGTCTGCCAGGGAGCCTACATTGTCGGCGCTCTGGCCCTCCGCCAATACTACGTGCGCCTCAACCGGAAGCTGGACCGTGGCGAGCTGCCGCATGCCGAGGGCATGGAGCACAATCTACGATATAGATATGCCATTTAGGTTTCGCATAATCAAAGATGGCCTAGTTCTACGCGTGTAACAACATCATCTGAACATGGAGATATCGAAATATCGAATATTGTATTATATAGACGTCCAAATGGCTGCCTATTGTAGCGTATCTAACCTACTAGGTGAAATGAATGTACACTGTGGGATAGAAAGCTCACCATCCTTTCTCTCCTCCATATTATCAAAAATTCATATACTTGAAAGTCAACAGTTGTGGCTCATGAGCCGTTTTTTCCTGCACGATGCACGCACGCGCGCAAGCATGCAGGCGAGTGAAATGACCGGACAGAGGCCCTGCTCTGGCCCTGATTGGCGCCTTAGACGGAGATGCCCAGCCCGAAAGCCTTGTCCGACAGAAGCTGGCCGGCCGTGGTAAGCTGCGTCTTGAGCTCTGGCGTGCTCGTCACCGCCTCAGACCCCTGAATCAGCTCGGGCACGATGCTCAGAATGATGCGCAGCTGCTCCACCGTGTTCCAGCCGTACTGGGCGTTGCCCTCCTGCGTGCTCATGCCATCTTCATCGATGCCATTGCTATCCAAAAGGGACGCCAGGCCATCCACGCCAAAGACGCTCTGCACGAGGGCTGTGATGGAGTCCAGCAGCTTGTCACCGCTCTGAATGTAGCTGAGCACGTCTGTCAGATCGGTCACCTCTGGAACGATCTTCATCGGGTGGATGTCGTTCACGTAGGTGGTCAGTGTCTTGGAGACGCTCTCCAGAGTACCAGTAGCATTAGCAGTGACCACTGTTGGAAACTGTCAGTATTTGATCCATTATTTTTTGTTTGTTTTTCTTTTTGCATTACACAGGCGAGAACTTACAGCCCTGAACGGTATCGACGAGCTTGGCAATTTCAGTGTCCAGCTCCTTGAGATCAGTCACCTCCTGTGCGATAACACGCTTGTCCTTCGGGGCCGTCTTGGTCCAGTTACCGTGGTGCGGAGGCGGGTGGTGGATCTTGCCGGAGGGCGAGGCCGGAAGAATGCTGACGGAGCCGGTCGGGTGTATGTGGTGCGGCTTGTGCTCGTCATGTTCGTGGTGCTCATCGTGCTCGTGGTGCTTGTCATGCTTGTCGTGGTGAGGCTTGGGGGGGAAACCAGTGCCGTGGGGCTTCGGACCATCAAAAGGCTTGACACCAGTGGGGTAGAAGCCGCCCGTGTGACCGGTGCCAAAGGGCTTGGGGTGAGGGTGGTGGGGGACGCCAGTGCCGCGGGGCTCATGTTCGTAGTTCTTCTTGACATCCGTTGGGTAGTAGCCGCCCGAGTGGAAAGGGTGGTGCTGGTGGGGGTGGCCTGTTCCAAAGGGCTTGGGGTATCCAGTGCCGTGGGGCAGGGGGTGACTAAAGGTCTTGGGCAGGGGGTAGCCGGTACCATGGGGCTTGGGGTAGCCGGTGCCGTGAGGCATTCCAGTGCCATGAGGCTTGGGATAGCCGGTACCATGGGGCTTGGGATGATCGTGGCCATGAGGCTTCGGGTGGCCATGAGGCTTCGGGTGGTCATGACCGTGGTGGGGCTTAGGATGACCAGTACCGAGAGGCATTGTGTGGCCAGTGCCGTGAGGCTTGCCAGTGCCGTGAGGCTTGTGGGGGGGTGCAGTGCCCGTAGGGTAGAAGCCACCAGTGTGGTGGGGAATGTGCTCGGGGTGCTCTCCGCGAGCCTTGACAGTGTCAGTGGGGTAGTAGAAGCGGGTGCCATTGGGCTTGCCGTGAGGGAAGCCGTCCGAGGGGAGAGGGCGGTGTGGGTAGCCCGTGCCGAACGGAGCCGTTCCGTTGTGATGCGGCTTGTGGTGGGGGAAGGGCCACCACCACTTGATGTACGGCTTGTCGGTAGCACTTGGCACCGCCGAAGCCGAAGTGGTAGCGGGCAGAGCAGCAACGCTGCCAGCCAGACCGGCTACAGTAGCGATAACAGCAAACTTGACCATTTTTTGCAGCGGATCGGATGAGCAAGGTATATGAATAATTAACAGCCTGGAGAGTAGAGAGAGAGAGCAGATGGCTTGGATGGTTCTGCTGTGTCAGGATGCTGAGGAGAGAGAGAAGGGGAAAACCAGGTCCTGGGTGGAATGCTTCAGTTATATACTTGTTTTCACCATGGCATAAAACGACAGAGACGAAAAGACGCAAAGACGCAAAGACGAAAACAAAACGAGGTGGTGAGAAACGACGATTAGGGAACATGCCCTGGCTGGCTGGCTGGCTAGCTAGCCGACGCTGAGATGTCTTGGGACGTTGGAATGATGGACAAGGTGGATGAGACAGACGGCGACATCAGACTAGAGAGGGAATAGGCGACTCTGCCTGACCTGTACATCTTCCTTGGCCGTGTCTCTGAGGTCATGAGTACGCCGGTCTGTCCATCTTTGCCATTCTGACTTTCTGTCCAGAATACGCCCTGGATGAAATTGTGTCTGGTCACGGCATGGACGAGCCGGTGCTTTCGTCCACCTCCCGAGAGCCATTAAGAGCTAGACGCCTGTACGAGGGTGTGTTCTCTTGTCCCACCCCTCTACGAGTCTTTACTCTGCTGCTCTCACCGAATTCGTGTTTGAAAGCCACGCCTTCTAGATTGCCGGCTTCTTGAAAGTAAATTCTGTAGGAAGTTATCCTCTCCAATTCACGTGTTTTTTGTTGAGATCTGCACTATTTTCTCATTATCCTTCTTCTTCTCTTCTTTCTCTTTCGTGCAAGTTCTATAATTCTTGCACCCTATATCGGCTTCCTTCGAATCCTCCTAGAGACCTAATTACCAGTATTGGCCACCCACAGAGAAGCCATGGCCGAATGGCGCAACCTCCGGGCACGGCCAGCAGCTGTCATTCCCTCGAGGGTCCTAGCTTCAAACGGCCCTCTGCACCGTGCAGCTGAACGACGCTGGTCCCAATAAAGTACCGTCTACCTGTCCATCTTGTGCGTAGATGTCTCTTATTTGAGGCCGCTCTAGCCCCAGTCGAGGGCTACGCGTCGTCAGAGATCACGTTGTAGAACAAGATCGGCCAAGAAGTCTGAGTGTGAGAACCTTTTCGTACCTCTGCTCATCTAGCCGATATCGTCTAGCGTCAAGATAGCCTTCCTCTAGCTGCTCGTCGCCTTTTTCTGTGAGGCTTCGAGGGTATTCGTTTTCCCATCTCCAGCTCATTTCCATTTCCCCCTTTCTCTTTGTCCCTCTTCTTTTCCGTCCTCGGTGTCTTGGCACCGTCTAGCCATCCTCCGGCAGCGACGCGATGAAACATGATCCAGTCACCATTCGTACTCTCGTACTCTCTCCTACTTCTCAGCTGTCATCGACACGTGTGTCCCAGTGCCTTGTCCAGTTGGTGTGCACACCATATGGAATTAAGAGGAAATGAACATGAGCATGGAGGTATGATCATTGATTCCCATGAGTTTTTGGCCTCTAGTATTCAATCATCCATCCTTGTCAAATTCACGTATCGCATTGATAGTTTAGTTAGTTATAGACTTTACAGCAGAATTTGAAAACATTCTTCTCTTTCCTTTTTCATACAGCACTACAAAATTCGGCTCATCATTAAAAAAACAACAAAAAGGCTCCCACTTCAGAGCATATACCACGCCTGACGACACGCAACCGGTAACAAAACTACCACAAACGAAATGGAAGCTTTTCCACAGACACAGTCGTAATTCAAGACAGGCCGAAGGAAGACGTAGGAATTGAAACAGAATAGCTACTTTGTGTCTGAAAAGGGAGGTGTACATAGCTTTCTGTCTCTTTTTGAGAAACGTTCTAGAAGTGGTGGGCGTATGAAAAAATGGAAACGAGAGCGAGGAGTATTCCAAAAGAACAGAAAAGCATGCGCGTCAGACACAGGAGAGACAAAAAGTTAGACAAAAGGAACAAAAATTATGACAAGAGTGGGACTCGAACCCACGCGTGTTTCCACACTAGCATGTTTAACAGGGTGTACCTGAAGCTAGCGCCTTAACCGCTCGGCCATCTTGCCTGTTACTTGCTTCAGTAGCTTTGATAGCGGTGTTAAGAATGCAAAGTCCATTCCAGCGAAAAGGCACACTGACGGAAACGATCCGTCTACCTAGCCAAGCATGTCCACGTCCATGTCTCACCGTACAGTAATCATTCCATGGACTTTTCAGATTACTATGACGCATCAGTTGAGGCATCCTCTAGGAAGGCCCTTGCAGTGCATAGTCGTTCTCAGCCACATCATTACTGAGCGTCACCCTCAGCGAGGACTGGTCCTCTTGTGAGCCTGAGGTAAGCTTCCGTCCGCTTGCAGCCCGTATTCCGATGTTCTGTCGGTCATGAAAGTGAGTGTGATGGCCTACTTGTGAGTCGACTGTAGATGACAGGTGTCCAGAAGAGTTAACTTCCGTGGCATCTTTTTCTCGTGTTGTGCAATTCCTGGACAGCTGTAGAGTTTATATCTTCACTTTGCTGTTATAGTCCTGAAAGTAGGATACATAGTAGCACAACGAGAAATGCCGCTACAAAGTTTATCATTGCCATATATTTTCGTACAATTGAAAACTAAATCTGTAGGTTGGTGCAGGAAGATACAAAAGACATGAGATTAGCATCTTGGATTTGACAGGAGAGCCTTTGAATTTTCGCTTGAGAAATCTATTTCCATGTCTCCTTGCTGATATGGTAGGGCTCAGATACGCCATGCATCCATTTTTGAAGGACTTGTAGAAACAAGTTGACCGAAGAAGACGAATAATGAAACTTGATTAGACTAAAAAACAAAATCCAGACAGGTCTGCCCAGTGTTGATCGACTGCGAATTCATTGGGGTCTTGAAGAGCCCAAGGCTACTTGGACGTACCACGGGTTAGGCTCAACCGCCATTCTTCTCCTTGTCGTCGGCCTCACGTGACAGCTTTTCTGAAAAGAGGCTGACATCCAAGGCCTCTATAGATAACATCTCATCCTTGGCCAGTAGCGATTCTCTCGCTGGAAACACCTTGCTCGCTACAATGTAGACGAGAAACGAGCTGAAGAAGCCATAGTACCACACCAGGTCGGCAATGTATACAGCACCGCCAATGTCTATGCTGGCATTGATGTTCTTGGCCAGCGACGGCATCGTGGGACCAATGCTGCACAGCAAGGCTACGGCCGCGCGCCAGTTGACGCCGTGGAAAAAGTGATACCGTCCATGCGGCTGGTACAGCGCGGGCACGTCGACACGCCTCCTCTTGACGATCCAGTAGTCGGCAATGGAGATGGCGATAATGGGCGCCAAGAAGATGCCGAGGCTGGCCATGAAATTCAGCAGGCTCTCGGCGCTGCTGATAATCTTCCAGGGAACCATGGCCCATCCGCCGATGACGGTAGCAAGGACAGCCGCACGGCGAAGGTCAATGTACTTGGGCCACAGCGAGGCCATGTCATTGCTGACACTAATCACGTTGGCGCTGACATTGACACCAATCTGAGCGACCATCCAGGCGAGGCCGCAGTAAAAGGCCCCGGCACGGCCTCCAGGAGAGGTCCAGTGGCCGGCGAGAGTCAGCGGGTCCCAGACGTACTCGCCGTAGACGACCTTGCTGGCGGAGGCACTGACGATGCCAAGCATAGCGAGCCAGAAGCAGATGAGCGGGAAGAAGATGGTCTGCAGGTACACGGCGCGCGGGTTGCGCAGGTAGCGTGTAAAGTCGGAGATGTTGGTGCCCACGGTCGACCAGCTGCCCGTCTGGCTGGTGAGGGTGGACACGATCAGCCACGACTTGGTCCAGCCGGTCACAGTGGCCTCCTGCCGCCAGATCTGGCCCGAGCCACCGGCCATGCGGCAGACGGCAATCGTGGTGCCGGTGGCGGCCGTGATGGTGACAAAGGCCTTGAAGAGGAAGAACCACTTGAGTCGATGGGGGCGGATGAGCAGAAAAGGAAGCTGGACAGACCAGAAGAGGAAGTGGCTGAGCAGGCCCTGAGACGTGATGCCGGCCGAGGCGGGCAGGATGTTGGGTATGTTCTGGTAGCTGGGCCAGATCGCCGTGAGCATGACGGACATGGCAGTGCTGCCGGTGTAGGTCTGGATGGAGTGCCAGAAGAGGGCTGTGATCATGCGGCAGACAACGGCAAACTTTGCAAACTGGTAGCCAAAGGATGCACGAATCCAGACGGGGAAGCCCACCCGCAGATTGGCCCCGGGGGCCCCGTTAAAGGCAATGGGCAGAGCCATGACGCAGGAGCCCAGGAGGACGCAGTAGATGGCCTCGCGCCACGTGAGACCGACGGCCAGCACCGAAGCTCCAATCTCCCAGCTCTGGGCGCTCAGCTGAGGAGGTCTGTTAATGCCCTAGTTGAATGGGAATCAAAAACACGTGCAGGAGAGGAGTGGCGCGTACAATATCACTCAACCAGTACCCAAAGACGGACCAGGCTGTCCAGATACGCCGCTCGGGCGGCGTGACGTCGAGGTCGATGTTGGTCCAGGTGCCATCGGGGGCGAAGCTCGTCTGCTGTTTGGGGAGCACCCATCCGTCACGATGCATCTTTTCCTGGACGGACTCCTGGGCGGATGCCCTGGCTGCTGCCAGCCGGAGTCGAGCATTCTCCATGGTACAGGCACAAGGTGAATAGGGCTTAATTTTCAGCCAGTGATTTGCAGAGGCCCGAGAATTCAAACACGGATGAATCCATGATGAAAAAACTATTTAAGAATGGGAACTTGCTGCCAAGCAAGCGCACGTATCCGATGACAACGATAACGCCCACCACGGAGAATTCCCGATTTGCCTATCGTAGCTGATACACGGCCATCTTGTCTTATCATTAATATATCGTAAACGAATTTCTAGCAACAGCCCACTTATGTGGACTTTTCTCTTGTTTTTGTATTAGCTTCAGAGGCGCAACTAGCATGCCGGCTGTCAGGCCGGAAGGCTGGTTCCTGCATTCATCTCATTTTGCCGTAGGCCGGACTCTGTGGCAGACATCCCTCTGTGACTGATTTTTGCTGCCGTTTTTCAGAGTCTGTCGTGGAGACAGGTCAGCTGTGCGACATGATGAACGTCCAGGAACTCACAATCGAAGGGGTGCACGCGAGCCTGCGCAAGGGCGACTACACCTGCCGGGAGCTAGCAGCCGCCTTTTTGGATCGCATCCACGCCCTCGACAAGAATGGGCCCTGCATCCATGCCACGTGGGCCCTGTCCACCACGGCACTCGATGAAGCCGCCGAGCTCGACCGCCACTACCAGGAGACGGGCCAGTTCAAAGGCCGGCTGCACGGCATCACCGTCCTCGTCAAGGACCAAGCCGATACCAAGGGAATGGTGACGACCTACGGCTCGATCGCCGCCGCAAACAATATCCCCGACGAGGATGCCACCATTGTCCAGAAACTCAAGGCCGAGGGCGCCGTCATTCTGGGCAAGACGAGCATGCCCGACTGGGCCAGCACCTGGTTTTCAGCCTCGTCCGTGACCGGCTGGGGCTTTACGCGCAACCCTTACAAGCCGGGCTACGACGTCGGCGCCTCATCCGGAGGCTCGGCAGCAGCTGTCGCGGCCAACTTTTGCATACTGGCCGTGGCCGAAGATACGGGAGGCTCTATTCGCTGTCCGTCGTCGTTTAACAATGTGGTGGGCATCCGCTGCACGGCCGGTCTCATCAGCCGCACGGGATTCTGCCCGCTGCTGAAACCACAGGACACGCCTGGACCCATGGCCCGGTCGGTGGACGACTGTGCTCGGATGCTGGACTGTCTGGTCGGCGTCGACCCGGCGGATGAGTTTACGGCTGTGGCTGTGACGGCCGGAGTCCCTCGTGGAGGCAGCTATGCCGCCGATCTCGACCCTGGGGCGATCACGCGGGCCCGGATCGGTGTGGTGCGTGATCTCTTTGGCCCTGACGCCGATGCAGACTGCCGTGCCGTCAACAAGGTAGTCCACAGGGCCATGGACCAGCTGGCGGCGGCGGGCTGCACATTTGTCGATGTCGACGTCCCCCATCGCGCCGAGCAGACCGCTTACGGCTCGCTCTACATGCAGCGCTCGCGTGCTGACATCAATGCGTTTCTGGCCACAAAGCCGCTCCTGCCACAGGATGTGGCCGACATTGTGCCCAGAGAACCACCGCACCCATCACTCGACTTTACCTGCGACATGGCCCACGGCCCGGTGAGGGCGGCAGACGACCCGACCTACTTGCCTCGCCTGCTGGCTCGGGAGTCCTTCCAGCGCCAGGTGGTCGTGCTCATGGCGGTCCACAAGGTCGACGCCCTGCTCTTCCCCGACGTGCAGATACCGCCTCCAAAGCACGAGGATGCCACAAATGGTCGCTTCCCGACATGCTGGGATTTTCCCACCAACACACTCTTTGCCAGCACGGCGCGGCTGCCGGCCATCAGCGTGCCTGTGGGATTCACTGACAATGGACTGCCCGTGGGCATGGAGCTCATGAGCTGGCAGTATCGTGAAAAGGCACTGTTGGAACTGGCCAAGGGTGTCGAGACAATTGTAGCGGCAAGAAAAGCGCCTGTGCTGTAGTGATGCTAGCACCGAGTCTTTGACAATTGAGAATGACAACATCAAGGATAGCTATTTATGACAACTCCATGTGACAACGTACTCTCTCTGCCGGTCCCGTGCTCTTGATATTCTCCGGTTGATATTCCCTGTAGACTAAAGAACGGACCACCCCTCAACCACCTTCCCCGCTTCCAACCACTGCCGATCACCTGGAGTAGTATTTCTGACGCGGATCACCATTCGTGGAGGAAAACTATAGCCGGTGACGGAGAATTTCAAGCAGCTGCATGATTGTGACGAAATAATCACGCTCATGAGGGGACTGCCGAATTTGTTGGCCAGCACACCTTTTCACATTGACAAGAAACACATTCACATGAGAGAACCATAACTCTACTCTTTATTAGAACGACTCTTTTAAAAGTGCACTGCATATATTTATTTCCCTTTTAGTATACCCGCCAGTTCACCAGAGTGACGCGATGAAAGCCGATCTCGATCGACTGGAAAATGCCGAGGAAAAGTCCTCGGAGAGGATCCTCGTGGAGATTGATGCCGGTGTTCACTATGAGGTCAACGAGGCGCAAATCAACGAGGACATCATCGCCCTAGAGGAAGAGCTGGTCCAAAGTGGAAAAAAGACCTTTCTTCTCGGCCGGATCGTCAAGGACCCCAAACTGTTCATCTGGATCTTGGCATCCCTGGCCAGCGTCTCGGGTTTCCTCTTTGGCGTGGACCAGTCCCTCATCTCGGGGGCCCAGATCTATCTGATTCCAGACATCCACCTCGACGACTCAAAAACGTCCATGGTGGTCGGGTTTACGCCCCTCGGGGCCATCTTTGGAGCACTCATGATTATGCCCGTCAACGAAGCGATGGGCAGAAAATACACTATCATCGTCTCGTCCATCCTGTTCACGGCCGGCGCCATCCTCGAAGCGGCCGCCCAGTCTTTTGGCGTCATGCTGCCTGGCCGGCTGATTCTCGGGGCGGCCCTAGGGCTCATGTCCGGCACGGTGCCCGCCTACATTGCCGAGAACTGTGCCATCAAGTGGCGAGGCGGTCTCGTCAGTCTCTACCAGTGCATGGTGTCTTTTGGCGTCATGTGCGGTTACGTGACTGCCGCCATTTTTGCCGGAGTCAAGGGCAACTGGCGCTTCATGCTAGGCAGCTCCTTGGTGTACTCGACCGTCCTCTTCTTTGGCATGTTCTTCATGCCGGAGAGCTCGCGCTGGCTGATGCAAAAGGGCCGCAAGCTGGATGCCTACCAAGTGTGGAAGTCTGCCCGCGGCTTCGAGACGCTGGAAGAGCGCATCGAGTTCTTTGTCATGGAAAAGGTCATTCTGCACGAGAAGGACATGGCCAAGGGACGGTGGGTCGCCCTCGACCTGTTTACGCGTCCTCGGTGCCTCCGAGCCATGGCGATCGCCGTCAGCTACCAGTTTCTCGGCCAGCAGCTCTCGGGCATCAACTCGATCGAATACTACCAGGCCACCCTGATGCAGGCCACCGGTCTCACTCCCCTGCAGGCAGTGTACACCAGCCTCATTGGCGGTGGCGCCATGTTCTTCTCCACGATACCCGTCATCTTGCTGATCGACCGGCTCGGCCGACGAACCATGGCTCTCACATTTATCCCTGGCGTCTGCGTCGGCCTCTTCATCACCGGCTTTTCCTTTCTGGCTTCGTCCTTGGGGGCACGGCTCGGCGTGTACCTGCTGGGTATGATCCTCTACACCATCTTCTGGTCTCTCGCCGTCGGTGCTGGTCCCTGGGTGGTGGCGAGCGAGGTGTACCCTTCCTACCTGCGCAGCTATGGTGTCTCGATCGCGGCCCTCAGCGACTGGACGGGGACGTTTGTTACGACGTATCCGTTTCCGCAAATGGCCAATGCCATGACGAGGACAGGGGCCTTTTCTGGATTCTACTGCGGCATCACAATGGTGATTGGCGTGATTCTGTTATTGTTCATGCCCGAAACGAAGAATCTGTCGCTAGAGGCCATCAACCAGGTGTTTGAGATGCCGATGAGGGAGGTCATGAGAAGAAACTTGGAAAATCTAAAGGCGACTTGGGACGACTTGAAGCACTTTCGGTTTAGAAAGGTCTGGGCCTGCCAGTGAAGAAGCTGCAGTGGGCCAGTGAAGATGTAGTGCCACATTTCTGCATTATTTTGTGTGATCTCTTGAAAATCATCAGGATATAAATAAAAATGGGAATGGCTTTACAGTTTTATATTAAAACCACTGAAAATATAAATACAATGAAATTACGGTATCCGGACTCATGGGAAAGTGGTAGCCGCTGTGGATGTGCTGATGCTTAAAACCTGCATATTCATGTGGCGCCAACCAGACTTGCATGCTCTAGGCATCAGTGTTAGCTTGCATCTCATTTAAACTACCATAACACACACATTCACATTCCTCTCTTGACCTTACTTTCTCGAGTCTCACTGTACTAAATAAAAGAGACTTGCCACTCTTCTGCCATCGTTAAATGTCTCAACCGCTCCATCCTTCTGCCCTAAACTGGACAGAATGGAAGTACAGCCCTGATGCCACCATGGACATGGCCATGCGACTGACAAACTGGCAGAATCTCTGCGAGCGAGCTTCTCGTCTGAGGGCAGGCATGCCTTGCCAGCCTCTAGACTATGCCACCAACGGGCTCAACAACATGGCCCGTCTTTTGCAGTTTTCCGATGGCACTTTATGGGTGGCCCGCATCGCCATGCGAAGGTCGGCCAAAGACTCTGCAAAGCTAGGCAGCGAGGTGGCCACGATGCTGTGGATCCTCAAGCAGTCCAGCTTAGCCATTCCCCAGATCTATGCCTATGAAATCGACGAGCACAATTCAGCAGGTGTTCCGTTTGTGCTAATGGAATTCTTGCCGGGCAATACCGTCATGAACGCTGCTGGTGGCTATGAAGTACACCATGGAGTGATCCCCAAGGCTCACCGTCTGCACTTTTATCGCTCGGTGGCCGAGTGCCATGTTTGTCCTTCTTCTCTGACTTATCCTTTTCGTGCAGGTGCTGACCATGTTCCAGGTCCAGATGACGGCTCTGAGGCTCCCCAAAATCGGCATGATTCAGAGAACTGCCGACGGTGCCGTGGAAGCCGGCCCCTTTCCAGATATCGGCGGGCCTTTCAGCACAGCTACAGCCTTCTTTGAGGCGTGGGCACGGCATCATTCAAAGTTTTCCCGCACACCAGAGGAGATACTCGACATCATGCGCAGCGGTCCAGCTCAAAAAGTCTTGCGTGCCATTCAAGCCTTTCCTCGCCGGTTTCCAGAGGTGGCCCCGCAGGTCATACGCCACGATCACGGCCCCTTTCCATTGTGCCATCCCGACTTTCTGCACAGCAACATCATTGCGGACGAGGACTTCAATGTCCTCGGCATCATTGACTGGGAGGGCGCTTGCACGCTGCCTCTGGAACTGGTTCGCTTCCCCCGCTTCCTCGAGACGACGCCTCGCCTCTTTGGGCCGCCCGAAAAGTTTGACGCGGATGGCTGGCCGGTAGACGAAGAAGTGCGGGAACGGTGGCAAGAGCGTCGAGACTACGTGGACATGGTCAAGTCCTTTCAAGACCCGGACGATTGTACACTGTCAGAGTGTCTAGAGTACGAGAAAGGCCAGGATCTGTCGTATATCATGGGTGCCTATGATGGGACCCAGATGGGATTCTATGACCAAGTGCTCGATGCTTTGGAGGATGTTTCATGACAATGACACTTTATACGGTTAAAAGTCCATTTTTTTTGCAGTAGATATTCTAAAGAAGGCATGTCCTCTGTTTTGACTTATTCCTTGCCATCAACAGTACTGCCCAGAGTCTCTTTCAAGGTTGGCACGGCAGAGTGCTTCTCATCCTCTGATTTTGTGTCCACCTCCCCCTTTTCCGCCCGGCCCGTCAAGACATCGTGAAAGTCGGGGGCGTCAGAGTGCTTGACGCCGTCAAACTGGGCATCAATCTCCTCGAGCGTGAGTCCGCGGGTCTCAACCCAGAAGAGCAGGACGCCGGCCAGCATGAGGATATCCACGCTGGCATTGATAATGTACGTCTTCCACGCGATGGCGGCAAGCGCATAGGGGATGGCCATGGTGACAAACAGGCCGCAGACCTTGGCACAGAACGTGTAGAGCCCCATTCCCGTGGCTGCCATGACCCGTTAGCACTGGCTCTTTGGTCTTGCCTCTGCCTGTAGAGCCAACTCACCTCGGATGGAAAAGGGCAGGATCTCGGGCGGGTAGAGAACCGTCAGAGGATTGATGCCGTATCCGTAGGCCGCATTGTAGAGAAACATCATGGCAATCGTGCCGTAGACGCCGCTCTTATTTGTCGAGTGTCCGTAGACGGCCGTCATGCCCGCCAGCGCGTAAAAGGTGACAATCTGGGCCGCCAGACTGCAGGCACAGAGCGTCCGCCGGCCCACCCTGTCGGAGAACCAGGAGCCGACGACGGAAAAGATGAGCGTCCAGGACGTCAGAATAATGTTAATCTGCAGCTGTGTCGTGGCATTCTCAATGCCTACTTGCGTCTGTCCCTGTCAGCCTACCGTTGGTTTCAGAGGAAATCCAGACCGATACATACGAGCATGTCACCAAAGTAAAAGGTGATGATGTTGGTTCCTGGCAGCAAGGATATGATGGAAAAGGTCGCCGCCAGCGTGAGTCGTTTGCGGTTCGCCTTGCCCGAGAACGACTTTAAAAAGGAGAGACGCTGGGACTTTTCCCAGTTGATCGTGTCGACAATCTCCTTGTACTGGACAGTGACAACTTGGGCCTCCTTGTCACCGTGCGCGTTGAGGGCCGCCAGGATCTCGAGGGCCTCTTCGTTTCGGTCTCTGCCAATCAGCCAGCGGGGCGATTCCGGGAGGAACAAGACCAGAATGGCAGCGAGGATGCTGGGGGCGATCTGGAAGAGGCTGGGAAGTCTCCAGCTCCACGTCGAAGTCCAGTTGGTTGTCTGTAGCCTGTTAACTTGCCTATGCAGCATAAAACCGAACAGGGGCATATTGCATACACCGTAGCAGATGCCAGAGGCAATCAGGGTTCCCACATTCCAGCAGGAAAAGAACAACCCAAGAGCAAAAGCTCGCCATCTCGGCGGAATGATCTCGGCCACAAAAGGCACACATGAAGTCTGGGCAAAACCCAGCCCGACACCTGGCAGTAGAGACGAATAGATTAGTTTTGAAGCATACATGATGGAAAGGATAGACGAACCAATGATGAACCGCGCAGCAATGAACATGCCAATATTCTGGGCGGCCGTCTGGATGACACCGCCAATGAGAGTGATGGCACAGGCAATGAACATGCCCCTCCGCCGGCCCAGGATGTCGGCCGCCCACCCGGCAAAGAGACAGGCAAAGGCGCCCCCGACAAAGGAGCTGGCCGTGTTCAGCGACTTGGTGGACGTGTTGAGCGTAAAGTAGTTGTAGTAGGAGGACATGACGTTGAGGCTGCCCATCAGAGAGAGGTCGTAGCCCAGCAGCACAGAGAAGATCACGGAAATGGCAATGATTTCCACGACGAGGACCGACTGGGACCGCGGGACAAGCCGCGACATGTGGTGACGCTCATACTTTGTCTCTGCCATGCTCGCAATGTGCTTGGTTGGACTCGTGCAGATGGGATGTTGACGAGCAGTGAGGAGGGGGGGGGTGAAAAACGAGTTGACTGAAATTTGGAGTGAGGCCTGGCAAGTCATGTATTCTTATATCCTGTTCCTCTCCCCTTTCTCACCGTCATGGGCCTGGACAATCTTTTCATGGCCGTCACCCCATTGCGAATGCTCTCTTCCGATATAGTCCAGATTCGATCGCGTATTAGTGAAAGGTCTTTGTTTATAGATAACCATGTCCCACTTTAATCTAGATAACTCGGATGAGTTGAGAGAGTCGGCCGGGCCGTCCAATCCCGGCCGACGCAGCCAACCTGCTCCTCACTTATCTCTTACAGGCTTCAGGCGAGGTGCAGGTTATTAATGCATCCATGTCTCCTATTGCCAAGACAGAAACTATGATCAGCGGGGAATCCTGTCCACCATTCATCTCTGTCTAATCAGTCTAATCAGTTGAAGTCTAGCCCATCACCTCATCCAACACTCTCATCCCACATCCTCATTTCATCTTGTCTATAGGATGGCTGAATTTTGGAAGCTGCCGGCCCACGAGGTCCAGAAAAAACTCGGCTCGGGTGAAATCACCCTGGAGCAGTATGTCTTGTCTCTGCTGGGGCGCATCGAGGATCGAGAGCCTCTGGTCAAAGCCTGGTCCTACCTCGACCGCGACTACATCTTACGCGAAGCCAGACGCCTCGACAGTGTGCCCGTGAATGAGCGTGGACCGCTACACGGAATCGTCATTGGCGTCAAGGATGTATTTTTGACAAAGGGTAAGCCTTTACTGCTCTCCTCCCGATTGAGCTTCTGCTCAGATATATAGACATGCCTACTGGCTACGGCTCTCTCATCTTCAAAGACCACCCGGTCCAGAATGTCGACGCCGGCCCCATCATGACGATGCGTGCCCAGGGTGCCCTGTTTCTCGGCAAGCTGCATACGACCGAGTTTGCTGCGACGACCGACGGCCCGGTCACGCGCAACCCTCACCACCCAGAACGCACGCCCGGTGGCTCGTCTTCCGGCTCGGGTGCGGCTGTCGGCGACTTTCACGTGCCTATTGCCCTGGGCACGCAAACTCTGGGTAGCGTCATCCGTCCAGGATCGTACAACGGATGCTATGCCTACAAGCCCACGTGGGGATCCGTTTCCCGTGAAGGCCTGGCCGTGCTGTCCATCACGCTCGACACGTGCGGTATGTTCTCGCGGTCCGTCGCCGACCTCAACATCCTCGCCGATGCACTTCGCCTCAAGGACGACCTGCCCCCCAAACCGTTTATCCTAAAGGGGGCCAACATTGGCTTCTGCCAGACCCCGGTGTGGCAGACCAAGGCAACGCCGGCTCTGGAAGCAGCATGGGCGAAAGCCAAAGACCTGCTTGCACAGCGTGGTGCCTCCATCAAGGATGTGATCCTCCCTGCGGACTTTGCCCGCATTCCGGCGTGGCACGATTTCATATGTCGCGGCGAGGGCCGTGTATCTTTTCTTGGACGTACGTGGCTCTTCTTCCATTAGTGATGTCCTCGCATCTAACCGTCTAGAATACCTCTTTGACAAGAAAAATCTGCACGAGGGCCTGGCTGGCTTTGTCGACGAACCAAACCTGTCGCGAAAGGAACTCTTGGAAGCCTATGATGGCTGTGCTCGACTGAGGCCCGTCTTTGATGCCATTGCGGCAGAGTATGATATCGTCATCACCCCGACTGCCCCAGACGAGGCTCCTGAAGGATACAAGACTGGCGATGGCGTAAGTGGTACATCAAAGATGGCTATTGTATTGGATGCTAACTCGATGGGCTTTTTTTTTACTTTTTCTGAATCTTCTAGTCTTTCTGCCTCACTTGGAGCAGTCTCCATGTCCCTGTCGTAAACGTGCCCGGATTTGCAGGACGAACTGGCCTGCCTCTGGGCATGAGCCTCGTAGGACCGCGGTACTCGGATAGACAGGTTTTGACGGCTGCTGCCGTCATTGGTGAGGTGTTTGAGAGCGAAGGAGGGTGGAAACATGCCGTCTTCTGAGCAGCTGTAGAGCTAAAATGTACCCATGAACATACTATCAAACCAGACATCAAAATCCATGTTCTCCTGTCCCAACTCTGTCTCGGTGCCTTCAGGGCCCATGGGCTCAAAGTCCATGAGTTCTTGGGTCTCGAGGACCTGGCTCGTCTCCTTTCTTGTCCTAGAGCCCTCGCCATGGTTGCCAACCATGCCGAGAGGCATGACAGGTATCCGGTCGATCTCCTCCATGGCACGGACAATGAGATCGAGCGCATCATCGCTAGCGGGTTGCTCCAACAGAATGTTGAGGAGGGCCACACCGCGCTGGGCAAGGACGTCCGTCTTGCGGTGCGAGAGCCGGTCACGCGTTGCCATCACGTCGGCCCGGTAGGACTCTGACCGGGGAGTCCCGGGGCCGCTAGCAGGACCGGCCGGGCTGTGGATATCAAAGCAGAGAATGACGGCAGCCGTGATGCAAAAAGGGGTGTGTGTCCAGATGGACAGATCGTCTGCCTGGGCGAGCTTGACGTGCTCACGCAGAATTGTCCGGGCTGCTGCCGTGCAGGTCCGCCGTGTAAACTCGTAGCGCTGCGATGTGGACGGCTGAGGCTGAGCCGACGGAATCGACAGAGTCGATTGAGTTGATTGAGTTGATTGACTGGATTGTGACTGTATCTGGAAGGAGAGCATGAGAAAAGGGCGGTGGATCATAATGATTTTCTCGGCTGCCGTGATGGCGAGACTGCTGCGGGCAATCCGAAGCCAGGGGAGCCTGAAGTCGTTCTCATAGACGGAACTGCTGGAATCGGCAGCCTGTCGGAGAAAAAATGGTGGGAACTGCCGCACCGTCTCCCGGAGCTGTCTGTCCATGTTGAGGACGTGCTTGTACCTGTCCCGCATCTCTGGCATGTCTGGCACATTCTCATGGCCGGCGAGGTTCAGGCCGTCCAGCAAGTCCGGCATGAGGGCCGCCATGGCACACAGCACACGCACGTAGCTGCTGGCTGTTGGCACGTCCAGCGGCCGGTCCACGAGGTCGTGGTCGTCGGCATTGAGCGGCATGTGCGTACTGACATGGCTGGGGACGATGGTGTACGAGTCCGTAAAGTAGATGGAGAAATAGTCCTGCACCATCATGGACGACCAGATGCGTCTGCCGACTTCGCGGTCCACCCGCTCGCGCCAGAGCATGGAGGCCTCCTGCGGGGGCTCAACTTCAAGGCTCCCACGTCTAGGCTCTTGAATGCGGTGCATCCCCAGATACTCGGCGAGGCGGACGGCCGCTCCAAAGAGGGTGGCGCTCATCTGGCTCAGCCCTAGATTGTTGGCCACCTCGTTGGAAATGCAAATGGCCTGCACGGCATAAATGTGTGGGTTTTCCAGAAAATAGCCTCTCTGCAGCACGTGGACAAACGTCAGAAAGAGCTCGTGCGCCGACGGCAGCCGGCCTAGGTCGATGCCGACGAGGCGCGGCAGCTTGGAGCTGTTCTCGAGGGCAAACAGGGTCACGCTGAGGATGCAAAAGTAGACGGCCAGCCAGAGCGTGTGGACAGGGTACCCCGTCTGCCAGAACACCTGGCATTCCTCCAGAAAGGTCGGTGCATGCAGGCAGTTGTGGTGCCAAGCCAGACTCTCGAGATGGAACTGTATGAGCTTGCGGGCCTCGGGGACGTCGGGCACCTGGATATCTGTGATGCCGAGCTGGACTGGGGCCGCCACGGGTATCAACGAGGGTGTCCGGTCTTGGTGGTACTTGCATGAGCACGACCGGTGCGGAAAGCATCGTCCAGATACACGGCCCCAAGCGAGATACTCGAGAGCCACGGGGAGCGACGAGGCCGGCGGCGATGTTATCTTGACCGGCTCGCTCAGCTTACCCCAGGAGATCCGCTGAAGAGGGCCGTCTCTCATACTTTTTGTGTCTCTGACCTCTCTTTTACCTGATTGCCGATCAGCAGCTAGTCCGGCAGGCTGCTCATCCTCGAGAGAAGGCTCGTCGCCAAACTGCAGCAGGTAAATGCGGCGCTTCACTCTGAGCTGCACAAGACGCAGACGCTCAGTGATGGGAATGCCCTCTAGATCAGCGAGGATGGATTCCAGAAACTGGATCTCGTCGGCATGCTGGACCACGCTGTGCTTGATCCGGACCAGTTCTCGTGAGCACGGCAGACTGAGCCGCAGACAGCGTGCACAGGGGACTCTCTTGTCACATTTCACCTTTTTCTTGGCACACTCTGGTCACTGATAAGACTCTGTCCGGGGAAGGAGAGCAGGGAACCTGACTTACCTTGGCATGTCAGAGACCGGCGCTGTGATGTACGAACCAACGGCATCTCCATCTTGTCCGGGTAGAGTAGGGAAATTCAAAGGTGAACAAGGAAGAAGAATCTAGTGTGCTGACTACAGATAAGACTTTAGGCCATGATCCCAGTGGAGTAGACCTCTTTGTTGCGTAAGTCTCTAAAGTACCATTTCCCCTGAAAATGGCTCTTATCTAAGATCTGTACTATGTACAATTTCAGTCCTAGTACATCGAACACCTCGCTACTCCCGTGGTGAAAATTGTAGACATTGTAGATTCTCATGGCTACATACCTGGAAAGCTCTGTTCTGCAGTGGCAACCATGGAACTTTCTAAACAATGGTCTCTAGACAGTGTTAACACGTACCTTGGTAAAGCATACTATTATGTTTTAAAAACGTATGAATACTTTCAAGTGCCCTCAGGGTCATCTTTCTTAAATCTCATGGGAAAATATCCAGTGTCGTCTCCCTTCCTGTGTAACATATGGGATCGAATGATTATGTAATGATGTCAAGGCTGTGGATCATTCGGTCTTCTAAAATTAGCTCCCGCCGCTCATAGCCCTACACCATAAGCTTGCTTACTTTAGTATCACTTGTGAAGCCTACGCTAACTTGAATGATGCAAAGAATACACACAAAATACAAACAGTCCAGAGGCCCTTTTCGTTTGGTTTCATCTCCCTCTCATTGTCATTCTCCCGTCTCGTCGAGCTTTCGCTCATCTTGCCGACCAGCGGACACAGGTCGCAACCATTCCCTCTCTTGGAGAGAGGAGACCATGGGGATCGTGGAGATGCAAACGGCTGGCAGTGAGCAAGAGGGCAGTGGCTCGAGCAGCCCCATCTGGCCGCCCGCAAGCGAAGTGCAAGCAGAAGAGATCGAAGCGTTTGTTGGCGCCATTGACCCTGATGCCGTCTGCGCCCTGGCCTCACAGCTCAGCGGGGGCAGGCAATGTCGCATATTCCGAGATCAGGAAAGCGGCAGCTTCAACCTGTGCTTCTTCATCGAGCTCGCTCCGGACGTCACCGCTTCTGCCAATATCCGTGCGGGCCTGGACACGGAAACGGGCACGAGCCACTCGGAGAGCTCTCGATGGGTAGTCCGCATCCCCATCGAGCCGGCGCTGCACGATTCCTGGGCCAAGCTGCAGAGCGAAGTGGCCACGATGCGGTGTGTTTGTTGATTTTTTTTTCCTCTTGCAGTCTCTCTCGTAGTACTCGACGGTCAAGAGTCGTAAAGAAGACGTCTGTCAAGTGCCTGGTGACTGATCTTGTCCCGCTAGATACGTGGAAAAAAACACCAGCATCCCCGTTCCGCACGTCCAGCATTACGGTCGGGGAGCCATCCTGGGCAGTCAGGAGTCGCCAATGCAGTGCTGCTATCTCATCGTCGACTACATGGACGGAGAGCCACTCGACCTAGAGTCTTTTCTCAGTGACACTACAGACCGCCAGAACCATGTCTATCGTCAGCTCATTGATGTCTTTGCGCAGCTGCGCCAGCTGGAATTTGACGCCGCTGGCTCTCTGATGCCAGACTCTTCCGTGTCTGGCTCTGAGAGCAGCAGCGTCGTCCTCGGCACGCTGCAGTCGGCCAGCTACAACGAGCTGCAGCGCCTGACACGCGGACGCGCCAAGACCCGCCTGGCGTCCGCCTACCGCTCCTCCGCCGCCTTTGCCCGCGGCCAGTTCGCCGTCGTGCAGGAAGACTACAACGACATGCCCATGGCCAGTGCCACGCTGGCCAACGTGCGCATGGAGTCGTTTGCGCTGCATGACCTGGGCCAACGTCTCGAGACTCTGCTATGTCCCATAGGTCCGCAGGACAGCATAAATACGACCCAGGAGACATTTGCCCTCGCACATACAGACTTGCGCTGGTCCAACATTATCGTGGACGGCGCCTCGCTTAATATCCGCGCCATTATCGACTGGGAGTGGGCCGCCGTCGTTCCCGTGAGCCGCCTCGGCTTCTTTCTGCCTCCGCTGTGGCTCGCCGGACCGTCGCCGTGCTATGTTGCCAGTCTGGCCTACGAAAAGGCCTACGGCCAGTTCCACCGGCTCCTGGAGGCGACGGCAGCCGAGGCTGATCTCCAGGGTCAAGGTCTGACAGACAGAGAATGTCACAGACACAATCAGACAAATGCACTCTTGCCTGCGGCTTCGTACCATGCCCTCTTGGGCACTTGGGGTCCCGATCTGCCGAGACGTGTGGAGCTGCCCTTGGCCGTCATCCTGCAGCAGCCCTACCACCTCGTTCCCGCCTACTACTTCTCCATCTTTCCCATGTTCTACAAGATCACGCCCGACAACATGCCCCCCCAGCAGGTGGCGCGGTTGCTTGCCATGGATGCGTGCGAGGCAGCGAGCAGCCTGGACAGTGACTCGAAAGAGAAACATGGAGTATTGACCCGGTCAGTGTGTCGGCGCATGGCCGCAGCCGATGCCTACCGACGGCACTTGGATGCGTGCGGGCTACTCGTAGACTACGAACTGGCACCGGATGCTCTGGCGTGGCTGCGCGCCCAGGATGCCAAGCGGGCTCGGAGACTGGAGACGCTGCTGCAGCGGTATGCGAGCGAGGGTCGGGCACCAACAGACGAGGTCGCCCGAGTTCTGCTAGAGTCTGTGCTGCAGGCATCCATCCAGCCACGGAACTTTGAACCCGTTCTAGGCAATGAGTTGAGGCGCCTGGAGACCAGTATAGAGGATGGCATATTGATATGAGGATAAGATGAAAGGGGAATATATAAAGTAGAGCACGATTCACGTATACAGCACGAGCTACGATAAATGTCTACAATTACGATGCATGTCAGCTGCAAGATGTTGGCCATACGGCCAGATAAAATGGGGAAGAGTTGGGCTTGTATTGTCAGTGCAAATTCGGCTGTACTTGAAAGTATTCAGCAATGGCTTCCAGGCCTAACCCAACTCATTCCCCTCCTCGGCAAGCTCCCCTCCCCTCCCATATTCCCGGTTGCCATCCGCAGCCGATACTGCCTCCAACAGGAGCAGCCATCAAGGCAGCAAGTGTCTAAGACGTCCAGATCCAGTCCGTGTGCGGAGAGTTAAGTTGAGTATATGATTCTGTAGACAAAGAGTCAATGGGGGAGGAAGTTGTTCGTGAACCTGCACAAGGAAAGTGGAGGATCGAAACTGGTTCGTTCCGACGTCCAGTGGAGTTTAGTTTCTTTTTTTTTTGTGGTTTTTGTCGGTGTCGTCTTTTTTTTAGGTGGGATGTCCCTTGGCTGTTTCTTTTTGGTTTTGGTTTTTGGCGGCGGCGGATGAAAGAGAAAAAAAGTAAACAAAACAGAGGAGAACAAGAGAGAGTGAGGAAAGGCAGTTGGTAAAATAGCCAGGAAAGAAGCGGTGATGGTATCCGTGGAAAGCAGTTTTTCTCCTTCTCAGTCCCGCAGCCAGCATGTCAACGTGGACCCGGCTTGAGGGAGAGGAGTCGTCCAGAGTCCCAGCTAATCCATTGCTCTGGTCTCTCACTCCCGAGAAAAGCACCCAAAACAGAACATGGAGATAAACAAGAAATACAAAAATCAAGAGAACAAGAACTAGACAGAAACGAATTCAAAGACAAAGAGCAAATCATCAGACTGGTCCGCCAACCTTTTAAAAAAGAATTCAAAAGTCAAGACTAAGCAATGCAAAAGAAAAAAGCAACGCTATGCTCCCAAATGGTGTTCAATCTGATGACAAACCCTATGACGTCTTCGTCTTCCGTACCGTCTCCGTACATCGTCTCCAGCCATGTACTTCTCTAATGCTCATCGACGTCCAGTAGACTTCTAGGTGTTTGTCGAGAGCTGCAAGCGAAATCAGAGAAAAAGGAATAAAAATCAAGAAATCAAGAAAACCCCATCTCCGTCCAGGCCTACTCGATGCCGGCGGAAAATGATAAACGTGAAAGACAGCCCAAAACTCCAGCAGGAACCTCTTCTGCTTCTTGACCCATCCGTCGTTCAACCTGTTGATACCCAAATCCATCCAGACTCTGTAACTGTCGAGAAGCAGAAAAAAGTCTGGGGCTTTCTTTCATTGCGTTCATAATGCCAAACAAATTTGAAAAATGAAGAAAAAAAATAGACACGCGCGGAAAAAAAGAAACACAAAAACGGCAGCAAGCCTAGAGAACTGTCGAATAGACAGGTTGTCGCCTCGTCTCAGATCGTCCTAGGGGTCCTGGCGTTGGACGCATCAATGACGTCATCGAGGTGGTTGCATAGCGCGACAAACAAGTCAAAGTACAGCTTGCCGCCTTCTCCACCCTTCTCCATCTCGGCCTGCATCGTGCCGCTGCGCTTAAAGGTCTTGCGGCAGCGGATGATGAGGGCCAAGTAGTGTGCCCGCAGACGGCTGTCCGTGTCAGGCGTGTGCGCATAGCAGTACTGAGCGCTCCGCAGAATCGTAGCAACATCAATGCCGCTCTGCAGTCCCTGCTTGCGCAGGGCCAGGCGCTTGAGCTCCTCGAGCCCGTACTGTTCCGCTGCACAGTAAATGACCGTGTCCCGCAGCAGGTGCTGGCCCATGCTGGTGAGGTAGACAGTCGGCTCGACCGAGGTCGCAGCGGCCATGGCGGCATCGCAGCCGAGATCAGGTGACGCTTCGGGCGTCAGGATCCCGTGCTGCTGTTGGTGTTGACCACCGCCACTGCGCTGGCCTCGTCGCAGTTGCATCTGGGGGGAATTGGGTGACGGTGAAGCATCCTCTAGTTCCCAAGAGCCGCGGTGCTTGCTCTGCAGCAAGCGGGGGTAGTAGTCGCCCTTATAGAGGTACTCCAGAACCGCCGAAAAAATCTCTGGCTCCTCGTCCGACAGCACGATCCTCTTGGCTGTGGAACCCGAAGCCGGGTCCGTGTTGCCCACATAGGGACTGCGCCGGCTCAGTGCCTCTCGAAAAAAGGGACTCTGGCACAGCACGTCCTCATGGGCGGCAAACAGACGGCCCTCCCGTCCGACGGCCAACGTGATGATGGGCGAAGGCGACATGGCAGACTGTGGCTGCTGTGGCGGTGAGCCAGCAAACAAGCCGTGATCTGCCGTGGGCGCCTCGTCACCACCTCTGGCCTCCATCTGTGAGAATGAACGCTGCAGTCTCGTCGACAGCCGATGGGCGTCTCGCGCGGAGAACGACCCGTTGCTGTTCCCTGTTCCCGAACCACCTCCACCAGCCCTCTTCGTCAGCCTCGCCGACTTGTCCACGCGGCGCTGGGGGTCGGCCGCCGGAGGGGCAGCCTGTTGCCGGAATGCGCGCTTGAACATGATGGTCGGCGGCTGTTGGTTTGTTGGTTTGTCGGTTTGTTGGCTGTGATGGTAATCTTTTTCGTTTAATTTTTGTTTGATAGCTAGACCGAGGGATGCAAATTGGCAGAAACAGTGGTTGATGAATAAAAAAAAGCGAAAAACGAGAGACTGGAAAGCGAACGAGCGACAAGACGGAAAATAGTCGAAATATCGGCGGGGAAGGAAAACGAGAGGCCGGATTCGACAAAGACGGAGAGAAAAAACAGAGAAAAAAGAGAGAATGACGCACAATGGGGGGGAGGAAGATTGACGGGGACCCGGGCAGGATTAACTCCTATGATGTGTTTGCGGTCCTTTTTGGCTGTGTGTGAGGGGGAAAGAAGAAAAAAAAAAGGGAAAGAGAGGGGCGGAGGAGCGGCCATCGAAGCATTTTATATGTCTGCCGCCCCGCGGACAGCCCTGTTTTCAAAGGAGCAGGGCGCATTTCACTCGTCGCGATTTGGACGAATCGCAGAGGCGCCTGCCTAACGAGCTGCAGCTAAGTGCAGAACGCCGTGCGTCGAATCACACCCCATCTCGGCTCAGTGGTGCAGTCCTGTGGCAGTCCTGTGGCAGTTTGGTGGCAGTCTTGTGGTGGTCCTGCGTTGCCAAGGCTGCCAGTTGCTGCCCAAGAGTCCTGCTGTCACATTATTTCTGCTGTCATTTCCCATGACAAAGCAATTCTGGGCGAATAAAGACGTCATCCTTTATCCATCGCAGCATCCAGAATCCAAGCGGTCTGCAGGGACGAATCGCCCGTCGGCATCGCTGCGGGCGTCACCTGCACAGCCCCGAATAGTGCATCATTTCTCTTGTAGCATGGCGGTGATTGCGCTCGCTCTGTTGGCGGATCAGGTGCCCGCTGCTTGATTGGGCCGTTTTTGGCATTTTGCTGGGTCGCTCTGGGCAAGCGAGAGAGCGCCGCTGCTGGGCGCTGGCGGCGATGTAGCATCGACCAGGGTGCCGAATTTCACATGCTGGGTCCTGCGGTCGGGCACGTGCTCAGCAAATGCTCAGCAGTATCCAGCATCCAGCACTGCCGATTCGATCCCCGAGCTGTCTTGATCCCAGCTTGCTAATTGAGACGGCTAGCTTTCACCATCTCGACAATTGACGCTAATGTGCTGTCAACGTTCTTGTACCTGGTACCTGACTTGCTAGAGACGTGGCATGCGCAAGTGGGAGATTGCTGTGTTGTCACAGGGATGACTCGATGGAGAGGAAGGTCAGGAGGTCAGGAGGTTGGGGGGAAGAAGAGGGGAGCAGAGGAGAGAAAAGAAGAGAGAGGGGGAAAAAGAGGAAAAAGAGAGAGAAAAACAGAAAATGAGGAAGCTATGACGTCTGATGCAGTCAATTCCCAACAAGGAAAGAGTGAAGCACAGTGGTCTTGCCCAATCTTTGACACGAGACCCACTTTCTCATGTCCAAGAGAGTCGAGCCAATGAGAGAGCTTGCCTGTGGTAAAGTGTCGCGAAAAATAAGGGACACTTTTCGTTTACCCAGAAAGCGCTACGACAGCATTCACACGACCTCCCTTTCCCAACGCATCTCGACCAGCAAACAGCGCATGTGCCCTCGACAGTCATAGGCCCCTCTCGTTCTGCCGTTCTCGCGTATCTCCTCAGGCCGCAAGCATGCTGTCGGCCGTCGCCAACCCGAGGCAGCTGGCCTCACAGCTCCTCAACTTTGGTCTCATCCTCTCTACGGCATTCATGGTGAGCAGTCTACATGGGGGCCAGGAGGCACTCGAGAGGCAGCTTGTCGGGCGGCTTGTCAGCTAACATGTTCCCTCTCCTCTCTCAGATATGGAAGGGCCTCTGCATCGCCTCCGAGTCGTCTTCGCCCATTGTCGTCGTGCTCTCGGGATCCATGGAGCCGGCTTTTCAGCGCGGCGATTTGTTGTTCTTGTGGAATCGCAACTGGTTTCAGGAAACCAGTGTGGGTGAGGTGGTGGTCTACGACGTCAAGGGCAAGGACATTCCCATTGTGCACCGCGTCGTGCGCAAGTTCGGTACCGGGTATGTCGGGCTAGATGGGCAGAGAGTAGACGAGGCAAGAAGACTGATCACACGGCTAACCACCATGCAGGGCCCATGCCAAGCTTCTCACAAAGGGCGACAACAACGTGGCCGATGACACCGACCTCTACGCACGTGGGCAGGACTATCTCGAGCGCCAGGACATTGTGGGCAGCGTCGTCGCCTATGTACCATTTGTCGGCTATGTCACCATTCTGCTGACAGAACATCCATGGCTGAAAAAGGTCATGCTCGGACTTATGGGCCTCGTTGTGGTCTTGCAGCGTGAGTAGACGAGGTTGTGCTCCTGCTCCAGCAGAGAGAATCGAGGGGGGTGAGGGAAGTCATGCGTGAGAAGAATGGGGGGGAGAAACGAAGTAAAAAGGAAAATAGGAATAAGCTAGGTTAGGCGGTCATGGCGTCTTGGTGTGCCTTTTTCTGCTGTATTATTTTGTCTTTTTTTTTCTTCATAGTTATCCTCTGTGTATATAGACGTCATTTCTGCTCCAAGCATAACGGGATGCCTTGCACGTCTCAGCCTTGCTGCAAGCAGCCCATCAACCACAGAGGCAGATTGAGGCATGCTGAGAGCACACTCCATCCACCCGTACATATGCTTAGAATTGTGGTTCTCATTTTTGATTCATGGTCATGATTCCATGTCGTGCGCACGCACTCTCACCCGCACACACCAACGCAAATGTTTCGGCGACGGAGAGCCAGCCATGGTCACGATGCTCTTCGTATCCATGCTCTTGTTGCTTCCCGGAGTGCTGAAATGTTCCGAATCCAACGATGGTGTCACCTTCTCATCGCCAGCCATGAAGCAGGCTAGCTGGCACCAACTCCTACGACTAGATGCAAGACTAGTCGCTTCTACGCATAGTTAGCTGCAGAGTCGAAAGAATGTACGAGTAGCGTCGTGGAGCCTCACGACATGTCTAGCAAGGCTTCATCACTCCGTGTTTCGGAAAGGCAGATTTACGACCTCCGGGTCCTCCGGAGCAGTTTGTCACAATTTTCAACCAGGCTGAAGATCATGAGCTTCTTCGACGGCAGCGAAGTGGAGGAAGTAGAGGGAGTGTGGAGGAGCAGTATTCCACTTTAAGCAGCCCAAGGATCGTTGGTGGAGATTGAGATCAGGAGTTTGGAGCACATGAGAGTTGCTGTGCGTACGAGTCGAGTATCAACTCTTTTTATTTTTTTTTTTTTTTGCAGTTCGGCAGACGATCAGATCGAAAGGTATGTGTCAGCACATAGTTGAGATGGATGAGAAAAGTCATCTAGATGTTGACAATCACTGAAGCCGTCGGCTGATGTTTCAGAGTTCCATGTTTCCGTGGGAAAAGCATGCTAGTTCGGCAACAAAGTAACATGTTTTTCCACCACCGATTCTGTGCCAACCCGCGGAAGCTACGAGGACGCAGTACATAGTAGTATTCGTATCGCACTTCCAGAACGGTCGTAGTATTGATTTGGGTCCATGATTCGGGACCATGATGGCTTTCCTTTCCTTTAGGCTTACGTACTCGTACTCGCCTATGCCGAAAGCCAAAAGAGGAATACGAGGCACACTGCTCCAGCGAGTACGTAAAAGTACATGCTCGTACACACATCAAGAAGGCCTCACCCTAGGATTGCCTGCCGTCTCTCTTTGTGTGACTTTTCTCGCGGCTCGTACGAGCCCGCTCGTGTTGAGCATATCCGTTGGGACTGGCCACGTCGGCAATCCGACAGGAAATATCCGAACCTCATCACATACGAGTACTCATAGTATGAGCCCAAAAAGGTAAGGAAATGACGAGCACTAGTATACGTAAGCACGAGAGAGAGAGAAAAAAGAACGAGACGCGCCTGGATCGTTGGGGCAGACATCCTGCGGGCGGTGGAGTGGACGGAGCTGGTCCCGAGATCAGAAAAGGTTTACCCAACAATGCAACAGTGCAGCAACGCAACGGTGCAACAACGCAACTACTCGTACGCATCGAAGTGCCATATCGGGGCACTCTGGCCATCTGGAGCACATTGGAATACTCTTGAATTTGCCACAATCTACAACGACACCTGATTCGTGATTTTTCCTGCGTGAGAGATGTCATTCTATCCGTCTCTTTTGGAGTGAAGAACTCGCAAGAAAAACAGACGCTATTCACATCTTGGCACATCTCCCAGGCAATGCTCCTGTCCAAGAAATTTTGCATGTGCAAGTGCCAGTATGTGGTAGTGTAAGAGTTTCCGGACCCAAAAGTCCATATGCACCTCGCAACGCTAGGCTAGGCAAAGGATTTTGCTTTGACCAGCCTGCATGGAAGGAGTGCCACCTCATACTGCATATCTACGGGTACGTATATATGACAATCATGAAGGATTGGGAAAGGCATACAAGTTCTAGAAGTGTGTTTGCCAAGAAAAGGAGTGAGACGAGGGGAAGAGAAGGGGGGAGAAGATAGGAGAGGGGAGGAGAGAGAAGATAGGAGAGGGGATAAGAGAGAGGGGATAAGAGGAGGATGGAGGGGTTGGGAGCTGAAGAGGGGAAGCTCTTCATCTGAGCTGCTTCCCCGCTCAGACAAGAGCTCGTGCAAAGAGCTCGTGCAAGCCTGGTTGGGTGAGATCGAGATATCGCTGAGCAATGCATCAGTAATCGTGCCCATCTGCGAACCTCCCCCCCATGAGAAACAAAGAAGAATATGCGCTCGCAACCGAGCGGGTGCCGAAGCCAGCAAAACATCCCTCGTGCTCTACTCGCTATTGGACAAGAGGCAGAAGAGAAATCACAGCGGTTCCTGTGACTGTCTCTGTCAGCGAATGTGTGACAAATGTGACTCCATCTCGTATGACGTCTCTCTCGGAAGGGTGCACGCTCATCGAGTCTGGTCGAGCTGATCGACAAGAAAGGAACTCGAAAGAGCCATGCCGTTCCCATCCTCTCCCTCTCGCTGCCACGCTTCAGTTAGCCGCGCATGTTCCGAGAGCGCGAGTGGAAGCAGCAGCACAAAGTGCGTAGAGCTCTCTCCACTTTGTCACGGGACCAGTAACATCCGTCTGTCCGCTCTACATAGCACACGACTTAGTGTAGTTCTGCAGCTCTTACTGTATCTGGTATGTCGTGGCGGTGCAGAGCTCCAAGCAGATATTCGTAATGCTTAGGTACGCACTTTGTATAATGTACTCCTAGTGGCTCAGAAGGATCGAGGATTGTGGGATATACGACATGCTCACAGATGCGCGTGTATTTTTTATCTGATCATCCAGCTCTTACGTGCTCAAGCGTCAAAGCGATGGATCTAGCAGATTGTGCCATTATAGTATGTACTCGTATACTCGTACACATGGTTGTTCGAGCTCGTACTCACTGAAAGCATGTGGCGGTGCGTACGAGTACTCGTATACTCGTACACACTGTAGTGTAGAGATTCGGACATGGTAGGTACGTACTCGTCGATACGTACTCGTCGAAAAAGAAGAGGAGAAAAGAAAGAAGAGGAGAAAAGCCCCGAGTACGAGGACGGGCACGGTTCGTACGAAGAGGAGCCGGAAGGAGAAGGGGAAAGAATAGGATGTGTTCCGGTGCAGCCGCTACAAGCCCGCTTAAGATGTCGCTTGCCAGTAAGGGCAAGGAAAAGAGTGGGCTAGCATAGGGCGGGTCTAGCCATGTGTGAGAAGAAACGGTCCAGACTGTGGGCCAAGTGTGGCACCACACAAAGGCAACTGTCGTGGGCTCACTTTCAGTGGGCTTCTAAGCATACGTGAAGAAATCGCCTTGTACTCGTACGCTAAGAGTTTCCCCATCCATAGGGTGCATATTACGGCATCCACAGAAAAAGGAAAATCCTACCTGCTACAAGTATGTACGAGTAATAGTAGCACGCCGAATAGGGCAGTTACGGGAGTATGAGCGATGTACACCGACAAGTACTCGGAGAGCCGGCAAGCTACCTATTCCACCCACCATGCCGTGTTGACGAATACTGGCGTTCTCCATAGTACTGCCTCTACTGCTCTGCTCTACGAGTACTGTTCTAATACTCTTTGGCACTGGCACCAGAACGGCGTTGTCCAATTCAGCATTCTGAGAGTAGGAATTCTTTGTGACTAATTAGCGCGCATCCCATCCCCGCGCCCCTCCCTGGCTACCTTGGAATTCTCAAGAGTTGTGAGTACGAGTAGTACGAGTACTTGCGTTGTATGCTCTGACGGCATCCTGTACCGACTAGGCATTTTCCACCAGAGAATTAGCAGTCGTACTCGTAGTCGTGCTTGTCCTCTTTGGTGCCGTAGGGCTCATGTAACAAGTACGAGCAGACTGCCAAGAGTAAAAAAAAAAGGAATACATTAAGAAAAGATTTCTCAATGGACGTGCACGAGGAAAGAGAATCGAATTTTTTACGAATTGTGACCGGCAAAACAACGTTGTCTTGTGGCCGTGCTTCTTCTGGTTTTTTTTTTTTTGCTCTCCTTTTTTTGCGGCCATCGCCGTGCTGTTGGCACTGCCATTTGCTAGAGCTGTTTAGAGCCTTACGGGAAATGGCAGCACCATGCGGCCACACAGACTGGCGTGATCAATGTCTGGCCACCAGCTAGCCTAAACGAGCCCTCTACCACCAGCTTCTAGCATGGCCATTTGGCTTCCCTCCCCTGCAATAGCGCATTTCGGAGACCGGAATCTCTGCAGATATCGATGCATCGAAAAGGGCAATAGGCTGATGGAATTGTCTTGTTGGCCTTTTGGCACCTCGTGGTTCTTTTAATGTATTTTTTTTTTAGAGACGCCTCTATTTTCTCTTTTTTTTTCTCTTTTTTCTAATTTTTTTATTCTAATTTTTTTGGTTTTGTTTTATTTATTTAATTTTCCTGGTATTTTTTTTTTCGAGGCCTGGGAGAGAAACTGCCAGTAGCTTGTAGACGGAGCGACCTGCAAGCCCGGGCTTAGTCTAGGACAACACCCTACCCGAAAAGCTGAGCTCAGAGCCCAGCACTGGCTTTTCTTGGCCAATAATGGCCCTTGCTCGTAATGTAGGCACGCCGGTCTCCTCCTTTCTTGCCAAAAGCCCACCCCTCCTCCATCTGTATCTCGATCGGAGACAAATAAAGGATATATAGACCTCGAGCTGCCTCGGTGCACAACCACACAACTCGTACTCGTATCATCTCAACATCATCTCCAACATCGCAACCCCAGCCCTTGCCTACTCCTCAGTGGCAAACTATCCTGATTAGATCCGCCAACCCTCTCCACATCACCACCACAACCTTGCCTCTCTCTCTTGTTCTACTTTCGCTTCTTGCTTTCTTAGCCCTTCGCACCCTAGCTTCCTCTTGCTCCTCTTTCCTCCTACTCTCAACCCTGCATACCACCGCTTTACAAAACGGCCAGTCTCGATTTGTCTCGGACATCTGCTGGTCGTTCCATCAGACCGGACCAGAGCATCTGCCCATTTCGGTGTCAGCCGCTGAAAAAGAAAAGAAAATTAAAATGAACTCTGCCCTTTACGTCAAGGAGGAGTGTGACGTGGACATGATGAAGGTAAGATTCCTAGTTTGGCATGCACTTGCTGTTTCCTATTGTTTACTATTCACTGTGTGTTCTTGGTCTATATTGCCAGTGCCCTAGACCTTTGATATTTTGCTCTTCTGCTCTTCAGCTCTTTTGTTCTCATGTTTTGTCTTGTTGTGTCATTGTGCCAATTCTCTCCTTGGTCTGGTGGCTTTGTCCGTTCCGCCGACCCCCCTATCGTGCCTGGGCAGTCTGGACCCAAGTCGGGTTCCTGTGGCCAGTCGGTGGCGATTTTCTCTTGGCCCCAACAGAAACGGGTTGACGGACACTGCCATGGGGACTACACTACCGCGGGACTTTGGATCGCGCCACCAAAATGAAATGGCCAGGGGAAAATGCTCAGCCGCGAGAGAGAGAGAGAAAGAGCACGACGGATCTCTCATCGGTGGCACGGTGGTCCAGAAGGCCCTGCACTCTGGTCGGCGATGAAAGCTGCCACTGGCACTGGCCCTGACCCTAGAGGGCCTCGGGCCAGACGGGGCTCTATGGAGGGCCAGGAGAGCATAAACACATGCACAAAAGGTCTGCAGCAGCATGTTTTTCGGCATGTCTCCAGGGCGTTCCGTGTCTCTCTTACGGGCTGAACACAGGGGCAAATGCACCAACTGTTTTCAGACGCAACTCTTCTGGCATGCCCAAAAGAGAAAAAAAGCATGATACTATTTCTGCCCCCCTCCCCCTTGTATTTTTCGGCCCCATCTACTCTTCAAAGGACCTTCTATTGAGGGAAAAAAATTCCCCTTTCCCGTCTGTTTACCATTGAACGGAACGGGTGAAGAACGAGAAGAACACAAAGATTCAAGGGGAAATATACGCAAGAGAAGAGAAGCAAGAAGATAAAGAGGGGCCATCTATCTGCCGTGTTCTCTTGTGTTCCTCTGTCTGTGTCCTCTTGTCTTGTGTGTCTTTTCTCCTTCTGTCTACTTTTTCGTTTCGTGTTTTTGTGTTCATGTATTTGTGTGAGCGAGACGCCAAAAAAAAAAACAGTTTTCCATTTGTCTGGTGCTGACTTGTCCTTCTTCCCCTTTTTTATAGTACACTTCCCTGCCTCTAGGACTTGTTTCGGACGACTTGTTCAACCCAGTCTGGGTTGCCGGTGAGGGATTCTCGGAAATGTCCTATGCACCTGGAGAGTATCTCAACAACAAAGATGCGCCATATGACTGCTACGTCGACCCGCAGGCCACTGCCGGCGCCCCGTCCAACGACTTTATGGACTGGACGGGCAACACCCTCAGCCTGATGAACTCTCCCATCACCGGAGCCCCGAGCGAAGCCTCCTTTACAGACTTCCTCTCCCCTTCGGCCATCTCCAACACGCCCCCCTCCTGGGCCACGGATGCCTTTGATCCCCAGGGCGCCTATACGTTTGGTGACGACGCCTCTCCTGAAGCCTCGGTGGCTTCCGACACCCGAGCCCCCATATCCATGAAGCAACAGCAGCAGCAGCAGCAGCCTACCTCGCCCGTCCTTCACAGCACAACCAAGTCTAAGGTCTCCAAGCGAAAGGGCAAGAACGCTTCCACGTCCGTCTCCACGTCCTCCAAGCCCCTCCTCCGAAGCGACATCAAGTCCAAGTCGGTTTCTTCTGCCTGCTCCACCGCCTCCTCTTCTTCTTCTGGCTCGTCCTCTCCGTCCATGGCATCCCACGGCCGCTTCTCCAGCAGCGGCCACGGCGGCAACCACAACATCACCCTGCGCACCGCCAGCCGCAAGCCCAAGCCCATGCCGACGTCGAACCGCTTCGAGAACACGAGCACCCATTCACGCGAGTCGTCGCCCTCCTCGCCCGATGCCGGCGGCGAGTCTCTGACGTCCGAAGAGCGCCGTGCTCGTCAGAACCACAACGTCGTCGAGAAGCAGTACCGGAACCGACTCAACATCCAGTTTGAGCGTCTGCTCGCCATTCTTCCGGCCAACCAGGTGGCGGCCGACGGTGAGGGCAGAGGTGGCGGCTCCTCGGGCACGACTTCGACAGGACGGCACCGCGACTTTGACGAGCGCCGCATGAGCAAGGCCGAAGTGCTCGACATGGCGCGACGACGGATCCATTCGCTCGAGGAAGAACGGAAACAGCTGCATGCCGAGCGCGAGGCCCTCTTGAAGAACGTCAACATTATGCAGAGTGCCATTCAACAGCAGCAGCAGCAGTAGCTGAACAGATCACACGACATATAGACTCCGAGCCACTTTTGGATGTCCACTGTCTCTTTTTTTTTGCTTCCCTGGGCGAACAGGGTAAGGGGACAAAACAAGAACAAATACCACCAAAAAAAAAAAAAGGAAGGGGGGAGAAGAAGGAAAAAAACGGAAACAACGATATACAACTCTATACATATAGTAGGCATGAGATTACAACACCATCATGCACACTGAACATATGACGACGGATACACGTCAGGAGACTACGAAACTAGGACCAGTTCCCTTTCTTATATAGTAATACGGGGGAAACGTCCAGAGTCATGTCACTGGCAAATTCAAAGGAATACGGCGCAATCATTCAGACGGTCAACAGGAGGATTTCCTAGTTTGGATATAGGGAACACGGCCTCTATGAATCGGGTGGAGAGTTTGCTATATTTCTTGGTATATTTCTTGGTATATTTCTTGGTATGCTTCTTGGGTGTCTTGGGTTTCTTGGGTTTCTTGGTTTTCTTGGATTCCTGGGGTCTCTTGGCTATCTCGAGACCCTTCAAATCTGATGATATTAGGGATTTGGTTTTCTCTGTCGGGTGCGTCTCGTCCTGTTCTCACGTCATAGTTGCGTGGGCATACAGAGACGGGACAGGAAGAGAGAATTATACATGGGCGACTGGCGTTTTATGGGATTGTATTGTTATGATTGGCGTGAGATGGGCTACGACTCACCATCCACCACCACCCTATAGACCACTCGGTATACGAGGGAAAGGGACAGGACAGAATCAATGAAATTTTTTTTTGCATATTCTTGACATGTGTGAACAAGTAGAACCGTGAACAAGTGGTGTACACACGTCTTGGTAGATTATAGACGATGACGACATCACGTGCTAGAGTATGGACCGTAGGGAGAAGGAGCAACGGGCAGATCCAGTGACAGGTCTGCAGGGGAGAGAGAGGTTAGCATCGTTTCTGAATTTCAGAAACAGCAGTGACCGATCTCGGAGCCAGTCTTCGGACGTGTATGGATCTGGAGACGGTGCTGGAGGTCTCAGCGGACCGCCTTCCAGGACAAGTCTGCCAGTCTGGGGTAACTGCTCCAGACAAGCCCCATTCTCTATAGAACCCGACCAATTCCAGATGCCTTGTTCCATTGATCTTTTTCTCGTTTTTTTCTCTTCCTTCTTTTGACTCTCTTCCTTCCTTTCCTTCTCCTTTCCTTTCTAGGTGGGCGGAGACCAAAAATGGAAAGCAACAGTGAGACTTTTTAAAAACACAACTGTGCAGGGCAGATACATAGTAGCGGGCATGGTAACTCAAGCTTTCTCTTGGAATGTTGGCCAACAGACAGACACGGTCCATTGCTGGCCCAGTTATGGAGAGAGAGAGAGAGAGCAAGAGAGAGCGGACCTGCCATCCTGCCTGCTCATGCCTCCCGCCCCTCTGGTCGTTCCTTGATCCCTCTGTCCCTCTCTTCTCCCAATCAAGCCGAAGTGGACATGGCCACCGAAATGAAACAGAATGTCTGAGTGCCCAAGATGAGTTGGAGTTGGCGGGAACGATACCCCCCAAAACCTACGAGACCTCCAAAATCAGTGACCTGAAACTTGGGGAGAATTATAGAGGTCACCGGTCACGGGAGCCGTCCGTCGCAGGACCGGTTGAGTCCACAATGTGAGAAGGATGAACAGGCTGTCCCCTTTTTGCATGCCACGCGGCACACTCGGGCAGCTCTGGAGTCCGACAGGAAGAGGGGAAGAAGAAGGAAGATGCGGGGATCGTGAGATGGAAATCCAGGCGAGAAGAGTCCTACGACAGCAGGCACAACGTAATTGGAAACAAAGACTTGCATATTTCCATATTGCGTACGGCATACTGCGACTGCGTACACGTATGACGGAGAATGACACAATTACGAGAGGAGAACACGAGGAGGACGCTGAGGAATGATGAATGACCAAAGTTGCCAAGAGACGCGCTCGCCTTGGTTATGCAGTGTCTTTTCCTCTCCCTTTCTATCCTTTTTTTTTGTGTCAATGCGCTCGCTCTGTCCTGCACACCCGGTTTCTTTCCCAATCTGTTTCTTAGTTCTAGGAAGGGGCTGTGCAGGGTGAGAGAAGCCGTCATGCAAATTGTCTCGCGGAAGATCATCGCGGTGGATACAAGAGGGATCGCATTCTGCGTCCAGGTGTACAAGTATATATTACGTAATACAAAAGTGGATACACGGTCACGGGACCAGAAATGAATTGCGCAAACAGCATTGCTCGTCATCATACTATGTAGGTGCGAAGAAGAAAGTACACAAAAGTACGAGGACGAGTTATCAGACGGGACGGTGACGCAGGCCAACTCGTAACGGCGGCGCCCAATAGTGGTGGCACACAAGAATAGGACAAGTGCTCGTCGTACGCTACACAGCTGCCCATCCTCTTGTCGTCGTTGGACAATGTGATTCTGACCTGTAGAACGTGTAAAAAGGTTAAAAGCGAGAATGATTGCCCAGACTCTGGACTCTGCACCGTACAAATAATAATACATGGACGAGTCTGGATCAAGATAGGACAGGCAGGGAGGGAGAGGAAGATACGAAGAGTCGTACGTAAAAATACTCGTACGCAGGAAACGCGGTCCACCAAAGTGGAATTGGTCCGTCCGAGAGCTCATGTGAAACCAGAGGTGAACCTGATCTGTTGTACTGTGTACGCGTACAAGTGTGTCTCCTGCATAGTGTGACGGAGTACCTGTACTTGACTGATAGTATGACCGAATTCTCCGGACGTGACAGTGAAAACCTGTTTTACGTGGTCGGCAGAAGAGATCTGGCGCTGTAGGACCGACTTCGCCTAGGAAGGAAAATGGAAAAAGAGAGAAAGAGAAAAAGAGAAAAAAGAGGGCAGGAGTAAAAGTGCCAAAAAAGAGAGAGGGAAATCGCTAGGACCTAGGCAGGCAGTACGTATAGACTGTACACCGTAAAAGCCGATAGAAAGGACAGGGGATTCCATTATGCCGATCTTTTTCGCCTTCCGTCGCACTTGCAACGTCATTTCCTAGCCACTGGGCGTCTGTGTAATAGGCAGTTACTCCCTCCGTACTCGCGTATGCGCATTCGTACTCATATACGAGTACGAGCAGAATTTTCAGGAATGAGCAAGAAGAGACCCTGGACCGGTCACGGCGAAAATCGGAGGGCAGTTCGGTCGAGACTGTCTTTTATTTTACCCTTTTCTCTGTATTTCTCTCACTCCGTATTCGCGGCATTTTGATTTGAAGAGGGGCCATTTGCCTCTCTGTTGCATTGAGGCTTCTCTATTGGTCTGAGCTTCTGCGCAAAACAAAAAAAAAGAAACAAGACGAAGAAAAAAGCAAAAAAAAAGAATAGGAATAAAAGATGGCCCCCACTCTACCTGAGCTCCTTCAGTGTCCCATTCTACTCCGTAGACATCACGATGCTCATTCAGCCCACAATTACCCTAGATAAGGAAGCATGGAATAGCCCAGCATGCCAGGGCGTGGAGCAGCAAGGTTTGGAGTGTTTCCCACTCCTATCGGCGGACCCTCTGAAGCAAGCCCACCTTGGGCAATGGCATCAACCCCTTTTTCGTTTACTCGCTTTTTGATTTTTACTATTTTTATTTTCTATTTTCTTTTTCTATTTTTCTATTTTTCTATTTTCATTATTTTTCAGTCTCTTATATATAACGTACTCCGTCTTGCGTATAAACAGGCAGAAAAAGAATACCTGCTCCGTAGTTCTCTTCATTCACCGTGTGGATAACAATCCTTCCTACATGCCATAAATCGTTCCTCACCAACTCTGCTGTGCTTCCTGCGCCCTGATCTTCTCCATCACGACCAGGTTCCTCCTGTGCTCATCTGTTCCTCTGCTCCCTGTTCCTCTACTCCTCTGTATCCATCCGTACGCAGTCCGTCTCCATCTGTGTTCGTCTCTCCATCTGTGCCCCCTTTTTCTCAGATCTCCAGTGTGCTCCTTTTCCCGTTTTTTTTTTGTTTTTAATTTTGTTTTTAATTTTTTTTTATTTCCGTCACGCACATGCCCATCGTCTTTGCACAGCACTGGAGACCCTGTTTTACCTAGGTAGCGCGAGTCCATTGTTCGCCTCCGCACACAACGATCCTTCTTTCTTTGAGACCAGGCCAAGACAGTCGGTAGCTAACCGGCTGCACAGCCAGCGGAAACGGAGAGCCAGCTGCCTACGGAGTATTGTGCTGTGCGGCAGAACAGGGAAGAAAAATAGGGAAAGAGGGAAGGAGGGACTGAGCAGAGTGTGAAAACGGAAAGAGACGAGCTTTTTTACTAAAAGGAAGGCACGGCCTGCTTCTTTCCCTAACGAGAAAACGCATCATCCCTTCTCTGCTAGCCGCCCTTTTTGGTGGTTTGGACCAATTCGTCTTTATTTTTCTCTGTTTCTTTTTCATTTCCGTTCACTCTCGCCATCTTCTTTTTCCCCTTCTCTCCCTCGCTCTCCCTCGCTCTCATCCCCTTCTTTCCGGTCTCTTCTCTGTCGACCTCGTATTGCTGTCCTTGTCTATCCTCTTTCTCTTTGTCATCCTTTCGCCCACACGCGCTATCCCCTCTCGTTCTTTCTCTCTCTCTTAGCTCTCAACGGAGAAATGTCCCGATAACCAAGAATTCGCCTCACTGCCAATCCGCCGCTCTTTCTGACGAATGGGGCCGTTCCCCTCTCTCTCTCTCTCCTGCCGGTGATCACAGTCACAAGTGCACCTAGTACCAGCACCTAGTTCCAAGCAACAAGAACCAAGCTCTCCTAGAGCTCCAAACCTTTCTCAGGACGCCAGGACAGCCTCCTCTAGTCGGTCTCCTGCAGCCTCCTGCAGCCTCTTCCGCCTCCCTCTCCGAGTCCGTCTCCGAGTTCCCACGGCCATGTCCAGCCCGTCCTCTCCGTTGCCACCCAGTGACAACGGCGTCAATGGCGGCAATGGCGGGTCGACGCCCACAGCCAAGACCAAGGAAAAGAAGCGCGTCGGCTTTTCGGCCGGCGATGGCACGCCCTTGAAAGAGGAAAAGGAGTTCTCCTGGGAGCCCGCCCACTCGGAATCGTCCTCGGCCAGACAGCACCACCTGCCCCCGCCGCTGCCGCTGCCACATCGACAGCCAGACGATCTGGAGCACGAGAGACACTCGGACGGCGTCGACCACAACGAATTGACGCGCGCCCTCTCACTCATCCTCCAGGCCGACGAGCACCAGCCGCAGTCCCTCTCCCAGTCTCTCCCCCAGTCTCTCCCCCATTCCCAGTCTCACTCTCGCTCCCACTCCCAGTCCCAGGCTCAGTCCCAATCCCAGCCCCAACCCCTCTCCCAGCAACCACACGCCTCCCTCACCGTCCCCACACCGGCCTACCAGAACGCCAAGTACTCTCCTCGGTCCAACCAGACTCGCCCAGGACCCATCCAACTCCCCGGCTCGGCCTACCTCACCACGGAACGCCAGCAGCAGTCGGAGCGGGCGGCCAAAGAACGCGCCGATCGCCTCGCCCAGAGCGTCGAGCGCGCCAACTCCAATCCTGCCTCCCGGGCCGGCTCCATCGACGGCGACTCTGATGCCGAAGAAGATGCCACGGCCGCCGCCATCTCGGCCTACTACAACCGCAGACGGCACCGGTCCAACACGGCCGGACCCGGCGGCCGCCGCGACTTCAGCTTCACCCAGGGCGACGACAGCCACGTCGATCTCGAGCGCGGTGGCGACACCCCCGAGCTCGACCCGGTCCACTCCACCGCCCTCCGCATCGTCCGCGCCCACTCCCTAGCCATGCCCAACCTGCCCCGCATGGCCCCCATGGACAGCACCGCCGACTTCCAGTACGACGCCTCCCTTTCTGTGGCCGCCGGCCGATCCGGCGCGTCCACGCCCACGGGCCTGTACGAACGCGACGGCCACGAGTACGTACCCCCGCCCACTCGCTACCACGGCGGCGTCCTCTCCTCTCTTCTGCGGCTATACAACAACAACGTTCAGGGCGGCAGCGGTCAGACGTCGGGGCAGAGCACACCCGGCGGCGGCGGCACCACTCCAGCCGGTACCACGCCGTCCTCGTCCCAGCCGCCCTCGCCCACGCTGCGTTCCATGGACTACAGCTCGGCCACGGCCACGGGCGTCGACACGCCCAAGCGCCTCAGCGGACTCTTTAACCTGATCCACGGCAAGGGCGACAAGAGCGACAAGGAAAAGTCGGAAAAGGGAGACAAGGACCACAAGGGCGACAAGGGCGACAAGCACCCGTGGAAGCACCACAAACACACCGCTTCTTCCACGAGCCTCTCGGCTGGCCTGCTGGGCACGTCTTCCATGCTGGTGTCGGCCGGATCTGCCGACATTGGATCCGCCGTGACGGAGCGGGTCAAACGCGAACGGCCGCCACTGAAGCGGAACCGGTCCAGCAATCTGTTCAATGTAAGCTCGCCCAAGTCGGGGAAGCACCGCAAAGACAAGGACAGCAACGGCCACCGCCGCCGTCGGGAGGAGGAGATTCGGATCACGGTGCATATCGCTCACGTGATCAGCCGACACCGGTATCTGACAAAGCTCTGCCGGGCGCTGATGATGTTTGGCGCGCCAACGCACCGGCTCGAGGACTATCTCAAAATGTCGTCGCGCGTGCTGGAGATTGAGGCGCAGTTTCTGTATATCCCGGGGTGCATGCTCGTCAGCTTCGACGACAGCAGCACACACACGGCCGAGGTGAAGCTGGTGCGCGCGCCGCAGGGCGTCGACCTCGGCAAGCTGCGCGACGTGCACACCATCTACAAGGAGGTCGTGCACGACCGGATCAGCGTCGACGAGGCCTCGGCACGCCTCGACGCCGTCATCAATAGGAAGATCAAGTTCAAGTCGTGGATCCGTGTCCCCGTCTACGGCCTGGCCTCGGTGTGCGTGGCACCCTTTGCCTTTCAGGGCCGCTTCATCGACCTGCCCATTGCCTTTATTCTCGGCTGCATTGTCGGCCTGCTAGCGCTAGTAGCCGCGCCGTCGAGCGCCATGTACTCCAACGTGTTTGAAATCTCCGCGGCCGTCATCACCTCGTTTCTGGCGCGGGCCGCCGGCTCCATCTCTGGCGGCAGCATCTTCTGCTTCTCAGCCCTCGCACAGTCTTCCATTGCGCTGATCCTGCCTGGCTATATGGTGCTCTGCAGCAGTCTTGAGCTGCAGAGCCAGAACATTGTGGCCGGCTCCGTGCGCATGGTCTATGCCATGATCTACACGCTCTTCCTCGGCTACGGCATCACCATTGGCTCGGCCGTCTACGGCGCCATTGACAGCAAGGCAACCAGCAGCACGACGTGCAACAACGCGCTCTCCCGGCCCTGGTACTTTCTGTTTGTGCCGCTCTTCACCATTTGTCTTTGCATCATCAACCAGGCCAAGCTGAAGCAGCTGCCCATCATGGTCATCATCTCCGTCGCCGGCTTTGCTGTCAACACGTATGCATCAAAGCACTTTAGCAGCAATGCCCAGATCCCCAATACCCTCGGCGCCCTCTGCATCGGCGTCCTCGCTAACCTGTACGCCCGCCTCAGCCGCTACTTTGAGCGCTACTTCCTGCTCTTCTGGGCCAAGTACATGGAACCGTTTATGGACCGGTTCAGCCTGCGACAGCGGCAGAACCAGTGGCGCGGCTTCCGCCACGCCAACAGCGTACCCGGTCTCGGGAAGAGCAACAGCAGCCGGGGCCGCGGTCGGGGCGCGAGCGGGAGTGCCAGCGACATGCCGCGGCCGTCGGGCTCACACATGGACAGCGGCGGCATCCGCGACGGCTACTTTGATCTGCCGCCGTACCGCAAGGAAGTGGAGACGGAGGGCGAAACACCCATCACCGGCAGCAACGGCACGACGGGGGCCAACGGAGTCCACGGTGGCGAAGCAGGCGGTGCCGATACCACGGCCGCGGGCCTGCATGCCCAAGCACAGGCGCACAGCGATGCCATGGTGGCCGAAGTAGAAGCTCAGGCAGCAGCGGCGGCAGAGGCAGAGCGCAAGGCGCCGGGTCAGGCGGAGGTGATGGGCTATGGCCTGGCGGCGGCGGCGATGCTGCCGGCCATCTTTGTGCAGGTGCCGTCTGGTCTGGCGGTGAATGGGTCGCTGCTGTCCGGCATCGATGCGGCCAACAACCTGACGGGCAACTCGACGTCGTCGGATGGCGTCAACAGTGTGGCCTTTTCGGTGCTCTACAGCGTCATCCAGGTGGCGATTGGTATCACGGTTGGTCTCTTTCTGAGTGCGCTGATCGTGTACCCATTTGGAAAGCGGCGCAGTGCGTTGTTCAGCTTTTAAAGAGGATCGATTTCTCTCCTTTTTTGGGCACACTTTCCCCTCCTTGCTATTCTTGTCGTTTTTTTTCCCTTCTCATTTTGTCATTTACATCTTGGTTTGTTTTGGTATTTAGCGATTCCTTCGGTTTTGGGTTTCCCACCTTTTTACATTCATTTCCCAGCGTCCGTTTTGTTTTTGTCTTTTTCCTCTCATTTCATTTTTTTTCTCGTTTAATTCGGGCTTGCAAAGGGTTACGGTCATACTGGCACATAGACAGGGAAGCATGATATGGCGAGGGGAAGAGGGGAAGGGACGAAAAGGGGGGAGGGGGGGACACCAGCTGCTATGGGTGATAGGGGGTGAAGGATGGAGGACGGAGATCGGAGAGCGGAGCTGATGGCAGCTGCCAGGGAGCGAGGAAAAGAGAGAAAAGAGCAAGTCAAAAAAATCTCGCAGTGGCGTTTTACGTTTCCATAGAAAGTCCCAGCTGCGGCCAGTGGCAGCAGGAAGGAATAGGGGGGGGTTAGACTAGAGAGAGAAAAGTCGGCACGACATGGACATGACAAAATAATGCGAACACGTTCAGCTGATTTAGATTTCTGTTTTTTTTTCTTCCCATTTTCAGTCGTCAGTTTTTCATTTCTCACCGCGTCCTCATATTTCTTTTTCTTGCTTCTCATTTCTCTCGTTCTGATCATCCTGGAACCATGCAATACTACATCAAAATGTACGGCGTAGTCGCATAATATCGGCATCCCGAACGTGCATATCATGTAAAGTACCCAAAAGAAACAGGGGTGCCCATCAGCCAATCGGAGCTGAGACTGGTTGCTCTTGTTTCGTTGGGTCTACTTTTTCCATTTGCTCGCTCCATGTACGAGTAGACTCTTGAGAGATTAGACACCCGGCAGCCAGTGCGGGTCGGGGGAACGGTCCGAGAGAACAGGAGCTTCTGTTCCGCGAGCCTGAGGGCTCTCCTCTCACTAGACTCTTACTCGTAGTGAAGGCGATGATCCTCTGACAATTTCTACTTGTCCTTTCATGATATTGTCCTAATCATCCCATTCCCTGCAGTACGCACGCTGTACGTACTATGTATACAGTGTACTCATACTCACATCCACAAGAGGAAAAGTTTGAGCTCCTGCAGGGTCGTGCTCAGGTGTGCGATGCTTGTACCGAACGGCATGTTGGTGTGCGCGGATATGTGCAAGCTCGCACAGCAGTACTATGTATGTATACATTACATGGTACATACGAGTTATAGCATAGTAGTAGTGTGAAGGCCTTGTCATCGGCTGGGCTGCCAGACGAATCGAGTTGGTCGGCAGGAGACAAGCGAAGCAAGCGAGCGTTCCAAACTGCCGGTCGTCACATTCAGAGGGGCAGCTCTTTCTATGCGATATCGTATATCATAAATGAGGAGTGACAAGTGAAGAGGGCAGCACTCCTCCGTATGGTCGTGTGCGAGTTTGCAGGGGTGCTATTCGTCCTCTGCACTCCCCCATGGAGAGGGGCATGCCGAAACTTGGCCAGTGCGAGACGTTTATCTGATGGGTCTGGAGAGACTACTCCGTACAGAGTACGAGCACGCGTACTTTTTACTCTTGCCAGAGTGCGAATACGAGGACGAGAACGAGCGCCAGACGGCCAGACGAGAACGAAGGGTACGCAGTCTGTCCTGTGTACAGACACAGGCACGGAAACGCAAGCAAAAAGATGCCGGCAAACATTGCCGTGCTCCATACTCCGTACTCAGCTTTTACGTACAGCGCAGATCCAATAGATGAGCGTGCGAGTACGAGAGGGACATGGGAAAAGGACCAAGGGGAAAGGCTCGATATCTTTTCCCTTTGACGACAAAACCACACATCAATATCCATTTGCCATGTTGTATTTGCTTTTTTTGCTTTCTTTTTTTTCGTCTCCCAACCCATGAAATAGAAATCGTACGATGCAAGTCTGGTTGTCTTCCCCCACATATCACATGCACCTGGCGGCTCAAATTGTGAAATGCAACGCCGGGCAGAGCGTGCGGACGTCTACTCACACGGAGTAGGCGTGTGAGCATCATGCATGGGTAAAAAGAAAGCAGAGAGCAGAGAGCAGAAAGTGGCTACGAGGATGTACTCTATATTCGTACCCTGTTCTCGTACTATGTACTACTCCGTATGTACATAGTACGGGAAGCCAGCTCTTCGCTAGGGCTGACAGGTTGCAGGATCCCTTCCTTTCTCGTACGCGACCCCACTGTATGCTTTGAAATACTCGTGCTGCCTGCGTGCACAGAGTAGTGATTCCATGTACGAAAGATGAAAGTGGAAAAGGGAAGCAGAAAGCAAGGGGAGCAGCATGTCTGAATACTGCGTGCATTCGAGTACTCTGCTGTACATAGCACATACTATACGTATGTACGAGTAGTAGTATCCTGCGTGGCCTCGAATACTCCGTACTGGATACACAGTTCTCGTACGGAGTAAGGATCGCCAGTGCCTTTTTTGCCTCTCACCTTCTATTCTGAGAAATGATAGGTCACTATGCAAGGGGGTGGAGCAGCGGCCTTGGGAGGTTGCAGTGCTTTCTTTTCTGGGTGGCATTCCGCAGCTTGATAGTGCATGTAAGTCGGAGAAGGACGGTGTGACTCCTCCGTACTTCATGTACGAGTGAACGAGTTACGAGGACGCACTTGCAGAATCCTCTCACCCTCGTGCATGGGGTTGCAGATGTTGCATCTGCATGTCTTGGATAAAAAAGAAAAGAAAAGGTCATGCTCTCAGGCCCTAGAGGGCCAAAATTCACCCGAGAGACACTCTGAGGCAGGAAAATGAAGGACTGTACATGGGAGGAGGACGAGGGAAAGGGAGGAGGAGGGGAGGAGAAGGAGAGGAGGAGCCGGAGGAGCAGGGGAGAGGGAGGAAGGACTACTCGTAAGCAAGGGGAGCAGTATGGAGGACCAGTAAAAAAAGCGGGTGTTTTGAGATCTCATTGGCCGCGGTGAGAGAGGAAAGAGATGAGAGAGGCAGAGAGGAGAGGCAGAGTTGGCATCATGAAAGTCAGGATGGTGTACGAGAACGAGTACTCTTGATATTGTTTTTTTCTTGTACCCTGTTTTCAAAGAGCACATGTGAGAGTCACATGCGTAGGACAGCATCGTCTGTCCTCTGGCATGCTCTCCAGTCGTCCTCCGAGGCATACGTCATATCCTGCACAGACTAGACATGCATGTTTCCCTTGCCTGCCGCCTTTTGCCGCCTCTTGCCCAGCCTTTCTCCTCCCCCTTGTCTTTTTTTTTTTTTCCTATTCTCCTTGATTTTGCTTTTTTTTTTCGTTCTCATTTCTTTTCTTTTTGCGCGCGAATGAACCTTCACCGTATCTTGGGAGTCAGATGGCCAGCCGGGAACAACCATGAGTGAGATTTAAAAAAAAAAGTCCATGCTGGCCAGAACCTATTGGCCACTTTCCCTTCCCTGTTTCCTGCCGCCTCCTTGTCTCTCGCTTGGCTTCCAACAGCCCTCTGTGCAGATGGCGCCAGGATTCCTCGCTTGTCCTGTTGTTGCGCCCGGGTCCGGGGAGCATCCCATTCGCTGGAAGGGGGGACGAAGAAGTACGAGTCTGGTAGCAAAGTCCGAATATAAGCCGTCATCACATCCGATGGGCTCCTATTCGCAGGGCTTTCCACGGAAAGGGCGTGTTTCTTATCTTCTGCAGCCCTTTGCTCTTTTCTCGGTCAGGACCCTTGCCACTTGGACATTTTTTTTCCTTCTTTTCTTTTTTTCCTTTTTTTTTCGTTATTTTTATTTCTTTTTATTCCTTTTATCCTTTTTATCTTTTTTTACTTCCTTTTCTCATGCAATACCCCTTTTCTTATCTTTCAAGTGGATTACCGTTGTCAACAAAAAATGTGGCAAATTGTAGAATTATCGTGTCTTTACCTCCTTGCATCCGACGACTGAACGGTCATGCAAGGGAGATGTCAAAAGTACCATGTATCCCCCAAGAAAGATGTACCATGTATTCATGCTCTTGCTGGCCAGGCTCTTGGTAGCCTGAACTTGTCTCGTCCATTGCCTCAGCTCACATGCTCACCGTCATCTGCAATGCTACCATCTCTCCGATGCATCACTGCGTCTCTACACGCAGTACACAGTATACCGTACCATGGATAGCAATGAGGATCACTGCAAGGATGCAACCGAGCCGTAAAGGAATAAAAAAAAGAAAGAGAGAAAGGAGAAAGGAGAAATAAAACCAGAACCAGAGTACCACAGAGTATGGACCAGCAATAGACCCAGAAAAACAAGATGCAGGCTGGCCTGGCACGGACGAAAGCCCCCGGGCTGCAGTCCGTCAATCCGGGCCATTTTCGGTGCTTTCTTTTTCTTGTACCTGTCCTCCTGCTACGGAGTACTACATACTCCGTACTGCCATTGGAACGAAAAGTCGGACTCTGAAAGTCTGCAAGCCACGCGCCGGCTTAGGGATGGTTACTATACGTATATACATAGTACTGCAGGGGAATCAGTGGCACCCAACTAGAGGGAATAGAGCAAAGATCGGCCAGCTAATGATGCTTGCCACCAGCTAGGATTTCAGTCTGCCAGGATGCTCCGTTCAAAGAAAAAGCATGACAATGAACAAGTACGGAGTACCTCTCCAGAGGACGTTCAGCCTGGCCTCTTCATGCAGCAGTAGTGCATCTTTCTTTTCGACTTTCCCTCTGCCCTCCCCTGCCCTCCCCACCGCCTGTCTGGTCCCCAGACTCTCTCTGCCAAGAAGGCCCTGTACTATGTACTACTATACGTAGTAGTTTGCATTGAGAGGTCCCGAAAATCCTACGAAGACGTATACGTCGTACCATCCTGCTCGCTACCATGTTCTCATGCCTGTCCAACGACTGAGAAAGTACTCTCTACGCGCTGTATTCATCCGCACTCGTATTTTGGCTTACTCGTACACTTTCAGCTCGGATTGTGCGGTCCTTTTGTGTTGGTTCTGCTGTCTGTTGTCTAGTGTTTGTTGTCTCCTGTTATCGCTGGTTGTCTCCTGTTGTCTCCTGTTGACTCCTGTCTCTGTACTGGCTCTTCCTCTCTTGTTCTTGTCTATCTCTTACTCGTGCTCTCGCTGTAACACGGCCTCGTCTCTAGCATCATTCCTTCCCGTGCGTCCGTCTGATCTTGGATCTGTCCTGTCTCTAGTTTTTGTCTTTCTCTCCATCGAGACTAAGTGGGCAGAGGACGACGAGGTGGTGGGCGGAGGGCGGAGGGCGGCGGGAGGCGAGTGGACACTGCGCACCACCGGCGACTCTGGTTTAGGGCACTCGGATGACTTGGAAAGCTTAATATCCCCCTTTGTAGACCGAGTCCTTGCCCGTTACTCTAGACAGTCTGGCGTGGAGGCGGATGTGGATGAGGTGGATAGTCAGACTTGTCTCCAGTCTCCTCTGTCTCCTCTGTCTCCTCTGTCTCCTCTGTCTCCTCTGTCTCTCTGACTCTCTGACTCTGACACCACCGTCCAGTCTACTCCATACTGATGCCGCTGATGCCACTGACGCAATGCAAAACAGAACACAGGTGCATACGCAGTACTCCGTACAGGTGCTTAGGTGCCTAGGTGCTAGTGAGTAAGGTGCAGACAGGGGAGAGCGAGGCTACTGCATGGAGCTCTCGGACGTCTCCACCATCGAGGCATCTTCCGTACTCCACCAGACGCCTAACACTGCATATTCCGTACGCTAAGTACTCGTGCTGCATACATAGTGCTGTGTGGTCCTTACAACCTGCGAGGGACTGGCTCCCTTGCGTCCTGTCTATTGCGGGCAGGGTTCGTGCCGTGTCCTCCATCAACGCCGCCGGCCCCCTCTCGGGCAAGGGAGAAAAGCCTGTGGGATTGTCGGTGAGCACGGAGACGTCTGCTCCCACTAAAAAAGTACTGTTTTTTTTTATCAGGAGACGACGGGGTTGGAACGGGTGATTTTTTTGCTTTTTCTTTTTTTATTTCTTTTTGATTTATTTCTTTTTGATTTCTTCCACTCACGGCATAGGCTACCCTGTCTCCCATGTCGTCTGCAGGTCTCGGGGCTTCACTTGCATTCTTTTATCTGTGCGTGTGTACTCCGTACTACGAGTACTCCGTACTCGTATTTTGCCGTCGACGTACTGTCGATTCCTGCTGTCTTTGGAATACCTCTGCGTTCTCACAAGCAGCCGTTGTCTTGTCTCTGGCCCCCCCGCCTCTTCTGGAAGTACTGCGTACTTGTTCGTGTTTCAAATCCACCAAGAAATAATGAGACATGTTTCTGCTCGTGCACAGTATCATGAATGTCGAGCCGGCAAGGAAGAAAGAGGGAAGGCTGGAGCGAGAAACTGGCCGTCTTGGTGTCTGGACGTCTCAAGGTACGCCGTAGGACAAGAAATCTCAACACTGCCGTTTGGACCGTCGCCTGGCCACCTCTTCTCTTCGCCCTTGCTGTCTGGTCGTACTTGTACATACGAGTAGTACGGAGTACGTGTGCCACTGCTATGACGAGAGTAGCGAGTACACGTACTCACACTTCATATATCGAGTACGCATGTAGCATGTACGCCATCGTTCCCTGCGTTTCCCTGCATGCTGCGTATGGTACACAACTGGCAGTCCAACGTTTTGTTACGTGAAAACCGGCAGAGATCACCAGTAGCCTGTAGTCTATGGCCTGTGCCTGTGCTGTGCTGTCCCCGTTGCCAGTACTCGTATACGTGTACGGAGTGCTGCGTAGCCAGTGCCCCCCCTCCTCCTGCCAGACAGCACATCCTATGCAAGCTACTGCAGGCAGCTCCATGGTGCATGCGCAGCTCTCGTTCCTCCCCACTGCAATTACCGCTGCACCACGGCATCTGCTTGGTGGCATGCTTGTGCAAGTCTAATGCAAAAAAAAAATTGTATATACGGTAATTCAACCTCTATTTTCTCCCTTTTCTCTCGTCTTTCATTTTTGACATTTCATTCTTCATTTTTAGTGATGCCCCTCTCTTTTGCCTGCTCTCTCATTTTATAGTCACCCTGTACTCCATATCCTTGTTCAAACCGTCCATCCTTGTCTCTTAGAATCCTTCCTGCTGCATGTCTGACTTTCGCCTGTCTTGAAAAAAAAAAAGATACGTACATACTAAAACGAAAAAAAAGAAAAGAAAAGAGAAGAGCAGAAGAAAAAGCAAAAAAAAAAAAAAAAAAAAAAGACTCTAGAATACAAAAGAAAATGGGCATGAAACATGACAGACTCCTAGCGGAACCTCCGGTGCCCATCCCGCCGTCCTCCTCTTTTTATTTTTGTAGTTTTCTATATTTTATGTATTTTATATTCTTGTATACTCGTGTTTATATTGTCTCTCACATCTCCATTCATCCCTACTGTCTTGGATACCACCCTCTTGATATCCCGGTACTTTAGAGTACCGCATGTCCAATCTGCAGTCTTGCGAACCAGGTGTTCTTGTACATGTAATCCTTGCAGCCATCAGGGAGGTGGGAGAGTGGATACGTACGAGGAATAGTTGGGGATGGGGAAGGGGTGTGCCTCTAGGATTCTGATCACGTCCTGAACGTCACTCAGCCGTCCCTTGCCCGAGTCCCATCTGCCATCTCCCATCTCTCTCATCTGTTTCGCCCTCCACCTGGCGCCCATGTCCTCTCATGTCTCTCAGTTCTTAGCTTGTCCGTATACTGCGTATCTTCAATCTCTGACTCTCCCTCCTTCTTCAGCCAGATTCTTATATTATATAAAGTATGCCTCGCTCTGTCCGTCTCTGCCCATGTCGCTCCTTCCCTCTTTCTCTCTTTCTCTTCTTCTTCCCTGTATGCCCTCCTTCGCCCCTTCCTTCTCTGGCACCTTCCTGCTCCAGACTTCATACTCTTGTGATTCTCATTGGTACTCTCACTGCCTGAGTGCCTGACTGCCTGACTGCCGTCTCCTCGCTCCTTCCCTCATCAAATCCTTCTTGGTCGCGTCCATCTACGCGTGCTTTCCCATTTCGTCGTGACTCATTACCCAACATCCATCGATCCTTTTCTCCTTCTTTCTCCTTCTTTTCATTTTTTGGTCCTTTCCCTCCGTTTTTCCACTTCTCATCCACCAAACAATACAATCACCATCACAGCTCTCTCCACCATGGACTCTGAAGAGGGTCCCTTTCCCAGTCGCCAAAATAGCCTCGACCAGGGCAGCTGCATATCTGACCCCTTTTCGACAGTCGTCTCCTCTGCCGTGCAGACACCCACAACGCCCTCCAGCATCGCCATGTCCAATGCATGGGCCTCTCCCGATGCCTGTAAGCAGTGGACAGCGCCCTCGGACATGACTGCGGCCTCGGCCCTCTTGGCCGCGTCGCCCACGGCCGCAGGCATCCTGCCAGACGACTCTGTGTCTGAATTGGCAGTCTACCAGGCCGCCTTGGCCTCTTCCAAAATGGCCTTTTACGACCTCCAAATTCAAACCCAGCAGCTGCAGAGCCAGCAGCAGCAGCAGCAGCAGCAGAGACAGCTCCAGATCCAGCTCCAGCAACTGCAAATTCAGCAGCTGCAGCAGCAGCACCAACAGCAACAGAATCAGCAGCAACAACAGAATCGGCAGAATCAGGTCCAGTCAGAAGAGACGCCTGGCGCCTTGCGAGACCCCTTCGCCATGGTCCCCCATATGATCTACCAGCGATTCCCCGACCTGGAGGCCAGTCCGCCCGTTCCACCAGACGCCGGCACGGCTGAGGTGGCGGCAGAGATTGCCTTTCCGCAGATGCTGGACCACATGCCCCTCTCCAGCCCTGTCGGCACCGTCTCCAGCTCAGACAGCATCACATCTTTCCCGATGGAGACACCGCTGCTTCCGCAGGCCCCTCTGCAGCCTCTAATTGAAAATGTCCCTCTAGAGCACATGAGCTGCCTCACAGGTGACTTCTCGGGCAGTGGACAGGCAGCCATCTCTACGGTCGCACAGCCGTCGTTCATCCAGCTACCGGCAGACTTGACAGCAGCAAACGCGCCCTTCTTTACAGGAGTCGCTGATCCGGTTGCCTACCCTCCCACGAACAACCTCGTCCGCCGCCACCGCCGAGGCTTCTCTACCTCGTCCCTGGCCCAGAATATCAACAGTATCAACGGGACCTATTGGGTGCCGCAGACGCTTCCCACGTCTTTCCCAGTCACCATGTCACAAGTACCCATGACGGCATCCTTGACCCCTTTGACACCTCTGTCACCCTTGACACCCATGATGACGATACCCTTGACACCCTTGACACCCATGACACCCATGGCATCCATGGCATCCTTGCCAACCTTGCCTGGTTTGCCTGGCATGTCTGGCATGGTTGCCACTGAGACGTTTGCCATGTACCCTGCTGCTAATGGCAGTGCTGGTCTAGACTATCAGACGGCTATGAACTACAGCATCCCAGACTATGCCACGTCAGATTCACTTGGTCAAGTCCCAGACATGGCTGTTTTTCAGTCTTCCTTTGACGAGAACGGCAATGCCTTGATCAACAGCTCCACCTCTGCTTCTGCCTCTAGCTACAGACCTCAGCACAGAGCTCGGGTTCACTCACTCCCCAATGTGCCACTCATTGGAGCCCCGTCTCAGCAGCCTCCCCAGCAGTCTCCCTATCTCAATCAGACCGTTTTCCAGGGATGTGTGGCCGGTAATGGTGCCGATGCCGCATCGGCTGCACCCTATGAACCATACTATGCCACCGTCAACGAGACAGCTAATCAGCTTGGGCTGTCTGAGAACTGGCACCAGCAACAGGACACGGAACTGCCAAGCTTCCCATCTCCCAAGACAACCGAGACACCGTTGCAAAATGCAACGGTTTTTATGAAACCGCAAGTGTTGCCCGCAGAGCAGGTGACACGGTCCAGTCAGGAGCAATCCACAGCCAACACAGCCAACACAGCCAACACAGCCAATGCAGACAGCGCAGCCAGCGCAGCCAATACATCCTCCACCGACACAGTCATCTCGCCGACGACTCCACTCCGTGATACAGCACCTCGCCAGGAACAGTGGCTGCTGCAAGCTGAGGCCATGCTGAAATTTGAAAACAAACCTGTCGTTCCTACCAAGGGACCACGGAAGCGACGAGGCTCAGACGCAGTCGCAGGCGCAAGCCTGTCCACACCTCTGACACCTGCCGCTGCCACACCTACCTTTACGACGGCGTCGTCTGCCATACGTTCAGCCAGTGGCTCCCTTGCACAGCCTGTGTCTGCCGTCTCTGCAGTGTCTACATTGTCCACAGTGTCCGCATTGTCCACATTGCCTGCCGTCTCGGCTATCTCTGCAGAGTCAAGACCTGCTGTTGCAGCTTCGGCCCCCAAGAAGGGCGCGCGAGCCAGCCGGCCGCAGAAGCGAAGCAAGTTCAGCGAGCCGAACAGGGCCTCGACTGTCTCGGTGGCCTCATCAATCTCGGCTGTATCTGCTGTATCTGCTGTATCGGCCGTCCCTGTGCCAGCCTACGCCCTGTCGGCACCACAGGGCCAGCTGTCGAAATGGCCGCCGCAGCCCACGACGGATTGTGGCCTGCAGGTCGTCTTTGACCACGTGTCTCTGCTACCGTCGTCAAAGCCTAGACCGGCCAAGACGTCCAAGGCTCCCAAGACATCCAAAGCGTCCAAATCGGCGCCACCTTCTGAGATTGTGCCTGCCGCGCCCACAGGTGGTGACACGGGAAAGGATGCCCACCCTACCGTATCTCCAGAGCCCGCGGCTGCAGCAGAGGCTGCGGCTCCTCCTCTTCCGGCCACAGACGCAGCCCAGGCAAATGCACAGACCAGAGCACCTGCAGAGGCAAAGAAACAAACGGTCCGGAAGCCACGAGCTGCAGTGCGTCCATCTGACCAGGGCAAACAACCCAAGGAAGCCGTGGCCAAATGAGTAGCTGATATCCATGAGCTTACGTGGCAGTGCCCTTTCCTTTTTATCCTCTTCTCTTTTCTTCTTCCATTTCCTCTTTTTGCCCTCTTCTATTTACTGCAATTTACCTTATTTTCTATTGTACTACACACAACCTTCACTTTCGTTCTTTTGTATGCCTTTTTTTTTTTTTTCCTTTTTTCTTTTTTGCTTTTCCTTTTCTTTATAATGGGTCAAAAGGGTACCACGAAGAGCAAAACCATGTTGCTAGTGGCTATATATTCGGCAGGATTCATGACTTTTTAACGGATTATGAAATACAAAAACGATTTATTTTGAGTACCCTGTCGAGAGTCGTATATTTGTAGGCCAGTCAGCCAAGCGAAAAGACCGCCGTCGTTGTCTATTTGGTATGCCTGTACTTACGACTCTCTATCTTGTTTCGCCTCGATTCTTTGGATGCATGCATTATGCCATTCATAAATCTACAAACTAATTCAGAAAGTGGCTGAAGCGAAAAGAGAATATACAGTATAAAGATATTGTCGGCCTTTTGACCACCCCTGAGTCCACTTTTACACGCGGTCCAGTCCAGACTGCCGCTCCTCCATCTGTGGGCGGACGACGTTTGTGGCATCATCGCCCAGTTCTTCGAGTCTCTGTGCCTCACTTCCAAATCGCCGAGCCGGAACACCTGACAAGAAGAGATGATCAATGACTTCCTGTGGAATCCCGTCCGTCCGGGGCAGACGAAAGAAGGCCCACGTAGTCCATACGGCCACGGCCACCAGAGCTGGCAGGGCTGAGTAGCCCTGCATATCGCCATACTTCAGACTCAACATGTACGGTCCCGCAGCTGCCTGCGCGAGATTTGTCATGTCGCTAAACATGCGTGAGATGACGAGAGTCTTGGTGCGAAGGGTTGAAGCTGTCACGCTGCACACGACCGGATTGGGTGACAAGCTCAGCGTCGTGCCTTTTACTGTTAGTGAAGGAAGACTGTGATATTCAGACAGATTGCAACTCACCATAAATAAGAGACCAGCCAAACAGGAGTGCGGCCTGGCTCCAAGAGGCCGACTGGTGGCTTATGATGAGCGCTCTCTTCAGCAATTCGAGGACGGCAACGGATGCCAAAACAGGAAGAATGCATACGAGACCGGAAACGTAAATGGTGCGGATGGAAAGCCGCGACCGCAAAGCAAAGTAGAGCATGTTTCCCGTGAAGAGAACGAGGGAGTCGACTGTGGCGGTTAGTACTCACTACTATGAAATGCTGGGGAAAAAAAAGAGACGTACAAAAGGCCATTTTGAAGGAGTCGCCGCTCTGGAGTCCAGCCATCCGCATAAAGTTGACCAGCTGGCTTGCAATGGCAAAGCCAACGACATTCTGGCCCAAGGTGACCATGATGGCCACCTCTGTTCGACGCAGGTTGATCGGCCGGAAGCAGTCCTTGTATGAGCCACCGACCTGCATGTCATTCTCCTCGACGGAAATCACGTTCCGAATCTGGCTGAGACGTCGCATTGCATCAGCAGTACGAAAAGTAGAATCCTGTACCGCATCAGAGCCGTGAGAGCTCCGAGGGCTACTCGAAAGCCGCTTCAATACAGTGAGTGCCTCTGCCAGACGGCCTTGGCGAGTCAGCCACCACGGCGAAGATGGGGCAAAGTAGCAGCCCACGATGATGGGAATCGGAATGGCCCACTGCACGGCCATGGGGAGTCGAAAGGCGGTTGGCCCCTTGACGGAAATCATCGACCAGAGGACGCCAGAGGAGGACAGCTGGCCAATGATCCAGCAGCAGCTGACAAAAGCTGTCAAGACGTTGCTGACTGCAGGCGGACAAATCTCGGTAATGTACGTGCTGGCGAGCGTGGCAAAGCTGCCGCAGGGAACGCCCTGCAAGAGAGTGCCGGCAATGATCCACGTCATGGATGGGGCGAGATAGTTGATGGTGCTCGTGGCAAGAAAGACAGCCATGGACAGGGCCATTAAGAGACGGGCAGAAAAGAGCGAGGACAGCTAGCCGACCAGAATCCCGCCCAGCATGGCGCTGCCGACCGTGCACATCTGCACAGCGAGCATCCACGAGGCCCGGAAGTCGTCCTTTTCATCGCTGTACATGGCCTCGAACTGGGGCTGGGCGAGGAGGGAAACGCTGAGGCTCTGCGAGTAGCCCACAAGGATAGCAGATGCAGCCATCATCACGGACCAGCCAATAGCCTTGCTCGCGGCGGGCAGAGCACGCCGGCACTGTTCTCTGACTCGCCGCCGCCGATAATGTTCTTCCAGTTCGATATTGCCATCAAAGAGGGTCGAGCTAGTTGAGGGACTGCTCGAGGCCGTCGCCGGACTCCTCGCAGACTTTCCAAACAGCCCGGTGACAAACTTGATAGCCCGCTGGGATCTGGTAGGCTGGAGGTGTCTAGGCGATTGGAGTCCAGGTCCGTCGAACTGGTCATGATTGACTAGGTTTCCTGATTCTGACTAGGGCTGGAAACCAATGGGAGGATTGTTATAGGTGATTTGTTCACCCTCGTGTGCTTGGGGCATGGTGTTGTGTATCGCTGGACAAGAGTATTCGACTGCTGTAGAAGGGAAATAACAGAGGCACCAGGTGTAGAAGTAGAAAGAGAAGAATGAGTTCAGGCTGAAAAGAGGAGTGTCGTGTAATTAGGAAACTATCGAAGAAAAGAAAAAGGGAAACAGAAGAATATGGATTTGAATAGAGCACAAGTGATACAGTCAGAGGATAGCAATATCTAGATAGACGCAAAAGGATAGGGGCAAGACCGTGATGATAAAATGTATGGCTAGAGATGGAAATGTGTAAAGAAGCGAAGCTCGAGTGGATGGCTGCCTTGGGAGATGTGTTCTTGTTCTTACGTCAGGATTCTACATTCTTGGAAAGCGCTACAGAGACGCAACTTCTTCTTTTGGTAGATGTGCAAAAAACATCACGATAGGAAGGCACAATGTGTGGCCGTGCTCATCTGGCTGGGGAAGGAGCAGACGGTCATAGGCCCCACCCATCCAGAGGCAAAAACAGGCCAGGCAGGCAGGAACCAAGAACGCACAACATTATGGCCGCAAGCTGCCCATAGCCAATAAGTGAAAAGGACGCAGAGCCGAATCATCAGAAGCCTAGACGACGGGCATTGGCCGGGATGGAACAGCTAGCGCAGCCAAAAAGACTACCTGGCAAAATGGACGTTGAGTCGCAATAACAGCCAGGAAGAAAGTTCTCGACTACAAACACTCTGACGAACAAGTTTTACGAGCAAGGACACTGGAAACTGAAAGCAGACACCGACACATTATATATTGAAAGATTTCTAGCACCAGAGATCCAGCACCAAGTATGTGCGTTGTGGCCATGCGCCCTGGCCGGAAGAAAGAAGACGAGCAATACAGAGAAGCCACTGGTGCTGGACTAGCCATCCCCGGCGCCAGACAGGTGCTTGACAGATACAGACAGATACAGAGGATGAGGTAGGAATGTGGGGATGGAGGAGGCAGAAGAAGGAAGAAGGCGAGGTCGGTCGCAGAGACGGGAACATCTAGTTCTCTGCGTCGCCGTTGGCAGCAACCTCCTCAGCGGGCTTCTCGGCAGCAGGAGCAGCGTCCACCTTGACCGCAGCCTTGGCGGGAGCATCACCGTTGGCGGCCTTGGCGGCCTTGGCAGCTTCCTCGGCCTCTTCCTTGTCGAGCTCCTCTTCCAGCTCCTTTTCGTCGGCATCCGCGTCGTCCTCGGTAGCCTCGGCAGTCTTGCCGTTGCCGTTGGTGGCTTCCTTGGCAACGCCATTGCCGTTCTTGGTAACCGGCTCGTCGCTGGTGGCCACCTTTTGCTTCTTCTTGGGAGGCACAGCTGTCATGGCAGGCAGCAGTCAGCATACGGCAGCAGGAGAGGCTTGACAGCAAGGGAAAAACTCACCAGGCACGTCTTTGTTGTCTGCCGGGGCTTCTTCGCCCTCGTCCTCCTCGTCCTCTTCACCCTCCTCGCCCTCCTCGCCTTCTTCATCGTCGTCCTCTTCATCTTCGTCATAGTCCTCACCCTCGCTCTCATATCTCGCGGAGTTAGCCATGCTATTTCCACATGCAAGCTATTCAACCGAATGCTGCTGCAAAAGAAAATCGCAAAGCAGAAAAGAAAAAAAGATGAAAAGATGAAAAAAAAAAGAAATACGACAGAGCGCGAGCTGGATGAGCGACGCAAATAGGGTCAGCAGGCCAGCAGAGGGCGCAAAGCAAGGCGCAAAGTCCAAAGCGCAAAACTCCCATGCGCCCAATAGTTGTCCAATTACACAAAGAAGCCACTTGAAAACAAGATACAAACATACGAAAAACGCTCGCAAAAAGTGGCGAGAAAGCCTGGCAGGATGGACAGCAAAACCAAAACACTTACTCTTCTTCTTCTTCCTCGTCGCCGCTGGGAAGAGAGAGGAATTCCTCTTCCTCGTTCTCCTGCTTCCTCTTGCGAGTGGACATGATGAAATCCGAAGCTGGGATGTGGAAAAGGCTTCAATTGGCTAGTTTGGGGCAAAAAATGAGGTGAAAAAGAGGAATTTTTGGATGGAAAACCGGATGGCAAAGGACTACAGAGGAAAAGAGAGAAGAGAGGAGAAGAGGGAAAAAAAGCGAGCAGAGAGAAGAGGCGAGAGGGAGGGCAAAGAGAGACGGGCGGGCGGCCAAGCCTTCCCACCGCCCCCAGACACACTGTGAACATTCTTATTAGGGCATTTCGATAAGGGGTGGCAGGGAGAAAGGGGGGAGGGTCCAGACGGCGTCATGGCAGCGGAAGAGGGAAAGGTGCGCGCGCGCAGAAGGAAAGAGACAGGTGGGAGGTGAGTGAGCAGCCAGAGAGGCGGGCGCACACGGAGCTTGCGCCTTGCTCTTTCCTCTCCTGCGCTTTTCTTGGTCGCAAGGAAAGGGCGATTAGAGGAAAAAGAGGGTCCCCACAAGGCACAGCACTTGTGCGAAGCAAGGAGCAGGGACTGCCTACTGGTCCGTGCACCGGCCACATTCGTCTAGGCGGTCTGTGATTGGCCGGTGCTGACGAAGCTGGGGAAGCCGGTTTCTCTTCCCCTCCTGCAGCAGACAGCTCTCTCTGTTTTATCCATGTTTGATGGTGGCAGCATTTGCCAGCTGTCGACAGGCGTAATCATGTGACGCCAAGCAGGGAGCATGGCGTGCTACCAACACACCGTGTGCGCACTGTACTGAGCACAGTCCAGTACGTACTCCGTACTTGTACGGCTAAGTCTGTACAGGGCAGCGTATTCGGACTTGCGTGCTCCGAAAGGGGAGACGAGAAGCGCAGACTGGCATGGACGTGCAGAGGAGCAGTCGAATATCGGACGCCCAAGCCGGCGGGATGGTTCAACGTGGAGATCCAGGGTTGAATCATGGAGAAAGAAATGGCCATTCGATAGTGTCAGCAAAGAATGTGGCCATGGTTGAGCAAGGCAAGACGCGTAATGAAGTAGAAAAAGAGGGGGAGAGAGAGCGGGAGAGAGAGAGAGAGAGACTGCCTGCGTCTCTGCTGGTGCTGCGTATTGCGTATTGTGTAGACCTAGTCTTTTTTTGGTGACTTGTGATGTCTGTCGTCACATTGGCGGCCTGAGCAACAGAAGTCCGTAAGCCGTCCGAGCAACGAGATCAGACGCGTCGGAAACCGGTTCCCTCTTTCGTTTGTTTATTCCGTAGGAGTGCTCAATGGTGCTCACTGACTGGCGGCTCACTTGCTCACGGTTCGCTGGCCGGTGCTCATGCAGACGGATGTTTCCTAGATGAGAGCATGTTTCAACGGCCCGGAAACTTTTTTCCGTTTTACACGAAAACGATCCTAGACAAGCACAAGAATGCCAGGACGTGAGGGAGAACAGGATGAGAAATATGGAGAACAAGGTGGTAGGTAGCACGGGGGATTTGGTGCTGGAGCAAGGGAGGGAAGCATGCGTCCTTTTTTTTTTGGCTTCTTGTGTCCTGTTTAATTTGACCTGCAATTTCTTCTGGAAGAACCATCCACTTCTACCCCGGTCACTTTTTTTTCTTTTTTTTTCTCTCCCCCTCAGGGTCTACGGTGCTCTCCGTACAGAGTGCGTAATGGACTCGTATTTTCTGCAAGGACTACGCAGAACGAGGAATAACGACGTAAAAAACGCCTCGGGAAATGCGGACTTTTTTCAGAGGGTGTTTGAAAGTGTCTTACATCATTGGCTGCGCAGAAGCTGCTCAAGGAGATTCCTGCGCGTACAGGGCGGAGTTAACGAGGAAGTCGTATGAGGGCCTTCATAGTACGAGTACTCCGTACTCCCTCCGAATGGCGACAAATTACAGGGTCCCCGCTAGGTTGAGCGCTATTCCTTGTGTCTGCTCCGTCTGAATGCCAGGAGCTTCTGCTTATTATTGCTGCTTACGAGTACGAGTACGCGGTAAGGGAGCGAGGTACATCTGCCAACGTTGCAACTGTCACGGCGGCGGGAGTATCTTTTTTGTGAGATCTCTGAACCGTGGTGGCGGGTCGGTAGTGTGTCCTCTGTCTACATAGTACGGAGTAATTTCGCATTCTCATGTGCTCATATACGAGTACTCGTACAGTCATACTCCATTCTAGTACTCGCATGGGTCTCCTTTCTTCCGCTTTTTGCTCATTTTTCTTACTTTTTTCTTCCCTTTCTCTCCACCCTGCCCAGTGCAATTTTCACTCCTTTGTTCTTCCCACTTTTATTTGTTTACTCTACGCAGTAGTTTGGGGTTCCGTTTCTGCAGACTACTGCGTACTCGTACATAGTATACACGTACATACGGAGTGTCTACTGCATAGCTTGTACTTTTAGCGAGAAAGAAGCTGCATGCACCCCAAGGGCAGCGCTGGTTCGCGGGCTGCAGGACTGGCCAATTAAATCACTGCGTCTCCCTGTGTCCTAGGAGCAAGCACACCGAAGACCGCTTGGCAGGTGCCTTTTTCGAGCAGTGTCTGGTGAGACATTTGAGACAGTCTGTTGCGTGCTGATCACGCAGCCATGGAAACAAGGCGCACTCGTACGAGCAAGACTGGCGAGGAGACTTGCAAGACTCACAAGACTCACCAGGAGACTCTCTAGCATAAACGAAGAGGGTCAGTCATTTTGCACGACGGCTGAGTCACCCCGGCTCGTCCGAAATTCCGGACCCTGGCTGGAAACCCTGGCAAGAAACCCTGGCAGAATTGATTACGGGAGAGTATGAGTGTATACTTGTATATGTTACTCCGTACGTACTCCGTATAGCTTGTCTGTTAGTCTTGGCATGCACCTTGCATCTCTGCTGCGCCCTCCGTTCCTGTCTGTTGCCTGCTGAACGGCGGTACTCTTGTCTATCCTCATTTCATGAATCTGGGAATATGCATGATAGTTGTGCATAGGCGACACCGTAATTCGTATCCTGCATGGCCCTGCTGGCGCTCGTGCTCCTTCTCGTGCTCATCCGCTGATTCCTTTTCGTGCTCGTGCCCTCGTGCTCGTGAGCAGGCTGTGACAGATCCTAGTCTTCTCTGGAGATGACAGTAACGTACAGTTACAGAAGCCTGTAGCATGCCCCGTAGCGCCATCGTACGTATACGTACAGCTTACCACAGCGCCCTGTCTACTCCGTACGGAGTAGCACGATCCAGCGACAAGCGCTGCCAGCCAAGCCTGAAGCGTGGAAGCGTGGAAGCGCTAGCCAGGCGCCGCCAGGCGGATGAGCATAAACCGTGGCTTCCGATGCCCCAACGTTCCAATCTGCCTCTGTGCTCTACCGCATTAGCGTGTTTGTGGTCCCGGCGCGCGCCACGCTATGCAGCAGCTTAGCTGACCCCTGAAAGTCAACAAAAAAAATGTGAGCCCCCGGGAAAGAGCGAAGGAGGTATGCTCATTCCAGAAGGCCATTCCCCGCTGGCAAAGGGAATAAAATAAAGAAAAAGGGAAGGAGGCATCGAGAAATAAACCCGAAAGGGAAAAAAGGCGAAAAAGAAAAAAAAAAAAAAAGAAGAAAAAAGAAAAAAGGAGCCGAGAAAAAAGAAACATAAACGACAATCCGACAAAAGGTCCAAAAGACAAACGGACAAACTGACAAAAAGACGGAAAAAGCAACCAACGCAACGACCACGCACAGAAAGCGCACCGAGACACCGAGACACGCAGAGAGCAATGGCGCCAACCCATTGGCCAGCCACTCCCATCGTATCAGACCGTTTCGCTTCCAGGGACGAAAGCGTTCCCTCTTGACTGGCCGAGATGGCCATGGACGACCACGACGATGCTGCCTATGCAGCCGACGCCGAAGGACCAGGACCCGTCTCGCAGTCCTCGCAGTCCTCGCCGCCGTCACCTACTCCACAGCCGTCTGCAGGACGGCGCCAACGCAACATGATGAAGCACCGGCAATTCAGTCTCTACGCCAGTCGCCTGCGACACCAGCCCCCCTCGATGAAACACAATAGCACCGCAACCGACTCCTTCGCGTCACAAGGACCCCATCCAGTCAGCGACAGCGAGCAGGACGACCTCCCCGACACAGACCCAGCACGCCCAGACCTCGCAGACCCAGCCCACCGCTACAAGTCGCCTCGCACGCGAGCTTTTGTCGACCGATCGCCCGTCGCTGAGAACTCGGACAACTACGAAGACGCCTTTGTCTCTCACCAACAGCAGCAGCAGCAGCACCACCACCACCTGCCACCCCATCTGCACCCTCTCCCCGTGTCTCCCCTCTCCCCCCTCTTCCCTGTCTCTCCTCTCTCACCCGTCTCGCTCTCGACCACCTCGCCCTCCCAGCCTGCCTTTTCGCCTCGCTGGGCGTCGTTTGCTCACAGCCCGGCCGCCCTCTCTGACCGCGCCGCCAGCAGCAACGACTTTTCCCACTCGACAGCCCCCACGAGCCCCCAGTCCTCCTCCTCCCGACCGCTGCCTCTCTCCAAGCCGGCCTCCCGCTCCCAGTCCCGCTCGCAGTCTCGTTCGCAGTCCCCAGCCGCCAGCCTTCGCCTCCAGCACCTCCATTCTCGCGTCGCTGCTGCCAGTCCCACGCCGGATCGGTCGTCTGGCTCGACCATTGACTCACCTGCGACTAGTGAACGAAAGCATGACGGCTTCTCCCCCCTAGCCACATCCGTCACCTCTGGCCACTCGCTCACCTCGCCCATCTCGCCCCTCTCTGACTGCCAGGTCTCGCCCACCACGACGGCCTCGGCCAGGGCTCCCTCCTCCACTTCCGGCACCATGATGGTCGGCAACTTCTCCCGCCCACGCAAACCCAGCGTTCGCCAGGGCTCTCGCCAGGGCTCTCGAGAACGAATGGCCCCCAACCGCATGCCCTCCCACGACCCCTTTGCCGCCGACAGCAGCACCGTCTCGCCGCCCTTGTCCATGGTCTCCCAGTCGACCTGGCCTCGCGAACGGTCTCGCGGCCTCTCCATCTCGTCCAAGTCCTCGTCCACCTTTTCCAACTTTTCGACTACTCCCCACCGTCCCTCCAATGACCATCTCCGCTCCAACCGCTCTGCTGGCCCGCCGACACTACAAGCTCCAGCCAGTGGCATGATCTCTCCTGGCTTGCCCCGTCCACCAGCGGCCTACAGTCGTGCAGACGGTGCAGGTTCCGGCGGCATGAGCATCCATACCAGTCACACTAGTCACGCCAATCACGCCGATCACACCAGCCACAACCACGCCAATCACACTAGCCACAGCCACGCCAGCCACGCTAACCACGCCCCTGGCCACTGGCCTGCCGACCAGTCGAGCTACCAGTCCGAGTTGACAGCCTCCACCACACAAAGATCCATCTTCACCGCCGGCACCGAACGCAGCAGCGCCCACACGAAAACAAGCTCCCAGACGTCTGCCTCCTTTTTTGCCAACAGTGCCAACGGCGCCCATGGGGCTGCGGTTGACGACAGTGTCAGCATTGATGACGTAATGGGCATGTACGAAAAGGGCTTTGCAGACTCTACGGGCGCTGAGGACAATGCGAGAGACTCGGGCGACGATCCCCTGACAGACGCCGAGGGCATGGCAAGTGGCGCCGAGGCAGGCGACCACGGGCTGAGCCACCAGCTGCTCGATACTCTAGGTGCCCTGGATGCGCTGTCCATGGATGCTCTCCAGCCACCGCCATCGCTCTCTGTGATTGGTGGCCCAGGGTCCCAAGATCCCCACATTGTTCGCGATTCAGGAGCCTTCTTCCGCAACTCTGGCTTGTCCTCCTCTGTGCCCAACGACTCCAGTCTCGAGACTGCACAGGCTCTGCCTGTCCGCGACACCAACACGGTCCATCACGAGGCGGAGAAACAAGATACCCCAGAGGCTGAGAAAGAGAGCGCGGAGACCTCCAAAGAGGACGCAAACAAGAAGAAAACAGACGAGCCGCCTGTCAAGGCCGCCAAAGAAAAGAGGGATTCGGCAAAAATGCTCGAAGCAGACGAGCGCGTGAAAGCGCCCCTCTCGGCGCCCGTGACCAACAAGAACCTGGCCATTGAGGCCACCGACAGCCGTCCGCCGTCCAAATCCTCTTCTGTCTTCCAGGCGACGCAGCCCGAGGAGCCAGACGCGCGCGACCGGTACGGATTCCGAAAACAAAACCAATATATTACGCGCGAACAGTACGATGCCTGGAACGGGCCCTACAGCGAGTACATCAGTCGCCGGCGAAAGAAGTGGGTGGCCTATCTCAAAGACTCTGGTCTCATGACGGAGAGTCCCAACCGCTTCCCCCCGCCGAGCGTCAAGACGAAGCGCTTCATCCGCAAAGGCATCCCCCCCGAATGGCGTGGAGCTGCCTGGTTCTACTATGCCGGAGGTCCCAGTATTGTGGCCAAGCACCCTGGCATCTACGACTACCTCGTCCAGCGGGCGGCCGACGGCGAAGCCAAGGCGGTCGACGTCGAGTCTATCGAGCGCGATCTCCACCGCACCTTTCCCGACAACATTGCCTTTCAGTTCACGGGCGACGAGCAGCCCGGCCACAGCACACGCAGCTGCGACGACAAGGAGACGGGGGCTGACGGAACGAAAAAGACAGTCGACGTCACGGCCGACCGACCAGAAGAGCCGGCAATCGTGTCCAAGCTGCGTCGCGTGCTGCTGGCCTTTTCCATCTACAACCCGCGCATCGGGTATTGCCAGAGTCTCAACTTCTTGGCCGGACTCCTGCTTCTCTTTGTCGAGACGGAAGAGCACTGCTTCTGGCTGCTCAATGTCATTACGCGCATCTACCTGCCCGGCACCCACGAGATGTCCCTCGAAGGCTCCAAGGTCGACCTGAGCGTGCTTATGACGGCCCTGCAGGACTCGCTGCCCAACGTCTGGGCCAAGATCGGCGGAGAGCTCGACGACGGCGGCAGCCGACAGGGCCCGGCACCGTCGCCTATGCCACGTCATGGCACGCTGAGCCGGCGCATAAAGCTGCCCCGGGCGGGCCGGTCCGGCAGCGAGGCACCGGGCGCCACCTCGGCGGACCGGCTACCCCCCATCACGCTGTGCATGACGGCGTGGTTCATGTCCTGCTTCATCGGGACCCTGCCGATCGAGACGACGCTGCGTGTGTGGGACATTTTCTTTTACGAGGGCAGCAAGACGCTCTTCCGGGTCGCTCTGGCCATCTTCAAGCTGGGCGAGAGCGAGATCCGCGCCGTCAGCGATCCCATGGAAATGTTTGGTGTCGTCCAGGGTCTACCGCGGCGGCTGCTCGACTGCAACATGGTCATGGAGGCGACCTTTCGACGGCGCAACGGCTTCGGCCACATCAGCCAGGAGAACATTGAAGAGAAGCGGCGGGAGCAGCGGGATGTGCTGAAGGAAGCACGACGGCCCGCCACGGCGGGGGGGACGTCGGCTGGCGATGGCGGGCACCCGGGCAGCCACGGCGCAGACGAGGCCGGTGTAGCGGGTTCGTCGGCCGAGCTCGGCCGTGAGGTGCACCGCAAGGGTACCGTGTTTGGGCGGCGTCGCGAGCGACGGCCGACCGAGGTCGTGTAGTGCTGCACCTGCGACGCAGGCCCCGAGTAGCTCGCCTCTTTTTTTTATCTTATTCTCCTTTCCTTTATCACACATCCGATGCATTCCTCACGGTCTGCCTATTTCACATCATTTCACATCATTTCATTTGTACAGAGCAGAGAGGAAAAGGCGGGAAATCAAAGACTCACCAGGAGGGATTCTATTAATTATGGACAAGCAGGATCATCTGCATTACAAGCCGTCAAGACAGTGCGACGGCCATCCTTGTCTCCAGCATGCATTGGGTTGGTGTCGGCATATTATTTACTCTCTTATCTGCATGTTCTCATGTTTTTTTTTTCTTATTGTCTGCGTCTACACTGTTCCATCTGTTTTATTTTTACCCTATCTTATTGTATGGTCAAGGAGGTATCATAGCAATCAGAATTGTATTTCATCTTTTGCTCTACAGAATTTGCTCTACAGAATGTGCACCACACAACCATGGTTTTCGTATATGAACAGGAACAGAAAAAAAAAGGTAAAGAGGAGAAGGGGACCTAAAAAGTTCAAACACAACTCTGACTCGCACTGGCTATGCATACAGTCCAGTCGCCTCGCTTGCCCCTCGAGCGCCAACGCTACCAGCTTTTTTAAAGGATGTTTCTGTTTTTCCTGCTTCCGTCTTTCTTTCTGCATTCTCTTTTCCCTATTCTCTCTCCATGCTCCATCCCCCCCTGCTGGCTCGCCTACTCCCTGCCTACATCTCCTTTTCTCTCTCCCACGCGCCCTGATGTCCGCAACCACTAACCATCCGTTCCGCTGCTGTGAAAGGTCGCACACAGCGCGGCGTAGTGGTGCGTGAGATCCAGCACGTGCTGCGGCAGGTTCGTGGCCTGCACGATGCTGCCCACCTTGACGGCACCCTCGTCTTCAATGAGAACGCGCACCGTCTGCAGCAGCTCCGGCGAGAAGCCAGAGTACCACCGGTACTGCCACGTGACCAGCCGAATGACGGCGCCGACGAGTTCAGACGTGCTGGCCGGCGACGGGACGGGCGGGTCTGTAGGGCTCGCGCCCGAGCTGCCAGAGCCCGCACCGGCGGCACCCGAGCCGGAGCCGGCGCCGGTGGCCGAGGTCGAGCTCCAGGCGCCCGGCATGCGCTGCTGCTGCAGGGCCCGTTGGATGCCCGTCATGGAGCGGGGGCTGAAGCGCTGGCCGAGGCAGGCGCGGTAGGCCTCGACAGCTTCGTCGGCATGCTGGAGGCGCTCGGCGAGGCGGCCGAGGATCTCCCACTCCTCGGGCGACTTTTTGTACTGCATCTGCTGGGCGCGGTACTGGGCCATCTGGGTGCGCCAGATGGTGTAGACGCGCAGATCTTCATAGAGAACCATGAACAGACTATCCAGCCAGCGTTCGCACAGCCGCTTGTTGTTGAGGCGCGACAGGTGCTCCTCAGTTTTGATGCCCTGGAAAGATGGTTAACCTTTTTTTGCCTTGCTTTTTTCTCTTGTTTTGCTTACATCTTCATCGTCAAAAGGCTCGGCAGCGCTGACCGGCTTCTCCACGACATTGTCCGTCTCAATCTTGGACGAGGCCGTGCTGTGCGTGTCGTCATCGTTCTTGTCGCTCTCGACCTCGGAGTCGCTGTGGTCTCCGTTGGTGTGGCCGTTGGTGCTCTCGCCGTGACCGTTGGCCGACGGGTCGGGGGTGCCACGCAAGGCATCGGTGCTGGCGTTCTTCTTCTGTGTCAGGGTGAGGCCAGAGGCAGAGGTAGAAGGGCCGTCCTTCTTCTCGGTGCGATACTCGTCCTCCATGACAAACACGTTGCTCCGGATCTTGAGCAGCTGGTCCCAGCCGATCTTGGCCGTCATCTCCGTCAGGATGCTGTAGGCGTGCTTAAAGGTGCCGCGGTAGGCGGAGGCGCGCAGGCCGAGCAGGCTCGGGTCGACCTGCTCGGTGTAGCGCGACTCGAACTCGCCGTCGAGCTCGTCGAGGCGGGTCTCGGGCAGGATAGGCAGCGAGACCTCTTTGGGCTCGGGCATCTGCGGCGAGTCCTTATCCTGGTAGGTGAACATGGGGCAGGAGTTGAGAATGGTCAGCGCGTTCTCCCAGTCCTCGAGGGCGACGTAGACCTCGGCGAGGCGCGCCCAGGTGCCGAACTCGCTTGGAGCAGCAATGGTGCTGCGGTCGGCGCAGCCGAGGGCCATGCGCAGACGCTCTTCGCGCTGTTCGGGGGTGGCGGCGCGGCGGGCCTTGCGGAGCAGGAACTCGGCCTGGGTGTCGAGCATCACGTAGTCCATGGGTTCTTCCTGGAGGGCCTCGTGCAGGACGCGGACGCCCTCGACCTCCTCGTTGCCCATGAAGAGGACCTTGGCCAGCAGCGAGGCGACTTCGACGTTCTGGGAGCGCAGTTTCTGGAAGAGGTTAATTCCAGAGGCGTAGCGGCCGGTGGTCTCAAAGTAGCGCAGGAGGCCGCTGACGAGGTGGTTGGAGACGACGTTGGGGACCTGGACGGTGGTGTCGGAGCCGAGCTGCCAGCCGCGAAAGAAGAGCTCTTCGGCAGCGTGGAGGAAGCGGTGCTCGGTCTCGGTGTTGGTGACGGGGTTGAAGCGGCGGACGCCCATGATCTTGCGAATGGTTTCGCCGCTGCCGTCGTCGGCGTACGAGTAGGCGCGCAGGACGCTGCAGAGGTAGGTCTCGAGCCAGAGCTCGTCGGTAGCCTTTTTCTTGTCGCCGCGCTCGTCGATGCAGTAGCTCTCGACGGTTCCGGGGATGGTCACGTGCACGCGCATATCGAGGCGGGACAGGGCATTGTAGCAGCTGCGGAGGTCAGTCTCTCTCTCTGTCCGGTCCAGGGTCAGAGTCTGGTCCTGCCTACCAGTAGAGGCCTTCAGTGATCTTGGTCGTGGCCGTAGTGCCGGGCTCGCGGTAGGTGAGGGTGTTGATGTAGGCGGCCAGGCTGGCGGACGAGGAGGCGTCGACACCGGTGACATGGTGGTAGACACCGATCTGGGGTGGATGTCAGCATCAGGAGCAGGGAGGGTGAAGCATAGCCGGGGAGGATAGGGAACGGTACCTGGCGGCCAGTGCCTCGGATGGGCTGCTTGACGAGGTGGACGAGATCTGGCGGTCCAAGCTCCCGCAGCGCCACGAGCTGTTCTGTTCTGCTCTCAATGGCCTCGTGCAGGTCCTCTTCGGTGAGTCTAGAGGTCAGTCAGTCTTGTGGGGGGGGCGGGAGAAAGGAGAGAAGAGAAAAAGAGAAAAAAGGAAAAAAGAGGGGAAGCTCCGCGACAAGACGTACTCGGGAACGGCGGGCGCAACCATGGTGGCGGATGGCGCAGAGCGCAACGGCGGCTAGAGTGGCAGACGGTAAGAGGAGGCAGAGACGGAGGAATTGGAGGCTCTAGAGCAGCTGTGGGTGAGAAAGGAGAAGAAAAAGGAGAAGAAGAAAAAGGAAAGATGGAGAGCTTCTTTGGTGGAGATGAAAAAGAAAATGTGTAATAGTAGGTGTCTATGTACTGCGATGTGAAAGGGCAGGAACAAGTGATAGCTCCTTCCTCTACTGAGCTCCCACCAGAAGCGCACAGCTGATTTCTGCACCGGTGCGGGCAAAAAGAACAAGATTGACGCCGGCGCAAGCTGGGATCAAGGGGGGGGGAGGGACAAGAGACAAAAGAACAGACACAGCGGTGGTCGACTTCTCCGTGCTCCGTTCTCGTTCTCGTTCGGCGACTGCACTCCTACGGTCTGTTCTGTGTTGCCCCTGTTGGCCCGTTACTCAGAGGAAAAGTGGTCTCAATAGAAAGGGCACGGTCCACTTGCGCCACAGTAGTCGGTTGTGGCGGTGCTATCGTACCTGGGATGCCATCATACATGGATAGATCCTATTAGTGCCAAGGCAATCGCGTCTGCCAGAAAAGCTTCACGCGGACCAGCCAAAGCCATTCAACTTTTGGAAGCCGTCGTGCCGTTGGGTCGTCGACACATGGTGTGAGGTATCTCGGCCACTCTCTTTTTCTCTTTTAGACTCTAGTCTCTACACTCTTTTGCCTTTTTTTTCTACTCTTTTTTCTATTCCTTGCCACATGCTTTTTGGCCAAAATGGTGAGCTTTCTCTTTTCTTTTTTCTCTTTTTCTCTTTTTTCTCTCTTTTTCTTTTTTTCTTTTTCTACCTTCCCCTTACTAATAGCTGAAGCCCGCCTTTGTGGCGATCAATGTCGAGCCCGAGGACAACTCTGAAGATGAAGTCGACGTGACTCGCCGCATCCAGACCGACGATGCCCTCAAACTCTACCAGTCCGCCCTCAAGCTGCACGCCCAGGGCCCTCGCTCCTTCCCCGAGGCCGAGAAAGCCTACGACGCCCTCTTCCAGTCCGAAATCTTCCGCTATCCCGATGCCCTGACCGAGTACGACCGCTCCGAGCAGCAGCGCGACCGGCTGCTGGCCTCGGGGCCGTCCATCGCCACGCGCCTCGCCCTCGAGACGGCCGTCATCGAGGACAATGCGTCCGAGACGAGCCTGCCGCAGGCCTACTACCTCGCTCACAAGAACCACGGCCAGTTTCTGCTCGACGGCATACGGCACACGGCCCGCCGAGCCCAGAAGAAGAAGCCCGCACAAGTGGCAGAGACGAACTCTGGCCTCTCCGTCTTCTCCCAGCCTGCCATTGTCCAGAATGCCCGCGAAGCGCTCGACGACTTTGACGCCGCCATCGACCGCGACCCCTCGGATGCCGACCTCTGGCGCCGCACGGCCCGCGTGGCTGCCTTTCTGCAGAGCGCCCGCATCGAGCGGTACTGTCTCGAGGCGGCCATTGAGCTCGACGACGACCCGGCCATCATGGAGGTCGACCCCCCGTCGCTGGCCGAGGCCTTTTCTGGCGAACAGCTGCGCAACCATCTGCGCAGGCTGGGCGACGACATGGCCCTCTCCCACCCCATCATGGCGCCCTTTCTCAAGCGCCAGATGGCGGCCTCGCTGCAGCGCTACCTCGACCCGTTTCCCTGGCTTCCCCATCCCACGGCCGGCCCCCAGACGCGTCAGACGACAGCAGAGTCCCGCATCTGCGTCTCCTTTGTGGGGCCGTCGTGGGCCGACCTCGGCCTGGCTCTGGTCAAGGCAGCCGACGAGCACGGCCTCTCTGGCAAGGCCGTCTTTATCGACGCCCCCGAAATGCCCGACGACAACCAGATTATGCAGATTGAGATTGACCAGCAGCTCTGCCAGGACGACGTCCAGACAGTGGCCGCGTCCAAGGAGACCAAGAGAGGCAGTCTAGTGGGAGACGGCGAGGCCGAGACGCTGCAGACGGTCCCGGCCGAGACGGAGACGGACGACCACGAGAGCCTCAAGCACGAAAAGGAAGCGCGCATCACGCCGCTGTCCCGCAAGCGATCCCAGTCTGTCGCAGGACTGACGGCCGCCGAGGGCGACGACGAAGCGGGCGGCGCCGACACGAAACGGAGCAAGCGCATCCGCCGACGCGAGACGCAGGCCGAAGAAGCCGTCGACACGAACGCGGCCCTCGCCGACCAGCTGCATCCGCTGCAAGACGCCGACCGCCACCTCTTTGCGCTGACCAAGGACCTGCTCGAGACGCGACTCGGCATGCCGGCGATCCCCATCCTCGATGACGTCAGCAGCACCATGGGCATGACGGGCATGGACGAGCGGGCGGCCAAGCTGCAGGACTACCAGGCGGTGCAGGACATGCAGGACGCCATGACCACGTTCAAGGACGACCGGGCCAAGCTGCTGCTGAACAAGAAGGCGGCGCCCCTTTTGGGGCTGAATGCGGTGCTCGAGCACAGCAAGGGCAGCCAGCAGCACGCACCCGACATGGCCGCGCTGGACGAGACGCGCGGACTGCGGTCGTTTGTCAAGATGGTCAATGGCAGCCTGGACATGACAGAAGGCGAAGACAAAGAAAGCGGTGGGAGCTGGTTGACGCTGCAAGACGTGACCTACGCGTGGATCGCCTACATGGCGCAGAGCTATGCGACGCTCAAGTGGTCCCCGTGGATGAAGCAGGCCGTCGTGCAGGTGCTCTGCAAGCTGGACGCGCCCATTTACGAGCGGGTCTCGTTCGAGATGGAGCGCTCCGGCTCGTCGCCGACACACCTCCGCAAGCTGCACAGCCTCGTGCAGATGCTCTTTGAGCTCTACCTCGACATTTACGAGCGCATCAGCAACCCCGAGCGGGAGTCGGACGAGGCCGTCTGCATCGAGACCAGGGACCGCTTGCACCGGTGGATGGGCCTCGCCTCGGGACTCGTGCGATCGGCGCCGCCGGCGGAAGAGCTGGCCGACGAGGCGAGCACGCTGCCGTACCGCTATCTCTGGGCCTGTGTCTTCTTGACGGGTCTCGGCGACGACGTCTCCCGCGAGCACACGCTGGCCTGCTGGGAGGGGCTGCGGCAGTTTTTCCTCTCGGCCGAGGAGCGGCGCGCCGTCCACATCATGCTGCCCAACAATGCCGTGCTGCCCGAGATATCCCACGAGGCCGCCGACCGCGAGATCAGCCGGCTGACGACGATGGACTTCTTCTCGGCTCTCTTCCAGGAAGAGCTCAAGGACCCGGTTGCCGTCATCGACACGCTGGAGCCCGTGCTCAACCCAGACTCTGTGCACGTCATGGTGGGCGGGCAGAGGCAGCAGAAAAAGAAGAAGAGCCGGCCGGCCCGGACGAGCTCGGCAGCCGAGGCTCTTCTGACACAGCCCGTGTCCGAGTGCGCAGGACCCGAGCTCCGGGACCTGTGGAAGTTTCTGCGCAGCAGCAGCACCGATCTGCGGCTCTTCTTGTGGACGCGGCTGGCCGACGCCTACAAGGAGATTGGCTACGCCACCAAGGTGCTGTCCTGCCACCTGCGCTGCATCGAGATGATTGTGGCCGACTGGGACAGCGCGGCCTACCAGGCGACACCGCAAGAGCCCACGCGGCGCCAGCGGTTCATGCAGATGCTGCGCATGCTCGACGAGGCCTTGGGCCAGGCCCTGCAGCTGGCCGCCGTTCAGGAGAGCGCCGGCGGCGGCAGCAGCAAAGGCAAAGGGCACAGCGACAAGGAGGATGCCGGCAGTGCGGACGATGCCGGCGGTGCAGGCTCGGGCACGGACGTGTTTGATATTATCGACCACGAGCATATGCGCGCCACGGCCTCGGCACTCGTGCGCATCGTCTGCATGCTGCATACAGTCTTGCTGCACGAGGATGAGGTGCGCGTCGGCCTCGCCGCCGCGGCATCCAACTCGCAAACGTATCATGCGCTGCACAACAAGCTGCACGAGCTGTATGTGCGGGCCTGGACGCTGCTGATGACGCTGATCCAGCAGCGACTGCTCCATCCAGAGGAAGCCGAGGAGGCAGAGGCGGCCGAGGAGGCAGTAGATGTGGACCGGGAGGGCAAGGCGGATGAGGACGACGGTGACGACGGCAGCAAGACGGCCGTCGGCGCTGGCGGCCTGTCGGCAGCCGACCAGAACAGGCTGGCCGCGCTCTTCAGTGCCATCCACCAGACGATTGGCCTGCGCAAGTTCTGCAAGGTGTCCAACAAGGTCTTTCTGCGGGTGGCCCGCGCCGAGCTGCTCAAGATGCGCGCGCTGCACGACTGGGACGCGCATCTCGGACAGGTGCTCTACGACCTGCACGGGCTCAAGCTCGGCCTCGGCCAGGGCACGTCGGACGTGGAGGAGCACGGGTGTCCGACGGAGAAGCTCGAGCGCAAGAATGCGCTGGCGCTGGTGGACCGCGTCACGGCGCTGACGAGCGGCGTCTCTATGAAGGACCTGCTCAAGTCGGACCTCAAGAACACGATCGAGCACATGCAGCAGGCCATTGGGCCGACAAAGTCCACCGTGCAGATGATCCACAACCTGCGCTACTTTACCGAGTTCCTCAAGCGGCCCATCCACCCGCTGCGGCTCTACGAAGCCTGGCGCGGCGGCGTCTCGCTCGACACCGTGCCCGCCACCACGCCCGACACGGCCCTCGCCCGCGGCGGCTGGTTCTTTCTCATGGGCATGATCGCCCTCACCAAGTTCAAGGGCGTCGACCTCAACCGCCGCCAGACACCAGGCGCTACAGACGACCTGCGCGTCGGCGCCCAGTACCTGCGCCTGCAGCTGCAGCTGACGCCCGCTCGCTGGGACGCCTGGTTCCGCCTCGCCGAGTGCTCCGACTACGATCTCGACGAGGCCGTGCTCTGGTCGGCCGACAAGATGAACAAGGACCGCGGCGAGCTCGTCAAGCTGCAGCGCAGTGCCATCCACTGCTATGCGCTGGCCCTGTCGTACTGGATGAGCAGCGTTGAGGGGGAGGGCCGAGAGCCCAAGGACGAGGGGGACCGGGAGCAGCAGGAGCAGGAGCACAAGGACAGCCACAGGGACAGCCACGAGGACGGCCACGAGGACGGCCACGCGCAGGACCACGACGGCCACGACGTCGAACACGGCCGCCGCCTCTGCCGGCCCCGAGACCGCCATGCCGACGCGCTGCACGACCTCTACTACAACTTTGGCCTGCGCCTGTACGCCAGCAGTCGCGAGCCGTTTGCCATGGAGGCCTTCCGCCACAGCAGCGGCGGCGAGGCCGGCGAGCACGAGCGCTGGTTCATCGCGCCGGACACGCAGCAGACGTACAAGAAGGCCCAGCACAGCGAGATGAGCTGCTACATGGCCTGGAGCTATGCGGCGCGCCTCTTCCGCCGCGCGCTGGCCAGCCGCCCTCGCAACTGGAAGAGCGCCTACCTGCTGTCTAAGTGCATCTGGAAAATGTACCAGCACGCCGACGCCTATGCCTGGCTGCTGCCTGCCCACCGCAAGAAGCGGCCGTCGATGGAGGACGTGGTGCACGCCCTCGAACGCACCATCCGGCTCGTCTCGCTGCTGCCCAAGCCGCGCCACGGCCAGGACCCCGTGCTCGAGCCCCACTACAAGATGCTGTCGGTCGTCGACAAGCTCGTCCGGCGCGGCGACATGACGCCCCATGCGGCCGCCGAGCTCATGAAGCGGCAGCCCTATGCCCTCTGGAAGCCGCACCCGCATGCGCACCAGCACCAGCACCAGCACCACCCAGAAGAGGGTGAAGAGGAGGGGGCCGAGAATGTCGTCGACAGTGTGGCGGCGTGGGAGACCTTTATGGTGCGCACTCTGCGGCATCTGCGGGACAAGGACAAGTCGAACTGGCAGCATCGCATGATGATCCGCCATGCGCGGATCCTCTTTGGAGACGCCGATGGCGTCGAGGCCGCAGAGGCGGCAGAAGCCGCAGAAGCCGCAGAAGCAGCAAGAGCGGATGGAGCGGCAAGAGTGGCAAAAGCCGCGGCCGAGCAAGAGGGCCGTGAGAGCGACGAGTGTGAAAAGGCAGACGACCAAGAAGGAAAGGGGCAAAAGGAGGGGGCCAGCAGGATCAACGGCACCAACGGCTCCAACGGCACCAACGGCACCAACGGCACGGCGCAGACGAATGACAAGATGGACGTGGACCAGCAAGAGACGGCCACTGCCACCACATCCCTCGACCCCAAGGAAAAGGCAAGGGCCGCCTTTGCCGTGCTCCGTGAATCCATGTTTACCAAGACCATGGTCATGAACGTGTGGAAGTGCGACTCGGAACGGCCCGGCCGCCACCATGTATATACGGAACAGTACATCCGCTACGTCACCCGTCTGCTCGTCGTGCTTGAGGACCGCGTCAACATGGAGGCCCTGCTGCGTCGCATCCGCAAAAAGGGCGCCGACTTTTACCACTTCAACGACCTCTGGCAGACCTGCGTCATCAGCTATGTCCGCCTCTTGCGGCGCTGCTGCCAGATTCCCTCGTCGGCATTGTCTGCCCCGGCGGCCGCCTCGGCCCTGAGTTCTGCTGCGGACGAAGTCTTTAAGAACCTCGCGCCCGAAGAATTCGACATTCTCACCGAGCGTCTGACCACCTGGGCCGGCACCCCCGAGGCCGCCGAGCACCGCGCCCTCGGCGTCCTGCGCGAGGCTGTCGAAGTCAAGAAACTGAATGGCAATCTCATGCGTGCCGGCGCCATCGACGACCTCATTGCCGACTGCTACAGCCTGCTCTTTGCCCAAGTCAGCCGCACGCTGCCCGGCGAAGACCCGGCGCGCATTATCGAGGAGCGACAGCGGCTGCAGCGTGAAGAGGCCGCCAAGGCCGAGCGAGCCGAGAAGGAGGCCGAGAAGGAGCAGCTGATGCGCGAGTTCAACATGCTCGGAGCTATTGACCGGGAAGCAGCTGGCGGCGGAGGCGGCGGAGGGGGAGGCGGAAAGTCGCGGGCCGGCTCCGAGACGCCAGGACAGGCCGGCCTCCTTTCGGCCGAGAAGATGGAGCGGCAGGGCTCGGGCATGGGCGCCAGCAGCGGAGCGGGCGACCACCCGGTGCGTCGTGGTCGGACGGCCGGCGTCAGGCGGCCGGACGTGCTCCGCAAAGCGGAGCAGGCAGCGGCCAAGGCGAGCGCAGCCGTCAGCCTGGCAGCCGGCACATCCGGGTCAGCCGGGTCTGCTGGAGCCGGAGCCGGAGGCAGTGGAGGTGCCAATGGGGGGAGCGGAGTGTCTGGCGGTGTTGGTGGCGTTGGCGGTGTTGGCGGTGTTGGCGGCCTGGGCAGCCGACGATCTACCAGACTCGGGTCGGCTTCGGGCAACGGCAAGCACGATGCTGCCGGCCAGAGCACAGGTGGAGGCCATGCGGTCTCCGTGTCTGGTGGAGATACCGGTACGGGCGAGGATGGCGAGGCCGAGGGCGGCAGCGGCAGTGGCGTCGGCGGTGACGACAGCCGGCCCGACCGAGGAGTTGAAGGACGGACACGCAACACGCGGAGCAAGAGTCGCCGACTGAGTCCCGACGGGACAGAGGCAGAAGTCGTGCCCAAGATTGAGGAAGCCGAAGAGGTCGAGGTCGAAGAGGCTGAAGAGGCCGAGGAACTAGAGGCGACACAAGCCGAGGCGGATACCGGCATGAAGGATGCAGACGAGACGGAAATCGCAGAGGGCGACGAAGGCCACCTGGAAGACCGCCTAGAAGATCACACGGAAGACCAAGACGGTCATGACGGTGACGAAACGATGCTGACCATGGCCGACAAGAGTGTATTAGTCAGCGATGTGTCATCACAGGACGGTGGTGACGAGTCGGGCGACGAAGAGAGCGAGCTCAGCGATGTGCCAGCAGACTATGAAGACCGTGCGCCGCCGTCGCTCGTATTTGCCGTCCTGGACAGAGGCGGTGAGGACGGCGAGGACGGCGAGGACACGGAGATGGGCAGCGAACACGGCAACGAACACGGCAACGAGATGGGCCACGACATCCCAGCAGAGCATAGAGGACTGTCGGATGCCGAGACCGGAGATGCACGTGCGCCTGTGAGCACTCTGAGAGATCTTCCTGCAGATACGGGTGATGTGGACATGGTCGAGGCACCGAGCCCGCGAGATGAATAGATTCTTCTTTGTCTTTTTTGTTTATATTGAGAATATGAAAGTATTGAAAGAGAGAAAAAAACGAATCACTAAACAAGAAATGCTAGCAATATTTTATGCGCGACGGTCTCTGTGAACTGGCCACTCTTGTATATACTGCAGCACCGGCTGGCTCTGCCTCTCTCTGTACAACGTCGAGACGACTCCTAGAAGAACAAGAACAAGGAAAAGCAAGCTCATCCCCGGCCGCCATTGTAGTCGGCGCCACCAGCCTTGCGGAGGCGGGCGACGATATCGGGCTCGCTGAGATCGGTGGAGCGGTCGCTGGCGTCGACCTGGATGCTGTGGTGTCGGAGGATGTTCTTGACGGTGGCCGTCTCGATGCTGACGCGGGCCTTGCGCATGACCTTTGTCTGGCCGCCGATCCAGACGACGAGGACAAACTTGACGCGCGTCGACTCGGAGTCGTTGGCGTACTCCACGCGCACGTAGCCGTACTGGGCCTGGGCGTCATCGAGGCGCTCGGCGAGCTCGCTCAGGCCGCCGGAGCCGGTGCCGAGCAGGGCCAGCTGGCGAGTGGGCTTGCCCGAGGCCGCGACCTCGTCGCCGAGGAGCAGCCAGTTGGTGGGCTCGGCGTCGGAGCGGACGGCATCGTAGGCGGCAGCAATGGCCGGGTCGACCTGGCCGCTCATGTGGGAGGAGGGGGGGGGAGGAGGAGAGAGAGAGGAGGAAGAAAAAGGAGGAGGAGAGAAGGAGAAGAGAAAGGAGAAAGGGCAAAAGAGAATTGGTCAATTCGAAATGGCGAAAAGGCGGGGAGGCACTCTGTAAGCCAAAGCCGAAACAGACTTCTGTGACAGACAAGTGGCTGTGCAGCTCTGCTTAGTCGCTTAGTCATCTGTGGCGTCAACGCCCCTCCTCTGAGAGAAGCTTGACCCAATACAGTTAGCTACCCCGCCTAGCTGCCCAAGCAGGTCCCCGCAGGCCACCGTCCCAAAGCTAGCATGCAGCCTGAGAAAGTGACGTTCTGCTCCCTCTCACACGACATTTCTGCGAAACCATCGAATCTCCTCACCCTTCTTCGCTGTCTTCTTGTCCACGTCATATTTCTGCTCGATCGAGACTGCGCACCCTTCCAAGATGGTTCCCAAGCGTATCGCTATTGTGAGTGCCCACCTTTTTTGCCCTTTCTCGTTTCCTCCTCTTTCTTCTTCGTCTCTCTTCGCCGACTGACTCTGGCAAGGAATACCGGGAGTGCTCCGAGACGCCCATCGAGGGCGTCACCATCAGCCTCGGCGGAGAAGACGAGAACGACATGAGCCGCTGGCACGCGGTGCTGGCCGGCCCCCCCGGCACGCCCTATGCCGGTGGACGCTTTGGCGTGCTCGTGGTGATGCCTGCAGACTATCCCTTCAAGGCTCCCACCGTCACCTTTGCCACGCGCATCTACCACCCCAACATCACCAACGACAACCTCGGCAACGTCTGTCTCTCGCTGCTCAAGTCGGAGAACTGGAAGCCCGCCACCCGACTCCGCACCGTCCTCGAGGCCGTCCGCAACCTGCTGATCCTGCCCCAGCCCGACGACCCCCTCGAGGCCCGCATCGCCGACGAGTTCCGCCAGAACCACGCAGACTTTGAAAAGACGGCCGCCCAGTATGTCCTCAAGTACGCCAAGGGTGCGCCCAAGTTTGCATGAGAGCTGGAGGGGACAAGAAGCCGCCGACGCCCCGTCTCTCCTGATACTCTCTTTCTCTTTTTTTGCACGTATTTTTCCACATATTTTAGCATTGCATGGCTCTCTGGGGGGATATGGACACCAACGAACAACTGTTTCCTGTTTCTTTTTACGCATCGTTCTTTCTCTGCACTCTTTTAGTTGTACCGTTATTTGCATTTCCAATGCAGCAGCCTCGCCGGTTCACGAGGCACATGTTTGACTCTGAAAGCAAGGGGCAGGATATCAGCAGAATGAATAAACAATCATCTCACTAAATGCAGAGTACAAGAGAATCAAAGGACAGGTTTCTAGGTATTTTTGTCGATGCTCCATCGTCTTCTCGGAGAGGTAGGATTCATCCACGGCTTGGCTCAAGTCCGCTCGCCCCCCCCTCATCACCCCTGCCCATCTTACTGTGCCGTCACCGCCGACTCCTTTTCCACCTGGCTTGGCTGTGTTCTGCCACTTTTTGTCGTGTTGGCTGTAGTGGCGGACAGGTTCGTGCTGGCCGGAGGTGTATTGTTGATCGGCTGGTACTCGCGGAGGACGCGAAAGAACAGAAACATAGCACCCACGACCATGGGCACAAACGACAGGCCAAAGCCAATATAGTTTCCGAGGTCCAGCGGCACCTGCACGGCGGCCAGGTCGGGCGGCGGCGTGGCCGTGGCCTCCTTGACGGTCAGGACATGCATGGGTCCGCTGATGGCGTCGAGCGTGCTGTTGATGAGCGAGCAGTTGCGCGCCGCATTGATCAGCGTGTTGTTGGCCAGCGTTCCGTTGATGAGCGAACAGTTCAGTGCGGCGTTGATCAGCGTGCTGTTCAGGGGGTCTCTAAAAGCAGCCTCGATCGTCTGAAAGGCGGCCGAGAAGTAGTACGCAATGTAGATGCCGCCCAGGACGACGGACAGGATGGGAAGGAGGATGGCAGAGGCCATGATGCTCTTTGAGAGGATGTGTCTGAAGTGATCTGTTTGAATCTTTCTAGAGTTAATATGGCGTCTTTTCTCGTTTTCCTTTTTCCTTTTTCCTGTTTCTTCTTTTTCTTCTTTTTCTTCTTCGTCTTCTTCTGGCATGGACTTACTTTTCAGGGAAAGGAGACAATAATGCTGCTCGTAGAATGATGCTGGTTGGAAAGTGAGTCGATCTGAAAGTTGACGAAAAGAATGCAAAAAAAGGCCAGAAGAGACATCTCAAGGATGGCTTCCCAAAAAGGAACAGTATGCCGACTGCTCCTTCCATCTCTCTAGAAGCAAGGCAGGGAAAGATGGGAAAGAGCGATGTATCTCTCCTTCCCGATTGTGCATTCTTACCAACAAAACAATAATACTACACTTTTAACAGCATCACCATATAAATGGCTCATCTTGTATTCATCTTGTATTCATCTTTCTAAAATACAGAATTTCATGACGATACAAAAAAGGAATCCGTGTACTTTGCGACAAGCAAAAAATTTGTCGTGACGACAAGAGAGAGATTCGAACTCTCGCTCCCGAAGGAACTGGCTTAGCAGGCCAGCGCGTTAACCACTCCGCCATCTTGCCTTGAGATTCAGCAGGTATAATTAGTTTATATAAGCACACACACCACTAGAAATTCATGCTGCCCAGACTCTTATCGAAACATCTCTTACAGTTTTTTACAGTTACCTTTTTTTACATTTCTTTACATTCTTTTCTTACATTCTTTTCGTCATGTAAATCTCATTAGGGTATAGTACAATGACAACAACTCTGGTTTTCCTTAAATAGAATTCTGTGATCCATGCATCGCCCTTTCTGCACTGCTCGTGCTGCGAACATTTCCGCGCTCATTGACATAGCAAAAACTGCTCTGGGCCGCCCCCTGGACGGCCTTTTCAATCTCCTCGTCCGTCACCGTCCGCTGCAGGGCCGCCTGTCCCTGTCTCTCCTCTGTGATCTCGAGCAGGACCTGCTTCGTGATGCCGCCGTTGGAGTGGCGTGTGGACAAGGAGACGGGCTTCCGGGGTCGATTTTGCGGCGGCACAATCTGCAGTTCTTGCTGCTCGATATCGCCGGCGGCCTGCTCCAGACCGATCGGGTTCTGGCTGAGCATCCGTCGGGCATGGCGCTGCTCCTCCATCTCCTCGATAATCATGTTCTCTTCGCTGTCGTTCATCGTGGGAATGTGGTTGACGGATCGCGGGCCTTGGCCGCGGCGGGGATCGCGGTCTTCGTAGAGCACGACATTCGACCGCTTGGAGCCCTGGCTGTTTCCGCCCGAGCCGCCCACCATGCCGGCACTGCCCGAGCGCAGAGCACTCGACAGCGTTCCCTTGTAGCGACCCCACCAGAATCGGAGGAGGGAGTAGATCATGGGGGCATTGGAGGTGATGACGGCGACAAAGGTCTCGCGAGTGCCCCAGAGGCCGGCCTGCTGGGCGCCATTGCCGCGGTTCTGGTGGTTGTGAGCAGGAGATCAGAGACCAGGGAGATCAGGGAGATCAGAGACAAGAGAGGAGGAACTAGAAAGAACTTACGCTGACGATAAAGATGCAGCGAACAACGGCAGCCAGCATGACAAAGATGCCACCAGAAAAGAGAAGGACGAGTCCGTACTTTTTGATGGGCTTCATGTTGGTTTCCAGCAGCATGGGAATGGGGATCAAGATGAGGTACAAGTCGGTGAGCACGTCAAAAACGACGGTGACAAAGACGTTGATGTGAGAGACGCCAGGGTGGCAGTATTCTGAGAGAGTCAGCAGAGTCCCGAGGTGAGTGAGAGAAGAAAGAGAGAGAGAGAGAGAGAGACCTACTCCCTGGATCTGGGTAAATCTGCCAGTTCAAGTTGATGGGATGGCAGCCGAGCAAGATGGACAAGAAGACAATGAGCCAGGTGGCCGGAAGGAGGATGAAGCCCATCATGACGCGGCGGCGGTTGCCCAGACCATCGGTGAGGCGCATATAAAAGGCGCACACCGAGCACTTGAGCGTCCAGAGGTAGAACACATACATGGACCAGCCGACAACCTGGTTCTGGGATCCCCTTACACTGGAAAGTGTTAGAGTGTGACTGGCAATGAAGAAGGAAAAGAAGAAGGAAAAGAAAAAATGGAAGAAGAAAGACACTTACCGATAACGATACTCGTCACTGTTTGGGTCGAGAGAGGCTCGCTGCTCGTCCGTCATGTCACTGTTGGCAATGCCGTGCATAAACTTGACAAACGAATAGGCGAGGACCATCTGAACAGTGTATGACAGCGCGGCCATCATCATGAGGTAGTCGTCTACCCACAGACCCTTCTTGCCGTACATGGACAGCCGAGATGCTATGCGCATGGCAATGGCGACGAGCCCCACGCCCAGCATGGTAAAGTTTTGAACATCCACATTGGTATGCATAGTGCCGTGTCCTGTATGTAGGCTGACAGGATGAAGAGAGATCCAGAGGGAAATGAGATGGCAGTGAGGAGGGGAGACAGAAGGAGAGGACGAGGAAGGGCCGGACTAAATAATCGAAAAGGCCTCTGGAGAAAACAAAGAGGATTGCGGTCAGTAGACCGAGTGTCTTCTTCTCATAACCGTCAACAATAACGCCACTATGAATTCTGATGAGACGGACAGGCAGAACGATAGGCCAGCACAACAGACCAGCACAACACAACGGTCATCACCCTCTCTCTACAGGTCATTCTCTACAGGGAGAGGCCGGAAAAGGCTGGTCTCTCAGCCACAGCTCGGCGGCCAGCAGTCCAGATCACTTTGCTGGTCAGTAGGCAGTGTCCGACCAACAGCCTTGCTTATGTAAATGGCTAGAGCAGCAAAGAGGACGACCGTTGGCCATTGAAAACGGGCAAGGACAGGGAGACGTAGGCTCAAAGAGGAAGTGTCTCCGAGAGGAGGAGAGGCGACTAAGTCGTCCCAGGTCTGTCCTCCAATCAAATGCGTTGCTCTTCTCCGCCGCCACCGAGAAGTCGCTCTTCTTTCTCTCCAGGCCAAGACGAGCTTCTTTGTCGGCCGTCTGTTGGTTGTTGCTTGCTGGCTGCTGCTGGCTGCTGCTGGCTGTTGGATTCTTGGCTGCTTCCCAGCTCTTTTTCGTCACCCTGTGCCGTCTCTTTTCGTCTCTCGTTTCGCTGATGAGAATGTCGTCTTGCTTGGCATATACTCTATTAGATCCAATCTCTGGTCCTTTTGCATTTGCCAATCTGCCCTCTACTGTTTGCTTCTTTCTTTTTAGCTTTTGGAATGGTTGTTGGCCCGGCGGATTTCCCTATTGAGCACACCCCAACTCATAAATCACTCATCAATCATCACATGCAATCCTTCTCTCCTACCCGTTTTCTGTCCATTCTTGCCAGCTCTCAACTTCCAGCTTCCCCACAGCCTCGATCTGTTTCTATCGCTTCCGGTCATCGTTCCGGCCATCGTTCCAACGTTGAGTCTATCTGGTGTCCTAAACGCCGACTGGCTGCATTCCGATCCTGTAGTCGATACACTTACTCCGCACAAGACCATTACGTCATAGAGTCCAAATGGATGACTTCACCTAGTTGTAGATATTGTCCTTTTACTGCCAATTTTTTGCTAAAATACCCGGTGTCCTATACCTGTAGATATCCCCTTGTTCCTCTTTCTACGCGGGTCCTGTCTGCACAATAAAGTCAAATCTTCCCCGAAAAAGCCGGCGCCACACTCTGGCCCTCGGAGGACTCGCCGCTCTCGCGCGTCAGCTCCCAGCCGCGACCTCGGTACCGCTTCGGCCAGATACCACACCGGCCGGGTGCCAGGATACCGTTTGGGTCGAGGGCGTCCTTGAGCTGCTCGTGCATGCGCAGCAGCGCGTGGTCGTTCCAGCCGTACGTGCCGGCGACCTGGTCCATGAGGACGAGGTGCGTGCGGTACTCGCCGTAGCCCAGAGCGGCGGCGTCGTCCACCATGTCGCGCAGACAGGCCAGGGCGGCCGCCTTCTTGGCCGCGCTGCGCCCGTCAAAGACGATCTCGACAATCAGATGCATCTCGCGCAGGCCGACGATAAAGGCGGGGAACAGGTCGATGCCGTACTGCTTGTGCCGCTTCTGCGCGAGCTCGTACAGCGCCGTGGCATCGCTTCCGCGGATCGGGCTCACGGGCGACAGCGCAATGTGGGCTCCGTTGGGCACCCACTGGCACCACCGCAGCTCGACAAAGTCGGGCTGTCCGGAGGCGATGTGGTCGCGCGACCAAAAGTACTCGTCGGCTGGCAGCGTCGCCGGGTCGATCCGGCGACAGCCCGCGATCTGGCGGAAGGCGGCGTCGATCACGGCCAGTTTGTGCGCGCGCACCTCGGGCGGGCCATAGGCCGTTCCGTAGTACGCCCACGTGTGGTCGCCGCCGGGCAGGGTGGCCGCCTTGGCGTGGATGATCTCTTGGGGCACCTGGCCGTCGGGGTTCGCGTAGAGGGAGCTGCGCGGCTGTCCGCGGACGGCAATGGACTGGCTGACATGGCGCACCTGGGCGGCGTTTTCTAGAATGTTGCGGATGCGAAGGGGGCGAATAATGTCCATCTAGAGGTGAGCAGAGGGACGGAAGACAGAGGACAGAGCAAAAAAAAAAAAAAAAAAGGACGTACCACAGGAGCCAGGTCCTCCTCTCGGGGAAAGGTATACATCTGATCCGGTCAGCGACAGCCAGATAGAGAGAGATTGTCTTGGCACCCTCACACCACTTACAAAGCTTTCGTGTCCGCCGGGGTTGGGCATCAGTGTCATGCCCATCTTGGTGATGATGCCAAAGTTGGACTGGGAAAAGATGCCGTCCGCGTAGGGGCCGAAGCCGTACGGAAAGACCTGCCAGGTGTTGTTGCCGGGCAGAGCGCCCATGCCGGTGCGGACGACCTCGCCCGTGGGCAGCACGACCTCGAGGCCGGAATGGCAGGCCCAGTGGTCGCCATAGGGCGTGTATCCGACGCCGTGATCGACCGTGTTGCCAATGACGGACCCGCCGCCGAGATCGGGCACGTCGATCCAGACCTGGTCGCCGAGGCCGCGCGCCTGGATCTCCTCGTGCAGGGCGTAAAAGGAGACGCCGGGCTCGACGAGACAGGTAAAGTCGTCGGCGTTGATGTCGAGAATGGACCGCATGCGACGGCCGAGATCGACGACGACGGAGCCTCGCACGCGAGGCGCGGCGCCTCCATAGCCCACTATGACGTCAGTGTCACAAGTATTAATCTAAAAAATAAAAATAAAAATAAAAATTTTGAAAAAGAAGAGGACAAGTTACAGTTGCGCCCCATAGAAATGGGGAAAATAGGCAGCAGGTATTTGTTCGCCCATCGTACGATGGCCTGTACCTCTTCAGTACTGCCAGGGTACGCGACGGCCGAGGCGACAAACTCCTCGTCGTCGAGGACGGTCATCAGGTCATGGGTGTTGGGGTCTCTGAGGTCAGTATGACGTCTGGATACGAGTCTCGATACGAGCTGTGTGTGGAATCATGGAGGACACCTACGTTCCATGTACCAGCCGTCCATCAGGGCTCCATCGACCAGCTGCACGTTGGCGTCACCGATCTGGCTCTGGAGATCGGTGATGGCTGCGGCAAACGCTTCGGCAGACACGCCCAGTGGCAGGGCTGGCGCATCGCGGCGACGTGGGATAGCGACATCGGCGCCCTTGTCCTTGAGGCGATAGACAGCTTCCTTGGTGGCTCGGGCCTTGTCCAGCAGGTACGTTGGGATGCCTGAATGGGTTTCAGGAAGGGTGGGTACGTCGCCAAGGGGAGGGCGTGATGTCATGGGGGGCCAGAGAAATAGGCAGACGAAATCAATGACACGGACGAGTGGATTGGTTGGTTGACGGGCTGCTTGCTTGCTTGCTTGCTTGCTTAGCAGAAAGATTATAGAGACTTTAAAAGCCAAAAAAAAAAGACAGAGCAAGACAAACGCAAAGAGGCCACCTCTAATAGCTGCCAAATCGGATGCATCGTCCCCCAGCTGCATACGAGTACGCAAGCACAATCCATTCCTGCCTCTGCTCGCTCAGGGCGTACAAAGGCGGGGGGTGCATGTCCTCCGGCTGCATCTGTCCGGCGAATGCCCAAAAAAGTTCGATTCAGCGAACAGATCATCCCCGCACTCCCATTTCCGTATTGGGCTATTGGGGCATTTGGGCATTTGGCGTTTACACTAATTACATACGTAGTGGCTACGATATTTGGAGGTCTATTAATAATACTATGTATCATTTTTGGACAGGACGTCACTGGATCTGGACGTCACTACTGGCTCGTCACTAATTATACATACAGACTCCAATGGCAGGCAGCAGCACAATACATAGTAGAGAAAATAGCGCATTTGTCCACATTTAAGGCAATCGGTCAGGCTGCCGCCTCTCTGCTCCACTGTTCCCTTCTCTTTCCTGCATCATTTCATGCTTCTACCGGGGCAGGACCGGCGCCCTCCGCACAGACCTCTCTGCTTACGGAGTACGACCATGTCAAGCACAGCCTTTTCGTATTCCAGACTCTGTCAGGCTTCTTCTTTCACCCGCCACGAGTCTCACTTTACGAGAAGGTGAAAAAAAATAATGCGCATATGATTGGCTGCCCTTGAAAACAAACAGTACCCATAACACCAGACTCCCTCTGAAACACTTTCCTGATTTTTTTCGTCCCTCATACGAGTAGTCGTACACCAAAGCCGCATCCATTTCATTAAGCCTAGCACCCTACCAAGTACCACCCAGATACCACCCATACCAAGTAGCATCCGCCACCAGACCCCCCTACCGTATGTGGCTCCCCCATGTCTGCACCGCTTGCCCATCGCCCACACCACCATACTCCTCGCGCCGTCCCCGCTGCCTGTCCATGGTCCGCCTGGTCTGCATATATGTAACGGCCTCTTGTGCTGCTGCCTGATTAGTCATCTTTAAATACACTAGTACGCTTTTGGTATAAGAGCAACTTTGAAGTTGGTGTTAGAAGGGGTGGGGCCTACTCTGTCTCTTCATTCTGCCCAGAGCTCTTTCCTCTAGGGAAGGCGCCAGTCCGTGGATGCACTTGTCGTCCTCCCAGCAGTCGCAGTAGAGCTGTGCGGCCGACACGGGCGGGAGGTCTGGTGTCGGCTCGCGAGGCAGGCGGGGCGACATGAGACCGAGCGGTGCCAGGCTCGAGCTGCGGCTGTGACTGCGACTGTGGCTGCGGCTCTGGCTGCGGCTGCTCGACTCTCCATCCTTGTACGTTTTCAGGTAGTCGTCCTGGCTGGTGAAGCGCCGCTTGCGGGCAGACGGGGTCGCCAATGGCTGCCAGTCCTCTGCCCCCGACAGCAGAGGCGGGGGACTCGGGGCGGCGGGGGGCGGCGACACTCGCCGCGGGGGTGGGCGGTTGTAGTTGTAGCTGGAGCTGTAGCTGTAGTCGTATGCACGGCCTTGGCCGTCATCGTCATAGACGGTGCGGGAGGCGTAGGAAGAAAAGGAGGGGCGGGAAGGCGGCGGTGAGGAGAGAGAGAGGGATGCACGGATTTGTGCCAGTGGGACAGGCAAGGCCGCCGCAGAGCGCGGTGTCTGGGACCCTGCTGGCTTTCTGGACAGGGAGAATGAACTGTGCATGGGCGACATCCGCTGGCCACCGTGGCTGCTCGGGCCACCCTCGTCATGGTAACGGGGATACTGGTGGTGCGGGTGCCAGTGACCGTGATGGCCGTCCACGGCTTCATCGAACGGGCTGGCAAGATGCATGTGCTCACGCTGTGGGCGCCAGTACGATGAGGGATGGTCCGCCATGACGGAGAGGGTGGATGGATATGGCGAGGTAGGGAGAGTTGGCTGGAAGTAGTGGGAGTTTGGTAAGTGATATAAAAATGGGCGAGAGATACTAGAGAAAATATAATAGATACGAGGTCTGGGAACAGGGCGCAACTGTCTGATTTATGAGAGGGAATGTGCGCTTGTTTGGTGTGCTGGTGTTGGTGTGTGGCTGTTTTGAAATGGAAAGACGTGGATGAGTGGGAGAGAATGAAGAGAGGTAGGAAAGAGGGAGAGAGAGTTCCGGGGAGTCATGCTCAAAACCGGTGGGTAGGCCGGTCTTCTTATAAGGCCGAAAGACATAAGTGATAGTGCAGAACCTGTGTGCTAGAGACACGCCCCCCCCTCCCGACTTACTCCACCAAGAGTTGGCAAATCAGGTTGCCTTGTGTTCTCCTCCGTTCAGTCGTTCTTCTGCTGGCCTAACCTTTTTTCTCAGGCCAAAACGTTTTCTCTATGGTGGAATGACTACTCATGTTTGCCTACTTGTCTCAATCAATGTGCACATGGAATACTAGGTAGCCCCCGTCTCCCCCCACCGTTTATGTGTTTTTTGCAAGCCTCACAACTCCGTAGACATTGAACATCATAGCTGAGCACGTACAAAGCAAAGAGGCACAGTAAGGCACTTCAGCCGTCCCTGCAGAATGCTGTGTGACGCCGTACCTCGTCACTGCCTGGTCGTCACTGCCTGTTCTCATGGCGCCGCCGAGGTCTACCATGTATGAACCACTATTGTGTCATCTCAGTCCCAAAACTGTCTCTTCAGCTTGATAGCGCGGCCACACTGTCCATTTTCCGTGCTCACATTCAGTCTCCATAACGCCGCAACTCGATATTCACATATTGAAGTGCCGCTTAGAGAGGCACGTGAGTAGCCTAGAAGAAGACGCGTTCTACATTTTTCGCGTTTAGTGCTTTGTAGTGCCTGCCGTTTTTGCCTCTCTAAACGTTTTCCACTTTCTAGACAAAGTTTCCCCGTTTGTTTCAGAAACCACTAAACTTTCCGAGACCACCACTACTTTCGTCTTTCATCTATTCTATTCCTCAAAACGTTTATCGATTACCTCCCAAGAGTGGAGTGCAGAATAATTTTATTGACAGAATCGATAGAATCGAAAGAATCGAAAGAATCGAAAGAATCGAAAGAATCAAAAAAACCGAATAAAATTACATATTTTCATCATGAGCGATTATGTCTGTATCGACCCGAGTCAGGCTCTCAACGAGGCAGCCAATTCGCTCCGTCCCACGTCTTTCGTCACGGACACTGGAAACATCGACCCCAACCTGGTGGCACAGGACAGCAGTTTTCTGGGCCATCCAACCATGCAGCCGCAGAGCAGCGAGGGCCGCTGGCCATACGACTGCCGGATGAGCGGTGCCCATCGGCCTTTTGATGCGCTGGACTAGGATTCCAGATGCATGCAAGAATCCAATGTTTCTGCACCTCCTCATCACATGATCTACGGCCCCTCTGAGAACTTTTGTTGCGAGCTCTGCGTTCGGCAAGGCCAGGCTAGTAGCTGGATGGGCTATCCCTACCGCATCGTCCCCTACGAGACGCCCACCGAAGCAGAGACCGACCATCGCCAAGTATCTCATTTGTCCACAGGGTCGACTGCATCGGACGTGTCAAACATGACAAACATGTCGACTGCATCCAATGCGTCTAATGCGTCCAATGCGACAAATGTGTCGAATGTGCAAAGTGCATCGTCACCAGCCAGCACACTGAAAGACTTTCATCTTTCTCGTCCGCCTCTGGCCCCGTTGGACCCCCTGTCGTTTTCTAGCCATGTGCCAGCGAAACGGCAGCCTGATTATCTTGCCGAGTGGCAGCGGATGGAGCAGGAGTATAGCTATGAAGAGCTCCATGACATGCTCCGCGATGAAGATAGGCTGCTGGGCAGGCCTGAGACCAGGAAGCGAAAGAGGGGAGCTTACCTGGGATATGAAATGGAAGTCGTTGATTGCTGGACAGAAGCCGAGCTCGACCTCCTTTCGCGCACCCCCAGGACGGCCCTTGACAGAGCATTTCTAGATCAGGTGCGTCTCGTCCATCCCATGTCACTCACCCTGTCACTCACTCCACCCTTTTGCTCTCCCCTCTTTGCCACTCAACTGACGTTATTTTTTGGTTCATTAGCATTTTTCTCATCGATCGGATGTGGCGGTTAGCTCCAAGTGGCTCGAGCTGTTCCGGGCCCAGAAATACGGCAGCCCTGCCGGGCCGAGCAGTGCCATGACGTCTTCATTTTTGCCTGATCAAGCTAGACTTGATAGTCAAGACGACGTCGACTCGGGTGCTCATGCTCGTGCAAAGCGCAGCCGTATCGAGTAAAGAGAACGGATGGTAGTCCTTATGAGTTGGGTTTGCCTGCTTGATCTTGGCTATGTTTCTTTTATATTTTGTTGTGGACGGCGGGATTTTTTAGTTCCTGTCTACACATTACACAGTATACATTCGAGTACGCAGTATACATAACTCTGAAAGGGCGTGGTCGACCCATAGCTTTGGGAAAATAAGCATGATTTTTTGTGGACAATGGTTTGGTCAACCGCGAAGGATTTTTCCAGGAAAAACCTGACCGCGGCTACATTCGAGTACTCCGTAGTACATTGTACACTTTTCTCTTGTGTGGGGTCTATTGACCAGCGTCGACGCTTCTTTCACATAGCATTGTTACTTTACCTATGAAAAATATAGTGGCATTCAACTCTGCAGGTGCTCGCATTGTCTCGTATACGTGCTCCGCCATCGGCCAAATCCCGAGCGCATGGACCAGCCACGAGACGGTATGTGCTTCGGTTGATCCTTGATCATCTTGTGGGGAGAGAGAAGGGACTACGAAGTACGGAGCACTCTGCCCTACCGCGCAACTCTACTCCGACGTGGTAGCGCATGAAACGAGTGACGCAGTACCTCGTACTCGTTGTTAGAAAGCCACTTTTTGGGGTGAAAAGACGGCTGCATGCTCTGCTGGTCAGCTGATATGCTGCCGAGAAGAAAAAGAGTGTAGAGGCAGGAGGGAAGAGGGGAAAGGGAAAAAGAACAGTCTGCATGACGTGTCCAGCGCCGAGAGGTCCAAGGCCCCAAAAAGATACATTGTAAACGCAACGAGAAAAAAAAAAAAAGGAAAAAGGAAAAAGCCAAGGGTTTCGCCTCTCCGAGCTCCGAGGACCCGAGAATGTGCTCAAAGCAAAAATGACTCAGCAGGGGAAAGTACCCTATAAGAAGAGCTTATCTAGATTTATCAGATCATCTCGCATCGCCAATTCTGTCTCTCCTCATTCTCCCGCCCGGATTCACCACCCTAGAAAATTCAGCCGTTACGCCACTGTGAGGGGGAATTGTGTCCCTCGACGTCTGTGTCGCAATGAGCGGCGAAAACACATTTTCGGAAATTCTCATTGTAGGCCATTCCTTTCTGTATACCACTTTTTTTTAGAACAAAAAAAGATTTTTTTTCGCCGCGAGACAATGATGAACGATGAAAAAGGGGGTGTGAGAGAGATGGATGGTGAATGCGACGGTGCAATGGGCTGACAGACATCTTCTGCAGTCGGGCGCATTTGCTGCCTTTACGATCGACTTGCTCGTCTATCCCCTAGACACCATCAAGACACGGCTGCAAAGCCGCGACTACATCAAGACCTATGCATCGTCTCCGGCGGTAGGGACGTCGGCAGCCCGAGTCCGCGCAAAAGCCAGCGCCCTCGTGCGGCCAGGGCCGTCTCCCTATGCCCTGCGTGGTCTCTACCAGGGCGTCGGCAGTGTAGTCATTGCGACCCTGCCAGCATGTGAGCACCACCGCCATCCGAGTTTGATGGGAAAGAAGAGAATGCGTGGCTGACCCTGTTGGCCCTCTGGCCTCGCTAGCCGGCGTCTTTTTCAGCACCTATGAGTCGGCCAAGCATGTGCTGGGAGCCATCATCCCGGGCGGACGCGGCGGCCCTGGCAGCACTGGCAGCGCCGGCACCAACAGCAATGCCCCGCACGGCGCGCTCGTAAACTCCTTGTCATCGGGCATCGCCGAGCTGGCCTCGTGTCTGGTGCTGACGCCGGCCGAGGTGATCAAGCAGAACGCGCAGATGATTCAGAAAGCGGGCGCCGGCCCGTCTGCCGCCGCCTCTGCCAGCATCAAGAAGATGAAGCCGTCCATGAGCAGCTCTCTGCAGGCGCTGCACATGCTGCGCCATGCCGAGGGCGGTGCCTCCCGGCGGCTGCTGTCGGGTTACACGGCGCTGGTCGCACGCAATCTCCCTTTTACGGCCCTGCAGTTTCCCATGTTCGAGGCCATGCGAGCGCGGCTGCTGGCGCGCTGGGGTAGGCCCGGCGATGTGGAGAGCGGAAAGGCGCCTGCCACGATGCACCAGGTGATGCTGGTTGGCGCCGTCAACGGTCTCAGCGCCGGCTCTTCGGGAGCGATAGCAGCCGTGGTCACGACGCCCACCGATGTCGTCAAGACGCGCATGATGCTCTCGCCCACGGTGGCAGCACCGACGGCAACGACAGCGACAGCTGTGTCCGAGATGGATCCACGCAGCGGCAGAAACACGGGAAGCAGCGGAAGCGGCACAGGACACATGAGCGACAGTCAGCACAGGCGGCATGCGGCGAAGAACGAGGCACGGCCAAGACGCCTCAACGGCCTGCAGCTCGTGCGGCTCATCTACCAGGAGCACGGCATGCAAGGACTATTTCGAGGCGGTGCGCTGCGGGCAGCCTGGACGTTTGTTGGCAGCGGGCTGTACTTGGGAACGTACGAGATGACCAAAGCCTGGCTGCGGATCCGGCGAGAGGAAGCCGAGGAACAGTTTGAACCAGAGCGGCTGGCCATGTGACGGGCCATGTGACGGGTTTTGTGATTGTATGGGTAACGATACTACGAACATAAAAATAGATGCATAAAGAAAGGAAGAAAAGGAGAAAAAGAGAAAAAGAGAAAAAGGAAAAGAAAAGTGAGTGAGAATCCCCGATGAGGAAGGAGAGATGAAACGATACCATGATGAGATTACAAATTACAAAATGAAAACACATCTTCATCGTGTGCTTATCCTGTGAGAAGGCGGCAGAGAAGGCACATGGTGAGCGAGCAGCCAGACGGCAACAGTACCGAAAGAAGACATCCGAGAGAAAAAAATGGCAGATAATAACGGCAAGTCTGCAAGGAAAATCCTGGCAGAGGTGACGACAAATGGGCACATGTTCTGCGGCAGGCGGAGAGATATCGCGAGAGCTATGACAGCATCCAGCTGTAGCTGCGGCCACAAAGTGGGGAGGGTGAGGGCGAGAAAGAGGGGGGGAGCGGCTAGAGATGAGGGTGTGAAGAGGCGGAAGGAGACCAACCTTTCGATAATGTACGCAATACGACAAAGTCTGTGCAAAAATGTAGGGGAATGAAATCCGAGATGTGAGAGAAAAGAAGGCAAGAGTGAAAATGGATTGAAATGAGAATAGAAGGAGAATAGAAGGAGAATAATGATAGAAAAGAAAATGAAAAAGAGAAAATGATAAAAAGGGGGATAATAAAAGACAAAATACGAAAAAGAGGGAAAAAAGTGACGAGAAACCAATCTTTGTCATCCGACTTGACCGTAGAAAATTCCGTGGTAGTTCCATCCTGCCGCGTATGAAGAGAAACGAATGCGACTCTGCACCGACTCTTTTCTCTTTCTCTTTTCTTCTCTATTTATTTTAGTTATTATATTTATGTTCCCTTTTTTCTCTCTTCTCTTTTTCCATTTGCAAGACATGCATATGCGCTTTTTTATCGTACGTGTTGGCGGTGAGCTGGTGCTGCAGACGAATGGAGAGCTACTGCAGAGCTTGTGCAGGATGAATTGGTAATGAGAAGGAGCTTCCTGTCCGACTTCGGCGACCGGGAATGCCAGGGGAGATAAGACTGGGACGAGGATGGCGAAGGACGGCGAGGACTACGGAGGAAGAGGAGGGGCAGCACGGCAGCGGCAAGGCAAAAAGTGCCCATGGAGGGGTGGGTGATGGCGGCAGAAAGAGGAAGGAGCCGTGAAGGGGACGATGAAAACGGAAGGAACAGAAGAGAAAGAAGATAAAAGGAAAAAAAAGATAAAAGGGGAAAAAAAAACAGGGAAAGGAAAAAAGAAAAAAAGGGAAAAGGAAAAGGAAAGGTAAAACAAAAAAAGACATCGTGAGTTAGGGGCGCGCATAAGTGCAGACACACTGCTGGACAGTAGCATCAACGGCGAGATGGATGGCGCCATCTACAAGAGAGAAAACCAGAAACCAGCAGACGACCAAAAAGTGGCCTAACCGTACCTTGCAGGCTTTCTGAATTCTGACCATTCTGGCCTCGAGACATTTTTCACTTTCCGGCCGGTACGCAGCAATGTCTCCTCATTTTATTGATTTGATTTCCATTATTATCTGCTCGGATTATCTACGCTGGTTCCATGGCCCTCATCTGTCGGGCGATTGGTCCCGCGCGTGGACAGCAGACCCATCCTACTGAAACCTCTGTATCTCGGCGGGCTGGCTGCAGTCCGAGCCACGGACCGCACTTGTACTGGTGGTATTTTCTGGAGAGAAAAATAACAGGGTAAATAACAGGTGGGATGGGCTAGTCGACAGTGGAAGACGAAAGAAAAAAGGCGGGCAAAAAGGAAGAGAACGAAGAAAACGAAGAAAATGAAAAAAATGAAAATGAAGAAACTGCAGAGAGAGGAAACAGAAGAGGAAAAGATAAAAAAGAAAGGACAAGAGAACAAAGGGAAAAAAAAGCTCGCCATAGGCCAGCGGGATGTCAACAGGCTAGTGCGACTGACACCAGCGGAAGAGAAGAAAGAACAGAGAGGCATGCAGCATATGCAGCTTATAGTTTCCGGTGGAAGCCCACCCGTACGGAGTAGAGGGTAGGAGAGCAAGAGAGCAGGAGAGGACAAGAGAGGACAGAGAACAAGAGGTGCACAGAGCCGGCAGCCCATCCGCCATATACACCCTCTGCTCTCTTTTTTTTTTCCCCTTTTCCCCTTTCTCTGGATGGATGGTCCGCTCGGCAAACCCGCAACCTTGTTGGCCGTTGTCTGCTCTTTCCCACCACAGGCAGTCCGATCCTCTTGCTCCTCTTGCTCCTTGTTCCCTCTCCTTCCCTCTCTGGACTTAGTATTTATTCCCCTTCTTTTCAGTCCTTATCTCTCCCCTCCCCCTCCTCCTCCTCCTCCTCCTCCTCTCTCTCGCCTCGAAAATTGCTTCCTCTGTTTCCCCCTCTTTCGTCTGGCAACCTGCTTTCCATCCTGTCGGCAAGCACGTAGGCCCACAAGCAATCATCCCCAAGCCTCTTTTTTCCCTTGTCTCTCCACTCTGTCACTCGAAAGCAGTCTCCTCTGTCTCTAGACAACATGACGATCATTTACCACTATGCGCATCCCACGTCGTCGGCGCCACTGGCAAGACGTGTCGCGGTCCCCATGTCTGCTCAGGCAGGCGACACTGTCACTGCTGCCATTGCTGCCATTGCTGCCTCTGCTGCCCCTGCTGCCCAGGGTCCCCGTTATATCCCCATCTCGCCCTACCCCGATCACCTCTTGGATCTCGACACGCTCGATCCTCAGACACGCCTCATGGCACGCGCTCTCTCCGTCTTTGAAAAGGTCCGCGACGACTACGCCACGGCACCCTATCCAGCCTCATTCAACCTGTCGGCCGTCGTCGACAGGCTCCGCAGCCTCGTCGCCGACGAGAAACATGTCTGGCACAGGACCCACTTCTTTGTGGTAGGCTTTCGCTCACAGATCCCGCCGTCCACCAACTATGGTGACCTGGGTCGTCTGGACGAAGCAGCCCACCGCGAGGCCCTTGCCGGCGGTGGACTGCTGCGGTACTGGTTCCATGTGCCCGATGCCGACGGCCGGAATCTGGCCACGTGCGTCTGGCGGTCACAGGACGAGGCCCGCAAGGCCGGCCACGGCAAGCAGCATCAGCGTGCCAGCTCGTCGGCTCGGTCCATGTATACCGAGTGGAAGATTGAGCGGTATCGACTGGACATCTTTGACGACGTCAGCCACTGGGAGATTGTCGAGTGGAAAGAGTAAAGGTAGGCAGGGACGGGGGAGGATCTGGGAAGAGTCTGGGGAGAGTCTGGGGAGAGGGGGGAAGCAAAAGGGGGGAATGGATAGGCAGCGGTGAGCAAGAGAGGATTCGTCTGCTGGGACAGAGGACAGCTGTTGATGATAATGAGGTAATTGTTGCGTTTGCAAGAGGTCGTTTGACCTCTTTTGGCCGGTTTGGCCTCTCTGGCCTGATTGGGAGCTTTGGGAGCTTTGGGAGCTTTGGCTGGACAAATAAAAGAAGGAATGGAATGAACAAAACGTGAACGGGGGGGCCGTCATTTTAAGCTCGCAGAGTCCTGCATATGAACAGGCGAGGGTCCTTTGTGTCATGGTGGTCATAGGCGTGGGGGTTAGTGTGGGATGGGCGTGGGCTTCACCTGCAACAGCCAGTCTGTATTTTCTACTTGACCCAACGGGGAAGGAGAGCGGATGCTCGCCTCTCGACTTGTCTGCTTGTCTCGTGTTGTCGTAATGCCCAGTCTGTGCGTCTCTCCTGGCTCCTGGTGTAGACAAGCTCCTCCTCGGTCAGGACGCCCTTCTCCGGTGCTGTCCAATTATCCGGCAAGCCTCAGACGGACCTGAAAACCTCACCCGTGATACTTCCCCCCCCCCCCCAAAAAGCACCCGTTGTCACTAGTGCAGACCAGCCCAGTACGGAGTGCTACATGGCTTCATCGAGCCGTGCCTAACTTTTCAAACACAGTATATACGCACTGTGCTTCAAGTCTGAGGGGCTTTCCTTGCTCGTCGTTCTGCCGCTCATTACCGCCCTAGCCCGCAAAACCCACAAAGATTTGCAGAAAAAAAAATAGCAGAAATTCGCGACAGGAACCCCCCCCCCTCTCGGCAGCCCCCCCCTCTAGTCGACATCTCCCGCTCGAAAAGCTACGACTCTTTCCGACTGGCTGAAGTTGACTGTTTTGTTTCTTTTCATCCTTGTCCGTCCTTGCCCGTCCTTCATTTACTACCACCACCCACCATGGCCACTCCTGCTTCTGCTCCTGCGGCGGCTCCCACGCCCGCACCAGCTCCGGCTGCCGCTACCGCTCCGGCCGATGCTCTCAAGGACTCGTCCTTTGAGACCGTCCAGGTCGAGGCCCTCGTCGTCATGAAGATCACCAAGCACTGCTCCTCGACCTTTCCCACGACGGCCACCGGCGCCATTGTCGGCATGCAGACCGACACGACGCTCGAGGTCACCAACACCTTTGCTTTTCCCACGGTCGACGCTGCCCACCTCGACGGCGCCTCTTCGGGCGACCGCGGACACCAGAACGACGCCTCCGTGCTGGCGGCCGCGGCGCCGCGGGCCAAGGCCAACATTTCCTACCAGTCGGAGATGATCCGGCACCTCAAGGAGGTCAACGTGGACGCTAACAGCGTCGGCTTCTACACGAGCGCCACCATGGGCAACTTTGTCACCATGAGCCTCATTGAGAACCTCTACCACTACCAGCGCGATGCCACCGCCGGCACCAGCAAGGTCGCTCTCGTCTACGACGTCAGCCGCAGCTCCCAGGGCGCCCTTAACCTGCGCGCCTTTCGGCTGACCAACACCTTTTTGGCTGCCTATAAGGAGGGCAAGTTTACCACTGAGAGGTAAGTTTTTTTTATTTTTTATTTTTCCTTTTACCTTTTTTTACTGTTGTCGTCGTCTTCGCCCATCTAATAATGGTCAGCCTGCAAAAATCAAAGCTGTCGTACAAGGACATTCTGGTCGAGCTGCCCATCACGATCCACAACTCCCACCTCCAGACGACCTTTATCCACCAGATCCCTCCTCCGCCAGACACCGCCGAGGTCGGCCTGCCGGCCTCGCTCTCCGATATCCAGCGCAACCCCGTGGCCGTGCCGCCGTACCCGTCGCTCGACGCCCTCGACCTGTCCATCGACCCCTTTCTCGAAAAGTCGTGCGACCTGCTGCTCGACAGCATCGAGGCCCACCACACCGACCTCAACAACCACCAGTACTACCAGCGCCAGCTGACGCGCGAGCAGCAAAAGATCCAAGCCTGGCAGACGAAGCGCAAGACGGAGAACGCCCAGCGCGCTCTGGCCAAGCAGCCGGCGCTGCCCGAGGACGAGTGGCAGCGCCTGTTCAAGCTGCCGCAGGAACCGAGCCGGCTCGAGGGGATGCTTAATGCCCGCCAGGTCGAGCAGTACAGTCGCCAGATTGACGGATTCACGGCCAACGTCAGCGCCAAGATGTTTGCTGTGCGGGGGAACCTGCTGCCGGAGTAGACGAGAACAGACCAGAGCAGACCAGAGCAGATACAAGAGTCAAGTCGGTGTGCTCTACAAGATTGTGGACTGAGCGGTGCAGAGTCCGCGCTGGCGGTGTGGGATTTCTGTCCTCCTTGTCTGGGGATAGGCAGGGGGGGCGGGCTTTTGGACAAGCCACTCTTTTTATTTTATTGTTATCTGGGTGCAAATACGGAGGAAGGAGGGAGAGGTTTGCATTCGGCCTGGCGTTTAGGGACTACGATAATGTGCTTCTAAAAAGTATCTGCTTCTACACGGTAGAATTGAAAAAAAAAAAAAAAAGAGAACATACAAGTACATACGGAGTAGTACTGCATCCTCCTCTCGAGAACATGTGATTTCTGCTCTACTCTGCACAAGCCGGCAATAGCCAGGCCAACCAAATCGGCCAACCAATTAGGCCAACCAATAGGTCCAACGCTCAACCGCACAATGCCCTGAAACTGCTCTGTAATGCTGTGTAATAATCCGATCTACGTGGGACTTGCACCGTTTAGGTCTAGCGAGCCATTCACTTTTTTTCTCAACAACCCCTCATTCAACATCTCGCCCCACCAAAAAGAGAAAAAAAAATACAGATTTTGTTGTCCTCGGTCCTTCTACAAAGTATCCTCTCCTCCCTCTTTTCTCTCTCTTCCTTCTCTCTTCCTTCTCATTCTCCTTTTTCCAGACACCCCTTCTCTACTTTTACAGGTACGTGTTCATATCCCTCCTCGTGAGTGATCCATGCCCCAAGATGTCTCTTGCTCCAGGAGGTTCTTTACCTTGATCTTGTTCCTTTCTTTTTGGCAAATTATCAATTTTTTGGTGATCTGGAAGCGGTGTACTCGTCCTTGGGCTTTACCCTTTTTTTGGCCCTTTTTCCTTTTCCCTTCTTCTCCTTCCCCCCCGTCCAATGTCCAATGGCTCTCCTTGACTGACCTGTACCTCTTTCTCTTCTCAGATCCTCCTTTTTTTCCTCCAATCAAAATGTCTGCCCCCGCCCAGACCTTCAAGGTTGCCGACATCTCGCTGGCTGCTTTTGGCCGCCGCGAGATCGATCTGGCTGAGAATGAGATGCCCGGTCTGATGGCCACCCGTGCCAAGTACGCGGCCGACCAGCCGCTCAAGGGCGCCCGCATTGCCGGCTGCCTGCACATGACCATCCAGACGGCCGTCCTGATCGAGACGCTCGTCGCTCTCGGTGCCGAGGTCACCTGGTCTTCCTGCAACATCTTCTCGACCCAGGATCACGCCGCCGCTGCCATTGCTGCGGCCGGTGTCCCTGTTTTTGCCTGGAAGGGCGAGACCGAGGAGGAGTACAACTGGTGTCTGGAGCAGCAGCTGGTCGCCTTCAAGGACGGCCAGAAGCTGAACCTCATCCTCGACGACGGCGGCGACCTGACGAGCCTCGTCCACAACAAGTACCCCGAGATGCTCGAGGGCTGCTTCGGCCTGTCGGAGGAGACCACGACGGGCGTCCACCACCTCTACCGCATGCTGAAGAACAACAAGCTGCTGGTGCCTGCCATCAATGTCAACGACTCCGTCACCAAGTCCAAGTTTGACAACCTCTACGGCTGCCGCGAGTCGCTGGTCGACGGTATCAAGCGTGCCACGGATGTCATGATTGCCGGCAAGATTGCCGTTGTGGCCGGCTACGGCGACGTCGGCAAGGGCTGTGCCCTGGCCCTGCACGGCATGGGCGCCCGCGTCCTCGTGACCGAGGTCGACCCCATCAACGCCCTGCAGGCCGCCATGGCTGGCTTCCAGGTCACCACCATGGAGAAGGCTGCCCCGCTCGGTCAGATCTTTGTCACGACCACGGGCTGCCGTGACATTCTGGTTGGCAAGCACTTTGAGCTCATGCCCAACGACGCCATTGTCTGCAGTATGTTTTCTCTCTCTCTCTCTCTCTCTCTCTCTCTCTCTTCCTGTATTGACATTTCAGACATTGGCCACTTTGACGTGGAGATTGACGTTGCCTGGCTCAAGGCCAACGCTGTCAAGCACGTCAACATCAAGCCGCAGGTCGACCGCTTCACGCTCAAGAGCGGCCGCAACCTGATCCTGCTGGCCGAGGGCCGTCTGGTCAACCTGGGCTGTGCCACCGGCCACTCGTCCTTTGTCATGTCCTGCTCTTTCACCAACCAGGTGCTGGCTCAGATCCTGCTCTTTAAGAACAAGGACGAGGCCTTCTCCAAGAAGTATGTCGAGTTTGCCAAGACCGGCCCGCTCGAGAAGAACGTCTACGTCCTGCCCAAGATCCTCGACGAGGAGGTGGCCAAGCTGCACTTGAGCCATGTCAACGCCGAGCTGAGCACCCTGACGGAGGTGCAGGCCGAGTACCTCGGTCTGCCCATTGAGGGCCCCTTCAAGGCCGACCTGTGAGTGTGACCCAACCGTTTTCGTCTCACGTTTGTGTACTGACTCTCTCTCTTACCAGGTACCGCTACTAAACTTCCGCGGTGTGGCTCTTACGATTCTGTCGTTCTGGCGTGACGGATCACAACGGCTTTTGTGTGATTCATCCATTTTCGCCCGAAACAAAATCCCGCTTCAACCGGGAGATTTTTGTGCAAACTGTCGTATTTTCTCTTTTTTTTTCTTTTTCCATCTGTTTTCTTCCGCCGTGGAACTATCACTCATACCCCCCCACCCCTTTCTGATCTCTCCTCCTTTGTCTCAAAGGTTCACCGGAGTACAGGAGGGATACATGTTTTCAACAGCATAGGACAAGGAGCTCTCATGATTTGCTTTGTTTTTTTTTCACGTTTTTCATGTCTGGTTTTTGATCTGTTCTCTTTTTTTTCTCTTTTTTTCCTGCACGTTGAACTTTTTTTTTTTTAAAAAAAATGTAAAGACGCGCGGGATGCCCGTTTGACGAGGACCCTGTACGAGACACCGGGGTTTCCACATCCTTCTTTATGCGGTTGCATGTGCGACTGGTCACATGAGGACAGGCGGACAGGCGGACAGGCGGATAAGAGGTCGAGAGGACAGGGGTTGGTCGGACAAGAAATGGTCAGGACCCCAGCGAAAAGGGAGTTGCTTTTTCAACAAAAACTATACCAAGGAGGCATGAGACAAATGTACCTGGCGTTGGCGCGTTGCATTTCTGGTTTCAACACATTTGTATGGCACAGAAAAAGAGAATCAGGCAGAATGAAATACAACTACCAAAACGGCGCTCTCCGGAGAAAAGAAGAGAGGGTAGCACGATTAAACATTTTTGTTTTGCATTTGTGGGCAAGACAAGCGACAGCTTGTTCGTGATTCTGGTGTTCAGTTGGCCGGTGTCTTGTATTAATATCCGACTGTGACGCTGCATCTCGCTTACCATGTAGGGTTGTGCCGTGGTGTGCCATGGCGTGGTGGGAAAGGACGGGAGGAAAGAGGAAGCGAAAAATAGAAAACAGAAAAAAGGGAAGAGGAAGAGGGAAGAGGAAGAGGGAAGAAAGAGGAAAAAGGAAAAAGGAAAAAGAGGGCTAGCTTCTAGCGGAGACGACGATAACCATGGCATGTGTGGAATGTCAATAGTCCATGTTCTGGAAGGAGAAGAGAAGAGGACCATGTAGAAAAAGAAGGAAGCCCAACAAGTCAACGTGACACTGGAGATTCAGGCAAAAGAAAATATACATAGATAGTACGGAGTAGTATACGTATAGGGTAGGAGAGAAGGACAAGCAGACCAACAAAAACGTCCTTTGGCCGTCAAAGTAGGAGCCTGGTAAGAGGCGGAATGAAAAGTCGCATTGTTCTTTTCCATGGATCTTTTGTTGGCTGTCGAGCGGGATGAGAGTGGCCAGAGGGAAATGAGCATGAGAAAAAAGCTTGTACGGAAATGGCGGGAGGGATCCGGGGAGAGTACTCCGTAGAGTACAGAGGAACAAGGTTGGTTGCTACTCTGTAGCGAGCCGTGGGAGAGACTCCGTATGTACATACGAGTACGGAGTAGTATGACGGGCGGACCAGAAGCTTTGGAGCATTCCATTTAAGCGAGGGAGCCAAGAGGCGGCAAGCATGGTAACGAAATGACAACGGCAACTTGTACTTTGTAGCCTACTCTGTAGCTCTGATGTATTAGCCCCAAGGCAAGACCCGAATCTTGTCCTTGCAGGCCCGGATCGCAAAGTGTAAAAAAGGCATGGCACTGGAAGCAAGGAAGGATTACGCATGAAGAAGAGGGGGAAAAGAAGAAGAAAAAAAGGGGAAGAGAAAAAGAAAAAAAAGGAAAAAAAGAAAAAAGGAAGAAAAAAGGGAAAAAAAGAGATTACATGTCTTAGCCCTCTTCCGACCTTCCTTCATCCTACGCGCACACCCTTGCAGCAGCGCGTGATTCAGCCAATGAGGCCGACGAGACCGACAAGCACAGGGCGCAGGGGGCACGGGCAGAGACAAGAAGCGAGCAACTTCGGCCATGGTCTCTGGGTACAGAGTACGGCTCATGGCATCGTCAACAACATGGTATCACTTGAGCTGAACTGTCTCATGCTAAAGAGCCGAGCTGCACAATGTACTCGGATCCATGCAGGGCAGGCTCTTGGCGTTTCCTCCTGGTCGCGGAAACAACATCGGCATGTCTTGCCAGACGTCACAGACCAAGACCGCCAACAGCAACAGCCAAAACCAGCAGCAACAACCAGCAGCAACAACCAACAGCAACAACCAACAGCCAGGCCATAAGCAATATGCAGTGAGCAACGTGGAATAGATCAACAAGGTCGTATTGTGCCGCGGTTGCCCAGACGTGGTGGGGGCCATCGTGATGGCAACTGAAAAAGGAGAGAAAAGGCGCTGGATGAGATGTGAGCAGGAGTACTTTTTCCAATGTACCCATGCAGGAGTAGTACGGAGTCCTCCGTACTTCTTTTGCATAGCACTTTCTTCCCCAAGGTCAGTCAACTGTACTCGTACTCGTAATTACACAAGAATCGAGAGTTTGCAGCCAGAGGATCAGATCTCTCAAGAGTAGTGTAAATAGTCGGTGTGTCATCTTTTTTTAGGAAGCATTCTGCAGGGAGCGAAAAGAGGCAGCCCGCTTGCAGAGCCTTCGGGGCAATTGCTACGAGCCCGAGTTAATCTTACTGGGTACTGCTGCTGCGTACTCGTTTATTCTTGTATGGGTGGGCACTTCTCCGTATAGAGTATCCTTCCGGACGTGCAGCATGCAGTAAGCCGAGAGGACTGCATTTCTTGGTACATAGTATGATGATTAATCATAGTGTCATGCTACTCCGTACGGAGCAGACACGAATACTCGTGCGGAGTACTGCTGCAGCCCGGCGAATTGCTCTTTTTACTCTATGCAGTGTACGCGTTTCATTTCTGCCTGTCGCATCGATTCCTACATAGTACTATGTACATACATAGTAGCATATTCGTCTCCGGTATTCAACTGCCAAAACGACGCTGTGGTCGTACTAAGCTTTCATTGGATTTGGGGTACGTACTACGTAATGATCGTGGCGGTACAACTGCTGGTGCTGGTGTTTGGTGTTGGTGTTGGCTGGTACATAGACCCCTGAACACGATCGACAGGCACCTGCACCGAAAAAAGCAAGAAAAAGCGCCGGGAGGTCGAAATAATACGTATAGTGTACTTACGGGACGAGAAGAACGAAGGGCGGACAAGCCTCCGCTGCGTGGGTGACGAGCAAGCCGGCCAATTTAGTGGCCTGTTAGTGGCAGTTAGTGGCTAGCGGGTGAGAGGTTAGTGGTGAGCCGGCAGGGGGGTGGGTAGGGGGGTTCGTTTCAATAGTGAGTCCTGAAGAGTTTTTGGAAGCATTCTGCGAGTGCCGTTGCAGCGCGGCGTAGCATTCAGACTTTGAGTACGGAGTACTCGTAGTACTCCGTATACTATGTACTACTCTGACGCAGCGTACTCGTCCTCATGGTCTTTATAGTCTTTCAGTTTATGCTCTTTGCTCGTATGAGCTGGCAGCTCACCACGGGTTTGGCATCATCTCATCCCACTACTAAGCGAGACCAGGCTGGAAAACTGGCTCTGGCTCCGATAGGCTGCGGAGTATACGTACTCGTCGGCTCACTGGCTGTCTGTCTCCCTGCTCGTACTATGTATCAAGTTGGACGGGGAAGCGGAAAGGATACCGCGAGGTACTCTGTACAGTTGTACTGGCCGTGCACTCTTCTATGTACTATGTACGCAGTAACTCCCCGTACACCTCGTCCTCGTACTCGTACTTGTCCTCGTACTTGGAGGGGCGGGTGCCCAGCCAATGTCTAATGATGCTTCTGATCTTAAGATCCAGGTGCATCCTCCCGGCGCCCAATTGTGACGGATGGACATGCCGGGGGGGGCAGGCAGTGAACTCGTGGCCACACGGAAAAAAGTCAGCTGTGCTCGTACTGGTGTACTTTTTCTGTACTTGTACTCGGCATACACTCTGAATCCGAGCCAGAAAATCATACCAGTGAATACGAGAGTTACACACACCAGCGCTCAACGCAGACGAGACCGTTTGACGGGCCATTCTTTTACTCTGTCTCGGGAAGAGCGTGTCTGACTGTCCTCTCGCCCTATGCCCTGTTATTTCGGCGTAGAACTACCATGTATGTAGCTTGAATGCGTACTCCTTTGCGCTGCATGCCGGATGCGTTGCCTGTGGCAGAGGTCTGAAAGTACGGAGTATGACAAATACGCGCCTGGACCACACATGCCGTGTCTTGTGTGTGTTGAGCGATTACGAGAGAGGAGGGAGGAGGGAGGAGAGCAGGAAATATGTGAGCGCCATGAAAGCGACAGTATACTCGTACATACATAGTACAGCGGACCGTCAGGGTGCTGCGAGTGGAGAAGGTGCATGTACAGAGTACAGATGGACGCTGGGTGTGAGCACAGCGTGTGAGCGCTGCCGAAAGGGGCAGCAGACGACCAGTGGCGATCGGCAAGAGGATTGCAGTTGGCCGCATGTATACCGCATACGGCTTGAATTCTCCGGGCAGGCCAGTCTACTGCAGCGAGAAAGGGGCTGCTTACAGAAGAGGAAGGCAAACATACCTGGCCGATGAGCTGTGCACGAGCAGATGCACTTTTTTTTTATACCAGCAGTCCATGAGTACGAGTACGTTGATACATTCTCCGTACTCGTAAGGAACGGGTACTCGTATGTACATGGTATCCAAGAATCCCAGATCATGGTCGCGTCTTTTAAGTTTATACGGAGCAGAAAGCGAAATAACATGTCCAGTTTATTTTTTCTGCTTTCACCCCCCCCCCCCCCCTCTCTCTCTCTCTCCCTCTCTTCTCTCTTCCTCTCTCCCCCTCCCCCTCCTCCATTTCTCCTGGTACAGCCGACCTGGTAATGTATGAGTACAGAGTACAGAGTACGCACATCTCTGTACCGCGTAAACCTAAACCTGGCACATCGACAGCGTACTCCCCAAGAGAACCGAACCAGAGACCCCCCCCCCAGGATATACACCCCCTACTAAGTATAGAGTACCGCTGTACCTGCGGGTACGCCGTACCTACGAGTACAGAGTACAAGTGACAGAGTACACGGCAACTCGTACTCGTAACGCTGTACATAAAAGAGATACCATCGCACTTTTGTGCCGGGCAAAAAAAAAAGAGAAGGTCCTTCTCGATCGGTCTGCCTTCTGCCTCGCTTCTGCATTTCTTCGACACCGTCTAGGGCCGCCCGCCACGCCATTCAGCAAAACAGAGGGCCGTGAGAAACACTGGGAGTGGTCCCCCAGAGACAGGACTAGGAGCAGCGGGACGTGGTGTAGGATTGGTGGCGAGAATCTTCAGCCGGACGGCCTCGGAGGCAAAAAAGAGGGCAAGCGAGAGCAAAAAGGGCAAGCGAGAAAAAAAGGGCAAGCGAAGCTGACAGCAAGATACTGGTGAGCCGGACGAGAGAGAGAGAGAGCGCGGTACAGGGAAAGGAGGGGGACAGACGACAAGGGGGCAGCCAGTAGACAAGACAGCCCAACGAGCCTGCAGCAGGAGGCTGTGAAACGATCACGCAGCCGCACGAGGGAGTGAGGAGAAAAAAAGAGAAAAGGCGAAAGGAGAGACGGAAAGAAGGGAAAGAAGGGAAGCAAAAAGGAAAGATTGGGGCGAAAGGCGCAGGGGAAAAAAAAGGCGCCAGAGGGCCGTCGGCCACCCGGATTTCAGATTTCAGATTTCAGGACAGCATTTCAGCATTTCCGCCTTTCCGCCTTTCCACACATTTCAGCAGCAGCCATTCAGGTGTGGCCGTCTCGTCCCCGTCTCGTCCCAACAGACACGCTCTCTCTTCTGCGCGTCCCCTGCAGCCGCTTCCCCAGATCTGGTCTCCCAGCTCGGCCATGTACAGACAGTCTCGATGAGTGCAGCTGGCATCGAGCACCGCCTGCACCGCCTGCACCAAGACGTCTCGCTCAGCTGGGCTGCTGGTATTTTACCACGTCCTCGGCCGTCGTCTCACGGCCGCCGCCTGAGGGCCTCCCAGGCTCTGTTACCGCCTCTCTCAGTCCTGTCTGCCCATTCTGTTCATTCTCCCCATTCTGACCCTTCTCTGCCTCCTGTACCTTTTGTCGTCCGTTCTCATCCCTCACCCGTCTCACCCATGGAGAACAGCAGTGACGACTCCGTCTCACTGCGCGCGTCATCGCATGCGGCGTCTTCTCACCAGCGTCATCAATATCAACATCCACCTCATCCACCTCAACAACCTCAATCTCAACCGCTGCCACCCCAACCACCACCACAACTGCAGCAGCTACCACCGTACTCGGCACGCTACCTTCCACCCATTCACTTTGGCCCCGATGACAGCCATGATCCCTACCGGCCACCACAGCACCCACAGAAACTACAGCAACCACAGCACACTCCGCCCACCGCCCCGTTTCCCTCCTATGAGAGCCGTCACTGGCCACCGCCACCACCACCACCACCGCCTCGTCCGTACATGGCCAGTCAGCCGCCAGGACCCAGACCAGCACCTTCCGGCCGGCCAGGACCGCCCAGAACGCCCGGCTCGCCCACCATGTCTGGCGCCAGCAGCCTCGGCGCCTACCCGGGCTCGCCCTCCTATCCAGCAGGCCACGGCTACGGTCACGGCTATCCGCAGCACAACCCCTACGACGACAGCCACGGCAGTGCGGGCGGAAGCCCGACCAGTGCCGGCCGCATCTCCAGCGCCGGCATCTCCGGCTCCAGCTCTCGGCCGGTTCCTCTCAGTGCAATCCTGCACGATCCGCCGTCACACCTGCCCGGAATGCGGGCACCCGACGCCCTCGAGCCGCTGCCACCGTACGACCACAGGAACCGCCTGCCTGAGCCGCTGCATCCGTCTCCTACGAGCACGCGATCCTTCATGCAGTCGATGCCGTCCTACGGCACAGGTCCTGCCGTGCCCTCGCCCTATGCGACGCCAGAGCAGCAAGCAGCCGTTCATGGCTACCGGCTGCCGACACTGGGTCTCAATTCCATCACCCGACACAAAAAGGTATTTTTTTGCTTCTTCTTCTGTTCTGCTTTTCCAACTGACAAATTAGGAAATCAAACGGCGGACGAAAACGGGCTGCATGACGTGCCGTCTTCGCAGAATCAAGGTAGGCATTGCATTGCTTCTGTCTCCCTGTAGTGTCACTGTTTTGTCCCCTCTCCTTCCTCTGCTCGGCTCTCTCTCTCTCTCTCTCTGTCGGCTCGGTGGCATCGTCACATGTCTCCACAGCAGCCATCACGGTCCATCGTTCATGCTGGACAGCGGCTAGACAGCAAGCTAGACAGCTAGACAGCAGCTAGACAGCCATCACTGCACTAATTTAAGACCCTTTGCCCGCTGTCATGTCCACCACGCTATTCCGCCGGCTATTCCACCGTTTCCACAGGCTATTCCACAGGCTATTCCAGGCTATTCCAGGCTACCCTAGCGCCCTTCGCTTGTCTGCCCCGCCGAACCCGCCAAGATCATCACTCTGCTTACCCCACTAAAACGTTGTCTTTTTGTCCTTTTTTTTTTTCTTTTTCCGTCTTTTTTGTCTCTCTTTTTCAACATTCCCTTTTCTCTCTCCCTCTAACGCTTCCAGTGCGACGAGACTCGTCCGACGTGCAACAACTGCAAAAAGTCCAAGCGCAACTGTGCCGGATACGATCCCTCTCTGCCGCCTCCGCCTCCGGCCGCCGGTCCGTCCTCGTCTCTCCTCTCGCCCACCTCTCTCGCCTCTCCCAAATCCTCCCTCTTCTCTCCCGGCTCCCTGCCCAGAAAGAGCTCCTCGACCGCCCCCGCCCCCCTGCACATCTCGCCCGTCGCGGCCGCTGCCAAAGCCGCTGCCGCTGCCGCTACGGCCAGCACTGCTTCGACTCTCGCCGCCGTCCGGTCTCCTTCAGCCCTTGCCGCGCCGCATACCACCACCGCCTCCGCCTCCTCCTCTTCCTCCTCGCCGGCCCGGCCGTGCATGCCAAGCATCTACACAACGACCACTCCCTCCACCCTCTCTTCTCCCAGCCGGGCCTCGCTCTCTGCCGCCACCATTGCCGAATACCCAGCCGCCTATACGGATTGGGGGGCCTCTGGAATGGTCTACAAAGGTCTGTCTGGCCTCGTTCTTTGTCTTGTGCTTCTTTTTCTTTCTTTTTTTTCTTTTTTTTTTCTTCCGTTTCCTCTGGCGCTTTCTGACCCATAGTAGACGGCAGCGCTGACAGGTTCTATAGCCATGATCAAGGTCGATGAGATTGCGGCGCTGGCCGAACCGTCGCCCGTCCTCCTGGCCACCCAGCCCTCGCGCGAGATGCTCGACGACATTGTGACGCTGTACTTTGACATTTACGTGCCCGGCCTGCAGAGCTTCTTCGAGACGACCTGGTTCAACTTTCAGGCCCACGGCTCCACCACCATCAGCACGCTGCTCAACAATGCCAGCCTCGTCGGGCTGCTCGCCACCTTTCTCCACTATTCCCGCGCCGACGCCAGCCATGACCCCCACGACATGGCCGTCGCCTCGGCCATGGAGCCGCGCATCGTGTGGGCCCTCGCCAGCATGGCCTACTCGACACCGTCCACGCTCAAGCTGCCGAGCGACGAGCCGGTGGCCCCCGACGACGCCACCGAGGCGCGCAACCGCGTCGCCGTCATCGACGCCCTGCTCTCGGGCGGCTGCGTGCGCACGAACCCGTGCGTGCCACCACGCTCGACAGGCAACCCCGAGATCCACCGCCAGCAGCAGTTTTGGTGGTGGCTGGCCGAGTACCTGCGGCTGCAAGACGAGGCCGACCTCGCCAACACGCCCGGCAACAACCTGCCACGCATGCGCGAGCACGCCCTGCGGCAGATGCGCAGCTTCCTCGACAACCTCGAGAACCGTGACGTCATCTACTCGATTGCCATCCTGCGCGACCTCGCACCGCGGTACCCGACGGCGAGTGACGTGGTCGTGCCGCCCGGCCACGAAGACGAGAGCGACCCGCGTATCAAGCTGGCCATGGCGACCGAGTTTGTGCGCCGCGAGTCACAGAACCCGGGCGGCATGACGAATGTGGTGCGGCGATTTGCCGAGCTCGGTCTTCGGGCTTTTATTCAGCCGGGTCACAATGTCCGGCGATGACGGCCGCCTCCGTTTTTTTGTTCTTGTTCTTCTTGTTCTTTTTCTTGTTTTACTTTTAAAATCTGGGTTCTCTGTACATATATGACGACTTTTATGATACGTCCATCTTGTCCATTGTTTTGTATTTCTACATTTCAGCATGGGAGTGGCTGGACAAAAAAGCTTGCTACTTTTTGACGATTCTCTTGGTTGGCAATAGAGTCTTTTTTTTTTCTTTTGCTTTTGACTCCTTCTTTCTCCTTTCGCTTACTCTTCTACTCTTGTTCTTTTGTACGGTATATTCTCTGGGTTGGGTCTATGGGTGGGCGGTAATAGTTGACCATTTGACATGGCAGGTGAATAAAGAATAAATGGATTCTGGACTGGTTATTAGCGTCTGGTGTGCTATGAATAGCCGCTCTCGGCGTTCTCGGCCTATTCATGCGGTCTGCTCAGGGGGCTTATCCGAGGCCGGCGGACGATTTCCGGAGCCAAGTGAGGGGATCTCCAAACTAATTCCGCACGGGCTTGCCTGTCTATAATTGCCAACGTCTGCCCATGGTATCTTGTAATGTCTGCGTCTCACCTCGCCGCTTCTCTCTCGGCTCGATCTGGCCTGCTGCGCCAGAGCTCTGCCACGACGCTTATCCGGAAAAACGTTCCCCTGCAGCGACTGCGTCAGATCCAGCGACACACCATGTCGAGCGGCTCGACCAGCAGACCAAAGGTCCTCTTGCTAGGACGCATTTCACAGTACGTACAGGCTGTCCGTGCACACAAGCACACAAGCACACAAGAACGAGCCACCGTCCGACTGACTCGTGCAGTGCCACCGAGGCCTGGGAGGCGCTGGCCCGCATAGCCGACGTCGTCGTGCCCCGGGCCCAGAACCGGGCCGAGTTTGTCGCCGAGTGCCGGGCCGGCGCTCTCGACGGCGTCGTCGCCGCCTACCGCACGGTGGCCTCGGTGGCCCAGACGGGCCGCTGGGACGCCGAGCTCGTCCCCGTGCTGCCCCCGTCGCTGCGCTTTGTCTGCCACAACGGCGCCGGCTACGACCAGATCGACGTGGCGCCCTGCACGGCACGTGACCTGCGCGTGTCCCACACGCCCAAGGCCGTCGACGAGGCGACGGCCGACCTGCACCTCTTTCTGCTGCTCGGCGCCCTGCGCAACCTGGCCCCCGTCATGGCGACCCTGCGGCAGGGGCTCTGGCGGGGGCCGGCCGCCCAAAACCCAGACGGCAGCACCTCGGACCAGATCCCGTCACTGCTGGGCCACGACCCGCGCGGCAAGGTCCTCGGCGTGCTCGGCCTCGGCGGCATCGGCAGCACCGTGGCCAGAAAGGCGCACGAGGCCTTTGGCATGCGCGTCCGCTACTACAACCGGCGGCGGCGGCCGGCCGCCGAAGAGCAAGCGGCCGGCGAGGCGGCCTATGTCGACTTTGACACGCTGCTGGCCGAGTCAGACGTGCTGAGCGTCAACGTGCCGCTCAATGCGCAGACGCGGCACCTGCTGGGGCCGGCCGAGTTTGCGCGCATGAAGCGGGGCATCGTGGTGGTCAACACGGCGCGTGGGGCGGTGCTGGACGAGGCGGCGCTGGTGGACGCGCTGGCCTCGGGCCAGGTGGCCGCCGCCGGTCTGGACGTGTTTGAGCACGAGCCGGAGATCCATCCGGGGCTGCTGGCGAGCGACCGGGTGCTGATGGTGCCGCACATGGGCACGGCGACGGTGGAGACGGAGAAGAAGATGGAGGAGCAGGCGATTGCCAATGTGCGGGCGGCCGTCGAGACGGGGCGGCTCCTGCATGCCGTTCCCGAGCAGGCAACTCTGTAGAGGAGAGGTTATAGAGAGTAGTAGAGTAGTAGAGTAAGTAGTAGAGAAGTTATATAGAGGTTAGACTAGAGGAAAGCACGCCTATTGGCTAGAATTGGACCCACTTGACCTGTTTCTTTGAACGTTCTTCTGAATTTGGCCACCCCCAACTGGACACCACTTTTCGACAGCAGCTTCCCTGTCTGTCTGAACAGGCACGACCTCGCCCTCTGCCACCGTGGCCAACCTCTTCTGGTCCTCCTCCCAGCCGGCAGCCCCGGCTGCTCCGCCACCCACCCGAGACGGGCCCTTGCCTGCCATGGCCTCGCATCCAGAGCATCCCGAGCTGACTCGGCAGTTTTGCTTCTCTACCGTCTTTTTACGAGGTAGGAGGGACCACTCGATCTTTTTTGAAGAGGGACATACTGACTGGCAGACTTTCTCCGGCTCTCCCGCGCTGTCGATGACACCATCACGCAGCACCTCAACGCTCTCGTCATGCCCTCGCGGGCCGGCTTCGACCCCGGCTCGACGGCGACCAAGACCCACTACTCGCCCTCTTCTACGATCTCCTCGTTTTCTTCCGTCTCTTCGACCTCGTCACGCGCGCCCCCCCTCTCCGCCTGCCGGTCCTTTCGCGACACGGTGCTCTTTCCAGCGTGGCAGTCTCGTGAGGACGTCATCCGATACTGCGAGACGGTCGTGCAGGCCCAGCAGGAAGCAGCAGACCTAGAAAAAGGCCAGCAAGACCAAAACCAACTAGACCCCCGGGACCCCCGGGACCCCCGGGACCCGCGGCTCACCGAACGCTACGACCCCTACATTCGCCGTCGCCGCTTTGCCGAGGTTGAGCCCGAGACCGACCGCCTGGCCGCTCTCCTGCGCCAGGAGCGTAGCGTCGAGTCTATCGTGCGAGCGCGGTCGTGGGATGTGCTGCGGGGGCGCTGTGGAGCTGGTGTGGCCGAGGGGGATGAGGCCGGCTGGGAAAAGGCTCTGGAGCGCTGGCGGAGGCGATGAGGCGTGGAGGAGGGGAGAGAAGAATGGAGAGAGAGAGAGCCGGAACGGCACAAAGGCACGGCTTGCCCGCCCTTGTTTAGCCCTGTAAACAGTACCCAACTCATAATTGTAATAGTAGACAAAAGAATCCAACTGCATACACATCATTGGTCAAAAGACAAGCATGTGTACAGTGTAGAGTATGAGTACGTACAGTTCTGCACATGGAGAACAAGGGAGGCCACGCAACACTGATGATGCCTTTTGGAAAAAAACAGGATTTCAGATCCATGAAACCAGTACGAATGTGTATCCCCATTCTTTGGCCAGTTCGTCTGCTGTTTTTCTTCTTCCTTTACTCATCAAATATCTTCTTCAGAGGATTGATATACAAGGTATGATGTTTTCTCTTTTATTTTCTTTTCTCTTGCCTTTTGTATTTCAACATGATGACAATCTATGACTTTATTCCATGGCTATGAGAATTTCATGATTCCTACATACCATCTCTTTTGTCTGATACCTTGTTTTCAGCATTTTATACTTTGTACACTGGGATTTGCACATGTTCATTTCGTTAAGCCTCTAGGAAATTTAGTATCAACATCGTCTAGTAGTAATTTAGTTTTTGAATACTGTCAGTTGAGAGTCTGCATCTCCATCGTAAAGTAAATCATGACCTCTTTTTGGTCTCACGTGACATCTCCAGTCTGAAAATGCTCCGTGTAGCTTCTGCAACCAGAAAACGACACTGAAAATACGGGCTCTTCAGATGAGACACAGGAACAGGATTAGCCCTGAATTCATCCACTCTTTGCCAAAACCGACCTGGCTGACAAGCAGTGCTGTATCACGTGGGGTATATTTAGAGACCCAGTTTTCCTGCCCGCACTGGAACAACCCGCCTCCGACGAAGCTCCCAGAGTAGAAGCCGCAAAAATCCCACCAAAAATCCCACTACCCGCAGCATCACCACCTCGTTGCGCTCGACCACGACCGATTGGCGTTCCCCCTCCCCCGCCAGTGTGCACTTTTTTTCCGGGCTGTCCACCGCTCCTCTTGCTGCCCTGCCCTACCCATCGCAGAAGCCTCTTGCGTGGTTCGTCTTCCCAGTCTCGTGCTCTTCCCCCCTCTTTTTCCTCTTACCGTTTCTTCAGCTCCGTTTTGAGTCTGTTCACTGCTGGGCAATTCATCGTCCACCTCGCCTGTTTTTTTTTTCTTTTCTTTCTCTTCTTTTTTCTCTCTTCTTTTTTTTCTCTCTTCTTTTCTCTTCTTGTCTCTTCTGTCCTCCTCTGCCCTCTGCCCTGTGAGCATCCTCGGCCTCGATGCCTCAACCACTCAGCACACGCGATGCCAACCTGTTTCGGCAGCTCATCCGCAACTATGAGGAGAAGCAGTACAAGCGCGGCATCAAGGCTGCCGACCAGATCCTCAAGAAGAACCCGCGGCACGGCGACACCATGGCCATGAAGGCCCTCATCCTCAACGGACAGGGCAAGACCGACGAGGCCTTTGCGCTCGGCAAGGAGGCCCTGACGGTGGACATGAAGTCGCACATTTGCTGGCACGTCTACGGCCTGCTCTACCGCGCCAACAAGAACTTTGAAGAGGCCATCAAGGCCTACAAGTTTGCCCTGCGTCTCGAGCCCGAGTCGCCCCAGATCCAGCGCGACCTCGCCATCCTGCAGATCCAGATGCGCGACTACGCCGGCTACATCCAGAGCCGCCACGCCATGCTGCAGGCCCGCTCGCAGCCCCGCCAGAACTGGACCGCCCTCGCCATTGCCCACCACCTGTCTGGCAACCTGGCCGAGGCCGAGCGCATCCTGACCATGTACGAGGACACGCTCAAGAACCCGCCACCGCGCTCCGACATTGAACACTCCGAGGCCATCCTGTACAAGAACGCCATCATTGCCGAGACCGGCGACTTCCAGCGCGCGCTCGACCACCTCGAGGAGGCCGCCGCCGACCGCGCCGTCGACCGCCTCGCCGTCCTCGAGTGCCGCGCCAAGTATCTTACCAAGCTCGGACCTGACCGCCAAGCCGATGCCGCCGCCGCCTGGCGTGCGCTGATCGACCGGAACCCCGACTACTCCAAGTACTACACCGGCCTGCTCGAGTCGCTCGGCCTGCTGGCGGACGACAGCGCCGACAACATCGCGGCCCGGCTGGCCGTCCCGGACGCGTATGCGACAAAGTATGCGCGGAGTGATGCCTCTCGCCGACTGCCACTGGATTTTCTCTCGGGTGAGCTGCCTCTCTTCTGTCCACTTGTTTACTTTACTCTCCTCCGTGCCTCTTCACAGCCCATGCTAACTGCTTTTTCTAAAGGCGCCCAATTCAAGGAACGAGCACAGCAATATGTGTACCCCCGACTCGACCGCGGTATCCCCTCGCTCTTTGCCAACATCAAGCACCTCTACGCGGACCAGTTCAAGAAGGAGACCCTGGCGGCTCTGGTAGCGGAGTACCTGGCGGCCCAGACGACGGATGCGAGCAGCGATGCGTCCAAGGGCGAGGGTGCGGCGCTGTACTTTTTGGCGCAGCACTACAACTACTTCCGCAGTCGGGACCTGGACAAGGCGGACCAGTACTGTGACCGGGCCATTGCGCTCGACGGCCGCAGCGTGGACTTTCAGATGACCAAGGCACGGATATTCAAGCACCGCGGCGAGCTGCAAAAGGCGGCCGACGCCATGGACGAGGCACGCCTGCTCGACAAGAGCGACCGCTACATCAACAGCAAGGCGGCCAAGTACCGGCTGCGCAACAACGAGAACGAGGAGGCCCTCAAGACGATGGGCCTCTTTACGCGGCCCGAGGCGTCGTCAGACCCGCTGGCCGACCTGCTGGAGATGCAGTGCGTCTGGTACCTGACCGAGGATGGCGAGGCCTGGGCGCGGCGAGGCAACGAGGGCCTGGCTCTCAAGCGCTTCCACGCCGTCAGCAACATCTTTGACATTTGGCAGGAGGACCAGTTCGACTTCCACGCCTTTTCGCTGCGCAAGGGCATGATCCGCTCGTACATTGACCTCGTGCGCTGGGAGGACAGGATACGCGAGCACCCCTTTTTCACGAGGGCGGCCCTGGATGCGGCTCGCCTGTACGTGGACAAGTACAACAAGAGCAGCGCCGGAACCGCCAACGGCACAGCGGCCAGCGCGGCCAGCGGCACCAACGGCACCAACGGCACAGCCAAGACGGACGAGGAGGCGCTGGCCGATGCGTCGGAGAAGAAAAAGGCAGCCAAGAAGGCAAAGAAGGATGCACAGCGGGCCGAGAAGGAGGCGGCCGAGAAGGCGGCCAAGCAGGACCCGAACAAGGGCAAGGCCGCGACGGATGCCGAGGGCGAGGCGAAGAAGAAGGACGAGGACCCGCTGGGACTCAAGCTGGCGGCCACGACGGACCCGCTGGGCGAGGCCACCAAGTTTATTGCGCCGGTGCTGCAGTACAGCCCCAAGAGCCTCGAGGCCCAGCTGGTCGGCTTTGACGTGTACCTGCGGCGGAGTACGTATAACCTGGAGAGAGAGAACAAGTACGATTTTTGCAGACGTTTTTGCTGACTTTTTTTCTTCTTTTTTACTAGACAAGCTCCTCTTGGCGTTGCGGTGCCTCAAAGCAGCCCGGGCTCTGGACGAGGACAGCGACGAGGTGGAGAAGCGGATAGACGACCTGCGCGAGACTCTGGGCGCCACGGACCTTTCCAAGCTGCCGCCCAAGGTCCTGGAGGTCCTCAAGGCCGAGTTCAGGCCGTAGAAAGAACGGGAGGGGAATAAAAAAAAGAAGGGTGTCGATGCTTATACTTTTTTGTCAAGATAGCATGGGAAGGGTTGTATTTAGGCTTGCTGGCCTGTGTTTTTCTAGCCTGTAGAAAACCTGTTCGTGGAGTTTCAACTTCATTGTAAGTATAACAGCCAAGACGATCGATAAAAAAGACAAAAAGGGGGGAGGGGGGGTGCAGGAAAAAGAAAAGAGAGGAAAAGTTGATACATTGTTCAAAGCCAAATGAAAATAGGATTATCAGAATGTGCATTGAAAAAAAAAAGTTTCGACTGAGAATCGAACAGACATGCATCACAGTGCCAATTGTTCTGTTCTGTGCATCGTGGCTTCCCAAAAGGGCCTCTAGCCGCACATTTTGGTGCATGCTTTACATAGCTGGATGACACTATTACCTTCCAAACAGACAAGAAAGGACACTTTGGCCGAGTGGTCACAGCAAAGAAAGAAATTTCCCTCTCCTGCCTCTACTGACCAGTCCAACCAACAGGATACTATTTCACAGTACGATGTTTCAACATTACGAACTATACACGGCCACCTGATCAAGCGCCATCTTTCCGTCGCACATCTAACTCATCTATAGCCATTCTAGCCATCTTCGGCGATAATTGCGGATGTTCGGATGACTGACGAAAACGACTCACCAACAAACTCCATCATAACCAACAGCACTATCAACCTACGACACAAGACCCTGCGCCTCACTCCGATTCGAGGACAACAATCTACGGTCCACAATTGTACGCACGCTTACAATCATGAACGACAGATTCACACCCCCCTAACCTCCTAACCAGCAGCAAACAGCCTAGACATACCCAGCACATCATTACAGTGCACATATATACAGTATGAGCTTCGGAACTGTAGGTTCGGGCTAACAGGGGGAAAGGGGATGTTCGTTGGGTGCTAAAATCTGGGAAAAGCAAAGGTGAGTTCCTTCCCACCTGAGCCAAAGTGTCCTTTCATTTTTTTTTCTATTTTTTTTGTTATACAGAGTAGTTGCACGATGCACGGCGCAGAGTATATACAAGTACAGCCTCGTTAGCTCCACCTAAATGGACCCACAAATAAACCTTGCGGAATTTTTTCATTCATCGACTTTTTTACTTTTTTTTTTTTTCTCTTTTCTCTTCTCTGCTTCTTTCTGCAACTCTTTCAGAACGGCCACTTTTCCGTTCCAGATCAAAGAGACCAGTCACCATGGCGACCGTCGGGGCTTCTATGCCTTTTATCAAGACACTGGCTGCCAGCGGTAAGCAACAGCTCGCATGATCGTCTGCGAAGAAAAAAAGCAATTTCTTCACCTCTTTTTTTTTTTTTTTTTTTTGCTTTCTCGTACTGACCGCCGCGCGAACAGACAGTCGAGCCCGCACCAAGGCACTGGACACGCTCAAGGCCTTTCTCAGCACCAAGTACGGCCACACCTCTGCGCGCATGAGCTACAAGGAGGCACACACAATGTGGGCCGGGCTGTACTATGCGCTCTGGATGACGGACCGAGCGCCGGCACAGCACCGGCTGTGTGACGAGCTCGGCGGTCTTGCGGCGGCAGTCGGGCTGTCGGATGCGTCCATGGCCATGTGGTTCCGGGCCTTTTGGGAGGTCATGTCGCGCGAGTGGACGACGAGCATTGATGTGCTGCGGATGGACAAGTTTATGGCGCTCGTGCGGCGGGTGCTCAAGGGGCAGCTGGCGTGGATGGGGCAGGTGGCCGAGAAGACGACGGAGAGGGAGAGCCATGCGAGCAGAGAAAACAGGAAGAACAGGAAAAACAAGAGGAGTGCAGAGAACGCCAAGGCCGACGGTGGTGCTGCAGCCTTGGCCGCCGGCCTGGCGCTGCTGGCGGAATGGCCGCTGAATGTGGAGGCGGAAATGACGATTGATGTGGACGGGGGCGACGGCAGGAACGGCGACAGCGACAATGAGGGCGATGACGGCAGCGACAGCGACGAGCGGCCGGCCAAGAGGGCCAAGAGGGCGGACCCGACCAGCACGACGAGAAAGGAGAAGAAAGAAGAGAAGGCCAAGAGGGCGATACGCATTCCCGTGGGCCTGACGGCGCACGTGCTGGACATTTGGGTCGACGAGGTGGAGCGGCTGGGCCTGCTGCCGACAGAGGAGGGCAAGGAGGGTAAGGAGGGCAAGAAGGACAGAGAAGACACGGGTGACAAAAAGGACGGCAGCAAGGACAGCACCGTGGACGAGGACAGCCTCGTCTTCCGGGTCAACGAGCTCGTCCAGGCGCTGGCGGCCAAGACGGCAGCGCCGGCTGTGCGGAAGCATGCCAAGGAGGCGCTGGAGGACGAGCGGCTGCCGTGGAACCGCAAGGACAGCGAGGACAAGGATGAGAAGGGCGAGGGCGACAATGACGAGAACGATGACGAGCCTGATCAGGGGGGCGACTGGGACGGGTTTCAGGATTAAGAGTTTACATTCGTTTTTCTATTTTTCTGTATTTCTGTGCATTTCAGACAAAACGAGCAAGTATGATACAACAGGTAAATTGGAAACAGGTACTAAAAAGCTGATATCGAAATCATTGGTCAGGTCTATAACATGTCAAACGTATGCAGAAATGCAAAGGGTTGCTCTACTCTTTCAGCCTCTCACACTCTCTTGTACTATTCTAACCAAGACGAGAAATAAAAAAAGAAAAAAGAAATGATCATCTCCTGGGTATCATCCACCTCCTCTCCAGCCACTATCTTGCCGATCATGCGTGCATGCGCTCGGCCACCGTCACCTTGTCCCAGTCGCGGGGTCCGGGCGCCTCGTAGCCGTCGGCACGCTTGGCAATGACGCGGCCCAGGCCGCGGTGGACTTCGGCCTGGAAGGGGGCAAAGTCGATGCGCTCTCCGTCGATGCTAATGTAGCCGCTGCGCTGGTTGCGCGGCACGAGACGGTAGCCGGCAATCTTGCGGTACCGCACGAGCGGGTTGTCAAAGAAGTGGCCGTTCTCAACCGACGTGATCATGCCGAGCGATTTGTGCAGGGGAATGTCGCCGTTGATGGTGACGAGGTCGACGAGGCCGTCGTTCATCAGGGCGGCCGAGAAAAAGTTGGCATCGGGAGCCATGTAGGCCATCTGCTGGTCAGTCTACTCTCCTCGTCTTTTGGTCTTCTGGTCTACTCACATTTCCACAGTAAAAGTTGCCCATCTTGTCTTCAGGCACAAACTCCCAGCCCTCGGGAAGCTTGTCGTTGACCGTGCCATACCGCAAGGGCGGCAGACTGTCGTCGGCAGCCGAGCCGGCGCTGTCACTGGTGCTGGCCGTGTCGTGGATGCTTGTGTCGAGTGTGCTAGCGGCCGTCGTCGTCGTGGCCGTGGCCGTTGTGGCTGTCGTGGCCGTCGTCGTCGTCGTGGCATCCGTCACTTCAGACGCCAGCTGGGAGCGTTCGTGCCGAATGAGGCTCTGCGGTGGCTTCTGCAGACTCTTGTCGTCTTGGAGACGGCGCTGGGAGTAGTGAGCGCGGACGTCGTCCTTGTGGTCAATCTCGACCTTGACGGCCAGGTCGCAGGGGTAGACACGGCGGGCCATGAAGCGCTGCAAGAAGCCCCAGGTGAAGCGAGCCTCGCCCATCCAGCGCAGGTGCTCGGTGGCGAGGTCGGCCTCGGCCACGATGCCGACGGCCTGGCTGAGGAAGCTGAGGATGCGGCGGTCGCCCTGGGTGATGCTGACGAGGTCGAGCGGGGCGACGACGCCCTTGACAATGGCCAGGGCCGCGAGGCTGGCGCGGTGTGTGCCGTAGAGGTTACAGGCCATGGCGTTGCCGCTGCCGCAGGGGATGTGGGCCACGGCGAGGCGAGAGAGGGCGCGGCGGGCATCGGGCCGCTTGCCGAGGCCGTTGAAGACCTCGTGGGCCAGGCCGTCGCCGGAGCAGGGCACGACAATGTCGTACTTGTCCATGTCGAGCTCCTGGCAGAGGACGGTGGCCTGGCCCGAGTAGGTCGTGGTGACGACGGTGAGGTCCATACGGGCGGCGGCAAAGATGGGCTGCACCTGCGTCTCCCACTTGCGCAAGGCGCCGCCGGGTCCGGCGTGGGGGTTGACCAGCACGTAGGCGCGCCGCCGCATGGGCACATCGGGCTCGTAGGCCCGGGCCCGCAGCAGCTCGGCCCAGCCGGCGGCTTCTTCGGGGGTAGGCCGGTCGGGGCCCTGGGTCAAGGAGACGATGAGCTGGGCGGCCTGCAGCCGGGTCTTGGCCGGGCGGTCGGCATAGTCGATGACGAGCCGTTTGAGAGTCTTGTCGGCTGGATCGGCGGCCACTTCGGCCCAGAGGACGTTGTACAGCGGAATCGACCGGCGATAGAGCGAGGTGCTGCCTAGTATGAGTCAGCCTATAATGTCTTCTTTTTCTTCCGATTTTCCCGCCCTCTTTTCCACTTCCCCCGACTCCACCAGAAAAGCAAACAGGTTGCTCTTACTAGTGAGGCCAAGATCGCACGTACGCCTATTCTTTTTCCGCTTTTCTTTATCTGCCAATCGTCAGCAGGCAAATTCACAGAGGCGATAGGGAAGGATTCCACACCAATGAGAGCACGGGAAGCGGCAGGGGTACAGAGACTAGGATGCACATACCAATGACGACCAATGTATCCTTTTGAATATCAAAGTCGTGCGTGTCGAGCTTGAGGATGTTGAGGACGTTCTTGTCAAAAGAGACGGCCAAGGAGTGGCGGTTGGCGGCACGTGCCGCCGACGCTTCCGAGGAAGCCGAGGCAGACACGGACAGCAGCGGCGAGGTGGACTTGGGGACGGACAGGAGAGAAGGATTCGGGTCTGCCGGGGTCGCGTCAGTCGCATGCGTCGCATGCGTCGCGTCTGCAGCGTCAGCAGCATCGGCAGCATCGGCCGGTTCGGCGGGGGGAGCCTCGACGACAGGTTCGGGTGGAGGCGTAGGCAGCGTGGCTGTCTCGGTCTTGGCAGCCTCGGCAGAGGCCGCCGCTTCTGAAGTTGCCGTGGTCGTCATGGCAGATGGACGGCGAGTGAAAAAAAAAAAGGGGGACTCTGAAAAGCCGAAGTCGGCCAAAAAGGGGGTAAATATGCTATTGCTGACAAAGACGTCCTGTAGGAATTGGGCTGGCAGCTGGTCGTCGCATCTTTGGGCGCGAGACGAACAGAGCAAATAGACAAAACAGAAGGAGAGATCAGAAGAGGAGAAGAGAGGAGACAAGAGTCCACGAGAGCCAGAGAGCCAGGAGAGCCAGAGAACAGGAGAAAAAGAGACTCGGACAAAGCGGAGATTCGGGTCTGCAGTGGACTTGAGCCTTCCCCTTTTGCGCAGTTCAGTTGTCGATAGCGGAGCCTCTGGCGCTGCATCGAGCAGCTCGTGGCTACTGGCTACTTTCTGGTGACTGCTCGTGCCTTGCCGAGGGCGTTTTTTAGGGTGTTTTGCGCTATGGGATCGCTAGCAGCCGCCTTTCTCTGCGCCCGAGACGTCTGGACTTCTCTTCAGTGGGCACCCTCTATCTCTTTTATTGGCCAAAGGCGCTGTAAATTATGCGATAGGCCCGCTTTTCGCGGATGCATTGGAGCCGCGAGAGGAATAGCTGTGCGTTTTTTTTCTGCTGGGGAATCATTGAGCAATAGTCTGGAAGAGACGGCGACATGCTATTGTCAAGGTGACATTGGAGAAGAGAAGACAGAAAAGAGAACAGGCAATATTGCATGTGATGACTCTAGTGAAGAGGATTTTTCATCTTTGATGACTACGCATATACAGTGTACGGTGTATTTTTGGGCTCAGCCACGATGTGGCTACGACTACATGTAGTGCAATAAGTTGCCCCTTCTCAACGAACAACGGCCCCTTGGCCTAATGGTAAGGCGTTGCTTTCCGGTCTCCAGCACCCTGCTGGCAAAGATTCTGGGTTCGAGTCCCAGGGGGGTCGTTTTTTTGCCGTTTTTGCTTTTTTTCTTTAACTGTTGTTTTTGCTTTTACTCCCGCTTTTTCTGGTGATTTTTTATTTTTTATTTTTTTTTTTGCTTTTGGCTTCTGGCCATGACCCATTTTCCTTTTCCTTTTGCTCTTCTCCAGCCGTCACTTTCGGACGTATTTTCACCTTCATTTTATTCTATTGCCTACATTCTTCTGCCAGAGCCAAGGGCGGAGAGGGATACTTTATGAGTACTCGCAGTCGTTCCCAACCTGATCTCTCTTCTCCTTCAGCCCCATCTTTGACAGTTGACGCACAGAGCCAACCCCTTGTCTCTTGTTGTCTATTCTTGTCTCTCGTCTTCTAATTTTAGGTTGTGCTCTACTTTATGCGTCGTTCTGAAACGGAAAAGCCGCGGTCGGGAATGGGATGCACACACATCAGTCTTGGACATCAGAATGACGAGTGCACATCTCCGAGCCAGGAGCCTGTTTGAGACGACTGTCTTGCTTAATCAGGTTTCTTCGGCAATCCTCTGGAGATGGGGATGTGATGTGGAAAAGAGTACGAGTACGGAGTAGCTGCAGGGAACCCATATTCCGTGGTCCTGTGACCTCTGCTTGTATTCAGATGTACTCCGTGCGAAGGCGGCACAGTGTACTTTGCATCACTCTTTTTTTTTTTGCCTCCATTCCAAGGCTTACGTTATCCAATGCTCCCTTGATTCTGGCTGCAAGTACTCGTACTTGTGCATAGCCCTAGCGAGATTGACGTCGGGCTGTTCTCCCGTCACGCCGTCTTACCCGTGAAATACGAGGACTTGACCAGGAAGCAGGAAAGGGGGAGTAGCACGCGCACAAAGTTTGTGTCTGTACGGACATGCGAGCAGCAGGTACGTACGAGTAGCACGAGTAGCACGAATACACTGAGTCTCTGAATCATGGCGTTCTGCAAGCCATTCAAGAAAAATAGTCGCAATGTGGCTGTTTGATTTTCAGATGACAAAGACATGGGGACCATGTACTCGTACGAATGCAAGCAGCAGCACCGTACTCCGTATGAACTCATACGCGGCCTGACAGCAGATCCTACGCTGTCTCTACCCCGGAACTTCTGCTCTTACGTAGAGGCTGACGTCGGCCATTTCAGAAATCTCTAGAATCTCTGGGCACACTCTACGCTAGAATCCGCCCTACTCCGTACTCAAAACTCTGGCAGCCGAAACCCGTCACGATGACCGCATTGCGCGTGATCATCGACAAGTTGCCGAGTGGACGAGTGAGTGGTCTTGGATGAGTACGCAGACCGCAGCAGGCAGGAATCTGCTGCTGCCCCCCTCTACTCCTCAGCCCCTCTCTACAAGTACACAGGGAGGGGAGATCAGGGACCAGACCAGGGCTGCCAAATGAAGAGAATCATGCCTGCATGCGTCTGTGGCGTCCAGAGGCGTCGCTACCACATGCTATGCGTAATAGGTACGCGAGACGGCGTAGCCATCTTCCAAACAAGTGTCTTGTGCCGGCTCAGCTGTACACAGAATGAGGGCAACATGACGATGAGGATCAGATCAGTCGACGGGTTCTTCTTCGTGGCCAACCCCATTCTTTTGCATTCCGGACGCGCGTACGAGGGCCACTTTCTGGAGTCGTGCTCACCAGTGCTTTGGTACTGGTGCTCTTTCTGCTTGTCAAATTGGCATGTACTCTGTACTTGTTACAAAGAACGCGTAGTGGCCCCCTCTAGCAACTCAAATGGCAGGGGGGGGTGAGTGGTGAGTGGTGGTGGCTGATCCACTAATCTTATATTTGATCTATTTTTTATATATTTTATGTATTTTTATTCTTTCTACTCTTTTTACTCTTTTTTTTTTCTTTTTATTTGATCTCATGCAAGACAGTGGCGAGTACAGTGAGCACAGAGTATCCGCCTCTGCAGCAACTCATTGACCAGCCACGAGAACCAAAGACACATCGCCATCACCGTTCTCTTTCCGTCTTCCGTTTTCCATTGTCTGTTGCCCCCCCTCTGTCATTACCAGTTCGCCTTCCGTTTCCGCACTTGCCAAGCCGTGATTACAAACACCGAGTTCACCAGTCGACCTGAACATTCGTCCTCTGCCTAGGTGCGGTGCCAGCAGGACTACCCAAAGCAAACAAGCAACCACAAGCAACTCACACAAGCTACACACAAGCAACACACTCTACGTACGCATGGGCACGCGGCAAGGAGCACGGATCGGGGAGCCTTCAGCGTTGAATTTGGCATAAACCCGCCCTTGGGGAACTTTTTTTTTTGGACCGTCATCTTATCTCCATCATCTCCCTCTCAGCCTCCAGATCCCTTTTTCTCTCTCCCCTCTCCCTTTGTTCTTGGCTCATTTTTCATCTCTTCATCTCTTCGTCCTTTTTTTTTGTCTTATTTTTCTTTTTTCCTCATCACTCCTTGAGGATCCCTCCCCCCTCCTCTCTCTCTCTCTCCCCTACTCTTCACCCCCGTCACTCTTTTCTCTCCTATTTCTCCTATTTCTCTCTCTCTCTCTCTGTCTCTCTGTCTCTCTCTCTTCTCTCTCTGACTCCTCTTCCTCCATATGGACTATTCCGAATAGACGACACATCATCATGTTGCTCCAGCAGTTCCAGAGACCGGCACGGCTCCTCGTCGTCGCCGCCGCCATGTGTCTCATCTACTTCTGCCTCAACTACCTCGAGCGTACCGACTTCAACTACTGCAGCAGCAGCTTCCAGCAGCACATGGCCACCAAATTCGGCGGCACCCGACAACTCTACGCTCCCCCCAAGACCGTGCCTGCGCGGACAGCCTCGCGCGTGGCCAAGGTCGGCGTGGCCGTCAATGCCCTCAACATCCCGGCCGTCTACCGCGCCTTTGAATCGCACAAGGTGCACAACGACATCCACGGCTACCCGCACTTTATTGCCGACAAGGAGGTCGTCGGCAGCCTGACGGACAATGACCGTCTCGGACGCGGCTCGGGCGCCTATACGAAGCCCGCCTATATCATGGCCATTATCATTGCCGAGCTGCTCAAGCCCGTCGAAGAGCGTCTCGAATGGCTCTTGTAAGTCCCTTGTCTTTTTCCCCCCGTTTTTCTTTTCTCTCTTCTCACAGACAGCTGGTTTGATGGAGACATTGTGGTCATGAACCCGTCGACGCCGCTCGAGGTGTTTCTGCCGCCCAACTCGACCGAGACGCTGCGGGACATCAACTTTATCATCGCCTCGAACTGGGACGGACTCAACTCGGGCGCCTTTGCCATCCGCGTGCACAAGTGGTCGGCCTCGTTCCTGTCGTCCGTGCTGGCGTACCCGCTATTTGAGCACGAGCGGACGACCAAGGACCGCTTCCGCGACCAGAGCGCCTTCCAGTTTGTGCTGACGAGTCCGCACTCGCCACTGGCCCGCGATCGCTACGGCCACCACAACCACTGGGCGCAGGTGCCGATGCGGTGGTTCAACTCGCTGCCGGTGAACAATGCCTTCCGCGCCGACGGCAGCTGGCTCTTTAGCGACAAAATGACGAATGCGACCTTTGACAACGGCACGACGGACTTTTACCAGGACGGCCACAACCGCAAGATCAAGCCGTGGAAGGTGATGCAGGGCGACATGATGGTGCACTTTGCGGGCACGAAAAATGTGCGGGACAGCTGGATGATGCCGTGGTTGGACCGCGCAGAAAAGATGTTGCCGGAGTGGAACAATGCGACGCGGTCGGCGGAGCTGGCCCGGGAAGTGGCGGACTGGTGGCAGGACTACGACAAGCGGGCATCGGAGTCGTTCCGGGAGGAAGACGAGCGGATACGGAAGCAGGAGGCGGAGGCCAAGAAGAAGGAGGAAGAGAAGAAGCAGGCGGAAGAGAAGAAGAAGAAGGAGGAAGAGGAGAAGAAGAAGCAGGAGGAGGAGAAGAAGAAGCAGGAGGAGGCGGAGAAGAAGAAGCAGGAGGAGGAGAAGAAGCAGGAGGAAGCCGAGAAGCGGAAGCAGGAGGAGGCCAAAAAGGCCGAGGCTACGACAGAGACCCAGGAGAAGAAGGAGGAGAAGGAGGAGACACAACCAGCATCACCAGCAGGCCAGCCAGCGAGTTAGCGGAGACGATTACGGATTAATGGGTGTATAGGACTTGTACTGTTTGTTTTTTTTAATTGTTTTTGTTTTTCTCTCTTCATTTTTCTTTTTCATTTTTTCTTTTCCATCTTGTTTCTTCTCTTTCCTCTACTGTACTATTTCAGACTGTCAGGGATACATCCAGGAGGCGTTCGGGGTTGAATTCAGTGATTCATAGAGGCTTGGCATGATAGAACTTCTCTTTTCTTGTTCGTATTCTGTGCTCTCTCAACATGGCCGTCGTGCATGGTAGCACTCGTAATTGGGCCAACACCGTATTCAGGCTTGGCAGTGCTTGGCAGGGAAGATTTACGAGCCATGTCTTGGACATCCTGCGAAAGGGCTGAGTAAAGTTTTATAGGAATACAATGTCGGGGGTCTTTGCCAGTTGCATCCGAAACAAAAGGCTTGTTGTCGACGCACTTGCATTCATCGCTCATAGGGCTCCCTACATTCCAGTTTCCCTTGTTCTTGTTAGCTTTCTGTCTTTTTTTTTCTTTTTTCAAAATGTATTCCGCTTCTTCCTCCTCGTACTTTCCCATTTCCCATTTCGCATTATCCTTCCCCCCTCACGCTTGCTGGCGCGCGGCTGACCGGCCCACAATTCACGCATGCCCATTACGCGTACCTGTAGGAACAGGCCACACTAATCCTACGCACGGCGAGGTGCTCGTCTCGTATAGGCAAGGTCGACTGCCAATAGCGAGCGCACTCTAAGCGGACCCTGGACACCACCACCGAGTATCTAGAGGTACTTTCACAGTCTAGCACAGTACGGAGTACCTACGAGTACGAGTAGCGTACAAAGTACAAGTACCACTTACACAGTACGTACCTACCAGTCTCAGGAGTCAGCATTGCCCAGCGTTCTGGACGCCTGGCGCATTCTAGCTCCACCAAAGTACTCGTACAGGTTGTTTTCGGCGTCCACGTCAGTCTTCCGACTCTGTTAACGACGGTCAGCAACATCCCCCCGCTGTCCTTTCTCTTGTCTCGCTCCCTTCTCGTCCATTTCTCTTCCCTTCATGACGGTCGCTTCTCCCTAGCTCTTTTCCTAGCTTCTATTTAATATCATTGCTCTTCGCTCGCTTGCTTCTTTGTCTACTTTTTTTTTTCCTTTTTTTTTTTCATCTGGTTTCTCACTTTTCACTTTTATACTAGTTACTTTTTTATCTTTTTATTTTTATTTGTTTTTTTTTCTTTCTTTCTCCTCTTTTAGAACTCTGCCAACAGTCTTTTTCAGTGTTTCGACTGGATAGATCCGGCCCGTTGTGACCATTGTCTGTGCTGTCGACCGTTCTTTGACCTCTCTCTCTCTCGACCATGGCCCTCTCCGATCTCGAAGCCCAGCGACGCAGCTACAGCGACAGCAGCAGCACCGACGGCACGGCCCACGGCAGCTTCCACGACGACGTCTCGGACGACGAGAAGACGGCCGCCCGCCGCCAGAGCGAGCTGCAGAGCCAACAGAGCCAACAAGACGAGATCCAACAGATCCAACAGATCCAACAGAGCCAGCAGAGCCGGCGAGACAGCCTCGAGCTCGACGGCGCCTTCTCGCCGCGCGGCTCTCTTCCGCTCCCCGTGACTGCCTCGGCCGAGACGCCCCTGACCGACGCCGCCGAGTACCACACCTCTGCCGCCAGCAAGTGGCTCTACCTCGCCGCCTACTTCACCTGCAATGTCGCCCTCACCCTCTACAACAAGAGCATCCTCGGCCACTTCGCCTACCCCTGGCTGCTGACCGCCATCCACGCCGGCGCCGCCTCCATTGGCTGCTACGGCCTCCGCCTCCGCGGCAGCATTCCGCGCACCACGCTGACTCAGCAGCAGGAGACGGTCCTCCTCGCCTTCTCCGTCCTCTTCACCGTCAACATTGCCGTCAGCAACGTCTCCCTCGCCATGGTCTCCATCCCCTTCCACCAGATCATGCGCTCCACCTGCCCCGTCTTTACCGTCCTCATCTACCGTCTCCGCTACGGCCGCGTCTACGGCTCCCGCACTTACCTCTCCCTCATTCCCGTCGTCCTCGGCGTCGCCTTGGCCACCTATGGCGACTACTACTTTACCGCCGCCGGCTTCTTCTTTACCGCTCTCGGCGTCGTTCTCGCTTCTGTCAAGGTAAGCTTCTTCTTCTCTCTTTTCTCCTCGCTTCGCTCGCCTTCTCTCTCCTCTCTTCTCTCCTCGCTTCGCTCGCTTTCTCTCTCCTCTCTCCTCTCTCTCCTCGCTTCGCTCGCTTTCTCTCTCCTCTCTCCTCTCTCTCCTCGCTTCGCTCGTCTTCTCTTCCCTCGCTTCGCTCGTTTCCCCTGCTAACTGTCAGACTGTCGCCACAAACCGCATCATGACCGGCCCCCTCGCCCTCTCGCCCCTCGAGTCCCTCATGCGCATGTCCCCCCTCGCCTGCGCCCAGGCCCTCCTCTGCGCCTTCTTCTCCGGCGAGATGCGCGCCATCACCAGCGACTACACCGCCGTCAACATCCAGCCCCACCTCTTCTGGGCCCTCGCCGGCAACGGCGCCCTCGCCTTTGCCCTGAACATTGCCTCCTTTAGCACCAACCGCAAGACGGGCGCCCTCACCATGACTGTCTGCGGCAACGTCAAGCAGAGCCTGACCGTCCTGCTCGGCATCACCCTCTTTGGCGTCCATGTCGGCCTCGCCAACGGCGTCGGCATGCTCATCGCCCTCGCCGGCGCCGCCTGGTACAGCATGGTCGAGCTGCGCATCAAGGCCGCCAGTGCGCGCTAGACCAGCAGAACGGCACGTGTCGGAGGACGAATGGACTGCATTTTGGATAGGATCGAAAGCGAACCGAGCGAACAGAATCGAATCACGGAAAGGGCTAAACTGGAGATATCACATGTTTGGAGTTGGACAGGGTGTTTTTTGGATTATTCTTGATTTTTTCTTGATTTTTGATTTCTTGATTTATTATTTATCACCATTTATCTTACATCTAAAAGATGACATTAGAATAGTCAAATGGATTTCCGGTCCTCTAATACAGAACGGCCTTTCCTATGTGTGATTATGTCATCAAAGCCTCCACGAGCACAGCAGCACAAGCAGCAGCACAAGCACGACCTCGCGAGTCCCACGGTGCACTCAAAAGAAGCATATTCTGCTGTACGTGTGCATTCGACAGAGTAGCATGTCCTGTCAACAGCGCTCGTGCTGCGGAGCGTGGAGAGCCGCCAACCCCACACGTCTAGTGACGTCGCACGTCCCTGCAGTGCCAAGATGGATGATGCCAAGCCTTGCCAGTGCGCCGGTTCTGAGACGGGATGAACACTAAGAGAACCGAATGCAGGCGAGTCAAACAGGCCTCCCTTTGAGTCACGTGTGCAGAATGACCGAGCAGACCTCTCTCCTGCAGTATTTACCCGGATATGGATACATTTGGAAGTCACTGATTTTGGAATCCTGGATTCTTGTGTTTCTTGTGTTTCTCATGATTCCGTGTCTCTGGTTACGTATCTCTGTTTACGTATCTCTGTATATCTCATGTTACAGGCAACGAGAAAAGATTCCATCAAGACAAGTTCATTGTCTACAGAAAAGTGTATCACATGGCAATGGTGTCGACACCCGGCAGTTCGGTGAGCCCTGTATAGTCAGCATGGTCCTCGTATGTCACGTGTCCTCGCACCACGGCCTCTCCCTCTTCTCTACTCACATTTATCGTCGCCGATGCTCTCGTGGCTCATCTGGCGCTTCGTGCAGGCAATCGCCTTGTCGTTGGCCTGGCGAGCCAGCGCCCGGCAGTTGTCCCCGGCACACTTGGTGTCCATGGCCTTTTGCAGGGCGTCGTTCTTCCACCCAAATAGGTAATCGCCGTGGATGCCGTAGCCCGTCTTGTCGCCCATGCTCCAGAAGAACGGCTGGCTGCCGTCCTCGGGCCACTCGGCCTTGTTGTTGAACTGCCGCGTGTCAAACATGACCTCGTACATCACCTGCGGGATCTTGACCGGGTGTGACGCCGGGCAGGCACCCCCCGACTCAAACGTGCCCGTCTGCGGATAGGCAATATGCGCCTTGTGGTCGGGGCTGTCCGTGTTCTTGCCGTCCCAGCACGACGGGAACGTCATCGTCACCCGCCACCCGCCGCCGCACGGCGCCTTGGGGAACCCCGGCGTGTCGGCGCCCGTGCACGGCGCCCCGCCAAACGGACTCTGCTGCATGTTGGTCTCGCAGCGGAAGCAGAGGCCGCGCGGCACGCCGCTCGCCTTGCGGTTCATCGAGTCGCCCACAAGCATGCGGAAGCCGGGCTTAAAGGCCGTCACCTTGGCGCTCGCCTGATAGCCGCGGATATAGTAGATCGTGGCGCCCGCGTGCACGCCGAGACCGAGGTTGGCCACCTGCGGCACGCGCCGGAAGGACCCGTTGCGGGCCCGGAAGTAGACGTTGGCCGTCCAGTAGTTGGAAAAGTCCTCCGAGTACGTGCAGCTCGTGCACGACGACATGGTGGGCGGGTCGTGCGCGCTCGGCGTCATGGAGACGTTGAACGAGTTGCCGCCGACGACCTGGTGCATGTGCGGCGAGGGGACGTCGCCGGGGTTGACCAGAGGGTCGATGCGGTCAATGGTCAGCTGCGAGCAGCCAAAGCGCATGAGCTCCTGGGCGGCCGCCAGCTGCAGAGCAGCGGCTGCCGGCAGAAGGTGCTTGAGCAACATGGCAATAGGACGGCAATATCAATACAAGAAAGAAAAGGACGGAAGAATTCAAAAAGGAGTGAGGCGCCTACTTTCAGGGGAGGAGGGAAAGAAAAAAAAAGGAAAGGCAACGAGCTCATAAGAAATGGACGGGCCTCGTGTGCCTTTATGTGCTTTTTTTTATTCCTCTGTCCTCTTTCCTTTCCTCTGGCTAAATCCAGCTGGCCATCCCCAGTCCCATCATTCGCCTCTTTCTATATTGCTGGATAGTCTCCCCCCCCCCTCTCATCATGGGGGCAATTTGTCATGGCTGCACAACCTTGTGTCTATACTGCCCAGACAAAACTGCCGAGAATGATTTCCTCAGCGGTTAATACCATGCAATCCGGGCTTTTTTAAGGTCTGATGGACGTAGGTCAATGGTGCACCTGTACTCGTCCAAATCCCGATGATTGACTGACGGGTATTCATATCGTATTGATTACACGCCAGAAAGCTTCTTTGCCTCGAGCGCTTTCACCCGAAGCTTCTTAGCCGGTCTTTTCTGAAAGAGTAGCTATTAATATATCCCTTGATCGCTCGGCAGATTTTCTCGCTGTATAAGAGGGAGAACAAAGCAAATGTCTGTCTCGGGAATTTTTCCAAACATCGACTACCTATGAGAATTCAGAAATGAGACGGTGACAGGAAAAATGACAAGGATCGTATTTGAAACAGGCCCAGTAGAGAATACGAATTTCCTTGATTTACTATTTGATTTTACTTTTTTATATTGTACAGTAGATCGACAACCCTGCCCGTCGCTTTCGCTGCCGTCGCTGCCGTCGCCCTGCTGTCCATCATCACTCGTATACCCATTTCCGCTCCACAGATTTGTCGTAGCCACCCGTGCCCGTGACCGGCAGCTGCCGCTTCTCGAGCTCCTCCACAATCACCTTCCAGCGGCCGACCATCTTGTGCTTGTCGATCGGAGTTACCCGCCGCCCGTACACGGCTACATTGGACAGCTCGCCCAACGCACTCTGTACCCCTTCGTCCTCGGCCAGAGTCACCGGCTTCGGCGGCTTCACCAGCACGGCCAGCAGAGCCTCGACCGTGTGGGCGTCGGCCAGCTGGGCGTCGGGCAGGATATGGCCCGTCAGCTGCAGGATGCGCTTGGTAATCTGTCATCACGTTAGAAATGGCTGTCCATTGTCCGTACCAGACACTAGACATACCGCAAACTTGAGGGCGGCGTCGGCCAGCGAGACCTGTTTCCAGGCACCGCTAAACGAGCCCACGAGCTCTCGGGCCTCCTCGGCACCCAGGGCTGCTGCTGCCTCATCTTCCGTCGCCTCTGCGGCCTCGGCCGTCTCAGCTGCCTCGGATACGAGGCCAGCCACAACCGCCGACGCATTGCCCTGCAGACCGCGGACGCTGCCATCCTCCGCCACGTCCACGTCCAGACCCAGGGCCGCCTGCCGGGCAGCCGCGCCGCCGCGGTGCCAGGCCTGGGCCAGGCCGGCCCTGTGGCTGCTGTGCACGGCGAGAGCCTCTAGGACGGCCTGGCGCGCCAGCACCTCGAGAGCAGACGCATCCGTCACACGCTTGGCCGGGCCAAAGCCGCGGTACTCGAGCGCCGCGTCCCAGTGTTGGTCGTCCTCGAACCAGCCGTCGAGGCCGCCCACCATCTCGAGGCCGTCGCCCGTCTCGGCCGGCACATAGGCCGCATCGCCAATGGTCTCCGGTCGCGGGGCCGTGCTGTAGGCGCTCGGAGTGGCGAGCGAGGCGGCAGCGGAGGCGGAGGAAGAGGAGGAGGTTGGGAGGGAGGAAGGCGTCGCTGTGGGTGCGAGGTCATCGACGGACTGCTGATCGACGGTCGTGGTCTCTGTCCGTAGCCGGGCCGCCGAGACGCTCAGCTGCCGAGAGCCACCCAGAAAGGGCGTGCCGCTGCGTCTGCCGGTCCATGGCCGTTGTGTTGCTGCAGCTCTAGTGGAATACGAGTGTGTGGCGGCCGCCAGGCAGGTCGGGTGTGCGGCCTTGCAGGGCAGACAGAGCCCTTGCGGTGCGTGTAGTCTGGCTATTCGGCGCATGGTGAGGCAGGTAAGGAGCTGGCGGAATGCTAAAGCTGAATGCTGCTTCTTCTGTGAAGCTTTTTCGGTCTCTTAAAAAATTGGGATAACGAACAATTGCCGAGTCGGGACTAGCGGCTTGTATTGAAGCTACTGAGAGTTGTGGCTTGCGATTGTGGCGCTGATAGCTGATATTGTCGATAAAGCGCAGCTGCCTCTACCTTTCTTTACTTCTCTTCTTCCATCAGTTTTGTTGCACGACAACCCATACAACGAGAGACGGGTCTCTCTAGATGCCTCGGGAATGCCTCGAATACATTGGATAGCGCTTGTGTTCAGCGCACTCTTGGCCCTCGTGTCTGCCTGTATGTCTTTTTTCTCTTTCTCTCTGCGACTGCTCTGCGTCTCTGCGTCTCTGCTGACAACGCCTCTAGCGGCGCCCTCCTTCTGCAAATGCACCTGCTTCAAGAATAGCACAATCATCCCCCTCAACCCGACGCACGACCAGACACCCTCGGACGGCACGCACCGATTTCTACAGGAGCGAGATACGTCGCCGTATTTTTCCGAAGCGAAAAAGACCCTCCTGGCGCGATCGGGTCCCGCCTCCTGCAGCCGATGCAATCGCGCCTACTGCCTCAGTTCTGGGCTGCCCATCTGCCGCAACGCCGAGGAGAAGGACGTGACGGCCGTCTGCTTCCAGCGCGACAGCCGCAAAGACAACATCATCGTCTGGGGCTTCCTCGCCGCCACGGCCGGCTTGCTGGGCTGGGCCGCCGCCAAGCGGGTGCTGGCCGCTCGGGCGACGGCCGACAACATAGCGACAGCCGCGCCGCTGCTCGGCGCGACCAGCGGGTCGGCCGGCGGGCAGCCCGGCCTCTTCCAGCGCATAGCCGGTGTCTTTGGAGGCGACAGAAACAATAGAGGAGGGAATGCACACGCGCAAGCCGGCGCTCGAGGCAACGGTCTGCGGATGCCCTTTTCGCCGACGGCAGCTGAACCGAGAGGACAGTACGCCCCCCTGTCCGGGAGCGGGACAGACTGAGGGAGGTGGGCCAGGACAAAGAGGGAGACATGCTATGGCGTTACTTTAGGATTCTGCTGCTAATTTGTATGTATACAGCGTATTATGAGATCAACATGGTTCAACTCGAATGCTAGATGCCACAGAATGAACGACCTGCTTTATTTTGTTGAATGCTATCTTGTTTGCCTGCTTCTTTTTTTTTTTCTTTTTCCTTGTTTTCTTTTTTCGCTTTCTTTTTTTTTGAAGAGCAAATGCTTTTCCCGAGTCTGTGTGACGCCGTCAAGTCATGAATGTTGGCAGCCTCTTTGGCAGACCGAAAAAGAAGATGAAACGCCCCGAAACGCCACTTTCCCTCTTTCATACTACATCCTACACCACTATCCAAACCCCAATGTGCCGCTCAACCGTCCGCTTTGTTACTCCTCTTCGAGGAGGGTCGTCTTGGGGTCGTCCACGTGCCCGTTGGAGTGACCGACGAGGATCTTTCTGCGCTCACGGACGGCGGCGGCCAGGTCCTCGAGGACGGTCACGGTAGAGTCCCAGTCGATGCAGGCATCGGTGATGCTGACGCCCTTTTTGAGGGCCGAGGCGCCCTCGGCCGGGACCTTTTGGTTGCCCTCACAGATGTTGGACTCGATCATGACGCCAATAATGGCCTTTTCGCCCTCCCGCAGCTGGTCGGCAATGCACTTGGCCACCTTGGGCTGGTTGCGGTGGTCCTTGTTGGAGTTGCCTGTTTGGTTAGCGGACGAGAGACGAGAGTGACGAGAGAGAGACGAGAGAGAGAGAAGACCTACCATGAGAGCAGTCCACCATAATCGCCATCTTCTGGCCCTTCTTCTCGAGCGTCTTCTTGGCGTCCTCAATGTACTCCTTGGCGTAGTTGGGACCCTTGGTGCCGCCGCGCAGAATGACAAAGCCGTGCTCGTTGCCTGCGGTGCGGGTGATGGCGGCCAGGCCCTGCTTGGTGACACCCATAAAGTGGTGGCGGGCAGCGGCGGCGCCAATGGCGTCAATGGCGACGCCGAGGTTGCCGTCGGTGCCGTTCTTGAAGCCGACGGGGAAGGAGAGGCCAGAGGCGAGCTCTCGGTGCAGCTGGCTCTCGGTGGTGCGGGCGCCAATAGCGCCGACGGAGATGAAGTCGGCGAGGAACTGCGGAGAGATGGTGTCGAGCATCTCGCTGGCAATGGGCATGCCCTTGCTGGTGAGGTCGCTAAAGAGCTGGCGGGAGACGCGGAGGCCCTTGTTGATCTGGAAGGTGGCGTCGATGTCGGGGTCGTTGATGAGGCCTTTCCAGCCGACGGTGGTGCGGGGCTTCTCGAGGTAGGCGCGCATGACGATGACGAGGTCGCCCTCGAGCTTGGCGGCCAGCTGGTGGAGGCGGTCGGCGTACTCGAGAGCGGCGGCGGGGTCGTGGATGGAGCAGGGGCCGACAATGACGAGCAGGCGGTCGTTGCGGCCCATGATGACGTTGACGGCGTCGCGGCGGCCCTTGACGACGGCCTCGAGCGAAGTCTCGGACATGGGGATCTCGGAGACGAGCAGGCCGGGCGGGATGAGCGGGTCCTGACCGAGAACTGAGTGGGTCAGCAGGGTAGCCTGACGGGGGGGAGACCAGAGGAAGCGGCACTTACCCCGAAGGTTGTCGGCCTTGAGCATGACTTCACGTGCAGGCATGGCGGCAGTGGTTGAAAGGAGAGAGAGAGGCGAGAGAGGTGAGAGTGGCAGCAGAGACAGAGGCAGAAGAGACTGTGACAAGAGGGGCAGAGGCCTGTAGAAGAGAGGCAGAGGCAGAGAGGACAGGTGGCGTGAGAGTCGAAGTGGAAGCTGAGATGCCAGTTTCACAAAACGAGAGAGGAAATGCCAAATATATGCGAGAGAAGGACCGATGAGTCAGGGTGCGAAAAAAAAAAGTTTATTAGTTGGCAGAATTTCTGCCGAGCAATTGAGCTTTTTAGAGAGTTGCTATTGTCTCTTAGTGCCAAATCCCGAAGCAGCAGAAGCAGGGATTTCCAATGGGTGGCCAATTGGTTCTAGAAGCAGACCATGGACGTAAACAGGGGAGAAAGGCAAGCAAGAAGCCAGATGGGAAAAGGTCGAAACAAGAAAGAGAGAAAGGAACAGAAAGGAGAGAGTATGCAAAATCTGAAAACAGCGCTACTGAAAGCAGGCACAATGCTAACAAATCGGCAGAACCCCTCATTTACGATTTTTGTAGTGCACATTTTATAGTGCAAACATACCATTCATTATATTGAAAGACTTTCAACCCTAACCCAAATAACATGAGCATACTACTCTTCCAATGCGTATCACACACAACACAGCAGAAAAAACACCAGATTTCCCATTCAATAATTTACGCGAAATATTTCCATGCATAATTCCAAGATAGGATGGAAAGATACCTATTTTTTTTCCATTGAAGCTTTACTTGATTCCATTACTGGTGACATTGAAGTCGGTAGAGTAGGGTGACGAATCGATTAGACTTTTTATGGTTAGTGTGCATGGTGGCTTCACCGCCTTTGATGGATTTGATGTCATGCCATTGGCTCGAGGCTAGAGAAGAATTCTGCATTATACGAGTAGGCACAGTGCTCATGCAACGTTGACACTGGATGGAAAGAAGGATCAAAGGCGTCGACATCCGACAGTCGACAGTCACCAGTCAACAGCCAACGAGTCTAGGGAGATACGAGATGCTCGCAAGCCAACGGCCGGTCGTATTACGCCGACAGTGGGTACTCTAGAACTCGTTCTGCGTACTGGTAGACTGGTTTCGGAGGACAATGCTAAGCACTGCAGCCATGAGCACCCATTCTAGAGACTGCATCCGTTCTTATCAGAATTGATACTGTGATGGCATGAGAGGGCTGACGATCCAAACTGTGATGACTAGTTGCTCGCGGATCTGCAGGAGAGATCAACAGGAGGGATCGTTGGCAGCACTGCCCGTCTTGTTTGCCTCTGCAGAGCTGAAAAGTGCTCGTACGAGTACTACTATGTACAGGAACCAGTGCGTACTGTGTTTAGTCTCTACTATGTACAGGCAGGCAGATTTCGTCGAGGCAGACTTGGAAAACTGATTCTTCCAAGATGCTACGTACTCGTACAGTTGGAGCACCAGGTATCTACGTAATCGCAAGATTCGTCAGCAGTCTCGTCGTCTTTCGTCGTCTTCTTTTCATGCTCTCTTCTCTTCCTCGCGTCCTCTCCTCAACATGCCCCTGTCCTGTTTGAAGCAGTCCTGAAACGATGAGAAATAAAACGACAACTATCCGTAAACAATGGAAGCAGGTTTCCTGTTCTCCAAGCTTCTTTGTGTTTTCTGCGTTTTCTGGTTTTCTGCGATTTGTGCCTCCTATTCCCTGTCCTTCCGTCCTGTCTGCATTCCTTCTTCCCTGTCTTCTTGTAAAGTACGTGCATGAGTAGCACGGCGTACACTACCATGTTCCCCACCCAAGTAAGACAGTTGCTGTACGTACTGCACAAGAAGTACAAGTACAGAAGCAGGCTGGTGGCCCATCAGGCTAAGCCCCGCCAACTCCCGCCCCGCCCGGCCTCTTCTTTTTTTTTGGCCCTCCACACCAACGAGTTCTTACTCGTACACCTGGACTTTTCGCCCCTACAAATGACGAGAAGAGGGTCCATCCAGGTGGATGACTGTACGGTATGCAGAGATGATACGAGAGCCGTGACAAGTACAAATCTCTGGATTGCACACCACTCACCCCGGCACACCTTGGACTTTTTAACCCTCTCTTGATCCTCTTGCTTCTTCTCACTTTTCTTACTCGTACTTTTCTTGCTTCTCTTGCTTCCCTTATCCCTTTCACAGCTCTATAGTCTGTTTCTCTACGCAGTAGAATTCTGCCTTGCCTGCTTCCTTGCTTCATTCCCAGTTGTTCCCCTCTTCCACTAGCTGATTTCCCCTCTTCCCTTATTTTTCGGTTTCTCCTTCCCTGTCTTCCTACTCCGTACTTCCTCCTTCCTCCCTCTCCTTCTTTCCCACCCTGTCTCCTCTCTACTTCCAATTTTTTCTTCCATTTTTTTTTTTGGCTCATTTCTCACATTTCTCTCCTTCCGAGTCGGTCGGCTTCCTACACAGTACTGCCTACACATCTGCTCCTTCCTGCCAGGGTTCGTCTGTCGCTCTGGGATTACGTCGATTTTGGAGGCTGAAACTGCTCTTTTTGAAGTGGCCTGTCTCGCCTCGTTTCTTTTTTTGGCCTTATTTTTTTGGCTTCTTCTTTTTGTCTCAAACATTTAACCATATTTTTTTTTCCCCTTCTCTCATCCGCCCAGTCACCTCTTTGCCCATTGCATCCTTTTCAATATCATCAGCCCACCTGCAGCACTTTACACAGCCTTTCAGCTCGACCAGTTTGCCTTTTTTGCCTTTTTTTGCCTCGGGTGGCCATCTTCCAAGCCAATTCCCCACAGGCCTCTCCCCTCTTTTGACCTGCAGCAACGTTCAGCAGCGGCTTTCAGCAGCCACAGCCGCAGCGCAGCCAGGTCTCTTTTTCCTTCTCTCTCCTTTATCTCCTCCTCTTCCTTTCTCCCTCTCTCTCTCTCTCTCGCCTCACCGTCTGCTCTTCATTCGCCATGTTTGCTCACCACAACCCCACGCCCGAGTATCCTCGGGGTCTTTTGAAGCGATACCACGAGGAAGAGGCGATTGCCGAGTTGGCCAACTCGGCAGCCATTGGCTTCAACGAACATAGAAATGTGAGTCTCATGCCAGCCCTCCTGCCCACCTCTCACAGCGCCTCGGGCTAAACAGTCTCTCCCCCCCAGAAACGGGTGCACACTCTTCCTCTGCGAACATCGCCGTCTGCTCGGAAATGGGGCCTCTCCAACGACTCATCAGCTGATGGTCTCTGCGGCCCTCCCGGACCCGCCGACATGACACCACCCAGCTCTTTTGGCGAAGAGCCCTCCAGTCTGGCCCTGCTGCATCGCCAGCGCGAAGAGCAGCTGCAACAGGAGAGCTCTATCCCGATGCTGGGAAGCGTCGACAGGAACGTCGACATGGACATGGACATGGCCATGGATGACGAGCAGTCTGCGTCTCAACACCTCCCAATGGCTCCGATCTCGGACCTTGACCAGCATTTGGTGCCGGGCCCTCTGCAGCCCGACGAGACTAGTGAGACCACTCTGGCTGCGCGTATTCCGACGCCTCTGCAGCCCAGCTTTGCTGCCCAGGTTCGCGGCGGCAACTGGGGAGGCACTCCAGGCAATGCCATGCAGGTCGGCGCCTCGTCCGGGCTGCGTCACCCTGTCCTGGAAGGCAGCTCCAGCCTCCATCCCGAGGCTGACCTCCACGATCCCTCTGTGCCGAGGTCGCTTGACAATGCCTCCATGGCAGACTGGGGCATGGTCCAGAACCGCTCGCTTCCATCGCCCATTAGCGAAAGTGGCGGTGAGTACGCCGGCAATGGGGACAATGCAGGCCATCTAGGCCATCCCGATACGAACATGGATGGCACCCTGGCGTCGCCATCATCCATGCTGGGCCCATCACCCGACCACGACCACATTTGCCCCCACGACCAGGATCAGTCGCTCATGGCGACGCCATCGCGGTCCCTGGCGGCAGAATCCATTGGGAGCTCGTCTCCAGAACATTTGGACGGATCACCCGGTGCCATGGACACCGACCCGGCCGTCACGCCGTCGCCCAGGAAGGGCCACACCCGGAGCCGCCACACCATCATGGCGTGGACGCAGCAGCCGGGCATGAAAAAGTCATTCAGTATAGGATACCGCTCTGACTGCGAAAAGTGCCGGAACCGCGTGCCCGGCCATTTCAACCATATCATTGTGTCCTAGCAGGGCCGCAAGCATGTTCTGTCCAGCCCGACGAGCCCGACAGGGATCCGGTCTCTTCCAGACGGCTGTCGGAAACAATACATTCTCGATATCGCCCGGATTAAACGAAAGAGGCTCATCACGCAGCGGAGACTCAAAGAGTTCCAGGATCTCTCCCCCAAGTTTGAAGCCTTTACAATGGATCAAGGCTGTTATGACCCGGAGAGTGACCGGGCTCGATTCTTGTTGAAGAGCAAGGAGGCTGTCCGCTGCCCAACGCCTTTCGGCTGTTTCTAGACATTCTTGAGATTCTAGAGAAACTAGGGGTTCTGGGGATTGCATGGTTTTCGTTTTTTTTTTTTTTTTTTTTTGATTCGATGCGATGAATATCTCGATCGGTGATTACTCGCCACACCCGGAACAACCGGGATTTCGCACACAACATGTTCAACTGCTGAAGTTTTACTACTCAACCTTGATCACTCGACATTCAACTACTCTCTGCCGGGAAATGCCTGCTAGCAGAGACAAAAAATTATACGGATACAGCCGTCGCATACAGCAAAATGGTGTTTTCGGAAACCCCGAGACTGGCGTCTCACCTGTGGTTCGGATGATTTGCTCTCTTGTCCTCTCATTCTTTCTGTTCCTTCTGTTCCTACTGCTCTATTTTCCTATATTACTATCTCCTTTTCCTCTCATTGCATATTGTTATAGCCGGCGAACTGGGAAACTGACTGGGCGGATTAATACCGGGGTCATATTCACTCCTTGACAAGAAGACATTAGCGACGATTTGTTTATTTTTGGTTTTATATATTTAGTATAGCGTTTTTTTTTCGTCTTCTTTATCTTTTTTTGTCTTTTTTTTAACACAGCGAACTACTAGCGAATTGATTCTAAATATTTTTTATTGCTTGAGTGGGAGTCAATTGTTATATCTATTCTGCTGCCGTGACTTTTTTTACGTAACCACACACATGTAATGCTCCAGACGCCTTTTGGATATGCAAGAAAGAACAAGAACTCGCCATCCTTTTTGCGTATACGTGTTGTACATGAACGGCTCAGCGAAAGAAGCTGGCCAAGGGAGAGAGACGAGATGGGGAAAAGGAGCAAGAAGACAACTGTGCTCTCTGGCTTACCAGAACCGCCACCAGCTCTTCCCCGAGGTCGATGGCTCTACCCCGAGCCGGTCGAGCGGCCCGCCATGGCGCTGGTTGGCGCGCTCTCTCTCTGCGGCTGCCTGGGCCTTGGCGGCGAGGTATGAGTTGTGCTCCTCGACGGCACGCACGATATCACTGTCGCGCACACCCGATCCGTCGTCCTCTTCCGACAGGCTCTCGTAGCCGAGCCGGCTCTGGTCCGAGCCAGGCGTCTCGCCCTGCTCCTCGCGCGAGAGCGTCGAGCTCAGCCAAGAGGATTTGGCGGCGGCGGTGGATGTCGATGACGATGTCGAAGACGATGTCGATGTCGGAGAGGCAGATGGTGCGGCGGATTCGGATGCTACGGGCGATGGCGCGCCGAGCAAGCTCGGCACTTTGAAGAAGCTGCTGCTGCTGCTGCTGCTGGGTGTGCTGGGTGTGCCGCCTACGGTCGATGCGGCTGCTGCTGCCGCCAGGGCGGCGGCGTGCTCCGCCTCTGTCGCCTCCTCGACCATGGCCGTCTGCTCGGGCGTGGCGTCGCCGCGCATAAAGGCGAGGCGCGCCGCCTCCAAGCTGTCGGCCTCCATCTGGGCCTGGGCGGCGAGAAACTCGCCCTTGCGCTTGCGGTTGTAGCGCATCATATCGACGGCCGTGTAGGCGGTGACGAGGGTGGCAATCGCTAGCGGTCAGAGATGAGGGAGAAAAGAGAAGAAGAGGAGAAGAAGAGGAGAAGAACAGAAATACCTGTAAAGCCAATGAGACCGACAATGGTGACGCGGTGTGCCGAGTCGAACATGCGGCGCGACGAGTTGACGAGCCGGTCGAGCTGTGAGACCTGCGCATTTTTGGCGGCCAGATGGGCAGCGCGGAGCCGGGCGACCTTTTGCTCGGGAGTTTCGCCGGCGGAGGAGGAAGAAGAAGAGGGGGGCGGAGGGGGCCGTGGTGGGCGGCCGCTGGGAGACTGGAATCGGGGCGAGGTCGGGTTGGCCGAGGAGCCGGGATTGGCGCGACGAGTGGCGTGCGGCATGGTGGAGGTGAAGCGGGTGGCGTCGGCAACGCTCCGTGGACGGATGCTGGCCATGATGGGGCCGGGTTGTCAAGTGTCGAAGTCGAGTGCTGGATCAGAAGTGGCGCCAAGGTGGGAGGTGCGGGTGTGGCTGCTGCCGTCGCGGATAAGAAAGAGAATCGGGAGGAGGAGGAGAAAGGCAGAAGAGGAATCAGGCGATATCGTTAGTCTCGTCAATATAATTTTTCTAGGCTTGTTTTCCCCGCCAAAAGCTCCAGAGAGCTTAAAGTACAAGTACTCTGTACATTTTGGGCGGTGTTCATTGGCTGGTATCTGCCGGACCGGTAACAGCTGGCAGCTTACGAGTCCTTGGTGTTTTCTGGGATATTCCAGAACCTGTTCTCGTCTGAAACCAGGGAAATTGGGTATTCTATTTTGGGTACGAGCAGCGTCTTGCTGCGACTGATTTGTGTCTGGGGAAATCAGGGTCGAGGGTGTGAATGCCAGAGCAGATAATCGCAGCAGCTGTCAGTTCTCTTTTTCAAGGACCATTTCTGCTGGACAGACAAGGCGAGTCCCGCTTGCTAGAGCTTGCGTCAGTCAAGGAAGCCAGACGTAGCATTCCTCTTATCGTGGTGGGACTGCCGTCGTCACTTTGTGCCAAGCCACCCGCAATCTAGAAGCAGAGCCTCTGCCTTGCCATAGAAAACCCAATTCATCGGCCAGACGGCTTACTTCTTTTGGCTGCTAATCAAACGGACCAACATGCCACTGTCAGTGCATTCCTACACAGTACGTCACTCCTAATTTTGGTTGATTGCTGATATGGGCACCCCCTTTTTTCAAAAGAGCACTTTTTGCTTCGTTCACTTTCGACTGGACAAGCAGGAGTGATACTGTGCCGGTATACGGCGTACATGCTGGCATGTACTCCGTATTCATAGACTACTCTGTCCTGTTGGTTACGCCATGCCACCCATCACAGAATGTCGTAGTCTGCTCCGTGTAATTTGCTCTTCCTCATGACATCCTTCTTTACTACCGTGTACTCTGTACAGAGTATGCATGGTCGACCAGCAGGGTTTCTGAGCTATGCCCCCGAATTCAATACGACGTAGAGGCTTTCATTCTCTTTGAAAAGGATTTCATAAAGTGCACCAGCAAGGTACGAGGACTCGTATGGTCAGCTGTCCATCTGCCCAGCTGCCCAGTTGGATGCAGCTGCCTAGCCAGCCACCATGCAGGAAAAACAACGGGATCAAAAGTGGATGCCCTTTTGTTCCTGTTTCTTGCTCTCGACGCAGTACGAGTCTGATGCAAGCTTCCTGCAGACCCCTCTTTCAGCATGCAGACGGAGCAGGAATACGTAAGCATCCGACCATCTTGTTCGTACGAGAGTTGTCGCAGACATCTGAAAGGCGTCTGTGCATCCTCACATTCAGATGCACTCGTCCTCTCTAGATCCGCGAGACGAGCACAACCCCTCGTCCATGGTACACCGCCTCTTGCACAAAAACATACGAGCGTGTAGAGGGTGTGCAGCGTGTGATTTTCCATGCCGCTGGTCTGATCCTTTCCGGTCACCAGGCTGAGCATGGGACGGGTCCAGCCGTGCCCCGAAACGAAGGCCAGTCCCCCCTCCTCTCTCTCGTTGAAAAAAGAGGTGCTGTCTCGGCAAGAGGTGCAAGGCTGCATGGCTGTCGTCTCTCTGAAGATCGAAGCAGGTGAACACAGTGCGCACACTGTAGATCGACTGGGTACGAGAGTACGAGAGTCCTCGTACGAGTTGGTCGCATACAAGGGCATCAGGCCATGGGCACGAAGGCGGTCTGATGAGAAATCGGAACGGCACTCTCAGACGGCGTCTACTCGTACAGAGTACTCGTACACACTCGTACATACTCGTACATACTCGTACATACCCATACTTGAGACCGTGACGGGGGTAGCGAGGCTGGTTATCTTTCGAGTCTAGGCGTTACGAGTTAGTGCCTGTAACCTCTGCTGCCGTAGCATTGGCCTGCTATAAGCTTGAATGTGCGGCGTAGTAGAAGAATAGGAGAACCAAGAGAACGAGAGAGGCAAGAACGGCAACGCAAAAAAAGGGCAGGCGCAAGGGGAGGGTGACAGTCACCCTCCGACGATCGGAGCCGATGTTCTCTCTGGCAGAATTATCTCTAGATTGGAGATGGTGCGCGGTTCTTGAGATGGGGAGGGAAATCTGGCGAGGAAAGTGACGAGGCCCATGTTCCCGAGTATCCCCGACGATTTTACACATACGGGTCAGAAACATGTGGCTTTCTTTTTCAGCATTCTTTTTGTATGTCTGTTTAATTAGAGGAATAATATTTTTAGACCACCTCGGAAGTGGCAAATGACAAATCAGACAAAGGAGATGGAAGGCGCTTAGATTGGCTCTGGTGCCTGATTGCATGTGAATCTCGGTTCTATCTTGTTTCTTGTATTGTTTCTGTCCTTTTTGTCTTTCTGTCTCTTTAGTCTCATCTTTATTCTTCTCACAACTCGCAAAATGTTTGAATTCCGCCGTGCCTGTTGCCTGTGAGAGTACAAGAGGAGAGCACTCCATGCGAGGTATATGACTCAAGATGAGCTCTATTCGAGTCAAGGAGAAACACCTCTGCGGCGTACATGGACCAGTAAGGCTTAGTCTTGGCCTTTATTTTTGCCATGACTGTACCTGCGACGTCACAGACAAAATAGACAAAAAAAGAGTCTCCACTGCCACGGGTAAATTCTCGAATCAATACACGTACCTCTGTACCTCTTTACCTCTTTACCAGTGGAAGCGTGCCAATCAAGCTTTGCATGTGAACACGGGGGGTTGAAGAGATAAGCCATTGTGCATTGTGCATCCCTCTCAGACTTGCATGACTCGTGCGTAGGAGGATTCTCAAAAGTCGGGTCCCACCAGCATTGAAGCATACTATACGTATGTAAACGGCGTACGAGTACGACTGGATGTCTGCTCTGCTTGGTTGTCGATTGTCTGTGCTATACGTACTCGTACATGATACATGGTAAAGATGGGTTGTGCAAATCTCGTAGGATTCTTTTCCCTTCAATGGGTCCTGATCCACCTCTAATCTTTTCTGGGTCCGTTTTGTATACTATTTCCATCTACTATACGTATGTATTCTTCTTTATCGTTCGTTTTTTTTATGCTCGCTTTATATCTCGGCGGCTTTTTTCCTGCTGAATGAAAATTCTGAAAGTTGGGTCTCGCTTACTACGTACACTCTGGATGCTCCCTGCTTGCTCCTTGCTCCTTGCTGTTTTGCTTTTTGGCTCCTTTTTTCTTCCTTCTCCTTTTCCATTGCCACGTCTCGTACACCGTATTTCTCTCGGCTCAACTCTTCGGCCTCTCTCGGCTCCTCTTTGTCTGCAGAATTTTCCTCTCTCCTCTTGTTTTCTTTCTCCTGTTTTCCCGTTTTCCTGTTTTCCTGTTTCTAGTCTCTCCTTCCTACCCGTCCTCGTAACCGGAAACGTCCATACTATGTTCCTGCACTCGTCGGCACTACATCATGGCCACGCCACATTGACGGGCACTAACTCTTCCGGCGCGTCTGTTGGGTCTTGGGTCCTGGTGGGTACGCGTACATACGAGTACATAGCTGAGATATACTACGTGTATGTATACGGAGTACTCAGCTCTGGCTGTTGGCCGTCCACTCCGTACTGTGCAAGCATGTGAAAATGAAAATGGGCATCCATTGCGATGAATAAGCAAAACATCTACTCGTATATCCACTGTACATCCACTGTACCATGTACACTCTTCTCAGACTCTCGACATCGCGTCCCTGTTCGTCTTGGCCGAATTGTCGGCCGGCCGCTTCCACGTGCGGATGTGTCCAGTCTTGCCGCTCGTGATAATCGATCGCTCTGTAAACCCGAGCCAGCACAGCGGCTCTTTCCCGACGACTTGGGACTGCCATGGTCAGAAGGCAAAACAAACAAGGCAACGAGAGAAAGACATGACACGTGACTTACACAGACGGGCGGTAGCAGGGCTGTCCGCCCACGAGGCTCTACCAGATGGACTCGGTCGTCGACGTGGTCGGCGTGGTCGACGGGGTCGACGCGGTCGATGCTCGGCACCTTCTCGGCCTCGGCCGTGTCGTGGCCGTCCGCGGTCGTGTCCTTGCTGCTGCTGTCGGTGTTCGCGCTGACATTCTCATCGCTCTTTTCTGGCAGGGGCGGCCGGGCCGTCTGACGAGAGGCAGCAGCAGCTGCTGCTGCTGCTGTTGTTGCTGCTGAGGCTGAGGCTGAGGCTGACGCAGAGACAGAGGCAGAGGCTGTCGCCGTGGCCGTCGTGTCCGAGGACGCGGCCGTCGGCTTGGGCTTCGGCTTGGGCTTCGGCCGGATCAGCATGCTCATGCTAAAGTCCCAGAGACAGAGGCGGCAGTCCTCGCCGACGCTGCCAAAGCGGTAGTTGCGCTCGTCGCAGCGCCACGGGTCAAAGGCGACCGAGGTGACCCACGAGTGGTGGCCCTGGCAGCGGGCGGCGAGGGCCGCATCGGCGACGCTCCAGATGGACAGCAGGTCGTCCTGGCCGCCGGTGACGACGTACTTGTCGTCGGGCGACCAGCAGACGCAGGTGAGGCCGCCGTAGTACGAGTAGAAAATGTCTAGCAGTCTGGGGGTCAGATGGTAAAACTAGAAAGACAGAAAGAGAAAGACAGAAAGACAGAAGGACAGAAAAGACCTACTCTTCTCGCATGTAGTCCAGGATCCGCAGTGACCCGTCCTCGGACACGACGGCCAGCAGAGGCTGTCCGGGCGCAAAGGCAAAGGCATTGATGCGCTGGTTCGACAGCTTCCAGAAAGCCACCGGGTTCGTCTTGAGGCTCGTCGCGTGGAGGGAGCGCTCGACCTGGATCTGCGGCGGCTGGGAGCGCTGCCGGCTCGCCTCGTCCTCGTCGACGGCAAAGGCGGCGTCCTCCTTTTCCTTGTCAAAGACGACGAGCGAGCCGTCCATAAAGGCGGCCATGAAGAGGTTCTCGGAGCCGGGCACCCAGCGGATCTCGGACACGGGCGTCGCGCGGATGATGCCGTTCTTGTTGAGCCGCGTGTACCGCTGCGAGATGGGCTCCCACCAGATGACCTCGCCCGTCGAGAAGCCCATGATCATGTCAATGTGCGTGGTGCTCTTGGTGAGGGGGTTGATGTCGTGGCAGAGGCAGTGTGCCTTGGTGAAGAGGACCTTGGTCAGGTAGTCGGCCTGCGGGTCAGCAAAGAGTGGCACGTGAAAGAGGCAAAGACAGAAAAAAAGAAAAACAAAAAAAGACAGAAAAAAAAACGCACCTTTTTCTCAGAGGCCAGGTCGAGCCACTGAAAGGCTCGGTTGATATTGGCAAACCCAAACAGGCCGTCCAGCGCCCGGTCCTGCAGCCGCTTGGTCAGATTCTCGCTGACAATGACGCGCGAGATGAACGACGAGTTGCTCTTGGTCATGCTGTTCTTGGGCTTGCGCTGCTTGGCGCCGGCCGCCTTGGGTGCGACGCTGCCGAAACCGGCCGCCAGCGTGGACGCCAGGCCGGGCGCCGAAGGGGGCGACGAGGCCGATGTGGCCGACGTGGTCGTCGTCAGGGCGGCCGTCTGGGCCAGGGACTCGCCCGACGGGCCCGACGTCAGGGCCGAGTCGCTGGCGCCACCGCCCGACACGGCGCTCGTCGTGTGGAAGCTCGGCCGGCCCGTCGAGTCGGTCTGCTGGCTGCCGGTGCCGGTGCCGGTGCCGGTGCCGCCAGCCTCGCTGCTCTCGCTGGGCTGTGGCAGGTCCTCGGCGGACGAGGCGGCAGCCGTAGTGGCCGTAGCAGTGGCCGTAGCCGTCAAAGCCGTAGCTGCGGGAAGAAGAGGGACTGAGGCCGGAGGACTGCGGATGACGCCATGGGCCCGGGACGAGGCGAGGAGGAGCGAGAGGGCACGCGGCCGAGGCGGGTCGGCGATACTGACGATCGAGAGGCGGGTTCCTGCGGTGGCCGGCACCGGGTTGGTGGCGAGGGGGTTGATGTTGATGACGGGGGCCTCGGAAGGATGGGGAGGGGGTGTGGCGAGGAGGAGGTCATCCTCGAGGACGTAGAGGCCTAGAGAATGAGCATACAGAGAAGAGGACAAGAGGGAAAGGGACAGGGCGTACCTTCTCCGACGAGAAACTGGCAGTCTGGTCCGGCCGGGTTGGACAGGATATTGTTCGTCTCGATCATGGGCACGATCTGGCCGCCCGGATAGGCGCCGCCGTACATCATCTGCGCTGGGTAGCGCGGGGGCGGCGGAAGGACACTGCGCTTCTTATCAGTCGAGGGGAGACGGAAGGGGGAGGGGGCCAGGACGAGAGAGAGATAAGAGAGTGGCATTACATACAACATGGCTGCAGGCGGCGAGGGATTTTGATAGGCCTAGAAGCCGGATGGTGGATGGTGGATGGTGGATGGAGGACGGCTGTGGACGGCTGTGGATGGTCAAAAAGGTCGCCGAAAGACGGAGCCGGGTCGTCCGTCTCGTCTCTGACCTGTCACTTCCTGTTGTCTTCTGCAAGGATGTCTGGAAGGAGGGGCCGACTGTCGAGGAGGAAAGAGGAGAGAAAAGGAAAAGTAACCGAGGAGGGGGAGAATGAAGCGCAGAAGTCTCAAGGAGCCGCCGAGGTGGACCGACAGCAAGGAAGCAGAGAGGCGAGAAAGAGGCTCGCAAACCATGTGGCAGAAACTGGGGGGGGGGGGGGGAGAAAGGAGGAGAAGGAGAAGGAGGAGAAAGGCCGCCGGTTGGCTGTTCCGTCGTAGCGGTCGGCACGCTATTAGCTAATAGCGTCTTTCTGCAAGCCAGGACAGCCTCTCCTGGCGGGTTTTGTGGGGTAGTCAGACAAAAGCATGGCAAGGCTTGACCTGGGGCTAAACTCCGAAATACAGCGCTCTTGGCTCAGCGAGTGCGCAGTACGAGTATGATTACGAGTTGATGCACGAGTACGTTCATATTGATTACATAATACAAAACGACGTCTATTCAGGCATGGGTATCATGAGGACAAGCAGAGAAAAGACAAGGAGGAGCAGAGGAAGAGCTGGAAGGTCGGACAGCAGCGGCAGCGGCAGCATCCAGCCGCCCTACGGCTGGCTCGTCGATCTGCGCCATCTAGCCGGTCAGAAGACAGCAGAAAAGAGAAGAGAGAGAAAAGCGAAGAGAGAGACTCACATCATAAACGCGGCCGCCGCCGCACACGCCACAGCCCCCAGCGCCACGTACAGGCTTGTCCGGTCCGCCGCCGGCTCGTCGCTCTTGGGAAACCCCAGGCTCGGGTGTGTCGCCACCTCGGCGAGCGTCACAAACAGCTCGCTGATGCTCTCCCACGTGACGCTCACGTGCACCGGCGCGCTCACGTGCAGCGCCCCCGTATAGGCGTCCGGCTGCAGCAGGCTGCGCTGCATCGTCTTGTCCCGGTCCGCCTTGAGCGCTACGTACACCACCGGCACGTCGTCCAGTAGCGCTGCCGCCTTGGCCCGACTGCTGCTGACGCCCGTGTGCGCGGTGCTGCCGCCGAGACCGCCGAGGCCGAGCCCCGCGAGACTCATGCCCAGGCTGAGGCCGCCGTCGTTGCCGCTGCTGACACCGCTGCTGATGCCGTCTCCCACGCCACCCACCCCACCCATGCCGCCACCACTGCTGCCATTGCCGCCGCCCACCCCCCTCCGCCACCATTGCCGCCACTGCCCAGGCCGCCCCCTCCGCCACCGCCGCCGCCGTCGCCGCCGCTCAGCACCCGCCGCACCGCCTCGGTGCCCTCGGCGCCCTCGCGCAGCGCCACGAGGTGCCCAAACGAGTCGGGGTCGGACGAGTCGTAGGTCAGACAGAGCAGGTCACACACGTCGAGCCGTGCCGGGTTCTCCAGCACGGCCGCCTCCAGCTCGCCCAGCTCCTCGAGAATGAGGTAGCACTGCTTGCCGCCCTCGAGCTCGACGCTGTTGACGGCCCGCCGCGGCCGGATCGTCGGCCGGTGCAGCCCGTCCAGCGGCTGGCCCAGAAAGGCATCGAGCAGCGACGACTTGCCCGCGCCCGGCGCGCCCACAACGTAGCAGAGCACCACGTTGCGGTCGACACGCGCGGCCAGCCGGCCCCCCGCGAGCGACCGCCGCCGCATGAGACGCCGCCGCGGCCGCGGCCGCGTCACCTTGAGCGCCGTCGTCGTGGCCGGGGGGCGGCTGCCCCCCATGCCCGCACTATTATTACTCGTCGTTGTGCTCGCGCTGCTCGTGCCGTCAAAGCCGAGATAGGCGAGGTACTCGAGCGTCGTCTTGGGCTCCAGAAAGGTCGTCATGCTCCACTGCGCCAGCCATCCCTGCAGCGTAATGTAGCCGGCCTCGTTGCGCACGGTCGACGCGGGGAAGCCGGCCTCGATCCACGAGGACGGCAGGCCGGGCGTCGGCGCAAACAGGGCGGCCAGCTCGACGTCGTTGAGGCCGCCGTCGTTGTCCTGGTCAAAGAGCAGAAAGAGGTCGACAAAGAAGCGGTAGCCGACGGGGCTCAGCTCGGCCGAGGCGTACTCGGGCACGTCGAACCGCGGGTGGAGGAAGCCGTCCTCGAGACTGAGGCTGTCCGTGTAGTGGAATTGGCGCAGGATCACCCAGATGGTCTCGTGCCGGCCTTTTTCGGCGTAGATGCGGTTCAGCTGGAGGAAGCCGGCGAGATCGATGCCGCGGTCCTGGTCGAGGGAGGCGAGGGACGCCGAGGCTGACACTGATGACGATACGGTTCGCGTTCTCGCCAGGGTCAGCTTGATGCTGGCGAGGTCCTCGGGGGCCAGCGGCCGGTGAAAGGCCGTCTCCTGAAAGGCGTACATCTCGCGGTCGTTGAGGAAGCCGTCCTGGTCCTTGTCGCAGAGGAAAAAGATGCGCCGCAGGGCGGCCACACAGGCCGGCTTGAGGTTGCCCTCCTTGTAGTCGAACAGGGGGGCGATGGGGTGGGTGACGGCTTTCTGGCAGAGGAAAAAGACCTCGTTGACGTTGTGGTGCTTGCGTGCGCTCGCCCGGATGCACGAGTCGATCTCGCGGAACTCTTGCATGATGGGCACCATTTCCTCGTCGACGACCTGGGCCAGCGTCACGTCTTCATGGCTCGAGCTCGGGCTATGTCGACTCCCAGAGTGGCCAGGGTGACCAGGTGGACTGCCTGCCCCCTCCGGGCCGCCCTCGGCCAGGTCCGACTTGTTCGCGCACAGCACCACCGGGACATTAACGCCGAGGGAGCGAAAGTAAGGCATCCAGAAGAGCGCCACGCGCTCGTAGCTATAGTGGTCGGCATAGACGAGCAGGATGACGTTGCACTTGCGGATCTCTTTGCGCAGGGCGTTGCGGTCCTGCGGGCGGGCAGACGTGTCCACTATGGTCGTCGTCACGTTCTCGGGCGTGCCAATGTTGGGCGGGATGGCAATCTGGGGCAGCACCGCCTGGATCTTGTTGGTGATGAAGACGTCCTTGACGAGCGAGGCGATCAGGCTCGACTTGCCGGTGCCCTCGTCGCCGCAGACACAGATTCGGACTGGATGGTGAGCAGGCAGCGAAAAGAGGGGGTGAAAAAGAAAGAAAGAGAGAGAGAGGGAGGGAGAGAGAGAGAGCTTACCTTCTTGGCTCATCTTGTCTTTGCGGCTTCAAAAGTAGGCAAGTCCAGAGAAGAATGGAATATAATAGAGAAAGAGCCGCGGCAGAAGAAAGGCGGTGGCAGAATTTTGTACTATATAGAGTGGGTGCTTACAGCGGGTTACAGGGCTATAGTGGCAATGCTGACATGTGGCGGCAGAGCGCCCTTACGCTACTCGTACGAGTCACTACTAATCACACAGTACACACTGTAAATCTATTGATAGCCAATATCAACAAGATGCCAAAAACCAACCAACCCACGAGACCGTCCTGCGATAGCGCAACGGCATTTTCGCGAGGCACCATGACGTCTCAGGCCCGAATGCGCCGTCCCAGCGATGGCGTAACAGCACTGTCGCCGTCGAGTACAGAAAACAAAAAGGGACGAGAAGACCCAGCAACTCGTCTGACAGCGCATCTAAACACTTGGGGGTATCATAGAAAGCAAAACAAATCAAAACGAAAACAAAGGAAAAAAAAAAGTTCCTCCAAATGCCGGCCAGCCATGTAAAAGGTACCCAACCGACTCCTCTTTCCGTCTTCTCTCGGCACTGTCCAGATATGGTCGAGTGATAGCGTAAAAGCATTGTCACTGTGACAACAGCAGTCCAGGCCAAGAGGAAAAGGGAAAGAAGAGAGAACCCAGAAACGAACATCCAAAGAGGATCCAGAGATCAAGAGATCCAGAGATCAAGAGATCAAGATCAAGAGATCAAGATCAAGATCAAGAAGATGAGAAAAAGGCGGCTGGCCGGTTGCCAAGTGAATCAAAATCAGAGACAGGTTGAGCTGTCTGGCTCACGAAGAGCATGGGAAAAGAAGAGTGTTGAAACTCGTGCTCCATGGCACTAGGCGCTGGCCACCTTGGCACCCCACGGCCACAGGCGCTCGAACCCGCGCTGCTCCGCCTCGCGACGCGCAGCCCCGTCGAGAATCTCGGCATGCACCGAGACAGCCGCCGAGCTGGAGCTGCTGTCGACGGCGGCCTTTTGTGACACGGGCGCGTTGCCAAAGATGCGCAGCAGCACGAGCATGACAAAGCTGCTGGCAATGCTGACCACGAGAATGGCAATCATCGTGAGGTTGCTGTTGCGGTACTGGTGCGGCCCCGCCTTGGCATCGGCCGGCCAGCCGGTGTAGAGGGCGTACGTGGTCGTGATGCTGCCGAGATTGCCGAGGCCGGACACGAGGGCAGCGGCGGAGGCGACGCCCACCTCGCCGTGGCGGCGCTGGAAGATCTCGCCGGACCAGGTCATGCAGATGGGCACGGTGGGCCCGAGGCCAAAGCCGACCATGAGCAGGCCGCCGTAGCGGGCGTAGGGGTTGGAGCGGGGCGCAAAGGTGACGACGAGCAGGCCGGCAATCTGGATGCAGACGGCGGCCGAGAAGAAAAAGGGACGGTAGCGGTGGAAGCGGTCCGAGATGGGCGTGACGAGCAGGATGGCAATGAGGTCCATGATCCAGATGGGCGCAAACAGCAGGCTGACGACGATGCTGCTAAAGTTGGGGTTGATGGCGGCAATGATGACGGAGCCGTAGAGCTGGGTGCCGATGCCGACGCCGACGACGCCAAAGTACATCATGACGAGGGGCCAGAGGCGCCAGTCGACGAGGACGGCGACGAGGTCGCGCAGGGTCCAGGGCCGCGGGTGGTAGACGCGGCGCATCTCGTGGTAGTGCACGAGGGCGTCCTCGCCCGAGAGCGCTTCGGCCGGCTGGGGGAGAAAGGAGAGCCGGGAGGGGGGGCGCGTGGTGCCGGGGGCGAGGGGCCGGTCGGGCAGCCACCAGAGCAGGGCGATGCCGAGGATGACACCGAGGAGGCCGTAGACGAGGAACATCCACTGGAAGCCGGCGAGGCCGCGGAGGCCGTCCATCTTTTGGAAGCCGGCGGAGACGAGGCCGACGGCGGCGGCGGAGACCTGGGAAGAGGTGAAGTAGTAGCCGATGCGCTTGCCGGTGCGGGAGGGGGGGTAAAAGAGGGTGAGGTAAAAGGCCATGCCGGGCCACATGCCGGCGATGACGACGCCGAGGAGGAAGCGCAGCAGCTTGAGGCTCCAGGCGGCGTGGACGGCGGTGAAGCAGGTGCCGATGACGCCGACGGCGAAGACGATGCGGGCCATCCAGACGCGGGGGCTGAGGCGGGTCATGACGAGGTTGGAGGGGAAGTCGAAGAGGACGTAGGCGACGTAGAAGAGGGTGAGGGCGGTGGACGTGTCCTTGGCGGTGAGGCCGAGCACGGCCTCGAGGTTGTGGCCGTCAGCCTTGTTCATGGTCTGGGCGATGCCAATGTTGGAGCGGATGGCCGAGCAGAGGAAGTAGAGGCACCAAAAGGCTGAGAGTCAGAGGAGAAGAGATTATAAGAGAGATGAGAGAAGAGAGGCTTACCTGGAATGATGCGGAGGTCGAGCTTTCTGACGGGGTCAGCCCCGAGACATGTGAGAGAGCAGGGAAACTTACCGGTAGACCTGCTCGACGCGAGCCGTGTCGTACTGGACAATGTCGACATCCTGGTGGTCCGTCTTGCTCGCCGGGGCTTCGGCGGGCTGGCCATGGCGGACGACAACGACACTCTTGTCGAGGCCCTCTGGTTCTGCCATTGAGGTCAAGGAGGAGAGAGAAGAGAAAGAGAGGAAAGAGAGGAAAGAGAAGGAAAAAAGAGAGACAAGAGAGACAAGAGAGCAGGCAGAATGCAGAGCCAGAAGAAGCAATGGAGGTGAATGCTAGTCTGACCTCTGCTGTCTGCAGTGTCTGACTCCCGACTCTCGTGAAAATGGTGAGGGAGAAAAGAAAGAAAAAAAAAAGGAAGAAAGAAAAAAACGGTCGACTTATAAATCTAGCCTTTTGTGGGGTCCGAGCTCAAGCTGCCCTCAACAAATCCTGCGCCTTCCCCATCGACTCATCACACCATTTACGTAATCACATGAACGCCGTCTTCCCTCGCTCCTGCCTTGCTTTGATTTCCGACCTTATACCATTGCTGCCCTGATGACAACATCCAGCTGAGCTAAGCAGATATATTACTAGAGAAGAAAGAAGGAGAAACAAGAAGAAAACAAAAAAAGAAAAAGAACAAAAACAGAAACAAAAACAACAAAAAGAACGCCGGGTCCATGATTCCATGCCCTCTACAAATCAATCAACAGCACATTCTCTGTCGCCTGCGGCCACTCGACTCTCTGCGGAATGGCCACGTTCTCCTTGTTCCGGTCCTCGGCCTCGCGTCCCTGCGCCCACAACCCCAGCCCGCCAAAGACCCCTCGGCCGTCGGAGCCGTCGCCCGGGCTGTCTGCCCGGGGTCCGTGTCCGTCCTCCTCCTCGGCTGGCTCCGCCTCTCCTCTCTCGTCTCCCCGCTCGGCCCGCACGACCTCCTAGGACGCCACGAGCGAGGGCACCACGGCCCCGTCGGCCTCGGCCACCCACAGCCGCGCCAGCGACCGACTCAGACCCTGCCGCACGCGCTGCAGCACCTCGGCCGCCGTCGTGTTGGCCGTCAGTCCGCTGCTGTTGCGCCAGTCCCAGCCGCGCTGGGCCGCGCTGCCCCCTGCCGCTCCTCCTCCTCCTCCTGCTCCGTGGCCGGTGAGGCTGCGATGCAGCTGGCTCGCCAGCATCGAGCTGCCTGCCATCACATACGACGCCGACAGGCTGTTGCTGCCGCTGCCGCCGCCACTTCCGCTGCCGCCGCCCTTGCGCAGCAGATCCGCCGGCGTCGATCCCCGCATCCCCGAGGCACTCGCCAGCACCACCTGGAAGAACTCGTCGCACGCCGCAAACACGCGCGAGCCCGCACCCGCCAGCGTCTGCAGATCCTCCACCGCCTTGAGCAACACGTCCACCGTCTCGGCCGCCAGCATCGGCGGCGCCGTCGTCAGGGCCGCCGTCGTCATGACAGACCTGACAGACCCGACACTCGGGTCCGGCTCGGTAAACACGAGCGCCTCGCCCAGCAGCGCCAGCAAAAAGTCCTCCGATACGACAGAGTCACGTGACCCATCATAGAGACCGCCGCGGATGTTGTCGTCGGCGCTGGCGATGACGGCTGTCAGTGCCGCTGCGGCTGCCGACCGTCGGCGGGCGAGGGGCAGGCTGTCGCTGTCGCGCAGCTCGTAAAAGGTGCGCAGCGTGGCGTAGCCGCTGAGCATGCGTCCGAGCAGCTCGGCGGCGTCGAGGTCGCGGGCCGCCAGCAGCTCGAGGGTGGCGCGGCGGTGGGTGAGCAGCTGGCGCAGGCGGCTGTCGAGATCGGCGTCGGCCGGGTAGGCCGTCGACTGGATGAGGGAGTAGGAGATGAGCAGGTTGAGCACCTCGCGGACCTTGTCGGCGCAGTGCGCGACGGCGTAGTACCAGACCGCCTCGCCATAGCGGTGCGACTCGTTCACGAGCAGGTCGCCGTAGTGCTCGGCCGCCTCTTCGGCAAACTGGGCCATGCCGAGATCGCTGAGCTGGCGCCAGATCTTGTCAAACGTGCCGCCGGCATCGACGTCAAGCCGCTTGAGCAGCGTCCGCACGAGCTCGCCAATCGTGTCCTCGGAGCGGTCCGGCGAGTTCATGCGGCCGAGCACGCGGATCGCCAGCTCCCAGCTCTCGAGACTGTCGAGATTCTCCAGCCCGTCCCGGCCGTCGAGGTCGTCCAGCCGGCCCAGCCCGTCGAGCCCGCCGCCGGCGGCCCGGCCTGGCGCGCCCTCGTCGCTGTCGTAGTCCAGTTCCCGATCGTTAATCAGTTCCTGCGCATACTGCACCAGCGTGTTGTCCTTGAGCCCATCCGTCTCGTCGGGGTCCGTCGGGTCCACCCCCAGCACCTCCAGGTCCTCCATGTCAAGGTCGCCCAGCGTCCGCGTCAACGCCGCCGCCGTGGCTGCCGCCGACGACGAGCCCTCGGCCGGCAGCCAGCCGCCGAGGGACGCAATCTCGGCCACGGCAGCCGCTACCGGCAGCGACCAGCCCCGCAAGAGGCCCACGAGACCGCGCGCATTGTCCTCAAACACACAGGCCAGCGCCACCTCGAGCGGGCTATTCGCATTGATTTCCAGGCCCGCATCGCCCGTGGCCCGAAAGGCTCGCGCCAGCCGGTCCAGGTAGGCATCGGCCGACGACGTTCCTCCTCCTCCTCCTCCTCCTCCTCCGCCCTGTTCGGGTCCCAGTCCAAACCCGTCCATGCCACCACCACCACCCATCGATCCCCGCATCATCAGCGACGCCCGCATCGACGACAGTCGGTGTTGCTGCTGGCGGTGCAGGTCGTCGCCGATGCCGTGCCCGTGGCTCGCCCGCGCCTCGTCCCACCAGCCAAAGAGACCCAAGACGGCCTCGCACCAGTCCTGCGACACCGCGAGGATGCGCTCGCGCGAGCCCAGCGCAATGTCAAACACAATATTGAGGCTCTCGTAAATGTCCCACGGCACCTGGCTCTCGGCCTTGCGCGCCAGCCCCGCCATGGAGTGCCGGCTATGCGAGCGTCGATGACCGTGACCGTGACCGTGACCGAGGCTGTCGTCCATGTCGCCTTCGGCGTCCTCGTCCTCGTCGTCTCCGTAGCCGTCATCCTCGTGCAGACCGCGGCCGCCGCGGCTGCTGCCCTCGGCAAAGCGCCGCAGCTGGTCCAGCGTGCCTTTGGTGCGGATCCGGAACAGCGTCCACTCGCTGCTCCAAATGTCCCAGTTGCCCGACTTGCCCGGACACGTCTCCAGCATGCCCACCGTCTCCTGCACGGCCCGCTGCACATTGGCCAGCGCCCGCCCCGCGTAGGCAGGCACGCCCGCCCGCCGCACCGACTCCCACCCGCCCGCGCGCAGCAGCGCCACCGCCTCCTCCACCCGGCCCTGCAGCAGACACATAAAGACCGTCTGCCAGAACATGCCGTGCGACGCCGGGCCCGGCTGGCACCGCAGAACCTCGCGCACCTGGTCGGGATACGTGTTGCGGCACTCGGCCGTCCACCGGAAGAGCGTCTCCGTCAGCGGCTCGCCCGCAAAGGCCAATGTCGGCACCAGCGCACCTTCGCCGTCCTCCTCGGCGTGGCGCGTGTGCCGCACCTGCAGCGCCAACCCAGCCACATAAGCTGCATTTTCAAAAGCGCTCGCATACGGCCCCGGTCCAATGCTGGCCACGACAGCTTCCTCCTCCTCCTCCGGACCCGGCCGCCCCCCCTTCCGGTACTTTGCTGTATCGGGGTGCGGCAGACTGCCCGCATACGTCTGCCACAGCGACACCAGCCGCGCCGACGCGTCGGCCAGCGCCCGGTCGAGGCGGGCTGCGTCGTCCTCGGCACCAACGCCATCGCGGTACAGCTGACTAATGTAGCTTTCCGTGCGCCGAATCAGCGCGGGCGGCTCCACCAGCGTCGCATAGCCCATCTGCTTGTACATGCTCTTGGCAATGGCCGCGTACCGCTGCTCCTGCGGCAACCGGTACTGGCTGACACTGCCGCCGTGCGCGCTGCGTGCCACCGATGCCCGGAAAATGTCTTCGGCCTCTTTGCGGATCCGGTTCTTAGCGGACGGCGTCGCAAACATCATCAGGTCCGAGTCGGCCTGGTCGTCAAACGCCGGCTCGGCAGCTGAAGCCCGTGCAAACGGCGATCCCGTCATCGGTCCTCCCGCCATCCAGGCCGGCGGCGGGGCCCGTGCCGGCTTGCTGGCCCGCAGGCCTCTGCCAGGGCTTCTGCCGCTCTTATTGGCAGCAATGTCCAACCACGGATCGCTGCCTGGCATCTGGCCCATGTCCTCTTCTTCTCCCTCAGCGTCCTCCTCGTCGTCCTCTTCTTCCTCTTCTTCCTCGTAGTCTTCGTCATTCTCATCGTCTCCTTCTTCCTCTTCTTCCTCTCCTTCCTCTTCTTCTTCCTCTTCTTCCTCCTCCTCCTCGTCTGCCAAGACTTGGCTCAGTCGAGACGGCTGTCGTGTTTCAAAAGAGCGCCCTCCCACGCCACTCCCGCCCCGGATAGACCGTCCCAGAGGCGACTGGGCATGGTTGCTGCCGAATAGACCGCCCGTACCGCCCGTACCGCCCGAATTGCCTGTGCTGCCCTTGCTCTTGCTGCCCCCCTGGCTGCCAGTCCCAAAGATATTCCGTGCTCCGGCCGAAGACTGCGCCGTCGTCGATACGCCTCGCATCATAGAGCTGCCCAGATACGACGCCGAGGGAGCACCGGCCGGCGTGAAGCTGCCCGCCGAGGAGGGAGGCGGCAGGCCACCGGGGGTCGTTGTCATGGCCGTCGACGCTCCAAAGTCGCTATTGTCGAAACGAAAGAGGTTGCCGCCGCCACCACCACCGCCGCGGCCAAAATTGGCTCCCGTTCGCTGCGGTGTCGCTGGAGACGAGGCCTCGTCGCTCTCGTCGGGAAAGAAAAAGTGGTTGGACATTTTGAGAGAAGAGAAGAGGAAAGTAATGGTAAGAGACCAGAAGATCAAAAGATCAAAAGAAAAGAATCCAACCCCCAGCCAACGATGCTTCCTTCGAGGTCCGGACACTCTTTAATCTTTCTAGCAAGGGCCGTGATCGTATTGTCTGTGGAATGGCAGATTGAAAGGCAGATGGAATAAACAAATCAATCTGCAGCTGAGATTTTGCTTGGGCTAAATAAAAAAAAACGCGACCGCGATTTTTTGGTACCAGAGACAAAAAGCTTAAGCTCCCCACAGCTACAGAAACATCACGTGATATGGTTCTCGTTCTTTCGACTGTCTCGACCACCTCGACTCCTCTTCCCTCTGTATGTCTCAACTGATTAAATATGGTATTTTATCTACATGACATCAACTTTTCACTGTCCCTTCCCTGGAACAACTCAATGCCACTTGTAAAGGTAAAAAAAGTAAGCCCACCGCCCCAGAAATTATATCTCCTTCTATCCTCCGAATGCCCTCCAAATAATAATGTCTCTCGCCCATCCTCCTCCCGTCACCTCCTCTTTTTCTCCTTCTCTTTCCTATTCGTGCTCCCTGCCCCCACCCAACGGAGACAGTTGGCGAGACAGCCGACGAGACACCGACAAGGCCACATCCATCTGCCCGCCGCGCAAGAGATAGACCACACCCAAAACGCCATGTGTATCTCTCTTTTTTTCCTTCCCGTGATACCCGTATCATGCAATAGCCAGAGCAATACCCATCACATAATACAGATGACAACCCTCAAGCTGCCGAAATCAAAAAGGCTTTTCGTTTTCGTTCTCTTGTTCTTCTTTTGAATGATCTCTGTCGAGGGAGTCGAAGCCGAGGTAACAAAAAGCCCCTCACTTCAATCATGGATCTTTCTTCCCGATCCTCCTCTTTCAGTTGATACGCTGGTAAAACAGCAGGTAGGCAACCCGGTTATCCTTGATGTTTTCCTTTTGCTGCTTCGTCTTGCTCACGGTGCTTGCTGTACCGTTTGCCACACTGCTCCACTTCTTGCTCATGCCGTTCACCGACGGCACCACATGTCTCCAGCCGCTCTCGCTATCTCCGGCATCCTCTTCGCCCATGCCCGCAAACCGGTTGGCCGAGCCGGCACCATTGGCAGACGACGCGGCATCCAGTCTGCTGCTGCTGCTGCTGCTGCCGTTGTTGCTGCCGCTATTCACGCCATTGGCAGAGGCTGGCTCCTCAGCACCGCCCTCGGCCACATCTTCGCTATGAATGCGGCGGATGACAGTGTCGTCGAGCCGAATCCACTCACGCCCGTCTTCACGGAGCACATCCACGGTGTAGTGTCCACCGCTGGCTTGCTTGCCGTGGTGGTACACGACCGCATTCAAGCGGTACTTGGGAAGGGGCTCGGACAAGTACATGTTGCGCTTATGCCGGCCAAAGATCTCGCGTGGGATCTCCAGTTCGAGAGGGTAGCCAATCTTCTTCCAGATCTTCACCGTTCCGTTACCCTGCCAGTCAAACTGGAAGCGCTTCAGGTGAAGAATAAGCACCGGAGGCAGTGTCTCCAGGAATACCTGCTTTGTCACAGATACATCCTTGCCATGCGGCGAGCCGAAATCACCATGGATCACTTCTGGCTTCGTCAAGCCCCGCAGTGCATCGACAATGTTGCGCACGTGGGGTGAGTCAATGTCGAGCTGCAGGGACTGGTATGGCTCCATGGTGACAGAGTCCTTCAGGCCAGGGACACGCAGCTCCGAGCGCAGCTTGCCAGCAAAAATACTATTGACTGGCGATGTCGACGTGTGGCCCGACGACCGCGTCACGGCCGCACGCTGGCGCGGGCCAACCTCTAGCCAGCCATCGCCCCCGGCCGAGCCGTCAGGAGCCGACTCGGAAGTCACCGAGGCAGCCGGGGTTGTGACCGAGCTCGCCTGGCCCTTCATGATCTTTGTGCACTCTTCATTGAGGCATTCCAGCATGAAACCAAGAAATTCTTCGGCGTCTTGTTGGTGGCCACGCTACCTAGTGTGAGTAACTGGATAGATGGAGAAAGAGAATGAAAAAAAAAGAAAAGAAAAGAAAAGAAACTCACTCTCATGCTTTCAAAACGAGACAACTGCTTAATCGCTTCGTATACAAACTCTGGAATAAATGCCTCGCCAAATCTCTCAAGCTCGTCGCTCTTTAAACGCCTGCGCAGATCCTGTGGATCTGCCGTCCCGATAACTTTGAACTCCCGAATAAACATAATCCTGCTAGTCAGTATGAAGGGCGGGAAAGGGTGGGAAGGAGGGGAGAGGACTTACATGGCATCCAGAAGAGGCGTTTCGCTCTTAAAACTGTAGGCAGCCTTCCGGCTGACCTGATCCAAAAAGTCGTAGAAAGGAGTGCAGAAAATTAAAACTTGCAAAACAGAATTCATGTAGCACATATTGCCCGTGTTGATGAGACCGCGCGGCTCAATAAATGCCACGTTGTTGGAGCTATTGACGCGATAGCTGAGAAGGGCCTCGGCCAAAGAGTTGGCGTTGGCCTTGGAGAAGGCTCCGTGGGCAGACGAGTCCGTGCCAGCAGCCACGCCGTTGAGGCCTGTGTGCGCGCCAGAGGCTGACGCTCCGGCAGCGGCTCTGTTGAACAGACCTGACCAGAGCTTGGGAGGCAGGGGCGCCGGAGGCGAGGCTTCCGCTAGCTTTTCAGCCGGCGCCGCACCTCCAGAGACCTCGGATCCAGAGCTGGCCTTTTGAGTATCGTCCATCGTTGTCGACGACGGAGTAGCAGCAGCTGATGAAGAAGCCGACGAGGGCTTGTCCGGGTTGGTTCGGATGGGCATGACAGGCACAATAGGAACAGCCGTGTGCGTAGGGCTAGCCACGGCAGACTTGGAAGGTGTGGGAGTGGCCGCAGCAGTAGCCGCCTGCTGGGACAGCCGAGAAGAGCCCGGGGTCATGGGCGAGGCGGAAGGGGTGTTTTCAGACGCATGTTCCAGGGTCGAGGGTGTCGCCGAGCGTACAGCAGACGCATCCGCACTGTTTTCATTCAGAGGAAGGGTAGAAGCAGTGGTATCCGAGGGGTTCTGTGGCAGCACAACGTTCTTGCCCATGGTCTTTTTCCGCCGACGCAGCTTCGAGCTCTTTGTAGGAAAGGGAATATCAGGTCGGGACAACCAAGGAAGCTAAATAAAAAAAGCGTCAGTACATCTGCTTGTACGGAGAAATGAAAAGAAATGGGGAAAAAAGAAGAAAAACACAAAAAAACGTACAGGTGGCCGGAAAGAAGCCGAGGGCACAATGACAGCGGAAATGTCATTGGATGCAGCAAAAGCAGCCTCAAAGTCAGCAACAGTAGCCTGGTATTCGCCAGACAGAGCCTCCGAGGACAAGACCTCGCCCGTATATGCCGCGGCCTCATGTGATGCTCTGGGAGACTTGGGTGTGGGGATGGGGCCGTGAGAAGAGGAGACGGTAGAGGAGGGCGTCGGGGGCAGAACGGGTGGTTGTAGAGGCTGCATCGGTGGCTGCATGTGAGACGGGAGCGGCTGGTGAAGGTCGGCTGGCGGCGGAGGCATGTGCGGCTGTTGAGGAAGGCCTGCAGGGGGGGGTGGGAGGGGGGCGTGAGCAGCAGAGGGAGGCATGCCGGGCATGCTCGTCATGGCAGGCATGGCAGGCATGGCAGACATGACAGACATGGAGGCCATCGAGGCCATCGAGGCCATCGAGACCATGGAGGACATGGACGGCATGGAGGGTGGCAGAGGCTGAGCGGGCATCGTGCTGGACACGACGACGGGGTCATTTCGAGAGTAGGGAGACATGTGAGGTTGCGGCGGAATGTGGTGCTGCGACGCATGCTGGGGGTGCTGCGGCTGGAGAGGGATCTGGGAATGCGGCGGCATCGATGGGTGCTGGGGGTGACCGGGGCCGGCCTGTGGCAGGGGAGGCATGCCGCCTGGGGCCATCATGGGAGGGTACTGTGGAGGGACGCCCGGAACGCCAGAGACGCCGGGGACGCCAGGCATGGGCCGGCCGTAGTTCTGCTGGTAGGGAGCAACGAAGCTGGCGGGCATGGCGCCATTCGGGAACTGGGGCATCGGAAAGCCATAGGGGTTGTTGTAGGGGTTCATGTAGCCCTGGAACATCTGCTGTCCCATCTGGTGGCTGCTGTGAGAATACTGGTTGTGGTGGCCGTTCTGGCCGTGATAGCCATTCTGGTTGTGGTTGTGGTTGTGGTTGTGAGCGTGATAGCTGCTCTGGCCGTGGCTGTTCTGGCCGTGGCGCCCGTTCTGGTTGTTGTAGTGCGAGCTGTAGTGCCGGCCTCGACGGCCACCGCGTCCTCCCCCACCGCCGGCGCCCATCTGCACGCCTCCGCCAGAGACGACGCCGGCACTCTGGTCGTCGGGGACCATGGCATCCATGGCACTCACGACGGCCACTCCTCCATGGGCAGCTCGCCCAGCCGGCAGATGGCCGCTGCTCATCATGCCGGCTTTGGGATGTGCTGGCTGAAGGGCTCCTCACAGTCCGCAATGTCTGCGAGCAGCGGAGGCGAAAACCCCGAAAAATGAGAAAAAAAAAACAGGGGCTCTGGCTAAGCAGCAAGGGCACAAGGCTCAGGGCTCAGGGCTCTCTGCAAAATGGAAAAAAAAAAAAAGGTCTGGCACGAGGGTTGCTGGCACGAAGGCTGCTGGTATGGCTGGAGCCGATTGGTGCTGATTGGTGCCGATTGGTGCCGTGTGTGGTGCCGTGGATTGGGCGCCCCAGTCTCAACGCGTTGTGTCTCTCTCTGTGCTGGCTAGCGTGCGATGACGGGAGGGTCTCGCGAAACAAAAAATGTGCGCACAAATGAGATGCGCGCGTGCCAGAGAGCGAGAGAGAAAGGAGCTCTCGCGGATCAAGGGCAGGGGGGATGGGGTGGGCTGCGGGATGGGCAGAAAGATACGGAGCAAAGGGCGAGAAAGATTGGGATGAAAAAAAAGGGGGCGAAGAGGGGATGAGGAAAAGAGGAAAGCGCAAGAAATTAAAGAAAAAAAAAGGAAGGCCGGCTTATCGTTTCTGAAAATACCGAATCTCTGTACCTCTATTCCCGCGGTTCGCTGCTTCGCAGAGGAAGGACGAGGACAGAGGATGTCGAGGGGAGAGGGATGCGAGGAGATGGTGAGGAGAGAAGAAGCTCGAGAAGAGTCGCTGCTGTTGATGAGGAGGGAGACGATAATGGCATCTGCGATGGGCTGCCAACTCCAGAGGCAAGAGGTCTTACTCCGCCCGTAACTCCTTCCCACAAAAAAATTACCTTAGCGTCTATTAGTAAAGCAGTCGTGTCCAGTCATCTCCCTATCGGTCTAGTGGCGCACGCACCGCAACCTGGTCCATGCTCTCATTCTATGACTATTTATTGGATAATAGACAGTGCGGGCAAAATAGGTGAGATCTAGCGTTCTCATTAGTCGTAGAGCTCTAGCGCCCAAGAAAACAAACGCCCGCTGCCATGCACATGCTAAAAGTCAAATAACTAGATCACAGTGTATACTATGTAGAGCCATACTCGTACGAGTAGTATCCATCCTCCCGTCCTCCCGTCCTCCCGTCCATCACTCGTCCCGGAACAGCCACCGTCCTCCCGGCCGCATCGCCTCCCGATACCGCTCCTGGACAGCCGCTCGCTCGACCCTTGCTGACTCGGCATTGTTTTGAGCTTCTTCCTGTGTCGTTGGGAAGTCGGCGTCCCAGAATCCGGGAGGCGACGCCCGCCTGTGGTACCGGTGCCTGTGCTTCCCGTACTTGTTGGCCAGCTCGTGGGTCTTGGCCTCGAGCCACAGCGCCCGCTTCTCGTCCGGGATCATGCGTGCCAACATGTAGGCCTCGTCCCCCAGATACCGCTCCATCATCGCCACGCTGTCTGGGCGCCCAACATGGCCTGGTCCCGCAGCATTCAGCTCCGACTCGGCCATGCCTCGGAACGCCTTGCCGCAGCACTGCGGATCTGTGCATCCAGCCAGGCTGCCCCGGTCCGTCCGGCTCCGCACAACCTCGTTATAAGCAAATGTCTCTCCGTGGTTCAATGCCGGGTTGATCTTGAAATCGTCCAGCTTCAGCTGTCCTATGGGTCGTCCACGCAAACTGCCTTTCTTGCTGGCCACGCTCTCGCTTCCCCCTTTTTGTCTCTCCCCTCCCCCCCTTCCAGCAGTCGTCTGGCCACCCTGCCCTCCTTGGACTCCCATGCGGACATTCTGGTCTCGCGGAGTCGACTTGGCAGCACCAGGCGCCCCGTTCCTAGGCGTCGAAATAGCAGTGCCGTCTCGTCTCTGGGGCAGCACCCGCACAGGCGGTGGCTCGCCAAAGGCGCCAGAGATAGGGCTCGCCGTGTACTCGGCCACGCTACCTCCGGCCCGAGGCACCGATACTATCGGGCTTGGCTGTGGAGGCCGCGAATTCAGCAGTGCCCGCAGCTGTGCTGATTTCGTCACGCCTAGCGCCTTCTGCCGCTTTCCTCGACTCTCGCCCTCGCCATCGTCAGCCAGCAAGGCCACTCGCCGTTTCAACTGCTGGAACGGATCGACCTGCACAGTGCGGCGCACGTTGGCGGAGAGCGGAATCAGCGCGCTTGCCGTCATGTCAGGCCGTTGATCCTGCACGGTGGATGGAGTGGCAGAAGCACAAGTAGTCTCGGCTGCCTCTTGCAGGGCAAAGTCGCTCTGCGTGGGCGTGGGCTCGTCCGTCTCGGAGGAATCGTTGTCCTGGTAGACCAAATGTCTCTTCCTCGGCGTCGGCACCGCCAGCTGGCCCTCGTCGAGATCCATGCTCTCCTGGGATGCCGGCACGGGGAACCCAGGCCCCCGCCAAACACTGTCTGACGGCTCCCTCTTCACAGTACGGACCACCTGCAAGGGAGGGGTGTTGGGTCGGGTTTTAGTGTTGGTGCCAGAGTCGCCCACGTCATCTCGCCGTGTCCTCTTGGCTGGCCGCTCCCAAATCACCTCGGGCCCGTCAGACGACAAGGACGACTGAATGTTCATGTCAGTCTTGTCAACATGCGTCTCAGGCCCTTGTTCGGCAGGTATCACGGGCAGATGCTGTTCATTTCCATCGTCGGACGATGGGTCTCCTTGTGTCGACTCGTGGACGGTCTGGCCGTCGTCATGTCGGCTCCCTGACATCACATGCACGTCACCTCGGAGAGCTGGGAGTTGCGCAACGTCATCCTGGTCTGTGACGTCCCTCTCTCCACACTCGTTGTCTCCCTCCTTCTGGCCTTGTGCGTCTTCGTCGGACAGGGAGGCGTTGGAGGCAAAACTTGTATGGAGATTCGGTCGCAGCAGCTGCCCGTCTGGCCCTTGCGGTACGTCCGCTCCAGCATCCGCAATCTGCGCAGGCACCGTCTCTTTAGCCACGGCAGACGGACCCTTCCATGTCCTCTTCACCATGGCAGTATCAGGCACAGCCGTAGTAGAAGCAGAAGCACCAGCACCAGCACCAGCAGTCGTCGTCCCGCCGCCCGCCCGTCTCTTTTCCAGCTTCTTGACTTTCAGCTCCAGGCTGTCTGCGTATTCGACCCAGCGAAGCGTCTCCGACTTTCGCTTCCTCGCCAATGTCACTGCCTGGTCGAGCTGCTTCTTGGTCGCGTCATAGCGAGACCGCAGTTTCGTGATATCGCGCGCGGCCGGAGTCGATGTGCTCGTAGTAGCTGCTGCTGTCGCTGCTGCTGCTGTCGCATTTCTAGCTTGGAGTTCCTGTACAGTAGCTCGTTCACCATCCAGAGCCGTCGCCAGGCTGTCGATCTGCTTCTTCAGCTCGCCGATTTCCAACTCCAAAGCTCGCCTTTTAGCCGCCTCGGCAGCCTTGACATCGGCCAGCCGTGCATTGACTTCGTCTTCGTGGCGAACCGTGTCTGCCAAATCCAAAGAGGGAGACGGTTAGCCCAGAACCTCAGAAAACAGTAGTTTCATGCGTCATAGCAACGAGAAGAAATACCTTCAGCACACCTCCTTAGATGTGAGCAAGCATCTTCGACAGCTTTGAGAAGTGACACCTTGTCCATCTCGTCACTCTGCCACTGTGGGAAGACGTTTCAGTCGGCAGCTAGAGCCTTGCTTTCGTCTTCCGCCTCGCGAGTTTCTCTCGTTGATTTGGATTATGTAATAATGTATACATAATGTGAGTCTGTGCCACCGATGCGAGTCGCGTCTCAATGATTCTTGCTGCATCACTGGTCCGAGAGCAGGTGGGCGGACGCGATGAACGCGTCTCTACGCGACGATCACGTGACTTCCGTCCCACATTCGGGTCCTCGAGTTTCTTCTGATGTTCCATTGTGCAACAATCAGAATCGGAATAGCGTAAATGGAATTACAGTGCAGTCTCGGACCAGAATGTTACGGTGTGCTCAGAATAAATCATCATTGGTTGCAATGGCACGGGGCAAGGCTGTTCAGACTGAAATCTACGAGTCCTCCGTATTCATGTGTTCGATTTCTCTAGGATTCATCTTACCTTGCAAGTCGCACTCGTAGTGGCATACGAGTAAAGCCTGTTCCTCTGTCACAAAATGCCAAGTCACGTCAACGGTACGACGGCCTCGTTTTTGAAAAATAAAAAAAAAGGCCAAAGTGAGGGCGGATATATTGCTTCCGGGGCCTATAAATGTGAGAAGATATGCCAACGACCAGGTGGATATTCCATATTCTTTACGTTTACCTTTCCTTCTTTTGGACGAGGTCTCCGGTTTCAATAGCAACAAGGAACAGGGGTGAGGTGTTGAGCAACGGTTAAAGATAATGCAAGCAGGAGCCGACACATCAGCTCAGCCATAGTCGACACGGTCTGATCAGGTGCGCCGCAGGTTTGGTCAATCAAACTACGAGAACACACATGCACCACGGACAGACCAAGAGATCAGAGTGGCGGGGGCAAGGTTGAAAGGATCTCTGCCGTGCACAGAAGCATTCCAGAAGGGCGATCCTTCAAACCAGGACGTGTATCCACCGAGGATCCGGTAATGAGAGAGCTCTTGAGCATAAACCCTTGTTCCAAGACCGGCATGGTAGGCTTTTGGACACGTTGGACATGGAAAAACACAGACACTACACAGTACTGCGTATGCTGCGTAGAAATGGTTCCAACGGCTCAGCCAGGCACGAGGATCTGCCGCCATGAACTCGCGAGATCATCGTCACGGGATGAACGGCATAAAATATCCGCGACCAGCAGGTGGACTAACTAGCCTGCTACTGTGTATGTAATACCGGCTGACTTGGCTGATCGGCAAAGCACAAGAGTACGGAGTAGCACAGAGCAGTCCCTGTGCCAATGGCAGTCCCTTTCCCAAGCGACTCGACAAAACAGCGAGCTGCATATTTCACCGCCCTTTGTCTCCCAGAGCATACATGGTATGCTGCATCTTGTCTGACCGCCTGTATCGGCTTCTACTACTCGTACTCGCCAGGGCACTTCTCACCCGGGCAGCCCAACGTACCAACTCTTTCCGTACCAACTCTTTCTGAGTTTGAAATAAAATATGAAAATAAAAAGGCCATGGGACGATGGAGAAACCCCGTAAAGCATGAAACAGGGAAACTGATAGACCAAGCCACAGCTGAGGTGACGAATGTGAAATCCTTGTGCGACATACATAGACAGATACCTCCTTGCTGACGTCGAAAAGAAGCATACAAGGATGCGTGGTTTTGATAGACGGCCGGCCACAGCCCAACCTGCCGAGCAGAGAAAGACCACTCCACCGATTTCATCCCTTTTCCCAACGGCCACTCTTGCCTGTGGCCGCGGGATCCCCACCGACAACCTCGAGGCGGATTATGTCGTGTCTGCCTCATCTGCAGGTCTCGAAACGGTGCTGCCTTCTTGTGCCAGCATGGCGGCCTGTCCTTAATCGTCGAGTCGTGTCATGTTCTCCCTCGTATTCTTGGGATACAGTTTTTAGCGTCAGCTGCATAGATTTTCTTTTTTTGCCTTGTCTCTGGTCCGTTTTCACGAGCCCCTTTGTGGATCCCTCCTGCCTCTCGGTCTTGCTGCGGACCTGGCGTCCAAGGTACGGGGTACATACAATCAAAGCACTAGAACATCAGAAGACATTGTACGTATACCAATGCTACCACCCCTCTATCAGACGTGGCTTCCTGATTTAACCCAGGTGTGTCCTGGTTGGCCCCAGGTTGGCTCCTTCCCTCTGACTGCTCTCTGACTGCTCTCTGCTCTCCGCCCGCTTGGCCATCTCGAGCCTTTTTTACACCGTCTTCTTATCTGGACCAGCGTGCTCTCCTCTCGTTCGCTCCTGCCGCTTTGAACAATCGCTAAGAATACTGAAAACCCTAAATGATCCCGGCAGACAATGTGCAAAGCCGCCACTAGCCCAGAAAAAAAAGATAATAAATAAAATAAAATATTTTTATCTGCCAAACGATAAAATCTGGACCTGCCCCTCATCTCAAAAAAAAAAACCAAACTTCCCATTTTCGACCAGTCTCCAGATTCTCTCCTCAAACAACAAACCACGCATCTTCATCTCCTAGTAAGTGATGGCATTCTCTTGTCCCGTTCTTTTCACTGTTCCGTCTCGCTGCATTCTGTATCTTCTGTATCTCCTGCCATTCTGTGTTCTCTCTGCTGTGTTTTCATCGGTCCATTGCTTTATCTTTGCTTTATCTCTTTTCTTCCGCGACGGAGCAAATTGGATGATTCTGCTCGGACTCTTCTCAAGAACGTTCCTTTCCTGTCAATTCATCAACTGTTTTTCTTCACCAACTCTTGCCACGTCTCTGACTCGGATCTGCCCATGTTACACGTCTCATTGTGCCCTGTATCAAATGCCCTCAAACTGACCGCCATTCAGACTAGAAAGACCTTTCTTTTTCGCTCCTTTCGACTAAATTCAATTCTATCTGTCCTTCATTCACAAAATTCACACAATGGATTACCAGGGAAGAGCTTGCTTCAGCTGTAAGTGTATTTTTTGTCCTCGTTTTTGAAAGTCTGCGACGGCCATTTGGCAGAAAAAAAAATTCCCAAATTTTCTCAGCCTACACTACACCAAAAACGGCCATTCCCCTCTCTGTGGAGCCCGAAAGTTTGCGCAAAGCAACCTCATCTCGCATCTCGTGCATCGTCTTTTTGCCTTTTTCCGATCGCACCCACATGGCAGAATTGCATGTTTATACTGTCCCTTCTTCATCCAACAGTCCATCTGTTCCTGGTAAATCAGGTCCATGCTAGTGCCGGGTGCTCCCGATCCAAACATACCTCGCCCCCCCTCCTCTTTCCCATCCTTGCCCCTGGCGGTGCCTCTCTGGCAACCTTGATGGCCAGAGGATAGGCAACACGCTCCTTCCATTGGCCACTTGCACCACACCCCCCCATCCCTCTATCCCGTAGTTCCTACAATTCCCAGATTGCCTTTGAAATGGGTTAGATCCCTAGAGACCGGGTCCTTCCCGGTGAGCCGGCGTGCTTCTTCCACGTTTTTGCTTTTTGCTTGGCCATCCAGGTGTGGAGAGACGAGATCTAACAGTTTGTTACAGGTGGCGCTACTACGCACCAGGTATGATGACTTGTCCAGCATGTGGAGTTGTGCATGTCCCGCTCGTGAGATGGCGAGAGAGACCATGGGGAAACCTACGTAGACACCTCTTGCGTCGTTGACTGATACTGACTACCAAACAAGGCCAGAGATTGCCCCAACCGTGGCGCTGCTAAGTGGTATGTCTCATTTGTCCTCTACTACACGTCACCATACGTTCCATACTAACCTATCTCAGCTACAACTGTGGTGGTGAGTCATTGTCGGAACATGAGACGAAAAGTCTCTCAAGAAGACAAAAAACGCTGCAGGTCACTGACTGTATTTACCTTGTCTATAGGCGAGGGTCATATGAGTATGTTTCATCCCGCTTTCCCACTGGTCTTTTCCACCCTCGTATTCTCTTCCATGCTAACACGCATATGCAGGCCGTGACTGCCCGGAGGGTCCTAAGGAGACCAAGACGTGCTACCGTTGCGGTCAGTCTGGCCACATCTCCCGTGATTGCCCGCAGTCGGGCGGTGCTTCCGGTGGCGGCCCGTCTGGTGCTGAGTGCTACAAGGTTTGTCTTTAATCAAAAAGGTGGAGGAACTAGTGACCAACAAGACCTTTTTTAGTGTGGTGAGGTTGGCCACATTGCCCGCAGCTGCCCCAAGGGTGGCTTCGGCGGCCACTCCGGCTACGGCGGCGGCTCGTACGGCGGCGGCGGTGGCTACGGCAACCAGAGCAAGACCTGCTACTCGTGCGGTGGCGTCGGCCACATGTCCCGTAAGTTGTCCATACCCCGTTTGACCCCCTCCCTTCTTAGGATAGCTGCTAATCGGGTGTGTAGGCGACTGCGTGAACGGCAGCAAGTGCTACAACTGCGGCGAGACCGGCCACTTCTCGCGTGACTGCTCCAAGGCCTCGGGCTCCGGCGAGAAGCTCTGCTACAAGTGCCAGCAGCCCGGCCACATCCAGGCCGAGTGCCCGAACAACTAAGGGAAGCGCGACAGACAGCTCGTCGTCGGCATGCCATCCGCCTGAGCCATGAAAGAACGGAATGAGCCAACCAACCTTTGTACACCTCGGAGCGATTTTTAAAGGGGAAGAAAAACCATTTACGGCTTTTTTAACGCTTGGTCACGAGATTGATGGAGGAGGGAGGGGGTCGGCAAGATTACACTTTCTTGCGAGTGTTGAATTTTTTCGCTCACGCGGAAAGGCTCGCAACGGATCCGGCACGGTATGATTATGGGCATCTGGATACACAAAAGCGGATAGGATTCACTTTGTCTTTCAGAGGGGGGGAAGGAGGGGGGCGTGGTCTCTTTTCCTTATTTCTTCTTATTTCCTCTTCCTTTGACATTTTCATGATATTCTATGCTTGTCTTTTCCTCCACTTATTTTCCCCTTTTTTTGTTTTTTATCCCTCTCTCATATTCGCCTCTGCAAATGGCTCTCCCTCCTACTCTCAGAATAGGAAGAGTCTCTTACGAAGGGAGAGGGACACAACTTTGCAGTTCTTTGTTTTCCATGTACGAAGTCGACTACGCTGGTTTACGGACACGAAAAAAAGTTCTCAAGGATCTACACGGAGTCTTTGGTCTTCATCCTGTGGTCTCTTTTATTTTTTAGAGGCAAAAAAAGTATCTTGCGTTTATCTTACAGATGCAACTGAAATGCTTTCCATTTCCATTCGTTTTGTCTTTGGTTCCTCTTGAAATGACCCATGATCTGCCAAGATGCTGGCTCCATGGCAAGGAGAGTCCTGTTTACAGCATAGCCTTGGGCATGACCTTCATAGCTTGCCGGACGCCCAGATCGCCGAGAACCTCCTCGGCACCGCCGAGAATGGCGTCGAACTTGTATGTGTGGTTAAAGTTTTCAATGACGCGGCCCATGCCGGTCTGGGTCAGTCCGCGGCCACCCCAGATCTGGACGGCCTCGTCGGCAATCTCGTGGGCCATGCGGGTGGTGCTCATCTTGAGGAGAGCAATGGGGCCGCCCATCTGCTTGGACTGTTCGGCATGGGACATGTTGCACATCTGGTAGGTGATGGTCTCGAGCCAGGACTGATGGCTCTCGACGAGGGCAATCATTTTGGCGAGCCTAAGAGATCAGCAGGGGGGCAAGACAGCCAGACGGCCAGGCAGAGACGGGAAAGACTTACTTTAAGCGGATGACGGGCTGGTCAATGAGCCGCTTGCCAAAGACGAGACGCTGGTGAGCCCACTTGAGGCACTCTTCGACGACGAGCCGCGCGCCCCGGTTTGTGCCGCCTAAAAGGTCAGATAATGGAGGCTGGAGGCAGAAAGGAGGCTGAGGAGAGAGGGAGAGAAGAGAGAGAGAGAGAGACAGTACGTACACACAAGAGTCCAGCGCTCATGGTTAAAGTTGGAGAGGACGACATAGATACCCTTGTTCTCCTGGCCCATCAGGTGGGACACCGGGACCTTGACGTTCTCGAGGGTGATGTAGGTTGTGCCGGCAGCGGCCGAGTAGCTCGTCTTGATGGGCTTGGTCTCGATGCCTTCGCCGCGCTCGACGAGCAGGACGCTCATGCCCTTTTCTGTCTGGCAGGCAACGACAAAGTAGTCGCAAAACACGCCACTGCCTCGTCAGACTTGTTCTTGGAAATTTTGTGCAAGACTGTCCCACACTTACTTGGTAATCCACTTCTTGGTGCCGTTGATAATGTAGTGCTTGCCGTCGGGCGTCTTGACGGCCGTCGTGCGCAGCCGGGCCACATCCGAGCCGGCAAACGCCTCGGTGATGGCGAGGCAGATCTTCTTGCGGCCCGAGAGACAGTCGGCGAGCACGCGTGCCTTGAGCGCTGGGTCGTTGGAGTAGTGCAGGACGACAGAGAGGCCAATGGTGAGGCCGGCCATGTTGCCGTCCTGGAAGCCGCGGGCGGCCGGACGCACCATTTCCTGAGCGACAACCATGTCGTGGAAAAAGTCAAAGTCGCGGCCGTCCATGACGCCCTCGGGGTGCTCGGGCGAGGGCAGCAGGGGGACGCCCTGGAGGTGCTTGCCGGGGCCGAGGCGCATGTGCAGGATACCGGCGGCGGCCATCTTGTCGATGAGGGACTGGCTGATGTGGTCGCCGGTGCGCTCGTGCTCAATGGCCTCGGCGGTGACGTGCTGGGACACAAAGGCGCGCATGGCCTTCTGGAGGCGGCGGTGGCTGTCGTTGTAGTAGGGCGGCGCGGATGAGGAGAAGACGGGCGACAGCCAGAGGGGCTCGGCGTAGGGGACGGGGGAGAGGTCGGTGCCGCTGGGGCTGGGGACGATGATGCTGGGTGTCTCGCCGGCCAGGGAGCCGACGGCGAGGTCGTCGGCATAGCGCAAGAGGGCTTCTTGGCGGTGCAGGTTGTAAAAGTCGACGGTGGCGTCCTTGCCGGCGACCTGGCGGAGAACGAACTCGCCGCCGGGGTGGGCGTCGAGAAAGTCAGAGACGTCGTAGACGATGGTGTCGATGATGAAGAGGACGGGCCCGTCGCTGTCGCCGCCGGCCTGGGCGGACTGGGCGGACTGGGCGACCTCTTCGCGCGTAAAGGTTCTGGAAGGGACAGGCATGGTGAAGAGAGAAGTCAATAGTCTAAGCCGAGAGAGAAGAAGAGCAGGGAATGGTGGCCAAAAAAAGAGGGAATGATAAGACAGGAAAAGGGAACGAGAAAAGAGGCGGTTGAGAAGAAAGGGAGACACATGTGAGGAGGAGAGTGAGACGAGGCCAAATCCCAACCGTCTTTCAAGCTGTTGGCCGTCTTTGGGAGTGAGCCTCGGCTTAAGCTACTCCAGACTGATGAAAGCTGGGGTCGGCTGACATTGAGGTCGCATTGGGAGCCATGTGATTGGCCAGGAGGATCCAGTGACTCCATAGCGCTGCTCGGCATAGCAGCTAGGGGGCGGATGGAATGGCGCTAGAGAGGCACTAGATGCTTTTGAGAATGTGCACAATAGCACGAGTATTAACAGCTGGCATGCTTCTCTTCTATTTGTAGTCCGTTTTTTGTCTGATTTTTGAATGGTTGATTTACAGAGTGTACAGAGTAAAAAGGCAGAATGTCACCTCTTCAGCAGAAAAGGGTAATGTTCCACCTGTTGCCTGAAGCACCAACAATGTGATTGGCGACATCAATTGGGCATCAGGGACTTTGACACCCGAGACGGTCCGACTCTGCTGAAGTTCACCACGGGCAATCAATATGAAGAGCAGGTCTCCATTTTTCGTATGTCCAGGACATCCTCTGTCAAGCCACGCTGAAACTCGCATGGGGTCCGGTGACGGATCCGAACAAGCTGGCCCCCCCGATGGCTCAATACCCCTTTGCCCAAGAATGGCCCGACTGGTGTCGAGTCTCTTCTCATGGGTCTCACTTTGTCAAGGTGGCCTTTCTGGACTCTCTGCCTCGGTTCATGGCCGGCAAGAGTGGCTCGATTCTCGGCCAGGTCGACAAGATTCGTCTGCGGCACCTCTCGCACTACAAGTGCCATGCCAATTGGAACCACGAGTTTGTCCGGGCCGATCTGGTCGACGAGGAGAGCAATACACCGCTCGTCCTGGTCTGGGAGCGCGACCTTCCGCTGACAGGCGGCAAGGCTGAGAAGCGGCGCGGGCTCTACATAAAGTCTGGTCTTCCTTGCCAGTCGCTGGATCGCGTGACCTATATAACAGAGGCCGACTTTGCCGACTTTATCAAGTGGAAGGATGCCTACATCTTGCGGTATGTCTTCATTTTCTTCTTTTTTTTTTACTTTACTCTGTCCTAACAATAGCAGGACTGCAGACTTTCCTGCTCCTGGCCTTGATATTTTGCAAGTGGCGTCTGTTCTCGAGGCCCATAGTCTCCGCTTTCCCATCTGCCATGTCTACTCGACCATGTGCTACTGGTATGCCGACTCGACCTTTGAAGTTCTTGTCGACATGGGCAAGACAAAGGCCACAGATGCCAAGCAGTCGCAGAGAAGAGGCATCTGGAGCTGTGGCACAGTTTCTTCAGATCATTCAGGATATGCCCACCGAACAAGACTTGCTGGCACACAGCACCTGTCGAGCAGGAGAGGTTCGACAAATCTTGGAAAAGGTATGCCTGTCCTTTATGGATACAGACGAGTCCTTTCCCTAGACGTAGACTGACAGAGACTAGATTCAAAATGGCCAAGAAGAGCAGGAAGAGGCGGCGCGACGCCAGGCCGAAGCAGAAAGGTGTGCGGAAGTGGAACAAGCCATTGCCAAGCAAGAGGAGAAATGAAAGCGCGCATTGTCTGAGAGCAGAGACCGCCTGACAAAAGCCCAAGAAGGACGAGAACGGGAGCGGGCACGGGCGGATCTCGCAGAGCAGCGGGCGGATCTTGCTGAACAACAGGTGAATCGGGAGCGAGAACGGGCCGACCAGCTAGAGGCAGAGCTTGCTACACTCAGACAGCAGTACGCTACGTAAAGAGGTCAAGATGAGCAGATGGATAGTGAAAATATTGTTTCATATATAAGAAACTCCTATATATAGACAGAGCCAAATGGGCTTCCGAGTGCAAGGCTATCGAGATATATCTGTCTCGTAGAGGGAAAAGGATATATCAAGGACCACTAGACCAGCCGGCCCACATGGATGAAGATGTTGACGTACTTTCTTTACTCTTCGGCTCCAGGAAAGCCAGATTCTCTCAGGCCATTCACAAAAGCCTATAACCAGGTAATAACCTCATCCGAATACTTGTCCCGCCACTCACTCCAGTATAGATCTCTCCCGGCCCTAGGTATCTACATAGGACTGGTTGTTCTCCTTTTTAGCCTTCCCACTTTTTCGTTGATATGAAGTTTCAGTGTAGTGGCAGCTGCTGCCGTAAAACCGTCTGCATCTGTTGGTCGAAGCTGATTTCCCCAAGAGAGTGCTGCATTGACTTTCCTCATCATGCTTAACCGAGTTGTATTAATAGCACTGCCTGCCCAGACCGGGCTATTGATGGCAAGTTGTGTGGGTGGTGTTACTCAAAGACATGAAGCCTATTGGAATGTTTCGTTACCGAATTGAAAAAGGGCGTTGCTGAGAGGAAAATGAGAGGTTGGTCGAATGATTTGTAAACCAAGCCCCTTTAGCACGGCGATGGAGAGATTTGACTGCTTCTTTCTGGAAGCCATTCTTTTTTCGGAATCCACACTGCCAATCTGACAAGAGAACCGCACGTTCCCGACACAGGTGCTGACGCAGCTAGAATAGCCCACGCAGAGCGAGAGACCCTGCAAGGGAGCCGGCGGTAATAGGACTGTCACATCCTCTAGACTTCTCTGTGATGTCTACAAAGTATGTAGCCATGCACAGATCTATTCAAAAGATAAGTCTCCAAGGACAACGTCGACAGTGTTGGATGTTGAGTGCACAGTATAGAAGGACGTCTTTCTGAAACGACTTCCATGAGCCGTTCGTGTATCTGGTGTGCCTTGCTTCTAACGGTCTCTGGTAGCATTGTGGTTTATGCTCAAAAAGATGTGAAAGTGTTGAGTGGAAGAGTCGCTTGACTGGGGAGTCGCAGAGATTAAATACTAGAACTCTGCAAAGGCAGAGAGGGTCAGTGACAAGGCCATTCCAGTGACAAGGGCAGTGACAAGGGGAGTGACGAGGAACGAGAGGAGTAGCGCAAGGAGCAAGGAGTGACGCAAGGAGAAGAGGTTCTGATATACAGACGGAATGTCTTGAATGTCATGTGACTCGGCTAAAGAGAGTCGACTTTTTGGGACGGAAAGGACTTTTAAGCTCTACCTCCGCCACGTCCGATTCGCCCCTCGTGATTCATGCAGTCTCTGTTATCGGCCCCTCGTTTATCTGTTTGCTCACGAGCGTCTCTAGTCACGGCACTGGCAGTAGCCAGCATGGCCGGGTGAGCCTCTCTGACTCTGTCCTCTTTCTTGCCCTCTTTCTTGTCCTCTTTCTCTCGTCTCCATCCTTGCCCCCCGCCCCTTGCCCTTTGCGAGCTTGTCGGCCACAAAGTCCAGTGGCCAATGACATGTCCATCGCCTCTCCCTTTGACCATGCTGATGTTCTGGCCAGCTAGGTTCACCTTGTCGGCCCTCCTTTCCCCCTCCACCCCACCACTACTCTTGTCATTCGCTTCCCGTAGGTTGTCATTTTCGGTTCTCATTTTGTCTTTTTGTCATTTAGTCTTTTTTGTTTTCCTATTTTCTGTCTTTTTTGTCTTTCCATCTCTTAATTACCTGCCCTATTTATTGATTCTTGTACCTCTCACAAGCATGGACACTTATTCGGTATTTAGCAACAGCTCAACCCGGCGAGACGCTTCTCGGCTGAATCTGGACCTCAACAGCGTTCGCAGAAGCAGCACGGGTGCCTCTCCCGCTGCAGGCGCGCGGCCCGAGGCAGAGAGGACAGAGGCCCGCCATATCGGCATCATTGGCGGCGGCATTGCCGGTCTTCGCTGTGCCGATATACTGCTGCAGCATGGGTTCCGGGTGACGCTCCTGGAGGGCCGCCACCGTCTGGGTGGACGTCTGCACCAGGAGCGCCTGCCCAACGGCCGTCTCGTGGACATGGGCCCGAACTGGATCCACGGCACCAAAGAGAACCCGATCCTCGACCTCGTGCGCGAGACGGGGACGGTGACGTGCAGCACCGAGGTGGACGAGCAGGGCCGCGAGCTGACGGGCGCCATCTTTGACGAGAGCGGGACCCTGCTGCCCGTCCACGAGGGTGTGGCGCTGTCCACGGCCATGTGGACGATTGTCGAGCAGGCCTTTGTGCACTCCAACGAGCACTGCAGCGACATTGACTCGGCCGTGAGCCTGCACGACTTTTTTCTCGAAAAGGTGTCTGAGCATGTCCCGAGAGACGCCCCCGACCACGATGTTCAGTGTGCGCGGATCGTGAAGATGGCTGATTTCTGGGGGGCCTTTGTGGGCAGTCCCATCACGCGCCAGAGTCTCAAGTATTTCTGGCTCGAGGAGTGCATCGAGGGTGGTATGTCTCTCGAGATTCTGGCAGAGACGGACTCTGAACGGCAGACGCTGACGACGTAGAAAACCTCTTTTGTGCCGGGACGTACAGCAAGGTCCTCGACAAAATGGCCGCGCCTGTCGTGCGAGGTGCCACCATCCACTACGGGCAGACGGTGACGCGGGTCGAGGGCCGGACAGTAGGACGGACAGTGGGCCGGCCCCGAGGCGTCTGCGTGACGACAGCAACGGGCAACGTCTATGAATTTGACGAGGTGGTCTGCACGGCGCCGCTCGGGTGGCTCAAGCAGAAGCAGGCGGCCACGTTTGTGCCGCCACTGCCGCCGCGGCTGGTGCAGGCCATTGACAGCATCGGCTACGGCTGTCTCGAAAAGGTCTATGTCTCGTTTGCGACAGCGTTCTGGCAGCACCCCATCAGGGAGGTTGTCAGGGAGGCTGTCAGGGATTCCACCAGGGATTCCGCCAGGGATTCTGCCAGGGAGAGCGAGGCAAAAGGTAAAGACGACCGCGTCGTGCGTGGCTTCTGCCAGTGGCTGGCACCGGGCGTCTATGCACAGCCGACCAACATGCAAGGCTGGCCGCACGAGGCTGTCGACCTGAGCGCGATGCCGGCCGAGACGGCACACCCGACGCTGCTGTTCTACCTGTTTGGCGACCAGTCGCGTCACGTGAACGAGTCTCTGGCGGCAGCCGTGGACAAGGAAGCGCGTGACCGGTTTGTCCTGGACTACTTCCGGCCGTACTATGCGCGGCTGCCACACTATGACGCGGCCTCACCAGCGTGTCGGCCGACGGGCTGCCTGGCGACGAGCTGGCTGCAGGACGAGCTGGCCGGCCACGGCAGCTACAGCAACTTCCAGGTGGGCCTGGAAGCAGGCGACGAGGATGTGCGGACGATGCGTCAAGGGGTGCCGGAGCGCGGTCTCTGGCTGGCGGGGGAGCACACGGCGCCGTTTGTGGCTCTGGGGACGGCGACGGGGGCGTACTGGAGCGGCGAGTCGGTGGGTCAGCGGATAGCAGAGGCGTACGGGATGGAGGCCGAGGCCGAAGCCGAGGCTGAGGTCAAGACGATCGAGACGGACGAGACAACCACAACTAAGACGGCCACTGTTTGTTAATCACATGTTAGGTTAGTTGTCACGTGCATGAATGAGCCCACGTCAGAGGGCGTCTTATCGCTTATCGCCAACGGTGTTGTTGTGTTACTGTGTATTACTGGTGCTCGTACTGCGTAGTCATTGGCGGCGGGGTCATAGCTGCCTGAAGGACCCACTTGGAGCACTGTAGAGAGAAGGCGGTCAGGCGCAGAGTGCGTCAGCGTCAGCGAGCAGCGAGCGTCCAACGTGCGCTCTAGGGGCCAACAGGTGGCCCATTCAACGCCCCTAGTCAGCGCCTCTCGTCATTACGAGCACACAGTACGATGATTATTTAGGCGGCAAAATCCACTCGTCAAAACGAAGAGATTCGCTTTCCACGGCTTCTCCGCCCAGAGACAAGTCTCATTCACCATCCAGCCCACCCTCTCGGCGGTTTCTTTTTTTTTTCTGTATTCTCTTGTTTGATCTTTTTTCTCTCTCTCTGTCTGTTTAGCTGTTCTTCTGCCTTTTCTTCTGTCTTCTCGTCTCTTTATCCGCCTTGAATTTGCCGTCTCCCTTTTTCCCGTTTTCTCATTTCTCATTTCTCATTCTGTCATTTTCTCGTCTTGTCATTCTCTCTTTTCTTTCCCTCTTCTTTTCCCCTCTTCTCCTTCGTCTCTCTGCTCCCCTCGAAAGCGTTGAGAATGTCTGTGGAGAGCGCGGGCTCATCCTAACGCCATCCTCTGCCACCACTCTCTCGACCTCCCCCCCCCTCTTTCTCCTCGACTCCCCCCCCTCGCCAGCCACCTCTTCTCGGCTGCTTCAGACGACGCACCCAGACCATGACCAACGCTGCCCGTCTCCGTCTGCCTCTCGTTTCCCTTGCTGGCGGACCTCTGAGTGAATGAGGCGACTCTCCTCTCGTTCTGCTCCCCTTCTTGTCTCCTCATCATGTCTCTCTTCGATGTTTTCCGCAGTTCCAGCATGCCCAAGCGGCTGCTGCGATACGCCCTCTCGCGCTTTGACATTCTCGACGCCGACGCCCTCAACCTCGACAATCTCGATCTCGCCTGGGGCATGAAGACGGTCCTTGAATTCCGCGATGTTGGTCTGCGAGTCCAAGTACGTCTTCTTTTTCCTTTCTTCTCTCTTTCTTTGTCTCCCCTGCCTGCTGACTCGCCCAGAAACTGCAGCAGATCCTCCAGCTCCCCTCGACCTTGCACATCCGCCGCGCCAAGGTGGCTCTCCTGCGCGTCACGCTGCCCGTCGACATCTACTCGAGCCCTATCCAGATCCAAGTCACCGGCATCGATGTCCGGCTTAGGGTGACCCAGGACGACGACCTGGCAGACCCGAAACGGACAAGAAGCCAAAAGTATAGTGCCGGTGCCCAGGCGCCCGACGACGAGGCCGTGCCGTCGGCCGTCGACCTCGCCCAGTCTTTCTTGGAGCACGAGCCGTCGAGCGAGGCCAGGCAGCTCGAGGCTGCCCTGGCCGCCGAGACCGGCACAGCAGGCGACCAGGACAAGGACGAGGACGGCGACAATGACAGCGACGGCGACACGGCGTCTTCGTCGTCGCAGGTCCTCGGCACTGGCCAGGCTCTCACGCTGCCCGCCTTTCTGGCGGATTTCTTGCAGGGCATCGTCGACCGCATCCAGGTCAACATTGAAGACGTCACATTTCAACTGGAGCTCGACGTTCCCGTCGGCGACGATGCTGCCTCTGGACGGGAGTCGGTCACCATTCAGCTGGCGCTCTCGCACATCAACGTGGAGGGTGTGACGACGACCATGGTGGCGGTGCCTCCCACAGCGTCCACATCGCCGACAGCAGCGGCTCGTCCCAAGATTGTGCCTAAGGAAGGCAAGCGCCACATTTCTCTCGAAAACGTGCGAGCCTTTCTCATTTCGGAAGCCAACGTGTTTGCCACCCTGGCGCGGTCGCCCTCCATACCCCCGACCGCCTCGGCCTCGTCTGTGGCGTCTCCCACCGCATCCTCTCTTCGTAGTCCCCCAGCCAGGGCACCCAGGGCACCCATGGCACCCATGGCCTCCATGGTGGCCTCTTCTGTGCTGTCACAGAGCCACTACTCCATGCAGGACAGCGAGGACGCCTTTAATATTCCCTACGACGACTCGGAGGGCTCGAGCGACGGCAACGAGAACGAGGCCCGCAGTCTGCCCCGTCATGACGTCAGCGTCAGCCATGACGTCAGTGCCAGCCATGGTGCCAGCCACAGCCATGATGTCTACCCGCCCGAACCGGTCCCGACATCGTCCATGTCGACCCCGAGAGCATCCATCTACGGTGACGTTGCTCGCGTGGATGCGCCTCTGCACCTGTCGCAGGAGTTTGGGCCGCCGTCGGTCGGCCTGGGTCTCTTGTCGTCTGGCGTCCTCGAGGAATCCTTTCATTCTAGCCTGGACGGCGGAGACGGACGCTCTGGCCTCGGTTCTGGCCTCGGTTCTGGTCTCGGTTCCGGTCTCGGTTCGGGCCCTCTCTCCGGCTCCGACTCTGGCTCGGCCCCTCTGGAGGACGACCTGACGCAGTCGCACATGTACAGCCACGAAGAGGCAGAGAGCATGTATCTCAGCGCCTTTTCCCAAGCCGAGTCGGTGCGGATGCGCAACGCCATGCCTGGATCCTGGGACACGGAAGACCACGAGGAAGGCGAGTCCCATGCCGGATTCCTGCAGAACCTACCCTCTTCTTCTCCGCCTCGGCCGGAGCCAGAAGCACTGCCTGCAGGCACGGCAGACACCATAGACACTCCAGTGCTGTCAACACAGGCCTCTGCAGTGCCGGCAGAGCCTTTTCCAGTCCAGCCAGTGGACTCGAGACGGCAGAGCCCCCCGACACGGTCATCGCCCTCGCCCAAGACGGGCAGTCCCACGGCCGAGTCCGTGCCCGCCTCTTCGCCATCGTCGCCTCGGCCAGAGACAGTGGCCAACAGCCCCCTCCCCGACCGAGTGCAGTCGCCAGACGAGGCAGCCACGCCCAGATGCAGCGGTCCTACGCGGCTCGTCAAGGAGATTCTGTCTCTCGAGTTCATCTCCATTTATGTGCCGTCCAACCACAAGCACGTGGCCCTTGCAGAGACCAGAGAAACAATCGAGACAAGGGAAGCCAAGGGTCGGCCAGAGACGGGAAGGAAGTCTCCACGACTCCCCGGCCTCCCCGGAGCCTTTTCCGTGTATTCTTCCTCGGGAATGGCCTCGACTGTTTTTGGGCGAGCCTCTGTCCACGGCCATCTGGACGAAAGCCGCATCCACACACGGGACGACGAGTCCAAGACGTGTACAGATGCCCCGGCATCGGACGACAAGTCGGTCGAGGTGAACCTCGCACCGCTCGAGATCTGCTTTGACGCGTCGATTGGCTTTCTGCTGGCCAAGGTCGTGTCGGAGCTCCTGCAATCGCTCAGGGCCGGTCTGGAGATGAAGGAGCAGGAGCAGAAGGAGCAAAGAGAAAAGAAAGAAAAGAGAGAAAAGGAAAGCTCTCAGCAGTCGGAGAAAGACGCGCAGTCGAGCTTTACTCTGCCAGACATCCAGTTTCATGCCGACAAGATCTCCCTTCTCTTTCTCGATAAGCTGGCAGGCGTTGCCGATACAGCCGAGCGGTTCTTTGACCGCAGTCTCTCTGGCGGCCTCCACGGCGGCGACATCCTCTTGCAGACCGTGCTGGAGCGCCTGGCCGTCTCCGTGACGGCGACACCGTCGAGCACCAACACGACAGTCGATCTCCAGCGCTTCCGGTTCGGCTACGCCGACGCCAACATCCTGTCGTTTGACCGGCGGATCCAGATGCGCGCGTCTGTTCGCGACGCCTTTCCCCCGTCGGGCGACGACGTGTCGGTCCGCATCGTGCAGTCGGCCGACGTGACAAAGTGCGAGATCAACACGCTGCCACTCCACGTGGCGCTCGACCTCGCCAGGCTCGACGAGACTCTCGGCTGGTTCGGCGGCCTGAGCAGCGTGCTCAACATGGGCTCGTCCATTTCGTCTGCGTCGTCGTTTGCAGCCGCCAAGCCGACAGCCAAGCCGGCAGCCTCCAAGCTAGCAGGCGCTAAAACACGAGGCGTGCGGTTTGAGACGCCCATCAGCCCCGACGACCGGTCGGCCGTGGCCGAGAACAAGGTGGACATGCGCGTCGGTGGTGTGCATGTCGAGCTGCAGGGGCGCGAGTGCAGCATCCTGCTGGACACGAGCGCCGTCAAGATGGTCAGCCGCGAAGAGGGCATCGGCCTCAGCATCAGCCGCGTGCGACTGGCCGGTCCCTACTTGTACTCGGCCGGCAAAGACGGCAGAGACAGCAGAGAAGGCAATTACCTCAAAGACGGCAAGGACGGCACGCCGCCCGTGGCTGTGGATATCAGCAACACGCGGCTCGAGTTTCTGGGCGTGCCCAAGACGAGGGATCTCGAGCGCCTTTTGGAGCTGATTACGCCGTCGCGCGTCAAGTTTGACGAGAGCGAAGACGTCATCATGGTGGACACGCTGCTGCGGCAGCGCCGGAGCGGGCCCCTCTTGCGCGTTAGCGTCGACAACGTCGACGTCGAGGCCAGCCGCCTGGCACAGCTGGCGTGTCTACCGAGCCTCGGCGAAGAGGTGGCGCGGCTGGCGACGGTGGCCAAGTACCTGCCGGAAGACGACCGGCCCGGCCTGCTGACGCTGGCTCTGCTGCGGCGCGTTGACGTGTCGGTCGACATGGGCGGGCGCGTGGGTCTCGTGCAGGCCTCGCTGAGTGAGTGGGAAGCGGCGCACATTACGCTGCCGTCGCTGGTGGCGACGGCAGTCGGCAGTCTTGACGTGCACCGGAATCACACGGAAGAGCTGATTGGGTCGACGGCGACTTTGGCGACGGCAGGGACGATGACGACTGCCTCTGCAACAGCAGCAACGACGCCGCCGGCTAGCCCGTGTCTGATGCTGCGGATCATTGGCGACGACATGGAGCCTGTCATCAAAATCAAAATGTGGGGTCTCAACATGGAATACCGCGTGCCGACCCTGATGGACCTGCTCGACCTGTCCGAGGATGCCACGCCCGAGGACTTTGAGGCGAGCCTGGCCGCGTCCGTAGCCAACCTGGGCGAGCACGCGCAGTCGGCCCTGCTGGGCGGGGACCGCCAGCGCAAGGACAAGGCCCAGGGCACGACGGGGACAGGGACCAGAGGGACGTCTGCCGAGAAACCAGCAGGCGACGCCAAACCGACGACGGTGGACGTCTCTTTCCACGACTGCGTGCTCGGCCTGAACCCGCTGGGTCTGACGTCCAAGCTCAACATTGTTCTGGCCGATGCCCGGCTGCAGGCATTGCTGCCCCAGAACGAAGAGGTCGAGGCAGTGGCCCACCTCAACAAGATGTCGCTGCTGCTGATCGACGACGCTGCCACTGCGGCAGCAGCAGCAGCAGCAGCGGCCGCCGGCGAGAGCCACAAATCACCCCTGAGCCAGACTAAGCGGCCAGCGACAGTGGTGACCATGGTGAACCGGCTCTGCGGGCTCGGATTCGTGGACATTGGCCAGATCTCGGCCGCTCGCGTTTCTGTGCATATATCGGCGCCTGAAGAGGGCGCGGGTGAGGCGGGAATGACAGGTGAGACGGAGAGGGTCGTGGAGCTCGAGGTGCGCGACGACCTGCTGGTGCTCGAGACGTGTGCCGACTCGACGCAGACGCTGATGGCGCTGGCTAATGCCCTGAAACCGCCGACGCCGCCGAGCCAGGAGATCCAATTCAAGACGGAAGTGATGCCGGTCACGGACCTGCTGGCGTCTATATCGATTGACGCCTTTGGAAGGGCCGAGGGTAACTACAATTTTGACGACGACTTTGTTCTCGACGAGGAGGAGCTGCTCGACGAGCGGGACGACCGAGACGGCCGATATGACCAGGATGGCTATAACCCAGATGACCTCGGACAGTCGCTGCTGTCGTCGCAGACCATTACGCACCGGTCGGCCACGGCCGCTGCCGTTGCTGCCGCCATTGAGCAGTCAGTGTCGTCGCTGCCCTCTGACGTCGACGATGACCTCTATCTAGACGACGACGACGATCCCGAGGATCCAAAGCACAGCCGCCTGCTCGACAGCCATATAGGCGGCCTGGGCAGTCTGGGCAGTCACCTGGACAACCTGGACAGCCAGGAAAGCCAGGAAAGCCAGGGCCATGCCCCGGGCACTGTGATCGAGAAGCTGTTCAGCGCGTCGTCTGTGTTTTCAGATGAGACGGCGTCGCAGGACGTGCTGCACGACAGAGACTACGAGAATTATGGACAGGACAGCATGGCCGCAGCCAGTGGTCTGCAGACGCCACAGCAAGCCAGAGACCCCCAGAGAAGTGATGGCGGCGGCGGCGTCGGCATCATTTTTGAAGAAGACTACTTTGGCACAGTGGCCGAGACGGCAGCAGAGGCTTCCGAGGCCTCGCGGCCCCGGCGCTGGATCTCAGCCCAGAACGGCTATGAGCGGAAAAGGGCCAGACGAGGAGTAGCAGGCAGGCGTGCTGGAGGAGCTGGAGGAGCTGGAGGAGCTGGAGGAGCTGGAGCCTCGGGCAGCTTGAAGCCGCCGCCGCTGCAGGTGCGGGTTCGTGATGTTCACGTGATCTGGAACCTCTTTGACGGGTATGACTGGCAGCACACACGTGACGTCATCACGCAGACCGTGCAGGAAGTCGAGGCGCGGGCACAGGAGCGGCGGTCACGGCGACGACGGTCAGGTCACGGCCAAGGTCACGGTGTGGGCGTGGGTGACGAGGTCAGCCCGTATGCCGACGAAGAGGAAGAGGACGCCGTCATTGGTGACTTTCTCTTCAACTCCATCTACATTGGCATTCCAGCCAATCATGATCCGCGAGAGCTCGCGCAGGCTATCAACCAGAACATTTACAGCAGCGGCGGCGGTGGCGGCGGCGGCGGCGGCGGCGGCGGCGGAGGTGGTGACACAACGGTAGATACCGAGTCGGTGGCGGCGACGACGACGACGGTCTCGAGCCGTGGCGGAGGTGGCATCGGCATCAGCGGTGGAGGAGGCCACGGGCGGCCGTCGTCGTCACGGTCGTCACGGCCGTCGCGCAGACTGCACCTGCAGCGCAGCCGACGGCACAAGATCACGTTTGAGCTTGGCGGGCTACGGGCGGACGTGGTGGCGTTTCCGCCGGGGTCGGGCGAGACCCAGTCGTCGCTTGACTTGCGCGTGCGGGATCTGGATATATTCGATCACGTGCCCACATCTACGTGGAAAAAGTTTGCCACGTACGACCGGGACGCGGGCGAGCGGCCGATCAACGGCGACATGGTGCGCATCGAGCTGCTCGTGGTCAAGCCGGTGCAGGAGCTGGCGGCGACGGAGCTCGTGCTCAAGGTGGGGGTCCTGCCCCTGCGGCTGCACGTGGACCAGGACGCCCTCGACTTCATCACGCGCTTCTTTGAATTCAAGGAGGACCCGTCCGACAAGGCGGCGCCGAGCTCGGGCTCTGCTGGCTCGGCCGACCAGCCGTTCATCCAGCGGGCCGAGATCCTCGACATTCCCGTGCAGCTCGACTTTAAGCCAAAGCGGGTCGACTATGCCGGGCTTCGGTCCGGACACACGACCGAGTTTATGAATTTCCTCATCCTCGACGGGTCGCGCATGGTGATGCGGCACACCATCATCTACGGTGTCTCTGGCTTTGAGCGGCTCGGCCAGACGCTCAACGACGTTTGGATGCCCGACATCAAACGCCACCAGCTGCCGAGCGTGCTGGCGGGTCTGGCGCCGGTGCGCTCGCTCGTCACCGTGGGCAGCGGCTTCCGCGATCTCATTGAGATTCCCATCCACGAGTACCGCCACAACGGGCGCATTGTGCGCTCCATCTCCAAGGGCGCCATGGCCTTTGCTCGGTCGACGGGCACCGAGCTCGTCAAGCTGGGTGCCAAGGTGGCCACGGGAACGCAGTATGTGCTGCAGGGGGCCGAGGGGCTCGTGACGGGCGGCAGCGACGTGGCCGGGGACTATGCCGAGGGCGCGCAGACGGGCTTCAACCACACGGTCGTGGCGGGCAGCGACAGCGGCAAGAACGAGGACGGCTACGAGGCGTTTTACGAGGACGGCTACGTGGCCGCCTCGCCGCGGGCCATGGCGGCGGCGTCGGCCGAGGAGCGCAAGCAGATCAGCCTCTACGCGAACCAGCCGACGGGCGTCGTGCAGGGGCTGCGGCACGCCTACAGCAGCCTGGCACGTGACTTGCACGTGGCTCGGGATGCCATTATTGCCGTGCCGGCCGAGGTGCGCGAGACGACGAGCGCGGCGAGCGCGGCACAGGTGGTGATGCGGCATGCGCCGACCATTATCTTTCGGCCGGCGATCGGGGCGACCAAGGCCATTGGGCAGACGCTGATGGGGGCGACGAACAGCCTCGATCCGCAGAATCTGCGGCGGGCCGAAGATGTACGTCTTTTTTTCTTTTCTTCTCTCTTCTCTCTTCTTTTTTCACTCTGGCTAACCGTGTAGAAATACAAATCCGGTCCTGGGAGACTGTAGATTCTTCCATGCCTTTTCCCCTGGTTCTGGGTATTTTTTTTTATTTTGCTTGATTTTATGTTGCTCGCTTCTGGGCGGTCTAGGGCGGGCTGTACCTGTTTTTCTCTCTCTCTTTCTCTTTTCACTTCTTCTCCTCTCTCTTGGCTCTTTCAGATCCTTGCAACAGCGATTCATCAGATTGGACCAGAACAGGCATTGCAAGGGCGTCCGGGGTGGCATGATGATTAGCGCTTCTTTCTTCTTTCCTCATTCTCTTTTCCTTTTTTCTGTCCTCCTCTTCCAGGGTTTTTTTTTTTGCCCCTGTTCGCAGATCATACCATTTTAGAATGCACTATATACCATGCACAGATGCAATACAGTCAGAACTGCTTCCTCTCTTGAGCTTCTCGTAAGGTTCTCACCAGCCTTCTCTTGCTCGCCCTATACTGTCTCTCATCACGCCTCACGTCTTGTCTTGCGTTTTCATCTTGCGTTTTGCCCCGCGAGATGCCAAGACTGCGACTATTTGGCTGACGAGAGAGACTGATCAGACAAGTCCACTCCCCATCTCCTCGTCACGTCTTTTTATACAAAGAAGTATCCGTAGAAGAAGAGGGGAAAAAAGGCCTTTCTAGGATGGTTTTAGGTTTTACGTGGTTAGAGAAGAAGCATTTTGCAGTCTCTCCCCTTTTATTTTCCTGTTTCTTGCGTCTCTTTTTGTCACTTCTTGTCTCGTTTTGTCGCTCTTGTCTCTCTTGTCTCGTCTGTCTCGCTCCGGTGGACGCCAGTGGCCAAGCAACAGGAAGAAAATGCCGTGACGAGCCAAGCTTCACAGGCAAGAATGACGAGAGGAAAGAGGCGGCATGCCAGAGTGTCCCGGTGAGACAGAGATCGGCAAGTCTTCTGTCAGATAGCTATGGATGGTGACATACCCTAGAATGCAGGCCTACTTATAGTAGTCCAGTGTCTCGGTTTATTTTTGGACACAATCTGGTGTGTTTTTTTGGAGAAAAAGAAGGAAAACGAGAGAAAAAAAGAAAAAGAAGAGAAAAAAGAAACAAGAAAGGAAAAAAAAAAATAACAGAAAAAAGAAGGAAAACAGACCATTTCAAAAAAGCACGTGAATAATCACCGCTTCGAGAGTTGACAAGTTATTATCAGACATTTGCCATCATTTGCATTCAGTCTACCATGTAGAAAATCCACTGCATGCATTGCATGTCCATCTTTTTCCAGTTTTCCAGTAATTCCACAAGCATCTCTGCCCCCCCCCCCAGGCCCTTCATCTCCGCCCACCGGAACACCCCGCTGTTTTCAAGAGTACTACACTGCTCAGTAGCCCTCTCTGGCATGCCAGAGGAAAACAAGAGCGAGACGGCGCCGTGCGGGAAATACAGACAGGGACGGCCGGGAACAAGAGTCTCTGGCCAGGATGGTGAGACGATCCGAGGGAGCCAGTGGCAGAAGAGCACCAGCGGGAGCAACCCGGTTGCCAGCCTCTGGCGAGGATCAGAAAATCAGAACACAGAAGCCCGGGGGGGGAACGGGAGAGTGAGAGCCAAGCAACGGGTTCGTCCATGCTTCATGCCAGTCGATCAGGACGGCAAAGCGTCTGTGTCTGCGACTGTTGTATGGTTCTGTCGTTCTTGTGTAGACGTGGATATAATCACACCGCGTCTCTCTCTCCCTTTGTCAGGGAGAACTCCATGGTATATGTCCAGGACATGACACAGAATGAGACCCTCTCTTTGAGATGCAGAGGCGAGGAAGCCGTGATGCTTCTGAAAAGTTGGCCACCCATGAGTCGACTGCACAAGTGTTTGTGCTCTAAGTGCAGTTCACCTCATCTCATACAGCTGCACTCGGATGGGACGGTGGGATGACTATATTTCCGCATCGAGAGAGAAAGACGCGAGTCAGAGGCCCAAGACGCTCTCACAGCAGAAACAGAGACAGTCAGCAGACGAGCATGCAGAGCCCAGGAGTGTGTGCTTAGTCAGCATAAAGACAGATAGCATCAAGACGACGCTGCGTATTATTGCAGGAATCATGTATTTCAACCAGGAAACCCTTGTAGAGACAAGGTAGGGACTGTGAGTGTCATCGGATAGGATGGCACTGTAGACTCGCTGCAGAAATGATGAAAACTGTCAGAGTTAAAAAAAAAAATAGAAATAAAAAAATAAAAATAAAAACAGAAAAAAAAAAGCTCCGTGATGAAGAGTCTGCAACCATCCAGTGTCCAGTCTCATGTCTCTCATGTCTTGCTGTCTCTGTGGTGTTGTGTCTGGTGTCCGAGCTGCGTGTCTCAGCTGTGGCTTGCTGTCTTGCTGTCTTGCTTGTCTGCAATGTCCCTCAAGTCTCATGTCTCTCTTTTTTTCTCCCTTCCTCATCCGTCTCTCATTCAATCTTCATTTTCCTTGAATGCTCATTTTCTATTGTATTTCTGCAGTGGCTCTTCGTTTCCACCTCTCCTTCTATCCACAGCCCGTGTCTCTCGTGTGCCAGGGCCGTGTCGGGGCTTCATGCCAGTCCGGCAGCGTTACGGTTGCAAATGAGAGCCCAGGTCAGCATGCCAACAGTCCCTCTCTTCATGTACTCTCTCTTCATATACTCTCTCTTCACATGTCGTCTCTGGCCGCAGCTCGCATGCCCTCTTCTGCAGCTTCGCCACGGCGCTTGTACCTGTCGGAACCCCCTGCCCGTTCCTTGCCCTGTCTACCGTAGCTTTCCACTGTCCTCTGCATGAGTGAGATGAACACTCTAAAGTGAAAAACCGCCATCTGCAAGACAGCAGCCAGTAAGCTCACCGGCTCAGCAACCTCGTCTCTTGTCTCGCAGAGCCTGGGAGATCGCAGGACACGGTACCGGCACACCTCTCCACGTCTCCGCCACGGACAGCTCTTGTCTCTGTCCTCTGTCTCTGCCCTCTGTTTCTGCCCTCTTGGACGAAAACGCCCGCATCAAGACTCACTCCATGCTTTCTCAATAAGCACACCATGCCATACTTACTACACACACGCCCCACACAAGCTCTCTCGCACACACTCTCTCGCTCTCACCCTCACTCTCTCTCACTCACTCACTCACTCGCTCGCTCGCTCTGGCACGACGTCTCCATGCTCACTCCCCTCCCTCCGAGATAAAAGCCTGCCTTCCCTCCTGCCTCGTCTTCTCATCTTTTCCCCTCTCTCCTCATCCAACACACTCGCAACTCATCTTGGACTCATCTCTTCCCTCATCAACTTTCCCTTTCCCCCCTTCCCCCTTTTCCCCCTCATTCCCCCCTTTTTCTGTCAAACAGCACACAACCAAAACTCAAGTCTTTCTTGCTTGACAGCCACTTTCGTTACTCACCCTCCCCCTCATCCATTAATACTTAATTGCCCCTCCCACCCAAACACTCGTTTGAACTCTTTTACTATCTACTTTAATATCTCAAAAATCCGTTCAAGATGCATATGCTCAACTACGCCGCTCCCGTCGTCGCCCTGGCCTCTGCTGCCTCGGCCGCGTCCAGCCTCGGCGGCTACAACGCCACGACCACCCAGGTCGTGACCTCCTTCACCACGTACTGCCCGGAGCCCACCACGCTCTCCTTCAACAACAAGACGTACGTCGTCACCGAGGCCACCACCCTCACCATCACGGACTGCCCCTGCACCATCCCCCTGGAGCCCACCCACCCGCCCAACCCGCACCCGGAGCCGCCCGTCGACGGCACCTCGACCCCCTGCACCACCAGCAGCGCCGACCACGGCGGCAACGACAACAACTGGGGCGGTGACAAGGGCGGCGACAAGGGCGGCGACAAGGGCGGCGACAAGGGCGGCGACAAGGGCGGCGACCAGGGCGGCAGCAGCGACAACGGCGGCAGCAGCGACAACAGCGGCAACGGTGGCAATGGCGGCAACGGTGGCAACGGTGGCAATGGCGGCAACGGCGCCAACGGTGCCGACGGCAAGGATGGCGCCAACGGCAAGGACGCCGTCCCGGCCGGCAACAGCGACATTGTCACGGCGGGCGCCAGCAACCTGGGCGCCGGCTCGGCTGCTCTCGGCTTCGTGGCCGGTGCCTTTGCTCTTCTGCTGTAAGCGGGCCCAGAAGGGAAGCTCCAGATGAGAGAGAGAAGAGGAATGAGGAAGAGGAGGAAATCCAGGAAGAATCAAAAAAAGAATGGGTGGACCCGAGAATATCAACAGAATACATAAAGAAACAGAACCGACCGCCTCTCTTGTTGTTCTCTCTCCTCTCTTCTTTTTCTTTTTGTCTTTTCTAGACTGTCTTTTATTTAGTTCGAGCTTACTCAAGAGTGAAGGATGCTGGATGAAAGGGAATGGAAAGGGTGGAGGAAAGAGAAGATGGGGTGAGCATGTTGGCTCTCCTTTTAGATAGAAGATCTCATACGTCTATTGCTGGTACTCGGCAATCCATCCAATAAAAGCTGTACGAGTGCGAGTCTGAAGTAAAGCGTAACAGAGTAAGAGTAACAGAGTAAAGAGTAAGAGTAAAAGAGTAAAAAGTAGTCTTTTCATAGTGTCCTCTCTGAGCACTCTCAATTCTCTATAAAACACTCCTCCACTCGACCTCCGTACATCACCAGAAAAGAAAAACATGACTAATCACAAAAGAACATGACTAATCACAAAATCAAAATCAAAATCAAAGTGTCCATTCAAACTCTGCCAATCCTACTCGTCCACGACCGACGCAAACTTGTCGAGCATGCCCTGCTGAATAGCCTCGTACTGAACTTGTTAGCCTTGTCTTTCCTTGTCTCTACTGTCATTCTCGTCAGACTCACCTTCTTCGTCACCTTGTCCTCGCCCTCCGAGGGCAGCTCAAACTTGAGACTGCGCAGCTGCGACTGCAGCTCCTGCGTCGCCTCCCGCACCTTGGCCCACGTCTGCCCCTGCGCAATCGCCTTTTGCGCCTCGTCGTGGTAGCCCACCATCAGCCGCATCATCCAGTTCGTCTTCCAGATCGGACAGAACTGGTCGTAGTCCGAGTAGCCGTTCTGCTGCAGGAAATCCTCCTTGATCAGCGTCGCCATGTCCAGCGTGATCTTGTCGGGGTCCGACAGCGCCGACTTGCCCACCAGCTGCACCACCTGGTCCAGCTCCTCCGAGTCCGACAGCAGCTGCTTGATGCGGTCCCGCAGCCGCGGAAACTCGGGGTACTCCTTCTCGTACCACCGGTCCAGCACCGTCGTGTACTTGGAGTACGACAGCGACGTGTTGACCGACGGAAAGTGCTTCCGCTGCGCCAGCTTCTTGTCCAGCCCCCAAAACACCTGCACGATGCCCAGCGTCGACGACGTCACCGGATCCGAAAAGTCGCCGCCCGGCGGACTGACGGCCCCCACAATGCTGACGCTGCCCTCGCGCGCCGGCGACCCCAGCGCCTCCACGCGGCCCGCCCGCTCGTAGAAGCTCGCCAGCTTCGCCCCCAGGTACGCCGGGAAGCCCTGGTCGGCCGGCATCTCGCCCAGACGGCCCGACAGCTCGCGCAGCGCCTCCGCCCAGCGCGAGGACGAGTCTGCCATCATGGCCACGGCGAGGCCCTGGTCGCGGAAGTACTCGGCCACCGTGATGCCCGTGTAGATGCTGGCCTCGCGCGCCGCCACCGGCATGTTGGACGTATTGGCAATCAGCGTCGTCCGCTTCATAATCGGCTCCTGGCGGCCGTCAATGTCAATGGACAGCTCGGGAAAGTCCTTGAGCACCTCGGCCATCTCGTTGCCGCGCTCGCCGCAGCCCACGTAGACGATGACGTCGCTGTTGGAAAACTTGGACACGGACTGGCTGATGACCGTCTTGCCGCAGCCAAAGGCGCCCGGGATGGCCACGGTGCCGCCCTGCACGCTGGGGAAGAGCGAGTCGAGCACGCGCTGGCCCACGAGAAACGGCTGGCTCGCCGACAGCCGCTCCGTCGACGGCCGGGGCACACGCACGGGCCACGTCTGCATCATGCCGAAGCTCGTCGCGTCGCCGTCAAAGTCAATGTCGAGGATCTTCTCGTCGACCGTGTAGCTGCCCGCCGGGGCGATGCGCGTGACCTTGCCGCGGGCCCGCGGCGGGAAGAGGATCTTGTGCACGGTGATAAAGGAGTTCTCAAAGACGGTGCCCCAGACGTCGCCGCCGGACAGCATGTCGCCGACCTTGGCCGTCGGCGTAAAGTCCCATTTCTTCGTGCGGTCGAGGGCCGGCACCGAGATGCCGCGCGGGATGTAGATGCTCTTGGACACTTCGGAAATCGTCTGCAGCGGCCGCTGGATGCCGTCGTAAATGTTGTTGAGCAGGCCGGGGCCGAGCTCGACCGACAGCGGCTTGCCCGTCCGCAGCACGGGGTCGCCCACCTCCAAGCCGGCTATCTTGTCAGAGAGGAAAAGGGCAAAAAGTGGCAAAAAGGACAGAAAACTCACCCGTCTCTTCATAGACCTGAATGGTCGCCCGGTCGCCACTGATGCGAATGACCTCGCCCACGAGCTGCTCGCTGCCCACCTTGACGAGCTCGTACATGGACACGCCATCGAGTCCCTCGGCCACCACTACAGGCCCCAGCACCGAGTAGATCTTGCCCGTGTGATCCATGGAGACAAGGAGAGAGAAAGAAAGAGAAAGAGAGAGAAAGAGAGAGGGGAAAAGGGAGGGGAGAAAGAAAGGAGACAAAGATGACGGAGAGAGAAAGAGGAAACAAGAGGAGATGATGGCTCGTCGCTGGTCTCGTTGCGGTTCTCGTTGCCTCACTGCCTGTCTGGCTTTCGTCTTTCTAGTTGAGGGAGGAAAGAGGAAGTTGGCTGGGGACAAGTCAGCGGTGGAGATGGTCGAGCTTCAGCGGCCTCCCATTGGCCAGAGAGGAGCTCGGCGGGGTTCCTTCACCTCGGGACAGTGCAGCCGACAACGTGTGACACTCTACACACCGTCCATAAATTACCGCACACAAATTATATGATCACTAAGCAAACACCAACAGATTCACAAACGAGGACTAGATGCCTTCGTCACTTCATTATCATTACATAAGCTACTGTACATAGTACTACGTAGCCCTTTTCTCTCTCTCCCCCTTGCACTCTCCAGAGTCGAGTTCTGTTTCCCTGATGGATAAAAAGTAAAGTTGTTGTTACCGTGCGAACGTCCTGGCTGTATAATATACCCAAAAAAGAGATCGTAATAATGTTTTCCAAAAAACTGATCCAAATGCTGACTGTACAAGAATGATGTCGATGCGGATGCTGCGTCGTGCGTCGTGCCTCATGCCGGGTGTCTAGATCTCTTTATTCGTGCTCGTCACATGTGCGTTGCGTTGGTTACATTGGCAATGTTGGCTACGTTGCCACTGCTCAGACCGCCCTCTGCAGGCGTCGCCAAGCTCTTCTCCCACTCCTTCATCAGGTCGGTGGCGGTCCGCTTGATATTGCCGGGTGTCAGGCTCTTGAGAGCCGTCGGCCAGACAATGTCGCCTCCCTTGTTCGGTGACGGCGACAGCGGCACAGAGATATCACTGTCTTGTTAGAAGGATACAGAAAAAGAAAGAAGAAAAAGAAGGTAAGAAAAAATACGCACTTCTCATCGGTCTGCTCAGGAATAGCAGGTGTCATGTCTCCGACAGTCGACCCACTCCAGCGCGGCGACTTGACCGTCGGACTGTCCCAGTTGGACCAGTCGCTGTCGTCCATGGAGTCGACCGTCAGCGGCGTCCACGAGAACCGCTTGCCCTTTTTAGACTTGCCAGCCTCTCCGGCTTTGCTAGCAGCGTCCTTGTCCAGGTCCGCATACCGCGCCTCTCCGTCAAAGGCCGAGGCCAGACCAGGCCGCGACGCGTGGTTCGACGACGCCCGGATCGTGTTCTGCTGGTCGTCGCCGGGCGAGCCCAGAATATTGGCATCCAGGCTGCGCATGACGGAGCCGTTATGTCCCTGGCCGTGGATGGGCTCGTCTCCCACCGTCGCCTGGCGAATGTCTTCGACAAAGGTCCACAGTGCTGTGCCGAGATCGCCGGCCACCTGCTTGAGGCCGGCCTGGTGCACAGACTGTGGTGTCCACGACGCACGCTTCGACAGGTGAGCCGCCGTCTTGGGGGCATACCGGCCCAGGTTCCGGTAGAACTGAGAGTCCACTCGGCCCTGAGACGAGGTGGTGGACTGCGGCGATGCTGGCGACCGCAGGACATCCTCGTCAACGTCGTCGTCTTCGTGGACGCCAAAGCCGCCGGGAGAGGACGTCTCTGTCGGCGACAGCAGGGACAAGGCCCGTGTGTGTCTGCCAGTGAAGACGCGGCGCTTGGGCTGGGCTCCAGCCTGCTGCTGGTTGAGCAGCAGCGCTCTCCGCCGGTCGAGATCCGTGCTGCGCCTAGTAGCAGCGGAACCAGAAGCATCCGGGACATCGTCGGCGGACCTGGAAACAGCGGCGAGCTCCGTGGCAGCCAGAGCTCCGTCTGGCCTCGTGCTATAGGGGCGCGAGCTTCCCGGACGGCGGGCCTCAGCCTGCTCACGGTGCACCTCGTACATCTGGTACTGCCGCTTGAGCCGGGAGAGGGTGCCCTTGGCATGGCTGAGCTCTTCCCGCAGCTCCAGGACACGGCGCTCCTGGGCGGCAATGGCCGTGATGATATCGGTCGGGTCGGCAGGCGAGGCCAGTGCAGACGTGTCGCTGGGCGTGGGAGGAAAGGAGGCAACCGTGGCCGAGGCCGGGATGGGTCGTGAGGGAGAGGCGGTGGGGGGTGCAATGGGCAGCGTGAGGGAGAGTCTGTTGGCACGGGAAGCGGAGGACGTGGAGCGCGAGGGCCGCGTGTTGATGAGCTCGTCGTCCTGGTCCTCGCCGTCGGAGCTAGAGGCCGCGTGGTTTGCCTGCTTCGTCTGGCTGGTGTGCTGTGTGTGGTTCCGCGTGGTCTTGGGCCGCACAGGCGTAGAGAGAGGCGGCAGGTTCTCGAGAGAGCGGAGAGCGTCTATCCTGGCGGCGGAAGCGGCAGCCTCGGCGTTGGCTGAGGAGGTCGGACGGGCAGTGGGAGGGGGGTGCTCTCCATGGGTACGGCTGCCCACACGGGTCTGGGGGAGCGGGGCGGGAAGAGGCAGAGGATCGTCCATGGCAATGGTTCTTTTGGATGGTCGGAAGAGGTGCTCCACGGTGACTCGATCGAAAGCGCTAATGTGGATCTGGTGGCTGGAATGGGCAGAAGTGGTAGAGGCAACGCAGCTGAAGAGGTCGTTGGGCAGGCTGTTGGAGAGGCTGTTGGAGAGCAGGCTAGAGTGAGAGATATGCGGACGAGCCGAGCGTAGAGAGGAAGAGGGTAAGAGGGCGGCTAGCCGGTTCTTTCGCAGAGGACGAGAGAGAGAAGAGCGCCAGCGCCGCTGTCGAAGATGGCGAGAGGAAAGGGCTGAAGAGCTCGAACTCGAAGCAAAAGGAGCTAAAGAGGCTGAAAAGGCGGTAGAGGAGGAATGAGAGGACGTTCTTCGAGAAAGGACCAGAGCTCGGCTGCGACGGAGCAGACGTTTTTCATCCAAAAGAAGGTGGGAAGAAGCAGAGGCAAAGCAGAGAGCGAGGAGAAAGGCGGTCATAAGGAGTTTTGTTTTTGTGGTCCAGCGACCGAATAGGGAAGTGAGTTTTCCCCTATTTAATCCCTATTGAACCACCGGGGGGCTTGTTGTTGTGTCCTAATATTAGTGGTTTACTTGCAGGTACGTAGACTCTGACAAAGTATGGAGCGGTGTCTTGTCATGGACTGGGCAGAGAGGGGCGAGAGGGATCCGCATCCCAGAGCGCTAGCCGTGTTAGGAAAGGTGCAACAGGGTGGGTTGTTGTTGACGACTGCAAAAGAAGATTGCGGCACTGGAATAATTGGCAAGAGCTCCACCGCTGCGGTGCTGCTGCACGGGAAATGAACAGGATGAGGGCGCAGACGAGAACAAGATCGAGGGCGAGAATGGACGAGACGAGGACGAGGACGAAGACGAAAAAAAAAGAAAAACAGACGAAAAGGAGGACAAATGAAAGGTAGAGAGCGTGGATAAAGACGAAAAGAGACACGGAGAAACTGAGTGACCGAAAGGACTGAAATACCGAAAGATGGACAAATCGGATAAGAAAATTAAAAATTAAAGAAAAAAAAAGATAAAATGAAAAAGACAAAAGGACAAATGATGCTCGCAAGTCGTATCGTCGTCGCAGGCGATAGCCGCCAGGGGGGCGTAATGATGGTGGGTAAGATGCGACGGCGATGGGGAGAAGCGAAATGCAAAAAGAAGAAGAGAAGAAGAGAGAGAGAAAAAGAGGCGAGAGAGAAAAGACCCCAAGAGACGAGAATGCGGATCATAGACTATAAGTAATAATGCTCGCTCTTTGAGAAGGTGCCGGCCGAGCTGCGTGTCTTGCAGGCGTACGAGGAAGGCGCGACTGTCATTTCCAGGTCTCCTGATATCCTGGGCTGCGTCGGTCGGCCAGGTACTCGGTAGGTCCCAACCGTTTGCTCGTCCCTCTGAAAAATGGCCCTTGTTTGATTTGTTTTCATGCTGACCTGCGCTAGCTAGTCCGCTATGGGGTGCCGCAGTAACAACAAACAGGACGACGACCCACTCTAGTGCTGTTTTATAGCAGGCTCTCCCTGACAGGCAGAGCATGTATATTCTACTATGGAGTACGGCACATATGTACCTATGGAGTACGAGTAGTACGAGTTGAAATACGAGTGGTTTCTTGATGTTTGGTGTTTTAGTGTGGCTCGGCTCTGTCCAGAAAAAAACAATTCAGAACTGGATGTCTTGCGGAATCCTCGGATGAGAAGTAGAGACGAAGCCGAGAAGAGACTGTGTGCCGATCAGGGACTCGATCGGGCATCCCATCGCCAGACGTACTATGTATGCTGCGTACGTGCATACTCGTACTTATTACAAAGTATTTGTACATGTTCACAGTTGACTTGTGGACCAATTAGGAAAGGTCAAGGAAGCAATAGCGAAAACCATGGAAAATCAAACAATGAATATCCCGGTACTGCTCGTATAACAAGTCGTCCTAACGTCTGGGGTGAGCAGAGTTCACCCGACTATACGAGACGGTACGTTACCGTGTATGAGAGTCCTGTCCTGTTGATGGGCAAGGGACATGGGGAATGTCACATGATTTCGCGTTGCATGCAACTTTCCGTTTCAAAGTCCTCTTGCAAGTATCTTACGTACAGAGTAGGGCAGATCTCTTACCATGCAAGTGTTGCCCGGGTCTACGAGTTCGAGTACGTGCTCATCTTGCGATTAGCTGCAGGCGAGGGACACGCTAGGCATCACCTGCAAGGGACATTTGCACATTGGCGCCAAGTAGAAATCTAGTCCGTAAGAAAGGAAAATAAAAATACATTGTAAAAATAGAAATGAAAAAATATCTCCTCGTCTACAAGGAGAAAGAAAACCGGAGCCTGACTCGGTGTTGCGGGACGCTCTCGTCCCAGGAGGATATACACCGATGCACATTTGCTTGGCCTCAGTGTACTCACCCTCATCAAAGGAAAACAAAACTGTGAATATGTAAAGTATGTAAAAAAATAGTGTGTAGATTGGATGCATTTCCTATCGAAATGGCTCTTTCTTGTAGGGGAGTCTGGCAACAGTCGTACTCAACTATAGTATAAACTTGAAGCCTACTTATAGCCTTACAGGTGCTTCTTACACGAAAGGATTTCCGTCTCGGATGCAACATCACCCGTAAACCGCCGACTTTCTTTGCATTTTACTCACAGATCTCTCTTTCCTCTTTCTTCCCTTTCCTTCCCACTCGCTCCTCTCTCTTGTCTCCTTTTCCCTCCGTCATTCCCCCTCTTCTCCTCCTTTATGCGTTGGGTCTCCCGCGGCATTGCCGCCTTTGCGTTTCTCCTCTGCCTTCTGCGCGACTCTTGCGCTCCAGACTGGCGCGTTACCAAAGTTGTCACCACTCAGGCTGCCCTTGTCATCGCCGCCACCGATTCTTTCTGCCAGATCATAGTGTACAACCTGGGCGTCGTCGATACGCACGAGGCCCTTTGCCTGCCGATCGGCGTGTTGGCTGGTTCGGTAACGGCCGCGGCTACACGGATGTTCCGAGGGCCGACAATTATGCGGCGGGTACCGGCCCACTGTCTGTGTGACGAGTGTCATGATGACGATGCCGACGACGACGACGACGACAGCAACGGCTCTCACCAGCGGCCACTGCTAGCGGAGGGGTTGCTAGCGAATGATGAGGATCGCTACGACCGTGCACAGCAGCCGCTTGTGGTGCAGACATCCGACTAGCCTCGTATAGGTATGGAACTTTGGCTCGTCGTCAACATCGTCGGTTAACGGATACGCTCTCCAGTCTGGATCCTCTTCACTCGGCGATTCACTGGTATGCGGCAACCGACAGTCACTAAGTGTACAGTCGGTGCCACGAAAGAGTAAAATATTGATGATGAGAAGAGAAGAGTTCTGGGTCTTGGGATACGACCAGAACGGTATTTAACGTGCTTATTGTTGTAGACAGCCATTGCACGTAACTACATTCAAAGCAGGGGTCGACAAGGCCACAAGGAAGACTCTGGAAAGAAGAAGAAATAGAACAACTATACTTTAAAAAGCGAAAAAAAAAACGTACAGCAGCGGGTATTCGCTGGTCGTCACCGACCCAACTACTAATCCGCCGATTACTGGTTTAACTAGGGGAGAGCGGACGGGATCCCGTGCTTTCCAGTATCTATGGCCGTACGTGCTAGGATAATGTTGTAACGGCTATATCAAGGCAGAAGTTTTTGGAATAGGAGATAGAAGATTGCTATTCTTTATTCTTTTGATTTATTCTTCTTTGCTTACTCCTAAACATGCTGTCGCTTTTAGATGCTGACCCACCAGAATTCTGTGATAGTTTAAACAATATTAACAAACCTCTTTATTAATAGCATCTACAACAGCCTGCGCGGTTAGGTACTCGCTCTTCCAGCACTTGGAAATAATATTGCCTAAAGGAAGGCCAGAAACGTCAGGGTAAATACCATCTTCCATCATTAAACTCGCCTTGCCCTCCCCCCAGTCTTTGTCAACCTCTATCTTCTCCTCTTCCCAATTCGGAGTCGTAGATGTAATTAGCTCGAACAAAGTCGATCCTAGTGCATGTAGCTCATCCTGTATAGTTCCGTGCAAATCTGGATCTGGGTGACGAAAGCCCGACTGTGCCCATACGACAGGCGTCTCGCCGTCAACACCTGAGCCGGCAAAGTCACAGAGGCACAAGGTACGGTCTGCACGTAACAGTATATTGCGGGAGCCGAAGTCGCCTTGGAAGACACCTTTGCTGTGTATATACGCCATCGCCGCTGCCGCCTCATAACACCAACGTACACGCTCAGCTAACGTAACATTTTTACCGTCTTCTGTTTCGGTAAGGAATGATCGAATAGTGCCGTACTTGGCACGTTCTAGAATAAGGCGCCCACCGACATCGTTCTCCTCCATGCGAATATAACGTACAATGTGCCGAAGGCCTTCCCCATTATCCTTGCCGTCGGCCCCAAGCCGTAAAAGTATTTGCCCCTCTTGCTTAAAGCGCTTAATGATTTTCTCATTGACAAACGGTAGCTTAGCCACAATCGTTGGGTCATTATCAGCGGTAAAGACCCAGCCTGTACTGCCCACTTGTAGATTGCTGTAACCACGAGGATGGTGAAGGTAGTAGGAGACCTCCGTTACAACCTCGGCCTCTTCTTTAGGCTCAGCTACAGGCACCGTCGTACTTGACGGTTCATGGTTGGCGGCGGCGTCGGCCATGTTTTTAGCGACGCAACAGTGCGGAGAAGAGGCGAGAGATAAGAGAGAATGGCTGTGGAAGAGAACAAGCAAGAGAAAGAGGTAAAGACAGAATGGACGACACGGAGGGAGGAAACTTGAAAGACATAAACCCCAATAGAAAAATCCGGCCGTAAGAAACAACAGAAAGAACAGGAAACAAAAGGAAGATAGCTAGATTAAATATGAGACGGTTGAAAGGACTCGAGGCGGTCACAGGCACAACATCTTATTTGCCAAAACATGTCACGTGAATATGTCACAGAGGTAGCCTTACCCATATTTTGATACCTTTTCAAAGAAAAGAGTGAGAAAAAAAGAGAACTCAAATCAGGTGTGTAAATGCAGTATGGATATATGGTTTGTGGGGTTTTACGACCATGATAAAATGGACAAGTATTACTTGTGATATGCTTAATCATGGGACGATTACGGTGGAATTAATCGAGGTTGGCATTAGGGCTGACAAGAAACAGGGGAAATGTCGGACTGTTGGACTTTCCTCGGCACGGCAGCCATTGTGTGGCACTATCAGAGCAGGACCATGCTTTATCTGGGACTGTGTAAAGGTGTACTTACAAAATAGATGCCAAATTTTACCTCTCTGCCGTAAGCCGGCCGAGACGGTTTCCGTTATTCTTGGTAGCGAGCCATGCGTTCTGCCTCATACAGGCCAATCTGGAAGCGGGTGTATTCCTCATAGTCGTGCATCTGTTCCAGCCAGTCGCTCGTGTTAGCAACAGCCTCCGGCACAGCCGGAAACAGATCCGGCTGGTCGTGATAGATTATATCAGCAAAATGGACGCGCTGTATGCCGTAGTTGAGGAGAAATGTCTTGTTCTCCCACGAAGCGCGCATCAGCGCTGACAAGGGTGGTTGCTGAGAGGCCTTGTTCTGCTGCTGCTGCCGTTGCTCGACACGCTCAAGAACGGCCAAAAAGAGTTGGAGGATGGGCTCGTACATCCTCAGCCACAGCTTGCAGCCGCCAATTTCGAGGCAGTTTTGAAAATCTATTTCGCACAGCCACATGGGTGGATCATTGGCAAACGCAGCCGGTATGGCGTTGGTGTACTCAAAGTCGATGAGGGCCGTGATGCGGGCCGTCTCCGGGTCGACCAGAATGTTGAATGCGCCGAGGTCGGGGTTGACCAGGACAAAGGGTTTCTTGTCGTCGTCGTCGTCGTCGTCGTCGTCGCCTTTGCTGTCCAGGATGTGGGCGGCAGCAGCCGGCAGGGCCATGGCACGGCGCGCAAGGAAGCGGCCGCGTGCCGTCTTCAAGACACGCTCCATGTCAATATCAGCGCCCTCGTTGCCATGCATGTAGCCATCTTCCTTCAAGGTGCCAGGGATGTTGATGTTGCGCAAGCACAGCAGCTGCTGATCGCGCATCTCCGTGGCCAGCGACACGTAGTCGCGTGCGTGCAGCAGCGGACCCGTCGGCCAGGAATGGGTTGGGAATCCGGGAACGCCCGCCAGCTGCGCGTGCATGTCGTAGGTGAGTGGGCGCCGCGTGACAGCCCACGCCCCTGCTTCCTCTGCTGCCCGCGTAATCGACCCGATCTTGTCGAAGCGCTGGCGTCGGAGCTCCAGAAAGATCTCGGCCAGCTGCTCAAAGACCTGCTCGCGCTTTTTTGCCGCGACGCCTGCGGGATCTTCTCCGGCTGGCGTTTCCCAGTCTGCGAGACACGCATGCAGCTTCACGCCCTGGACAAAGTCCATGAGCATGTACGGCCCAATCTGGTCGTCGACGGCCTCGCCCCGGACGCCCCAGCTGTAGATGTGCGGGATGGGGACCGTGGTCTGCTCTTCGAGATACTGCATCCAGTGGACCTCGTTCTCGAGCCGCTCGGCAGCAAGCACCTTGGCTGAGAAGCCGCGCTGGGGCATGCGCATCGCCAGCCGTGCTGGTGTGCGGCCGTCGCGGATGCGGAACTGTAGCACGAGGTTGTAAGCGCCGCGCGCCATATCGACAAAACGCACCGAGGAGCGGTCTCTGTCTAGCTTGGCGGCAATAAAATCTCTGATGTGGCCAAGGCTGGCCGGCTGCAAGAGAGAATCCAGCCAGGCATTGTACTCGATGTTCTCGTCTTTATTCAGCAGCTCATCGTACCTGATGGCGTAGTGTGCACATTCGGGCAGCATAGGGAAGCAGAACAGGAGGAGGTGCAGTGAAAAAAGGGGGTGAAATTGAGAGTCTACGAGTACGAATTGGGCAGAAATGGGGGCCAGAGTTGTTTTACATTCAGCCCTCTACCATTCAGCCCCCAAAAGCAAGACCAGGCAGATGATACACATCAGCATAAAAGGACCTACAAGTAATTTACAGCGTTCTGTATGCTTATGGACGCCAAACCGTGCGGGACTTGCCGTCGCTATTTACGAGTAGTTGCGAGATGTACAGTGTTTACGGATTACACCGCTAACATACTCGTACTCGTACAGTATTCGTAGATAATACCCCCAATAAATACTGTACAACCCACTAAACACTATTATTAGCAAGCACCTAGCTGTCATCGTGACACAGTACTACTTCGTCATCACTCGCTCTTTCCTAACACGATAATATCTTATTTAAGGACGTGTTTCCCCCGTTTCTTGTTTTTTTTTTACTTCGTTCTCTCCCTTTCCTCTTTTACCACTCTTCTTTTTTTAAATTCTAATCTGGAGCCCTCTCATTTCTTTATATTTTCTTCCCTTCTGTCATCTTTCTCTCCTCCCCCAAGTTGGCAAGACACCATGACGGCCATGAAACGGAAGAGCAAGGCTGCGGCTGGGAAAGCGGCCATGAAAGTCAAAAACACAAACGAGCAACAAAACAATGGATGCCAACCATCAGAACAATCTTCTACTTCTGTTACATGCAGTTAGTCTATCTAACGAAAAAATAATCATAATCACACAAGAAGCTAACACATTAAGGATTGCAGAAGCTAGAACGGCCCAAGAGCGGCGAGCCGCATCACGAAAGGTGATACAGCTCTTTGAAGCAGCCATGGCTGCTTTAAACAACAACAATAACAACGACAAGGATGACAACGACGAGGCTATTAAAAATGCCGATTATAACAATGCTAATGTCAACATCGTTAATAACGCATACGGCTAGGGCCAGGCGATTAAATTCGCCCCTCAAATTATAGATGAGATGGAAATGGAACAAGAATCAGATTCAGATTCAGATTTAGACGACGACTGGCTCCAGCCTCAAGATGACCCGGCAGGTCAACCGGGTTATTTTGAGGCTGCCCACGCTGACGACAATTTTGATGAAATGAGGAGGAATATGATTATCCATGTTTAAGGGGAACAAGCCCCTCGACTGACTCTCAGATTCGGTTCTGACATCTGCAGTCTTGCCGTCTACAACACAGAGTCCACAACCAGCAACCCCTCAGGATCGGGAGAATCTACCGGCCTCCCGCAGACAGGGGATGAGCTGCACAACGTATTTGTCTCCTACCTGCGAAACAAGATCCACGACCTGCAGGAGCATGGCGACGACGGCGAATACGTGCCTGCATCCAACAAGGCTCACCTGGCCGAGGAAAAGAACATCCTGCCGCTCAATCGACTGCCCATTTGCTTTGGGATAGATACCGGTTTGCTCTCCGGCAGATTCCTGATCATGACCAGCCAGACTCTCGGCTGTTCTGGCAGATGGTGTGACTGGATGATGAGGATAAAAGAAATGGGGAAACAAGGCAGATGTCCGCCGCGGTCAAGACAACGACAACAGCGATGACAGCAAGTCCCGCCCTCTGTTTTCAGCTGTCTGCCACGGCGACGTCTTCCAGTTGGTAACGCCGGACCCAGATCAAAGAAGCAGTCGAGTCGGGCGTGCTCGGCAAGGCGGCCGGCAAGCGATGGCCCGTGCTGTTGTCCGCGACGACATCGAGGAGGCTCGGAGATGGTAATCGCTCTCGCTTTCTTTTGACGAGGATTAGGAAACAGTTATTGATCATTTATCCCTCAAGTAGCCATACTCGTACGAGTAACGAGCTCTGGGTGTACATGCACATACGTGGGATACGGGTCAGAACAGCATAAAAATGTGCAAACATCCTTAAAGCTACCTGCATTTATATAGCTGCAACAACATTGTTCTAGCACGTACGGCCATAGATACTGGAAAGCACGGGATCCCGTCCGCTCTCCCCTAGTTAAACCAGTAATCGGCGGATTAGTAGTTGGGTCGGTGACGACCAGCGAATACCCGCTGCTGTACGTTTTTTTATTTTTTTTGGCTTTTTTTAGCTTTTCCTTTAAAATATATATAATTTTTTTATCTTTTCTAAATGGATTGAATACTTTTAAACCTTTCCCTTCTTTGCTCTAATAGCTTGTAAAGATGTAGAGGTCTTTGATAGTTGATAGGTGAATCTGATGTATTGACGATGACTAATTATAAAGTAGACAACGTAGTCAGCCTTTCCAAAGACTGGTTACTATGTAAAGTGCAGGTGGAAGTGTTAAGGTTTTAGGTGTGGTAGCGTGTGCGGCACTAACACTAACAGGTAACACAGACGGAGGTGTTATTGTACGCCTCACAGCCACAACAATTGCCACGCAATCATTTTATTCTCGTTGATACAAAATCTACATCCTCTCGTCACCCATCCTCAACATCATGGGCTGGCCCATTCCTAAAAACCCCATCTATGGGACCATTGTCGGCCTGGGCGGTTCCTGCTTCGTCTCTTTTGTCGACGACAAGACTGTGCACAAAAGCCACCAGATTTGGATCAACGGCAGACGGCAGTCCTGCCGCTCGCGACCATCAGAGAATGAGATTGCTCGAGAAGCTGTCGTTTTACAGCGTCTCGGCCAGGATACAAACGCGCACCCGTGCATTATCTCTTTCTACGGCGTCGACACGATCGCACCCGGTGTGCATGCCTTGCGCCTAGAGCGCGCACCGCTTGGGTCACTGCGAGACTACGTTGGAAAGCATGAGGCTCCGCCTGAGGGCACGCGTTTGCGTATGAGTATGGATGTGGCACAGGGCCTGGCGCATGCACACGAACGTGGCGTGTATCACTGCGATATAAGCTGTCGTAACTTGCTAGTCTTTAACAACGATAACAAGGACGACAAAGAAGGAAGAGACTGTCAAGAAGAGAACAGCGAGCTGCACATTAAGATTTGCGACTGGGCCGGGTCTATCATCAAGGACCATGAGCTGTACAATAAGCGCGGAACGTACGAAGAGATGCAGTACGAGCTTCCTTGTCGGGGCCGTGAGCTGGGAAAGACGCCTGTATTGGCATGTGAAATATTTGCGCTTGGGTCAGCCATTTACGAGATCATGGCCTGGGCACAACCTTTCCAGGGGCTGCCGGACGATGAGGTGGAACGGCGATATGCACGGGAAGAATTCTCTGACTTGGACGGCATTGTGGTGGCTGAGATTATTGCTAAATGCTGGCATGAGCAGTACGGTAGCATACAGGAGGTCGTTCAGGCACTGAGTACGTATGTTCCTCAGTAGAATTAGTACAGTAAGTGCTTAAAAATATAAACTATATTTTTAAAAAGTAATTTGTGTACTTATATTTGTCCCTTTTATAGGTTCTTTGAAAACTAATCGGAGTAGTTGAATCTAACAATCTTGACATGAACGATGACTAATCACAAAGTGGAGTACATGGTTAGCCTACATGGTCAGCCTTTCCTACTTAGTTTACTACAGTGCAACTGACGCGATTTTCTAAAAAGTTCAAAAGCGACTCGCAGCGCGCCATCTCTCGTGCCGATTCACAGCTGCACCGCGATTTCTCCCTTTCTGAGTTCGCCTTTTCTCTTCCCCTTTTCGACTGCCAGTCGGCGACCTCTCAGTTTCATGGAGACCAGCTCGTCAGCCTTTTGCAGCTGACGTCCTTTGCGGGCTGGGGAAGAGCAACGAGGCAGACGAGCCAAGAGTGAGACAAAAAAGAGACAAAAAAGAGACAAGCAAACGCGATGGACCCGAGCATGGCCGCAGCCATGGAGGACGATTTTTCGGGCTCGCCGACCCAGGCCAACGAGGGCCGCAGCTATGACCGGTTCGAAGATCCCGAGTCGCTGCCGTCGTTCAACCTCGAAGACGTAAACGAGAACGAGAACGAGAACGAGCAGCTGACGGGAGAGCAAGCCACGACGACGACCACCACCACCACCAACGGAAGCGCCGGCGAGACAAGCCGGCTGCCAGAACGGTCACTGGAGGACGATGACACGGGCGCCGTCCACTTCAGCTCCAACTTTGCGGCTCTAGACTCGGAGGCATTGACGGGCAGCGATATCGACGACGGCCCGACCTCGGAGCGACGCTCTCACTTTTTTGCCATGGCCGGCGGTGCAGAGGCTGGGGCCAGGGCTGGGACGGGGACGGGGACGGAGACAGGGACGGAGACGGAGACCCAACCAGGGGCCATGGCAGGACCCGATGGACTGCTGCCAGAGACGCCTGCCGCCCCGCGGAACCCGTTTGGCGGCAAGTTTCAGACGCCGCTGCTGGCCGGGTCGCAGCTGTTTGCCCAGACGCCTTTCTCGGCCGGGATGCGTCTGCCGGGCAGCCCGACGTCGTCGCGGCCGTCACCGGCACAGTGGGACAGTGCGGCCATGGGGGGGATGGGTGTCGGCTTTCCAGTGGCGGCGGTGCCGGGAGGAGGAGGGGGAGGAGGGGGAGGAGCAGGACGTGCCCAGGGAATGGCCATGATGACGCCGCGTGGTGCTGCCATGGGACTGACCTCGTCGATGCTGAAGCCGCGCTTCCCCACCGCTCTGAATTTGGTGGAGGAGGAGACGCCGACGACCAAGCGGCTGAACCAGCTCATGTCCTCGACGTCGTCGCGTCTGGGCCCGGGCATGGACATGGACGTGGATGGCGACGGGGGCCGGCAAGACGACAGCAGCGGCAGACACGCAGTGGATGAGACGCCAGTTCCTGCAACGGTCCTGCCGGCTCCCCGGCGACCAGAGCCGCCCTCGTCGTCGAGCCCGCTCGTGCAGCAGCAAAGGGGCAAGACGGGCAAGACGGGGCCGATTTCACACTACGAGTCGATGCGGGAGTCGCAGCAGAGGCGGCAGATGGAGACGTCGAGACGGCACAGGCGGACAATGACGCGGCAGAGCCGGCATGTGATGGACGAGGACGTGGACTCTGAGAGCGATGGAGACGATGCATATGGCCCCGGCATGGACAGAATGGACAGCATGGGAAGCATGGGCAGTATGGGCAGCATGGACAAGAAGAAGGACCGGAAGACGGACAGACAGGACGCCGCCGATTTTGGATCGAGCGGGCCTGACGAGGTGGACGACGACAGTGAACGCAGCATCAAGCGCCGTCGTCTGGCGCAGAGCGAGCGCGAGCAAGGGGCCAAGATGCTGTCCGCGATTAGCATCAGCCGGGGGACGGCGTCGTTTGGCGAGGAGATTGTGGAGGTGCCAGCGTCGACGAGGAAGGAGTATAAGCAGCGGCAGCAGCCACGGCGGCCGACAGCAACGACAACAGCATCAACAGCATCAACAGCATCAACAGCAACAACGACAACAATGCAGACGCCCTTGCGTCAGCAGAGCCAGCAGAGCGAGCCGCCCTCCGTGGTGTTTGTGGCCGAGTCCTCCCTGGTGATGGGGTCAGGCCGGCCAGACAGAAGGCTGCGAGCCAAGAGGCCGACACCGGAGCTTATCTCCTCGGCAAGTGTGCCTGCGGTCGTTCCCGACAGCGAGGGGATGGAGCCCGAGCCGACGGAACAGGTGGTGCGGCAGTCGCAGCCGCACACGCAGAGTGGCCGCAGAGCGGATATATTTACCAACAGCATCATTCCCGAAACGAGTCCGGCCTGTTTCCGACCGCCCAAGGAGGACGGCGACGGCAGCGGGAGAGACATTCCGAGGTCGAGCGGACAGTCGATGCCGACGTGTGCTGATGATGTCCTAGCCAAAGGTCTAGCCAGAGAAGCCAGAGAAGACCAAGACCACGGAAAAGACAACGAGAAAGACGAGCCACTGGGATCCTCCGACACGTCGGCCGTCAGCAGCCTCGCCTCGACGCCTTCGCTGCCATCACGTGACATGACACCGACGACAGTCAACGAGAGCGACCGGTCGACCAAGTCGGACCATCTGGCAGCCGCCAGTAAGACGGAGGCGGCTGGGACGAGTGTCTTGGAGTGCTCGTCTCCACCGCATCCACTGTCGCGACGAGCACCGCCTTCGCCTCTGTCATCGTCCGACCCGCAGCCGTTCCGGCGACAGCGGTCCACGGCGACGACGCTGTTTAGGGCGCGCGCAGGAGGCACGCAGAAGCCGTCGCCGATCCCGTCGGGGTCGACGGACGAGCTGGGACGGTCGCCGTCCGTGCCGCCGGCTGGGGCCGAGGAGGAGCGAAGAGTCACGCGGGCTAGAAGCAGCTTGGCGGCCAGAGACAGGCAGACGCGAAAAGCGTCCGTGTCCACGGCTTCTCTCAAGTCGTCGACCCTCAAGACGTCCACTGTCGTCTCGACCTCCATCTCGACCTCCACCTCGACCTCGGCCGCCTCTGGACGCCTCTTTGCCGGCATGGCCTTTGCCATCTCGTTCCAGGGCCAGCGGGCCGACGAGAATCAGAAAGCCTGCCAGGAGCGCGAGAAGCGGGCGAGTGTTCTGCAGAAGCGGATCCAGCGGGCAGGCGGCCGCGTGCTCGAGGACGGCTTCGACGAGCTGCTGCGGATGCCCCCCATTCACAGCATCCACGGCATCCACGGCAAGCAGACGGCGCTGTCGGACAAGGCTGACAAGACTGACAAGGCTGTCGAGCTGCAGCCGGCGGCGGCCCAGACGGGCTTCACGGCGCTCATTGCCGACGGCCACTCGCGCAAGTTCAAATATATGCAGGCGCTCGCGCTCGGGCTGCCGTGTCTCGCAGCGCAGTGGGTGACGACATGTCTCGAGCGCGGCCGCCTCGTCGACTGGACGCCCTACCTCTTGTGCGCCGGCGCCTCGGCCTTTCTCGGCCAGGCCATTCGCTCGCGCAGCCTCTCTGGCCTGGCTTTTCTGGCCGATGCGGATGCCGACCTGGCCGCTGCCCTCGCCCAGCGACCGCTGCTGCTGGGCCCCGCCTGCCGCATCCTGCTCGCCCTCCTGCCGGCGTCGGGCTCTGCGTCGGGCTCGACATCGGCATCGGCGTCGGCGTCGGCCGCCCGCAAGATGCCGTACGTGTTTCTCGCTCAGGTGCTCGGCGCCCAGGTCACGTGCGTCCACAGTGCGGAAGACGCGCGCCACGTGCTGCTGGCGGCCGAGGACGCCGGCCGGCCGTTTGACTGGGTCTACGGCGGCGACGAGACGACCGACGTGTTTGGCCGTCTGGCCCCGGGACCGGCCAAGAAGCGCAAGCGGTCTAGTGGCGGCTCGGCGGCCAAGGCTCGCATGCCGCAGCCGGTGAGCACGCTGACCAACGAGCGGATCATCCAGAGCCTCATTTTTGGTCAGCTGATTACCGAAGAGGAGATGGCCATGTAGTCAAGGCAGCTATGGCAGCGGCGACTTTGCATATAGGTTTGATTTTGTATTTTTTGTATTTTTTGTACTCTGGTACTTTTTTACTTCTTTCATTCTGTACTTTTTCCATTCTCTTTTGTATTTTATTTTGATATTGGCTTCTTGGCATGTAAAAAGGACAGGTAAACAAGGAATTCTATATAGTGTCACCCTGTCCGCTGTCGCTTGCTCTCTGCTCCGTCTCCTTGGTCTGCAGTGTCTGTCCGCCCCTCCTCGGCCGTCGTCGGGGCCGTCGTCTCGCCGTCCTCGGCCGTCGTCGGGGCCGTCGTCTCGCCGTCCTCGGCCGTCGTCGGGGCCGTCGTCTCGCCGTCCTCGGCCGTCTCGTCTCGGAAGCGCACCCGCCCAGCGCCCTCTCCGAGCGGCCCGTTGCCATCGCGGCCGAGCCAGTTGCCGTCTGCGTCAAAGAACTCGTGGGCATTCTCGGCCGTGATCCAGCCGCCGCTTCCGGGCATGGGAGCCGGGAGGTCGGCTGCGTTGGGCGGCGGCGCCGTCCGACGGAAGACGCCGCGGAACCCCTCGACGGGCTCGAGCGAGCCGTCGTCCCAGTCGACGCCGTCGTCGTAGTCGTAGTCGTCTTCGTCTTCGTAGTCGTCCTCGCCAAAGGTCGGGTAGGCGTCGTCGTCGTCGCCGTCCTGCGGCCGGTCGGGATGCAAGTCGGCGCAAGCCGAGATGGCGTCGAACAGCTGGGAGGCGCGAGAGTTGGACCGCGGTGTTTTTGTCGTTTCTGTTGTTTCTGTCGTTTCTGTCGTTTCTGCCTTGTCTGTCTTGTCTGTCTCTGTCTCTTTTGCCTCGGCATCGTCCACCACCAGACTCATCTCGACCGTCTCGCCCTCGTCGTCGCCTCCGCCGAGCTCCAGCTGCATGTAGACGGTCGGCACGCGGCGGCCGTCCGCCACGACGGATTTGATGGCATGCAGGCCGATGACGGGGTAGGGCAGGGCCAAGCCGCAGCCTGCTGCCGGGCAGAAGAGGGAGAGATGACTGCAGGTTAGCAGGCAGGAAGAAAAAGAGGAAAAAAAAAAAAAAAACACACTCGGATCCCACAAAGACATCCACGAGGTGCTGCGCCGTGTCGCCGAGCGCCGCCGACAAGGACGCCGCGGACGCCGCCGCCGCCTCGCTCGACGATCCCCACGGCACCTTGTCGCGCTGGTCGCGGGCGATGCAGGCGCGGGCGTGGCGCGCGTAAAAGTGCAGGATGGGCGGGCCTTCAAAGAAGGAGGCGGGCGTCTGCGTCTCGTGTTCGGCGAGCGCCGTGTAGGCCGCCACGTCGGGCGACGTCCGCAGCACGGTCGGGAGAGAGGACGAGGTCATGGCTGCTTTTGCTTTGACGTTACTCTTTCTCTCCTTCTGCTTCTCCTTCGGCTTCTCGTCGTCTTTTTTTCTGTAAAGGTCACGTGACAGAGGGGCTGATAAGAGCTTTATCAGCACGTGTCTCTCTGCCCTTTCGTCATCGCCCCTTTCCTCCGGTTCTTTCTTTCTCGCCAATCCGCCATCCTCCCTCCACCACACCCGCCATGCATGACAGCCGTAAGCATTGTATCTCTCCCCTCGATTCTGTTCGGCCCGTGCTGACTACCCAGGCTCTCATCCTCTCCTCGAGCAGGTCCCCCTGACGGTCTCCCCGTTTGTCCACCTGCCCCGGGCGGCCACGCTGCCCTACCGCTACAAGACGATGCCGTCGGCCCTGCCGCCGTCGGTCCTGGGCGATCGGTCCATGATGGTGGACCAGCAGCAGCAGCAACATCAACATCAACAACAACAACCGACCGACAACATGGCCAAGACCAAAATCCCCTTTGTCATGAACCCGGCATCCGGCGCGGCTGCCCATCCCGACGACATCCTCGCCAGCTGCCGCGCGCTGCGGGAGCACATTGCCCGCATGCAGGCCGACGCCGATGCCCAGCTGCAGGCGTTTGAGGAGCGCATAGAGGCACGCGAGCTGGCCGAGAAGCGCCGCGTCGCCCCCGGCTGGCTCGACTCGGAAGACCGGCTGCTCGTGCCGGAGCGGCGGGGCGGCGAGACACTAGAGGCACAAGAGGCACCACAGGCCGGGACGGTGTCGGGAGTTGTCATGCCGTCGGAGATGGCCGTGGCCGAGACCAGCGAGCTGCAGCGCTCCTTCGGCGGACTGCAGCTGTGAATGATTAGTCATCTTTTATAGGCGTTGGGATTATCCGGGCAGTAGTTCTATCATCCGGGAGATGAGCATCTCTGATTTTACAGGCAACCATTTCTATTGTGTCTTAAAGCATGTGCCATGTATATACCCTCTCTCTACCAGACTCCTCACCCCCCCAGGTCATAGTAGATGCAGGTCCCCGTGCGGAAGTTGTAGACAAACGCATGCCGCGACCCCGTCCCGGCTTCATAGTCCGTCCGCCAGTCCTGCAGCATGCCCTGCACCTCGCGCACATACTTCTTCTCGACCGAGCTGACGCTCTGCTCGAGCTTGCGCCAGCTGTCGGCGTCCGACAGCGCCGTGTCCTGCATCTGCTGCAGCACCTTGTCCGTCGTCTCCACCGCCGCAATCGGCCCGCCGAGAAACGACTGCACGAGCCGCGCCGCCTGCACCTGCGCTTGCTCCACGACCGCCTGCCGGTTGAACTTTTTGCTCCGCGTCTGGCCCACGAGCACGCGCACCTCCTGCTTGGCCGTCTCCACGCCGTCGTGGTCGTCGCTGTGGCGGCTGTGGCCGTGGCCGTGACCGTGGCCGTAGCCGTGGCCGTGCCGCGTATAGTTGACGAGACTAAAGTTGTTGAAACTCGCAGCGCCGTCGAGAAGCAAGGACGACGCCGCCGCCGCCGCCGACTCGCGCTCCCGCATCTCCGTCCGCAGCCACCCCACCACCTGCGGCAGCAGCATCTCGGCGTCCGGGGCGCCGACCACGCCCGCGCCACCGCCGCTGCTGTCGCCCGCCAGCAGGCTGCTGCCCGTGCCGCCGCTGCCCGTGCCCAGTCCCTCACTTCCCCCTCCACCTCCACCACCACCGCCGCCGCCGCCGCCTCCACCGCCACCTCCCACGCCGCCACTGCCGCCGCCTCCGCCACCTACGGCCGCTATCATGGTGCGCACCTTGACGACGCCGTCCTGCTTGACGAGGACGATCCAGCGATGGCCTTCGTCGCGGTTGCGGGTCGAGAGCTCTTCAATGGACCGCGCATCGCCCGCCAGCTCGGCACTGATGCCGTGGGCCCACAGCGTGCGCACGAGCTCGACCCCGGCTTGTCGCAAGATGGTCGGGTCGAAGCTGGCAACGAGCACGTCGCAGCGCTTGGCGGCAAAGAGTGCCGCGTACGCGGCTGCCTGCTCGGCTGCGGCCGTCGCCGCCGATGACGTCATGGAAGCCGCTTTTTTCTTGAGAAAGTGCTGAGCGCCACGGCTGCCGGCGCCACGCTCGGCCCGCGGCACGGCTTGGGCCTGGGCCTGAGCCCATTTCTCCCAGCTGAGGCTGAATCCGACCGCATGTCGCTCGCGGTTCCCAGAGGTTGCCGAAGCAGAAGCAGCAGAGGCATTAGCACTGCCACTATGGCTGCCACTGCTAAAGCGCGGCCGGTACTCCTTGATGAGGGCGTCGTAGCGTCCGCCGGCCGCAAAGACGTCCTTGGCCTTCTTGTCGAGCAGACAGGAAAACATGAGACCGCCAGCAAAAAAGGCCTCGTTCCACGTGCTGAGTGGGCAGACGTACATCTTGGCGACGATGCCAAAGCGCTTGCCGTACTCGTAGACCTCGCGCAGGTGAGCGAGCGTGGAGGAGGCGCGCTCAAAGACGTCGGTGCCGGCCAGGAGCGTCTTGAGACGGGCAAAGGCCTTGGTGGGCGTGTCGCGGAAATCAAACTTTTGCAGCTCGTCGATGCTCGTCGTGGAGGCGCCGACGAGCGGCGACCGCAGCTCGCCGCGCAGCTTGGCCCAGGTGGCGCCGTGGATGTTGAGGCGGCTGAGGACGTCGGCGACGGCGCGGCGGGCCTTGGGGTCGACGCCGCAGAATTCAAAGACGAGCTGCAGCAGGTCCGAGTGGCCCAGCTGGAAGCACCACAGCGGCTGGCCCGCGCTGGCGCTCGACCGCAGCATCGGCAGCGCGCCGGCGATCTCATCGACGACCTTGATGACCTCGGCCTCGCGCAGGGCGAGGTCGAGCGTGTGCGTCGTCACGATATCAAAGTCGACCTCGCCAAACATGCTCGGCTGGCCGCCGCCGGGGCGCTCGCGGAAGATGTTGCCAAACGAGTACGACTTGGCCACCGAGCCTCCGTCCATAGCAGAGGCAGAGTACGACCAGGCGGCGGGCGAGGCGGGGGCGGACGCGGAAGACGAGGCAGAGGGCGGAGAGCAGCGCGCGAGGGCGCGCGCGTGGCCCATGGTGAGGTCGTAGGGCAGCTGCAGCAGGTTGCCGCTGCGGTCGAGCAGCTCGACGACGTTGGCGGCGCCGTAGAGACGCGAGCGCGGGTAGAGCAGGCTGCGGGTCGTCTCGACGGCGCCGTGCCGCCGGAAGATGGCCACCATGAGGTCCTTGACGGCCAGCTGGCGCATGAGTTCCTGGGCGGCGCTGCTGCCACTGCCGAGGGCCGTCTGCCGGGGCGTCTGGGTCTGGGTCATGTCCCAGGCATAGTCCTTGGCCTGCTCGACGGGCCGCGCAAAGAGCATGGAGAGCATCTTTTGGTAGTAGGGCGATGCCGGGTCGGACAGCTGGGCGAGGGCGTGCCGGACGGTCTCGCTCTCCATCTGGACGGGCAGCTTGCCGCTCTTAAGCAGCTCGGCCGCCGACGGCCGCTCCTTGGGGCTGTGCGTGACGAGGGCCAGGACAATGTCTGACTGGGCGTGGGCCGTTGTGGTGGTGGTGGTGGTGGAGGTGGCCGTGGCAGAAGAGGCTGTGGCTGCCGAGGCGGCTGTTGCGGCCGTCTTGTCCTTGGCGCGCGCAAAGTCTGCGGGCAGGACAGGCGGGCTGGCGCGCAGCTGGGTGAGGACGTCGGCTCGGTGCATGCCTATCATGGGAGGATAGCCCATTTCAAAGAAGATGACGCCGAGGGAGTACATCTGACAGTCAGGAGAAGAAAAAACAAGGGAAAAGGGGAGAAACGTACATCCACCTTGGTGGTGTAGGATCCGCTGCCGCCCGAGCGCACCTCGGGCGCCACATAGACCGACGTGCCGATGCTGCGTGTCTCGTCGTTGGCGTCCATGTTGCCCGACGTGAGGGCACGGTCGGCGGCGGTCAGCTGGCCGGTGGTGGCGAGGCCAAAGTCGCCAATCTTGACATTGTTGACGCCGTCGGCTCCGGCGCTGATAAAGATGTTTTCGGGCTTGAGGTCGCGGTGGACGATGCCGAGGCTGTGGATGTGGGCGAGGCCCTCGAGGAGCTGCCGGAAGAGCCGCCAGACCTCTTGCGTGTCTTTGGCGAGATTGCGCGTGATAAGGTCACGAAGGGACTGCCAGCGTGAGAATGTAAAAGGAAAACGAAGAACATAGAACATAGGAACGACAGCATGCTTACCCTCTTCTCGCAGTACTCCATGGAAATGTACATGATCGTCCGACTCGGCCGCTGACTTCCCCGCCGCCGCCGTGCCCAGCTGCCCTGTCGACCCTCATTGGTGGCTGTCGCCTTGGAGTCTGAGCCGTCGTCTTCCTCGTCCTCGTTGTCTTCTTCATCCTCCTCATCATCTTCCTCGTCACTGTCATCATCGTCGTCGTCGTCGTCCTCCTCCTCCTCCTCGCTGTCGTCCGAGTCGGAGCCAAAGGCTATATTCGGATGCGGCCCCGACGACAAAAAGTCGAGCCCGCCGCTCTTGGTAAACTCAATGGTGAATCCGTCGAGTCCACTGTCATTGTTGTCGTCGTCGTCTTCATCATCGTTGCCGTCCGTCGTCCGTCCCACCTGCTCTCCGTCCCCAAAGTCGAGCACCTCCTCCAGCCAAGCATTATAGTACCGCACGACGGCCGGGTGGCTCAGCTGTGACAGCAGCCGGATCTCCTTGAGAATGTCCGTCACCGTCAGGCTCTCCTGCGGACTCTGCGTAATGGTAATCTTCTTGATCGCGTAGATCTGTCCGTCCAGCTTCTTGCGCGCCTTGACCACCTCGCCAAAGCCCCCCTTGCCGAGTCGGCCCTCCTCCACAAAGTCCTCGCGGTACCGCGACAGGGCGGCGGCGGCGGCGGCGGCAGCGGCTGTCGTCGTCGAGTCACGCCGGAACCGCCGCGACAGGCTCGGTGCCGACAGGCGCGGCTGGGTCAGCAGCCGACGGCCATCCAGGCGGCCCTCTGGTCGACTGCTGCCTCCACGGCCGCGGCCACTGCCACTGCCACTGCCACTGCTGTCGGCCGGAAGATAGACGTCGTCGTCGCCGTCGTCGTCGCCGAGGGCGAGGATGGGCGCATCGGTGGCGAGAAACTCGCTCGAGCCGAGATCAAAGGCGCGGGGCCGCTTCTTGGGGTCGGGCAGGAACAGCTTGGACACGAGCTCGGCCAGGGGCGTCGAGAGGCGGTAGGTGTCGCGCAGGTCCTTGGGCGAGTGGTACATGTGGGGCACGTCGAGGCCAAAGACCATCTGCAGGAAGACGACGCCAAAGTCCCAGACGTCCGTCTTTTGCGTGTACTGCGGCCGCGAGGCGCCGGCAATCTCGGGCGGCAGCCAGTACGCCGACCGCGCGGTCTGTGTTGACGTCATTGTGGGTCCACTGCGGGAGTGCATCGCGTGCATGAGCCGCTGGGCGCCGGCGTCGGCTAGCTTCGGCACAATCTCACCGCCACGGCCGCCGCTGTCGCGCACGAGGAGCACATTGCCGGGGTGGATGTCTTCGTGCAGCAGGCCGTGGCCATGCAGAAAGTCGAGGGCGTCGAGCAGGTCACGTGTCCAGGCACGCACCTTGACCACGTCGAGGTGGCCGGCGAGCTCGAGAAAGTCCTCGAGTGAGCCCTTGTCGGCCAGCCGGCTGAGGATGCTGACTGTCCACGTGGTCTGCTCCTGAGGACGCGAGTGGGCCGTGGTGGTCGTCGTTGTCGTTTCCGTAGTCGTTGTAGTTGTAGTTGTTTTCGTCTTCTTCTTCTCACCGTCGTCCAAATCAGCAGACTCTCGCTCGACCTCTTCGACCGAGGTGCTCCGGTCGATGCGGAAATCGAGAACGTCGAGGATATTGCGGTGCGCCTTCTGCCGCCGCAGCTTCTTGAGAGCCGCCAGCTGCATCTCGAGCAGCTGCATCTGCTTGAGCATCGGCACAAACGACTCCTGCGAGCCAGAGCACAGCACCGTCTGCTTGAGCGCCAGACTCTGTTCGTCCTTGGCCTGTTCCAGCACGGCCCGCACCACATACACCTTGGACACGGGCCCCGTGTGCACGAGGAAGCGGCCGGCCACGGCCTGGAAGTGCAGCAGGTTGCCCGTCGCCTCGTCCAGCAGCTCGCACGGCTCGTCAAACACCATGACGGACCCCGCCGCCACGTCGGCCGCCGCCTCGGCATGTATGCCTCCTCCGCCGTCGCCAGCTGCCCCTGGCCCGCCCGCTGTTCCGGCTGGTCCCCCGGCTGCCCCCGTTCCCTGCTGCCGCTTCTTCCGCTGCTCGCGCGCCTTGGTCCGCTGGCGCTCGCGCTCCTGCTCGACGAGGGCCCCGAGAGCGCGGTCTTCTTCGAGAGCGACTTCTTCGCGGCGGCGCTCTTCCTGCTCGCGCTCGTCGCGGGCTGCCTGGGCCAGCTTGGCCTCGTGGGCGGCGCGCTCCTCTTCGAGCGAGGGCAGCTCGCGTCCCTGGGCGGTGGCGACGGCCGCCTCCTCGAGGATGTCGCGGAGGCCCTCGACGAGGAGGTAGATCATGACGGTGTCCTCGGCGGCGTGCTCGCGGGCACTCTTCTCCAGGTACTTTTGGGCCTTGAAGACGGTGGATGCCGGCAGGCCATCGTGGTCTTTGAGGACCAGCAGAGGGACGGATTTGGGGTAGGTGGCCGTGAGGACGACGTCGAGCGTCAGGGCGCACTCCTCGTCGGACGCGGCACGGATGCGAATGTCAAACGACGGATCGGATTTCTGCGTGGTCAGCCTCTTTGCCAGCTGTCAGCTCTGCCATGCGTATACTCACCTTCCAGGCGCTGTGGGCAGCTTGGTGCTGCGTGAAATCTTCGCCGTAAATGGCTTCCAGCGCCGTCAGTTCTTCTTCCTGGCGCTCGGCGTAGTGGCTCTTGGAGCCGGCAGGCTGTGGCTGTGGTGGCTGTGGTGCTTGTGGTGCTTGTGGTGTTTGTGGTGTCTGTGATTTGTGTGGCGTAAGGGACGTCTGTGCCGTCTGATGTCCACGAGGCTGTTGCGGCAGCCGGGGAAAACCGGTCGAGTCATCCTTCTTGTTGCTTGCTTTCACGGGCTTTTTGCCGGCCATCTCGGGAGGGTCTTGTAGTCTCGGAGTCTGGACAGCCTGTAGCGGCCGTCGAGAGCTTACCCGGAGAAAGCCATGCTTGCGGTCTGCTGCTGTGTAGGAGTGGGTGCGGGAGTGGGAGTCGAAGGGGGAGAGGATTCAAGAGAAATGCGTCAGAGAAGAGGGGCGGTCAAAAACATGACCAACACCGCCTGGCGGCTAGCGGGGCAGAGCTGCAAGGCTGAGAGCCTATAGCGCCTGTTACTGGTGTGTTGGCTCGTCTGCTAAAGCGCGTGGTTCAGCAGCCACAAGAGGCGTCTTCGGCGGGGTGGTCGAGCACAGACCACCGGGTTGACCTTGTCCTTTTCTGGCAATCATGTAAACAACCTGGATTTAGCCTCCACCTCGAATTTTATTTCAGCTGTCCAGTCGTCTTTTCTTTTCTTCATTTTTTCCTTTATTTTTTTTGTCTCTCTTTCTTCATCCTTAACACTTTTGTCTCTCGGGAATTGAGAAGCATCAACATGCTTGGATGGGCTCTGAAGCGAAGCCTCGGACGCGACGTGGACGATCCAGGTGAGATTTGTCGAAAAGACGAAAAGACGAGAAAGAAGAAAAGGACTGCTGGATAGACCAACTGACGGGATAGATGACACGCAATTCGAGCCAGACACGCCCGGACCCGTCTTTGCCGCGCGTGCTTTCAAGAGCGCCCTTTTTGGTACGCCGGCACGGCCAGACGACAACACGCGTGTGCTCTCGGATAATGCGAAGCCGGCAGTCTCGACCACGGCCTCCTCAACGGCCGCGTCCTCGACTGTCGCGTCCACCGTGTCGTCAGGTTCCGTTTCCACCAAGACTGCACCCAGCACGACGGCCACCTCCACGACAGCCTCTATAGACAACGGCAAGAAAGAAAACAGGCCAGCCGCATCCACGCCCGGACGGCGGCCGGCCGGCATTCTCCTGACGCCGGGAACGGGCACGTCGCGTCGGAAACGCGTCACCTTTGGACGAGACATTGAGGTCGGCGAGAACAAGAGAAAGAAGGAGCTGCGTATCGACCCAGCCGGACTCGGCCATGCGAGCAAACGCCCCAGTCTCTTTGGCGAGGACAGCACGGGCAGCAATGGAAGCACGGGAAGCACGCATCTGCAAGGCCGGCCGCGGACCAAACTGGCCGAGGCACTCGAGAACGCGCGCCGACTCGGGGTCGAGAACCAGCGAGAAGTCGAAGAGGCTGAAAAGAGTGAAAAGTCTGAAAAGACCAAGGCAGAGGAGAACCAGGAAAAAGACGTCGATGACCCCTGGGAAGAAGTGGACGACGACGACGACGACAACAACAACAACTGGGACCCCGACGTCACCGTGGACCTCAACGAGCCACACTCGCAGTCCGGCCGCTACTGGAAGGCCCAGTTCCAGCACTACCAGGAGGATGCCCGCGCCGAGATGAGCAAGCTGCTGCGGTACAAGCAGCTCGCCAAGTCCTACGCCAAGATGAAGGACGCCGAGGCCGTCGACCTGCAGGCCAAGCTGCAGGAAGAAAAGGACCGGGTGGCCACCATGGAGGCGAATATAACGGACCTCGCGCGCCAGCTCGCCCGCGGCCGCACCACGCAGCAGGTCAGCGACAGCGACTACAAGACCCTCATCAGCGACCTCACACGCGAGACGGCGCGCGCTGTCCAGTACCGCAACCAGGTTAAGGAACTGGAGGTGGCCATCAGCCAGCAGAGCGAGGGCGTCGACGGGGCCGACAAGGATGCCGAGGACGACGCTGACGACGACGACCACCTCGGCATGGCGGCACGCGGCAGTCCCGTCCAGAGTCGCCGCCGCAACGCCACGTCACGCAACCCCTCATCACGCAACGCTGCCTCGCCACGCACGCAGCTGACGCTGCTCGAGACACAGCGCGAGCTGCGGCGAGCACGTGACCAGGCGCGCGAGCTGACCCAGGCCAAGGCGGAGGCGCGCCGGCTGCGGAGCGAGCTGCGGGTGGCCGAGCGGGCGGCCGAGCAGCAGGTCCGGCGGCTGGAGCAGCAGAACAAGACGCTGGCAGCCGACCTGGCAGCCAAGGAGGAGCAAGAGGCGGACACGAGAACTCAGATGCAGGACCTCGAGAAGCGGGCGTCGGCTGCCGAGGACGCGCGGCGGCGCCAGGACGAGGAGCTGCGGCTGCTGCAGCGGCGGTATGCGTCGCTCAAGGACGACGCCAAGGCGCGTGTGGGCGAGGCCGAGCAGGTGTTGATGCGCAAGAACAACGAGATTGCCGAGCTCAAGGAGCGTGCACGGAAGCTGGAGAAGCAGCTGTCTGAAAAAAGAGAGAAAGAGAACAAGTGGTCGGCCGTGGGCGACGATTTTGCGATCCGACTAGACGCCACGGCCGAGGCAGCCGAGCCCGAGCTGCCCCAGCGTCTGCCGCTGCGTCCTGCCACCGCCTTTGACAAGGAGAATAGGGGCAAGGAATCCAAGGAGGGCAAAGAAGGCAAGGAAGTCAGGGCACACGTGCGACCAAAGTCGGCGCTGCTGCTGAGCCGAGACGCAAGAAAAGACGAGGATGGAGCGGGCAGTCTCCGACGACGGCGGGGTATCTCGCCTCTGCGTACGGTCCAGAATCCGCAGGCTGAAGAGACAGAAAAGGCACAAAAGGCAGAAAAAGCAGAAAAAGCAGAAAAGGTCCTCGAGACTCGACGGCCAGCCAGAGCAGCCAGATGGTCTGCGCAGATGGCAGAGGACGAGCCGCATATTGATCTCTTTGGAAATCAGTTTGCGCGGCTGGGGGATACGGCGACGAAGCAGAGGGAGAAGGAGGGGACAGAAAAGGAATCACCAGACGTGGCAGATGCGTCTCGGCTGTCGATTTCGTCGCAGCGCGTGGCGGAAGTGCTGGCCAAGTCGGAGAAACGGCGAGCCCAGCGGCGACGGGAGCTGGAGTCGCTGCGGAAGAAGGAGGCTGTGCATGCATGAGGCCCTTTTTTTCTGTCTTTTCTGTCTTTTTTTTGTTTTCACGGGCTCTTTTTCCATTTTGTCTTGTGGTTTCTGGTTTCTTGGACTCTCTGGCGTTGGATTCCTGCATACTTGGAGTTGGTGCTGAGTCATCAATTCATGATAGCGATTTATCACAGTATTAGTAATTTTGTGAATTCAGGGCATTTTCATTGAAGCAAGGACACACGCATCGCAAATGGCCACGGCCGTAGATTGCTCGCTGCTCGTGCTCGGCGGTCCGTCCGAGGGCCCAGACCAGCAGACCGAGGCCGAGTCGCTGGCCGCGATCGACGGCGAGATTGCCGACCTCGAAGCGCGTCTCGCCTTGGCAAAGCAGAAGCGACAACGACAGCTGCAGCCGCAGCCGCAGCCAGCAAAGACGCTGACTAATCACGAATCATCGTCGTTCACGACGACCCAGCACTTTCTGCTGCTGCTGGCCGACTCGGCGCTGCCTCTGGGCTCCTTTGCCTTTAGCAGCGGGCTCGAGTCGTTTATCGCACACGGCAAGCAGCAGCAGAAGCAGCAGCCCGCCTTCTCATCGTTTCTGCCGCTCTCCATTGCGTCCTACGGCGCGGCCAGCTTGCCCTTTGTTCTGGCTGCCCACGACGCGGCGGCGGCTCATCTGGCCGGAGACCTAGGAGACCGGGCGCCCCCTGCCTCTCTCGCCTCGGCCCTCGCGCTCCTCGACGACACCTACGACGCCACCGTCATCTGCACCGTGGGCCGCCGCGCTTCTGTCGCCCAGGGCCGCGCGCTGCTCTCCCTGTGGGAGCGGTCGTTTGTGCCGGCGCTCGTGCCGGCCGGCCCAGACCCCCTGCGTCCGTTCTCGCAGCTCGTCAAGCAGTCCGGCGCGTCCTCTGAACTGCCTCTGGCCTCTGCCCACTTGCCGCCCCTCTTCGGCGCCGTGGCCGGCCTGGCAAGCCTCACGCGCCGGCAGGCAGCCCACGTGTTTGTGCTGGCACACACCAAGGCGCTCGTGTCTGCCGCCGTGCGGGCCAGCATGATGGGGCCGTACCAGGCGCAGCGGCTGCTGGCCTCGGACGGGGTGCGACGGCTCGTGTCCGAGGCCGTAGACCGGTCGTGGGCGGTGCCTGTCGAGGCTGCCGGGCAGACGGTGCCCGTGATGGACTTGTGGATGGGACGACATGAGATGCTGTATTCGCGCATATTCAATAGCTGAGTGTTGGTAGCAAATAGCTTGGAGTGGCCATTCACTTTTATTTTCTACATATTTCAATATCATTTTAATGCCCTGTAAATTATACCATGTATAGGCCTAGAGAGTCGCTGTGCACGGTAGACTTAGCAGTCTACTACTAAAAAGTGCCCCGCCATCCCCGCAAAATCTGCTCTCCTCAAATCCAACCTCACTTTCGTCTGTCACCTCTTGTCTGTCGCCAACCCTCTGCCCTTTGAAAGAGTCTCTACGAGTCGCGAGCGCAGCCGCTAGCTGCCCACCGCCGCCAGGATGGTGAACATTACCGACAAGATCAAGGAGTGCGTCTCTTCCCCGTGCTGTCCCCGTGCTGTCCCCTTGTTGCGCAGACACTGCTGACCGGCCAGGATCGAGGATGAGATGAAGCGGACCCAGAGTGAGCCATGATCACGAGGCACGGCGAGGATGCGATGCTAACGCTGCTGTCGTCTGCAGAGAACAAAGCCACAGGTCTGTCTCTTCTCTTTTCTTGTCTGGTTTCCTCGCTAACTGGCTAGAATACCACCTCGGCCTATTAAAAGGGTGAGCCCCAAAAAAGCGAAAGCGAAAGAAGAAACAAAAGCAGAGGAGAGACCTGCCTGCTGACTGCTCCCAGAAAACTCGCACGATTACGCGCACAACTGCTGGAGCCCGGCCCTGGTTCGGGAGGCGGTCCGGGTGCCGGCTTCGACGTCAGCAAGAGTGGCGACGCCCGCATCGCCCTCGTCGGCTTCCCCTCCGTCGGCAAGTCGACCTTCTTGTCCAAAGTGACCAAGACGCGCTCCGAGGTCGCCGCCTACGCCTTTACGACCCTGACGGCCATCCCGGGCGTGCTCTCCTACGGCGGCGCCGAGATCCAGCTGCTCGACCTGCCCGGCATCATCGAGGGCGCCGCTGAGGGCAAGGGCCGCGGCCGGCAGGTCATCTCGGCGGCCAAGACGAGCGACATGATCATGATGGTGCTCGATGCCACCAAAAAGGCTGAGCAGCGCGCCCTGCTCGAGGCCGAGCTCGAGGCCGTCGGCATCCGCCTCAACCGCGAGCCGCCCAACATTTACCTCAAGCCGAAAAAGGCCGGCGGCATGAAGATCACCTTTACGGCGCCGCCGCAGCACCTCGACGAGCGCATGGTGGCCAACATTCTGCGTGACTACAAGCTGCTCAACTGCGAGGTGCTCGTGCGCGACGACGCCGCCACCGTCGACGACCTCATTGACGTCATCATGCGCGACCACCGCAAGTACATCCGCTGCCTGTACGTCTACAACAAGATTGACAGCGTCTCGCTCGAGTTCCTCGACCAGCTCGCCCGCGAGCCCCACACCGCCGTCATGAGCTGTGAGCTCGACCTCGGCCTCTCCGACGTCGTCGCCCGCTGCTGGCAGGAGCTGCGGCTCATCCGCATCTACACCAAGCGCAAGGGCGTCGACCCGGCCTTTGACGACGCCCTCATTGTGCGCTCCAACTCGACCATTGAAGACGTCTGCGACCGCATTCACCGCACCCTCAAGGAGACCTTCAAGTACGCCCTCGTCTGGGGCGCCAGTGCTCGTCACGTGCCTCAGCGTGTCGGTCTCAACCACCTCGTCGCCGACGAGGACGTTGTCTACATTGTCAGCGGCTGGAAGGCCTAGTATCTCGTGTGTGTGTGTATGTGTATATATACTCTTGGGTTGAAGAATGGTCATGTCAAGATAAAATTAATAAGGAATAAAAATATGAACAACAAAAAAAAAGAAACAATTAGACGCCATGAATCGTAACCGGAAAACATTTATCCCTGCCCATTCTGCCATCAACACCATACCCTATCATGTTTTCCAAGCCTGTATCGAAAAGCAAGACGTAAAAAATAAAAGCGCGCCATGGACGGCTACCATGCTGCCCTTTTTTCTACTCGCTCTTGGGAGCCGAGGCGAACAGCGGCCCATCGCCGCCCGCTGTCATCTTGCGTGTCGACGCCTGTGCGAACAGCGATTTTGGCTTGGCCCTGGGCTGTTAGCTGGGAAGGACGGAAAGAGAAAAGAGAAACAGAAAAAAAAAATGGGAGAAAACGTACTTTCCAATCTGCTTGTTGCGCAGGGCCTTGAGCTTGGCTGTGCAGGGGCTCATGATGTTGTCCGACGGCGAGACGTACTGCTTGGGGCTGATTGTGTCAGTATAGGGATGAAATGCATAGCAGATGAAAAGAAAACAAAAGAAGAACGCACCCCTCGGCCTCCATCTTGGACTGCAACACCTGGCGATGATACTCCATGCTCTTGATATCCTTGACGGCTGTCGCGGCCGGTGCAGCATTGACATCCTTTTCGGCAAGGACAGACTTGGTAAAGGGATCCATTGCTTCTGGTTGTGGTTGTGGATGTGGATTGTGGTTGATAGTGTGGGTTGTGTTGTGTTGTGTTGCGTTCTTTTTTTGTTTTTGTGTAGATACCAGGCGAGAGAGTGTTTTGCAAAAGTTGACAGGTAAAAGTCTCGGAGCAGATGCGAAAGGCTTTTATTCTTGTTTCTTGTGCGTGACAGACGACAGATCCACCGCTTGTCAGGACGAATAGCTCGATAAAAGGAGAGGCGGCGAGTCCGCTGGCCGTGAATGGGGCGTGCAGACATAAACAGCCTACCGCAAGCAGTAGCTGCCAAACTGTTGACTAGGCAACGCTAGCCAACCAAAAATTCACACCCTCTGCAAAGACGCACTCGTACCCCAGCAGCAACCCTAGCTTGCGTTTCGCTTTTCTTTTTTCTTCCTTCTTGTCCTCGGTGACTCATTCCATTGCGACGCTACTATGTACGAGTACTACTCTGGCGAGTATTTCGCAATGAGTACGAAAGTGCACAAAATTCCATATACTTTTAGATAGCTGACTAATCAATACATTTACAACTTGGGTTTGTGAGCGTGCTGGATCTTGGAGCCCGGCTGCGCCAGCTTCTGCTTGTGCTTGCGCAGCAGCTCCTCCGTCTTGGCCTGCTGCTGCTCAATGACGGCCGTGACCTCGGCGCCCCGGCGGCGGCTCTCGTTGCGGCCGAGCTGCTGCAGGTGGACCTCGTCGGGACCGTCGGCGAGGCGCAAGGTGCGGATGTTGGCCCACATGGCAGCGAGCGGCGTGTCCTGGCTGACGCCGGCACCGCCAAACGCCTGGACGGCGCGGTCAATGACGGTGAGCGCCATGGTGGGCACGAGCACCTTGGCCTCGGCAATCTCGGCGAGGGCCGCCTTGGGGCCCTGCTCGTCCATGGTGATGGCGGCGTTGAGCACGACGAGGCGGGCGGCGTCAATCTCGATGCGCGAGCGAGCCACCCACTCGAGCACAACGCCGTGCTCCCGCAGCAGCTTGCCAAAGGGCGTCTTGCGCTCGTCGTTGATGCGCATGAGCAGCCAGTCGAGGGCGCGCTCGGCCGCTCCAATGGCGCGCATGGCGTGGTGGATGCGGCCGGGGCCGAGGCGGCCCTGGATGATTTCGAAGCCGCGGCCCTCGCCGAGGACGATGCTGCTGGCGGCGGGCACGCGGACCTCGTCAAAGACAATGTGGCCGTGGCCGTGGGGGGCGTCGTCGTAGCCGTAGACGCTGAGCATGCGGCGGATGGAGATGCCGGGGGTGTCGGCGGGCACGAGGACAATGGACTGCTGGCGGTAGGCGTCGTCGGTCTGGACGGCGCCGTCGGGGCCCTCGATGCGGCCCATGACAATGTAGACGGCACAGCGGGGGTCGCCGGCGCCGCTCGACCACCACTTCTGGCCAGTGATTACGTAATCAGGGCCGTCGCGGCGGATGCTGAGGCGGATGTTGCGGGCGTCGGAGGAGGCGACCTGGGGCTCGGTCATGAGAAAGGCGGAGCGGATCTTGCCGTCCATGAGGGGCTGCAGCCACCTGGCCTTCTGGGCATCGTTGGCATAGCGGGCGAGGACCTCCATGTTGCCGGTGTCGGGGGCAGAGCAGTTGCAGGCCTCGGAGGCGACGCGAGAGCGGCCGAGCCACTCGGCCATGAGGCCGTACTCGAGGTTGGAGAAGCCGGGGGATTCCTTGTAGTGGCCGGCGGGAAAGAACATGTTCCAGAGACCGAGAGCGCGGGCCTGTTTCTTGAGGTCTTCGACGACGGCCGGATGGCGTTCCCAGCGCTCATCGCCGACGCCCGTCTGCGCCTCGACGACAGCGTCGGCCCTGCGAGGTCAGCCGGTGCTCTGGTTGTGTTTGTGTGTCTCGGTCTGGGTGTCGGGGTTGGCACTCACGGGATGCATTCTTCCTGGACAAACTTGGCAATGACGTCCAGCGTCTTTTTTGCCCGATCGGACACGCGGTCTCGGCACTATTCAGGGGGTGAGATTGGGGAAGAAGAAAACTAGAGGTCTCTCGGTCTTACAATGGAGGGAATTCGGTCGGCCATGGCAAAAGTTACACGGAAGAGAGACAGGGAAAGAAGAAGAAGAGAACAGTGTCGGTGGGAAATGGCGGACAAGAAGGTGCAGCTCGACTCGCTCTATTCAGGAGAAGTCCGCCTAAATATGGAGCGATAAGGGAAAGCCGGGCGTCGGTCCAGTAGGTTCGCTGCCGAGGTCCAGAACGTGGGGTAAGCTCCCCTAGCGCCAGAATAGCGCTACAACACCTAAAAATCAGCAGACTCTCAGCAAGTAACAGAGTACACTCCGTGAGGGGAGGGCCGGCATATACGAGAAGGCAGAAAAACTGCCGCGGTCCTGTCTGATTACTTATTCGGCGGCAGCACAAGCAGAGCTTCCAGATTGGTCATGGCTCCCGTTGTTACCGCCGCTTAGCGAGATCGTCTGCGGGACAAGACTGGCGAGAAGATGGCCATGGAGATTTCGGTGTCGTCTGTCTTTAAGAGAACCAGTGATAAGTGTCTGTGCTCGTGCCCTCTGTCTTGTGTTCTGTCTTGTGCTCTGTCTTGTGCTCTGTGCTCAGTCTCGTGGTTTCTGGTCTGGTGCTACTCCGTACCCGTGCTGTACTTGTGCTGCATTTGTGCAAGTACGCCACGCAGAGCACTGGTACAAAGGCATCCATGGCCACTCTTCAGGCTGCCATATAAGAACGACAAGTGGAGCCACAGCTGAGAGCTAATGCTGCGGGGAATCCTGTAACCAGCCCGACCAGCTGGCTCCCATATCAGAGCTAATAGGCAACGTGATTCTGCTATATTGGTAGCAATAAAGACACAGCGACGGAAAAGGACGAAAAAGGAGCGATGTGACAGAAGAGCAGGGAATCGCAAGAATCCAACGGCCGAATGTCTCGCAGTCGCCCTGTATCGTGCGAGAGGAGCATGGGAAGGACGGAAGAGGACGGAAGTGGGCGGAAGAGGACAGAAGGACAGGTTCAGAGACTCGCTCTGCAGGCAGCCACGAAAGCACACATTTCTGCTGCCTCTCAGCCTTGGCACCCAAGCCACCTTGTGCGACACTGCGTGTATAATTGTGGTTACAAGATCCTTTGTCTCTTTCCGTCTCTCATCTTTTATCCTTGGATATTCTCGCATTTTCCATTCTCTCTTTTCACTTTTATTGCTATAATTTTCTCTTATTTTGTTCTTTTCAATTTCTCTTTTAAATTTTTTTTATTCTTTTCTACTTCTCTCTTCTTTCGTCTTCTTTCTCCTCAGCTCTTCTCTTCCTCTCAGTAAAACGTGGCCACATCTCCTCCCTAGCTCCTACGTCACAGTGACTCAAACAATACGAGCAAGCCATAGGGGCGGTCCTGCAGCTGTCTGTGCGCCTGTCCTGTTCTTTCTCTACTTGTCTGTTGGCGTGTCGTGCCTGCCTCTCACCAATATCCATCCCTTCCGGTCTGCCTGCCACTACTCCGTACTGGGCGAACCCCGCCACACGTCCCAACAGACCTCCACTAGCCGCTATCAGCCCTCACTATCAGCACTCTATCAGCCCTCTGGCGGCATCGGGAAGCACCCCTCAATAAAGCCATTGAGCAGCCATTCGAGCAACCATCAAAAATCGACCAAATTGTCAAAAATCCCTCTGAAAACGAGAGAATTCTCGAGAGATCCGACACCCATTGCCAGCCTATATCACGGTCGCCATCTTGATTACCGGCTTGGCTTCTACAGTCTCCCATTTGTCACGCATTCCTATTCTTTGTTCTTTCGTGTCCTTTTCTCTTTTTTCTATTCTCTTTTCTCTTTTTCTTTTCTCTTTTTCTTTTCTCGTTTCTCTTTTTTTCTGTCTCTCTTTTTCTCTCTTTTTCTCTCTCCTTTTCTCTTCTGTCCTCTCTCCCCTCTCCTCTCTCCTCTGACCTCCCCTCCCTCCTCTCCTCGCTGGATCAAATGATTGCCTCTCGCTGCGCATACCAGTAATGCGCTCCCGCTAGGCGGAGTCGACCTATCGCCCCCCCTCCTCGTTTCGTTTCAGCGATCCTTGCTCTCCTGTCCGAGCACTCGTATTCGGTACCTCGCCAATCCGACCTCACCAGTCCGACCTTTGCCAGTCTGACCTGGTCGCCATGAAGACTTCGATCCCCCGCAAGTTCATGAGCTTGCGCGACAAGAACAGCGGGTCCCATCGTCGAAGCAAATCTTCAGAGCCAGGAAGCAAAGTCTGTCTTTTTTCTCCCTTCTCTCCTTTCTCTCTTCTCTAACCTCGTCTAGAACCGCCCTCTCTCCTCCGAAGTCTTCTTCTCCTACTTCAAGAGCGATGCTTCCAAGCAGGCGGCCCGCGAAGTGGGAGAAAAGGAAAAACTAGCCGCAAAAGTATGTTGCCGTCCTCGTCTTCCTTAACCTCCTCAACTCTTGCTGACTGCTCCCCCAGATCGAAGACCTCACCGCCCGCCTCGACGAACAGCAGATCCGCAATGTCGCCAAGGACCACATCCGCTATGCTCTCCTCTCCAAGTACGCCGAGGGCGACGTCGAAAAGGCCCTCGAGCTGATCCGGCTGCAGCGGGATGCCTTTGCCGGCGTCATCCTGCCCTACAACCCCAACATTGAGATGAAGGGCGCCGAGAACCGCGCCAACGTCACCTGCTACCTCGACTCCCTCCTCTTTGCCATGTTTGCCAAGATCCAGGCGTTTGAGTGCATGCTCAAGACGGACCTGCCCGAGGGTGCTCCCCGCAAATTGGCCGCCATAATTCGGTTCTGGGTCAATATGCTGCGGACTGGCCGCCTCATTCACGACGACATGGTGGGTTTGCCTCTCTCTCATCTACCCTGCTCCCCTCCCCTCTAACATCCAACCCCCCTAGACCGAACACCTCCAGGAAGCTCTCGCAGACTGCGGCTGGCCCGAAGCCCGCCTGCTCGAACAGCAGGACACGTCAGAGGCGTTTGCTTTTATTACGGAAACACTGCAACTCCCTCTGCTCACCCTGCAGGTCGACCTCTTCCACCAGGGCCGCCGCGACAAGGATGACCACAAGGTCGTCTACGAGCGCCTCCTCAATCTCGCCGTCCCCCCAGACCCCCAGGGCAAGGGCGTCAAGCTCGAAGACTGCCTCGAAGACTACTTCAACACCCGCGTCGACGTCCTCCGAGACAGCCTCGTCGACAAGGAAGGCACCGAGCGGTCTCCCCTGCCTGTCCGGTCACCCACATCCGTCCGCTCTCTGTCGCCCTCGTCGTCCTGGGCCCGCACGCCCGTCCCCATGTCACCCACTGCCATGTCGCCCACTGCCATGTCACCCTCCGCCCTGACACCCACCACCACGAGTGCCATGACGGTCCTGGACGTGCCACGGCTGGCCTCTGATACTGCAGATTCGACCCCTGCTGTCGACACCTCTGCTGACACGGCTGCCAACACTACTTCTGACACTGCTGATACTGCTGACACTGACGCCGACGCCGACGCCGCCACCATCATCCCAGCCACCACCTCTACTGCACACTCTACACTCTCTGACAGAACATCCAGAGGAACCATATTGTCCGAGTCGTCCACCTCTTCCGCGCACGATACAGACACGGCCACGTCACCGCCCAGCACAGCAGACACGTCCCTCTCGCCCAAGGACACAATCCGGCTCGTCCCGCCAGACGACGGCGAGTCGGCCAGCCGGCCGAGTCTCGAGCGAACGAGCGAGACATTCGACCGCGACCCAGCACCACTGCGTCGCAGATGGACCATGCTGGAGCCGTCGTCTCCCGTGACCGACGACAACGACATGGCCTCGTCTTCCACGGCCGACCCCATTTCCACCGTCAACGGCCGCAAGCGCTCGGCCAGCATCATCCAGCGCATCGTCCTCGACGATGCGAGGCCCGCCAATCCAGAGACGTCCAGTCTGCTGCAGCAGTTCAAGCGCCAGGGATCTACCATTATCAAGGCCGTCACTATCCCTGCATGGCAATTCTTTCGGCTGATTCGTGAGTCTAGACAGCCTTTTGATTTTCTGTTTCTGATCTTTCTGATTTTTCTGTTTCTACACTTACTGACAAACACAGCCTGGCATGCTGCATCGAATAACGAGCCCATCAATGACGTGGAAGTGGCACGCCAGTTCAACAAGCGACCCGTCGTCGGCATCTGCCTCAAGCGCTACATGATGACGCCAGCTGGCCACTTCCAGCGACAGAACACGTACATTGACATTCCCGACTGCCTCCGCCTGCCACACTTTATGATGGCCGAGGACGGCCGCACACAAGGGTCCTCCAATGAGCTGACATCCGAGTACAAGCTCGTGCTGCAGTCTGTGGTGTGCCACCGAGGAGTGTCGCTGCATAGCGGACACTACATCTCCTTTGCGCGCGTCAACCCCAAGCTGCTGACGGACAACCGCCGCCACGAACTGGACCCGCCCCCCGACTACGAAGAGGAGCAATGGGTCAAGTTTGACGACCTCGCCATGGGCCACCGGGTCAGCTACGTGGACGACATCAAGGCGGCCCTCAAGCTGGAGATGCCGTACCTCCTCTTCTACCAGATCGTGCCCATGGTCGATCTCACCCCCTCCACCACGGACGACACTGCCCACGTCCACAGCCCGCCGTCGTACAGCGACTCGACCAGCCACATCGGCGGCAGCTCCAAGGCGGCCGGAAAGGCCAAAGAGGTGCTGGTCGAGCAGATCGAGGACGAGAGCGGTGACGGGGCGGGCACGGCTGCCTTTGGCAAGCGACGGAGCAATCCCCTGCTGGAAGTGACGACGACGACGACGACGGCGACCACAGCGTCATCGGGGCCGAGCATCCGGTTCTCGTCCGAGCTGGAGCGGCCGCCCCGCATCAGCACGGACGAGGACTCTAGTGGATCCTACTATGTCCTGACGGGCGGGCGGCGGTCGGGTGCCGTGTCCCGACGCGAGAGTCTCACCTTTACCGAGTCCATGGTGGGCACGCCGGCCGAGACGCCCGAGGGCGGCCAGTCGCCCGTCGTTGCGCCGACCGTGCCGCAGGTGGCCGAGGAGACGACGGCGCAGCGGTTCTCGCGGGCTGCCGCACGTCTAGCGGGCAAGACGGCGCGCAGTCGGCCCGTCAGCCAGGCGGGCGAGGGCCGCATCAGCCTCACCATGTCGCGGCTCGGTGGACTGATGCGGGCGAGCAAGGAGCCGCTGCGGCAGGTGGACGACGGAGCCGAAGTCATTTCAGGACTGTCGCTGGCCGCGGGAGCCACGACGGCCGTTGGAAGTACGGTAGGGAGCTCGATTGGCAGCGCGGGCAGCGCCGGGAGTGCAACAATGGGAAACGGAAACGGAAATGGAAGCATAGCCAGCATAGGCGGCATAGGAACACCTACGCTGGTCTCTACGGCTGTCAACACACCCGCCGGCACGACGCCCGGCAGCACGTCGCTGACGGTTAACAGCATGGCCACGGCCGTATCGGGTTCCGAGGTGGGGGGGTCCGACCAGGCGTTGGCGGGTGCTGCCGACGGAGCGGCTGGCCCCGCAAGCAAAGGCCAAGGCGAGGACGGACAGTCACAGCCCAACTCGAACCCGCCCCCGCACCACCACCACCACCATCTGCACCATGGGCTGCGTCGGAGCAAGGGCAAGTCGCAGACAGAACGGGTCTCGGAAGAGGAGAGCGGTGAGTTCAAGTTGAGAGACAAGGAAAAGTCTGGTGTGCCAGAGCGCGAGTGCGCTGTCATGTGAGGACCAAGAAGACGTTTCATCTTGTGGGACTCTATTGTCCACTGGAAAGAGGATATTTTTAGCATTTGGGCATCTCTTTTTTTTTCTGTTTTACTTTTTCTGGATCAGCAGCCTCTATGGCTCAAGGTCTTTGGCATTGGGCATGACCGCCAGATTGGATGTGGCGGTATTTTGGAGTCGTTGCACAATGCAGCATGCAGATGCAATATGCAACACCAAAAAAAGAACAAAAAGGAGAAAAAAAGAAAAGGCACAATTCATCTGCATTATAGATCGGACCCGAAGAGGGAAAGGAAAGCGAGACGGCCGAGTGCGAGATCTCGACATCATGGCGGAGGGCGTTTCATTGCTCGTGTTTTCTTTTACTGTTTTTGTCTTCTTTTTGATTATAGTTATCTTTGGATGCCTGGAGGTCATCCTGGCAGTGTTATGTTAGTTTGGTTATGATACCATGCGGTCACGGCAGAATTCATTATGGAATACACTGTATGAGTCGATATGAGTACAAGTATAATTAAGTACGTATAGAATGACCCACCGGCAAGCAGAAATGAAAGCGGTGAAGAATTGGCAAGCTCAGCGCACGGGCCATGTGCAGAAACTATATATTGGAGCGAGACCTCCCGCCTGTCTTTGGACTTTTCTTTCTTCTTTTTTTCCTTAGCTCTCTTTGCCTTTTGGCTTAGATCAAGTGTAGTATCTGTTCTTTTCAGTTTAATCTCTGAAATTGCTCTACGGAGCATATTCGTGGTTAATCTAATTTTTGTTCTTCGGAGGACGGTCCTCTGGGCTTGCCCATGGTCGACCTTCACTGTGTCCTTGGTATTACACTGCCTCCAAGCGACGCGAATTTTTTCATTGCACTCTCTCTTCAGGGATGTGAGGAAGAAGTTCCTTTACTGTAGTTCTCGTACATAGTAGCCTGTAGTAATGAAGTAGTGAACTGCGTACGTCATGCTGACATGTTCCTTCCTTCTCTGGTAGTTGATAGGTCATTGCTGTGCTCGTGAAAATTCTTTTTTTTTTCTCATTTTCTTAATTCTCTTAATTCTCTTATTCCTCACTTCTTCACTCTCTCTACGTACACTCTTCTACACCATGATCAACCCCCGCTTGTTCGAGTCTCTGCACGCGCGCGCCGAGAAGGAGGCCCGCGCGCGCGGCGAGGTGGACGCCCTCGTCGAGGCGCTCGAGCGCAGCGTCGCGCGGGCGCAGGGCGTGCTGTCGCGGGTGCACGCGACGCCGCGGGCGCGCTACGGCGAGCAGCTGCTGCCGGCCGTGGAGGCGGCGGTGGGCGAGGAGACGGCGACGATCCGGCGGCTGGCGGCGGTGGCGTCGGAGCATCCCTACTACAAGTGAGGCAGAGCAGAGGTAAATAAATAGGTGCTAATGTGTGCTAATGTGTGGTCTTCACTGCAGGTTCAACGGCCGATGGACGCGACATGTGCAGGAAGCCATTGCGACGGTCCTGCTGACCGCCTGGCTCGGGGGGCTGCGGGGGGATGAGGACAAGGACACAGACAAGGACACAGACAAGGACACCGACAAGAAGGGCCTGGGACGGCTGCTGACGCTGGAAGAGGTGGGCGCCGTGGTGGGCGTGCCGGTGGACGTGGTGGGGGAGGACAAGGACAAAGAGAAAGAAGAGGACACGTTCCACCTGGCGCTGGACGAGTACCTGTCGGCGCTGACCATGGTGGCGGACGAGCTGGGCCGGCTGGCGATGAACGCGGTGACGCTGGGGGACGGGGCTCTGGCGGTGCAGATCAGCGAGTTTGTGCAGGCGCTGCACGGCGACTTTCAGCTGCTCAACCTCAAGAACGACTTTCTGCGCAAGCGGGTGGACGGCGTCAAGTATGCGGTGAAGCGCGTGGAGGGGGTCATCTACGACCTCGCGCTGCGAAATCTGTTGCCCCGGGAGGGCAAAGAGAAGGAGAAGCCTGACGAGCCGATGGATGACTAAGAAGATGGACGATTAGTCAGAATCCTAGGAATAAAAATGACGCGCTGTGATTGGTGGTATCCACAAGAGGTAGAACTGGCGTCTTTTTGCGTAGCATTTCTTTTTCTTCTCTTTTTCTTCTACTTCTCACCATCACCATGCCTCTCGTCGACCCCGTCACCATGTCGCCGCCGGCAGCTGCGGCTCGCCGTCGACGCGTGGCCAAGACGCCTGAAGAAAAGATGTCAACGCCCTCGACCTCGACCTCTACTCCCTCAACTTCCCCCCCTCTCTCCTCCATCTCTCTGGCCGCTCGTCACGGCGGCCCGCTGCTGCTGCTCGCTGGCCTCGGCCTCGGCCTCGACAGCCTCGTCGGCCGCAACAAGACGTACGACGCCAACGCCACCACCATCCCCGCCGACGGCGTCACGGCTCTCGCCGGCCTGCTCGCCGTCTCGGCCATCATCCAGGTCCTCTCGGCCGTGCTCGGCCTGTCTCCGGCGGGCTCGGATGTCCTGCGCAAGCGTCGTGCTCGCAAGGAGGGCCAGCCCCAAGTTGTTGTCGTGCGTCTCTCGTCGTCTCTCTCGTCGTCGTCTTCTTTGTCCCTGACTCATAGACTACTCTCCTCGCGCTCCTCCTGACGGCCCTCGCCGTCCCCGCCGTCCACCTGCTGCTCGTCCTCTTTGGCGCCCCCTTTCTCGTCCACGCGCCCAGCACCCTCCTCTGCGCCGCCCACATCGCCCTCCTCGGCCTCTTTCCCGCCATCTTCACCCGCGGCACCGACGCGCGCGCCTGGCTCGCCCTCGCCTCGGGCGATCTCGCCGCTCTCACCTCGGACGCCACCAGCTCGGCCAACTCGGCCGACGCGCTCGTCACCGCCGCCGGCCTCTGGGGCACGGCCGTCGGCGCCTGGCTCGGCGCCGTGCCCATCCCGCTCGACTGGGACCGTCCGTGGCAGCGCTGGCCCGTGACGATTGTCGTCGGCGCCTATGTGGGCCACGCCGTTGGCCGGCTGCTGGGCGGAGCGCTACGAAGGGGGGGGCATGCATAGTTTAGGAGAAGAAGAGAAGAACATGATGCTATTGTCTATTTGTCTATGATGTGACTTGTCTATTCATTTATGCTTTCTGCCCCACCACTCCCTGGCGGCCGAGGATCTTGTCGAGGTAGGCCGGCCACGACCCGAGGCGCATCCAGATGACGCCGTTGAAGAGCCAGGCGAGCGTGCGCAGGCCGCCGACGACGGCATAGAGGCGCGTCCAGCGGCGGATGTAGAGGCCCGTCCAGCTCGTCGACGTGGGCGGGTGCGGGTAGTCTTTCACTCTGGTCCTGCCGTCCTTGCCGACCTGGCCGTCCTTGCCGTCTCGGTCCGTCTCCTCGTCCAGCACCCGCGAGAGCAGCGCCGGGTCGTCGGTAATGAGGCCGTCGAGGCCGCGCCGGATGCCCCAGGCCATCCACTCGGGCGCGTTGACGGTCCAGGCGAGCACGCGGTGCTGGCCGGTGGCCTGGGCGGCGCGCTGGAAGCGGGCGCCGCGGCGGCCGAGCAGCAGGTTCTGGTTGAGGTTGAAGACCTGGACGGCGTCGGCGTGGTGGGCCAGCAGGGCCTCGGCGCAGGTCAGCGAGAAGCCGATGTAGGCGACGGGGAAGCCGGCGAGGTGGTGCTGGCAGGCGAGCATAGCTTTGGGCTGCAGGAGTCAGCGGGGAGGAAGACATGAGAGATGAGAGAAGAGACGGACCTCCCAGCAGCCGAGGACGATGCGGTCCGTCCAGTCGCCCGGCACGCTCGCCACCGTCTCGGCCACGCGCCGCAGGAGCACTTCGGGGTCGTCGTCGCGCTGTCGATCATGTCAGAAGAGGAGAATGAGGAGAATGAGGACCCGGACGGACCTTGACATCCAGCAGCACCCAGGCCCGCGCGTGGGCCGGCTCCGCCAGCAGCGCCAGCAGATCCGCGAGCCGCGCCATCGGCTCGTGCGGCGGCTGCACCGTCCGCAGCGGCGCCAGGTCGGCCCAGTCGAGATCGGCCAGCCGGTCGGGCCGGCCAAAGCAGCGCCGCAGCGTGCCGTCGTGGGACAGCACGACCACGCCGTCGCGCGTCAGGTGGATGTCGGTCTCGAGGGCGTCGGCGCCGCCGCCCGCCGCCGGGTCGGCCGGGTCGGCTTCCAGCGGCAGCAGGGCGTGGCGGTGGGCGGCGAGCGAGTTCTCGGGCCATTGGGCCGCGAAGCCGCGGTGGGCGATCTTGACGGGCGCCGGGTCGCGCAGAGAGGCAGGCAGGGTCGGCGACATGTTGTGAGAGGGAGAGGATAGAGAGAGGGAGAGAGGGAGAGAAAGCTGGAAAGAGCTTGAAAGAGCTTCGAGGCTTTTCAGGCTTTATAGACCCACTTCCCTTTCACTCCGAATCCACACAAGGCAAACGATCCCCATTCCGCCGGACTTTACGGCCCCGGTCCACGCTCTCTTCTCCGAAGTCGCCACGCTCTCAGCACTGCCCCCTGTCAGCCTGTCCTGACCAATCATCTGCACTGTACATGCAGGGGGTTCTTGTTCGTGTCTCACAGACGTCTTACGTCTCATCTTCAGACCAAAATGACTTGCCTATATACGAGAATCCAATATACGTGTAAACAAAGGCTCAAGTCCCATCCAGAATAATCCAACGCCCCTATAGCTTTTTCCAAATCCAAGAAAAGAGAAAAATATAACCAAAAAATAAAATAATAACCAAGAAAGAAAACAAAAAAAAAGAAAACAAAAAGAATCAAACGGCTACAGCACAAAACTGCTGCCGTCTAGATTCTCCATCACAAAGCCGTCCGGAGCTGCTACGCCACATCCGCCATCCATCATACCGCCACCGCGGTAGTCCAGACTGCCCAGGTCCAGACTGCCCAGTCCCAGGCTGGCCAGATCCGTCGACGCCAGGTCGTCTCCGCTCAGGCTCTCGTCGCTAAAGCTCAGCACGCTCTGCGCCGGCGGTGGCACGCTGCCCGGCCCACTGCTGCTCGACTCGGGGCCGCCACCCCCTCCACCGCCCATGTCGCCCAGCGAGAAGCCTCGAAAGTCCCACACGTCCGGCGACCAGCCCTCGCCTGACGACTGTGGCGTCGCCGACGGAGGCGGCATCGTACTCTCGGCTCCACCCGCCCCTTGGCCCAGCCCAATCGCGGGCCCGCCATAGATGGCGTCGTACACGTTCAGCTGCCCGCCGTCCATCGAGCCCAACAGCGCCTCCCAATCCGCCGGCGACACCTCGGCCGCTGCCGGGGCTGCAGGGGTTGCATAGTAGTGCTGTTGTTGTTGCAGCTGCTGCCGACCATGTGCGGGCGACGAGGGTGACAGAGACCCGTCCTGCACGCTACCGTCCAGGGCGAGGTAATCCAGGTTGCTATTGGTCTTCTTCTTCTGCTGCTGCACCATCCGCTGCAGATTCTGGTACTGCTGCTGCTGAAGCTGCGAGAGCCGGCTCAGCATCTGCGCCTGCGACAGGGGCAGCCGGTTCGGGGCCAGCTGGTCACGTGGACTGTCAAAGGACGACCGCGACCGCGACCGAGGCTCCGCCTTGGCCGCCGCGTTGACCGGCAGAGTCATCCGCCGCAGCTTCTCCTGCTGCATGAGCAGGTCGGCCTCGCTCATGCTCATGCTGCTGTGCCGCACAAAGGCAGCACTCGGCGCCGCCACCGACGACTTTCGCGGGCCGCCTGACCCCGACTGCGAGCCGCGCCGGGCGGGCGGCGCAGACATGATGGCGTCCAGGGGCAGAGCGGCCGCGCCCGGCATCGGCAGCAGAGCCTCGTCCACGGTCACGAGCAGGGCCGCCACGCGCTTAAAGTCGTAGCAGCCCGGCGCCTTGGCGGCGTCGGCCATCCTCAGCGTCGAATTGACGAGCCGCTCGGTGTCCTTGAGCATCTTGCTGTCGGGCTTGAGGCCCATGCTCTGGTAGAGCAGCGTCATGCCACAGACGACCATGAGATCGGGCTTGTTGATGCACAGCGAAAAGGACATGTTGCGCTCCTCGAGCAGCTCCACAATCTGCACCATGTGCTTGCTGCAGTCGCTAATGGCCATCATGGCCGGCCCCGCCTTGGCTCCCAGCGTCGAGCCGACGGCCGGCCGCCAGATGAGCGTGCGGATGTAGTAGTACGCGAGAGACTGTCAGCAGGTCAGCAGTTGGTCAGGACAAAAGGTCAGAAAGAGAGAGAGAGAGAGAGAGAGAGAGAGAGAGAAAAGGCAACGCACCAAGAGAGGAGACCGGTTCCCCGTCACGTCCGTCGACGGCTTTTCTTGCCGAAACGTGAGCGTCAAGTGCGGCGGCAGGGCATCCCGCCACTCGACCAGCTCCGACTCCAGGAGCGACATCTGCTGCAGCGAGAGCTCGTGCGTGGTCGCCGCCGGATAGTTGGACTCGAGCACCTTGGCGAGGATGCGCGCGACCCGGAAGAGGGCCAGCGCGGCCGAGACGCGCGTGGACTCGCCCGGCAGCGTCGGCTGGAAGCCCTTTTCGGTGACGTACTCGTCGTCGGTGTCGGTCGGGTACTCGGTGTGGATGTCCTCGTCCTTGAGGAGCTTCGGCAGGCCGAGCACGGCGGCCGAGAAGCAGTCGAGGGTGTAGAGGGTCCAAAAGACCTTTTTGCGCGTCTCAATGGTGAGGGCGCCAAAAGAGAAGCGTCGCTGGCTCTGGTGCAGGCCGAGGCGGTGGGAGAGGCTGACGGCGATGCCCTTGTAGTACTGCAGGCGCTTGTAGTCGGCGCGCACGGTGCAGTAGAGAAGGGCGAGCACGAGGCACTGCAGGGTGAGAATGGTGTTGTCCATGAGGACGGCGTCGAGAGAGCGCTGCCAGTGGCGCTCGCAGACGGCGATCTGCTCGAGGTCGGGCTGGTCGACGGAGAGGGCGGCAATGGCAAAGACGAGGTAGAGCTGCGTCAGCTTGTGCTGGTTCTTGACCTTGTCGGGGTCGCTGACAAAGTCGTCGTAGATGCGCAGAAAGGCGGGGCGGTGCAGGACGGGAAAGAGGGCCGACCATTCCTGGAAGTAGACGTTGACGCAGCGGTCGGTGAAGATGCGCGGCGGCACGCGCATCGGCAGCGACTGGGCGTGCTCGACGAGCGGGTAGCAGCCCTGGATGTGGAGGAAGGCTTCGGGGTGGAAATCGGAGCAGGATTTGCCGTTTTCCTGCATCTTGCGCTTGAACGTGTCTAAGAGGGTCAGCATCGTCCACTAACGCACGCGGGATGCAAACAAAAACACAAAAAAAACACACCAATAAACGAGCGGCCGCTCGAGGCTCCCATAAAGTACGAGTCCGAGTTCTCGACGCCGAGGAGTAGCGGCGAGGCCTGGACGCGGAAGGTGTCTTCCCTGGCCGGCGGGGGCGTGGCTGACGCTCTCGCACCGCGGGCGTCTCTCTTAGCCTTGAGAGCGGCCGAGGAGCTGATGATGCAGGGCGATGTGGACGACTCGGACTTCCTCGACGACCCGGCACTAGCACCGTCCGCACTGACGACTACAATGTCTGGTTTTTGTGCGCCGGGCCCGGGAGACGCGGAGGAGGCGGAGGACGTGGAGGACTGGCGGGAGAGGAGGTCCGAGGTGGACGCTGAAGAGGCCGAGGCGGTGGTGGAAGCAGTGGCTGTCGAGGCAGCCGAGGGCGAGGCGGCGGCAGCGGCGGCGGCAGCGGTGGCGGCGGGAGAGCTGAAGGAGGCGGCAGCGGGAGAAGAGGGGGGGATCTGGGAGGCGATGGAGGAGTGGCGGTGGTTGCTGTGCATCTTGGAGAGCAGCTCAATCTTTTCTTCCTTCTCGTCGAGCAGGTCCTTGAGCTCGCGGACTTCGGACTCGAGCAGGCGGACACGCTCCTCGAGAGACTCGGTGTAGCCGCGGGGAAAGGCGCGGCGGCTCAGCTTGTCGCTGGTGCGGCACTCGAAGCCGACGTTGGCGCACTGGGAGCAGCAGGGCCGGATGCCGTCACAGCGGATCTTCTTGCTGCGGCAGCGGTCACAGGCCTGGGCAATCCGGCTCTGTGAGCTGGTGCCCACCTTGATCACCTTCATGGGTAATATGCCCGGCATGGTGAGAGGCGGGGGGGGGGAGAGGCGGACGGCGTGATAGCTGGCTGGTCTGTGTGAGGGTTGGCTGGTCGGATCCGTTTCGTGTCTTGTCTAGAGTCTGAGAGGTTGTTGTCGTCTCCGATGCGGTGGATGTCAGATTTTTCAATGTTCAGCCAGTCGGCATAGAGAGGCTCGGCCGGTTCGGAAAAAAACAGATGTCAATGGAGTGGAGATTTTCAGACGAGCAGACGAAGGAGGGTCAGCAGTCGAAGTCGAGAGAAAGTCGAGAAGAGTCAAGAGAAAGTCGAGATGCAAAAGTGAAGAGGGAAAAAGTTGGAATCGAGTCTGAGAGGGGGAGAAAGACTGGCGAGGGAAGAACGACCGGTTGAATAGAAAAGGTGTGGGGAAGGGCGAGGGATAAAATGGGAAACGAAATGGAAGGAGCGCAGGTGAGTATAGAGTAGCGTACTTTGGGCTGTACGGCGTAGTGTGGTTTTTTTTTTGCTTATTTCATTACTCGTCTATTTTTCGGGGTTTTGGTTGGGGGGACTGAGAATGTGGAGGAGACAAAAGTGCGGGAGCGAACAGGAACACTGCTAATGACAGGGTGTACATGGCAGAGCGTTTTTGCGGAGAAAATCGGCGGGGATGTCTTGTTCTGTACGGAGTATGTGTACTCCGTATACGTACTATGCAAAGCAGGACAGGTAGTCAGAGACTCAGAGTTCAGTACTTGGTACATTGTTGCGCGTACTTTTACACTGCCTGAAAGTGCAGGTACATGGCAAGTGGTGGGGTCTGGCTTCGTGGCAACTGACGGATGAGGTAGCTGCGATGGAGTGCGACAGGTGTCGAGGTGCCTCTACCTTTTCCGACGTACCCGATACTTTCACAGTAGTACAGGCTATTGTAGGCGAGGTACCTGCAAAGGTATGGATGAATACAGGGTAGCGTTGCAGATCTGGGGAATTGCCGTACAGAGGACAAGTACGAGAACAAAGTCTTGTGCCACTCGTACATACGACACAGTACATACGAGTAGTATGTACGGAGACTTGCTGGCCTCTCTGATGCCCCAAATGTGCAAGTTCGCACGTCTTGTTTTTTTTCCCCTTCGTGGAAGCAATTGCCCAAACCGGCATGGCGTGCACGTAGACAAGCCAGGACCGGCGCTAGTCCCAGCAGATCGCTGCGGAGAGCTTGCGGAACCGCAACGCAGTAGACTATTTTGTGGCACGCGCTGCGGCAGCTGGTACGCTACTACGAAAAAGGCGCTAGCTGCAAGTACGGAGAACTTTCTTGGTCGAAGTCGTGCACTCGTAGAAGGCTCACGAGCAGGCTCGTTCCTCGTAATGGCACGCACGCTATTCGCAAATATTCGCAATGAGCACGGAGCACGGAGCGCAGACTCCAGCGGACTTTTCAGGTCGCTGACTAGGAGGCAAGCTACTATGTACTACGTGTACTTTGTAGAGCTCAACTTTTCGCTAGGGCTGCCAGCTCCGTCTCCCTCCTCGCAGAGTTCCAGACAAGAATCCGAGAGTCAGGTGCAGCGAGCACGAGATCGGCTCAAAGACGTACCCCAGACTCCCCAGGATCCCGGAGGAGTTGGGTCTGAAAAATGGTCTGACTCGAACAATGGGAAAGTGTTTGATAGCGAGAAAAGGGGGATCAAAAGGGGGATCTTGCGGGGTCGCCGTTGTCTACAATGTATGACTATACGTACTTGTCTACTTGAGTGCCTGTTTCGTGTGGAGAAGGCTTGACAGGGATGACGACGCGAGGCAGGTACTCCGTATATCGACTCCGAGTCCTCGTACTCCGTACATTCCAGCTCCCGTCCTACCCGTTCTGCTGCGCAACGATACGGCAAGCTGCGCCCAGGAAGAAGTCGGGGAAACAAAGAACCCGGTAGCGAATCAGAGCTCAGCAGGTGGGGTCCTGCAGCCGTACTATGTAGGGGAGGGTGGGAGCGCCTCTAGCGATCGAATGATGTCAACTGAAATGCTCGCAGAGGGGGGGCAGCAGAGGCAAGAGGAAAAAGGTAGAGGGAAATCGTGCCAAGGGTCTTTTCGGAAAGTCTGGGGGAAGTGGGAGGCCAGAAAAGAGCGGGGGAGGAAGAGGCAAAAATCTTACGATATCCACGCGAGCAGAATGCGACCTGGATCTTGACAGGGTTGCTGGCATCCCTTTCTCCTACATTGTCCTCTTCTAGTGGACATGTTGGTACTACAAAAAGACAAGACGTCCTCTGCCATGTGATCCAGACAAAAGTACTTCTGTTTCTTTGTCCGGCATGCGTGTTAGTGGTCACGTGTATTGTGCTTAGTAAGGTATCAGACAAGAGGCGACGTTCCTTCTTCTTTCTCATGAATAGCGTTCTCTGACAGCAGTGGAATGGGACAAGGCGGGGGACACAGACGCGGGACACAGGCGCTGTGTGCCAGAGGACCGTCTTATGTACGGAGTATAGGCGAGTGCGCTGCCTACGTAGTAGGCAGCTACACAAGTTGGGGTAAGATTACCCCAAAAAAGACACATCTGGCCTCGACACTGCATGGGCTGTCGAGAACGTCTGATGTCCTGGAAGTCGTATGATGGAAAGCAACTCTCATAGAATGAGGAAACATTTGCGATGATCAGTTTGATAATCAGTTGGATCTGTGACGGCATCTCAAACGGTTGGGGTTCTGCAACCCTCCTTGGAGTAAGACGGCAGAAAGTTGGTTTCCTGGGAGTTTAAGATAGGAAAGAAGAAGAAGAAAAAAAGCCAAAAACAAAAAAAAAAACAGAAAAAGAAACAAAGTCGGTTGGACCGACGAAGAGAAACCGGAACCCGTCTCCCGTCTCAACACTGGAAAGTCAAGGCGACAAGAAACAGGAAAAAGCCTCGACAGAGTCATCCATCTGATTGGACAGGCCGACCCGTCTTCCTTCTCTTCCACTCCTGCCCAGACACACCTCGAGCCTCGGGGCGAATGAGAAGACGGAACGAGGCAATAGCATGCGCTGCGCTCCTACACGCTCCTTCACTCCCACCCTCCTCTGCGCTTGTTCTCGCCCTGCTGAGCCTAGTGTCCTTCCTCCAGGACACCCCCTTCTTGAAGGGCTTTCCTCTGCTTTGCCTCTCTGGACTCGGATCTGGTCCGCTGGGCAGAGGGAGAGAGGAATAGTACGAGAGAACTGCCGGGCTGATGGGAAATCTTTATTCCCTCTCTCGATGAGGGTATAGTCTCTAGATGGGAAGACTACTGGTGAATACGGTGTCGCTGAACAACTACGATGTACATGACATTCTAGAAAAAAAAAGGAAAAGGACGGCCCATTTCCCGAAGAAAGGTGCAAAGTCTTTTTGCCGGTACTATCAGATAAATGGCATCTATTTATCCACCCGCTGTTCCTTTTCATGTGAAAGTCTGAATGATAGAAGCACGAGGAAATGACAGACGGAAAAGACAAGCAGAAAAGATGGGAATCCAGCTCGGTCAGTGCCCGCCTATTAGAGTTGGGTGGATTTCTGGAGTTTTGAATTTCTCTGGGGTGTCCGGGGCTGTCCGGGGAGCTGCTAGTCTGGGGGAAGAGTCTAAGCCACTGCAGAAAAAGACACAAAGACACACAGTACAGAATACTCGGACTACGAGATGTACCAATAGAACAAAACCCCGTTCCCCCGAGAGGGCTGAGCCGGCACGTGGCTCAACAGGGAAAGAAATTGCTCATTTCACAGAGTAGATTTTTGTATGATGCCTCTTGTTTTTAGTCACGAGACGGCAGCCTCTACACTGGCAGTCTGTCCATGACTTCTTGTCCTCTGAGCTCTGCATCAAGAGGTTTTGAGCCTCTGAGTATCTCTTCTTCAGCTAAAGTCGTCCTCGTCGGACGAGTCCTCTGTCTGCTCGTCCTCTGCCTGCTCATCATGGGCCTGCCCACCAGCTATCTCGTTTTCGGCAACCTCCATCGACCCGAGATAGGCTACCACGCTAGCATCTGTGAGCAAGTTGGACCTCTGCACAAGGTTGTCGGCGTTAGCAAGAGTCGTGAAACAAAAAAAAGCAAAAACAAAAACAAAAAAAACAAGCGTAAACAGAATTGTTCCTGGCGTCTGGCGGCTTGCCAGACAACCCCTCCATCCCAGGCACCTCCCCGCTCCGCTCCTCACCTCGCATCAGGCTTACACTGTTGGGGTTAGGGTGGAGCTGTGTAGATGGGGGATATAGGAAAATACCGGAGTTCACAAGGCGGAGAACTTGCCTCCTGTGTCTGCGGAACCGTCTGGGGAGGTGCAGGGCAGAGGGGAAAAGGGAAAAAAGAAGACGAGAGAAAAAAAATGAAAAGAAAGAAAGCAAAAGAAGAAAAAAGATTTTGCCAAACCCACCTCGAGCTCTAGCGCTTCCAGGACGCTGCTGATGACGCGAGACTCCATGTCTCGAAGCAGACCTGCCTGTCTGGCCACGTCAGGTCGACAGGCCAGGCTTCCTCCGTCCTGGGCCTGCTGGGCCTCGGCCGCCGTGCTCTGCATGCGCTCCAGCTGGGCCTCCAGCACCTCCTGCAGGACCGTCATCACACGCAGCCGGACAATGGCCGCCAGCTTCGGGTGGGCGCCGGTCAGCGCCTCAAAGTCGCCTGCCCTGTCGGTCACGTCCTCGTCTTGCCAGAACATGCGCAGCTGCTGCGTGCCGTCGGTCTCTTGCCGCAGCTGGAAGCTGATGCCGTCTTCCTCGTTGATGCACATGAGAAAGGCAAACGGACACGACCAGCGAGTGGTGGCGTCGTTGGTGTTGTCATCCTCCTCGTCCTCCTCTATGCTGCCCAGCCTCTCCATCTCGAGGCGTGGCGACGTGCCAAAGACGTGTAGTTTCGCCTTGGCCAGGGGATCGTCGGGAAAGGGCCGAAAGGGCAGAACCAGACTCTGGCGCACCGCGTGCGGATCGACAAATCCATAGCTAAAGAGCATCTCCGAGGCCGGCTTGCGGCTGTCCGCATCGGCACCGCTGTAGGAAATCGTAATCTCGTCAGCGACGGCCACACTCTGCTGCGGCCGGAGAAGCAGCACCACCTCGCCGTCCTCGTCGCTGCCCCGCATGCCGTTCTCCTCGTAGTAGGCATTGGGCGTGGCGCTGTGGTTGACCATGTCGATGCAGGGCACCATGGCCGGGCCGGACCGGGGCAGCTCCAGACAGCGCGAGCGGTACCAGGCGTCCAAGAGGAACCAGTGCTCGAGGCGGGGTCCGGTGCTGGGTCCGGTGCTGAGTCCGGTATTGGGTCCGGTACCGGCGTCTGCCTCACACGGGTCCCAAAAGGCGGCCTGCCAGAAAGGCAGGTCGGAAGACGTTTCGCGCAGCCGGTCAAACTCGATTTCCAGGGCGATTCTCTTGGCCTCTACGGCCGACTAGACGGTCAGAAGAGAAGCGAACCTCTCCAACACTAGGCATACCTCGAGTGAAGTCCCCCGCAGGAGCAGGCGCTCCGTGTCCGTCCACAGGGTCGGCAGCGGGATGTTGTCGGGCAAAAACTTGACATACTCGGTCCACGCCGTCGGGAGGGCGACCGTGTCGGGGCTCGGTTTCAGTCCAATGACGACCTGCACGAGGAGAAAGAGCAGGACATTGCCTCTCTCGGACTACATGACGTCAGCTCTGCAGACAAACAAGAAAGACAGAAAAGACAAGACAGGAAAAGAAAAAATACACACCTGAGCGCCAGCCACATCGAGAAGCTGGCGAAAGTTGCGGTCTTGCTTGGCATACTGCTCGACCGCCTCGGCATTCAGGATCAAGCTGTGCGGCACCGTCACGAGAGTCGGCCGGTCAGCAGTAGCCTCGTTTGTGCCGAGGCTGCGGCTGGCCACGAGGCCGAAGCCTTTGCTGGGAATGTCGGCAAGGCGAGCATCGACAAAGGAGACGTCGTTGAGAGCTTGCCAGAGGGGGAGCGAGCTGATGGGAAGACGGGCATGAGCAGACATGGAGAGAGGAAGAGGAGAAGAAAAAAAAGGGCAGGTGGTCTGACCGAGAGAGCTCTAGACGAGGGAGCTCGGCTATCCAGTCTCCGCCCCTCCGAGAGAGCTTAAAGCTATGATTACTAAGCAATGTGTCAGACCCCTCCAAAGCCAAAAAAAGATTCGTCTTCCATTCTCTCATTCTCTCTACTCTCACCTCTCACCTCTCTGCCACACCTCTGCGCCCTCTTCTCCGCCAGCGCCATGCCTCGCGACCCTCTCATAGGGCTCGTCGGCAAGCCCAGCGCCGGCAAGTCGAGCATGCTCAACTCCTTGACAGACGCCTCGTCCAAAGTCGGTTTGTATTTCTCATTTTTTTCTTCTCATTTTTCTCATTTTTCTCTCTTCTCTTTCTTTCTCTCTCTCGTCTCTCTAACAGTCTAGGCAACTTTCCGTACGTCCTCCTCCTTCTCGCCCTCCCCGTCCTCATCCTCCCCTGACCTCTGCCGTCTAGCTTTACCACCATCGATCCCCAACGTGCCGTCGGCTACCTCCAAGTCGACTGCGCCTGTGCTCGCTACGGCGTCTCGGAGCGCTGCAAACCCAACTACGGCGCCTGCGTCGCCGGCCGCCGCTCGGTGCCTATTGAGCTACTCGACGTCGCCGGCCTCGTGCCCGGCGCCCACCAGGGCCGCGGCCTCGGCAACAAGTTCCTCGACGACCTGCGCCACGCCGACGCGCTCATCCACGTCGTCGATGTCAGCGGCACCACCGACGCCGAGGGCAAGGTGACGCGCGGCTACGACCCCTCGGTCGACATTGCCTGGCTGCGCTCCGAGATTGTCCAGTGGATCAAGGGCAACCTGACCGAGCGCTGGGGTAGCATCCGCCGCCGGCACGTGGCCACCAAGTCCACCGCCCAGGATACGCTGCAGGCGCAGCTGTCCGGCTACGGCAGCACGCCCCGCCTGCTCGCTCGCACCCTCGACCGGCTGGCCCTGCGCGAGCCTCTCGAGGCCTGGGACGACGCCACTATCGATCGCGTCGTCAACGGCTTCATCGACGACAAGTTTCCCACCGTCATTGCGCTCAACAAGATTGACCACCCCGACGCCGACCGCAACATTGCCAAGATTGCCAAGATGTACGACTCCACCAACATTGTGCTCTGCTCGGCCATTTCCGAGATCTTTCTGCGCAAGATGGCCAAGCAGGGCTACGTCCGCTACACCGAGGGCAGCGAGTTTGTCGACACACGCGAGGACCTCGAGGCCGAAGGGGCCGACGCCGCTGCGAGCAGCGGCAATGGTGGCAGCAGCAGCAGCAGCAGCAGCCTCAAGGAACTCGACGAGAAGAATCTGCGCCGCATCAACAACCTGCGCGACATGGTCCTCTACCGCTTCGGATCCACCGGCGTCCTGCAGGCCCTCTCCAAGGCGGCCGAGATGCTCGGCCTCATTCCCCTGTTTCCCGTGCGCAGCATCTCCGCGCTGGGCACGCCTGGCGCCACGGCCACAGCGTCCTCGGAGACGGCCAAGCCGCTCTTCCGCGACTGCGTCCTGGTTAAGAGAGGCAGCACAGTCGCCGAGGTCGCGCGCAAGGTCATGGGCGACGCCCCGATTGCCTATGTCGAGGGTGCGGCGGGCACGCGCGTGGCCGAGGACGACACGGTGGACGTGGGCAAGAACGATGTAAGTCGCACAGCCCGCTGCCTTTCTGGCCGATGTGCAAGATGTCTAACAATCGACGGTACAGATTCTCGCCTTCAAGGTTGGCCGAGCGTGAGCACGAGTCCTCGTACGGTACAGCCTACGGAGTACGTAGTATAATCTGCAGATCTCCACGACCCTCGCTCTGAAGAGAGCCCATTTTGGGATGGAATGCGCATGGCGATTCTCCCTCTTGGCATTCCACCTGGCGCGACACACCTGCTATGCGTAGCAGAGAGCGCATCTGGAAGATTGGTCTTTTTGGGTCGTGCATTGATTTGCATCGACTGAGCGCTCGCAGAACGGAAGCAGTAGAAGCAACTGGCGATCCAGCGCATGGCAAAGTCAAGGGCAAGCCGTTGCTTGTCAAAAACACGCAGAAGCCGTTGTTGACAGATTACAAGATACACAGTGATAGTTGTCAATCTACAAGGATGCCTTCCGACAAATTTTATATTATGTAAATATCCATGAAAAAGGGTATCGGGACTAGACAGCAAGTCTCGTCTAGAAACAGCTGGGCAGAAGAGAAGAACAAGCGACAAGCGACCATGGTGGAGAGTCAGGCGGTCAGTGTCAGTGCCAGCGCCAGTGCCGTGGGCGCGATCCGGCAGTGCCGAGGTGGACCCCAGTAACGAATCGAATCGTGCTATCCGTGCATGCCGAGATGGACAGTCGCGACGGTACGAGTAGTTTTGTCTGGCCTGACGTCACTTGAAGCTGACTGCCAGATGTCGTCAGAGAATGGCTGGTGCTGCCAGAACGGCCCAGAGGCCAGAAAGAAAACAATAGAAGCAAAAACAAGAGATCAACAAAAATGGAGAGGGAGAGAGAATAGATCAGTGCGAATTCCGAATGCGCCAACGGAGATTGCCTAATCAGGGGAGCTGAGCTGCTGATCCCACTGATTGCTGAATGGGTGGACACGCCAAGCTAATAGCTTGGCTTTCTCACAGTCTCTCTCTTCCCCCTCCATCCTCCGTTGTCCGTCCCCATTCTCCCTCTCCCTCTCCTCCCCTCATCCTCTCCGCCGCTTAATACTTTAGGATAATGTACAGGGCGTGGATGATACCGGGCAGGTAACCTAGATTGTTAGATGGAGGAAAGCTAAAAGAAAGAAAAAGGGACGGAAAGAAAGACCTACCAAGAATAGTCAGGAGAATGTTGATGAGGAGGTCGGCACCACAGCCGCGCTCCAGAAAGACACCCAGAGGTGGCAGGATAACGGCAAGAATAATCTTGCAAATGTCGCTGAGAGAAAAGTTAGAAAGAGAGAAAAGCAGAGGATGGGAAGAGTGAGCGCTGGACAGAGACAAACCTAGCAGTGAAAGCCATGGTAGAGATGGATGGGGCTGAAGCTGAATGAAATCCAAGGAAAAAGAGAAGAATGTTCGGTAAGAGGGAGGAAAAGCTTATGACGAGATGGGGAACGAGCTCGTGTTTATAAATCCAAGGAGTCTTCTGTGACGCAGCAAAAAGAGAAAAAGGTCTCGGCAGTGGATCCACCTGAAAGGCGACTTTTTCTAATATTATTATTTTTTAATATTATTTTATTTTCTTCCTGTATCTCATGCCCGGCGGCCAGGCAACATTGCATAGCAGTGGCGAACCCGCCCTATAGGCAGCCGAATAGCGGCAGGGCTCAGCGAATCGCCAGCCGCAGCCAGGAGGGAGCCAGCTGTCTGGGTTGCTTAGCCAAGCGCCGAGTGCGACTGAGTGCCGTACCCTACAGGCAGCCTATCCACTACTCCGTAGAAATCTCACCCTGTCAATGCTCTGGTGCCGCCAGTACTTTTCGAGAAGTCAGTGCGTCATAGCCACAGGGCTCTACATCATCGTCCGAATTCTTTCGAAATCGGATGGCTCTTCCAGGCCTTCAGTAAGCATGAAAAGCAGAAAGGCCGAAGCACTAATACGAGTCACTCACTAATAAAGCACCATAACAAAGCGCTGTAGCAAATGCAGCAAGAAAAAGAAAAAAAGAAAAAAAGCGGGCACAGCTGCTATTTACAGTCGCAGCAGCCCTACCCAATTACGTCACTCCCTGGCGCTGCACCTGCAACTGGCCCAGATGCATTGCTGTGGCTGGGCATCTCTCTCGCTCGCCAAATGACCGTCTCTCCTTCCCTCCAGCCTCCACCAGCCGTGGCTTGGCAGAGTCGCCATGTGACGTCTGATTCACACTCATCGTCGCAGTCGTGTACCACGCCACCGTCGGACGCCCGGCGACACCGCCAATTCCATCAGCACTGATCCTGCAGTCTCCGGTGTCTGCACGGCAAATGCAACAGCGAAGCGAGAACACGTACGAGGCGTATTATGTAGTACGACGAGCAACGGCTTCCGGCAGGACCAGATGATCAAGAAGTGGGTATTTTAAACGATTAGTCATCAACATCAGATTACGTTCGGCGGCGCTTAGATAAGACCTTCGCAGAAACCTTTTCCCGACGAACCCTAACATCTTTTTTCTCCTGGAATTTTTGTGCTGGTGGGGCACTTGTGACACTTTTTTTTTCTGGGCCCTCGTCTTGATACTCGCAAGGGAAAAAAAAAAAGTTGTGATAAACCACACGAGAAAAAGCGCAGGATTCGACTTCTTTGCGTCCAACGAGGAAAACTCTCTATCACTTTCAAGAAACCCGTCAAGGAACATCCTATCCATACAATGGCTCCCCAGGCAGTATGATCACCCCTCCCTTTCCCTCTCTCGCAAGAGCAGAACCCCCCCAAGGAAAAACCAATGCTTTGCTGTTTGGCTCTGGCTCTTTCTCTTGTCTCTTTCCATTGCCATGATGCAGTAGGCTAAAGGTTCTCTCTTTTCTCTCTCTTCCCCCTCATATAGAAGAAGACCGGCAAGGCCGCCAAGGTGACGAAGAAGTTCGTCATCAACGCCTCTCAGCCCGCCAGCGACAAGATCTTTGATGTCTCGGCCTTTGAGAAGTACCTCACCGAGCGCATCAAGGTCGAGGGCCGCGTCGGCAACCTCGGCGATGTCATTTCCATCAAGCAGACGGGCGACGGCAAGGTCGAGATTCTGGCCCACAACGACCTGTCTGGCCGCTACCTCAAGTACCTGTAAGAAGACCTCTTTGTCTCTCTTTTTTACTTGCATTTTTTGCTTGCCGCCGTACTGACTCTCTCAGGACCAAGAAGTTCCTTAAGAAGCAGCAGCTTCGTGACTGGCTGCGTGTCGTCTCCACCTCCAAGGGCGTGTACGAGCTCAAGTTCTTCAACGTCGTCAACGAGGACGACGGCGATGATGACGAGTAGACGGCGTCGCCAGGAAAGTAAAAAAAGGAAAAAAAAGGGAAAAAGGGAAAAGGGGAAAAGAAGAGACTAGACAGCTCCGGCTGCTAGGATTTTTTTCGGATACCATGGGCTTTTGAGTGTCTCCTTCTGGTCCGTGTGATCCAGAGGCTTTCACAACCATATATAGAAAGCAACTGCAAAAAAATCTGAAAATACAAGGTTTTCCCAAAATGCCGTATTGTGAATCATGCTTATCAATATGCTTTTGTCCTCGTTACGCCAAAACAATACAGAAAATCAGAAAATCAGAAAATACAAAAAAAAAACACTATGGCAGCGTCCGCATGGCCGCCTCAAAGGCGACCAGCGCCATGGCGTTGGCCGGGAACGCGCGCAGAAAGCTCGGCACAAATCCGCGGAAGAAGCCACGCACCCCTGCCTCCTGGTAGACGGCGCGGGCGGCGTCGCGCCACCGCGGAAACCGCGGGGTCCCGTCCTGCAGCCCCCCGCCCAGCGGGTCTGTCATGATGCGCTGCTTGACCACGTCGCTCGGGTACGCGACGATCCAAAAGACCTGCGCGCTCAGGCCGCCGGCCCAGAAGTTGACGAGGGCGGCCGGCATGGCCGGGACGCGCTCGTGCAGCTGCCGCGAGAAGACGTCGTAGCTGCCCCACCAGAAGAAGAAGAAGGACCGGAAGATCATGGTGGCGCCGAGGCCGCGGTAGACGCCGTGGCGCAGGCCGTGGTGGCGGTACACCTTGGCGAGGCAGTCCAGCGGTCCGTGGTAGAGGCGCTCCGACTTGAGGGCGGCGTACTGCACCTGCAGGCGCGCCTTGATGTGCTCAAAGGGCGCGGCCACAAAGCTGACGGTCACGCCGGCGCCGACGCCGGCAATGCCGTGGCCGTACGAGGGCAGCGCCGGACCTCCGGCCGCCGCCGTGTTCTTTCTGGTCGAGGGGGTGCCGTCGGCGGCCGTGCTGCGGCTGTCGTCGAGGCCGAACCAGTGCTTGGCCAGCAGTTTCTTGTAGACGGTGAGGCTGCCGAGCATGACGCTGTCCATGAACATCCAGCCGACGAGCGGCGGCGTGGCGCCCTTGTAGAGAGCGCGGACGCCTTCATTGCGGACGGTGGCGACGAAGCAGGCGAGGGGGCCGGAGAAGCGGTCGGCCGAGGTAGTCTGCATGCGCACCTTGATCGTGTCAAACGGGTGGCCGACTGGGGGTGGTCAGAACGATTAGGTGGCCTAGAAGAAGCCTAGAGGAGGTCTTGAGGAGCATGGTTTCACTTGCCTGTTAGCTTGGTCACTCCGGAAAAGACGCCGGCTATGAAGCCCTTGTAGTGCTTGGAGCTCTCGGCCGGGGCTGTCGGAGCAGCTGCCGAAGCCGCCGGCTTTGGCGTGGTGGCCATGAGAGACAATGGGCGGCGTGAGGAGACTGCTGGTGAAAAGGAGAAGAAGGAGAGGAAGGGGAAGAAGGGAGACAAAGAGCCAGGCACTTTCTAGTCCATTGACGGGAGACGGTTGAGAAGAAAAGGGCGAGAGGAATGGGGAGAGGAAAGAGGAGGAAAACAGCTGCCGAAGGTTTTCTTGGGGCACCCCGCGATTTCGGAGCTGCCAATCTTTAGCGGCCGGGGTCTGGCTAGCTTCCCCGGTGGCGTTTTGCCGCCGTTCACCGCTCCTGTCAGCATGTATCGTCTCTTGCCCTATCTGGACAGCATCTAATATGAATAAGTTATCCGTGAGAATGTCTGGGTCTTGATGTAGGAGTACAGGATGGCAGATGACAGAAATGACCAATGTCTTGAGCTGGAAAGAGATGTGGTGTACAAGACCCACACATTCATCTCCTGAGATGCCCCCCTCCTGAGGCTGATTTGCGGTGTTTATTGGCTGCCCCTCATTGGTCTGAACAAAAGATCGTCCTGGCAGAAGTTCCTGCTTTCTTTCCAGCAACAGGCGACCACCAGCCACCATGGACACTCTGTCGTCGGCTCCCGACCCCCTGTGCGACCGCTGCCGGTCCATTGACTTTGAGGAAATCCTCTCGCGGCCCTATCCGCATCACGAACTGGTCGTCCTCCAGAGCCTCGAACGTCTCTCCCCGAGCGGCTGTGCCCTGTGCGAGCTGTTTTCTCAGTACTGCGGCGACCAGTGGGGAGAGGGCTTGCTGTGCTCCGTTCCGTGGGTGAGCACGGTAGAAGACGTGCGTATCCTGTCGGGGGATGCCGATCCCCGCGTGCTCGGGATCCTGCCTAGCCGCCATGTCGACAGCCTCTCTGATTTTTTTGGCGAGCGAGGCTATCTGACAGAGCCTGTCGACGAGGAAACAGAACGAGAAGGGAAAAAAAAGTCTTGTCAACTCATCGGCACACGGCTGGTCCACCCCCGGGCCATTCCGTATCCCGAGCTGCAAAAGTGTCTAGACGGGTGCGTAGGCGTCCATGGACGCCGACCCGATTGCGTGCCTCTCGAGACGGATCCGTCATGGCCCATCCGCCTGATCGACTGCCAGACACGCCGCATCGTCGCGGCGTCGAGTCTCGCGAGCCCGTGCCCCCCGTTTGTGGCCCTCAGCTACGTGTGGGGACAGATGAGAGACCGCCAGCTCGAGCAGCTCGACTACGACCAGCCTCTCCCGCCGCTCCCTCTCACCATCGAAGACAGCATGACGGTGACCAGAGAGCTCGGACTGCGGTACCTCTGGGTGGACCGGTACTGCATCCGCCAGACGGACGAGCGAGACAAGCAGATCCAGGTCCGCCTCATGGGCGAGATCTACGGGTCGGCCCGCCTGACCATCTTTGCCGCGGCCGGCTCGGATCCGTCGTACGGCCTGCCCGGGGTCAGCCAGCGCCCGCGCCGTCCCCAGCCTCGCGCCCGGCTGTCCGCCACGCGGACGCTCACCTGGACGCTGGGCTCGGCGCGAGACGATCTCTCCTCGTCGGTGTGGTCTACGCGCGGGTGGACGTACCAGGAAGCCATGCTGTCGACGCGGTGCCTCGTCTTCACCGACAGCCAGGTCTACTTCCAGTGCGGACTGACCACGTACCACGAGGCCAACAACTTGGCGCTGACCGAGGCGGGCTTCGTCGACCTTCCCCGGCTGATTCCCCTCATCCAGTACGCCAAGCTGGATGCCGAGGTGGCCGACATGGTCGCCGCGTTCAGCAGCCGGCAGCTCGGCCAGGAGACCGATATCCTCCATGCGATCCGGGGCGTCCTGAGCCGGGTGGCCCAGGTCGGCAAGCGGCATGCCTACTTCTGGGGCATCCCCGTCATCAAGTCCTTTGCCTCCCGGCCCACGTCGCCCTACTTCGTGGACTACTTTCTGGCCGGTCTCTGCTGGCGACTCGCGAGGCCAGGCGAGCGTCGCCGTGGATTCCCCTCGTGGTCGTGGGCCGGATGGAAAGGGCCGGTCCATCCAGACTACGCCGAGATGCTGCGCCGACGCATCGGCGCCAATAATTGGAAGACGGCGGTGGCACTCGAGGCACCAGACGGGTCTAAGGTCACGTGGTCTCGACTAGAGCCGGCGCTGAGAGCCGGCAGCGTCCACCACGAGCAGTGCGCGACGCTCGTCCTGACCAGTCCACACGCCTTTTCCTTTCCTGTCGAGGACGCTGCGTGTCCGGCTGCGGCTGCCGACGAAGACGGCACGACGGAGCTCACGGTCGGCGGATGGAGGGGCCGCTTCTCGCCTCTGTCGACGATGACGAGAGCCGGACAGCTCTCCCAGCGTCCGCTCTGGGGCGTGCCGATCCGGCTGGCATCCGACGTCCCCCGGTCATCCGCGGAGGAACTCTTGCTGGCCCTGGTCCTGGAAAAGACAGGGGAGCAGGTGTGGGAGCGCGTCGGTCTCTTTGCGTGGACCCATGCACAGCAGAGTGAGGAGATCGACTCTATCTTGGACTCTCTGGCCACCTCCTCACAGTCATTCAGAGTTGCATAGCTTAGTTTGAAAGCATCTATAGCTGCCGAGGCAGAGTCTAAAACAAGATGTTTGATTTTTTTCTTTTTTTGGTCCCCTCATCTAGACAACATCGCCTCCTCAGAAGCGATCCGTGATCCCTCGCTTCCGCTCGGCCGTCTTGCGTTCGCGGAACGCGTCGGCCCACCACCCATGGCTGACTTCGTTGCGCGGATCCCGCTGCACGCCCGGCAGCAGCTGGCCATCGGCATCGAGCTCTTCCCAGGGGTTGGGCGTGAGGATGTAGTGGACGTTCTTGACCTCGTCGTCTCGCCAGAGCGCGTCGTGGACGCCGGGCCAGCGCAGCGTCTTGAGGGCATTGTAGATGTAGGGCAGCGCCACCCAGCGGTCGCGGAAGAGGTCGGACAGCAGGCTCTGGTCGGCAAAGGCGAGGTCGGCGGCGTGGTCGTCCATAAAGGCGACGATGCGCTCAAAGAGGGGCCGCGACGGGTTGACGACCTGGAGACCGCCGTTGACGAGGTGGACGCCGAGGGGGGCGCCCTCTGGCCGCTGGGTCCTCGCGGCCTCAGCCTCGGCTGCGGTCGGGTCGACGCCCTCGCGCTGGCCGCGGTCGGCGTCGGCATGCTGGAGAGAAAAGGCGCAGTTGGCCGGGATCCAGTCGCGGGGGTAGTGGGACTTGGCCAGGGGGTTGCAGACGCAGGCGTGGCTGGCAGCAAAGACGCGCTTGCTCTGGGGGGCAGCCGAGTCTGTGGCCGCCGCCGCTGCCACGTCGGGGTCATCCAGAGGCAGGTCCATCAGCTCGTCCATGTTGCGCAGGACGAGCATGTCGCTGTCGAGCTGGACGACGCGGCGGTACTGCGTCAGGCCAAAGGGCGTCAGCTTGCTCCAGCAGTCGTAGAAGCGCGGGTCGGCGCTGTAGTCGCGCGTCGACTTGGAGGGCACGAGGTAGGCGATGCGCTGGGCGGCAATGCCACGCGCAGCCAGGGCGGCGAGGCCTTCTGCGGGAAAGGTGTCCGTGTAGAGGGCGACCAGCGGGTAGGCCGAGCCGACACGGCGCAGCGAGTGGTCGAGCGTCAAGAGGCCGGGGAGGTAGTTGAGGTTGGTGATGAGCGTCGTCCAGACTGGGCATGTCAGCGGGACGAGAAGAAGACGAAAAAAAAAAAGAAAAGAAAAGCAAAAAACAAAAAAAAAAAGACTACCTTTGTCTGAATCCACGGCTCGCTTCCCGTCCGACATGGCTGCTGGTGGGAGCTCAGCTGAGCTGCAGAGAGAGAGAGGGGAGAAGAGGAAGGGGAAAAGAGACGGAGAGGGGGGACAGGTTGGACGGCGCAACAGTTGCGAGGGCAGAGCGCAAGAATCAAAGTTTCGTTTCTTGAAGCCGAAAAGTGGCGCTAAGACGGCTGCGATGCCGCTGATGACGCGATGCGAGCGCAGCCTATAGCGACTTCCTTATCGTTATCGGCGCGGGGCATCTACACAGAAAGCAGCTTCTCTGAAAGAAGACCAGAAGAATGATGTCTGACGACATTGGAGAGTCTTGCACATGTCATCACAGTCATTGGGTTGTTTGATAAAAGACACTACATGGAAAGATACTGGTCTCAGCTGCGAGAGCTGTGAAATTATTAGAAACCCTCTCGACGACAGCCTTGACACCGAGACAACGTATCTCAGACAGTGTCTGTCGGGCATTATTCGCTTATCCGACAACACCTCTATCCGTCTCTCATGACCACTGGAGAGGCGGACCACGCAGGCCAGCTTGAGATCTAAGCGACGGCGAGCATCCGTAAGCACGAGTGCAGAGTACAGAGTTTGAAAGTAGAAAAAAGGTACGAGGATCGTGTTGTACTTTTGAAATCCCCCCAAGGCGCCGTCTACATAGTACCATCGCTTCGGACGTCGACAAAGTACTCGTGCTTGTGAATTTACACTTTTTTACCGTTTTCTCTAGACGGCCGATGAGGCCGAATGAGACTTTTGAAAGGACTTGAGAAATTGAACACATTAGCATCACACCAACTCTCGTTTCCTCTTGTCCGGTGCGGGTCACTGATGGACCGGAGAGTCTGCCACGAGAGAGCATGTGTAATGGCCCCATTGGGCAGAAACGGCAAGTCTTCGACAGGTACCCGGTGCGTGATTTTCAGACGAACTCTGGTGAGACAGGTGTCCGTCTAGCATTGGACGAACAGAGCACGGGATGAACTTGTTTGAATTTTTGGGACATGGGCTTCATCCCGACTTTTTTTATGCGGGCAAAATACATGTTTGATTATGTGAATCCTCCGGACAGAAAGACTACGTCGTACGTTGTACGAGTACGAGGACAGGAGCCAGAGAGGTTGTGCTCCTCTCTCTTTTGGCCCTCCATCCTCTTTGGCTGCCACTTGGAAGTGATTCTCACCGTCACACTGCTGCACTGCTGCCAACAAGCGCCTGTTCTTTTTTCGTCCCCTCTTTTCCCCCTGACCCTCGTACTCCGTAGTATTCCTCGCAAGAATACGAGCGGTCTCTGGTGGACTGGTTATTCTCGTCTCTCTCTCTCTCTGCCACGGAGGCGTTGGGGGCTGACCGAACTGACCAGCCATCGGACCAGCCATCGATCCGTGAATGGGCACAGCAACTACAATTATGGAGACGGCATGCCAGGGGAAACCAGGGGAAACCACGCACCATTCTCCTCTTTTTTTGGTGTTTTCTGTTTCTTTTTTTCTTTTCTTTTCTTTTCTTTTTCTTTTTTTTTTTTCCCCCGAATTTCTTGTTTTTCTCCATCTCTCGCTGAAACGGCTGAAAATTTTTTTCCAGTTCTGTGGATTCCAGTGGGTTTCAGTGGACTGCAGCTCACTGGTCCACTGAAGGCTTGCCACGGATGAAACGGCTAGCCTATAGGAGAAGGAAGTTGTGCCGGTACACGGTAGCATTCCGGACAGCCATTCCGCTCGGTAATGGGGTCTGCCTTATGAGACCCTAATGCATGCACTGTCCATGGAGAAAAGAGCGCAAGAAGCAGCAGCTCTGCTCTGTACTCCGTTCGAGGTCTAGAAGCCGAGAGTCAGAGCGAGAGAAAAACTAGAGTCTTAGTGGCAGGCGAATACATGATGTATTGCTTCTTGCCTGCAGTAGTTCATTCTGTCATTCTCTTCTCTCGTTTTCTTTTCTTTTCTTTTTTCACTCTTCTTTTCTTTTTCTTTTCTTCGCTTACACGTTTTATGGAGATATCGGCGTTGTGCCTGGTGCCTGGCAGATGCGTGTTCTCATTTGTGATTGGACGATGTGCGTTAGTGGAGTCGACAGTGGCGCCTTTTTTTTTTCTCTTCTTTTTTTTCTCTTCTTTTTTTCTCTTTTTTTTTCCAATAAATTTAATCGTCTCACCTCATAGTGGTCATACGGAGCAGTGGATGTTGGCTTTACACTTCCAAGGATAGAGGGATACGGCCCAGGGATGGCTGCATCCGTCAGAGAGAAGACGGTAGAAGTTTGTGCCGCGGACGAGTACGTAGGACTACGTAGAGAGTCGGCGTTACGTGTTCGAAATGGGTCGAGTTGGGATGGCCGCTGAGCGCATACACATCATAGGCTGCATGTGAAGGCTGACAAAGCAAGGGTGAGTGCGTAACGGAACTTGCCACACACGTTTTCGTGACGGAGCGCACACTACTCCGTACTTGCGGCATACTCTGCAACTCCCAACCGTCTGCCGGAGGGAGGCCTGGACTTTCGGACCATCATCGTTGCATGTGATTCCTGAGTCAGAGAGAGAGGTCGATCGCCGGCTAAACGTAATGGACCAACCATCCCAGCGATCTGCACTTTTATCATGAGTAAAAGAAAAGAAAAAACTCCAAAAAATTGTACGTTGGCTTCTATGGCCTTCTGTTCACGAAAGCGGCAAAACGAGAGGGTAAATTACGTCGGCGAGAAGGACGAGGAAGGAGGCGACCGAGTTGTGTTGGAACTAGGCGGGAACTACGAACTCATGGTGCAGAGTGCGACGCCGCACATGGCCACGGCAGCATATTCCATGCTTTGCGAGCGTAGCGGCTGAACAGTGCGCCGGACGTCCGTTACCGTTTCCGTCACTCGTTTTTCTTTCACCCGACGTTTTCCCTGGATTTTCTGTATTTTTTTCTGAATTGATTTTATTCCAGTTCTTTCACCGCACAGTATGCCGAGCTTGCTGCTTTGCCACCCCTTCTTTTGTGAGCACAGTGTACAAGAGTACTTTTTTTTAACTTTCGTCGTTTCGTTTCAAAGCCCCGAGTTCTAGAACGTCGACGGGCAGAGGGCGTCCTCGCGATCTGATTCGTGGCCGCCTGACGCCTTCCATCTCGGCGGATATCCCTGCATACAACCCTGCACAACGAGTACATGGTACATGGTAGGAGTACGTAGGGAGCAGTACTACGTACTATGTACATACGTATAGTACATGGAGACTGACGTGTCCTACGCCGTACTCTGTACACCTACGTACTATGTATGATTCTGGTATTTGTCCGCAGTCTCTCGAGTTGCCATGGATGGACGACAAAGCTCAGTTGACCGTTTGTCTCCTTCTTTCTCCCTTTGATCCTTCCCGCTGTTTCGGACGGAATGTTTCTGCCAGGGCAAAGGACCAGTTTCCCCTGACTTGTACGTTCTCGTACTCGCTCGCGCTGGCACCAGCCAGAGAAAAAAGAGCCCAGCACAGTACTATGTAGGGGCGGAGCCCTCTGTACAAAGTACTCCTTACGAGCTGCTCCGTCTTTTTGGCACCGTACGGAGTTGGTGGTGGCGGCAATGATCAGACCCACAACCGAAAACAGCAAGACTCATCATTTAGCCCACCAACTAGCCAGGGGCAAGTTTAGCTCCGATGCAGGAACAGACTCCACTTTGTGGACTGCGCATCTTGGTGGCTAGCGGAGTAGTGTCATCCACCTTTTCTACGAGATGTCATTCCTCACTCTCCCAGGCGTGTTTCCCTCTGTTTCTTCCATGTCATCCCTCTTGCCAACCTGTGTAATCCCATGTAATCCCATGTATAATGCAGCGTAATGCAGCGTAATCCCCCTCTGTCCTCTCGCCACTCGTCCGCTCTCCCATACCGTCCCAAAAGTCTATAAAAACCCCCCTCCTCCCCCGACTTCTTGTCCAAACTTTTCATCTCCTTCCATCATCATTCCTTTCATCTCTTCCATTTCTTTGATCAGAAATATCACTCTTTTCAACAGTCAACCCAGGTGGTCAACAAATTCAACCTTCTCTATCATCAAACTTCTTGTTCCACTTGCTCACCTTCTCTTATACCCAGTTCGGGCTGCACTTATTTCTTCTTGCTTACCTCCGATTTCCTCACGACAACAAGGCCCCCGATTCTTGCTCACAGTCTCCACCCCCGCTATTGTTCTTGCTTGCCTCGGAACATCCGCCTTGATCATTGTTCTTGCTTCCTTGACAACAAGGCCTCCGATTCTTGCTTGCCTCACAGCACGCCCTCCGATTCTTGCTTCCCTCACGACAAGCGCCCCCGATTCTTGCATCCTTCAAGAACGCCCGCGATTGTTCTTGCTTCGCTCAAGTACCAGCGCTATTGTTCTTGCTTCGCTCAAGTACCCGCGCTATTGTTCTTGCTTCGCTCAAGTACCAGCGCTATTGTTCTTGCTTCGCTCAAGTACCAGCGCTATTGTTCTTGCTTCGCTCAAGTACCAGCGCTATTGTTCTTACTTCGCTCAAGTACCAGCGCTATTGTTCTTGCTTCGCTCAAGTACCTGCGCTATTGTTCTTGCTTGCCTTAAGACCGACAAGCCACCGTTATTGTCTAGATATTTGCAACGGACCCCACACATTCCACCTTACGCAACATTCACTTACCGACCCTTAAGATGTTCGCTTTTGCTATCGTCTCTGCCGTCTTTGTTGCCTTGGCTGCGGCAACAAACACAATCACCTTCAAGTCACTAGACGACGTTGATCGCTCTATCTATGTGACGGCCAGTTCTGGAAGCGTTGAGGGCAGCTCGCCCTTTGATGTGCCGGCCGGATCCTCTGTGAGCGTCAACTTTGACGGCAACTTTATCGGAAACGCTTACGCCATCCACAAGAATGCCACCAACACCCCTGGCATGCTCGCCGAGATCATGTTCAACGGCTGGAGCGGGTTGACCTACTTTGACGTCTCTGCCATTGTCGACGCCACCGACGTGGACAACATCAAGGAGATGTACCCGGCCAACTCTCCGAACACGCCGACCTCGGGCTGCGTGAGCTTCCCCTGCAACAACGCGTATTACCTGCCGGACGATGTTCAGACAAAGTCCACCGACCAGACGCAGCTCATTGTGACGCTGTCGAAGAACGGTGGATCGTCCAAGCGCAACGTCGAGGCACCCGGGGAGGAGGGCGAGAACTTTCCTCGCAAGTATGTCCTGCAGCGCTTCTAAGGGACAGCTACCGCTCTGCTCTGGAAGCATTGTTGATGCCGATGACGCCGTATGATTTCAAAAGGTCCCTTCTCTTCGATTCTCTTTTTCTCTTCTAGCCACCCCTTTAGCAGGCAAGCCACCAACAGTACTTATCACACAAATACATTCGACAATTGATCAAGGACAAGGTGGAGCGTCCCGGCCATTTAAGTTGGAGCAGACTTTGACTTTTTTGTCCCCTACTCACGCTTGCTTGGACTCTTGGGGATTCCTTCTTTACTGCGGACTTGGTGCTACCTGCTTTTTGTTTTCTCTTCTGTATATACTTGCTTTCACTTGTTCATGATACCATCCCATAGAAGAATCTTTTGGAATTGAGAAACTATTCAACAATCTTTTTTTCTTGTAACAAAGTGGTGTCTTTTTTTAATGTCTTGTAAGCCCATTTAGATTGCCTTGATATTTCTCTTGGCGCACGTGTCACACATGCCACGCTGAACCGGGTGAAACTGTTCGCCTCATTCCATTGCACTCTGTCTAGGACTTTCCCGTCGGTCGCAACAAAGTGATGACCGTCTGTCTCATGGAGCGACAGATTTCATGATCGTCCATTGCCAAGGATCCCAGATCCAGGGCTGTGTTCCCGACCCCCAAAAATAGCCAAGCAGTAAATGGACTAGCTTTCCCGCAGAGATCGGCATGGAAATGAGGACACCCACAATGATCACGACATACATGACTAATCACTTACATCGTCTTTCAGAAGATGCTGCCTTTTGTGCTTCCATTTCCTTCTTTTCTCTTTCTCTTTTTTTCCCATTTTCCCGTTTTCCCATTTTCCAATTTTACCTTTTCCCCCTTCTTTTCCTGTTTTACCTATTCCACTTTTTTCTTTCGTCGTCTTCTTGTTTGTCATCATGAGGTTGGGCTTGGCTTCGAAAGAAAACAAGCGTCGGAGACCACTGCTCGATCCGGAAAGGACAAGGCTCCCACATGGGATCGAGGGTCCTTTATGTGTAGAGGCTAATAGCCACCACTGTTTACAGACAAGGGCTCCCGACCGACACGGTGTTTGCCGTCCTTACTGTGCTTGTGCTACTGTGCGCTACTGTGCTCCCTGTGCTACGGCGTGGCTGTACGCAGCTCCCGTACAACTCCGAATGCCAAGGCTTGTCCGAAACTAGCAAGAAGCGCGGGCTGTCCGCAGGCTGCCCGCAGGCTGCCTATCGGTCTTTAGCCCGCTACCTCCCAAGACGGACAGGTCGACTGCGCGTCAAGCCACCGCCACTCCTACCAGTTCTGTGGCGCCGCCTAATCCTCGGAACACAGTCGTACCGACTACAATGGTTCTTCTGTCTCCGCGCTGCCAGCCATCTCGGCAGCTCCTCGACCAAGGGCACGAGCTGCTGCGGCTCCGTCCCTGCTCGGAGGCCACATGGCCACAGACTGCACTACGCAAGTCCTTGAGTGAAAAAACAAAACAAAACAAAACAAAACAATTGCCTCTTGGAATCATCTAGACTGTCAATGTGAAGCTGAACATGACCAAAAGGCTGGGATGCCGGGCTGTCGGTGGTCATGATGGCGAGGCTGAGTGACCCACATTTACGATGGTCTTTTAGCCAATCAGATCATCAAACGGAAGCCTTGTCAACATGCATGCAAAAGCAAGCCACTGTCTACGCTAGCCGTCAGAGGCACATGCCTGTTTCTAGACGGTCTCCTTGGTACCCTTGGAGGGGATAAAAAAGACATGGAATTCATGAGACTAGATCGCGTGTACCACCGGGATTTGCACATCCAAGCGAATAAAGGGAACGGAAAAAAATGAGGTGATGCGCAAGGAAGCAGACAATAGAATAAAAAAAATCAAAATCAAAATCAAAAACTCATCACAGTCAGTGTAGTAGATTCCTTTCCGATTCAAAAGATGGACAGGCCTGAACCTCACGTGCTGTCCTCGTGGGCAGCGTCGTCATGGCCAGCAGTGGCTTCTTCATCCTTTTTCACGGTCTTAGCAGCACATGTCTCGACAGGTGCTCTAGGCTGGGCCGCTCGCTGGTTGGCGGCCTGGATCAAGCGGTCTCGGTGCTCCTTTGCCAAGTCTCTCAAGTTTCTAAAGGCAGTGGCTCCCCGAACAAAAGACTCACGATTGCCTGCCATGTAATACCCTTCGACCTCCGTCATATGGTAATCAGGCTGATCTCCTTCCTTTTCTGGAGCCGTGACGTGGTGGGCGTACAGCTTGAGAGTGCCGTCACTATAAACACAGCTGTATGTATATGCCTCGCCGTCGTATTTTGTTTCCTCTACTTGGTAGTTCTGCAGGCTATGCATACCACGTGAACCAGCCGCTCCATAGTAGCGAACCTGCCGGTTAGCCACGGCAGCAGTGCCACCAGGGCCTTTCACCTCGACGAAGAAGTTGGGTGCCAATGGGTAGTGTTCCATGGCCGATGGCATAATGTGCCGGGAGAGATCATTGCGGACCGTCTGGTCTAGCTCCCCTGGGCGTGTGCCATAATAAATGTCCGGCTGGGGCGCGACAAGCGACTCTTTCGTAAGCGGTTCGAGGTTCCTAAAGACCGTGTTGCGGCCGACGGCCTCATCTGGATCATAAGGGCCGAGAATCGTGGGAATAACATTAGCCACAATGTCGGCCTCATTCAGGGCTCGTTTATTGCCCTTTCGAAAGGTCGCAAACGCCCCATCCGAGAACTGAGAAGACGAGAGAGATGGTCTGGCTCGAGCCATAGCCACCCGTGCCTTTTTTAAACTGGGAATCTGTGAGTCATATTCGGCGTGAATGTTGTTGCCGGTCAGATGCGCTTCAAAGTCGAAATTGTATGGAGACGACTTCTTGGTACCTGTCGACCCCGTCGTTTCCGAGGTAGGAGGGGTGGATTCGGGATCGACAGAGCGAGCCGCCCGAATCCGAGCAGACCGTCTCGGAGTCATGGTGACGGACTGGCTGCGAAGGATGGGGTACTATATAGGCCCGGTCAGCAGACGGAGAAGGAGGGAAAAGGAAATATCACACGTCTTCTTACCCCTCGAAGATCAGAAAGGTCGGGACCGCCGTGCCTAGCAAACTTGGCAAGCTCGCTGTCCGAGTAACCGAGATCTTCAGGTCGGTCTTGCAGCCTAGGCCGAGAAGGCCGTTTCTGAATCGAAGGATGGCCGTGGACACGGACGCGACGGTTATACTCTGCCAAGGCCTCTCGTGTCAGATGAAGCTGAGGGAGACTGTCCCAGAACGAGGGAGGGTATGTCCAGCGCTTGCGAGTCCAGCATTTGCGCTCGATCTGGGCGAACGTCCGAATCTTTTTTGCTGCAGGTTCCGGGTCGTGATGTGAGTGCACGAGCTTTCTTTTCTGCGACTCTCCTGCCATGATGACCTGCTGTTTTAAAGGGGGGGGGAGAGAGAGAGAGAGAGGGAAGAAGGCAAGGAGGAATGTAGGCAGAAGCGGAGGAAGTAAACGATATGGAATCAGAGGCTGTGAGGGAGACGGACGACTGCATATAAGATCAAAGAGATCAAAGAGGTGGCGATGAAAGCGGATGCAAAATGTTTGATGTGTTGGCGAGGTAGAAAGGGTAGAAGTAGAGCTTCAGCCAATCATAGAACACCAAGAACACGCTAAAATACAGCACTAGTCCAGTTCCGGCAGCAAGGCTGCGTAGCACACCAAAGCTTCCATGACCGATGACTAATACTATCAAGAGGACGCCAGATAGAACGCTGAAAAAAGAACAAAAAGAGAGAAAGAATAAAACGGAAAGCATCAGTCTCTTTATCTCGCACCCTTTCCACCTTTGCCCTTGCCTTTACCCTTCTTTCCACCCTTGGCTGTCTTCTTGGCAGGCTCTGGCTTCTTTTCCACAGGCTTCTCCTCCAGCTTGTCCTCCGGCTTGATATCGGTGGTGTCCTCCGGCAGCTTTTCCCCTGCAGAGGCTTCCTTTCCACTGTCCTCTTTCTCTTCACTCTCCTCTTTCTCCTCTTTCTCTTCACCCTCCCCTTTCTCCACTTTTTCTTCCTTTTCTTCCTTTTCTTCCTTTTCTTCCTTTTCTTCCTTTTCTTCCTTCTCTTCTACCCTGTCCTCTTCTTTTACCTCTTCCTTTTCAACTTCTTCTACCTTTTTCTCTTCCTCCTTCTCCACCTTTGCTTCCTTCTCCACTTTGTCCTCTTCAGGTGGAGTAGAGACGGGGGCAGTCTCTGCAGTGGTAGCAGCCACAGCCACAGCGGCTGCCTGCTCTGCCTCCTTCTCTTCCGTCTGGGGCTCCTCTTTCGTGTTTGACGCTGTTGCTGTCGCCGTCGTAGTCGCCGCCGTAGTCGTAGTCGCCGCCGCCGTCGTCGCCGTTGCTACTGTAGCCACCTTGGCCGTCTTGGGCGGCGGTGGCGGCAAGATTTCTCTGCTCATCACGAGCCCCCGCAAAACGCTCCCGGTATCGCCAAAGCCATCAATCTTGCCGAGCCGGGCCTCGAAGCTGGCAATATCTCGCAGCATGCTGTCTTGTCAGTATCAAAAGGAGGGAAAAAAAGAGGAAAAAAAAATAACCCACCTGTTGCGGCCGCGCATCGTGTGGACCTCGGCCGCCCGCACCACCTTGCCGAGCTGCTCCTTGTAGCCGCCAAAGACAGACGTCATCACAAAGTGCACCGTGCCCTCGGGCAGCGTCTTGGCCAGGTTGCGGTGCAGCGTCGTCGTCTCGCGGACGAGCGTGTCCATGTAGGCGTGCACGGGATGGGTAGCATCGTTGTCGGCAGCCTCGTTGTCGGCAGCTACGACAGCTCCGGCGGCCCCCTCGGTGTCCCAGTGGATCCCCCGCATCGTCTTGGCGTGCGCCTGGGCCCGCCCGCCCATAATCTCCACGAGCTTGTCGTAGATGCTGTTCTGGTGCTCCTGGTAGAGCCGGCGCACGCGGTCAAACTCGGCCATGATGGCAGACGCCGACATGCCGCTGGCGTTGCTGCCGCTGCTGCTGCCGCCGCCGCTGCCACCACTGCCGCCTCCACCGACGCCACCGCCGCTGCCGTTGGTCGCGCCGCTGCTGTCGCCACCGCCCCAGGCCGAGCCGGCCAGCCGCCGCCGCATAAACTCGCGCACGTACGGCATGAGGGCGGCCAGGAAGCCGAGGGCCTGGGAGGCGACGGCGAGGTGGCGTGTCGTGATGTTCTTGAGACCGGCCGAGCGCGTGGCGCCGGCGCCGAGAATCAGCTGCGTGCAGCGGGAATTGAAGATTTGCAGGTACTTGACGAGCGAGAGGGCGACGTCGCCGGCCATAAAGGGGATGGCGACGGTCAGGTGCATGAAATTGGACATGCCCTCGAGACAGAGCACGGCCGAGGTGGGCAGCAGATAGGTTTCGGCGTCAATGACGGCGCCGCGGGCTTTGGCCTTGACAGCCGTCGACGTCTCGTTCTCGTTCTTTTCCGTCTTTTCCGTCTCGTCCTCCTCCGCCATGTCGGCCGACATCCAGATGGGAATCGTCTCGGCCCACGCGTCAATGTCCTGCGTGCTCGCATCGAGAATGCGCTGCAGCAGCGTCGCATCGGCGGCCTGAAAGTCCTTGGCCGACCACTGGTCGCGCTCCATGTCCTGGGCCAGCTGCTTGATGGCGACGTCGCCGTGGTGCTGCACAAACGCGCGCACGTGACCATTGACCTCGGTCTTGAGCGCTGTCCCGCTCAGTCCCGAGATGCCCTCGCACTCGTTGGCAAAGAGCAGATTGAGGGTAAAGTAGCGCAGAAAGAGCTGCTGCGGCAGGTGTGCGCTCTGCTCGGCGCGCACCCGCAACACCCGCACCACCTTGTCCTGGGCCACGTCCACCGCCTGCGCCAGCAGATTGTTGACATCCAGCGTGCGGTGCAGCTCGGCCTGCGCCTCCATGCCGGCGTCGGACAGCGGCTGCTGCGGGTGGCGTCCGCCACCGCCGCCAGGACTGAATGGTGGCGGCGACCGCAGGTGGCTGCCGTCGGGCGGGCCGCCCGCCGTCTCGTCGCCCACCGAGCTGGCCACGTCCAGCAGCACCTTGGCCTGGGTGGTCAGCCGCCGCAGCGTCTCGGCAACGCCCACGTAGACGCTGCTCAGCAGTTCCTCGGCGTCCTCGGGCTCGAGGGCGCGCAGGTTGCGGGCGAGGGCCGACGACCGCTCGGCCTGCGAGCGGCGCTGGCGCCCCATGGTGGACGACGAGACGATGGACTCGTTGTCGTCGTCGTTGGAGCTCGGCAGCGGCTTGCGGACGAGGTTCTTGACCTCGCGCATGACGGCTTCCCGCAGCGTCGTCGAGGCGGTGCCAATGTGCTGGGCGCGGTAGAGGCCGGTCAGCAGCGGCAGCAGCTCGGCGCGCAGCGGCTCGGTCGAGGTGAGGTAGGCCGGGAAGGCTGATGGGTTGCGCTGGTGATGCAGGTTGGTGCCGCCACCGTGGCTGGTGCCGCCGCCAGGGCGGCCGCGGCTGGCGGAGCTGCTCCAGCGCATGAGGACTTCCTGGCGCGACACGTTCTCAATGTGCTGGCGCAGGTCGCCCAGGAGGATGGCGACGAAGCGGGCCTCGTAGGCCTTGCCGATGCGCATGCGCAGCGTGGCAATGTCGTCGTGGACGCCCTGCAGGGCGGCGATGCCGCGCAGGTCGCGCAGCGGATACGGCCGGTCTTGCCCTTTCTGGCCGGCGGCCGTTTGGGGGCCACCGGCCATGAGTGCCTCGAGCGCGTCGATGCTGTCGAGAGCCTCGTCGACAGCGTCGGCCTGGACGAGGGCCTCGCAGGCCGCCACCGCGTCGACAATATCCTTGAGCTGGAGCACGGCGGCGTGGAACTGCTGGACGTTGTGGAGGCGGCGCTGCTTCTCGACGACCTCGAGGCCGCGCGTGGCCATGTCCGCGTCGAGGGCGCCGAGCTCGGCGCGCAGGGATTGAATGCGGCTGACGGAGTCGGCCGCCTCGGTGTGCAGTTCCTTGAGAGACCCGAGGGCGGTGAAAAAGGCCGTCGAGGCCGTCGAGATGGACGAGACGAGGTGCATCTCCACCGTGTCCATGTACCACGACAGCTTCTCCTGCAGAATGGCATTGGTGGCCAAGGCCTTGCGAGGCACGGACGCGTCCGCCACGGCGGCCCCCGAGGCCGGCTTGCCCGACGGCACCACCTCGGAGCGCTCGCTGACAATGTCAAACGTGCGCGGGTTCTCGAGGTGGAAGTCTGCGTCAAAGTAGACGGCCGGGATCGTTGAGAGCGGCGGGGGGCCCTGGTTGCCGCGGCGACTGGGTCCCGAGTTGCGGCGCGGCGAGCCCGTCGGCGGCGAGTCGGCCGAGAGGACCAAGGTCGAGACCGAGGCCGACGAGAGGGAAGACACGGACATTTTGCGGCGGTCTGACGGCGCGAAAGAGGCATAGGCGTGTTTGCCGCCGCTGCCGCTGCCGCCGACACCTCGTGGCCGCAGATGGGCGCCGTCCGCCTCGCCCCAGTCTTCCTTGCTGTTGCGGGCCTGTTCGTCTTCGCTCTCGCGGGCGCGCCGCAGCTGCTCGTGCAGGGCGCCGATCTGGGTCAGGTAGCCGGCAAACTCGGACGACTCGACGTGGGAAATGTTGGTGAGGGCGACGGGGGGGATGTCTTTGGCCGTCGGGGGTCTGTGGGCGCTGTGGGCGGGGGCCGAGGTGTGCGGCTGGAGGCCGGTGCGGACAATGGGAGGCTGGAGAAGGGTGGAGATGGCTAGAGAGTCAGTGTGAGTCGAGAGCCAGAGGGCAAGAGAGTAGGAGAAGAGAGCAGGAGGAGAGAGAAGGAAAGGAGAGCAGGAGGAGAGACATACCATTCTGGCTGAGCTCGATGAGCGTTTCTGGCCAGTTGCCGCCGGTGGATGTCGTGTCGGAGAGGTTGCTGACGGAATGGATGGAGCTGGCGACCGACCCTCGGCGCTGTCGAGCATGGGGTCCAGACGGGTATTTGCTGGCAGGAGAGACGGTTAGGTGTGTGTAGGAGAAGGCAAGAGGACGACAAAAGAACGACTAGAGGACGAGAGGACCTACCTGTGAAAGGGAAAGTCGGCCTTGTGGATGACGCTCGAGAGCGACGGCAGGCTGTCGGCGGACTTGTGTCCGTCAGAGGTCGAGAACATGGCGCGGTCAAGCTCGTCGCCCTACTGGATCGGCAGGTGGCAGATCATGCAGGGAGAAGAGGAGAAGAGAAAAGAAGGAGAAGAAAAGGAAGAGGAAAGGAGAAGAGGAAAAAAGAGAAGAGGGAAAGAGAGAGGAAAAAGCTCAGGGAGCTGCCTTTTTCTTGTAGAGCGAGAGATGGAGAAAAGATGCTGCTAGACGAAAAAGACCAGAAGCAATGGTGTGCTCGACGACGACGAAGCTGTGCCAAGACGACCGAATCTCTTGAATGTTGTCTTTATCGTCTCCGTCGAGCTCAGCCAGCCTGACTCGCAACGTACGCTAAAAGCTGACTAGAACACACGTGATTGACAGCACTGTTTCAGGACGAGCACATGATTATATAATGGCACACTATGCGAGCACTTAACGCGTGAGAGAGCGCGACGCGTTAGTCTCGTGAAATTCCCCTCCCACGCTTTTTCCCCATTTCTCGCCACTTTTCAATCTTGCTCCTGGCTGACCCGGCATCGACTCACCACCGTGATTACTGTGACCACCCCGACCACAAAAGAAGCGTGCTGCTCCCTCCTTTTCAGACCATTTCCATTTCCGGTGTCGTCCTGCTCGCCACCATGGATCGCCAGTCGGTCTACTCTGCCCATGTCTTTGATAATAACGATGCGGGCGAGGAGACGCCCGTGAAGACGGGCAAGGATCTCGAGGAGTTTATTCTCAAGTTTCGGCTCGAGAACGACTTTGTCTACAGGTGAGTGGAGAGGGAGGAGAGAGAGGAGAGAGAGGAGAGAGGAAAAGGGGCTGACAGAGTGCTGACGGTTGCAGAGATCAACTCAAAGAAAATGCTCTCCTCAAAAAGTACTATTGTGACGTCGACATTGGCGACCTCATCAAGTACAATGAAGAGCTCGCCCACCGGCTGGTGACGGAGCCCGCCGAGATTATACCCCTGGTAGGTGGGAGGGAGAGAGAGAGAGAGAGAGAGACAAACAGAGAGACTTTCCAGGCTGACCTCCAGTTTGAAAACGCCCTCAAACGCTGCACCCACCGCATCGTCTACCCCCACCAGGCCCACGTCGACCTGCCCGACCACCAGCTGCTGCTGCACTCGAGCGCCGAAGAAGTGTCCATCCGCAACCTCGACTCCCTCACCATTGCCCGTCTCGTGCGCGTGCCCGGCATCGTCATCGGCGCCTCCGTCATGTCCTCCAAGGCCACCCGCCTCGTCCTGCGCTGCCGCAGCTGCCAACAGGAAGAGCGCCTCTCCGTCACCGGCGGCTTCACCGGCGTCACCCTGCCCCGCCAGTGCTCCCGCCTGCGCAGCAAGGACGACGGCAGCACCCCCTGCCCCATGGACCCCTACTTTGTCATCCACGAGCGCTCCGAGTTTGTCGACCAGCAGGTCATCAAGCTGCAGGAAGCCCCCGACCAGGTGCCCGTCGGCGAGCTGCCCCGCCACGTCCTCATCTCCGCCGACCGCCACCTGACCAACCGCGTCGTCCCCGGCTCCCGCTGCACCGTCACCGGCATCTTCTCCATCTTTGAGAACAAGAGCTCCTCCCGCAAGGGCGCCAGCGGCAACACCGGCGGCGCCGTCGCCATCCGCACGCCCTACCTGCGCGCCGTCGGCATCCAGACCGACCTCGACCAGACGGCCAAGGGCCAGGCCGTCTACACCGCCGAGGAGGAGCAGGAGTTCCTCGAGCTCAGCCGCCGCCCCGACCTCTACAACGTCATGACCGACTGCATTGCCCCCTCCATCTACGGCAACCGCGACATCAAAAAGGCCATTCTCTGCCTGCTCATGGGCGGCTCCAAAAAGGTGCTGCCCGACGGCATGAAGCTGCGTGGCGACATTAATGTGCTGCTGCTCGGCGACCCCGGCACGGCCAAGTCGCAGCTGCTCAAGTTTGTGGAGCGCGTGGCGCCCATTGCCATCTACACGTCCGGCAAGGGCTCCTCGGCCGCCGGTCTGACGGCGTCGGTGCAGCGCGAGCAGTCGACGCGCGAGTTCTACCTCGAGGGCGGCGCCATGGTGCTGGCCGACGGCGGCGTCGTCTGCATCGACGAGTTTGACAAGATGCGCGACGAGGACCGCGTGGCCATCCACGAGGCCATGGAGCAGCAGACCATTTCCATTGCCAAGGCGGGCATCACGACCATTCTCAACGCGCGCACGTCCGTGCTGGCGGCCGCCAACCCCATCTTTGGCCGCTACGACGACATGAAGACGCCCGGCGAGAACATTGACTTTCAGACGACCATCCTCTCCCGCTTCGACATGATCTTTATCGTCAAGGACGAGCACGAGCGCGGCAAGGACGAGCGCATGGCCAAGCACGTCATGGGCATCCACATGGGCGGCCGCGGCGTCGAGGACCAGGCCGAGTCGGAGATTCCCGTCGACAAGCTGCGGCGGTACATTAACTATTGCAAAACGTGTGTTTCCCCCCCTTACCGTGTCCTTTCTTCTCTCTCTCCTTTCCCTCCTCTACTTCCTCCTCTGTCTTTCTTCTCTCTGACCATCAGCCGCTGTGCCCCCCGCCTGAGCGCCGAGGCCGTCGAGAAGCTGTCGTCGCACTTTGTCTCCATCCGGCGACAGGTGCACGCCGCCGAGCTCGAGGCCAACGCCCGCTCCAGCATCCCCATTACCGTGCGCCAGCTCGAGGCCATTGTGCGCATCACCGAGTCGCTCGCCAAGCTCACCCTCTCCCCCATCGCCACGGAGCAGCACGTCGACGAGGCCATCCGCCTCTTCCTCTGCTCCACCATGGATGCCGTCAACCAGGGCAGCCAGTCCAGCACGGCCGGCGGCGTCGGAGGCAGCGCCGCCGGGGCCGGTGGCGCCGCCCGCGAGCTCTACCAAGAGGCCAGCCGCGTCGAGGCCGAGCTCAAGCGGCGGCTTCCCATTGGTTGGAGCACGAGCCTGGCCACGCTGCGGCGCGAAATGGTCGAGGTCCGCGGCTTCAGCGAGCAGGCCCTCAACCGGGCCCTCATGCTGCTGCAGCGGCGCGACACGATCATGTTCCGCAACGGCGGCGCCCAGGTCTATCGGAACGGGGCGTGAGGAGAGGGGAAAAAAAAGAAGAGATCATGGGTAACTTGTATGGGTACATGAGCGGCCGTGGCTTTGGCATCTGTTTGGGTATGATTTATGCGGTGTTACAAAGGTATAGTTGGGCAGGTAGATCACATGATAACGCTTGATAGTAATCAAAGTTGAGAAACCAATACCAGTAGAGAAACCAACGCATACACCTCTAAAAAAGACGGAACCAGACCAGATCTAGATCACGAATAGACGACAACAAGAGTACAAGATCCTCACTCACACCAGTGTGAGCGTGTTGTCGTCCAGGAGGACTCCAATCACGCCCAGGGCCGCCTCACCGCCAGCAACAGACGGGCCGCGGATGACAATCTGTGGGGGGGGGGGGGGGGGATGTTAGCAGAGTTCCATTTCCTCTCCAGATGCAGTCACGCTCACCTCTCCAATAAGGTCGTCGTCTGTCACCTTGTGCGCGCCCTTGTCGCGCAGCAAGTACTCGGTGCACGACAGCGGCGGGCCAAAGGGCGCGTGGGCCTTTTCCGGCGCCACAATGCGGTAGTCGTAAAAGGCCGACTGGGCCGCGGCGCCGGCGACTTTCGCAGCGGCAAGAGCGTGGATGACGCGGGCGCCGAGGAGGACCCGCAGGTCCGAGAGGACGGTGGACGAGAGGGCAGGCGTACCGGCGCCGACACGCTCAGCCGCGTAGACGAGACGCAGCTTTCCGGGGGCGGCCGGCGATCCGATCGAGGGGCGCTTGCCGTCGAGGAGGCGGCTGACGAGGGACGAGGGCGAGGGCAAGGCGCCCGTCTCGGTGAGGACGCGCGTCTGCCAGCGCAGCAGCAGCGGGTGGAGGGGCGAGAAGAGGCCGCCGTTGGTGGTGGTCTGGCCAGTCGGAGCGCCGAGGGCCTGGGTATGGGTCTGGAGCAGGGCGCGCGGGGTGGCCAGGACGACGGTGGGTGCGATGCCGCGGGTGGCCACGGTCAGGTCGGCGGCGGCGGGCGCGGCGCTGTTGAGGGCGATGGAGGCGTTGGCGTAGAGGGCGGCGAGCGTGAGGACGAGGGTGTGGGTGTGGGAGAGGGAGTCGGCGACGAGGACGAGATCGGCCGGACCCAGACGGTTGGCGCCGGGGATGGCAAAGAGCTGGGCGGCAATGGCGGCAACGAGGTTGCCGCTGGTGAAGCGGACCATTTCCACAGGGTCCAGAGAGACGGGCGAAGAGGACAGAGGCTCCCAGAAGACGGTAATGTCGCGGGGCGGAGACTGGTCCTTGACGGGCGGCAGGTCACGGCCGGCGTCGGCCGGGGCGTCGGCGACAACGTCCTGCCAGGTGGAGACGTTGACGGAGCCGCCGACGCCTTCGGGGACCTCGTTCCAGTCGAGGTGCTTGCTGCCGTTGTCGACGACCCAGATGAGCTGGCGCATGGCAGGGTAGTTCTTGGCGACGGCGGCGAGGGGGAAGCAGCCGGGGGCGGTGATGACGGTGTCGGCGGCGGCGCGGCGGAGCATGGAGACGAGGGCGTCGTCGGACTGGTCAAAGGGCAGCAGGATGGCCGTCATGTTATAGAAGCTGCAGGCGAAGAGGCTGGAGAGGTACTCGACGGAGTTGGGCAGGTAGATGGCGACGCGGTTGCCGCCCTGGTCGAGGATATGCTGGCCGATGAGGTTGATTTGGCGGGTGATGTTTTCTGGGAGGTTAGAGGAAAATAAGAATGAGAAAAAAGAATGAGAAAAAAGAAAGAGAAGAAAAGGAAAGAGAAAAAAGGAAAAAGAAAAAAGGAAAAAATACCGAGAGACGTCTCGACGACAGACTGGGTGCCGTAGACGGACAGCACACGACCCCGGGCACTGCCCGAGCTGTTGCCGGCCTCTTCGGCGGGCGTGCCGGCGACAGCTCGGCGCCAGATATCCCGAAGATCGCCGTCTCGACCGCGCGCCCATTTGGACGTGTCGGGGTCGTGGACGTCGAGGCCGGTGTTGAGGGGCATAGAGTGCGGCGCGCTGCGGGCGCGGTAGACGGCCGACTCGCCCGGCTGGCGGACAGGGGCGCCCTGGGCCTGGCGGGCCAGCAGGACAGGGTGGGTGTCGGGGTCGCGGCGCGACGAGACCATGGCCGTCAAGAGGCCGACGAGGAGCGTGGCCAGCACGGTGGAGTAAGTGTTCCATTGGCTGAAGAAGCCGGTGACACCCTCGTCGAGGTGCCACATGAAGTTGTCGAATCCCATGACGAGGACGGAGTTGGTGGGAAAAAGGGGTGGATGTTGCGAGTTGAGACAGGAGAAGAAAGAAGGAAAGAAAGCTCGAGGCTGACAAGGAAACCGTTGGAGCGGGGTGACTTGGCCTCTGGTGCCTTGGAGCTTACTCGTACAGTTGATTACATAAGCAACTAGCGCTCGGACGCTAAACGTCACTCACGGTTTCTGTACGGTGTCTGCGCACTGGCTCGCCAGCCAATCAGCATGCAGCAGGTGGAAATAGAAATTCATAACAATAGAAAAACGACTTGCCTTTTGCAACATCAACATTGACACGACAGCGGCGACGACGCCGACAGCGGATACTAACAGCAGGGTTTCTTTCGTCTCTCTCGTCTTTTTTGTCTTTTTTGTCTCTTACGTCTCCTTTCCTCCTCTTTTCCCTCCTCCTCTCCGCCATGTCTCGACCCATGGCCACACGGCCTGTGCAGACGCCGAAGCGACAGACGGCGCCTCGCCCGGCTGTCGTCACACCGACAGCCAGCACCGCTGCCAGCACTGCTGCCAACACTGCTGCCAACACTGCTGCCACTGCCGCCACTACCGACACTACCACCGACAGCCCCGGCAACTGGCGGCATCCACGCATGGACGAGATCACCCGCCGCCGTGCCGCCAACGTTTTTTCCGAGTCCAACTTGAAGACGCTCGCCTACAACACGCTCGTTCTCTGCGTCCTCTACGTGACAAAGGCCTCCAACTCGTCCTTTTACCAGCACCTCTGCAAGTTGTATGTCGTCTCGCCCCATGCCATCGAGTACTAGACTAGACTGGCCCTGCTGACCACTCCAAATCTAGATTACAAGAATTCTTTCCCGTCCGGCATGTCCCGACCATCTGGCTCGCCGTCCAGGTCATCCTCGTCTCCAACATTGTCCGCGCCCTCCTCCCCCTCTTCCGCCAGCCCGACACCATGGCCGACATCCCTCTGACGCCCGGCCAGCGCAAGCTGCTCGGCCTCACGCCCATCAAGTCCTCGTCCTTTGCCTCGGCCAGCGGAAAGCCCACGCCCGGCTACACGACGCCGCCGCGCTATGCACGCACGCCGTCCATGCCGGGCAGTGGCTCTCCCGCAGCCGTCGCCGCCTCGGTGAGCTCGACCGTCGCCGCCATTGCCGGGACACCCTCTCGCCGGTATTCGGGCAGCTTCTCTGGCAGCTTTTCTGGCAGCTTCTCCGGCAGCTTCTCGGGGTCGCCCATCACGGGAAGCCCCTTGTATGCCAAGACGCGTGCTACCATGGGCTCTCCTTCGGCCTCGCCTTTCGGCTCACCCCGGCTGGGCGACAGTCCTTTCAAGAGCCCCCTCCAAGGAGGGGGCAAGGGCAGCAAGGGCAACATGGGCAGCCTGGGAAACAACGGCGCGCGCAGGTCCTCGTTTGGGTCGCCCAGCGGGATGGGAGGAGGCGCTCCCCTCTTCTCGGACAGCACGCTGTCTGGACTCTCGCCCGGCAGTACTGGCTCGGGCAAGCGGCTGAGCGTAGGGCTCAACAACAAGTGGCTCTACGAAAAGACGCGGCGGAGTTCAGGAAGCACATCCCGGATCTATTGAGGGGCGTGCCGAAGGTGCAGGGGGGGGCTTGGATACTGGCAGGAGAGGAGTGGACTATTGCTGTCCAGCGAAACTTGTATGATATTGTTCGATAGACAAAGAATTAGCGAGCCAGCCTGCTTTGGGGCATTTCCCTAGGACTTTCAGGGGCTTTCAGCCATTGTCCTGCTGTAAATGGCATAAAAAGTGGATGTGACGCACTATTCTGGAAATGGAAGGCGGTGTGGAGTGGGAGAATCGTAAACGGAAGCACCCCAAGATCTCTCCAACAGTTGAACCTCCAGACTTTCCCTTTTCTCAGCCAGTTGCTCTCTTCGACTCTTCTCGCCACTCTTGAGTTTCCTCTCGCTATCTTGACTTTCTTTTCTCCTCTTCTCTCCCCTTCTCTCCCCTTTTTGTCTCTGGCTCCAGTCTGATCGCTGGCGTCCCAGCAAATATGGGCGCCAGCGATTCGAAGCTCGTCTTCAAAAAAGGAATCTTTCGACTATCTGAACAACGTCATATTCCCGCCGACGACCCATCTTGGACTTGTGTAAGCCTGTCTCCTTTTTTACTTCTCTATCTCTCCTCTCTCTCCTCTCTCTCCTCCGTCTGACTGACTGCCAGTTCTGGGACCTACCAGAGTCGCCCGAAGACATCTTTAGCCTCTTCTCGCCCGCCGATATCCGCCGCGCCCGCGACCATGCCCTCGAGAACTTGGAGACCCTCCTGCTAGCCGTCACCTCGCGCCTCTTCCGTCTGCGCCACCACCCCGCCTTCCCCGACGCCGACCGTGCCCCCGAGCGGGAGGCCCTCAACTGCATCCGTGTCCTCACCCGTGTCCTGCCCTTTCTCTACGAGCGCCAGGCCCTCCAGCCATGGGAAGAGCGCTTCTTCTGGACGGCCCGTCGGCGGCGGGTGCGTCGTCCACTCGGGTCTGGTGTTGATGGCGACAACGATGGCGGTGGCGGCGAGGTGCTCTTTGACGGCGAATCCCAGCCGCTCGCCGACGCCACGAAAGACGAGTTTGAAGACGTCAAGCCCCTCGCCGAAGAGCTCATCGACACGCTGCTCGACCTGCTCTTCTTTGCCGACTTTACCGTGGCCCGGCCGCGGCCCGTCCAGGATGAAAAGGCGCCGCTCACAGTGTCGGCCGCCGACAGGGTCACCTACGCCATCTGGCAGAGCGGCGTGGGCTGCAACGAGGCCGTGCCGTCCACCAAGGAATTCGAGAGCAACCGGTGCGAGATTCTGCGACTGCTGCTCACCCTGACGAGCCCCAGCATGTACACCTCGCCCAGCGACCTGCCGAGTCAGGGCATCCGCGCGCTGACGTACATCTGCACCTGTCCGGACAAGCAGGTCGTCCTGTCCGTCCTCTGCTCCTTGCTGAATACTGTAGGCCTCTCTCCTCTCTGTTTCCTCTCTCTCCTTGTCTCTAACGTCTAGACCCTTAAATATAATCCGGCCTCTTGGCGCGTGCCTTACAACACGCTCGTCTTCAAAGACCCCAAACAGATCCTCGTCACCTACTCCCTACAGCTCCTGCTCGTCCTCTTGCTATACCCCGTCCCCGAGACCAACGGCTATGCTCCCCGCAACTTTTACCGCCACTTCCTCGGCCGCCTGCACCGGCCAGCCGACTTTGACTTCCTCGTCGACGGCCTGGCACGCATCCTCCACCAGCCCCTGCAAGCCAACGCCTCCTACATCCCCGGCACGCAGTCCTCGGTCAAGTGCGCCCCCGAGATCCTCATGCTCTTCTGGGAAATCACCCAGTGCAACAAGCGCTTCCGCGCCTTCATCATGGACACGCTGCGCGTCCACGACTTTGTCGTCCTCATCCTCTTTTACGCCCTCGACGCCAAGAACGACCATGCCAAGCAGGGCATCGTCCGCATGTGCGCTTTTGTCCTGCAGACCCTCAGCGTCGAAAAGAACTTTGGCATCCACCTCAACAAGCCTTTTGTCGCCCAAGAGTCCCTGCCGCCCCTCATGCGCATCCAGGGCTTCCGCGGCACCTACGCCGACTTCCTCATCCAGTCCATCTACGGCCTCATCGCCACGAGCCAGAGCCGCCTGACCGCCATCTACCCGGCCCTGCTGGCCGTCATCAACAACATTGCCGCCTACGTGGACGGTCTGAGCGCCCGCACGTGTTTGCGTCTGATGCAGCTCTTCAGTTCCATGTCGTCGCCGTCTTTTCTGCTTGCCAACGAGACGAACCACAGCCTGCTCTTCTCGCTCCTCGAGGCCCTGAACGCCACCCTGGAGCACAAGTACAACAGTGAGTGTGACAGCGAGTCGATGGATCTCCGTGTGCTCTGGCTGACCTGCAGAAAACCCTCTCCTGGTGTACACCATTGTCAAGAATAAGAGACGCTTTGAGGCTCTGCGGAATTTCACGCTAGAGAGCGGCCGCGAAGAGATTGAGCGCCGCATACAGCGCCGCAAAGACGCGGGCACCCTGGACGAGTCCATGGACGGTGCCTTTTCGTCCGTTCGGAGTTCTGTCGACAGTCTGCGCAGCCCCGAAGCGCTGCAGCACAGCCACAGTCACAGCCACAGCCACCACCAGCATACCCAGCCGTCGTCCCTGCGCGGCGTGCCCGAAGACGAGACCTTTGCCATTGGCGGCGATGACGACGACGACGACGACAGCGAAGCCGAGGAGGACGGCGGGGAGCCGCGACCGACGCCGTCTCAGTCGAGCGAAAACCCGTCGCGTGCATCCTCGGTCATCTCGGTCGAGGATGCCGTGCCTACGCAGCTGCGGGGCATGTCCGAGAAGGCGCGCGGCAAGATGCCCGCCGGAGCGCCCACTTTTTCACGGCAGAATAGCACTCTCAGCATGGGGAGCGCTTCGGGGCTGGACGGCAGCGGCGGTGTGGGTGGAGGCGGAGGCAGCCTCGGCGTCCATGGTCTAGAGAGTCATGAGGCCGGCTTAGGCATGGCGGGCAGTGCAGCCCGGCTGGGCGGTGGGAGTGGCTACTTTGAGCCGACCGCCCAGTGGATCGATAGCTGGCTTCCGGAGCTGCCGCTGCACACCATTTTGACAGCCATCCAGCAGCTGTCGGCCGTGCTTCCACGGGAGGTGTGGGCATCTGCGGCTGCCTCCTCGGGGTCTGCCGGGTCTACAGACGGTGCTGCGACGACGACGATGACAGCGTCCAACGCTTCTTCGGCCCCCTCGGCAGACACCTTGCGCCGCATCCAGCAGGTAGAGCTTGTCGGCATCGAGCCGTCGACGATCCGCGTGCACTCGTTTGAGTGGTCGCCGCTCGCCCTCGGCTGGTACGAGTCGCTCCTCTGGAGCTTCATCTTTAGCAGCGAGATGCAGGTGGCCAAGGGCACGGTGGGTGTGTGGAATAGCACGGCCATCCAGCTCTTCCGGGTGCAGGAGACGGCGCCGCAGGGCCCGTCACTGACGTCGCCGCGCGGCGCTGTCGATGCGGTGGGCAACAATATCGTCTCGCGGATTGGGGCGATGAATCTACGGGGCAATGCGGCCGGTGGTGTTGGTGGTGGCGGTGGCGGTGGTGGACATGGCAGAAATTCGTCAGTGAGCCATTCTGGGAACGTCTGAGGAAGGAGGTAGAGGACGAGCAAGTTCAGCTGTTTTATGAGTTAGCGAGCCATTCCTGAGCGATTCTTTCATGTGATATACTGTGGTAGCTGTTTTATAGTGCATATAGCGATATTACTAATATCCAAGATCCACGCTAGTACGAAAGTGGGTCATCGCGAAGCTTTCCCGTAAATGTGTCCAGTCTTTTATGAATGTATGAAACTCTTTTCCCAGCAGAGCCGCCGAGGAGCCAACATCATCCACGCAACCAGGTCGAACCAGCTTGACGCTTGTCTGCCGAGAGAGCCTACGCCGCCGACCATCCTTTTTTTTCAGTGTCGACTGCCTCCTCGCCGGGCCGGTCGAGCCGCCTCCACAGCGATGCACTCCACGTTTGTCCGCGCGCAGAATGTCTTTGGCTTCTTCACCACCGTCATGACCGTCCTCGCCTGTCTGGTGGCGACGACCGACCTTCTGCACGAGCGCAATCCGAGTGCGACAGTACGGCCAGCCGGATTGCAAGTGTGAGTAGAGTTTCCTCTCTTCTCTCCTCTTCCTCTCCTCTCACCCTCTCTTGCTAATCTCCTGACTGTACAGCGTCCGCGGTCGGCCACACTACTACAGCAAGAAGAATGAAGAGTACGCCGTCGTGCGGTTCCATCTGGACGCGGACCTCTCGTCGCTCTTCACCTGGAACACCAAGGAGGTCTTTGTGTACGTGACGGCCGAGTGGGAGGGCGCCCGCGACAACATGACCAACAGCGCCGTCATCTGGGACCAGATCATCACGAGCCCGAGCTCCGACTACCTGGCCAACATTGGGCCGATTGCCATGCGCAAGCTGCGCAAGAGTGCCGAGGGCAAGTCTATTGATCCCAGCCGGTACGTTTTTGCTCCTTTTACTCGTCCTTCCGCTCCCTTTTCTCCCCTGTCTTTTCTCCTCTAACAGGACAGCGGCCTCCTGCACCTCAAGAACCAGAAACCAAAGTACCAGATCACCCACCCGAGCGGCAAGATCGCCGAGACCGACGGCCTGCGCCTGCACGTCCACTACAACGTCCAGCCATGGGTGGGCGTGCTGTCATGGAACGACGAGGTCGACGCGTCCGCCTCTTCGTGGTGGCGGTCACAGCGGGGAGTGATCTCGTCGCCGCTGTGGAAGCCGATAGCGGGCGGCCAGAGCGAGCCGTTTGCGCTGCCGGCCGTGGCAGGCTCGGACAAGGCCAAGAAGAGCAGGAGCAAGAGCCAGAGCCGGACGAGCGCATAGGGGATGAGCGGCTGTAGCACCGGTCTCTAGCAGCAGGTCCCTGAGAGGACGGTGAATAGCGCATATTTTCTTTTTTCAGCCACTCCGTATATTCTTTCCGTCTCGTTGCCTAGGAGTTCCTGTCGTAGTAGATGTGGTGATTAGTAAGCGGATGTGAATTGTTCCGATCCGTTCCTGAAACGGTACTTGGTGAGGCATGTGGGTCCTTAGCTCGGCATCTGGCTGTTCAAGTGGTCGCATCTGTTCTGTGTATTTTTCTGCTTCGCGGCCTTGCTAGCAACCAAGCACCAAAGATTTGCCTCTGGCAGCAACACCTTCTCTTCCTCACTCTCCCCCTCTCCCTTCCCGCCCGTCCGTCCGCATATATCCATCGCCTCCCGCTCCCTCTTGTGTATCTACGCTTGCCCATTTATATAGCGCTCCATTCATACGAGCGGCTAGCCAGGGTCTTTTTTTTTTCGTTTGCTCTCTTCTTTTCTCTTGTTCTTTTTAGCTTTCCGCTTTTCTTCTTCTTCCACAATGGGTGTCCCCAAGTTCTTCCGGTGGCTCTCGGAGCGGTATCCGGCCATCTCGCAGCTGATTGCCGAGAACCGGATCCCCGAGTTCGACTGCCTCTACCTGGACATGAACGGCATCATCCACAACTGCACGCACAGCGACTCGGACGACGCCTTTACACGCATGAGCGAGGAGGAAATGTTTATACGCATCTTCAACTACATTGAGCATCTCTTTGGCAAGATCAAGCCCAAGCAGCTCTTCTTCATGGCCATTGACGGCGTGGCCCCGCGGGCCAAGATGAACCAGCAGCGGTCGCGGCGTTTCCGGACGGCCCTGGACGCCGAGGTGGCGCGTAAGAAGGCGCTGGCCGAGGGCGGGACGCTGCCGCTCGACGACCCGTTTGACAGCAACTGCATCACGCCCGGCACCGAGTTCATGGCCAAGCTGTCGCGGCAGCTGCAGTACTTTGTCAACCGCAAGGTCAGCGAGGACAAGGAGTGGCAGCAGTGCCGCATCGTGCTGTCGGGCCACGACGTGCCCGGCGAGGGCGAGCACAAGATCATGGAGTACATCCGCAGCGCCAAGGCGCAGAAGGACTACCAGGCCAACGTGCGCCACTGCCTCTACGGGCTCGACGCCGACCTCATCATGCTCGGCCTGCTGAGCCACGACCCGCACTTTTGCCTGCTGCGCGAGGAGGTCACCTTTGGCCGGCAGGCCAAGGGCGGCAAGTCCAAGGAGCTCGAGCACCAAAACTTTTACCTCATGCACCTGTGCATCGTGCGCGAGTACCTCGCGCTCGAGTTTGCCGACCTCCAGACGGACGCGCGCCTGACCTTTCCCTTTGACGTGGAGCGCATCATTGACGACTTTATCCTCATGGCCTTTTTTGTCGGCAACGACTTTCTGCCCAACCTGCCGCGCCTGCACATCAACGAGGGCGCCCTCGCCACCATGTTTGTGCTGTACAAGCGCGTGCTGCCGGCGTGCGGCGGCTACATCAACGAGGGCGGGACGGTCAACCTGAAGCGGCTGGGCCTGCTTCTGGACGAGCTGGCCAAGGAGGAGTTCCGCTTCTTTGAGTACGAGGTCGAGGGCGAGAAGTGGTTCCAGGCCAAGAAGATGAGCCACATCCCGTCGGGCGAGGGCCTGACGAACAATGCCGAGAAAAAGGGCCGCAGCCGCGGCGGCGGCCGCAGTCATGCAGGGAAGGCGGTGAACAACACCAACAACACTACCAACAACAACAACAACAACAACAACAACAACAACAACAACGCCAACAAGCTAGTGCTGACAAGCTTTCAAAAGGAGCTGTGGAAGAGCAAACTCCGAAAATATGTCAGCAAGCCGACGGGCGAGGTGCTCAATCTGGGCAAGGACCTCAAGGCGGACGACCGCAAGTTTGTCCAGGAGCTGGCCGACAGTCTGAGAATTGACTGGCGCACAGAAGAGGACAACGAGGCCGACCGGCACCTCGTCCTGTCGTTCCCCGCCGAGCGGGTGCCCAGAGCGGGCCAGAACGGACAGGCGGGCCACAACGAGAAGGGCGAGGACGAGGAGGACGACGAAGAGGGCCAGCTGGCCCTGTTTCGGGTGATGAAAAAGTACGACACGGCCGCCGTGGTGGACGTGACGGCCGAGGAGAGCCGAGAGGCGCTCGAGCAGCTGTACATGCTCAAGTTCCAGCAGTGGAAGGACGACTACTACCAGGACAAGTTCCACTGGACGCCGGGCCAGCAGATGTCGTCCGAGGTGCGCACGCTGTGCGAGAACTACGTGCAGGGCCTGCAGTGGGTGCTCTACTACTACTACCGGGGGATCGCGTCGTGGCCCTGGTTCTACCAGTACCACTACTCGCCCCTCATCTCGGACGTCAGCAAGGGCCTGGGCGCCGACCTCCACTTCAAGCTCGGCCAGCCCTTTCGGCCGTTTGAGCAGCTGATGGGCGTGCTGCCCGACCGCAGCAAGAAGATTGTGCCGCCCGTGTACTGGGAGCTGATGACGTCCGAGACGTCGCCGATTGTCGACTTCTACCCGCGCGATTTTGAGCTGGACATGAACGGCAAGAAGATGGAGTGGGAAGCGGTGGTGAAGATCCCGTTTATCGACGAGAAGCGGCTGCTGACGGCCATGGCGCCCAAGACGGCCCAGCTGTCGCCGGAGGAGCAGGCGCGCAACGAGTTTGGGGCGCCGCTCGAGTTCACGTTTGACCCGGCCGTCGACGTCGTCTACCCGTCGCCGCTGACGGGCATCTTCCCCGACGTGCCGCACTGCCGGTGCGTGATTAACATTTTTGAGCTGCCGCCGACCGAGGGGCTCGAGTTTCTGCACGACCTGACGGACGGCGCGCTGCTGAACGCGTCGGCGCTGGCCGGCTTCCCGAGCCTCGCGACGCTGCCGTACACGGCGACGCTGGCCCACCACGGCGTCAACGTCTTCCAGCAGGAGAGCCGGAACGCGAGCATGGTGGTGACGCTGACCGACTCGGAGGCGCGGACGCGGGTGGAGGCGGCCAAGCGCAAGCTGGGCCAGCGCTGCCACGTCGGCTACCCCTTTCTGCAGGAGGCCAAGGTGGTGCGCGTGACGGACGAGCTGTTTGAGTACACGCTGGACGGGGCAACAGGGGCCGTCCTGCAGACGCACCGCGGCGGCCGCGAGACGGAGCGGTGGCAGAGCAAGGCCAAGAGCATCGAGGAGCACTACAGCCGGCGGCTCGGCATCGTCATCGGCCCCGTCGAGAGCCTCGTGCACGTGCACATGCTAAAAGGGCTGACTAAGCAGGATGACGGGGCGACGGTCAAGGAGTACGGCGAGGTGCTGTCGATGGAGACGGACTTTGCGACGCAGGTGGTGGTGGACGCGGTTGTGAACGAGGACGAGCGGTTCGTGGAGCGGGCGGCGCTGCCGATCGAGGAGGAGTTCCCGCTGCTGTCGCACGCCTTTTACCTGGGCGAGCACGGCTACGGCCGGCCGCTGGCGGTGGCAGAGCACAAGGGCGGCAACCGCATGGACGTCAACGTGTCGATCCTCAAGATGCGGGAGACCGACTTTGGCCACGCCATTGTGCAGCAGGCGGCGCGCAGCAACCGGTACCAGCCGTCGTATGCGGTGGCCAAGGCGCTGGACCTGCACCCGCTGTCGCTGAGCAAGGTGACGTCGTCCTTTTTTGTCTTTTCGGTGGGCGGCCTCAAGGTGAACCTGGGCCTCAATCTCAAGTTTGAGGGCAAGAAGCAAAAGGTGCTGGGATACTCGCGCAAGTCGAGCACGGGGTGGGAGTTTAGCGGCGCGGCCATTGGGCTGATTGCCAGCTACATGGTGGCCTTTCCCGACTTTTTTGCCGGCCTCAAGCACCTGCCACAGAACCGGGACATTAAGGACACGGACATCTGGGCGGACCAGGCGACGGCGACGCAGCGCGTCAAGGAGATGGGCGCGTGGCTCAAGGCGCAGGAGACGGGCAAGCTGGAGCGGGTGCCGCTGGACGCCGAGCAGCTCGACTCGGACGTGGTGGGCCAGCTGGCGGCGGCGGCGGACCGGGCGGGCCTGGCGGCGCCGCCGTCGGAGATCAAGCCGATCCTCAACGTGCCGCGCAACGCGGTGCTGAAGCCGGCGGATGCCGAGCACCGGCTGGGCAACCAGCGGTTTGCACTGGGAGACCGGGTCGTCTATGTGCAGGACTCGGGCAAGGTGCCGATTGCGGTGCGGGGCACGGTGGTGGGCATTGGGCGGACGCCGACGACGAAGCTGCTCGACGTCGTGTTTGACACGACGTTTATGAGCGGCACGACGCTGAGCGAGCGCTGTCCGCCGTTCCGGGGGCAGACGGTGGCGGCGGCGTCGGTGCTCAACCTGACGGACCGGCAGGTGCTGGCCGGGTCACGTGCAGCTCTCGAGCGGGCGGCGGCGACCACGGGCGGCCACGCGACGACCGGCCGAGGCGGCCACCACCAGCCGCGGGGGGCAGCCGTGGCGGGCATCCGGCAGTTCCGCGATGCGCCGGCGCCTCCGCCGCTGCAGGGGTCGTACCGTGGGGCGATGGCGGGTCATGGGCCTATGCGTGGTGCCGGCCAGCCGAACGGCCTGCGCCAGAACGGCCAGAACGGCCAGCCGGGTCCTCGGCCGGGATCCCATCTGCAGCATAGCAGCCTCGTGTATCGACAGGCAGGTGGTCAGCAGCAGCAGCAGCAGCCGCAGCAGCCACAGCAGCAGCAGCAGAAGCCGCGGGGAGGTGGCCGTGGCGGTGGTCGTGGAGGAGGATCTGCGGTGGCAAAGTCGTTCCATGCCGTGCCGCCGCCGCCGAACCTAGATGCACCTCGTGTCAACCGTGGTGGACGAGGCGGTCGGAACCGTAGCGGTCGTGGCCGGGGAGGTGGTGCAGGTGGTGCAGGCGGGGCCAAGAGCCGAGGAGGCGGCGGCGGCGGCGCTTCGGGAACCGTGGAGGCATAAAGTCTAGGCCAAGGCTGAGCAGCCTCGACTTTTTTTTATTTTTTTTTATTTTCAGTTTTTAATTTTCTTGTTTTTTATTAGTAAATACACTGGTTGAGAGTAGAAGAAGTGGACCCATTTCTGCCGCGCCTGTCCGCCTTTGAGCTAGCTGCCACTTTAATAGGCGAGTCGCGTTGGCGTTCGCGTCTTTTGTAGAAAATTGCGACCATTGAGTGACAGTGAAGCACGGAAGAGGCAACGGACGACGGACAGACAAACGGCGCCAGAGAACACAACAGCAGACTCGTTATTTTCATTTCCTTTTTAAAATGGGACCAGCGGCGGTAGTCGACGACGTGGACGGTAAGCTGAGGAGAGACATGAATAGAGACAAGAGACAAGACTAACAGAACAGTCGACATGGAACACGACGAGGATACGGAGCAGGAGCAGCGGCTCATCAACGAGGGTAAGAAGGGAGCGAAAAGGCGCCGAGCCAGAACAGAAAAAGCTGACGGGATAGAATACAAGACGTGGAAAAAGAACAGTCCATTTCTCTACGACATGATTCTGAGGTGACTCTCTCTTCACTCTCTCCGCTCTGCCCTCTCTGCCCTTTCTGCTGTCTCCTCGCTAACCGCCCAGCAACGCGCTGCCGTGGCCGACGCTCACGACGCAGTGGTTCCCCGACGTCAAGGTGCAGGACGACAAGAAGAGCCGGGTCTACCGCCTGCTGCTGGGCACGCACACGGCCGAGGACCAGCCCAACTACCTGCAGATTGCCGAGGTGACGATCCCCATGGCGACGGAGCCGAGCCCGCACGACTACGACGAGGAGCGTGGCGAGGTGGGCGGCTACCACGGCAACAAGGCGGTGGGAGCGGTGCCCATCAGCGGCAACAGCGCCGCCGCGCAGACAGCCGGCGCGGCGGGGGCGGCGCCGGCGATCAGCTTCCGCATTGTGCAAAAGATGGACCACCCGCAAGAGGTCAACAAGGCGCGGTACCAGCCGCAGAACCCCGACATCCTGGCGACCTTTGCCGTGGACGGGCGCGTGCTCATCTTTGACCGCACGAAGCACAGCCTGCAGCCGACGGGCACGGTCAGCCCGCAGCTGGAGCTGCACGGCCACCGCCAGGAGGGCTTTGGGCTGGCCTGGAACCCGCACGAGGCCGGCAAGCTGGCGTCGGGCAGCGAGGACACGACGGTCTGTCTGTGGGACCTGCCCTCGGCCTCGGCGTCTTCCAAGATCCTCAAGCCAGCGCGCCGCCTCACGCACCACAGCCGCATCGTCAACGACGTCCAGTACCACCCCATCTCCCGCAGCTTCCTCGGCAGCGTGTCCGACGACCTCACGCTGCAGATTGTCGACGTGCGCCAGCCCGCCAACGACCGCGCCGCCCTCGTGGCCCGCGACGGCCACGCCGACGCCGTCAACGCGCTCGCCTTCAACCCGACGAGCGAGTACATTGTGGCCACGGCCTCGGCCGACAAGACCATTGGCCTCTGGGACCTGCGCAACGTCCGCGACAAGGTCCACACCCTCGAGGGCCACGCCGACGCCGTCACGTCGCTCGCCTGGCACCCGCACGAGCCGGCCATTCTCGGGTCGGCCGGCTACGACCGCCGCATCATCTTTTGGGATCTCAGCCGGGTGGGCGAAGAGCAGCTGCCGGACGACCAGGAGGACGGGCCTCCCGAGCTGTATGTTTTTTTGTCTCTCTTTTGTTTTCTCTTTCCTCTTTGTTTTGTTTTCCCTCTTTTTCTCTCTTTTCACTCTTCTTCTCGCTTACATAATTAGTCTCTTTATGCACGGCGGCCACACGAACCACCTGGCCGACTTCAGCTGGAATCCCAACCCGGCCGACTCGTGGCTCGTCTGCAGCGCCGCCGAGGACAACCTGCTGCAGATCTGGAAGGTGGCCGACTCGATTGTCGGCCGGGACGATGCCGACCTGCCGGTGGACGAGATGGATCGGTAGTTGCTTTGTACTATACATTATTTCATTCCATCTTTGATTTCAAGGCTTATGTAAGGATCTCATGAGCCAGGCCTGATGTCACTGTCGTCCCATCTTTCATGTTTCCTTGCTATTGTTCTATTGAAGACGCGTCGACGGTCGACTGATTAGGTGAATACGCGGAAAATAAAGTGAATAAATCCGTACTCTTTTCTCACCTCCTTCTCTCTTTCCTGTCCATCCTCGCCAACACTTCCTTTCTAGCAATCATTTCCTCTTCAGCATGGCTTCTCGAGGCACCAAGCGGCCTCGACCGGCCTATTTAGAGCCGCTGGCCCACGCCCTTTCCCTGCCTCTGACGGCCTCTCCGACCGCCTCTCCTGACCAGGAATCCATGGAGACTCTCTACCACGGCGCCGTCGCTCTCGGCGAGGCCACGGGCCAGCAAGCCGCCCTCCCCGCCCTGCACGCGGCCCACGTGGCGCGGCTGTCCCGCTCGACCGCGGCCGTCGACGCCGCCGGCATTGCCACGGACGCGGCGGCCGTCTCTGTGCTCGTGCAGAGCATCGGCTCGTCGCGGGCGCCCCTGGCCGTCTGCCAGCCGGGCACGCTGCTGTCGTGGACGCGGTACTATAAGCACGTGACGGGCGAGGGCCAGAAGGCCACAGGCGAGGACGAGGACGAGGACGAGGACGAGGACGCGGATGGCCTGCCTCTCAAGCGACGACGCGTCCTCTCCTCGGCTCCCTCTCCCTCTGGACAGTCGCCTGCCGCCGTCAGCTTTGACCTGCTGAGCAGCCTCGCCTCGTGTCCCGACCTCGTCCTGCAGGTGTGCACCTACCTGCGGCCGGCCGACGTCTTTGTGCTCTACCGCGTCAGCCGCGTCTTCAAGGCCACCATCGACGCCGGCCTGCCCGCTCAGGCGGCCTGGTTCGGCCGCCTCTATGTGCCGGACGCCCTCGCCGTCTTTCCCTGGACGCTCTACGAGAAGCGCGTCACGTGCGGCACTATGTTTGAGGAAGACGACCAGACCAGAGACGACCAGACCAGAGACCGCGAAGACGACCAGGACGACCAGAACGGCCAGAACGGCCAGGACGGCCAGGCCAACCTCCGCTACCTCTCGCTGCTTGTCAGCCGCGACCGCAAGGTCCGCGACATCCTCGCGTGCCTCGCCCGCGCCGGCCACCGCCTGCCGCACCCGGCGGCCGCCCTCACGCTCAAGAAGATCTGGCTGCTCATGGACGTCGCCACCAACCGCGGCCGCCACGCCGTCCTGCAGAGCGTCTTTTCCGACCTCGACCTGCTCATCACGCAAATGTTCTGTGCCAAGCTGACCATGCACCTCGGCGATCCGCTCTTTGGCGTGCCCTCGTGGGCGGCCAACCATGCCCGTCAGGAGACCGAGAACGACGGCGAGAACGGTGACAACGACAATCAGAACGACGAGAATGCCAACACCTATGCACACACGTTTGCCCACGTCCTGCTGGGCCAGCGCGGCGGCCTCGACCTGCTGTGGAAGCTGCTGCGCGGCCGCGCCTGCACGACGGCCCACGAGGCCATTGAGCTCAAGGTCCGCTACGACTACCTGCCGCCCGTGCTGCCGCGCATGGGCGACGAAGCCGTCTCAGGGGAGGCCGAGGCCGTCCCCGACACCCCGGCCGACATCGAGCAGGACTATGCCGCCGCCATGCACGGCCCGCCACCGCACCTCGCCCACCAGGACCAGTCGCCCGTGGCCGCGCTCCTCGCCGTCGTCCACACCGTCCCCCTCTGGGAGATGGGCGTCGGCCACCTCGAGGGCTGGGGCCGCGGATCCGCGCACCTCCTGCGCCCCGACGAGCTGCTGCCCCTCGAGGCCGCCCGCCGCGGCCTCGATCTCAGTCATCACGTGCCCTTTCTGGCCGTCTGGGGCTACCGCGACTTTGCCACGGGCGCCAACCTCGTGCCGACGCTCGACGAGATTTACATGTCGGACGAGGAGGCTGCCGTGGACGTCTCTGACTTGGCTGCCTCGGCCGCCTCGGCCGCCTCGGCCTCTGTCGCAGACATTCACCCGATCCTCGAGGCGGCTCCCTCCCTCTCCCCCGAGCTCTCCCACCACCCCACCACCGCCGCTGCCTCGCCGCCCAGCAGCGCCTCGAGTCGCTCTGCGGCAACGTCCCCTGCGCGCCCGGCGAGTGGCAGCCGTGGCAGCTGCTCAAGGCGCAGTGGGCCGACCTGCCGCTGCACCGCAAGATTGACGTCTGGTGGGTCTGCCACCAGGAACGGCTCAAGTCGCAGGCCTGGATGCACGATGATGGACAGGAGCCTGCCGGCAGAGCCGACGGAGGGGACGGAGAGGACGAGGAGCTGCTCGAAGTGCAGTCGGTCGAGTCGGTTGGGCCGGTCGAAGAGGCTGTCGAGGCTGGCCAGCTTGGCCAGCCTGGCCATGACGACATGGACGAGAGCGAGGATCTCGGCGCGGCCTATGGCGACGACTCTGATGTGGATGCGCACACGCTGGCCGAGTTCTTGGGACAAGGCAGTGAGAGTGAGGAGGAAGAGGACAACGACAACAACGACGACGACGGCAACGACGGCAACAGCGACCTCTTTGTTCTCGACTATACCAGCCGTGCCAACGACACCAACTTCTTTCGCTTCCCACGCCTCCTCCACCACCATCGTCCCCACGATGCCGGCGGCAGCAGCAGCAGCAGCAGCAGCAGCAAGCCCTGCCCTGTGGGCGGCACGCAGGGCCCGAGTCCGACTCCGGCTCCGGCTCCAACAGACGCCCCCCTGCGCGTGGCTAGCGCCGGCACTACTGTGACGTCATCGCGGTCCTTTTCGCTGCGCCACCGCCGCCTCATGGCCGCCTGCGTGCAGTCGGCCCTGCAGCAGCAGGTGGCCGTCGACGTCGAGCTCATGGAGCAGGCCGACGCCGCCTATGAGCCCGACGACCTCGCCTGGTGGGAGGCGGCCTTGGCCGAAGAGATTGGCCTGCTGCAGGGGCCGACAGAGGTCGATGGGGCAGAAGAAGAGGTGGCAGAGGAAGAAGGAGAGGAAGGAGAAGAGGCAGGGATGGAACAAGAGAACGTGGACCCCGTGACCCCAGCCAACCCTCAGACCCCACAGACCCCAGAGACCCCAGAGATCCCCGAGCCGACGCCGGACGACGTCCTCGCCCGCTACTACGGCGGCGACGACGACGTCCTTGCCCTGCTCGACCAGGTGACCGAGGCCGAGAACGTCATGGACCGCTGGCAGTCGGCGGGTCGGCCGCTGACACCGGCGCAGATGGGAGCCGTCCAGTTTCTGCGGCACCGCCTGGAAGCACGCCTCAAGGCCGAAGTCTTTGCTCTGGATTTTGGCGAGGCTTGAACGGTCTTCGTCCTCGTCCTCGTCCTCTGGTCGGCTCGGGTCAAAATTAATCCAATAGAAATAGAAAATACGAGTATAAAAGCTGCCATGAAAAAAACAGAAATCCTAGCCCTCCCCGCCCCCTTTTTTTGCCTTCCAGAGCCAACCCAGAGCAATCAGATCTCAACCCAGAGGACATACCCCTTCTTCCCCCTGCAGAAAAGTGACAGAAGAAGAGAATGGAGAATGAGGAGAGACGGAAATAAAATCAAACAGGAATCGTCCGCACAACTGCCGTCGCCCATGGTGAACCCAAACATTGCCAAAAAAAGGAGCACAACGAGCACAAGAATGCAAATCAAAACCCACGCCTCGCTTCCCACTCCCCTTGCCAGCCTTGCCCTGTCTCCCAGCCCAAGGTATCACTCTTTTGTTTTCTCTTCTCGCTCCTATATTCGGGTCCCATTCCCTTCTCCGTCTTCTTTACCATCCTTTTTTTCATTCCCTTCTCATCCCTCTCCCCTCTCTTCCTTCTCTTATTTTCCCTCTATTCGTTCCCATTCTGTTGGGCGTTTTTCCACCTCAGTGGCCACCCTATCCTCTTCACTTCTGACTCACTTGTACACTTGTATCAGAGACCCTTCTGCCTCGTATCACGACAGCGTCACATATCCATCACGTCAGGCCACAAATAAACCATGGCACGGTCCGAAGAAGACCAAAGAAGACTCCCATCACCGAATCACCGACATGATCAGACAAGAAAAGAGAGTAGAGGAAAATCAAAAAAATAAATCAAGATAAATGAATCAGCCACTCCTCCACACCCTCCCACAAGACAACCCACGAGAGAAACAAAAGAGAATCAGCAAACAAAAAAAAGACACAAAATGTAAACAAAAAGAGAAACAGGAAAAAAAAACAAAAAACGGGAAAAAAAAGAATAAAATCTCCGACACCACGTGACCCATCGCAGTTCGCTATCCTTCCTTTTTATGCCTCCCTTTGAAAAAAAAAGAATCACCCACGCTCTCCCGAATCCTTTTTTCCCAAGCCTGCCAAAAGTAAACCACACTCCCTTGGAAAACGAGGCCGCCATGTGGTCCCGCAGTTTTGCCCAAGGTTCATATGCTCTATGTTCCAAAAAATATGAAGAAAGAAAAAATCGAGACAAGAAAACGGAAAACGTAAAAACCAGGCTCAGTTGTATCATGGGAACATGCATGGAAGATGGTCGTCACAAAACAAATGCTCCGTCATGGCTGCGATGTTCGATAGTCCACGGCAAAAGCGGCCGTCTAAGCAGGAGACTTGCTCGGCGGCGCACCTGAACCGTTCTGGCGAGACTCGCCCGCAGAGCCGACGGCGAGGTTGCCAATGCCCGAGGACAGAAAGGCAAACGGGTCGCTCTCGGCCTGCGAGTAAAAATTGTTGGACGGGCCGGCAGACGCAGGGCCGTTCGTGGCCGACTGGAAGGCCGCCTCGGCGGCACGGCTGTCAAACGGGCCAGCCGAGTGCGCGCCCGATACCGGGCCAAAGTGCGTGTTCAGCGGCGGGTACTGGGCCGCGGCACTGCCACCGCCCAGACCAGACGGCAGCGCATAGGTGCTGGGCGGGCCGCCAAACTGCTGGCCGTATCCGCCGGCGCCAGCGGGCGAGCCAAAAGGCCCTCCGCCGCCGGCAAAGGAGCCGGGGCCCGGCGTGCCGCCCATGGAGGCCTGGCTCATATTATAAGAAGGCGTGTCCATGGACGAGCCGTAGCCCGAGTCGGCCACAATGGCGGCGCTGGCACGGCTGGCGCCGCAGCGCAAGCAGCAGACGTTCTTGGCAAAGTTGTGGTAGCCACACACCTCGTTGCCACACTTCCAGTCACCGGCACGGAAGGGCACCACGCCGCTTCCACCCATGCGGCCACCGCCGTGACCTCCACCGCCCATGTGACCGTGGCCGTGGCCGTGGCCATGGCCGTGATGGCCGCCGTGCTGCGGAGGGGGCATCATGGCCGGGGGCCCATAGCCAAAGCCGTAGCCGCCGCCCATGTCACCGGTGGGACCGGCACTGACGGCAGGGAAGGAGCAGCGGAAGCAAGCCGTGCGGCGCTGAAAGTTGGAGAAGCCGCACGAGGGGCAGGTCCAGTCGCCCGGGCGAGGGCGGTTCTTGCTGGGCGGAAAAGGCGTGAGGATTTCGGCGGCGCGGTCGAGGACGCGGCTACTAGACGGCGAGACCTCAATGGCCTTTTCGTTGAGAGCACGGCCATTCATGCACAGGCTCTCGGCAGCCTTGTTGGTTAGACAGGACAAGAGGATACGAGAGGGAAGAGAAAGAGACTTACCTCTTCGTGGGAAGAAAAGACGGCAAAGCCGGTACCCGTGGGCTTGTGCTGCTCGGGCGTGCGGAGAGTCCAAAAGGCAATGGGACGGCCGCCGAACTGGGTGAACCAGCTCTCGAGCTCGGACTGGGTGGTGTCATGGGGCAGGCCGGACATGTGGAGGACCTTGCTGCGCTCCGACAGAAAGGCGCGGACGTCGGCGCGGGCATCCATGGGGCGGGAGAGCACGTCGGGGTGCTCGTGAGGGGGCTGGGACTTGCGGATGAGGCCGCGCAGAACGCGGGCGAGAGTGACAGCCTCCTCCATGGCGCGGCGCGGCGAGGCGGGAGCGAGGGCCTGCAGATGGAAGGGCAGGTTGTGCTTGATGGGGGCACTGGACTGGACGGCTTCGACCTCGAGTGCGGCGCAGATGTTGCTGAGGGACGAGGGCCCAAAGGGGAGGGACTCTGGGTGGTGCTGCTGCCATCGCTGGTACTCCTGGCGCAGATCAAAGGTGCGCGAGTGTTGGAGGTAGGGCGGCAGGACGACGGCCTTGTCGCGGGCCTCACGGGGCAGCTGGACGCGGAGATCCCAGGCGTCGAGGGTGACAAAGACGAACTCCAGGGACGGAGAGGTCAGGTGCTCCGAGGCAAAGGCGTCGAAACGGTTGACGGCATCCCGGAACGTCCCGGCATTGCGGACATGCTCCCAGGTGAGGGTGGTGAGGCTCGCTAGAGGATTAGAGGGAGACGAAAAGAGAGAGAGAGCCTGAAAGGAGACCTACTGCACAATGGGGTTATGGGAGTGTTGACGGGCTTGACGAGGACACTCTCGCGGTAGAGCTACAAAGTTAGCGGTGAACTAAAAGGAGAGAAAAAGTGAAAAATGTCAAGAAAAAAAAGAGGAAAAAGAAATAGAAAAAAAGAAAAACACACCTCCTCAAGACTCTTTGCATCCAGCAGAATCCAGCCAATCTCAATGACCTCTGCCGAATCCTTTGTCACATAAACGCCGTGTTCATCGCAGGTCGTGGCTACGTGGATGACCACATAGCGGTCAATGGAGAGAGGTGTCTGTTGGGGCGTGGCCATCGTTGGGACGTTGATCGGGTCGGCTAGAGTAGGAGGATAACTAGACGAGTTAGAGGCAAGAGCTGGTCGAGACAACAGGAGAAAAGACAAGAGGATAGAGGACAGAGAAAAGGACACTAGACAGAAAAACAAAACTGAGGGACTGAAAAGGGGAAAGGAAAAAAAAACAAAATCTTCAACTGTCAAACTCACCGAGAGCTAGATGCAAAGCCAGCTTGACGGAACAAAGAAAGCTTGAGCTCTGGAAAGAAAAAGCAAGAGAGCCCAGGTTGAGCTTCGGCAGGGGGAGAATTGGAACGACGTCGGACCGGGAAGGGGGGAGAGAGAGAGAGAGGGGGGGGGGGGTCGTTCGAGGTTAGAGAGGGAAAAAAGGAGTCTCGTCTGGTTTCTCCACTTTGGATGCACGAGAAAAAGCGAAAAGCAGAAAAGCGAAAAACAAAAAAAAAAAGCACAAGCAGAGTCGAGAGCAACGAGAAAAGAGCGTGGGCAAAAGAGGAAGAGTAGAGGCCAGCGAGGAGAGCCCGAAGAATTCTGGGACGGTCAAAGCGCGGGCGACGAGGGCAGAGGGAGAGGAAGAGGAAGAGAGGAAGAAGAGAGGAAGAGGAGAGGGAAAGAAGAGAGGAAATCCAAAGCAGAGAGAGGCAGGTACGAGTTACAGAGTAGATGCCAGCGGATGAGAAGGGCAGAAAAAAAAATGAACCATTAAAAATTAAAAATTAAGGAAATAAAAATTAATTAGTCAATAGGGAAATTGATACTTTTTTTTGGCGGTTCCTCTTTTGGGAGGGGTCCTCTTTTTGGGGGTTCGTTTTGTGGTTTTGTGGGGTGTCTTGAGATCTTGTCGTGTACGGAGTACGCGCGCGAAGGAGTACGGGAGCAGGCCAGCATCCTCGTCTTTTCTGTCTGCTCATAGTCCGGCCGTCTGTCGGTCAGTCTATCTCTGCCAGTCGGTCTGACAGTCTATCTCTGGCTGTCGACGCAGACATTGGGTCGGCGCAGCATCGTGCCTCGCTCTCTCCTCTCATGGTATCGCTGTAAGCGGGATCTCTTGGTCTGTTGCTGGTCTTTTGCTGGCCTCTTGCAGGCTTCCAGATGGAGCTGGTGTAGCGGATGCAACGACTTAGCCAACGGGAAGAAGGACCGCACTGAAAATTGTGGACCAACCGTCCAATGTATCGGTTGATGTACAGGTACACGAAGAATATGAAAGTAACGGGGACAGTCGGCCAGAGGTGGGGTTTCGACTGACCTGAAGCTCGGCACAGACCCCCGCCAGAGGAAGCTGCCAGAGACCGCCAGGTATCGGTACTCTTAGACGCTGTCCAAGCACAGTGACAGCGTATCGTAAGCGGAAAGCAGTTTTGCCGTCAGAGAGAGAGAGAGAGAGCTGTCTGTACGGGAATGTCCAGCACTTGCTCTACTATGTACTGGCTTCTGCCGCCTGATCCGCCGTCCATTCTCCTTCTGGTACGAGTCTCTACTTTTTTACTGCCGCCGCATCTCCGGTTTCCCTGTTTCTCCATCACACCCTCTTGCCATGTACATCGTACTCCGTACTCACCCCATCCACACTCGCTTAATAGTACCGGTACTGCGTGTAGAATGGATGGATATTTGGGATCCCCCCACCGGATAATGCAGTCCGTCTTTCCAATCCTGATATTGCCCGTGTCACAAAAAAAAATCTGTTCATGGCAACACGCGGCGCATCACGGCAGTGCACGTGTGCTGGACGAGGACGAAGAGGCCGTACGATACGCAGACTAGGACGAGCAGGACCAACAGCCAACAAGATAGCCCCTGTCAATTGGCCACGCTACTCGTACTCCTCGTAATGATGAAATACGTACTACTCCGCAACGAGTACTATGTACCTATACCTCAACTCGGATAAGTACATACGGTCCATCAACCAGGTCAAGTACCCCCCTTTTTCGGAGTTTTGCTTCCTACCGTTTCAGGCTCAAGAATCGGTGTATCGTACGCTACATAGTAGTAACGCCGCACATTATGGTGGCTGGAGCAAGAAACAGGAGGCAGCAGCAAATGCCATTTCAACTTCCCCTTTTCGTCCCAAGACTGCCTGCACATACAAGGACTTTCCTCTTTTCCTCTCCTTCCTCTCCTTCCTCTCTTTCCCTCTTTCCCTTTTCTTGCCTCTTTCTTCCTCCTTTTTCTTCGCGTATCCACCTCAACCTGGAAGGTCGCAGCAAGAACGGGACTGCCCAAGTTGTGATAAGATCGCCGCCGAGACAGCAGACCGTTGGAACGGGCTGTCTCACCGTTGGAGAACGTGCCGATACGAGTATGCAGAGCCCTCTGAAGGATGTGAGGACACTTTTACAAGACGTCTGCTACTCGTATGTATGAGCACGACAGCCTGCGATACTGCGCGCAGAGATGAGACGGTCCTCGTAGGACAGCAGGCCTGCTTCATCCACCATATACGAGATGCAATCTCTTTTACGGCGCTCCTTTTTTTTCGGCTTCCTTGCTTCCCTGCTTGTGTGTGCTGCGTGCTCGCCGTATCTGCAGGGGAAGAGCTCCGCGTGGACAGGCTCTTACTGCGTAGCTGAAGGTGTGTCGCGCACAGGATTTCGTATTTTGTATTCCGACATCCGCCTTGCGAAAAGTTTATGCTTACTTCCGCTGGAGTCCAGGTGAAGCTTGTGGACGGCCAGTGTCGTGTGCTTACCAGAGGACCACTCTCACATCGATTACGTAGCATCATTGCTTATTAAGCACGTATGTTTTATTCACGTGACCTATGTCTGATTACGTAGACCTCTTGATTGCATGATCTCCGTCCGATGAGCGCATAACACGAGCTGTGCTGAGCCATGCAAAGCCCAGATCATCACTGCATAGCTGTGTGAGAAGCAGATATATAGCAAGGCAGCTCAATAAAGAAGAATATATGCACGAGTACGAGCACGAGTACGAAGATTGCCGTCTGCCTACGCACAGTGTGTCGCTGACGTTATCGCATAGCTTTCAACGAAAAAAAGTACCAGAATTTAGTACTCCTGAATTCGGCTGATAATTCTCTCAAATTCCTCGCATTCTCTCTTCTCCCTCACTTCCTCTCTTCCTCTCTTTTCTTCTCCCCCCCTCACCAATCCATCCGTACAACCAGTGATAAACGTCGTCATGGGTGCTGCTTCTGCTGTTCTCCTGGTGCTCCTCACCATTATCTGTATGCCCCTCTTCTCTTCTTCTCTCTTCCCCTCCTCTCCCCTCCTCTCCCCCTCTGACTATCCTCCTCTCTCCAACCCACACGCACGCATGCACGCACACACGCGCACAACTTCTGACAATGTCTAGTCCCTCCTGCCGGCGTCTTTGCCGTGACCGGCTGCGGTGCCGATCTGTTTGTCAACATTTGCCTGACCATTCTAGGGTACGTCATTTTTCCTTTTTTTTTCTTTTTTATCTTTTCCCTTTTGTCCTCTCTTTTTCCTTCTCAGCTGACACTGGCAGCGTCTTCCCTGGCCACCTGCACGCCTTTTACGTCGAGTACATCTACTATGACCGCCGCGAGCAGGCCCGCGAAGGCCGCTTCACGGCCCAGCGCGCGCCTGGCATCTACAGCGATCGTGTGCAGCAGGGAGGGGGTTACGGCACGATTGTGCACCAGACATAGAGAGCAGTGAGAGAGAGAGAGAAAGAAAGAGAGCCCAACCGGCATCTAAAGAAGGAGGGGATGGGTTGGGCACGACGGCGTTGTGAGTGGGAAAGGGTACGGACCGTATGATGTCATTATTGTGTCATCCTGGAGGATTATTTTTGTTTTTTGTTTTCTTTTCTTCTTTTCTTCTTTTCTTCTTTTTTTCTTGTTCTTTTTCGTTCTTCTGGTGGGGCTTAATAAGACGGGGGGTACCATACAATCTGATTTCCTGCTATATGATATCGTCAACTAGAGCCATTCCCTTGCCTCTCGGCATGATCCGAGGACCAGCGACAGGTGGCCACGTCGTTCCGGCTCCGGACATATTATCAGTCTGCCTACGTAAGAGGAGGACGGGCAGAGAGAACAGACAGCTCTAGAACGTGTTCGTGGAAGGGCGTGTCCTCGGACCCTCTGCACGACGAGTCGGCGAGTCGGCGAGCTGCTGCAGCTCCAAACACGTCAAGATGAAGCAATGCACCCGCAGCGAGCCTGCATGCAGTAGTTCTCGAGCCACCCACTCATGCACTGGATCGATGCTCTATTTTCAGTGGCGGAAATCACCAATGAGTACGGAGTAGCAAATCAGCAGCAGATCAGCTCGGAGGAAGGACATCCGGCAGGCAGCAGAGCAAATAGAAATCGAGATGGTCCTAATAAAAGAGGAGAGAAAAGAGAAAAAGAAAGAAGAAAGAAGAAAGAAGAAAGGAAAGAAAAAAAAGGAAAAGGAAAAAAAAAAAAAAACGTCCCGCCGCCGTGGACAACACAACAACCTGCACATCCAGAGGCTGCTGGCCGTCGATTGGACGATACACGGAAGAAAGTGGAGGAGTGGATTCACCCACCCCCTCCTCTTCGCCCTCGTTTCTTCTCGAAACGACCTTTCATCGATGGCCACGACCCTCGTGCAGCACGCATTGTGACCCCCTCCTTTTTTTTCTTCCTTTTTTTTTTCTTCCTTCCTTTCCCTTTTTGGAGTTGTCTGGACCCTTTAGGGCAAAAAAGTGCGCCGGAACAATCAAGAGAGAGAGAGGTGCCAAAGGCATTTTCCGAAGAGACAAGAACAAATCAGGACAGTCTACTTTTGAAAAGAAAAAAACAGGAAATGTAGAGCAAGAGACGATAGACGCAAACTCGTCACATCGTGCTGTGGACAGACATCTACCCACCGTAAAGAGACTCTATGGTGTATGCATGGTTTCAGTCTAGACAGTCTCTCCTGTCCATCTCGTACACCTCAAGGCAGACAGCAGACATCGGACCCTTGTGCACAGCGATCCAAGACAGACCAGATACTCTGCCCGGTGTGCAGCGATGCCCGTGCTGTGACTCGTACGGCGTGGTGATACCTCTGACGTAATATATTATATAAGCCTTTTAGCGGGTTACCACTGGCCGAGAAGAGATGCCTGTTGCACAGGAAGCCCACAGGAAGAGCGGAGAGCAGTAAGCCAATGAAACGACAACGACAGACGATGGAAGAAAAAAGACGAGCCACAAACGAGACGCGAGGATGGGGAGAGCAGAGCTGCAGGCAATGAACGACGTCCACGTTGTCTGGACCCCTCCCGTCGCGCTCTGATTTGCCTGCGAAGAGAAAAAACCCAATATAAAAAAGAAGGACAAAAAACGAATAAAAAGACGAAAAGACGAAAAGGCGAAAAAGACGAGAAAACAAAAAAGGCAAAAAAAGAAGACTCGACTGATCCACCGCTCACAGGGCACCACGACCAAAACTCTCTCATATCTCTGATAAAAAGACCTCTGGCCACTTCTCATTCGAACTCGGGCAACTTTACCGCCCGACTTGGGCTCTCTTTCCCGTCCTGTCCCCTTCTCGCCTCCTCGTCTTTCCTTCTTGCCTCTCTCTCCTCTCTCCTCTCACCCGCCCCCCTCCTGGGCGGGACACCTCTGCGCTGTTCCCCCCCTCCTCCTCCTCCTCTCCCTCTTCTCCTCGACTGGGACCGGCTCAGGCCTGCATGCTCCAGCATCCGTGGTCCATGATCCAGCTGCCATGATGGACGACAGCATGCATATAAATAGCAATCCACACACCTCCCTCCCAGACACTGACCAGCGCCAGAAGCCAGACCCAGCGGACAACACACACTCGCCTGCCCCTCCTCCCCTCTTCTCCTCCTCCTCCTCCTCCTCCTCGCGCCCCTCTTCTCTCCCTGGCCCTCTTGCCAGTCCTGTCCACTCTGCCAGCCCGCACGCCATCTTCCGCCCTCTCCTCTTCACCGCCCGCAAGACCCTCACCCCTCGGCCCGACACCACCCCCGAACCCTCCTTCGTCGGTGCCCACGGCAAGTCCATCCCCCTCGGCGACGGCTCCGTCGCCCACCGCACCTCCGCCCTCCGCGCCCTCAACCACAACTACCCCTCGCCCGTCCTCCGCCACACCTGTGCCAAGTCGGCCGGCGCCAAGAACACCACCTACTCCCAGCCCGTCATCGTCCGCACCTACAGCGAGCACCACCACCACAACCACCACCCCTCTCCCGCCTCCTCGACCCGCTACCGCCGACCCTCGAGCAACACCAGCAACACCAGTCACAACAACCACAACAGCCACGCCCACCACATCCCTCCGGCTTCGGCCCCCACTCCCGCAGACTCCTCGGCGGATCACGCCGTCCCCGGCCGCCATGCGCCCGCAGTAGGCATCAGGCGCGTTCGAGAGCGAGAGCGAGAGCGAGAGCGACAGCTGGAACCACCGCCGAGTCTGCTCAGCATGGCACGCAACAAGGTCAAGAAGACGAGCCTCCTCCCCTGGCAGTGGGTCTCCGGCCGCAGCAGCGACAGCCACAACCACCACGACCACGGCGAGGCCAAGCTGCCCCCCCTCGAGGCCTTTACCTACAAGGGCTTCCTCGCCGATCTGCAGGCCAACACGAGCATCCGCGCCGACCTCGACCGCATCGCCGAGATCTGCGCCCGTTCCCGCTACAGCCTCAGCAACCAGTACGACGCCCACGTGGCGCCGCACGGGTCGGGCGCCTCTTTCCTGAGCAGCGTGGGCGGCGGCGGCGGCGGCAGCAGCAGCAGTACTGCCGCCGCCACGCAGCCGCACGCCCAGCACGCGCGCAGCCGCCGCAAGGGCGCCAGTCCGGGCGGCCCCACTCTGCAGGCCGTGCCGTCTGACGACGACGACAGCAGTGCCCGCCATCGACGGCGGCGCGGCGCAGCCGGACCACGCCGCCGGAGTGCCGCCTACGGGACGCTCGAGACCATCATGTCGTCGAGCCGGTCGTCGGAAGAAGAAAAGGCCAAGAAGAAGCCGGCCAAGGCGATGCAGGACGAGGTCCGCGGTCGTGTGGCCCGCAAACTGGCGGGCGAGTCGGCCGCTGCGGCCGAAGCAACTGCGGCCGAAGCAGAAGCAGCAGAGACAGAAGCAGAAGCGGCCGACGGCGGCTCAGATGCCAAGACGCCGTCCAGCCAGGAGAGCCGGGAGAGCCGCGGCTCCCCCGCCGGACAGGCCGTTCTGGAGGATGCCGCCTCCGCAGCATCCCAGTCTCTCGCGCCCCCGACGCACAAGGCACGGCATCGGCCGCGGTCCACGTCGTTTGCCCGTGCCATGTCGGCCTCGGCCGGGCCGTCCCGGTCTGCCGGGTCTGCCGGGTCTGCGTCTGGACAGGCGGCCACTCACCTGCTGAGCGAGCCGGCGCTTCCTCTGACGTCTGACGGTGTTTTTGAGATCCAGTCGACGGAAGTACCAGTAGCCGTGGCAGCCTCAGCATCAACGTCTGCTGGCAGAGGCAAGAACAAAAGCAAGGCCAAGGCCAGAGAAAAGCCCCTGGCCTCTTCCGTCGACACGAGAATGGCTCCTGCCGCTGTCCGCACAGAACACACAGCACCCCCGCTGGCCGACGAGGGCTATCTTGCGAGCCTCAGCAGCTGGATCCCGTGGGTGGCCGGAGTCTCTGGAATCTCTGGAGTTTCTGGAGTCTCTGGAGCGTCCACAGCCAGAGGCATCGCAGGGGCCTCTGCTGGCGCGGCACATCAGGCAAGCTATGCGGCCGGCTCGAGCCATGCCGAGGGGAGCCTGCGCGAGCTTCTGAGAGCTGTCGAGAGCCGGCCGGGCAAGGGAAAGGCGGTTGATCTGCAGCCGTAGTTTTTGTCCATCCTCCTTCTTTTTGTCTTGTCTTCTCTCATTGTCTTCTCTGTCTTGTATTATACCCTCGATCTGTTCTCTCTTGTCCTTTCACGAATTATGACTCTAAAATGCATCGACGTTTTCCTTTTTCTTACACTCTTCTGCAGACTGCTTAGAAACAGACCTTGGATTTCCCAGACTCTAGGAAAAATATAACTATGGTGTATCATGAGAAATCAAAGAGCATGCCTCCATGCTTGGCCTCGTCCATTTCGACTGGCTCATCCCCCTTTCCCCAAGCGCTCTACATACACTTTTCCTCCCATCTCGCCCAGTAACAAGCCATCCATATGCATAATAAATAGTAGTACTAAAAGACAGCCAGCGGCCATGTCCATATCCATTAGTCAGACAGAAGTCAGACAGTAGTCAGTCAGACAACAAACGTAACATGCACGTGACTATTCTGCCGTCGTCTTCGTCACCACGACAATCTCGTCCTCGACGGTCTCGGGCAGCGTCTCAATCAGCCGGAACTCTGCCTCTGTCGTGGCCTCTGTGTCCACAGCTGCTTCTGCCGGCCCGGCCTCTGTGTCGGCCGGCCCGCTGGTCTCCAGATGCGGTCTCTTGGCCTCGCGCTGAGCCGACTCGGACTCGTCGAGAGAGGCCGTCTCGAGCAGCCGCTTCTTATCCTGGCTGGCGTCGCGTGAGGGCTGTTGTTTCTGCTTCTGTTCTTGCTGTTGTTCTTGCTTCTGTTCCTGCTTCTGTTCTTGCTTCTGTTCCTGCTTCTGTTCTTGCTTCTGTTCATGCTGCTGCTGCTGCCGCTTGGCCTTTTGGGCTTCGGCAGCGGCAGCCGCGCGCCGCGCTTCGTTCTCTCTGCGTTCGTGTTCCTTGCGCTCCTCTCGTCGCAGCGCCTTGGACTGGAACTCGTGCCATTCACCGTCGATATTGGCGAGTCTGCCTGTTAGTGGGAAAGAAGAGAGAAATAAAAAGAGAAAGAGAGAGAGAGAGAGAGGAGAAACATACTCTGTGGCTTGCCGGGGCGCCGGCTCTTCTGTAAAGTACGCGTGGGCAAGCACCTCGGCCGCCGTCGGCCGCGTTGCCGGATCGTACCGGAACATGAGCTCGAGCAGCTGGAAAGCGGCCGGCGTCAGACGGTCCTCATACTTGGCGGCAAAGGTGTTGGGCCGGCGGTAGCCGGGCCGCATCAGCTCGAACCAGGGCATGTCGACGAGGCCAGGCCAGTCGGCGCGCGAGGGCGTGCCCAGCACGTCGTAGATCTTGTCGAGCTGGCTCAGCTCACTGCCGCCGCCAGGGAAGATGGGCCGCAGCGTAAAGATCTCGGCGAGCACGCAGGCGGCGCTCCAGATGTCGACGGCAGGCCCGTACTGGGTCTCACCGAGCAGCAGCTCGGGCGAGCGGTACCAGATGGTGATGACGCGGTTGGAGTAGTCGAGCTGGTGGTGCTTGGCGAAGAAGCGGGCGAGCCCGAAATCGGCAAGCTTGAGCACGCCCGTGCTGCTGACGAGGATGTTGGCGGCCTTGATGTCGCGGTGCAGCACGCCGCGGCGGTGCAGGTAGTCGAGGCCGGCAAAGAGCTGCTGGGTCAGGTGCTTCTTCTGGGCGGCATCGAGCCGAAAGGTGGGGTGGTTCAGCAAGCCCGTCAGGTCGTGCGACACGTACTCGAACACCATGAAGCACTCGTTTCGCTCGACCATGACCTCTTGCAGCACGACGACGTTGGCGTGTCGCAGGCTCTGCAGCAGCTTGATCTCGCGGATGGCCGTCACCGGCAGGCCCTCGCGCTCGCCCTCCATGCGGATCCGCTTCAGCGCCACCAGCTTCTTGGTGTACACGTGCACGGCCTTGAACACCTTGCCATAGGTCCCCGAGCCGATGACGGACCCATCGCCCGGCTTGCGGTAGTAGACCGACTCGGACGTCGCCAGCTCTTCCGGCAGCGTCGGCCGCGGCTTGGGCCGCCGCATGATCCGCTTGACGATGCGCACGCGCGATGGGCCATTGCCGTGGCCGCTGCCTCGTGTGTTGTTGTCGGTCCGAGCACGTGACGATGCCGGTTCTGTGGGCACGCCTCGTGGGAGATTCCGTTCTCGGCGGGTCCGATGGTCCATGTCTGGACGTGGCTGGAGTCGCAGCCGCGGCTCCGATTGATGTGGCTGGTGTGGCTGGTGTGGCTGATGCTCTGACGACTCTGACGGCAGCTGAGACGGCTCATCAGGCTGCCGAGGTCCCGAGGCATTAAACTTTTGCGCGATCTCTGCCTTGGGCGCTGCTACGGCCGTCTTGGACGAGGACTTGGACTTGAAGGCAAAGCTAAACTTGGACTGCGACCTGTCTCCCATGGGCGGCTGTCGACCGGGAGGCGGCATGGACGCGTCGTCGCCTCGGTCAGCCGGTCTCTCGGAGTCCTCGCCCTCCCCGGATATCATCTGGTCGCTGCCCGGACCGGGTCCATAGGGCGGTGGGTAGGCATGGTGCTGGCCCTGCTGGTTGTGGTAGTTGTGGTAGCCAGAGACATGGGTGTCGTGCATGCCTTGGGCGGCCGGGACTGCCTCGTCTCCGTCGTAGGCCGCAGGATCGATGCCCTGGGCTGCCCACTGGCCGTCAAAGTATCCGTCATTGCCTTCATAAGCGGCCGTGCTGTTTCGGCGTCCTGTCCGCGAGACCATGCTGTTGTTGCCGCGGATGCCGCCTCGAGAGGGCCCAGCAGGAGGTCCTGGAGGTCCTGGAGGTCCTGGAGGACCAGGGGGGCCAGGAGGGTGTGGTGGGTAGGGCGGGTAAGGGGCGTTGGGGTCGGCCGGCGGTCCATAGGCGGGCGACTGGTCCTGGTAGTAGGGAGAGGGTCCTTGAGAGGCGCTGGGTGGATAGCTTGCGTGTGAGTAGGGTGGGTAGGGTCTAGATAATTAGCCAGGCATTGGCACAGAGACGAGGACGACAAAACTTACAGAGGAGAGAACTGCTGGCTGGGTGCCCAGCCCTGGCTCTCGCCGTAGGGAGACCGGGGCGGTAGGGGAGAGTCGTGGTAGGACGTATTGGGAGTGGCGTGGTCAGACGTGTGAGGGACGGGAGGGTAGGGCTGGTGTGGTGGTGGATGCGATAGGTGCGATGGGTGTGGTTGTGGCTGCTGATACTGGCCGTACTGTGGACCGTAGCTGCCACTGCGGTGGTCGCCTGAACCTCTGCGGCCGTGTCCACGACCCGAACCGGAGCCGATGCCAGCGGCTCTGGCAGCCGTGTCGTAGTCCATGGAAAAAGAGTCCATGCCAGAGGAAGCAGACGCGCCAGACGTGTTCCGCCGGTGTGCCTTGGTCCGTGTCGTGGGCGGCTGCTCTAGGTCGGGGCGAGGAGGAGGGGATCTGGAATGGGAGTTGGCGGACGAGTAGCGGCGGCGGCCGTGGTGGGAGGGACGGCGTTTTGTGGGAGCAGAGATGGAGGTAGAGCGCGAGTGGGAGCGAGAGGGGGAGCGGGAGCGGGAGCGGGATCGAGAGGGAGAGTGTCGAGAGTGTCGAGAGTGTTGCGAGCGTTGCGAGCGTCGAGGCGAGCGCCCAGGGGAGCGCGAGTGTGAGGGAGAGCGTGAGAGAGAGGAGTGAAAAGACCGAGAGCGAGACCGAAGAGATCGAGGAGAGTGAGACCGAGAGCGGCTGCGTGGGCGTCCGCGCGGCTCGCCGAGAGGACAGAGGTTGGGGTTGTCGTCGTTGTCGCCGGGGTGGTTGTAGGGGTAGCTGTACTGACTGTTCTGGCCGTTCTGGCCGTTCTGGCCGTTCTGGCCGTTCTGGCTGTTCTTGCCGAGGCTGGCCTTGCCGTTCTTCTTGCCCTTGTTCTTGCCGGCGCTCTTGCCGTTGTAGGCCAGAGGAGCGTCGGACCAGCGAGGCGGCGAACGCGACCAGTCGCGTCGAGGCGGATGGCGCGAGCCGGTCGTGCTGCGGGCCTTTTTGGGGCGCGGTTCTCTAGGTTCTCTGGGTTCTCTAGGTTCTCGGGGCTCGCGGGCTCGTTCTCGTTCTCGCGGGGACCGCTGGCGGTAGTAGGGACTCGGGCTGCGGCTGCGGCTGTGGCTCCAGTCCCGTCTCGATCGCTTGGCCGCGCCGTCCTCGTCGTCGCGACCAGGACTCCGAGGCCGCTTGGCCGTTGCTTCTCTCGGCCGGTCCAGCGCCCGTCTCTCTCTGCGGTCCTTCCACTCTTTCTTTTGGGTGCGCGGCCGGTCAGTGTCGAGGTCCCCCGACTCGCGTCGGCTGTCGTGGTTCTCCAGAGTCTCGTGATTTTCCTGTTTTTCCTGCTTCTCGTGATTTTCGTGACTGTCGCGACGTCGTCCGCCGTCGTCTCGCTCGCGCCGTCGGCTGCGTCCCTCGGACTCGCGCCACTCCCGGTGCCGGCCGTGCTTGCTTCTCCGGCCGTCTCTCGACTCCCGTTTTCCCTTGCCCCTTTCGTCCTTGTCTCTCTCGTCTCGCTCTCGCTCGTCTCGACTGTCTGGCTGCGGCTGGCCGTCGGTCTCGCGTCGCCGGTGCGCCACCACGGAAGCTCGGGGCGAAGACACGGAGGCTGTGTTCGACGTCATGCCGCGGGCATCTCCCAAGGATTCAGAATCGACCAGCGTCTTGCCCGGATGGGTTGGCATTTCCTCATCCCGATGACGATGCAAGGTCAACGTGCCCATGACAGCACGAGAAAGAGGTGGGAGAGGAGGAGAGGGGAGGAGGAGGAGAGAGAGATGGAAAAGTACAAGGACCAAATGGATAAAGAGAAAGAAAAGAGAACGAGAGGGTCCTTTTTTTTGGTCTGCTCTTTCTCTTTGGTCCTTTTTTATTTATTTTTTTATTTATAATTTTATTTTTTTTTTCTGGGGAGGGGATGCTTGTTTCTAGTGCCAATTTTTCGATTGGTAAGTGGAATAGTGCCGATTAGGGGCTAGGAATACAGGGTTTCTACGGCTGGCTTGCGCGGAATTAGGGGCCTCTGCCCGCCCAGACACAGCGCTCTAACGACGCATCCCTTGAAAAATATAGTACATTAGGCCAACCTCTATTAGTCACGTGATTCGTTCCATATTGCAGATGAGATGATCACGGCAGAGTATCATGGAATATCAGATGTGATTATGGAATATCATTTTAAGATTGTTCTATTACCAAAAATAGAAAAATAAAAGGAAAAAGAAAAATATGAAAAAAAAAGGAAAAACAAGAACAAGACAGTAGCAAAATTAAATCAAAGTGCAAACTCACCTGACTCACCTACTCTCCACTCACCTTGTCAACAGAAATCAAAAAAACTTTTGCCGACACAGCCAGTTCCGGAACATTGTCAGCCCCTCCGACAGCAGCTCCCACTCGGCCTGCCGCTCCTGGCTCTGGACACGCTCCCGCACCGACGGCGGCGTATCCCTCAGCGCCAGCAGCTTCACATTGTCCACGTGAGTCGGGTCCTGGTTGAACTGGAACCAGCGCTGCTCCAGCCACATCTCGAGCTCCTCGAGCCCCTTCTGGACGACGGCCTTTTGCTTCTGCTGTATGGCTGTCAGTGGCGTCATCATGTTCGGCCCCGTCTTCAGCCACGGGTTGGCCCCGCCCGCCGTCTCGGGGATGAGCACCCGCAGCCACAGGATCAGCTCCTCGATCCACTTCTTGTTCTCTGCCGACACGTTGGGCTGGCACATCAGCAGCCAGTCGAGCAGCGTGCACATCCAGGCCTCGTGGTTCGTCTGGAACATGCGCACCAGCGACTGCTGCGTGCTGTTGGTCGACGCTGCCGGGGGCTGCGTGAAGATGGGCGCCTGGGCAGGCACCTGGGCGAACAGGCCTGGGACATGGGGGTGAGCAGCATAGGGGGGGTATGTGGCGGAGACGTTGATGGGTGCGTAGGGTGTGTGATAGGCATGGGGAGCGTGGGGTGCATGGGGTGCACGAGGTGCGTAGGGTGCGTAGGGTGCATAGGCATGGGATGCGTAGGGTGCATAGGGTGCATAGTGCGTGGACGTCGTGGATGTGGACGGGTCATAGAATGTAAAGGGCGTATAATATGGATAGGGCTTCGGGCCAACTGGCCGGCCTGTCCCCGTCTGCACAGATGGCCCAAACAGGGGATACGTACCTGGTGCATACTGGCTCGTTGTATACGGGCCCGTCGGAGCAGCGGGTGCAAGAGGAGGAGCAGCAGATGCAATGGGTACAGTCGGTACAGTCGGCACACTCGGCACATTCGGCACAGTGGGCACAGGCGGAGGCGGAGGAGGTGGAGGCGATGGACCAACCGGTCCAGCTGGCACAACCGGCACAACCGGCACAGCAGGGTGTGGAGGTGGAGGCATGACGGGCATTGGCAGTCCGTCGGGACCCAAGAGGCCCGTCATGGCCGTCACTCCGGCCGGTGGTGGCGTCTGGTTGCTCAGCTGATAGAGATATCGGACCACATTCGGGTCCTGAAGCAGCTCGGGGTTGTTCCGGTTGATCCACTGCATCAGGTCACTGGCGAGGTCGCCTTCTTTTGGCCGTCTCCACGCCCACTCGTCTTCGAGCCACTTCTCGAGGTGCTTGCGGCCCTCGCGCAGCATCTCCGTCTTCTGCTTCTTGTGCTTGCGGTCCTGCTCCTGCCGCACCCAGTCCTGGCAGTCCTGCAGCCTCTTCAGCCGGATCCGGTTCTGCTCCAGCTCGTCGCTGTCGTCTTCCATCTTCTCGAGCTGTTTCGGGTCTTGCTTGTTGAGCCACTCGTTCGTCCAGTCCTGGAGTTCTCGCATGGTCTGTTGGATGCCGTCATGGTAGTTCACTGCAGGGTCATGGCCAGTGCCAAAGCTTCTCTTCTTACCTCTAGGGGCTGCGGTGTTGTTGTTATTCCAGATACTGTTGTTGTTATTCCAGTTGCCATTAATGTTCCCATTAATGTTGCCATTGCCGTTCCAGTTGCCATTTCCCCGGATGTAGCCGTTGTTCTGGTTATTAATCTGGTTATTGTTCCGATTATTCTGATTATTATTCTGATTATTATTCTGGTTGTTCTGGTTGTTTTGGTTGTTCTTGTTTCCATTTCGGTTGTTCCGGTTTCCGTTTCGGTCTCGGTTTCCGTTGTTATTCTGGTTCCCATTACCATTGTTATTCCAGTTACCATTCTGGTTCCCATTACCATTGTTATTCCAGTTATCACGGCCTCTATCACCGTTCTGATTCCCGTTGCCATTCTGGCCACCACTGGCTCTTGATTTGCCCGACATGTCTAAATATCAAAGATGGATGAAATCAACTTAGCTTGAATTTGAATTTGGAGCTTGCGTCTCGTCTTGTTAGTAAATAGTGTTGTAATGCTTGTTTGTGTTGCTTGATGGAATTGTGCAAAGAGTGCTTATGAGCGGACAGAGGGCCTCTTATGTATCCTAAAGAGGCCAGTCTATCAGACTTGAGCCCCCGGACAAGACCTTTGTCACAAAGAGCTTTTTTCCAGGCGAGAAAGCCCATTGTGTATTGTATTCTTTTGTATTCTGTTGTGTGCTGCTTTCCTCTCCTTTCTTCATTCATGGCTCTGCTCTTTTTTCATGAAAGAGCAATGACAAAGTCTGCCTGAAAAAAGGTATGCCTAGACAAGGACGAAGAGGAGCGAGAAAATAGAGGTCGCCTTCAAAGAGCGATTGTTTCCAAAGATGTCTGGAACAATGAAATGGTGATTTTCGGTAGTCTTTTTTTTCCATCAGCAGAATGGCTGCCGTTCCAGGCACAGCCGCCTAGTGAGACATTGATTTCGCTCATCTCGTCTTCTAGTAGGCTCTTTTTCAATTTTGCTTTTTCCCTTTCTCTTCCCATTCTCTTCCCTTCCTTTTTCTTCTTCCTCTTCCTCTTTCTTGCTCCTCCTCCCCTTTTTCCTCTTCTCCTCATGCACAATGACGCAACATGGGGGAAGCGCAAGCTGTCAGCGATCATGTGGTCTCCCTGGCGCGATCTAGCCTCCACTCCTTGTGTCAGAATGCGGTGGAAGAAATCTGGGGTTTGACCTGGTCGGAATGGCCGCGGAGGGGCGGCTGGACTCTTTAGCAGCTCTAGTTCAAGACAGCTGCAGTAATGACAGGTCTGGTGACGGGACAACGATCCATGGCATGTCGTCTGTCATTCTTGTCTTCTTTTTTCGTCGTCTTCCCTTTTCTTTTCTTTTTCTTTTCTCTCTTTTCTCTTCTCTTCTTTCGTCTTCGTCTTCAATTCGTCTCTTGTCGCTCCTGTCAACTTGTAAATCAGAATCGTTGTCGTCAATTGCCGTCAATTGTCGTCAGTTGTACGAGTACTCCGTAGTCAATTGTAGTCGATTGTAGGCTTATCTTCCTCTTCGTACTCCCGCAAACAGCGCACTTGGCTGGCATGTGCCCCATGTGCCAGGTGCTTGCTTGGGTGCTTGGACCACACCACTTTCCACCGGCGCCATTTGGTGTCATGCAAATGCGGTCGTTTTGGACGTCTGCTTTTCCCGCTCGCTCCTTCCCTAGCTCGCTCCTCCGGACACTTTTCCTGTCTGCTGTCTGCTGTCTGCTTTTTTTTTTTGACTTCTTTTTTGACTTCTTTTTTGCTGGTCTCCTGTTTTCTCCCCTGTTCTCTCTCCTGCTCTTGCATTCTTCCTCCTTCTCCGTCGTTCCTTCCCATCTGTCACTCCTCCAGAATTAGCCGCCCTCTACTCCATTCCTGCCCCAAAGTACGTACTTTCTTGTACGCCGCAGTCCTCTCCGTCTTCGCTCCGACCAACCGGTGACACATACGAGGACTCAGTCCTCTCTACTCTGTACTCAGTACGCAGTAGCTCGCAGCTTTCCCCTGGCGAACCGGCGAACCAGCGACAGCAGACAACTCGGTCAATCTCACTAGGCTTAAAACAACACCAACAGCACCAAAGCAAAAAAAAAAAAAAAAAAAAAAAAGCAAGGGACAGAAAAAGTCGGTTGCTCCTGCTCTCTTTGTTTTATTTTTCTCTCTTTTTTTTTTCCTTTTCCTTTTTCTTCTTCTTCTCCTCTCGTTCCTTCCTCCTCTCGCCACCCAGCTCCTGCCGTTGTTGATATTGCTTCTGCTTAGTGCCGAGCACCGTGCTTTTTCCTGTTTTTTTTTTTTTTACTTTTCTCTCCTTTTCTTCCGTCTCGTTTCCCCTCTTTCCGGGGACCGGTCGCCTACTTAAACTCCGCTAGCTGCTCGACTCCAAGTTTCTTCCCCAGTCTTTCAAGCTCTAGCTCAGCTTCACTCTAGCTTCTCCTCTCTTCCTTTTTTCACTCTTCCCCTCTTCCTCTCTCTTCCTCTCTTCTCTCTCGTCCCCTGCCTCTCTTCTTTCTCTCTACTCCTCTTCCCCCCTCCCCCTCTCCTGCCCTTTTTGCATAGCGTCTTTTGGTTCAACATGGCAGACGGCGAGCGCTCACAACGAGAGGTCAAGAACCACTTCCTCTTTGAAATAGCTACAGAGGTGGCCCATCGAGGTATGTTTTCTTTTTTTGGTGTCCTGCTCCCGACGCACCTGGCTGACTCTTGCAGTGGGAGGCATCTACTCTGTCATCAAGTCGAAAGCCCCCGTCACCACCGCCGAATATGGAGACAGATACACTCTGATTGGTCCTCTGCACCATGAGTCGGTATGTCAGGAGAAGGAGGGGAAGGAGAAGGAGGAAGAAACGGAGAAGGAAGAAGAGCAAGAGACTAACTGGACAGGCTGCTGTCGAGGTCGAGGAGCTCGAGCCTACGAATCTCGAGATCGCCGCCACCATTCAGTCCATGCGAGATCGCGGCATCGGCATACTATATGGCCGCTGGCTGATCGAGGGCGCGCCAAGAGTCCTGCTGATCGACACCAAGACGGCCTATGGCTTTCTCGACGAGTGGAAGGCTGATTTGTGGAATGTCGCCTCCATTCCTTCGCCTCCCAGCGACGACGAGACAAACGAGGCCATTGTCTTTGGCTACCTTGTCGCCTGGTTCCTCGGAGAGGTTCGTTTTTGTGTCATTTGTCTATTTCGTCTTTTTTTCTTTTTTTGGTCTTTTTCTCGTTTTTCCCCTTCCTGCTCTCCAGGCTGACCTTTTAGTTTGTCTGTCACGAAAAGAAAAAGGCCGTCATTGCCCACTTTCACGAGTGGCTAGCAGGTGTCGGCCTGCCATTGGCCAAGAAGCGGCGCATTGACGTCACCACCATTTTCACGACCCACGCCACCCTCCTTGGCCGATACCTCTGCGCCGGCTCCGTCGACTTTTACAACAACCTGCAGTACTTTGACGTCGACGAAGAGGCCGGCAAGCGCGGCATCTACCACCGCTACTGCATCGAGCGGGCCGCCGCCCATTCGGCCGACGTCTTCACCACCGTCTCCCACATCACCGCCTACGAGAGCGAGCACCTGCTCAAGCGCAAGCCCGACGGCGTCCTGCCCAATGGCCTCAACGTCACAAAGTTCTCGGCCATGCACGAGTTCCAAAACCTGCACCAGCACAGCAAGGAAAAGATTCACGATTTCGTCCGCGGCCACTTTTACGGCCACTACGACATTGAGCCCGAGAACACGCTCTACTTTTTCACGGCCGGCCGCTACGAGTTCCGCAACAAGGGCGTCGACATGTTCATCGAGTCCCTCGCCCGCCTCAACCACCGCCTCAAGTCGGCCGGCAGCAAGATGACCGTCGTCGCCTTTATCATCATGCCCGCCCAGACACACTCGCTGACCGTCGAGGCCCTCCGTGGACAGGCCGTCGTCAAGTCGCTGCGGGACACGGTCGACATTATTGAAAAGAGCATTGGCCGCCGCGTCTTTGAGCGCTCCCTCAAGTGGCACGAGGGCGACCCCATGCCCGACGAGAAGGAGCTCATTACGAGCCAGGACCGTGTGCTGCTTCGCCGCCGCCTCTTTGCCATGAAGCGCCACGGACTGCCGCCCATTGTGACGCACAACATGGTCAACGACCAGGAGGACCCGATCCTCAACCAGATCCGGCGCGTGCAGCTCTTCAACCACCCGTCGGACCGCGTCAAGGTCGTCTTCCACCCCGAGTTCCTCAGCTCGGCCAACCCCGTGCTGCCCATGGACTATGACGACTTTGTGCGCGGCACACACCTGGGTGTATTCTCTTCCTACTATGAGCCGTGGGGCTACACGCCAGCAGAGTGCACGGTCATGGGCGTGCCCAGCATCACGACGAACCTGTCGGGCTTTGGCTGCTACATGGAGGAGCTTATTGAGAACTCGAGCGACTACGGCATCTACATTATCGACCGCCGCACCAAGGGCGTTGACGACTCGGTCAATCAGCTGGCCTCGGTCATGTTTGACTTTTGCCAAAAGAGCCGCCGCCAGCGCATCAACCAGCGGAACCGCACGGAGCGGCTGAGTGACCTGCTCGACTGGAAGCGCATGGGTCTCGAGTATGTCAAGGCCCGGCAGCTCGCTCTGCGACGGGCCTACCCGTCATCCTTTTCGGGCGAGGACGACGAGGACTACATTCCGGGCGTGGAGCAGAAGATTTCCCGACCCTTTTCGGTGCCTGGGTCTCCACGTGACCGCACGGGTATGATGACGCCGGGAGACTTTGCCAGTCTGCAAGAGGGACGGGAGGGATTGAGCACGGAGGATTACGTGGCGTGGAAGCTACCGTGAGTTTTTTTTTTTTTCCCCTTTTTCCTTTCTCCTTCTATTCTTTCGTTTAGCTGACCAAAACAGAGAAGAAGAAGATCCGGATGAGTACCCTTTTCCGCTGACGCTCAAGACGAAGCTATCGGGTGCGGCCAGTCCACTGGACAGTGTGCAGCTCAATGGGAAATGAGGGAGGACAGTGGAAAGGTGGTTGGGCGGATGGGAGGCAGAGATGAAAGAATACATTTGCTGTATATAAGCATCCATCGACGTGCCTTTTAGGGGTAGTGTAATAGTTTTTTTTGGTAAGAAATCATATTAATGGCAAGTCTTGGGGGCGAATGCCAGTCTATTTTGGGGACTTTTGGGTACTCGTACGTACTGGAGACTGCTTGGCAACGTGCTTGAGCTCGACAGGAACACGGCATTGGACCAGTCGCTGCTTGGTTTGATAGTGGCCGCATGGGAGCTGCATGAGAGCTGCATGTGCTACTCTGTACAAGCACGAGCCGTCTCGACAGGTGTGCATCCCATTTATATATATTGTATAGATTATATAGATTATATATATATTCACATACATTGTCGTTCTGGGAAGCGGAGAACTGCATGCCGGCTCGCTTAGAGAGCCGCAGGAACCAAATCCCGGGCCGAGTGAGGGGATGGCCACAGAGCATACTCGTAGAAAACACAAACACCGTCCCGTCGAGGCCGCAGAAGAGGCCATCTGTGCATGGAAGAGGTCACCTTGTTGTCTCTGGTGAGCCGTTGCTGTTTCAGGGCTGTATCGACAAGATGCCATGAGCTCACTCGATGAGGTGGACTTGTCCGTGCCACCGCTGTCCTGTGTCTATCCCCACAGACGGATTGCTCTGTACTCGTCGACTGTATTTGTGCAAGTACATATACTCCGACTCGTACGGAGTGCTCTCATGAGCAGAGATCTCCGCTTGTTTCTTGTTGTTCCTGGACCCGCAATTCTTACCTCTGCAAGTCTTGGCGCCCCCTCCTGCCGCGCACTAAAACAGCATCGGCGTTTGGACGCACAGTCCTACGCGTGACGCACGACTGGCTACGTACGAGTACGGAGTACTGTACTTTTGTGAACACCTAACAGGACTCGTCCAGTTGGCCACCAACAGAGCTGGAAATTGGTCGACCTGGTCAACCCCTGACTTTCCCCCATTCTGTCTGCTGTCAAGAGGTCAAGAGAGGACAAAGAGGAAAGCAGGGGAAAAATACAAAAGGACAAAAAAGGACAAAAACAGGCATAAAAAGAATGGGCTAAGACGAAGACAGCCAGACAAGACAGAAGAATAGGATGAAGGAAAATGGGTAGTGAGAAACCGCATCTCGAAACCGCCCCACGTCCTTCCTTTTTCGTGCTTAACCTGTAGAGAACTACTCCAGTACTTGTAGAAAGAGAAAAGTGAAAAAGCAAGAGACAAAAGAATAGACAAAAGTACAGACACAAGAACAGACACAAGAACAGACACAACCAGCACAACAAGAACACAGCGGTGGACTCTCCCTAGCACAACCCTCAGCCCCCGCGCGTGCGGTGTGACCTGCTGCGTGCCTGCATGTTCCAACGGAAAAGCGGCAGCCAACCAAAATCGCGCCAAAGAAAAAAAGAGACAGGGCTTACGAGGGATCGGCTCTCTTTCCCTGGTCGCGACCCCAGCTCCGCTCTCTGAGCGTCTCCTTGTACCCTTGTTTGCTCAGCGATCATCTTCATCTGCCATCCTACGTGATTGTATTTCCTGTATTTTCTCTCATTTTTCCATTTCCCAGCTCTTGATCGCCTGTCGAACCGGCCAATGAGAGATTCTCCTGTTCTAAGAGTCCCTTCCGTTTCTGTCCTTCTTACCTGTCAGTCGCTCTTCCCTATTGAACGCGCCTCTGCGTTTCGTTCCTTCCCTGCTTACTCGTACTCGTACTGCGTACTCCTTGGCTCCTTCCCTCTTTTCGTCTTTCCCTCTTTCCTGTTTCTCTTTCCTCCCCTCTTTTCTCTCCCCTCTTTCCTCCCCTCATTCCTTCTTTCCCATCTTCTCCCTCTCTCCCTCTCTTCTCATTCCCCTCATCCCTTTTCTCTCTTCCTCTCCTCACCCGCTGACGCCCTGGCTCTGCTTATATAGCCCGCCTCGTCCCATCCAGCACTGGAGCGTCTCCTCTTTCGTCTCTATTCCCTCCGCCATGAAGATCTCCCTGACCAAACTCTTTCGCCGCGACAAGCACAAGGTGGCCGACGCCCACGACTTTTCCGACGATTTTCACGACAGGCGCTATGCCGGCTTCCACAGCCCGACCGAGCCGGATCTGGTTGCCAGTGCCCGGCTCGGCGTCCCCGGCGTTCCTGGCATTCCCGGCATTCCCGGCGACGCCCTAAGTCAGACCCGCAGCCGGAGCCGAAGCCGGAGCCACGGCCATCGCACCTTTAAGAGCCTCGGCAGTGGAAACAACCAAAGCAGCAGCCACACCAATCACGGCCACGGCAAGACGGGTTTCCCGCTCTACCAGCGCCGCCGCAGCTCATCTGCCTCTGCCTTTGCCTCCTCGGTTGGGCTGCGGCCCTCGCCCTCGCCGCCACACGGCGCTCCTGCCCACGCCCTGCTGCTCCTTCCTGACGCCGTTCTCGGCCGCATCTTTGGCTATGTCTGTCCGCACGCCCTCGATCACACGTACGAAAAGTGCGAGGAGTCGAGCTTTGACAATGCCTGCATGCTCTGTGACATGCGGGACCTGGCCCACTGCGCCCAAGTCTGCCGTCGCTGGCGGCCAGCTGCCGAGACACTCTTGTACGTGAGAGGAGGAGAAGAAGAAGGGAAAAGGAAAAAAAGAAGAGAGAAGAAAGAAGAAAGAAAACAGACTGACAGTCAGATACTCGAGCATCCGCATCGACGCCGTGCACTACTGCGAACGCGAGGCCTTGCTGTCTGACCGCCGCAAGCGCCGCTCCTTTTTTGACCGCAACGCCGAGCCCGAAGACACCGCCGACGCCCGCCTCAAGCTCCTCTGCCGCACCCTCCGCGGCGACGTCTCCGGCCGCCTCGGCTCCCACCTGCAGTTCCTCAAGATCCCCTACATGCTGCGCGAGTCCAAGCACGCCGACATTGCCCGCACTGTCTCCGTCCTGCCCAACCTCCGCTACGTCGACCTGCCCGAGGGCCTCTTTATGGACGATCCCGTCTACCTCACCCTCAAAGTCGAGATCCAGGCGCGCTGTCCTGACCTCCGCAAGATGACCTACATGGCCGGCGCCGAGCGCAGCCTCCACGCCCTCGCCACCGGCACCGTCTGGTCCAACCTCGAGGTCCTCGACCTCGTCCGCATCGGCATGGACCCCGCCACCTTTCGCCACATCCTCAGCGCCCTGCCCAACCTGCGTGCTCTCAAGGTCACAGAATCCGCGGCCGGTCCCCACGCCTTCTCCGACGACGTCCTCTCGTCCGCCTCCGCCTCCGCCTTTTCTCACGACGCCCTCGACGCCAATGGCTTCCACACGGTCCAGCACGCCAGCCCCTTTTCTGCCCTGCCCGACATCCCGGCCCTCGAAGAACTCGTCCTCACCGACACTGCCCGCATCACCGCCGCCGGCCTCCTGGACTACCTCGCTCGCCCCGACGCCTGTGCCGCCCTCAAGGTGCTCACCCTTACCGGCACCGGCGTCAAGCCGTGGCACCTCCAGGACATTTTCAGCCGCGCCACCGCACTGCGCCACCTTACCATCATCGACAAGGTCTCGGCTGCTCTGCCGACCGCCGCCGGCACCAAGAACATCCCGCCTCTCTCGTCCACCTCTCTGTCGACGCTCAACTACGAGATCAAGGCCGACGACAATGTCGGGCCCTACGCCGACGTCACGCGCTCCTACTACAACTACCTCTCTGGCTCCATCCTGTCGGGCGGCCTGCCCCATCTGCGGGCCGTCTACGTCTGTGACGCTCAGTTTCCCGAGTCTCTGCTCATGGGCTGTGCCCTCCCACCGCCGCCCTGTGGTCTTTTTGGTGGCGGTGGTGGTGGTGCTGCTGCTGGCAGCCCAGGGACCAATCGGCCGTCGTCCTCTGGCTCTCTCGTCTCGTCGCCGCGCGCCTCCGTCATGTCCGGCATGAGCGGCGACAGTCTGAGCAACCTCGCCCTCTTGCCGCATGCCCCTGCCAGCATGCTCAGCCCTCCACACACACCCGGCAGGCGGCAGCCGTCGGGGGGGACGATGCCCATGCCCATTGCGCAGGCCCCCGTCCAAGCTCACCGGCAGTCCAACCCGTTTATGAGCCCTCAATCGCCCTTTCGACCCAAGGATTCCGATGCCTTTCCCTCGTCTCCGTCGTCCTCCATCTATCCGTCCACGCCACCGCCGAAGCCGTGGGTCCAGGGTCACGGTAACAACAACAATAGCCTCGGCAACATTGGTGGCAACGGCAATAACAGCAGCAACCCCCGTTTCAGCAGCAACAACCCCTTTGCCGGCCTCATCTCGCCGCAGCAGATGCGGACGCTCGAGGTCTTTACTAAGGGCGACGACGACCTCGACTGGAGCTCTATCGTGGTCGACGGCGGCGGCGGCGATGTTTTTGGCATGGGTGGCAGCAAGCAGAGCAGCTCGGAGCGGCCCACTAGCAGTTATGGCCTGGGAGCCGAGCTCGGCGCCGGCGCTGGCGCACGCAAGAGTGTTCTCGTGACCACGGGTGGCGGCAACTTCTTGGCCGTGCCTCCGCCAGCCCTCGAGGGCAGCCGACACTCGCGCATGGGCAGCGGGCAGAGCGCCGATCTGTGGCCGCGGCCGATGAGCAGCGCAGGCGAGCGGAGACGGGAGCAGCGGGACCTCTGGCGGTGATTTTTGTTTTTTCTTTCTTTTTCTTTTATCCTTTTTTTGTCACATCTTTCTCCCACAGTCGGGCTTGCCCGAGGTTTGGTCTGACTGGAACAGATGCGGGAGTACGTGTGCGGCACGAGAATATAGTCGTGCTTTGTCTTTTTCTTTTTCCATCTGGCACTATTTTGTGTAACCATTTCTGGTGAAAAAGTTTGGGTTCTCCTGGGTTCTGTTGTATTCATACATTTTACATGCATACGCCAACGATAGATTTGAATAACGATCATTTTACAGGGGGTGGACAGCAGTGGCATGAGAGGACAACCCCGACAACCACGGGCCAAGATTCCCAAGGTCCGGTGTGACTACTAGAGTCAGACAGTCGCCACGGTCACGGCAAGATGCCAGTGCCGTGTCACGACAGGCTTTGTTTACCCCAAGTGTTTTCGGAGCGCTCTAGATGGGGAATCCGTCTATTTCTTTTCTTTTCTTTTTCTTTTTTCTTTTTCTTCTTTCCTTTGCCTCTGGTCAGCTGTGCACGTCAGCCGGCGTCGCCAGCTGATCTGTCGTGTATGACGCAGGGGAAGGCGGGAGTGAGAGGGTGAGCGGGCGAGAGTGGGAGCACACAGGGGGGGCACAAGACGTTTCTTGTCTCTTTTTTTCCTTGTTTCGATAGTTCAGTCTCGTCTCTTCTTGCCGTTTCGTCCTTGCTTGCCAACAACGGCGAAAGGAGCCACGGCGAGGGCGGCGGCGGCGGGCCAGAGGCAAGGGCGAAAAGGGACGGCACAGTGCCAGCACAGTCTGACGAGACCGTGGACGTTTGTCCTTTCTCTCTCTTCTCTCCTCTCTCTCTCTCTCCTCTCACTCTCTCGTACGCGTGGCAAGGCCGCATGACTTGCAGACGGCTAGCCAGACGGATAGCCAGAAATGAAACCTAGCTCGTTCAGCTCTCTCCTCCGTACTCGCTACTCTCTTTTTATTGGCCAGGCCTGTTTCTTTGTTGTTTCTCCTTCTCGGTCGGACCAGCGTCTCTCCATCGGCCGCCCGTCCATAAGATCGACGGTATGACATGGTAGGAGTAGAGTGCTTACAGGGAGGACACGACGGGCGTAGTCATACTCCGTACAGCACGAGTGTTTCTGTTATAGTGTGCGAGGCAGCATTATACGAGCACGACGGTCCAGCTTCTTCCTGGCAAAGAGTTTAAGCTTGGGGCAACCGTTTCCTGGTTCTTTACTGGTACAGCCAACGGGATGTCAGGGGTACGAAACCTGTACTTTTCTTTTTCTTTTTTTTTCTTTCAACTCTCTTTTTCTTTTTTTACGTTCTTCCCTCAGCTCTCACCAGGAATTCAGATATTGTTTACTCGTACTACTCCGTACGCACCCGCGTACTTTTTCCATCCCTTGTTGCCCAGAGGTGCATTCCTCTTCCTACGCAGACCAGTAGTAGTACTCCGTAGTATTGGTAGGATTCCTCGTTTTTCTTCCTGCCGTGGCACAGGCTATGAAAATAGTAGCAGAGGAGGGGCCAAGGAGGCCAAGGAAGCCAAAGAAGCCAAGGAAGAATCCGTACGAGTAGCGCTGTAAAGAGAAGCCCCCCCGAGTGCCATTCGACGCAGAAGAGAAATAGAACCGAATGGAGAATGGAGAAGAATGGAGCGAGCAGAGGGGGACAGGACGGAGATCCTGACTAGGGAGGACTGGGACGCGTGCCTCTCATGCCTGCGCGTCCTCTAGCGCATCCGCATCCTTCCAGCAGAGACAGACGTCACTTTGATGCTCTCCCTGCCTCCGGAGAGAGGAGGGGCAGAAAAGGGAGAGAGACAGAGGGAGAGAGAGATGGGATGCAAGGAGGGCAGATCCATGGCATTCCAGTCTGGTCTTGCCCTTGCGAGTACGACTACGAGTATACGTACGAGTACAACTCTGTATATAGGACGGGTGAGCCGTAAGGAACCTGTTCCGAGAGGAACGGGAGCGGAGCCTGTTTCTCATCTGTACTCTACTCTCTGACCAGAGAGAGTGAGAGAGACAGAGAGAGAGCGTCGTATGGGACCCTGGATGCAAGGGTAGCAGACGGCAGTGCACTGCTCCGTAATTCCCAGTGGTAAGCGAACCCCTGGTGAGGCAGGACTCTCTCGCATGCACGCACTTTACGGAGTCCTCTCTGCCTTGCCGTGGTCAAACAGTAGTATGTACATTGTACATTGGAGGACGTTCTCCCTGTCCTTGCGTAGAGTACCTCTTTCCCCACGCCTTGCCATTGGTCTGATCGGCTGCAGGGGTGTGTGTATACGTATAGTCTGTATAGTATGCCAGAATTTTACTATGTAATGCATGCACGCGCGCGGGCGTCCCAATGATTAGACTGGCCATTCAAAACGGCACATGTTGTTTCAAAACGATGGTCTGAAAAAGAGGGAAAAGAGGAAAAAGAGGAAAAAGAAGACAAAAAAGAAGAGGAGAAAAAGAAAAAGAAAAAGGAAAAAAAAAAAGAAAAAGAAACAAAAAAAAGAAAAGAGCAGACTTGAGCCCATTCAGCTTTATGCAAAAAATAGCCAAACAGCTGGATCCTACACGATCCTACATGATCCTCTTCCATAGGGGCTCTCCAGACTCCAAGCCCCCCAGACTTGAGACTTTTTACAGTCTACCATGTACCGTCTATATCAGTCTTTCACAAGAGGACATATCTCCTACACAGGAGACAGCTGCCCTCTCCTTCCCTCTGCAGAGGCAGCGGTGCAGTGCATGCAGCCCTTGGCCTAGCATCCTGCTGCTCTGGTTGGTCAGACACGGGCAGGCTTAGCCAAGGTGGGTGGAGGCGCGGAGGCGTGGAGGGCCGGCCTGCGATCTGATAGGCTTGGATGACAAACAAGTCTCCTAGCGTCCGAAACAGGCTAGCGCAGGAGTGAACGGTACTGGGAGAATGTTACTACTACTATTATGTATATAGCGTGCAAGTGGAGAACACTAGGCGATCCTGCTGGCTCGAACGAATCATTTCGTAAACAGGAGGGCTGGGCGATCCAGCCTAAAATAGATATTTTTTCTTGGTCGTTTCTCTCTCATTTTTTTGGTCGTGTCGATATCGACTCTGTACGTATACTCCTCCTTCTACCCTTCTACCGAGTACTCTACGGCTTTATGCCGTAAAGTTCTAGACACCTTGTTTCACTGCCGTCCATCTTTCGCAAGTCCTACATGGTAGTTTGATGCGTGAACAGGATTTGCTCTCTCGCCTGTCCGCCTCCCCATTTTACATTGTATGGATATCTCGTATACGAGTACATAGTATGTATTGTACGGGGAGGCGGTGACTCTCTGTTTTCGGCGTACGAGCTCAGCGAAAATGGAACTAGTAAAATGGAAATATGGAATAAAAAGAACAAAAAACAAGACCGGCGCAGCTACACATGCGGACTGGCCGCTAGGAATGTCCAGGAAAGGCTGCTGGTACCGCTGGAGAAGACGACTAGAGCCGACTAGAGAGGAAAAAATTGGTGGGCTGGTCCAGTCTCCCGCCTGACAAGTGTACCTTTTTCGTCTCTTTTACTCTTTTCTTTTTGTCTTCTTTCTCTTCTCTCTCTCCTCGTCTTTTCTCTCCTCGCCCCCAGCCACCGTTGACCATTGGGTTAGACTATTGGCAGGTGTCGTCTTATCGTCGAGATGGTCAGCTGAGAGAGAGACCAAGCAAAAAATAAAAAATAAAAATAAACATAAAAGTCAAAAAAAGTACGAGTGCTGGTCAGAGGGGCTGTGTGATCTGACCAGCAGTATGTCCCTCTTTGCCTCTGCCAGAATGGAGAATGGAGTCATGGAGATAAAAAGTCCAGAAGAGTGCTGCGTGCAGAGTACGTAATACGGCCTGTGCGACTGGCTGCTCGTACGAGATTCGTACTGTGCTTGCACTACGAGAAGGCAGACTAGTCTTTTTTCCTTTTTTTTTTTTTTTTACCAGCGGAGAGCGGACAGTCGCCGCTTTCGAACATGTTCGGGTCAGGAATGCTGACTGTGGCAGCTGAGAGCGAATGAGAACGGAAGGAAAAAAAGAGACACGGTCTAGGACGTGGTTTTTGCTTTCGGCTGCCGTCTCTTTTATGCCGCACAGCTCGTACATTTCGTCGTAGGACATACGAGTAGTACGTACGTATTATAGTCTTTCCAGTTATGCCCGGTCTGCTGCAGTCGTCTCCACTGGGCAACGTAAGAAGAAGCATTCCCAAACCGAGCTCCGCTGCCGCACAGCGCAGAGGACCGTCTCTGCTCCGGCCTCTCTCTCTCTCTGTCTCCGCGGCTGTGCAGAGCAAGCTGTACTGCTGTACTGCTGTACTGCTGTACTGCTGTACTACTGTACTACTGTATACTGTGTATGCATGCAGGCCGTACTTGTCTTCGTACACTGAGAGGGAGCCCTTGACCGCCAACTGACCCGTCCAGAGTACGAGGAGTCCAACGTTGAGAAAGAAACAAAGCAGGCTAGGACGCTACCGGTATGCAGGGTGTGCCTGCTCTGGAGGAGAGGTGAGGGGTGTCTCTAGCAGGTTTGAGGAGTGTGTGGGTGTGGGAAGGATCGAAAGAGGGGCGGGCGCGAAGGAGAAAGAGGGGGGGCTATCCATATACATGCGAGTAGTATCTGCTACTGCGTATCTACTGCCATCAGAGAGGCAAGAACAAGAGAGCCACGAGTACAAGCGTAATAGGGTGTACCTACGCAGCACGGCGTATATTTTCCAGGAAGGAACGGGTTGTGGTCGCGCCTTCCCTCGTGGACTGCATGGACCAACCCGGGCTCGTTAAAGATTGCTCCTTCCCCCTCCGTCTTCTTCCTGCCTCTCCTTCCTGCCTCTTTGCCTTTTTTTCCCCTTCTTGCTTTACTGCCTTTCTCCTGCCTCTCTTATCGGCTTCCTGCCTCTTCTCTCTTCTCTTCTGGCTGCTCTGGCATTCGGCCTTGGGCCTTTTTTCTCCCCCTCTCTTGTTTACTTTTTCAGACTACCGCTTGTTTACATTCATCTCTTCTTGCCTCTGCTGTAGATCGGCATTTTTACCCTTTTTTTTACATTCTTCTTTGGGACTCTCGTCTTCCAAGACCAGCCACTGGAAAAGAAAGACGAAGAAAAACGAGAAACGAAAAAAAAAAACGAGATCGAAACAAAGACGTTGAGACACTGCTGCCAATATTCACAGCCCGTATAGAGTGGACAAAGGGACAACCGACCTCTCTTCGACTTGCCTCTTTTGCTGTGTAAGCGAGTCCCAGAGACTTTGTCTTTTTTCCATCCATCTCTCTTCTCTCTTCTCTCCTCTTCTTTTCAGTCTCTTGCACTCTCTTCTCAGAGTCTCCTGTCTTTTCTCTCTTTCTCTCTTTTTCAGTCTTCACTTCTCAGACTGTCTTTCTCCGTTTCTCAGTGTCTCTCACACCTCCCTCGCCCTCTCTCCTCACTTTGTCCTCTCCGAGTCTGCCTCTGTTTTTTCAGTCCTCACTTGCAGAGCACAGAGACACTCTGAGACAGATACCACTCGCAGCATATCTTCTCTCAGACGACCAGCCCACTCCCAACTCGTGCACTCACTCACTCTCGCTCACTCTTGCTCACTCGCCCACCCACTCGCCCACTCACCCACTCATCCACTCGTACTCACACTCCCCCCCCTCCCTCTCTCGCCCTCTCACCCTCTCCCATCTCATATCCCGTCTCTCCGCCACCCCGTCACCATGTCCCTCTCCCCAACCTTGTCTCTCGACGACGTCGGTGCAGTCTATATCACCACCCTCGACCCAGACACCTCCAAGACGCCCGCCAGCAAGACTGCCCCCTCTGCCCAGCAACAGACTCGGGCAACCTCGGCAGACGGCCAACAAAACCAGACGAGCCAGTCCAACCTCGCCAACGGCCCTCTCCCCTCCTCCTTTTTTCACGACACCACTCCCCAGACGCAAAACGCCAACTCTCTGAACTTCAACTCCAAAAACCCTCAAAACTCAAAATCAAAGAGCCTGCATCCCGAGAACCAGACCGACGGCCCTCTCGCGCCTCCTCTCCCCCAACGCAACACCCTCCGCCGCTCTCGCCGCTCCCAGCAGCTCATCGACGGCCGCGCCCTCGGCCTGCACGCCTCCGCCCCAACAGCCACCACCGTCGTGGTCATGAGCGCTGCCGTCAACAAGGCCGCCCTGGCCGACTCTCTGCCCACGCCCCACGACATGTACCTCTCCTCTGAGGAGGACGCCTCCTCGCTCGACGACCTGTCCGACTTTGACGACATGGACAATGACCCGGTCGGTGACGACCACGAGGACCTCGAGAACCTCGAGAACCTCGAAAACCAAGAGGACACAGACGACTGCGCCGCCTACGAGCTCGCCGTTGCTCGCAAGCACCAGCAGCAGAAGCACGGCCGCCTCTCCACCACCTCGTCCCACTACGTCTCGTGCGACAGCTTCGCCGCCCCCGAGTCCTCGGACTCGTCCATCATGCCGCGCTCCTCTAGCGAATCCTCGACGGCCGCCGTCTCTGCCTCTTCCGCCTCGTCCTTTTCTGCTTCCCCCGCGAAGCAGCACCAGAGCCAACAGCAGAATCAGCAGCACCGCCGCCGCCACAGCCACGACACCGCCCGCGTTGTCTCTGTCGTCTTCTCGGGCAAGCCCTCTCTCATTGACCTGGCCTCTGAGCGGGAAGCCCGCCGCCGCAGCTCCACCGAGACCGCGCCCCAGGTGCACTCCTCTGCCGTCTCCGCCATGTCGGCGTCCTCTGTCGAGGCTCCCTCTACCCACTCGGCCCCGTCCATCGACTCGGCCTACAGCACCCCCGACGAGATGCCACCGCGGCCGTCGACGTCTACAACACGCAGCACCCTAGAGGACGTCCAGGAAGACGCCCCAGATGTCGAGGACTCCCAGGATACTTTGCAGGTGCAGGAGACAAGCAGGACAACCACCCCGGCAGAGTCGTTGACAGAGGAGCCCTCTACAGCAGCACGCGTCACCACGTCGTCTTCTGCCTCTCTTGCTTCTCCTGCTTCAGCTTCTTCCGCCTCCCTTGCCTCTCCTGCCTCCCCTGCCTCACCCGCCTCTTTTGCCTCTTCGCCTTCGTTCCTGTCCTCCGACCCCGTCCCTGTCTCGGCCCGCGCTTCTGCCGCTCTCTTCCGCGGCGTCTCGCGCACCCTCACCATCAGCCGCCGCTACAGCCGGCCGAGCCTGCAAGAAGGCGCCCCGGCAGACAAGCCGAGCCAGTCCCAGACGCTCAAGCGGACGGCTTCGGCCTTTTCTCACTCCATGTCCGCCCGACTGCCACGCCCGTCCAAGCTGCCCTCCATACCCTCGCCTGCCAAGTCGCCCACGACCTACAACGACATTGTGCGGTCTGCCCGCCGCAAGTCGGTCGCTCTCACGGCCGCCACGTCTGCAGCTGGCTTTCCCTCTGTCGTGCTCGAAGAGCAGTCTGAGCAGGACATGGACGATGTCGTCTCTACGCCTCTATCGGCGACGGCGTCACTGACGGCATCTGCGCCAGTATCTCCTGCGGCCGAGACTCTCGGCGGCGATGCACAGACACCGAACCATTACAAGAGACCCAGCGCCAGCTTTCTCGGCAGTTTCACTGGGCGTCGTCGCAGTATCAAGGCCTCACGGTGAAGGGGACAAGAAAAGTGGACAGGTGTGGAATGGACATTGCATTGGCGGGGGATCTATGGAGTAGGACAGCAACCATGGGTGGTATTTTGATGGGTATTCTGATGGCTATTAGGTTGGTGTTGGGATTGGGAATTTCATGTTTGTGGTAGGACCACCTTTCTGGACCTCGGATTTTTTTTTGGATATTTTTGGTTTCTTACGACGGTTGAATGATACCCCCCTCTTTCTCTCCCGGAAAGATGGGATTAGATAGTAAAAGGAAATAATACGGTATATAAGTAGTTGCTGGGTATTGGAGTACTCTTTCGCATGTTCATCTCATTCGTGGCATTCTTGCCTGATGGTCCTATTTTCCTTCTTTCGCCATTCGTCCTTCGTCTGATGTATTATGGATGTAGAAAAAAGGGAGTCACATGATCCTGCCCCAGCACATCCCGCGCCCTCGCACGGTCTTGTCTGTCACGCGGGGAGGGGTCTGAGCCGTCTCGTACGTACGAGTACATGCGATGAAAAATGCGATGAAAAATGCTACGTGCTGCGCAGTGGTACGCTGGGGCTGGGGACGGCTTACGGGGGGTACTCGGACGGCTACGGAGCACGTATACGAGTACTCTGTAAGCAATACACTGTATGCAACCTCATGGACGTGCGAGCTGCACGGTCACATGTCCAACGGCCATTGCCTTGGATCTCCTGAAACAAGGGTCCCCGTGCTGGGATGCTCTCTGGTGAATCCCTGCTGAATGCAAGGCTGCCTCTTATAGAAGTCCTCCGTAATAGCAGGGCAGACTCGGACGAGTACGGAGTAGTATGGATACGAGCATGCTACTACATGACACATTGTTTCATTGCACAGGAAGTCATCACAGTCTAGCCCACAGCACGCACTCCAGCATGCAAACAAAAGAAATTAAGCGTATAAGTCAATACAGTATAACAAAATAGAGTGACAAGTGAATAGACCGAAAAGGTGTAATTAAAAAAAAGGTGTTAAGGGTGGTAAAACACACGCCGCCGTCAACCCGGATCAAGGACCATTGCACCCCTCGACTTTTTTTCGAATCCCATGTAACGCGCCGCCCAGTTGATGCCTCCAGCATTATAGTGTCCGTACTAAACTGGCTTTCATCTCCGAGAATACCGAGGAATGGCCCTTCTCCAAAAGCTCCAGTTCCTACCGTGTTCGCATTCGTTGGCATCAAATGCCCCCCCCCTCCTCCTCGTTCATTATAAAGGGTCCCAGGGTCCCAGCTCTTGCCCAACCATTCCCTTCATGCCCATTGGGAGCACACACAATCGCTTCCCTCTTTGGTCACACCTCCAAGATCGTTCATTCCAAGCCCCGTTTGTCTCCCTTATTGTGACTAATCATAAGTCGTGTTGAAGCACATCACTGGAAAAACAAAACCGACGAGGATGGCCGACGCTTCTCGAGACAAGTGCCATGATGCAAGTCTACCATGCATCGTTGACTGTCGTGGTGGCACAGCCCAGAAGACCCGGCGGCTCGACGCGGCATTTATGCCTTGCGCGAGCGGGTGGTCATGCCGTTAGCCTTGCCATTAGCCTTGGCACCGGTGGCCGAGGCAGTGGGGATCTGATGCTTGGTGCCGGTGAGCAGGTCGTGCGGGTCAGGCAGCGGCGCTTGGCTCATACGGCGCACTGCCTTGCGAGAAGTCGTCTTCTTGCCATCCTTGCGGTAGGTGGCCAGGTAGAACGAAATGAAGAGTACGAGGTAGGAGCTGAGGATACCAATGCCGGCAAAAGCGGCAAACTCCTCACCAGCGCAGTGTCCAAAGTTGGGGAACTGGGGGAAGTAGGTGGATGTAAAGTACGTGTAGGATGCAAAGTACACGAATCCTGGACGAGTTAGCTGGGGCTTGCTAGTTTTGGGGAGGAAGACAAAGAGGAACGTACCGAGATCAATAATGAACTGGATGATCTGGAACTTGGTGATCCACTCCTTCCACCAAATGCGGATGCCACGCGCGGACTGGAAGTAGTACCAGTACATGACAACATGCACTCCCAGGTTGAGGGTGATGGGCACCCACGACACGGCCGTCGAACCGAGCAGCTGGGTATAGCACAGCAGCGCGGTCGCACCGTGGTGGTAGCAGTGAAGGAAGGCTGTAAATTCCAGTGTCAGTAACAATCGGGGACGCGTTTGAGTCTAGGTTTGTAGTTTCGTGTCACGTACTCAAGGGCTTCTTCTTCAAAAAGAGAAAGACGGTGTCGAGCAGCTCGAGGTACTTGGTGAGGTAGGTGAGCTGTAGCATGATTAGCTGGTGGACTGGCGGATACAAAAGTACAGGTAGTAGACTTACATAGTACAAAACAACCAGAGGCTGCGTCCAGCCGCCTTCCTTGTTGCAAATGGAGTGAAAGATACCGTGGCGAGTAATACTCGGGATCATCTGCTCCGCATACAGGGCCAGCAGGACGCCGCTGGCCAGGGTGAGGAAGAAGTTGTGAACGAGGAAGATGGACTTGAGCTTGAACGGCTCGCGGCTGCGCATGAGCTCGCGGCCGCCAAAGATGACAATGTAGTAAATGACAATGAATATGCTCGTCTCGGTCAGGGTCGACATGGGCGTCTTGCCCGGCACAAAGTCGAACTTGTCAGCCGGGTATCCGACGACATACTCAAAGCCCTTGCTGAACAGCGGCCACAGCTTCAAGCCAAAGGGGCGGTCAAGCGTCGGCGGGCCAATGTCGACAATGCTGCCGAGAGAGGGTGCTGGCGTCGACATGGTGAAGAATGGGCCAGGACGACGTCAATGGAACAAAAAAAAGAGGTACAGGAAGAGAAGAAAATAAAAGACTGGGAAAAAAAGGAGACCAAGAAAACCTAATAGGCGCGTGTCACATGTCAGTATTCAGGGGAACAAAGACGGTAACCGAGCATGACGCGACAGTGAAACGGCATAGCAGAAGGAGAGTGTTTGATCTTGGCAGCCGAGGAACTGAGGTATCAAGGAATCGGGGAATCGATGAATGCACCGAGGGCAAGCATGGAGAGACGGAGAGGGCAGAGGAGAGAGAGAGGGCGAGGAGAGGGAAAGGATGCTGGGCCATATTGTCCAGGGAGTGGATCTAGACTTAAAATAGGGGCACGACGCGAAATGCAAAAAAAGGGGCATACCAGAAAATACGGTCCCCTCCTTGTTGCGTCTATTTTTGATGACAAGATATAGATCAACAGAAGCGAGGCAAAAAAAAAGGGAATTAAAACTGTTGGAAAGTATATGTGCGTAGGAAGCGGGAAATCAGCCAGACAGGACGGGGTGTCGATGGAAAAAGAGGCCGGATCAAGTCGTCGTGAGCGGAAAGTTGCTGGACAAGACGCTTCAAGGGCGATCTTTCAAGTCTGGGGGCGACGATGGTCCAGGGATGATGGCGCGAGCATCCAGGGGCGATTAGGAACGACGAGAAAAAAAGGAAAAGGGAAGAGAAAGGAAAAAGAGACAACAAAAGAGAAAAAAAGGAAAAAAAAGATGTCGATGAAGGAGTGACGAGAAGAGTGCACCACAAAAAAAGGAGGAGTGGGGATGAAAGAGGAGGAGAGAGAGAGGAGAAGAAAAAGAGAAGAAGAGAAGAAGAGAAAAAGAGGAAATGGATGAAGAAACGAAGATTTTGGGATAGCCACAAGAAGGGCAGTCGCTAAAAGGGGTAAAGTCCGAGCAATCCGCGAACAAGGGAGGGGCAAGAGCGAATTGGAGATCCTCGTAATACCAATACAGTGAGGAAGGCGCGGGAGAGGACGGTGGACACGATGACGGGCACCTGTGGAGAGCCGAGTCTACGAGTACGGAGTACGAGTACACGAGTGCGAGTATGGACTACGTACGGTATGAGCAGTATTATGTACAAGATACGAGTAGTAGCGTACGAGGACTATCTACGAGTGTCAAGTTAGTAAAGTACTCCGTACGGAATTACGAGCGAGGACTCCGGAAGAGGCAAGGGCATGGCAAGGACCCGAGGGTCCAAGGGAAGGAGCGCCCAGAGGCATCGTGGTTGCATTGGAGAGCTGCTAGATGCCTTCCAATTTACAGTATTTCCAATGCAAAGCGGGCAAGGTTCGTGTTCGTCCACCAGAAGCGCAATCTTAAAAATTTCCATCCTAAAATACGGAGCTTGTACACGCGTCTGCAGCCAATCACAGTGCTCGCTCGTCGTCGGCACCTGTGGATGGACCGAGGCTTAACATCTGTAGTGTCTGTCCTCTTCGTCAGCTACTCCGTACTAATACACAGCAAGTACGGGTCATGCGAGGTAGGCGCGACCGGCGCGACCCTGGCAGACGGGATTGGCGCACTCCGTACACCGTGGTATCTTGTACTGGTAAGCCGTGTACATAATACTCGTACGGGGTACTGCTCGCATTGCGCAGAGGAAAGTGTAAACGATGCCGTCCCCATGGACGCATCGACGAGTGGGTACGCTGCACAGGCACACCAATAGCAACGAGGCAAAATAAAGATGCATCGTCATCGCCCCAGACCTGCCACGTGAACACACACGTGACCCAATCGGATCCGGGCGATGGCGTGAGGGTTACCAAAAAGCCGCAACACAGGATGAAGAGCATGCCACTTGGGAAAGCGGGGAAGCTATTTATATGATTGGGAAAAGGAGGGAAGACGAAGAAAAAGAGCAGGAGAAAAACGGCACGAAGCCACTGATGGGGAGACGTGCAGATCCAACCCGTATTGGCGCTGGAGGTCGCAGACAAGCGTAAAATATCATGCAATTCGAGAAAGAAACTGGAACCAAGTCAGCCCACGGTGGATTGTAACAGAGCGCTGCTGATTGGCCAAGGAGTGGGGAAGCTATTAGGTAGGTGGCTTTCTCTCTCTCCCGCGGCCACCTACTCCATAATCGTTCCCTAAAACAGTCCAAAGGCACCTAAATTACAGTGGCCTTGGAGGTCTTCAGCGCTCCAGTCACGGGAGGGATGAGGAAAAAAGACCCGAATTTGGAGAGCTACGGAGGAGGGGAAGCACCGCACACACACACACACCCACTGCATACAAACGTACACACACACACACACGCTAGATTCCGCTGAAAAGGCACCACCAGCGCTTGGTACTTGTAGCCGAGCGTACTCCGTAAAAAAAAAAAACATCGTTCGATTTTCGCTCTTACTTTCCGCCTTCTTTCTTTCGCTGTCTCCTCCCCCCCCTCCACTATATCTCTCCGTCCAAACAATTTTCATTTTTATATTTTTAAAAAAGTCTCGCTTGCCTCTTGCAAACGTCGTATACCGTTCGTCCTCCCCTAATTGTGAGCACAGCAGCGCAACCCCCCCCTCCCCTGTGGTCGAGTGCACAAGTGAATTTTAAGAATTTCGAGAAATTAAGAGTTTTTTTCTTGAATTTTTTTGGTGCCTCTTGCTGCAGGAGCCAGGACCGCAGCTTCCCGAGAAAAGAAGAACAAGCCAATTGACGCAAACTAAGCAGAATCGTACCTTCCCTCGCCGACTCTCCGTTCCTTCCCGCCACGCGTGCACCGAGCGGTCTCTCCTTCCTTTTTTTTTTCTCCAACGACTGTAATTTCTCACTGCTTCGACCCTTTTGGCATCCACTCTCGAAAATGTCCGCTTCCATCATCCGCATCGCTGCTCGCAGCCCTGCCGCCTCCACCTTCTTCCGCGCCAACCCGGTGCGCCCGACGTCCTCGACGGGTGCCGCTGTCGCGGCGGTCCTGCACGCCCGCACGACGGCTGCTGCCGCCGTTATTGTGCCGTCTGTCAGCTTCAGCGCCGCTGCCCGTCTGCGGTCGGACCACCACGAAGAGACCTTTGAGGAGTTTTCGGCCAGGTAGGTGTCTCTTTACGATCGGGAGAATCCGGCGCAATGGCCAGCGAGGAGAGGCAGAGGAAAGGAGAGGACAGGAGAGGACAGGAGAGGAGGGAAAAAGAAGAGGAGGGAAAGACGAGAAGAGAACAGATGGCTGACTCGACAGATATGAAAAGGAGTTTGATGCCGTGCAGGATGTCTTTGAGCTCCAGGTAAGCTTTATCTCTCTGTTGATCTTGCCTCTTAGTTGGTCGGCAATTCTTGCCTCTTTTTTCTGCTGCAAACGCCAGCTGCCAAAAGTGACAAGAGTGACAAAAATACATACAAAAACCAAAAAAAAGCCAAAAAAAAAACACAAAAACCGAAAAACCGAAAAGCCCCAAATCCAAACCTTCTCAATCCACCTTTCCCGTCTTGCGGATGCTGACTAACCATCCCAGCGCAACCTGAACAACGCCTTTGCCTACGACCTCGTGCCATCGCCGTCCGTGCTGACTGCCGCGTTAAAAGCCGCTCGGAGGGTCAACGACTACCCGACGGCCGTCCGCGTCTTTGAGGGTAAGCCCCCCCCGCGTCTTGTGGTCGCATCCTCTCTCCCCGACTAACAGCTTGCAGGCATCAAGGCCAAGGTCGAGAACCAGGGCCAGTACGACCAGTACCTCGAGGAACTCAAGCCCCTGCGGGAGGAGCTCGGCATTGTTCTGAAGGAGGAGCTGTACCCCGAAGAGAAGGCCTAAGTGACGCCGCGTCTTTGGGGTTGCGTGCTTGTATCTAGCTGTTGGATGATTGCGTTCCGCTTGTTTCGTTTGGGAGGGGAGCAGGATATGGGCAGAGGAGCATACAAATGTCAAAATATAAAAAATAATTCCACAAGAGAGAAATCGCCACTTCTCAGAGGACCTCGATCATCTTTCTCTACCTGTTCTATAGTAGAATGAACCGCTGGAGTTCTCCGTTGTCTACAGCAAGCGCCCGATCGAATAGAAGGACTATTCGGAAATTACAAGAGCAGAAACAAAAGAAAACAAAAAAAGAAAAAAGAAAGAAAACAAAAAGCAGACTACAAAAAACAAAAAGCAAAAATACACATTATACAGATCCGCTGGCATCACGCCACAGCCACACCTCAGTCACGCAGATGCACCCATCGGCCGCCCTGCTGCGAGCCAAAGTACGTCATGCCCGCCATCGGCCCGAGCGGCCCTCCTCCGCTGCCGCCATAGCCGAGCGCGCCCTCGGCGGCCCCGGCGCCGATGGGACTGTTACCGCGGCTCGCCGGCGTGCTGAAGCTGCTGCTGCTGTTGTTGTTGCTCAGAGGACCGCCTGGACCGCTGCCGGAACCGCTCGGACCTCCGCCTCCTGCGCCTCCCACGCCCAGCGTGCGTCCGGCGACTGTGCGCGGGCTCATGACGCCGAGCCGCGGGCTACGCGGCACGCTCTGGGCGCGGGTCTCGCGGCGGCCGTTCTTGAGCACGCGCAGCTCCTCGCGGGCCCACTCGAGATCCCGCTCGCGCTCGCGCAGCATGGCCTGCATCTCGGACCACTGCTGGCGGTAGGCGGCGGCCTCGTTGTTCTGGTGGATCTCGTGGATGTGGCGCAGGTTGGCCGAGGCCAGCCGGTCGAGCTCCTTGGTGCGGGCGGCGAGGTCCCGGTTCTCGGCGCTGAGGTCGGCGGCAGCGTTGGAGGCGTCCTGGTAGGCCCGCCGCGCGTGCTCGAGGTCGGTCTCGGCGCTGGCGACCTTGCGCTCGAGGGCGGCGACGCGCTTCTGGGCGGTCTCGGCTTCGGCCTGGGCGGCGGCAAGCCGCGCCACCTCGGGCACGGTCGAGCCGCGCAGGAGGCCCTGGGCGTCGGCCAGCTGGGCCTGCAGCGCCGCCTTGTCCGTCTTGAGCTGGGCAATGGTGTTGTCGCGCGCCTCGAGGCGCTCCTTGGTGGCGGCGGCCTCCTTGACGGCCTTGTCGCGCTCGACCTCAAAGACGCCGCGCTCCTTGGTGGCCGCGAGCAGCTTGCCCTCGCAGATCACAACGGTCGCCGCCGTGCCGGTGGCGAGGCCGTCGAGGTCACGCACGCGCTTGAACAGGATGACCTCCTGTTCCTCTTTGTCGCGCAGCTGCTCCTCGAGCGAGGCCATCTGCAGGGTTAGCGAGGGTTCTTCTGGCAGGAGCTGTGTGGTGCTGCTTGTGGCAAGTTTGCCTACCTTGGAGGCCATGGCTTCGAGCTGGTCGAGCGAGATCTCGACGGTGCGGCCCGTCGTGGACAGGACGCCTCCCAAGGCGGCGCGCAGCGTATCGCTCAGAGGAACGTACTGCTTCGCCAAGATGGGCAGCATGGGCAGGACAGGTGCGTCGACACGAGCTCGCTTGTGTGCATCTGGCATCTCGACATCGTCCTAGACATGTCAGCCTGATAAAGATAGACAAGAAAGGAGAAAGGAGAAAGGAGAAACAAACAGTCAACTTACCAGCTGTCGCTTCCGCGAATGGCCGAGATGCGCCAGCGACGAGGACTCTTCCTGGCTGAGAACCGGCACGGCCGAGGCCGACTGCGACACGTAGATATCAAAGACCTCGTCGGGAATGGCCATGGGCGTCCACTCAATGTCCAGGGTCGGGTCACGCAGCAGACGGGCAAAGGTGTCTGCCGTGTCGTGTGGCTTCTCGGGCACGTCGTCAAAGTAGGTCTCCTGGAGGTACGCGAGGCACTCGAGCGTGCAGAGCAGCAGTGCGTTCTTGCGCTCTTCGGCGCCGAGGTGCTGTAGTGGCAGCCGCAGGTCAATGTGCTCGAGCGTGTAGGCGGCCACGAGCAGGAGCACAATCGGCCGTGGCGCCGCCGCCGCCGCCGTCGGCTCCAGATAGTGGGTCACGTGACCAGACGTCCGCGCCGTGTGATCGAATCCGATGACGTAGTCGACATCGTGGGGCAGGCTGTCGGCGGCGATGTCGGTGTCGCAGAGGACGACAGAGAGCTTGTGGCCGGGCGTGGGCGGCAGGTGCTGGTGAGTGTCGAGGCGGTGCAGGGCGAGGCCGAGGTGGCGGACGAGGGACTCGATATAGTCGAGCAGGACGCCCTTGCGGGCGAGGATGAGCATCTTCTTGTCCTGTGCCTGGAGCGGCACGAGGATCTCGTGCAGAAAGAGGAACTTGCTGTTGGTGTTGGTGGCGTACTTCATCATGGTCTCGGTGGACTGGGCCGGTAGGCTGTCGTAGAAAGGGGGCAGGTCCGAGAGGTCGAGCAGTTTCTGGAAGAGGGCGTCGACGCGGCTGGAGCATTCGGGGCTGGGCAACTCGTCGACATTGCTGGCAAACACCTGGCCAAACTCCTTGACTGTCTTTTGGTTGTCCGCGTCCATCATGACGTCAATGTAGCGCTGCCGAGTGTTGGCTGCCAGGGGCAGGGTGACAATGTACTCGTAGGTGAGCGGTGGCAGAGGCGAGGAAGGCTCTTGCTCATGGTCCTGGTCCTGGTCCTGGTCCTCTGGATCATGCACCTCATGTTCGTGTTCCTCCTGCTCATGCCCATGCTCATGCTCATGCTCATGCTCCACGTCTGCTTCGGCATCCATGTGCACATCTTCCGAGGATTCAGATGACAAGGAAGGCACATGCGGAGCAAAGGAAATATCAGACGGTGCAATCGTCGTGGCCATGTCTGGAAGATGGGCGGCCGTCTCGGCTGCGACAGCGTCGGCGTCGACGAGGAGAGATGTATCAATGGTGGCGGGGTGTGGAGCTGCAGGCTCTGCAAAGAGCGGCATCATGGGCAGGTCGGTTGTGATGCCTGTGGACATGGAGACGGCATGGCCGGTGGGCTCTGGGATGCCTGGGATGCTTGGGATGCTTGGGATGCTTGGGATGCTCGTACTGTCTGGGAGGCTGGCGTCCATGAGGTGGCTGTCCACGACAGAAGAGGAATTGTCTGCACTCAGCATGTGCTCCTGCTCGTGATGCTCGTGATGCTCTGGCTGATCGTGCTGCTCAGTGGCCGAGGCCGTCATGCCGAGGCCATTGTCATGAAAGGCTTCACGGTGGGCCTGCTTGAGCAGGTCTGCCGCCGAGAGTGGCACGCCGGTCCCCATGGTGAGCTGGGACGGGCTGGCTGGTCGGCGAGGAGAGGTGTCTGAAATGGCCTCGGAGAGGAGCTGGGAGATGCGCGCGCGAAAGGGCGACTGAGGCGGTCTCGTACTACGGACAATCGCGGTGCTGGAGAGGGGCCGGGAGGGGACAGGGGGGCCTGGACGGATGTCGAGAGGCTGCTGGAGAGACTGCCGGATAGACTGCTGGAGAGACTGCTGTAGGGGAGAGCGAGGCCGACCAGGAGGGCTGTGGAGGCTGCGAGAGTAGTGAAAGCTGTGAGGGCTCGAGTGGTGAGAGCTGAGAGACGGGAGGACAGTCTGCGCGGACGGCAGCCTATCGAGTCGATGGGGCCGCGTCGAATCTGGAACGACAGAGGGACTCCAGCTCAGCTGGATGGGTGTCACGAGGCCGGCAGCCCTAGAAGGAGTGTTCTGGGAGGCGTCCTGGGAGGTGTTCTGAGAGGTGTTCTGAGAGGTGTTCTGAGAGGTGTTCTGAGAGGTGTTCTGAGAGGCGTTCTGAGAGTCTAGGATGCGGTGAAAGTCGGTATAGGGCCGGGTGATGGGAGCTGGGCTCTCTTGCGACCCGTGTCTCGTCGTCAGGCTGTGCCAGTCGGCCGAGTCTCGCAGTTTGGGGCTCGGCTGTGCGTGCTCGGGGCTGAAGGTGTCGATCTGGTGGGACGGAATGTCGGCCGATTGGGAGTCGAGAAGGGCAGAGTCGGCCTCGGAATCCGGAATCGTGAGGGGAGAGCGTGGGAGGTGTGTTTGTTGGCTTGTCTGGCTTGTCTGGCTTGTCTGGCTTGTCTGGCTTGTCTGGCTTGTCTGGCTCGTTTGATTTGCTTGATTTGCTTGGCTTGTTCTTGTTTGACTTGCTAGCTGGCTGGCTTGCTGGCTCGCCTGTCGTGCAAGTGACTGCAAGTGCTGTGAATGTTGGCTCTGCGACAGCTGCGAGAAGCGGACGTAGTCGTCTGGATCAAACTGAGAGCCGGGATCGATCTGGATGCGAATGTCTGTCGGGAGAGCAGGTGCAGGCGCAGGCGCAGACGCACTCTTTTCTGTCCTCCCCTGGACGGACGGCGGAGACGGCGAGCGTGGTTGAGTGGACGGCGGTCTGGAGGGCTGTCTGGAGGGCTGTCTAGAGGGCTGTCTAGAAGGCGGTTTCGACGAACGGACCGACGGTCGAGGTGTCTTCTTCTGCTGGTTCTTTTTCTTTTGTGCTTTCCAAGCTCGGACGGCGTCGGCGTTGGCGTCTGCCGCAGGAATCTAACCGGTCAGTAGGGAGAGAGACAGAAAGACAGAAAGACGCACCCAGCTGGGAGGATACGAGGCGCCCGTCTTGGGGTGGTCGGCCCAGTCGACGAGATAGTGGCGGCGATGCTTCTCGACTCGCTCGTCAATAATGTCCTTGATCGCGTACCAGCCGTCGTCGCTGTCGCTGTCGCTGTCGCTGTCGCTGGCAGGCTCAGACTCGTCTGGAGAGCGGGGGGCCGGGCCGCTGGGGAGGGCAGCGTCGTCTTCGTCTTCGTCCTCGCTCGAGGACACGACGGCTCGTCGGCGTCGGGGCTTGGCCGTCTGTAGAGGGCGGGCTCGGTCGGGCGTCGGGGTTGCTGCTTGGTCGACGCCGGCCGTCTGCATGGACTGCGACGGAGGGAGAGGCGGAGGCGGCCGGGGAGGCGATGGGGGCGAACGGGGGGACGGACAAGGCGAAGGAGGTCGAGGAGGTCGAGGAGAAGAAGACGAAGACGGAGGTCGAAAAGGATCGCGGGCAGACAAGGAAGAAAAGAGCGCTGTGCGTGGCGGCGACGGCATGCGTCCGACTTGTGGCTAGCGGTGTGCTCGCGGGCCTCTGAGGTCACCCAGAGGACGGACAGCAGCGGTGGTGCGTGGCGGCGCAGAACGAGGCTTCTCTCTGGTGATCGCGTGGAAAAGTGGAAGCCGAAGAGCGAAAAGGCGCCAGTTTCAGACGAGCGAGACCCCACTAACACGCGATAGGCAATTGATTATGTAAGCACTCGTGATGACGATGCAGAAGAAGAGAGAGAAGAGAACGAAGAGAGAGAAGAGAGAGAAGAGAGAGAAGAGAGAGAAGAGAGAAGAGAGAAAATGGAGAAATGGAGAAATGGAGAGAAAAGGAGAGAAAGGAGATGGATAAATAGTACAGGTGGTGCCTCCTTCTACATCTACGTCTATATTACAGCATGTCCTTGCCAGCTGGCAGTGACTGGTCATTCTCGGCTGGTCAGATTGCTGAGAAACGACAAGATGACAAGACGACAAGAACAAGACGACGAGAGCGAAGAGTCATGATCCCTCCCGGAACCGTCGTATAGGCCGATTGTCTTGAAAAGAGCAGGATGGCTCCCAGACGATTAACCGAGCTTTGCTTGGGAGCCTATTTTGGCCCTCTGTAGGCCATGCTGTGTAAAGTACTGGTTTCCACTCGAATACAGGCATGCTCAGCCCGTGGTGGCTGACGGACCCCCCCTGATTCATTCCCGGCTGGCTCCATTGGCCAGCTTCTCATCCTGCGCTAATCTCCCTGTCTGTGCCCTAGCCCGAAACCTGGCTATACGTACTTCGTATCGATGATAGATTATAAAAGAGACGGCCATGTCGTCGAGTGGTCACCACTCTCCGCCCGCCCATTCCCCCTCTCCGACCATGTAGCCCTCATGTCTCGTAGTGCCTCTCCCCCTGCCTCTCCGGGGCGGCTGCCCGCCCTTTTCGGCCTGCTCGACCTCGCCATCATCGCCGTCCTGCTCGTCCTCTTTGTCGACATTTTTCTGCACACGGCTGAGCTGTCCTATATTGCCATTTCCCAGCCGGCCGTCGTCACCAGCCTCTCGGCCGCCTCCCCTGCCTCGGCCGCCTCTGTATCTACTGCCGCGTCCAACACCGTCCCGGGCGTCTCCTTTTTTGTCGTTCCCACGGCCTTTCCCACCACCATTTATTCTAGCTACTATGGTACATCTTTCTCCGTCTGCCCCTCTCTCTCTCTCTCTCTCTCTCTCTCTCTCTAACCAACAGTCCTACCCGAATCCACCATGGAGCCCCAGCCGGTCATCACCGACCCCGTGCGCAACCTCACCTATCCGCTCAACCTCACCGACCCCCACCACATCCCCGACGGCAGCAACGACCCCATCCTCTTCCCCAAGCCCATCGCCAACCTCTCCAGCACCGAGACCAGCACCCTCGTCGCGGCTGCCCATGCCGAGATCCTCGATCTCCTCGGCACCCCGTCCTCCACCAACTGCAGCCGCTGCCTGGCGGCCCTCGCCGTCGGCCAAAAGGTCGCCCGTATGGCCCCGGCAGCCCTCCCGGCGGCCCTCGTCGCCCTCTGCCAGCAGACCCAATTTGTCAGCAACAGCACGTGCGCATCCCGCTATGCCGCCGGCAGCTACGGCGCCACCTGGACCCAGGTCCTGGCGGCCGCCGACCTCGACGGCTCCGACGGCCGCTATATCTGTGCCTCGCTCAGTCCGACCTTTTGCGACCACCCGTCGGTGAAGCCGGTCCAGGCCGTCTTTCCCAAGGCCCGGCCGGCCAACCCGGCCCCCGTCCAGCGCAGCGGACAGCGCGCCAAAGTCCTGCACCTGTCCGACTTGCACCTCGACGCCCGCTACGAGGCCGGCAGCGAGGCCGAGTGCGCCGGCTCCATGTGCTGCCGAGCCGCAGCCGCGTCGTCTCCCCCGGCCGCCGCCTCGGTTCCCAACATACACACCCCCGCCCCCCTGTTCGGCTACTACCGCTGCGACTCGCCCTACTTCTTGGCTGTGGCCGCCATGCAGGCCATTGGCCCGCTGACGGGCACGTCGCCCGAGGACCCCCTCGCCCTCGCCCTCTACACGGGCGATCTCGTCGCGCACGACCAGCAGGAGCACATGTCCGCGTCGTATGTCGAGTACGTCGAGTCGTCCCTGTGGCAGCTCTTCCACGCCTATATTCGTGCGCCCATCTACTGCGCCCTCGGCAACCACGACTCGAGCCCCAACAACCTCGAGGCCCCCCACGCCCTCGGCGACGAGCTCGACGGCGTCGACGACAACGGCAACGGCAACGGCCTCGGCCGCCAGTTCTCGTGGAACCACGAACACGTCTCGGCCCTCTGGCGGCACTACGACTGGATCGACGACGCCGCCGCCGACGCCGCCGCCCTCCACTACGGCGCCTACTCGGTCAAGCACCCCCTCGGCCTGCGCGTCATCACGCTCAACACGGACCTCTACTACCGCGCCAACGCCTACAGCTTCCTGCACGCCGACGACCCCGACTACTCGGGCCTCTTTTCCTTTGTCATCCGCGAGCTGCAGGCGGCCGAGGACGCCGGCGAGCGCGTCTGGCTCGTCGGCCACGTCCTCAGCGGCTGGGACGGCTCCAACCCGCTGCCCAACAGCGCCGACCTGCTCTACCAGATCATCGACCGCTACTCGCCCCACGTCATTGCCGCCGTCTTCTTCGGCCACACCCACGAAGACCAGGCGTTTGTCTACTACGCCGACAACGCCACCGTCCAGTCGGCCGACACGGCCGTCAACAGCGCCTGGGTTGCGCCCTCCATCACGCCGCTGACCAATCTCAACGCCGGCTTCCGCCTCTACGAGGTCGACACGGCCTCCTGGGAGGTCTTTGAGGCCTACACGTTCTACGCCGATGTCGGCGACTTTGGCCGCCTCAACGGCACGGGACCCGTCTTTCAGCTCGAGTACTCGACGCGGTCCGTCTACGGCCCGGCGGCCAGCTGGCCCGACGACGCGCCGCTCAATGCCACCTTTTGGCACCGCGTCACCGAGGCCATGGAGGCCGACCCGACGCACGAGCTCGTCAGCCTCTTCAACACCTTTCAGGGCAAGAGCAGCAGCCGCAGTCCTAACTGCACGAGCGACGCCTGCGCGGCCGCCAAGGTATGCTACATGCGCAGCGGCAGTGCGGCGCTGGGGCGGCAGTGTCCCCAAGGGTTTGCCAGCGTGCAGAGTCGATTTACGGGAGAGAATTTTTGAGAGAAAGGTGCATCCGTGGAACAGTCAAAGGGAAAGGAAGGAGACTATATGAAAGGACACGGAAGGGAAAGGAAGGAGCGGATTGCATTGAAATATTGGGAAGGAACATTGGAGTACTGGGAGTTTTGGAAGTTTTGAAACTTGGGAAGGAGCGACCATAGAATAGAAGACGTAGTTGCGTCACTCAGCTCAGCGCCTGTCTCCACTGCTATAGTCAGCCACAGCGCCACAGAAAATACATTTTTCAACCTCAACCATTCCTTCTTCACTTTTTCTCTCTGCTCGACCTCTGCGACCCGACTGCCAGCGTTCTCTGTCCCCTGTACTTTGATCAGCCCTTGTCTTTGTATCTTTTTGCCTCTTCTTTTTCTGCTCTCTTTTCTGCTCTTACTCGCCTCTCGCCTCGTCTGTCTCCACAAGGTGTCCAGCATGTGGTAGCATCTGGACCTGCATCTCGTGGCTGTCTGTCAGTGGTGGACAGTAGAGTGGCCAGCAACACGCCAGTCCGTACCTGCCCGACCTTACCATGCCTAAAATTGTGAGTATCTGTTGCCGTCTTTCTTTTCTCTCTCTCTCTCTCTCTCCTTTCTCCTTTCTGCCTTCCTCTCTCTACCTCCAGATGATTGCCTTTTTTTCTAATTGGTTCCAGAGAGGCCTCGGCCAGTTCGAGCCCGTCGACAGAATCGGCCATGCCCTCGACAGCCCCTCCGGCGGCAAGCGACCCGGCCGGCTTGCGTCCACGCCCTTTCGCTCCCCCAAACGGAGGAAGCGCGAGCTGTCACCACTGACTCTGGCTCGGGACCCTCTCGACCGCCACAGCCACATGGAATCTCTGCCGCACTCGCCCGCCAACGGCCGCGCCCTCTCCTTTAGCAACCAGTCCGTCGCCAGCGTCACCCTCTCTGAGAGCAGCGACCGCCACAAACGACGACGTCGGCGGCGTCGCCACAAGGGCTCCATGGGAGACGGCGAGTCTGTCAACAGCTCTGTGCAGAGCTTCGCGGGAGAGGATGTCCCGGACGACAAGAAGGAGAACAAGGATGACGGCAAGGACATGGAAGACGACAGCGACACGCCCGTGGAGGTGCCTCCAAAACCGTCTGCTTTACGCACTACCCCCTTTTCTATAGAGCTCCATGATCCTCCAAAAGTGCGGTTCCGCGACCGCATGTTAGACAATTCACACCCTCCACGCGTACACGACTCGTTTTTCTCGCGGCCGACACCGCCGTCTTCCCTCTTTCCCAAGCGACCCGCACTCAGCAACGGATATGCTCACGATAGCGTCGACGAGCTCTCGACAGAATACTACCATGCCCAGCCGGCCAAGAAACTGCCGAAAAAACACACGTCCATTATCGATCTCTCGCGAGACAACACGATGCCGCTCTCGTCCCATGTCCAGAACATGATCGACCGGCCCCTGCGAGTGCAAGCGGCCTTTTGGTTCCCCGGCTACTCTTTTGCGGCTGCTCCGGCTGCTCCGGCCGGCGAGGACTCCGAGGCAGCCCTTTCCCCGGCCTACGCCATGACCGTCGACCCGACATCCCCGCACGTGCTGCGGCCCGTTGACACGGCACGTACCGAGAAGGAGAAGCTCTTTTGGCTCAAGGCGGATCTGAAAAGGACGAATCAGATCAAGTACGACAAGTCCTCGCCCATTGTTATTCTGGATGTGCCGCAGCAGGGCCACCAGGAAGGGAAGCTGGGCGCCATAATGGGCTTCCGGTTCCAGTCCTCTTCCGAGGCCCAGAGACTGGTGGCCTGGGCTTCCACGCCAGAGTGCGGCAAGGGCGTCCATGCCACGATCCTGCCCAGGTGAGTCTCTTTTTAGAGGTGCATTTGCTGTAGATGTAGCTAACCGTTTCAGCGAGAAGCTGCGTCGGATCTTTGACAGTTCCTTTAGCAAGGCCAAGGCAGCAGGCGAGAGACTGGTCGGCGGTAGCGCCGATGCTCTTGTCGAGACGGTAGAGGCGGACGGCAAGGCAGCCTCAGTTCCAGAACGGTCACCACTCATGCCGCCTTTACTGGAAAAGTCCACGCCATCGTCTTCGCCGCCACAACAGAGTGCAAAGAAGCCCAGGAGCATCTGGGACACGATTCCCCGGATGACGAGGCAGCGCGCGAGTCTCAGCAGCCTGCCGGCAGAAACGGTCGATGTCGACAGCCCGACGATCACAGACGCCTTTCTGGAGAGGCGGCGGAGCACGAGAGCAACGACGAGGACCACGCGCTTTTCCGATGCCGACGCCTTCGACCTGCCGCCGGTGGCGCGCTGGACCGTCGAGAACCCCGACTGGGCCCAGGACTGGCGCATTCCGCTGACCTACTCCCGCACGACCGTGGACAAGGACGACGTGGCCCGTCTCGACGAAGGCGAGTTTCTCAACGACAACGTGATCAACTTTTACCTGCAGTATCTACAAGACGAAGTCAACAAGGGCGGCTCGTCCGTGGCTAACCGCGTCTACTTTCACAATACTTTCTTCTACGAGAAGCTGCGGCCGCAAAGAGGAAGGACCATTGATTTTGACGGCGTGCGGCGGTGGACGGCCAAGATGAACCTATTTTCCTACGACTACATTGTCGTTCCCGTCAACGAGTACTCGCACTGGTGGGTGGCCATCATTGCCAATGTGTCCAAGTTTGTGGAGGAAGCCCTGCCCGGCGCCGGTCCGCAAGAGGACGCCCGTGTTGACGTGGGCGTGGCAGCCAGCAGTCCGTCGGTGGTCCAGCCAGTCCCTGGCGCCGAAGCAAGTCCAGCTGTCGCTTCTCCCGTCGCGCGAGTGGAAGAGAAGCCGACAGAGTCTACGACAGCCACGACAGCCACGCCCGTGGGCGAGTCGATTCTGCTGCATGACGACAGCGTCATGGACGACGACGATGACAATGATGTCGAGGTGACACTGGTCAACAGCGATATCAAGCCGTCCTCTCCGGCCGGAGGAGGCGCCGCCTTTTTTCGCAAGAGGCCGGCCAGGGCGCAGGCGAAGCGGCTGTTTATGCGCAAAGGCAAAGACCGCAGCCCCAGAGACCCGTGCATCCTGACGCTGGACTCGCTTGGCAGCCCGCACGGTGTCGCCATTGCCCACTTGAAGCAGTGGATGCTGGCCGAGATGGAGGACCGCAAGGGCGTCAAGCCGGTGGACCCGGGCCCGCTGGGCATGACGGCCAAGAAGATCCCGCAGCAGGAAAACTTTTGCGACTGTGGCGTGTACCTCTTGTCCTATGTCCAGGAATTCATCAAGGACCCCGACGGCTTCATCGAGGATGTCGTGATGCAGAATGAGCGGCCATGGCCGACTTCGGCACCCGTCATGCGGACGCAGCTGCGCGACTTGATCTTGCACATGCAAAAGAACTACCAGGCGGCCGAAGAGGAGAAGCAGAGCCTGAAGAAGCAGCACAAGCATGGGTCTGCTGGGGCGGGAGTAGTCGGAGGTGCAGCAGCAGCAGCAGGAGCGGGCGCGACGCTCTCACAGGCAGAGGACAGCGAGGTGGCAGAGGTGCAGCCTGGCGAGCGGTCGTCTTCGCCGTGCGTGCCGGTGGCGCCTCCTGTGAGCCAAGGCAGCGCCAGGATTTCAGAGGGAGAGCCAGCGGGAGGGCCAGCGGGAGGGCCAGCGGGTGAGGGAGAGCGAGAACGAGAGACCAAGCCCGCCGAGGATGGGACTCTCAAAGAGCCTCCCCAGGAGACTCCGGCTGTGGAAAAGGCAGACGGTGTGGACCGCCGCTCTTCAGCAGCGTCCTCTGTCGAGCTGGCAGAGCCGTGGCACTCGTCGCCCTTCAAGGACCGATCGCCCGACGTGTTTGCGCATCGACCGCAGGAATAGGAGCACTGCGAGAGCCATACCGACAGGGCGAGCAGGGCCAAGACAGGCACAGGCCCGGATGTCGTTGTGCCGAGGTCGTATTCTCGACGTTCTCAACGTTCTCGACTTTCTCAACATCCTCAACCCCCTCAACCCCCTCAACCCCCTCAACCCCGACATTGGGATGTACTGCTGACACCTACGCCACCCAGCAGTGCGGATCACAAGAAGCAGCAAGACGAGCTGCGCAAATTGTATGCCCTTCCAGAGGAGCAGTGTATGGGATATGTAGGGTCTGCCCTGGAAGAGCTGTCTGATTATGGAGATCAGTATCAAAATGTAATTGACTTGGAAGAGACTGGGAGACGGCCGAGACAGTAGTCGGAGCACGGGCGGGTCACGGCGAGGCGTTCATCTGCCAGTGTGGTGCCAGTGTGTTGCAAGGAGCATTGTTACGAAGAAACGAATATTCATACTGTCTGGCATTTGTAATAACATCAGCGTCCCATAGAAATCAAAATACCAAAATCAAACCAAAATCAAACCAGTGCTCTCTATTGACATATGCTATGCGTTTTGCCCTCTATTCTAGTCCGACTCTTGACTACTACTGCTGGCCTGCCCGTTGGCCTGCCCGTGGAGGACGAGGGGCGGCACCTCAAAGACGACAGCGCCGTTGCGGGCGCCCTCGGTGCGTCCCCAGCGGCCGAGGCGGTGCTCGCGGCCGACGGCGGCGATGATAGAGAGGCCGTCGCGGCCGCGCTCGCCGCGCTCAAAGGCGGCGATGCCGTTGACGACGCCGTTGACGAGGCGGCCAGACTGGGTGTGGCAGCCGGCGTCGTTGTCGTGGCCGAGGACGGCCAGAGGCTCGAGGCGGCGCTTGTCGGAGCTGAGACGCCAGACGCGGATGCAGCCGTCCCAGCTGCCGCTGAGGACAATGTCGGCATAGGGGAGGGTGCGGAGGGCGGTGATCCAGCGGGGCTGCGGCGGCGGCGGCGGGTTGGCCTTTTGGGCGGCGGGGCTGGCCAGGGCGGCGTCGAACGTCTCGCGGCCGGTCAGCGGCGGATCGATGCCGTGGGCGCGGGGGATGACGGAGAGCGGCTTCTTCTTTTGCGTGCTCCAGAGGGCGAGGGCGCCGTTGTCGCTGCCCGTGACAAAGAGCTCGTCGTCGAGCATGGCAACGCGGTCCATGCTGCCCTCGTGGGCAGCCGATCCGGATCCGGCGTCCTTTTTGCTGCTGCCCTCCTTCTTCTTGCTGTCCTTCTCGCCCGAACCGCCGCCGCGAAAGACGAGCTGCGTCTCCTCCACCACCTTCCACATGCGGGCCGTGCGGTCGCGGGTGCCGACGCTGACACAGCGCTCCTGGGCGAGGGCGTCAATGTCCACCACCTCGTCCTGGTGGCCAAAGAGCGTCTGCACATAGGCCAGCTCGTCGAGGCTCCAGATCTTGATGGTGCGGTCGCGCGAGCACGAGTACAGCTGGTTGGTACCGCGGCGGAAGACGAGGCCCGTCACGGCGTCGCGGTGGTGCGTGAACACGCGTAGCGGCTGCAGCGTCGCCGCATCGTAGACGACGAGTCGTCGGTCGGCGCCGCCCGTGGCCACAAACCGGCCGTCCTGCGACGCCGCCACCGAAAGGATGGCGCCCACGTGACCCTTGTAGTCCTTGTCCTGCCGCCGCCGCGGGTCGCCGCGGCGGTAGAGCACGCGCTCTGGCCGCTTGCGGGCGGGCGCAGGCGTCTCTTCTTCGGTCTGGCTCTTGTTGCTCTTGTCCTTTTTGCTTTTGTTCTTCTTGCTCTTCTTGCTCTTCTTCTTCTCCTCCTCATACTGCTGCTTCTTCTCGTCGCGCTGCCGCTGCTGCTCGTCCGGCAGGTCCTGCAGCCGCCACTTGGTCAGGTACGAGTCGCTCGAGCCCGTGTAGGCGTACGGCGGACAGACGGCGACGGCGTTGACGTTCTGGGCGTTCCACCGAAAGGTGCAGTGCGAGGCCGCGGCAAAGCCCATCTCGTCGGCCAGCTGCCGGTAGATGCGGCCCTTGGCTTCGGCCACGTCCTCCTCGAGCCGCTCGGCAATCAGGTCGCGGTCGACGTCCTCCGCGTCAAAGGCATACCTGTCATCGACCGTCTCCACGTCCTTGCGCACATTGTCGAGGTACCGCTCGGCCAGCCGCAGCCGTCGCTCGGCGGCCGTCTCGGCCTCTTCGAGGTCTGAATCGTCCGCCGCACTGCTGTTGGCCTCCTCGTCGTCTCCGCCGCCCGAGCTGCCCAGGCTGTCCGAGTCGCTGCCCGATAGGGAGTCGTCATCGGCCTCGTCGTCGTCGTCGTCGTGTCGTGAGCGTGCGGGTTTCTTGGCCGTCGATTTTGTCGTCGTCTTGGCGTTCTTTTTTGGTGCCAGAGGCTGTGCTTGTCGGGCGCCTGGCTTGCCCTTGCCGGACGCCTTGCCAGCTGCCTTGCCGGCCGCCGCCACCCGTTTCTGAGGTCCATCAGGGGCGGCTGCCCGTTTCCTCTTCTTCTCACCCGGAATGCTGAAAAATGAAGACATGGCTCCGAGAGCGCCGGGCCTCGCACGCTTCTGTATCCTTGCTCTGTCGAGAGCGAGAGAGCAAGAACCAGAAAGTCTGCAAGGAGGGTTAGACGAGCAAGACGCAAATCAAGATCAAAAATCAAAAACGTATACACAGAAGAGCACAGAGCAAATAGCAAAAGAGAGATGCAAGCGGCCGACTGGGACTTTTTTTTTCCTAGTCTCCACTGAAAAAAAAAACGTTCGATGATGGACTTGTTATCACGATAAGAGCATGATCCGCCGACAAGGATGGAGCCCGATGATTGGCTGCTGTGTCGGCGGCGGAAATACTCGTGTCCGATAATGATTAAGCAATGAAAAGGCGGCTGCCGAACAACGTACTCCAGTAATAGGCTGTAGCTGGATGGCGCGTTCTGTTGGACCTTGTGGCCGAGCTTCCCTTTAATTCTGACGACCACCTTTCTGCTTCTCGTCCCCAACGGCTGTCTACACAGCTACAGAAATATTGTCGCCTGTTACGAAGAGAGATTCAAAATGTATGTTTTTGTTGGAGTGCTGGCGGCTCTACAGCTCGAGAGTTTGACCGTTTGAGAGCTCGATATTGGAGAGCTCAAAAGCCCAAAAGCTCAAAAGCTCAAGAGTTGAGAGACGGCCGGGCTTGAGCGGACGGCATACAGGATCGGGGCTGACACTGTACAGGGAGGTGTTGCTCGGTATTACGGGCAAGGATTTCACCTTGATTGCGGCCTCCAAGGCTGCGATGCGGGGTCCCACGATCATCAAGTCGGGCGACGACAAGACGCGGCAGCTGAACAAGCATACGCTGCTGGCATTTTCTGGCGAGGCTGGCGACACGGGTGCGTGCCGTTTCCCTTTCCTCTTTTCTCTTTCCTCTTTCCTCTTCCTGCTGACGCCCTGCAGTGCACTTTGCCGAGTACATCCAGGCCAACGTCCAGCTCTACAGCATGCGCAATGAAGCCAACCTCTCTCCCTCGGCCGTCGCTCACTTTGTCCGCGGCGAGCTGGCCTCGAGCCTGCGGTCAAGGAAGCCCTACACCGTCAACCTGCTGCTGGGCGGCGTCGACCCCATCACACACAAGCCCAGCCTCTACTGGCTGGACTACCTTGCCTCTCTGGCTCCCGTCCCGTATGCGGCCCACGGCTATGCACAGTATGTCACTTTTTCCTTGTTGTCCCGCTGTCTTGCTGTATTCTGACGGGCAGATACTACTGCCTCTCCATTCTCGACAAGCACCACCACCCCGACATTACGCTCCACCAGGGCATCAAGATTCTGACCATGTGCACCGACGAGCTGAAGCGAAGAATGCCCGTCGATTTCAAGGGCATGATTGTCAAGGCGGTCACCAAGGACGGGATTGTCGATGTTGGATTTGATGACGACAGAGTGGTCAAGGTGCCCTAGAGCCCTAGACGTGATGTTGGCGCGGCCGGGTTTTCTGTTACGTGTTCGAGGCTTGGTGAATCCTGTATAATAGAGACTGGAAACCAGAGAGAATCGAAGACAACAAGAGAACAAGAGAAGGAGAGAAGAGAAGAAGAAAAACAGGAATAAAGCATATGACGGTCTCTGGCGGTACCTATGACGCTCTCCATGACGCTCTCTGGAGATGAGTCGGCCATGTGGCAGACTGCCAGCGAGGTCAAGAGACGTTGTTCTCGTCACGAGATAACCATGGCAATCACCTGACTGACTAGATGCCCAATACAGAGTCGTATTCAAAATAAGTACTCGTACTCTGTACACAGACCGCGCCGTCAGGCTGACCTCCTGTCTATCAAACACCAGAGTTTTGCCTGACCGAAACTTTGTCGACCCATTCAAACGAGTACTGCTGCTCCTCTACTTTTGGAAAGAAAACTGCACTTTGCCCCTGTGGCGAATTTTCAGACAGACCAGGCTCTCCGGATAGCAAGTCTTTGCAAGACATGTACCTCGCCCACCAATACGACCGTATACGTAATCCACTCTTATCTTGTTGCCTCCTCCCTTTTTTCTCTTTTCTCTTCCTTCTTTTCCCTTCTCCCTCTTCTCTCTTGCCTCTGTATTTTGTACTCGTAGCCTCTGATTACGTGGACTGGGCTCGTACAGTGCCAGACCGTTGCCATACTAGCATTCGTACGGACACGCTGCGCAGATCTCTGCCGTTGGCACAGTGCCAACACCAACACGCGAGAACAGCGCCCAACAATTTCACATTTGGCGTCTAACCCAATTGAGTCTGCCACTAATCGTGTTTTTTTTTTATTTCCTTTCTCCTTGGCACAACTCAAAAACTTAATTTTTTTTTTCCCCTTCCCTCCCACTCCTTTCTCACCTCCTACACTCTTCTCTTCACCCTTGCCATCTCAATCACCCCCGAGAGGATTTTTCATCTCCCCTCCCTTCAATATCCACTGCCTTTTTCGTTTTTCGTTTCCCTTTTTTTTTTCGTTTTTTTTTTCTTTAGAAGAGTCTTGTTTCTTTTACTTCTTCTAGAGGATTTACGGGAAAAAGTGCTCTTTTTTATCATTTTGCTTTTTAGTCTTCTTCACGAGCGAGGAAGATTTCAAGAGAGCAACCAACCAATTGCATCCAACAACTTGCAACGTTCCAGCCCAACAACCATACGCTGCACGGTGGAAAATTCGCATCTCTATAGATCCAGACGCTTCCTCACCCTTGACTCGCCCTCGTCTGTACTCCTTTTTTGTCCAGACACTCCTTTTTTTTGCCACTCTGTCTCTCCTTTTCTGAACTTGTCGTTCACTCGAGAGCATCGCAATCCTATCTCTTTCCAACCCTCCATCTCGTTGAAACCAACTCGCAATCATGGCTGATCAACTCAACATGAGCAACCTCAACATTGGCTCCCAGGCCAACGGTCCCCGGTCCTACATCCCACCTCATATGAGAGGCAAGATGACTGGCCCGGCGCCTGGCCCTGCTCCGGCTGGCCCTGCTCCGGCTGGCCCCATCTCGGGCCCTCTCCCTGGTGCTGTTCCCACCGGCCCCAGCGGTCCCGGTGGTCCGCCGCCCAATGTCGCTGCTAATGCCGGCCTCAACAACAGCGCCTGGTCTGGGTACGTCTTGTTCTCCTTGTCATGCTATGCTTTCACGTGCTAACAGTTTTGGCAGCAACCAAAAGTACAATGGCCGCCAGGACAACTGGGGCAACCGCGGTGGTGGCGGCTGGAGCCGTCCCCAGAGCTTCAACCCCAACGCATATAGTGGTCCATCTGGCGGGTCTGGTGGCCACGCAGGCGGCCCTGGTGGTCATGCTGGTGGCGGCGGCGGCGGCGGCGGCGGCGCATATGCCCGCGGCTCCGGCGACGGCCAGTGGCGCGACGGCAAGCACATTGCCGGACCGGCCAACCCGCGCGTCGAGCGTGAGCTCTTTGGCGTGGCTGACGACCCGTCCAAGCAGCACACCGGCATCAACTTTGAAAAGTACGACGACATCCCCGTCGAGGCTTCGGGCCACGACGTGCCCGAGCCCGTGCTCACCTTTACCAACCCCCCGCTGGACGACCATCTCATTAGCAACATTACGCTGGCGCGCTACAAGGTTCCCACGCCCGTCCAAAAGTACTCCATCCCCATTGTCATGGGCGGCCGTGATCTCATGGCTTGCGCCCAGACGGGTTCCGGAAAGACGGGCGGCTTCCTCTTCCCCATCCTGTCGCAGGCCTTCCAGACGGGCCCTTCGGCCACGCCCGCCACCGCTGCTGGTGGCGGCGGCTACGGCCGCCAGCGCAAGGCCTACCCCACCTCCCTCATCCTGGCTCCCACGCGTGAGCTCGTCTCGCAGATTTACGACGAGTCTCGCAAGTTCGCCTACCGCTCGTGGGTCCGTCCGTGCGTCGTGTACGGCGGTGCCGACATTGGCTCCCAGCTGCGCCAGATTGAGCGTGGCTGCGATCTGCTCGTGGCTACGCCCGGCCGCCTGGTCGACCTCATAGAACGGGGTCGCATCTCGCTGTGCAACATTAAGTATCTTGTGCTCGATGAGGCCGACCGCATGCTGGACATGGGTTTCGAGCCGCAGATCCGCCGCATTGTCGAGGGCGAGGACATGCCCGGCGTGGCCGACCGCCAGACGCTCATGTTTTCGGCCACCTTTCCCCGCGACATCCAGATGCTCGCCCGCGACTTCCTCAAGGACTACGTCTTTCTGTCGGTCGGCCGTGTCGGCTCCACGTCCGAGAACATTACCCAGAAGATTGAGTATGTCGAGGACAATGACAAGCGCTCCGTCTTGCTGGACATTCTCCACACCCACGGTGCCGGTCTGACCCTCATCTTTGTCGAGACCAAGCGCATGGCCGACACGCTCTCCGACTTCCTCATCAACCAGAACTTCCCGGCCACGTCCATCCACGGCGACCGCACCCAGCGCGAGCGTGAGCGGGCTCTCGAAATGTTCCGCAACGGCCGCTGCCCCATCCTCGTGGCCACGGCCGTTGCGGCCCGTGGTCTCGATATCCCCAACGTCACTCACGTTGTCAACTACGACCTGCCCACCGACATTGACGACTACGTCCACCGTATCGGTCGTACCGGTCGTGCCGGCAACACGGGTCTTGCCACGGCCTTTTTCAACCGTGGCAACCGCGGTGTGGTCCGCGAGCTGATTGACCTGCTCAAGGAAGCCAACCAGGACGTGCCGTCCTTTTTGGAGACCATTGCCCGCGAGGGCTCCTATGGTGGTGGCCGTGGCGGCCGCTCTGGCGGAGGCCGTGGCCGTGGTGGCGGTGCTTCGCGCGATTTCCGCAAGTACGGCGGCGGCGGCTTTGGCGGAAACAGCGGCGGCGGTGGCGGTGGCGGCTTCAGTGGCGGCGGCGGCGGCAGTAGCTACGGTGGTGGCTTTGGCGGTCCCCCGCAGGGCGGCGGCGGCTATGGTGGTGGTGGTGGCTATGGAGGCGGTGGCGGCGGCAGCTACGGCAACCCGGGCGGCCCTGGTGCCTCGTGGTGGTAAACCACTCCATTTGACTCGAGCTGCCGGCCACGAAGTGAACACCGTTTTACCGTTCATTTGAGGACATTTTTTATTCTCTCGTCTACCGTGGCGAAAGCGGCAGCAAACCAAAAGTTGCTCCTGTTTCGGTTTTTGTTTTTGTTCTTGTTTTTCATTTTCTGTCTTGTTTTCGTTCTTCATTTTCTCTTTGATTTTATTGCTAGGGTCGGCCGTTTATCTTTATCGGCAGTTTCGACTTTTATTTTCGACGAGTTTTCATTTCTTTTTTTTCACGTTGTCTTTATCTTCGCATTCTATTTTTTTTTTGCGGCTGCGGATGTGCGAAAAACCAACATCTTTTGGTCGGCGATCATGACCCCCCTACGAAAAAGGATCTTTGCCCCCTTCACTATTCGGAATACGGCAGGCATCGGATTTTGGGAACACTCAGGTTTACGATAGACCGTTTATTTGCTTCTTCTTCTTATTTCTGCTTTTGTCCCCTGGTTTTGTTTCATGATACCCCGATAGAATCTGAAGGACGACGGGGGGGACAAGTTCTTTGAAAGTCAAGGACTAGAAAATGGAGTATGGGCAGAAAGAAGAACAGTTGCAAAAAATGGGACGCCCGGATGGCGTTCACTGACGGTTAATCGGTTGAGGAAATCTAAAATACGATGGACACGACATCGATGCCCCCTGGATCTGGTTCGATACTTTTTATTTTAACGACGGTTTCATGTTTGTGTTTTGTTTTTATACGGTTCACCTGCGAATCCGATACGAAGAAGGGCATTACTTTTTATATTCCTCCTATTTTTTATCATGCGGTCATGCTTTTTTTAAAATTCTTTATTTCTTTCCTTTTTTTCTTTTCTCTTCACTCTTGCCCGAGGGAAAGCTTGACTTTCAGACTTTGGGGCAGGGTGAAAAAAAAAAAAAAACAGAGAAAGAGAAGAATAGGGGTCATGGCATCGTCGCAGTGCTTGTTTTTTGAGGGCATTGATAGAGGGACACGGTTTCTCGGACTCACAGGTCCACGCAGAGAAGCCGTCTTTTTTTCAGGAGACGAGAGGAGGAATCGAAAGGGGTTTGGTTTGCACGAGGGAGACCTAGAGAGATCGGTTGCCTGGTTGGGTCCCTTTCCTTTATTATTCCTAGAGATCCACGACATGACGATATGACGACATGATGAGGAACAGGAGAATAGAAAGAAGAGGGTCTGCAGCAGGCCATGCCGAAAGATGTGCATTTTTCTCGGGAAGCGAAGCTCTCGACAAGCCAGAATAGAAAATGAAGACGCGTGCCAGCAAGTTTTCAGAGCAGAGTGACGTAGAAATGTATTACGTAGTAGTGCACAGCCACATGTGGCGTCTGGGAATATTGGGAATATTTCGAGGGGTGTAGCTGCGCAAAGCACAAGCTTCGTTTTTCGACTCGGACCAAATTCGACGTCTGTGGCCAACCCACACCCCGGCTCACGCTTCCCCTGCCGTCCTGTACCTCTGCTCTCTCCTTTCCGATTGCAGCGTGGCTGTGTTTTGTCCTCTTCTCTGATTCTCCTTTTCTCTTTTCGGCCGTCAAGCTCTTTTCCTCTTTTCCATTCTCCTTCTTCTCTTTTGTTTTTGTTTTGTTTGTTTTGTTTGCTTTATATTCCATCCAACCTCCAGCCGTCCAACCACCGAGATTGCGCGATTGACACGAGAGTGGCGACCCGGAGAGAACTGAGGGAAGCCGGGAAGCAGGAAGGCGTCGACAAGAGACATTCGAAGGAAAAAAAACACACATTTCTAGAGCCGCATCAGAGACAAGAAGAGAAAAAAGTACGATTGAGGATGGTGGCGCATGCCGTCTACGGGTCGAAAAGAGACAGATGGGCTGACTGCATAGTGGCGGCGTTTTCCGAGGATCCATGGATCGTCCAGCAGATCTTGTACGTTCCCCCCCCCCTTTTTTTTGGCTTCTTTTTTTGTTTCTCTCTCTTCAGTCTGCTCATATATAGCTCCTCCGAGGTCAAGGAACTCGAAAACTGCTCCATCGCCGTCGATGCCAGCTACTTTATCCAGCTCAACATGGACATGGGCCCGGCCCGCGAACCCCTGGCCTGCGCCCTCGGCGGCCCGTCTGGCTTTCTGCACAGCTTCGGCAAGGAACTCGACCGCTGGGCAGAGCACCATGTGACGCCGCTCTTTGTCTTTGACGGACAGCCCATGGCCGGGCAGGACAGCGTGTCCATCGCCGCCGGGCTCCGGGAGATTGCGCGCACTGATACAGCATGGAACCTCTATTTCAAGAACCGTGCCGGTGAGGCCGTCTCTGCGTTTGGCGCTGGATGTGAGTCTCTCGTTGTCTTTTTTGGGTTTCTCTGGCTTTCTCTGACTGACCGCCAGGCATGTACAACGTCAAGAGCCTCTATCCGCTGCTGCAGAAGCTCCTCAAGGAGCGGCATCTGCACTTTCTCACGGCTCCCTACAATGCCGCCGCTCAGGTATTTTTTTCCTTTTTTTCTTTTCTTCTCTCCTCCCCCCCCGCTGACGGCCAGCTCGCCTACCTCGACATGGTCGACTCGGACCAGTGTGCCGGCATCATGGGCGGTCAGGAACTGCTGCTCTACCCCGTCAGCGACAGCATCATCCGCAACATCCACTGGGAGGCCAACAAGGTCGAGGCCTTTTCCAAGAAGCAGCTGATCAAGACCCTCAACGTCAGCGAGGCCATGTTCCAGGACGGCCTCCTGATGACGGGCACGTCCTTCTTGACCTCTTTTCCGCCCCTGCGCGACAGCGACACCTACCCGCGCCAGTCCAACGTCATGGACGCCATCAACATGCTGCGGACGACGGACAAGAACATTGCCAACCTCTGCGCCTCCTTCCACGACGTGCTGCAGTCCCAGGACCCCAACTGGCTCGACAAGTTCCGCAAGGCTCGCATGGCCGTCGACCACTTTATCTACATTGCCGAGTCGGGCGAGGTGCTCGTGCACGACTACGACCGGCTGACCCGCGACAACCACGAGTACCTCGGCCTGCAGCTGCCCGCAGAGCTCTTGCACTACCTCAACACGGGCCTCGTCGGGCCCGAGGTCCTCAGCTGGATCACCCACTGCCAGATCACCGTCCTGCCCACCCTCGACGGCTACGCCAGCGAAGAGTACCGCCGTCTCATCTCGAACCAGCTCGTGCGCTACTACGAGGCCGCCCTCGGCCTCGTCATTCCGCGCCTCAACCGCGGCCTCCACTACCGCGATGTCCAGCTCAAGGTCTGGTACGACAGCAACTTTTCCCTCAAGATCAACCACCGCAACGAGGCCAACCCGCCCTCGGCCCGGCTCGCCAAGTGGAACATGACGCCCGAGGTGCTGGCGGCCGTGCGGCTGCCAGGGTTGGCAGAGGGCAAGAGCAAGAGCAAAGACGGCAAGGACGGCAAGGACAGCGCTGGGGGTCCGGGCCAGCCCGGGTCCATCTTGTTTGAGGTGCTGGCGCTCGCTGACCAGGATTTTGTGGGTCACGTGCTCGAGACGCCCAAGGTGCGCGGCATGGACAGCGCTGACGTCATTGTGTCCTTGGCGCTGTGGCAGCTGCTGACGCTCGACGGCTACGTCGAGCCGGGGACGCTCCAGCTGACGCGGTGGGGCCGCGCGCTGAGCACGACCCTGGTGGCGCTGCAGGGCCTTGTGAAGCGGCGGCCCGAGTTTCCGGGCGTCTTCCGGGCGGCACTGCACGCCTTTGAGCTGATCAAGCTGGGGCTGCTGACGTCGGGGCCGAAACACCCCGAGCTGCAGGGCTGGCCCGTCCAGGGCAGTGATGAAGACCGCAACTGCGTGGTGCTCATCAGCCGCGTGGCGACGCTCGTGCAGCTGCGGCAGAACACGTCGGGCTACACGGGGCCGCTCAGCAAGAACCTGCTGTGCTTTCACTCGCTGGCGACGGCGGTCGGCAAGGCGAACCGCAGTGTCCTGGAGGCGCTGCTGGCCTCCATGTTTCTGTCGGGCCAGGCCAAGCGCGACGGGCCTGACCACTGGGAGATGAGTCACCGGTGAGTTTTTCTTCCTTTCTCTTTTTTTTTTTTTATTTTCCTTTTTTTTTTTCCCTCCCTAATGGATAGCCTCCCGTTCTACGACTTTCCGGATGTGGCGCTGGGCATCGCCGTCAAGACGTACCTGGACGACACGCTGTTTGAGGCGCCGCCCGAGGACCGCGCGCGGCGGCTGGAAGAGTTTCCCAAGACGTACGTGCCCCACGCCACCCAGCTGTACGAGGACTTTGAGGTCGTCTTTGGGCTCGTGGACGCGCTGCAGGCCGGTGTGGCGACGCTCGGCGACGGCGAGCTCAAGGCGACGGCACGGGCCGAGTGGCAGGCGGCCAAGACCTTTTTGGAGGAGAAGCAGAAGCTGGCCCAGCCGAAGCCGCAGAAGCGGTGAGGCCAGAGGCCGGAGGCCAGAGAGGTGTGTCTGACTGTGTGGGCTTTGCGGGCACGGAGTACCGGGAAAGGGAAAAGAGAAAAAAGGGCCATGTCATGAAAGCCGCCATGATGAAATAGGAATACAGAAAAAGAGAAAAAGAGAACAAGAGAAGAGCACGTGACGATGCCCGTGACGATGCCGTAGAGTGACACGGCAGCTGGTGACTGGTTATAGTCCCTCTCTTTCATCTCGATTGCATTTCATCTCATTGTCCTTTCATCCTACGCTCATCCCATCTTCATCCTATCTTCTTGCTAGTCGTCGGCTTTCCCAAGCTCGCCCCCAGCACAGTCCCGTCGCTTCCCCGTAGAAGTAATTGTATATATAAAGCGAGCTTCTCTCCTGCTCTCTTCCTGTCTCTTTCCTGTCTGTTGTCTTTTCACTTCCACTCCTCCCTCTCCTATCGATGCTCGAGTTGCCGGTCCCATCTTGTTTCGGCAACGGCTTCCCCCTCTCGCACCACTACATGGGTGCTGCCTGCGCTGCACTTTGCACAGGTTCTGCAGCGCTCTCCTTAATAGGCCGGGGTCGGTTCCCCCCCTCGTCGACGCGTGCTGCCTTGCTCCCCAGCGACCTGCATCTATGAGGCGAGAAAAAAAAAACAACAAAAATAAACGCCTCACCGGGGAGCGGCTGTGCTTGAATCTTCCTCGTCTGCTCGTGTTGGAAAGCCGGCAATGTGACGGCAATGTGACGACGATGAGAACGATGATGACGATGATAACAATGCCGACAATGACAATGATAAGGTACTCGTCCCTTCGCCGGCGAGACAAGGCCACGGTTGTGGGCAGAGACAGGTTCAGGCTGGGCAACAATGGATGAAGACCAAGGCCTCTTTTTTACGGAGCGATCGATTCGACGTACCTTGTGTCCAGCACATCCGCACTGCCATCGACTCTGCGGGACAGAGCGGGCCGGTGGTCGGTCGGTCTCGTGTATCTGCTCGCCGCAGTCGAGCAGTTGAGAGGGGCGTCGTGCGCTCACCATGGCCGTCGATGGCCCTGGCTCCTCTTTTTTTCTCTCTCCGTCAGCAACGGCTACCTGACGACTGGCATAGCGCGTGTGGGAGAGGATGTGGCAGGACGGTCTGGTCCTCCCTCGTCGATAGGCATGCCTATGGTGGCACGGCGACGCTGGCGTTTTCAGACGACCTGCGAGGGGGGTATGTTTATTGGTGAAGGACGGAATTCAGGTTCTCTTCTCACTTGCAGTACTGCGGCCTCTCTTAAGAAGATGAGGGGAACAGGGCCACTGGCAGCTTATCTGACGGAGGAGACAGAAATAGTGTCTCCTGTCTTTTGCCCGGACAGAACTGGACATGGTCTGTCTTGTTGTCTCTTGTCGTCTGCGGCGACACTGCCTTTAGCTTACGGAGTCTGGCTTGAGAGACGAGGTTTCCTTTGACGCGTTCTTCTTCAGAAGACCCACGGTACGCCCAGGGTGACAATGGAGACAACTTTATATTGAGGTGGAGGAGCTGTTGGCAGGCCTTTAACTATGGACAACTGCAACCTCAATCAGATATCGACACGTTCGTTCATGTATGGAAGCCTCTTGGTTTGACTGTCCCATCTCTCTAGATTCCATCTTTTCATATACTGAATACATAAATCAACATGACCGTTCCTATTCCTTTTTTGTGCCAGAGTATCCTTCCGTAGCCGACAGAGAGTAGACAGATCCAAGACGCCCAAGGACAAGATTATAAAAGTCAAGAAAAGTCAAGAAAAATCAAGAAAAATCAACAGAACCAACAGAAACCTAGACGAGAAACTGCCGCACAATCGGAGTGGGCGCGGCAGGTGCACCGTTCAAGTTTGCCATGGTCGCGGCTGCGGCTGCTGCCGATGCCCGGCTCTTTTCGCCGAGGCTCCGTATTTTTTCCACCAGATGGCTGTCTGTCAGAAAGAGGAAAAGGAGGAAAAGGGAGAGGGGAAAAAATAAAACAAAACAAAAAAACACACCTGACAGATATATGCTGCCGGGATCCCTCTGTAATGGCCAGATCGACCTTGTTCAGCGTATCCTGCTCGTGGCCGCGTATATGCTGGCGCACCATTTCCTGGGCGATCTTGACGTGGCCGTCATCGTCGTCGTCGTCTCTGTGGACCCCAGGATCAGGGCTCTCAGACTTCTCGGCGCCTCCTCCCTCGCCAGTGGCAAAATCAGCCCCGGCATCGCGCACAAAGAAGCCGCAGCCGGGCTCTAGACACCGCCACGTCCGGCTCGGACCTGTCGGCGCCGTGGACTGCAGCAGCGGCACGGACCGCACCACGAGCTGCGCCGCCTCCTCGTCCACCGCTGACATCCTGTCTCTGACCGAGTCATCATCGTCGTCGTCATCGTCGTCTTGGTGGCCTCCTTCTTCCGACGCGCTCTCGCCCTGCTCATCCATGGCCATGGCAGCACTCTGTCTCTCCTCCTCGGCGGCCTGCTGCATATAGCCACTGTAGCTGTAGCCGCCAGCCTCGATCTTGCGGCGACGCAGACGACGGCCGCGTGGATTCGGAGCTGCGTCGGTACTGGCCTCGCTCGTCTCTCCCGTCTCTCCCATCTCTCTCGTGTCTCTCGTCTCTCTCGGGCCGCTGTCGGCATCTTCGTCGTCTTCGTCAGATTCCAGCAGGCTGCTGTGCGGCCGCTTCTTGGAGCCGAGTGGTGGGCGCAGGCCGGCACGCTTGCCCGACACGCGGGCTGCCTGGTGAGGCGGCGTCGTCTTGCCGGCGGCCGAGGCGGAGGAGGGCACGGAAGACTGGGGAATGCGGCGGACGAGCTGGGTGGACACGTTGACGAGGGACCAGTTGGGCGAGGCGGGCAGAAAGGGCCGGGACGCGTCGGCGTCGAAGCCTTGGCGGCGCATCCAGGCGGCAAAAGGCGAGCGGCCCCAGCGGGGGTCGTGCTTGTCGAGGGCCTCCAACAGCTGCCGAGAGAAGTACGCCGCGAGGTCCTTAGCCACGACATAGTGGTCCAAGCGAAACTTGTTGAAGAGCTTTCCGTGGACGGCAGAGGGGCTGATGCTGGCCAGGTCGCGGTCGAATTCGTTGCCGATCTCGATGACGGCCGGCAGCACTTTGGCGAAGACGGCGGAGGCGATGTCGACGTGCTGCGTGTCGTCGAGGGCCATGGGTGTGGGTGTCGGCGGAGGGGGTGGTTTGTGTGGCTTTTGTTGCTTGTCCAGAGGCGGTGGTGGTGGTTCGGTTGGGGGGAGTGGCGACTTGGAGAGTCGCGTGCGGGGTGGCTGGGGTGTCGTGCGGAGAGGCAGCTGGCGAGACGGCAGAGGTAGAGGCATGGTAGACGGAGGCGGAGGGGGAGGCGGGACGGGGGTCGAGGCGGAGGGGGCCGGCGAGGAGGAGACGGAGACGCCTCTGCTAGAGCGTCGATCAGCACGTTCGCGGCCCTAGTGGTCAGAAGAGGCGAGAGAGAGAGAGAGAGAGAGCGACAGAAAAGAAAAGTACCTTCATCTCGCGGGTCAGCCAGGCATAAAACTTGGTCTCTTTCCAGGGTAGCTCATTGGTGCGCAGACAATGGGCGACGAGGAAGCGGCCGAGACGGATGCACTTTTCGACGACCTCGTCGTAGGTCAAGCCGTCGCCGACAGCCGCAGCATACTAGAGTGGATTAGGAGAGAGGATGACTAGAAGAGAAGAGAGAGAGAGAGAGAGAGAAAAGTACTTCAAAGAGAATGTCTCGAATGGACAGACTGGCCGGGTTGCTGTCTGGCCCATTCTTGCCCGAGGGGCTCTCGACACCGCCGTAGAGGCTGTGCAGGGTGTAGTAGAGCGTGCAGGCGTCGCACATGTCGCGGTAGAGAGGCGTGTAGGCCTGGCTGGGGGTGATTTCGAACCAGCCGGCGTGGCCAGAGAGCCAGATGGTCGGCGGAGGGTAGCCGAGCGAGTAGAGCGCGCTGTCCTTGACCTCGATGTAGGGGGAGCGCGCATGCGGGTCGAGCACTGTCAGGTTAGGTGGGAAGGAAGACTGACGGAGAGAGAGAGAGAAAACTCACAAAAAGGACGCATGTCGTCATCGATTTCTAGACGGCCGCGCACCACAAACGGCCCCTCCTCCCCAACGGCCATGGCATTGACGAGAGTCGTGCCATCGGCGCGGAATACAGTCACATCCGACAAGACAAAGATGGGCCAGCTGTTAGAGTCCAGGTCGATCTTGTCAATGGGCCGCAGAATTTGGGACTCGTCTAGACAGGGCGACGGCGCCAATGGTGCGAGGGCCGCCATGGAGTGACCATGCGCAGAGGGCGTGAGGGAGACGGAGCGGTCAGTGGCAGGTGAGTGGTGAGCGAGACGAGGTGGGCGACAGAGGCGAGAGGTGGGTGACAGTGAAAGGGAAGAGAAAGAAAACAAAAAATGAAGCTTTTGGATTGGTGCGACGAGATCCAGCGCTGGCATTATTCGCCTAGAAGCTCTAGCCCCGAGAGTGTGGGGGAGGGGTGCTGACCGCCTTTATTCTGCCGGATTTGACACGCTTAATCGATAAGCCAGAGTTTTTTTTGGGACTTTGATTTTTTGTATTTTTATATTTCTACCTTTGTCCAGAATTTCTATTGTTCAGAGACATTGACCTCTCGATCTCTCTCGTTCATGCCTAGATAGACGGCGTGCCTTGTCGAGGTTGATGCGGCCTATTTCCTGGCTCTCCAAGATGGCGCGGAACAATCCCCTCGATGGTGTTTTTGGTAGGTCTTTTTTCTTTTCTTTTTTTACTTTTTTCTCTTCTTTTTTCTTTTCTCTTCTTCTCTTCTTTTTTCCTTTCTCTTCTTTCCTCTCTCACACTGACGTCCAGCCATCAACAAGCCCGTCGGCATGAGCTCGGCTCAGGTCATCCGCGACTGCCAGACCTACTTCAACCCCTCCGCCCTCTTCCAGCCGCTCATCGCCCACGAATCCGCCCAGCGCGCCCGCGAGTCCAACTCCCAGCAGCGCCGCCGCAGCCGCGCCAAGCGCGCCGTCCGCGTCAAGCTCGGCCACGGCGGCACCCTCGACCCCCTCGCCTCCGGCGTCCTCATCCTCGGCATCGGCCGCGGCACCAAGTCCCTCCCCCGCTTCCTCGAGTGCACAAAGACCTACGAGACCGTCGTCCTCTTCGGCGCCTTCACCGACACCTACGACCGCGTCGGCCGCGTCCTCCAGCGCCGCCCTTATAGTCACGTGACACGTGACCGCGTCGAGCAGGCGCTCGCCGACCACTTCCGCGGCCGCTTCCGCCAGATGCCCCCCCTCTACTCGGCCCTCAAGATGAACGGCAAGCCGCTGTACGAGTATGCGCGCCAGGGCGTCGCCATCCCGCGCGAGATTGAGACCCGCGAGGTCGTCGTGTCCGCCTGCGACATTCTCGAGTGGTACCCGCCCGGCACGCACCCCCACCGCTGGCCGGCCGAGGAGGCCGGCAGTGCCGAGCAGAGCCTCGCCGAGCGCGTCTGGCGCGTCGAGCGCGACCAGGCGGCCGGCAAGAAACCGGCGGTGCCGGCCCCGTCGACGCCCGAAGAGGAAAAGTCGGATCGCGAGGCCCGGGCGGCCCACGAGGACTTTAAGCGGCGAGCCGAGGAGAAGCAGGATGCGCTCGTGTATGACCGGCCGCCGACGAAGCGGCAGAGACGGGCCGCCGAAGCGGCGGCGGCAGCGGCGGCGGCAGCGGCGGCGGCAGCCGAAGCAGAGGCAGAGGCAGCCAAGACGGCAGAAGCAGCAGAGCCGGCAGGCGAGCCAGCAGCGGCCCGAGGCAACAAGGCTGAGCAGGGCCGCGAGGGCCGCGAGGGCCGTGAGAACCGAGAGAACCGAGAGAACGGTGTGTGGAAGCCGACGGTCGGTCTGGCGGCGGCCAGCAAGGCTCGCGGCGACCACTCGATGATGATGTCGGGGGCTCTCGGCGAGATGCCGCGGTCGCCGTACCACGACTATACCAAGGCGGTCAAGGAAGAGCAGGAGGAAGAGGCGAGGCGCGCGGAGAGGGCAGAAAGGGCAGAAGAAGGAGGCCAGAACGGCCAGACAGCCGCGGCAGCAGCAGCAGCAGCAGCAGAGCCGGCGACACCGACCGAGCCCATCAAGGCACGCCCTGGCCGCGGCTCCAACCTCATCCCGCCGGCGCCCGACCCGAATGCGCCGCCGCCCTGGGAGGACGCAGGCCCGGCGGCGGTGCGGATCCGGCTGACGGTCAGCTCGGGCTTTTATGTGCGCAGTTTCTGCCACGACCTGGGCGAAAAGGTCGGCTCGGCCGCCCTCATGGCGGAGCTGGCCCGCACGCGCCAGTCCGACTTTTGTGTCGGCACGGCCAACTGCCTCGAGTACGGCGATCTCGAAAAGGGCGAGGCTGTCTGGGGTCCACAGGTGGAGCGGCTGCTGCAACTGTGGCACAGCGGCGACGTGGCGGCGGCAGGGGGGGTGGAGGCCGACACGGAGACGGGCCTGGGGGTGGTAGCTGGTGCCACCCAGGCGTCAGAGGGCCAGGACAACCAGGAGGACAACCAGGAGGACAACCAGGAGTGGAACGGCATCGAGGACGATGCCCAGGTCTAGAGAATCTCTGTTGGATTTCATCTGCATAAAAGAATAGCATGCCATTGTACATATCCCGCCTGTCCCCGTCCCTTTATTTTCCCGTTTCATGCCACATGCAGCTCTCCAGACCGCAGAATGCCCTTGACGCCAAGCAGCCATGCAAAAAGAGCAAAAAGAGCAAAAGAATCATGATTCGTAAAGGCCTAGACCTCGGCAACCGCCCTGGGATCGTCTCTCTCTCGCGTGCTCTCGCGCACAATGGGTCTCACCGTCTTTGTGGACGAGGAAGAGGGCGACGTCGGCATGTCTGGTGCCGCGTCCCTCTCTGTCTCTATAGTCGTCTCTGTCTCTGCTGTCTCTATCGTCGTCTCTATAGTCCCCCCTGTCGCTGTCTCTGCCCTCTTGCCGTCTGTCGTCTCCGCTGTCTCTGCCACCTCCAAATCATTGAGCAGCGTCCGCACCCGCTCGATGCGCTCCATGGCCTTTTCCAGTCGCTCGAGCCGCCGCTTCTTCTCGCCATCGCGCTGCTCGAGCACGGCAATGCGCTGCTCGAGACGCGCCCGCTGCCGCCGCTCCTCGGCGACCATCTCGTTGGCCTGCTCAAAGAGGGACACGCTCAGCTCTTCGACCTCGCGGCTCGTCTGGTGCAGCTGTCCCTCGGCGCGGCGTCGCAGAGACTGTTCGCGGGCGAGGGCAGCCATGAGTTCCTGGGTCGAGGGGCCGGCGGCTTTGGGGGGCGGTGGAGGAGGCGGAGCCAGCTGTTGGGAGGGCAGCTGAGAGGGCAGCTGAGAGGGCAGCGGTTTGGAGGGCGGAGAAGAGGCGGCCGTCGAGTAGGAGGACGTGGAGGAGTGGGAGTAGTTGGTGCCGGTGGCCGAGGGGGGGGTGCGCGGAGGGATCTGAGAGGTGGTGGAGGGGGACGAGGGGGCGTCGGAGGCGGCAGAAGCGGCCGAAGCGGCCGACTGCTGCAGGTTGGGCGTGGATCGAACCGAGCGCGGCGAGAGCAGGGCCGATAGGCGGCTGGCGGCGCCGACGGGCAAGAAGGACGAGCGAGCCGGCGGCGGTGGCGGGAGAGGCGGTGTGCTGTCGTGGGCGGTGCTGGCTGTTCTCGTCGTGCTCGTCGTGCCCGTCGTGTCGGCTCGCGGCCGCTCGCGCGCGGCTGTCGAGACCTGCTGTCGAAGCTTGGCGAGCTCGTCTTCATAGTCGGCCCAGCGATCGACAGCCGCCGCCGCCTTTTCGTTGAGGAGGCGCACCTGGGACTCGAGGTCCGCAATCTGTCGGCGGGCCTGCCGGAGAGCCTCGTCTCTGTCGTTTTCTTTTTCCTTTTCGTCCTTTTCTCTTTCTCTTTCGACAGCCTCGACCAAATGGCCGCAATGCGGACAGGACTCCAGGGCCGTCATGTTCCAGCGTCGTCTCTCGCCCGAGAATGAAAGAACAACCAGCAACTTGAAACTTTGAGAGAGCACCGACAAAGGCAAAATCCAGGAAACAAGAGTCCAAAAAGTCCAGAGGAAAGAGAGCCTGAACGCGTCCTCTGAACAAAGAAAATACGAAAAGGAAATAGCTTGGCGCTAAAATTGAAATAAGAGGAGGAGCATCCACGGCTACAGGGGTCACCCCTGCTGTACGCACTTTAGCTCCCTAACGTGTGCTGCATACGAGCTGGGCTTTGCTGTTCTTCAGCGCCATCGATCCCGCCACCAAGAGGCTGAGCGGAAAGTCATCCCACTGCTAAAATTAGTCAGATTTCCTGAATCACATTCCAGTTTCGGCTGGCAAGAATGCTTCTAATGTTCCGATTTCTATGCATTCCCCGTCCCATCTCCTTCCATTCCATTCCCTTTTCTCTTCTCCTTTTTCTCCTCTCCTTCTCCTTCTCCCTTCTCCTTCTCCCTTCTTTTCCTCTTCGCCCTAGTCCCAAGAGTGGCCAACTGTCCGTAGATCAGCCAAACTCTTGGCCGGGCTTTCTCGGCGATCAGAGATCTCGGGAAAAATACCAGTCTGTAAACGCCATGCTGTGTGATCGGATTTGCATCGTCTGCGGTCCGTTTTTCGTCTTCTAAAAAAAGACGTGTCCCATTCAGCTGTTTCTGCCTGACCCGAGTTTATGCAAATAGGAGAAGTGGGGCAGGGAAAGTAGAGGGAGAAAGTGGGAGAAGAGAGGAGGACAGACAACGACGGAAAAAAAGGACAGAAAAAAAGGATACATGGTAATGATCTGCGTTCATGCGCATGTGTGGCTGCGGCCTGGCTCAGAAGAGCCACCTCTCTCCGTGGAGGATGTGCCGATGAAACGTTCAGCCACGCCCGAGCACTTGTTTTATAGTCTTTGTCGTCTTCTCTCGTCTTCTCTCGTCTTCCTTCCTCTCCTCGTGTCTGTTTCAGCCTCGTTGCACAGCTGCCTCTCAAAACGGCCTCGCCACCTTGCGCGGCTCCGTCAATCCCGTCTCGGGGTCGACATACTCCTTCCAGTTGACGGGATACATGGGGCTGCCGGCCTCGCTCGTCGCCATGACGACGCCCAGAGCGTTGCTGGCTGTCGACAGATAGTAGTTGGCCTGGTCGCCGAGAGAGATCTGTTTGTTAGAGACCGAGAGAGACGAACAAAAAGAGAGAGAAGGGGGGGCAGACTCACGACTTGGGCGCGCACTATATCGCCTGGCCGAAACGACTCGTAAATCTTGACCCGGTCCTTCTCCGTCGCCCGCACGTCCTGCACCCGGATCAGCCCCTGCCACTCCGTCTCCAGCACCACGTCGCCCACCACCAGGATCGCCACCGTTGCCTGTCGCTGGGCGATCCGCACGACGCGGCACAGCACCGTGTTGCCCACGTCCGGCAGCACCTCCCCCCCCTCGGCAATGGCCGCCCGCGAGACCGACACCGTCGCCCTCTTCTGCGGCTGCTTCTGCGCCAGCTCCTCCTGGGCCTGGGCCATGATGCGCGTCAGTCGTTTGGGGGGGCCGCTCTTGGCCGCTGCTGCTCCTCCTCCGGTTGTTCCTGTGCCTCTTCCTCCTCCGCCTGCTCCCCCACTGATCTGGACGTGGCCCAGCAGAGAGGCGTAGACGTAGCCATCCGTGAGGTGGGTGCCGGCGCCCGGCTGATACTGGGAGGCCGGGCCCAGTGGTTGGCCCGGAACGGCAATCTGCTCACTGACGGCGGCCATGCTCTGACGTTGGTGGTTCAAGAAAAAAGTTTTCTCTTCTTTTTTTCTTCTTTTTCTCTTTCTCTTTCTCTAATTTTTTTTTACATCGACTATGTTGATTATGTAATCAAGACAATCCACTAGTCCGTTTATAGCAACTTGCTTCTCTTACACGACTTGTCTTTTCTTTTCCTTTTTCTTTTTCTTTTTGCTTTTTCATTTTCTATTCCTACTTCTTGCCATGACTTTAATTGCACTGGTTTATCCGGTGATTGGGCGACGGCACGAATGGATGGGGGAATCGGAGCGACCTCCCGCATGCCTAAATCGGGGCGGGAATAGACGCCCTGGCAAGAAGCGAAAAGAAGAGGAAGAAGAGACAGGGACGAAAAGGAGAAGAAGAAAAAGGAAAAGACCAACCAAGACACAAAGATAAGCCGTCGTCTTCTCTGGAACGGTGACCAATGGGAGGAACAACGCCGTGGGAATATACAGACTTGGCGGTTGCTTCCATGTCTCACAGCCTATCTCTACTCCTTCGCAGCATCGCCCTGCTCGAGGGACGAGCTGTTTCCCCTCTCAGTGGCACACATTATCCGCCTGTCCAACCCTGACCAAGCATGCATAGATGCATTCATGGATGCTAACAAGGAACTATGGGTAGAGGGCCGGGATAAATTCGTGGGATTGGCGAATACAACATGCAGTATAATAAGCTCTTGTGATGGTCACGTTTGATTTTGATTTTGATTTTTAAATCCTATTGATTTTCCTTTACCCTTCACAACTCCCTCATCCCCCCCAACTCGTCATGCGTGGCCCTAGACTGCTTCTGTCGGCATCCTCGATGCTGGCAGCCGCTGCTACCCCGGCTGCCGCCATGGTTGGGGGCCCTGGTTTCACCTCGGCAGGGCAGCAGGGCGTGCGGCCCGCCCAGGCCCCCATCGTGCCGGGCTCGTACATTATCGAGTACGCCGACGACTTTGACAGCCGCAGTAAGCAGATCAGCCATGCCCGCTTCTACGACGAGCTGGCCACGGCCAACATTACGCGCACCATGGACCTCAATTTCCGTCTCTTCCGTGGCGCTTCCGTCCGCTTCCACGAGCAGACCCCGGCCGCGTCGGCCGAGAAGCTGCTCAGCGACATGTCTGCCATCAAGCGTGTCTGGCCCGTCCGCCGCTACCACGTTCCCCCCCACACGCTCGAGTGGGCGGGGAATGCGTCGGCCGTCCAGAGAGAGAAACGTGCAAGCCTGGCTGAGGATACCTTCTCGCCCCACGTCATGACCCAGATCGACCGACTGCACGCCCAAGGCATCACGGGCCGCGGTGTGCGCGTGGCCGTCGTCGACACCGGCGTCGACTACCTGCACCCGGCCCTCGGCGGCTGCTTCGGGCCCGGCTGTCTCGTCAGCTTCGGCTACGACCTCGTCGGCGACGCCTACAACGGCTCCAACGCGCCCCAGCCGAGCGACAGCCGCCCGCCGTCCGACTGCAATGGCCACGGCACGCACGTGTCGGGCATCCTGGCGGCCCAGAGTGGCGGCAGCTCTACGCTCGGCATCGTGGGGGCCGCGCCCGGCGTCGAGCTCGGCATGTTCCGTGTCTTTGGCTGCCACGGCGACGTCAACGACGACGTGCTGATTGCCGCGTTCAACCGCGCTTACGAGGCTGGCGCTGACGTTATCACCTCGTCGATCGGCGGCGCCTCCGGCTGGCCGGAAGAGGCCTGGTCGGTGGCGGTGACGCGCATCGTCGACAGCGGCGTTCCGTGCACCATCTCGGCCGGCAACGAGGGCAGTGCCGGCCTCTTTTTCTCGTCGAACGCGGCCGACGGACACCGCGTGACGGCCATTGCCTCGGTCGACAACAGCCTCGCCCCCGTGCTCTTTGCCAATGCCACCTTTGCCGTCGCCGGCCGCGCCAACACCTCGTTTGGCTACACGGTGGGCTCTCCGGCCAACTGGACGGACGTCACGCTGCCCCTGTGGACGCCCACGCACAGCACCAACGGCAACGGCACCAACAGCAACGGCGACCTCGAGGGCTGTAGTCCTCTGGGCAACGCCACCAATCTCTCTGGATACATTGTCCTGCTGCGCCGCGGCACCTGTCTCTTCACCGTCAAGGCGCAGAATGCCGTCGCCCAGGGCGCCCGCTACCTGCTGCTCTACAACAACGCGCCGGGCACCGTGCAGGTGGACGTGTCGACCGTGCCCGGCCTCCAGGGCGTCGCCATGGTGTCCAACACGCAGGGCACCACCTGGCTCGCCGCTCTCCGGCGCGGCGAGCGCGTCGACGTGGCCATGACGGATCCGCAGACGGCGCCCAAGACGCTCGTCAACGAGCCCAACCGGCTCTCGGCCGGCTTTGTCAGCATGTACAGCAGCTGGGGGCCGACCTACGAGGTCGACGTCAAGCCGCAGTTCTCGGCCCCCGGCGGCCAGATCCTGTCGACCTACCCGCGCAGCGCCGGCTCCTATGCCGTCCTGTCGGGCACGTCCATGGCCTGTCCGCTGGCCGCCGCCGCCTACGCCCTCGTCATAGAGGCCCGGCGCGCTCTCCCAAGCGGCGGCGACGCCGGCGCGATCGAGCGGCTGCTGGCGTCGACGGCGCGGCCCAACGTCTTCTTTGACGGCACCAACAGCCACGGCTACCTGGCCCCCGTGCCGCAGCAGGGCGCCGGGCTCATCCAGGCGTACGATGCCGCCTTTGCCACGACGCTGCTCAGCGTGAGCAGCCTCTCCTTCAACGACTCGGACCACCGCGGCGACGGCGTGCGCAACTTTTCTCTCGCCAACACGGGCCACACCTCGGTCGTCTACAGCCTCTCCCACGTGCCCGCCGCCACCGCCTACACGTTTGGCGGCGACGGCGGCGGCGGCGGCAGCAGCACGGCCGCGCTGACCCCGGCCCTCTTTCCGGGCGGCCTGCAGACGACGACGACGGCGCCAGCGAGCCTCGACTTTGGCCGTCCCGACAGTTCTGGTACCTTTGACAGCGCTCGCCTCGTCATCCCGGCGGGCCAGCGCCGCATCGTCACGGTCCGCCTGACGCCGCCCGCCCACATCGACGCCCAGCGGCTGCCCGTCTTCTCCGGCTATATTGCCATCAACGGCTCGGACGGGTCCTCGCTCTCGCTGCCGTACCTCGGCGTGGCCGGTAGCCTCAAGTCCGTGCCCGTGCTCGACGTCTCGACCTCGGGGACCTATCTCTCCGAGACGGCCCGGTCTCCCTTGACCAACGCCACGAGAGGAGCGGCTGGGCCCGTGCCCCCCCACCACGTCTTTCTCCTGCCGCCGCCCGGCGAGGCCAACAACTCGGCCTATGCCAACCGCACGACGCTGGTCCAGAGCAACATCAAGCTGCTCTTTGGCAGCCCCCTGCTGCGCGCTGACCTGCTGCCCCTGCGCCTCTGTGACGGTGCCAGCAACGCCACCACCACCGACGTCCTCGGCTATCGCACCATTGGCTCCGTCGCGTCCTTTCCCATGCGCTGGCTCGCCCGCGACGGGTACAACACGACCTGGGACGGCGCGCTCGCGGACGGCACCTATGCGCCGGCGGGTCTCTACCGCCTCGTCATTCGTGCGCTGCGGGTGTTTGGCGATGCCGACGATCCGAGCGACTATGACGTCACGGAGACGAACCCCTTCCGGATACGCTATGCTCGTGCTGGCAAGACGCGGCGGGAGGAGTGTTAGTGCTGAGCGGTCGGGTCTTGGGGGGTTCGTCGAGAATGGATAAATGTAAAGAGGCATTGGTTTCTAGATCTAGACATTTTATGCGTTTTCTAATTCTATTTTCTCTTTTCTATTTTTATTCCTAGTTGTGGATAATAATTTTCATGTCTTTGCCTGCAGCGACGGCCTCTAGAGCGTCCTTGGCTCGCGTGAGCGGGTAGGAGGCCGTGATGAGTGGCTTGAGGTCGACGACGCCGCGACGCAGCAGGTCAATGGCCGAGGGGAAGCACGACGCCGTGTAGCGAGTGAGGCCTCTTTGTCAGCATTTTCCAAGAAGAGAAGAAAGCAGAGGACAAGAAGAGGAAAAGAGGAGAGGGCTTACCTCGATAGTCAATCTCCTTGTTGGTAAGGGCAATGGTGGGAATCAGATGCGTCTGGATATGGCCGAGGCCGACTTGGAGGACTGGCTGGTCAGCGGGGAACGGTGGCGAGAAATACAGAGAAAAAGGCCAACTAGAAAAGGCCCAACTCACCCACTCCGCCCTGCTTGCAGATGGAAATGCCGTGCATCATGGAATCCTGGGCCCCGCTGGCCTCGACGACAACATCGACGCCGCCCTCGGCCGTCAGCCCGCAGTCGTCCATAATCCGGCGCATGTTGGCTTCGGCCTGGGCCCAGATCTTGTCGCCGGGCGTGGGCTCCTCGTGGCCGGCAGGGGCAGAAGCGTCGGCGGCCGGCTTGGGAATCTCGTCCAGCAGGTAGACGTGGTCAATGATGGGCTTGCCCGTCATGGGCGACAGGTACTTGCGGGCAAAGTCTACGCGCGACGGCTGGATATCAAAGGCGATGATCCGGCTGGCCGAGTAGGCGTGGGACGTGGCGGCCGTAATGAGGCCAATAGGGCCACAGCCGCTGGATGGCGTGAGCAGTGACCATCAAGAGACGGAGTAGACACAGAGGAGACGCAGAGGAGAGACAGATGGGCTTACAAGATGGCCACCGTCTTGTGGGCTCGGATCTCGGCGCGGATGCCAATCTGCACGCCAATGGCCAGGGGCTGGATGCTGCCGGCCTCGTCCCAGCTGAGAGAGTCGGGAATATGGGGCGCCATGTCGGACGGCACGGTATAGAATCGGGAGAGGGTGCCGTTGTTTCCGGGGACGCCGCAGTAATAAATGTGGAGGCAGATATTGGAGCGGCCGCTCTTGCAGTTGACGCAGCGGCGACACGGCAAGCCGGGCTCGACTGGCTCGTCAGAAGACAAGGGAAAAGAAGAAGAAAAAAGAAGAAAAAATGAAGAAAAAATGAAGAAAACAAGAAGAAGGAAAAAAAAAGACGTACGGGCTACCCGGTCGCCGCGCTTGTGGGTGGTCACGTCGGCCCCGACGGCCTCGACAATGCCGGCAGCCTCGTGGCCCATCACGGACGGGTTCTTGATGGGCCGGCCGCCGACGCCGCCGGCCAGGTACGAGTGCATGTCCGAGCCGCAGATGCCATTGGCCATGACGCGGATCAGCACGCCATCGGGCTCGAGTGTCGGCAGCGGAATCGGCTCGATGGAGATGTTGCGTTTGCTGACGAGCAGCACGGACGTGTTGGGCTCGCCGCGGAGGGCTTCCAGGGCAGAGTCAGTGGCCGTGCCATGGGCCGTGGTGGAGGTGCTGCTGACCATGTTGGGGATGGATGGAGGATGGAATGAAAAAAGGAGAGTACGAGATTTACAAAGAGTGACGTATGTGCAAAGAATGGGTTGAAAGCCTGACGGGCTTTACGAATAGGTCAGCTTACCCACGTGCTTCCGGGTGGCCGTCGGGAATATCTCGCGGAAGACACGGGACTCTGGGACCGGCGCATGGGGAGCCGCCCAGCTTATCAGAAAAAGGTCTGCTCAGCCGGATATGTGTTTCCGGGAGTGGCAGACGTTGGAAGATCTCGGGACTCGGCCGGCGCCAGAAATCCACTGCATAAAAATCTTCCACCAAACAAGGAGTCTCAAAGAGGAAATACCAGTATGGCTTAGATAACTAGAGAGGGGGTGCTTGTAGTGAAATGGGGGTCATCGGTGGGATGAGGGGGGGAGCTGAGGGGGGGGGAGCTGAGGAGTGGGACGGAAAAGGAGGGACTGAGAAGAGGGGCCGAGGACTGGAGACGACAAGTGGGCTCAGAGTACGAGTATATAAGCGGAGCGTCCTCGTCCTTGCGCGTAGAAAAAATGGCACCTCGCAACTGGTGTCTGTCGCTCTGTTGTCAACGGAAAGGCGTACGATGGCAGCGGAATCGGCAATTGGCGGCAATTGGCGGCATTGCCATGGCCGTGCGGAATCACGACAGAGCACAGCATCCACGAGAAGGGCCAACTGAGGCATATTTTTCAGTTTTTCACATCTGCATAGAGTATGGAGCTGAATGCAACAGTGGGAGTCGCCGCGACTGCGTCGACTGACACGCCCTTGAGACAGTGTCGGATGTCTCTGGCGGCTGCTCGTACTGTAGCTGACACGGACGGAGCCGCAATAGGGCACAGTATGGCACTGTGCCTCACTAAGCAAGCTGAAGTCGTAGAAAAGAGTCTGATTTTTCCTCTTGTAGTTCCTCTTATTTTCCTCTGTAGTTTCTCTCTGATTTTCGTCTTTTCATCTGGTAATTCTCGTCTCTTGTCGTGTCCTTTTCATCTCGTCTCCCTTTCATCCCATAGAATGGTTACACAGCTCGGCTCGGCAGCCTTGGAGGGGCACAAGCTCGTCATCCTCAGCCCGTATGCCTTTTCGGATAACTATGTGTCAGACCTGCAGGCCAAGTACCCCAAACTCCAAATTATTGCCAAGTCCCAGCCGTGGATGCAGACGACCAGCGACCTGCGGCCCGAAGAGTGGAAGGACGTCACGGTCCTCCTCACGGGCAGCATGCTGCCTGACGAGGCCCGTGGCGAGCTGGCTCCCAACCTGCAGTACGTCCAGCTCTTCAGCGCAGGCACCAACCACATTGCCCACCACGCCGTCTTTCAGGACGACAAGACGGTCTTTTGCGGCGCCAATGGTGTTCACGGGTAGGTCCTAGAAAGAGTGGGCTGGGAAAACAGAAAAAAGCAACTGACAGCCAGACCTCAAATCGCTGAATGGGTCATTGCCACCTACCTCAGCGCCAACCACCGCCGTGAGTCCTCTCTCTTCTCTCTTCTCTCTCTTGGCTGATCCTCGCTCACTGCTCAGTGGACAAGCACAAGGAAAACCAGGCCAAGAACGAGTGGGCCAGACACTCGGGCGCCCTCGAGACGGCCGTTCAGGACTCGGTCGGACGCTGCGTGTAAGTCTTCTTCTCTCTTGCCTTGATTTTTCCGTCCATTCTCTGACCGCCAGCGGCATCCTCGGCTACGGCTCCATCGGCCGCCAGGTGGCCCGCGTTGCCCGCGCCCTCGGCATGACCGTCCACGCCTACACCCGCAGCCCGCGCACCACGCCCGCGTCCCGCCACGACGACGCCTATGCGCCGCCCGGACTCGGCGACCCCGACGGCACCCTGCCCCACCGCTGGTTCTCTGGCACCTCGCGCGCCGACATCCACGCCTTTCTGGACTCGGGTCTAGACCTGCTCGTCGTCGCCCTGCCGCTGACGAGCGAGACCCGCGGCCTCATCGGCGCCGACGAGCTGGCCATCCTCGCCAAGCGCCGCACCTATCTGTCCAACATTGCACGCGGCGCCATCATCGACACCGACGCCCTCGTCGCCGCCCTCAACAGCGAGCAGATCGCTGGCGCCGCTCTCGACGTCACGGAGCCCGAGCCGCTGCCGGCCGGCCACCCGCTCTGGTCGGCCAAGAACACGCTGATCACGCCGCACACGAGCGGCTCGTCGACGCGCTACCTCGAGCGTGTCACAGAGATCCTGGAACGCAATCTGGCGCGGTTGCAGACGGGGCAGACGCCGCTGCTGAACCAGCTGGACAAGAAGGCCGGCTATTAAGAGGGTATAGATCATAGACGGCGTTGGGGCGATATAGAATAGACTGTCAAAATTTTATCTAATGAGCAGAGGAGAAGAAGACATCTCTGATTTGGCATGTGACATGTGACGTCATGACATCGTATCAGAGCGCTTTACAACAGTCCACAATTCGATCCAAGAGGATGCACGTTATTGGGTGCTCGCATTCTGGATACCCATTACTCGTCTTGCCACGGCAGACGGTGAATGGCCCAGGTCGAGGATGAGATGGCAGACTACTGTCATGTGATTTCTTCGTGGCAGCGCCGGCAGCGCACCCACCTCTACGAGTGAAATAGGGCTGAACTGGTGCCCCAACAAAGGACTCGAGCACTTGCCACCCCTGTCCCTCCATCATGTGCACATTTGAAATTTGAACGGCACAAGTGTCTGGCTCTGATAGGATGGGCACGAGACTGAGAGCTGCGACGCGTGGATGTTGTCTGTACAGGCATCCTGCCACGTCTAGAGCTGGAGGGAACGGTGCAGTGCACAGCGGTAGGCCAGGAGAAAGGCTGGAAATGCCAGGGCAGACAGGTGTGCCCGAAATCGTCCATCCGCGGCAGAAAGGTGGGATATGACGGACAGCTGGGTGCGCCCGTAACCGCGTTGGGAACGTTGTAGAGTCGTAATGGTCCCGGGTGGCCTGTTTGCTCGACCAATAGCACTGGCAACATCACCACTCCCGGAAACGACGTATATAAAAACGGCACGACTCCTCCCTGCCTGGCCTCTCCTATTTCTGCTTACACAACCAGACAGAATCTGCCATCAGCAACTTTTTTTTCTTTTGCTCTATTATCCACCGACGAGAGAGAATCCATCTGCACAGTTCAGCGCCGCCATGGGAAACTGCCTGTCATCCGGATCCAAAAAGGGTCACAATCGGGCCAAGGTCCGTCCTCCCTCCCGTGAGACTCGTGGCAAGGATGCATGCTCATTTTACAGACACATCGGCGACAGCGCGTCAATAGCTACGGCCATGCGCACCGCCCGCGCGCTACGCCTCCGATGAAGCAAAAGGTGAAAGCGGGACCGGTGGGACGACCCCCTCATAGGCAGGGAACGCACCGCCCATCTCGCGGGCGGGGAAGATAGCGCTGACTTGTTGTCGGGTCTCTGGAACACCGTTAACTCTGCTTCCGCGCACCTTTTTCTTTTATTGTTGTGATTTTCGTGGTTTTTGTAATCTTTCGTGGGAAATGACTGCGCGTGTTTTTTCAAGAGATCAGTGTCAAATGTTTTTGTGCCAGGCAAATAAATTGTACAATAGTTGAAGAAGGAAAGAAAGACATGGAAAGATGCCTTGCGCTGCCAGCTGGCATCAGCTGTCAGAGAGCACAGTATAAAAACAGTGCAAACTAGGATTTGTAACACTTTTACTGTGCCAGCCTGCAGGTGGCGTAATAATAGACAAAGCTAGCGGGGTGACAAAGCCTCCCGCCCGCCCATCCAGGCAACAGCGAATCTGCATCGCCAGCCAAGGCAACCGAATTACTATGCGAAAAGAACGGCTCATAAGAAACACTTTTTCACACAACGTTTCAGCCCTCTTTTGCACGCACTTTATTCACAGAACAGCACAGCACAGCACAGCATGGAGGGTGATCAAAGCGACCAAGGCTGCCGCATAATCTAAACGTCTGCCTGCGACTGCGCATTAATTTCATCTCTCGTCTTTTTCTGTCTTTTTTTGTCTTTTTTTCTCGCATTCTTTTGTCTTCCTTTCCCTCTTGTATATATAATTTCACGTCCGCCATGGAGTCCTACTTCAGGCCCGGCCTGTCGATGCCGCTGCAGCGCCATCTCAGCCGGCTCTACAACGACACGAAGAAATCGTCCGACTTTGTCAAGGAGCCCGTGCAGAATGCCGAAGACCCCGAAATCAAGGCGCTTCACCGAAAACTGCGCATCCAGAAAGACCGCCTCGTCAGCTGGGGCCTCGAGTGGTCCGACCCCGGCCAGTCCAGCGAGGTGCTCATCGACTCGTCCATCAGCCGTGCCGGCCTGAGCGAGGTCGTCGGCAGCATCATGTCCACTATCAAAGACACTCTGGCCGAGGTCGAGCCACTCTGGCTCAGCTCCAAGCGCCTCGTCGGCGGCGGCGACGACAGCAAGGGCTCGTCGGGCGACCACCACGACCCGCGGGACCGCAAGCTGCCAGCCGTCACCTGGGACAAGGCCCGCTTCATCGACCTCGTCCGCGACCTGACCGTCTCCATCGACACCCTCTACGACCTCTCCCGCACCCGATCCTCTGGCGCCTCCTATGGCGACGCCGGCGGCACCACTGTGACTTCGGGCGCCCCTACGACCGGCTCCTCGTCCAAGCCCGTGCCCTCCTGGGCCACCGAGTCGCGCAGCTCGCCGTCCGACGACCTGCGGCCCTTTGAGTCCTCGCGGCTGCAGGTCCCCCAGCAGATCGTCCCCTCGACCCTCTCCAAGATCGAATCCCCCCACCTCCCCGAATCCCTGCCCGGCACCCAGACGCGAGAGGTCGTCTTCATGGGCAAGCAGGCCTACGCCGACTTTGCTCGTGCCCACGGCATCCGCCACCCCTACGCCCCCCTGCTGCTCGAGTACGCCTATATCAACCCCCTCTACGCCACCACCAACGTCATGCCGGCCATGGGCCGCTTCGAGAAGCTGTCCCTCGGCCTGCAGGTCCACATGCAGCGGCCCTCCTCGGCCTGGATCGGCATCCCGCGCCTGTTTGGCTACTTTGAGGACATGGAGCACTCGCGTCTCGGCGTCGTCTACCACTTCCCCCCGGGCTACAACGCCGTCGTGCCCTCCGACGCGGTCGCCCACCACCCCCGGTCCTGTCTGTTGTCCCTCGGCGATCTCCTCGCCAGCCCGGGCGCCGAGCCGCGCCTCGAGGTCAAGTTCCGGCTGGCGTCCAATCTCGCCAACTCCGTCTTTGAGATGCACGCGCGCGGCATCGCCCACGGACGGCTCGGCGACGCCAACGTCCTCTTTGGCCGCAGCGCCCAGCCGGGGACTGACGTGACGGACATTTCGCGGGCCGACCTGCGCAAGCCGCTGGTCTCGGGCTTTGAGCTGTTTCCCGACACGCCCTCTCCCGACGGCGACCGCCAGTCGCTGCTCTTCCGCCACCCCCTCAACCCGCAGTCCTTCTCTCCCCAGTCCACGCCCATTGTCGATGCCGATCCGCGGGCCTTTGACCTCTACTCGGTAGCCATGCTGCTGCTGTCCATTGGCATGTGGACCAAGGTCGAGAATCTCGTGCCGCACCGGGAGGCCGTCTCCGTCTCCGAGACGGTCCTCGACCAGCTCGCCGTCCAGTGCGGCACCCTCTACATGAAGGCCGTCCAGACCTGCTGGAACGCCATGGAGACGGTCATCTCGGCCAAGGTGCCGAGCGATTCCCACCTCACCCGGGTCGAACTCAAGGTCAGCCGCTGTCTGGATGCCTGCTGTGTTCTCGACACGCTGAGCTCGTTTGAAGACCCACCCGAGGAGAGCATCCGCCGCAACGACACCTTTGGCATGGCCCGGACGTCTTCCGTCCCCGTAGCCATCCCGGAATCTGTGCCCATGTCTGCGCCGACTACGGGCCCGACGGGCCCCATGGGCTACATGCGCAAAGCGAGCATGGGCGCCATGCCCCCCAGTGTATCCGACCGAAAGACGGCGGGCAAGAGCCTCGAAAAGGGCTACTACAAGGAGGACTCGTTTTATCGGCCCAAGACGACGCTGGATTCGAAGCCGCCTGTCCCGCCCCGCGTGCCCAGCTCAAAGTCGCTTAAGCTGACCAAGTCCGAGGTGGCGGCTGCTGCGGCTGCTCCTGCTCCTCCTCCTCCGGCGCCGCCGGCCAAGACGGAGAGTGTTCGCATGAAGCTGTTTCCCCAGGTGCCGCTGCCGCCGGCCATTATCGAGCAGTGGCACTCCTTTCTCATGCCGCAGATCAACTTTGCGCTGCAGAGCTTCTACCGCAAGCACCCCGAGTCGGTCGAGATCTCCCTCGAGTCGGTCGGCGACTCGCCGCGGAACACGAAACCGACAGTGCTCATCGTGTGCACGTCTGTCCAGAAAGTGCGCCACATCCTGAAGCGGAAGCTCGGCGAGGTCTTTGACGGCTCCTCGGGCTTCTCCCTCAAGGTGTGCAGCGGCCGTGTCCTGCGGTCGCGCAAGGATGGCCAGGCGCGAGAAGCGGATCCCCTACGCAGCCAAGGCAGCGGGCCGACCTTTCTTGCTGCCAATAGCCAGTTCCAAGCGCGGCCCAAGAACGGCGCCAGCATCGGCGCCTGGGTCGGCGACCGCCACCTGCCCCCCGTCAGTTTTGGCGGCCTCGTGATTATCGACGACAAGCCGTTTGGCATGACGGTGCACCACATGCTCGACGACCCAGATGCCATGGAAGCGGCGGCGGCGGCGGCGGCTGCTTCGTCGGGCGACGGCCCCAAGACGCTGCGGAGCACCTCGGCCTCGGCCGGCTCGCTGGGCGGGGCCGAGTCGGAAGCCACGGCCGCCCAGGAGGTGGAGGCTCTCGGCCAGTCGCTGCTTAACTGGTATGCGGATCTGCAGGGCGACGCCTCCTCGGCGGCTAGCACGAGCGGTGACGACTATGCCTGCGAGTTTTCCGACACCAACTCGGATCTGGACTCGGACATTACGAGCAACTGGTCCGACAGCAGCGACGAGGGCGGCGACGAGGACACGGCGGGCCAGGGCGAGCCGGGCGATCTGCCCGGCGTCGAGCCGGGCTTTGGCGAGGGCTATGTGGTGACGCAGCCGGCGCTGGACGATGTCGAGAAGGATTTCTATCCAGACGAGGAGACGCAGGACGACGACCACCTCGACTCGTGTGGCCTCGGCGACATTTTTGCCTCGAGCGGCGTCCGCCGGCGCGTGGACGAGCAGGGCCTCGTGCACGAGATCGACTGGGCGCTCTTTGAGTTCAAGGAGGAGCGACGGCCCCCCGACAACGACATTCCCTACCTACCGCTCGATCCCAGCCAACACCGCGCCAAGAACGTGTCTTCTGTGTCCTCTTCGTCCTCTTTTTCCTCTTTGTCCGCCTCTGTGCTGCACCCCAAGACGGTGGCGCCGTCTTCGGCGCTTCCCGGCCTCGAGGTGCAGTGCATGGCGCGGACGTCGGGCCTGCAGACGGGCCGCATTCTGCCGACCATTACGTCGGTCAAGATATATGGTCGCGCGTCGCCTTCGCATACGTACCAGATTAGCGGAAGCCGGTCTCTGGCGTCTCCTGCCCAGGCGGCAGGCCCGACGGCGGCGACCGACTCGGGTGGCCGTCCCATGCCCATGGGCATTCCGGGCGACAGCGGCGCGTGGATCGTGGAGCGGGAGCACGGCCACCTGTGTGGTCACGTGCTGGCCTGGAGCGAGCGCAAGAAGGTGGCGTACCTCTGTCCCATGGATGTGCTGTTGCTGGACATTGCGGAGACGCTGGAAGCCTGCGAGGTGCGGCTACCGGGCGGGGATGCGGTGGTCAAGATCCGCGACCCTGCCACGAAACCCCCGAAAGAGCCGTGGAAGGGAGCTGGACAGTCGGAGGAGAGCACAGGCCCAGGCCAGGCGGCAGGTGGCGACGGCGGCAGCAAGGCTGCCATGGAGGCCGACGAGGTGCCGGAGAGCAGAGAGAGCAGAGAGAGTGAATGTATGCACGCTGATCGGCTCAGTCCGAGCCAGACAGGCGACTTTAAAGAAGAGACGACGTCCCGGCCTACAAAGATGGTGGAGCTGGCCGGACGGTTTGGCAAGATGCACATGGGAGGTGGCAATGTTGAGGCGGCGTGCTAGGTATGAATTATGAGAGGGACAAGGACAGGAAAGACAGGAAAGACGGGAGTCCACATGGACGGATTGGATTGGATACAAGTTTGAATAGCATTGCATGGGGGGTTTCAGGAAAGTACTGGATGGGTTTTCCTATCCCAGAGCAAGAGGTCTTTTTTTGCCTCTTGCGTCTCCTATATTTGTAATGTTTTTGTTTCCTTTTGAGATACCAATTTGCTACCTTTTTTTTATCTAGAGCCTCTGCCCTTTTTGCTTAATGTACAATCAACGCTTTTGAAACTAGACTACAGAATACAAAATACCGTGTCGTCTACAGCAGCATGTAGGCGCTGGCGGCCAAGGCCAAGACTGCGGCGGCGACCGACCCGCCGACGCGGCCAGCCGCTGCCGAGCTGCCCGTGGCCGTGCTGGAGCTGGAGCTGGAGGTGCCCGTGCTGGTGCTGGTGCTCGTGCTGGAGCTGGTGGACGCTGTGCTCGTGCTCGTGCTGCTGTTGGAGCTGTCGGAACCGCCAGAGACGAGGGGCGTCAGGTTGGCGTCCGAGACGAAGGCGGCCGTGACGCCGGACGAGTTGGTGCAGGCGGACTGCTGCGAGGTGGCCGCGCCGCTCACAAACGTCACAGAGGCGCACTAGATGTCAGGAGAAGAAAAGACGAGAGAGGAGAGACGAGACAGAGGAGAGAAAGAGAATACCTGATACAGGAGCCCGTCGGGCGCATCGGCCACGAGACTGAGGACGCCCGTCTTGCCGACCCAGCTGGCGGGTGCCGTGACAATGGGCTCGCAAAACTTGCCGAGACCGCTCTGCTGCGTCAGGGGAAAGAGCTGGGTCCAGTTGCCGCTGGCGGACTCGTCGAGGGTGGCGCGGTAGAGCCAGGTGGCCTGGGAGTGCAGCAGGTTGGTGGCAATGTTCTCGCCGCCGACGTGGAACTCGGTGAGGGTGTCCTTGGAGAAGTCGGGCGTGAAGCCGCCGCAGGGCGCCTTGTCCTCGTCGTCGTCGGAGAAGCCGATTGTGGTGGGGAAGCTGAGGGTGTAGTGGGCGGTGGCGGCCGAGGCCAGCAGGAGGGTGGCAGCAATAGAAGAACGCATGGTGGGAGATGTGTGTTGAGAGAATGTGTGGAGAGAATAGTTTATAGTTTGAGAGTCTGAAAGTGAGAGTGGTAAAGTGGTGAAGGACAAAAGAAAGAGGAATGCAGAGAAATCTAAATAGGCAAGTGAGAGATATAACTAGCACGGAGGCAAGCTGTGCCGGAGCTCCATATGGACGGAGGCACTAAGACTCGAGCTAGAGCTTCTCGTGTCGTACAATGTACAGTGGTGTAGCACGCCCCTCGTTACTGCGTACAAGTACGCCCCGGCCCCCGTGCAACGATGTACACACGTGACTCCCATGGCATACCTCGAACAGGCTAGCGCAGAAACAATATGCTCAGTAGGCGGGTGGAATCTGCTGCATGTACCCATTCTTGACAGGTACCTCTGCAGTACATGGTTCCCGCAGCGGTTGTCCCACCTCCCTAGTACGCTGTGTGAAACGTGCTCACTCTCGAGCAGGATCTCGAATGCAGTATTATGTTACTATGTATGTATAATACGAGTGGGCTGGCTCTGGAACGTGGCACCGGGTAGACTTGAGAGTAGTATCTGGCATGTCTTGGCTCTCAGAGAAATGCTGTCTGATGAGTTGTCTTATGGACCTTTGATAGGCATGGAGGACGCCAGCAGTCTGGTCTCCAGCCCAACACCAGACACTGCAATTCATTCAGCCACGGGCAGGTCCTGCCACACCACGGCGTCTGGTCCGCATCATCGTGAACACGGCAGCACACTCTGTACGAGTGTCATCTCGGAGGTCAACTCTCTGGGCAATATTAAGCGAGGACTCGTCTCTGTCCTCGACCGTCTTTGTGTACGGAGTACTGTGCATGTACCACCTGAAAAAAGATACTTGCATGGACAGCTAGACGAGCCAATGAGCGTGTCGAAATCCAGGTTCACGTGATCAATAAAGCTTAATCTGGGCTGCCGTTGCAATGGGATGCGCATGTTTGAGCAAGTTTCTTGCAGTAGCGCCGTTAGCGCTCTTCATAGTACGGGTACATACATGGTACAATGGTACATAATCATACTAACCTGGAATCTGTAAGAGAGGTTGATACGGAAGGTATTTGGCTCACGGGCGTGTTGCACGGCAGGAACGACTCGAGGCATCTTGCTCTTTCCTTCTCACTCGGCCCCTGATCCGACGGACGGGACCACTTATTTTTAGAGTCAGGATCATTCCTGCTTACTTTGCCTTTTTTGTCGTTGGACTTTCTGCATCTCTAACCCTCCTCTCGCTTTTCCCCTTCATCTTGCAGAACTGTCCGTGGTTGATTCGTGCGGCTGTCCTTTACCCGCCTCTGCCTACACCAGACCCATGAGCACGTTTTGCCCCATGTCTTGGCACTCCTAGTCTCGATTGTCCTTTTTTTACCTCTTCATCCGTCTTGGCCTTCCTTCTTGACATTCTTCATCCTCATCTTCGATTTTTCCTCTTTTTTCTGCCAAAAGAGTAAACAGGCGTGACTGACGCCTCGACGCTGAGCGTCGTCTCGACTCCACGACAGACATCCTGAGCAAGGCTCACCACGCGGCCCAAAATGGATATGATGATGGGAATGGGAACGGACATGTTCCAGACGACCAACAGGAGCCTCGCCCGCGCCTATTGGTACGTTGTGGCCGGCGTCGTCGGACTGCTCGTGGCCATCCGCTGCATCAACTACTACCAGAACAGTCTTCGGTAGGTTTTTTTTGCTGTTTTCATAAACTACGCAAGCTCCAGACTGACCAGCAGACTGCGGACACGAGCCTCGACCGCCCAGCAGTTCCCCACCAAACCCGCCAACGCCTTTTGGCAGACATGGGCCACTCTGACGGCCGTCGTCCGCGAGACGAGCTATCCACAGCTCTACGTTCCCTTCCGCTTCCTCACTTGGCTCACCCCCCCGCCCGCCGGACGCATCCTCGTCCTCCTCGTCTACTGGGCCATGATCATCGGCTTCATGACCGCCGACGCCATTATCAATGACGTCAACTTTTGGGAGCGCATCGGCTTTCGCAACGCCTGGGTCACCGTCACACAGCTGCCCCTGCTCTACCTGCTCGCCGGCAAGACGTCCATCATCGGCACCCTCACCGGCACCTCCCACGAACGCCTCAACTGGCTGCACCGCTGGGTCGGCCGCACCATGTTTGTCAGCGCCTCCGTCCACGGCTGGCACTTTTACACCGAATACGCCCGCGCCGACCTCGCCGACCTCTTCTTCGAGACCATGCCCATGGGCAAGTACGGCGTCGGCGCCTGGGCCCTGCTCCTGTGGGCCGTCGTCACCGGCATCGCCCCCCTGCGCCACTGGTGCTACGAGTTCTTTGTCGTCCAGCACATCCTCACCGCCGTCCTCCTGCTCTGGGTCGTCCACGTCCACGTCCCCTCCTACGCCCAGTACAACGTCTGGTTCGCCATTGCCGCCCTCTGCTTCGACCGCGCCGCACGCCTCGCCCTCCTCGTCTGGCAGAACGTCAAGCTCGCTCGCCCTCATCCCTCGCGCTGCAAGGGCGGCCAGCGCATCGGCCACCAGGCCCAGCTGCGCGCTGTCGGCAACGACATTACCGTCCTCACCATCAAGGACGTGCATTTCCGCTGGCGCGCTGGCCAGCACGTCTACCTCTGGGCGCCAGCCATGGGTCCCCTCGAGCAGCATCCGTACACCGTCGCCTGCTCCCACAAGCTCCCGGGCACCTGCATCTGCAACAGCATCCAGCTCGTCGTCCGCAAACACGGCGGCTTCTCCAAGCGCCTGCACGACCGGGCCCGGAAACTGGAGGCATCCGGCAACAAGGACGCGCATCTGACCGTCTTTCTCACGGGTCCCTATGGCGCGCCACCCCGCTGGGACATTTACGAGACGCTCGTCCTGCTCTCCGCCTCGACGGGCGCGTCCTTTACCCTGCCCATTCTCGAGAGCGTGCTGCTGGCCAAGCACGCCATCTGCACCAAGCGCGTCGACTTTCTGCTGGCGGCCAAGAGCGGCGACGAGATTGGCTACTACGTCGAGCGGCTGCACGAGCTCATTGCCCTCGCCGAGAATGTGGGCATCGAGCTCAAGGTGTGTATCGCCGTGACCGGCGAGGGCGGCGGCAGCAGCCACGACATGGAGGCAAAATTCTCTGTCCTCCGCCAAGAAGACCACGACAGCCGGAGTGGCAGCCGGCAGCAAAACGTCAGCTCGCCGTCCTCGACGGCTCCCTTTATCGACGACGAGCCAGACTGCGAGAACACGGCAGCCGCCACCGGCGCCTGCTGCCAAGACAGCGCTGCCCCGGCAGGCCATGTCAAGTCTGCAGAGATGTCTCCAGAGAGGGACATTGAAAAGACGGCCGCACAGACCTCTGGCAGCCGGCACCGGCCGCATAGCAGAGGCAGTGCCCGAAGCACTGGCAGCACCGACTCGCATGTGCACTATCTCAGCAGCCGGCCCGACGTAGGGACGTTGATCCGCAGTGCCGTCGAGGCGACGGGAGGCGAGACGTCTGTGGTGGTGTGCGGAGGCAAGTCCTTGGTCTCGAGGACACGGAATTGTGTGGCCCGGCTCTCTGACGAGCGGGCTGTGCATAAGGGTACAGGCGCACAGGGAATCCACTTGTACGTGGAGGAGTTCAATTTTTGATTTTTTTGCTACGAGTACGTTTACACGAGTACGTAGATTAGTAATATGAATGATGAATAAGCAAAGTACCAAAGTACCTTTGTCAGCACCCCACTCTTATCCGTTATCAAACGCGGGGCTGCAGCTAAAAAATTGTTTATACTTTTCCCAGAAAAGAGTCATTCTAGCAGAGGAAGGGTCTCTGTCGAGTTATCGTCTATGCTTGTCTTGCCGGCCATTTCTTCTGCAGTCAGGCACTCTCTCTGTCGACACCCGGCCCGCTCGTTTGGCCTCCCTCGAAAGTGTCTCTTGTCTCTTTCGTCTCTTTCGTCTTTCTCGTCTTTTTCGTCTCCCCCCTCCAGACGGCAGACTCATTCTGCATCCTCCCTCCCGACAGCCAGGATGTCTTCCAGCGCCACCATTGAGCAGCTGACGAGCCTCGTCAAGGGCTTCAGCATCGAGGATGCCAGCCGCACCTATCCCAACTGCCACCCCGAGTCGAACCCCTTTGACTTGTACCGCGCCCACCTCGCCAACACGCTGGCCGGCGTGACGGGCGTCGACCGCACCATTGTCTACCCGGCGCTGCAGTGGACGACCGGCCTCGACAAGGGCGACCTCATCCTCGCCGTGCCGGCCCTGCGCGTCAAGGGCCGCAAGCCCGACGAGCTGGCCAAGGAGTGGGTGGCGGCCTTCCCCGCCGACGACCCCCTCGTCGAGCCGCCGGCAGTGACAAGCTACTTTGTGCAGTTCTTTTTCAAGCCGGCGCCCCTCATCCAGTACACGCTGCCGCTCATCCGCCGGGCCGGCGCCACCTTTGGCAACAACAGCACCAACGGCCTCAAGGACCCCCAGGACCCGAGCAAGGGCCGCAAGCGCATCATTATCGAATTTTCGAGTCCCAACATTGCCAAGCCCTTTCATGCCGGCCATCTGCGGAGCACCATCAGTATGTCCCCCTTCCTTGCCCTTTGTCTCTTGTCTTTGTCTCTTGTCTTTGCCTGCTGACACCGACAGTCGGCGGCTTCCTGGCCAACCTGCACGAAGGCCTCGGCTGGGACGTGGTGCGGATCAACTACCTCGGCGACTGGGGCAAGCAGTACGGTCTGCTGGCGCTGGCCTTTGCGCGCTACGGCGACGAGGAGGCGCTCACCCGGAACCCCATTGGCCACTTGTTTGACATTTATGTTCGGATTGTAGGTTTTCGGTCCCATTCTCTGTCCTATCTGGAAGGATGACAGCTGACCAGCAGAATGCGGAAATGTCGGACGAGAAAAAGGAGATTGATGCGCTCAAGGCCGCCGGCAAGACGGAGGAGGCCCAGAAGCTGATGGACGCCTCGCTGGACGAGCAGGCTCGACGGTACTTTCGGCAGATGACCGACGGCGACGCGGACGCCGTCGCGCTGTGGCGGCGGTTCCGGGACCTGTCGATTGTGCGGTACAAGGACACGTATGCGCGGCTCAACATCCGCTTTGACGACTACAGTGGCGAGTCGCAGGTGCCGGAAGAGTCCATGGAGCGGTCGGCGGCGCGCATGGCCGCGCTTGGCATTACCGAGGAGTCGGAGGGCGCGCTCATTGTCGACTTTTCCAAGCACGTGCCCGGCAAGGAGGGCAAGCGGCTCGAGCGGCCGCTCGTGCGGAAGCGCGACGGCACGGCGCTCTACCTCACGCGGGATATCAGCGAGCTGCTGAACCGGGTGCGTACTCTCTCTCTCTGTCTGTGTCTTGAGGGAGGAATAGGATCTAGGATATAGGATCTGCTAACACTAGGCAGGAAGAGCGGTACCACTTTGACAAGATGATCTACGTCGTGGCGTCGGCCCAGGACCTCCACCTGAAGCAGCTCTTCAAGATTGTCGAGCTCATGGGCTACAAGGAGATCGCCGCCAAGTGCTCGCACGTCAACTTTGGCCTCGTGCTGGGCATGAGCACGCGCCGGGGCACTGTGCGGTTCCTCGACGACATTCTGCGCGACGTCGCCGAAGCGATGCATGACGTCATGCGGAGCAACGAGGTCAAGTACGCCCAGGTGGCGGACCCTGAGGCGACGGCGGACATCCTCGGCATCTCGGCCGTCATGGTGCAGGACATGACGGGCAAGCGCATCAACAACTACACGTTTGACATTGCCAAGATGACGTCGTTTGAGGGCGACACGGGCCCGTACCTGCAGTACGCCCATGCGCGCGTCTGCTCGATTGAGCGCCGGGCGGGTCTGACGGCGGCGGACCTCGACAGCGCCGACGCGGCGCTGCTGAGCGAGGCCCACGCCATCAACATTGTGCGGCTGCTGGCGCAGTGGCCGGACGTGGTGCAGAACACGCTCAAGACGCTGGAGCCGACGACGGTGCTGACGTACCTCTTCAAGATGACGCACGCGCTCAGCTCGTCCTACGACCACCTGCAGGTGGTGGGCAGCGAGCCGGAGCTGCTCAAGGCGCGGCTGGCGCTGTACAATGCGGCGCGGATTGTGCTGAACAATGGCATGCGGCTGATTGGGCTGTCGCCGGTGGATCGGATGTAGGGAGACGGGGTAGGCAAGGAATGGAAATCAAATTCAAAAAGACTCCTAAATCAAGAATCAAAGAAATCAAGTAATCAAAATCAAAATCAAAATCAAATCAAAATCAAAATCAGGGCAGCACTTTCTTGTGGTTGATGATCCGCCGCAGCTGGCGGTATCTGGCGAGGCCATTCTGGACGGGCTGACCAAAAGCGGGCGGTCCTGCCGCGGGACTGTTGCTCCAGTCATCGCTGCTGCTGGAGTCTCGTCTTGGCATGCCTCTCCATCGGAAGCCTTTGCCACCCCTGCCTCTACCCCTGCCAGCCGCGTTTCCCGCGTTTCCCTCGTTTCCCCCGTCTCCTCCATTTCCTCCGTCTCCCCCGTCTCCCCCGTTTTCCTTGTTTCCCTCGTTTCCCTCGTTTCCCTCGTTTCCCTCGCTTTCCTTGTTTCCCTCATCTCCCGCATCCCCTCCACTGTCGCCACCTCCACTGCCGCCACTGCTGCCACGGCTTCCGCCTCCTCCACTACCGGCTCCCCCACCTCCGGTCCCCCCACCTCTTGCTCCCCCACCCCCACCTGCACCTGCGCCTCCACTCCCCCCAACTCCCCCATCACCTCCACCACCTCCATCACCTCCTCCCCCATCCCCTCCATCACCGCCCCCACTTCCTTCACCCCCGTCTTCGCTTGCCTCATCGGTAGAGTCTCCTTCATGCAGCGGCATCTAACGGGTCAGCAACGGTCTCCCATCAACAGAATCAAAATACATACCGCTCCCGTGATGTCGTTGTACGCCCGGGGAGGATCCAGCTCATTGGGGAAATGCTGGTCCGCAAACATGGCCTGGCCCCAGAGCGGGTGGTTGTCGGGGAAGCCGTTGGCGATGCGTCTCTCGCACATCTCCAGCAGCTGCTCCAGCGTCGGCCGCTCGCGCGGGGAGTAGGCCAGACACGCCTTGACGGCGTTGCGCAGCTCGAGGTCGACGTCTGTGAGATCATCGAGCATGTATCCGTGCGTCAGGATCTCCCGCTCTGGCGTCTCGCACTGCCGGTGCAGCACGTCGCGGTCGTCGTGGTAGATGCGCGGCAGCTGTCGCAGCTTGGCGTAGGGCGGGTACTCGGGCCCGAGCTGCAGGATAAAGGTGAGCATGATCATGCCCGCCTGCCAGATGTTGGAGGCGGCGCCATAGCGGCCGGCAATTTCGGTGGCCTCGCGCACGTGTCCGTCGGGCATGACCTCGTCCTGCAGCGGGTTGTTGCGGACGAGCTCCCACTCGGACGCCCACTGCTCGGGCACCATGAAGCCGAACTTGCCGCTGGCGCGGATGAGCCACAGCTGGTAAAAGTTGCTCTGGAGGGCGGCATTGACGTGCTCGGTGGTGCCAAAGTCGGCAATCTTGAAACAGGGGGCCATGCGGTGTTCATGGTTGTTATTGCTGTTGTTATTGTTGCTGCTGCTGCCTTCGTTGCGATCAAAAAAGCCCAGCAGGACATTGGACGGGTCGAGATCGAGGTGGACGAGGTTCGTGTGCTTCTCTCCGCGGGGACGAAAGGTCCGCTGCTCTGTCGCCGAGGGGATGTACTCGACCAGCTGGTCGTCCGGCTGGCCTCGGTTGCGCTGCAGGAAGCGTGGCGGGTGGGCCATGGCGACGCAGCCCTTGACGAGGCACTGCATCAGGTGCCAGAGGACGCTGTCGGGTGCGCACATGTCGGCGTTGTCAATCAGGTTGATCCAGTAGTTGAGCTCGCCGCCCGGCAGGTACTCCATCATGAGAATAGAGTTGTCCCGGTCGACGCGGCGCTGGCTGTCCCGCGTGGGATGGTCGGGCGGCTGCTGGGGCATGACCCCGTGGACGGGCTGGTCGTCGTGGCCGTCGGGCAGGCTGCGCAGCTCGGCGGCCGTCTTGATCTGGACGATATGCGGCGCGCCTTTGAGTAGCTAGACAGTCAGTCTTTTTCTCCTTTTTCTGCTTCTTCTGCTTCCTCTGCTTCCTCTGCTTCTTCTGCTCTTGCGGGAGCCTACAGACCTTCATCGTCTCCTTTTCCTCCCGGAGCTCATCCTCGTAGCCGGGCCGCGCCACCTTGACGACGCACTTGTTGTACCGGCCCTGGGCATTGCGCACTTCAAACAGCGATGTGATGCCCATGCCGCCCGACGAGAGCATGCGCCGGAAGCGCACACCGGCATGGATGGCCAGGCGGGCTATGCGGTTGACGCGCATGCGCGTCGACCGGGCAACCTCGCCGAACCCGAGCTCCCGCGCCGTCTGGGGACGCATCTTGGGAATGGCCATGTCGTTGTAGACCTGGTGGGGGCGCACCCAGAAGCCGTGTCGGAGCTGGTCTCGGTCGCGCAGCGGCGGGAAGGGGCGGTCCATGGTCATGGCCAGTTCCCGGTAGAGCTGGTTCTTGACGGCATGCAACTGCAGCTTGCGGCCGCTGCGATAGTACCGGCCGTAGAGGTTGTAATACCTCTGGGTTCGGCGGAAGCGGGCCTGCGCGCGTGTTTCGGGCATTCTGTTACGCGATGTCTGAAATCTGGTGATGATTTGCAGGTGAGAAGAGTGAAGACAACGACATATGTTTCTGTCTTTCTACAGTTTCAGTCTCTTCTCATGGATCTCGTTGATAAAAAACGGACTCTGGTCTGTAAATAAAGCCGTCATCGTTGCATCGACGGATTCGGATGGCATCTTTCCACTCTTTGTTCATCTTTTATCCTCTTGCACCACGTCAAAGAACGGGTGATAAAATAGTTCGTATTCACTTCATAAAAATAGATTCATTCAGTGCCTTTTATTCAAATATCAAAAGAATTGACAATACATACGCAGTAGTACGACGCAGGATACTCATCGCTAGACTCTACCCTTTCCTACCAGCCTAGAAGAGCGACGACGCTGAGAGGGCGCCACCGGTTTTGTAGTCTGGCGAGATCCTCTGGTCTTTGTCTTCTTTGGCTTGGCCTGACTTGGAGGTGTCGTCTCTCTAGCATCCCCATCACCGTCTGGGTATCCTTTCCTCTTTTGGGCTGCTTTGATTTCGCTGGCAATGCCGTTCACTGCATGGTACTGTTCGCGTATCTCGTGGAGTCGAAGCTGCTCTTGAGACCACCGCTGCCGCAACTGGTCTCGCAGACCACGCGATTGGTCCCGCGCATGATCCTGTGCATTCCGCAGAGCCCGCCTCCCCTGCTTGAAGCTCTCGTACGACTCTACAAGATTGAAAGACTTGACGGGGTGCTGGTGGTACTTTGTCTGGCCGTCCAGTGTCTCGGCGTAGTGGGCAAACAGGTTGAGACTCGTGCCGTCCGTCGTAAAGGTCGTAATGGCTGCCTGTCCCGGCGGGTCTGGCTGGTCGAGGTACGCCAGAGCCTGCTGCCGGCCGTAGAGGAGGGCGGCCCCGTCATAAGAGCCCTGTAGGCGGGCCCCTTCCATGCTCCGGCCCGGGCCCTTCCACTCTCCGGCAATGTGCGGCAGTGAGAGGGAGTTGGAGCTGCCGCGGAAGAGCCGGCCGCCGCTCATGTGCGTGTCGATGGGAAAGGGCTCAAACTCTTCCGCCAGCAAGCCCTCGACAAAGTCCGGTTGCGGGGCCGAGAGGCCATTGTTGAAGCCGACGTTCTTGGGCAACCCCGTGAATTGCTGGTTGTAGGCCTTTTTGTATCCTTCTCGCTCATACCGCTTCAGCAGATCGTTTGCCGTGTCGGTGACCATGGTGGCCTCATTGGTTGCTGTCTGGACTCTATCGACATAGCCGTCGTACATGGACTGTGTGGGCGAGGCCGACTCGCGCGAAGCACAGAGCCGCCGGCGCATGTCTGCCACGTTTTCCGGGGCCTTGGAACGACGGGCCAGCAAGATCCCATTCTTGGCAGCATCTACGGCGAATCCAGGTATGGTCGTGGACGTTGTCTCGGCCGTCTTGGTCGCCTCAGCCGACAGGCGGAAAATTGAGTCTGTCCCGGGCGGTTTACCCATCATCTTATCCAGCAGCCGCAGGTTCTCTCGAGTCAGGGGTGCTTGGGCCTGGCTGCCAGATGGGTTTTTGATCTCAGCCTCTGGAGACTGCCACAGTCGTTTCCTCAGAGGGTCAGCAGAGTCGTTGTCTTCTTTAGGTCGTCGTTTCCCGGCTGCGGAAACTTGAGGTGTCGTTGCTGAACGCTTTTCTGTTACGGCTGGTTTGCCAACGGCCGCCTTTTCACGGCATGCGCGCAGTCTCCTGGCCATCCTGGCAAATCATTCACTTTGCGTCTCTGCTGTCTTGGTGAAGCATTGTCGGATGCCATCTCAAAATGCGCAATGAGATGATTAGCAGTTGGATGGTGGTGTGGTGGGGCATTTCTGCACTGTTTCTTTGTATGAGATTTTGTCATTCACGTCCTGCGTTGGGTAAAGTGCAATGTGAGAGAATGCGATGAGTGAAAGAGAGAACTTCATGAAAGAGATCACATGATGACTAATCATGCCATGTGCTCTCGCCTTTGGCTGCAGGAGGCAGCAGCACGTCACAACAAAATACTCCGCTGCAGGTCCTCTGGTACTGGGCTCTGGATGGGCATGGGTGGGGCTACAGTGCTCAGTGCTCTGAGATGGTCCCCTGCAGCGCGTGGCTATGTCCTCTGGGTTTGGCCGCGAAGAGAAAAGCCTCTGGCTAAAGGAAGAGCGTCCGGCTTCCGCTGAATCTGTGAATCTCGATTGTTGCTATGTATGGAGGATATCTTGGGGCTAAATCGCAAAACCAAATAAAAAAAAAACAGATGACTCTCTGGGCGATCAAATCCTCGTCAGATAGAAATAGTACGTCCCCTGCTCCAACAGATCCTTATTGTCCATGGCCCCCATCACCTGCCTGTCCGACACGTACCGCAGCGAATCAACAATGGGCAGCTTGTCAAAGATCATGCCGGTCGACACGACGCCGCGGAACTTGACTTCCCGTAACTGTCTCCCGTCAGCACGTAGTGTACTATGTAGCATGCGGCAAAAGAAAGCGGCAAAGAAAGCAGCAAGGTACTCACCCTGGCGTGGCCATACTCGGAGCACCATATGCGCTTGCCCTTGTCGTCCAAGATGATGATGGGGTCGACGTCGTTGATGGAGCGGAAGTCCTTGCCGGCCCATCGCATCTTCTCCAGCATCTCGTGGATGGGATGACCCGTGTTGAAGCTGCCGCCGTTCCAGCTGCCAATCATCTTGTCTGGCGTGATGGGCGGCAGCTCGTCGAAGACGGCTCTTACGTCGGCCTCCTTGAGGTATCCGGTGGCCTGTGTGAGCGCCTGGAAGCGCTGAACAATGGTCATGGTGCTGACAGTCGGGCTTGGTCTGTCCATGAGGAAAGACGACGACAAAGAAACGAGAGGACTGAGCGAAACATGTTTCCTGTTCGATACGCAGTAGTGAGGGATATCATATACCGTATCAAAGAAAAGTCTATTACTTCTACTTGACGTTCCATTAGTGCGGAGCCGTCCGCTACATAGAGCCTCCTTGCCATGACAAAGAAGCTGACCGGGATTTTTTTTTCTTTTTTTTCCTTTTTCGTTCCTTTTTTTTTTGGAATTTCTAAACCCCCGTCCACGCTGTAGGCTGTACTCCGTAGTAGTGCGGTTCCCAAATCAGGTCCCAGAGTCCTTGCCGGGTGATGGGCGAGAGACGGCAGAGATTGCATTTCAGCAGCAGGATGCAGTAGTGCATGTGCACAGTACACAGTACCTGGTAGCAGCATGGCATGCCATTCCTGAGTCCTCAGTATGCACATGCAGGCCTCGGCCTATACCGGCGTGCGCGGAAGGGAATTGCCAGAGGAAGGTGTCTGGGCGGGTCTCTGCTCATTTCGTGAGGTCCCCGGCGGCCCTATCTGCCCTGAAATTGTTCTCAAATTGTTCAGAGGATCGCGGTTCAGCTGCCAAGACCCCCAGCTGAACGGTGCGAAGCAGCTAAGACATGCCTCTAGTGGGTCAGCTTCGTCCAGCTCTACTACTCGGTGTGACAGATCATATCTGCTCGGAATTACTCGTATATGGCTCATCTACACCGTATATATGGAGTATATATGGAGTAGTAGAGGACTGGAAAGAAGAAGAAAAAAGAAAAGTGCAATTTTATTTTCGTTATCGAGTTCACACATGGCTTGTCGCCTGTCAACGGTCCCGGCTTAGACAAGTAGCGTCTAGCTACCTGCCGGAGACCCTCTTGTTTCAGATGTCGTGCCCATCTAGAGCGTGCTGCGGAGTCTGTACGAGTACGAAGTAGTCTGTACTCGGTATGCAGATGAGATGTAACTCTGTAGTCCACCAATCACACGTTTGAAAGACCTGTCATTACGAGTACGCAGTCCTCCATGCGAGTACGTCCATTCTCCCAGAGCCATTCGGATCTCACCGGTCATGGAGACCAATGCCAAGAAGTCTTCGGCAACTCCAGGTGGTGTCCACCTGAACAGGAAATGTTTAAATTTCGGGGAAAGAGTCTAGAGGCAAAGGGCTGAACGAGTGAGGCTGTCATTATGTACGAATTTCTGTTCCTCCTGCATGCCTCTCACGGAAATTTTGTCGTCGCTTTTATATCCGCCTGATCATCGGTTGAGTATTTTATGATCGGCAGAGTCATGTCGTCCACTGATTCTCAGCACTGAGCAGATCTCCTCGAGTCGGCAGTACGAGTCGGCAGTCTACTCAGTAGCATTGCTGTTCTCAGTGGCCTATGATGGATAGATGCATTTTCTGTCACATCTAAATACTCTTGGCGGGCCAAGCATGGACGCCCGTCCTTGGCAGACGGCAAGTTGGTGACCGCCGTTGTGGTGGTGATCCACTGGAATGGTGCCCGACGTGTCAAACTCTCCTTCTGAAAGACAGCACGTGACACATATGCTTGTCAGTGTTGCCTTCTGGCAGGTGCCCTAGAATAATGGGGCTGCATGTGCTGTGCATTGTGCAGGTAGTGAGACAGATGGAAGAGGAAATTCTCCGCGAGGGCCACACGGCAACGGAATTGGTGGATAAGTCCGACTCGGGGAGATTGGCCGGCCGCGCAGGGAATAGCGCCGTGACCTGCCCGAAATGCCGCTGCGGCCGACCTCTGGCTAGCATATCGAGGCAGGCACGATATGATATCTGGCGTAGAGGGAAGGAGCAAACCACATGATGATTTCATCGTTTACGTCATCTTTCTCTTTATTTTGAATTCCGTTTTTGCCAGCACATTGCCATCACCATCGCCATCACCGCCATCATGCCTCCTCTGCCGGGATTTTCGGATAATCCATTCCGCACTCGCGATGACGTGCTGACAGGCACGCTGGCGCTGCTCCGGCCGCTTCTCGCCTGCTTCTCTCCCGAAAAAGGACGAATCCGGGTCCCCATAGCCACGGCGGCACATTTCGACGAGGCAGCGGCGCAGCTGGAGGGGTTTGCACGGCCGCTGTGGGTAGTGGGGGCGCTGCTGGCCGTGGCGGGTGCAGAGACATCAGCTGGCGCTGCCGACCTGGACAGCGTGCTGCAGCCATGGATCGATGGCATCGCTACAGGCACGGACCCTGAGCACGCCGAGTACTGGGGCACCATTGTGACGGCCAACCAGCGCATGGTGGAGGCCGAGATTGTGTCGTATGCCCTGCTGGCGGCGCCCGACCAGCTCTTTCGGGGACAGTCTGTGCGTGTGCAGGCCAACATTGTTGCCTGGCTGCAGGGAATGAACGACAAGCCGATGCCGCTCAACAATTGGCGCTGGTTCCGCGTCATGGCCAACCTGTTCTTGCTGCGGATGGACGGCCCTGGAAGCCGGGCTGGGCGGGCCGATGCGAGGACAGAGGCAGGGACCGATGTTCTGGAGGCGGGACGCAGAGCCCAGCTGGAGGCGGACTTTGCCGTGCTCGACTCCTTCTACCTCGACGACGGCTGGTCTGGCGATGGTCCCTGGCTCACAGACGTGCAGCAGGAGGTGGAGGAGGAGCAGGCACGGGCTACAGGACGCCGAGACACAGTGGGGGTGGGCCGCCAGGTGGACTACTACTCGGGCAGCTTTGCCATCCAGTTCAGTCAGCTGCTCTTTTGCCGGTACGCTGCCGACCTGTACCCCGAACGAGCCGAACGGTACAAGCAGCAGGCACGAGACTTTGGAGCCAAATTTTGGCGGTACTTTGATGCAGAGGGTACGCAGTGTCGTTGGGTCTTTTTTTGATTTTTGATTTTCTCTGATTTTCTCTGATTTTGTCTTGCATTGTCTGACGACCAGGATCCGCTATCCCGTTTGGACGCTCTCTGACCTACCGCTTTGCCTGTGGCGCCTTCTTTGCGTCGCTGGCCGTGGCCAAGGTGCCAGACATGCCGGCCCCTCTGGCCTCTCCAGGCGCCATCAAGGGATTCCTGCTGCGCCATCTGCGGTGGTGGGCCAAGCATTCGGAGGATGTCTTTTACAGAGATGGAACCATGTCGATTGGGTGGCTGTACCCGTGAGTATTTCCCGTCTTTTACCTTTTCTTCTCTCACCAGAGCTGACCGGTCTACAGAAACATGTACATGGCCGAGGACTACAACTCGCCGCAGTCGGTCTACTGGTGTCTGAAAACGCTCATTGCCCTGACGCTGACGGCCGATGATGAGTTCTGGGTGGCCGCTGAAGAGCCGTACCCGGCATTTTCAGCCGAGCAGCCGGCCGTGCAGCTGGTGCCGGTGCCCCAGCAGATCCTGTGCAACCACCCGGCCGGCCACCACCACTTTCTGCTCTCGCCCTCCCAGTTTGTGGCCTGGCCCATGAAGGCAACCCAGGCCAAGTACTGCAAGTTTGCCTACTCCTCCGCCTTTCCGTTCTCCGTGCCGACAGGCCCGCTCATCGAGCAGATGGCGCCCGACAACACGCTGGCCCTCAGCCGTGACGGCGCCGAAACCTGGGCGGTGCGGTGGAAATTCAGCAAGAATGCCGTCTTTGCTCCCTTTCAGGTCGTCCAAGGAGACGGAGGGCCGACAGAACAAGGCACAGCCGCCACCGTCCTCTGGTATCCGTGGAGCGACCGGGCCGTCGAGGTGACCACCACCCTGGTGCCGCCCACGGATGCGTGGCCAGACTGGCACGTGCGCGTGCATCGGATCCGTCTGAGAGAACAGCTGGCCACGCTGAATGCCGTCGAGGGCGGGTTTGCCGGGCCCGGGCGGTACAGAAGCTCCGGCGCGGACCTGGTCGCAGAAGACGACGATGTGGACAGGGCACTCCAGCTGGGCAGCACAGAGGGCGTGCTCCTGACAGGAAACGGCTCTGAGACGACTTCTGTCCTGATCCTGTCCTATGCGGGCGCCTCCGGGGTGGCCATGGACGTGCCTCGCCCGACGGGCAGCATGACGGCCGGCTGCTCGACTCTCAAGCCCGACTCGAACACGAGCCTGGCCTATCAGCGCAGTCTGATTCCGGTGGCCAGGCACGACGTGGTGGGCGGTCTAGCGGCGGGGACAGAGATTGTGCTGGTGACCAAGGTGTTTGCCGTGTCGGCCCCAGCGAACGAGACAGAGGTGGACATTCGCCAGCGGTGGCTCGACCGCCCAACAGTGGCTGTGGGAGGAAGAGGGATGGCGGGAAAGACGGAAGGAAAGCGTTACATTGTCCTGCCGTAGATACGAACGAGTCCCTTGACCTGCCGTGACCAGAGATGACCAGAGACGAATCAGAGAGAATCATTATTGAGCATGCATGCATGTAGACACCTCTGCGAATGCAACCCCACAGCCCTGGACGGCCTGGACGGCTCTGAATGGTCCAGAATGGCTATGGCTGTTCCTGACTGGTCGAGAATGCTCTTGACCCCTCCATTCCACTAGGTCGGGTAGGGACCGGGCAGCGGGGGAATGCTCGGGCACCAGCACAGATGGGCCCGACACCACCAGAAGGCCTGGCTAGCGGCTCTCTGACTGGCTCTGGTTGGAGGACGGACAGATTGAACACGGCGTCGGGTCAGCCGGACGACGTCCGTCCGACACGCAGCCAGCTATGATGCAGCTGGCCAAGCCAAGACGCAAGGCAGTCGAGTACATGGAAATGACGTGCAACGCCTCGAGCTATTTCCTTTATCCTCTGGGCCCATGCGCTTACATCTAAACACCCAACTTATCCTCTTCCATACTTGACACGCTGGTCAAGCTAGACAAAGTTCACCAGGCAACAGACGGCAGACGACAAGACGGCAGACGGCAGGATGCAACAGGAGCAAGCGTTGGGACAGCAGCTGGGTGAGCTGTTTTCCGAAAACGTACTGGCCAAGATCCTCCGTACCGCCGTGGACGGACTGGTGGGAAATGTGAGCCGTCCCCTCTTCTTCCGCTTCTTTTTGGCCTGTACTGACGGGCCAGAATCCTCCATCAAGGTACCCTGAATATGTCCCCCAGACCGGCGAGGGCGCCAACAAGTACTACTTCCGCGAGGCTTCCTTCTGGACGTGTGGCTTCTTTCCCGGCAGCATCTACCTGCTGCTTGAGCGTCTCATCAAGTTCCCCGAAGCGGCTGGACTGCAGGGCCTGAGCGGAGAGGCGAGAGCGGCCAAGCACGCCCTCGTGCGGCAGGCCCAGTCGGCCCTCGAAGCCACCGCCCCGGCCTGGGACGGCCCCATCCAGGCCATGGCCAGCCGGACGGACACGCACGACATGGCCTTTATTGTGATGCTGTCGCAGCGGGCGCGCTGGGAGCTGCTGCACGACCGCGTCGCTCTCGCGGCCGTCGTGAAGGCTGCTCAGAGTCTCTACTCGCGGTACAATGCCCGCATCGGGGCCATCCGGTCGTGGGACCGGCTCGTGCAGAAGGGCGTCGACATCCGGTCGCTCGAGGACGACTTTCTCGTCATTATCGACTCCATGTGCAACCTGGATCTGCTCTACTATGCGGCGGCGCACACGGGCGACGAGCAGCTGTCGGCGGCCGCCACCTCGCACGCCGACGTGCTCCTGCGGTCGATCCTGCGGGACGAGGGCGCTGCCCGTGCCGTCTGGGGAGGAGGCCGGGGACCGGGGGGAGGACCAGGAGGAGGCAGCGGCTTCACGGGCCGGCTCTACAGCACCTTTCACGTGGCCAACTTCTCGCCGGTGACGGGCGAGCTCAAGGAGCAGCGGACGGCGCAGGGCTACGCGGCCAGCTCGACGTGGGCCCGGGGCCAGGCCTGGGGCATCCTGGGCTTTGCGCAGACGTTTCTGCACACGGGCGAGAAGCGGTTCCGCGAGGCGGCCTGCGGGCTGGCCGAGTACTTTTTGCTGCGCCTGGCCACGTCGCCAGGCTGCGTCGAGGTGGACGTCCAGGCGACGGCGACGGCAACGGCAACGGGGACAAACGGTCACGTGCCGACAGCGCGCAAGGCCGGGCGGTACGTTCCGCTGTGGGACTTTGATGCGCCGGTGGACGCGGTCCAGCCACTGCGAGACTCGTCGGCCGGCGTGATTGCGGCCAATGGGATGCTCGTGCTGTCGCAGGCTCTGCGTGGACAGACGGACAGCCTCGCGCGCGGGCTCAGCGAGCGGTACCTGGACGCGGCCGTGGCCATTGTCGAGGACACGCTGGCCTTTTCGCTGGCGCCGGAGAAGGCGAGGCTGGTGGCAGGGGCCGCTGGAGTCGAGGTGGACGGGACCAGCGAGACAGAGACAGACGTCCGCGTCAGCGTGGCCGATGCCGAGTCCGGTCAGACGTTTGATGCCATTCTCAAGAACGCCACGGCCAATGCCAACTCGACGGACCACCGGCGGTACTGGGACCACGGCCTCGTCTATGGAGACTACTACCTGCTAGAGTTTGGAAACCGGCTGCTGCGGATGGGCATTGCGTAACTTTTATAGAGTAGAATGATACAGAAAGAAGAACGGCCTAGAGTCGTGAAATGTGTATAAACTAAAAGATCACAGGACTGCCTACTCGCCGTCCAGCCGGGCATAGATGGCCGCCACCCCGGGCGCCTTGGCCTCAAACTCGCGTCGGGCCTCCTCCCAGACGCGCTGCTGTGCCGCCTGCCCGCTGGCCCGGCACATAAAGGGCGGATAGGCGGCCGCATCAAAGTCGTGCAGGATCTGGCCGTTGGCCGCGGCCGGTGCCGAGGCGCCGTTAACGAGGGCGGCCGCGCCGTAGATGGGGTCGCGGGCGCTAATGTTCATGATGAGGCGCGGGATGAGCTTGCTCTGGTTGGGGTTTGTCAGCGGCGTCCAGGCCGAGCCGGGATCGGCGCTCGTAATGGTGACGCGGGGGATGCGGCCGTCCTGGGCGGCGGCGGCCGTGCGGGCGGCGAGCTCGCGCGCAAAGTAGAGCAGCAGCGCCTTGGAGCGGCCGTACTGGTGGCCCTGCTGCAGGCCGTCGGTGCTGGTGCTCATGCGGCGCAGGTAGGAGTCGGTGGGCGTGCGGGGGAGGCCCATGGTGAAGGAGGAGGGATAGAGGCCGAAGGAGGTGACAAAGGTCAGCACGGGCGGCTCGGGGTTGCCGTCGGAGGCGCGCAGGCAGGGCAGCAGAAAGAGGGCAACGAGGGCCGTCGACAAAAAGTTGACCTGCACGCTCGTCTCCCAGCCCTCGGGCGAGAGGCGCCGCTGGAAGGCGAGCACGCCGGCGGTCAAGAGCACGTGATCGAGGCGCGGCAGGGCGCGGGCGCGGGTGGCGAGCGCCTGGCAGCCGGCGAAGCGCATCATGTCGATCTGCCAGACGAGGATGGTGGGCAGCGGCTGGCCGCGGGCGCGCAGGTCGGCCTCGATCTGCGCCTGGACGGGGGCGCAGTCGTGGACGTCGACGAGGACGAGGGTGGCGATGCCGTGCTGGGCAAAGAGGGTGGCGGCCCGCGAGCCGTAGGCGCCGTTGGCGCCGGTCACGAGAGCGGTGCGGCCGGCATAGGAGGCGGTGCGGACCGTCGGGCGGCCGCTGCGCTGCTTCCAGAGGAGCTGCCAGGGGAAGTACTCGGCGAGAAAGCGAGGGATGCCGTAGGCCAGCAGGCCGACGGTGGCGGCGACGATGCCGAGGATGAGGGGGTCCATGAGAAGCGATGAGAAGGCGAAAAGGTGGGAGAGGAGCGAAAAGAAAGAGGACGGGAGCGCCTTTTTGAAGCTCTGGAGAGCTCGAGGTCGTTGCCAAGAGCGGATGGGTCTATTCCGGATGCTATGATGATCGTAAGATGGTGGATTCAGTGGGGCAACTACGTAATTTTACTTCTCTTTTTTACACTGTACTTACTATAATACACAAAATTACACCAAAAAACACCAAAAAAACCACCTCTCAGCTTCTCTGCCTCTCCAGCCACCGCAGCGGCATATACAGCACCGCCGTCAGCACAAAGGCCACCTCAAAGCCCATGTCGCCCGCGCGCTGGGCTATGGGCCCCGCGAACCACATCTGGTCCATGCACGGCACCACGAGCCCAAAGCTCGCCACCATGGCCGCAAGGGCGGCGGCTCCCCCGGGCAGGGCGCTGGCCACGTCCCAGCGCGCGAGGTCGTAGGCGTCGGCTCGGCCGCCGCGGAAGACGACGTGCTCCACGCCCACGACGGCCACAAAGGACGCCGGCCAGTAGCCGATGATGCCGAGAAAGTTGCTCAGGGATACGAAAAAGTCACGTGCCACCTTGATGGCCACGGGGATGAGGACGGCCGTCACGACGACGGTCGCGAGCGCGCGGTGCACGCGGGCCCGCCAGCGGGCCGGCAGCAGCAGCTGCAGAACGGCCTGCAGGTTCAGCGTCAGCGCGTAGAGGCTGCCCACGACGTTGCCGAGCACGCTCAGGGTCAGCAGCACGAGCAGAAAGGACCCGAAGCCATGAACGGGCTCGAGCATGGCGCCCAGCACGCCGCCGACGTTGTTGCTCTCGTAGCCGGCCGTCCAGGCGGGGACCTGGGGTACGGCGCCGCCAATGGCCGCGCCCAGCACCATGAGCGGGACGCTGCTGGCGAGGAGGCCGAGGTAGGACGGCAGAAAGACGGCCCGCAGCGGCAGGCGCGCGTCGTAGTAGATGGTAAAGTCGCTGGCGATGGCGGACCAGGGCAGAAAGTAGCCGGCCATCAGCGCGCCGAAGCCGAGCACGCTGCGGGCCGTCGCCGGCGGGGCCGCGGCCTGGTTCGACAGGTGGTGGCCGCCGCAGCCGACAGCGACGACGACGGCGACGAGGGTGGGGAACCACGCGTATCGGTCGAAGCGGTGGATGACGTGGGCCCCGAACGTGATGATGACGAGGTTGACGAGGGCCACGATGACGATGCCGACGTTGACGGACAGGTGGCCGGGGCGGATGGCCGCGAGGGCCTGGCCGCCGAGGATAAAGTCGAGGATGCCGTAGCCGGCGAGGGTGGCCATGTTGAGGGCGAGGGGGAGGATGGAGCCAAAGAGGCTGGTCCGTCAGCCTGTCGGCTCGCTGATGGAGGACTGGTGGAGATAGAAGGGAGAAGGAAGAGGGGGGACTGACCCAAAAGCGTAGCGGGCGTGGACCATCTGCCGCAGACCGAGAGCGGCGCCGAGGTAGGATAGGAGGGGCGCACAGAGGGCCGTGAGGAGACTGAAGAAGAGAATGACGAGAGAGCAGTCACGCAGGCCGAGGCCGTAGCTCAGAGTGCCCGCCATGCCCGTGGAGATGCTGTGGGGTCAGTCCGAGGGTGGCATCGAGAGGTTAGATAAGAGACGTACGCAATGAGATTAAAGTTCATAGAGAACCACAGCGTCGTCAGATTCACAAGACTGCGCTGGGTCTTGTGGTCGACGGGGACGGGCTCGATGCCGAGCTGCTCGACCCTGCAGAGAAAGTGCCATGGCCGGAAAGAGGAGACACGGTCGGTCCGGGCGACCTCGCTCTCGGCCGTCTTTTCCGGCGCCATGGTAAGCCGAGGCTGGATGCGGGTGCGTCGAGATGCAGATGGCGAATGTCTGTCAGATGGGGGGGTGATTGTCCTTGCTTCCGTTCTCCACCAATCAGCATACTATGTATAATAGACGCAAATGAAAAGGGTAGAGATAAACGGCGTCTTGCTGATAATCGCATGACCATACGGCGACTGCATAGAAACCCACAAAATAAAGTAAACCAGCTCATTTCCCAGCTCTACTCGTACCTGATTTCTATTCTAGTAATCTGACCTCCTCTCCTTCAAACTGTTGGAAATGTTGTCTGTCATGAGTTACTGCTCATCTACACTATTTTCTATTCAGACATTGTGCATTCATGATAGGCTGCTCAACAGGACGTCTTCATCCCAACCCGACTTTTGCAACATTGTCTCCACCTAGTAATTGATGATGCCCCCCTAGTCGGTAGGGCTGAATTACACTAGCATAAGCGCACCCAGAATCATGGCGGCAGCACTCCCGCCGAGGCTGCCCGCACCCGATGTCTTGCCGTCTTGCGCGGCAGCAAACGTCGTGCTGCCATTGGCACTCTTGGTATAGTTGCCCAGCAGCGTCTCATTCGCCACGGCTGGCGCGACAGCCGTCTCGTAGGCCGGGCACGTGTCGTTGGGCGACAGCACGCAGTCCGCCGCCACACAAATGGCCTGCAGCTGTGGCCCAGCCGAGGCCGGAACAACCGCGGCAGCGGGCGAGCAGCGAAGGTTGAAGACGGACTGCAGCGTCGTGTTGACAAACTGGGCGTCGGTGTTGGTGAAGCCGATGGACAAGAGGCCGCGGGTGGCTTGGTCGATGAAGAAGCCCATCTCTGCCGCATTGAGGTCCATGAACCTGTCCGGTCAGAACAGTCTTTTAACGGTTCTTTTTTCTGTCTTGTCTGGAGAACTTACTTGTGCGTCTCATACATGGACGCTCGGCCGGCGTACTGGGGCAGCTCCTTGGATCCAATGTGTGAGCATCCGAGAAAGGTGCCAAAGTAGGAGTAGACGTGCGTGAAGAAGATGCTGCGAGGCATTAGTTTTCGGTAGGCAGACACGGTTTGTATACTTGTATACGCATGCTTTCCACCTACTACTGTGCCGACGTTGTGTTTCCATTGCCCGGCTTCAAGTTCCGAGCAGCCTCTAGGCCGCCGTCGTCCAAGAAGTTGACGGCCGCTCCCTTGGATCCGCCCGTATTCGCCGAGGCAAAGGCTCCAACAAAGTACCCGTTGAGGTCGACGGCCTCGCCCATGTACGTCGTCGACGCGAGGGCACCGGAAAAGTCGGGCACCTCGACGGTGTTGTACTGGGAAAAGGGACCGAGGAGGGCCGAGTGCAGGATGAGAATCATGAGGAGGCGCTCATTGTCGGCCGTGTTGTTACCCACAGTCTTTTGCGTGTAATAGTCGCAGGGCGTCTGGGACTCTGGCCGTTCCTCTGCCACGACGGGCCCAGCAGGCACCAGCAGCACGGCGGCGAGAGAGCAGAGCAGCTTTGAAAAATGCATGGTAAAAAGACAAGCGTAAAAGTTCACGAGGGGAGGAGATAAGGGTGACTCTCCCTTCTCGCCATGCTCTCTGGGCACTGAAGCATCATTTATAGGTTCTGATTCCACGACTTGCCAGATACAAAGTAGATACTCTGTACACCGTATTCTCGTACTATGTAAGCTCGATAATTCAGGGGCAGAGATTCAACCTTGTCGCATAGCTGTCCGGATGACAATTTAATGTCTTTTCTTTCATTGGACAATGCCATGCTCGTCAAATAGCTTGCCGTCTATACGCAGACGGAGCAGGGAGCGCCTCCTACCAACAGACACGATAGTGGGGCTCTTGGCGGCGCAGTTCGTATTCCAGGCAATAGGACCATCCGAAAACGTCGAGACAGGTCCGGACCTCGAGCGAATAGGATCTCACGTATAGCATCGCGCTGCCGCTTCTCTGCTCCTTCGTCCCTACACAGTGTAAACACTGTGTATACGGTAGAAATGCACATGGTGTCGAGGCGATGTCAGCTGACTGCAGCGGGGCGGGACAGCAGAGCGTCGGCGGACGAACGGCGGAGCGCGAGAACGACAGAGTCTAAAAGACGTGGTTTGTCATAAAGTATCCCGCCTGAACCCAACCCCGTCTCAGTGTTCGTCCGCCGAACCAGCAAAAACAGGTCTGCCAGAGCCATGAGTACATCCAGAAGCCAGAGCCACGAGCTCTTGTCGCCCGCCGGCCTTCCACCGGTGGCGCCGATGCCCCGTCGAACGCTGAGGAAGGGCACCCACAGCTGTGCAGAATGTGAGGCTGGATTCTTTGTGACTGATTTGGGGTGGTGTGTGGGTGCTGGAGGAACTCCCAGCGAGAGAGGCTAACTGGAGACAGGTAAGAGACGCAAGACTCGGTGCTTCTTTGAGCCGCGTGCAGCAAAGTGCGTGGGCTGCCAGCGACGGTCGACGCAGTGCATCAGCCAAGAGTTTGTGGATGTGGTGCCCGCGGGAGAGGCACGCGAAGATCCCCAGGTGGCCGAGAGCCTGGGACGCATGCAGCAGATGCTCGAGCGCATCATGCAGAAGACGACCGCTGAAGAGTCTGCCCCCGTCTCTTCTGACGTATCGGCCGCCTCCGTCTCGCCGCGGGCGCCAGCAGGAGGCGTCGACACGCCCCAGTCGTCGCCAGCCGTCGCGTCGGCGGGCCCGCGTGCCACCCAAGCCAGCAGCAAGAATGCCTCGCCCCTGCTGCCTATCGTTTCCGTGTCTCGCCCTCCGACTTCCCCGGCCTTCCCTGCCTCCCCTCCCTCTCGCCATGCCGAGCTGTCCCACGACCTGCACGCCGCTTTCCCGTCACAACATGACGTCAGCGTCCTCTTTGCGGCCGGCCGCATTGCCATCTACCTGCAGGCCCTCTGCAATCCCTACCAGGAGCTGTTTGCCGAGGGCAACACGCGCTCGCTCGAGATCATGTCCGATCTGCCCCCCCAGACGGCCCACCCCGTCCTGCTCGCCCGGAAACACCTGCATATTGCCCTCTGCATCCAGCAGCTGGATCCCGGCTGCCGCCTCGACGATCTCCAGGACGCAGATCTGTCCCGCCATCGCAAGGACGCCATGCGACGCCACTTTTCCCTGGCCACGAGCCGCGTGACCTGCCACGAGGACCTGCTCGACTCGCTCGAGGGCCTCGAGTGTCTCATCTGCGAGGCCGTCTACCTCGTCAATTCGGGAAACCTGCGGCGGGCCCTCTTGGCGCTGCGACGCGCGCTGACCATGGCCCAGTTTATGGGCTTCCACATGCGCACCGGCCCCAAGGCCATGCAACGCTCCTTCAAGCAGTACGACCCCAGCACGCGCGTCTCGGGCGCCGTCACGTGGGTGCACCTCGCCTGGCTCGAGCGCCTGCTGTCCCTGCTGCTGGGCATCCCCACCGCCGTCACGGGGCCTGCCCTGGTGGAGGGGCTGTACCGCAAGCAGCCCGCCGGCAAGCCGGCCAAGCTGGAGAAGCCGGCGTCTGAGACGTGCAGCGAGTGGGTCGAGAAGCTGCAGGTGGATCTGTCGGACGCCATCCTGCGCTGCCACCAGAGCAGCGGGCAGCGGGGCGACTACTCGGAGACGCAGCGCATCGACGACCGGCTCAACGAGCTGACGGAATGTCTGCCGGCCTCCTGGTGGTCCCCCCTGGACGACGTGCTGCTGGGGCTCGGCAACGGCAGTCTCAGCATGGAGGATCTCATGGAGCGCATAATCAGCGCCCAGATCCAGATCGTCCACTTCTGCCTCATCCTCCTGCTGCACCTGCCCTACCTCTTGCGGCAGCCCGTCGACACGAGCGGCCCCTGCGCGTACGCGGCCTACCAGGACGGCCAGGTGCAGACGACGGCCGAGCGCATCCGCTACAGCAAGTCGGCCTGCACGTTTGCCTGCCGACAGGTCCTCCGCCGCTTCATCCAGTTTCGCGCCATTGTGCGTGTCGTCTTCTGCTGTCGGCCCGTCGACTTTTGCGCGCTGACGGCGTGCATCGTCCTGCTCGTGGCCCACCTCGGCGGCAGTCGACGCCAGCCTGGGCCGCTGGGCCAGACGCTCGCCGAGGACAACGACGGCAGCTGGCTGCTGCCGCACCACCGGCTGGACGACCGGGCGCTCGTCCAGCGGACCATTGAGACCGTCGACGAGCTCAACCGCATCAACGACGACGAGCTCTCGCGGGAGACGGCCGACCTCGCCCGGCGTCTCTTGAATCTGGAGACGCGCTGCGTCCAGGAAAAGACGGCCTACCATGCGTCGGACGCGGCCAAGGACGGACTGCAGCATCTCGACCATCTCGACCATCTTGATGCCGTGCCCGCCCTCAGCACCGACGGCCAGCCTCTCCTTCTGCGGATCCCCTACTTTGGCACGGTGCGCCTCCTGAACGCCACGCAGAGCAGCCCGCCGGCGAGCCTGAGCAGCACGAGCAGCGCGGCATCGCAGCCGCGGCTGGAGACGGACGTGCAGGACACACAGTACGGAGGCAGCTGGGCCTGTGCGGCCCCGACGGCCGCCTCCCAGATGGAGCCGCCGCTCTTCTCCATGGCGGCCGAGCAGAACTACGACTGGCTGCTGGGCCGACTGCCCGACATGACGCCGCCCTCGTCGGACATGTCGGGGACCCTGTCTGATCCGGCCTTTTCCATCTCGACGACGGCAGCCGTGGGGTCACAGGGCCCCGAGTTTATGCTGACTAATGCAGACCAGCTGCCCTTCATGTCTTACGACCCGATGGGATCCTTCCAGGGCGAGCCAGGCGATCTTGGATACGGCGATGTGCCCATGCCCGACCTGACGGCCGGTGCAGATTCGTGGGCATTTCAGGGAGTCGATGCTACTGTATTCGACAATCTCTTTCGGGGTGCCAATTTCCCAGTATGATGGAGTATTTTTTCTTTTTTTTTGTTTGATTTCATGTAAATTTATCAGCTTTCGTGTAGACAAGAGCATATTCTGTAACTTTGTCCGCATCAGATTGGCCTGGTATCCAGAGCGGAAAACAACGTGTCCCAGATGTTCAGATCGAGATCCTCTCCTGGTATGGTAGTCTGCAAGAACTGATCAAAAAATGAAGCATCCGTCGCTATACCTGTACTATCTTGTACAGAGACAGCGGCTGGCACCGGCACATCCTCGCCAGAGGCGTCGTGGGTCTGGTCGCCGAACCCAGTACCCTGCTGTTCAGGGTCTTCCGGTGGCAGACTCACGTGATACTTCTGGAGGACGGCTCCCAGCGAGTCCAGAGACCGACCCAGGAGGGGGGCCGCGGCATTCCTTCGCCTGTCCCCGCGGAGTTTCCGGAACGCCGCCGCCACGTCTGCCTTTCTCCGCTCTTCACCTTGCTCGCCCTTGTTGAAGCACAAGTCCAGGACGAGGACGGCGAGAGCGAGGTGCGTGAAGTGCACCACCATGGCCATGCGGGTGTCTATGCCAGCCAGTAAGGGCAGAGGGATATTACCGCGGTCTTCTCTGCTCGTGCCGAGCTCGTCGTCGTGGGCCAGGATGATGGCACGCGCGGATGCCAGACACGCCTCGCGCGAGTAGGCGTACCGTGGATCGGAGGCGAGCCGCAGCAGGAACCTCTGGTGTAGCCGGCAGCGCCGGGTGTGCGCTGCTGCGTTGATGCAGTACCGTGCCACGGACAGCCGGGGATAGACCGTCTCGAGCGGCCGGCATGTCTGCAAGCTCTCGGGATCGAGCCGGAAGAAGACAGGCAGGCTTGCGAGATAGTCCTGGAGCTTCTGGTCCAGGGCCACGACGTGCTCATAGGGCAGCTGCAGGAGCTCGCGCGAGTCCAGAGGCACTGTGTCTGTCATCTCGCGACAGAGGTGGGCGAGGCGCACGCGCTCTAGAAAGAAGGCCATGCTCGTCGGCTGCGATCCGAGCAGCCTCGTGTTCTGATCCTGGCCGCTGTCCGTATTGCCGTCTACGTCGGTTTCAACAAGGGCCAGATCTTCGTCATTGCAGTTCTGCGGAAGTCGGACACGGATGTGCCGTGGATGGAGAAAGTAGATGCCTTCCTGGGGACCAGAAATGGTCGAATGCAGCCTGGAGTCGGAAGTCAGCCGGTATGGCATTTTCATCCTCTCACATCACGGGACTCTAGTCCACAGAGGTCTTGTTACATACCATTCGGTCGATGCTATATGCCAAAAGACTCTCCGCTTCACCTCGTCGTCCAAGAGGCTGCGGAGGCTGGCGGCCTTCTTCTGGCGGCCCAGAGGCAAAGAGGAATCGACCGCGTCAAGCCGATGAAGACAAAGATCTCTGGCGATCGAAGCAGCCATGGTTGACAGCAGACGGCCTCTAGCGGAGAAGCCGTCGAGGTGAAAGGTTGTATACGACATCAGGATGCAGGCTTGTATGTCTTCTAGGGTACCTGAAGTATTCCATTGCGAGCGGCTCAGCCCATCCCAGGCAGCCTGGCTCCAGAACGTGGCCAGGCGGACGCTTTCCTGTTCCGTCGTAGCTACAGGAGAGCCGTCGCAAGGTGGATAGAAGAAGGCACTGAGGGAAAAGAGGGCGAGAAAGAGGGCTGCTTGGCTGGGCGAGACCGGTTGCTTCCGACCGAGCTGCACATAAACGGTCTTCATGAGGGTGCGAACGGACGGGTTGTGCAGTATGCGACACATGTGGTCCACGTTTAACTCGTAGTTATCCAGCAGCAAGACGGCGACCGTGTAGGTGGGAAAGAGCAGAGCATTCGTGGCGCCTGGGGAGGACTGCAATGCGAGGATATCTTGTACGCTGCCGGTCTGACCGACCAGGCCCTCCCCTGACAAGGATCGGAGCTTTTCAGTCTGTTAGCAATGACTGTTTTATCATACCATCCCGTGGTCGACGAAAGATGTCCAGCTCGACATGCACACACATACCAGCGAGTCTTCTCGGATTCCTACATTCTCGAGCAGGAGAATATCGCCATCTCTCTCAGAGCCAACATTGACGAGTCTTTTTTCTTTCCCTCTGCCACTCTCTTCGCCAGCAGCATTTTTGCCGAGTACAAGAGACTCCAAGCGCTCCAGTCGTCTGACGAGGTCTTCGTTGTGGATGAGGGTCGTAGAACTGGTGGCGCCTACCTGCGGCCCCTCGGGCTGCTGCCCTCTGGGCGGTACGAGAAAGACGCATTCGATGGAGCGAGCAAGACAGTTGGAGCATGGATGACGCCGATTGCATCTCAGTTTTTTAGCCCGGCAGGAGTGGCACGATACTGGGTCTGGTCGAGCTCTCTTGCTCTCCGGCCTCTTTTGTTTTTCCATGTTCGTGTTCTGCCGCGGAGCTGACATGCATACGTATGATCCGTGGACGTCTTTGCCGCAATGTGCGGTCTGCAGGAAACAGAGTCGTCGTGGTTCCGCGGAAGCCCGAGAGTTCAAAGGGCCCATTGCCAACAAAGCCTCGAGACCCACATGTCTATTCATCACTGCGCACTGGATCATCCGCGGACATCCGCGGACCCTTTCAGGAGATTTTGCACTTATAAGCTGCAATTATGAATCTTCTGGAGAGACAGGCATCACATCTGATCACACCTGGATAGAAAAATAAACCGTTAGTCGATAACAAAATCACCATGCCGAAACAGGCCATCATCAGTCGTTCCCTGGACGACATTCAAATCATCGACACTCCTATTCCCGTCCCCAAAGCCAAAGAAGTTGTCATCCAGGTAGTTGTGGCTGGCTCAAACCCAAAGGACTGGAAGTATCCCGTGTGGCACGTAATTCTTTCTGTTTCTCTCACAAAAGCCTCACTTTTTCACTTGGCAAACTAACATTTCTATTAGGAAGAATTGGCCTCACAATAGCGGAGATGACATTGCCGGTATCGTGCATGCCGTCGGCCAGGACGTCTACGAGTTCCGACCGGGCGATCGCGTCGCCGCTCTGCACGAATTCTTGATGGAGAACGGCGCCTTTGCGGAATATGCTGTCGCTCCAGACTGGACGACCTTCCACCTGCCCCCCAACGTGTCTTTTGAAGAGGCTGCCACTCTCCCCGTGGCCGCCATGACCGCAGCCGTCGCCCTCTTCGCGGACATGAAGCTCCCGGCACCGTACGTGCCGCGTCACGACAGCGATCGCCAAGTGAAAGGGCCCTTGCTCATCTACGGCGCCTCCACAGCCGTAGGCGGCTATGCGGCGCAGTATGCGCGGCTGGCCAGGCTGGGCCCCGTCATCGGCGTGGCCGGCCGCGCTTCCGACTTTGCTCGCAGCCTGGTCGACTACGTGATCGACTATCGTGACGGCGTCGAGGCCAACGTGGCCGCTATCGAGGCCATCCTAGCCCAAGAAAGTGGCGGCAAGCTCCCCTACATATTCGACGCGGTCAGCGAGGGCGATTCGCTGGAGACGATTCGGCGGCTGCTCCTTCTCGACGTCGAGCGTGGCCGCGAGACAGCGACCACCACCCCCGCCGTGGTCAGCACCGTGCTGCCACCCAAGCTCTTTGCCAGAGAAGGGCTGCACTTCTCCTGGCCAGACGGCGTAGTGGCCTTCAACAGCGCCTGTCCGTTCGTGCACATGAACTACAAGGACTTTGGCTATGTCTGGTCGCGCTACCTGAGCCGGCTCCTGCAAGAGGGACGACTGCGCCCCCATCCGCACGAGGTCATCCCGGGCGGGCTGGACGGCCTCGGCGTGGGGCTGAAGAAGCTGCAGGATGGAAAAGCCAGTGCCGTCAAGTACGTGTACCGGATCGAGGAAACGGGCGACGGCCCTGGCATGCCGCGGACCTCTGGATACTTTCCGCCCGGAAAGAGTTTGCACAGATTGCGAAACTTCCCCTTCCCGGCCGACGACGCCGACGAAGAAGCGAATCGCTAGGAGGGGATAAGAATGATCATTGGACGGATGTTCCGTGAGGCGTGATCCCTAAGATTTTGTTAGGACTATCATTTTCAAACCGGACCCCACGATCAGATGCTACTGTATGTGACAATCTCTTTCGGGGTGCCAATTACCCAGTATGAGAAAAAAATAATTTTGTTTGATTTTACGTGTAGCCAGAATGAATTTGGGGTTTTTTTTTGATAAAAGTGAGTGTAGATTATGAAATGTGAAATTCCGTCCGAAATGGTTCCGTCCAGAGAGCGGCTGCGCTTGTGACCCTTCGGCGGAATTTCCACCGTCTCTAGTATGGCTGTGGAATGTTCCACCAGGACAAAGGCAGCACTCGTATAAAATGTTCAAGAGTCCATCCCCTGCCATGAAAGTCCTCCATGCAGCTCGACCAGAAGAACAGCACTACCAAAGCTACAGATAGTCACAATACCGCCATGGAAAGCAACCAACAGTCACAGGAAATCAAAATCCACCCGACGGGATGGGAGTCGTCCGCAGAGTCTGAGCGGTTCCCCGTATCCGCCCTGGGACACTTGATGCCCAAGATCTACGTCCTGGTCTCTGAAGTCTTTGCCCTGCCCGAAAATGCAGACAAAACTACCATTCTGAAACATATGGTGGCAGGTCTAGAGTTCTCCCTCTCGCAGTGCCCCATCCTTGTCGGTGCTCTGGAAATGGATGAGGCCAGCGGCCGCATGTGGGTGTCCAAGAAGAAAGCGTCTACGCTGAGTCTCCACGTCAAGCACATGGAGGCCCCGGATGCCTTTCCCAGCTATGACGACATGGCCAAGAAGCATGCAAGTCTTTTCCTCCCCCCTCTCCTCTCTCAGGCTGTGAGGCTACTCCTAGGAGACTAATACACGCCACAGTTCCCAGCCAGCCAGCTTGTCGGCTACAAGATCCTGCCAGAGTCGGTCACGGCAAAGCAGCTTCACTCGCCCCTCGGCGACAACAACGAGGAAGGCCTGGCGGTGGCCACCCTGCAGATCAACTTTGTGCACGGTGGCCTCGTTCTGGCCGCCGCTGTCCACCACTGCATCTCGGACGGGCCGGGATTCGACGGATTCCTGCGAGTGTGGGCGCGGAACAGCCGTGCGGCCGGCAGCGGCCAGCCCTTTGTTCCCGTGGACCCGTTCGACCTCGAGAGCTGCCCCCTGTACAAGGTCCAGCCGACACCCCACGACTCTGGCACTCACGTAAAGGTGTTCAAGGAGTATCCCGTCGTCCGAGATGCCGGCGGACCGATGCAGCCGCCGCCGCCGGGATTTCAGATGCCCGCCTTCTCGCAGCAGATGTGGCACTTTCCCCAGAGCAAGCTGGCCAAGCTCAAGGCTGCGGCCCTGCCGGACAAGAGCCACGGGACACCTCTGGAGGACCACTGGATCTCCACGTACGACTCCATCGTCGCCCTCCTCTGGGGAGGCGTCACCCGAGCCCGCGTCGACATGCTCCACCCTGGCCCGGACGACACCACGGTGCTCGTCCATGCCATCAACACGCGCCGCTTGTGGGTCCCCGCCCTGCCGGACAGCCAGGTCTATGTCGCCTCTGCGCCGGGCCGGCTGGAGAAGCCCGTGTCCATCTCTGCCGCCTGTGCTGCGCCCGAGACGGCCCTGCAGACCATGGCCACCGGCATCCGGGCCTCGATCCGCGCCACGACGACCGACTACATGGACGGTCTGCTGAGCTGGGTCGAGGGCTACGAGGACCGCCGCTGGCTCGAGGTCAATATTGACTCCTTCCTCGGCAAGGACTTGGGCGCCTCCAGCTGGCGAGGCATGTCGGCGTATACGGCGCACGACTTTGGGTTTGGGCTGCCCCATGCTATTCGGTGGCCGTGTCCCACCATGGACGGCTTCCTCTTTCTCTACCCGACTCGGGGACCCGAGGCCGGGGCTTCGGCGGATGAGGGTGTCGAGGTCTGCGTCTGTCTGGAGGCTAGCTGCCAGGAGAGGCTCATGCAGGACGCGCATGTCCTGGCCTATGCTGAGCCACGCGGTTGAGGGAAAAAGAACTCTATGAATAGTGTTTGTATTACATTAGAATGCCAAAACGTAACTTTTCACTTTTTCAACTCCACCGGGTCTGGCCGGAAAAGAAGGTGTCCTCAAAACTAATCACGCGGTCCATGTCCACAAAGCGCTGGTCCAGCAGGAGATGAGAAATGGCCGACAGATCGTCGGTCGGACCATACGCCGTCGGGCTGGTCTGGGTGGGGGGATAGGACGGTGGCGGCATCGTATCCAGCGACGGCATGGACCAGTGCGGTACGGACGTGGGCGATGCGTCCTTCTGTGGCTGGGGCGACATGATGAGTGTCTGGAGAGACGAGAGCGGCAGCTCACCAGACCCGGGTGCAAGCGGTGCCTGGCGATCCAGCACATCCGCGCCCGGCATCACATCCAGCATGTCTGCCTTGCCATTCTCCTCCTCGTCCTGCCCCTCGTATACGGCCGTGTAGCCGAGCACGTCCAGGGCAGAGTCGGGCTGCTCGACGCACTTGCGGTACAGCTGACGCAGCTGCTGGGCGTAGCAGCCGGACAGGCTCCGCCTCGTCTTCGTGGTGGCATATGGTGTTGTCAGGGGAGCCTCCTGCCCCTCGGTTGGTTCCATGCACGGCCCCGATGCGCCCAGCCAGCGCTGGTCCATGATGCTGAGACTGCCCAACAGGGACCAGAATTCCGGGGCAATCTCCGAGGCGGCGGCTTCCTCCGTGCTGGCTGGGTCTTGTTGGTGCTGTTGCTGCTGCTGTCCCTGGCCGTGTGCCTGCGTCTGCCAGTGCCACTGGATGAGCAGGACGCGAGCACTCACAAAGACGCAAAAGGCAAAGAGGTTGCCGACAGGGCTGCGCGGGTCCGTGTAGCGCAGGTACTTGTCGGTGATGGTGGCTGTCTCGACGGCGGCCACCTGACACGTCTCGGCGCTGCAGACGCTGGGGAGCAGCGGCCGCAGCGAGAGCAGCGGTGGCGGGAAGGCGATGCGCTGGTGCAGCAGGATCATGGAGGTGTTGTGGGTCACGTGGGCCAATGTGAGGTTCGGGTCCATCTCCACGAGGGCCGGCTGCTTGGAGATGTTGGAGTCTTTCCAGCGTTGCGGCAGAAACATTTTCCAGCTGTTGGTTAGAGAAGAGAAAGAGAACATAACAAAAACAGAAACAAAAAAGAGAAGCCAGAAAGAACTCACTGGACAAGACGCAGATCCAGCTCTTTGAACCGGGTCAGCCAGCCGCTGACCTGCTGGCGGTCGTGAAAGTCGACGCGCTGCTGCAGAAAGTACGTCGTGATCTGGCTCAGGGACTCGGTCGCCTCGATGCAGTAGGCAAAGGCCCCGACGTGCGCCATGTCACCGGCCCGCTGCTGGTGGCCGTGGTGGTTGTTTGTCACGTGATTATGATGACTGCCCGTCGAGGCCGGGGACTCTGAGGTGCCGGCCGCCACGGCCGTCGGCCCGGCACCGCCGTCGCGCATCCCAATGCTGGAGGGCGACTTCTGGTCTGGCTGGGAGATTGAGTGGCTCTGCTGACTGGCGGCGGCGGCGGCGGCCGTGCTCGGATAGCTGGGATACTGGCCGCCGGGCAGAAAGGCAATGGAATTACCGAGCCGGGCCACAGAGCGGTCCCAGAGGCCAAAGTAGGGCGTGAGAACGGGCTCTTCCTTGTGGAAGTAGAAGCAGTCGGCGGGCAGGCGGCGATGGACGTCGTCGGCGGTGAGACTGATATTCCAGCTGCTACTGTCAATATGAGAGAAGCAGAGAATGAGAGATAAGAGACTCAGACGTACCCCGTAGTAATGGAGCAGAAGCGGTCCAGCAGGAAAATGTTCCAAAAAACACGCCGCCGCTCTTCCTCTTCCGTCCAGTCTTGCGGTGACGTCAGTGACAGGATGGGCTTCAGGAGCGGTTGCTGGTCGTCGTAGCTGTGTGGCTGGTTCTGATTTCGATGGCTCTGGCTACTGTTCTCCAGGTCGAACCCCAAGTGGTCGTCTCGGTCGTCTTCCACGCTCAGCTGCAGGTATTCGACGGTACGCGTGAGGGAGCCGATGATGGACCACGCACGCGAGGCGTTTCCCGAGCCAATCTAGCATGCATTAGTCAGGAAAGACCAGCGGCAGGGCAGTGACGTACATCGTGAAAGGCAATAATCACCAGCGCCTGCAGATTCTCCACGGACAGGCTATCCATGCACCGCAGGAGCACATAGCTCCGTGACTGCTCGGCCAGGTCCGCCAGCTCCTGGACCCCCGTCGGCCGTGCACGGCTCCCCTCGTCGGCCTCCGGTCCGCTCCCCATCTGATCGAGCATGTCGTTCCGGTCCCCCATCCCCGCACCAGGCCCTGGCGCAGTCACATAGCGCCCGGCGGCCACGACCATGGCGTGCAGGACACCCGTCAGCCTTGGCCGCCTACTGGCATCGTGCATGCGTCGACGGAACTGCGTCTCGTGCAGCAGCGGAATCCAGGGCTGGACGGTGACAAAGTAGGCGTCGACGACTTCTTCGAGTAGGTCTGCGGCCGGCAGACGGGCGCATCCATGCCCGACAGCATCCTCTGCAGCAATGTATCCGCCACTCCTGCCATTGCCGCCATTGCCGCCACTCCCGCCACTCTTGTAACGCACACCCCCACTCCTACTGCTGCCGGCACCGCCGGTCCGTCCGACGACCTCTTCGAGAGGCACGGCGAGGTCAATGTGGGGGTTGCCGCAGCTGTCGATGGGCGGGTGCTGTTTCTGCTGGTGGCGGGCGTGTCGGTGGCACTTGTATGGATGCGGGCCGCTGTGGGAATGGCTGCTGGTCCGATGGGGCGAGTGGTGACGGCGGCGCTTCAGCGGGTTGGTGGAGGAAGGCGACGAGTAGGGAGAGAGGAGCGGGCTCTGTGGCCGTGGAGAGCCTGTGAATGAGAAGCCGGGGGGGAAGCCGGGGGGATAGCCGGTGGGAGAGCAGGAGCAGCAGGAGGCGTCGTCCTGCTGAGCAAGCCGTGTCCCGTGGGCAGAGGCAGCTGCCGACGAGGGCACGCCGTTGAGTTTCTGCAGCTCACGAGCTAGCAGGGCGAGGATGCCGACAATGTCCTGGCCATTGGTGGTAGTAGTGGTGGCGGTGGTGGAGAGGGATCCCGAGGCCGGCGGCGGTGAGACGGCCGGGCGTGGCTCGGGATCGGACTGGGAGAGCCGGTTCTCCAATGCCTCTGAGATGGGCCAGCGATCAGCAGTCGAAGAAGGACAAGAGGAGTGCGGGAAACTCACCAACGCGCTGGTTGAGAGACTCGATGGCGCCGGGACGAAGACCGGGCTTGGACCGCTTGCTGTCGTAGACACATGGCGAGTCTAGAGGCGCTGTCAGGAAAAAGAAGGGGCACTCCTATGCATCTCCACTCCGACTCACCCAGTCTCTGGCAGTGCGAGCAGCTGGGCACGTCGCGTGAGCACTTGAGCTTGCGCTTGCGACAGCCGAGACACGACGATAGCTTGTCTTTGTCCGTCTCGGGCGGTGCCTCGGGCGGTGCCTCGGGGGCCGCTTCGTCCGCCGTCTCTGGGGCCCCGATGGGGCCGGGAGGGTTCATGAGGATGGGAGGACGAGAGGGCAACAAAAGGACTTGCTTGGCGAGTCCTCTACTCCGGATTCTGGATCTTCAGGGTCCAGCTGGCGTCGCCTTGGGGGCTGCTCGTCCGACCTTTTTCTTTATCTTTATCAATGCAGCACCGGCCAATGGCTCCACCCGTCAGCTAACTTTCGACTTTCTACATGTCCTGCAACGCTCACGAGGGGCTGCGAGGGGGGCTACGAATATGGAGTATGGTGAGGTGACGGCGAGGTGCTGCGAGGTGCTGCGAGGGTGACATGCTGTGACCCCATCCCCTTTTCCCCAACAGGACAGGGTGGAGGAGGCGAGTAGAATAACCGTGGAGACAGCCAAATTGGACCCACTTCCCCGCACCGACTCAATGATCAGGGCCGAAGATGGCCCGAGATGCCGACAGCGGAGGAGAGTGGAGGAGAGCCTCGTGCACCACGCAGCTCTACACAACTACAATATTGATACTATGTACGACATGGCAATACGACCTTGGTGATGCCGAGGCGACAAGCTTTTTTATGATTACTTTTTCTATGGAACTAGCAGTTTCCTTCCCTGGCTTGTGATCAGCATCCCCCTCTTCCTCTGGACTCATCCTCTCTCAACTCCTCAATCCCGGTGCTCTACGTCGGTTGTGCGCCCGTACTCCATCGCCTTGTCCGTGTTCCTGTCGAGCCCCATCTTCTTCATGGCATTGGTGCCGGCCAGCGCATCGGGCCCGTCAAAGATCTCGGCCACCTCCTCCAGCGCGCGGCCCTTGGTCTCGGGGAAGAGAAAGTAGATAATGACAAAGTTGATGGCAATGACGACGCACCACACAATGTAGTACTTCCAGCCAATGTCGTCCATGGCCACGGGGTTGGCAAAGCTGTTGTAGAGGCCGGCCAGGTTGCCCATCAGCTGGTAGAGCATCGAGGCCTTGGACCGCAGCGTAAAGGGCACAACCTCCATAATGTACATGGGCGCGACGGGCGACGGCAGGTGGTAAAAGGCCGAGTAGGCAAAGATCATGGCGATGACCGCCGCCGCGTAGCCCTTGTTCTGGAAGTCGTGCTGCTGGTTGAGGGCCGAGCAGATGGTCCAGATAACGTACGACAGACACATCGTGGCCATGCCCCAGAGGAAGAGCGTGCGGCGGCCGAGGCGGTCGACGAGGAAGGCGCAGACGACGGCGACGAGGAAGCCAAAGAGCGAGATGCAGGCGTTGATGATGAGCTGCGTGCGGCTGTCGCGGATGTTGATGGAGTTGAGCACGCGCGAGAGGTAGTAGGAGATGAGCGCGTTGCCCGACCACTGCATCATCGCCGGCACGTAGAGCACGAGGAAGAGGCGGTGGCGCATGCCGCGCGTCGACCAGAAGGCCTGGAAGCGCGAGCTGCGCTGCTCCCGCTCAACCTCCAGCGTGGCCACGATCTCGGCCATCTCGAACTTGACGAGCGGCGCGTCGGGGTCGCCGTCGCCGTGGTACTTGGCGAGGATGGCGCGGGCCTCTTCGCGGCGGCCCTTGTAGATGAGCCAGCGCGGCGACTCGGGCGCGAACCAGATGAGGCTGGCCTGGATGACGGAGAGCACGCACTGCAGCAGGCTCGGCAGCCGCCAGCTCCACGAGGAGCCGTGCATGCGGAAGGTGCCGTAGGTGATCCAGGCGGCCGTCAGCGAGCCGAGCGGCCACGTGACCTGGTAGAAGGAGACGAGCTTGCCGCGCTGGGAGGGGTAGGCGCACTCGGACAGCAGCGGCGGTGAGGCCGTGGCCACGATGCCGAGGCCGAAGCCGACGAGGAAGCGGGCGGCCACAAACATGCCGTAGTTGGCGGCGGCCGCCTGCAGCACGGAGCCGAGGACGATGATGAGAGAGCCGATGAAGATGGGCCAGCGCCGGCCGAAGCGGTCGGGCAGCTGGCCGGCCACCAGCATGGAGATGAGCGTGCCGCCCGTCGGCCCAAACGTCATGGCCCCGAGCCGCGAGCCCGTCGGCTTGCCAAAAAAGGCCACCCACTGCGGCAGCGACTGCATGCCGTTGATCATGCTGGCGTCAAAGCCCGAGGCCGTCTGGGTCAGCAGGGCCGAGAGCAGCAGCACGTTGAGCTTCAGCAGCGTCCAGTCCCGGTACCAGGGCTTGGCCCGCACGGGCATCACGTCTTTGAGGGTCATGCCCACAAAGTTGGACGTCGACGAGTCCACAAAGCCGCCCATCTTGACGGCGAGAGGAGGGGGACAGATGAAGAGGGCGAGTTGAGAGGGTGGCAGCGGAAGAGAGATGCGGCCAGAGAGATGGAGAGGAGACGAACGCTCTGGATGGCTGGAGAGGCAGCTGGGCAGACGGTAGAGAGCGTGAGCGAGAGCCCCTTGATATACTTGCCTTGCTCTACTATGCCAGCGACGTCGAATCACTCCATGCCCGCATCCTGTCACGTTCCACGGCGAATAACAAGGCCATTTCTGACTTGGCCCAGAACATTGGCTTTCCCCAGACGATCGCTGCAACCTCCCCGCAAAAGGCACGCGAAATGGATAAAAGCAGACGGGCATCGGCCAAAGGCCCGGACTCGAGTCTGCCCGACTCATATGATGACATAATCAGAGGCACCGCCTGTTCTCTGTCCACTGCAGTACATCACGCAGGAGTCTCGCCATGCGAAACGTGTCGTTCTCGCTGGACTGCCACTTTTCCATCGTCTGAATGCTCAGCCGGACCGTGCTCGGCCAGTGAGGGGGCAGATACCTGGACATGGCTGCATTCGCATGGGCAGCCACGAGAAGCAGCGCGCAGCCGCAGGATCGGCGCAGAAGACTCCACAGGCCGCCGTGTCTATGGTGCTTAGATATGAGGGAAATGGCGGCCGCGCTGCTCTAGATGCACTGCTCGGCCAGGGGGAGGATGTGCGGCGGCGGGGGATCGTCGGGTCGGTGGCAGAGAAAGTACACAAACGGCCGGTGAAGCCACTCCATGCACAAGAGGTACCGCGTCCGCAAGAAGAGCGAAAACTCATTGCGCGGAAGCGCGGTGTCGGTGAAGCGGAGGGACGGCGGGAGATTGGAGCGCCTAGAGGTCAGCGAAATTCAGGATAGTGTAGGAGAGGACAAGGCAGGACAGGACTGGACTGGAAGAGAAACCCACCAGAGTAATAGTTCGTCTCTGCATGCAGAGCTCTGTAGGACGACCTGGCCGATATTGGTCAGCCACGACTGCTCGCCTTGGCCGTACAGGCTGTCGAGGATGCGATTCATAATCTTGCACAAGGAGATCTCGGCCAGGTAGTGGAGCCAGCTGCGCTCCTCCTCGGGATGCAGAGATGCGTTGTCTAGCGAGGGGGCGTGGCTGTCGTACGAGGCAGCAGGCCAGGCTGGCTCTGGGCGGGGATCGGAACCGGGGTCGGAGAGGGAGCCGAGAGTGGATGGGCCGGGAAGGGAGAGAAAGGGAAAGAGATCGGGGTATTTGAATCGAAGCAGGCCTGACACGGGCAGCTGCAAGTCCGCTCGGATTTCACACTCGGCCTTGACACACGACCAGTACAGTCGCTGTTCCATGTGTCGCTGGTGCAGGTCGTGGCGGGCACCAGGGGCGAGGGAGAGGGCCTTGATGTAGAGGTAGGTCTGGGCCTGGAGGCAGGCCTGCTGCAGCAGCATCCACGCCTCCAGGGGGCGGACGCGGAACTTTTCATAGAGCCCGGCCAGGTAGTAGCACTGGACAGACAGGAGAGAGTGCGGCAGTGTGCCCAGGCGACGCTTGGCCGCCTCGAAATACGCATCGCCGGTGGCCAGGTCCGCCTTGTCAGAGGGTAGAGGCACATCCGGCAGATCGTGCTCGCCGAGAGAAGACGGGACGGGCGATGGCTCATAGGGGGCAGCGACACAGGCCAGCGCACAGGACAGCAGCTAGAGGTCAGAGATGACAAGATTGAGTAAGCAGAACAGACAGAGTGGTCAGAGTAACAGAGGGAATAGGGAACATCTCTACATACCACTAGACAAGCCGGCCCATCCCACAAGAGACCGTATTCGGCCGTCTGCAGCGCGTATTTCTGTAGACTGGCTGCATCGAGAATGGGGTTCTTGACGTGGATGAGCCTGAGGAACCGCTGGACGAGAGCACGCACGCGCTCTTCGAGTTCTGGCACCAACCTCGAAACCCGCTCATTTCCACGAGCTCCGAGGGGTAGAGTCGCACGAGGAATGGACTGGAGAGGCAGGGAGACAGCCGGTGTCTGCTTAGAGAACTCCTGCAGGACAGGCCACTGCCAGATGGACTCGTAAGCGCTCGTCTTGGCCGCCAGCTCGGAAATCTCGAGCTGCCCAAAACCGGTGTCGCTAAAGGCGCTGCTGTCCTCCTGGCCAAGAGGAGCCGCAGTGGGGGGGACTGGGATGGGTGCTTCGGCTGGTGCGTGGACGTGTGGGGGGGCGAGGAAACCGCTCTCCAGCAGAGTGACGGCGTGGTTGATTCTCTTGAGGAGGAGACTGTTGGGAATGTCCCGGGCAGATATAGGCGAGAGAGACGTGTGGACATCGTCGGAATAGCTGCAGGTGAAGTCGTGCGACAGGCAATAGCTGCACGAGGGCTGTCGGTTATCGCATTTGGTCTTGCGGGAGCGGCAGAGATGGCAGGCCGTCGCGGCTCTCCTGCGTTTGGACGGGTGCGTCTGGGGAATGGCTGGGGAACTCGGGTGAGCCGTCACGGTTTCTGGGGTAGCCGACGCTGAAGGAGTCTCTCCAGTCCCCTGGTCATCATCCTCTGGTCGCGGTCGCTTGTCAGGAGGCATCTCTTGGAAGTGGAGTGGTGGGGACGAGGGACGGGGAGACGGGGAGACGGGGAGACGAGAGATGAGAGAAAAACAAAGACGGCTCTCGGAAACGGGGCACTCCTTCAACAGGACGCTGTTGGCCTCCGTCTCTCTCATCTGCCTCTCCCAGTTCAACTTTGGCTTTGACCAGACCGCCTACTCGACCACCCAGGCCATGGACTCGTTTGAGAAGCAGTTTGGTACATGTGACGCCCAGGGAAAATGCGAAATCGAGACGTACTTTTTGTCTTTTCTGAACAGTTTGCCCTACATTGGCTTCGTCACCGGTGAGGACAAAGATGAAGACGCGTCATTTTTGGTCATGTCCTACTACTCAGACTAACATGCATAGGCCTTCTCCTGGGCAGCGAGATCAGTGCACGCTATGGCCGCCGCATGGTCATGTTTGTCATGAGCATCTATGCCCTCTGCACCGCCGCCATCACCTTTACATCCTCGACCAAGGGCCAGATCCTCGCCGGCCGCATGCTCAACTGTGAGATAAGAGTTGCGTCTGTCAATCAGGGAAACATGAAGCTAACCGGCAGATGCCTTTGTGGGCATGGAGCTGGCCGTCGTGCCTGTTTTCCAGTCCGAGATTGTGCCCAAGAGAGTGCGTGGTATGGTCGTCAGCACCTACCAGCTCATGCTGTTTGTGAGTGAAACGACTCCTTTCTCTCTGCCGAGCAGGCCGCTGACCGTCTGTTTCTAGCTCGGCAGTCTCATCATGAGCGTCATCTGCTACGAGACGTCCAAGCTGCAGGGAAACAGCCAGTGGAAGATTCCCTTTGGCCTCTTCTTCATCATTCCCACCATCGTCGCCGCCGCCATCTGGTTCATCCCCGAGTCGCCACGCTGGCTCATGCTCAAGGGCCGCGAGGACGAGGCGTTGGCGGCCCTCCGCCAGATCCGCCGCGGCTGCTTCACCGAAGAGGAGATCTTGCACGAGATTCAGGAAGTGCGCACCGTGCTCGAAGAGGCCGGCGAAAAGGGCACCTTTGCCGACATGTTCCGCGGCCCCCATCTCAAGCGCACGCTCATCTGCTGCGGCACCAACTTTTTCCTGCAGCTGACCGGCAACGTCTTTGCCAACAAGTACGGAACGGTCTACATCAAGTCGCTCGGCACCATCGATCCCTTCCTCATGACCATTATCAACCAGCTCGTCCAGCTGCTCGGCGTCGTCGTGTCCATGAACAGCGTCGACCGATTTGGCCGCAGGTGAGAGGACACTTGTGCTGATGCACTCGTATTTTCTATTTTTGCTGACCACAAAAGACTGCATCTTCTCGTCGGTGGCGGCATACAGGCGGCCTCCCTCTTGACCATGGCCGCCCTGGGGTCCAAATCACACTCGGACGCCTACAAGACGGGCATCATTGCCATGCTCACCATTTTTGGATTCGGATTTGCCTCCGGCTGGGCGCCCGTCTCGCACATTATCACGGCCGAGATCCCCTCCTCGCGCCTGCGCGACTTGACGTACCGGACCGCATCCACCGTCAACATCCTCGTGCAGTTCGCCACGAGCTTTGCCACGCCGTACCTGCTGGGAAAGCCGGGCGCCAATCTGGGGCCTGGGGTCGGCTATCTCTACGGTGGCGCGGCCATCTTGGCCATGGTCTTTGCGTACTTTGCCGTGCCCGAGTGCATGAACCGCACGCTAGAAGAGATTGACCAGCTCTTTATGGACGGGACACCCATTCGCAAGTTCAAGTACGCGCAGGTCACCGTCGGCACGCATACGGATGACCTGGCCAAGGAGCCCCACGGACCCAAGGATAGCTCTCATCATGTCGAGTCGGTAGAAGTATAAAACTAGAAGATCAAGTAAATCTGAAAAAATATATGGATCATGTCGGTCAGCCGGCTAGCAAGTAGATTAGTAGTCAGTACGCAGTGTCTGCGTACGGCGCGCGCAATGGTCACGAATACACCGGGGGCCCTGTACGTCCGCAGGTGGTGTCCTACGAAAGGTGTACTGGTCCAGTGGTGATATTCGATTGATTCCCCGTCCAAGTCTAAGTCTACGTCTATGGGACAGTCTGATTAAGTAGACGCAGAGACTTCTGTGCGGTGGAGCCTCATTTCAGTCCTTCTGGACCTATAGGGGGCCCCTGCCGGTCACACTACGTATCACGTGTCCTCCCCCTTCGACGTATTCGTCTAGTCTCTACTCGTATACCGACAGATCATAACGTAGAAGAAAAATCACTTCTTCATCATTGCAAAGCGAGTCCAAATGAGCCAGTGAGAACGAGGATCCGGCGGGTCCTATCCAAGAATAAGTGAAAGAAAAAAAAAAAGAAAAATGAAATGAGGTGATTCCTGTGCCATCCTTGACTCGTTGAGGGATGGTGGATCTTTCCTCACTTCTCCCCGACGTCCCCGACATCTCCACCGTCTTCATGGTGCCTGCATCATTAGCGTCGAGCTATCTCCTACCAGCAGAGCTGCCTTCTTATAAGAACGAGAACTCACGACTCTCTTTCTCCATGCCTCCCATCTGGTGTATACCCTCACCCCTCCTTCTGACTTGACAATTCACAGCCGCCATGTCTGCAGCCAAGAAGCCCAACTTTCTCATCGTCGTGGCCGACGATCTCGGCTACAGTGACATTGGCCCCTTTGGCTCGGAAATTCAGACACCTGTGCTCGACCGCCTGGCCAAGGAGGGCGTCCGCCTCTCCAATTTCCACACGGCCTCTGCCTGCTCGCCCACACGGTCCATGCTCTTCTCCGGCACCGACCATCACATTGCCGGCATCGGCCAGATGGCAGAGCACATGGGAAAGAATCGCGAGCTCTTTGACGGCAGGCCGGGCTATGAGGGCTACCTCAACTTTCGCGTAGCCGCCCTGTCCGAGATCATGCAGGATGCGGGCTACCACACCATCATGTCTGGGAAATGGTAGGCCTCGTCGACATCCTCCCCCCTCCTCCTCTGTCTGCTGACTAATCAATTACAGGCATCTCGGTGCCGCCAGAGAACAGGCACCCTGCTCTCGCGGCTTCGACAAGGGTTTCGTCTACCTGCCCGGAAGCGGCAACCACTACAATTACGAGCCCCAGTTCAAGCCAGATGACGAGCGGCCCTCCATGGCCGTCATCGACCCCAAGATGTTCTGGATGAAGGACGGCGCCTATCTCGACCGACAGACGGAACTTCCCGACGACATTTACTCCACAAAGACTTTTACGGACGAGCTCGTCGCCTACCTCGAGTGCCGGACGCCCGAGGAGCGCGACAAGCCCTTCTTCTCTTACCTCGCCTTTACGGCGCCGCACTGGCCGCTGCAGGCCCCGAGCGAGATCCGTGCCCAGTACAAGGGACTCTACGACGATGGCCCGGCCGCCCTGCGTCGGCGTCGACTGGCCCAGCTCGTCGAGCTCGGCATCGTGCCCGCCGACGTGGAGCCGGCGCCCATGACGGGCATCCTCGAGGACTGGGACGCCTTGAGCAGCCAGGAACGCGCAGCCTCCTCCCGCAAGATGGAGACATTTGCCGCCATGGTGCACGCGATCGACCTGCACCTCGCACGCGTCGTCGACGCCCTCGAGAAGAGCGGCGAGCTCGACAACACCTTTATCCTCTTCATGTCCGACAACGGTGCCGAGGGCCTCTTGCTCGAGGCCATTCCCATGCTGAATGGCGAGACGAGCATGGGGGCGCTCATCGAGAAGCACTACAACAACGAGCTGGCCAATATCGGAGAGAAGGACTCGTTCACCTGGTACGGCGCCAACTGGGCCTGCGCCAGCATGGCTCCGAGTCGGGGCTTCAAGACGTGGATCACCGAGGGCGGCATCCGCTGCCCCTGTCTGGTGCGCTACCCGCCGCTGGCTGCAGCTCCCGGCTCCGTGACGAAGACGTTTACCACCGTCATGGACATTCTACCGACGGTGCTCGAGCTCGCCGGCATCCAGCACCCCCATCCGAATGCTTTCCGGGGCCGCCAGGTGATGCCACCCCGGGGCCGGTCGTGGGTCACTCACCTGTCTTGCCCGGACGTGGCAGCGAGCCCGGCTGTGCACGACAGAGATATTGCCGTCACCGGCTGGGAGCTCTTTGGTCTGCGGGCCATTCGCAAGGGAAAGTGGAAGGCTGTGCACATGCCCCCCCCGCGCGGCAGCAACACGTGGGAACTGTACGACATCGACACGGACGCGGGCGAGCTCCATGATCTGGCCGGGCAGTTCCCCGACGTGCTCTCCGAGATGATCCAACACTGGAATGTCTACTGCAACGAGACGGGCTTGTACGACCCAGACATCGTCTACCACGTCGTCAAAGATAAGCTCGTATAAGCTTGCCTGTGGAAGGAATATGACATGTCCATCTAGGAGATGAATAGAATCAAACAATTTGGTTCTTATATCTGTTTCTACCATGTATTTTTGCAAGCTATCCATTTTCGCACTTTCTCTCAGTGGTCACTATTTGGTAAACAATATCCCCTAATAGAGTGTCGGCCAACCCTTCTCGAAGCGGACGGTATTCCAGCCAAACTGAGCATCTTCATTCTTGTAGCCTATCGTCTTGTTGAAGTAATGGTAGTAGAATATGAGACCGCCGTCCCGATCTCTGAGGATGCTGGCGCCACCAGGCGCAAAGACATTACCCTGACCGGCCAGCAGTACAGTACCGCCACCATTCAGACAGGACCGCTTCTTCTTGTCCAGGTAGGGGCCACTGACACTGGCACTGCGGCAGACCCGAATATGGGACGGGCTGCTCAAAATGGGCACGCCCTTTTCGATGAATCCCGAGCTTCGACCGACGGTGAAGATGAGATAATAGTAGCCCCCATGCGGAAACACAAACGAGCCCCCAATAGGACCCTTAAGGGGCGACTGGTAGGCGAGCTGCTTCGTGTTGCCAGATGGTAGGAAAGTGTTTAGCGTGAGATCCGAATAGGCACCGTAGATGCCTCTCCGAGCGGAGCCCCATGTCATGTAGATCTTGGCATCGATTCTGTCCAGATTGCCATCCGTATCATTGGTGACTGCCACCATATTCGGATCAACGGCATTGTATGGCGATGATGCATTCGAGGCACGAATCTCGCCCTCGTCCAACCAACTGCCAGGGTTCAACACCCAAGAAAAGGCGTAGCCAATGGATGACTCGGCAGACCCAGGCTTCGTCATGGAATAGAAGCAGTAGTAGGTGCCATGTCCAAAATGCACATCTGGAGCCTGCGTCCTTGGTTTAGCACAAAAATGTCAAGTTCGTGTACACTTTATAAATGGCAAGGAGATCGGAAAGCACGCACAGATATTGACGTATTTCTAGGAAGGGCAGCCATTTGACGATTAGTAAAAATGGATCCGACAAGTGTCCATGGACCCTCGATGGACTTTGAGGTGCGTATAGCAATCTGATTAAGCGAGCTAAACATGTAATACGTTCCCTCGGTATTCTGGACTATAGAGGGATCGCGGACATGGCAATCTCCAGTGCAAGGCCCGGGAGTCGTTACATTGTGGGCGAGTGACGTCTGTGCCCATAGGGCCGCTAGAAGAAGTGTCGGAGTAAAAGCCCTCATGGTCTCGTCGGTGATGAGAATAAATAGCAGGAAAAAGTAAGTTGATAAGGATTTAGAGGCAGATCATAGAGTTGGTGGAAAGAGGCGAATATATATGTATTCACCAGACACTAGGAAGATGCGAGTTGGCACGGAACTGCCATTCTTGGTGCCATGGTGCCTGCTTTCTTCCATGTTGATGCAGGATTCGAGTCAGGGGATTTTAGCACCCGTATTGAGAAAGCAGCCCGCGTTCAGAGTCTGAACACTTTATCCGCTAAATCAGAAGGATGCAGCTGACTCCAAATTACTCCAAATTACTCGTGACTGCAGCATGCATATTGAGAGATGAATACCTTTCTGGAAGGTCGTATGGGCTTCGACGACGCCAAGCCCGAGGCTGTACAGCATGTTTGACCGCATCAGCGAAATATGATGCGAATGGACCGTTTCGTCTCAAGACACGGCTGGTCGCCCGTCCTCTTCTCCATTCGAGAAGGAGGAGACGCTGAGACTTGCTTCGGCTGTCTTGCCATTTGCCTCGAACAGCCAAGGAATGGGCTCGTAAACCTGAGATATGTCTGCGTCCCTGTCTCTGTGGCAAACTCTTATTCTGACCACCTCGTCTACACTTCATTCCCTCACAGATAATACCGACCTCTCATGGTATATATATATTCCTTCTGTCGCATGCCTCTTGGTCAAAAAAATCTATTTTTTATTTTCACCAACAAAACAGTTCATTTTCGAGCGTAAAAGAAGAACAAATTTGAATCAATATGAAGAGTGTGTATTTTATGGTCATGGCACTTGCTGCCTCCGCGTCCGCCGTGGCAGTCCCCTCCTCTGGGCAGCTAGAGAAGAGGTACTCTCCCGGGCCGACGTCCAACAATTTCAACTGCTCCATTGGCAAACAAGTCCCCTCGCTCGGCGTCACTGGTGGTATCTGGCGTATCCGCCAGGCAAATGATATGTGCACTGCACCCCCCAGAGAGCCTGGAAAAGACAATTGCAATCTCGTCAGATGCACTGGCGAATCAGGGTTCTACCTGTGCAATAATCGGAACACAGCTCTGAGTATTCCTTGCACAACGCTCTCTGAGTAAGTGACCCACCCGTGCTATTCCCAGATGTAAAGCGGCGAGGCTGACAACAGATAAGCAACGTTGTGGAGTTGCTGATTCAATGTGAGAAGACGTACTACAGAAACGTATCGTACAGTCCTGATCCCGTATGGACGGAAACCGTTAGCGGCCAGGTATGGACACCAGTTCTTTGCTCCCCCCAGCTTCCCAGTTCCCATGACCATTCACTTTGTGTCAATCTTTCACACTGACCAATTCTCGGTAGATTTTTTCCACAGATGGTACCTGGAGTGTCAAAGTGGACTACTGTGAAGGAAGTAACTAAAGAGCTCTACTACGTCCTATTATTGTGATGGATACGACTGAGGAATGCCATTGTGATCTATATCCTATAGTCAATCTGTATTTTCCATCAAGATATTCGCAATACTGAGAATGCCAGACCAGTGCTACAGCCTACAATGGCTGCCCTAGAGGATCCATTGACATTTGTAATTGGCCATGGCCTCCTGTAGGCAGCTGATTTTGTGCCCCAAAACCTCATCTCCATCACATTCGTCAACCTTTTCTTGAAGATGGTGAATGGCCGACTGGATGTTGTAGTAGCAACAGATCGGCATCTTTCTCCTGCCCCCCCAGCTGGCCCCGTGAATCTGCATAGCATCCAGAGCCATCCCGGTGACGGACGCCATAGTGGCCCGAGCAGATGAGACAATTCTGTCAATGTATGCTTCCAGGGGCGTCCTTTCCTCCTCTTGACTCCACGTGTATGGTGAACTAGAGCGTAGAACAAACTCGTGCAGATGGTAGAGAACCCTGGTCCATGTTAGTACGACGTCTACACAAGTCTGCATGTCATCTGGAATCGTAGGACCTCGTACCTCAGCGAAAGGGCGACGATGCAACAGCCCGCATCAAATGTAGTGCCCTTCTCTTCCATGGCGATCATGAGAAAGTCGTGCATCTGCGAGTCCAGTTCCGCGATCGAATCAAGCGTACTCTGAGTCGGCTGCCCACTCGGTCTGGCTAGTGTCGATCGCTTCAGGAGCATCACCCGGTCGAGCAGATGCACCGCCTGGGCTAATCGACCAAATTGGCCGACTCGCACTGAATACGGGCTAGCCAATGTAGGACTGGTGAGTAGAGCAGAGTGAGGCAATGCCTCCAGAGCGGGTCGTGATGCGACGTCTGTGTGAGGCAGATCCCAAGGCAGAGGGATGTCCCGATCAGGGTACTCCGTCATGGGTTGGCTCTCGCCATGACCAATTTCACATAGGATGATCCTCTCCACGATGGAAATGCCCCATACAACATTGCGTCTCTCGACAGCGGATGGATTTGAACCGCTGTCGGACAGGCATGATCTATCCAGACCGAGCAATCGTGCAAGGCCCACGCAGACTGACACGGAAATGGAGCCAGTATCCGGACGACCCGAAGCGTATTCGAATAGAGCCATCAAGAGAGTTGCTTGGAGCAGCTGTATGGATGGTGTGACCAGCTGCATCTGGGCAAAGAGTGGCTTGGCCACGGCATACACATGCATCCGAGCTGCTCTAGTGTGTGTTGGTGGGGCGATGACGAGGCTCATGGCCATCAGCAGGATGGTCACTTCGGGTGAATAAGAAGCCCATTCATCCTGGCGCGTGCGAGAGGCCCTATAAAAGAGTTCTGGTGACACGATGGGAAGAATTTGATGAAAGGTCTCAAAGTAGCAGTCTCGGATGGCCTCGGGCGAGAGCTGCAGAACGTCCAAAATATGCCAAGCTTGATTGCTAATGAGCCCAGCAGCTGGCAGAGTAGTGTCGGAGACGGGATGGGAAGGGGCTTCGAGCTTTGAGATGGTCACAAAGTGTCGCCCTGGATTATACCTGCGTGGCCCAGCAGCTGACAAATCGTATCGGCAGTCCAATCCGTGTGATCGGCAGAATCCACAGGCTGGTAAGCCTTTATCGCATTTTTTCTTTCGTAGCTTGCAGAAGTGGCACACATTGGCAGCTTTTCCTGTTATAGCCATGTCTGTGAGTGGGAACAAAATATGCTGTAGGCGAGAGCAGAGAAAGGGCGGCGGTTGTGATGCACATACTCCATACTTTGATTTATAATTAGTCAGCTGATGATTTCACATTTTCGGACCTAGAAATTCGTCGGCCGCCGCTAACTCTATTTGGATCTTGCCTCCATCGGCCGCCACTAACTGTTTCCGGAGTAGTGCCTCCGTCTTACACGGAGCCTGGACCTCGTCTTCCTCTACTCGTATATATAATATGGTCATGACTTCCTTGGAAATTGATATACTGCTCTTCAGTCACTTCACTTTCATCCCTCACTTTTATTACTCACTATATCACCTATCTATACATCAACATGGCCGAGAACTCTGAAAAGAAGGCTCTCCAGTTGCAGCTGGCGGAGATTGGTCGCTTTGAGATCAATAAAGTCCCTGTTCCTATTCTTGCAGCTGACCAGGTGCTCATCCGTCAGAAAGTCACTACCATTAATGCGGTAGACTGCAAGCAGCGAGACTATGGAATCTTGATCAGTCGCTGGCCACACGTCCTCGGCATTGAGGGGGCTGGTATCGTCGAGGCTGTAGGGCCAGACGTCAAAGCCTTTCAGCCTGGTGACGAGGTAGCGGGCTGGATGGCAGGCCAATCTCTGGGAGGATGGGGCGGCTCCTACCAGGAAATGGTTGCTGTCCCCGAAAAGTTTTTGATGAAGCGGCCGAAAAATATCACTCTCGGCGAGGCGGCTTCCCTGCCGTAAGTAGAGGATCTTGTCTGCCCAACGTTCATGCATTCTGTTCTGCTGGATCACTAACAGAATAGTATTGGTTTTGTTACAGCCCTCATAGCCATTATTTCCGGGCTTAATACTCCTCTGCCGTTCATGCCGGGAACTCTGGCTGAGGGATACACGCCTTCGTCCGTCCTCATTCTGGGTGGCAGCTGCGCCACGGGGGCAGCTGCCATGCAAATGCTCCGACTGGCCTACCCCGAATTGCCGATTCTTGCCACTGCCTCGTCGGTGCATCACGAGTATCTCAAATCGCGTGGCGCCACCCTGCTTTTTGACTATCATTCTGCTACACTAGTCTCTGACATCAAAGCTGCGTCACCCAATGGCAGTGGCGTGGATGTGATCATTGACTGCACCAGCGCCGGTGCGAAGCAGACTGATATATGCGATACTCTGAACCCAGCCGGTGCGAAAAAGTACTCGTCAGTGTTCACAGGAGCAGAGGTGACCGTGCCTGATGGAGTTGCTTTTTACGTCGTCAACGGTTTTAGCTGGATTGATATGCCGGGCTCTACGCATGTCTTGAACTCGATTACACAACTGGTTGAGCAAGGCAAGTACAAAGTGCCCCTTCCAGTCAAGATTGTGGGTCACGGGCTCGAGGACTTGCCCAAAGTCATGGATCAGGTGTGGAAGGTCAGCTGCGAAAAGTTGACCGTGACTCTGTAGATGCAGGGTCACTGAAAAGCAGCACGATTTGCCATGTTTTCCTAGTTCGTCTACGCCATTGAAATTCTTGGCACTTCAACGGCACCTAGTTGGCATCAGATAATAAGAGCAGACTGCAATTAGTTTAGGAGGGGTACATTATATTCAATATTTCTATCTCATTTGTTCATTTGGAGGTTCCTCGAAAGCACTAGGAGGACCCAAGACTTCAAGTGTCTAAATCAGCCAACTGATGACTGAATGTAAAAATGCTGTGAGCAGAACGCTAGCGACTGCGGTGTTGGTCATATCTTGCACGTGGGTTGAACTTGGGCAGAGCTGTAGACGTGAGGCTGATCAATGTCACACGCTCTAGGCACATTTTGAAACTGTATTTCTAGGTTGGATATCTCGCGACATGCTGCTACTCTGATAATGGCTTGACCATGACTGCAGGGTGTGCACTTTTCAAGCCCCCATATTCGACAAAGTAGACTGGGTCTCCCCACAGTCCCAACTTATTCCACGAACAATCCAAAGATCATGCGCCGCTCTTAGTTGTCTCGCCTACGCCAATCGCTAGAATCCATAGCTCTCGGTCTCGAGACTGACTCCTGCTTCGGGTTCGACTCTTCCCGCTTCCGCCGATCCGGGTGACCACCTGCAAACGACACTATAAGACGCATTCCGTCATGTTGCTTTCCGTCTAGAGCATTGACCACCTTGGTCGCCTCTTCTTTGGTCTCAAAATCGACGAAGCAGTAGTTGCGGTGGCTCTGATGCTTTGTCGCGTTGTTGGAAGCCGTGACTCGTTTTCCAATCGCTACCCTATAGGATTATTAGACTAGGCCTAAGCCGTACCTGGAGGGGAAAGACATACGGGTTGAAGCCGGTTAGCAGATCCGCCATTTCCTCGTAATTATGTTCGTGGCTCTCCACCTGGCCTAACCCTCCGATGTAGAGCCGCGTTCCCTTTTGCTGATCAAAGACACGGTTGAAGTGGTTCAGTGCATCGTTGGGGCCCCGCACCGGCTTTTCATCGCTGCGAGCATTGGCGGCAGATTCACCGGCGGCAGATTCACCGCCGCCAGCATCCGGACGCTTCCAGTCGCCCCAGCGCTGAAAGTATGCCGGTCGATCGCCTCCCTCCCGGGCACGGTTCCATGGCGTACTGCCATTGGCGCGCCGATTTTTGGGTTGGCAAGGGCCCACCTTGAGCGGGCGATCACGGATGGTACCCTTCAGCGAGGCCAGTGCGCTCTCTGCAGTTGCACGCTCGCGAAAGTCAACAAAGCAGTAGCCTGGGTTGCGCCCGCTGACAGGGTCGACGGAGATATGGATATGCGCAAAGTCTCCGAAACCCTGATCCGCGAGCACCTGCTCAATCTCCGGTGGCTGGACGGTATAGAGGAGGTTTCCTAGATCCAAGAATCAGCCGCGTGCAAAAGACACGTGCATTTTGATACGTACCGATGTAGATGCGCCGGCCTTCTGTAAGAGCATCGGGCTGGCCCCCGCCGGAATGGGTAGACTCCATTTGTAACTGACCAAGGAAGAAAACCTGACTGTAGATGTCTGTGCAGAGTTGTGCAGGTCAACAATCAATCATAAGTGAAATATGCCTATTTATGACAGAATTTGCAGGATCCACTCAGTCACGTGGCGCCAAATATACAGCACCTGCCACGCAAATTCACTCTCTTACGCCGATTGAACTGGAGAACCGACAAAATTTACTTAATCCCGACTTCACTCTTAATTGAAAAATCTGTTTACATTGGCATCCAGAGAGCAGAGAGCCAAGATATCCCGGCTTACATAAGACGACTAAGACACATTGGCTTACATAATCAGTCGTCTCATTTACCCCTATTTACTAGGCTACCACGCTAAAGAGTGTCAGCCTCGTCTCAGTTTAACGTCATCATATCGCCATGGGATCCAAATCGTGCGAGATCTGCCGCCAAGGCAAATACGACCATGCGTATGATTATCCAATTCTAGAGAGCCAACTGCGGAAGAGTCGGGCAAAGTGCGACTGGTGTGCCATACTTGCGTCTGCGGTTGAGGTGTTCAGACCCTTGCGCTCGTCGTCCGAGGCCACCGTCTCCATCTTGCGACGAGCTAGCGAATATGGGGGCCGGGACAACTACTACCTGGAAGTAGAAACTTCCGGAGCCCAGCACGAGGTGGCTGAGATCTTTACGAAAAGGTGTGCCTTTTTTAACCTTTTCTTCCGCAGAGCACTCACGTACAACGTGGCTGACTGCTTAGGTCGACTTCGCCCTGGCCAGCCCTGCATAGGCGCCGACTCGTCTCGGAGCATGCCCTGTCTAAGCGATGCACCGACCTCGCCAGCTCATGGATCCGCACCTGCATGGAGACGCACTCGCAGTGCCGGCCTACAAAACTGGACGACTGGATGCCGACGCGCCTGATCGACGTCGGATCCAGCCACGTGGATCCCCGGTTGTGCATCATGGCGGGCAGCGCCTTCACATCTTCCACTTCCACTTCCACATCCGAGCCAACCCCACAGTACGTGGTGTTGAGCCACAGCTGGGGCAAACGACAGCCGCTGCGACTGCTCTCGAGCAACTTGGCGGCATTCCAGCAGGCCATTCCTTTCCGAGATCTACCACTCACATTCCAGCATGTCGTCGAGGTCGTGCGCCGACTAGGTTTCCGATACCTCTGGATTGACTCGTTGTGCATCATGCAGGACTCGCCTTCGGACTGGCGCTACGAGTCCGTCCGCATGCGCCAGGTCTACGAGCAGGCCGTCTTTGCGTTGTATGCGGATGCTGGCCCAGACTCTGCCAGCGGACTGGGCGCCGAGGCCGGTCGGGCCGCCTGGATGCAGAAGCGGCTGGCGCCTGGCATCTATGTGCGCCGCGTTTACGACTGGACACTGTTCGTGGAGGCACCCGTCTCACGCGACGTGCCGCCGCACTGCCCCGGCCGCGACGAGCTGACGTGGCTGGGCCAACGCGGCTGGACCTACCAAGAGCGAATGATCCCGCGCCGCCGACTGTACTTTGGTGCCAATGAGATGGCATGGGAGTGCCAATCACGGGGTGCCTGTGAGTGCGCTGGCGAGGACTCGGAGGAGCCGGGCCAGCGGTACGAGGGAGCGGACGGTATCTTTCGCTTCTGGGCCTCAGTCCGAGGGGCTGGCGAGGTCGATGGCAACCACAGTGACGCGACATCGTTCTGTGAGCTGTGGTGTACTATCGTCTGCGGCTTCACGTCGCGCGCACTCACTTTCGACGCCGACCTGCTGCCAGCGCTGTCAGGCATGGCCGCCGTTGCAGCCCCTCGTCTAGGCCTCACCTACCTGGCCGGCCTCTGGGCCGAGCATCTCGACACTATGCTCCTGTGGCAAGTCTCGCACGGCGGCCGCGGTGCCCGCCACGCTGCTTACTATGCGCCCTCCTGGACGTGGGCGTCACGCGTGGGCCGCGATCTTGGCGGCATGTACAGATCAGTGCAGGTGAGCTACCTCCTCGTTCCCGACTCGGTGCCGGCCCTGGGATTCTCCATAAGACGTGTCATGTGCACCTACCCCGACGACAACCCCCTCCTGCCGCCCCTGGACGGCTTTCTCGACGTGGAAGCATTCGTGGTGGAGCTCGACTACACCGACGTCTCGCACTGGCCGAGGCTGGCGGGAGTAATCACTAATTACGATCAGCTGCGGCCAGACGTCTACACGCCGGATGAGGGCGGCACGGCAAGCGCGTCGGGGGCGGGCTCATGGAATGCGCCTCTAGATATAGATCCAAACCGTACCTGGGCATCCGGGGGGTTTCCGGAGATGTACCCTGGTCGGCCGTACTGGTTCGTCGTGATGAGGCAGAGGCCACACGCTAGCATGACTCAACTGCAGGGCATCGTGGTCTGCTCGTCAACGCGTGTTGCGGGCGCGTATGAGCGGGTCGGCCACTATGAGTGCATGCAACAGGACGCATCTGCTTGGGTAAAGAGTTTTACAAAGAAGTCGCTTCGAATTGTCTGAGTAGTGGTTCTTTGGACCTGTGATGAGAAGCATCATGACTGGTCGCTCTAGCCTACTATGTCACTAGCCTAGTAAGTCATGTTTTTGCCCGTCACAAAGTGGGTCATTACCCACATTAGCTTGTTATTAGTAGCTCGTCACTACACAGCCACGTGTGGCTTTAGTATATATAATCAGGGTCTCCCACCTTCTTGCCGTTATTTTATTCCTTTTCGAACTTTACAAAAACACTTACCTTCCTTCACATGTTCTTCCAACTACTACGATGATACGTCTGCCTACAACCTCTACTTCTCTCTCCTTCATCTCGATGATAAAATGAATCAAGTCACCACTTTCTTCTCCGTCCCGCTCCGAATGGATAGCGCGGGGTAGTGGCCCATTTCGCAGGTCAAAACTGTGTCGACGTCATCCGCACTTTAGCTGCCCCTCACTTTCAGTTAAGGGGTGACCTCACCACTGCCAGTGGCACTAGGTGGAATCCACTACGCCTATGTAGAGTGAGCAGTGGTAAGAATACCGACAACAATACCCGAACCCTAAAAACTAGATGATTTGATGGACTCAAGCTAAGACAAATCATTTCACAGTCCCCTTATACCGACAAACCCGTTCTTACCGAACGGAAAAGACACATTGTTGCCAGCTCTGGCACGAAAGTCACAAGAACGGCCACAAACACCAACTCGAGCACCGGAACCAGCCCCAGCAAGAGCAGCAGCGCTGGTTAAACAACGCTGCACTTAGCAAGCGTGGCCAGCTTTTCGGTAGCCGCATCTGGAGGAATTCTACCTCAGGCGGATGCAATGCCTACTAGGGGGCGTAACGAGACGCCCTCTTGGACGACGATAATGCCAGCAATCTCAACAACTGCTGGGGCGGCGGCTGCATGGATTAGTGCAGTCGGAACGGCGGTAAATGCTATTACAGCAGTAATGGCTTATCGATATCCGCAGTCAACCGCCTTGTTTGGCCAGCTTTTCGGTAGCTGCATTTGGAGGAATTCTACCTCAGGCGGATGCAATGCCTACTAGGGGGCGTAACGAGACGCCCTCTTGGACGACGATAATGCCAGCAATCTCAACAACTGCTGGGGCGGCGGCTGCATGGATTGGTGCGGTCGGAACGGCGGTAAATGCCATTTCAGATGCTGCTGCGGTCCACTTGACCAACCCGGTCGACATTGCCCTATCAACATACCTTGGTGGGAATATAAGGGTCCGGCACCAATATTCAGTAAATGCTGGTCGGTCATGTGCCGATAGGGTTCATGGATGGCCTTCCGGAAAGTCTTTCGCTGTGCTCGATTACAAGAAAGTGGGTGTTATATGGCTTATCGATATCCGCAGTCAACCGCCTCGTTTAACCAGAAGGCGGTAGATGTGGCCATTGAAGCAGTCCTTGGCCTAATAGCCGAAGTCACTTTAACGACTAACAATATTGCACAAATTGTCGAGGATGCTACTACGGGTAACAGTGTCACCTTTTTTGTTGCCTGGCTTGCGTCCTTGATGTGGTCAACACAATCGCCAATGCCGTGACGGCCATCCTGGCATACCGGATCCCCAGGCCATCTGCCGGATTTAACAATGAACTGGTAGATGTGGCTACTAACCGCACTACCGTGCTAGTGGAGCGTTTTACACGTATGGCCAACAGCATTTCCGAGGCCGTGGAGGATGCAACTTGGGGTGGCAATATTATCCCAGACTTAGTGAAAGTGGCCGAAGTGCCTATCCAACTTTGGCCGACTTGCCTTAATAACGGCGCGTGCCTTCGGTACTTTGGAGACGACGCCCCGGCGGATTGCGGACGCCGTATCCGCGTTAAAAGTCGCCGTCGAGCTAAGACAAATCATTACAGTTGCCGTATACCGGCAAACCCGTTCATACCGAACGAAAAGGACACCTTCTTGCCAGCAGCACCAGCAGTCCCAGCACTAGCAGTAGGAGCAGCACCAGCTCCAGCAGCTCCAGCAACAGCAGGAAGAACAGCAGCAGCTCCAGCAGCACCGGGAGCACCAGGAGCCGCAGGAGGAGCAGTCTCACCAGCCGGAACAGCTACAGCCACAACAAGACAATCACTTACTCAGCGGTCTTGCCCTTATAACTGGTGTACTCACTCTAACGGCTGCCACTTCTAGTGGAACATTCCCAACGACCCAAGCAGCACCCTTAGTCGATAGGGATAACGACCAGTCGTGGACGACAGTAATGCCGGCGATCTCAACAACCACCGGCGCAGCAGCATCGTGACTTAGTGCGATCTGCACAATCGCCAATGCCATCACGGCGATTGTTGCATATCGGAATCCCAGATCACGAGTAAACAACGAAATGATAGATGTGGCTATTAACCACACTACCGATTTAGCGGAGCGGTTCACACGTATGATGAATAGTATTTCTGAGGCTGTAGAAAATGCAGCTGCGGGAGGTATTGCTACTCCCGCACTGATGAGTGTGGAAGAGGAGGTATAGTATGCCCTTCCCGCACTCCACAACTTTGAAACGCTAGCCAGGGATGCGGCACTTGTCGCGGCTTCGTCTTCCGAGACAACCACAAATATGCGAGACGCCTTAGCTGCCCTGAAAGACGCCCGAAACTGCCTACGGGTCGCTCTATTGCCATTAGTTGTTACTCCCCCTCCTGCCATGACATAGCTTTATTTCTGTTGTTTTCCCAGGGGGTTTCTAAGTATACTTCTAGAAATAAATTATTTACTGTGGCGTCCATAAAAAATATAAAAACTGCGTGATATAGTAAGTGGTATATATCCTTGTTGCTATTATCACATATCAGAAGACGCGCAGGCTGTCACGGAGCTAGACTCGCTAGATGATTTAGGAGTTAAATCACTATCTGCTTCAGCCACTACCAAATTGCCCACCCGCAAGTCATTGTGAATCTTCATTGACATATTCGAAGCATCACATTTAATATCATAAGCCCTCGTATACGTTCTATAGTGAAAGGAAGACGAATAGTCCAATTGTGCCGTCTTTGACCTGAACGACTCTTGCAGAGTAAGCCATTCATGTATATTTCCACAGCGAAGAACATGCGGCCAATTAGGTGTGATTTCTGACAATTCCGTCAACAGTTTCAATCGTGCAGATGTTGCATTACTGGAAGCTATCATGGCGGCACGAGCAGCGCGAGTAGCAGACGCTGATAGAGTTGGGTGAGTCAAGCGTAGGGAGCTGGCCGCGGTGTTCGCCGCTGAGGCCGATGCCAGCGCCAGTTTGCTGGCGACATACAGTCGGCCTTCGTCTAATGCGTCAAAGGGTTTTTGGAGGCCCGTCCCCGGAGCGATTGTTACCTTGCTCGTCGACATGGCGACCTGGACAGCGGACTCTGCGGCATTGGTCGACGTAATCGTGGCCCTTATAATGCAATCATGGGCGTATTCCAAGCCCCAAAACGACCATTTCGTCTCTCGTGGTGGTCGGAAAGGCCATGTAATCAGACTGACGGCCGACGTGAACAGGAACGACACCATTGTGCCGCTGGTGCTGAGGGCCGTGTGGGCTGCTTCTGCACTCATCAAAGCAGTGTCGCCAGCACCGGTAAGGCTCTCGGGGCAGCGCGTTGTAGAACTGGCGACAGAGTAGACGGCTGTGGCCATGGCAACAGCGATCGAAGCGGCAGCATCGGCAAAGAGCAGATCAGCTGCGCTGCCCCAGCTTTTGCATCTGTGAGCACCGCATAAAGCGGCATTACTGGCCACGTTGGTCGCGCGTTCAAGAGCCCATATGGCATCCCTAACAGTGGCAAACTTGTCTGTGGCAGTAGTAGATGATGAATTTGGTGCTGGTGCCCCTCGTAAAAGATTCTCCTTGCTTGAGGAACCTTGTGGCGGATTCTGTTCCATCATGTAGGGTATGCAGTCGACTCGTAGTGTTATATAATTCTGTTCCTCAATATCGTCAAAGAAAGGTAGGGCAGAGATCTCAAGTTTTGGAAGGGAGGAACAGAGTTTGATATACAGGTAGGTTAGCTCTCACCACGTGACCATAGGGCAAGGCCATGACGTCGACGTCTTGTATTAATCGCAATGATTCTGATGTCGAGAGCGTCATGGGGAAAATAAGTACTTGACTAAAAATTGAAGCCGCAAAAGTTTTTGGGAAGAAGTCTTTATGTGCATTAGTCAGCATTACGCATATCCTTCGGTCTCGCTGCTCCCCTCATTCATATAGATCTTCACCTAGCCTCTACCGGACTCTAGGCTTCCACCGCTGCTGGAACACGAGCTCCGGGGTAGGTCTCTCACCCGTTACTGTCCCCACTACTAGTGGACATCTCGGTACCCACTCTCGGAACGCTATTAGAACCCCGAAAGCGAATCCGAGAGCGAGCCCGACAGGCACGCTCTTCCACGAATGCATGGACATGGGAGGAAAGGGGAAGATAAATAAATTAAGATGAAGCTTCCCTGCATGGCGTCGTCCTATATATGGTTTCCAGTACATTACATGCTTGCCGCAATTTATTCGAATAAAATCACGTCCTTCCGTAACATTCAGCCGCGATCCGCTTAGTAATCATTGACGATCACTGTTTATACACCCAGATATGGACGAAGAGGTTGGACTGCGCAGCGATCATGTGCAAGAACCGGAAAAGGCAAGCCAGACAGCTCATGAAGACAGTCCATCAGACGAAAACCTGGTCGCCGAGACGAGAAATGACCATGGCAACGCCGACAGCACCAATTTTGTCGTCTCCTGGTCCGAACCTGCGGACAAGGACCCCGAGAATCCCATGGCATGGAGCCCGGCAAGAAAATGGTCCATTATTGGGACCCTAGCGCTGATAACATTTCTCATGTGAGTGTTGATGAAATGCCATAGCAGCGACAAGCCATTGGCGGCTGACTTTCTAATTCCTCTCCCTACAGTCCTCTGGCATCATCGATGATGGCCCCAGCCGTCCCCCTCATTCTCGAAGAGTTTTCAGTCACCAGCGACCAACTCGGTACCTTTTGCGTCTCTGTTTTCGTTCTAGGTTTTGCCTTTGGTCCCCTGGTCATTGCGCCATGCAGCGAACTCTACGGTCGTACCATTGTCTACCACGTCTGCCACGTCCTCTTTACGGTGTTCACCATTGCCTGTGCGCTGTCGACCAATATGAGCATGCTCGTAGCGTTCCGCTTCCTCGCTGGATTTGCGGGTGTTGCCGTGCTCACCTGTGGCAGTGGCACGATTGCCGACATGGTGCCTCCTGAGGGGCGTGGAAAGGCAATGGCCATATGGTCGGCGGGCCCTCTGATAGGCCCCGTGATTGGGCCTGTCTGTGCTGGATTTCTTGTGCAGAAGAAGGACTGGCCGTGGGTATTTTGGATCATTACCATTGTTGTACGTTTTCTCTTTCGTGTTTCTGCCTGTTTCAAGTGAGAATATGTTAATGACGTGAACAGGCCGGGGCAGCAACGCTGTTTTCCTTCTTTGTCTTTCGAGAAACATACGCTCCAGTCCTACTGGAGCGCAAGGCGGCTCGACTTCGTAAGGAGACGGGTGATGACCGGTACCGATCGCAGTTTGCCTCTAATGATGGCCCCAAAAAGGTCTTTACCGAGGCTCTCATACGCCCGACACGACTCCTCCTCACCAAACCCGCCGTCACAGCCATGTGTCTGTATATTGCCGTCATCTACGGCCTCATGTACATCCTCTTCACCACGTTCACGTTTGTCTTTCAGAGAACCTACGGCTTCAGCTCCATTGGTGCCGGGCTGTCGTTTATTGCCGGCGGTATTGGCAACGTGATTGGTCTCATGTACACGGCCATCTTGTCTGACCGGATTATTAAGAAGAAAAAGGCCCTCGGCCAGGATCCGCTTCCGGAAGACCGCCTGCATCCTATGCTCACAATACCCACAACCATCTCACTTCCGGTAGGGCTCATCATCTATGGATGGACGGCTCGGCGTGAGATTCACTGGATTGCTCCCATGGTGGGTAACTGCATTATGGGATATGGCATGCTGGGAATTTTCATGTGTGCACAGACGTATCTGGTGGATGCCTACACGCGTTATGCAGCGTCCGTGACAGCGGCCAATGCGGTCCTCCGAAGCCTCCTGGGTGCTCTATTGCCGCTGTTTGGACTGCAACTATACAACACACTCGGTCTGGGCTGGGGAAATACGCTCCTGGCCGGCATAGCCCTGCTCTTGACCCCAGTTCCACTGGCGTTGGGCATGTGGCCGAAAAAGTAAAAGAAGGAAACAGGAGCAACATACGACGACTTCTAATTCCTCTTGACATTTCTGTCACTATAGATAGGCGCCGTTGCGTCATGGGACCGTTTCACCTGAGCTTAAAAACATTTGTGTATTAATTAGCTGAAGCCTTTTGTATTTCTCGGTATGCACAAGCGACACTTCTTTTTTGTCATCTTTTTCAGATACTTTTTACTTTCCTTTTATTCATTTCATTAGCTTTCATCTGTTTTTCTTATGATACAAAGTGATCCAAAAAGGATTATTGGCACCCGAGAAACAGTTCATACTGTCGACCTTTGAAAACAGGCACGTCAAATACGACAGCTTTTGCCCCGCTTCGTGGTGTTCTAGAAGTATTGGCCCGCAGATCCTCGGCAGTTAAGTGGAGCATTAAAGGCGCAACGGCTCATGAGGAATATGGAGTACATAGATTTTATTGTATACAGCATGTACTGAGCTTTTCAATCATCCCATGTCTCGCTGAGATAAGGCTCCTCCAACGAGGATCTGCTAATGATATTTGCATGTACAACATATACAGTGGGCATTAGGTATTCAAGATGGTCGTCAAGCCTAGTCGGACATTTTTTAATATTTGATACATTTATTTCTATCTATGGGTGGCACATTGTTAGATTAAGAGCAGCCAATGAGATCGACCCAGCATGGACCTATCCACTTTCGGCTACGTCTTTTCCTCCCCTCCTGTTGTCATCCATCTAGTCTATTGCAACATGAACGAGAAGCAGATAATCTTGCATTTCTAATCAATTTCACTCTCATTTTATCCCTCTTCACTTTCTCTTCCATCATCATGGCAGCACCCGTAGCCACCCTCGACCACATCGTCCTTCTCTTGCCCCGGCCCCAACTTGTCAGTCTTCCGGCCTGGCTTACCAATGCCTTTACTGTGATCAACGGTGGCCAGCACGCCGGTGGTGTCACAGAAAACAAGCTGGCTCTGTTCCATGACGGCGTTTACCTCGAGCTCATCGCGTTTGTCAACCCGGACGACCAGGCCGGCCGCGCAGGGCATCGCTGGGGTGATCAACCCGAGGGCCATGTCATCGATTGGGCCCTCAGCCTGCCCGGGCTGGCCGACCAGACGGATCCGCAGTTTGCGCGCATCCAGCAGCGAGTGCGCGCTGCCGATGTAGGGCTATCGTACGAGGATCTCGTTCCCGGTGGGCGGGTGACGCCGGATGGCGTGGTGCTGAAGTGGGCCACGGCTTCGCCGACGGCACGCAAGGATTCGTCGTCAGATGCTGGGTCTGCTGTCAAAGGCGGTCTGCTTCCATTTTGGTGCCTCGACAGGACCGAGCGCAAGTTTCGCGTTCCCTATGCTGCCGACGACGGCAGACTGGCAGAACACCCGTCCGGGGCAACTGGCATATCCGGGGTCACTGTATATGTGGCGGATTCGGTTCTCCGGGAGCATTTGGCCCGAGTGTATGATGCCATCTTGGGTAGCGGGGAGAAAGGAGAGGCATGGTCGCTGGCGGTGCCAGAGATCCCAGCGACCCAAGGCGAGCGGACACCGACGCTGCAGGTATTACCACTGGAAGAGAGTGCGGCGACGGGACTTCAGGGAAAGATTGAGCTGTCCCTCTTCACGACGGGTGACGCACAGACAGTTCGAGGACATTTCGTGGATGGCTGGCAGATTGTGTTCCGGCTAGAGAAGCCTTAGACATGCGGTCGATGACATCAGCTGAGGTCGCAATGATGTGACCAGTAGACTACTAAATATAGCCTTTCCACTCAACTAGCATGGTAAATCATGATTAAACGACTACATATAAGGATTTAAAAACAAAGTATGTATAAATCAAGTTAGTTCTCCAGCCCGGTGGTGCGGGTTTGGAGATCTTCCCGGCCGCTGCCTGTGGCACATCAACACTCTAAATCTAATCAAATTCTAACCTGACCTGGTTAGAACATACATGGTATTTATTTTAATAATATAGAGCAGGCAGAATTAAGTATAACAGCGTCCTGACTGTGAGATCGGGCTTATTAATTTTACTGATTCGCGACACATTGTATTCTGGGTCATTGTCTGTTGGTATACATTCTCGTCTAGAGGGCACCAGGGTACCAGGGCAGGTCACATCCAGCCACAATCGGGTTTACGAGTGTACGAAACAAAATGAAAAATAAGAGTAAATATTAAAATAAAAGATAAAAAGCTGACTTATCGTATGCCAATGAACTTGTTTGCATATTTTATTTCGCTCTCTGCTCAATTGAAATTAGAAGTATCATGAGATTTGGAATACGTGTCTCGAGACTTGGCTCTCCACTCAAGGCGGTGGCAAACATTGCTATTTCTCTTGTCTACCTCTACTCTATAAACTTACTGGCTTCTGTGCATGAGCCATGGCAGAGAATTCTGGTATTTCCGACATCGGAAGAGCTAGACAGTTCGTTCTGTGGCCTCACCGTGATGTGGAACCACCTTTCATTGTTTCTGCATAGAGGCGAGGCTGTCCGCTATGTACAGGTTTTTCGAATTTCTCTGTTTTTCGGGCACTGCTTTATCTCATCGTTAATTTCCTGTTTCTTCTGTCTGTAATTTTCTCTAATTAATTTCCATGCATTTTATTCAAAAGGGCCTATGCGCCTGCTTCTAGGCCTGTGGCATAATGAGGCTACTCGTATTTCCTGGGTTGGTGATTCTTGCATACACAGTATCGTATTCCATGGAGCCGTAGTGGGTTTCTATGTGGTAAAAATTACAAAAGTGGTGGATCACGGCTTTCACCTCGGTCGTACTGTCTACGAAAAAAGTACATGTTGGTGACTAGTACGGCTCATAGTACGAGCTTGTACCAGGTGGCTTTTGCCCAGGTATACATTTTAGTCAAGAGTGGATCAACAACAGACGGCAGAAAAAAACAAAGGACGCACGAGTCATGAGAAGAAGAAAAAAAGAAGAAAATTCAGTCTCTTCTATCGGGGAGACCCGACTCCTCTCTGCCGAGCCCATTTTGCTTTTTTTTTGTTGCATTTCTCTTGGGAGAGTGGTTCTTTTCACGGACTGTCTGTTCTCATTCTCCCAATCTCTGAATTTCTATATCTTCATACTGTATTTCACAGTACCATAAGATAAGAGTACGAGTAGTAAGCACACTCCTCTTTTTTGCTTGCCCATTTGCTTATACATCGTACCATGTTCCTTGGTCTCTTCACCTGGTCGGGGTCCTTTACCGAACCGTGTACTTAGTTAGGACCAAGCAAGACGATGCACGCCAAGATCCCGTCTAGCCAATATGAACAAACACAAACACGAGCTGACACTGCCTTTCCCTTTCCCTTCCCCAGACGTGACCCCTGTCACCCCCAGAATCTCATAAAACCTGGCTGTTCCCGTCTGTGTTATTTACTCTTCTGACAAAAAATTCAAAGAAACCATGGGCCACAAAAATGAGTTCGACGCACACGACCCCGAGTCGTTCCCAGACAAGCTGTCCCAGGCTCTCCCTGAGACGGCTGTCGGTGAAATCACCGCTGAGCCCATTCAGGATGCAGTCTTTGGCACAATCACAGAGGATGGACCCAATTACAGGAGTGTAAGCTACACCTTTTCTGCCATTTCTTTCTGCACCGAGGCACCGAATCCACAGAATCCAATTACTCATCTGCTTCTTTCTCCGAATAGGTGGGCTGGATCGCCTCTTCCGTCCTCATGATGAAGACCCAATTCGGCCTTGGTGTGCTGTCCATCCCCAGCGTTTTCGACACGTTGGGCATCGTCCCGGGTGTCATCTGCCTCGTGACCATGGGCATTATCACGACATGGTCCGGGTACATCTTTGGTGTTTTCAAACTGAAACACCGGGAGGTGTATGGCCTTGACGACGCTGCTGGACTCTTGTTCGGACCCATTGGCAAAGAGCTTTTTGGTGTGGGCTTCTGCCTATGTACGTCTCTCGAGTGAAGATTGTCTGATCGCCTCTGAAGAGCTGCTGACTGGGGATAGTTTGGCTTGCTGCGGCCGGTTCGGGTATGCTGAGCATCTCCATCGGACTCAACGCCGTCTCCGAACACGGAGCCTGCACAGCGGCGTTCATGGCTGTTGCCGCCATCCTGGGATTTCTTCTGTCTAGCATCCGAACTCTGGGCAAGATCAGCTGGCTGGCTTGGACTGGTCTGCTTTGCCTCTTTGCATCTGGTATGTTTTTCTGGGGACGACAACATAAAAGACCAAGATTCTAACCCTAAACAGTCCTCATTCTTACCGTTGCTGTCGCCGTCCAGGGCCGGCCTGCTGCTGCCCCGCAAGTCGGTCCCTGGCAATCCAACTACAAGATCGCGAGCAGCCCGAGCTTCACCGACGGCATGACAGCCATCTGCTCGCTCCTCTTTGCGTACGGCGCCATCCCCGCCTTCCTGCCCATTGCCGCCGAGATGCGGAACCCTCGCCTGTACACACGCTCCCTCATCATCGCCCAGGGCATCGTCAGCGTCTTTTACATTGTGGTGGGCTGTGTTGTTTACTACTACTGCGGGTCCTATGTGGCCTCGCCTGCGCTGGGCTCCGCTGGTGTTCTGCTCAAGAAGATCTGCTACGGAATTGCACTCCCCGGCCTCATCGTCTCCACCGTCCTGACCAGCCACATGGCCAGCAAGTACGTGTTTATCCGCCTCCTACGCGGCTCCAAGCACCTCGTCGACAACTCGCTCGTGCACTGGAGCACGTGGCTGGGTTGCACTCTGACCTCTACCATCATCTCCTACGTGATTGCCAGCGGCGTTCCCATATTTGGCGGGCTCGTCTCGCTGATTGGCGCCCTTTTGGGCAGCATCATGATGTTCCAGCCGGCGGGCGCCTTGTGGCTCTACGACAACTGGAGCAAGGGAAAGCAGGAGCGGAAACCACAGTGGATGGTCATGGCGTTTGTCAGCATTGCCGTCATTGCTCTGGGCACCTTCTTGACGGTGGGTGGCACGTATGGTGCCGTGGTGAGCATTATTGATTCGTTCAAGGAAGGAGGTGGTACGAAGCCATGGACTTGTGCGGATAACTCTGGATCCGTCTAGACGACTGCAAATTTATCATGATAGGGACTAGGGCTGTATTGTAGCTGCATTCTGTATACCTTGCATGTATTTTTTGTTCCTTCATCAAACATGGGGCTTCTTTTTCCTCGCCCCATTCCCTAGCTCTTCCCTATGCGGTAATCTTCCGAGCGCCGTCCAACGTGCAGGATATACTATCTATGTACATGATTCCAGGACCCACGCCTAAAGGGCTAGCCTCAGCCTCTGTATGGATCTCTGGGGAGTACTGCTTTGCAGTCCTCTGTACCACACATAGTAGTCCGCTACAGAGTAGAGATCTCGTAAGTGGAGCGCAACACGCGTATCTATGGCTCAACTGTCTCTCGGGGCCGGCTCCGCTTAGAGCTTCACAAGCTCACCTTTGCCAAGGAAAATGGAGTTTGGATTTCAAAAGTCTACTGTTGGAGTATATTGGTATACGAAATAAAATTAAACTACACGGAAATTTTCAACACCCAAGAAAATAGAAACAAAGGAGAGGCCAAAAAAAAGAGTGATGGCAAATGATATTGCCTTAAAGTGTTCGATCAGAGCAGCGTCATTCTCTACTCAGTGTGTCTAGACCGGGATTCCAGGGGCATCTCAGACATTGTGCTATCGTCGCATGACGGCTGCAGCACACGATGGCATTCCTCCAGGTGCTGCCGGGGAATGACATTCATGGACAACCAGCCAAAGATGACAGCCGGAATAGCAACACCCAGCTGCGGCACGAAAAGAAGAAAGAATCGCGTCAGAAAGCTTCCAGTGATGGGGTCCAGGCTAGGGATGCGGTTGAAGGCATAAGTGGTGTTGTAGGCCATGCGAATCAGCTGGAACGGCAGGCCAGCTGCCGCAGCCACAAGGAGCCATCGCGCGGCACGGTAGTTTGGATGCGTAGGGACCGAGACAAGGCGCCTGTATGAAGGGTAGATCCAGCCGCAGACGGTAAATATGACAAAAAGCATGAGGCAGTTGCCGATCCGATTGAGGCTCGGGTTGACAGTCTCGCCAATGTTTGTCTTGCTGGGCGCGCTCGCATAGGTGGCCATACCGATGCCGGCCGTATTGGCCAGATGGGTCACGGCCAGAATGATTTTTTGTGTGAGGCTCCGGGGCGGCAGGGGAAGAACCATGTTTCTATTTTGAACAGTTAAATTTTTGGGCTCGTTGAGAATGCAAGATGAGAATATGCAGAGAGGAACAGAAACATACGCTTCATAGACGAGGCCAATCAGGACAAGGGCCAAGCAAGCAAGACTGCCGGCGTTGGTCATGCTCGTGACGGTATTGTATTCGAGCACATCATGCCGTTTGAGAATCTGGTAGACGTCCGTGACGAAGCGCAATGCGAAGTAGGAGATGAAGATGGGCCAGACGACCATGCCAGTCTTACCATGCTTCCAGGTGATCCATACTGTGGGTGCAAACAAGACACCATAGATGGCCAAGTCCGCAATGGCAAGATTGATGATGCTATCAGAGGGGGGTGCTCCGGTAGACATGGTGACGAGTAGAATTGGCAATGTCCTGAGTAAGAAGGAAAAAACAAAAGAGCAAAAGCAGTCAAGGTGTAAGGGAATAAAGGTAGATGGTATAGTGTGTGTAGTGGTGGTGGTCTGGTAATCAGAGGGTTGGAGATGCCACGACTTCCCAGCCAGCTCAAAAGTACCACGACAAGAGCACTACTTATAACAATGGCAAGACACTGTACATGTCGTGCTTCATGGTCTCCAAAACGTGCCAAGCCACATGTTCTGTACGAGACATTGTCTAGGCAGCAACAATCAAAGAAGTTCACTACTAGAAAGTATAAAAAAATAAAAAGTGAAAAAGTAAAAAAGTAAAAAAAAACACGTTAATCTACGGAGTAGGAGGAAAAGATCTGCCCAGAACATGAAGCAGATAAGGGAACAAGCCATTGTTGCATTAAGGGAGAACGTGTTTGGTCAAAATAAGCAACAACTTGGACCGTTTGAATCGTGCACAGCCCGTACTTTCTACATTTCAGGTACTGGTCAGGGGGGCCAGAGTAGAGAAAGGAAGTCCGAAAGGCGTACGGCCCCATAATTTCTCCAACTACCGGCCAAGTTGTAGGGTTTAGAGCGCTAAAACAGCACGGCAATTGCCTAAACGGATGCCTAGAGCGCTGGGCAAAATTCCACATCGGGAGATACAGTGGGAACGAATTCGAAAACGATTACGAGACCGAGACCGAGACCGAAGGTACAGCCTATCACAATGCACGTAAATGGAAATATGCCGTCCGACGTTATCTCGAACGCGACACGTATAAGCCACGATCGTAAAAGGAGCTGTTTCATAAATAGCAAGTATTTCCAATGCTCATGTCGTGAGTGGTAGACTATAAGCTTCGCTTCCATCGTCGCCTTCCTTCCTCTTCACACATTTCCGTTCAACCCTTGTTATTCCTGTTGCTCCCCCCAATTCACATCCTAAACTTGATAGTTTTTTTTATATTCACGGGCAACATTCATCCATACTGACCATGAACCCTGCTCAGAAAGCCCACACTCTAGCAGAGCACTTACTGGACCGCTTGCCGATTATCGCCGTGGGCGTCATAGTCTGCATCGCCGTCTACTTTCTCCCCCGTATCAGCAATGCCTTGAGACTCATTAGGATCCCCGTCATCGGAGAAGAGCTGGGAAACACAGAGAAGCGCAGAAAGGCTTATCTGTCTGGCGCCAGGAATCTCTACAATGACGGCTATAGAAAGGTCCGTACCATCTATCCGATACACGATATTTATGACTGACAGCTCTGAACAGTTCAAAAATGGCGTGTTCCGGGTGACCACATCACGAAGTTCGTAACCCGTACACTCGTATTCTTGAACAGTTTATAATCCTTATTAACATCTATACAGAGTCCGAAGTAGTCGTTCTCTCGCCGGTATTCCTGCAAGAACTCAGCAAAATACCAGATACCGTCCTGAGCATGCAGGCTGCCGTGGACGAAGTAAGCTCAACGTGTAGCTAATGCTTATACATCCTTACTAATAGTACCATAGACGATGGAGACAAAGTATACAAAGATCGAGTCATACGTGCCCATCGTCCCGCACACGATCACTCGAAAGCTCACACCTTCACTTCGTGAGTCATGACCGAGAGCCAGTGAAACGAAACCAGAGCTAGTGGAAGGAAACTAACAGGCACAGCCAAGCTCAATCCCATCCTTGACGAAGAAGTCCGCGAAGTTCTGGACCTGGAGATGCCCATCAGCAACAAGTGGCAGGAATATGAAATCCACAAGAAGCTCACGCGCATCGTCGCCATGGTCTCGGGCCGCATCTTCATTGGACCTGAACTCGGCCGCTCAGAACAGTACCTGGATGCCGCCATCAACTATACTCTCGAAGTCATGTCCGCCCAGCGTGCGGTGCAGCAGCTGAAGCCTTGGCAGCGGCCGTTCATGGCTCACAAACTGCCCCAGCTGAAGCGGCTCTACGAACGAATTGCCGAAGCAGAGGACTTCATGAATCCCTTGGTCGCTCTCCGCAGAGAATCCCTCAAGAGCCTTGCCGACGGTGACAAGCCAGAGGATATGCTCCAGTGGCTGATTGACGGCCAGGGCAAGTACACCGATAAGAACAGCCAGAACTTGGCCAAGGTCCAACTGGGCGTCAGCTTTGCAGCTATTCACACCACCACCTTGGCCGTCACGAATGCGTTTGTCCACCTCTCCCTTCCTCTCTACTGCTCCTGCCCCCCTGGATACGTGTCTCACCTATAGTTTCTATAACATTGCCGCCGCACCCGAGCTGATCCCAGAGCTGCGAGAAGAGATTCAGCAGGCACTAGATGCCAATGGTGGCGTCTTTACAACAGCTGCCCTCCAGTCGATGAAGAAGCTCGACAGTTTTCTCAAGGAAACTCTACGCATGAATCCGGCAACCATGGGTAATTCTCCCCAACCCTCCCGTTATTCTATGCCCCCCCCCCTCATAAAATGCCACCCGCCTTTCGTCTTACTAATCCCTCCCAGCCTCATTCCAGCGCAAGGTCCTTCAGCCCTTTACGCTCTCTAATGGCCAAACAATCCCATCTGGTGTCACTATTGAAATCCCCGCCGTTGCTGTCAACTCCGACCCTGCAATCTTCACGAACCCTGACAAGTTTGATGGGCTGCGCTTCTACCGGATGCGTGAGCAGGCAAAGACCGGCACCGGAAAGGTCGACGCCTCAGCCCTCGAGCAATTTGTCAGCGTCAACCCAACCAGCCTGACCTTTGGCTTCGGTCGCCATGCTTGCCCCGGCCGATTCTTTGCTGCCAACGAGATCAAGATGATCCTTGCCTGCTCTCTCATGCGTAGTGACATTGCGATGGCTAATGGACGGAAGGAGAGGTACCCGAACATTGAATTTGCTCACATGGTAAGTCAAGTCCACCTTGCATACGATAATACTATGCAATAGCTAACCCTGTAGTCCATCCCTGACTCATCCAAGAAGTTGCTTTTCAAAACACGTGAAATTTAAATAGTCTAGACTGGTGGCAGTGGTGGAGGAATATGGCGTGTTTTCTTTTCACGGGCGAAGCTACATGAAGTGGCTGACTTGTGTTTCTACTACTGATACGAGAGCTTCAAAGCCAGACAATTTTTTCTATGTAGTTTTTCAAATCAAATATCATAAACAAGACTCCTTCATACTAGATATAGTGGGCTATCAAACTGTAGTCATTTGACAAGTCCTACTAAAAGATAAGCCAAAGATCTGGTAAACACCTCATGGGTGACTTTGACTTTTGTTGGTCATGCCTCGATAGTTGATATCAGCAAATTCCAGAACTAACGCCGCGTGTACTTTCCATAACCATGCACATCTCTGCCAGTAACACGGATCAGATAGGGGGTTCGGAAAATAGCCAGCAGAGACCATATTACCAGCCCTCGCTAGCTCTACAAGGCTACCTAAGTAGTAGATGCAAAGCATATATGAACTGCAATCAGCTGTAGATGTAGCGGAACTCTAGTTGGGTCGGAGTAGTGTAAGAAGGTATGCGTAGGATAAAAGTATCTGAATCCATAATGAAGAGAGAATGGCGGACTAATTCATACGTATAATATGATGGAGAAAGAAAGAAGGAAAAAAAAGTACAAAATTTACTTACATATCAATATTCTAGGGGCCAAGATTTGGTACATTTAGCGACATTGTGGTGCTCAAAGTTTCCAACGTCGTAGCATTGACCAAGTTCGCTCTCGTTGTTGTGTCCTTACTTTTGATGAGGTCGCGGTCTGGACCCGGATCGCCCTGCGGCATCTATGAAGATGATCTCGGTGTCAAATTCTGTCAGGGGCCGCAGGTGGTTGCTGGTACGTTGGGATACGGATAGCTGCCAGCACTTTATTTACAGGGAGCACCCTCATACACAATTAGAGACTACGTCCTACATTGTCGCGGAGAAGCGTCACTTCCACACAGCATATTTACGAGGAATAAACTCATCAGCTTATTTTGAATTCCTTGAGTATAAACCGATTCTGCAAAAAGAGAGAAACATCCAAATGCACCGAAATTGTAGGATCCCACCCTCCCGAGTTCGTCATAAGCGTGTTGAAAGCCTTCCACCGAGTCGGGGCGTCAGTAATGTAGCTTGACAAGCATTGACTTAAAAGACTGCATTTGAAGTCGCTGTGCTACTATTTATATCATCTTAATAAAGCAGCATTAAGTGTACAATTAGTAAGATGATTGACACATCCAGTCATAAAATATACCGCGCATACTTGCTACAGAGTAGTTCCCCAGCCTACACCCAGTCCCTCTATCCAATGGCAGGCAGGCTTCACATATACAAATAATTCAGAGTACGAGTACTGAAATTTTCATTATTTCTTTAGTGTTCTTGGAATTAAAGAAATCAGTAAGCATGTTGTTTCCTCGGCTGGTCACATTTTGTCTACCAGACAAGACCCTTTGAACGACTGCCTCTTCAAGATCTCTTTGGAGCAGTCTGTGAATCGCTCTAGCAAACATTTCTTGGTAACATTAAGGGAAGGGGTGGTGCCCATCGATGCCTCTGCGGGAAACTCTCATTCATGTATGTGGCTAGAGCTGTATGGGCTTTCTATTGCGCCGCGGCAAGCGCATTTTGTATGCAATCTCATGAATTTGGACAGAAATATGATTGGAAAGCGCCAAGACCTCCAAGGCTTTGTATATTTACTATTGGTATCGTCAAATCACGTGGAATACTACGGTAATTTCACTGGCACCGTGATATTCCGGTAGTCGCGTGACGGCCACGAGTACGGAGTACTTTTACTTGTACAAGTAACCCCCGTAACCTTACGAGTACATATTGACGCCGTGTCATATTTACAACACGTATGAATGGAAAAATGCGTACGTCTACCCAACTGTAGTGTACGGAGTATGTACGACATCACTGATAAGTGACATCATCCAGAATTATCTGGAATTACATAGTTTGTCATGGATGAGGATCACGATGTCTTTCAATAGACGGGCCTTCATTTTCAAACATTTCCATGCTCGTTGCAGAACGATTACGAATCACAGCTTGCGTAGTTATTTGATTACTTTCATGCACGTACGAGTACGTATACATGCATTTTTCTACAGCTACTCGACAGCATCGCCGACTTCGGAGAAGTAGGGGGCTGTTAAAATTGGCGTCTGGCGCGCGGGATGGTGGACCAACATGAAGGCCACTAGGATGTATGTACCATGTATGTGACGGTACTTCCCTGCTTCACGAGGTCACTGGAGCATGATATTCGTTGGTAGGATGGTCATGTAGCCTCAATAATGAGCTTATATTGAACGTGGTCACTGTCAAGTGGATAAAAAGTTGTATACCCTCCTTGATTGTTTCAGTGACTTCTTATCTGATTCTCTGTCAAATGGAATCGATTCTGTCTGCACCACCAGACTTGCAGGTCGAGCCCTTTCACAGCCTAGTGAGTCTGGGCACGGGCTCGGCTTCAGTCCTACGCCCCTCGGCATCAGAAGAGTAACGAAAGCCGTCCAGATCGTAGGTACTCGTAGGCCTTGCAAGACCCGCATTGTCGCCGAGTCCCGGCCTCACCCGAACAACAAGCTCATTTACAACTTTTTCTACTTTTCCCTCCTTTGTATTTCAAAATTTTTTATCCATTTCTATTACTCCATCAGAATGCATTTAGCATCCAGACTCTGGGCCCCCTCAACCTGGCTGAAAAAATCGGGCCTCGCCCGTTCCACTCCCACCCGGCCGAGACGAGTCGGTATAGAAGGCGCATATGCTTGAACACCTGAGTGTGATTATGAATCCCGCGACCTCAGTGTCGGCTGTACTGCCAAGATACCACCGTGCCAAAGAACTGGACGACACATGGGCATATGCACAGGCAGTCACGCTATTGCCTCTGTAAGGCACAGGTAAGGGAACCGAGGGACGAGAGGCCGCCAAGAACAGTAGCGTAGAAGCAGGCATCTACCCAAGAGCCAGAAGCATGATTGAGCAGTGGCAAAGGTGGACAAGAGATGAGTCTCACACAGGAGAAGCTAGAATACGAGTGTGATGGAGGTATGGTGGAGAAGAGAGGCAAGGGAAGCTAGAGAGGCACTGAATTTCCAAGCAACTAATGCCGTACTGCGTACTATGTACACAGTACACAGTCAACGAGAGAGGAGGAAGATAGCAAACAACAGCGAGGTGTGAGACGGAAGAGTAGCGCAGGCGCAACCCTACTGCGTATACTGACAACCGTCCTCGAGTGCATAAAAGTGGACCAGCCGAGAAATGAACGGACCAGAGACCCAGTCATCCTTGATTACATTAAAAAGTACTCTTTTTACGTACATTGTCCGTTAGTATAAAGAAGTACTCTTTACGTATACGAGTATGCTGTCTATATTTCGCGCAACAAGGTTAAGAGAAAGTAGAAGCTAGAGAGTTGCTAAAGTGATGCTAAGCCTTCGTTAGTTAAAGCATTCACCCGCTGCTATTTCGCTTCATACAGCCAAGGACGATGTGAAGAAAAAAAAAATGAAAATAGACAAGAGACTAACAAGAACAATAACACCCATTTAGACGAGTTTTAGTCTCTTTCTGTAGCCTGACTTGATCCTCCATCGTTACAGTCACAAATGGGATCTGATGCAAGTTTATCAACTTGTAGCTCCACTAAAGCAACATCTTGAAGAAAAACAGAGAATACCGCGTACACCTATTCTTCTATTTTGGCGTGGGATGTTTTATGGGGGGTGGCTCGTTAGCAAGCAATAGAAACCTCTGTCACACCAATAGGAAGCCCGCGGTCGAGCCTGACCCTCTGCCAAGACTCTGCTATCCTCCTTTCAAGCAGGTCCTCGACAAATCACACCATCGCTGCCATTTATGGATCTTATCTGATTTGATTAGATGAGATAATTTTTTCTCGTTTGGTCTCCTCACGACCCCATGTGGACCGTCTGACTTTTCCAGGCTACGACGAAACTAACCCTCTAGCAGAATATTGGAATGCAAGCCAATGCGACGCTCCATGCAGTCGAGTTCCTTTAAATCGCACTGATCGTCGCTTCCTCTCCTTCCACCCCTTCTCTTCTCCTCTGCTCAGTGTCCCTCTTCCTCTCCCCAGGAACTCTGCAACAGTTGCCCAGGTTTCGCAGCCCTCCCCCCTCCCTCGCCCCAGATAGAGTTTGGCACACTGCTCAGCATGTCCGCACCTGTACCCAGCGAGAAGCCTGCGGGCTTTGACCCCGAGGCGGGTGCCACGAAAACGACATCCCACCAGCTGTTCGACACGGACGACAGCAAACTGAACTCGGATGTCTCCGTGTCCGGGGAGCACAGAGAGGTAGGTGTGAGCCGGGTCGAGGCGTTCAACAAGGTGCTCTACCAGTCGGGCAGAAAGGGCAAGATCCTGCTCTGGCTGCTTGGCATCTCCATCTTCTTGACCATGTTCGCCTACGCCCTCGACCAGGGTATCACCACCACCATCTTCTCTGCCCTCGCCGCCTCGACCTTCAAGGTCCACAGCCAGCTGGGAACCGTCAGCACCGCCAGCCAGATCATCCGTGCCATCAGCAAGCCGTTTATTGGCAAGCTGTCCGACATCACGTCCCGGCCCACGACCTACGTGATCGTCCTCGTCTTCTACGCCATTGGCTTCATCGTGGCGGCCAGCGCGCACACCTTTGCATCCTACACGATCGGTGTATGCTTCACGTCGGTCGGTAAGTCGGGCCTCGATCTGCTCAGCGACATCATCGTCGCCGACTTGACTCCGCTCCAATGGCGTGGTTTCTTCAGTGCCTGCCTGTCCCTGCCGTTCATCGTGACGGTGCCCATCAACGGCTTCATCTCCGACGCCTTTTACGACGACTGGCGATGGGGAATGGGCATGTTTGCCATCCTCGTGCCCGTTCTCATGATTCCCGCCATTCTCACCCTCTACACCATGCAGCGTCGCGGAAAGAAGGCGGGCATGGTCACCATGGCCGACTCCAAGGACGTCCGTACCGGTGTGGCCGAAGCGTCGCCGACGAGCCTCGCCTACTGGGGCAAGCTCGCCTTCCGTGGCCTCATTGATATCGACATTGCCGGCCTCATCATCCTCGGCTTTGCCTTCTCGCTCATTCTCCTGCCCATGACCCTGGCCAAGAGCGCCACGAACGGCTGGAACAACCCGAGCATGATTGCCATGATCGTTATTGGATTCTTCTGCCTCTTCCTGTTCGCCTTTTACGAGATCTACCTGGCCCCCAAGCCCCTGATGACGAGAAGCATTCTGCACAACCGCGCCTTTATCGCCGGTGTCATCATCCACACCTTTAACCAGCTGGCCTCTTCCGTCCGCAACACCTATTTCTCGTCCTACATTCTCATTATCAAGAACTGGACAACCTACCAGTGGACCATCTTTCTGGGCATCACCACCATGGGTCTCTGCCTGGTGGGCCCTGTCGTCGGGTTGGTGCACCGCTACTCTCACCGCTACAAGAGTGTCATGGTGTTCGGTGCCGTGGCCAAGATCCTTGGCTATGGTCTGCTGATCCAGGGCAATGGAATGATGACCCAGGATACCGCTCGTCTCGTTGCCGCGCAGCTCATCTTTTGTCTCTCGTCCCTCAACGTCGTCGGCGCCCGTGTTGGTGTCCAGGCCTCTGTTCCCCACGAGGACGTCGCCTCGCTCATCTCCATCATCACGCTCTGGTCGACCTTGGGATCCAGTGTCGGCAGTGCCATTGCCACAACCATCTGGACCAACCAAATGGTGAACCAGATGCACAAGGAGCTGCCTAACGTTGCCGACAGCACGATCACCAAGATCTATGGAAGTATCAAGCTGCTTCGCAACTACGAGTTCAACGATCCCATTCGCCAGGGCTCGATCCGCGCCTACTCCATCGTCAACGGCCACATCACGACCGCTTCCATCTGCCTGGCCTGCATTTCCTTCCTGGCCTCTCTTTTCATGCCCAACTTTTACCTGGGCAAGCAGCAGAACGCTGTCAACAACAAGGGCCTGGACGGCAAAGTTATTGACATTCCGCGTGAAGGCGGCGAGGGCAACGAAACAACCGAGGCCCAGCCTCAGTCATTCTGGAAGAGAATGGTGTCATTGTACCACAAATAAGGCAGCACCTCCTTCCGAAAGTCGCGACCCCTTTTTCAAAAAAATTCTGGTGTGGAAGTGTTTATCGTAGTTACAGTATGAGTTTGGGCTGTGGCTAGGTCTCCATTGTTACGATACCATTTCTGGTTCTTATTTAATCATTCAATTCTATCATTCCAATCCTATCTCACCTCTTGCATTATGTTTGGATGAACTGTCTGTTTTTGTCATGACGAGGGGCTCTGTCAAGAACCAAAATCAAGTTGTCTGACGAAGCAAGTGATTTCGTCGAGGCCATAGAATAAGTTGTGGGTCGCAGTATGAAGACCCCTCCTTATGTTTGCCTCGGGAATATTTTACCCTGCACGCCTTGACTGAAGTGCGGCTCTTTGCAGGGGCAGCGAGCTGATCATATCAGACTGGAAGATATGCGTGATAGGTTGGGAGCGGTGGGGCAGCAACAGCATTCGTAAAATAAAAGCATCCAGGCTCTTCTACCCCACCATGAAGCTGTCCACCATTTTCTCGTTTGGCTTACCATGGCAACACGACTTCCAGACAGAGGGAGGTGCCCCCCGACCCCCGAACCCGTCCGAAAGAGCAAAGGTTTCGCAGAGTCTGACATTTCCAAACTCTGGAGGCAGGCTGTCCGCGACTTTGAACAGTCGACGGGTGTTCAGCTGGACCAGGGTCACAAGACTGCCAGCATCGCCAGCATACTGTCACAGATTACTAACCACGAAGCCAGCTTCAAAAGTCACCGGCATAGCGGCTCTCGCCTGGATAAATTTCGAACTACCGTGAAAAATTGTCTCGGCTCAGTCGAGTTGATTGGAAAACTGGTCGCCCAGGGTGCAAAAGCGGTAGGGAAACCCGACCCTGTCGATTTGTCTGTGTTCCTTTTTCGTCAGGTTGGACTTTGATACTGCTCTGCTGACACCGACTGCCCACTGTGGACAGGCCTTTGCACCCAGCGAAGTTATCTATACGGCGTTCCTCCTTATCATTAATGTATGTGACAAGGGGAGAGAGAGAGAGAGAGAAGACGAAGCTAGATTGACCCGCGAGTGACAGACCGCAAACTCTGTATCGGCCGACTATGACCGGATTGAAAGCTTCTTTGAGGATGTGCATACCTACCTCTGCCAGATTACCATACTTGAGCCGCGTCCCATTCCCGCTCCTCAACTAAAGACAGCGGTGCTGCATGTCTTTACCAGCATCCTAGCCTTGTGTGGTATCTGCATTCGATATACACGGACAAAGCGGATCGGTTTGTACCCAGGCGGAAGAAAAATCCGGACGAGTGACCGTGATGACAGGAGGCTAACATTGTCTTCGTTACAGTAAAGGCATTCAGAGCTCTTACTTCCGGTGAGGATAAGGTACTGACAGAGGCGTACCAAAAGTTTCACAAGAGTGTACAGGAGACACGAGATATTATTGCCTATGCGACATTCTCCAGTGTCAGCCAGATCACCGACAGCGCCGATAGCATTCAAAGGGATGTGCGACAGGGCTTGCAGAGTGTAGAAAGGATAGAAAGCCAACTGGACAGTAAGCTGCAGACACGAGATATGTCATGGCATTCGCTAACCAGCCTGCAATGGCAGCCGCCAACTCCAGAGAGGAGCTCCAGGCAGTTGCCAACTGGCTCTCGCCATACAATTTCCTCGACAAGCAAAGAGACACTTTCTCCAAGCACCATGACGGCACGGGAAAATGGTTTCTTGATTCCGACTTGTTTCAGGATTGGCTGACCAGCCCCAAAAACCAGATTCTCTGGTGCACCGGCATCCGTATGTGACGCGCCATCTTGTCAGCCTTCTTCGTAGCCTTTTTCACAAACTAACATGCATGTCTCACAGCGGGTGCTGGAAAATCTGTCATGCTGTGAGCGTTCCTTCCCCATGACCTACTGCCCTTCCAACTACCTCTTTGTCTTATGGTACTAATGGTGCAAATATGAACAACAGATCAACTGCCGTCACTTATGTGAACGACAAATTACTGGAGGCCAAATCCCCCAGGGGGGACGTGGCCATAGTCACCGTATACTGTGACTACAACGGTCATTCGATGTTATCCAAGGGTGGAATATTGTCTAGCATCACTCGACAAATGACCGAACAGTGCTCTTCTGTCCCTCCAGAAGTCAAGGCATTCCGGGACCGTAATATAGACAGGAGTGCTCGGCCTAGCAACTCTGAACGGACGGTTCTCATTCAAGCCTTGTGTCAACGCTTGAAGACCGTTTTTGTCTTTCTCGATGCTCTGGTATGCACACCGTCTCCCAAATGCTACAAAGATGGAGGACTGGTTTTTAAAATACATGTTGAAAGTTGTGTGGACTAACCGTCGTTTGCTGTTCCCTACAGGATGAATGTACCGAGGTGGACAGGGACGAGTTTGTTGACGCATGGGTAGACCTGGCGCCGTTTGCCCGACTCCTGGTGACGTCTCGACCCACGATCAACCTCTCCAATCTACTAAGTATTCATGTACTGCATATGGATATTACGGCGGACAAGTCAGACATGCAATCGTATTTGCAGTCACGGGTGATGGTAGGAAGCCGCATGAAGCGGTTCTCCTTAACAGATCCCAACCTACGTAGGGATATTGTGGCCGCAGTACTCAAAAATGCTGATGGAATGTGAGTAGCAGAGAGACAAGTACGGTATCTAAGCTGTTTTAAAAGGTGGAAGACTGACACGGACTCTCCAAAATATCAGGTTTTTGCTGGCTCATCTTCAAGTAGAGTTTCTGTGCACGCAGTTGACTACGGCATGGGATGTCCGGCGAGCTCTGGACTCCCTGTCGGGTCAACTATCCTCCTTTTATGGACAGATTGTCACACGGATCGAGGAAAAGCCGGAGCATGACAAAGTGCTGGCCCAGAAGGTGTTGACATATATCTTTCAAGCTGCGAGGCCCCTCCACATAAACGAACTTCTGCATGCTCTGAGTATCCGCCCGGGAACTTTTCACCTGGAGAGGGGCGCGATCCCCGATGTGGACCTCGTCATGGAAGCAGCAGCTGGTCTCCTGGTCGTAAACAGGCAGAGCGACACCATCCACCTCGCTCATTTTACGGTGCACGAATACTTGGAGAAGAATGGTGCGATCCTGCTGCCAGATCCGTCCATGCAGATGGCGAGGGCGTGCCTGAGCTACCTGTCGTTTGACGAGTTGTCTTCTGGGCCCTGTGGCGACGTGCCTGCCATGGTAGAACGGCTAGAGATGCTGGCCTTTTTAAAGTACGCCGCTTGCAATCTGGGGGCCCATCTCCGTGCCAGCCAGAGCTGGGATGAGGACTTGATCATGACTTTTCTGCAGCACAAGAAGCTCTTAGCAGCCACCGTTCAGGTCATGCACACGTCGAGCAGCAGCCGCATCAAGACGTGGCATGACCGGTACCCCAAAAACTTTGGTCCGCTGCACATGGCAGCACACTGGGGAGTGCACCAGCTGCTGGACGAACTCTCTCGTCGAATGGGAGACATCGACGTGGATGAAAAGGACAGTGAAGGAACGACTGCCTTGCATCTTGCTTCCGAGTATGGGTTTGAAATGGTGGCGCAGTGGCTCCTGGACCACCATGCGAGCGTGAACCAGACCAACAATCGCGGAGAGACACCTCTGACGCGTGCTGCGCGGAATGGTCATAAAGCCTTGGTGTCACTGCTGATGGGACGCGATGCTGATATTCTGCATCAGGACAGTGAGGGCTGGACGGCATATCACTGGGCCATTATTCGAGGTCACTTTGCAACGGCCAACATTATCCTGCAGCGGCTGGATGCACCCGAATTCCGTGATGCTGACGGCACGAGAACGGCCGAGATCCAGTTTCAGCTAAACAAGGGCCTCACATTATCAGCCGAGGCTGGCATGGACGACGCCTTGCAGCATCTGGTGAATTTGGGGGCGGATGTCAACTGGAAGGATGATTTAGACCGGAGTGCGGCCCTTTCGTGGGCCAGTCCAGAAGGACATGACACGACTGTTCTCAAGCTTCTTGAAAATGGGGCTGATGCAAACACTTTTAATAATTCAAACAAGACGCCACTGCACTATTCGCTTCCCCATGCCAAGGTGGCAGCAATCTTGCTGGCTCACGGAGCAGACGTGAATATGCAGGGCCGGAATGGAAGGACGGCGCTGCATTTGAGCATACTGGAGAGCAACTATGAGATCACGGTAATGATTCTTCAGGCTGGTGCGGACGTGCACTTGAGGGACAAGAAGGGCTGTTCGGCCCTGCATTTGGCGGCGATCGTCGGACATGATGGAATTGTACGGCGGCTCTTGGAATTGGGCGCAGACCCAACTGGGCGAGACCACCGCGGCTGGACGCCTCTCCATGCCGCACTGGCGAGGCAGAATCAAGCAGTCGTGCGTATTCTGGTTGACAGGGTTGAGGGAGGTCAATCCATCGTGGAAGAAGTCAACAGGATACAGGGCAACAAGAGGATGAGGGACTGGTATGAGAATGTCGCCCACCTGATAGCTACGGATTCAAGCGTCGTCAGTGGCATTCGGGCAGCCGCGAGCTGGGGAAAGCTGGAGCGGCTGATGGCCCTGATCGAGAGTGGCGTGGATCTGGACGAAGAGGAACGAGTCGGAGGTTGCACGGCCTTGACGGTTTATACACCAGACAAACAAGTTCGCAAGATCCTTCTGGAACACGGGGCCGATCCGAATAAGAGAGCACGGGATGGCTATACGCCTCTGCAACGTGCCAGCGAGGCCGGCGCTACCCACGACGTGGAGACGCTTCTGGACTACGGGGCCCAGATTGATGCCGAACGTTACGGGTGGACGGCCCTGTTGCTGGCAGCGGCATATGAAAATTATGAGACGGCCGCATGCTTGGTTCGCCGCGGTGCCAACGTTCAGGTCAGTGACACCTTTGGGCTCACTGCCCTGCACTGTGTGGTCCAGGCTTGTTCAGATGAGGCAAAGATCTTGTTGCGGCTTCTCGTCGAAGCCGGGGCAGACGTGTACGCCGAGACTGTCAAGGGAAGTACCCCCATCTGTACAGCCATCCTTTGCGGTAAGGGCGACATGGTGGAAATGCTTGTCGACCTAGGCGTAGACATCCAGAGGAGGGATGCCGATGGAAGAACAGTGTTGCACCATGCAGCCCGTTATGGGCACTTGTCTATTGTACAATACTTGGTGCAGAAAGGGGCGCGTGTGGATGAGAAAGACGACAAGGGGAAAACAGCTATTGATGTGGCACGAGAAGCGGGAGCGTCTGCAGTGGCCGAGTACTTGGAAGGTGTCCTAGTAAATAAGCAGGTGGAATGAAAAGCAGAGATGGCAGAATATATGACGGCAGAGTTTTTACGTCTCAAGTACGGAGTAAGCAAGAGAACGACACAATGGCAGTTGACGTGATCCCGACTCTGTGGGCGTGAAATTGCTGCGTGTCATCTCATTTCATGTTGCTCGTAAAGGGAGGTCTGTAGTGACAACAGGGCGATACGGTGCTTCAGAGTTGTGATTCACGAGTGCTGGTCATGAAAACGTAGTTCGTAGTGGATAAAGTATCCTCTTTTTTGTCTTGGTCATCGTCTTTCATCTCGAAAAGAGTCGAGGTGACTTTGCGTCCTTTTATTCGCAAGTAGCGGTGCACACTGCCCCACTGCAGGTACTAGCGCCGGAAGACTAAGCGGTGTGCCTTGATGCGTACTTTGTAAGTACAAGTAGGGGTACCAATAGTGCTCTGTTTCAATGTGTGCCGTGCTCATATTCGTGCTTGTCCGGGAAGGCGCGATCACACCAGCGTGAGCATGACAGCCAGAGACGGCAGGAACGGCAAGAACGGCAGGAGTGACAGGAATATCACAGTGTACACTATGTATGTACCTCGTAGGGCGGATGCAACTTCCCAAGTTGTCAGGCGATAGAAGAAAGTACTCCGTACTGCTACATTCATGTGCAATACCGCCATCCGTACCTTCCGCGAATCAGGTTGAAGCTCACCTTTGGGTTCCAACATGTGGGGTTCCACTTCTGAGCACCTCTTTGAGCACTCCTTTTGTCCTACCTGGGAGAAGAGACATGAAACTGAAAGAGAGAAAGAAAGGTCCCCATAACGACCTCAACTGAGCTCTGCTCTCCTATCCCACGAGCTAGCTAGGAGGTGCCGACAGTTTTTTTTTTGACACGGCTCATCTTTCTGTGGAACGACACACGACAGCACAATTTATCCATCAGATCGATTCAAGCCTCCCAATCGATTGCATTCATTCGCATTCATCGCAACCAGTCGCGCCCGTGTCAGTGCTCGCCTATTCTCGACGTCGGCACTAGTTACCCAACATCTACGAGCTCCCTCATTCCCACCTCAGTGTGACCTTTGGCTCATTGTTCTCATTGTCTCTGGCCAAGTTTGGGGCACAAACGGATCGGATCCACCAGTGCTTTGTTTAGTTGTGCCTAGCTTTTCAGACTAGAACCTTAAATCCGGAGACGACGCTCGATTGCGCCCCATTTCTCTCGACGTGCCCTGAACAAAGAAACGCACCCTTGGCATCTCGGACCTTTTTTTGTTCTCCTGTCCCTTCCTACGCAACGATCCGACCAGAACGACACGCAGAAACGACCCAACTTGCGAGAGAAAAACAAGACAAGGGGAAAAGGACTCGCTACACTGCTCTCCTCTTGCTCTCGGCCAACTTCGGCCCAGATGGACGACCGTCATTGGGCGCTGTTCCACCCCATCGCCGGCATAGCCGTCCTCGGTTTCGTCCTTCTCTTGACGCTTCCTGCTCTTCGCCAGCTATGGAGCAGAACCAGATTGGCGCGCCGCCACCGCGCCGGCGACAGCAGCGATAGCAACGATAGCAACGCCAGTTACGAGATTCTTCCCCAGATCTACGAGAGTGCCGACGGCAAGGCCACGGCTGAATCCGTGGCCGCCTTCACCGACCAGAGCCCGCGCCTGGCAGCCTGGGCCAGCCTGCTTCTGGGCCTTGCCACCTCGGCTGCTGCCTCTGTCCTGCTGAGCCTTCAGACCCATAAAACCGAGTCGGCTTCGTGGCTGCGCCTCGTCGACATCTGGGCCGACGTGCCGACCTGGTGCCTCGTTCTGCTGCAGTGTGCGAGCATCCCCTCCCAGGCCCAGTATGACCGTCGCTTCCTGCTGGCCACCATGGGCCTCTGCTCCAGCGCGGCCCTGGGGACGGTCCTGCTTGTCCGCCATGGATTTGACATTGTGCTGTCCCTCAGCCGACATGGCGGTGACGGCGTCGTCTTTAGCATTGCCGTGTGCTGGCTGGCCGAGATCCTTTGCGCCCTCGCGGCCCTACTCTCGTTCGCCTCCTTTCCACACCGACCCGACGTCTTTCACGAAGACGGCATGGTCGACCAGCAGCATGCCGTATCTCGTCTGGCCCGCTTTCTATTTTCCTGGAACCGCGTCGTCTTTGAGGTCGCCCACCAGCGCAAGCTCGAACTCGAAGACCTGCCCAATCTGGACGGCGACACGCGCTCCTCCAATGTGACGGAGCGCTATCTGGCGGGCGGTGGCAGTGCGGGCGGACCCAATGGCCGGCTCTGGTGGCAGCTCGTCAAGGCGTATCGCTGGCCTTTTGTCGAGCAGTGGGTCTTTACACTCGTTCGCTCTGTGCTGGCCATGTTCCCACAATACGTCATGTATCAGTTTCTCGAAGGCCTCGACCGCTACGAGGGCCACGACGAAAGTCAACATGGCGGCCAGAAATCATCGGACCCCCGTCTCTGGGGATGGGTCATTGCCCTCTGTGTCAGCCTTATTCTCCAGGTCTGGATCAGCAGCGCACAGAGGTGGCTGACGTCAAGCCGTCTCGAAGTGCCCCTCAGCTCGCTGATCCAGGCCCTTATTTTCCAGAAAGCTCTGCGACTGGACGAAGCAGCCGAGCCTGGCCATAAAACCGTGGGCGCTGATGCCAAAGACACCAAGGACACCAAGGACAAGAAGGAAGATGGCGATGCCAAGCCCAAGGTCAAGACCAGCAGCGATACCCGCCAATCCGTCGTCAACCATATGAAGCTCGACAGCAGCCGCATGATGATCTTCTGCACATACAACTACTGGATCCCGCTGGCCGTCTTCAAGCTCATCCTAGCGGGCTCCGCCTTGGCCCGCCTGCTCGGTTGGACTGCCTTCCTCTCCGGCCTCTTCAGCGCACTTTTAGTGTATCCTATCAGCCAAGTCCTATCAAAGAAATATGCCGCCATCCAGTTTGGCCTGATGAAGTACCGCGATGCCAAGTCTCACGTGCTGACCGAGGCCCTGCAGGGCATGCGCCAGATCAAGTACTCTGCTCTCGAGCGACTGTACGAGAAGAAGATTCTCGAGAGCCGCAACGAAGAGCTGCATCAGTTCTGGCGCGTCTCCAAATGGATGTTTGGCCTGTCTCTTGTCATCTCCACGGGCCCCATCCTGCTCTCCTGCGTGTCCTTGGGCGTCTACACGCTGACGACATCGACGCACGTCCGGGCGTCTGTCATCTTCACGTCCCTCGGTCTCTTTGACCAGCTCGACGAGGCCATTGGCTATTTGCCTCTCATTCAGGTCTACCTAATGGAAGCCTGGACGAGCTGTATCCGTGTAGAGAAGTACCTCAACCAGCCGGAAAAGGCCCCTGTTGCCGTGCCGGGCGACGCCATTGTCTTTGAGAATGCCACGGTGCGCTGGCCACGGGCGGAAGACGCCCATATTGTGGCTGACTCTGAAGAGACGGCAGAGTCGGCGGGGTCGACGGAACCTGTAGTCCGGCGCCAGCCCGACGAAGAGCAGGGACCGACAGACTTGGCAGCCTCGACAGCCACGGCATCTTCTCCCGCCGTCGAAGAGACCCGATCTACCCTCCGCAATGTAAACCTATCTTTCCCCGTCGGAGAGCTGAGCCTCGTGACGGGCAAGACGGGTGCCGGAAAGAGCCTTCTACTGGCAGCCATCCTCGGTGAAGTGCGCCTGTTGTCGGGCACAGTCCGGGTTCCCGAGTCACCACTGCCGTCCATCATAGATTCTCCCGACGAATCGACGCTGACAGACGCCAACTGGGTGCTGCCGTCGCTCACTGCCTTTGTCTCGCAGACGCCCTGGATTGAGAGCGGATCGCTGCGCGAGAATGTCCTGTTTGGCCTGCCCTTCCGATCCCGTCGCTACAAACGGGTGCTCGAGGCAAGCGCACTGGCCAAGGACATTGAGCTCCTCGCCGACGGCGACGCCACGGAAGTCGGCCCCAAGGGCGTCACACTGTCGGGCGGCCAGCGCTGGCGTGTGGCTCTGGCCCGCGCCTTGTACTCCCGCGCCGGCATCATGATCCTGGACGACGTTCTCAGTGCCGTGGATGCCCATGTCGGCCGCATCATCGTCGACGATGCCCTTGCCGGCCAGCTCTCCCGCGGCCGCACACGCATTCTGGCGACACACCATGCCGAGATGTGTCTCGACCATGCATCCTACCTCGTCAAGCTAGAGAGTGGCCGCGTGCTGGAGACACAGACTATCGAACCTGTTCAGACGCTGCGGGAACCGGAGACGACGGATGCCGAGGATGCTGAGGATGCAGAGGGTGCGGCGGAAGGAGGCCCATCCAGTTCGGGGAACAAGCAGGGGGGCGACGGCATCAAGAAACCGGACGAGGAAGGACGCGAGACGGGTCGTGTCAAGTACAAAGTGTACCGCGAATACCTCCGAGCGAGCAACTCTCTGTGGCTCTGGGCCGTCATCCTCCTGCTCGTGATTGTCAACCGCCTCATCGGTGTCGCCACCACGTGGTCGCTCAAGGAGCTGGCCGGCAGCTACTCAGGAAGCGACAATTCCAGTGCCAGTGCCGCAGGCAGTGCCGAGAGCGGCGTCTTGCTTAGTCACCATAAATTTGTCTCGCAGGCCACGGCACCCGAGATGCTCTGGAGCGTCGCCCAGCTGCCGTCCATGGCCGGGGTGTCGTCCTCGACGGCAGGCGGCCCTGACACGGGAGAGGACAAGTATCGCCAGACAGCCATATTCTGGGTGTCGGCGTACGTGGTCTTTGAGGTCCTCAGCCTGCTCATCAGCACCAACACACAGCTGCTCATCCTGTACACGGGCCTGCGCGCATCTCGCGTCCTCTTTGAGCGCATGACCCACGCCATCCTGCATGCGCCGCTGCGTTGGGTGGACACGGTCTCGACGGGCCGCATCCTCAACCGCTTCACCTCGGATACCTATGTCGTGGACCGGCGTCTTGCCAGTGATCTGGGCGTCTTCCTTTCCTATGTGCTGGTCCTCGTCGTCATTATTGCCACAAGGTATGCTCCCCCTCCATCGTGGTCCTGCATAGCTGCCATGTTACTGACAGACCTGCAGTGTCTCGGTCTCCCCCTACATCATCATATTCGGACTCCTGCTGCTGATCGTATACGGCCGCATTGCCGTCTACTACATCACGGCAGCCCGCGAGGTGAAACGAATCAATTCGGTGGCATACTCGCCCGTGTTTGACCAGTTCAGCTCGGTGCTGACGGGCCTGTCGACGATTCGAGCGTTTAAGCGTACCGAGTTTTATATGAACCGTATGTACCGCTTGATCGACAACGGCTCCAAGGCGTCGTGGGCCATGCAGATCCTCGCTCGCTGGATGAACTTTCGCATGGGCATGTTTGGAGCGGCTTTTGTCAGCATGGTAGCCATGTGCATCATCTTTGGCAATATCAGTGCCTCGCTGGCCGGCTTCGGCCTGACATTTGCCCTGCGCTATACGAGCTCGTTGACCCGCCTGCTGGCTTATGTGACCAGTATCGAGTTGGGGTTCAACGCAGCCGAGCGTATCCTCGAGTACATTGACCTCGACACGGAGCCCGAGACGGGCAACGATGCACCGGCCGCCTGGCCGACGCAGGGTCGCATCGAGGTGGACCATGTGACGGTGGCCTATGCACCAGAACTGCCGGCCGTCCTCAAGGACCTCAGTTTTGTCGTCGAGGCGTGCGAGCGCATCGGAGTGGTTGGCCGTACGGGTGCAGGAAAGTCCACCCTGGCAGCCGTGCTCTTCCGTCTGCTCGAAGTGCGGGAGGGGAGCATCCGCATCGACGGCATCGATATTTCGACGCTCAAACTGGACCAGCTACGCAGCCGTCTGGCGATTATTCCCCAGGATCCCTTTCTGTTTGCCGGCACGCTGCGCTCCAACCTCGATCTCGACGGCTCTCTCGACGACCATGTTCTGCACGAGGTGCTGCGTCGCGTTCACTTGGTCGAGGATTCGGGCACGGCAGCGCCCCAGACTGCGCAGCCTGGGGAGGTCGAGGTGAGTAAAGATCGGGCATCGCCCGTCAGGGAGGAACATGTCGAGGAAGAGATTGTGCGGCTGCTCGAGTCGACAGCGACCGAGTCGGTCGTGGGCGAGGTCGCAGAAGTGCCCGAGATCAGCCAGGAAGGGGCCGTCGTGTCCGAGTCGGCCACCGAGGTGGCTTCCACCGTGCAGGGCTACTCTAGCGAGGGAGCCACGACGCAGGAGGACACGAGTGCCGATGAGACGGACGGGAGGCGAGCCGGCAGCACGGTGAGTCGGAACAAGAAGAAGGGCAAGAAGACGGCGGGCAGCGTCGACGAGACTGTCGACGCCTGCGAGAACATCAGCAGCGGAAATGGTGGCAACAGTGCCCAGGACTTTACCAACCTCGATATGCCCATCTCCACGGGCGGTGGAAATCTGTCGCAGGGCCAGCGGCAGCTTGTCTGTCTGGCCCGCGCTCTGCTGACGCGTCCCAAGATTGTTGTTCTGGACGAGGCCACGTCGGCCGTCGACCGCGGAACGGACGGGGCCATCCAAGAGTCGCTGCGACGCGAGTTTGCCTCGAGCGGCTGCACCGTTCTGGTGATTGCTCACCGGCTGAGCACGGTGGTGGACTTTAACCACATTCTCGTGCTCAAGGAGGGGCGTGTAGCCGAGCTGGGAACGCCGCGAGAGCTGATGGAGAGGGGCATGGCTCTGGACAAGGAGGCAGAGACTGGCGAGAGCAGTGGCCAGACGATCGAGACGGTCGGCACAGAGGTCGAGACAGCTGCTGGAGCCGCCGAAGGGGAGGAGTCGGGAGAGCCTGCGAGTGTCAGGGCCAAGGACGAGGGCGTTTTCTGGGAACTGGTGAAACGGAGTGCGGAAAAGGAAAAGCTCGTAGAGATGGTGTTTGGAAAGCAAGACTGAGTTTGATTTCGAGAGATTTAGAGAAGTTTGGGGAGATTTGGAGATTTGCGGTTCAGAAAAGTTCCAGGCCATAGAGCGACGGAGTTGGGAAGCGCGTTTTGAACAACGTCTTTATCAAGAGAGAATTAGAAAAGGGGATAGAAACAAAAGGCTGTCTTGGCCATCAAGTCTTGCAGAATCAAATTATTTAGTCTACGTAGCCGCCTCTAGGTAAACAAAAACATCGTCCGATATGGAAGGTGTGGCGAAATTTAGTTCCACTGAATTAAAAGAACGAACAGTGGCCTCTGCTATTCCTTCGCTTTTAGTGCCTTGCCCTATCCCTCTCGCTGTTGCATGTTTTGTTCTCTTTGATGTGCTCGAATATGAAGAGTATTGTCGATACAAGGTCTATTGGACCAATTTGTTGAATGACGAAATTTCCGTTCTTGGCCTACGATTTGTCTCAAAGTCGAGGTATTTGTTCTGTTTACTTGTCACCACCGAGTTAATTTGTCCGCAGTTACATCTTTCTCAGGGCAAAAATAGGCCATGCCTCCAAATTCTCGCTTCGATCCTCTTTCTTCTCCTTTTGCTACTCCGACGACCGGTACCTGTCTCGAGAATACGTGCACGGTGTGAAGACAATGAACTGAATAAACGAGCTGTCAAAGACGGGCTCAAATTTCTGTTTGTCTCGAGAACAAGGATGATTGATAATCCCGACAAAGAGCCACTTCTCCTGGTGGACAGCCAGCCTTGCAAGCTTTAATCGACCGTCTGCATACGGCAACGACATATTTCATTTGGCTGGACCATAGGCCGCGGGTAAGAGGGCTGGCAAATTGACTTGGCAGATCAACTGCTGCCCTTTTACTGTACATTATACAAGAGTTTACCGTACAATGTACAAGAGTACAATAGAAAGTAGTCAAAGAGGCCTCTCAACAATGCAACGAGCAGCCTATTCAGCATCTTGAGTAACCAACCCCATAAAACCTGTGAATCCCGTAGTTTGCTGAATAGGTCTACCTCTGCCCTTCCTGGCCTCACGTAGTCATGGTTTCTACTTGGTCGTCCAGGGAGACGCATTTGGTGACTGGCAGCAAATGGAAATGAATGGAAATTACTGGACAATAATGGCTGCACTCTCGCCATTCTCAGAGGCCTCTACAATCTCGCGTCACCATCACCATATATCCCCATTGACCTCTCCGATTCCTCAATCGATTCCAGCTACTCACTTTTCTGACTCCCTTCTCACCTTGCTCATCTTCCAAGCTCTCATTTTAGTTCTTTCCTCTTCCTTCCACCGCCTTCCTTTCCTTCCTCTTCCTTCCTCTTTCACTCCACCCTCGCCCATCGTTCCTTCCTCTTTTGAAAAACTTATCCTCTCAACGAGCTTGAAATTTTCACCCATAAATACGACTCCTTCCTCTTTCCATTTCTCTTCCATTTCTTTCCTCTTTTTTTCTCTCTTCATCTTCTTTCACTCATTTTCATTGACAGACCAAGAACATTTCAGAGGCATCGTTCCATCCTCATCCTGTCAACCTCATCCTGCCAACCTCATCCTGCCAACGGTACACATTCTCCGTCATTCTTTCTTGTCTGTTTTATTTTTTTTTGGATCTTTGTTTTATTCTTATTTTCACTTTGTTGTTACTGTGTCACTCATTTTAAAAATTGCAAACTCTTCAATCTTGGTCATTCCCATCCTCGCCACCGCTGTGTCAATTTCATTTCGTCTCGCTGACCCTATTATTCCGACAAGGCAAACAGTACCTGTTGCTACAGGGAACTGTATTTTTCTTCCCGCTTTGTGGCCTGTGATTCTTGCGTGTTTGTCGACCTTGAGTAAGTTACCGTCCTCCATATTCTGTTTCCTTTTGCTTTCCCTGCTATTTTCCATTCTGTTGGAACCTCACCGTCTCCGTTGCTATGATCTGCCATGATGGTCCTCTCTTACTTGGTCATGTATTTCCATCTTGGCATGGCACTGACAGCATCCCAGAATATTCCAGATTCCTCTTTCTCCAACCAGCATCTTTTCATCTGGCGACTTTTTCCATTGACTGCGTCAGCTTGTACTGGCCCAGCGTTTCCTCCAACTAGAGATTACGCAAGCAGTGTGGAAATATTGTGAAAGTTGCTGTTTGGGGATTGCAATAGGCTGTTCGTAAAAACAACCATATCATTTTGATTCTCTCACTGTTGCTAATACATTTCCCATACTACAGTTTGTCGAGGCCGAGGAGTTTCGTGTTTAGAGACTGTCTCTCCGGGACGCTTCATTTAGAGGGGATCTGTGATGCCCCAGTCGAACGGGGGGCATCCGGCCTCATGCGGTAGTGGTGGTCCGTCTGGAACCTCTGTCATCCATCCCAGGTCCGTTGTGGAGCACCGTCCCGTGCCGGCAAGCGAGCAAAAGATGCAGTCACACAATGAAGTACCAGGCCGGCCTGTAGAGGCAGCTTCTCCCGAGCGGGACAGCCAAGCTGGGGAGCCGGAGGTCATTCTTCCATCTTGTCGCGATGTGCTTGGCGACGTTCTCGACTACAGTCGGCAGTTTGCCTTGGTTTCTTTGGACCTAATTGTCCGACGTGGTCTCATATGGGAATTTCCCTGGACACAAGCTCTTGTCAATCGGAGCTTTGATTTGCCACCAATTCGTGGTGGCCTTTTCAACCGTGAAGGTGGCCTATCTGGCGTACCGTTCAACCAAGGTCGTGGTCACGACCTAGAGAGGACTGCCCCTCCGGGGGCAGTCCAGCTGGTGCCACATTGGCACATTGATGAGAGGGCCGCAGAAACCATCGAGGCTCTTGCGGCCCTAGCTATGGGGTCTCCCCTCACTTCTCAGCCCACCAGCCCGGCGGGCTCAACAAGTCCCATGGACGAGCAGTTGGTCGCTCAACCATTAACGTCGGGTTCTTCCTGCCAAGCATCGAACTGGGTTCCTGTTCGAATTCGCACGGCTGCCTGTGATTCCTGTGACACACGCGGCCACGCAATCCTCCAGCGCTGTGAGATTCGAGGATGCTGTCTTCAGGTGTGCCGGTCTTGCGTGGAAGGAGGGGGATTGGATGACCTCCACTGTGTCGATGGACGTGTTCATGGCCTCGACGATGCCGTGTTTACATGGGACTACATCTAAACATCTGCCACCGCTATTGATAATTACGGAATCGAAATCGGATAAACAAGGTGGTCATGTCAACCATCTGAACCGGGGGTATGATGACATGAGACTCATGTAGGACTTTTTTACGTTGGGCGTTGTTGGATACAGGTAGTCGGGGGCGGGCCAATGGGAGTTTTTGTTTTGATACGTCATGATGGATAGGTCCGTCTGGTGGGCATACGGGGCTGTATGGTGTAACGGTCCAGGTACTAGTCTAGTAGTTATCTTTAACATGGTTGCATTTTTACTGTCCACATGCTCACTTTGCAGGGTATATACTGTGTACAGCGTACGTAGAGTTGTGGCTACGCATCCATTCTTGCAGCCGATTGTGCATTAGCCTACGTACACTTGCATATGCAAGTACGATGCTCAGTTAAAGAGTCGTACGTACGTACGTACATGCTCGTACTCTATCGTACACGTCGTCGAGCTTCCTCCCCACGGGCAATGCAACGTCGGTTGTTATTGGCTGTTTTTAGTGAGGCTGTCTATCGGACTCGACATCCAACACGGCCACTGCTCCGGTGGAAGAAAAGAGCTCGAGTTCTGGTTCTAATTTACCGACTCTCGTGCAACCCGCTTTCTGACCCTGTTCTATCTTCCATTGTCTACCTTGCTCATATACTTGTAGTATTTTCTCTCCCCTGCTTTTCCCACCACAAGCAGCAGCACGGGGTGTATGGTAGCGACCTCATTAGCTCTTGTACATAGTAATGATCAGCAGAAAAGAGAACTAGAGGAACCTCTGAACAGCGCAGATCACGCCTCGGTATATACCTAAAACGAAACTATACGAGGCAGAATTAAGGGACAAGGGGGCATGAAACATGCAATACGACGGGCTTTCCCCTCCCCCCCCCCTTATGCATTTGATACATACGGAGTAGTAAAGAGGGGGGGGGTTCTTGCGCATCTACTCGTACGTACTCCGTACGCGAGTTTTGCGAATTAAAAAAAAAAACGCGCTCCAAATGGATCCTTGCACTCATTCGTATTAGATGATTGGCTACTAGGGCAAGAATGGGGTACATTTAATTAAACCGTTACAGAGAGTGGGACCTGGCGCGTCCTGGACGCGTTTTCTCGCGTCACCCCCATTTATTTTCTTGTCCAGCGTCTCTCGTCTCTCTGCTGCGTACGGAGTACGAGTGCGAGTGCTGTCTCTCTCTTGTCTTGTCGCATGTGGCGGTACTGCGTAAACGTGAATGGCCTTTTTGAGAGAAAGCCCTACAAGCAGGCGTACCAGTACGATTGTGACCATGGACAAACGTTTCGCGGACCGTTTTGCCACTAGCGTTTTGGTCTATCTTCTTTCCTTTTCCCTTCTTTTCTTTTCTCTCTTTTCTTTTCTCTTTTTTCCTTTTCCCTTCTCTTTTCTTTTTCGTCCTCTTCTGCAGTTCTTCACAGTTCGTCCTCAGTCTCACACGTTGTCCTTCCTGCATGCCCAGAAACAGGCGGAACAAGGGACCATCCGCCACCTGGATCCTGGAGACTGTCCTGTGTCTACGTATGTGGAAAATGTGGGATGCAATACTACCGTGCTAAAGAAAATATGCGTATCGCGATATTTTGGTAGAGCAGGTACGTAGAACGTAACGTAAGTTAACCGCTACGGATACGTACGAGTAGTACTCGTATACTAGTGACCTGATATTACAACGTAGATGTAATATAACATGCAGTTCTGGGGCGCGTGATGGCGCCGACAGGGGTGCCATGAAGAGCGTCCGCCCCCTCCCGTTCTCTTTTTCTCTTTTTGCTATAGCAGCTGCAGAGTATAGGCATATGCTCATAGGCGAAGAGCAGGCGCTAGAGAATTCGAGAGGCTGTCGGTCTCTTGTGTTGGACTGGCGGTGAAGGCAGAGGTGGCCTCTGGTGAGCTTGTAGAAAACAGAAAAGTACAGAATATACAGAGAAGTCCAGAGGGTGTGATGAGAGAAGAGTAAGAGTACAAGAGTTTGAGAGTACCTCATTTGCACTGCCTACTCGTGCTCGTATTGTTGGCTCTGGGAAATGAGGATAGGGTGACATAAGCAAACCAATATTACCGGTTCATATTAAATGACGTCGACCAAAAAGGAGGGGAGGGGGCGAGGCACGAAAAGAACACGAAAACCGTGACACAGGACGAGCAGGTGGCAAAGACACTGGCAGCGCGTCCTTGCGGCGTACGAGTCGTGCGGCGCAGTTTGTTTTTTTCTATTCCGTGCTCGCACGAAGATGTGCATTCTGTTTTTTTCTGCCTTTTTTTTTGTCAGCTTCTTTTGTCTTTTCTTCTTCAGACGGATAAGGGAGGATGGAAAAGTTGGATAAGGAAAGCGGAAGGGATGCAGGTGATTTGTGCATTGCATGCGTCTGAGCATAGAAAGTACTGAGTACATGCACTCCGGCATGCAGCTCGACAAAGTACCTATTTTCGCTGCTTCCACCACACCAATCAGGATCCATCTGCAGACGGGACGCATCATGTGCACTCTATCGTACAGGATGCACGAACCGGTGGATCCAACCACTGATCAATGTCCTTGTATGATGGACGTGGTCTTTTTCACTGGTGTGATGCGTAGAATTACTCGTAGAATGACTCGACGGGTCACAAGTGTTGCGGTAGAGGCTGACTCGTCTACGTGTCCGAGTACGTGTACGTGCGTGTACATAGTACGTACGTGTACAAATGGTGATGCACAGCACCGTCCGTGTCTTGCGGTCAATTTTTCCTCGGCCTTTTCGCGATGCCTACGCCGTCCTATCTATAATCTAGGCGGGATCGAGGGGAAAGGGAGAGGAGCAAGAAATGAAGCCAGATGCGGGGAGTGGAGGCAGGCGAGAGGGAAGCGAGTGAGCCAAGGGAGAATGTAGCAAAGTCTAACGGAAGGGAGACGGGGTTGTCTGTCTCGGTTTTCAGCGCTCGAGAGTAGAGACGAGGAGAGACCGTGAGAGGGATGAGGGAAAGAGGCAACCTCTTACACAAGAGACCCGCTCGGGCTTTTCCTTTTCGGACACATCTGCTATCTCTTGGACCTCTTGGACTTTTGAATTCTGGATTCTGGATTCTGGACCTACTGGTCAGTTGGTTCACATTTGGGTCCTGTCTGGATCACTTTAGGATCACTTTAGGATCACTTTAGGATCACTTCTCGCTGGCCTGGATGGGTGTGCAAGTACGACTATGAGTACTTGGAGTACAAGTCGGCCGTACTCGCCCAAGTCGAGCGCTGAAAGTGCCATCCTAGCAGACGGCCAGCCAGAGCGAGCACTAGGGTGCAGCCGAAGGGCGAGCTGTCCGGACCAGACCGGACGCTACTCACAGGCAGTGCTCGTCTGATCAAGTCAAGAAGAAAAATCAAAGGAAACAGAAAGGACATGAAAAAAGTAAAGAGAAAAGCGAAACAGACGAGGCCAGTGAGCCGTGATCCGAGAGTGACTCTCAGACGTTCTCGGAGAGAAAACGAAAAGAGAAAAAAAGCAGGGACCAGCAGGCCTGCAGGGTGGGAGGATTGCGGAATTGCGTGCAGGAGAGTCAGAGAGGGCCAGGGAGAAGAGACCCGCATGTCTATTTGCTTTTTGACTTGGACCTTCTCCCTTTCGTCCCCTCCTTTTCGTCCCCTCCCCTGTTCGGAGTACATACGTCAGAACGGGGACGAGTAGATTCGCAGTCCCCTGACTTCCTTTTTACGCACAAACTGCGTCGGGCAGCATCAAAAGATGCATATGCATGTCTGAGTACTGTCCATAGTCGATAGCTGCATGCATGGCGGGAGAGAGGCAATAGACGGGGGGAAAAGCAATACTTTAGAGACACTGACGACGGAGAGACAAAAACGGTGGTCCATGGCAATGCAGGCTCGTCTTAGCAGTCGTCTTAGCAGTCGTCTCAGCAGTTAGCAGTCGTCAGACTTGAGCACTCGCCTGTAACTGCTGTAGTGCATACTAATCAGACTTGTACTGGTACATGAGAGGACGACAAACCAGGTGCTTATCGCCTGCTACAGGCGTACTTGTGGCCTGTGCTCGCCGCTACCACAGGTCGAGGAGCGTACCGGTACAAGAGGAGCAGATTCACAGGCAAGACCACTGCGAGTGGTTAGCGCAAGCTAGCGGCGAATCATGTGGACCAAATCCACCCCATCAACCCCTGTCGAGCCCATTTATCCCTGCTCAACTAGTCCTCAGTCTCTTATCCTCCGTCCTCAACGACTTTTGACTTCTCCCACCGCTCGCTCCCAGACTTTTGCGACAAGAGTACGAGTCACATGTACCCTCCTGCTGACTCCACTTCGTCCCACCGCGCGCGCCAGTTCTTGCTCGAATGCCCTTTTTTTTTTTTTTTTTAATTATTATAGAGGGCAGGCGCATTCTCTTTCCGCTCCAACTTTTTTTTTTCCTTTTTTCTTCACCTCATTTTCCTCACCAACCGCCCCCTCAAAAGAGTCGCTCTCCCTCTGAACAGAAGAAATCTGGTCGCGAAACGAGGCCGCATTCCTCTCTGTCGCTCCTCTCCTCACTCCTCCCTTTCTCTCGCCTTCATTCCTCTGCGCCCTTTCCATACATAGTCTCCTTCCTCCCTCTTCTTCTCTCGACTCGCGCTTTTCCTTTTTTTCGCATCCACTCTTGCATTCTTCCAGTCCGCATTCTTTGTTCTCTCTGTTTGCTGTCTGCCCTCCTGTCTGCCCTTTTGCCGCTTGCCCTGGACTGTTGGCTGTTTGCTGCCCTCAGACTATCGTCAGATCCACGTCGCTATGCTTCCGGGCTTCGCTGTCGCCGCGCGCGACCCGTCGCAAAACCAAGCGCCAGCTCTGGCCGCTGGCGCAGTAGGCGCCACCTCGTCTGCCTTGTCTGCCTCGTCTGCCTCGTCCACGACCATGTCGCCCGCCCAGATCCTGGCGCAAGGCCTCACTGCCAGCCTCTTTGCTTCTCCGCCTGCCAGCCCACCCTTTTCACTCCAGCAACAAGAACAGAACCAACTCGACCAACACAACCAACACAACCAGCACAACCAGCTGTCGTCGTCGCCGCCTCTCGGCAACCTCTTTGCCACCTGCCGCAACCTGCAGGCCGCTCTCCAGTCTGCGCCTACCCTGGCACCGTCCAGCCTTGCCTTTCCCGCACTTCCGCTGACCCCTCCGCAAAACCACCACTACTACCATCCCGAGCAGCTGACGCCACCTCTTACCCATGCGACCCCGCCCCTCAAGCTGCGCCTACGGTCGCGCAAAGCCTCCAGCACCTCCAGCACCTCCCCCTCTACGACCTCCAACTCCACCTCTACGACTACGCGCAAACGCATTGTCAAGCGAGCCCCTCCTGCTCGCGGACCCAACAAACGCCGGCGGGCCGTGGACGACGACATGGGACGGGGTGAAGAGGAGGAGAGCGAGGAAGAGACCGGAGAGGCGATGGCAGAGCCAGAGACACTGGCACCGCCAGAGCCAAGGAATGTGCTGCGTTCCGGCCCCTTTGTGCGGCCCGCTCTAGCCAACTTGTTTAGCTCTCCAGCGCCAGCGCCAGCTTCAGCGCCCGTTGGAATGGGTCTCGGTCTGGCGTCAGCCATGTCGCTGGCCAGCAGCTCTGGCTCTTTTTCTACGCTCCTCCTGCCGCCCGCATCCGTGGAGCCGACACCCGCCTCTCCCTCACCCCAGCCGAGGCAGACGCCGCCTTCCTCCTCTGCCTCTTCCCCTCGCCGGCCTCAGACTCCCAAGCGAGCCCGCATCGCGCCCGAGGCGCTGCCTCTGGGTCTGGCGCGCTCCGACTTCCACACGCTCCATGCCGACGGCATCCCAGACGACAGCAGCAAGAACACGCACGACGACGACGTTGACGAGGAGGCCGACGGCGAGTTCTGGAGCACCGAGGAGGACCGCATGCTCGTGGAGCTGGTGCTGGAGAAGCTGCAGCTGAGCAAGTCGGACTGGCAGGACTGCGCGCGCAGTCTGGGCAAGAAGGACCGTCACAGCGTGGGCCGGCGCTGGAAGAGCCTCATGCTGCACGGAGACATTGGTCTGCGGCGCAGTCGTCGTGCACGGATTCACGGGACGTGGCGATGAAGGCGCTGGGCTTCTTCCATTGCACTTCTCTGGCGGACTTCTTTTCTGAGTGAGCCTTCACTCTTGTATAACAATTTGTAATAGTATCTATCCAACGTGCTCCCTGGGCCAGGGGGCAACAGATCAGACTCAGATCAGGCTGAGGACGGGATGAGGACAGGATGAGAATAGGACGAGCCGGATTATGCATTTGGATCGGATGTACATTATGGGATTACTTTTCTTTCTGTTTATTGATTCTTCTAATTCTTTTTCTATTGATTTATTCTTCACAATTCGTCTCTCCTTCTGCTTGCTCTCCTCAGAAAAGGGAAATCCTTTATAGAGAGCTTGCATCTGTAGGTCTCATGGATCCTGTGCTTTTGCTTTTTCACTTGGGACTTTTGTCTCATTGGCCCTACTAGGTAGAGTGCATGCAGCAACATCAGTACAGTCAGCTTACCGCATGCAGGCTGCAGGTTGCAGTGTACAGCGTGCAGCGTGCAGCTCGGGCGCTAAAATAAAAAAGAACTCGGATGCACCGCTAATCTGGTGTGTCCTGCTCCGTCCGCTGCACCTCCGCCTCCGCCCCCTTGCGCATAGACGAGCACAGAGCGACGCTGGTGTGTACAGAGTTATTCACAGTTACTCTCTGTACGGTACTTTTGTCTCGGGGTCCTGTCTCTCAGAGGGAGAGCTACTCTCTCCATTGTCTCGGCATAATTATTTTTTTCATTGGCTTCCTTCATTTATTCCTTTCGATAGAGTATATGCAAAAATAGGGTCCAGCGTAATCACCATAAGCGAAGGGCAGAGACAAGACGGTGAACCGAGCAGCGCAATCTACTCCGTACGTATAGGTGTTTCTGTGCGTAGATTTGTTGTACTACGAGAAGTATACTCCGTAGAGAGCAAGCCTGGCTGCTTCCTTCTCACCTGCCCCCGCGCGCACCGACAGCTTATCCTTGCTATAATGCGGCAATCCTATGCACTTGAAACCCCCAGCTTGATCGTATACTTTGTACTCGTACACAGTATTCTCGAGTGGGATGGATACGAGGCACGGTCCTTTACTACGAGTATGTAGCTGGTTGGATTGGCACAGCCCAGGATAGCCACTTAAGCTTTGGCATCCCTACTCGTACGGAGCAACCATTAAAAGACTGTATAATATCATAATACGACCCTCAAGTCTCGCTCCAGCACGTATACTAGTAGCTCTCTATTTGCAATGTGAAACAGGGCGGGGTTCTCTTTGTACGGACGCCGTCAAGGGGTACGGAGTAGTGGGCTCTGTGCTCAATACATCGTAGCATGGACCTCCTCTGGGACATGCATATTGATTGCTCCGTTCGTTGTGGGTGCATTCTCGCCATGTACTTGCTGGATGCATTCAATTACACATAGACACCCCAAGTGCCGGCACGTCCCCCCCTCTAAAATGGTTGAAACTCTGTGTACTCCATACAAAAAGGAAATCAAGAATTGGATCGCTCAGACTCTAACTCCTATCTAATATTGTACACTGTAGGGTAATACGATCGCATTTACCAGTGCCTGACCAGATGAGGTCGAGTTGACGGCAAGGACCTCTCCATGTCACAATGGGATTCAGGGGTCTCTGCAGACAAGTGCACGCCGTACAGGTGCCGGCACCAGATCAAGTTAACCCCACTCTGCCTCTTATCAAGGGAGCGCGAGAGCACAAGAGGACGAGCCGCTTCTCTGATTTGAAATGACCTCGGGTATTCATTTCGTCAAGAAGCGAGTGCTTACTCCGTAAGAAATGGCAGAGGCAGAAAAAGGATGTATGCCACGACAGTCTTTGGAGCAACTGCTTTAATGGCACGCCCAGAGTCTGGGTTGGCGCTATCAAGCCCGGATAGCCTGCTTTTCCTGCCATTGATTTCTTTGTCGTAGGTATATATTTCTCTCTGACTTGGCATCCAAGCTACCTTACTTTCCATAATCAAAAATTCAGACGAGGATGTACACCTTTCGGCTTGGGCGTGTCATCCTCAAAAATACACAGAGACAGTTTATTTCGTGCATTCCAAAGTACAGAAAGCCGTGTTTGTTCTTCTGCCAGCTCTGCACAAGAGATACAGGCTGCCCATGCCATCTTACCGGTGCAGTATTCCATAGACTTTTCAATATGTATTCTTTTCTTTCCTATTTTTTTTAGCATTTTAGATAGACTGCTAACAACTTAATGTGGTGTGTTCCTCCAAGAGTCACCGTTGTCTGACAAAATGTTATATGCCGGCAAAGGGTCCTTCAGTGCACAAAGAGAGGGCCAGTACACTCAGTAAAAATGAATCTATCTTCATTCGTCTAGCATAGAAAATGCACATTTCAGCCAAGAGAGGTTGATAAAACGGACATTATCTATTTTCATGTCATTCTCTCCGTCTGATTGATGAGGGATCTGGGTTGAACTTCTCATGTCAGGCTTCATTTGTACCAAGACGTAAATGAGGAATCAGAGGCAGGGAAGCCAGTACTCTAATTTTTCATATCCTTTCCCAAAGACTTCTCAATATTATTCCCTCTAGAATGGTATGTTATGGGCATAACCGGACCAGTGCGTGCTTGACCAAAATCTTATATGACAATGGGACTGAGTCTGCCATGCGCGTAGATCATCATATCATAGTAATCTCTTGACGAGGCGTTTCCATCTTGTCCCGTTTGATCTCCCCGAGAACATGACCTTATCGTAGGCAGCAAGTAAAAATGTATTGTAATAATCACCATGGCCAGTCAGGAATCCCCCCGATTAGCTGCCAGTGTTCTCAGTGCATACATTCCCAGACGGCATCCGCCATTTCATGTAAAAAAAATGAATACTCAAGGTTCTGCGGGGGGGGGTATTGATTCATTCGGTTCTCGTGATCTCTTGCCCATGCAGAGAAGATGTATCGCCAATACTGGTTGATTATGAGACCTACATTGGTTGACCAGTCGTCTAGTTGTCCGATGTGTCTCTGGCACATGCGCCATAATTGCCTGTAGACTCTTCACTACGCTAGCAACTACTTTCATGCCATCGTTAAAAACTCAAACAGAAAAGGGCAAAAAGAAAGCAAGTTAATTTACGACAGTACCACACTGTGTATGACACTCTGCTGGACAACCACCTGATAGCGGCCTCAATCTTTATAATAAATAAAGATCTAGTGGAATTGTAGACCTTTGCCATTCACCACGTCCATGATGGCGGCGGGCATGATGCCAACCTGAAAGTTGTAAACTTTCGTGGCATCAAGATTGTAAAAACGTCCCCGAGGATTTATATAAGGTCGTGTGCGACCAACAATTCGCGTCTGGGAAGAACTAATCGTCTCCGTTGAAAAGAAAGAAAGGTATTTTGCATCTACTCTGATGTGTCAATCATCTTCCCGTGTTGTTGAATTTATCTACAGAATGAAACCCATTTAGAAAAAAGACCAGACCACTATCTTCTGGGCTCAGCTAATAGCTTGTTACCATTGCAGTTATAATGTAGTATGTCCTTTCCCACTCATATACAGCTATCGAGACAATACAAGATTTGATCGTTTCGCAAACAGCAACAGTGGATGGTGAGACGTCGAGGTACTACGGTCAACCTGAACAGATCGCTGAGTCAGCATACACATCATGATGCGTGACGAGGGCATTGAGAAGACAAAGAGGAGACGGGAATCAATGACATGGTCTGAATTTCTACAAAATTCTGATAAAGAAGGCATTGTCATGAATTCTCCGCTTCGGCAACGAGAATCATTTACTGACCGAGGTGGATCTAAGAACTGCAATCAAGAGATGTTCTTTCCTCTTCTTTTTTTCCCTTTTACTTTTGCGTTTGGTCATTGAATTTCATTTTTGTTCTTTGTCGGTTGGTTTAAGAGATACGAACAACAAAGAGCGGCAGACGTGGGGACGATAGCTCCGGAAGTATAACAATAATCAGCCTGTCGGATGTTGAAAAAGACAATTGTTACAGTGAAGGCGACGCCTTGTTCTATCTCTACATAGTACTCATGCATGAATTTTGCTTGTATCTAATAATATCGTCACTGGCCGGAGTATGTATCAGACTCTCGAAAATAAAAGATAAACATTTGTTTCGAGGGCTCACTTCCTCGGTTTACTGTGACGGGTACTGGGTGCGCGAATACAAAGCATCATTTTCTTCGTCTACCGCATACTTTTCAGCTGTCGCCTTTATTCGACTGCCGTCTCCTGTCTCATAATCAGCAGAGGAAACGGCACGTAGCCGTTCTCGTATGTTGAGGTGACGATGGCAGCTCAAAAGGGCCAAAAAAACGACAAAGTCCCCACAGTTACCGTTTCAACCCCTTTCATGGAACGATGGTCAACACCTTTTGAAACACGGCACGAAATGCTCGTAGAGTAATCCTGTGAGCGAGGAATAAATTAGAAGCAGGAGAAATAAGAAACAAGAGTCTGGATCTTCTCTTCTTTTTACCTGGTTGAATTCTGAAAATCTTGATCCTCTCAGTCATCATTGATTTTGATTGCCAAAGCACGATCCTCCCGACTCTTCAAAAGCTTATCTGCTCTACCTACCATTCGTCCATACATTTACTCGTTATTTTTTTTTTACTTCATTCTACTATGGCCATGGATTCCGCAAATTCTTACAAAAACATTTCTCTTACAGACGATCGCAGTCGCGAACCGACCCATGAGCACGACATTGATCACGATGAGAGCAGCACAGAAGTCGATGACTCTCTCATGGGCGACAATGACAAGCAGTGGATCGACCGCCTCGACCCGGAACACTCCAGTAACAGCAGGTTTCTTGGCCATCGGTCAACAACACGGCCATCCCGTCTTGCATCCTTCCTCGCCACTTGGCGACACTACCGCTGGCTTGTGGATACAGCACTCCTAGTGATCATTGTTGGTTTGTTGGTGCTGCTGCGGGTCGAGGTCAGCCGGCGGCCAGCACCAGTCTTCCAAATCGGAGGAGATTACACTGGACAAGGCCCCCAATGTACGTGTTCCCGTGCTGGCCATCTCTGCATGATTTTATTAGTTTTTTTTTTCTTGACTAACAAAGCAACCCAAGTCAAAACAGAAATCGTCAAGTGGGACGCGGACCCCAAATTCGCACCTGCGGAGACTGAGGCATTTTTAAGTAACGAGACGCTGGAGAATTGGAAGACGTTGATGCCAGGTAGATAAATTGTCTTTTCTTTTTCAATCTCTTCGTTATCTATTCGACAACTGACATGGACAAGCCGGCACCGGTTGGGGATCGCCCAACGAGACGTTCTTCACTACGTCATTGACCCACCAGTTGCATTGTATTGTAGGTGCTCGAGATCCGTCAAGACCGAAAATACGAGACCAAAGATAACTAACAAATCAGTACATTATGGGTACAATTTACACGAATCTGGCCTTGGGTGACGCCATCAAGCTGCCCTTGGATTACCACTCCCACTACATCCACTGTCTCGACTACATGCGCCAGGCCGTTATGTGCGCGGGCGACTTGTCCCTGGAGGCCCATGAGCCCTCGGAAGCAGATGAGGAGGGCAAGCCACTCGAGGGTGGCTGGACAGGGCATCATGTGTGCAAGAACTACGGTGATGTTATCGATTACCTGGAAGGTATGTGTACTCCGTCCGATTTTTCTCTTTTTCATGCATATTTAATGCATCCTATGTATGCAATGATATGCAATGCTATGCAGAGCTAACAAAGTTGCTAGGGCAAATCAAGGATGGCGTTCGGACGGTTCTGCCCGTCGACGATTAAAGAAGGCGATTAAAGAAGGCGAATACAAAATGAATTTATTTTGGCAAGCATGGCGTTTGGAGGTGTCTCGGGTGTTTTCTTTAGACTGCATTCATTATGGACAATGCGTACGGGTATAAGTCGGGATAGTAGGTATACATGTGTGACTGCTGTCATTGAGAGCACGCAACAAATTTATGGGTGGAAAGTTACAAGTAGACTTCCGACATCGCATTTGTAGGTCACACGGGACAAGTAGAAAAACACAAACTCTAAATATAGATATACAGATCCAGACGAGCTCAGTCGAGTCGGGTTGTTGTACATATACTGATGCATGTGTATAAGAACGTAGACGATCACAGACGAACGCTTTCTTATCGCCGTCACCTTTTTCCACCTCAAGCATCGTCCCGGACATGACAACCATCATCAATCAGCAGTCCCAAGTCACTGCATTTCTCGCTCTTCTATTCTCTGGGCGGGGCGTGCGTGAATAAGGAAATTGAGAACACTTCCAGGATTTTCCCAATGAGAAAGTCAGCCTGAACTGAGATCTTATCACCCAACTGCCAAAAGTTGTTTGAACCTAATCGTGTCATAGAATAAGAGTACTTTGGCAAGTGTGGCAGAATGCCTGATGAGAATGCTGGTTGGGTGGGGAAGACAGCAAACTTGGCCCCCAAGTCGTATGGCGTGGAGGGTCATGCCCACACCTATGTTCTTTTACAGCCGGACAGAATCCTTCAGAGCTGCAGGAGAGGAGACGACGAGACCAACAGACCATGCACATGCAGTCCTGCGTGTCTGCCAGTCACATGCTAGTCCCAAACAAGGACCATAACCGCACATGGAGACAGCAGCCTCGCCAACACAGGGGTGGAAAAGAAGCTTAGTGGCTCTTTACTTTGCAGATCATGTCCTCGTCGGATGACAAGACGGGAAGGTGGTCAACTGTGCCAAGCTGCAGGGGATCAAAATCAGTCACATTTTCACTTGCAGGGAATGATATAGCGAGCTGTTTTTCTCCCGCTCTCATGCCCATAGCTCTGTCTGCTAGGTCAGGTATGAACGTATGGACCTTGAGGGTATAAGGCGGGAGTTTCCCTCGATATCTGAGTAGGAGGAAGATGCCGTTGTTCGGTTCTCGATACCATCGACTACGTGAAAGTATAAAATACAAAAAGGAAGAAGGCCAGGATGCGTCTGTTTAGCAAGCAATCGGTGTCCAGAGCCATTGCGGGCCTACTCTTTTTCAACCTGGCAGCTGCAGAGGCCGTCGTCTCTTGGCCCCAGATGCTCGATCTCCTGTCCCGCCAAGGATCATCCATATCGGCAGAGAGGCAGCTGCTGGCTGTACAGAGAGCAGTGGCTGAGGCATCCCTGGCTCGTCGGGATACCGAGTTAAAAGACACATCAATCCTTAGCAGGAGCTTTGACGGGGCCACTCTATTCGATGCGTATGTTATTCCCTTCTTCTGTTTTCCAACCCACAGCTATCTCATCTGATATACATAGTACCGTGGTTGGACCTGGCGGTGAAGTCTCCGTCACAGTGGTCTGCAGAAAGTGCTACTTTCAGGCCCAGTCCAAAATCCAGTTGTTGGTCAGTGGCTCGTTCAATGCAAGCGATGCCATTTATGACATGGCCCTCGCAGGCGTAGATCGAATCAGCAATCTTACGAATACAGTCGTGGAAACAGTCCTGAAAAAGATCGAGAATGAGACGATCGCCGCGGTTAAGGGTGACGGCCTAGATACGGTACATTGGCCCACGCTAGAAGGCGTGCTGGATTTCAGTCTGGGAAGTGTCTCAACAAGTAGCAACGTCACAGCTACAGGCTTCCCCGAGGTGCAGATGAGCGTCTCACTTGACCAGTTCGAGCTCTACATGCAGACTGAGACGGACGTGTCAGGACAAGTGACATACACTATCAACCTCTTCAGATCTCAGACGCCGCTTGGCATCCAGCTCAGCGAGAAAATCCAGCTGGGCGTTGTTCTTGTAGTTGACCTGATCATGACGCTGGACGCGTCCATACAAATGTCGAGTGGTTTTCACGTTCTGATGGACGATGGACTAAAGCTGAACATGTCTCTTTTTGGCAACCTAACCGATCTTACCATGTGAGTGCACCGTCTATGATTCTATCTTCCATGACTCCATCCTCCATCTTCCACCTTCCCCTTCCTCTCCGTACGTCGTGTTTCTCACACTCCTGACAATTCACAGCAACGGTGGAAAGCTTGAATTCCTCCCCGTGACCGTCCAATCTACCCAGGGTTCGGTCAATGCCATCTTACGTATCGGCATCCATAGTGGCATCAACCTCGTCGCCTATTATCTACAAGACAGTGGGGTAAATATTGCGTCCTTCATTGGCGGCATTGAGTCTGTCCTTTTTGCAGATATTGCCAATATCACGACGAGCATCGCCCATAGCGGTAGCAATGGCGATACCGACGGCATTGACACCCCCCCTCCAGATACTGGTCCTGTGGGCTTTGTCATGCCCGAGAACTGTACCTTGGCAGCAGCCCAAATCTATGAGTTTGATCTTGGAGCCGGCGCCGGTCAAACACTGGCCTTTGGTAACCACACATGGGGCCTTGGCCCGACTAGTGTTGTGCCAGTCTGGTACACTACTATTGCGGAATGCATAGAGCCCATGTCTGCCATTGCCACTGCCGCCACCAACGTAAAAAGGATCGAAAACACAGCCCCCGCACGTCTCCGCGGCCGTGCCGCCTCCAAGACTACGATAGCCACAACGACCGTCACCTACTCAGCCGTCGTCTGCCTCTCCATGGAACCTGCCGGCAACTGCCCGCTAACGCTGCAGTCGACAGCATTGTCATCGTCTGTGCTGACGACAACCGCAATTGTTCAGTCTGGGGGCACTTTTACTTGGCCAGCCACAGCCGCCTACTCTGTTGCCTCGTCCATACCCTTTGGAACCAACGTCAAGGCCATTGATCTATCTGCATCAGGATCACCGACGTCATTCATACCGCCAGCTACGATACCACCAACTGCGGCGGCGTCATCTTCGCTAGGGAGCAGCAAGAATGGTGGCAGTGACTCTCCCACCAATGGCAGCTCGCTGACGCCCAGGGAGAAGAACATTATTATTGGTGCAACGATAGGCGGTGGTATTGTCGTCCTAGCACTCGTTGCGGGGGGAATGTAAGTATATGCCTGCTACTCGACTTTTCTCATTCATGCAAATATGAAGTGATGCTGACAGCAGAGAACTGCCTACATCCGTAAGCGAGCTTACAAGCCAGTAAAGCAACACCCATTGAGTGTGGAACTCCCTGCCACACAAGAATACCTACACAACTACCAACAACCAACACCGTTATACAAGGACAGCGCAGAAGGTATTTCCTGATCAGGCAAAGCCTCCACCCCTACACTTCCTTTTGTAGTCAGCTTACAGACAGTAGTAGGAAAGACTGCCTACTAGGCAATTTAAATGCCACGGTTTACTATTACCTTCTTTAATATTATTTCCATATCATGTCTTAAATCTGTCTCCTCCCTCTTCCTTTTTTATATATCCCGTCACGACAAGCGGATGCTCGACCTTATCTACCCCTTTAATCCTTTAATGGGTACAGGCAGTACTCTATATGTTATGGTAAGTACCCTGCACTGGCTATGAAGAGGGAGGGTATATATTGAAGCACGACTATGGAATGGTACACTTTCATTGACTAGGCTGTCAATGTTTTAATGAGGAAGTAAAGGAAAACCCCTTGCTCAGTCTTACTCCTTAGTACTGTTGGAAAGCGATCATGGAGAGCAGCACCGGCGGCATTACCTGACGAGGCAATGGTTTCCCCGTGCCACTCTGCGTCTATGTGACTGTTGTTAGTAGTTATAAGTGTATTTGGTTTGGTAGATAAGTCCGCACTCTGTGACCCTTTGCTTATTTGTTGTAAGAGGGAGAACGAAGAAAGAAGTGCATTACTTTGTAGTCATGTAGTATTCAAACAACAACTAAAATGTGCTTAAATAAACGAAGCATGCTAAACTATGGCTTAGAAAGAATATGGGATGAAGAGAAATAAGCTATATATTCTACAACTTTGCTGCTGCTCTATCCAGGACTGCCAGGTCAGGGCTGATGTGCTCTTGGGTGGGCTAGATCTACAGGTTGATATTCCATTGTTCCCAAGGCAAGTGTATATCAAGCTAGATCTGGATCGCCTCAAATTTCGTATCCCATAAAATCGGTTGGTCAACGTTCTCGGATAGACAATTTTGGGACAGTGATAAAGGTATGTGCTGGGATGATGAAAGATCCAAGGACGCTGTTGGTCGTTTCGTATTGAGTTATTAGCCATGGTGAGGTTTCAGTGTAGTATTACTGTATACGTCAGCTCAGAAGCCACCATAGGGCAACTTTGCTATGAGTTGGCCGGCAGTTACATAGTGGACGAAGGTTTCATCTGTGTAGGTTGGCTGTCCTGTTACAAAACGAATACCTCATCATATTCATGAGAACAACCCATTTATTAAGTGCCGCTTTTCTTTCACGAATTCCAGCCTACCAACATGTCCAGAACCAACAATTACCCACCTGGCTGAGACTTGATGTGTCATGATTAGTCAGGCAACAAGGAGACAGATAAATCGCCCACTCCCATACAAATATTATGGCATCCATAGTAAATTACTTTCTTGTCATTTCTTCTCTCTTCTAAAGCCCAACGACAAGCGATTTTTAAATTCCCTACAGTCACAGTTCAAGGAAGAATTAGTCATGCCTAAAGTATCATCTTTCGATGTCCTATTCATTGACAACTGTCAAAGCAATCCTGGCCCTTTACCGACTCCAAATGACATTGATGGCTCCGAAGTTCTGCTTAAAAAGGGCAACGGCTGTCGCGTTGTACGAGTACAACAAAGATTTGTTATAAAGTTTGGCGTTTGTGTCTATCCAACCGAGGCCTACAATATGCTATATGTAGCAAGATCGACAACAGTCCCAGTTCCTAAAGTTTACGCTATCTACCAAAGCAAGAACAACACAAAGAATAACGATGGGTATGATAGTGAAGAGGAGGCTGACGTTGTTACGTATATTGTTATGGAACATATACCTGGTTCAACGCTTTTAGATTCATGGGGCAGCCTAGACCAGACTTGTAAAACAACAACAGCTAAAACCTTACGAACATACTTCGATCAGCTTCGACGACTACCCCACCCAAACTATTTTGGCAACATTGATGGCGGGTCGTTACTTGATGAAATGTTTTCAGCGACGATGGCTGGGAAAAATATCAAGACATCATGTACAACCGAAGACGAAGTAATCAACTACGTTATTCAGATCTACTCCCAAGAAGGCGGTAGACGGTTGGACTACAAGACACGGTATTACCAACATGTTTTACCGACAGTTCTCCGCGGCAATGGTTCCCCAGTCTTTACACATTGTGACTTTCAGCGGAAGAACGTGATGGTACAGCCTGATGGAGCGTTGGTTTTGATTGACTGGGAATGTGCGTCGTGGTGTCCGACCTATTGGGAATATTCGGCAGCCACATTTGCTAATGGCGGCTGGAGAGATGACTGGCAGGACTATGTGCTGATAGTCTTGGACGAGTACCCGAACCAGTCTCTTTGGTTGTCTAGCATGAGACTGGAAATTTTGTGCTGAGATGCTATCGAACCAAAAACCGGGTTATAGCTGTGGCGAAAGCTCTCTACAAGGTAGTGTAGGTTTAGGACCACACAACGGAGGCCTTGCCTGTTTGTTTATTCCATGGCTACTCTATATAGAGGCGCTAGTTCTGACAAATAAGGGCTTGATTTATGGGATGGAACGTGCAAGTTGGAACTAAGAGTTCAGGTCATTATGTAGATTGTCTGATATTGGTCGTAGGGGGTTGGCGGGGTTCTGGAGAGCCTCGTATCCGGTTGGCTAAAAGGTACTCGGGCAGTCAGCCGTTGTACATTAGCAAGCGGAGGAGATAGCAAGCAGTAAACGTCCGGGACAGGGCATGAGTAAGGACAGTTGACGATTAGGACCATGGTATGTACGGACCGTAGACAGATTCAAACAAATGGTAGATCCTTCGCATATTTTTGAGATTGAAGAACCCTTCATGGTTTGCATACCCAAACGGGCAGGTAAGAACAGGGCACTTCATGGGAGACATTTCTATTACAAAGGCAAGGTTGGCAGGGATCCGTATTGACGTGAGTGACATCTTGTGGAGGTGTCCTGTACTATCATGGCAATATTCAAGTCTGATCTGTCGATACCCGGAGAACCAGGACCCACCCTAAGACGTAAATATGCCGGAGACCTACAATGACACCCCCAAAGCTGCCTGAATCTTCTCCACTGCCTGTTTGTCACCCTCTACCGTATCTTTCAAATCTGCATCAACCCAACCATCAGCCCTACCGCCACCAAAGTCAATAAGCCAGGCGTCGCTACCATCCAATCCAGTATCACCGTTGCTTATGATGATATTGCTCGGCTTGCCGTCTCCCCAGACAAGCCCACGTCGGTGCAGGTTATTGACAGAGTCACAAATCTGCACGGCCCATTTCTTCTTTGTTTCTTGTGAGATCTTTTCGTCTCGGCTTGATTCCATATGCAGAACTTTTGACAGCCGCATGCCGGGTATCCATTGGCGCAGTAAACCTACTACATAACCAGTATCAGGGTGTGTCACAACACCAGCAAGTGGTGGTGTACGAACGTTGATGGGGGTGTTGTCAGTATCTCGTAATTTCAACAAGTACTCCAGTTCTCGACGCAGTGTCGGCATAGAGAGAAGCGCGCCGTCTCCTGTAGCTTTGCATAACATATCTGTGGGAATACCAGGAACGCAGACACGAGTGACTGAACCAAAAGAAGCAATCATTTCAACAACCTGGATGTCTCGGGTGGAGAATGAAGACAGATCATCAAGATGTGAACGTAGGACCTGAGCGCTATCGTCCTCTTCGTCAAAGTAGTTGTCAATGGGTAAGTCATTCGTAAAGATCGCCTCATCGGGTCGGATGGAAGTAATATAAGGGGCTTCAGTCGTACTATCTACTCGATAGGCAAAGTGGTACTCCTTGGGATATAACAAGGCGTGTAGATATGTCTTGTCGTCGCCGGTTGTTCTTTCAACCTTGGCCGGTGCAATTTGACGGAACTGATCTCGTCCAACATCCAGTATGATGTTGCATATCTCGTCCACCAGAATGTCATAACGATCGGGATTGTCACCGTTATCAACCGTAGCTTCATTTATTAAATGGATGAGCTGGCCTTGCAGGGATGGTTGCTGCCTGGAGGTGATCGGTGGGTTGTTTTCGGTCACTGACACGGCAATGTGCTTGTCATTAAATTCCAATATGATGGCAGCGCTGGTATCGTCGCCGCCATGCATACAGACCACTGCAAATTCATCGATTGTATGGATAGTAGTTGTTGGGGGTGTCATTACCGAATGCCATTCTGCTGCGTTGTGGGAGTCTGACATTTTTTGTAGGCGATGCCTTAATTCTTTTCGTTGCCCCGTTACGCCAGCTGTTTAATAATCATCTAAGAATCATACAATTTGTAATTTATTTTGAAATTCCCTAATAATCTGATGTTGTTTTTCAGGGTTCTACTGTTTGGTTCACCATATTCCAATGGTTGAAAGTAGGCGATGACTGATTGCGTAAAAAAATAAGACGTTGGAAGCCTTACGGAGTAGCTACTCGTACGTCGGGATCCACTCATAGGGCTGACATAATATATGTAGTACTAGTAATTTAGCGCAAGACAAGTGGGTCAATTAGTGAATAGGTGATGTGACATCACCTCTGTTTTTCCTCCACATTCTTCTGCAGAAGCAATCAGCTTGCGACATATTGTCATTAAAAGAATTTGTTCTGCAACTTCCACTGCTCGCACTTATTTCTCTTCCAACGAAATCATGTCTTCTAACTTCCGATGCAAATGAGCTTTATCCAACATACCGCAATATCAGTGTGCAGTATGATAATCTAGAGTGTGTCCCATATCTCTTCACCCGCTTCGCTTGGGCTGTGTTGTTTTCGTGCAAGACATTTGTTACTGGAAACTCCAGTCGCCATGTCATCTACGTAGACGATCCAACACTGGAAGCGTGGCCGCATACGACTGGCTGGATAACGAGCAGTCAACTTGATCAGAGATTCAGTGGTAGTGGCGAAGTTGCCTCCAAGCCTCGGATGGAAAAGCGAAGCAGACCATAACCAGATGACGGTGGCGACGCGCAACAAACTGTTGACGATGAGATTTTCCCGGTTTACAAGACCGGATGGCTTACAGCCTCGCAGCTTTGGAAGAGATACGGGGACGACGATAAACGCAGAGATGACAGTCGGAGCGAAAACGAAGACGACAACCGGACCGTAGGAGATGAGTATGAGGATGATGAGGATACAGAGACCTGCAAAGGGAAGGAGCCTCAGTGCACGGGTGATTAGGAAGCACCTGTCGCCACTCTTCGACACCCTGCGTCAAGCCAGAAGACGATAAATTCTGTACGCTCTTCTCTTCAGGCTCTTCTGCCAAAGCTCAACAAAAGACCATCTTTTTTGAGTGGAGATATGCCGTATTCTTCGCGGTCGAGCAAGACTACGAAATCTTCAAGGAATGCACCTAATTGTCGAAGCAACAAAGCGTTTGGCAGGAATCATGCAGTTACCTGGCGTACAAAAAACGTTTGTGGGGTTGAGGATCATGTCAGTTCAAAGGCTTAGTACAAAGCTGTATAGAGTGCAAGGTACGTACCATGACGTATGTCACACTACTCGTACCTGAAATAGGGGCGAATTTAGTCGAGGCTTTGCTTTGATACCCTCTACTTTACAAGACGATATAAGTAGATAGAGGTAGCCACTAGCTTTAGACAGTATGGAATTTATAATCAACAATACGCACTACAGCTTTCAGAAGACGCCCCTTCAGACCTTTGTCAGTTTCTATTCCTTGCTCGCAAGGCGTTCATGGAGCACGGCACAGGAGGGGAGAATATTGATGAATCAATCAGTCCCCCCTGTATGGTAGGTAGTTCCGCACTCGATAGCTAAGGGAGTGAAGCGTAACTATGATTAGTGTTTATAGCCACTCCATGACTTTAATGATGTTGATGTTTTGTCGCCTCCCACTGATCCGTGCCGCACAATGTGCCATACAAGCCCAATCGTATGAGAAGAATTCTCAAACAGCGATACATTTCCACGACTCATAAGGCCCACTTCAGCCGCACGCACATAAATTCGAGCGTAACCTCCCCTCGACTTTACTCTTGCTTCTCTCCTTTCTTTCTTTTTTTCATTCCTTTTTCCCCAGCAACCGTCATGACCATCACCTATACCCCCCTCGACGTGGGCGCAAGGAGATCCGCATCCTCGAGCTGATGCCCGCCGACGACGAGGCAGACCCCCTCATCTGCCGTCTGCGCGTCGCCTCACTCCTCGAAAGACCTCGATTACCTTGCGCTCTTGGGCTCTCCTACGTTTGGGGTGACGAGAGCGACCGCCGCCCAATCACTGTTGATAACGTCACCGCCACCATCACCGCCAACCTCGCCGACGCCCTGCGCGCCTTCCGCGCTCACCACAGGCCGCTAAAGGGCGAAAGGGGGGGTGTCCGCATGTTCTGGGCTGACGCACTCTGCATCAACCAGATCGACGTGCCCGAGAAGAACACGCAGGTGCCACTGACGGCCGACATCTACTCGCGATCCCGCAATGTGCTGATCTGTCTCGGCACCGCGGGTGTCTGCACACGTGCGTTTTTCACTCTTCTGGCAAGCAACCGCCTCATCATCAGCGACCCCCGCTCTAGCCTGGATAGCCGTACCCTGCGCAGCCTGCTGTACGCAGACGACCCTGCTGAGTCCGTCATCGAGGTTCTCGATGTCTTCCATGGTTTGCTAGAGATTGCTGCACGGCCCTATTGGCAGCGCATGTGGACCTTCCAGGAGGTGCTGCTCGCCGGGAGCCCCCCGGTCTGCTACTACGGCCACGGCCAGACCGTGTTCCTGGAAGCCGAATTTCTGCGGTGGCTCGCCATGTACTTTTTCGAGAAAATGGACCGCAAATTCATCGACTTGTTCAGCGATAACAACCGCCCGCTACGGGATGCCCTCAAACGGGCGCGGCTGGAGGCGGCCGCCGGCTCGGTGCCGTTCGCCACGGCAATGCAGCGCTGGCGGCCCATCCAAGAGGCGGCTGCCACGGCCGGTGTTCCATATGACCCCGAGGAGTTTCCTGTTAATATGCCCCGGCACAGTAAAGACAACGACGGCGACGGCAGCACCCCTCTAGAAGCTGGCCTGTGTATCAATACAGACAGCAGCTTCCTCTCCCTCGTGCATCTGCTTGCGCACCCAGAGCTGTCCGGGCCGTTCCGACTGCAGAAGCGCATCCCCATTGAGGTCTTGCTCCTCATTACGCGGAACCGCCGGTGCACAAACCCGCGCGATCGTGTTTACGGCTTGATGGGGTTGAGCCCAGTTCCACTGATGACGTCACCGACGCCAGACTATGCGCTGCCCATGACCGAGGTCTTGAGCGACATGTGGCGTGCCTTGCTTCTCCACCGGTCGCAGGCAGTGGACGGCGGCATCTACGACGACGATATATCTGCTAACGAGGCGAGCGACTTTGCTGGCTTCCAGCTCTGGAAAGCCTTTCCCCTCTACCGAGACTTTCTCACCACCGACATCCGTCCATCCTGGCTACCAGATGTCGACCGTGTCATCCGCAATAGGCTCTCTATGGTCGCGAAAAGTAAACATCTGCTTCCGCCACTGCCTGAACTGATACCACCCCCGCCCCTGGTCGTGGAGGACGGCCGCATGCACATTTGGGGCCGTTGTGTCGGCCCCTGCCACGTCCTGCTTATCCTTCCCGCCAATGTCGACATCAAGGCCCAGGCCGATGCCCTCCAGCCCGTCATTGAGGAGACGCAAAAGTGGCACAGAAGACATGACTCTCGACAGCGCCGGAAACGGCGTTCTTTGTCACGTCTTGACTATGGGGAGATCGAGTTTTTTGATCATATGCAGGATATTCTTCGGCATTGTACGTCTCGGATTTTCTTTTGTGTGCTTGCTTTCTACTTTTTCTTCTGGGCGTCACATACTGATGAATGCTCTGCAGATCTCGATAGTGGCACGTACCCCGTCTCCCCCAAGGATGCCGACATCTCCCTCGGCACTACCTATATAACGGATGCCGGCTTCTGCGGCTTAGGTCCTGACGGTATGCGGGATGGCGACCTAGCCATTGTCGAGCCCACCTCGCGCCTTATCGTCTTTCTCACCCCCAATATATCTCGCCGTCAGGACGTCACATGGTGCAAGTCTAGTGCCCGCACGCCGTGCTACCGTATGGTTGGCGTGGGTGCCGTCTACGGGCTCACCATGGGCAACCATGTGCACGGGGACCGCCTGGAGTGGGTGGCCAAGCAGCCGCTGGAAAAGTTTGTCGTTATCTGACTGGTGTGGTGATAGACGGGATGCTACCACATCGTGGGTGACTTTACAATGCCAAGGACAAGATTTTATCTCTCTGGATTCAAGAACATGGGATACTATGCCATGAGAAATTATCAGATACCACAGGACCAACTAACAATAATGAACCGTTTCTCAAACAGCCTAACAACACATGTACCTACTTCTCACGGCGTGATTTAAGGACGAACAGAGAAAAGCCAACATGTGATTGTGTGAGACGGCATTCCCCTTTCAAATTGCCACACCTTGCAAGGCCCTCTCAACTCCATCTTTTATCGACGCCGTGACATCGCAAAACGCAAAAATATTCCGTCTCAGCCTGGCATTTCTTTGACAGAATATTTTCAAGACTCCTGTTTTTTCTAGCCGGATGGAGGCATCACGACACCATTATGGATTGGGAAGTAGTGGGCTGGTATCCAGACTACTGGGAGTACGCGATGGCTCATGTATTTTGTGGTGGCTAGAAGACAAATTTTCATGAATGTCTCGCACAAGCCTTGGATCCCTACCCCAACGAGTTTCCCTGGATAACAATGCTTTGGCAGGAGCTGTGGAATTAGCATTTTTACGGAACGAAGCTACTAAAGTAGACTGATGCTACAGTTTTTTGTGCTATCTTTGTTAAGCTACCATCTATACCAATTAACTGGGCCTACTAAAAAATCATCTATTGCGTCATCTTGTCATTTTCACAATGTTATATTACGCAGTATATGTCCTGGAGTACCTTGTGTCCCCTCGTTACTGTTGTGTGACGGACGCGTTACGGGAGGATATACAACAATGTCGAATCTAGTCTAACCTTCGTGTACTTGCACTAAAGAAAGGGAATAAAGCATTGCTACAAGCTGTCCATCTAAAAAGTACGTTAGTAAGGTGCGTGGGGATTTCAAGCACAACAATACATAGTAATGACCGGGAGATGGCCAAGCTGAAGCTTATTGTTACGCTGCAACCTTGGAGCTGCAGGAACTGCAGGAGCTGAGGGCGAATGTTATATCCAAACGCAGACGGTCAGGCTCGATTTAGCTGTAATATGTGGACCATACTGCATAGACTAGGATGCATAGCAACGGCGCAACGGTGTTGACTGTACCAGACGGAGTTCCTCGGCGGTCATCCTCGCTGTCATGGACTGCTGATGGCGGAGGCACCGAATACGATGCCAAGTTCAAGGTTAAAAATGGAAACTTATTCTACGTAGTAGAGGCGTGAAATAGGGTTGAGGTACAAAGAATAAAGAATTAAGGTTGTTCCTTTATCGGAATGCGAGCTAGATACGGTTTTACGGATAAAGGATTCTAAACTAAATGATGGAGTACGGAGTACATGGCTACATTTCTCGTCTGCTGACGCTGCCCAAGCAACTCTACGTCATAATGATGACATTCAGCGCAGCTAAACTATCAATTCGGCTATTTGTCGTGGGCGATTACAACGTTGAGCACACTCTATTTTTGTTTTTCTTGTCACTTTTTTTCTTCTCCACTCTCTTTCGATTCACTACCGAACTGTGAGAATTTCTTCATCAGAACGTCTGGCCTTCTTGCACCGTCTCCCTTGACTACTTGCAGCTTTATGGAGTACCAGGACAAATCAGAGGCCAAGCTTGCCCAACCCTTTGTTTTGGTGTCCACAGTTGCTGCTTCTGTTGCCAGGCGCAAGGGCACGCTGCCTGGCAAGGAGGCTAGCATGCGGAGCAATTACCGACCCTTGTGTTTGTTTCATTCAGCTGCCTCAGTGGGCAGGCCATTACATTCTATAATCGAACTACTCGTACGTAGGACTGTACTATGTACATGGTACACTGGAGGTCCCTTGCTCGGCATTTCCTGGCGCGTGAACATGGCCCACTAGAAGCTTGCTAAGCTTCCAGCCAGTGTTAAAGAAACAGGAAGCCGAGCAAGCTTGGTAAAACTAAAAATAACACAGACCATACTATGTACGAACCCAACGGAAAAGTACCTATACGAGCCGGAGAGATGCATGTGACATACGGAATAAATGACGGCCGTCTCGTATGGAATACCATCATCTTCGGGTACGAGTACGGAGTGAGGAGGTAGGGCTGGGCAGTGTTTAAGGCGTCGCTGACACTGATCGAGTAACCTGCGGCTGAACGGGTCTGGGAGGTGTTGATTTTCATTGTTTTAATTTGGCTGAGATTTTCAGGTACAACGAGGTCCAGAAACAACTCCACCGTGCGAATACTCGAGGGGGTTTTTTCTCATAAGTACCCCAAAGTAGAAACGGACTACCTGCAGTACTGTGGAGATACAAGAGAAAATACGAGCATCCCGTCCGGCGCACTGTCCTGGCGGAGATGCCCGAAACTAGGCGAGCGCAGTGGCAGGGAGAAAATGACCTGTGGCTACATGAGCCATGAGACCTGTGGCTGTGTCACAGAACCCAGGCGAATGGTTGCCGGGCTTCCCTGACTAGACCCTTAACCAGCTTGTTCAGAAACGGAAATTGCAGAACCATCTCAGCTGTGTCATTTCATCCTATTTTTGTGTCCCTTTCCACGCTACGTCTGCCAATACGAGCGATCCTCGCTCAGACCCCGGCTTTTTACGAAATGCACGCAAGCCTAGTGCAGACTTTCCTGGTCTTGGGACCCACGTCCAACTACTCTCTTACACCGTATTTGCATGCTGTTTTCGTGTTAGCCGCGGCTCTTCTTTTTCGGATTCTTTCTTTTTTTGTTTTCTTTTTTGTCTTCTTTATTTCTTCTGTGATTCGTTTCTTTTCTTTTCCTGTTTGGGGGTTTATTATACCTATTATTTTATAGAATTGATAATAATTTTTCATAACTTACAACTGCATCCGCCAAGAGCCGGCTTATATAAAGTCATGTTCCCATGATCACAGTCCAAGTTCTTTTCAGTAGAAGCTGCAGAGCCCATTCCACACCATCCGAACCATGAAGGCATTCACTTCCACAACTGGCATTCTTTGCACCCTGGCCGCTGTGGCCTCGGCTGCCCCCATTGACGACTGCCTGGCTAGTGCATCGGTCACTGTCGATGCCAGCGGCGGCACTGGCTGGAATGAGGACGTTGCCCCGTTCAATCTACGCGTTCCCGTCCAGCCAGTGGCCATTGTGGCCCCCAGCTCTGTCGCCGATATCCAGGCGGCCGTGTCCTGTGCGGCCAAGCTCGGCATCAAGGTCAATGCCAAAGGCGGCGGCCACAGTTACGGCTCCTACGGCCTCGGTGGCGAGAATGGCCATCTCGTCATTGAGATGGATCGCTGGGACAACGTAACTGTCGACCCCGCCACCAACATTGCCACCGTCCAGGCCGGCGCCCGGCTAGGCCACGTCTTCACAGAGCTCCTCAACCAGGGCAACCGCGCCATTAGCCACGGAACATGTCCAGCGTACGTCTCAATTTGCCGTGTTAAACAAAACAAACAAAGCACAATTGTCTAACAAGAACAGTGTCGGTGTCGGTGGTCACGCCCTTCATGGCGGCTTCGGATACAGCTCCTTCACTCATGGCCTGGCCCTGGACTGGATCGTCGGTGCCGACGTTGTCCTGGCAGATGGTTCTCTGGTCAAGTGCTCGGCCACGGAGAACACTGACCTCTTCTGGGCTCTTCGTGGTGGCGGCTCCTCCTTTGGTGTTGTGACCACGTTTTACTTCAACACGTTTTCTGCGCCTCCAGTCACCACCGTCTTCCAGGCCACCATTCCATGGAATGCCAGCTCGTGCTCGGCGGGCTGGAAGACCCTACAGGACTGGATGGTCTCGGGTGGCCAGCCCAAGGAAATGAACATGCGTCTGTTTGCCATGCAATCCTTCACGCAGCTTCACGGCTTGTACCACGGCGACAAGGCCTCCCTGCAGGCAGCCATCCAGCCCCTTCTCGACCAGCTTGGCACGGAGCTCTTCTTGATTGAAGAGAAGAACTGGTACGATGGCTTTGTTGCCTACGACGACAGCAACACTGTCGATATTGTTCACCCCTACACTGTGGTATGTTTTCAATGTTTCCTGTGCTGTTCTCTTGCTGTTCTCTTGCACTTGCTAATTTATCCCTAGCACGACACCTTTTATGCCAACTCGCTCATCTCCAAGGCCATGCCCCCGGCCGCATTGGACAGCGCCTGCAGCTACTGGTTTAATGAGGGTGTGGCCAACAGCCGCCCCTGGTTCCTCATCATTGACATGTTTGGTGGCCCCAACAGCTACATCACCAACGTCCCCGCATCCGAGACCTCGTTTGCTCACCGCGATAAGCTCTACCTCTTCAACTTTTACGACCGCCTGCCGCAAGACACTACGACATATCCTGAAGACGGGTATGCGTTTGTCAACGGCTGGACAAAGGCCTTCTCCAAGGACATGAGCACGTGCGAATATGGCATGTATGCCAATTACGTCGACCCCCTCATGAACCGGACGTATGCCCTAGAAATGTATTACCAGGACAACCTGGCGCGGCTGCGGCAGATCAAGGCCTCTGTGGATCCTAGCCAGGTGTTTGATTATCCCCAGGCCATTATCCCCTAAAGCTGAAAACACAACACGCATTTAAGCATACATTCTGTTTTATATCTTAATTCCCACTAGAGTATATTCGTTTAACGTTCATAATTCATTCTGTCCATAACGCTGCCACTTTGCCTTGTTTCCAAACCCTTGATGAGACCTTTGTGTGGTAACGATGGCTACCTACGATGGCTACCCACTAGTATTTTCCTTACCTTTTCCTTTATTCAAGGTAGGTTTGGCCGGGTCCTTGAATCGTAGTATCAAGACCTGGCCACGGTCGCCGCCTGCAACAAGCATGCAGTCCTGCACACGCCAAGCATAGGGCTCGGACGATACTTGAAAGTCGTCGGGCAAGTCAATGCTATGATCATTCCACCGGATGGACGAACCGTGTATGCCACTACACGGTAAAGACCACATTCCATCCTCGCCAGCGTCGCTATCCGAGTCATCATCGCTATCCGAGTCATTGTCGCTGTCGGAGTCATCGTCGGCTTCATCAGGACCATGACGTGCCATCTTGACCTCCTTCTCAAAGTCTACACTGATTGAACCATGCTCGGTGAATATGACGCTTGGATACAATGGATCAAAGCGCATTTCCTGAATGTGATTTCGTCATTGTCCCACCGTTTCTTAATAGTCTTGTATTGGACTTTGTCGTTGTCGCCGTAGCCGCCATTATCATTGTTGTTAAAGATCTAGGCCGCTATCTGCCTATCCCTGCTGACTGAAACTACCTAACTACTGCCGTCCATGAATGTAAGGCCACGGATGTGAGACACTTTGCCTCCGCCTTCGAAAGTAGGCAAATTATTATTGCTGGCACCGTCCAGATCCCATATCGTGATGTGATCGTCGTTTCCTCCAGCCACCAAGTACTTTCCATCAGGAGAAAATGCTACGCTGTAGAGGTATGTTCCTCGACCAGAACTGAACTGCTGGCTTGGCTCGACTTGAGTAGAGGATGCATCCCCGTCACGACCATCGGCGCCAGTTCTGACTGTGGAGACATCAACGATGAAGACATCGCCGGAATCACACACTGTGGCCACGCGCATTCCAGCTGAGTCGAAGCAGGCGTCACGCACCCAGTCCGAATGCTCGTAATAAATTCGCGGAGTCAAGAGGTGAGTCGTGGAGGAGGGCGAGGATGAGATATTGGCCACATTCCAAACGAAGACCAAGCCATTAAGCGAACTCGTTACGAGAAGGGCGCTATCGAGTGAGAAGGCCATCGCAAGGACCTCTGCCGTACGATCGTACCTCTTTGCCACGGCTAGCTGTACACCCGATTTTCCTTACCAGAGACACACCGTACCATCGTACGCAGCTGACGCTACCAAGTTGCTATCAGAGGATATGGCCACACAACAGACACCTGCTTTGTGGCCTCGCATGGGAGTCGGGCCTGGGGTCTGGCCGGTATCAGCGTCGACAGTGGAATCTGCAATTCCCCCCCCCCCCCCCCCCCCTGCTCTGCATCGTCAGCTACCGTATTGCTTAAGTCCCAAATACAGACATCTCCATCCGAGTCTGCAGAGGCCAAAAGCGAAGACGTGATGGGGGAAAACGATAGAGAAAAAATGGCGAGCCTGTTCCATTGTAGAATTTGAAGTGGTCGTTCTTTATCAACCCATTTTCCGGGTGCTTTGTTTTTCCAGATAGCAATGACGCCGCCAGAGGCCGTAGCGATGTACAGTCTATCAAGTGAAAATGACACCGCTCTAATATAGTTGTCGTGGTATGCTAGAACAGCTACCGTTTTTCGGGCGTGAAAGTCCCAGACACGGGCAGTAGAGTTGTAGGATCCCGACACAAGGTATTTGTAATGAGTCGAAAAGGCCAGACTTGTTATGTCACCTGTGTGTCAGTCATCCGTGATGCTAAGAATATTGTCCTGGGACTCTTCGCCGCTGCCTGTCTGGGACGTTGCAATACCTTCCATACTGGCTTCCACTCCCCGCTGCTTATCGTCCCCCTGGTCTCGTATTTGAAGGTTCTCTCCAGCATCACTTCCTTCCACATCATGTTTCGTTTCGTTAGCAGACTCTTCTCTCAGGTCTTTCTTTACCGTAGATGTAAGTGTGGGAAGGTCATGTCGAGTTGCTTTGGTATCCCAAAAAACAATTCTAGTGCCCTCTGCCGAGGCTATAGCATTACCGTCTGGAGTAAATTTGATACTTGCTGTTGGGGTTTTGCTATATTGGACTGGCGGGCCAGTCTTTCCATGCTCAGATAATTCCAACACGAATAGTCCACCGTTAGTGGCGACAGCCAATCGATCCACGTCCGGTGACACTGCAATATCATTTATGCTATTCGGTATAGTCAAGGAAAATACGACCTTTCCTGATCTTGCATTCTGTGCTTTGATGTCCTTTCGATTATGTGATAAGACGAGTGCCCTGCTATTCGGGGTCGCCGGTGTTCTACCAGCCATGACAACTCCTCTGGCATACAATGGTTCATCAAATATATCAGAACACATCTGCAAGCAGCTCGTCTGAACGTCCCAGACGCGTATAAAAGAATAATCAGAGGCTGAGATAATCGTCTTACCGTCCAGAGAGAAACAGCAGTCACGGACCCAGTCGCCGTGGTGAAGAATTTGCAGATAACCAGTCGACTCATCCAGGGAATGCATAACTGAGATAGTATCAAGCCAAGGGTAGTAATTCAATACCAGAATATTCCGAAGGTAGCGAAGGTCTGTCGTGAAGAGTACATGGCTGCAACTTGCTGATGGCCTTGTTGTATGCATTTGATTCCGACAAGCTGTCCCGGGCTAAAAAGACAGTGAACCTCTGCAATAATCTAATGGCATCCTGGAGGACTTGTAGGCTGGCTTCTGCACTTGTCTTAAGATGGGGACCTTCTACGAGGGTCGTCACCTTAGACTCGGCATTGGCAACTCTGGTTATTATCACAGAAGAGAGCTGGCGCATCATGCCTAGGGCACCCAAAAGAGCGCTCTTGTGCCTTAGAAGGTGAAGCCACTCAATATAGTGAAAACTCCATAGATGAATAGCTTCAGAAATATCACTTGCCCCTGAATCTGATAGATGTCTGATCCACATAACTAGGGTGTAGTCATCCGCATCGCTGATATCAAATCCACCTTGGTCATCGTTGCGTAGGGAGGTACCCTGACATGTGCATGGAACTTTATTTAGAAGTAGATTCAAGCATCGGCTGGCTATTCTTAAATGCACATTCACTCCCTTCTGGTTGCCGTTGGAGCGGATAAAGTCACGAGCCGAAATGTGCTTGAAGTGCACTACATCGTCGTCCGAAATTGCGAGAAATGTCGACAAAAACGTGGGCACCAAGACCGTGACGTCCACCAGGGTACGTACAGGACAACCATTTTGGACCGGCAAGAGAAAACGAGCTGACAATAAATTTCTCCATCGCTTTATGGGGCAGAGCCATGTAAGTGCTTTAATAGCTGTCCAGTTGTAATTAGGACTAGTACCAACAAAACAAGTTGATGATCTTTGCTTCGATATGTCACACTTCAACTCGTCTGCCTATCAGGCATCGGATTTTATCGACTCTCTTATCTTCCAGGACACGAGTGAGAATCGGCAGATGCACCGATACGAACATACACTGAAATATGTTGAGTTCCCACCACTAGACCTGGTGGCCGAACACAGAGAAGTGTACATGGAGAGCACCAACTTCAAGACAGATCATAAGGAGGTGTTCCGCATCCTGGACTGGCTGGCTAAAAAGGGTGTCACCAAAATCATCACCCTGATTGTCCCCGATCGTCTAGTAAACCCTCACGATGAATGGACGATGGCCTGGTATGTCCGCTACTTCAAGGTCGAGGTATTAGACTGGCGAGTGCTCGATTTGTCGATATGTTCCCTTAGGGGACGGCCGACTACGACTTCATCTGGCCCTACCAGTAGCCTTTTAGACCGGGAACCCCATGAAAACTACCGGACCGAGCCAGAGACTCTTCGACAGTTGATTCTCTACTCAAGCGGGAAGTGGTCTACCATCCACCACTGGTTCGATAAAACAGAGGACATCCCGTCACTTGCTCATATTAGCCGCAGGTTCTGTATGAATATGGAAATGATAAAATGACTAATTATTTAGATTCGGAAATTTCAGATCAATGTCGTTCGAGTTGAGTGTTGACCCAGGAATACTTTCTTTTCCCCAGTCTGTTTCGGAAGTATCATTTATTCTTCAACTAGCTAACCGGCTACTCGTCATGGATAGGAGACGTGCACGGCATACCAAGCCAACAAGCTACTCAAGGAAATCAAGACATTACAAAATCGTCTAGAGAAAACATGCGTACCTTTTGAACCCGCCGAAGTGGTGTGGTATCCAACCCAAATGCTGAGCGACCTATCCAAAATGTCCGTCGACCAAATTCTCTTTAAAGAATAAGAAATTGAAATAGAAATCGTAGTACTAATATGTTACTAGTGCTGAGCGGCTATCGCCTGATCTTGCAAAGTGGCTAAACAAACTAGTCGAGTATGTCAACACAGACGGCATCAAACACAAACCCACCAAAGTAGCCATCCTAGACAATGGTGTTTTAAGCATCTCACCCATGGCGTCTGGGCAGTTCTCGCAGGGTGAACGAGTCATCAGAGGAAAACAGGATCAGGGTCAGGGTCAAGGTCAAGGTAAGGGAAGTGCAGAGACCGTCAACCCCGGTTACAGCAATTATACCAACGGCACTCCATCGGTGCCAGCAGTGTCAGCACCTAGAGAAAACAGTGCCCAAGATAGTGATAAGAGGCTCTGGTCGCGCATCAAGATGGGGCACTCCTTTGTGGAGAGCAACTACAAATACTATCCATGGCAGTTCCCCTCAGATCCTCATGGCACGCAAATGGCGAATCTCATCTGTGCCATTGATCCACTGTGTGAGATTTATGTGGCGCGTGTAGCTGAGGACGACTTTGGCATCAAGCACGAGCAAGTAGTTAAGGTATGGACTTTTTATGGTTCGAATGAATGTACAGGGCGACTGAAACGCAACTAGGCTATTGACTGGGCAGTCGCCGAGGGCGTCGACATTATTTCCATGAGCTTTGCCCTCAGCGGCCATAATAAGGTTCTGGAAGAATCGGTGATGGCTGCCGCTAATAAGGACATGATTATGACTTGTAGCACACACGACCAAGGCTCCAGAAGCACAAAAGCCTACCCGTGCGACTACAGACGAGCAGAACTACCCTCTCTACTGGTACTAGCTACTTCCGACAAGTATGGCAAACTCCTGCGTGAAGTGGGCAAAAACGAATACGACTACCGACTGCACGGGGAAAATGTGCCGGCTGGAGCTGTCCCCTTTGTAAACTCTACCAAACAGTGTGTTTTATCTTTTATACAAAAGAAAAATAAGGGGGATAAATGGAAAAGGGGCACAGATGAAAACTCATATGCTAACCAGTAAAAAAGCATCACGGGCAGCTCTGCAGCCACAGCTCTCGCAGCTGGCCTCTGTTTACTCATCCTCACCTGCGACCGCCTGGTCTATCAGAATAAGAATCACACTGGCAACACAGCTGTAGACACTAGTAAATTAGAAATGGAGACTGGCGGTGAGAAGAGCATTGACGTTGTCAAAAAGCACATTGATAAAATGCTCTCAATTGAGGACTCCAAGACTATCGATCTAGAGAGGTTTGGGGGGATCTCACTAGGACATATTGGTCAAAGGACGAGAGGCTCTGGCGTGCCCTCTGTCCATGAGGTCCTCAAAAGATTTTCGGGAGCTGTCTCTTGAGGCATGTCAGTGGCATGGGTCTAGTATGATGACTTACTTCATCAATCAATCGCCTTTATAGCTAGGGATTCCATAGGGACTGTAATGTAAGTCGATGTAACACATTAGAAGATAGACAGAACAGGTGCACATGGTGCATGGTTGTAATGTCATTACCATAAAGTTCGCTACGCTAGTTAAGGACTAAATCTAAATATGCGAAGCCCGTTCCCGTTTAAAGACCCAATTTGCCGTCGAGTGAGTAGAGTGGTAGACATTAATAAGGTAACTCGGCTCAAGCATCATACAGTCACATAACGAAGAATGTAGTCAGGACCTCCTTTGCAATCATGTCAGATAATTAGAATCTGGGTATCCTATGCTCACCAAAGAAGCTTAAATGTCTATCCTTATCACCCAGATAATATTTGACTAAGCCGACGGAAAACTAAACTCGGGGATAGTATCCGATCTCATAATTTGAAGAGCAATTACGTATACGCTACCTGTACCCACTAGTATAGATAAGACTGTTCGAACAGCCGTTATAGAACTGACATGACCTTATATTGAGCTTGATCTTTTACTATTTCCCTTCCTGATCATACAATCTATATTCTCAAAAATGGCACAACCACCCCCTCCCGCCTATGATCCTATTCCCGTCAACAAAGGCCTTTATGAGGCCATTGCCAAGACTGCCGACGTCGAGGGTGGACGGAAGAAGGTAGATTCCTTCATTGTGCCCATCCGGAGCGCCAAGGCGTGGGTAGTCAAAGCCGGGCAGGTCTGCCGTATTCTCACACCAGAGGGCCCGCAAGTCGGTGACCTCAACGTCTGGAACTTGCACAATCCACGGGAGCGATTTTGGGCTGCAAGAACACGGCAACTGCAGCAGAGCCATGTCAAGGTCCACGACCGACTATGGAGCTGCTTGCCCTACCTACGGCCCATGGTTACTGTTACTGCGGTACGGGTTGACAGTCCGATCTCCGTCCAAATATCTGTGTCTGACTTGGGGGTGTGACTTGACAGGACTCACTCGCTGACTACGGCGTCGACGAGGTTGGTGGCCGCGTCCATGACCTGCTTGGCACGAGATGTGACCCGTATGTCAATCAAATGATCAGTGGCACTTCGTTCGACTTCCAGTGCCACTCTAATCTCACGCGGGCGGCCATGTCTGCCGGCCTGAACGAGTCGGATGTTCATGATGTTCTCAACGTCTTCCAAGCCACCGGTCTGGATAAGCAGGGCCGGTACTTCATGTAAGCGCGTACTGGCACGGGTATGAAGGACAGCAGACTAAACTAAAATCATACAGGGAGCCATGCCCGGCAAAGGCAGGAGACTACTGGGAGTTCTTCGCCGAGATTGATGTCCTCTGCGCCCTGTCGGCGTGTCCTGGTGGCGACCTGTCGAAATGGGGTTGGGGCGAGGGCAGTGAGAGCACGGACACGGATATGCTCTCGTGCTGTCGTCCGCTTGCGGTGGAAGTCTATGACCTGGCAGAGAAGGATGCTGTGCTCAAGGGATGGTCCAGCCCGGGCTGTGCTGCCTACAAGGGCTTCCACGGCTTGAAACAGCCCGTTTTTGGATCTCAGACATGATGAACTATTTGGAACTTCTACCGCTACGTGTTACTTTTAAAATTCCAGTCGACAGAAATGTGATTTTCAATCACCATGTCATCCTGTGAAAACGTCATGTATTCAATTTCAACCGTTGCTTGTCAAGGCCCAGAAGGTAAGAAAGCACCCGCCGCTTTATCACCAGCCTGCTTCTTTCTGTAGGATGGGTACTTGTCCATCATCATCTTGAAGAGTTTCAAGTCCTCCACGGCATCCGTCGCAGTCGTCTTTATATTCTTGCCATGTGCAACACATTCGTAGAGCTCCCGCAGCTCTGCCGTGTAAGCGTCTTCGTACGATGTCTGTAGCGATCTGTGGCATTTTTCTTCATGCTCGTTGAGCTCATCAATCTCGACCGTGATTCCAAGTCCCTTGACAAACGGCGTGTCGTAACAGATCCGGACCGTCTTGTTCTCGCCAAAGACGGCAACTTCTGAATCAAACCGGGGGACATTGTCGATGCCAGTCTCATACAAGGCCGTAAAGCGATCACAGGACCCCGTACGGTTCCGGTAGTCAAACATGGTCGTGTACCACCGGCCATTGTCGGTAGAGGCAAGCACCTCCTCTGGCAGGCCACCTAGGACTTCACGCATTAGGCTCAAGCCATGGCTGCCTAGGTTGGCAACGAGGCAGCAGTACTCCATCTGCGCTGCACTGAGGTCGGCATACGGCGTGCCCCATGCCTCTTCAAGCAGCACTGACAGCCGCGATGCTCTGTCTATTCCGGCTTCGGCGGGGATGTCGTCGAAATATTTCCGAGGCTCCGTGCCAGACTGGCCAATGAAGTAGGCATTAGGGCCGATGATATCGCGCACCCGTGCATACTTGATGCTTTGGATGGATGCGATTTCTCGTTTGAAGGCCTGGAGGCTTGGTGCGTACCGACGCATGTAGCCTACAAAGACGCGGGCACCGTTCGGGGCCATCTTCTCAGCCTGGAGGATCTTATCCGCCGCTTGTAGACTCAGTGAAATGGGCTTTTCGACGAGGACGTGTTTTCCAGCTTGCAAGGCAGCGATGGCGTACGTTGCATGGAACTCGTCCGACGTCAGGACAAAGATGACGTCAATAGCAGGGTTATCAAACACGTCGGCAGGGTTGGTTGTTGCGCGTGGGATCCCAAACTTGGCCGCGCAGTGGTCGGCTGTTTTCTTGGAAACATCACAAATCACTGCCACCTTGAACAAGTCTGATAGAAGGACCAGAGTGGGAATATGAACAATTTGCGCCACATCACCTCCGCCGATGATACCAACTTGAAGAGTTTTCGTCATGGTTAGTAGTGGACCGGTTTATGTGTAAGAGTATCTGCGGATATTCCCAACAACAGTGAAGGACAGGCCGGCGTGATTCGAGATATAAGTATGCCATGGGAGCTACTAGTTCACCCAATCGTCGTAGGAGCGGAAAATGCTCGAAGCCAGACGACCCCTCCCGTCTGCCGTTAACCGTCTTGGGACATCATCTCCAAGAAGGATGCCCCGATATGGGGAACGGGTAACGGGGGCATTAGGAGGAGTCCTATTCGTCCTAATAGTCATATGGGATTTTCAAATGCACGTCACTCAGTTTTGGAAAGGCCGACAGTCCGGTGATGAGGGTGCTCAAGCTATTTTGGTTGATTTCCCCTCACTCACCAGACCCTTTTTCAGAATTTGTGACGGGTAGAGCATCGACACCCGGAAAATGTTCTCCAGTCAAGAATTCAACCATCTTTGTTCATGCTAACGGTTGCCATATTCCTACACCCGTAATGTTGGGAATGTACTTTGCATACTCTCTTCTTTCAAAAACCGCCCGGGGAGTGAATTAAGCTTCTTCTAGTTGCGCAGTTTCTCTTTATTTGCAGTCATATATGAACAAGCCTCCGACCGCACTTAGTCTCGGCTTGTAAAAGGCGGACTTCTGTAAAGAGAAAATGCCGACAACATCAATTATTTCCACATTAGTCTAATGCCGACAGCACGAGACATTCTTGGAACTCCGAAAGAGGGGGGCGCAGTTGCCCAATCTAGTAATAGTACTTCGCCCTGAAATATATGAAAGACTCTGGAGTCATTCATTCCTGTCATGCCTTTTCAGTCGAATTTATATTACAATTGTCTATTTGAATGGATGCCATTGGCCTCTGATTAAAATTCCTGCCACAGTCCTTTACACTATTTTTATACATCGTCTGCAGCATGCTTAGATCCCTAGTCCGCGGCCGAGTGGCCCCGTCCATGGGCCACATTCGAGCCATGACGACCAATACAGCACAAAACAACAAGAAGGAGGGCGACATTTCAAACGCGTTTGCCTCTCTCTCTGGCCTGGTTTATAAGCCTCTTCCCGATCGTTTCCGCGAGATCAAACTACAACTAGTCGCAGGGAATGAAGACAATGTCATTGCCGGCTGGAATCGTCTCCTCAAAGTCCTCCATGACGAGAATCAGACGATCATCAGTCGAGGCTCCAGCATCATTCCCGAGATCCAATTCAGTAATCTTCACCAAGACCTGGCGAGCAAACGGTCTGAGATCATGAAGCGAGGTGCTGCCGTCATTCGTGGAGTCATTGATGAAGATGAAGCTCGATCCTACAAGTTTGAGATTGAGGAGTATGTTCGACAGAATCCGCAGACCAAAGGTGAGCATGTTTTGTACGCAGCTTCCATCTCCCTTCTCGCTGCATAGTTTCCTGTCCAGTTCTTGTCTCATACGACAAAGGTTTCCCTCCTGAAAATCCGCAAGTCTTGGAGCTCTACTGGTCAGCCCCACAGGTCCGGGCACGGAATCATCCCAACCTCTTGGAAACACAAACCCAGCTCATGTCATCCCTATGGCACGTGGCTGACCCAACTGTTGCCATATCCATACAGACGCCCCTGGGCTATGCCGACAGGCTCCGCATCCGTCAACCTGGAGATGCCCAATTTGCCCTGGGGCCGCACCAAGACGGCGGCAGTGTTGAGAGGTGGGAGCAGCGGGGATATGGCCTTGGCGGCGTCTATGATGAGATATTCCGCGGTACATGGGAAAGATATGACCCATATGAAGCCGGCGGCCGCACAGCCGCCGTGATTGATCTGTACAACGGACTCGGTTCCTGCAGCATGTTCCGTATGTTTCAGGGCTGGCTGGCCATGAGCACTTCCGGTCCAGGCCAGGGAACGTTGCAGGTGTTTCCACTGATCAAGGAGGGCACCGCATATACGCTTCTGCGGCCCTTCTTCCGCCCCGTAAAGGCAGTCCAGGACACGGAGACCATGGAAGAATTCCTCGCTCCCGAGAACTGGGTATTCACTGCGGGCGAGGATATGAACAGTGACCTGCAGGGTGCCACGCCCGGCCACGGCCAGGAATTCCCACAGGGCATGCACCCTCACCTGGAGCTGGACATGACCATGACACATATTCCCCAGGTCCGACCTGGTGATTTTGTCGTGTGGCACTGTGACGGTATGTTTTCAACTGGATAGAAATGTTCCCATTTTACGGCTACAGACTAACTGTGGCAGGCATCCATGCTGTGGACAAGGTTCATCAAGGCACGTCTGACTCCAGCGTCCTGTATATTCCAGTGTGTCCCACGACAGAGTCGAATGCTAGGTATATGGTGCGTCAACGGGCCGCTTTCCTGGAGGGCACTCCTGGACCCGATTTCCCTGGCGGCAAAGGTGAATCAGAGCATATTGGCCGCCCGACGCGAGACTATGTCAAGACATACTTGGGAAAAGGCGCAGAGGAGTCCATGGGCCTCTCTGAGCTAGCAGTGCCAGAGAATGAGACCCCTGGAGCTAAGCTGGCTGTGAAGCAGGCGAATGCCGTACTTGGATTTTAGCTAGGATACGATATGATGTAAATAAAAGTGTAAGAACTCAAGTCAAGTCTCGATTGCGTCGACCATCGCCCAAGAGTAGTGTAGTAATGACCTCTCCATGACTAATCAGCCTTGAATTGTCGGGCTTCCTAATGCGGAAATGCCGCCACCCCGCTTTCTTTTGTCTCGTTCTGATTCAAGAATGGCAAAGTCCAGGAGAACCCCATGTCACCCCCAGATCCATCCAGAAATGTTAAAGTTTATTAACACTACCCCGGATGGGGTTCACCAGAAACGCAAACAGACAGCACAAGCCTGCGACACTTGCCGCAGACGAAAGGTCTGTATGATTCCTGGACTATATGGCAGCATATTCTCATGAAGCCTACTAAATATACATGATAGAAACGGTGTTCTCATCTTGGAAAACGGCCAACATCACCCGCGAGTGAAACGAATTCTCCTCGGAATGGAGGGCGGTCATTACAGAACCGTCAGCCATTCACTCCGAGCGTCTCAGTGGGAGAAGAGGATTTCGAGACGACTGTAGAGACGTTGCCGAATCCAAGCAGCCATGCCTGGTCAGGTAGAGATCAGGTAGCGACTTCTGGCGAGACACCCACCTCACATACACGACATGCATGCACCCCTACCAATGGGAGCCAAGAGTCTAGATTCGTAGGTGACTTGAACCCCGAGGGCACATTCTTGGCCGACAGCCCCGGCACAAACTGCGGCTATGCCGAGCCGGACGGTGTTGGTGTCTGGTTCTCGTCTGCCAGTGGTCCTAGACCCATAGAAGCACGAAGAAGCGGACGAACTGGACGAGAGCGGTCAGAGAGTGTGCTGCACTCCTCTGGGCTCTTCTTTCCCGCTCATGTAGAAGAGCAGTGTCTCAGCATGCTTCCCGAGAAGGGCCACTATGAGATGCTGAAGAAGATCTACCAGCGGGATGTGCACAGGATCTTGCCCGTTCTAGACATGGCTCTCCTGGACCTGCCAGATGCCCCGGATTCACCGGCACAGATCCTTACCAAGCAGGCTATTTGTCTCGCCGCGGGAGCCACACCTTTGGCGAGCCCCTTTCTCACACTCGGGGCTGCATCACCAAGGCCTCTTGGTCAGCCAGAGTTCTCTCGACGCCTGTCTGGTGCGATGCGGACTCTCGTGAGTCTAGGAGTCGTCCGGGATAGGATGCATATCATACCAGTCTTGGTTATCCTCTCCTTATACACACACTTTTCGGAAGATCGTCACGTATCCACTGAGCTTGCGGCTCAAGCAGTGAGTTATGCACAGACTATTGGGCTGCACTTGCAGACTCCTGCTGCCCGCTGCGGCAATGCCTCCTACCGGGCCCGTCTCTTCTGCTGTGTGTGGGCTGTAGATCGGCTGAACGCTGCCTTCCATGGCAGGCCGGTAATGATGCACGAGAGAGATTTTGGCAGGGATCTGCCAGCTTGCATTTCCCAGCAGGAGAGCTGCTTCCGCCTGTTCCTCCAAACTATTTCTCTGCTGGATACAGTCATTGGGCTCTATAGGCCTGGCTCGGAAGCCGTGGAGAAAAGCAGCCTTGCCTCGTGCTTCCCCAGTTTTGAGCAGCTGGTGGAAGGAGCAGAAGCGCTGAGCCTCGAATCTCGACTGACAGGTAAGAAGTCTGATGCAAAGTCTTGGGTATCTCGTCATTCTAACTTGCATAGGTACCATTGAGATGCTCTACCATGCCATTGCTATCCTGTCATGCCGCATGCCTCATCTGCTGTTGCCAGATCACACCCTTCCGCATTCGTCCATCACCAATAGCCGACAATCCTTGTCGGCCATTCGTATCACCACAATCATGGACGACTTTGGCAGCCGGATCCCATACCTGCCGTTTGTGCCTTACGCACTTTCTCTCTCTCTCCGTGTGTCATATCGCGAGCTGCGGTCGAGCAAGGTTGCTTTGCTGCGTGCGAGGTTCCAACGCCAACTGCAGGCAACCTGCCGCATCCTCCAGCCACTGTGCCACATGTTTCACTCAGCTCATGTCATGGTCGATCTGGCAGAGCAGTTTCTGCAAGAAATTAATAAAGTGTGTCTGACTACGATGCAGCACCCTGAAGAAGTACATAGACCACCAGTGTCTGATATAGCCAATTCATTGCCTGCTGGTGGCAATACGGTTGCGACTCATGCCACGCGGTATCCAGCCAACAGGCCATGGGAGCCAGACACGCTCTGCGGTGGCCCGACTGAGCCATACACCAATGGCATCTTGACGAGTACGACAAACGTGAGCAGCTCTGATGAGCTTCTGGGCATCAATATATTCGAGCATTTCGATACGGGGTTTGACCTTGACACTATCGACACCGTACTCGGAGCCATGGATCCAACGGCCATGTTCAATTTAACACACACAACCATGCCCTGAGTCTTTATTGTACATTGTCTGCCTGTCAAATATACGATAGTCCTGTTTCTGCATGAATGGACTCTAGATGAAAGGAATACAACATGTCTATCCCACTGTTTGAAATTTATAGATGAATAGTCCGATCAGTCATACATATGTGTAGACCCTCCTTTGCCATTTTCTCTGTAGTTCGCGGAATGTATCCTACATAGAGTCCTCAAAGTAGTATGACTAAGGTCTTAGTCATCATTATATTGCTTGCAGCTCTCTGATTCTGATCTGGCCAATCAGGAGTTTGCTATTCAATTATCCCCCATCAAAAATTTTCGTTGTTGCGCCGGCTTTCGCTGCACGCCAAACTGCTAGTGGGTCCTTGACGACAACCAAAATTCTACGCACGCCATCCACCGAGGACGGCCTTCCTCCTCTCGAATTGATGACTCCAACGCGATAGCAGATCTCTCGACGGACAGAACCAGCCCACCATGTCTGCACTTGTGAGTTTCACTGTTCTCGCTCGTCTTGCTGGCTGTCCCACTCTCTCCCCTTCGCTGAAGAGAGAGCCTTTCTATGCAGAGAGAATCTAGACTGACATGTGGAAATGACGTTAGCGGAGAGTCATTGCTCTCAACACCGGCACAAGGTTGCGGCTGCGGCCTCGGACAATTGCCGCCCACCCACGACCTCTTTCCGCCGCATCTCGTTCTTACTCCGCCTCTATATCCACTGCCCCTCGACGGCAATATGCCACGCACTCTGAGCTTGGCTCTTTTGCGTCGTCCTCGACCCCGGCCGTGCCCCAGACCCTCACCGAAAAGATTGTCCAGCGGTATGCCACGGACCTGCCCGCTGGCAAGATAGTCAAAGCCGGCGACTATGTCACCATACGGCCCGAGAGGGTCATGACACATGATAACACCTTTCCCGTAGCCACCAAGTTTATGCAGATTGGGGCTTCCAAGATCAATGATACTCGCCAGGTTATTTTTGTAAGTGCATAAACATCGTCGCCGGATGCGGCCTAGCAGGCCGTTCCGAATGAGTCGAGGGGAGAGGTGCCATTTGCAGGAACAGAACAGACATAGACTAATTCTGGAGAGACTCTTGATCACGATGTGCAAAATACGACCCCTGCAAATCTGAAAAAGTACAGACTGGGTTAGTCTTTTTATTTCCGGTTGATGTCTTGCTCTTCTCGGACATGTCTCCAAAGTTGTACATGACGAGTATTGACAGGAATTTATAGTGGAGGAGTTTGCTGCCAAGCACGGCGTGCAGTTGTGAGTGTCCTCGGATGAATTCTTTTCTTAAGAAATCGCTGACTGGAGAATCCTATAGCTACCCAGCCGGGAGAGGGATAGGTACAGCATCACATGAAAAGTCGCTGGTGGAATGGCAAGCCTGCTAACAATCAGACAGGGCATCAAGTCATGGTGGAAGAAGGTGACTATACCGACCGCACCAACAACTAATAAGTGGCATGCTAACGGATAAACAGGGCACGCCTGGCCAAGGACACTCACCGTTGCTAGCGACAGTCACAGTTGCCACTATGGCGGCATCGGAGCTCTCGGGACGCCGGTGGTACGAACGGACGCTGCTAGCATATGGAGCACATCCAAGACGTGGTGGCAGCAAGTACTTTCCTGTCCACTTTCTTCTCCCCATGCGCGTCTCAAACGGACCCAAAGACGCTCCATGAATGTTGGCATGGCTAACGGAGACTGTGCTACCGTGTAGAATTCCCCCCATTGCCAAAATCACCTTTACCGGCATCCTCCCCCATGGCGTCACTGGCAAAGACGTAATCGTTGCTCTGTGTGGCTTGTTCAACCAAGACGAGGTCTTGAACCATGCCCTCGAATACACAGGCTCCGAAGAGACCCTGGCAAGCTTACCCATCGACCATCGCTTGACGATTGCCAACATGAGTACCGAGTGGGGTGCTCTGAGCGGTAAGGCGAAAAGGGCAGAGGCAGATGAGCAGGACAGGCACTGACATAGCATGGCAGGATTGTTCCCCGTCGACGACAAACTCATCTCCTGGTATCGCGCCAAGGCCACCACTGCGGCCATGTTCAACACCTCCCTCAAGGAGCGCATTAACCACGAGCGTATCGACGAGCTCGTCCAGAACAGACTAGTTGCCGACCCTGGTGCTTCGTACGCAAAGGAACTCTACATGTAAGACTCTTTGCTTTTCATTCACTTACGCTCGTAATGTCTCTTATGGAGATATATGAAAAAGAAAAACAAAAGAAAACATACTATATGCCAACTATTGACCATCTTATAGAAACTTGTCTACGCTGTCTCCCTTTATTTCTGGACCCAACTCGGTAAAAATCATTACCCCTGTTCAGACTCTGGAATCGCAGGACATTCCTGTGAACAAGGCGTATCTTGTTTCCTGCACCAACGCTCGCAGCTCGGATTTCGCTGCCGCCGCACGCGTCTTCCGTGAGGCAGCCAAGGAAGGCCAGCCAGCCAAGATTGCCCCTGGTGTCCAACTCTATATTGCTGCGGCCTCCATTCCCGAGCAGGAAGCATCCGAGGAGGCAGGCGACTGGCAGGTTCTGGTAGACGCTGGAGCTACCGTCCTGCCACCTGGGTGTGGCCCCTGTATTGGTCTTGTTAGTATCTAAACTCTCTCGACCTTGGAGAAACGCTTTGAGAAATGCTCATGACTAATGATGTATATCCGCTAGGGTGCTGGTCTTCTGGAAGAAGGCGAGGTGGGAATCAGCGCATCTAACCGAAACTTCAAGGGCCGCATGGGATCGCCCAAGGCAAAGGCCTACCTGGCCAGCGCCGAAACGGTTGCGGCCAGCGCCCTCCGGGGCAAGATTGCCGGTCCGGGCTGGTACGAGAAGCCCGAGGGTGTCGAGAAGGTGATTATTGGCGAGGGCAGCGGCGATCATGTGGCCGACAAGGCCCGGTCTGTAGGAGACGCTCTCGACAAGCTCCTCGGTGAGGTCGATGACATGATTGCCACGGCCGAAGTCGCCGGCGAGGGTGCTGCCGAGTCGCAGCCATCCAGCGCCGCGACTGCATCCAAAGACGAGGCTCTGACGGAGATCCTCCCTGGCTTTCCCGAGCGCATCGAGGGCGAGATTGTCTTCTGCGACGGGGATAATATCAATACCGATGGCATCTATCCGTACGTTGTTCCCCTTTTCAGAGAGCCTATCCCATTCTTTCCGACTGTCGACGGACATTGACAGTTTCCCAGGGGCAAATACACCTACCAGGACAACGTGCCGAAGGAGAAGATGGCAGAGGTCTGCATGGAGAACTACGACACCGAGTTCCGTACGATTGCCAAGGCCGGCGATATTCTGGTAGCGGGTTTCAACTTTGGCTGTGTAAGCACTCGTCTGTTTAATTTTGTCATGTTTGATTCGTATGGAGAGGAGTCGCTTCTAACCGAATCCCAGGGATCCTCACGCGAGCAGGCGGCAACGGCCATCTTGGCCAAGGAGATTCCCCTCGTCGTCTCTGGCAGCTTTGGCAACATCTTTAGCCGCAACAGCATCAACAACGCCCTCCTCGGCGTCGAGCTTCCCGCACTCGTACAGCGCCTGCGTGAGACGTACAAGGACGAGACCGACAAGATCCTGACCCGACGCACTGGCTGGAGGCTGCTGTGGGACATTCGCTCCTCCAAGGTGGTCATCACGCAGAAGGACGGTGTCACGTGGGAGCAGAAAGTCGGCCAGATGCCGCCAAATGTGCAGGAGATTATTGCGTGCGGTGGACTGGAGGGTTGGGTCAAGGAAAAGATTGCAACGGAAGCATGATGGACATTGATTGGTAATTAAAAAAAAAAACAGGAAAAAGCACACCATGTATGAGAGGGTATATATATCATTTCCAGTACACTGTGCCGTCCATCAACCGCCTGGCTGTCCGGAAGACGGTGGCCTTTGCTAATTTGCCTGGGCCGTCATATGTGGCAGACACCTTTAAGCTTCCACTTGCATGTAACACATCAAAGCCGTCCCCATCAGCATCCGTGCTGGCATCGTCAGAGGGCCATGCTGGCCCCCTGTACCCGCGGACGCAGTCCACCACTGTCGTTCCCGGCAGCCGCGCGGCCGCCGCCAAGGCCAGGGCCACAGTCACGGGGATGGCCTTGTGTGGCTGGCCAACAGACAGGGCGCGGACCGTCACGGCCGGTCCTCTGAGAGGGCTCTCTTCCGAGACCACCGGGGCGGCAACCATGGCAATCTTGGGAACGCTTCCCGGCACCTCATCACGCGTGGCGGCCAGGCCCATACGGACACCGGCTTCGCGTCGAATAGCGTCGAGGCGGCTCAGCAGCTGACTATCCTCTTCGATCTGCGCGGGCGTCAGTGTGCCTCGGACTCTTAGCTCGGCCGCCTGCACGAAGCAGCACGGATTCCCGGCATCGATGAGAGTGGCCGGCACGCCCTCGATCGTGTCTCTGGCATTGCCTGTCGGAAGCAGTTTTCCCGTGCGGGTGCCTGCGGGATCTATAAAATCCAACCGGACGGAGGCAGCCGATCCAGACACGCCGTCAATGACCAGGTCGCCGCTGGCGACAGCCTCGCCCTCGATGACCGGAAAGGTCGAGTGGATCATCTTTTGCGTGTTCACATTGAAGATGCGCACTGTGGCATTTCCGCTGCTGTCCGTCGGGATGGGTGAGGTGACCAGGCTGGAATCCACGGCAAACGGTCCCACGGCCGCCGACATGTTGCCACAGTTGCTGGAGTAGTCCACGTCGGCATTCCGGATGCCCAGAGACACAAAGGTGTAGTCTACATCGGCCCCTGGCTGGCTCGACGGGCCGACGATGCACGCCTTGGAGAGGCTCGATATGCCTCCGCCCATGCCGTCCAGCTGGCGACCGTATGGGTCCGGACTGCCGATGCTGCCGAGAAAGATGGCGGGCCATTCAGCCTCGTTGCGGGGCAGATGATCCCGACGAAACATGATGGCCCGGGAGGTGCCTCCGCGGTAGTATGCTGCTGGCAGTCGATGTTGCAGTGTCCGCGTGGAGAGGCCGCGGGTCCCGGGTGTCCTGCACAGACGGCGGAAAGAGAAGGCGGCCGACATAGTGAATGTGCGTTGGTGAGAATGCAAGAGGCAGAAGTAGTGTAGACGGCAATGGGGCATTTTTGCATCTATTGGTTGCGCCCCAATATTTTCGGGCAAACTCCGAGGTGTCCGATGAGACTGAATAGGACCAAAGAAGGAACACGGGACCGTCATGTCTTTTTGTGCACGGTAGATGGGCTACACTGAATTTGGCACAATTGACTCTGTTCATCTGACTCTGCCAGTATTCTCAATGTAGTCTCTCCTATTGTGTATTTCTAGAGGGTATAAAATGAAACAAGATGAAATGTCTATGGCAGTCCTAGACAGCAGCCTCTATCCCTATTTTGTAGTTTTAGTTATACCCCCCTATTCTCCGTTGACAGTGAGAATCTTGCCAAAGTCGCACATGTATTCGTCCTCCGGGGACACTGCAAAGTCGAAGCGGCATAGGTCCTCCATATAGGGAAAGAGAAAGGATTTCGTTACACTATGGAATGAGTATCAACGATTTCACCAAAGATCGAAAATGGAGATCCCTAAACACAAAGAGTACGTACTGTATGTGCTCTTTGCTGGCCTGGTAAGCGTCAAGGCCAGCGCGGTCCTCGTGGTAGCTGACCAGGGCAAACTCGAAGCCTCTGCTCCGTTCAATGGGGTTTGTGACTGATGGTCCCCCGACAATGAGTCGATTGCCCTTGACGCAGTCCAGATTCTTGAGTTGCTTGATTTCCCTCTGAAAGGTTTCCTTTTGTGCCTGGGATACATCTGGTCGAAACCGAAAGAATACTACAGAAAAGTGTCAGACGAATGTGAGGCATGGCTGTCTACGAGACTCACCCATATGAATGATTGTCATTCTAAATGTAGGACGGTGAAAGAGTACTGGTTCTGTCAAGCCATTGACGGGGACAAGACAACAGTCTGTGACTTCAAGTACTGATAGAAATCGGCTTACAGGGCTTTCGCAGTAAAGCCGGCGCTTTTAACGAACCGGGCAAAAGCCGACCCCGCAAATCCGAGATTCTGATAGTAGTAATATGTGGAGTCTTTGCGGGGTTGTAAGTGAAAATTTGAGGTCAAATCAGAATGCCTGTAAGGAGAAAAAGGCCCCAAATGACGAGACAACAGGAGACACATCCTCAAAAGCAATGATGAGAACTATCTCAATAACAGGAATAACGGGATCTTGCTCGTGAGCAATCTCAGGTCTGTCCAGGCATACCCGTCTGGGTCTTCTCTAAAATGCAATGACACCAGTTGTTCATATCTATTCACATTTCTTATTTTTTCTGGTGACCTATCTTAGTAAAAGTCTGGCTGCGCACCGTTCTCCTTCATCCAATCCAAGTCAAACCACATGCCAACGTCCCCGAGTTCGTCAAAAAAGTACTGTGACTCCAGCCCGGCATCGTTGCCCCTCGAAATGGGATCCACACGTATTGGTGGGGGATCGGCATCTACTGGCAAGCTGCTGGATGGCTGTGTTGCCTGTGCAGGGGTCTGTGGCGTAGAGAGGCCGTTGGGGGCCGCATCTGGACCGGCAGCCACGCTGGCGTCTGTGGTCCACCACGAGGCAGTCGTCAGCTGCACGAGTTTTTCATACTTTTCCAGGGCACCAGCAGCCACACTCCACGTCTTTGCCAGCACACGCAGAAGGCCAATGCACGCGGCCGCGTGGCTCTGAAACGCCTCCAGGGTGGTCTCCCTCTTGATTTCCTGCTTGGCCCAGAGGCAGTACAGAAAGGTCATACCGCTGACAAAGATGGTGTGGCCGTTGAGCCAGGAATTCGTGAGCTTGGAGAACCGGCCGAGATCGGCAGACACAAGAATGGTCTGGACGGCGCTGTGGTAGCAGATCCGCCACGACGCGAGACAGGGCCTCGGCGTGGCGGGGGATGGCCGGTGCAGGAGCATGAGGCAGTGGTGGTACTTGAGCTCGAGGATGGGTATCGTGCCTTCGAATCCCTGCCGGCCACGGCGCCACTTGAGGTCGTGGCGCATCGCGTCGACCAGCTCGTCGCAGCGTCGGTGTGCGTCCTTCTGCCACGCGTCGACGTCTGTCAGCCAGGGAAAGCACCCCGGCCGATTGCGGACGCGGTAGAGCATCAGCTTCATCTCAGCCGTCAGCTGGTCGAAGCGGAAAGAATACTGGGCGGCCGTGTAGGGCGAGGAGATGGCCAGCCGTCGTCGCTTGTTTGCATGCCGGTCTTCTGCCTGGCATCTGTCTCGGCTGCTGACTGCGATATCTTCGATACCCGGAAACTCAATGTCAAAGGCCTCGTCTCGCAGAGTCAGCGGCCGTCCCAGCACGACGGCGAGGGTTCGCTCCAGCGAATAGGCGGACCAGAAGACGCCCCGGCGCACATTTTCTCGTGCCCTGTCGAGTGCCTGTCCGTCTGCCGTCAAAGTCACGTGCCTTGCTCCTGGCTGGCCTGGCTGGCCTTGCTGGAGCCGACGCTGCAGGCCCAGATCGACGCAGGCGGCGATGATGTTGGAGACGAGGAACCAGGCGTTGGGGCCGTCCACGAAGCTGAAGCTGCAGAGGGTCAGCAGCAGCATCACCTGGAGGCCCTCGGTGCTCTCGTGCAGAAAGAGGTCGCCGATGCGCGACATGGCCGTAGCGAGGTACCGCTCCGACGAAAAGTCCACCGAGAGTCGCGACTCAAACACTCGGGCACCTAGTGCCATGATGAGAAGGATCTGCACCGACTGCATCTGCGGCACTTTGCTAAAGTCAGACATGCTCGGTCGGTGGGCCGAGAGAGGAGTGGCCATGTCGGTGTAGAGAGACTCGAGGCATTCGTAGACGGACTCTTCGTCCAGAAAGGGATAGAGAGGCTGGTGGGTCTCAAAGTAGACGTCGACAAAGTGCTGGAGGTCGACATCAAAGACCCACGAGTCGGGAAACAGCTCAGGCCGAGACGGTCGGGAGGAGGCGGGGCCGCCACTTGGCGTGGCCAGGCTCGACAGCAGTCCTTGCGATTGGGGAATGGCCGTCAGGATGAGGCGGGCAAAGGGGACACCAGACGAGGGGCCCAGGTACTTGGACTCTTTGGCGTTGGCGAGCGAGAAGAGGCCGACGACGTGGGCCAGGGGTTCGCTGGGGGTAATTTGTGTCGTCGTCGCTGGACTGGACTCGCTAGGGGGCATATGATTCTCGACAGGGTTGGAGAGTCTGCCGAGGCTGCCGAGGCTGCCGTGTGTCGTAGAGCGGAGAAGATGTTGGTGGTGCCCGCCATGACCGCCATGAGTAGGGAGATTCGGCATGGTCAGGCCAGCCGAGCCACGACCAGCAGCGTCATGGATCGTCTCGTCTGCTCTGTAGCCGTGGATGCCATGGCGGACGTGTGTAGTGGCATCTGCTTCATGTGCCGCGGGCAAGGCTGTAGCATCCGAATTGGTGTCATTGGCAACGGTTGCTAGTGAGATAAAGGGGGAGGCCGAGATCGGAGGCAAAGTCGAGAATCCCGAAGCCACGGCTACCGGGGATATGGCCAGGCCAGGGTCTGGTGGTAGAGGTGGATCATTAGAAGAAGCATGAGCAGAGATGCTGTCATTTACAGGGTCCGTGGTGGAAACGGTGGTCGATGGCCGTGATATAGACTGCTCCAATGAGAGCAGCCGAGCCTCGAGATGCTGGATGTGATGGACGGCCGTTGCTGAATTCGGTCGAACACAGGAATGGTTGGCCCGCGTGCAGTTGGTGCAGGCTCCTTGGCCGTTGTCACATCGGATCTTTTGGTTCCTGCATCGGTGGCAAGCTGTTCCCTTTTTGCGGTTGATCGTCGTTGGGGAGAGTGACTGTGCCGGCATGTTCGGCGTCTCGGCATCATCCCTTGCCGTCATCGCTCTACTCTGATGAACCCTTCTGGTGGACAATACGGCGTGGAAGTGAAAGCCGGGGTAGGTCGCTCTCTTGCCGGTATATAAAGTGGTGGCAAGTTGGACTCTGGAGTGTGGAGAAACTCGGCTTTATGCCGACTCGGCTCACGTGGCTTGCTGAATGGGGCCAGTCCCGAAAAAGTCACAGCATTTAAGCCGACTAACAGACCCCCCCTGCTTGCCCTCTTGACCACACTTTTTCCAAATTTCGTGGCAAAACTCGTCGTTGTCGTCTCGCCATGTCTTCAGACACCCGCTACTACGCAAATCCGACCGAGGCCGTCACCTTTGCCGTGTCCTTGCTGACCAAGGCTGGCCTTGCTGAGGAAGATGCCAAGCTCATGGCCGAATGCCTCGTCCAGGCCGATGCCCGTGGCGTTGTGAGTTTGCAAAAGTTTGTTGTTCTTGCTCATGCCGCACAGGTAGCTAACAGTGGTCGGCTCGGAACAGGACACCCATGGCTTGGCCAGATTGCAGCAGTACATGGACCGTGTGTCCAGCGGCCTCGTCAACGCGAAACCCAACATCCAGGTGGAGGACAAGACGCCCGTGGCTGCCCATGTGGACGGAGACAATGGTTTTGGCTTCATCGTGGCCAGCAGGGCCATGGCCGAGGCCGTTCGCCGGGCAGAGATTTACGGCATCGGCTTTGTCGTGGTCAACCACTCCAACCACTTTGGCATGGCCGCCACCTATGTTCTGCAGGCCCTCGAGGCGGGCATGATCTCGCTCGTCTTCACCAACTCGGCCAAGCAGATGCCGCCGTTTGGCGGAAAAGAGACCCTCCTCGGCGTCTCTCCTTTTGCGGCCGGTGCTCCCAGCAAGCATGAGATTCCCTACGTTCTCGACATGGCCCCCTCTGTGGTCGCCAAGGGCAAGGTCCGACGGGCAGCGAGGCGGGGCGACAAGATTCCTCTGGGCTGGGCCTACGACAAGGACGGCAATCCCACAGAGGACGCAGACGCTGCCATGAACGGCTTCATGGCTCCCATTGGTGGTCCCAAGGGTTCTGGGATTGCCATTCTCATGGATATCATGTCGGGTGTCCTGTCGGGCGCGGAATTTGGCGGCCAGGTCGGCGACCAGTACAAGGAATCCCGGCCACAAAACGTCGGGCACTCCTTCATTGCCATCAAGCCAGACGTCTTTCTGTCTGCCGACGAGTTCCGGTCACGCATGGACACCCTCGTGCAGCGCGTCCACAATGTGACGCCCGCCAATGGCTTCAAAGAGGTCCTCTTTCCCGGCGAGCCCGAATTCCGTCTGGACAAGCTGCATAGACACGAGGGTCTGCCGTTTGCAGAAGCCGAGAAGAAAATGTTTGAGGACATGGCAGCGAGGTACGGCGTTTCGGGCCTGACGCTGTCCACCACGCCTCTGAGTTTGTAATCGTGCCAGAGGAGATGCGGTTACGGTAGTTCTTTATGAGATACATTCATAGAAAAGAAAATATACGATAAAAAGGAGACGGTTCTTGCAAGCGAGTTGACGTATGAAATGGTCTTTCATATGGCTAAATGATGCTCTTCAGCAAGACTCTAACAGCCTCCTGCGTCTTACTTTGGCCCTCGAAAGGTGGCAAAGGCTTCCTCTACCGATATCCCCTTTCGAATGGCCTCTGCCGTCTTGGCATCAGCTTCAGCCCTTGCGGGAATCAGAGAGAGAACCTGCTCTGCCTTGTCTCTGGGCAGCACAACAACCCCGTCCAGGTCGGCGATGACGTAGTCCCCTGGCGTGATGGTAGCCGTCTGGATGGAGGACTGCAGCTGGACGGGAACGTTGATTTCAGAGGGGAAACACACGGCAGCGCCCGCCGTAGTGCCGACCGCGCGTGCAAACACCTGCCAGTCGTCAGTCTCGTTTTGTTTCCATCTCTTGTACTGAATTCAGACACGTACCGGGTACTCTAGATCGCGGTGTTCTTGTAGGTCCCGGAGTCTGCCGTCGATGATTGTGCCAGCTGCCCCCAAGTGCTTTGCTCGTAGCGACATGAGACCGCCATAGCAGGCATTGATATGAGGTGCGGGCTGGGAGATGAAGACGACCGACCCCTTGGGAATCTGGTCAATCTATCCACGACAAAAGGTCACGCGTCAGCACACCGTTTGCCGTTTCACGTATCTCGGAGTCCATAGTCCGGCTTACATAGTTTCCTTGGAGCTTGGGGGCTGTCGTGTCGGATTTGGGAGCCATTTTGACCGTCATGAGAGGGCCGACAATCTTGGTCGGCCCGCCCTGGAACTGGGGCGAGTGCATGACGAGGCCTTCCAAGAATCCGCCGTGGACGTGGCCCAGCTTGGACAGGCCATCTGCCACCTGCAGCGGCATCCTTGTTAAAAAAGACTGGTTTCTTTGTCGGATATGTCATGAAAATACGTACATCGCAGCTGGTCCACTTCTTCAGCCCCTCGACAATAGAATCTGTGCCTGCAGCCATGGTGGATAATGTTCGCGCAGAATGTCGTAGTAAGTTGAGTGTAGAGTGATGAGATGTGCTCTTCACTGCTATTTTATGGCAGGCTCTTAGCATCTTGGGAAATTTGGCGGTGTCTCGGCTTTACTCCGAAGTACTGGCGGGAGGACACAAAAAAGATATCATTTTTCTGTCCATTCCGTCCCTCTTTAAATAGTCAATCCTGTTCATGACAGAGGGGGTCCACTCGGCATACCGCCGACCATCCTTGTTATCAGAGCCCATGAAGCCGTCCAACTCTCAGCATGTACTGCTGACAGCCTTCGCATTCTCTGTGGTCGAGATGGCCTCTCGTCTTGCTACATGATCCACGATTCATGAGACGCCATCTCATCCATGCCGATATGACGTCGTTTCCACAATCGAACCGGACTTTCAGCATCCTCGATGCTGCTGCCAAGGGGGGATACGCAGTGGGCGCTTTCAACTGGTATGGTCATGCTTCTCTTTGGTTGGATTTGGCTGACTACCAGTTACAATGACGATGGTATCTTGGCCGTCATCAAGGCTGCCGAGGAAGCCAGATCACCCGCCATCATCGCTCTCTTTCCCTGGACCATGGAGTTCCAAGGCAAGCACTTTATTCAGTTTGCCGTCGAGGCCGCCCATGCAGCCAGCGTGCCCATTGCCGTTCATCTCGACCACTGCATCGAGCCCAGAGATATCGAGGCTGCTCTGGAACTGCCGTTCGACTCCATCATGGTGGACGCCTCCCTCCGGAACCCAGAAGAGAACATACGTCAGTGTGCCCGCGTTGTGAAGATGGCGAATTCCAAGGGTATTGCCATCGAGGCCGAGATGGGTCGCATAGAAGGCGGCGAGGACGGACTGCCAACAGTCGACCTCGAGTCCATCATGACGCAGCCAGAACTGGCCAGGGACTTCGTGGAGCAGACGGGCGTCCAGTTCCTCGCTCCCTCGTTTGGCAACATTCACGGAAGCTACGGTCCTCGAGGTCCTCTTCCGTACTGGAATCTACCACTGTACGTCTCCATCTGCCAATGCTGTCCTGTTGCTGACGCTCTGCAGTCTCGAAGCCGTCCACAAGGCCGTGCCCGGCGTGCCTCTGGTTTTGCACGGCACACACGGCGTGTCTGCTGCGCTCTTTCACCGTGCACGTGACCACGGAATGGTGAAGATCAACCTCAACCGCACCGTTCGCGATGACTACACGAGGTTTGTTGCAGAGAACGCAGGTCGTCTAGAGTTGACTGTTCTCAAAGCACAGGCCATGGAGGTGTACAAGATGTCCATTATGAGAGCCATGACGGATATCCTGGGATCAGCCGGCAGAGCAGGATTGTAGAGGACACATCTGAGGCTTCTTAAACAATCAAACGAATGGTATTTTCTATGACGGATTTATTCACGTGTACGGTAATAGGATTGTCTCCTGCGGGACCTCTCTTGACTTCTGGACCAGTGATCATCATCTGCATGTGAAGCTGACCTCTCTAATGGACTGTGCGGTTCTTGCACATACCATTCTGTAAAAGGACCCTCGTCAGGTCCTGATCCCTGCTTGGAAAACACGTGATCAGCTGCGTGTGTCTCCTTGACGGTCCAATAACACTTGAAGCAAAGATAAAAGTCACTGCATGACTTGCACACGTATCGTATGCCATAGGCGGACTATAAGTGGCTTTGTCAGTGCATTTGTTCTGATGTATACAACTTGGGGGTTGACAAACTCACACAGAGACAGCTGTTACATCTGATGTGCAGCCAGCGCCTTCCTTCGTCAATATCGGCTCGACTTTTCTCTCCATTTTCTACAGCGGTGTTTTGGTCTCCCGGGCCCCTTTCTTGAGCTTTGCTTTCAAAGCACGGCTTCAGGCTTTCCCACGTCCCGTGGAACTGAGATATGAGTCTCGGCGTCCATCCTCTGCGGCAGGGCTTCTCTGGGTTTTCACAGAGGGACTGTAAGAACGTGACCAACTCTGGCCTCTTGGTTCGGCAGGCCCAATGCAGCGGTGTCCAGCCGTCCTTATCTGGGATGTTGAGTGCCTTGTCGTCATCCCTACTCTGCTCGTGCTCCTCGCCGAAAAGTTGCCGCATCTGCTCTTCTTCCAGAAATTGGCAACAGATATGCATGGCCGTGCGTCCCTGGTAATCTCGTGCATGGAAATTGAAAAACTGATCCTTCCTAAACAGTTCTAAAATGGAAGTCATTACCGCCCTGGCCGCGAGGTGAACAGCAGCATCACCGTGCTCGTTTCGATCATTGAAATCAAATGTCTCGTCGTCTGACGCCGCATTACCGCGGTCATTTTGGTCCCTGGTGGCTTGTGAATGCGTCTTGGCAAAGACGACGAGGTCATGAACGACATTTTCATCAGTTTGTATGAATGCAGCACTCATTGGCGTCTCATGATCTCTACTGAGCACGGGACTCACTCTCACCCCGTGCTCCAGCAAAAGATTCACCATTTCCCGCCGCGCCTTGAAATTATTCCGGATGGCAGTGACAAGTATAGCTCCATCACCATTTTTCACATAGGCTCCAGACTCTAGCAGTAACTTTGCTATGCTAGTAAGGCCTCTGCTGACCGCAACACTCAGGGGCGTCTCGTTTCGAAGGTTCGGCGGTGGATTTATGCTTGCCCGGTGCTCTAGCAACAGGCTGACAATAGGCTGTCGAGCTCGTTGAATGCAGTACTTCATTGCCACAAGAAGAGCTGACTCGCCATCCTCATCCGTCAAATTTGGGTCTGCGCCTGACTCGAGGAGCAGTTCTGTCGTGTCAATTTTGTCTCTTAAAATGGCACGTTCGAGGGGAGTATAACCACTTCGATTTTGATCATTGACACGAGCGCCGTACTTCAATAGAAGCGAAACCATCTCCTTGTCAGATCTACGGGCAGCATTGTGAAGCGCAGTATCTCCATCATTGTCAGAGATGTCGACCAGCGCTCCTTGACGTAGCAGCACCTCTGTGATCTCCAAGGGTGACTTGGTGTCCCATCCCGTCGCAAGGTGCAGGGCTGTCCTACCATTGTCGTCTTGCACATTGAGTTCGGCCCCGGCCAGGATGAGCGCCTCCACAATGGCCACTTTGCCGCCCTTAACGGCCAAGTGCAGGGGTGTATGTCCGGTACGCATAATCGCCCGAGCATTTGCATTGCTAGCGAGCAAGAGCTTGACGGTATCCAGGCTGCCGTTTTCCACGGCCAAGTGAAGCGCCGTGCACTTTTCATCGTCGGTTTCATTGACGTCTACTTTGAACAGCAGGAGAGTTGAAATAGCCTCTACGTGGCCGTTTCGGGCAGCGTGATGAAGCGGTGTCCTTCTGCTCTGGTCCCTCATGGATAACGACGCCTTGGCTCGTATGAGCCTATGAAGCATCACAAAGCGGTTGGTCTCTGCTGCAACATGCACAGCGGTCAGCCCGTTTTGGGTCTGTGCATCAAGATCTAGTATGGGATCGTTCAGCCGGGGAGACGCATCATGGCCAACTTGTCCGTCCTCTCTGTCGACATTTGTGTCTGTGGCTGAGCCCACCACTGCTGCCTTTGCCAATCCGCGTCTGCTTGTACTCTGGAAACCACTGAAACCGAGCAGATAGCCCACCACTTCCCAGCCGTCCTGGAGAACACTCAAGATCAATGGTGTGTAGCGGAGCTTGGTTGGCAGGTTGATATCGGCGCCTCTGGAAACGAGCAATTTGGCAATTTCCACTTCGTCTGTATATGCTGCATAGTGAAGGGCAGACCACGACGTGTCTTCTTCTTCGTCCAGGACAGGTCGAGGGTCCATATCAGACCTCTTATCTACATCGGCTCCATGTGAGAGGAGCAGTTGGACAAGGTCCAGAGATCCTCCCTTGACCGCATCCATGAGAGGACATGAGCGCAAAACATTCGTCTCACTTGTTTTGCTGTTGACAACATCGTCTTCCCTTTCCTCGGCTTCTGGGGTGTCTCCAGTCTGGTCACTCCCATTTACACTACCACCATCGCCGGAATCGGCGTCTTTATGGCCTGTATCGGTCGTGACCGTCTCATCTTCAACGTCCCCATTGACTGCCGCGCCCATCTGCAAAAGACGCTCGACAATGTCCTTGCTCCCCGTTCGGATCGCGTACTGTAGCGGACTTCCCACATAAGGCACATCCTTTTTCAGGATATCAGCACGCTGCAGAAGGAGCATGGCCAGTTCCACGTGGTTGTTCTGCAGGGCTGCCAGGAGAGGTGTCTTTCCAGAAGTGTCTTCCCTATTGACATCGGCTCCCCGATTCAAAAGTAATTGGGCAATGCCAACATAGCCCTCCTCGGCAGCAATTTGCAGAGAGGAATCCTGGACGTATTCTGCAGTCTCCCCCTTCTGTTCGTCATGCGAGGATCGACATCGTCCAAGGCTCATCACACTCTCTACCAGTTCCATCTTCCCACATCTGACGGCGAGCTCTAGCGTCGTGCCCCCTGTGCATGTACCACCATCCACGAGATCGGGCTGGCTCAAGAGGTATTCGGCAAGGTGCACATGGCCATTGTCCAGGCTGTGGTGCAACGCTGTAAACGAGGAGCTGTCGCTTGCGTTGATGTCCGCCTGTAATTCGAGCAGGCCTCTGACCACTTCCAGGCTCCCTTGTATGGCCGCATAGTGCAAGGCCGTCTTGCCCTCCCACATGTTGTCGATGCCCGCTCCAGCTTGGACAAGCATCTTGACAATGGAGCTGTGGCTGTTCCTCGCGGCTTCACAGAGCAGTTCAGGCGGATATGCCACGGTCTGCGAACGGTCTCTCAATGCCTGGATGAGAATTTGGCACACAGTATCGATGCCTCGTCGGCACGGTACGGCCAATGCCTCCACGATCATGTCTGTGTCGTCCAGCCTCGGAATGAGCTGCTTCACAATCTCAGGGTAGCCTCGGCGACAAGCAATTTGCAGCGTGGATAAGAGGACTCCGTATGGCTCGGGGCGCTGTTCATCCAGGAGAATCTGGACAACGTTTGGCAGCCCGAATTGAGCTGCATAGTGAACGGGCATCACCAAGTCATACACGTATTCTGTTTGCAGGTGATTGTACTGCTTGCTGAGACGTCTGAGGATGTTCATCCGTTTGTAGTTCTTGAAGAGCTCCACAATCATCTTGATGCATGTGTCTGGCGGTTCCTTGGCAGAGTGGACGAGAGCCAAGCGGCAATGAACATGCCAATACTGGACGCAGTATTCCAGAAATCCAAACTGTGGCACCTCCCTGAGCTGTACCAGCGTCTCGTTCCATTGCTGCTCGTCGGATTTCTCTTCATATTCATTGCAGATCGTGACAATATGCCTGAGAACACTTTTCAGATACAGCAGGCAGAGATGCGGCATCGTCCAGTCATCTACACGGGGTGCTATTTGTGGCAAGCGTTGCTGGATCTCTTTGTGGAAGTAAGAAGAGCAGCGGATCTCGCCATGGCTAAAGTCGACCAAGGTGCCCAGCACACGCCGCAGGTCGGTGTCCAGTTCTCGTGGGATGGCATTGCTGTCGACGCCTTTATCCAGGATGTCTTCTGGCCGTTCTTCCTCTAGCAAGGCTACCGCCACAGAGAGCTCTCGGGACTTGAGCGGATGAAGAACAAAGAACATCCACCGGAGAGCGCTGACAACCCAGGATGGTGGCGTGCCCAGTATCTCACTGATGATGTCTGTTGTGCCATCTATGGTAGGAATATGCTCCCCCACGTAGGACGGGGATGAATAGAGCCGAGTGGCACGAGTCATCTGATGCAAAATCAGCTGCACCGCTGGGAAGCTTTTTGCATGAGAAAGACACTGGCGAATGCGTGATTCCACGACGCGGAGTCTGGGACCCTTGGCGATGAGAAGGTCGAGCTGGGAATCCTTGAATTGGTCCAGAGTTTTTTGATAATCGTCACAATCCACCAGCTTGATGAAGACTCTGGCATGGGTCGACACGTGCTGGTCACCATCGCCGCTGTCTTTGGTAGTTTCTTTGGCGTCTTGGATTTTCTCTCCCTCATCGTGATCGCTGGCGGTGCAGAGAATTCGGACATTGAAATCAGCAGAAAACTGCCACAGGTTGGTCATCAAGCGAGTTCTCTTGGTCTCATCCTCCACCATGCAAACATCGATTCCATCAATGATGAAAAGCAGCTTCTTGTCATGGTCATCGAGGAGCCGGACGATGGTCCTGAGCTGGATCCACAAGTCTTCTTCCGTCCACAGATCCGAACTTTCGAGGTTCAGACTCTCGTGGAACTTGGAAAAGAGACTGAAGCATCGGATCGAAATCTGTTGAATGATGCTCACCAGCATGGAGGAGACAGAGTTCTGGCGGCAATCCTGCTCGTCAAAATAAAAGTAGGTCACAATCTGCGAGGGCAGGTAGTCTCTGGTCAGCATCTTGAAGATGTAATAGAGGCTGGCACTCTTCCCTGACCCCCGTGGACCACTGAGAACAAGGATAGGGCAGCTACCACTGCCCTGGCGTGCCCATTCTTGGTATTCGGGCCGCTGCGTGATCCATTGGTTGTCTGCAGACGCATGGAAACGGAATGGCGTCAAGGGACTGAGCTGGGCAAAGAGCCCCATGTAGTGAGAATGCATTGGTGCCACTATGTATGTATGAGCATTTTGCTTGACTGCATGTGTGCAAGAGACTCAAATGACATACTTTCGACTGCACTGGCTAATGCATGGATGATGTCTCTTGCCTGTTGGCCACTCTCCTTAAAGTTGGCCAGCTTGACAACGTCGACGCTCCTCGGAATGCGAATCTCATGAGCCAGGTCCAGTGTAAAGTGCTGGTGAATCGCCTGGCATTGTCAGCTCCGCCTTCCTGGCCTGCATTCCCGGCATTCCCAGCTCGCCTATAGAAACTTACTGCTGATTCATCGGCACCATCATCTTCAAAGATGCTAATGATTGTGGTACGAGAAGCAATGTCCATAAACTCTTCTGTACTCTGCCGGATGATCTTCTCCAGGCCGGATAAAGACGTCAAAATGTATCTTGGAATTGGATGCCAGAATGTCGACACCAATCCAACGATGACTTCCCTTGAAAAGGATGCATCAAGCACCCTTTGTGGCGTGCTGATAAAGATCTATGTTGAATTCTGTCAGCTGTGGCCCGAAAGAGGAGAAGGAGATGGTTCACTTACACATGCACACATGTTATCTAAAACACCCTGACGGCGATCACCATGTTGGGCGGCAACAAGAGCCTGCACTCCTAGTCAGAAGGGGAGGAAGCCCAAGGGACGCAGTCCAGTTACCTGTTTGAGGACAATACCTCCAATGTCGAGCCCGATGAAAATAATAGGGTGGTCCTATTTATTCATCCTGTCACTACAGAGCACCCTAATTTGCTCGAGTACTATCGACATACCTTGGTGTACTTTTGATAAGCGAAATCTAGAAGCTTTTCGGCATTCTGAGCCAAGCTCTCCTCAGTGATGGCGCACGTCTTGTCTGAAAAGTCTGACCGGAAGTCATGCTTTTCATAGCCATAAAGTTTTTCCTTTAGGAAATCTGGATTGTCTCCCCATAAACATCCGTTGAGGTCGCAGTGACCCTGCAAGTACATGCAGCCGTGAACAATAATCACGCTTGGATTCATTAGTACACGTCGAGATACATTGTAGACGGGAAAGGAGGCTTACTCAGTCGATGCCATTAGAGCGGCGTGTCACAACCCTTTGAGATCATGAAAATAAGAACAAAACGGGTGCAAACACCAAGAGTTCCTTCGCCACGAGTAGTCAACAGAAAAAACTGATGAAATGGCGCAGCCTTTTAAAGACACCCTCGGGGTTGACTGTAATTTTTGTCACATGCAGTCACTGCATAAAGCAATATCTGACGTACATGTAGTGGGAGCGTGCACATTGTCATAGCCAATGGGGGCGACAGATCACACAGTCCTATTATGTGATAAGCCTCACAACTGCCAAATGTCGTATTTAGTGTTACGTGGAAGGACCCAATTGGGTTCAGGGGAGGGGGCGTGGGAAAAGACGAGGGGTAAGATAGCCGGAGGAGTACTGCATACTCCGTAAGTCGTAGAGAGGGGATAAAATGCCACACCAGACAATAATTTGTCAAGTCCACGTCGCTTCGCACAACAGAACCATTGGCAAGATGGAAGAGAAACAAATGAAATTGGAAAAACAAAGCTACGAACAAGAAGACGAACAAGACAATCAAGATGACGAACACAACTGGACCGGGGGCTCAAAACAGGATGAAATATTCCACCACCATAGCTTGATCATCGAGATCCTCCGTGGAAAATCAAAAGTCAGCGATGAACTTCGAGACCAGATGAACACGTTTGAGAATGACGATAGGGACGACAGTATATTGCAGAGAATTGTCCAGGAAATGCAGGCCCGTCGGCTGAGCTGCAGTAACAATGTCAAGGAGTTCATCCAATGGATACTGAAAAAAGATCCCCACCTCCTCTATCAGGGAAACGATCTCGAAAAGAGCCTCCTCCATCTTGCCTCTCAGTGCGAGACGAAGCTGTGTCTCAAATTAATGCGTCTCTTTTTCGAGGAGTGTTCAGCCGACACCAATCCGCCAGAACAGGTCAATGGCTCCCAAAAAATGGAAGCGACAACATTGAATGCACCTGTGGCTCGTGTGAAGATGCCCCTGATCGACTGGGTTAGGATGATGTCGGCCGACTCAGACTCTTGCCTTCACACGGCAATCATGGCGAAGAAGATCGACTGTGCCATGTACCTGGTGCAGAGAATAAAGGCCGACGGTGTGGAAAAGATTGTTCTTGGCCATGAAGGCAGACGCAAACACACTCCTCTGATCGTGGCTGCTGCCTATGAGTACCTGGTTCCAGAGTCAGAAGTCCTCGTTAAGGAACTTATCGAGGCATTTCCTGATGCGCTTTTTGGCAGGACGATAAAAACCGGATTCGCCTCTGACGACACAGAAGACTCGCCAGTCTTGACACCCACGGTCGGCAACATTCCTCTCTTGCAATTCTACAAGATGAAAGATGACTACGCTTCCAAGCAGACTCGGCAGAATCAGTACAGGCATTCAAGCCCACAGCATACCAAGGCGAAGCAAGAAAGCCAAAAAGTCGTGGCAGACAAGATTGAAGCGCTGCTGAAGCTGAGCTGCCTGCGAAACTACAGCCAGGAACGGCATGGCCCAATAAAAGACTACCTTCCCAAGAACGTGGGACAGATTCATCTGGACCTGACACCCAGGGAAGGCATGTCCTTGCGACTGCTCGACCGCCTCATGAAAATCAGAAAGTTTGAAGACGTTCTTCTGTACGTCTCTATTCCTAACCTACGCCTGGAAAGCAATGCCAATGCAAACGGCGAAGACGCCACAAACGAAGGCTGGTACATGAGCAAACGCCGAGACTTTGTCCATATATTCAACTGGCTTCGCAAAAACAATGTCAAGCGGATCCTGCGCATCAGAGTGGACGACAGTGATGAGAATGCATTTCACAGTGATGAGGCTATTGAGAAAGCACTGTCTGGCTTTGAAGTCGAATCATGGGATTGGAAGAGAGCAGACATTTGCAGCAATGTCATCGTGACAGCGGCTCCTAGAGTCTCTCATTTGACGCTGTACTGGGGCGGTAACAACACCACTTTACGAAGTTGGGCGGCCGAAGATGGACTGGCACGGCTGAGAGAGGTGCGTTTATGTTTTTTTTTTCCCTACTTTCGTACCCTTCCGTTTCTCACATGCGTACTAGCTCCGGGATGTAACCATCATTCGACAAAAGGTATGGAATTTGTCCACTTTTCTAATTTCGTCTTGCGTGGGATGCTGATAAGTCAGGTCATTGAGTCTTCACTCAGACATGACAAGAACCAGGAGACGTTTAAGAAAACCTTTGAGGAGAGCTGGAAGAAGAATTTCCGTGAGAGGGCCCTTCCCACTATCAATATCACAGACACCCATGGCAAAAAGACTAGGGAAGACTTGGAACGGAAGGAAAAGGAGCAAAAGTAAGCCATTCATTTCCGTTACCACTCCGGTATGCATGTCCATGCTAATGATGGAACTAGAGAGGAATGGGTTCGACAGACGGACGAGTTTGCCAAGACGCTGAAGATATATCTGATAAATCATCCCGAGAAGTCAGAAGCGGCAATCAAGGTGGCCGTGATAGACGATGGCGCCAATTTAGACGACTCCAGTATCTGGAACAATATCGAAGACGGGGAATCCTTTCAGAATGATGGCGACTCGTGGGAGGGGTGGTACCAGTCTCCGCGAAACCACGGGACGTTGATGGCACGCATCATCTGCCGCATCTGCCCCGACGTGAAGCTGTACATATCGAGGCTCAACGAAGAGTGGGTCAATTCCAACACGGGATTTCAGATCACGGCCGACTCGGCGGCTGAGGCCATTGACTGGGCACGAAAAAAAAGCGTTGACATCATATCGATGAGCTGGACCATTGAGAGTGTGCCTGAAAATTCCAAATTAGAAAGGGCTGTCCAGCAAGCCGTCAACGATGACATTCTCCTGTTCTGTGCATCAAACGACAGTGGCAACCAGTCCGGAGCGCGCCCCTATCCAGCATGCTTTCCGTCCGTATTTTGCATTGGGGCCGCAACGGCACTGGGAAGGATGGAAGACGAGACACAGCCACACGTTCAGTACCTCTTTCCCGGGACCGACATGGGACAAAGTGACACGTCCAAGAAGACAGCAGCGGGCACGGTCGCCAACGTACCCAAAGGGTCATCTATTGCCACGGCTAGGTGCGTAGGTTTCGCTGCCGCGATTCTGCAGAGTATATATTATAATCAAGGGCAAAGATACAAAAACAGAGTGAGGAAGTACAGCCAGATGGAGAACATTTTTGATCGCCTGAAGCAAAACAAGTATATCCAAGTGTCCCGGGTTCTCCAGATGATGCCGCCGGGGGTCTCCAGCGATCACGAGTGGGATAAAATCAAAATTGTCTCGGAAGAGTTTCTTCGATATTCAGAATTAGAGCAGAGAAACTAGTCATGAAGGAATCGGATATACATGGTCATTACACCCAAAACACTATTGATCCTCTTCTTCCTCGATCCTACAGTTGTCTAGCTTTCTTTTTAGACTCTTCATAGTCCTTGTGCAAGCCCATGTTCATGATCCCGTCCAGGCCTTCGCCGGCACCATTCAAAAGGTCGTTCTTCTTTACCGTCACAAGCTGTCCACTCCGCTTGTTCTTGGGGTACCGGAACACGACCGGATGATTCGGGGGTGTCTTCTTCTTGAGCCATTGCACCACAGTCTCAGCCATGGAATCCAGCCTAGAGAGTGACATCTTGGGTGTCGATGTAATCACCTCGACGGTGGCGTTAAACTGGAAGCCCTGCAACTGCTCCTCCGTCATCGCCTCGACCGTCTGCGGGTCGCCATCAGCCTCTGGCAGTCTATCCATGCGGACCACCATGGCCGCCCTCAACCACCTTGCCACCCCCGTATTCTGCGCCGTGTTCTCGCTCAGCACCCACTGCGCTGTGTCCTTCCCGCCAGACTGGCGCGCCGTCATGCGCATCGATCCTTCCACATTGGTGTGAAACGTCTTGGTCTGCGTGTGCGCCCCCTTCCTATCACCCAACGACCCGCCCGCACCAGACGGCAACTGCACGGTCGGGCTCAGAGTCCACGACGATGAGTCGCCCCGCGTCGTGGGACACATGGCCCAGTTGCCACTCGGCGCAATGCTGTCCACGCTGACAATGATGTCGCCGGGATCGCTGCCACCGCCGTCGACGGCAAATGTGACCTGGAGAATGGCCCCGTTGAACCGACGGTCCCGCTTGGGCACGAGCTGGAAGTCCATGACGATCAGAGCCCCCGGCTGACCGCACTTGTCATCGACGAGGTCTTCATTATCCTTCTTGGTCTGTGCCGGCCTCAGCGTCCCGTAGACGACTTCCACCAGATCTGCAATGACGTGAAACTTTTTGCCTTGGTCGACGACATGCGTCCGGTTGATCTCGCCTGGCAAATTTTCCACGCGGTAGAACCCGCCGTCACCCTCCTCCTCCAAATCTATGACCCATCTCGCCGGAGGCTCGTTCGACTCTGTAGCAATATTGCTCGTCTCAGAAGGCATAGTGCTGGGGGCATGCTTTTGGCATTCCCATTCTCAGCCAGCCAAAGGGGGTGCACTCGACTTTTTAATCACGAGTGGCAACCCCGCACCTGCTCTTCTTATTCTGACCTCAGAATCCCATTTTTGGTATCCCACTTTGGTGGTCTGCAGCAGTGGTAATAGGGGGGTGGGGTGTTTTTAGGAGATATCGGTTGCTGATATTATTGGATGGACTTCAGCCGTGTGGTGCCTCGTGCTTTTACTTTGGCACATTTGGCTCACTCCCCTCTTCCCAACTGGGAACAGATTTTCCTCCAAGTTTACACCTTTAGCTGTCAGCAATTATCATATGACATGTAGGAGCAGCTACGGAGTGTTGGCTTCTCATACAAATACCACTTGCACAAATATATGCTCCCATCCGCTCTTTTACCCCACCTTCGTTGCTAACTGCAGGTATTGCTACTTGGATTATTTACGGCTTTCTCTCACTAGGACTACATTATGTAGCTTCCCATCCATGGAATATTAGAACCAAGTCTTAACAGTGCATTGGATTCCGTTGTCCGCCTCACACCTTTACGCGCTTTGCATACAGGCCACTCTCTTCCACCGTCTTCCTCTTCTGCCCGTCCTCCACTCTAACGTGCTGCTGCACGGAAACGTACTCCAGATCGATCGCCATGATGCGCTGCAGCTCCACGTTCCACACCATGTTTGCGTCTCGGACATCATCGTGCAGCACGCCGTACTCTTCGAGCTCGTCAAGCGTTTCCTGCAGCTGCAGCTGCTGCTCGGCGTCCGACCACGCAGGGGGTCCGTCGCTTGCCTTCCGGCCTTGTCGCCTGTAGTACCAGAACGAGCGGCCGGCAAAGGACATGAGCATCATGTGGGAGACGTGTGCTCCGCAGCGAGTCCAGTACTCGTCGACGAGCTGGATGACGCCCAAATTCACGGGTACCAGCCGGCCTTGGCAGCTGTCCAGCAAGCCGTACGCCAACTCCTCCCGCTCCAGCCGCTTCCGGTGCACCCGCTGCACGCCCTTGCCCACGAAGCAGTAGCCATACTGGCGGAGCGTGATCCGAAACAGTGCACCAATGGCTCCATACATGCCATACTCCTCCAAGTCGTCACAGTCGTGGTCGAGGTCTCGAGCAAGCTGGTCTGTCAACAGTTCACGCAGCTGTTCTAGAGAGATGAGATGTCGGTCATTGTTATTGTCGTTATCATAGTCGTCGTTATCGTTATCGTTATCATCATGATCATCGTAGAGTTTCATATTTGTCATCACATTTACACGTCCCTCTCTCTGCTGTCGGTGCAGCCGGATATTGGGACACCGCGGATCCATGAAACCACCTCGCTTCAGGCCCAAAAGACATGCTTGCGTGCAATACGCGAGCACGGGAGACGGTGAGGGCGAGGGCCAAGGAGACGGCAGAGGAGCCAGCGTGCTGTGATCACACTCTGACAACGCCATCTTTTTCTCTTCCTGTGGCTGATCTTGATACTGGCCGCGTTTCTGAGGATCCTCGTCTGTTGTTGTGGTCGTCTGCGGGGCGAGGCGGATCACCGTGGTAGACGGATGGGGAGCATTGGAAGCATCTGCTGACGCGCGCCCAGCACTATTTATATTCATATCTCCGTAAGCTGTCGGCCATCTCGGCTGTGTTTTATCCAGATGCTTCTTCCACGCCTGCGACATGCACTTGCCCTGCAAGGACATGAGGATGAAAGTCATCACAAGCGCCACTGCCGACCGCTTGCAGTTTCCCGCCTGCTCGACGGCCGCGGCCGGTTCTTCAAAGCGGTAGAACAGCGTAGACGGCTGTGTGGCATCGAGGTACAGGAAGATGAAGGAGTGCCCGGCCGTTGCATAGCAGTACGGCAGGCCGTAGTCTACCATATAGTGGTATGCCTGTGTCAAGACATGGGCAATGTCTCGCTTCTCCATCTTGGGGTTGACCGTCTTTTTGGTCTTTTTCCCCTTTTCTCTGTTTTTCGTCCTCTTCTTTTCCGTCAGTTCAGTCTCTTCCGTGTTTTCAGCCTTTCCTTCAGCCAGCTCCCGCACAGCGTCCTCCATGAGGCTCGCGGCGGCGTCGGACCCCAGGTGCTCTCGAAGAGAGCGGCTCGAGACCTTGTGGGCAGCCTTGTATTCAACGACGAAAAGCGGTCGCATCTTGTCGTCTTCGCCGTGCCAGAAACACCACTGGTCGGGTCGCACTTTTGTTCGGTCGGGAGAGCGGCGCTTGCTCGGCCGCGACCCCCCGCGAGAGCCCTCGTGTTCATCCTCTTCCTGTTCCGCCTGGGTAGCCCGCGCCAATGCGGCGTCCATGTCACTCTTAGCGACAGCGAGCGCCCCAATGTACGCCGGTCGATCGTCCTTGATCACGAGCGGCTTGCGCTTCCGGCTAGCAAGACGAACGCGTGTCCGGCCCCGGCTTGGTTCTCGCTGCTCCGACTCGCCATCCTCCCGCTCATCCTTGTTTGCCTCCCCTGCTTCCTCTTCTGTCCCTTCCTCATCCGATTCACTAGCCACGACGCCAAAAGGGTAGTTGCTAAAGGAGATGGTAGACGGCAGGCCGACTGTCGAAAAGAGGCCGCCTGTCGCAGGGTCCTTGCCTTTTGATTTTCGAACCAGCCCGAAAAACTGTGGCACGAGATCCAGCACGCAGCCTTCCACGGCCAAGCACTCAAAATTCTTCAAGTCTTCCTCGCTAGCCAGCGTCAGGTTGCTCAGCTTGGACGAGAGATAGCTTAAGCCGGCGGGCGAGGGCAGCAGCTCGCTGTCCCCAAAGACGCGCTCGAGAATGGCAAAGTGCTGCTCGAACAATCCATCAAACTCGGCCCATGGCTTGATATGACGCGGGTACAACTTGCCGGCCACGTTTGTCAGCCCGCCGCCTGTCGTCATCACATCGATCTGCTGCACCTTGAGCTTCTGGAAGACGTCGCGGTGGCAAATGTCGAGAAACTCGACAAAGGACGTCTTTGCCAACTGCTTCTCAGCTTGCTCGAGACGCGTCTCTATTTCCTTGCGACGCGTCTCTTCTTCCTTTCGACGCGTTTCTTCTTCCTTCCGGCGCGTTTTTTCTTCCTGCAGCTGTCTCTGAAGCTCCCGGAATTGCTCGGCCATCGTCGCTTCGCTAGACTCCGGTGCCTCTTCGTCCCCAGACGTCTTTTCCGACGTCGGTTTTTCCATGGTCTGGTCTTCCATGGCTTCGCTTAAGAGTGGTGACAGCCGCTGTCACCACACTCTGTGATCAGTTCGTATCTTGGATCATAGCAATCCAAAATATAAACATGTTCTTAGTCAGCCTTATATACCGACCGCATTTTTTCACTGTACAACAGATCTGTGTCGAAGCAGTCACAGTATAGAGCAGAGTAGATGGAAAGATTTCTGATATAAGGAGGGAAAGTCGTCTTAATTCGTACGGAGTAGGCAACCACCCCACTACGGCTCTAATGATCACGTAACTGTCATGACTAAGCAAAATGAAAGTAAACGATCCCTCGAATCGCGTTTTTATTTTCACTACATCTTGTCCAGCTACTGGCTTGTTTCCAGCTGCGTTCAAAGAGGTTCTTTCAGTTTTTTTTAACACTTCTTTCATACTGCCTTGGTTTCTGATACTCCGTACTTTTGGTACTCTTCAATACTTTTGCGAGAGCCAATACACGTGTTTCGACCTTGCCTCCAGAGCCTCCGAATACGCCCATTAACAACGCTTGCTAACCCCGGGAATGTCGCCGTTTTAGGGTCTTGGGGCGGCTCTAGTGCTTTTGGCGCCATAAAATCGATCTTATAACGAACCCCTGACAGGTCTAGAAATACTACCATATTGTACAGACAACCTGGCTCTTCTCTGCCGTCCTGCCATGTATTCCACGACGATCACTAAACACTCTACTGCCAGCATGTCGAGTGACGACAGCGGTGATCAGCTAGACCCACGTGCTCGTTTCTCGCCGCTCTGTCTGTTTTCACTCTGGACCTACAAAGCATGCATATGAAAGTCCAAAGTGTAGATTTTCTTACTCGTACTCGCAGTATTGGGAAGGTAGAAGGCGAGGTAGCATTACTGCAACAGCTTCATTTTGCATGTGAAGACAGGGATCCTACAGCCAGGTGGATGTACTCCGTACGGATTTGAAGCATCTTATCGGGGTGACATTGCCGGGCCTCTTGACATACATAGTATAAGAACCCTTCCATCCGTCCAGCTCTCGTATTCCCACTACTGCTTTCTTCCGTCTTCAGCAGCTTCTCTAATCTGCCCTTACTCTTCTTCCACCTCCTTTGCCATGGCTGTCTCCCGTCTGCTATGCAGCTCTGCTGCTCTGCTCGCTGCCGCCGGCACAGCCGCTGCTGTGGCTGTTGATGTTGCCGCCGATGTGGCCCACCCACAGCTCATGGCCCGCGCCACCATTGACTCGGACAAGGTTGTCGGCTTTTCACAGACCGTGCCCTCGGGCACCACCGGTAATGTCTACCTCGCCTACCAGCCACTGCTCAAGGTCGTCAATGGCTGCGTGCCTTTCCCGGCCGTCGATGCCAGCGGCAACACGGGGTGAGTCGGGCGACATCGAGGGTGGATCAGGAGGAAGAGCAGAGACACGGTCTAACAGTGGCAGTGGCGGACTCTCGCCTACGGGTTCCAGCAACGGCGGCTGCTCCAGCAGCACCGGCCAGATCTACGTCCGTGCCACCACTTACAACGGCAACTACGCCCTCCTCTACTCGTGGTACTTTCCCAAGGACGAGCCGTCCGACGGCCTCGGCCACCGCCACGACTGGGAGGGCACCATCGTGTGGCTGAGCAGCAGCACGAGCACGTCGGCCGACAACATCCTCGCCGTCTGCCCGTCGGCCCACGGCGGCTGGGACTGCTCGACCGACGGCTTCTCGCTCAGCGGCACGAAGCCGCTCATCAAGTACGAGAGCGTCTGGCCCGTCAACCACGCGTGCGGCCTGACGACGACGGTTGGTGGCAGCCAGCCGCTGATTGCGTGGGAGGGCCTGCCCACGGCGGCCCAGGACGCCCTCCAGACGACCGACTTTGGCTCTGCTATTGTGCCGTTCAAGGACTCGACTTTCGAAGAGAACCTGGCCAAGGCCACCTTTTAGAAAGGGGCTGAGTAGAGTTGATGTACATAATGAGCAGTAAATAATACTTGTAAATACTCCGTACAGTTTACCCCTGTTTCTCTAGTTGTGCTTGTGGTCACCCCTGTCAGCTCCAACTCTGTCAAACCAAACACGTCAGACGTCAAATCTGTGACGGTCTTGTCAGACGGAATTCTTCAGTGACGTCGTATTGAATATATTGAAGAATTGAAGAATCAACTCATCAAAATAGTATGTGCACATATTCCAATAGTTCATGGCAGCTGCCCAAGCTTCATCCTCTTGGCATTCTCTCCGCACTATTTAACCTGCTGATCTTCATAAGATGTTCTGCTTACACATATTGCTACGGAGTATACGGGCATTGAGTTTCATTTTACTCTGTAAATTCGGTGCAGTGAGCTGTGAGATGCAGAGTGCGTGCTGTAAGCGCTACTCCAGATCGGTCTTGTCAAGCGCATGGTCATTCGTCCACTTCCAGGAAAGTGCAATGTACAGTCCATCGCTACTTCCTGCTGATGGGCATACGCTCTATAAGGGGAAGCTGCATTCCACCTGGCACCTGCCCTCCACAGATTTCTGTCATTTCTGTCATCATTGCTATTCCATCTGAAAAGCCTCAAAATTGCATTTCCACAACTTTAAAAGGTCTCAACTATCTAGCGCATCGAATCCCCAGCTTCCGAGCAAGCGCCAACATATTCACTGCGGAGAGCTCTTGAATATGACGTAATAATCTTCAGCTCTACATAAACAGAGTGTGCCCAGATAAGGAACAAAAGAAAGCAAGACAAAACAGAAAGAAAGAAAACGAAAGAAAACGAAAGAAAGCGAAAAGAAGTTCAACCCACCAACATGCCCCGATTCCTCTCCATCGTGTCGGCTCTCGCTGCCGCCGTGGCCCTGCTGTCGTACTACTTCCAAGGCCCGCTCCAGCACCAGCTGACCATCCTCGGCCTCTTCCGCCAGCCTGCACAGACCTTTCTGCCCAACGAGAAGACGGATCTCATCTTCATCGAGGACACGGTCAACTGCGAGGACCTGCACTACCATGAGGCCACCCACACCATCTTCACCGCCTGCGAGGACACCATGGAGACGCGCCTCCGCTGGTCCCCCGCCATGGCCAACTTTGACGACCCGTCGGCTCCCCAGAGAAACGGCGCCTCTCTGCACGTGATTGATCCTTTAGTAAGACTCTTTTTCTTTATTTTCTGTCTTCTCTGTTCTGACAGGCAGACGGCCAAGTCTCGACGCTTGGTCTTGGACGGCTTCTCCGGCACCTTTGCCTCGTGCGGCATCGAAGTCATCTCCGATCCCGACGCCTCCCCCAAAAAGCCGGCCGTCTTCATCTTTGCCGTGAACCATGCTCCCAATCCCGACTTTCCCTGGAAGGCATCCCTGCTGGAGAGGCTCTATGCCACGTACATTGCCTCGGTCCCCAAGGCCAACTCGGGTATCGAGGTCTTCCACCATGTCATTGGCTCTCAGACGGCCATCCACCTCCGCACGATTTCTCACCCGCTCATCCGCACGCCCAACGACATCTTTGCCGCCAGCCCGCGGTCCATCTACGTCTCCAATGACCACGCCATCCGTGAAGGCCCTCTGCGGTTCTTCGAGGACGTCGTCAGCCTCGCCCGGTGGGCCAATGTCGTGCACGTGGACATTACCGACGGCCTCACCGCCACGGCCGGGCCCATTGATCCCGCGGCCGGCATCCAGGTGACCGTGGCCCTCGACAAGATCCACAATGCCAACGGCCTCGGCCACGGACGCACGCCCGACGAGGTGGCCGTCATCAGCGGCACCTCTGGTCTCCTGTACCTGTGTCAGGTGGAACAAAAGGTGTTTCTGCCAGAGGGCACGTCGAGATCGGCGGCCCTGCACAGGCGGGAAGCCATCTACACCGACTCCATCATTGACAACCCCGCCTACTTTTCCGATCCCTACAAGCACGCAGCGGGCGGCGGCAGTGCCCGTGATCGCAGTGGCTTTGTCGTGGCTGGGCTGGCCCGTCCCCTGGAGATCTTTGAGCACATGCGGGACCCCAACGCCACGGACGCCAGCATGGTCTGGATGGTGCGTCCGCAGTCTCAGCAGCAGGGAGATGCCGAGGTCACGCTGCTCTTCCAGGACGACGGCCGTCGTATCCGCACGGCCAGCTCGGCCCTCATCGTCGCCATCGACCCGAAAGTGGAAGGGGACGACAGCCATCGGAAAGGGTGGCTCTACATTACTGGATTTCAGGCAGCCAGCATCATTGCCGTCAAAATTGATTTGTGAGCAGATGCGATGAGACATTGGGTCACTGGGTCATTGGGTCATTGGATACGTCAACAGCATCAATATATTGCCATGACAACTTTCCAGAATCGTACAAACTGTCCATCTTCTCTCCTCCTGCCATCCTACCATCCGTCAATGGGCGTAGCATACACGTGGAGGCCATTGCCTGGACGCGCAGAAATGCCGCCGCGGATCTTGATATTGCTCACATCGAGATCGGCCTCGTCGCGCAGTCGAAAGGAAAAGTGGCCGACCCAGCCGGCCAGCAGACAGGCAAACTCGGCACGGGCAAATCCCATGCCAATACAGCTGCGGGGACCGTGCAGAAAGGTGAGGAAGGCGTAGTTGGAGGTGGCACCGCCGCCAGAGGAAGAGCCTGGATGCTCGGCGCCACCTCCTTCGCCGGGAGTGCGCAGCCAGCGCTCAGGATCAAACTGGCCGGCCGTGGGACCCCAGAGCTCTTCGCTTTTGTTGACCGCCCAGGGCACGAGGAAGATGACCGTGCCCCGGGGCACAAACTGGCCGGCAATGGTGGTGTCGACGACAGATTCGCGGATGGTCGAGGGCACAGGGGCAAAGAGACGCAGGACCTCGCTGCAGACAGCGTTGAGGTAGGGCAGGCGGTCAATGTCGGCAGAGGAGATGGGGGCGGGAGCGGGTGCCGGCTTTTCATTTGCTGGGCTCTCTTCATAGTCGGCCTGGATGGACGGCAGGTGGGCACGGATCTCGGCGCGCAGGCGTTCCTGCATGTCGGGGTGGCAGCACAGGAGATAGATGGCCCATGTCAGGGCGGACGAGGTCGTCTCGTGGCCGGCGGCCAGAAACGTCATGAGCTGGTCGGCGAGGTTGGCGTCGGAAAAGGCGCCCGACTCGAGGGCGACCGAGAGGATGTCGGTGGTGGGGGCCGTGGCATCGGGATCGTGGCTCTTCTTGTCTCGAATCATCTTCTTCTTCTCCTGGGTCATGTCGGCACAGGTCTGGCGCAGAAAGTTGCTCGAGGCCAGGATGGTGTGGTTGTGGCGGAGGGGCAGGGCAAAGAGGAGGGAGCGCGGCACGAAGAAGCCGATGATGTTGAGGAGGCGGCCCTGCGGCGACGGCTGGAGCACGGTGCGGTATGTGGCGGCAACGGGGCTGTTGGGGTCGCGGAGGGCGCCAAAGTCGCGGCCCATGCCGGCGACGCCGATAATGTCGAGGGTGGCGCGCGATGTGATGCCGGTAATGTCGATGGGCACGAGCTGGCCCTGGCTCTGGCCCTCCCGTGCGATTACGGCGACGCTCTCGCGCGTCTTGGCCCAGAAGACGGGGTAGAGGTCCTTGACGTGACGAAAGGCAAAGGCGGGTGCGAGCTGCCGGCGCTGGAAGCGGTGCTCGTCGCCCTCGGCCAGCAGGATGCCGACGCCGAGGAGGCGGGCCAGAGACTGGCGCATAGGCACGGGCTTCTCAAAGTCATAGTTCTTGGTGACGAGCACCTCGGCGAGGGCCTTTGGTTTGGTGATGATGAGTCGTTCCTGGTTGAGCATGCTCAGGTAGCGGATGAGGCCGTTGTTGGGGATGGTGTTGATCCTATAATGTCAGGAACCAGCGTCTCTCAGCAGTCTCTTGGGACCACGTAGAAACACGTTTAGAGACTCACCATTCAGCGGCCGGGCCTCCCGTAGGCTCCTTGAGAATGCGTCGGTACTGCCCCCAGAACCACTCGTTGCCGGTGGGCTGGGGCAGGTGGCGCAGAGGTGAAAAGTAGTAGGGGTAGAGGAAGACGGACCAGGCGATGCGGGCGGTGGTGAGGAGGGCCCAGATGGCAGCAGAGGCACAGAGAAAGGACGAGACGGGCCAGGATCCGTTGTCATGGCCGTCGCTGTCGGCTTGCCGATGCCGCCAAAAGGTCGTCAGTCCATAGGCGCCAGCCACCGACACCAAGAGGATGGTACTCTGGGAAGGTGCCATGGGGGAGTAAGAGGAAAATAGAATATAAGATCCAACAAGAGTATAGAGTCTTGGTCTAATGGCTTGGCATCAATGTCTGATGAGCGGATGTAGTTTTTCTACTCGATGGACGTCAGCCCTATTTGAGCTTTATCTCTCTTGGTTTTTTACGGGGCGTGGCAGTCGGATTCTTAAATACCGTCACTGAAGAGAACACATATCAGCCGGAGTCTGAGCCAAGAAAACGCCGTGTCCGCGGCGGAACCAAGCTACGTCCGGATCCTGTTGGTCCCTGTTGGTCCTGTTGGTCCTGTTCTGCTGGTACATTGTACTGTTGATAGGAGTCACTCTGAAACTGTAATAGCTGCTGCCTGCTGGCTTTGTGCGGGCCAACAATTCAGCCGCTTCATGGCTGCCGACAATGCGAATGCGAGCCAGAGCATCCAATCTGTCCTTTGTAAACGCAGGGGCTTGATTGGCTTTGTTCTAGAGTGATCACTATAGACCCATTTTTGCTGGTTATCTTGCATGAGGCTTAGCGCTCTCGTCCCCCGCAAACTGGCCACGCAAGCTCTGAAGGAGAGAGGAGAAAACGAATGCGAGAAGCCGAGTGCGAGAAGCCGAGTGCGAGAAACCGAATGCGAGGATGGTCATGTAGAGTGGTGTGACAGGCACTCTAATCAATCAGACAAATAATATAATCTACGTCTTATTGGTGCTCATGAAGAATGAAAAATATATAAAAAATATATGAAAAAAATATGAAAAAAATATGAAAACAATAAGAGAAAAGAAGAAGAAAATGATACAAATGAATACATATACAATAAAACAGATATAATAAATACATCAAACCCCTGTAACCCAACGAAGCCAAATGTACCACACCACACCAGTGGCAATCCCCACCACGCCGGTTAACATGGCCAGCATGCTCCAGGAGATCTGCAGCGCCTCGACCAGGTAGCCCTTGAAAATCTCCAGCTGTCCGCCAGGGTAGTACTTTCTGTGGCGGATGTTGGCATGCCGGTCAATGAGGACGAGGGCGACGATAAAGTAGCAGAACTTGACGGGAGTAGCGACAGCCTAACAAGTGCTGTCAGAAGAAACAGTACGCGTACGTAGAGAAAGGAAAGACGGGGGGCATACCGCGTAGAGCCCTGCCCATCTACTCGCACCTCTGGCCTGAGTAGCGGCTGTGGCAGGAGTGTTGACAGGAGTGACATGGGCCATGCAAAGAGGAGTCGCACCTTGCATTTCAGAGCGTTTTTCTGTCAGGAGAAAAAAAGCATGATGACAAGGAAAGAAATGCAAGAGAAATGCAAGAGGAGAAATAAAGAGTAGAAATTCAGTCGTTTAGATACAGCCACGGATGCCAGGGAGGCCATGCCAAGCTTTCCGAGCAAGCCGCGTATAGAAAGTATACTGGCAAAAATGCAGGCAAAAAGAATGGGTCTTTGTATTCGAGAGCCTCTGAGTGGACAAGTACAAAATGGTGCCCAAGAGCCAAATCTTCCCGAGCAATGGGTCCAATAACCATGTGATTTCTTGTTCTTGTTTATGTTTTATGTTCTTATTCTGATTCAATGTCTACATCTATTGGTCTTCCTTAACTGACTCATGGCAGGGCAATGCACTCAATCTCAATGTCGACATTCTTGGGCAGCGTCTTGACGGCGACGCAGCTGCGAGAGGGCTTGTTGGTCGTGAACCACTTGGCGTACTCTTCGTTGACGTCCTGTTGCAATCAGTCAGTATTCTCTCCTTTCCCCATTCGTTTTTCCCTTTCTTCCAGTACGCACCGCAAACTGGCCCATGTCGGCCAAGAAGACGGTGACCTTGACGACCTTTTCCAGCGACGAGCCGGCCTCGGTCAGCACAGCCCGGAGGGCCCGGAGACAGACGGCCGTCTTTTCCTGGATGGTGCCCTCGATGAGGTTGCCGTCCTTGTCGGCGGGTATCTGGCCGGAGCAGAAGATGGCAAAGGGCGTCTTGATGGCCTGAGACTGTAGAGGTGTTAGACAGGAAAAGAGGGGTAGAAGTCGTTGGGACGTACGTAGGGGCCGACAGCTAAAGACGTGATTAGTCAGGGTCGACAAGAGAGAGAAAAGAAAGAGCGAAAGAAACAGAAAAAAGAGAAAAAGGAGAAAAAAAGAAAAAGAAATAAAAAAACATACGGGCAGCGGCTTCGGTGGTAAAGACGGGAGTCATGCTGGATGAACGGCGAAGGGAAAAGACGGGAGCAGACAGAGACTGGCGGGTCAGCGGGCGAGACAGCGAGCGAGAGGCGACGGGTGCAAGGCGAAGGGCGGCTTGCTTCAGCATGGAGAAGAGAGGAGATCGAGCAAGGGAAGGAGCAGGAGAAGCAAGAACGGGTCGTGGTGGAAAACGGCAGGAAATCACGCTTCCGTTTTTTGACGGCGCCGGAAGCCTGCCCCTCCGTCCATCGGACCATTGTTTATACGCTGCCGTCACCGTTATCGATAAGGGAGCTTGGACCACTCCTGGACGACACAGCCCCGCCCAGATGCCAAGTGTCCTCAGGATCGTCTACCAGGTACTCTATAGCGGACTAGGGTCTCTAATACAGTGTGCATTCATAGTACGAGTTATGCACTCCATAATGAACTGCATTTCCTGGGAATGCTCAGCGGCTGCCAGCTGCCAGCTGCCAATAGGCTCTGGGCGAGACAAGATCAGATACACAGGCGGACGGCCAGGTACGGCATCTGAATGTCTGACCGTCCATACTATTATACGTACGCCTCTGGCATCGTTGCCCTTTTCTTCTCTTCCCTTGTCCCTTGTCCCTTTTTCTCTCCCTATTTCATTTGGCTGCGCGTTCAGCAGCTCCTCCTCGTACTCGCGACCTCGAGAGCAGGCACGTGTCCACGGCAGAACAAGTACCGTATACAAGGAGACCGCGTACGCGTCTGCGAGGCCATACCTCCTACTGTTCCAGCCTGCCTGGATCCACCACCAGCTCTGATTGGCTGCTCTCTTTTCCTGCATCGACTCCTTTTTCAGGACAGGAACTTCTCCTGAAAGCTGTCGTTATTAATATCTTTCCATCGCTTCTTTTTATCCAACCCAGGACGACACCTCTGCCGACTGGGCTTGTTTCGTTTTATATTGTAATTTATTCCTATTGGATTTTTTTTATTCTTTTATCTTGTTCTCACTTCTCTCCTTTTCTCCTTTTTTCCTCTTCTCCTTTTCTCCTTCTTTTTCCTTTTTCTTGTCTTTTTCTTCTCTTCCTTCTCATGGCTGCCACGCCTCAGGGCTCGCTGCGTCATCGCAGCAGCCACGGCAAGAAAAAAGACACGAGCTCGGCGTCCGACACGGACATTGACAGCGTGCTCAAGGCCGTCAAGCAGACGGAGCTGGCCAAGAAACCCCGGCCAGAGCGCGAGTACCAGTTGGCGCTGGCGATCATTACGGTTCTCGCTTTTGTCACTCGTTTCTGGGGCATCAGCCACCCCAACGAGGTCGTCTTTGACGAGGTGCACTTTGGCAAGGTACGTCTCGTCGTTGTCCTCTTTCCTTCTCGTCGTCTAACAGCCAGTTCGCCTCGTACTACCTCGAACGAACCTACTTCTTCGACGTTCATCCGCCTTTTGGCAAGCTCCTCTTTGCCTTTGTCGGCTGGCTCGTCGGCTACGACGGCCACTTCCACTTTGAAAACATTGGCGACTCCTACATCTCCAACAAGGTGCCCTACCTCGCCTTCCGCTCCCTGCCCGCCCTCCTCGGCGCCCTCACCGTCAGCGTCACCTACCTCATCATGTGGGAGTCCGGCTACAGCCTGCCCGCCTGCATCCTCGCCGCCGGCCTCGTCCTCCTCGACAACGCCCACATCGGCCAGACCCGCCTCATCCTCCTCGACGCCACCCTCGTCTTCGCCATGGCCTGCAGCATCCTCTGCTACATCCGCTTCTACAAGCTGCGCCACGAGGCCTTCTCCCGCAAGTGGTGGAAGTGGCTCGTCCTCACCGGCTTCGCCCTCTCCTGCGACATCTCCGTCAAGTACGTCGGCCTCTTCGCCTTTGTCTCCATCGGCTCGGCCGTCTGCATCGACCTCTGGGACCTCCTCGACGTCCGCCGCCGCGCCGGCGCCCTCTCCCTGCCCGTCATTGGCCAGCACTTTCTCGCCCGCGCCTTTGGCCTCATCCTCATGCCCTTCCTCTTCTACCTCTTCTGGTTCCAGGTGCACTTTGCCGTCCTCACCCGCTCCGGCCCCGGCGACGACTTCATGTCCCCCGAGTTCCAGGAGACCCTCTCCGAGAACTCCATGCTCGCCAACGCCATGCCCATCCACTACTACGACGCCATCACCCTCGTCCACAAGGAGACCAAGGCCTACCTCCACAGCCACCCCGACCGCTACCCCCTCCGCTACGACGACGGCCGCGTCTCCAGCCAGGGCCAGCAGGTCACCGGCTACCCCTACAATGACACCAACAACCACTGGCAGATCCTGCCCGCCGACGGCAGCACCGACCCCGCCCGCCCCGTCCACAACCTCGACGTCGTCCGCCTGCTCCACCTCGGCTCCAACACCTTTTTGCTCTCCCACGACGTCGCCTCGCCCTACTACCCCACCAACCAGGAGTTCACCACCGCCGCCCCCGCCGACGTACAGACCGAGGGCAGCGACGCCGCCAGGAACTCGCTCTTTGAGATCCGCGTCGAGAACGGCAAGCAGGGCCAGGCCTTCCAGACCGTCTCGAGCCACTTCAAGCTCATCCACCACGCCAACAAGGTGGCCATGTGGACGCACACGACCCCGCTGCCCGACTGGGGGCACAAGCAGCAGGAGATCAACGGCAACAAGCAGCTGCAGCAGAGCTCCAACATCTGGCTGGTCGAGGACGTCGTGTCCGAGCCCGAGGACAGCCCGCGCCGCGAGCATCCGGTCCGCGAGGTCCAGACGCTTCCCTTTCTGCAAAAGTGGTTTGAGCTGCAGCGGCTCATGTTCTGGCACAACAACCAGCTGACGAGCAGCCACCCGTACGCATCGCTGCCCTACCAGTGGCCCTTTCTGCTACGGGGCGTCAGCTTCTGGACCCAGAACGACACCCGCCAGCAGATCTACTTTCTCGGCAACCCCCTCGGCTGGTGGCTGGCCAGCAGTCTGCTGGCCGTCTACGCCGGCATCATTGCCGCCGACCAGTTCTCTCTGCGCCGCGGCATGGACGCCCTCGATCACCGTAAGTAGGGCCCCAAAGAAGGCAAAGAGCAAACGATCCAAGCTAATGAAACTGTAGGCACACGCTCGCGTCTGTACAACTCGACCGGCTTCTTCTTCCTCGTGTGGGCCACCCACTACTTTCCCTTTTACGTCATGGGCCGTCAGCTCTTTTTGCACCACTACCTGCCCGCCCACCTCGCCTCGACACTGGTGGCCGGTGCGCTCATCGAGTTCATCTTCACCAACGATGCACCGCCGCCGCCCACCTCGCCGGGGTACCAGCAGGTCAAGGCAGGCAAGCGGGGCGCGGTGGAGCAGCAGTCGCTGAAGCGCCACGTCTCGGCACGCGAGCGGCTGGCTGGCCAGAGCCTCATGGGCGCTTGGATCGCGACAGGCGTCATCTTGACCATTGTGTCCGTGTCGTGGTACTACTTTTTGCCGCTGACCTATGGCTACCCGGGCCTGAGCGTGGAGCAAGTGGTTCGGCGTAAGTGGCTGGGCTATGACCTGCACTTTGCCAAATAAGCGGTTGGAGGCTGAGAGAGAGTGAGTGAGAAAAAAGAGAGAGAGGATGAAAAAAAACCCCTATACTACATGGGGCAGAACAGGATACGGGGCCTGTAAGACTAAAGGTACATGGTGTTGGCTATCCTCTTGGCATTGCCTTTGGGTGGCTGTTTTCTTTTACTCTTTGACAGAAGTTGGTCTGTCGTTTTTACCTTACATTTTTGGATTTCTGTAGAATCGAATGATATTTCCTTTGTTCACAAATAAAGACGAAAGCGGATGATTTTATATGGAATATATTGAATGTATTGAATGTATTGAATGTATTGAATGTATTGAAAATGGAGCATTCTGCTTGCTATTCTTATGCTGACTTATCAGACTCCTCCCCCTCAGTTGCCAGTGTATCCCATCTCGTCGGCAAACATCACCTCGGATAGCTTGCTCGGAGGAGGCACCGACCATCGCCGGCGGCCTGGGCTGGCCACTCGGACGGGAAAGAGGTGTGGAAAGCAGTTGGGGGCCGAGCCCGGCAGGACGAGCGCCTTGGGGCCTCGGCTTGGGCTTCGGCTCCCGCCCGCCAGCGTCACGTTGGGCCACCGGATGGGCTGCGTGCGTCGGAGGGTCGGCGGCGGACAGGTGAGCGGCCGGCGCCGGGCGATCAGGTTGGTCTGGATGCGTCCGTGCTGGCTCTCCTGGCTGTCCTGGCTGTCCTGGCTGCCCTCGTTGACCTCGTTGTTCTCGTTGTCCTCCACCACAGTACCCAGTGTGGGGCCGGTGTACTGCTGCTTGGCCACTCGCTTCTTCTTTCGCGAGAGGGGGGCGCCGTTGTTCTGTTCGGCTTGTCTGGCCGTCATGTGAACCGTGGTCAGGATGGTCTTGTCTGGAAGCTCGCCTAGAGGCATCAGGCCGACGTCCTCCAGGAGGAGCGTGGCCGGATCAAACACGAGCGGGGGCAGAAACTCTGCCTGCGACGGCTTGGCGGAATCAGGCATGGCCGGAGAGGGGGCCAAGGGTCGGAGGACACGAACCCAGTTGGCCATGCGCTTGGAGAAGAGGATACGACCGCGGGATGGGCGAGGCAGAGGAGGCAGGGGAGGCAGGGGAGCATTCAAATCGGGAAGGGCCCGATGGGTGTTCTTGCCGTGGAAGAGGCGAGACATGTTGTTCGTGTCGAGGAGGCTCTGGGCAGTCCGTGACAGGATGATGAAATCAGTGTCGCTTTTGTAGACACGCGGGTACTCTGTAATGGCACTGGAGAGTTGCTTCAGAGAGTTGTGTGTCTGCGGGTAAGTCGAAGTGAAGTGCGACAAGTGAGCAATGAAGTGAGATGGACATGATGAGGTCGCCGAGAAGGAGACAATATATAGTTGTTTCGGTGGAAGCCCATGACCAAGACGCAACGCGTGGGACAATGGATGTTGTTTGGCGAAAGGAACGGATGAAAGCAATGCGAGAGTCGGACAATGTGCTTTGAAGAAGAAGGATATTTTGGGATGAACAAAGTGTAGAGTCCATGATGAGATGGAAGAATAGGCCATTGTCGAGGTCTCGTCTTTCTTATCCAGATCGGATGGAAAGGGTGTGGAAGAGAGTGACAAAGACGGACAATGCTGTCGTCGTTTTTGTGTGTGTTTGTGTGTCCTTGTGTCCTTGTGTCCTTGTCTTTATGTCCATTAAATTTCTCTCATATCTATTCAATCAACAGCCATTTGCAAAAGAGTCTTTTTTCGTTTCATCCCATCCTCTGGCCCTTTACACAACAGGAACCCTTTATGGCTGTCTTTTGCGGCTTCTCTTTGATTTTCACCGTCTGCCTCTCCTGCCTTCTAGTCAACGCTCAAAGATCCTTCGAGGGACGCGCGCGCCCAGTACATAATGAAGACGCATCGCCTTCAAACTGAGGCCATGTCCTCGGCCAATCAATCCATTCACCAAAAGCCTCTCCATCCACCATCCACCCAGCTGCCCGATTCATATAAATATGTGCCAGATCACCTGCTTCCTCTACCGAGATTGTTGTCATCACAAGCGCGTCATCACTCTCTGTCCCATCAAGCAAAAGGAACGACTCCGACCTTACTACAAGGCTCAAGCGATTCTCCAGAACAACCTGACCAACGGCAGAAAGGGCAACATCAGAAAGCCCCAACACCAAGGCTTCTTTGCCTCCGTCTTTGCGTGCCTCTGCCCGCCACCCATCACCAAGATCCCCGTGCCGCTCCTGCGCCCGGCGACCCGCTGGTCCTATCTCGAAGCACAGCCGCCCAAGATTGCCCAGCACTACAGCTGCCCCTCCAGAAAGATTCAGCAGCAGTCCAAGTATACCTTTGACGTCTGTCCAGACTGTCAGTACAAGCAGGACCAGAAGGACAAAAAGTCTAAGCAGTCCCAGCAGTCCCAGCAGCCCCAGCAGTCCCATCCCAACCCATCTGACGAAATGTTTGGTCTCTTCCGCAGCAAAAAGGCAGACTCTCGCCCGACCATTTCCCGCCCGATGCCGGTGGTAGACGACTCTGCCGCCCGGCTCGGGCAGCGGTCGCGGTCGTCCGAGTCGAGCCGCCACCCGGCCAGCCAGAAGCCGAGCTCGTCTCACAAGTCCGAAAAGTCGCAAAAGCCTCACAGGCACGAGCAGAAGCAGACGTCGAGCCACGCGGCCGTCGCCTCCAAGGACCACTCGTCCCGGCGGCATGCTAGCGAGCGCCCGCCAGCGCATCACCAGCGCCTGCAGTCGCTGCCCGTCCAGTACAGCAGCCGTTCCGGTGGTAACTATGCATCCCATGCATCCCATGCACCTCATGCACCACCCCACGCATCCCACGCCTCCCACTCTTATACCCGTTCTTCCCCTTCTGTTCCCTTTCATGGCCCTTCTCATGGCTCCTCCCATGCTTACTATTCTTCTGGTCGGCGGGCGGCGGGTGGTACATCCAGCAGTTCTCGGTATGTCCGAGACACGGCTCCTACCACCTCTTCCGCTTCCCGCCACCGGCAAGACAGCCGCCGCGATGCTGGTCAGGACCGCATGTCGCTGCTGTCAGAGACGCTCCACCAGTGGACGTCGGCTGCTCCGCCTCACCCAAACATGGTCAAGGGCTCTCGCGGTCGCCTGCAGCCCAACCCTCACCCTGTCTACTCGATCAATAACAACGACTATTTCTAGAGGACAAAGGGTGGAAGGTGAGTCTTTGACGCAACGTTTGCCTACAGCCTGTTCTTTATCTTGGTCTTTGTTGCTACGCTTTTGATTTTATAGGATATTCCCTTTTGGTTTTTATGACTTTCTTTTTCTTTTATTTCTTTTCATACAATCAAATACACACGATTTCTGAATACCAATGTGCCCTCATCGTCATCATCGTGTTATGTGTCCAAATACGGCAAGCGGTCTGTACCGGCAGAATCAGGCAGACCACGTTTGTAGAAACGGCAGAAAACTTCCTGGCCAGAGTGATGGACTGGGAATCGGCATCGATCGATACGCATCGAGGGAGATCCGGGTCTGTGGAGAGCGAGTCCATGGAGAGAGCCAGCCATGGGGCATTGTTCTGGATGTGGCTCAGCTGACAGGCAAGGATGGGTCGTGTCGCAATCGACAACCTTGCTGTCACATATTTCTTACTCGCATATTGTCTACCTTTTTGAGCAGGGAAACGCATGGAAACGCATGGGCACCATGACTCTTTGTCCATTCTGTCCTTTTTTGTTCTGTACAATCTAGTCTTTTTTACTCTTTCGCAGTATCTGTCCTGTAGATGTACCCGTACGTGTTGTCAACTATTCTTGGAGCGGTGAGCAGGTCAAGCGACCCTGGCCACAGACCAGGCTGCAGAATTGTTGCCCGTCTCATTGGACGGGGACGAGAAAGACGAGGACAAGAGTTGGAGGACAAAGGACAGACTGGCACAGATGCAGGGTTGCCTCTGCACAAGTACTCGTACGAGGATACTGTGTTTACAGAGTACACTGCGTACAGGGCTGATACGTTGCATTGTCCAATCAAGGAGACCATGCTCAGAGGGATGTGTTTACGGTGAACGAATACTCGTAGGAGCTGGCGAGTTTCAAAAAAAAGACATTATACTTTTTTGGGCACGATTGTGCAAGTCCTTTTCGAGTGAGTTGTCAAGGAGGAAGTCGTACAAAGTACGTTGCCATACTGCCTCTTGTACGCTGTACATACTCCGTAGTAGCCTCAACAAAAGCAGACGAGAGGAAACAAGAGGAGACGAGAGAAAAACCAATACAATCCAAAATCAGCCTGCCTGTCTGCCCAAGAAAAGGGGTTTCCTAAAATGGAAGTGCGAAGGAGTAGAGGGGTGGTCTGCAGACCTCCCTGGCGGAGTGAGCCATGCTGGATTCCGGACTCCACCACTCGTCTATTTGTCCGCGAAAAGTGGACACACAGGTACGGAGTACGACAGGAAGGTCGTTTCCAAGAGTACGAGTACCTTTTTGAGTGACTTTGTGCGAGGAACTGGACTTGTGAGAGGGGGGGGTCCAAGACCACGCCGCATGCGTCTGACCCTGGCGGGTCCCAGACAAGAGGACACAGGAGGACGGACAGACATTTGACTTGCATGGTCGCCATGCTACTGTGTATGGTATTGTGTACGAGTACTCGTACAAGTATATGCTCAAGATGTCCAAGCTTCATCAACGGAGCACCAGTGGATTCGATTGGTGACATAAAGAGTACTCGTATATCAACTCGTACGCACTATGTGAGTGCTGTGTTGTCTCGTACAATGTACTCATACGGAGTAGTTTGAATTGTGTTGGCTGGACTGCCGGCAGAGGGTACTCGTACAGAGTACTCGTACAGTGTAAAGAGTCCCTCGTATTGGCTGACTGTGACGGAAGAAGCACACACTCTGGCCAGGACAACCCACACGCAGGTGACACAGGGGGGCACCTGCATAATTCCGTCAGAGTTTCTGCGTCGACAGATGTGCGTCGACAGACGACATTATTTGCCGCTGTGGTCTGCTGATGACGGCGTATCCTACTCTCGCATTCGTTTCTCTTTCTGTCCGAGTCTGCCGGTACGTACTATGTTTTCTCTACGGTGACCGTTTGATCACTTGGTCATTCTTGGGTCATGTTCTTTGAATTCACCCATCCGCCAAGATTGTTGGGCGCAGAAAGGATCCGTACCACCACATACGCCGTTCTCCTACACGAGTACTGTACGAGTACGAGTAATTCTCACTTCTCCCAGAATTCTCAAAGTACGAGCACTCTCGCAAGTACTCCGTACTCGTACCGCTCAGACTTGTCTTGGTCCTGCATACAAGGGTACTCCGCCAGCCAGCGGCTAGGGACGCATACATGCATAGTAGAGTGGCTTGTATAGCGTACAATGTACTATGTATGCACAGGACCGAATACGAAGTACTCAACCAAGACGTATGAGTCAACGCCGTAGCACAAAGCGCAAGACGGAGCGTAAGAGACGGCAAACGGGCAAATGAGGAAGCGAGCAGACGAGGAGGACAGAATTCAAAAATGATACATGGTAAATCAAAGAAAAAAATTTGAAAAAAAAAATTAATCAAAAATCAAAAATCAAAAAAAGAACAAGAACCAACTCCAAACGGAACATTGAGTTTATCGTGTCCATAAATAGTTCGTCTCAGCACAAAAAGAATACCTTTGCTGTACGGAGTACTTTTGCTCCGACTGACCGATAAACAATCGGGTAATTTACAGTCTTACTTGTACATCTGACAAGTACTCCGACTCAGTCTCCAGAATCTCGGAGCCTCAAGGAATGACCCAGGACAGGAGTTTGACCTGCCAGCAGGTCCCAAACAAGAATCGCGTCATGCGACGTGTCGATGGTTGGATGGCGCGCGGGAGGGGGGTCAATGGTACATGCGAAGGAATCGTAAGAGTTTAGTATACATAGTAGTACGGTGGACGGAGCGAATGAAGTCATGCCTCAAAAGTACAGGGTACATAGAAAGGTGAATGTGGGTGCCTGGCTGGAAGGAGCGGACGAGAGCGACCTGCATTTGTCAGGAACAATTTTTGCGTGTGCCCTCCAACTCTGGCTCTGTAGAATGTGGTCGAACACTAGGGAATAGCGTTGGATAGTGCTGCATAGCGCTGGACACTGGTCAATCAGCGCCCATAAAACACTGCTGCCTCTGAAAACAGTGGGACGGTGCTATTAGCACGATCTCGCATTCGTATAATACGGAGTACAAGTACTGGTACACAGTACTCGTAGCACACTCTGCGAGGAACTGGCACTGTGAGTCCCTGGCAACAGAGTGATTCCTACGAGTAGTCTTGGGAGTATATCCGCCAACACGTCTGTTGTCGACTTCAACGGCGCCATCGAGGGAAAAAAAGAAAGATGAAAGATGAGATAGATGTAGAGAAGAAATACAACCAGTCAAGAATTAGTAAATGACTCGTAAAAACTAGACCTCGACATCTGGATCGCTGCCCTAATGGAACAAAAGGCCGTGCGGTCAAAGGCGGACCAATGCGAGCAAACTCCGTGTTCCGTGTACTCGTACTGTACGTACGGAGTAGTGTAATGTACGAGTACACTCCGTAGGGCTTGTCGGTCAGCAAAAGTCCACACACGTCCTCGCAAGTCCTAGCAAGTCCTGAGACCCACCCGAGTCAAGGGGGGCGAAGCCACCTTGCGCTAGACCCCCTTGGGCCATTCTAGGCAGCAGCGCTCAACCGCCCCATATGATTGTTCAAACATCCATTCACTCTCGCCTTTTTGCCAGTTGTCTATTTTCTCTCTCTTCTCTCCAACTTCATCCAAACTCTCTCCAACACTCCGAACTGTCGCCCCTCCATCTCGCCTCTCCACCAGAGCGAGGCCTGACCTCACTCTCGTTTGAGGATTCCTCACGATTTCGAATTTCCATCATCGCTTCTGCCTTTTTCCACTCGCCTCTCTTCTTGTTTTTCTTCTCTCCTTTTCGGCTTCAACTCGACGGGTCTTGTGACCTCTTGGGGCTGTCAGACGACTGACCGAACGCCTTGTCCTCGTGCCGTCCTCTCTCGCTGTTGCTTCCAGCACTCACAGCACTCGACGCTCTATAGACTCACCGTCTTCCCCCCACGCCAGATCCTCGAATCCCCCTAAAGACCCGAGACCTTCCGGCGGCTACCGACTTTTTGGACCTCTGCCCTGCTTTTTGTCTCTTCTCTCTCTCCTCTCCCCATTTCTACGTCACTCTTCTGGTAAGCGAACCGCTTTCTGTTTGTTTCCTCCTTGATCTGCTCTGGGCATGGTCACATACTGTCCCTCGTTGCCCTTCTTCTCCCCAACTCCCGCCGTGTTCGTCATTGTCGTCATACCTCCCTGGCTCGTCTCTCTGTGACTCATATGCCCACTCACAGAGGACTGACTACCTGCCTCCATATGCTCCCCCTCTTGTCCACCCCCCGTACCGACAGCCCAAGCCCAGCCAGGATTTAGCCCTGCCGTTCATGCTAACCGTTCCCAGAGGCTGCTGGTCGTATCTGTTTGCTGTGCGTCTTCCCCAGACAGGGAAAGCAGTACGAGCACCAATCAGACTAGGACTCACACTGGGTCAACATTTCAACACAATTGTGTCCTTGCTCCCTCTTAAAAACATGACTCCGTCTTCTTCTGCCAACCCTCGCCGGGTCCCGGTGACTCGATCTCCCCTTCCCAATGGCCTAAACATTGCTACCAACATCATCCTCCGCAAAGGCGCTACTTTTCACTCTCCCACCAGCCCTTCTTCGGCCTCTTCGTCCTGTGCCTTTTTTCCTCCCTCTTTCACGCGCTCCCAGTCCAACCTCGACGACGTCCTCGACGCTCACCGCCGTCGTGCCGCCCTCGAACTCGACCTCATCGACAAGGCCCTCGCCTCCATCCACCTCTCCAGCGACAAGACTGCCTCCTCGGACTCGTCGACACAAAAGACTGCTGCTGCTGCTGCTGCTCCTGTCAACGCCCTCTCCAAGGCCAACCTCGACAGCGTCACCAACGTCAACTCGTCCGCCAACTCCAACACATCGGCCAACGGCCAACGCCGGGTGCTCCAGCCCCGCTCCGTGAACCACCGCAGCTCTCGTCACCACCACGAGTCTGACAGCGGCATTGGCTCGTCCATTGCGTCCACTCGCTCCAAGTCCAAGGCGGATACCCGCGCGCTGCCCGTCCAGGCCACGGCCCTCACTCGCTCTGCTGCCGCCACGAGCGCTGGTAGCGAAGTCAAGATCGGCCTCAGCCCCCGTGCTACCAACCGTATCTACGAGCACACGGTCAAGCCCCTGCTGGCTGAGCCCGACTACAAAGTCTTCCACCCCCTCCTCCTCGAGTGCACCACCAAGATCAACAAGAAGGACATTGTCTGTCTCCGCGACGTCGAAAAGACAATCCTTCTCTTAGCTCCGGTAAGTCCTACAGACATGGTGTGTGAGAATGGCGTGTCCTTGCACAGTGATACTTACGCGGCCTTGCTCGACCAGGAGCGCACAAAAGAAGCCCTCCTCTACCTGCGATTCTGTCTCGACTCGGTCAACTGTCTCCAGGCCACGGTCGACTACCTCTCGGAGCGCGAGCAGACCCGTCCGGCTGACGCCCCCTACACCAACGGCTACTTTATCGACCTCGTCGACCAGATCCGCCAGTACGCCCAGCAGCTGGCCGACGCCAAGGAGAAGGAAGCCAAGGGCGTCTCCGACGACATGGAGCTGAACATGTATGTGCCTACACTGGCGTCTCGTGCCCGCCAGATTGCTAACGCGGCTTGCTCCAGCTCCGACCCCATCAAGATTCACGGCGGCATTGCCGTCAACGGCCGTCCCATGGAACTCGTGCGCATCAGCCCCGACGGGCGTGCTGTGTCCATTGCCACGGGCCTCCCCGTCGAGCTGGAGGAGGACGCCAAGGATGCCATCCGCATCAAGCGCTCTGCCAGCCAGGACCTCATGGACCAGGAGGAGATCAACCGGTCCATGGCGCGCCGGAAGAAGAATGCCCCTCCCGAGGAGTATGCCCCAAAGATGTGCAGCGTCGATGGCTGCCGCAAGATGTTCAAGCGCCCCTGCGACCTGACCAAGCACGAGAAGACGCACTCGCGTCCATGGAAGTGCCCGATCCCCTCGTGCAAGTACCACGAGTACGGCTGGCCGACGGAGAAGGAAAAGGACCGCCACCTGAACGACAAGCACTCGGACAACCCCCCCATGTACGAGTGCCTGTTCAAGCCCTGCACGTACAAGTCAAAGCGGGACTCGAACCGCAAGCAGCACATGGAGAAGACCCATGGCTGGAAGTATGTCCGCACCAAGACGAACAGCAACGGCAAGATCCCGGGCAAGAAGGATGAGTTGACCCTCGAGGACGGCATCCTCACCACCCGTGCCACGAGCTCTGCTGGTGACGTCGACAGCACGGCCAACACCACGCCGCCGCTGGTCAACATGCCTACGCCGGCCAGTGCCCAGAGCCCGGCCGTCGAGACGCCCCCGGTCGACGACTTCAACACGCCCCTCTACCCCCACAACATGGCAAGCTACGAGTTTCCCACGTGCACCCTCAGTGACGTGCTCGCCACCGACATTGACATCCCGGCCGAGATTGACGAACTCGACTTCTCGCCGCTGGATAACAACTCGCCGCTGACGGTATCCAGCCTGGATAACAACTCGGCCTACCAGGACCTCGGCGGGGCTGACACGACCATGTTTGATGACATTTACAGTGCTCCGGTGCACTTGCCGACGCCAGACCCCAATGTGTTGTACAGCAGCACCAACAAGAACTTGCTCGAGCAGTTTATGGCCGTCTCGGATCTGTGTGCCCCCATGGTCACGCCCGAGCAGCAGCAGCAGCTCTTCCGTCTGCAGCAGATACACCAGCAGATGCAGGTCCAGGAGCAGATGCAAAAGGGAACCTTTCCCTCCCACTTCTCGCCCCTCGGTGAGGGCAACATGATGCTCTACACCCCCGAGTCGCAGGTGGACATGTACGAGGAGGACTATGCTCACAAGGGCGACTTCATCCTCTTCCCCCCGGCCGACTTTGGCAATGCTGGCTCCAAGCAGGAAGTCCCTGTTCTTCTCGGCAACGCCCAGGCTGGCAACGGCAGCCATGCCAACGCCAACGCCAACATGTTTGAGGACATTGTCCCTAGTCTGGCTGCTGGCTACTCCCAACCCAACTCCCAGCAGATCTTTATGGATTGGGCTTAAGCGTTGGTAGATGTTTTTAGCGCGTTGGCGTGTAGACATGTGTTTCGTATGACTCTTTTTTCATTATTGCTTTTGTGTGTATTCTCAGGGCAAAGCGACGAGCAAAGCAGGGTAGACCAAACTTGTGGGAATCTGGTATCTGGTCACCGTTTTCAAGGGTTGAATGTTTAGGGTTTCTTTTAATCTCCTTTTTTTTCTGTCTCTTTTCTCTCCCCCTTGTCTTTTTTATTTTCGCTGCTTTCCATGACACGTTATGATGTGCTTTTTTCCTTTTTTCCTTTTTACCTTTTCACCACTTTGTTCTCGGTGTGTTTATTTCGGTATGGATTTTCCACTCTATGAGAAGGGAACGGCCAGAATGACAGTTGTCTCTTACACTGCTCCTCCTTTTTGCATTCCAATCCGTCTTTTGAGTGTGTTTTCTTGCATGGACTTTTTTGGTTAAAAAAGAAACTGGAAAAAAAAGAGGAAACGAAGCAAACTACAAAAAAAAGGTTCTGTGTTTTCGCTCAGTTGCCCTTGACAGAACATTTAGGTAGAACAGACAGTACTAATAAGTCGTTAAAGACTCCTGAAGCCACAAGAGTATACATGGATTAGTAAGATACTTGAGTGGAGCGTTATATCACGTGACATAAAAAACCTACAAAACCAACTTTTTTTTTTCGTTGAAAATTAGTCTGCTTGACGAGATTCAATCCTCCAAAAATCCATCAACGACGACGACTGAAGAGTTGGAGAACGTTGTCATCAATGCATTCGCAGCAGTGATAAGTTTCCTATCCCTATTTTTTTTGTTTTTGTTTTTGCATCTGCATAATGCTGTAGAAGAATGAAGAGGTACGACGATTTTTTTTATTGTTTTCGTTTTGTTTCTTTTTTTTTCTTTCCCTTCGCTGGTCTGGCCTTCTCTGCATGAGAGAAGAGCCAGCGACCGGCGATGGCTTTTTTTGCTTGTCATGATGAGGTGCGCAACGCACATACCCCTTCAAAACATCTATAGGAAGAGCCGTCTGAGACTGTCCCTTGGGGAAGTGGGAGGGGGGGGGGAGGGAATGCTTTCCCCCCCGCCTCTCCGCCCCCGTCGGCTCCTGTCTGTCGCTTCTCTCCTCTTTTGTGCTTCCTTGCTTTTTTTCGTCTGGCATTTCCTGTGACGTTTCCCTTCTTTTTTTCTTTCTTTCTCTCTCTTTCTCTCTCTGTTTCCAGAGCAGACTATTCCCCTCTGTTTTCTATAAAACGAGGGAGAGGGTCTGCTGAGGGTGGAGGGAGGAGTTGGAGAGGGGGAGGAGGGGGGGGGACAAGTTGTGGTAGAGATGTTGGGCGGGGCCGGTCGAGGCTGGAGGGGGAGAGAAGTGCACAGGGGCAAGGGAGGGTAGTGCTTTAAACGTGGGGTTCTGAGACGGAGCAAGAGAGAAGTGTTTTCTGAGAGTCGACTCTGTTCAGTGCTGCGGATGCTAACCATTTCGTCGTCTTGTCTAGGTTTGCCGTTGTTTTCAGTGTCGCCATTTCGCTCTAGACTAGAAAATGAACAAGAAAATAGTATATATATTCGTTGCATTCATGTATTAGTCATTACAGTATTCTATATCACTGCCTCGCATCGTTTACTCGTCGCTGTCGCTGTCCATCATTAGCCGCCGGTGTCTCGTGGCTGCCACGGGCCCCCGCTCCAAGAGGCTGCTGCCTACATCTTCCTCCTCCCCTCCACGAGCCCGATTTCCTCTCGAGTTGTCGGTTTCGTCGTCCTCGTCCTCTTCAACAATGTCCATCATCCGAGGAGGCGGTGAGCTGTTCAGAGGCGACGACGAGAAGATGGTCTGGGGCTTTTCCCTCTTCCCATTTGCCGTCCCTCTCGCCTTCTTGGCCGTCAGCCGACGTCCGCCCCGTCTCGTGTCTTCTTCGTCGTCGTCCCATCCTGGCCGCGAGCTCGACGTCACCACCTCGGGCTCCTCGTCGTCATCGGCTATAAAGTCCACCAGATCGCCGCCGCTGTCGGATCCGTCCGACTCGTAGTTGTCGCTCGTCCGCATGCAGTCGTCGCCGCGTTCTTCGAGGCGTCCGTAAGAAGCATGAGACGCACCCCGACCTTTGCTGGCCCCGCCCTTGGCACCCCTGGCCCCTCCACGGCCGCCTCGAGCGCCGCGGGCTCGTACTGGTTTGTGGTTGCGTCTTGTTCCGCTCAGCTGGATGACGTTCTCCTCTTCGTCGTGGTAGGTATGCCGCACAGGCAGGCCGCCGCCAAAGGCGTCCAGTCTCTCTTGCTCTTCGCGCATCCGTCTCATGGCTGCTTCGGCCTCTTGTGCCGCTCGCATCTCTTCGTCCTCCATTTCAGCGAGCTCTGCCAGCCGTTCTTGCTCTTCTCGCTCTTGCCGCTTCCTCTGCTCACGCCGTTCTTCCATCCGCCTCTTTTCTTCCTCCCTCTTCCTCTCTTCTGCTTTCCTCTCTGCTTCTCTCTGCTCCTGGGCCCTCCTCTCCTCTTCCCGTCTCTCCTCTTCCCTCCTTTTTGCTTCTTCTCGCCGCTTCTGGGCTTCTCTCTCACTCGCTTCCTCCCTCTTCCTCTGTTCTGCCTCCCGTTCATTCTCTTCTTCGCTATCCGTAAAGTCTCTCGTCGGCCTAGGCGTCGCCCTATTCACGGCATTGGCGTTTGGCGTGCTGCTCAGTCCGCCCGAAAAATTGTACGATTGCCACTGCGAGCTCCTCTGCTTCGTCTGGCCCTTGACGGCCGGCTTGAAACTCTTTTTCGACCGCCACCTCTGGCTCCCATCGCCTTCCTCGTCGTCTTCCTCCTCCTCGCTCTCTTCCTTCTTCAGTGCCCTAGAAGATGAGAAGCCACTATACGACGCCACAATCCGCTGTCTCTGTGTCAGCTTCACAGGAGGTGCAAACACGCGACGACGCTTGGCCTCTGGCTGCTGCTCCTCCATCGTCTGCGAGGAAAAGATAGACGGGGATGGGGAGGGTGATGGCCGTGATGGCTTCACGCTTGCTGCCTTGGTTGTCGTCTTTTTTACAGTCTTGCTTTTGCTCGTCTTGTCGTTCTTGTCGTTCTTCTCGGGCTCCGACTCTTCTGCACCGGGATCCCGCACAAAGGACGGCACGGGGATCTTCTTGTACTTTTTCTTGGCGGCTGCTGCCCTAGTCGTCCGAGGCACAAACTCCGTCTCCTTCTTCATCCTCTCCATCAGATGCACAAGGCGCCGCGTGTACTGGCCATGGGGCAGCAGACGTCCGGTCGGTCCCAGGCCGTGCATGCCGTCAGACTTTGCTGTATCGAGCACGGCCGGCTTCGTGGCCGCAGCCGCAGCAGCCAGACGGATCGGGTCAAAAGAGGCCTTGTAGTGCTTGGACTTGGTTCCATACGTCGTCGCAATGGCTTCCATGTCGGGAATGTTGACGAGAAACTCTATCTCGGGCGGGACGGCCGTAGCCGTCTTGCTCTTGCCCTTGGCACTCTTCGTCGTCACCCACTTGTCCATGGCGGTGCTGTTGCCATTAGGCTGATCACCAGACTCGCGGACATCGGATGCGCGGACAAACCCCGTCTCGACATTGTCGAGCATGTGAAACGTCTTTTTCGGCGCCTTGAGGGCCCGCGCATTGGCTCGGCGAGGCTCGGGAAGTGAGCGGTCCTGGGTGTTCTCGATGGGGATCTCGACATGACGCTTCTCGACCTCGGGCTTGATGTCGCGCGGCAGGATGCGCTCTGACATGTCGAAGCGGTAGTTGAAGTGGGAGCCGTCACAGATGAGCTTCTGCATGTGGGCGTAGGCGTTCTGGGCCTCGGCAAACTTGTCCTCCTCCTTGCCGCGCATCAGCAGCAGCAGGACGTGGCCGGCACGCTTGCGGCCGGTGCGGCCCATGCGCTGCAGCATGCGGATGGGCGATGCCGAGGCATCGTAGCAGATAATGAGGTCGACCTGGCCGATATCAAGGCCTTCTTCACCAATGGACGTGGCCACGAGCACATTGAATTTGCCAGCCTTAAACTGCTCAATAGTCTCGATCTGTTCTTTCTGCTTCATGCCGGCGCTCCGCTTGGAGTCGGCCTGGCCGACAAAGACGGACGCCTTGATGCCGACAGCCGCGCCGCACTGGTTCAGCGTCCGGAAAATCTCGTCGGCGCTGTCGCGGAACTCGCTAAAGACAATGGCGCGCGTGCTGGGCGTGCCGGATGACGAAGCCGACGGCTGGTTATCGAGAAAGTGTGTGCACAGACGCTCCCGCAGATAGCCAATCTTGGGGTGGCTCTCAAAGCTGTCCTCGTGCAGCCAGCGATCGATCGTGTCCATCATCTCCCGAAAGTCCTCGCTGTTCACGAGCTGTCTGCGGTACTTGGAGCCCTTTTCGTCCTTGAGGGTGGCGCGGCGGAACTCGTCCATGTTGTCGTAGAACGGCCGGATGCCGTGGAAATTGAGCAGCTTGATGGCGTGGGCAACGCCCTGCAACACGGAAAAGACGGCCAGGATCATACCCTTGACGCCCTGGTTCATGTTGCGGCCGGGGCCATTCACCCACTCGGTGCGGACCTTCATGAGACCAAAGGCAGTCAGGGACATGGCGTCGCGGCCGTACCAGATCTTTTGCTGGTCGAGCTTCTCGCAAAACGGCTGGAGGGCCCGCGTCATGTACTCTTGGACTTGCCGGATTTCGACAGAGGGATCGAGCACGAAGCGCTCGAGGCCGCGGTTGTGGACGTACTGGCGGATGTCAATGGATTCCTCGGTGCGGATCTCGACGTGGGACACGCCGAGGTTGTCAATGACATCCTGAACGCTTTCGACCTTGGAGCCTGGCGTCGCTGTGAGCGCCAGCACCCGGAAGCTCGTGTTGTAGCGGCGGAGGGCGCTGATGACCTTGACGTAGGCGTAGTCGCCCGTGGAGCGGTGGGCCTCGTCAATGACGAGCAGCACAATGGACTTGGGCGGCGCGTATCCCTTGGACAGGTCGTTCTGCAGCGTTTGCGGCGTCATAAAGAAGAGCCGCTTGCTCTTCCACTCGGCCGCCCGCAGTGCCGGCGGCGTGTCGCCCGTCAGCAGCGTCGTCTCGGAACGCGGGATGCCGGCAACATTGAGACAGGCGTCCACCTGCTGGGAGACGAGCGGCTTGGTCGGCGCCACAAATACCATCTTGGCCTCGGTGGTCCACCGGTAAAAGTTGAGGATGACTGTCGCCGCAATAAACGTCTTGCCGAGGCCAGTGGGAAGGGCCACCAGGGTGTTGTGGAACAGCCCGCTCTTGACGATGCTGAACTGGTAATCACGAATGGGGCCGAGGTTGATGGGATAGACCCATGTCTGCAGCTGGGTCCGGTCGAGCTTGTGGTGGGTGGGTCGCTCGGGTGGGAGGTCGCCACGGTAGACGCGGTTGGATGACGAGAGCGAAGCCGGCTCGTCCTGCACCGTGTCTCCAAAGAGGGTGGTCTGTCGGTGCCGCTGTGACGTGGCGTTGCTGCTCTGCAAGTGCACCTGCGAGCTGTCAAAGGCATCCGAGGGCAGCCCGTCGAGCTCGGCAGCCAGGCTGTCGGCGAGCGTGTGGTCGGGGGTGCTCTGATAGGGCGTCGTTCGGTCATTTGTCATCCTGTGTGACTAAGCAGAAGTAGTTAGACGTGGGCAAGAGAGCAGAAATGCAACGGAAAGCGGGAAAGTAGGAAAGCTCGAAAAGACGGAAGCACACCTGAGAGACATGGGCTCGGGCGGGCGGAGGTTTCATAGATCGATTCTGGACTGGGATCGGTTGAGCAGGAGGAAGAGACGGTTCTGGTCTCCGTGCAGAAACAGGCCCGCGGTGAGCTGGCTGTCGAGATGCTGGCGAAAAGGTCGAAGAAGTGGCGGGGGCGGGCTGGACGGAAGATGCTGTCTCGAGAGCGAGCATGAGGTCCTCGTCCGCAATATCCCCGTCAAACTCGTCGTCGTCCATGATTCTGGGTTGAAATTGGCATGTGTGAAAGGTGGACGAATCGTCAAAAAAGACAACAGAAAGCAGAAAGGCAAAAGGAAAGTAAAAAGAGAAAAGAGAAACGAAATAAAAACGTTGATGAAAAAGGAAAGTACAAAAGGAACTAGGAGACGCGGCAAGCTGTAGGGGCGCGTGACAGAAACGCCAAGTCACGTGTAGCGGGGCAATGACTAAGACTGTATATTCTATTTCTCTACTCTGTATGTTCGCAGATACTACCCCACTCTTCTTCACTCGCTCTCTCTCTTTACATCGGCGCTCACAGGCTCGGCAGTCTTGGTCTTGTCCTCCAGGACGAGCTCGCTTCTCACCGCCTGTTCTGCTTGCACTTTTTCCAGGTCGACGCTCTTCAAGAAGAACATGATGACCAGCATCGGCGCGAGCCCTGCCGTTGCTACAATGGCCAGGATCTGCTGCGTCTCGCGGTATGACAGATTGACGGCTGACCGGATGGCGGTGCCGACGGCATACTTTTTGGCGATTTTGATGTTGCCGTAGATGGCCTGGGCCTGTGATTTGGAGTCGGCAGGGAGGTATTTTTGCAGCTTGTCGGGCAGCAAATTGTTCCAGATGGCACCGCCGACGCTGACATGTCAGAGGAAAAGAAGGGAAAAAGAAAAAAGGGAAAAATCAAAGAGATGCTCACCTCGTTCCAATGGCGCCTCCGAGGTTCATCGATGCATAGTAGATGCCCGTGACCACTGGCACGTCGGCCTTGGGCACCAGCGCCTGGATGGACACCTGGGCGGCCGTCTGGTAAAAGGCCCGGCCGACACCGACGAGCACCTTGGCCGTGACGATGGAGGGCTCGTTGGCCGGGTGGGTGCCGTGTACATTGGTAAAGTAGCAGTGCAGACCCTGGCCGAGCACAACCAGCGGCACGCCTACAAAAACAAAGACTTGGGACCGCTTTGTGTACTTCATCATGAGGCCGACCAGCACAGAGGCAATCTGGAATGAGACGCGCAAGCCGTTGCTGCATGGTCAGCCAGCTTCCAGGTTTCTCTTCTCTTCTCCTTTTGTCTTCTTCGCCACTCACTCGATGCGTGATGCGTGGCCGGCAGAATAGTCTCCGGCCACCTGCAGATAGCTGGGAAAGAAAATGGTAAAGCACGAGTAGTGGAAAAAGTCGAGGATCGACAGCAGCATGGCCGCCACAATGGTCCGCTCATGGATCATGCGAAAGGGCACAAACGGATCAAGGGCATACCGGGCGTCCCAGACAAAAAAGGCCACGACCACCACCACGCCAATGACCAGCATGGCAATCAGGCCGCCCTCCCTCCAGCGGTCGCTGTTCTTGGAGCCCGTCAGGGACAGCGGGATCAGCGTCAGCCCGAGACCGGCCACCAGCAGAGCAGCCCCCACGAGGTCCAGCTCGACCCAGAAGAGGCGCCAGAGCCGGCGGGGCAGCGAAGAGGACTTGGAGGACCTGGACGATCCAGTGTCCGTCCCCAGACGAGCCGACTCCAGCACATTCTTCTTCCACAGACTGCTGGTGCTGCGGTAGCCGTTCTTCTTGGCCCGTCGTTGCAGCACAAACATGGTGATGATTAGGGGAGCCGCTGCAAACGGCAGGATAATGGCCCACATGCCGTAGCCCCAGCGCCAGGTCGAGTGCTCGAGCACGCGGTCGGCCACGACGGTTCCCAGGTAGAGCGTCGGGATGGCCGTCACCGATTCGGGCAGTGAGGACCACAGGCCACGGTTGAGAAGGCTCGTCGTGTCTGCGATAAAGACTTGTTGCATGATGAGGAACCCGGTATCGCCAATCGACTCGAAAATGCCGCCCACCTGGAGAGTTAATCTGTTGTCTCTCTCTTTTCTTCCTTTGAAAAAAAGGGGGGAAAATAACTCACTATATAGGTGGCAATATTCTGGCAACCGGCATAGAGAGCCTGGGACAAGGCCATAAAGAGCACCGAAAAACAGAAACCGTCGGCTCGTCCAAACACCTAGTTGGTCAGATTCCTGCGTTCTTCTCCCAGTCTTTCTGCGGTAAGTCTCACATTCGACAGCTTGGCCATGATCGGATAGGTCACCATGCTGATAATCGTATACACGACATTGGCTGTCGTCAAGGCCGAGTGCTTGGAAAAGGCACTTGTCGCATAGGCATCATAGGTCTTGGTCGAGTACTTGATAAAGGAGAGAATGAAGGTCGCCCCAAACAAGCTGCTGCTGTTAGCCCTCCACCTCCCGTCTTTGTCTACAATAAAGATGCGTGCCTCGTAAATGCCACAATCAGGGCTCGTCGGGACCAGGACCGAGCCAGAATTTCCGCATTCGTCTCGTCAGCCATCCTCTCTTCTGTTCCTGTCTCTGTGCTATTTGCCATTCTGCTGACCGATTCGAACAATGGGGTGGAAAGCTGGCAAAATCAAAAAGCAGACGACTACATCTTGACTGGGCGCTCTTGTACCACTAATAGTCTGCAGAGTCTTGTCGAATGGCCTCTAGTTTCCCATGCCAAGACCGTTTAACAAGTCGTTTTCCACCATAGGGCCAACTGGTGATCTCGTGCATGGTTCATCTAATCTAATCAGATCACCTTTTTACATGGGCTGCTTATTTTTTCCCCAGTCGGCATAGTCTGGCGTCCTGCCAAGACACTTGTCACCTCCCTCTATTGGCTACGCGTCAGCAGTCAGGACCAACAGCGACCAACAGCATGATTTGAGCAGCATTCGGGTAAAGAATTTTCTCTTGCCCATGAGCAGGCACTCTCCGAGCTCGGCACGGGCACCAGAGAGGCAGACAGGGACGTTGAAGAATGGGAAAAGCTTGATTTGTCGACTTGAGACCCAGGAGGCCACGAGGCCGTATATCCGCCCCCCTTGATCTCCTCGGTCAACCTCGGTCAAGCCTCTACTCTTGCATGTGTGCTTCCAACTGGTTCATCTGCCTGACTAGCGGCTTGCATATGGAACTAGTCATTTTGAATGATAGAACTCATCTTTCCTTATGCACTCATGTCGCGTTCTTCTAGATGAAAGGCTCAACGCACTTGATAGTTGAAAAAGAAAATGCAAGTGAGGGGGCATATAGTAAATGATATTAAATACATCCAACATGACAAAAATTGATGGTCTGGTAATGAATGCAAGACAACTTGGAAATAACCTCTTAAATGATAAACAATCTGCGAATGTACAAATGTTGCCAATTCTGCTAGCCAATAACGTGGCTACTCTGGGGTTGTATGTAAAATTGCGGGGTCCCTCCCCTAAGCTCCCTCCTCTTTGCTCACTCTTTCTCACCCAATCGCCTCTAGTCAACCTACTCTTCTATCCAGCATACTTGATATCAATTATTCAACTGGCGTCTTGTTTACGTAAACATAACTGTTCTGGTTCATCTTTATATGTTTCTGCCCTCCAACGCCCTCTGATCCAAAGATGGTGATATCAGAAGCAACGCGAGATATTGAGAGACGGACCTGTGAAGCAGCTGTGGCTCTGTCCTCTACAGTTCAGAGCACGCCACTCTCGGCTCTTTCCTCCACCCACCGAGAAACACTCTCCCATGCTATTGCCAATGTTCTGTCCACTCCCATTGCCCAAGTCACATATGGACAGATCGTCGATGGTATCCCTCTTTCTGATGTCTTTCTCGATTATTTATTCGAGACACCCTTTCCGGCACATCCACTTCTCTACGCAGACCACGATGAACTCCCTGAAAATGCGGCCGACAAGCTGCGCCAGCTCCGTGATGAGTTGGATCTCGACACAGTTCTGCATCTAAACACAGAGGTATGCAATGCCCCTGCTTTTACTGTTAGCCAGCCATGACAGGGACAGGCGCCCTCAAAGACTTCTAATACCATGATAGGTTTTACAAGCCTACCAAACAGCCAGCCCAAAGTCTAGACAATTTAACACGCGTCTTATCGAGCTCGTCGCCACTGCTCTTCACCAGATTGCTGTCTGGCTGTATAAAAATGTAGAGCCTCTCCGACCCAAGGATGACCCGCTCATGGCCTGGAGGCCAGATCTAGAAGGAAATAAACGGCACAAGATCTACTACCCCAACGGCTTTCCGCCTACTCTATTTCGGCTTCCGTGGTATGCCGAATACGACCAGTACCCCGAGGGTGTTGCCGACGGTGTGGGATACTGGGCAGAGAACCGCATCCTAGGCGGTGTCGCCTTATTTGACAGACGTGAGCCCGGGTCCGCTCCAGATGTAGAGGTTCGTAACGGCACGTGGGATCTTACCCAGAGAATACTGACACTCAATGCAGACGGACGCCATTTATTACCACACGGAAGCCCGTGGGGTCACCTATCGAATCTACCGCCTCTGCGACGCCCAGAAGCAGGACCTCTTGCAGTTTCTGCTGGCCGATGGACCGTTGCTCGAGTCATGTCCTCTCCCCATCCACGGAGACGAGAACAACCGGAAGCGGGTTGACCCCGAGGAGCCCATGAGAGAGACAGGCATCTATCGAGATAAATGGGAACGCAACCCACTGTTTCCAAACGACACTGACTATAGAACGAGAGATGTGGTTGACACATTCAACTTTCTCTCTTTTGAGGACTGGTTTGCAGCGCAAGGTCGAGGCATTGCTTTTCGGCGTCGTCGCATGTTGCATGAATATTTTGGTTGGTGATTTCTTTGGAGATCATGACTTAGTAAGAGGAATCTACGCTATTGTAGACCTGTATAATAAAAGCGATGTCGGTATACGAGTAGAGACTAGACGAATACGTCGAAGGGGGAGGACACGTGATACGTAGTGTGACCGGCAGGGGCCCCCTATAGGTCCAGAAGGACTGAAATAAGGCTCCACCGCACAGAAGTCTCTGCGCCTACTCAATCAGACTGTCCCATAGACGTAGACTTAGACTTAGACAAGAATCAACAGAAGTATCACCAATAGACCATTGTACACCTCCCGTAGGCACCACCTGCGGACGTACAGGGTCTTAGGTGGCTTCACAAGTGCACCTTGTTACTTATTCTAGCCGGCTGACCGACAAGCGAAATGTTTTGTCCATGGCTTTGCTGGGCAGCTACATTGGTGATAATTGACTCTGCAGCCAATCCCTCAACACCCTAATCAAATACAGCCACACTCTCCGTAGACACTGTAGTTCAAGTATGTAACAAAGTACGTAACGAGACTGCGCATGGACCTAATTCCTTGGCAGAGACGTAATTCATATAGTGTAAAAACTCTTTGTCTTTAACATCCTGATTGATAATTTGACCAAATTAATAAGCGCTGCATCACGTAATTCATATGTATATAAGTCATCTGCAAAGACAAGAGACAGAAGAGCAAAATTCCACCCAAAGCACTTTAAAGTACTTTACAATCCCTTCAAAATCCCTTCAAGAACATTTCAATCCAATATTCAGCATGGCTCCCACTATTCTTGTCGCTGCTGCTACTGGCAACACTGGCCCCAGAGTCGTCCGAGATCTCTCTGAGCTGCTGCCCAAACATGACACACTGCGCGGCCATCGAATCATCGCCACTACACGTTCCTTGAACGGAGCCGTGGCCCAGGAGCTGGCCAAGCTTCCGGGTGTTGAGGTCGAAGAGATCAACTGGGTCGATATCACCGCGGACTGGCTGCGACAGCGCGATGTCGTCCGGGTCTTTATCGCCTCCCATTATCAGACGAACCAGTTTGCAGAGGAATCGGCTTTCAATCTTGCCGCTCTCCATGCAGGCGTCAAGTACCTCGTCAGGATCTCTACCACTGCCGCCAACGTGCGTCCCGACTGCCCTGCCTACTATCCGAGAAGCCACTGGGCCATTGAGGCTCTCCTCAGCTCGCCTGAATTTGAGCGTCTCCAGTGGACTTCGCTGCAGCCCAACGCATTTACTGCCGGTTACGTCGTGACGACAGCCGAGTTCATCAAGAATTTTCGCAAGACGGGCAAGCAGACCGTGCTGAAGCTGGCCGCCGACAAAGATGCACCCGTAGGCATCATCCATGCGGACGATATTGGAGTTGTGGCAGCGCGGCTCCTGCTCGAAATGGACCCGACAAAGCACAACAAGGCCCGCTACGTCTTGAGTGGGCCAGAGGACGTATCTGGCAGGCAGCTTGTCGAGATGGCCGAGAAGCGTATTGGCCAGCGAATCGAGAATGTCGTGTACAGGGACATGACGTTTTATGACAGCTTCCTGGCCGGGTCGCAAGAGTCGAAAAACATCATCATGTCGTACAAGCTTGCCATGGATACATCTTGGGCTGGCCTGTCCCCTGCCTCGACGACGAGCAAAGAGGTTCTCGAGCTTGCCGCTCCCAAGACGACTGCTGCCGAGGTTCTTGATGGCATGCTAAACTAGGAAGTTGTATAGTGAGATTATTATTGAATAGAATTGTTTCCTCTTTATAATTCTTTTATTATTTGCCTTGTTCTCAATGTCCCGCACGAGAAGCACAGTATTACAGTGTACATGAAGCGCTAGTCCTCTTTAGGATATATCTTTAAATGTGGGGGTAGGAGTAAATTTATAATTGGTTGGCTGACTACGAATTTTGATTGGATGGAAGGTATTAGCGCGTCGGTGTAAGTTGCTTCACTGTAGACAAGGCTGAGTCGCGGCTATATCATGGCTCCCCAGTGCCTTTGTCGTCCGCCCGCGCGGCAAGAGCCGACCATAAACAGCAGGCACGATGGCCGTGCCTGCTTTTCCGGCAGATGTGACTAACAGTCTGACCGGTACTGGTTTCGTAATCTATTTAATAATTTATTTGTGCCCTTTTCATTTTCATTTTCTGCCTTTTCCTCTTTTCTCTTTCTGTTGTAATTTCTTCTCTTGCATGTCCGTTTACAGTCATTATTCTACAGTTGTTCTGTGTCTCATCTTTCTTGTCGTTCTTCTATTATATTCCCTGCTCTGATCCATTATTCTCTTATTGATTACGACCTTTGTGGCTTCTAGTCGTTATTTACCTGCGCTCGATGGCGCCTAGGGCCCCCATTCGGCCTCTGGCTGGTGAGCCGTCGTCGAGCCGTTATGCTCGTGCTGTAATAGAGGACGGAATCGAGCGTGAACCGGCTGCATGTTGTGCTACTTGCGTGCGTAAAATGGCACAGTTTATAGAGCAAATGGTTGCCGGTCTCAAGACGAAGGAGGCCAGTTCCGCCCCATCTTGTTTCTACCAAAAGGGTGGGTTGTCGCAGCGATCGCGTCCAAGTCGCTTCTTACAACTGCTAACTACTGTTCTGAGGGCTAGGCTCTGGCGTAAGGTGTTCGCAGTGTGGCCGTAGTGCCCACCTCTGTGAGAAGGTCAACGCCTTTTACCGGTCCGACGTCGTTTCCTTTATAGAAATATATCGAGCCTTTGTCGCCAATGTCTCGTACCAAGGAAGTGTTCCTAGCCTCGCCAATGTCGAAGCGAGACGAGCTCCCGCCCTCCGTGCCTTGACCGGGTCGAGCAATACCAACAATCGCCGCAAGAGGCATGCTGCCGACCCATCTAGCGATGCCGACACTGTGATGGTGCGGTCGCTTGCAGTCCAGGAGGCGGCACTGGCCGAGTTTGAAGCGGTTTCCCAGCACATGACTACCATGGCTCAGGGTACACACGGCGTGCGCACCTCGCTAGAGGGCATTGAGCGTACCGTGGGACGATTGGCTGATGCGATGGGGCGATTTGCCGTGGCCTTGGAGACTGTAGGCGACTCTGGGTAGAAAAGGATGAAACATATCCATGCTAACTCGTTACAATAGCTCGCCTTACGTACCACACATACAGAGTCTGCGTCTTCTTCTACGCCTGCTGCGCAGGGCCCCTCTTCAGACGAGCCTGCCACCGAGGCTGTGGCACGGCCAAGCACCATTATAATCGATATCACATAATTCTCTGTACTCTGTCAAGGGGTGGACGAACTTTATAAACATTGCAGAGACGATTTCTAGGCTACAAAATAGAAAGCCAATAGAAATCCAAAAGGCGCGGCACTTTACTCTTGATCTCTACTTCCATAATCCCCACCGCCATACATTCTCCCAAATTCCTCATCCTTCTAGATTTATTCTTTGTTCTGTATCGCTCCGAAGGACGCTCTGACCGGGGACCCAAATACGTCGCATTAGCCACGGCCAGGTCTAGATATTTCCACATCTGAACCAGGCTGTCATCATTCAAAACTTTGTCTGCCGGGTCGCGTATCTCCATTTTGTAGAGTAGGCTTTCTCACGAAAAAAATCAACATCATTCTCAGAGTGTTGCAGCGCACACGCACGCGTGTCTTTTAAAAAGCGCAAGACACCAGCTGCCTCCCACCATACGGCGAATGTATACGGCATGGCCCAGGCCATTTCTTCCCAGGATCCACTGGGATGACCACTTTTAAGTGCCCTGGTGTTGAATGCTAACCCTGGGTACAAGATGAGGTATTTGAAGTACCTGTTGACTCTGTCCATGACTGCGCCGAGCTGGCGTATGTGTAGTAGCAGCATCTTCTCGATCTGGTCAATGGGCTCGGGAGATGTTCTTTGGACGAACTTGGCCGAGGGAGGGATCCAGAAAAAGGTCCTCGACATGTCGAACGAGATGGTTTTGCTCAGAGAACCTTATGCGTTGTTTCTTGATCAAGTTGCAGAATGTTTTATGCTTGGGTCGGTCCGCAACCTGATGCTCACGGCAGCAGTAGCTGACGACCAGATAGGCAGTGCACCGACGGAGGCGGCAGCCTGCTTTGGAGCAGTAGCACCAGTGACGCAGAGGGCCAACGGGTCTTAAGACCTTCATTTAAATTGCAAAAGATATGGGTACCCATATGGGTCGTATGAATACATTATAGAATTCTTCCGATTATATTACAGATCCCGGCCAACCATATGTCGCTTGTTCCATATGAACCAAATGCAGTGATATATACTAGATGTACGTAAACAGGGATGAATGACCGACAAGAGTATCATAGTCTATCAAGATAAAAGCGTGAATGCTGATCCATCCTTGTTATAAGTCGTTCCTATATCCCCCCAGCGAAGATTGGAAAACACAACCGAGGCTGTGGACACGTTATAATGCCAGCATTGCGTACCGCCTCCGTTTCCTCCCCAATACTTTGAGTAAAACATGCTGAATGCGACAGACACCCCCCCCTTCATCGCGTTGCCTATGCGGCTGAATGCTCCAGGCACTGTGGGACACGAACTGTCATCGAATTTCAGCACCGTTCTCGTATTTCTGGAAATAACTTTGCCCTTCTGAACATAGAGCCGTTGCCAGGAGAGTAACTTGTCGCCTGCCGAGCCCGGTACCCGGCCTTTTACTTTTGTCTGTGAATAGGTGGAATGAAACTGTGTGACCACCGTCATGACGTTTTGGACATCAACAGGTGAACCCCAGCCGTAAAAGTCTAATGCAGTGTTATGGCGGCCGCAGTCGCCCATCTTATGCTTACTGCATTCGGCCGTTGTGCGACAGATGTGCGGACCACCGGGATCGCTGGATCGGCATCCCATGTGCGTGATTCCCGTATTGGCTTCCCACAAGTCGATTTCGACGCAGCACGAGCCATAGTCATTGACGTTGGCCTGTACATTGTCAGTCCATGAGCTTAGTACGAATACGTCTGAACTCTTACCGTTCCATTAATAAATGCCCTGTGAGGACAAGCATAGTCGCAGTACCCTGTTCCGTAAGCGGCACCGACCGAATTATAAATGTTCTTGCCGCCGTCCAGTGGCATTTGGACGAGGTAGAGTGTCGCAGCCAAATCACATGCGGCTTTCGACATGTCCACGTCAAAGGTAAATTCCTGACCAACCAAGTTCATGGTCGAGTAGTTCCCAGTGTCTTCGTCAAACAGATAGGCTCGAGGATGCTTCTCTATGCCCTTCACAAACAGCTCCAGCTTCACCCCCGTGTCATTGTCCACCGTAGATATGCCGCGGTCCGTGTAGTTTCCGCCTTCCAAGCGGCAATTGTGTGCGCAATTCTCCTCGTCGTAACAATAGTCAGTGACCAAGGTTCCGCTGTTAGTGAGGCAGCTCTGTGGTGATCCGTCTAGATGGAAATGGCGATGGCTTGCTTCCAGTACGACGCTCGTGTTATGTGCCGTGCACCCATCTGCCGTACAGGTCCATGTCTTTAGAGGAGGATGGACCTCCTTCATCCAGTCGCCCGCGTGCTGGGCTTGGATGACACGACTCGCCGTCACAACCCAAAATATATAATGTAACAACATTGTCGCCCTACGCGATGTGCGTGTTCTCTAAGCTAGCTTCTTTGCCTGTCTCTTGACATGTGGGATAATTATATATACGCAGGCTATTCTTGGCAGGCTGTCACATTGCCAATGCCGCCATCTTCTAGATCCCGGGAGGATGGTACTCCTGTCAAAATATGACGATGGATTGTAACTGAGATGTACCACGCACGGACTTGGTTCATCTGGAGGACGTAGAAATAGTGTACAGTTCAGCTCTTGTCACTTTTCGCCTGTATCGCTAGTACTAGTGTTGGTAATCTTCTCAACACTGGCATGAAGTTATTCCCCAATAGGATTTTTTCCTGGTGGTCGCTACTTGCCATTGGTTACAGTATACAGACGAGATGTTAGACAGGAGCTAATCATGGCGTTGTGTCAGGATTGGGAAGTTGTCTGAGAATACGCAGAAGGATTGCGGTCACATTCTGTGGCGCCAGCCTCTACCCAGTAGCCACGATGCCGTCTTCCATCCTGGATCCACGTGATTAATTCAGTATTGCCAATGTGGCTGGTTCCTCGAAAATGTTTTCATATTACCCGATACAGACATCCCAATTACAGGAGAACAGCGAGACTGGGACACTGTGACGACACAGGCTCGAAGAATGGGCTGCCAAGAAAATAAGCAACAGTCTAGAACCGGCATCACCGGCCAGGGCCGTATCCCATGTGCTCTGCTGGGCAGTGGTCATGGCACGAGATTACAAAATAGCAAGACATGAAAAAGAACAGCTACAGAGTCTCCATTTAGTTTCTCGGTATACTCTTGTCGCTTCATGCCCATCTTTTAAACAATCCACAACATTTTTCCTCTTACTAAAAGTTGCTTGGCGAGCAACTTACAGCCGGCCAGCAGCTCTATCACTCCCGCCTTACAACTGCCAGTAGGTGGGATTGATGCTCTTTATTCTATGCATGTCTCAACTGCGCTGCAGACATCGGACATGGAGCTGGTTTGCATGTTGTGTTTGTGAAGATGGGTTTTCTAGCGATTCCCTGTCTACTTTTCATACTGTCAGCATCTGGCGAATCTGTTGAGAAGAGTAAGTGTAGTCATTTACTAAAGGGATACGGGATAAGAAAAGATTATGTGGAGATGCTTTTGTTTATGGGGATTCTACGCCCACTACTTCCGGGGTATTGCAATTGAACATGAATGACATACGAACATGGTTATATACATCCCAGTTCGATCTAGGATGGCGATTACGACTAGCCGTGGGTTGATGGATGGAAAGAGGGCTGCCCCAAGACTTTTTTGTCTCGGAGAGAAACACCAGAGGATCAGTTGAAAGATCCATCGTCAGAATTGCAAAAGAATAGGGAAACTATTATAGTCACAAGTTCATAAACAACTGGCATGTTTCTTCCTCTATGGAAAAGCAGAAAAGAGGAGCTGCCATGATGTCTTGGTACGCGAGCCATGAATATTTCCACTCGGAAGAACTTGTAGGCAGGATCATCGGAGCACAAGGACGGGGTCGCCGAGAATATTAATACTCTTGGCAGCTCGGGGGATTTGCATGTTTTTTGTGGCCCTTGACAAGAGAGCAGCAGAGAGCAAGGGCCGGCCTAGCCATGTCGAAAACGTTTATCCTCGCTGCGTCCATGGCCGTGGCCGTGGCACAGCAAGTCGGGAACTGGATCCCCGAGGTTCATCCTCGCTTCACAACATGGCAATGCACCAATGCCGACGGGTGCAAAGCACAGAATACAAGCCTGGCCATTGATGTCAAGTCTCGGTGGATGCACATTAAAGGCGGGACCATGTCATGCACGGGAAACGATCGTTCCATCACGAATACGTATTGCTACGATGCCGAGAGCTGTCACAACAACTGTGTCTATGAAGGGGCCGACTACAAGACCAACGGCGTCTATACGTCTAACAATGGTACATATGACAACTATGTAGAGGTTTATATGAATCCCAACGGAACGAGGACAACGCCACGCGTCTACTTGCTGGACGAAACAGAGCAGAACTACCAAAGAGTACAATTAGGGCCGGGGACGGAGTTTACCTACGAGACGGACGTTTCCAATATTGTCTATGGTACTGCTATCGGTGCCGTCTATGCCATTGGCATGAACTTTGATGGTGGAAGGAGTGAATTCAATGAAGCTGGTCCGGCCTATGGCACTGGCTACTGTGATGCCCAGTGCCACATTCGGGATTTTTACAATGGAGTAGTATGTATTGCCTCCTTCTCTCTCTCTCACTCTCTTCTTGTCTGGCATTCTAACACGGCATCCAGCCCAACCTGTCTAGTAACTACGGATCCTGTTGCGCCGAACTCGACTTCTTTGAAGGGAGTCGGGGTGAGCATTCTGGATCGGCCCATCCGTGTAAGCTCGCCAACGGCAGCGTGCTGACAACGCCCTACCCCTGCAAGGGCAAAGAATGTGAGCATTCGCCTGATGGGGGCATGTGCTCCCACCGAGCCTGTGGTATTCACAACTATGATTCCAATGCCAAGTTGTACGGACCCGGAAAGGGCTACCTGGTGGACACGAGTCGACCATTTACCATGGTCACGCAGTTTCTGTCAGCAGCAGACATTGCGTCGGAAAACAAAAAGTACGCAAAACGCAGCGGCCTGTCTACCAGCAATGTGATTGCCGATGCGCAGGAAGCATCGGGTGACATGATTGCGATGCGAGAGGTGTACGTACAGGACGGCAAGGTGATTGCCAAATCAAATGGGAAAACAGGAGCCTTTGCACAGACCGGAGTGAATGCGTGTGCCGACGGCATATCCTATCAAGCCATGGCCCTGGCGGGAGGGTTTCCTGCCATGGGCAAGACGCTGGCGTATGGCATGGTCCTATCCTTTAGTATTTTTGGCACAGCAACAGATGGAGAGACACGGATAGGTGTGAGAAATGTCCGATGGGGCGAGCTGGGCTCGACATATCATGCAGATGGATCAGATTGGTAGGAAGGTATAGAGCACCGTTGTTATTGTTGCCAGTTAGTTGCCTTGATTTTATATCTCTCTCTATAGAATGTTCTTTGGTGGAACAGACACTCATTTTTTGTGATCCAAGTAAATAGCAAACCTTTTTTGATTTGAATAAATAAATACAGTGTATAGTCGTCTTGCCGTTGGATCTACTTGATTTTAGTTCCTCTTTTTTTTCTCTCTCCTTCTCCTTGTTCTCCTTTTCTCTTTCTCATCCGTAGCATTTTTTGGTGTATCATGTCAGCAAAAGTACCGCGTTGGTTGACTAATCAATTTATCCCCACTTTTCGCGAAACGGTGGACCTTAGTCATCCAATCACGCGTGATCTGTGACTCTGCATCCGGTCATCGAAGAGCCTTCTTTCTCCTGCAACTCTTTTGCATCTTTCAAAGAACACAAAGCCACCCTTCTCTTCGTCTGTTGCCTCACCTTTCCGCATTCTGCACTCTGCCTGCGCCCGTGCTGGGTACAAAAAGCGGCTCTCTTCTTTTCACCCTCTCGTGGCTTTGCCTCGCTCTCTTTTTACTTTTCTTTTTCCTTTTTCAACTCTAAACATTTTTTTTCTTCAAAAGACGAAAGATAAAATTCCAGTATCGCCTCGCCGCCCATTTCTCTCGTCTAGTATTTTTCGACATCGTCTTTCATTATCCAGAGACCCTCTATACTGTCCAAGAAGACAGCCATCGTTCTTGACTTTTATATCGCATTTTCATAACGTTCTTTTTTCAAATTCCTCGACCTGCCTGACTACGGAGTACATATTCATCTACCACCGCGTCTTGACCCGCGATTTGAAATGGCACCTCCCAGCGACAGCGCAGGCCACGGCCGACGGAGCGGTCTGCGGAAACGCCCGGGTGTCGGAGGCAACAAGACAGACCGAAATGGGGACGTGATTATGGGCAACAACCCCGTGTCCAAGGGCGATGGGATCCGCAAGAACTCGAGCTCGACACGGGGCCGCGGTGGATCGCGTTCCAAGGCAGTCACAGAGGACAAGATCCGGCGCCACCTGGGCGTCACCGACGGCAGCAATCTGGCCAAGCGCGTGGCTGAGCTGCCGCGCAAGAAGAGCCAGAATCGCAAGGTCTTTCACATTGTCGGCCTCGAGCAGAGCAAGGCGTCTTCCAATCCCGACCGGGGAGAGCACGGCGTTGTCGACTTTTTGGAGCGCAAGTCGGCCAACCTCAACCGTCGCATTCGGATTATCAAGGTATGTACATGTTGCGTATTGCGTGGAAGCTCATGATTTGTCTTTAGTGGTCCCCCCCCTCCCTTCTCTACCTCCTCCCACAACTCTTTTTCTTTTTTTCACGCTCTTCGACTTCTTCCTATGCGAACTTGGACTGCCATTTCTTTTCCCATCTGGATTCAACTCGCCCCAATGACCTTCTGGATTTCACCGGGGAAGACGAGGAGACCAAGAACTATGGACCTGTGAAGAAGGGTGCCGATGAGAAGAGAATGGGGCAGAGAAGCAGAAAAAAAGAAAGGAAGAAAGGAAAAGGGAACAAAAAACCACTTTTACACCTCCATGGGGTGACAGTTTTCGCCTAGCTAACGGCCAAAAACAACAGTCACGTGTCTCCACGGACTATGTTCTCCATGTCATGGTATCGGAGGACGACTCTGAGGAGCTGATGAAGCTCAACGGGTTCTCCTTTGCCGGAGCCAAGCTCACCATTGTCGAAGACCCAGCCGGCTGGGGGGCGGCCCTCAAGGAGACGAAGCCGAAGCTCTCCCAGGAGTCGCTGGAGCACAAGAGACAGCTCCAGGGCGTGCTGACGAGCCGGTACGCCCCCGAGAACCGGTTTCTGGACCTGTCTAGACTCGGCGAAGATCCTGTTCTTATCAGTATGGGCTATCTCAGCGAGAAGGACCGCGCCGAGAAGACGTTCAAGGTGCTCATGGCCATCTGCAACGAGACCTTTGCGACTGCCGAGGCCAAACGCGAATCCGTGCAGAGCGTGTCGCTGGCCAACAACAACATTGACTGGGTCGGACAGGTCTACGATTTGGCCGAGACCTTTCCCGAGCTCAAGAACCTCGATCTCAGCAACAACCAGATCAAGACGGTCAAGAGCATGAACCGCTGGCGGGGCCGCTTCCGCCACCTCGAGCTGCTCCTCCTGACGGAGAACCCGATTGTCAGCGAGGAGCCCAACATGGCGGCCGAGCTCAAGGAGTGGTTTCCGAGACTGCAGACGCTGAACGACCTGCAGATCCGCACTCCGGCCGAGATTGCGGCGGTCGAGGCGGCCAGGGCGGCAGAGCAGCCGGCGCCGATTCCCCAGTTCGGCCCCGACTTTCGAGATGTCAGCGGCATTGCCGAGACGTTCTTGACGCAGTTCCTCGGGCTCTACGACACGGACCGAGCGCAGCTGATCTCCACCTTTTACGACGCGAGCAGCAAGTTTTCGCTTTCCGTCACGACCACGTCTCCGCGCGACCAGGGCGATGCGCCCGTGCTGCCGTGGGCTGCCTATCTGCGGTATTCTCGCAACCTCACTAAGATTACGAGTCGCAATGCCCGGATCCAGCGGCTGGTCAAGGGGGCCGCCATGATTGGCGAGCTCTGGAGGACGCTGCCACAGACGAAGCACCCCGACCTGGGCACGGGTCTCCACAAGTACATTGTGGACTGCCACCCCCTGCCGGGCATCGAGGACCCCTCGGGCCAGAGCGCGGCCGGCGTGGACGGGCTGCTGATTTCGATGCACGGCGAGTTTGACGAGCTCGACGCGGCCACGGGCAAGGAAGGCAAGCGCAGTTTTACGCGCACGTTTGTGTTGGGGCCGGCCCTACCTGGCTCGCCGGCCGCCTTCCGGGTCGTCAACGACATGCTGTCGCTGCGGGCCCACCACCAGATCCCGGGCCAAGCGCCGCCGGCCGCGACCAGCGAGCAGGAACAGAAACAGAAGCTCATTGCGGAGCTGTCGGCAGCGACGAACATGAACCCGCAGTATTCAGAAATGTGTCTGGCGGAGTCGGGATGGGATCTGACGATGGCCATGGCCAAGTTCCAAGAGCTACGGGTGAGTTTTTCATCATCCGCATTGTGATCGAGGCCTCTGCTAACATGGACAGCCGAGCCTGGGACCAGAAGTGTTTCTCAACGGTACTGCTTAGGGACAGAACCACGTGATGCACATGCCTGGCCAGATGGATATGGCCTGGGGCTACACAATGTGACGGAATGGCAGAGGGAACAATACAGGACCTTGGCCCGTCTACAGAGGGCAGAGGAACATTCATTGATTTGGTCTTTTTTGGAGGAATGAGCAGGATGATGCATGCTGCAGTGCCTGTTGCCGAGAACAGACTGCATGCGCGGGGTGGGACTACACAATAGAGGGATATACCTGTCTGCGTTGGGATGGCTACCGTCGATTTGGAGGGAGCGTTTTGGCGTTTTTTTTGTTGTTTCGTTGTTGTTTTTTTCTCCTGTCTTATATACCAACAGACTGAATTCAGAGGCCACCTGCCAAGGCCAGATGTATGTGAGATGTGCCGACAGTGCAAAGGTTTATGCATGTTGGTAGCCGCGCGAGGGGGATAGACTGTGTGACGACAATGCATGTGACACCAACTTGGACGTACTGCCCATTCACGCGTCATTCCCACATCACACGCCAAGCGTAGAATCTTCATCTCCTGTCCTCGCGTTCTGATTCGCCCGAGGGTAGGGCTGATCGACAGTGAGAGCGAATAGGAGAATGAGCGAGGGAAAGCGAATGAAGAGATTAGACGAATGTAAGATTTTTATTTCTTTGACAGTATGGAGTACTCGTATTAGTGTTTTTCTGGACGAGTGGATGTGACGACTCCGTAGAGAGCGATCGGCGGACTGCACCGGATCCAATGGCAGGAGTGAGGCAGTGATGTGAAGAGCCGCGCGCGAACACGACCCGGCGACGCAGATTACAGGCAATAGAAAAAGTTAAAAAAAAAAAAAAAAACAGCATAAAAAAAGGGCAAAAAAAGTAGACACGAAAAATCTGCTCAGCGCTTATCCGTAAAAACGGAATGTGAACAAAGAAGTGCCGAGTTGACTCTGGACCAGAAATGGATCGACCGTAATGGATGCCATCCAGATACGAGTACGGAGGGCGATATTTGTTCTCGTATCCATGGACTCGGCAGAATGAAAAAGAAGCAGGGAAAGCCAAGACGGGAAAAAGAAAAACCAAGAAACGAAACGCGAAACAAGACGATGAGAAACTAGAATGACGACGAGAAAAAAAAAGAAGACGACCAAATCTACAGATACGATGAGAATACGAGAGAATCGCCGCTGTTCTGCAGCTTCTAGAGGCGGATTAGCCTGCGCCAATTCTGTACTCTTGGAGAGAAGTATTTTTCTCTTGGCAGGAAGGATTCTTGGGATGCCCATTCCATATTTCCGTACACGTGGGCTGCTGAAGAGTTGTCTGTACACGCAAGTACGAGTGAGTAAACCGTTGGTGACGTTAGCCTGATGGCAGCGAGCAACTCACACAGAGCGTACTCGTACAAGCGATAAGAGCTCATTAAACTTTCCCGCTGTTCCCTGTTTTTCAGCACACCACTGGAGCTCGTAATTCTGAGAACGACAACGGACAACGACTGACACCTGCTGACAGGCGGTGCAGGATTCGAGAGGTCTCGTCTAGTGCCCGGTCGCTAAAGAATGTCCCCACCTTTCACTGAACGCGCTAGCTCAGGGGACACGACGTTGCGCAGAATGGCGCGTTTCAGGCCGTTGTTCCCTGGGCGATAGTACGAGTCACTACGCAAGCCGCCTGTCGCTGTCGCTGCCTGTCGCTACCTGTCTGTCCACGGTCGCTGTCCCAGAGACACCGTTTGCTGTCAGTCGAGTCGTCCGTTCTCGTACTCTCGAATAACCAGCTTTGCATGCGTACGAGTATGGCTCTGCATGCCATCCTGCACGCGTAAAGTATGGCGAGCTCATACTCTGTACTCGTCCATCTGTCCAATACGACGCTGCTGTTTTTAAAATAAGAGGAGGCTGCTGCGATAGTCGACTATGCAATTACAGCGCCATGACCAGTGCACGAGCACCACGGACAGCCAGTACTCGTACTTGCATGTCGCCCAGGATCGAGTACGAGGACGAGTACAAGTACATTGTACAATACATCGAGTTGGAGTAATACATACTCCGTAGTACGTACAAGTACTAATAGGTACGAGTGCGACTTCGTGTAGCAACCGCCGTTCGTACCTTCCCCATTAATACGGATGGGTCCAGTGGATCATCCGTCCCACTGCGGTGTCCGAGTACAAGTAGACAGGTATCATGCAGAGACGGTACTTGTGCGTCTGCAAAAAACAGGTGCAGATGGCGGAAATCCAGGTATCTCTCCGTGTGGTTACAGGATCGCCAGAGAGCTGCTCTTTCCCCTGGGCTAGCTCCACGCGAGAACATGCGCGCTGATTGGCCACTGCGTCTTCTCCCTTGTCCCTTGTGCCACGCCACGTCCATTCTCAGTCGCTCCTTCCTGTCCTCTCGACGTCGAGCGCTCGTGCTCGTATCTGCGTACTCGTATACATAGTACTACGAGTATGTATGCTCATACGAGTCCTCGTACGCACTCGTACGCAAGTTGAGGCAGGAGCGTGCCAGCACTTGCCGTATTCGTGCTGTGGACAGAGCACTACACGTACTCGTCCTGTCCTCGCAATCCGTTGCTGGCCATTTCCAAGACATCAACAAGAGAGCATCAGAAACAGTCGAGCTCGCCACCAACGACAGCAATGGACGGTCGTCGAGAACGTAATGAAAACAGATGAAGTGCGCCAAGTAGACAAGCAACCCAAGCAAAGAAAAACGAAACCAGCAAGGGAAACGAAGCCAGCAAGGGACCCCAAAACCAAAAGCCAAAAAGACCAAAAACAAAAAACAAAAAAAAAACAGAAGAAAGCAAGAGACCAAAAGACCAGACCCTCTTCTTACGAGCTGCAGGTGCGTCTGCAGGTTCCCGTCCCTCCTTGCCCAGCCACATGCAACGTTTTTCACAGTCTAGCTGGTCACTGACAAGCCAGGTGAAGACGAGAGTACCGCGGTACCTTTTCCGAGGGAATACGAGTACGACCAGAGAGCACTCCATCCACCTCGACGGCCCTCCCCCTGCTCGGCCACCGCTGCCACTACCACCCCAGTCCGACGACTACGACCACGACCACCAGCTAGCCCATACACACCCCGGTCGTGAGACGAGCGCTGCCAGGACTCGCTCTCTTGTTCTCTCCTCTGATCTCTCTCACACTCTCTCCGCTCTGTCTCGCCATTTCTCTCTCTCGCCTTCACTCTCCTCCTTTCTCATTCGCCCATATCTCCCTTCAAAACAACTCGCCCACTCTGATCCCGGCTCTGCAAACATTTCTGTCCGCCATTCTCCCAGCAAAGAGGAGATTTTCTGTTCTGTCGATCCAGCAGGGGCAGGCTCCTCCTCTTTCCTCTCTCTTTATTATCCTCGTCAGATCGGTCAAAACCCTCTGCACATCCTCTTACGACGCGCATCCTGTTCTCTTTTTTCTTCTTCCTTTTTTCCCTTTTTGTCTCTGCAGCACTCGCAGCACCCGCAGCACTCGCTTTGCTCGCTCGGCCTCTTGCCAGACTCGCCAGACTTGCTTGACTCCTCTCGTCTCGGCCGTCTTTTTTTCCATTTCGAGATTTTCTCTCTTGCTCTTCTCTCGATTCCACTAAGTCAACGCGAGCCTCCCTTGAGCATCGTGCATTCTTCACGGAGCTCCGCATTTTTTTATCTTTTACTTTTTGTCTTTCACCTTCACTCTCGTTCTTTCCTTCATTCACTCTTTTGAAAGGGTGACGGCACTGCAGTCCTGTCGCCAACAATCGGCTTCGACGCGCCCAACATCCCATTCAGCCGACGCTCACTCTCCTTTCCAGTCTGCCTCACTCTCGTCTACTCTTGCCTACTTGTCCACCACCCGATATGCAGACATCCCAGTGACCGCGCCCGCTGGATACCCGGAGGCTGTTTCTGCCCACTTGTCCACAGACACTCGACCTCTTTCTCTGGGACAGGCGCCCCCTTTTTCTCTCTCGAGTGAGCCCAGAGCTTTCACCCGACTCTGCTTGACGCCGATTGCATTGCCTCTTTCACGACCTTTTCCAGGACCTCTTCAAACTCTTCAAACTCTTCAACCTCATCCTCCTCCACCCGGCAGGCTTCGGGAACACGGGCAACATGTCGTCCATTCCCCAGCCCTCCGTCGCCCTCACAGACGCCTGCTCCGTCGTCTACAACAATACCCTCTACACCTACTCGGCCTCGGCCTTCCAGTCTCTCTCCCTGTCCAGCGGCGCCAAGTGGAAACAGCTGCCCTCGGGCGAGTCGGTCACCGGCGGCGTCTGCGTCGGCTCCACCCCCGCAGACTCGGCCCTCTCTGGCTTCTACGTCGTCGGCGGCACCACCTCCAACAGCACCTACAATGGCCTGCAAAAGTACACCTATGCCACCGGCTCCTGGCAGTCCATCCAGCCCATGACCTCGGTCACCCAGTCCCGCATCAACCACGGCGCCGTCTACATCAACGACACTGACTCCATTGTCGTCTACGCCGGCTCCCAGGACGGTGTCGTCGGCGAGTCAACCCAGACCTTCAACATCCAGGCCTCCTCTCCCTACGACGTCTCGGCCTACGAGTCCTCCGCCCCCCCAGCCACCAAACCCATGCTCCTCCAGTGGTCCTCCTCCCAGGCCGCCCTCATTGGCGGCAGCACCACCAACGCCAAAGTCATGCTCTTCAGCCCCACCGCCGGCTGGTCCGATTCCGGCGCCACCCTCGCCCAGCCGCTCGCCAAGGACGCCTCTCTCCTCCAGACGGTCGTCGTCACCGGCGACGACAACAGCAAGAGCCTCTACACCCTCGACCTGAGCGTGTCCCCCAACGCCGTCAGCCGCATCCTTCTCATTGACGGGTCAGGCCAACCCGTGGCGAACGCGGCTGCTGCAACCAAGCGGTCCACGCCCGACGACGGCTGGAGGAGGGCCCTCTCGGCCCGCAGTTCTCTCACGGCCAGCGACTGGCCCGCCTACAACTCGAGCCTCGCGCCATCTGTCACACGCTCGAATTTCTGCATAGCCAGCAGTGCCAGCGGCATGGTGGTCATGGCAGGCGGCGGCGGCAGCGGCGACGATCTGCTCTGTGTCTTTGATACCCGCACCAACGCGTGGCAGAACACGACCCAGATGTTTGCCGTGCAGCAAAAAGCGCTGCAGCTGAGCACCTCGAGCGTCTCGGCCACACCCACTGCCACCAGCACCTCTTCCAGCACGAGCTTGCCCACCACGACCTCGTCTGAAGCCGCCTCCACCACGGCTGCTGCCGCAGCCGCTTCATCGTCGGGTGGTGTCTCGGTCGGCGTCGTTCTCGGCGCTGTTCTCGGCTCTGTTGCGGCCGTCGGTCTGCTCGTCGCCGTCCTCTACCTCTTCTGCTGCCGACGCCGCAAGCAGCAAAAGTCGAATGATGCCAACCACTCCCGCCACGACAGCGAAGGCAACTCGTCCGAGAAAGATGCCTATGACTACATGGCGGACCATTATACGATCCCCCGACCCATTGGAGGCGGGAGTGGCAAGGCCACCTTTCGAGCCGGCCACCACGCCCAGGACTCCCAGGGCTCCTTCTCGTCCGTCGCCATCCTTATGGGCCGCGTAAACCAGCAGCGGCCGCCGCCGAGCGTGATGCGGAACAATAGCAAGGAGACGAAGCGCAGCTCGACCAGCAGCGTCTTCCACAAGGGTCTCAAGAGCACCATTAGCAAGCCCATCCCGCAGGCGATGACGGAGCAGAGCATGGCCGCAGCGGCCATTCCGCAGCAGGCGCAGTTTGAGCGGGCCAGTGTGGGCCCCTATGGCCGCAGTATCACCCAGCTGCGGGAGAGCAACCAACAGGAGCAGGACAGCACGCGTCGCTCGTCTGGCTGGAACCGGTACTGGTCGGGCGGCAGTGCCCTCAACATTCTCGGATTCGGCAGTGGAAACAATGCCAACGCCGCAAACAATGCCCATGCCAGCGGAGCTGGAAATAGCAGCGCCAACCAGGGCCCGAGTGTGGGAGCTAGCCAGAGCATGAGCCAGAACATGAACCAGCGCAGCGGAGACCGCACGACCATGGTCAGCGACGTCAGCAGCCGGTACTCGGCCGACCAGAACCGCATCACGCAGGACTCGGCGACGGTGCCGCCACTCGAAATTCCATCCATGCCCGAGGCCAAGCCACGCTTCCAGCGCGTCAATTCTGGCTCGCCGACCGTGGCGAGCTTCAACCACTTTATCAACAATGGGATGCAGGGCAAGATTGAGCGGTCCCTGAGCAACGGATCGGCACATTCAGCCTACTCGAGCGGCATTCCGGCGAGCGTGCAGGACTCCTGGGACCCCACAGCGTCGTCGGATAAGCCCTGGGGAGCGAACCGGGCGCCATCCAGCACGTACAGCTCCGCTATCGGGTCTACCATGGCACCGCCCATCGGGGGAGGCAAGAAGGGACTGGTGCCGTCGGGCATTAGCAAGCAGCCTCAGCTGACAAAAGCCAGCACGTCCACCGATATGAGCTGGCTGAATCTGGGAGACTCGTCGCACAACGTATGACCCCCCCTCCCCCCACGAAAAGCCTCTGATGGGGTGGCGACTGCACGACTGCTACGACCTGTTTGACCATGTTTGTCTATGATTGCTCGGCCTGTTTCGCCTTGACACTCCTTTGACCGTCTTTTCCTCCTTTTTTTCCTGACCGTCCTGCTTTTTTGGCGACCACTTCTATTCTCTTTGCCCTTTTCTCTTTTGCTCTCCACATGTCATTCACTTATACCCTATCTATGCATGTATTGTGTACCATTTTGTAAGCCATGATTGCCTGGTCGCTCGCGTGCCTTTCAGACCAGCTGGGAAATGGAGTCGGGAACTCTGCATAATCTTTTCTTTATTTTTTCCTTTTTTTTTCTTTTTTTTGTACACTGTACTCTCTCTACCAAAACTTAAAGTAATTAGGGATCTGAATTGAAAGGCGTTGACTAATTAGTAAGACGTCCACCGTAGCCAGCGCGAGTGAGTGGCCTGTGCTTATAGGCTTAGGAAAAAGTAGGCGAGCCTTCCGCTAATCGGAGGACCCGAACTGTTATCGGTCCAGGAAGGATATAGAACAAGTAGAAGTAATAAAATAGGGGGTCAGCTTGGGCAGCATTGCGTTCAGCTGTGACTCTGGAAAAATTAATACGCGAGCGAGTGCGACAGAGGACAGAACGACAGCGTAGCAGAGTCGGCAGAGCTGAGCCGGGGACTGCCAGAAGAAAAAAAGACGGAAGCCCCTTTTCTCTTTTCATTTGTTGACTTTCATTGACGACTATAGTTGACCCGACTATTGTCCTCTTTCTTTCCCATCCACCACCACCCCCCTCTGCCCCGTCCACCACCTCCTCGCCATGCCTTCCTACTCTTCTGCGCCCATCGGGCTGCTGACGTCGGCCTCGACCACATCCATAGCCTCCCTGTCGTCCTCCTCGCCCCCCCTGACCCTGGCCGTGCTCGGCTGCGGCGCCATGGGCGTCGCCATCCTGTCCGGCATGCTGGCCTCGATTGCCGAGATGGACGCGCCGCGACCGCTGCAGCAGGACCGCGACCACCGCGATCCCCGCGACGACATTGTGCCCGAGCGCCTGCCCGGCCGCTTCATCGCCTGCGTCCGCCGCACCGAGGCGGCCAAGAAGGTCAAGGCCGCCCTCTGGGCGCACTCCTCCTCCGTGCAGGTCGTCCAGAACGACAACGTCCATGCCGTCCAGCTCGCCGACGTCGTCCTGCTCGCCTGCCAGCCCCATGCCGTCCCCGCCCTGCTCGCCGAGCCCGGCATGGTCCGCGCCCTGCACGGCAAGCTGCTCATCAGCATCTGCGCCGGCGTCAGCGTCGAGCAGATCGAGGCCCACCTGCACGGCGGCACCGTGCCCACCCTCGACCCGGACGTCGACGGCCGCTGTCGCGTCGTGCGCGCCATGCCCAACGCCGCCGCCCTCTTGCGCCAGAGCATGACCGTCATTGCCGCCGACGCTCCTCTGTCGTCTTCCTCGTCTTCATCGGCTCCCTCGTCGTCCTCCTCGCCGCCGCCGACCTCTTCCTCTATGCCGTCCTCCGCCACGCCGGCCTCGCCGTCGACGCTGCCCCCCGCGGCTACGGCCCTCGTCACCTGGATCTTTAGCCGCATCGGCGCCGTCGCCTACCAGCCGAGCGCCGCCCGCATGGACGCCTGCACGGCCCTCTGTGCGGCCGGCCCCGCCTTTTTTGCCCTCGTGCTCGAGGCCGCCGTCGACGGCGCCGTCGCCAAGGGCCTGCCACGGGCCGACGCCCTGCGCATGGCGGCGCAGTCGATGCGCGGCACGGCGAGCCTCGTGCTGGACGGCGGCGACCACCCGGCGCAGCTGCGGGACCGCATCGCGACGCCGGCGGGGTGCACGATTGCGGGGCTGACGGTGCTGGAGGAGGGCAACCTGCGGGCGACGGTGTCGCGGGCCGTGCGGGAGACGATTGCGGTGGCGAGCCAGCTGGGCAAGGGAGTATAGATCTGGGGAGGGTTGTTTTTATATGCAGGACTTTTTTTTTCTAGACAGTTTATAGACTTGGATCTCATTTCATTTACGCTCTGTATTTACAAATCTGTCTGTCCATCTGTCCATCTGTCCATCTATCTGCCCATCTGCCCATCTGCCAATCCGTCTGTCTAGTTGCGGCCCTGACTGGTTAGCATGGTTACTGGTCACTGCAGAGGGCACAATATGGCCTACCTCGAGGAAGCCCTGCATAAAGGTGGACGGCAGCTTCTTCTCGCCGCGCAGCGTCTCCTCCTTGAAAAAGGCCATAATGTGCGGCGTCTGGCGCCAAAAGTTCATCGTCTCCTGGTAGTCGGCCGAGCACTGGAAGAGCAGCACGTCGACGACGGGCAGCTTGTTGACGAAGCGGTGGCGCTCAAACTCTTGTCGGATGCGTGTCCGGACGGTGGAGACGGGCAGGGGCACGTTGTACATGGTCTGGATCTCGGGGGCCTGCACGGTCAGTCTCTTTTATCTCGGGCTCTCTTCTTCGTTCTCTTTGTTTTTCTTTTACGTACTGCCCGTATCCACTCGCGGTAGGCAGACAAGACTCTCCGCTTGGCCTGGGCCCAGCTTGTGGCTATAGCATGTCAGCTTGGATGTTTGGTGCTCAGGTAAACAGAAAAACCAGAAAAATAGAAAGCCTGAAAGCCTGAAAGCCAGAAAAGATGGGCTCGGAAGGCTTCGGGGGGTGGGGGGGACGTCGTACATTGCCGCGTCACGCGGGCAAACTCGGCAGGAGTCACAGCCATGGCGGAAACTGTGCAGTGTCTCGGATAGGTCGTGGGAGGGGCGGGGGGGGGAGAGAGGAGAGAGCGTGGAGGTCGTCGGGGAGGTCGTCGGGAGGCAAGAATCGTGAGAGGCGGCCAGAGAAGAAACGGGTCAGAAGATCAGCCGTCGTCTGGTTGGCTAGAAAAATGTCACGTGATCTCCATGACCGCCTTTCTGTTGACGGCAGCCTTGTATGAACTTCTTCTCTGATACTTATTTTTTACGCCACTTTCAGCAGTGGGCAAATACTCGAGGTGTTTTTTTTTCTTGAAAAGGCACTCGGGAAGTTCTCCTGTTGCCCTTGACAAAATCCCGATTCCGGACCAGACACCATGCCGCCCATCCGTCATGCGGGCAAGCGCAAGCCGCCCCCCGAAGGCTTCTCCGACATCGAGGACGACCTGCTGACCTTTGCCAACAAGATGAAGGACGCGCAGAACGCGCCCAGCGACAACATGCCCAAGCACCAGGCGCAGTGGCCCATTTTCCAGATATCGCATCAGCGCAGCCGGTACATTTACGAGCTGTACTACGACAAGGAGGCCATCAGCAAACCGCTGTACGACTGGCTGCTGAAGAATGGGTATGCCGATGCCATGCTCATTGCCAAGTGGAAGAAGCAGGGCTACGAAAAGGTGAGTTTTTTTCCTTTCTTTTTTCTTTTTTTCTTCTTGGAAAAGCCAAAAGGAACACAGAGACTGACCATCTAGTTGTGCTGTTTACGCTGCGTCCAGACCAAAGAGACCAACTTCAACTCGACCTGCATCTGCCGCGTGCCGCGCGCCCAGCTCAAGGAAGACCAGGAAGTGCAGTGCGTCAGCTGTGGCTGTCGAGGGTGTGCGTCCAGCGATTGAGGGATTGGTGGAGCCTATTGGTTTATGGAAAATGCGCACATGGTACATGGCCGGCGTTGCGGGATATTGCTCTTTGCTCTTTGCTATTTGCTATACTAAAACTTTCGGGGAATGCCATTCATACAAATCAGACTGGACACTAGCATTGGTCTCGTGATCTCATTACTGCTCCTCTCTTCTATTACCGCCTCGCAAAACCCACCTTTCCGCCTCGGCCAAACTGGACACTGCGCGGGACAAACGTCATAGCCGACAGGGCCCCGGCAAGATCGTCCATGTCCACGTCTGGCCGCTCGTCCGGAGGAGGTACCTGTTCTCTTGGATGTGGTTTTGTAGGAGGTGCTTCTCTTGGCGTTTGGGCTCGCTGGCCTCTGGGGGCTGCGTTCCCCAGCGCCTCGGAGCCGTCTCTTCTCTCCTTTTTGTCGGTTCCCTGTGCCTCCTGTGCCTCCTGTGCCTCCTGTCCCTCTTTCCGATCTGTTCCCTCCTTTCCTCCGTCCGACCTCGGCCGACGACTTTCCTTGCTGGCCGTGACAGACGAGGAAGACCGCCGCCGGTGGTGCAGCTGATACCGCCGGCCGCCATCGTCAAGCAGCGAGTGCCGGCCGTCGATGCCGTACTGGGTGATGGCAAAAAAAAAGTTTTTGGGAAAGGCGTGCTTGTCAATGAGGTGGCGCCTTCGCTTGTCGGCCGATCCGCACTTGCGTTCGCAGCCTTCCACGAAGCAAGCAAACTGTAGAGTTAGCCTCAGAGTAGGGGAATAGACGGGAATAGACAGAGAGTAGGGGAATCGACAGAAAAAGACAGACGCACAGTGTGCTCGCCCTTGTCTCGCTTGACGGCAACAAACGGGTCGTGGCACTCGTCGGCATGCAGGCCGAGGTAGTACGGCGAGGGAAAGTTGCGGCGGCACTCGAGACAGCGGTTGAGGTGCTCTCGGTGGTAGTGGGACTCGTAGGCGTTGTACGAGCCAAACTCGAGGCGGTCCCGGTGCAGCAGACAGGCCATGGTGGCGGACTCCGGGTCTGCCGTCGGGTCTCGGCCGGACGCTGACAGGTGCGGAGACGGAGACGGAGAGGAGAGGCCCGGGGAGGACAGAGAGGTAGCGGCCGGCTTCTGGTCCGGGTCGAGACTGACAATCTTGGCGGGTGGCAGCTGGGCGTCCGAGGGGTCCGAGGGGTCCGAGATGTCGGAGAGTGGTGAGCGTGGTGACGGCGGGCTATATAGAGGCTCTTCAGGCTCGCGGGAGCGCTTCATGTGGCAGACGAGAGAGACGGGAGTGACGGGAGAGACAAGAGGGCTGATTGGCATCGGCCCAACCAGACAGTATATGGACGAGAATAGTGGGTGGGGAGACTGGACCTGTCACCGCTTTTCGTCGTATTCTTTTCTTGTTTATTTTTTGAATTATTTTTATTCTGTACACGTCGAGCAGCGATGCAACCTGCAGGCAGCCCACCCTAGAGCCTAATCGGGTAGCCCAAAGAGGAAAATGGCCGAATTTGTTTTGTCTCGTCTGTCTGGTCTGTCTGTCTGGTCTGTCTATTCTTCTCTTCTTCTCTATGATCTGCGTGACGTTTGTTTTGCTTCGACTCTCTCAGTGTAATCTCGTTCTTGCCCTCGTTTGTGCCTCATATCACGAGTGTGGCAAGAGAGACTAGTTAGTCAGCAAATATAGTTAGCACGTGTCACATCACGTGAATGCAAGTTACGTGACAGCGCATCGTTAGCGAGAAAGAGGGTGGGTGGCCGAGACCTAGACCCTTCCTTTTTCTCATTAATGCCGTCGAGGGGCAGGTCACATGCGGCTGAAGAGGCTTTCGTACCGCCGCAGACAGGTCTCGTGAGCGGCTATTACCCCGATTGCGCCTGCCTATCTGGATCTCACTCCCTCTTGCGTGGGATGCGATGCTTCTTGGTGCCCTTTCTCTAGATTTTTTTATTTTTTTCCCTTTCCAGTCTTCATTCTTGTCCTTTTTCATTTCTGGCTTCTCTTCGCCTCTCTGCACCCACCTCGCCCACCGATTTCGCCCTCTCCTTCCAGTGCCCCTTTCCTGCTTTTGTCCTCGCACGCTCGCTCTCTTTTCTTCAGCATCTCTTTCTCTTTCGCCGCTCTCTTCATTCACCACATTGACTTTTTTCCGTTCTCTTTCCACCCCTCCGTCTCGACCGTTTTCCTGGCCAGCTCTCCCAATGTCCGGCTTTGCTCCTGCCCAGAGAATTTCATGAACTACTCGACGCCACCCAGGCATGGCGTCTCCAGCTCCGCAGCAGTCCAATGGTACATTTCCTCTTTCCTCTTTTCTGCTTTTTGCCTCTTCTTTTTGCCCTCTCCTCTCCTCTTTGCCCCATTTCTGCCCATCGTCATCCATTCACCCGACAGTTTTCTCTCTCTCCCTCTCTCTCTCTCCCTTTCCCTCTCCCTCTCCCTCTCCAGATCACCGTCAGTTTCCGTCTATCCACTAGACAAACTCAGCTGACAGACGTCCAGGCTGGCAAGATGTTCCCCTCAGCGACAATAGCAACGCAAACGGAAGCTTCGGAAACATGAGCACCAAAAACACGATACCACTCTGGAATCCGGCGGCCCTGCTCGACCCCTGCAGCTTTGTGACACCACATCCCGACTTGCCGCCTCCGCTGCAGCCCCAGCTGCAGCCCCAACTGCAGCCTCCACTGCAACCACTGTCGGATGTGCAGCCCAGTCAGCCCGGCCAGCCCAGCCAGGCCGACTTGCCTCCGGCACCCCTCGGCAGCATTGGCAGCAGCAGCAGTCTCGTCGACCTGGCAAAAAGTACAAGCAGCAGCAGTATCGCCACCAACCATGCCGGGCTCGGCACAGGACGGACCCCGAGCCAAGTGACCTTTCGCTTCATGCCCCCGACATCGGACTACAGCAGCCTGCTCTCGAGCGGGCCGACCAACTCGATCGACGGGTTCAGCGGGATCAACGACATTAGCGGGATCAATGGAATCCACACGGGCCATACCGCCGGCGATGCTGCCGCGTCTGTCGGGTCCATGGAAGCCAGCGGGTCGATAGGGTCTATAGGAGCCAACGGATCCAACGGATCCAACGGATCCAACGGATCCAACGGGACAGCAGTGGAAGCAGCAGCAGCAGCAGCAGCAGCAGCAGCAGCAGCAGCCGCAGCAGGGACAGAGTCAACAGCTGAAAATACCGTGGGCATGGCCGGGCTGGTGGAACAGGGATTCCTGCTGCAGAACCGCAAGGACGTGCCGGGTCCCAAGCGCCGCAAGGTGGACCTGACAGCTCCCAACGGCACGAGCAGCGGCATCCTGGCCGACGGCCCGTCCGAGAACGGCCAGATTGCAGCACCAGCCGCCGCAGCCGTGCCGGTGCCGTCAGCCACATCCATATCGACAGCCTTGCCTACGCCTAGCAGAAAGAATAGCTCGATTACGGTGGACTTGACTGACAGTAGGCTTTCTCTCTTGTCTTTTCTCTCTTTCTCTCTCTCTCTCTCTCTCTCTCTCTCTTGCTGACCCATTCCAGACGACCAGACACCGACAAAGACCCACGACTCGTACGAAGAAGTCTGCTACGGCATGCTGACGGGCGTCGCCGTCGACTGCCACAAACTGCCGCTGCCCAAACCCGGCATGCAGGCCCTCGGCGGCCCCGCATACTGGCCCGTGGTCAAGATCGTGCTGCGACGGCTCGTCGGCGACCGGAATCACGTGGTACAGGTCTACGACCACACGCGCGAGGTCTTTGGCCGGCTCGACGCACGGTCCGCACGCTGTCTCGTGCCGCTGATGGACATTGCCGGCGTCCACCTGCGCACAGATGCACGTATTCCGTCGCGACGGCGCAGCGAAGAAGAGCGCATTGGCCAGCCCCTGTCCAAGTCGTATAAGATCGACCTCGTTCTCTATGGTGCTGTTGCCTATGTGCGCCCCATCTGGAAGCGTCTGGCGAAGCACGGCTTCTGGCCCACGGCGCCCTATCGAATCGACCCCGGCATCCGGCTGATGCTGTCGCCCGAGCGCATACCAGACGGCACCAACGGCAACGTGCTCGTGCGCAGAGGTCCGGGAGGATCGGGCACCTCGACCATGGGTGCAGAACCGGCAGGATCGGGCGGGCCGGGAGGGCCAGGAGGACTGGCAGGACCGGGGCGAACAGGCATGGCCGGACTGTCAGTGTCGCCGGTGACGAGCGTCTCCCAGACTAGAACGGTGGAGGACATCCGATCCGAGGTGCTGGCGGTGTTCGACTCGCTGACCCACGCAGACGACCTGCCCGAGACAGAGCCCCATCCGTCGGTCCTGACGCCCCTGCTCCGGCACCAGAAGCAGGCCCTCTACTTTATGACGACGCGCGAGAAGACGCTGGCCGAGCAGGAGGGCATTCGCTACATGTCGTCCATCTGGAAGAAGAAGACGATCAGCGTCAACGGCTGCCCGCGGACGGTGTGGCACAACGTCATCACCGACCAGACGCTGATGCAGCCACCGGCCGAGACGCTCGGCGGCATCCTGGCCGATATGATGGGTCTGGGAAAGACGCTGAGCATCCTGTCGCTGGTGGCGAGCACGAAGCGGCTGGCCGAGGCCTGGCGCGAGACGGCGCCGAAACAGCCGGCCGAGGCCGACAAGAAGAAGAAACCGGGCGGCTTTGGGGCCCCCGCCGCCTTTGACGTGCCGGTCCCCCGCGAGCTCGGACTGACACGGCTGCGGCACAACGGACGGGGCACCCTCCTCATCTGCCCCCTCAGCACCATTACCAACTGGGAGGAGCAGATCAAGCTGCACCTGGCTCCCGGCTCGCTCAACTACCACATCTACCACGGGCCCACGCGCATCAAAGATGCGCGGCAGCTGAGCGCCTTTGACCTCGTCATCACGACCTACGGCTCCGTCTCCAGCGAGCTGACGGCCCGCAACCGCGGCAAGACGGGCCCGCTGCCGCTCGAAGAGATTGGCTGGTTCCGTGTCGTCCTCGACGAGGCCCACATGATCCGCGAGCCCACGACGCTGCAGTTCAAGGCCATTACGCGCCTGCAGGCGAGCCGCCGCTGGGCCGTCACCGGCACGCCCGTCCAGAACCGCCTCGAGGACCTCGGCTCGCTCATCTCCTTCTTGCGCCTGCAGCCGTTTGACAACCGCACCAAGTTCTCCTACCACATTGTCAACCGCTTCCGCGCCTGCGACCCCGACGTGCTGCCCCAGCTGCGCGTTCTCGTCGACACCATCACCCTGCGCCGCCTCAAGGACAAGATCGACCTGCCGCCGCGCCAGGACCTCACCGTCCGCCTCGACTTTTCCCCCGAAGAGCGCGAGATTTACAACTTTTTTGCCAACGACGCCGACGACCGTGTCAAGGCTCTGACAAACCACGCCAACGAGCGGCTGCTTGGCGGCAAGACGTACATTCACATTTTGCAGTCCATCCTGCGTCTGCGTCTCCTCTGCGCGCATGGTAAGGACCTGCTCGGTGAGGACGACCTGCGCTTCATGGTCCGCGTCCGCCAGGAGATGGAGCAGCGGCGCATCGAGGGCACCAGTGCGGAGAGCGCCATCGACCTCGATCTGGACGACGACGACGACGACGACGAGGCAGACGGCGAGAACGGACGCGCGCCCCTGCTCGAGACCCGCCTCTACGAGGTCTATGATCTCATGGTCAACTCGGCCACCGACACGTGCATGTACTGCAAGGCCCGCCTCGGCAGCAGCGAGGCGGACCCGGAGAACAGCACCAACGGACACGGCAACAGCAACGGACACAGCAACGGACACGGCAACCACGGCAGTCAGCGCGACGTCGGCATCATTGGCTACATGTCACCCTGCTATCACCTGCTGTGTCCAGACTGCGTCTTCACCTTCCGCGATGAGGACCGCGGCCTCGCCCACGACAGCGGCCTTCCCGGCGTCTGTCCCGCCTGCGGTGACCGCATCATTTTTTCCTGCTCGGCCATCCGTCGGGACCGCGCCGACGGCGAGCACGATGCACCGCGCCACCATGACCACCATAGCAACAGCAGCAATCACAGCAGCAGCAGCAGTCTCCAGAATCTGGGCAGCAGTCGTGGCGGCGCCCATGGGACAGCAGCGATTCCTGCCGCCTCCTTTCCGCTGCGCGAGTACACCGGCCCGCACACCAAGACGCGGGCCCTCATCGAGGCGCTGCTGGCCCACCAGCGGGAGAGCGCCGCCCTGCCGCCGGGCGAGCCGCCCTTCAAGTCGGTGGTCTTTTCCGGCTGGACGTCGCATCTCGACCTGATTGAGCGCGCCCTGCAGCAGCACGGCATCTCCTTCTGCCGGCTGGACGGCAGGATGACGCGGCCAGCGCGGACGCAGGCCATGGACACCTTCCGCGAGGACCCGACGGTGTCTGTGATTCTCGTCTCCATCATGGCCGGCGGGCTCGGTCTCAACCTGACCGCCGGAAACTACGTCTACGTCATGGAGCCGCAGTACAATCCGGCCGCCGAGGCCCAGGCCGTCGACCGCGTCCACCGCCTCGGCCAGAAGCGGCCCGTGCAGACGGTGCGCTACATTATGAACAACAGCTTTGAGGAGAAGATGCTCGACGTGCAGGCGGCCAAGATCCAACTGGCCAACCTGTCCATGAACCGCAGCGACCGGCTGACGGCGGCCGAGTCGGCCCGCAAGCGGCTCCAGGATCTGCGGCAGCTCTTTAAATAAATGGAGTGTGTTTTTTTTTGTGTTTCCTTTTCTTTTTCCTTTTTGATTTTTGATTTTTGATTCTTCCATCTTTTTTCATCTTTTTCTTGTCTTTCTTCATTTCTCATCTTTCATCCTTCATTTTCCCTTCTTTTCTGGTGTCGGCGAGGCTATCTGCGCTATGAATCGTGTATGCCCTCTCTGTCCTTCTGTCCTTGTCTTTCTGCGTCTTGTCCTCGCTCAGGGCGGCATTCTCTTTCTGTCTCTTGATTCCCTCTGGGGCGGCTAGTTTTCCGGAATATGGGTTTGTTTTTTTGCTTTTTTTTTTGCTTTTTCCTTCTTTTCTTCTTTGCTTTTTCCTGCTGCACTCCTCTTGTCACTTTCCGCATACCTCTCTGGTTCTCTCATTTTTTACGTCTGCTCTCTGCGCCTCAGATCAGTCACGTGACTTCTATACTAATAGTACGGTCTACCCATGCCAGAGACGGCATGTGCCAAAATCTCTCTGCTTGCTCGCCTCCTAGAGAATGATACCACGTCTGCCATGAACAATTCAAACAAATTCTCTAGGCTCTACTCCACTACTTTCTCATTGTCTACTCGTCGTTGTGATAAAAATGTGTCATTCTTAGGTACCAATAAAAACCAGAAGAAACAAAAATGAAAAAAAGGGAAAAAAACTCCTGCCTCCGAATCTTTTAATACACAATGAGGAACACCACTGAGAACGCCAATGCAGAATCGAGAGAGGGTGTCATAACACGGAAGGGGAGAACGGGCGTGGTTCGCCGTTAGTCGTCCATCTTTTTTTTCCGTTCCGTCGTATGATTTTCCATCCGTCGAAACTCGCGAGATATCTTTCCTTCATTCCTCGTCTCTCATGCAGAACTGAACCATGCCACAGAACTTCATTTTTTGTTTCCATGCGAAAAAAAAGAGTGCCAATGTAGAGAGAACGTAAAAGAGGGGGGAGCAGCGATGATCCCAAAAAATTCCTCTCCTGTAGGGCTCGTTTGTTGTAGTCGTAGGTAGAGTGTTGCCTCGCAGCAAACACTTTTTTATTAAAAAAAAGTGAAAAAAAGAAAGCGCGCAGGAAAACAAAAATCAGTGCTGACAATTAAAAAAATTAAGCAGCACTGGCCGTGGCAATGGGCACAGACGCGCGCGTCACCTGCTCGCCGGCGCGGACGATACGGCGTCCGGCAGAGTCGGTGACGTATGAAACGTCCTTGTTTTCGTAGTGGGCGCGCTTCCAAATCTCCACCTCGCAGCCGCCGCGCAAAACGCCGACGCGCATGGTGGACAGCAAGTTGTGGGCAGCGTTGCTATGGTTATAGACGCCGCCGTTGAAGATTGCCGTCGCATCCTTGCCGATGGCCGAGGAGATGAGCGCCTTGCCGCCGGGGTGGTCCTTGACAAAGTCGGTCAGGTCGTGGATGACACCGGCAATGGCAATCAGGGCACGGCCTTCCTTGGTCTGGGCGACAAAGTCGTCCCAGTCGACGACCGGCAGCTGCTCCAGCGGGATGCCCCAGTCGAGAGTGGCACGCTTCTGGTCGAGCTTCTTCTGCATCTGCTGCAGCCGGCCCTTGTCGATCTCGTTCTGGCGGAATGTCTTGAGGTCGTAGGCGAGGCCGAGCTGCTTCCAGAGCCAGATGGACCACTTGGTCGGGTCGTACTGCCACCACATGATGGCGTTGCGGTAGTCCGAGGGGAACTCGTGGTGGAAGTTGTGGTAGCCTTCGCCGAGGGTGACGAGAGCGGTGATAACGTGGTCACGCGGCGAGTTGCGGTCGTCAAAGGGCTGGTCGCCGAGCCAGTGGGCCAGAGAGTTGACGCAAAAGGTGGCCTGCTGGACGACGAAGATGCGGAGGATGCCGCCGTAAACGAAGCCGCCGAGCCAGTCGCCCCAGCCGAGGCCGCAGACGAGCATGGGAAAGCCGATAGCCGTGAAGAGGACCGACTTGATGTAGTGCTTGTGCTGCCAGACGACGACAGAGTCTTCGTTGAGGTCGGTAATGTCGGTGCGGCCGATGCGCTTGGGGTTCTGCTTCATGATCATCCAGCCTATGTGCGAGTAGAGCAGGCCCTTGCGGACGGAGTAGGGGTCCTTGTCGGTGTCGGTGTAGCGGTGGTGGGCGCGGTGGCCGCGCGACCACCAGCGAATGGAGCCCTCGACGGCACCGGCGCCGACGGCGGCGAGGTAGATGCGGAGAGGGAGGCGGGCCTTGAACGCCGAGTGTGCCCAGAGGCGGTGGTAGCCTAGCGAGTTAGAAGGAGAAAAAAGAGAAAAAGAGACGAAGAAAAAAGAAAAAGAAAAAAATACACACCTGCGGTAATGCCCAGGCCGGTGTTGAAGTAGTACACCAAAGCGAAAATAAGCGTATAAGTATGCAGGGGGACCCAGTAGGCAGAAATGATACCGGCCAGCGGCACAAAGAGGATGAAGGTGCAGTTCAGCCAGTCAAAGTGCTTGTACCAGTTTCCCCACGTCATGGGGAGCTCAGAGATGTGTTGTCTCCGAATGTCATACTGCCTGGACCGCAGCGGCTTGAAGTCTGTGGTTCCGTCAATGGCGGCATCGGCCACCACGATCTTGGAAGCCATGGTGGCAGTGGAGGCGTGGAGGCGTGGATGTGGTGATTGTGTTTCTGACGGGAGGAGAGGAGAAAGTGAGGATAAAGTTGTAGGAAAGACAAATAATATTGCAGACTCAAGCCCAGCCCGGAGAGCTGAGAAGATGAGAGGACGGCAGAGGAGACAGAGGCAGGAGAGACAGGAGACAGGAGGGATGAGGGAGAGAAGAGGATGGGGAAAAAAAAAGAGAACAAGAAAAGGAAATTAGAAGAAAAGAGGTCGACTCTTTTGCAACTGTCCTAATTGGAAAAAAAGAAAGAAAGGAAAGGTGTGAGCGGGAAGGGACGGTGGGGAGCAATTATAAAAAAAGACGAGAAAGGCAGGCGGGTGTAAAACAGAAAGGTACCCTCGTACTCGTAAAAGCGGTTGGGAAGGGGCGGAGGGAAGGCGTGTCGCGTAGAAAAAATTAAAAGGAAAAAAAGGGAAAAAAAGAAAAAAGGCGGAGAATATCTGTCGATGGCCGCCGAGTCTCTGCTACTGTGTGGGCTGTTCCTGCCAAAACGTGTGAGGACTCGTTGGGAAAGACTGCCTGGTCTATCTGCGTACCTGAAGCTTCCCTATGCGTACTCGTATGTATTCGTACGTATTGCTCGTACAGCGTACTGTAGTCCTGACTCCGGCTGGGGCACGGCGGAACGGAATGCGAGTGCCAGTGGTGTGTGAGTAAACGGGGCAAGCTCGATCCGGGTAGGTTGGGCGATCGTCCCTTGCTTGGTACGAGTACGATTGCTGCGCACGAGTAGGGAAGGAACGGATTACTGCGCACGAATACGGAGTACGCAGCCCGCAGTCCACCAAACACCGTACGAGCAGCTGCCTCACTCGGGGAAGGAACATTCGACTTTTCCTCTTTCCTTTGGGGAGGATGGCTGGCTGGGAGTGACTGATTACGGAAGTCGTGCAGCCTGCGCCTTCCCTCCAGAGTCCTCTTCCTCTTCCTCGGAAGCTGTGGAAGTCGTCCGCAGCCATGTACCATGTATCAATGCCATGACGTGTGCGTAACGATCGACTGCGTATTCGCTCGCTATACGGTGTACGACTACCATTGCTGTCGCCTAATCTGTACGAGTATACGAGTAGGTACGTATTACTCCGTAGTCGTAGTCGTAGCCGTACGCCGCATAGGATGTGGAGTCCAGTGTCGTAGACTCGTTTTTGTTGGGGTCTAAGCTTTAGCTTGGCCTCTCAGGGCAGGGCAAAAATTGTTGGGGAACCATCTACGAGTACGTACACCCTGGCGAATTGATCAAAACGGAGTCCTCTGATTGGTCCACCATCTCTTTCTCTTTCTTTTCTTTGAAAGCGCCACTCTACATTGTCTTTTCCAGGCACGCAAATCCCATCAGGGAAAAAAAGTACAAAGTACCTCTGCATCCCCATGAATCCTCCGACCTCCGTCTTTTGCCTACTGTTCTGCTCTCTGTCCCCCGTAGCTTCCTCTGCTTCCTCTGCTTCCAGGATTCCCTTGCTCTGCACCGCTCTCTTTTATGTCATCTACTACGTACCGCCTGCGAGTACAAACTTGAATGAGTATCTGCCTAGTCCATCACTGCCAAACACATCCTGATTCTCGTGGCAAAACTCAATACTACTCCGTATATACTCGTACTCGTAGCCACCCACAGCATTGCTGACCCACTTTACACCCCAGTTTTTCTGTTTCTTATTCCGTGCCCTTTCTCCGCCTCATCCATGCGTGAGGCTGTCCCCAACATCTCTCTCTCTCCTCCTCCCCTCGCGCTTATCCAAAGTTACACCACTCCTGTGCCTATCCCTTCCCCCCCATTTCAAACTTTTGTGCCGAGCATGTCATTGTCGAACTGTTTTACATGTGATCAGCCGATGTGCCTGGATTTGCGCCTCATTGTTGATGGTTCAATGGCCGTTCTGTTGTTGGTCGATGCCTGTTCCTGCCCAACATCCCGATGAGAGGCAGAACTGCAGAGGGCAGAGACCAGTCTGGCCATTCAACAGTTTGCCGTAACTTGCTGACCTGAGCACCTGACGACCTCTCATAGAAATGTTCTAGAAGGTGAGAAACCAAGCTAATCCGTTTTAGTCATTCTTAGGCATTCTTAGTCATGTACAATATCCTCAGTCGCACGTACAATATCCTTAGTCGTACTCGCAATCAATCTCTTCATTCTCTTCAAATCAACAGAGCCAGCCCATTCCATGATTTTCCTGTATTCCAATTTTTCAGTTTTCAATTTTCAGTGCCTATGCGGCTACCAGCAGTCTTACAAAACATGACGAGTAAACAAAGGAGCGTCAAAAGTTAAAACGTAGATGCACATTAGAAAAGATGTAATCAAAAGCGAAAGAAAAAAAGAAGAAAAAGGGAAATAAAGAAATAAAGAAATAATCAAAAGCAAAAGCAAAAACGGTAGTCTGTCTCACGTCATTCTGTCATTCAGTCATGGCATGAGCGGTTCAAGCAGCAGAAACTGCATCTCTATGGTCCCGTGCAAACACCAACGGGTCAGCGGGCTGCTTCTCGTCGTGCTTGCTTTCCTCCACCACCGCAGTCCAAGACTCTGCCTCTGGAACGACGGGGCCTTGCGTCTCAGCCTGCTCCCCGCTCTGAAGGGACGTCTGGGACGCCTGGGATAGCTGGGACATTTGATACTTTTCAGGGTCCTCCGGGTCCACGAGCACATCAAATGTCTCCAGTACAGGCATCGCCTGTGTCTCGCCCTTGACTGGCGTTTCATTCTCGGCCAGCTCCGGTCTGTCTGGTCTCTCCAGTCTCTCCGGCTGCACATCTCGCACCTCCTCAAAATCGTGTTCATGGTCAGAGCCCTCAGGCTCTATTGTCCTCTTATCTGCCTCATCTGCATCCACACCTGCCGGCCACGAGATAGTGGGGGAGCTGGGTGGCAGGTCCGAGGCCCGGGCAAGAGGCGCTAGACTGTTGGTCGTCTCTGTTTCTGCAGGCGACGTCAGGTCTCTCTGTGCATCTCCCTGGGCGTCTCCGTGCGAGTAGTCTCTGTGCGCATCGGCAAAATAGTCATGTGGGGCAGATCCATAGCCTCGCCGACGGGGATTGGGAGGCGAGCGACCACGCGAAGGATAGTCAAAAGCCTCATCCGAGAGGCTGGCGGCCCGGACAGGGGAATGCTCTGGGCTTTCAAAATCCACATAGGCCCAGTCCTTGGGTGCTGCAGAGTCCTCGTGACCATAGTTGTGGCCGTAGTCAGGACTGTGGTCACGGTCACGGTCATGGTCGTGGTCATGGTCATGATCATCATGATCACTGTGGCCATGGTCCTGATCACTGCCATGGTGTTCATGGCTCGCCACGCTCCTCGTCCGTGCAATCTCACGCTGCATGGCAGCAAAGTGATCGCGAAGCCGACTGGGAGACTCAGGCGGTCCTTTGGGCTCGTAAATGATGGGGTGGGCAGAAGATCCGGCCGCATATTCGTCCTCATCGTGGCAGTAGTAGTAATATTCGCTGTGCTGTGAAGCGTCCGAGTCGTCATCGGCAAAGGGAAAGAGATGGACTAGCTGGTGTGCCTGGACCCGGTTCCGGGGGTCTTCGCTGAGGCAGGTTTCCACAATGGTGCGGTAAAATCCCGGCACCTGGACGTCGATGCCGAGGTGCAGGGGCCGCTGATGAGCCTCGGGCTCATCATCTTGCATTGCCAGCGCCCAGAGCACCATGCCCAGCTGGTACAGGTCCGACTTGACGCCAATGTACATGGAGATGCGGTGCTTGTTCTCAATGAGCGGGGTGGCCTCGGGCGGCTCCCAGCCAATGGGACAGCCGCGGCGGTTGATGTCGATAATCTTGGCGTTCCCGTCATCGTCAATGACGATATTGGAGAGTGTAAAGTCTCCCTGGACATAGCCAGACTCGTGGATTTCTGAGAGACCGAGGACGATCTGGCGAGCCCATTTGGCGCGCGTGGACCACGGGATGCTGTGATTGCTGCCGTAGATAATGTCGACGAGGGCCCCTCTTTCGGCATAGCTGATAAGCAGACCAGTCACGTTATCATAGTTATCGCAGACGATGCCGTAAAACTCAATGACGTTGTGGGAGTGAGAGAGGACATTGAGGGCATTGACCTCGTAGAGAAACTCGTTGATCGAGTCCGGGCCGGGAATCTCTTTTTTGATGAGGGTGCGTCCGTGGACGCGCACTTTGTAGACGAAGCCCGACATGTGCGAGTCAAACTCAATGTCCTGCTCGCGGATCATGCGGCATCGAAGGTGTTGCACCATGCGGAGAGTGGGATACTTTATGATTTCCTATGCGTGTTAGAAAGGAAAGGAATACAGTAGAAGGAGAGAGGAGAGGGGGGGGCAAACAAACCGTGACGTCTTCAACCACATGCACGTGGAGCCGGCCATCTGTCGTCTGCAGCTTGAGATTGGTGACCGAGTCATAAAACTGGATGCTCGACAGACTCTCGCGGATGGCCTCGTAAATCTTTTCGTTCTTGTCTCGCTGAAACTTTGTGTGGAGCAGGTCCATTTCGAGCGAGTTGTCGGGGGCACTGCGGTAGTCGAGAGAGATGGTGACGCGCCGCCAGAGATCGGGTCGCTGGCGGTAGGTGACAAAGAATTTCTCGCGTTTGGACCTGTCGCGGAAGTGCATGGAGAGATTGAGAATCCAAATGTGCTCGAGCTCGTAGAGCAATGTCTGCTCGTACTGCGAAGAGGTCATGGAGGCCGTGTCGACAAGAGACGCACCGCAGGTGGAGCGCAGGAGCTCGCGAGGCTGGTAGGCGGGCATCTCTGGGGCATCATAATCGTTGACGGAGAGGGCAAAAGCGTCGGCCCTGTGGGGATGGTCGTCGAAGTGGCCAACGGGGCCCTGGTCGTCAATGCCGAGACCGCTGGCAAAGGGCTCGGATCTCAGAGAGGGCACAGACGGCACGTGAGGGACCTGGACAGAGCTCGACTGGGCGGTCGTGTCCGACAGGAGGAGGGCGGTGGAGCTGGGGTCCGTCATGCTTTTCCGCGGGTCCTCTGGAGCAAAGGTGGCCGAGCTCGTGCGTGGACTTTTGGCGAGAGCCTGCTGAGAAGCAGAGGGAGCGCGGGTGGAGCGGAGCTGGCGGCGGTCTGTCGAGGCGGCACGGCGCTCTTCTGGGGAGGGCTGGACGGGCAGCAGATTCTCTCGAAGCTCCGACTTTTGGCGGGCAAAGGTCTGGGCTCGCGGTAAGCCTGGCACGACATCCCGATGGGAGCGGCGGCTGCTGCCCGAGGGCTTGGGAGTCGAGGTATCGGCGGGCGCGAGGAGGCCAGAAGAGTGGGGTTCGGCCAGTGTCTGAGTGTGAGACTGAGTCAGGGTCTGGTCTCGGATAGGGGGCACATGGTCTTGGTCGGTGGGAGCAGACGCCAGAGCAGACGCAGACGCAGACACGGACGGGCGAGGCACAGTTATAGAAGCCGGTCCGAGAGGGGGGGTGTCTGGCGGAGTGGCTGGGGGCGTCGCAGGCTGGCGTGGCGGCGGCGGCGGTGCAGCGGTTGCCTTGTTAGGTTGGGGAGAGGAGAGGGGAGAGGTGGCGGGCGAGGCAGTGGGCGAGACTCTGAGAGAGGCTCTGAGGGTCGGCACAAAGTCCTTGACGACGGTGCTCGTGTTGGAAGAGGTGCGGGAGAGAAAGCGTCTCCACAGGCTCTTTGTCGGTGACGGAGGCGTGGAGGGTGTCGTTGATGCCGGTGCAGAAGCAGAAGCTGCAGCGGCTGCTGCTGCTGCTCCTGCCGCTGCTGGCAGTGCAGACGATCGTGCAGAGACAGAGGCAGCAGCAGCCGGTCGTGAAGAGGCGGGTTTGGTCAGCACTCCAGGCCGCCCTCGAGGCCCGTGAGCCAGACTGGGTTGAGCCATGGAGTGGCCGTGAGAGGGTGCAGATGCAGGCAATGCTGCCTCTGCAACAGTGATGACGGCAGGGCTGTCTGACGGTTTCTTGCTCTTTGCAAATATCCAACGCAAATGGCTGGTGTCGTGCAAACACGCAAAGATGGAGAACGAATGCGTTGTCGTGGCGTGGACCCGCAGAGTGCGGGCAGGTTTTTGAATGGCAAAGAGGTAGAGACGGAGCTGCAAGAAGGTGAAGAGCGTGTCAAGAGTGACAAGAGTGACAAGAGTGACATGCAGGCGTGACGGGGTGGAAAGGGGATATAAAGAGATAAAAGACGAGGGGGGGGGCAGCTCAGGAGGGGGAGGGGGGAAGTGAGGGAGAGGGGAGAAGAGGCAAAGAGGCAAAGAGGAAAAGAGATGGAAGATAGAGAGGAAGAGAGAGAGGAAGAGAGAGGTGACAAGGTGAAGGAGCAACAAACAGCGGCAAGCTGGAGCAAACAGGAGCAAACTGCGGTGACAGATGGGTCTTGTCGAGCACAAGTGGCGCAGACGGCGGTGAAGACGAGATAGACTGGGTCTATGCAAGAGAATGTCTGATATGCAGTTGAACCTGGTTTCGGTCGGTTGGTCTCTGGTCTGTTCGTCTGCTGGTCTCTTGGGGTCGCTATGGTCTCCAAGTCTGCGGGCTTGGTCTTTGCCGTTGTCAACGCCCTCGGACGGCAGATATAAAGACGGCAAAAGCACGAGACGGCAGTGCAGGAACTCGTCGAGTTATGCAGCAGCAAGCGGGCAGACGTTGCAGACGGCCAGACTCGATTGCCATGCAGCCAGCAAAGCGGCCGGTCGAGCAGGTTGTCGCCAAGTTTGCGTGTTTTTTCTGTTCTCTCCTTTTTTTCTGCTTGTTTTCCCGTCCTTTTTTTTCCCTTTCTTTTTGTTTTATTTTTTTCCCTTTTTATTTTCTTCCTTTTTATTTTCTTCCTTTTCCCGCTCTTTTTCCTTTTCGGCTTGGTTTATCGCCTGCGCAATGGTAGGCTGGCAGCAGTCTACAATTGGCAGTGGTTGTGGCTTCGTCTCATTGGCCTGCTGGCCATCGAGAGGGGGACGTCTGTGGTCCGATGCACCCTGGCAGCAGCGCTACTCTAGTCAGAGTGTGTGGGAGGATGGGGCAGCAATGCTGTATGTACTCCGTACCCGTAAACTTGAGCTTGGCTTGGCTTACCTGTCTAGCTGTCTAGCTGTCTGACTGTCGACTCGTAGCTCTCTGGCTGTCTGGCTCTGGCTGTCTGGAATCGGGCTGGGCTGAACAGGAGGCACTTTTTTCGAGGTGGAGCTTTCTGGTCCATGCACTGCTCCTGCTTCTCCAGGCTGCACTGCAGTCTGCAGTCTCCAGTCTGCAAAAGACAGGGTGGGTGGTGGAGGGGAAGTGGTAGGGCGGCAAGACAGCCAACGTGCCGGCTTCGCAGAGGACGAAAAGGCAAAAAAAAAAAGACGAGAGACGAGAAGAAAAAGAGGGTTGGGATGGGAGGACAGGAAATCAGAAATCCGGGAAAGAGCCATTGGAGATTACGGACGTATAAAGGAGCTCGGGGTTTGGCGAAAAAAAAGGTACAATGGAGAACAGGCAGGTACGGAGCACTCGTACGAGTGGATGTCCATCCTGCCTTCTCAATCTAGCTTCTACTGGTACTCCGTAGCTTATCCGTAAGAGGGGCGGACTTTTTGACGAAATGCGGTACTTGTGCAGAGTAGCAGTGGTGATTGTTGAGATTTTTAAAGGGGAAGAGAGGTTGGTGATTACTTGTACTGGAAGGAGCGATGGAACGGTGATTCCGTGTTACTCATACGAGTAAGTACGTACTATACACAGTACGAGTGTCACAAAATAGCGTACTCCTACACGTGCAGCTCAGAGCTCATCACCGACGAGTGAAAAGTCGAGTCCGGTAAGCGAGGCTCACTGTTGACTGCAGAGTTCGGTGGCTTAGTCATCCATAGATGCCGACCTTCTGACAGTACATTTGAGACGAGTCTCTCGTACATGGTGCAATATGCACCTTGGTTCTCGTCTGCAACGTAAACAAATGGCGCGTGTTGCTGTGGTCATGTGGAGTGATGGAGGGCCGACAGAGCGAATGAAAACAGGTGGAAGACAGGGCCACAAGACGAGACCGGAAAAGATTACAAGAGTGCGAGTACACGCTCGAGTGCACGAGGGCAGTACATAGTAGTACGGAGTACGAGGAGGTGGGAGAATGGCTGGCAACTGTGGATTGGGTGGCACACGTGTAATGCTGCCACTGGAGGTCCCTTAGTGTATCGTGGCTGGCCGTACCACCAGTACAGTGTACATTGGAGTACAAGTACGAGTACGGAGTACTATGAGTACTCCTTCGAGTACATACTCGTGCACGGCAGTGCAGTCATCAAGGCAAGAGAGCGATGCATGGCCTGCCAATGGCCAGAGCCTGGATACATGTTTCTTTCTTTGCTTCTCTCTCTCTCCCCCCTGACATTTTCTCCCTTCTCTCTGTCTTCGTCTCGTCAGCCGTGCCAAAAATCACGGCACTGTGATCGACTCTAGCGTCCACTAGAACCGTGGCGCCCGCTAGTACGTATACGCTGTCAGCGCCAACAGCCCGACCGTTGAGCGTGAGGACTTGGGAGTCCCGCACTAGCACAGGTACCTCCTCTGTACCTCTCTGGCTGTCCTTGCCATATAGCTGCCATCGGGACGCTCCCGATCTCTTTGTCACAGTGCCTAGTGCGAGTCGAGAGTGCGGAGAACGAAAACATGGCAGCACAGTTTGTTGTGCAGATGCAGACTGGCACACTTGCAGACTGGCACACTTGCAGACTGCCTACCAGCAGCCATTGCTGCCTGGCTACACCCGACCTTTTTTCTTTTCTGTTTTCTGTTTTCTCCTTCTCCCCTCTATGATGCGGAGCCGCCCTGTCCTTTCGCAGGATGGCAGGATGGACGAGATGGAGGGTCACCTCAAGGTGGCTGAGATGCGCCGCTGCTGCATAAAGGATCTTGCCCTGCCGTATTCATTGGATGGGCTGCGTCCCTCGCCTGGCATAATGCCTCGTGTGTTTTGCGCGCTTTTTCAGAAACTTTTGCCGACGGTTCCACGAAGAGTTGTAAAGAGTAGAGTTGAAAAGACATTCTCTGGATGAATGCAAAATCCCCATCACTGTCACAACATCTCGGAGGGGAGACAAACGGAGGAAGACTGAGACAGACTGTCCCAGACAGAGACAGACAGTCACAGACTGATCCTGCGTGTCCCGAATATACAAGCTCCGAGCCACGATCCACAGACTTGGGCGTCACGCTAAGAGGACCAACAGCACGACCAGCAGGCAGACGGACACGTTCACCCCCATCCTCGTCACCGATGGCATCCTCCTATTCCGAGGCGTGCCAGTTGGCACTGGCCAGCGTGCGAGAAGTAGAGGAGGAGTGGGCAAAAAAAAAGAAAAGGAACGTTGCCCCATGGAAAAAGGCTCGTCTCCATTTTGTGCCAATGTACTTTTTATTTTCCTGTCCCCCCTGCCCTCTGTGGTCCTCGCCCTGTTTCAGTCGCCTTGCCTGATGCACGCCTCCACACATGACCAATCCTGCTTTGGGCAGCAATATCGACAACTCGTAGCACGCTTCTTCTCTGGCTACACCGGAAGAGAGCTAGCTGCCGTTCGGACATGCTGCAGACAAGCGCTGTGAGACAGACTTGTACACGTAAGAATGAGAACGGTTGGCACTGGGGTGGCATGGGCTCCGGAACTAGATTGTTGGCATACGAGGCATAAAAGACGTCAGAGTGAGGCGTGGGCGGGCACTGTTCACTCGTTCTGAGCGCGTGAGACGGGCATTTTTGCATCATGCACAAGAGGGGATACTCGAGGAAGCCGCACGACTCAGTCGATTGGTTGAAAAAGAGGTTACTTTTCCCGGTCCTCATTGGCCTCGCCGGTCTCGAGGGGTTCTCAGCAGAGGCAGCAGTGAGCCTGTCAGAAGAGTCGGACTGTCTAATTTCTCTCTCTCTGTTCTCCCCCTCTTCGCAATATACGTAGATTTCCTACACTATTCGTGACACACTGTTGTGACACACAGACATGTACATGACTTTATTTTGGTATAATAAAGGGGGGATGTGATATGACAAGCACCGGTGGATGCCCAAGAAGCAATCAATAAAGGAAGGTAAAAAAAAAAGGAAAGACAAAATGAACCAAAAAAAAGGCGAGAACTGTCCCTCATTCTCCTTTTTTTTTGTATGCTCCTCTCCTCTCTCCATGCCGTAGATGGATGCACCGATCCCGTTTGCCTTTTTTTGTCCGTGTGGCTCTGTTGTCCACACAAGACATCTAGAGTAGTAGTATAGTCGCGAATGACAGGTCTAGCCGTTGCCTCCCCAAAAATGACGCTGCAGCTATCGTGTCCTCTCAGTCGTCCTTTTCTGCCTTTTCTGCCTTTTCTCGCTCCGCCTCGGCCTCGTGCTGCTTCTTCCACTCGCAAATCTTGCATGTGTTGGCCTGTTCGCGGTCGAGGCCGGCAAAGATAATGTCAAAGACGTCCGAGTACCACCGCACAGGACGTCCCTCGATGCCTTCCTTGATATTCTGGTCTGGTTAGCCTCTGTCGTCATTTACTCTACTCTCGCTGTCTCGACTTGCACTCACCTCGGGAAGCTCGAGCCAGTCCGACAGGTTGTCCTCGGGGAAAATCACGAGCTTGCAGCCCGCCCGCCGCGCGGCAATCGTCTTCTCCCGCAGCCCGCCAATCCGCAGCACCTTGCCCGTCAGCGTCAGCTCGCCCGTCATCGCCACCGTCGGGTCGATCGGCCGGTCCAGCGCCAGCGACAGCAGCGACGTCGCCATGGTGATGCCCGCCGACGGCCCGTCCTTCTGCACTGCGCCCTCGGGCACGTGCACGTGCAGCTTGGCCTTGTCGAAAAAGTGGTTGTCGGGAAAGGTCTGCACCATCATCGCCTTGGCAAACGAGTAGGCAATCATGGACGACTCCTTCATCACCGCCTTGATGTTGCCCGTAATCTCCAGCGACGGCCGCGTGCTCGGCCGCAGCGCCGCCTGCAGAATCGTCTCCACGTACATGGCCGCGCCGCCCATCTGCGTCCATGCGAGTCCCATGGTGACACCCGGCGGCGTCACGTCGTACAGCCGGTCCGACGTGAAGATGGGCGGCCCGACATAGTCCTTGAGCGTGTGGGCGTCAATCACCACGTGCACAGACGCGGGCACCTGCAGCGGCTCGCGCGTCTTTGTCGAGGTCGAGGTGGTCGAGGTGGTGGAAGCAGAAGTGGCTGAGCTGTCGCTGGCCGCGTCGCTCTCACGGACCTCGCCCGTCTTGGTCTCGCCCGCCACGCCCTCTTCCGCCGCCTCTTCCGCCGTCTCCTCCACCGCCACCTCTGTCGCCTTGCTGCGTCTCCGCCTCTTCTTCTCCGTAGGCTCTCCCGTACTCTTCTGGACGACCTCGTCGGCCTTGTCGCCCTCGTCCTCGCATTCGCCCTCGCCCAGCTCCTGCACAATCTGCAGGGCCGACTTGCGGTAGACCTTTTCAATCTGCTTCTTGAGGTTGCGCACGCCCGACTCGCGGCAGTACGACTTGATGAGCTCTTCAATCGCCTCCGCGCTCAGCGTCACGTCCGCCTCCTTGAGCCCCGCCATCTCCTTGGCCGCGGGCGCCAGGTACTTCTCGGCAATCGCCATCTTCTCGTCCGACACGTAGCCCGACAGCCGGATGACCTCCATCCGGTCCAGCAGCGGCCGCGGAATCGTGTCCGTCATGTTGGCCGTGCACACAAACAGCACCTTGCTCAGATCCACCGGCACGTCCATGTAGTGGTCGAGGAAGGAGCTGTTCTGCTCCGGGTCCAGCAGCTCCAGCAGCGCCGACGACGGGTCGCCCTGGTAGCCCTTGCCGATCTTGTCAATCTCGTCAATCAGGATCAGCGGGTTCTCCGTCTGGCACTTTTTCAGCGCCTGGATCACCCGGCCCGGCAGCGCGCCCACGTACGTCCGCCGGTGTCCCTTGATCTCGGCCACGTCCGTCAGGCCGCCGACGCTGAAGCGGTAGTACTCCCGGTTGAGGGCCCGCGCAATCGACTTGCCGATGCTCGTCTTGCCCACGCCCGGCGGGCCCACAAAGCAGAGGATCTTGCCCTCGACCGTGCCGCGCAGCTTGCCCACGGCGATGAACTCGAGGATGCGGTCCTTGACGTCCTTGAGCCCGTAGTGGTCCTCGTTGAGCACGCTGACGGCGTGGCGGATGGCAAAGTTCTCGGCACTGCGCAGGCCCCACGGAATCTGCGTCAGCCAGTCGAGGTAGTTGCGCGTCACGTTGAACTCGGACGCGGCCGGCTCGAGGTGGGCGAGCTTGTTGATCTCGTCGTCAAACACCTTGCGCACGGCCTCGGGCATCGCCAGCTGGTCCGCCTTTTCCTTGAACATTTCCACGAGCTTGTCCTTGCCGTCCGACTCGATGCCCAGCTCACGCCGGATCCCCTTCATCTGCTCCATCAGCCAGTACTCCCGCTGCCGCTTCGTAATCTTGCTCTCCACCTCCCGCGTGATCTTGGACTGCAGCTGCGCATTCATCAGCTCGTTCTTGAGCACCACCAGCGCCTTTTGCATCCGCTCCTCCACGTTGAGACTTGACAGCACCTCCTGCAGCTCCGCCGGGTCGCCGGCCGATACGGCCGCCGCAAAGTCGGCCAGCTTCGCCGGCTCGGCAGTCACGTGACCGGCCGACTGGCTCATGGAAAAGGTCGAGATCTGGTCGCGGAAGAGGCTGTTCATCTGGGCCACCTCCTTGAAGACGTTGACAATCTCATTGGTCACCGCGCGGATCACGGGGCTCTTGGTGTCAAAAGGCTCCTCCGCGAGGTTTTCCACATTGACGAGGCTGACGTCAAACTTGCGCAAGAACGATGTCGGCTCGTAGGCGGCCGGTTTCGAGGGAGGTGCCGCGCCTTCTTTGCCCTCTTTGCTCTCCTTGGCTGGAAGGACGACGGTCGAGCCCTCCTCGAAACTGGCCACGACATCGCCCTTTTTCTCGTCGGCCACAGTGGCGGCCTCGTCCACCGGCCGTGCAGGTATGGGTTCTGGCACGGCGGGTTCCACGGAGGCGGACGGCTGGCCAGCGTCGGCAGTGTCGGTGTTTTCGGGGTTTTCGGTGTTTTCAGAACCGACGGCAGTTTCGGCACTATCCGAGCCCTCAGTGGCGGTCGTGTCGGCGTCTTCGATCACCGTGGCTATAGAGGCTGTCGCCAGACTCTGGCCGCCCTGTCCTGGACCGACGAGGGCGGAGAGACGGATGCGGCGGTGGGGATAGAGGATGGCTGTGAGGCCGGTGGCGCCCTCGCCGTGCAGGGGAAAGGCGCTCGTGATCTGGGCAAAGACGCCGACATCGTAGACGTCGTCGGCCTTTTGTATGACGTCGGCATCGGCATTCTCGTCCTTGAAGAGGAAGGCGCCGACATAGGGCTGACCGCGCTTGATCATCTCGGTGATGGCGGCGGCCACGTTGGGATCCTTGATCGTGATGGCCTTGTAGAAGCCAGGAAAGAGAGGCCGCTTCGCAATGGGAATGGCCATGACCTGCGGGTAGACGTCGGGCACAATGGGCTTCTGCAGCGCCCGATCCGGTCCTGACTTGCGGCCGCGTCGACCGCCGTCTCCGGAACCGCCATCGCCACTGCTGGAGCTGCCAGAAGAGCTGCTTCTTGCCTCTGAGGGGTCAGAGCTGCCCTGGCCAGAGGAGGAGGAAGAAGAGGAGGAGGAAGAGACAAAAGTTTCTGATTCGGACGGGGCAACCCCAGACTCTTCTTTGCCCTCTGTGACCGCTTGGCTCTCCTTGCCCTCCTTCTCCGCCTTGGATGCCTTGTCAGACAAAGACTTGTCTAGGCTGTCGGATTTGTCAGCCTTGGCTTCCTTTTCTTCGGCTTCGGCGGCCGGCTTTGTCTCGCTGTCGTCGGCGGAGGAGAGGCCGTCGAAAAAGCCGCGCGAAGATTTCTTGGCCAGAGAGGTGGATGTCGAAAAGGGCGACAGGGACGGCGGTGCTCGCTGGGTCGAGGATCGAGGGGCTGGGACAAGACCAGACGCCGTCTGAATCTGCGCGAGCGATGCTAGCCGTGATCGGGAGGAGGAAGAGGAGGAGGGAGAGGAAGAGAAAGAATGTCGGGGCGCTAGGAGGCAGGGCAGGCGGGCTAGTCGAGGGTAGGAGAGAGCGCCCTTGGCTGCCAATTGCCGGCATGCATGTTGTCTGAGCATGGCGGGCAGCCAGAGGGGAGCTTTCGAGGAAGCTTTCGGGGGAAGGCTGAAGAGGAAGCTGGAGAGACCGGAAGAAGCTAGACGGACAGATTAAAAAAAAAGAGTGCAGAGCCGAGAAAGAACAGAACGGACGCGGTCGTCCTCCTAGAGGGGGAGGGTCTCGTGGCAGGCGCGAGAGAAGGGGGCGAGGGTTGACAGAAACGGCAGAAGCGCAAAATCGCAAAAACGCAAAAACGTAGAAAAGTCGTGGAAGGTCAGCGAACCCGTTTTCTGGCGTTAGTTTTTCCAGGTCCGTGGCGTACGCAGCCAGAGCTGGCTCCGCTATCGCCGGCTTATAGCGCAATTCTTAATAATACAAATTGGACCGAATGCGCCCCAGGGGCCATTTCCAAGGCTCCGAAAGTGCGCTCGAGAGGCAGCAGTCGCATACGTATGAGTATAGTAGTGTGTATATTACCAAGCAGAGCCTGCCTGATTCTTTTCGGCACCTCTCGACAGAGTCCTCTCTATCTACGTGCTCGTACATCGCACATGTTCCTCTGGGCGTTTCTTCAGCTATTCTCACGTGACCAACATTCAACCATGGAATGCTTACAAAGCATCTGCCACTCCTTTAATCTTTTTATTGAAAATGGTAATATGACATAGAGACTCTCGAGAATGGCCTCGCAGAGTCTGTTGGGTCGGCTGGGTCTGTATACGTTTGCTGGACCGAATTCCGACGAAAGGCCAGATCGCGGGGAGGCTTTTCAGCGTACTCGTTAGCATCTGCCGTAAGCCCCGCTTGGACCTTTTGTACTGCACTCGGCATAGCTGCGGCTTTCTTAGCTGCACAAATCAGCAAATATCATTCACGTCACCCATTTCGAGTCTGGACGCTCTTGCACCTCGTTCCTGCGAGACGATTGTACGTTGGGCGTCTGGTCGCCTGCTCACAGATCTCTGGTTCTTGTTTTTGCCACTTTGCAGCCTCAACGTCGGCTGTTCTGCTGAGCCGCAAATTTGGAAGACGGCAAGACTAGAAAATCTGAAAATCACACAATCAGACGAACCAGAGCGTGTGTGATCTTCATACGACCTCCGTCTTTTTCCGCTGCCTACACGGCACCAACTCTTATTCCTCTCTTTGTCTCCTCTTCACTTTCATTCCTATTCTTTTGTTTCTCTCTCTCCTCATCATGGCCTCTCAGACAAACCAGAAAAAGAAAAAGACGGTCGTGGTCGACTCTTGGGAGGACGAAGACCTGTCGTCTGAAGAAGAGGGACCAGCACCGCCAGGGAACTCTGAACAGACGGCGGCCACATCTGCTGCTCCTGCATCCGGCACGGCCGCCCCCCCTCCCACGCCCAGCACACCCAGCTATCACGAGACAGCAGGGCCCATGGCCACCTGGCCATCCACAACCGCCGCCTCTCCTTCATCAGCATCCCCGCTGGCGTCTCCAAGAGCAGACGCGGCAGGCCCCTCCCGCCGTCCGGAAAAGACAGACGCCGTGGCTCGTCGCCTGATTGCCGGCGCCCTGGGCGTGCGCATACCACGGCAGACGGAAGAGCAAAAGGCGTACGACCGCTCTCTGCGCGAGGCAGAGCGCAAGCGGCGCGACGAAGAACGGGCTGCCCAGAAGCAGCGGGATGAGGAGCAGGAACTGGCCAAGAAGGCCGTCTGGGAAGACTAGGAGACGAAGAATGGCCACGGAGGAGACTTACAAAGCAGTTTAGGTAGCTTGACAAGTACAAATAAAAAAGGAACGAGAATAGTTTGTAGTGAGATGGTGCAGCGTATAGAAACTGGCAAGTTATTAATGGCAAGCTTCGGGACAGGTGTGTCGATGAAATGGTATTCAAAAGACTACATTGGGTTTATATTAGACAATAGGTATATTATCAAAATGAGATGCAGAAGCATTCTCGACGTCGTCTATGCGTACAGAGCCTGTTGCCACCATCGACAGCGGTCATTGTCCGTGTCGTCATGCGCAAGATTCAGACCGGTCGTCTCGAGGCTGACGAGTTCAGAGTCCGCGCCATAGACGGGAATGGCCGTTCCGTTGGCGGCAACGGGTGTGCCACCCATCACAAAGCTCACAATATACTGCTGCAGAGCTGTGGCCACGGCGGGCACGACGCTGCTGCTGCTCCCCGTGTAGAACACGTAGTTGGTCTCCTGTCCATGCGTTCCTGGGGGGACGCCAAACCGCACTGCAGCTGTTAGCACAGACGCATAGGTCTACCGGCAAGGGAAACGGGACACAACATACAGGCATAGGCGCTCTCGCGACGGGCGCTGGCCACATACTGCGGGTTGCAGATAATCGTGCTCTCCTGTGTCGTCACCTTGGCCCGCTCCCATTCCGACGCCCACGGCTCCGACCCGTCAAAGTCGGCTGGGTAGACAGAGGTCGTAATCGTATCGAGCGTCTCGGCCGACATGTCGGGCATCGCGCTGCGCAGCATGTTCTCGTAGTCGTCCTCGGTCGCGATCCGCGGGTCGGTAAACGTGTAGCCCTCTTCCGTGTTGTGCGACACCATGACGGCCTGGATGTCTGCATGGATGGAGCCGGCGGCGGCGAGCTGGCCAGGCAGCTCCGGCCACACGGCCCCGTCCACATAGGGGCCGTACATGTTGGAGCCGTAGGGCGCGTGGCTGTAGATCTGCAGGGCGGCCGTCTCGATGAGCGTCTGGCTGTCGACCTGGCGCGCTTCCTCGACGGTCGAGACGCCCAGCATCGCCAGCAGATCCTGCGTGCTCGCTCGGGGGATCGTGCTCGTAGGTGCGGGCAGAAAGGCGGGGCTCTGCAGAATGGCCTGCTGGAACCCGAGCGGCTCGCCGTCCTGGAAGTCGGCCGTCATTTGGTGGAAGATGGACCCGGCGCCGGCCGAGCCGCCCATGACGGTGACGCGGTCCTTGTCGCCGCCAAAGAGATGGATGTGGTCCTGCACCCACTGCAGCGCCAGCCGCTGGTCCAGCAGGCCGGCATTCGGCGTCACCTGGGCACTGTCGTCGCCATACAGGAAGCCAAAGGAGCCGAGGCGGTAGTTGAGCGCCACAAAGACGAACCCGTTGCCGGAGAGAGAGAGCATTCGGGAGGGGTCAAACTTGCCGTAGCCCGTCTTCTCGCCGGCCGTGTAGCCGCCGCCGTGGATCCAGACGAGGACGGGCAGCTGGGCGGTGGCATTCAGCGTCAGGGCGGCCGCCGGGGCCAGCACGTCGAGGAAGAGGCAGTCTTCCGAGGTGCGCGGGTCAAAGGAGATGCCGAGAGGCGTGCTGGGCAGCGCGGCGGCCACCGTGTCATAGTCAAAGGAGCCGCCGCTAAAGGCTGCCGTCGTGAACTGCTGGGCGATGATGGACCAGTTGCCAGAGGACTGGGGGCACACGCGGCCGACGGAGCCGTCGTTGATGTCGGAGGAGGCTGCTGTCCCGGACGGCGGCTGGGGCGCCCGCCACCGCAAATCCCCGACGGGTGCCTCGCCGTAGCGAATGTTTGAAAAATTGTAGACGGAGCCGTCGGTGTTGAGCGAGGCCGCTTGGTGAAGCTCGTAGCCGAGATCAATCACGGGCAAGGTGTCTCGCCGTACAGCAGCAGCGCCGGCCAGGACGCCAAACGAGAGAAGCGAAAGAACTCTGGCCATGGTCAGACGCAGAAAAGAGGAGACGGAAAAGAAAAAATCCCCCAAAAATCAGAACAGAAAGACAGAAAGACAGAAAAAGGACAACAATACAAGGTAGAGACCGTGTTACACCAAAAGAAGGACTATAAAGGAGTGTAATGGAAGCGAAGAGTTGATCGGCAAAGGCCATCCTGACGGCAGATCGTCTGCCTTTTTCTAGTCATTTGCTCGTCTCTGAGCAGACACACAGCCGGGGTGATGTGCATTTTGCAACAATGCTTCGAGGGGCCAAAAAATAAGAAACTATGCATAGGCGGCTCAATAGACGCCGATTGTAGGGGAAATGAGGCTGCTTCTACGGCAAGATAAGCGTCTAGATAAGACTTTTGAAACTATATCCACGACGAGGCACAGCGATGTAGGGGGTATGGATGTAGGAGTGGATTACTGCGTATTTATTTCAAGACAGACATTGCCAGATTTCTTGACCAGATCAGAAAACTTTCACAAGTATGCCCACAAGATGTGATTGAATGGATGTCTTGAGTCTCCCAAAGAACAGAATAGGAGCCTCGTCCGCCTCATCACACTTTGGTGATCACTGAACAAATCTCTTACGGAGCCATGCCGCACTCCCGATTGCGGGACCGTCGTCGCATCGCCTGAGGAGAAAAAGGGACATTTCTTTGGCGCTAACTGTCTTACACCGAGCATGACGATCAAAGCAGTAGGGAGGTGGCAGGGAAATCCTGTTCCTGTGCTTGACGGATATCCGTCTGAACAGTCTCCGTTTCAGACTGGACAGTGTTCCTTTTTGAATATTTTCTTTCCTTTTTGTTTTCTCCTAGCTGACGAAGCCATTATGTCGTCTCGGCATGCGAAATAGGGGCTGGCGGCAGGGGTAGGCCTTGCTTCGTGAGGACAATGCTTGGGCTGAGACCGTCTTCGTGCCGGAGAGTGACGCCCACGCCTGCGAGGCTGCCCTCCCTCTCGGCCTGCCGGTTCCACAGCATCTGCTGCAGGTGCCCCGTGCCGGAGCAGCAGACAAAGGCCATGGGCCAGCGGCTGCGGGTGAGGGCGTCGCGAATGCCCTTGGTGGCCGGCTTCTCTGTCACGAGCAGGCCGAGGACAGCCGCCGCATCGGCGTCCCTGCTGCCCCTGTCTGCCGTCTCGCCAGAACGACATCGCCAGCCGACCGGCGCTCCTACAAAGGCGCCTTCCAGTTCACGTACCAGATGAGGTCCGATCCGCTGCCCGGCACCGGCCTTGCACTGCACGATGACGCGGATGGTAGGAGAAGAAGAAGAAGAAGCAGATGCAGAGGGAACGGTCCACGTGCCGAGCAGGTCAATGCCACGGTCTGAGGCGCCACCCACGCGCCGCAGGTCAAAGCCGAGCGGAGCCAGTTGAGCTGCCACCGTGTACTCATAATGGGTGCCGACATACGTAGTGGTGGTGGGATCTAGACCGGTGCGTTCGGCATGGCGCAGGAAGGAGGCGAGGTCATGGTGCTTAGAGGCGCCACGAGGGCTGGGGTAGATGAGCGGCAGTGGTGACTGTTCTGCTGGCGATGCTGTCTCTGCATGATTTTGATATTCTCCACTGTTGTCGTGAGTCGAGTAGAGACGCGAGGAGACCGCCGTTCTGTCCCGTACGGTTAGTTTTAGACCTGTCCTCACAAGCCGCAGGCCGAGCAGACTGTGCTGGCCACATCTCAGTACCGTTCGGGCAGCCATTCCGTGATGCCCAGAGAGAAGGCTGCAGCTGACAAATTTACCGTAGAAGCTTTCCTCTTAGCACTGTGTTGGACGAGATGGCCGCCATTGGCCAGCGCTGGATTGACCCACTTTAATCAGCACTCGATCTTTCCGACGTTGGACTTTCTCCCTTTTTTTTCTCTTCTCAGCCGTCGCTCTGCTCTCTGTTGGCCGTGAGAAATCGGTCTGCTCCACATTGCGCGCCTGCTGTCTCTCCTGCGACCTCTTGCGCGAACGAGGCGCGCCTCTTCTCATGGCGGAAAAACCGACAGCCGACAGCCTGTCGCAAGTGCAGGATGCTGTTGATCAGGTGAGGCGAGACGAGGGGAGCAGGGAAACGGACAAGAAGGCTGACCAGTAGAATAGCTCGCGCACCAATTCCTCGCCTGCCTCTACTTTCTCGACCGCCACCACAACCTCCACAAGTTCGGTCCGAGCGACGCCGTCCCCGAGCAGAAGAACGACGGCGGCCAGCCACGCGCGCTGACGGTGGAGCCTCTGTCGGCCGACGAGTTCCGACAGGGCCAGGAAGAGCTGGCGCGCGACCTCGTGTACAAGGAGCAGCAGATTGAGTTTCTCATTGGCAACCTGCCGGGCCTCGAGAATACGGAGCAGGACCAGGAGCGGCTGATCCGGGAGCTGGAGATGGAGCTTAAGGTGGCCGAAGCTCAGCGAAAGGAGGCCGTGAAGGAAAAGGACGAGATGATGGTCAAGCTGGACGAGGTCATTCGGAGCATCCAGAGGCCGTAGGGGAAGGATGGACACACGGGAAGGCCGGACAGGACGGCATGCACAGCATAGACAAAATGATACCCCGGAAGGAGAATGAAGAACAGAGAGAGACTGAGAACGGAAAAAAAAGACTGCTGATGTACTGGGTAACTCAAATGCAAGCATTCTCTATTCATATCTACATCTACTCTTCGTTTATGGTGCACGCCTGCTAGCTACTGTCCTCGGCCTGGGACCGAAACAGCTGGGGATAGATGGTCCGCAGCTCTTCCAGATGGCGGATCTGGAACTGGGAAGCCCGGGTCTCGGGCGGCGTGGCGTCGTCCTCGACGAGGTGCGCGGCCGTCCATCCGAGCTCCTGGGCACTCTTGCAGTTGGCAAACGAGTCGTCTGCAGGTCAGTCAGCGTGACGAGACTATGATGGATGAAAACCCGAGGTCCAGGGGAAAGGCATCCACTGCTTACCAACAAAAAAGCAGTCTTCGGCCTTGTCCACGCCGGCCTCGCGCATGGCCCGGGCAAAGGCGTCCTTGTGCGGCTTGCACAGCAGCGGCGTCTGGCCATAGTCGCAGAACGTGATGCCTTCAAACTGGTCGTCGATGCCCAGCAGACGAACGACGCGGCGGCCGTGCGTGACGTAGGCGTTCGTAAAGAGCCACGGCCGCACCCGGGTGCGGTCAATGTCCTGCAGCAGCTGCCGCAGCTGCGGGTTGGGCTGGATGACGCCCTCCAGCGGCAGGGCGTCGTCGACCTGTCTGTTGTACTCGAGCGGGTCGATCTGGTGGTGGCGCACGAGGCCCTCGATGGCGAGGCCGTAGTTCTGGTAGTACTCCTTGTGCAGGCGCACGGCATCGTCCCAGGGCAGGGACAGGTGCTTGGCAAAGTACTCGTCAATCAACTTGGCCATGAGGTCGTGGACCTTTATGCCTGTCCAGAAGTCAGAGGAGCAGTCCAGTGAGAGGGCATTCAGAGAGGCGCTTCAAGGAGACTCAACTCTTTGGATAGAGGCAGTTGTCAATATCACTGCCATGCCCCGTCCCGTGTCAGCACGGCACACACACTCGGCGCATATAGAGAGTCTATCAGACTTACAAAAATAGGACTTTTCTCGGCGGTGCCGCAGCCTCGCTTGAGGCGCCTGCGTCTCTCATGGTGCTGAGCGTCAAGGTCTGTCTTCTGTCCGCGTATGAGCAACGGATGGGGGAATGGAGGAAGGGGAGGAGGACAGTGCGTGTCCGGAGCATGACAGACCTCGGGGAGTCTCGAGTTGTCCTGGACCGCTTTCTCCTCCGGCCACCGGCAGCTCACTAGCAGCACTATTGGCGCTATGCGCTCGTACTGCAGGCACTATTGGCACGGCAAAGCAGTCACGTGATTAGATCAGGGTCTGGAACGGTACTGTGTCAGGCGTGCGTATGATGCCCGAAGCTGTCTGGAATTCTTTGTACTGCAGAGGCAGAAACGACAGCTGTCTGGCTGGCATGGATACCCATATATATAATACTCGTACGTAAACGAGCTGCTCTTGACAGCGTCTTGACTCATCCGGACAGGTCCAGGATGAACGTGTGTCTGCAAGGAACATGTGATCCACTTATAAGCTGTCCATGATTGGCTAGCTAGGAGCGCAGTGTTGTGGGCTTGTCGCGATTCCTCTTATGGGCCTACTGCAGACTATTTTTTTTCTTCCCGACTTTTATGCAGTTCATAATCCTTTACCTCGTTCTTCTTTTGTCTAGTTTCCCTTTTATCGCATTCTTTTGCGCCGAGACAGCCTGGGCCAGGCCTCATTACCATACTCTTGATTCGCGTATGAGGTGATGGGAATGCGATGATGATTCTCGGCAGACGCGCATGGTACTGTTGAAGCTCGGCCAGATTGGCGCCCGAAGACAAGAAGTCGTCTCATCTACGCAGTCGAGGCTGCATCCCTCTGCTCTTTCATCTGATTTTTTTTCCCTTTTTTTTTGCATTAGACGGCTCGTTGGGCTCTAGAGCCTAGTTGTCCTTGTTGCGTCGTTTTCGTACTGAAGCAGCCCGAGTGGCAATAAGATAAGTAAGGAAAAGGAGAGAAAGGAGGCAAGAGTGACGCGCGCGCGCGTGAGAGAGAGAGGGAGAAAGAGAGAGAAAGAGAGAGAGAGAAAGGAACAGAAAGAGAAAAGAAGAAAGAGAAAAGGAGAAAGAGAAAAGAACAGAAGGAGAAATGACGACCACAGTGTCTACAATGCACAGTATAGGGGCGGAAAAGGGAGCAGAGACAGATGGAGCAGAGACCGCGACAGCCTTGTCCAGCGAAGAGCTCCGTCGCAAGGCCGAGTTTGAAAAGATTGTCAATTTTCGCATCCTCGTCACGTCGGGAAAGCATCCGACAATCAAGGTGCCCACTCACCTGCTGCCGAGCACGACCAGCACAACCGGCGCACATGTCGCAAACGGCACACATGTGAATGCGACCTCCCCGCGACTGCGTCGTCCCTCTGCCTCCTCCTATCCGAGCATCTCGGTGCCGCTGCCGAGACCGGAACTGTTGCATGGCGCTCGCCCCCGTCAGGAAAGCAAGAGTGGTCAGAATGGCCAGAGAGACGGGAAAGAAAAAGGGCAGAAAGGACAGAATGGCCAGAATGGCCAGAATGGCCAGAATGGCCAGAAAAGCCAAAAGGGTCAAAAAGGTCGAAAGAGCCAAAAGGCGGCCGAGGCTGTGGCAAAATCCGCTAGACTTGCTAGAATTGCTAGGCTTGCTGGACCTCCTGGACCTCCTGGCCTGGGACTGGTGCCCATGGTGACTACCTTGGATGACGGCAGAGGGACGACACTCTCAGAGAGTGCCGTAGTGTCTACAAAAGAGGACGCATCAGACGAAGAGGAGGTCACCAAGGTGATGGTTCTTGAATACGAGGACCCTATCCGCAACCAGTTTGCACAGGCTCGCGCGCAGCTGGAAGAGGCCCTGCTCAACCAGGGCTCACAAGCAAGCAAGGATGGCCAACCCAGAGAGGCGCTGCCCGACTTTGATGTCCATGACGTCTGGCAGAACGGCCTCACTCTGGCACTTACTCTGACGCCTCGAGCACACGTGGTGGCCACAGAAGAGGCCGTCAAGGCAAGAGGGGCAGCAGCAGCTGAGGCGGCTGGCCCTGGTGGTGGTGGTGGTGGTGGTGCTGCTGCTGCAGCCACTGCTACAGACGTGGCTTCTGCCGCTGTCACCGCTGCCGGTACTTCTACCGATGCTGCCGCGGTCGCCGGTGCTGGTGCTTCTGCCGGTGGTGGCTCCAACGCTAGTGATTCTGATAACAAGACGTTTTATTCATCTAATTTTAGCACGCCCGAATTTGGACTGACTTCGCGCGTTCCGATCGAGTCGGACAATGACGCCGTCCAGCAGGATCAGGACAAAATGTCGATGCAGGACAGCTCAGAATACGAGCCCGAACTCGAGATGATACCGCCTCCCGTCCAGGGCCGCGAGGCTGAGACTCAAGCGCCCATGGCAGCCTCGGCAGCCTCGGCGGCCTCGGAGGCCTATGACCCGAACCATCCGGCACCACTGCCATTCTTCCCCTATCCAGGTAACGTGGGACCCCAGTTGTCTGATCCTGTCGGTTTGCAACAGCAGCAGCAGCAACAGCAGCAGCAACAGCAACAACAACTACAGCAGCAATGGGAACTTGCTCGACTTCTGCAGAGTGGAGACCTCTCACGAACAGGTGGCGGGCAGACGGCCGGTGCCGCTGCACCGGAAGCTGCTGCGCAGCCACCGTCTCCGTTTGTGCGTGCCCACGACCTCTCCCCTGTCGCTCCCCGGCCGACTCATGCCTCTGCCGCGACGGTCGAGCAGCTGGTGTCTGCGGCTCAGCAGGGCAGTCTGCCAGACAACAGCAGTCTGCGAGGCGCACCCGCTCAGGTGGCCATGTTGCGCCGGCAAGAGCAGCAGAGCCAGACAGCCCCGTATTCCAGCCCGGATAGCTCGCCCCAGACGGGCGGGAGTGGAAGCCGCGGATCCGACAGGCGGCGACGAGGTGGCAATAACAACAACAAAAACAGCAGGAAAAACAATAAACGCAAGGCTGACCAGGCTGGAGCTGCTGGAGCAGCCGGAATCAGAGGCGGGGTCGACTCTCCACAGATCAAGGAAGAACCCAAATCACCATTGCCGATTGCGGCGCCGCCAGCTCACCAGCAGCGAGCTGCCAAGCGCCAGAGACAGCACGGCTCGAGGCAGGGCCAAGCTGCTCGGATGGTCTATGCATCGTCTTCACAGCCGCCACAGCCACCACAGCCACAGCCGCCACAACAGCCGCAACAGCCGCAACCACAACCGCCTGCGGGCTACGAATACCAGCCTAGGGCTCCTGCCGAGCTGCCACCACGGCCGCGGGAATGGGAATACGATGGCCAGCAGCAGGTGCCTGCTTCTCTGCAGCCATTTACGCAGGCCCTGGCTTCGCCGACCGGGCCACCACAGCCTGTGCGGTACGCGCGTCCTGTTGTGCGGGCCGCCTCGCACGCTCTCGTCGAGACGACGGCCTCAGCAGCCGGCTACGGCTCCCGTCCTCTCCATGGCGGCTTTTCCGGGGATGGGTCCCCAGCCATGGCGCCACCTCCTCCATCACAACCGCGCCTGCAGTACCGACAGGAACAGCGACAGCACGCGGCCCCGACTGCTCACATTCTCGTCGACGAGTTCGGGCGAGAGTACTACGAGCCTGTTCAGCCACAGCCACACCACCAACCCGTGCGGGCCATGTCTCAGATGCCGCCCACGGCGGCTTCCTTCGATGATGGTGGCGTGGTCTACCGGCGAACGGCCATGCCGGCTTTCATTCAGACGAGGCGCGTGGTCACACAGCCCGAGTACGTGTCGGTGCCCTACGGGGGTGCGCCACTGCCTCCGAGCAGCAGGCCGCATGATCCCTATTCACCCTCTGCAGCAGGGCCGCCGTCGCCCCTGTACCAGCGGCCACTGCAGCCATATCCGGCCCAGCAGTATGAGCAGTACGAGCAGTACGAGTATGTGGAAGCGGCACCACCGCCGGTGCGAGAGTACATGGTGCGGTCGGCAACGGTGCGGCCGCCGGATGGGGCGATACGCTACGAGATGACGCCCGCCGTGGCCGTGCCTGGACCGCCAGCACCACTGCCACAAGTCCCAGCCCTGGCCCCAGCATCCGCGCCAGCACCACAGGCATTAGGTGGGCCTCTGGAGTATGCTCCAGAGTATGCGGGAGGTGGGGGATACGAAGGCATGCGGTACCGGGAGCAGCAGCCGGCATATGGTGAGGCGCCGATACCGGTCAGGAGCTATAGCACAAGACCGCCACCGGGGCCGGGGGAGCCCATACAGAGATCGTACAGTGTGCGGCCAGGGGGTGCCCCTGGTCCGGCGCCGTACTATGTAGAACAGTCGGCAGGCGGTGTGCCGAGCTACGTGTATACAGATAGCGGGCGTCGAGACGTGTATCCATAGGGATTTGTATTGCCGAAATAGAGGTTATATTACATGGCATTCGGGATATCGCTACTACAATATACTTACTATATACAGAGTACTCGTTGTGTAGGGAGTACATCCATGTAAAGATGGTCGCCAAGGCGAAGGGATTCTTATGTTGTGCAAGTCATCCTTGGCGAGTTCTGCCCTTATTTGCCATTGCCGTCGTTTTTTGACTTGGACCAGAGTCCTTTTGACCAGAGTTCTTTTGACCACCAGGAGTACATGCAGAGTAGTAGGAGTACGAGTATGTATGAGTAAAAAGAACCCCACTTTTGATACACTGCTCTTTCTTGGAAAAAAAGGGACGGCGGATCAAGCGGAAAGCGGAAAGGCCTATACCATGTATGAAATATTGTACTTTTTCATCTCGTCTCTCCGTGTACCACGCAATGTTTGTTTATTTTCGTTTTATTACATTCATCAGGAACGCGTTTGCGAGTGCTCCGTACATACGAGTCGTATGAATACGCAGTAGTGCTGGCAGCCTGGGAAACCTGGAAGCAAGGAGGAAGGGGGGGCTGGATGCCGGATCTTCCTATCCTGCCCCGTTGTCCTGCATAGTGGAGAATTCTGACGAGGCAGTGCAAAGGGGACCCTCCCGTACGAGTACTTGTAGTCGGAGTCGCACTCGCACTCGGGCACATCGTACGGAGTATGCAGTACATAGTACTCGTATGTAGCTACTCAAAAGTACTCTACTTGTATTTGCGAGTCGGGAACTGAGGATGACGATGAGGATGACGGCGACGGGTGACGGGTGCGACGTGCAGAGGTCGAGACTACTCGTATGTACATACGTATACATGTGCCATGGAAAGATGCACGATACAAGTTATAAAAAGAATGACCCTTGTCGTCTGTGCTCTCTGGAGAAGGATGTCCTACGGCGATCAGCCTTGAAGCTCCTGGGAGCCATGTCTTGGCACGAGCTGGGACGACATGGGGCAGCAGATGGAGAAGAGGGCAGAGGACAGAGGAGAGAGGGCAGAGAAGAGTCGACAGAGAGACGACAGAGGAGAGAGGACCTCTGTCATCACGCGTGGCAATGTGGTCTCGTCTCCGAGGACTGTTTGAGACCCGAGATGGCGCGAGTTCCTGCTGACTCTTGTCAGCAGATACGACCGCGTAAGAGTACGTACTCACTCCGACTTGGACATGATTTACAAAGGGTAGTTTCAGAGGCCAGGATCCTGCCACTCGCTGGCAGCCCGGGAAGCCAGACTCGAGCTCCGGCTGGAACACGTTTTGCTCTTCTGCTCTTGTCTTTGTCCCCTCTCTCCATTTGCTCTTGTTTTTTCAAACAGCTGCAGCCGGAGCTGTCTGGAGCTGTCTGGAGCTCTGTACATGGTAACTGGCCCATCCATAGCAGCCGTGGCCGTGCCATTCCATGCTGTCTTGGGAGCTGATTTCCCAGCAGTGGGCTAGCTGTGCTGTGGGCAGTGGGCTGTCGATTGTCGACTGTCGACTGTCTAGTGGGCTTGTGTGGTAGGGGCTCTAGTGTCTGAGATGGCCACTGTCTATTCTGCAGGGCCAAGCTCAATATTCATGCTTGGACCTGGTGTGTGTGGGGGGGGAGGGCATGTACTCGTCCTTGTACTTTTTGTGCAGGGAAAGTAACGTGATCTGACGGCCCTAGAATCTCCACCTCCCTCTGAGCACGAGTACGGAGCAACTCGTACTTTGTACTTGCACATCTCCCAGACAAGTCCTCGTACTTACTTCCTGCAAAGGATGCTCTCTTGTCTAGAGCGTGCTGATCCATCTCAATCATGATCGGTGCATGCCCCCAGCAGGAAGAACACGGACACGAATGGCGGTTCATCGCACCTGGGACAATCCCGAGCCATCCAGGCCATCCAATCCAGGCCATCCACGGTTACTTTTTCTGTCTCGTACTCACACAGCAGGAACCGGATGACACGACTCTCGACTCTGGCTCTCTGACGTTTTTGGAGACTCCCGAACCAGAGGCGACCATCCCTGCCGTGTCATACGTGGTACAAGAACTCGTCGTTGAGCTGCCGTACGAGTACAATGTACTCTGTACGTTTCTCCTTCAGCTAGCTCAACAGAGAAGAATGGCATGAAAGAGAAAAAGAAAAGAAAAAATAATATCTATTAGTACATTAAATACCCATCCTCGTATACTACGCAATATTCGCTGAGAATGGCTAGCGTGGCAGTAGATAGTGGCTGTCCTCTTCAGTGCCGACTCAGTGCCATGGAACCCACTAAACCCACTGGAACCCCCTCTCCTGCTCCCCCGACATTGCCGCTGACGCAGCGTCAGAAGAAGGCCCCTGCATCTCGCCAATGAGAGCGAGGGCAAGTACGAGTACGAGTACTCCGTAGGCGAGGGCAGACGAGGGCAGGCAAGTGCAGAAGTTGCAGGCAAGTACTCCTCGTATACCTGGTGGGGCACCGTCTGGAATAGCGTGCTGCCGGCACAGTCTGGAAGCTGTTCAGTGGACAATGGGGCTGTCCTCTCTGGGTCTCTCGTCTCTCTGCTGGGAATGCCAGCCATGCAGCTCAGCGGCCAGCTCCAGCGCAGTTGTCTAAGCCTCCCTGCCAATCGGACGCCGGTGTCACAGGCGCCCTCTGCCGGGACTGCCTTGTGCTCCGTTGCTCTTGCTCTTTTTGCCTCTTGCCATTTCCTGTCCTTTCTGTCTTTTTGTCCTTTTGGTCTCTTGCTTCGTGTCATTTGTCTTGAAAAAAAGACCGAATTGGAAAGTGCAGTCCTCTCCTTTTCCCCTCTTTCCCTCTGTCCCCTTTTCCCTCTATTTTTCTTCTTTTTTTCTGCCTCTTTTTTTTTCTGCTTCTTTCTTTCCCTCTCTTGTCTTCCTGCTCTCCCTAGCTCTCCCATCCCGTCTGCTATAGCACGAGCACTCGTCTCGGCTAGTCCTCCCTCCCCACTTCTGGCCCTTCTACTTTCTTTGCTCTCTCTCTCTCTCCTTCCTCTCTCTTCCTCTCTTTCTCTCTCTTCTCTCTGCTCTTCCCTCGCTTCCTCTTTCTCTTCTCGTCACCCTTTTTTTGCCCTCTTCGACATTCTCACAGACTCTTTATCTCTTGTCTCTCAAGGGGACATGCTGGCACCCCTTCGAACTCGTCTCTTTTTCTTTTAACTGTACTTTTTTCCCTGGTCGGTTCTGTCATTTTTGTTAGTCAGTTGGCGTTGCTTTGGCTTTTTTGGCTTTTTTGGCTTTTTGACCTTTTTTTCCCGCTCTTCTCTTCTCCTTTTTTCTTTTCTCTTCTCTCGTCTCTCGTCTCTCGTCTCTCGTCTCTCTACTCCTCTTCTCGGTTGCATCGTCTGCTTCGACAGCCTCTCTCCCCTCTCGTCCGCCCAGCGTCCTTTCTTTTGACTCGATACCCCTCAACGCGATACCAAAAAAAAAGAGACAGACGACTCCAGCCTCGAGAATTCAGACTCACTCTAGACACCATGAATAAGCTGGCCAACCTCAACATGCGTCACTGGTCCGAGAGGATGAGCCCCAACTTTGGCATGTCCAGTCGGCCCCCCAACATGCCCATGCCCGGCATGAATCCCCACCAGAAGATGCAGCCGCATGGCACGGCCGGCTCGGCTGCCCTCTCCGCCGGCGGCCCCCTCATGGTCACGCCCATCTTCCACTCCTTCAACATCCCCTTTGCCTCGGACCTTGCCGGACCCGACACCGAAGACATATTGCACGCCACCACCGACGCCGTCCTCCGCTGGACCCATCCCGAGGACGCCCCCGACGACGTCCCCGTTCACGACTTGCCCATCCACGCCCAGAACCTGGCGGCCCTGGTCAAGCTCTGCAACGACGTCACTGTCAACCCCCTCGAAGTCGAGGCCCACGTCCTCTCGGCCACGCCCAAGAACAATCGAGGCCTTGTCACCACCGTCTGTCTCGTCGGTGCTCCCGATGTCGTCTACCACACGCGCGAGTCCATTCTGAATGAGACGCCTCTGTCCCTGGTATGTTTCTCTCTATCTCTTCTCTCTCTCTCTCTCTCTCTCTCTAACAGGACAGCGCTGCACTACCGTCGATATCAATGGCGACATGGTGGCCGACCTGACGGCTGGCACCCTCCACAAGTCTGTCACCGACACCCTCGACAGCATCTCCGCCTACTGCGGCGTCGACATCTTCCTCCTCGGCCCTAAACTGAGCCCCATCGTCGACGGCCTCAATGGTGACTCCGAGCTCCGCCGTGATCAGCGGTGGCGGGTGGCCATTTACGGCGACATTCTGTCACTCGAGCACGCCAAGACGCGTGTCCTCATTCACATTGACCAAATGGTTGGCTCCTTTTTTTACTCCTTTGCCACTCATTACGCGACCATACTGACCAACAGCTGAACCGCGTCGTTGACGTCCTCCGCCTCGACTCCTCCTTCCACCAGCCCCTCTGCGGCCGCAACCGAAAGAATATCAAGCTCATCGAGTCCTCGACCGGCACCGCCATTTACATGCCCCCTCCCTTTTCCACCGTCTTCCGCTACTGCCCCCCCAACGCGCGCTCCCGCGACCCCAACGAAATCTTTATTACGGGAGACAACCAGGAAAGCATCGCCGCCGCCAAGAAAAAGATCCACGACGTCCTGTCCCGCACCCGTCTCTTCCTCAAGGATATTGCCATGCCCCCCGAAAAAATCGACAATGTCCTGCTGAGCCGCATGTCCAAGGTCCGCAAGATCATCGAGGCCAATGGCGCCAACATTGTCTTTCCCGCCCTCGGCTCCCGGCAGACCACCGTGCGCATTCAGGCTACCGAGAATCTCCACACGGAACGCACCGCTCGCGAACTCATGGCCCTCGCCGGCCAGTTCTACAGCGGCTACTGGGCCATTGCCCAGACCGACGCCCGCCAGATGCCCAACCCCGTCGAGATCGAGTCCATTCTCGGCGAGGTCTGTGCCAACTCGGACGCCGACGTCTCCTTCCAGGCCTGGACCTTTAGCATCACAGGCTCCGACGACGCCGTCAAGGACGCCCTCCACGTCCTCTCTCAGATCACCCTCGCCATCCAGTTTCCCTACCAGATCAAGGTCAAGATCGAACTGGCCAACGAGCACAAGGAATTTGTCAGCGGCAAGAAGAACGGCAAGATCAACAAGATCATGGGCCAGAGCAACGTGCAGATCCTCTTTGAGAGCTTTGGCGAGTACAACTTCAACATTGATGTCAACGCCCAGTCCTACGAGTCTATGAAACAGGGTCTGCTCCTCGTCGAGCAGGAAATGCCTGCCTCCATCTCCTTCCACGTCCCCGACCAGTACCACAAGCGCATCATCGGCATTGGCGGCCAGCACATCCAGCGCATCATGAAGAAGCACTCGGTCTTTGTCAAGTTTAGCAACGCCATGGATCGCGGCGGCATCGGCCGCGAAGACGACGACATTCGCGTCGACAATGTCATTTGCCGCACGCCCGCCCGCAACGCGCAGAATCTCGAGCTCGTCAAGTCGGAGATCCTCGAAATGGTCGACCGCGTCGACTCCGAGTTCACCTCCCAGATTGTCAATGTCGACCGCCTCTACCATCGCCAGCTGCTCGCTCGCCTGCCCGACCTCGAAATGCTCGAGAAGAAGTGGAACTGCAAGATCAGCTTCCCCAGCACCGAGCAGGCCAGCGATGAAGTCACCGTCACCGGGCCCCAGTGGCAGGTACCCCAGTGTGTCGACGCTTTCCTCGGCATGGTGCCCGACAACCACGAACTCGTCTTCTTGTGCACGCCCGAGCTCGACAAGTTCCTCGAGTCTCCCGAATTTCAAGAGGAACTTCTCACCAAGCTCAAGACACAGCATGAGGTCCAAGTCTCGGTCAAGAAGAACAGCGAGGAACCCGCAGCTTCTCCCGTATCTGCACCCGCATCTGCTCCCGCACCCGCATCTGCACCCATATCCATACCCGCGTCGGCCCCGGAAGCACTGCCCACCACCCCTTCCCCTTCCGAGGGCGAGGAATGCAAGCCTACCGTCTCCCTTCTATGGACCTTTACCCGGAACAATGCCGGCGGTCTGCGCGATGCTATTGAATTCCTGCACTCTGAGCTCGCCACGGCCGGCGTCGAGGTCACCGTCGTCAAGGGCTCCATCCCCCGTCCCAAGTCGGACACCTTTGAAGAGTCTCTGCCCTACTTTGATTCCAAGCTGCTCCAGCACGCACCCGCCGCCGTGGCCACAGACTCGCCCACCAAGACGGCCTTTGGCGACGAGGTGGCTCGCGAGCGCAGCACCATCTTTGACCGGCTCCGCAAGCCCGGCAGCATGTCCTCTATCTCGTCTTTCCTCGACCGCCGCAAGAACAGCTCACAGTCTACCCACTCGCTCTTCAAGGGCTCCAGTAACGTCTCCAAGTCGTCGCTCATCTCCATTGAGTCTACGCGGAGCTTCAATGCCGACCGCAACCCCTGGAACGACAGCGGCGTCAATCTCCCAGAGGAAGATCATCCCTGGCTGGTGCGCCCTTTCAGCAACGGCATGGACCACCAGAGCCTGGCCATTCCCCACCCCGGTGACGCCACGCCTCGCCACAACACCCGACTGTCTGCTGACAGCGGCCGTCCTTCTACTTCTCATTCTACCAATTCAGGATACCCCGGCCCTCTTGGACCATTCCGTTAAAAAAGTTTGTTTTTGGATTTCTCTCATGCTTTTTTGGATTCTTTTTTTGCCTTACTTCCCTTTTTGCCTCTTTTTGCAAGCTCATCAGAAAAGAACAAGGATACCCTTTCCTTTTGCACTCGCTCTGCTGCTGTACCTCTGTACCATGCTGGACGTCTGTTTGAATGGACGCCTCATTTTGGCATAGCTTTTCCCTCATGCCCCCTTTTTGGCTGGATATACCCTGACGCGCAAATACCCAATTCCCTCCGCCAGTCATGGGATTGTTTTTTTCCTGATTGAATGACTCATGTTGATGCTTTTTACTTTTTGCTTTTCTACTGCTCGCTATTGATTTGGCTCTTGGTTTATCTTTTTTTCACCTTCTCACATGTTTTATACTTTTTTTTTTGATGTCTATTTTTTCATTTTTGCTCTCTCGTTTGTTCTGCTTTATTTACAATATATGTTGGGTGGTGGAAAATGACGCAATGCGAATGATATCCCTCTTGAACCATCAAAGAGAAACGCTAGTAGTGAAATCGATCACGCTTTGGTAATTTTCTGATGTGTCCCTGTCTCTCCTTCCCAAGGCTTAGACAAGTATGGGTGTAAATATCTGAGGCTTGGAAAGGAATGGATTGCCTGTCCGGAAATCTAGGTGCATCCTCGCATTTGTCAGATTAGGCAGTATGTGTCCGACCAAAAATCACGTGACAATATCTAGACTTCAGTTTGCCGCTTCTATGACATGCACGGCAATTATGCAGCTCACCATGTTTGGGTTTTCTTAATTGTATTTGTTTTATCTAGCCTATGACCGGGACCACATTCCAATCGTTATCGTGTCTCGTTTTCTCATCCATCCTTGTCTGTGCCTCGACAACCTGCATAATTTCCCTGCCCCCCTTGCCCATTCCGATGTCTATGAAGAGAGGCTGCAGTCCTGCCGTGTCCATGATGAAACGAATTTGCCAGTGTGTTAGAAAATGATCAAAAAGAACGAAAGAGAAAATAGGCGCGAACAACCGCCCAGGTCTGCCTCGGCTAGCATATCCCGGCCTGTGCCCGAGTATCCCTCTCTCACTTGACTCTTAACTGTGTTGCGTGTTTTTGTGGGTGTTTTGTCATTTTCTACTTTTTTTTTGGAGTGATTCGTGTCGTTGTCTTTTTTTTATGGCCGTTTATAGTGTTTTCTGTTGTTTTTGTGCCTTTGTTTGTTTTCCGACTTCGTGATCCCGTCTGGTCTGTCATGGCTGCTGTCAAAAAAAGACATGCTTATCTGCACAATGTCTTCCAAAATGATGGTCCGCACCAGGGTGCGTCATCTCGCCTCTTCTGTCCTACGGTCTGTATTCGTCGGCGACCGTAAGAGGAGATAGGCGAGGCTCTGTTCGTGCCTAGAACGCCCCAAAGATGAAATCGGTGGGCTGTTGGGAAAGGGATATCACGTTAGCCATTATAGTCACATGTACGTCTATAATTGTGAAGAGAAAGTGGAAAGCAAAAAAAAATAAAAATAAAAATAAAGAAATTGATAGAAGACTCACGTCGGCATTTGCAGAGCTTTCCCCATTGACATGGTTTCTGTTGAGGCCGCCGTGGCGGTGATGATTGTACACACGGCGGTGGGCCCGTTCATCATCCATGATGATGTCGCGGAGACCAAGCACCTGGGATTTGGTGGATTGGGAGTTCATCTGGGCCTCGAGCACGAGGGTGGACACGTTGCCGGCCACGGTGACATCCACTGCCTGATTATTGCGCGCCGCGGTGACGCTCATGGCGTCAGTGAGGTGAGCCAGGAAGGCGTCATAGGCGTCGCGCCTCGGCGTGTCGATTTCCGAACTCGGAATCGGCTGCTCCGTCCCGGGATTCCAGTGTCTCCCAATGAGCTGGACCAGCTCCTCCATCATGTACGAGCGCAGGCGGTTCGTTTTCTTCAGAAGCTCCACGTAGCGATTCTTGGCGTTGGCGCCCATGAGGTTGACGGTATGGTGGGATTCCAGCTCATAGAACCACTCGGGAGGATGCACATTGAGCTCATACGTGCTGAGCGTATTCACGTAAAAGAAGAGACGCGCCACGAGGTTCTCGCGGCCCACAGCGTTTGGGTCCCCTCTATTGCGGTGAATAAAGGCCCGGAGCTCCCCCCAGTCATCAGAGTCTGCCATAACGGGAGCGCCGGGGCTGTCATAGAGGGCGATGATATTGTTCGAGAGAGCGTTGTCCTCTGCGGACAACTTGATCGCGGCTTTGCCGGCGTCCACAATCAGATGGGAGACCTCTTGCATCAACGTCATGAGGAAATCCATGGCATCTCCGTGATCTTCATTGAGTGTATGCCACGGGACATTGCCAGCAATAAAGGCCTTTTTCTTGGCCAATTCGAGGTTGTTCAGGGTGCGGACGAGGGTGGTCGCTGCCAGGCTAATGTCCACAGTCACGTCTTCATAATTCTGCGTATTCTCGGCGCCCTCTGCATTCTCGGCGCCGTGAACATTGTGAGCGCCCTGAACTGTCTCAGCGCCTGGAGCATTCTGAGTACCCTGAGTATTCTGAGATCCCTGAGCATTCTCAGCGCCATGGGCAATCTGAGCTCCCTCAACAGTCTGAGCTCCCCAAACACCCTGGGTTCCCTGAGCTCCCAGGACATTCTCAGCACCCTGAGCAGTCTGAGCACCCCCAAAATTCATGGGTACCGGAGTGTTCTGAGCTCCCTCAGCAATCTGAGTGCCCCGAGAATTCTGAGCGGCCTGAGAATTCTGAGCAGCCTGAGCAGCCTGAGCACCCTCGGCATTCTGAGGGACCTGCTCGTCGTGGTCACTCGGAACACTTTGAACACTCAGCACAGTCTCTTCGCTCTGATCCGACTGAATGCTCTGCCAGCTGTGGGCAGTCCCATCACTCTGCCCACTGAGCTGGCTGTGCTGACTAGCCGTGTCGCTCATCTCGTCCTCCGAGTTGTCTCTAGAGCCAGAAGCCACGGCCGTAGTCGAGACGGCAAGGCTGCTGGTGGAGCTTGTGAAAACACTGCCCGTATCCCTTGTACTCTCAGTCTCATCGTCACCATGGTCGCTCGAAGCACTTCCAGACGGCCCCTCGCCAAATTCGTTGGCGTCATTCTTGTTATGATGGCCGTGGAAGAGATACGCCATGTTTGGGGCTCTCTCCTTTTGAAATGTCAGAAGAGGATAGGACAGCATGGGGGAGAATTTGGGACGATCCATGCTTACAGTGCCGTTGTAGTCGGCATTCTGGAACTGGCCATTGTAATAGTAGTCAGTCCGCCCTCGGGCAGCCGCCAGGCTCCGTTCCAGAGCCTGCCGAAAAGACATCTCATTGATATCCGGAGACGTGGTCGGTCTGGGGATAGCAATAGGAGCAGAATGAACAACCGTAATAGGCTCATTGTCGGGCTCCAAAGCCACGTTCAAGGCCGAAAAGGCATCCGTAAGAGCGGTTCCCACTTCGGAATCAGGGGGCGTAGTCGACAGAGTAATAGAGTCACAGTCGGAATCATTCAGCTCCGGGCTGCTCCTGAGCGACAATTCGTAGTCGTCCTTTGGTAGAGACGACATGATGGATTCAGGCGAGATTGTGGTTATGCATAAATTGAAGTGATGGAAGTAGATCAGTTGTAAATGGTGAAAGGCTGGCAGAGGAGATAATGGACAAGAGAAATGACTGAAGCAAGAACGAAAAAAAAGTTGAAAAAAGTTGATCTTTTTCACTCGACTTTCACTTCTCTCCAAATGGAGGCACCTGAGTACAGATAGATTTTGGGGTCAGAACGTAAAATGTCGGAATTCAAAAGACAACGGAGAAAGGGGGCTGGCGGCCTCTACAATCAAACAGGGGCAGATGCCAGAAGGGAAGAGAGTTGTGGTGATGGTAGGAAGGAGAAAAGGAGAAAACGGGAGAGAGGTGACGGGAGAGGGGAGAAGAAGAAATAGGAAAAACAGAGACGGTCACCTTGGGGACAGAGGGGCGGGGGGAGCCTCTGCTCTACGGCAGAATGGTGTCATTCTGCAAAGAATATCAAATACGGAAGGAGCCACCTCGTCAGATGCGTTCGAATACCCTCGAGATGGAAGGAACGACCGGAGCTGTGGAGACCACCGAGCAGGTTTTGTGACACAGTCAACCAGGCACTGAGCTGGGAGGGAGAGGGAGCTAGGCAGAATTTTCTTCATCTCGTCTCTCTTGTGGTAGTCATTTCAGGTTCTCTTTTTACTGCTTTCGCTGGTCTCCCTGGTCTGGCTCTCTTTCCTTTCAGTAGAATCCGAGGCTGGAACGAAGAGTAGATTTCGGGTAGTTGACAAGACCAGAATCATGCAACCCAATGGTGCCTATCCCATAACTGGTCTCTGGAAGAAGAAAGGAGAAAAGTGCATTTTCAAAGTCTGTTATTCAGACAACACTCGAGTTTTGGTTTTTGCTTCCCGTCTCTTTGGACCCGTTATCAACAGCTTGCCATCGAGGTCCTAGAACGGAAGAAGCAGGGATATGGTAAACTTGACTAAAAGACATTCTTCTCATGTGTATCATTCTATTCGAGAAATTGTAGTAAAGTGTATCGTCTGACTAATCGTGAAAATAAATATGAAGGCATTTCGGAGAGCCGAAAATACGGAGTTGGGAAAGCCAGAGTTTCTTCCAAAGTTGCGCGGCAGTTTTCTAACCAGCAGCCACTGACAGCCAGCTTTTCTTTTTCATTCCCGATTTCCTCCTCTTTATCGATCGAGAGGACCCACAGAGACTTGTTCTCGTTCTCTCAGGGCATTTTCTCGATCTTGCGAGGCCAGTTCACGCCCTCTGCGGCGTCTCTCGGCCTCGAAATCAGAAAAACGACCACGGGCGCCATGCTTCACCTTGGTGATCATGTCAGAGGCCATGCCGCGTGTAATGTCTTGCTCCGTCAGCATTTCCTCCCCCTTACTTCGCAGCTTGTTGAGGAAGCCGAGCTGGCCATGCGTCGGAGGACCTCTACGCCAGCTTTGATTTGTCAAAATAAAGGGACGCGGAAAGGCTGTGGCGGCATAGGTGTCTGCTGCATGAACGGCGTCGGTAAACGTCGGAGACCTGCAGATCTCGCGAGGCCTGGCAAACGGCGACTTGGTCATACCAGAAGGCAGTGCCCGCACTTCGACAACTCGATACCGGCAGTCATCCTTGCTCTTTTCGTTTCTGTCATGTCTGCCTTTTTTGCTCTGCCCCCCTTTCTTGACCTTGCCGCTTTTGCTGCTATTGCTGCGATCGCTGCTCTCTCTGTTCTCGTGACTCTGCCAAGTGTTATCATCTTTGCTAACCTTTTCCTCGTCATCATTGAGCTCTTCGAGCCGCAGATACGTGCCCGTAGGCCCACAGAGAACGAACCGAGCCCGACCGACCTGCACCCACGAATATCGGCTGAGGACACGAATGAACTTTTCTCCCGAGGTGTCGGCTATAATGTCAAAGACCGAGTTATAGTCTGTAAAGCTGACACTGTGAATGGATGCAGAGGCCAGGGAGGCTGCAGAAGAAGACGAAGAGGAAGAGGGCGACGACGAGAGAGATGGCTGGAGGAGTTCCTGTCGGAGCTTTTCGTCCTCCAACCTCTGCTTTCGCAGATCCTGCAGGTTTTCCACAGAAGCTGCGGTCACGAGTTCGTTGGGATGGAGACCAAAGAGTGTCGGCGTCGTGACAATGCCCGTCTCCAGACTGGACACCATGTCGATAATGTGGCAGTTGGTCTTTCCGGCGTGGAGCCGCATGCCGCGGCCAATCATCTGTATGAGGAGATTGCGCGACTTGGTGGGCCGGGCCAGCACGATACAGTCGACATTGGGCATGTCTGTGCCTTCGGTAAAGACACCGCAGTTGAGCAGCACGGGAAAGTCACCCCTCTTGAAACTGTCCAGCCGCCTGCCGCGCTCCACCCTGTCCGTGTCTCCCGTGACGAATTTCGCGTCGATTCCGTGATCGCGAAAGGCCTGCGTGAGGTCGGCAACATGGCTGAGATCCACGCAGAAGACGAGCGTCGACTTGCGGCCCGCCGAGGCCGCCTTGGCCAGCCAGGTCCGAACAGTGACCTCGTTGGCTTCGGGCGTATTGACGGCCCGCGACAGATCGCCAATCTGAAAGTCCTTGCCCGTGCCGCTGCGGACGTGCGACAGATCGGCCTTGGACTGCACCGTCGTAAAGACAATATCCGAGAGCCAGCCGTCTCCAATCATGTCCACGTAGTCCTTGTGGTAGACAATCTCGTCAATCGCGGCGCCAATCGCTAGTCCGTCGAAGCGCGAAAAGGTGGCCGAGACACCGACGAGAGCTGGCGTGTGTGGCCACGTGCCCCTCTGCTGGATGTGTTCGCGGCCATCCTCCCCGTCGGCCGCGGCTGGCTTCTGATCCAGCCCAAAGTGCTTCAAGGTCTGCATGTATCCAGAAGCGACAATGTGATGGGCCTCGTCCACCAAGAGCAGCTTGAATAGTCGAGGGTTGAACTTTTCGAGGCGTCGGCCAGACGTCAGGGACCGCACGCTCGCAATGGTAATATCAGCCGTGCCACTCGCGTGCATCGAGCCCATCTCAATCTCAATCGACTTGTCTGGATAGGCCTGCGTGCAGTGGCGTGCAGCCTGCTCGACTAGTTCGCGGCGATGGGCGAGAATGAGAGTGCAATCTGCGCCGGGTGTGGGCGCCTCTATTCGGTCAATCAGCTGTGTGAATATCACCGTCTTTCCTGCTCCCGTAGCCAGCGAGATCCCGACGCGTTTCTGGCCTCGCGCAAACGAGGCGAGAACGGACTGGATGCATTCTTCTTGATAGTCACGGAGGAGAAGCGGCGGTATGGGAGCTCTGGTGGCCACGCTCATAGCGCGACGCCCGCAGCTCGCCACCACGCCAAATGAATGCCATGCAACTCTCCAGCATCGTGTAGCGGACATGACACGACTTGTAAATGTAGGGCCTGCACGCGAAGAGAAGGAGAGGGCAGAAGAGTTTCAGGAGATAGAGTATTATATCACGTGATCCAGATTTGATGAACCTCTCCTATTGGTGCTTTGTCAGCATTAGTGGATGAACGTCAAAAAAACTTCATGTCCAAGAAACTGGTGAGTATCGCACTTGCAAACGACTTTGACTAAGAGATGTCCAAATTAGTAGAAGACCGAAATCATGCAGTAAGGGAGGAGGAGGAGGAGCTGGAAGAAGAAGAAGAAGAGGAAGAGAGTGTGGAAGGCGGTCGATTGGACCAGAGTGATCTTGAAATGGCAGAGGCCGACTCTGGAGCGGAAGATGAAGACGACGAGGAGGATGAGGAGGACGATGAAGACGAGCAGGGCAAGGAGGGTAAGAAGGACGACGATGAGGATGCTGAGGACGATGAGGATGATGAGGGCGAGGATGACGCCAGCACCCACATTTCGGACTCGGTACACGCACCCGATTCTAATGCTGGGAAGGAAGACGACTCTAGAGACACGCCGCCAACGGAACTGACTGGGCCTGTAAAGAGGAAGATTAGCGACGAGGCCGATGTTACGAAGGAAGGAGAGGACGGGACCAAGAGCACCGATCCCACACGGAAGCGCCGGCGTCGCAATCACTCTTTTGGCACACACCTAAGAGTCAAGGGCCAGCCGCTGGAGCGCAGAATGCATCCTCGGAATGCCAAGTATGCTGCATTGCTGGGTGGGCACATCGGCGAGGTGAATAGGCAGAGAGCCATAGGAGACTGGGAAGCTCTCACTCCCTCACAGGTAGGCCTCACAGCATGGACGCCTGAAGAAAAGGATGCCCTCTACGAAGCCCTGGGACGGCTTGGACGCGACGACGTGTCGGGCATCGCGCAGCGCCTCGGATCCAAGAGCCCGCTCGAAGTGCAGCAGTATCTCTGCTTCATGCAGGATGACCTGCAGAAGCGCAAAGACGCTGGTCTCAGCCACAAGCCTGTCATTTATAGACCATTCATGGTCGATATTCCGGCCGCAGTCGAGGTCAGCGACGAATGCTGTCTCGCTCTGGAGCGCTTGGCCGACGGCATGGCACTACAGCAAGAGCGAGATGAGGAGGCTCGCGAAGTGGCGCGGGTGGGTGAAGAGAACTGGCTGGTGACGTCATGGAACTGCCGCAGCATGACAGAGGCAGCAACAGCGATGGCCGCCTCGACAAAGTCGCCCTTGTCCAAATTGCCCTCGACCGTGTCTGTCCTGTCGCTCTTCCAGGTCCCAACGATGCTTCGGTTGTCCGAGGACGTGTTTATGAATGGAGCCACTACTGACTGCAACTGGCATGCTGTCAGCGAGCAGCCGCCCTCTATGCGGATGGAGACGCTCGAAGACCTTTACGAACTGGTCCGCTCCTTGACGCAGCGGCTGACTGCCGCGGCGCTTCACTTTGGTGCCTCGCGTGTGAGATCTCGGATTCGCGGCACGCCCAAGAAGACGCAGCTTGTCGTAAAGCGACGAGACGTCGCGGCGGCAGCAGCGTCTCTGGGCTTAAAGACGAATGCAAAAGAGTTCTGGGCACGATGCCCGCGACGAGTGAATCTGCGTGTGTACGAGAACGAAGACGGGATCCCGCGTGTGGGAGGGTTTAAAAAGGGGGCAAATAGTCGAGCAGAGGAAGATGAGACGAGCAGCGAAGATGACAAGGACAAGGACATTGAAAATGCGACTCTCACAACCCCCGAAGAGGTCGATCAGGAGGCCAAGAAAAGAAAAGAAGATGCAAAGTACCGCCCCATGACATTCGACAAAGTGGAAGAGGAACTTTTGCTAGATGTGCTTTCTGCGCCTCAGGAACTGTATCCTGAAGTGGAAGAGGACGACTCGGAAGAAGACGAAGACGAAGGCGAAGATTATGAAGGGTTTACATACGAGGAAGATGAGCGGGATGCCGTGGAAGAGGAAGGCGGCACAGAGGACACTCTGTCAGACGAGGGCGAACATGGCCCGGATTTTCTGAACGACATGGACGAAGAGACCCGCACGCGCATCTTCGAAGAGAGAAAAGAAGCGCTGCAGTTCTCGGCTCTACACTTTAACACCTCCTGCCTTTCCCAGGCGGAGCGTCGCGTCAATTGGAGCTTCTTCCGTCGCATTGCAGTGGACCTGAAACTGGAAAACTGGGCAGAAGCTGTGGATATGCAGGCCAGTCGTGCAGAGGAGCAGAAGCTGTGGGAGATGCTCGGAGCAGAGCCGCCCGCCGCGATGGATCCGCAAGAAGAAGAACGGGCGAGAGATATCGAAACGAAGGCGATCATGGAGGGAGAGTACATTGCAAGTAAGCGACGATATCCGCTGGATGTGCTGCTCAACGATGGAAGCGGCAACTGGAGGCAGAGGCTAGCATCGGCTTATCAGAACGAGTGGGAAGGCACCGCAACGAGTGTAGAAAGAGCGATGCAGGAACGTGCAAGGAAGGCGCAGAAATAGAGATGCTGGAAGGAGCGGTCATGTATATGGAAGGGTGTATGTCACATAGTTTCTATTCTATAATGATTTTGTTATTCACTTGGGTTTTATTTTCACTTGAGATTCAACACGTAGTCGTTCCTTATCCACCATTCTCATCCCTCTATATCGCGGAACCAAGGATGCTCGAGTGCGTCTTGTGCTGCAATACGCTGTGCGGGATCAATCTTCGTCATCTGAGCCACGACGTCTTTAAATTCGACATCGTCGACAAAAGCCCAGGCCGTAAAAGGCCGTGGCGGATTGTCTTGTCGACTTAAGCGACTCATGATCTCTACAAAGGTATCCTGCCATGGGCTGTCAGGGCCGACGTGTGCTTGGAAGCCTTTAACGCCAACACCATCTGCAAAATAGGAGAACTGCTTCTCCAATATAGAGGGCACTTTTATGTTCTCGTCGGTTGGAAAACGTGGCGGGAGCTGAAACAGAAGCATGTCGAGCATGACATATATGCACTATTGTAAGTTTTGTTAGTCTTTGGTGGGCTATCGGTTATTAATGGCAAAGAAGGAATGTAACTGACAACAATGCCAAAGGAAAAGACATCTGATGGCGTATTGACCTTGGACCGGACATGGGCCTCTGGGCTGCGCCACATATGGTTCCCGAGCAGAGGACCTTTGATGCTCTTCCCGGGCGGCGGGTCGGCTGCGTTCTCCAAGTCGGCTACTTGGACACTCTTGACAACAATGCTGCTCTCGTCGTTTGGTAGAGAGGCGTGCTGGAGGTGAGGGGACACAGGCGGTTTCTCACCCAGGTCAACGAGTATGTTATCGGGCTTGATATCTAAGTGTTCCCCCAAAGCCGTATTAGTTAATCCAAGAGAAGAATCGATATGAAAGGGGGGCTGCAAGACTGCTAAGAACGCCAAAAACAGACCTGTATGGACAATGCCGCGGCCGTGCAGCTCTGCCAAGCCCCTCAGCGCATCGCGGAGAATTCTCTTTCGAGTGGCCGCATTCAAGTTCTCGCGGCCCAGCTGCAATAGGTCGTGTGAGAGATGGTCATAGACGAAAAGCAGATGTTCTGGAATGGAATCGGCGACAACCCGAAGATACGGGCAGGATACAAGGGGCCTTTGCAATGACAGCTGATATTCGAATTCGGACTTGGAGATCGTTTTCAGCACATGTTTTCGCCCGTTCGAGTCCCTTGCAGAAGAAAAAACGAAAAGAGTTAGTCGATATCACAGACTGCCTCCGTTCCAAGGTACCTACTGCGCCAGGTAGACGCATGTGAAGGGGTCCTCCCGATGGCTCATGACCCGCTCTAGGCGGTATATGCGTCCTGTCTTTCCCATTAGTTCTGTGCCAAGCGGCAGCGTCCGACGGAGCTGTTGGGTGGATCGTTGAAAAGAAAGGGAGACAACATTGCTAAAGATAGGTGGATGACGAGACCACATTTGTTTGGTGGATTTGTAGATCAGGAAGGCACTTTGGTTACCGAGTAGCTTATGGAAATGTTGTTTGAGGATAGGTCACTTTAAGCGGTACATTTCCTCTCTTCATTATCTCCGCATCATTTCTTGCTCAGTCACGCCTTTCCTTCTAATCCACAGACTGCTAATGGAAAAAAGGGAAAATTTCAAGCTGAACGTTCTGATTCTCCCAATAAAAATATACCATGGCCTCTGATCTCAACTTCTACAAAGAGTTTTACGTCACCACCACCAACAATATAATTTAACCCTTCTTTTCCCAGTCCTCATTCCCGCCGAGATAGCGATACACAACACGAGAGTCTAGATCGCGACAGTCGTCTGCCTGACTGGCGCCCGTAAAGATACCGAGGCCGCTGGATCCAAGCACGTTGTGAGAGCCGACCCGTCTCGCCATATCTACGGCCAGTCCAATGTCTTTGCGCATCAGCTGCACACGGAAGCCTCCTTGGTAGCAATGGGACGCAGGAGCCTCAGGACAGACTCCGGGAACGGGATTGAACACGTCACAAATCGTGTTCTGGGCCGTGCCAGCAGCAAAGACGCTGGCCAAGACGCGTGCATCGAGACCGGCACGCATGCCCATGTCCATGGCCTCGGATGTGGCAATGGTGATGACGCCAGAGAGGTAGTTGTTGGACAGCTTGGCCGCCAGACCGAGGCTGGGACCGCCGCAGGCAATCACCTTGCCGCCCATGGTCTGCAGCAGTGGCCGCAGGAGCTGTACGTTGGCGTCCTGCTCGCTGCAGCCCATGAAAAAGGCCACCGTCCCCTTGACGGCACCAATGACGCCACCGCTGACGGGCACATCGTAAAACGAGGTCTGGGGGAAGGCTGCGGCCAGCTGCGCCTTGACGTCGAGGTTTGTGGCCGTGTCAATGGTGGAGCAGTCAATGAGAAGAGACTGTGACGTCGGCGTCAACCCTGCTGCTATGCCGGTCGTCTCGTCCAGGTATACAGAACGCACGTGCGATCCCTCTGGGAGCATGGTGAAGACGATATGCTGTCTGTCAGGAGAGGAGCAGAGAGTAGGGACAGTTGCGTGCGTGGTTGACCTACAGACTTCTGCGCCACTTCCTTGGCACTGGAACACGGCGACATGATTTGCGGATGGGCGGCACAGAGCTCGTCTACGGCCGCTGCCACGACGTCGTGGACGTGGATTGTCGAGCCTGGAGGCAGCTTCTTGGCCATATTGTTGGCCATGGGCTTCCCCATGGCTCCGAGGCCAATGAATCCCACAGTCGTGGGAAGTTGCGACGTGACTGCCATCTGGCTGTCTATCGGAAGATGAAATAGACTAGGAAGAAAGAGAAAAAGTTGGGGCAAGTAAACCAGATGCAGAGTCAACGCAAAACGTCGAATGCCCAGCCATGTTGCCTGCAGTACACATATACATGCTAATGGGGTTTGGCATGATGCGGGGAAATGGTCTAGTTGGAGTAAGTCGCATGTACGTATGCAAAAAGTAGGGGGGGGGGGAGATCTTGGTGCACGCAAGATCATGACTGGCCACAGATTGTGTGGGGGAACAAAGAGGACGACACACTATTAGACGGCCTCTTACCAACTCAGGTCCCTATACCCCCCCCATCCCCTTGGCATGGATTTCTTGCCTGCCACAACCGTCTTTCCAACTATGGCACCTCACGGGGGAAAACTGACTGCCTCGACAGAGGTCTATCTAGAGAGCTCTGATGTCTCGCCTCTGAGCCATGCTCTCAACGATGACCTCTACCATAAGCAGGCAGCCATGGCAGCTGCCGAGGTGACCGTCCAAGTTCACGCCTTGTCTGCTGGCTCCTTTTGTCTCCCGGAAGAGCAGTTTGTGAGCCCGGCCGTTCCGGGAGCTCGGAGCTCTGTGCCTTCGCTATGCTTTCTCATTCAGCACACGCACCCAGAAACTGCCAAGACAACCCGCATCGTCTTTGATCTGGGTCTTCGACGCGACGTCAAGCGGTATCCTACAGCCATTCAGAACCACATGGTCTCGAGAGAGCCTTACTCGACGGAGGCTCACGTGGTCAGGAGCCTTCAAGCCGGCGGCCTCTCCCCCGATGATATCGACTATGTCATCTACTCCCATGTACGTACAAGTCCAGATGAAGACTGATTGGCGAATCCCCTCTCACCAGTAGGTCCACTGGGATCATGTAGGCGAGCCTCGGGACTTTCCCAAGAGCACTTTTGTGGTTGGCCACGGCTCTCTAGATCTGCTGAGCGGCAGTTTTGCCCATCTACGAGGAAACCATTCCTTCTTTGAGTCGGATCTCCTGGATCCGTCGAGAACTATCGAACTGGCCGACCAGACTCTTGTCGAGAAGACCCTGTCAGATTCGGCTTGTTCCTTGGATGCCATTGATTTTCATCGGCCTTGGCAGCGTGTCGGCACGCTTCCATCTGCCATAGACGTCTTCAACGACGGGAGTCTCTATATTGTTCATGCACCCGGACATCTGCCAGGACACATCAACCTGCTGGCCAAGACGGCGCCGAATGGGCCTGGCCATCCTACGAAACGAGTCTACCTGGCGGGTGATGCGTGCCATGACCGCCGGATCCTTCGATACGAGAAGGATATTGGAGAGTGGAAGGACGTGCATGGACAGGTATGCTGTATACACGCTGACAAGGAAAAGGCAAAAGAGACGATTGCCAGCATTAGAGTTTTAGAAGAAGAAGGCGTCGAAGTCATTTTTGCACACGACGCCGAGTGGGAGATGAAAGAGGAGAATAAGAGTCGCTTCTTTGGACAGTCTTAGACTTGTTAGACTTTTCCTTTTCTTTGTTTTTATTTGTTCTTGTTTTCTGAATATACCTTTTGAAAAACTATACTTTTTTTGTCCATCATGACCAGAATTCTGTGTACTTGCCCCTTTGGGAACTGACTACTCCTCTCGTCCTCCCCTATTCCTTCCCCACCCCCACAAGTATCGATTTCGCTCCCCACACCACGTGATGTGGGGACTGCCTGGGTGCCATCTCGGCATAAGCTTCCGTAGTGCGCTTCGTAGCGAGATGGAGCGAGCTGTACCGCATTGCGGAAACGAAGCGAGAAGAATCAGAGAATGGACGCTGCACGGGAAAAAAGAACGGCCGCCGAGGAGCGATTCAACAGCTTGCTTGGCCCAGACGCCATGCACGAGGGCTGGGCCTCTCTCCTCCGACTGGACCCGGACGTCTTCTCTGCGAGTGTCTCGCTGGCGTCTGTGCCGCGCCAAAAGTCTCACCTGTCTCGCAAAGACCAGGCCCTGATCGGCCTGGCCGTCAGTTGCAATGCCACGCACCTCTACGCACCCGGGATCCGCACCCATATCACGGCCGCCATGAAGGAGTCGGCGACGGTGGAGGAGGTGCTGGAAGTCATTGCCCTCTCGAGCACACTGGGCATCCATGCCTGCAACATCGGCGTGCCTCTGCTGGTGGAAGTCTTGAAGGAAGAGGGCAAGTTTCTCGACGACATTTCCAGGCCGTTTGACGCCAACCAGCAACGACTCCAGGCGGACTTTACCCAACGTCGGGGCTACTGGCATACCTTTTGGGAAGACTTTCTGCGATTGGATCCCGAGTTCTTTGAGGCCTACCTGGAGTTCTCGGGCGTTCCGTGGTCCAAGTTCGTAGAGGGAAGCCAATATCCCGGCAAGGGAGTCCTGGAGCCAAAGGTGAGCCATGGGCGCGGTGCAGAGGACCACTAGAGGAAGAACGGCCAGAGTACTGACAGTCACAACAGCTAAAGGAGCTCGTCTACTGCGCGTTTGACTGCGCCGCTACACACCTCTATGTTCCCGGACTCAAGCTGCATTTCCGCAATGCTTTGGGTTATGGGGCTACTCCGCAGGAGATTGTAGAAGTGCTGGAAATTGCAACCTTGCTGAGTCTCCATACGACTCATGTGGCAGCACCTATTGTAGAGGAGCTGATGAAGGGCGGTTCAGCGTAGTTTTTATGTAGCAAAATCAAGATTAAAAGACAGAAACTGGACAAGTACTATTGACAATGGCGTAGAAAGAGTGAGGTAAAATAAAGAACTTGCTCATCCTATTACAACTACATACGCTAGATTAAATCTGGTACTTGAACTCGGGCACCCGATCTGTATAGTTCTCTGCAGGCGTGACGGTGCCCTGAGAGATGGCAGCGTTCTTGGCCGTCTGGCGACGAATATAAATCTGCCGAACGAACCACCAGCCACACCAGGCAAAGGAGAGACACCCGAGAGACCATGCGTGTCCAAGGACATAGCGTGGCGCCTGGTTGGACTGGTAGATCTGGCCTGACACGACACCGCCAATGTTGGTCAGCGTCAGCAGGATGCCGAGACTGGCGGCTCGCTTGCCGTCTGGCGCGCAGTTGCAAGACAGCCAGGCACTAGACTGTCAGAATGGGAATGGGAAAGAAAGTCAAGGGTTGCAGTATAGAGAGAAGAGAGACGTACATGTTGCTGCCAGTGCAGAGATAGCAGGACGTGGAGATGAGAAAGGTGGCAAAGTACTGCACACCCGGCGACACTTTGCTCAGCAGGATGGCGTAGCCGACGATGCCAAAAGGCGCGCAGATAATCAGCGGCAGGAAGCGTTTTCCATACTTGTCCGAGAGGAGAGCGCCAATGGCATAGACAATGGCACCCCATAGATTGACGGGAATGACGAGGTACTGGGCCTGGACGGTGGAGTAGTGGAAGCCGTACTTGATGATGATGGGCAAAAAGGTGCCAAAGCCTGGCCTTGTCAGAAAGAACGCGTGCCAACAGGAATGCATAGACTTATAAAACATACCGTAGAGGATAGTGACTACGGCAATTTGTATGATACCATGGGCCCAACTCTTGATATCCCGGGCGGCCTCCTTGATATCAGCCTTGGAATAGTGGCCGTTGCCTCCACTGTAGGCTTCCATCTCGGCAGCCCGAATGCGCATAATCTCCTTGTCGCTCTCGGTGAGGAAATAGGCCGTCTCAAAGTCCTTGGGCACCAAAAAGATGCAGCAGGCAGCCCACGCCACAGTGATGACGCCCTCAACAATGTACAGCCTAACCAGTCAGATGTGTGTGACAGCAGGGAAATTCAGGGAGACATACCATCGCCAGCCAGCATAGCCGTGAACGCCGTCCATCTGCAGCATGGCCCAGGCAAGGAGACCACCGAAAGCACCGGACAAGGCCGAAGCAACTAGTTTGTCAGTATCTGCAAGTCAGACACGAGAGAGGGGCACCTACTAAAGAGAAAGGCAACGCGAAAGGCAAGCTCTTCACGCTTGTACCAGTTGCAGAGGAAGAGGGTCATGGAGGGAAAGAGACAGCCCTCGAAAAATCCGAGGAGGATGCGCGTCACGGCCAGGGGTCCAAAGGAGTGGACAAAGCCGGTGCAGAGGCAGACGATGCCCCAGGAAAAGGTCAGAAAGGGAATGACGCGGTTGAACTGGAGACGCTTGACGAGGATGGAGGTGGGGAACTCGGCGAGAATGTAGAAAATGTAAAAGATGGAAATGGCCGTCTGCACCGGTTAGACAATCTGATAGACGAAAAGGAGGGAAGAGGATCACTTACATTGAGCTGCGTGCCCTTTAGATGAATCTCATCAGACATGCCCTGGGTGGCGGCAAAGCCGATATTGCCTCGATCAAGGTAGCTGATGAGCATGAGCATCATCATGACGGGGGCAATGAAGAGGTCGAGCTTGCGGACGAGGGCCTTTTCGCGAGCCACTCGCTGCAGATCCACGGCCCCTTCATTTTCAGACGGTGCCACCGTCTCACGATAGTCAGTGTCCGTTTTCTCCGTAGACAGTTGGGAAGACATGGCTGCGTAGCTGTCGTAGATGCTGCGTAGTCAAAGCAGTTGTGAGGTGGAAGAACTGGGGAATATCTGGGGTACGTCTGGGGAATATAAAGTAGAGGTCCCAAGACTTTGGGAGCGAGCCCTGTTACTCCGTAGCCATCGCGTGGCTATCCTACCGCAGATGGTGATATTAGCGGTCACCTCCTTTACGGTCAGTGACAGCAAGCCCAAAACAGTTAGCAACCCCAGAATGCGGGGAAGCATGGCGCGTGTTGGTCTGGGGAAATATGACAAGACGCTAACCCCCACACTGAAATGAGGGGAGACAATCTCCTACGCAGTTGAATGGGGAGAGGGGGATAGGATGCTTTCCCCTCGCCAAGCCCCCTCCCGTTTCTCAGGCGAGCTCCTGTACGGCTGTCCGTATCCGTGTGGGAATGCTCCAGTGGTATATCAGTCCTTGGCTGGGATCCGGGTTACCAGTTACCAGCCGAATGCACCAGACACCCTAGCCACGGATCACTCGGAAGCCCTCTACTCTACGTTGTCCTTGTCTGTTCTGCCCTATCCCTTCTGTCTTGTCCTGCTTCTCAGATTGTACGACACACGGCAGTTGAATCCAACATGAGCAGCACCGACCCCAAGTTTGACGATCTGCACAAGCAGCTCTTCGAGGCTGGCCTCGACGTGCGCCGCAAAGTCATTGGCGACACCTATGTCGACCGAGCCCTGGCCAACGGCAACAGCGAATTCTCTCGCCCGGGCCAGGAGCTCGTCACGGAGTGGTGCTGGGGCTATGCCTGGACGCGGCCCGGCCTCGAGCGCAAGCAGCGCAGCCTGCTCAACATTGGCATGCTCATGGCCCTCAACCGGACGCCGGAGCTGGCCGTACACGTGCGCGGTGCTCGCAACAACGGCCTGACCGAGGAGGAGATCCGAGAAGCCATTCTCCACTGCACGATTTACTGCGGTGTTCCTGCTGGCGTGGAGGCGATGAAGACGGCCGAGAAGGTGCTCAACGAGATGGCAGCCAACGGCGAGAAGCCGCGAGAGCTGGGTGGGCAGGCGCAAAAGTAGAGCGAGGGGAGCTCAGAGATGGTCACAGAAGGTCACAAAAGGTTATAGTGGCCAGAAAGAGTACAGAGTACATAGTAGAATAGTAAGACGCTTAGTGCATTATCCCCTCTTTTAAAGTGGATTGGGCACATGGCAGACGGAAGCACCTTCCCTGCACTGCCTGCATCGCACCTTCCTCGCGAGTCGTTGCTGTGTCTACGTAAAACCTGAGCCCAATAAAATCAGACCTTCTTGTGGATTCCGTCTTGAAGATCAACAAAAAAAGAAGGAAAAAGACCAAGAAAGAAATGCCGGATGACCTGTCCATAGAGGTGACCACGGTGCCAGCCAAGAAGCTGAAGCGCTTCTGGTGTCAGCGGTGCGAGAAGCAGTTTTCACGCCTCGAGCACCTGCAGCGCCACGACCGCACGCGTGAGTTTTTTCGACTTTCTATTCTTCTAGCTTTTTTATCTTTCTTTCTTCCTCTTCTTTTCCTGTCTAACTGGCAAAAGACACGCAGGAGCGGCCGTTTCCCTGTCTGCAATGTGCGTCTCGGTTCACTCGCAGGTAGGCGGTCTCACATCTCACATCCCCCGTCTCCTTCCCCTCTTCCCCCTCTCATCCTCTGACTATATTCAGTGACCTCCTCATCCGGCACGAACGACTCTCTCATAACAAGAACAGACCAAATGCTAAAGCGCAAGCCACGCAAGCATCTCAAGGCGTGCGATCCCCGCCGGAGACTCAGTCACCTGACGCCAGCAGAACTGAGGATCGCAGTCCAGACCAGCGACGGCCCCTCAAGAGACCTCGACCCCCAGAGACGGACAGTGTCGTACAACCACTCCTCCCAGCCGAGCCCGACTACCGGACACCGCTCGAATGTCTCTCCATAGCAGCTGAGCAGTCGGCCTTTGAGGCAGCTGCATTCCCAGAGGCGCCCGGTGAAGAGAATCGGCAGATGGAGAACCCGTCGCCCTATATCTTGGAATCGATGGAATCTATAGAAGCAGACATGCCGCCGCTGCTCAGCAGTCTCGACGTGTCTTTTGACAACTTTTCTGCCTTCCTAGAGACCGACCCGCTGCTCAATACCGGATTCTCTGGCTTTTCAACCAATGTGCTGGACCAGCCCACAACCCTATTTCCCTTTCATGCAATGTCGAATCCCATGGACAGGATGGACGGCACCTACAGCGTCATGATGCCGTCACGGTTTCAGGCTCTGCACATGGCACAGAATGCGCCGATTGTGCCGGTCTCGGAGAATCCATCGGCGGCGGCTGTCGTCGGCGAGGAGCAGACCTCCTTCTCCCGCTTCGGCTCTCGACTGCCCTCTCTCCAGCCTCAGGACCAATCTGGCAATGAGCCGCCAGGAGCAGAGCCCGAGGCTGCGCTGAAGCCCTTCTCGACAAGACGCGTCTGGGACCTCTCCCTGGACGACCGACGACGCATCGTCATGGAAGTCGCCAAGTTTGAGACGGTCCCCCGAGGCTTCCAGCTGCCCACGCGCATGGCTCTCGCTCGCTATATACGAGCTTACGTAAGCGGCTTCCACGATCATCTGCCGTTCCTGCACGTCCAGTCAATGACGGTCGAGGACACGTCGGTGGAGCTCTTGCTGGCCATGGCTGCTGTCGGTGCCCAGTACTGCGTCGAGGCCCAGAAGGGCGTCGAGCTCTTCCACGCCGCCCAGGCCATTGCTTCGGAGCGCATACGCCGCCGAGATTTCCGGATGGCTCTGCAGCAGCACCACGACGTGCTGGAAGACGCCTCGCCCTCTGTCCTCTCGGCTGGCAGCAGCCCGGCTCTCGCCCTACCTGCCGCTACTGTCACGGCCACGGCACCCAATGGACCGCTGGGACTTCCGTCACACGCAGCCAGCACGACGTCCACCATTGAGTCCGTGGATGATCTCATGCAGTCGGCCCAGGCGCTGCTGATTCTCATGGCCATGGCCACCTGGGCCAAGCATCGAGAGATTCTGCGCGAGGCGCTGGCCATTCAGAGCGTCTTGGCTAGCATCATCCGAGACGACGGACTGGAAGAGGGCACGGACGAGCAGCGGCAACAACTCTCCTGGGAGGAATGGGTTCGGGTGGAATCCGTCATCCGGACCAAGTATATTGTCTTCTGCTTCTTCAACCTCCACTCCATTGTCTACGATATCCCGCCCCTTCTTCTCAACTCGGAACTGCGCATGCGGCTTCCCGGGAGGGAGTCCGAGTTCAAGGCTCAGTCGGCAGCCGAGTGGCGTGAAGCCATTGCCCAGGCTGACAAGCCGGTAGCCTTTCAAGACGCTCTGCAGTGGCTCTTTGCCCGAGACGGAGACTACACGTCGGACTGCCAGCCTCCAACCGGATGCCATTCGGCGCTGGGCAACTACGTCCTCATCCACGCCATCATCCAGGACATCTTTCTCGTGCGGCAGACCGTGCGAGGACGGGCCGTTGACGGAGCCGAGCTCACGGCCATTGTCCCCCTGGAGCAGGCACTGAGGCGATGGGAGCTCTACTGGAAGCGTTGTCCCGAGTCGTCCATAGACCCGTCGAGCCCTCACGGGCCTGTGGCCTTTAATGCGACGGCCCTCTTGCGGCTGGCCTATATCCGCCTCAACATGGACACGGGGCCGGGCCGCGCACTGGGAACACGTGATCCCCAGCAGATTGCCCTGGCCCTGTGTGACATGCCCGCCATTCGGCGCACGGCGACGCCCACGCTGAAGCTCGTGCGGGCTCTGTTGCACGCGGCCCACGCACTGAGTATTCCCGTCAAGATTGGCGTGCGGCTCGTGGCCAAGACGCAGGCGTTTGTGTGGTCCATCCAGCACGCCCTCTGCTCGCTGGAGTGCGCCCTCTTTCTCTGCAAGTGGCTCGAGACGGTAGCTCTGACGGGGCCCCAGCATGAGCTCCCGCTGAGCGACGACGAGCGGCGGATCCTGTCCCTCGTTCGATCGGTCTTGGCCGAGACCGAGTTTGCCGTGCCGCCTGACAGGCTGATCACCGAGCCAGAAACGGCCCGTCATCTCTCTGCCGGTGTTTTACGTGTCTGGGCCACCATCTTCCGGGGAGCACAGACATGGGCCATTGTCGATGTCATTGGCAGTTCACTCAACACGTATGCGAATATTCTCGCCGGTAGCTCGGCATAATGTAGACAATCGTTTCATTTCTTGCTTCTATAGTTGTCGGCATCCTCATAGAGACATATCAATGACCAACTTACCACCCTCCCCCCTATGGTACTCTTCTACTAGTGCATTGAGGTTGGATAGGGGAAACGTCTTGACGCGTGCTCGCACGTGGTGTTTGGCTGCAAAGTGCAGCATCTCGCGTAGGGTCTTGTTGCTGCCGACGAGGCTGCCGACAATGGAAATGTCTCGAAAGACAATGTCGTGAGCGGATAGGTGAAAGCCCGCCACGGGAAAGGACACCACGACGCAGCGTGCGTGGCGTCGGAGGAGCTGCATGCCATAGTCCAACGCCTTTTGGCTCTCGGGCAGGATGATGACCGCGTCGAGTCCCATGTCTGCCGTCTCCGTCTTGCCGTCCTCACGGCCGATCCGGGCCACGATATCGGCAGCCTCGTCTGTTCGTGCGTCCACTATGACGGCGTCTGTTAGACTCGCGGCCACGTCTCTCGCCAGTTTCAGAGGGCCGTCGGCGGCGTCGACGCCGAGCACGCGGAGGCCCTTGCGCGAGGCGAACTGCAGGCCCAAGTGTCCGAGGCCGCCTCCGCAGCCCATGATGCCGATGCGCTGTCCGGCCGTGAGACCACATTTTTGGATGGCTGCGTAGACGGTGACACCGGCACACATGAGAACGGAGGTGTCGACGGCCGTTAGTTCATCGGGGATGGGAGCGACCTGTCGAGCGTCCACGACGGCATATTCACGGAATCCGCCAGGTCCGCTGATGCCGTTGTTGATAGAGCGCGGGCAGTAGACGGAGTAGCCCTGCGGGTCGGCGTCTGGGTTCGTGGAGGACGGGCCGCTGCTGCACTCGAAGCAGGTGCCGCATGGATGAAACGATCGGCCGGGTACGCCGACGCGGTCGCCCAATTTCCAGGAATACGAGGACGACGGTGCTGGCGTGTCTGGGAGGCCGACTACCGTACCGGCAAACTCGTGGCAGCCAACGTGTGGAAAGGATGGAGGGTTGGGTGGCATCTGGCCGGCGGCCAAGACGGCATCGGTGTGGCAGTATGAGGCCGCATCGACGCGGATGAGGAGGTCGTGCGGATCCGAGGGCACGGGGACGGGAACGGTGGCCAGGCGGTAGGGTGTCTGAAAGGCGTCGAGGACCTGAGCCTGCATATGCAGAGGAACCGTCGACATGGCTGCCGTGCTTGACTTGTCTCTTGTCTCCTCCAGCGGCCGATGTAGGCATGCCATCTTGTAAAGGGGGCGCGGCTCAATTCAGCCCCCTCATTTTGATACTTGCTAGCCGTGACTTGGATTCCCCACATTCTCCTCTCCCCTCATGGCAGAGAGACAATGACAGACTACGTCTGAAATATACGTAGTACAACCTCCACAGGCGACGAACTCTGCATCGTCCTCTCCGATCTTGTCTCCGCCCGAGTCTCTTTTAACAATTCACCATTCTTTGAACAAGCCACAATGTCGTCTATTCCAGTGGTTACCGTGTCGGCTGTCGACGGCGGCCACCTGACGCTGCCAGAACGTCTCTTTGTCACCGATGCCGACCCCCAAAAGCGGTCGACCGTCCCCTCGCTGACATTTCTCATTCAGCACCCCTCCTCGCCTCCCGGTCGACCCGGCACAGTCACCAATATCTTGTTTGATCTGGGCGTCAAGAGAGACCTCGACGCATACACACCCAGCCAGCGAGAGCACATAAGTCAGCGAGAGCCGGTGGGTGCCGATCCCGACTGTGCCGAGAATCTGCGCCGAGGATCCGCCCAGATCTCGGGGTCTGCCGCCGCCGTGAATCCAGAGACGGACGTGGACCTCGTCGTCCTCAGCCATGTCCACTGGGATCACGTGGGCACTCCATCGGACTTTGCGGCCGCCGTCTTTCTGGTGGGTGCGGGGACGCTGCACCTTCTCCGCCATGGCGCCGGGAGACTTTACCCGGCGGACCTGTTCAACGACGACGAGCTGCCCGCGTCTCGCACGGTGGAGCTGCCCGCCGTAGCGAGAGCGGCCGCCTCGACCTCGGACGAGTATGACGAGCCTCCGCGAACAGAAGCGGCCGCCACCGCCACCGCACTCTTGCCCGCAGCTGCTTCGCAGTGGTCGTGGCAGGCGCTGGGCGCCCTGCCCCATGTGCTCGACGTCTTTGGCGACGGCAGCCTCTACATCGTGGACAGCCCCGGCCACCTGTATGGCCACGTGAATGTCCTGGCCCGCGTCGGACCCCATCGCTACGTCTATCTCGGAGGCGACTGCTGCCACGACCAGCGCATTCTGTCGGGCGAGCGCGGCATCGCCGAGTACGACGACGGCCACGGGGGTGTGCGTAGCGTTCACGTGCATACACAGACGGCCCGGGAGACTCTGGACCAGACGGCTGCCTTTCTGAAGCAGAGGCATCTGGGGAAAGACAGGCAAGAAAGGGTTGAGGAAAGCGGGCCAGAAATTACGATAGAAGCAGTGGTGGCGCACGATGGAGACTGGGCAGCCAAGAACAGACACCGATTCTGGCCACAGCATCTGTAGTCTATTTGACATACAAAGTAGTTCCATAGTCTCAATATGGTTGTCTTCCCCGCAAGTTCTCTTCTCCAATTTGCCTTCCCCACATCCACCCCGGAACTACAACCCACACCCCACAACCCCCGCATGAGCCTCCTATTCTTGCAGGACCCATACGACAACGCTATAGGATGTCATAAGACCACAAATACGACTATAGTGTCCTAGCCAAGGCAGTTGTTTGACAAGACAGCAGGGCTTTTCTCCTTCACAACCTACAGACCACTCACCATGTCGTCACCAGCAGACACAGTTGCCTTTATTGGTAAGCATCTTCACTTTCACCAACAAGGTAGACACCTTCTGACATGCAGGCATTGGTGTCATGGGCTATCCCATGGCCAAGAATCTCCGTGCCGGGCTGGATGCCAAGACGACGTTGCTCGTCTGTGATGTGAGCCAGGATGCTTTGGCACGTTTCCAGGAGGAGACCAAGGGCCAGGGACCCGTACGAGTGGTGGCCAACGGCTATACTGCTGCAATAGAAGCCGTGAGTTTTCTTATTTTTATTTTTTGGAATTTCTACTGTTCCTGTCCACATCCCAACTCACCATGCAGAACACTGTCATTACGATGCTCCCCGGAGCAGGAGCCGTCAAGTCTGTGTATCTGGATCCCCAGGTCGGCGTGCTCGCCGGCGTCACAGAGGCACACCGACGACAGACCGCTGCCGGGGCACAGCCCCAGCCCAAGCTCCTCATGGAGTGCGGGACCATTGAGTCGGACACGATCGACGAGGTGGCCCGGGCCACGCAAGAGACGGCCGCACGTCTGACTTCCGTGGCCGAGGGCATCAGCAGCGTCTCCTTTGTCGACGCCCCGGTCTCGGGTGGTCCCATGGGCGCCCAGAACGGAACGCTGACGTTCATGGTCGGCTGTGCGCCCGACGAGTCCCCCCGTGTCTTTCCCATCGTGCGCTCCTACCTCTGCCACATGGGCTCACCGACGGGCATCTTCCTCTGCGGCCACGTGGGCGCGGGCACGGCCTTCAAGATTATCAACAATTACCTCAGCGCCATCACGTCCCTCGCCGCCTCCGAGGCTCTCAACATGGGGGTCAAGGCCGGCCTCGACCCGTCTCTGCTGACCGACGTCATCAACGCCAGCGGTGGGCAGTGCTGGGTGACGAGCAAGAGCAACCCCGTGCCCGGGGTGCAGGCGAACGTGCCGAGCAGCCGCGGCTACGAGGGTGGCTTCCGCATCGAGCTCTGCGCCAAGGTCCTGGGCATGGGGCAGCGCTACGCAGCGTCGGTGGGAGCACGGACGATCCTGGCCGCGCCGACGGCGGCCGCCTTTGCTGAGGCGATGGCCGACGATCGATACCGGGGAAAGGACGCGCGGGTGGTGTACAAGTGGCTGAATGAGAGCGAGATGTGAGGAGCACTCCCATATCAGGAATCCACGTATATAGCGGATATCTTTATATCTTTTTTTGTATACCTTCCTAGAACTCTTCAAATTATACTTGGCAGTGATTGTAACAAGTCCTTGTCTGTGACTAGATAATCACGGGGCCGGGGTTCTGCAGACGAAGTATGATGATCAAGTTGCTCAGTGCGTGTAGTGCAGCCGACACGCAGATGATAAAGGTGAACAAAATTCTAAGCCACCACCGCTTAAGCCTGTCTAGTCTTTCTTAATAGCATTCTAGGCAGAACTCGCTGCTGGATCGGCATATTTCAGGCTGATCCCTCTAAAAGAAGGAACATTGGCAACTGCCGTCTTCTTTCGTTTATACTGCACTTGTACGAGCTACACTTTACGGCCACACGTTTCAACTCATTACCTCTGCTTCTTCTACTTCCAACTCCCATCACCACGAGACGATTACAGCCTCGATATACCAAGAGGTCAAGAATCCTGTTATAATACTATTGCGTTCTATATCTAGTTACCTATCACCACATTCATTACGGTTGACCTTTTGCAAGTCGAATGAATGCCAGTTTCGTCGAATGTGATCCTAGCACAATTGTATCCCCACATACACGTATCCTTATATTCCGATACTCATGTGGAAGCCACAGTACATTATTACCAGCTCGAGTAACCCATTCCGTCGTCACGAAGATCTCCATGCCTTCAGTGTCATGGAACTCTGAGGTACAATCTGGAGGCGGGTTGATGGGCAGGCTTCCTCGGTTAGTTATTATATAATTACCATTCTTTGAGATTAATAGGAATTTAATGTCAAAGTCTTTGGGATGCGTTCTCTTGCATGTGCCTGTTGCAAGATCCCAGACTTCAATGGTGTTCTTAAAGTCTACCGCGATTGTCTCGCCGCCAGGAGAAAAGGCTAGTAGATTGCAATACCGTATCTGGTCCAACGACTTTTTATGCATGCCTGTCGCGGTGTCCCAAAAATCAAGACTCCTTTCCCCAAGAGGATATTTTCTTCTGGAGATTGCCGCTACTGTTTTCCCGTCCCAGGAGAAGACTGCATAGCTTTGGGTTCTTGGGCTCTCAACCGTCTTATATATTCCTGTTGCAACATCCCAGAGACGCATGGTCGTATTAGGTGAAGTCGACGCGAGTTGTTCTTCGTTCGGGGAAAATACAATATCAAACACTTCATGTCCTGCCTCTAATATATTTTCCTGTAAGCCTGTTGCAACATCCCAGAACCGAATACTCGCATCGGAAGAGGCTGACGCGAGTTTTTCTCCGTTGGAGAAAAAAAATATTTTTGTAATATAATTCGTATGACCCGCCAACGTACATTTACACTTGCCCGTTGTAGTATCCCAAAGACGAATAATATTATCGCGAGAAGCTGTCGCGATTGTTTCACCGTTGGGAGAGAAGGTTACTTTGCAAATCCACTCTGTATGGCCCTCTAGCGACCTCTGGAATGTTCCTGTCGTGGTGTTCCATAGATATACTTTCGTATCATAAGACACAGCTATCTGACGATTGGGAGAAACAGTTATGTAACTAAATTTATAGTTGAGTTTTGGATCTGCTTGCTTGCTCGTCTTTATTGTCGTGTCCCAAAGACGAATAGAGTGGTCAGAAGATGCCGACGCAATGGTCTGACCACTAGGGGAAAAAGACAAATCATTAACGAAACTAGTATGACCCTCGAGAACTTGGTGTACGCCAGTCGCAACACCCCAGAGGCGAATTGTCCCGTCTATTGAACCAGATGCAAGCGTCTTACCATCCGGAGAGAAGCTCAAACAATATACAGGCTCAGTATGAGCCTCGAGAATTCGGGGTACGCCAGTCGCAACATCCCAGAGACGAATAGTATTGTCCCTTGAACCAGATGCAAGTGTCTTACCGTTGGGACAGAAGGCTAAGGCATAGATCATGTCTGTATGATCTTTGAGTGTCTTCTTATATGCCCCAGTTGCAACATCCCAAAATCCAATATTACTCACAAAAACCCGATGCAAGTGTCTTACCATCAGGAGAGAAGGCTATAGCCAAGGCATCTTCAAACTGACTTGTAATTGTCCGTTTGTGTGTCCCAGTTGTAACATCCCAGAGTCGAATAGTGCCGTTCACTGAACCAGACGCAAGTGTCTCGCCATTGGGAGAGAGTGCTATAGCCAGGGTGTCATTCTCATATGAGAACTTCCGTTTATATGCTCCAGTTACGGCATCCCAAAGTTGAATAGACAGGCTACCAGAAACCGACACAAGTGTCTTACCATCGGGAGAAAAGGCCAAAGCCTTGACTTTTCCCATATCACCTTCAAGTGTCTTCTTGTGTTCACCAGTTACGGCATCCCAAAGTCGAATAGTACAATCAAAAGAACCTGATGTAAGTGTCTTGCCATCAGGAGAGAAGGCTATACACTTGACTTCCTCTTCATGACCTTCTAGCGTTTGGAGAGAAGCACTCCAATCTAATTCAACTCTTGGTTTTAATGTCATCCAGTCTGGCTCTTCTTTTTTAAAGAGGTTTCTTATCAGACTATTTTCGGGGCTGAATACCAGTGCCGATACATATGCTTGTAATGGAGCCATGGCAATTGGCAGGTTAAAGGAGAGAATAAATCGATGAGCGTCATTTACCAACTCCCCAAGATTTTGTGCGTCAATCATCTCCTAGAAACATGTCAGCTTGCCTTTAGTATGCAGTAAACTATGGCACTTACTATTTTAGCCTTGAGTTTCTGCACTGCTATAATACCCGCTGTCATGCTACGAAGCAGGCTGAGAGATTCGAGCCAATAGAGATACGTTTTCTCGATAAACTCTTGGACAGCTTGAACAGCGCCTTGATCTCGAATATCAGTGCCGTGACCCGAGCTTTCCAAATGGTCTACCCAGTACACACAGAGATAGCCAATGGGTGCCAACGGGTCTGGCTCCGGCTGGGCGACTTGGTCAATAGAATACCCCGGATCGCTTAGGTTGTAGATATCACGTCGGAGGGTGCCTGACAGAACTTGGAGTGATTGGGAGAATACACGGTAGTTCTGGTCCTCCACACCTTGAGGGAAGATTTTGCTTCTTGCGTGATCCACAAGATAGTCCTTGGCTGACTTGTGGACAAAGTGGATAATGTCGTCTTGAAGTATCAGAAAAGAGCCACAGTACTTGACAATATTTTTCAGCTCAGCATAGTCAAGTGTGTCAGATGAGACACAGAGTACCCTAAGCTCCTGCCAGTTGAGAGGGCGGTGAGCGACCGAAGCAATAGCCAAGATCTCTTTGCAAAAGCCTGCATCATCATCAGTCAACTGTTCAATCTGGCCCATCATCTGCTCATAGAGCGGTACGAGTCCTTTTGGGAACGATTTCAACATGGCAGCTGTACTCCTCCGTATGGCTAGAGGTTTCTCAAGCTCTTTGCACACCAAAGCCACCCAGAGAAAGGTGCCATCTGCATTGGCGAGCAAATAACTCTGAATCTCATCCCTCATTTCTGCGCTGTATTTCCTTAGCCGGGCGAGATCATGGACTTTGTGATCGATGTAGTTCTCAACGGCTTGGCAGATGGAGTCACTATTCAACTCGAGTTGTAGCCGAATCTTTTGCTTTGCCATCTCCAGTCGCTCTTCGATTTGCGGCCAGTTGCGACTAGAAACAATCCACTTCGCTGGCGACGGCCTGGCAATAAAGTCTAGGAGCCGTTCTTGGTCTTCCTGGCATTCATCGAGAGCGTCGATGACAAGGATCTTTGTCTTCGACTGCGGATCCTCGAGAATGGCCGTCAGTATCTGTGTCAACGCTTCCCACGCGTTTTTGTCTTCGAAAAGCTGTCTGCCAGCCTCATCATACCGCTCTTGCATATGCCTGACGAGCGACTTGTCCTGAGACACGAGAAGGAAGACGAGGCCGCGCAACACGGCAGTTGCATTGTTGAGTCGAGCGTCGGTAGCCTGGCAGAAGAAAAAAGAGAGGCGCATGTCGGCCCTCTTCTGGAGTCTATCAATTATGCTACACAGCAGCATCGTCTTGCCCTTTCCCGGGTCCCCCTTGATCCACAGCAGCCGGGCCTCTGGGTCATCGTGCCACAGCTTGAAGTCACTATTGTCAAAGATCCAATCATTAATGTCCTGCAGACCACCCTTTTCTCTCTGGATGCGCGTCTTGTCATCCCGCGGGTTGGTTCCTGTTGAGCGCAGGTCTTTGAGACAATAATTGGCCGTTTCTTCCCTGTACCTCGTCTCTTGTCTCCGAGACTGGTCTGTGATGGCCGAGTGCACCTTTTCCACTGCAGCTGTCAGAGCGAGCATGTGCTTCTCCAATGCATCCCCTAGAGTATTTGCTGCGTTGGCGATCTCTCGAAGATGCGTCTTGTTCTCTTCCGAGTTGTATTGTTCAATGTGTTTCTGCACAGCAGCCTCGGCCTCCTGGATCTCCTGAAGCTGGCCAGCCCAGTCGTCTATTCGGAACAGATCCTTTCCAAGAACCACAGCCCAGTGTCTTCTGTAAAGGCATGCGCTTCGCATCTGGTAGAGCAGAAGTCTCTTGTAGAGCTGCATGATGTGCATTTCGAGTTCTGTTCTCAGAGCTGCGGAAGACGGGGCTGCTGTGTTTTGGTCGAGATGCGAGGACGCCAGATGCCAGTACCACTCCATCTTGGATACAACATAGGCTATGCCTTTGCGGTTGTCTCGTGACTCGGCGATGGGGTTCGAGATGACCTACCATGGTGAGGGCTCGTATATCGCCATTCATCATCTCGTTAGAAGAGCGGGAAACGTACCTCTAGTCCCAGGCAGATGCCCACCCAAGCAACGGCAGCTTGCGGCGAGGCTTGCACTGCGCTGTCTATGATTCCCTTGACCGTTTCCACGATTTGCAGACCTTCACCAATGCCCTCCTTGACAGATGCTTGCTTTTTGGTTCGCTCTAGTCCGCGCTGGACCACCTGCTGCATTTGCAGGCGTCTCGTCTCTCGCGCCTCTCCGATTATATTTTCAATGTCCTTGGACGCTACAGAATTTGTATCAGCCTGTTGAATTTCAGCCGACAGAATCTTTTCGTAGGCAGCGACCAGCTTGGGTTCCTCTGCTTTGAGCTCGTCGTAGGCACGGTTCCAGAGCCTCTCCTGTAGCCCTTGGAGGGTTGGAAGCGACGCTATATGTGCATCATTCGACAAGGTTGGTTCGGGAGTCAGCGCAGGACTCAGCATAGGCGTCGGCCGGGGTGTCGGTTGCGCTGACTCTGACGTGAATGGTGTCGCGGCCCGTTCTCTCCGAGTCTTTTGCCGCAACTCAATGGCCTTATTTCTGAATCTATCTTTCCAAGATAGGTCCTCTTTGCCGTTTGCCATGGTGGTGTGATTGAGTCGATGATAGAGCTTGCAATAGTCTGTGTAGGCATTGATGTTTGGTAAAGTCAAAGCACCTTCGCCCACTCTGCGTTCTGGCAGAGGGATTTTATGCACTTTGATAAGGAGGGGCAGGGCTGAGTATGGACATCTCATTTAACGCTCTTGTCCAATCATTTCTACACTCTTCAGGCGGGGTCTCGTGCGGGGCAATGATTCTTCAAAACATCAACTACCACGGATATGAGTTTCTCTTCCATGTATGCAATTGCATCTTGTAGTGGCCATTTGATTTATAGAATAGCTCGAGCTGTAGTCACGTGATGATATTGGGGCTTCTTAATCCTTCGTTTAGGCAGACCAGTTGGAGTAAAAAATACATTGTTCGAATATTTTATAAAAGTCCATGTCACAGTCCATGAGACTCGATATGAAGATGGTGGACGGATCTCATATCCAAGGGTAGTTTCTTCACTCAACCTCACTTTTAAGCCCTGAATCATCATGCACTCGAACAAACTCCCACACGGTCCCGTCCCGTCGTTCTGCCTCCAAGCCATTGCCGCTGGCCAGCGCAGACACCTGCCAGAACTCTCCGCCAGAGAGGTGCTGGATCCAGTAGCCGCCTTGTCGTCGCTTCTCCGTCTTGAAGTACTCCCAGGCCTTGTGGTGGGATACGGCGGCTTTGAAATTCCAGCCCCCATCGCGGCCCAGGTATGTCCACTCCTTGGTGTTCTGGAAGCCAAAGAAGCCGTCTTTGGAGACGCAGAGCCACACCCAGCTGCTGTCGGCATCGGATCCGTCCACGAGGCGCAGACTACCCTTCCGGCTCACCAAGCAGCGCCCACTGCTCTTCTCGAGGATGAGGAACCGGTCGCCCTTGAAGGGGTCGCAGTCGCGCGTCACGGTGTAGGGGCCAAACGTCTCGGCTGTTTCCGTCGCTGCGGTCGTCCCGGTCCACTCGCTCTTTCCAGGCTTTCCGGCGCGGGATGCGGCCATCTTGCAGCCGAGGGCAGCATCGGCACAAGGACATGTTTCGAGGACAAAGGCACCCGTGCAGGGACAGCGCTTCGGTGGTGCCGAGGAGGCGAACCATGCGTGCAGGCGGCCGGGGCCGTCTTCTGCCTCGTCTTCAGTCACATGGGTGGGCGTGTCGACGCTGCTACTTGGTGAGTTGGCTGTCGTCGTCTCGGCATAATTATGAAAGTAAGCCATGGTGGTGGAATGAGTAATTGCAATACTGTGATTCCCAGGAATAAGTGAAACGGCAGCAGATTTTATTACGCGTACACGAGAGCTTTCTGAGAATCAGGCAACCGAATTATTGGTGCACGTGACCTAGCGGTAGTGCTTACCTTGTACCACACACGTACGATGGACGTTTATGATTTGACAGAATCTGCTGGAGATAAGAGTCTGATAGCTTCATTGCATACCTTAATAGTACAATCTCAGCATGCATCATCAACGATATGACTGACAATCATATGGCTTGTAGGGAAATTCCCATGCCGCTGCATGTGCTCTAATTCTCTGCGCTGGACGTTTCAAGCCTTTATTACTTAGATAGAGGACTCAGTTGACGACTTGAAGCTGTGGCAAGCGGCATGTTAGTAAGGGATCATTATCGTCACTGAATATTGAAGCTGAATATTGAGATTCTATAGTGCATTCACGTCTCGTAATAACTGTTGTTCCACTTCGACTCTGTTAGTGCCCGGCTAGGACTAGCGTGACGGAAGGGATATGGGGGATACAAGGATCTCTTAGCCCCAGAAAGCTTAATTCATCTTCTATTCTGCTTGATAACAGTGTACATGGTATTCAATTATCGTGTCTCGTCTTGTCCAGGTCATTTATTGCTTCTTTTATATATCTATGGCCAGCAGCCTATACTCTAGTATGAGAGTCTGAGAGAACGTGCTATGAGGCAGCTGTGAAAGAATTGGTCAGATCCAGCACTATGAGACTATATTCTTTTTGTTACTTTAATGTAGATTCGTCTGTGCCGTTCTCGCTTAAAATTTGATACGTCCGGATGCCAACTGACCCTGTCTCGAACAATAACCAGCATGGAATACCGTTACCCTATAGTCGGCCTCAGAATGGCTAGAATTTCTAACCGGAATTTCAAAGCATGGCCATCTCAGAACCTACATAGTGAAAGGTTTCTTTGTTAGCTTCCCATACGTCCAGTGACGTCAGTGCTGTGACGTTAGTACTGTGACAACGCGGATGTGCATGACTTCGTTTATGACTCACTCGACTCTCTAATTGTCTTGTGTGTGTATAAATATGAGCACTTCCTCTGCACTCTACTACTTTTGTGCCCCTCTCAATAAAAGTCCCTTTCGTCAGCATCGAGTCAGTTTCAGTTCCGGCGGCCCAGTTGCCAACCGTGAGTCTATTCATTGGAATGTATACAGATGTATTTCATATAATGTCTAACTAAGAGGTAGCCCCATTTATGAGGGATGGTGACCAGGGCCAAATAACTATTAAGACGACCGTCGTGAGGAGTGGAGGCCCGACGACGACAACAAAAACTTCCAGGCCGGCGGGAAAGAACCCACAACAGTCACTAAGCCACCCCTACCGATGCCCCGTATGCCCCGGCCGCTTCCACCGCCACTACCGCCGATACTACTGCTGCTGTTGATGCTGCCCCTGTAGCAGATGATAGGTCATCCTGCTTCTACACAACCACCCGAATAGAGTTGCGTGGCAGAGTTGGATGATGATCCGGCTTTGTCAGAGACTTTCCATTGTCATGATGGATGAAGAGCTCGATTGGCAATGGACTGCCAATTTCAAATCGGAAAAGTGCCGACTTCAACGTTCCGACACGGGTCAGCTTCGAGACGCAGAGGACTGTACCAACGCGGTACAGCAGGCGTTGTATTCTCTCCGGGTTCAATCGAACAAACGGTGTCCACGTTGTGATAGCATGGGCTCTTTGAAGAATAGAGCCGCTTGATTTGGGAAAGAATGCTTTCCTGCTTCTGGCCCCTACGGGCCAACAAGGACCTTGTGCTTCAGAGGCGCGGGATCAACAGCATCCTTCCCGTGTGTCATTGGGGATCGGTTCGCTTCATCCACCAGACCGATCGAGCATGCCTTGTATCCTCAGCACCGACTATACCTGCAGATGGTGTGGCTGAAGGATATACCAATTCGGAAAAGTAAGATGATGGACACGTTCGTCGCGGCCAAGACGGCATGTGCTTGCCTGCCCGGCTCGGCAACGTGCGTGAAATTGTCACGGCCGATCCAGAAGCAGGAGTCTGTCTCCTGCTAGTCCAGTTGGCCACTCACAAGATGTTTGCCGACATACTGAGTGCAGGGTAAAGAAAGACAAGGCTCTGTCTCGACACCCTCCACTTTAAACGTACAGGGGACATGTACGGAGAAGGCAGAACATGCTGACGACAGAAGGAAAGAAAGAACCATATAATCCGGACACGCTATTGTCTTGGCTTCCTTTCTTCAGCGCTGTAGTCAGCGCAGACACTCCAGCTCTGACGAAACAGGCGCTACAGAAGACAACTCTCAAGGAATACCTTCAAGCGTGCTACAAACTTATCCTGGCCAAAATTAGACTGGTCACCAATGGCTATCTGACTTCGAGGATGCCTGCCATGAATCCTTCTCAGAAACACTGCCCTCACAAGGCCTGGGTGCTTACTGCAGATAGGTAGCTAGAAAAGGTTTTATTAAAAGTGATACAGAAAAACATGAGATACTTCCTACAGTTACGGAAAGATGTTATGTGTCTACCAGTATAGGGTCCAGGCTCTGCATCGACAGGGTAGGCGCCTTTTAGATAGGACATGGACTTCAGAATAGATATTATTTATGATGCCCTTACTGTATAGTGCCCTCCCCATATCCACGTCTAGTTTCATGTTCTCCTCCCAATTCTCTTTCCTGTAGCAGTACAGACTTACAAACTCAACTCGTACTTGCTCCGACTGCGCAGCCGAGCTCCAAATATCCAAAAGCACCAGGGAATGGGGGCCAGCACGACGGTGATGCCGGCCAGGATGGACGTGGCACAGCCGACGCCCAGGTCTCGAAACATGTCCGAGGCAAACAGGGGAAAGGCAAAGCTCAGCAGGTAGCGGCTGATCATGAGGGCGCCGGACGCCGAGGCGCCGTAGAGGGGGCCGTACGAGTCGAGCATGAAGAGGCTGACCCCCGCATACACGAGCATGCAGCCGAGCATGGCGCCGCCCTGGAAGAGAATGGGCACGATCCAGTGGACGCGGAACTGGGTCGTCCAGGCGGCGACAAACAGGCTGACGGGCAGCACGACGCTGCCAATGGTGGCGGGCAGCAGGCGGTTCTCGGGGGGGAAGCCGTGGACGGAGTGGTGGGTGTCGCGCCACTTGGCGAGGCGGGCCTGGTAGAAGAAGAGGTCGATGCAGGCGTAGGGCAGGCAGGCGAGCAGCGTGCCGAGCGTGACGCCCAGGTAGGACAGCGTCTGGCCCATGTTGCCAAAGCCATAGTAGGTCTCGGCCACCCAGGGGACGGAAATGATAAAGGCGTAGAGGAGGCCAAAGATGAAGCCGTTGTAGAGGCTGACAAAGGTGACCACGGGCTCAGTCAGCAGCATGTGGAGGGGGCGGATCAGCAGCGTCGTGACAAAGTACCAGAGGGACTGCAGGGGGCCGCGAGACGGTGTGCGGGCACGGCCGGCCGATGCTCCTTGCTGGCGGCCCGCCCGTCGCTCGAGAATGACCTTCTTGTACGTCTCTCGCGTGAAGAGGACGGGCACGTAGGCGCCGACGGTGACGAGGACGGCCACCCACTGCGTCCAGCGCCAGTCACGGCCGCCCGGGCCGACGAGGAGGCCGCCCACGAGCGGCGCCAGGCTGGCGGCAAAGGAGGGGATGGAGTAGTAGATGCCAATGTTGAGGCCGCGGTTCTCGACAATGGTGCAGTCCATGATGGTGGCCGAGGCGTTGCTGATGTTGGGGGCGGCAAAGAGGCCGGCCAGGAAGCGGCAGACGGTGAGGCCGACGAGGCTGTGGGCGAAGCCGGCGCCGAGGGAGAAGACGACAAAGACGGGGGTCGTCACGACGGCGACGGCTTTGCGGCCATAGCGCTCCGACAGGGGTGCGCCGACGACGGGTCCAAAGGCCATGCCGAGGTTGTAGAGGGACAGTGGCAGGACGGCCACTTCGGCGGAGCAGTGAAAGACCTGGCGGACATTCTCCTGGGCGGGGGCGTAGATGGCGCCGGCAAAGGTGGTGGCGAAGGCGAGGGCGCACGTGAAGACCATGTAGCGGATGCGGGTGCTCAGCGGCCAGTTGCGAGGATTGCCGGGGTCGTCTGGGCCTTGCCAGTCCTGGGCGACAAGGCTGGTCGACGTGTCCGAGTGGTTTGGTGGTGAAGTGGTCAACATGGTGTCTAGACTGAGTAGAAATCTGAACAATGAGGAATAGATTCTCGTCTGCAAAAGAGAAAATCAAAGAATGAAATATAAAAGGAACGGCACGCAAAAATGATTAAAAATTATATTGCGGCCTCCAGACGGTAGACTAAAATTTACTCCGTAGGGATTCGATGCCGGAGATGCATGTCCGAGGCTATTTTACAGCGGCCGCAAACATTTTCGGGTTTCGTCCGCACCACCCCTTCATGCACTTGATGACTTTCAAAATCTTCAGAATTCTATTCATTGTGTGGTCGAGACATCTGCCTCTTCATTTCTTTATAAGCAGCATGAACAACTAGACGATTTCCAGTGTACATCGTCTGCAGGAGAATGTCCGTGGCTGACTAAGCATATCCAATATGACAGCCTCGTCCACGCACACAAGATACTCTGTTCGGTCTTTTCGCTTCACTCTGGGTAAGGTTTTGAACTGCTACCCCGGCAAATGACGCCATGGTAAGAGAATATCCGACTCATTTCAAGATCAGACATAATCGGCACTCATGCAAGGTCCTCCATGACGCAAGCCCGTACACGGACATATTCCGAACACCTACGGACCTACGTGATCGTGCAAGTGACCCACTTGAAAGTCATTGGCGGTCTCATTTTGACGCATACGATCTTCTATTCAAAGAATGCCTTTTCCGTTCATAGCATCTTGCCTTGAGCTCTTTGTCTCCTCTCTCTCATATGCTCTGGTCCGATACTGTGTTATACAGATCCTTGGATGCAACTATGTAAATTTGTGATACCGTATGAACAAAAGTGTGGCTTCTTCCCTGGCAGGGACTAAAATTCAACAGGTAGAGCCTTTGATATCTGGTCTACAAACCAGCTTGTAGGATCAGGTGCTATCTGTGCCGACTCTGCCGTGGTTAAAATGGTCCGGATGCCGACGCCCACTCGGTCGTTGTTCGTGCGCTGCCGCAGCAAGCCGCTGATCTGCTGGATCTGGGATGCATCAAAGGCTTGGAAATTTGTGAGGACAGACGCCAGCTCGTGCACGTCGGCAATAGCTGGGACGGGAACTTTGTGGTCAAAGACTTCTGACATGTCCAATTGATTCAGCACAGAGAGGCGAGAGCTGGTTGCCAGAATGAGAAGGCGATGGCCCTGGACTGATTAGACTTTGAAAATGGCAGAAAAGAGAAAAAAGAGAGGCTGCACACCTTGGGAGGAGTTGCTTTGAAGAGAGTGAGAAGGGCTTGCACCATGGTATTGGAGACGTGCAGGTTGGCCGGGTTCCATTCAATCAGGCGCTCCAAGTTGTCTAGCCAGATGTTAGCAAAGAATATAAAGCATATTTGTGATGACCGGACATCTCACCGATGATGAGCAGGCTCAGAGGGCTCTTGTACGCATCCGTAAACACCTTGTAGACGTGGTCCTTTCTGGCCACCTCGGAGGCAAAGCCCAAGACGTTTTCTGGTGTGATCTGTCCAAGTCAGAAAATCAAAAATACGGGGAGAGATAGAGGCGCTCACGCATTTTATAAAAGAGTAACCCGAGTCCAGGGCAATCCGGTGGACGAGAGCCGTCTTGCCAGACGCGCTCGGGCCGTGGAACAGCACGCACATGCGACGCATGCGCTCCAGACAGCGCACGTTCTCGGCAAAGACGTGGCCGTCGTGCAGGATGGTCTGGACGGCAGGGCCGTAGTCCAGGATGCCGTAGGGTATGGCCTTGTCGAGCTCGTCGTCGTCCGCGCCAAAGGCCGGCTTCACTTCCGCCAGGGCGTTGACAAAGTCCTCCTTGCGGATCTTCATATTGGCCACGTCGTCGCTGATCTGGGCCATGGAGTCGACCTTGATGTGGCGGTTAAAGGCAAAGGACGTGGCCGCCTTGACGAGGCCGCCGATCTCGGCGCCGGAAAAGTTCTTGGTGCGCGCCGCGAGCTGGCCGAGGTCGACGCCGGCGTCGAGGATGTCGTTGGCGACCATCTTGGCCGTGTGGATGTGCAGGATCTGCAGACGGCCGGGCTCGTCGGGCAGGCTGATCTCGATCTGCACCTCGAGCCGGCCGGGCCGCAGCAGCGCCTCGTCGATCATGTCGCGCCGGTTGGTCATGCCGATGAGCAGGATGTTGTTGAGCTGCTCGACACCGTCCAGCTTCGACAACAGCTGGTTGACGATGCTGTCGCCCACGCCGGTGCCGCCGCCGGCGCCGGAGCCGCGCTGCTTGCAGACGGCGTCGAGCTCGTCAAAGATGATAATGTGCAGCCCGGACTCGTCCCCCTTGTCCTTGTACTCCTTTTCCGCGTCGGCAAACAGCTTCCGCACGTTCTCTTCCGACTGGCCGACGTACTTGTTGAGCACCTCGGGCCCGTTGATCACCTTGGGCTCCCGCGCATTCAGCATCTTGCCGATCTGGCGCGCAATCAGCGTCTTGCCCGTCCCCGGCGGCCCAAACAGCAGGATGCCCTTGACGTGCATGATGCCCAGACGCTCGACCAGGCCGGGGGGGAAGATGCGCGAGGCAAAGGCGCGCCGGAAGATGGTGGAAAACTCGGCGTCGAGGCCGCCGATGCCCATGTCTTCAAACTTGAAGTTGGGCGCCAGGATGGCGTTGGCCGGGCCCCGGCTGGCCGAGCCGGAGAGCTTCAGGGGCGAGGCAGCCTTCTTGTGAAAATGAATAACGGTCTGGGGCACGAGAAGGCCGCGCGCATCCGGATCCGTCCGAGCCTGTCCGTCAGTTGGCGTCGGCATCAGGGTCAAGTCGGACAGCTGCGCCGTCGTGATGGTGAGAGCGAGGGGGATGTTCTGGATGTCCATGAGCAGCCGCTGTCCCGGCACGAGGATCTGGTTCTGGAAGATCCGGACCATGCTCTCGGCCAGCGCATCTTGATCGTAGGCCTGGGTCGAGGTCTTCTTGGCAGAGGCAAAGCCCACTTCGACGTGCATCTCGCTGAGATAGGCGCTGCTGTTCCGATACAGCTCTCCCACGAGGGCATCCATCATGCCAGCCTGCATCCACGTCCGCTGAGGGTCCGAGAGACTGATGCAGCCGCTAGGGAAGCCGGCCAGAGGCCGCGCCGTCACGACATACTCGCCCTGCAGGGTCGGCCCCGTCAGCTTGATGAAGAGGTCCCCTCCACCAGCCGCGGGAAAGTCGGCGGTAGACACGGCGCACTGGTTGCCGAAAATGTACTGAGCTTGCAGTCCCTTATCATCAATCTTGACGATTTTCATGGGAACCTGTCCACCTGTGTTGGCGACACCATCCGGCCTCTGTCGGTGCGTCGTCCCCGAGCCATTGCTCTGTGGCGGTGGGCGGTATCCATGGCCGTCTTTCTTGGCGAATAGTGCGCTGCTCATCTCTGTCGAATAGATTCTAGTCAAAATGGCTTTTTAGTGGCATAGGCGGTGTGGGTGTGGGGAATTGGCAGGGCGAAGATGAGATGGCTCTCATGCTTGTGGAATGAAACCATTTCAGAATACGGATTACCTGTCAACTTCCAACAGTGGGGCGATGAACTGAGAGACACATACCCCGAAAATGCACGTACAACTCACAACCATATTCTGTCTCTTACTATTGAATGGGTTATTATGTATACATAAGACTCGTCATTATTTCCAAGGCATATACCGACTGCTATTGTACATATTCTCACAAGCTCAACTCGGTTTTAACCAACCCTCTACCTCGAACACGCTGTGCTTGAACGACATCAAGTATTCATTCACAGACATCACTACCAGACTTCCTGTTCAACCTTGCATCAAGACGGCGTACTGAGAAAGTATGCAGATGGGACAGAGGCTTCATTATCAACATAAGTGGTGCATTTATCTAATCTGATTCTCGCAGACCCAGGACTTTGTCGTCAGTCCATCTGCCACATCAACAGACTGCAACAGGCTCGTAGGGGAAAACTACATCTAGGAGAGGTCAACTGGAGCTTAGAAGTCTCCTGGTATCGTAAAAGAGCGAGCGGTTTCTCTAATTCCCGCAGGAGGAGAGAACTCTTGTCCAATGAGCATATTGTCAAAAGTGCACAATCCAAGCCACACTCATGGACAAATTAGATACAAATCTTGAAATGGTTCTCGCTCATGTCATGACCCGCCATCTATGCCCCACAGAGATGGGCTTTCTCAGCTGGGGGGGAGGGGTATTTTCTTGTGGCAAGGCAGACCTGTATACACTATATCTACTCGATGTGGTGAGGGGATCAGCTCTTTTCTTCACGAGAATATGCCAACCTCGTCAATCTTGTATCATTGCTTATATCTGATGACCCTCTTGCTGAATTCCTTCATGATCCGGTCAAACTCGGCCGCTGGCACAGTCGGAAGTCCAAAGGTCATGATGACGGCGATGCCTTGAAGAATGAAGAGTTAGTACTTGTCCAAGATTCAGAAGCGCCAACAGGGGTTCGTTGGTTGAGTCTAAAGGCATGCATCTGGGATAGTTCAGAGTACCTCAAAATCATTCCTCGGCTACAGAAGATATATCCCGCACGGAGCCGACTCTACAACTCGCGGAGGGAGTACCAAAGCCTCGGCATGGCTGCCTTGGTTCAAGAAGCGAAGCAAATAGGCCTCGAAGATGGCTTGGAGCATATTTCTCAGATTCTAACAGCTATTTCCATTCATCACGACCTCAGGGCATCCAAATATACAGTTCATTCATTAAAGAAGCATCCGATATTTCCCATTAGACGAGTTAACAGCCCGGGGACTCTCTACCGACTTGGGACAGCTATGGACACAGATGAATGGTGTATTCCCGACGGTGTCCCGGCGGCTCGTGTTTTCGCGGGGATGATTGAAATGCTAGCATTTCCTGCCGCCTCCTGGGGATTCATACAGACCCTTAATTGAGACGCTTGATCTCAGCCATCGCTTGCCATCGCTTGCTTTCTGTCGCTGCTGAGCGCACCATTAAATAGAATGGAGAACGATGGCAGGCTGTGGGGTATGAGAAATGGCTCAGGGGAAGAATTCGATTCATCGTGCCGTAAGTTTGCTTCTCCCATATGCACCTCTACTGTGCTGCACACTGATCATCTCTGAATGCAATCTCATTTCCTTAGTCTTCTACCATCCACAGCTCTAAACAGAGAGAAGATACGGCTTCATTTTATGAACACCAAAGTCTTTCACACGAGGGGAATTTCAGTCCACTGGGACATCCGCCGAAAAGATGGGAGCATCGCATACCACAAGGAAGAAGCCAAGCGGGCAGTGTTGTTCTCTAATGGCTCGGCCCTCAATTTCTGGTTGACAACTACAGATTCTTTTCCGGAGAAAAACTACTTGCACGAAATGGCATCTGAACTCTCAGAGTTTTGCAGTATAACAAACACTGAACATGTTACTCTGCTTGAGAATATCATGGCCGAGAAGGATCTTAACGTAATAGAAGACAAACTACAAAAATTGAATATTCCATTCGAGTCCGCTGGTCCCGAGGATGGCCCTGCCAAAGGCAAGTACAGTCATTTTACTTTTTAGTTAAGCTTTATTAATGCTTCGGCAGATGAATTGTTTGTCGATGCGGGTGTCTTGAGGTTTTCCGACTGGGATGCTTATACCGAAACTGGTAGCGGCGAACCCCTCGAAGAATCAAACAATCAGAACATGAATCACCCACCCATCGGCTTGGAGAGAAAGGGAGTGGATACGAAGCCGTCAAATGAGGACCACTTAATGAAAGAGTCTTTGGATGGCAAGGGAAAAGGTCCAGCTGATGCTCATCCTTCACAGATGGCCATTATTCCTTCCATCGTTGTACCGCCCCATGGAACTGAAATGTCCCAATCTCTACACAAGGAGAGCACAAGTGCAAGCCCGGAAAATTCATACACCAAAGCTGAACTAGACATGCCGCAAAGTGCATCAAGGTCCACATCCTCCAAGAGCTTCAATCAACTTCAAAGTCGAGCTAGCCATTCAGATGTGGTTCAACATGCTGATGGTAGGAGCTTAGCTGTTGGTCCAGACAGCGATGATAATGCCACGAAAGAAACTGAAGAGCCCGAGGCTGACACCTTGCATCGCAGACAAAGCGAGCATCGCAACCGAAGCCATGCACCACATATCATATCATCTATTGATCATTCTGCCTCTACGCCAAAGCCTCGGTCAAAGTCTTCGAGGTCGCAAAGTTACGACGACCCCGAGTTTATCAACATGAATCGAGGATGGATTAATGCTCCACGTCCAGTCACATTCTTCTGGGGCGATGACACCCGAGAAACGAGATACTTTGGTGAACTCTATGTGTCATGATACCTCGAGATATACCTGGCGGGGGCCTATAATCCGAATAAGCACTGGACGAGCCCCCTGCGAGCCTGGAACGGTCATAAGGCATACGATGCGGAATACAGAACGTCTACCTTTACAATTACGGAAAATAATGGGAAGCTCACGGAAGCGCTCGCCTCCAAGAAGCACATTTCAGACGATTGTAGCTGGAACTCGATCAAGTTCCACATTGGCGTATGGGCCACCAACGACACACTAGATACGAGGTTTGAAGTGTCTAACTGGCAGTATGCAAAGGCAAGGGCACCTCTCTTGTCTGATGATGGTGTGATTCTGAAGGCATTTGTTGACCGATGGGAAAATTCATGCAGCTCAGAGAAATGACCCTAGCAGGAAAGAAGGGTAAAATCACAGACGTCTACATGCTAGCTTTTGTCAATCAGATCCAAAAGAACTCTGGTATCTGCATCTACGTGGATCCATGGCATCTCCACCTGAAAGGCGAAATTACGCTCGAGGTGAAAAGCGGCTTCACTGCCAGTATTCATCCAAAAGTCCAACCCTTTCTAAAGTGTTTCTCCTCTGGCTTCACCACAGATACACATACGATATACCATGGCCTCGAGGTTGGTCAGCATCAGATCCACCTCCTTCGTCTAAACCTTTTGGATACAGGCAACAGCCCAGACAGCTCGCTACTCTGTGGGTTTCTGGATATTGTTGACCTGGGAGATGGCACTTCCGAGCCGTTCTGGGCAATTTCCTACTGCTGGGGGCCTAACCCGGGCCCAATCTCACCTACATTCAAGATCCACGATGTTGAAATACCAATCACCGAGTCGCTTGCAGCCTGTCTCCGGTGTCTGTGGCGCAGGAGGGTTTCCGTTTTACTCTGGGCTGACGCCCTCTGCATAAATCAAAACAATCCTGTAGAGAAGGCATACCAGGTACGCCGAATGGGATCACTCTATCAGCGAGCCAAAAAGGTCATCTGGCTCGGAACTACTGGCCGTCCAGAGGAGAGCAGTTCAGCCATGGAGTGGGTTACAAGTCTACAAGGCCTTACTAAAAGGGGTCTTCTAAGCAGATCCAAAGGTCTGGCATCTACGATCACAACTGGGGGAAGGCAAGCAAACTCTTTAGCCACAGTTGGTTCGGGCGCAGCTGGATCGTGTAGGAATCTGCCGTCTGTCCAGAGATGGCCATCATGTGCGGCTAGTCTGAGATCAGTTGGGACGACTTCATAGAGACTCTTTTAGAGTGTATGAGAAGCCTGGATGTACAAGGTAAGACGTACGACGACGACAGTTTTGATCTACCGAACTCGAGACCCGCTATGGCCCTCCACCGCCTTCGACAGAGATACCAAGGCGGGATAAAGCTAGACTTTCTGACCCTCCTTGACCTGTTTGCATACACAAAATCCAGCAGACCACGTGATAAGCTCTTTGCTCTGCAGAATTTGGCCAGAGACATCTCCACCGAAGAAGAACTGTTCGCCCCCGACTATGACTCGCATCAGGACGATATACTGAGAGACTACGCGAAAGGGCTCGTCAAGTTAGGCAGAGGCCTGGATCTCCTCTACCGTGCAGGGTATGACAAGTCTGCCGGTTTTTGCTCCTGGATTCCCAACTGGCTCAACTCTGAGCGAAACGAGACAACCATCTCATCATGGGATGCCGCAGGCGGAGACAACAGCTTTTGTGCTGGGAGGCATGTGCCACCCACCATTCATGTCCCAGAGTGCGATGGGGCATAAAGCCCGATTTTGTCAGTCAAGGGCTACATTATCGACGCAGTAGACGGTTGCTTTGAGCTGCCCATTCCCGCCCCTGATATTTTCCCCTTTACCAGAGTACTAGAAGAGATGCGCAGCTACACATCACACATGACAGACTACCCCGGACTCCAAGACGACTCGACACGGATAACAGATTCGGGGCCGAGCTGGACAGACAAACTGGCCCTCAAGTGTCTGATTGGAGATTCCCGTGGGCCCAGGAACCCGTCGGAGACACTCAACATATACTCGGCAGATGACATATCACCTGGGACGCCGTCTGCTGTCTCATCCCAGTTCTGGAAGGAGAGCGACTGGGAGGTCATTCTGGGCCTGGACGTGGGCCAGAATGCACGCAAGTACGTTTTAGAAAAGACGAATGACGAGCAGAGGCTTATAGAGCAATTTTGGGGGACGGTCTCTGCCTTTATCGACCGTATTCCGCGTGCCGTCTTTGCCATAACAAGTAAGCGATATGCCGGCATCCTTCCGGGGGCAGCAAAGCGAGGAGACAAGATCTTTATCGCAGATGGGGCCAAGGTTCCTTTTGTCATCAAACCGCCTGTCACGTCAAAGGACTGCTACAGGCTCGTAGGGGAATGCTACATCCACGGCATCATGTACTTTTCCCCAGAAGTAGCCAATGATATTCAGGGCCAAGAGGCAGTGGATATTCGCCTCGTCTGATAGCAAGCCAGTCTTTCTGATACTCGTCTCTCATTGTTCCAGTAGTATCAATACAGCCATACAGTCTGCAGGTGTCAAGCGACAACATTTCATAATCCTATCCACACTATTGGCAACACATCTTCATTGGCTCATAAAAAATCGTGATTGGACCAGAGCGCTGCACTCATTGGACACCATTCGATGCAGCATCCGACATGCAGAGTCCCTTTGCAGTGGGAGATGTGGCCTGACACGTCAGCCGTCCTTTTTTTTTTCAAAATCCTACTTTCTCAAAGAAATCTCTGTTCTCTGTTCTCTGTTCTTTTCTCTTTTTTCTCTTTCTTTCTCCCTAGATGCTCGAGTAGTTTGAATACATTTGCAACTTATCAAAAGCTGTCCGTCAGAATGGCTAGCAACAAGAAACCACAGCCCAAGTCCCAAAAACCTGTGCGCCCAAAAACAAAGACAGGTCCCCCGCAAGAAACAGCAAAGATCCCCGAGCAGTCCAAAGGCCAGAGAGGGCAGAATGGAAAGAAGAGTCAAAATGGCCAGAAAGGTCAAAGTGGCGACAAAATTCAAAATGGCCAAAATGGTCAAAATGGTCAAAATGGCAAAAAGCAAAAAGGCAAGACGCCAAACGAGCCCTCCATAAAAACATTTCCACGACTACACGAGGCCGTTGCCGAGGCCGTTCAGCCGTATGGCCTGCTTCCGAACTACAAGGCCGACGGCACCGAAACAGAGGCCAAAAAGACATACGAGACATTCATTAAAGGAACATTTCGGTGCTGGTACGCGTGCAAGGGCAAGATCTGGACGAGTGGGCACGTGTTCATTTCCATCTGCCTCTATAGAGACGGCGCATACAAGGCGTTTGTCTACGGCCAGTCGTGCAAGTACTGCAACAAGGTCGGGCGTCTCCAAGTGCATGAGACATCGTACGTCGAGCGGGTGGCCTACCGGCTCAAGATCTGGGCAGGAGTACCAATGGAGAGGCCACTGCACTCGAAACAGAAAACCTCTCCTCCGCATGAGAGCATATATTGTGAGGCATGCAAAGTTAGACGCTGTATGATGTCGAGCCGTTTGAGGGCGGAATATGTTTGATTTTGCCTCTTGTCCATTTGTCTTTTTGTCCATTGGTCCTTTTGTTCCTCGCACAAAAATCCAGTATCAAATGATATACAATATACTTTGAGTCTCTGGCGCTCTAGGCCGAAGCTTAAGCCCTACGTAATAGTTCGTAATCAAATCAGCACAGGCTTGATAATCAGCTTGCACAGAACACGCAATTATGTAAGGGCTCGGTGTCCGACACACAGCGAAGACCCACTGTATTCGGACATCTAGCCTACTAAGCTAGAAGCTTGCATTATGTCATACGACTCGACACTGGTATAAGTAGAGCTCCTCAACAGCAACAGTTCCCAACATCTTTTCCTTCACTCATCCCTTTTTCAAACATCTATTTCATTCATCTATACATCTTTTCTCAAAACCATCATGTCCAAGCTGCTCACCGTCTTTGGAGCCACGGGCCGTCAGGGCGGCTCCGTTATCAAGGCCCTCCTCGCCGATCCCACGCTCTCCAAGGAATTCTCCATCCGAGGAATTACGCGGGATGTCTCCAAGCCCTCTTCCAAGGCCCTTCAGGACAAGGGCGTGCAGGTCCGGGAGGTAAGAAAACATGCCGTATCCCCCCATCTCGTCTCGTTGCTCCTGCTAACTGCCAGGCCGACTTCAACTCCAAGTCCTCCTTGGCCGAGGCCCTCAAGGGCTCTCACACGGTCTTTCTAGTCACGAGCCCGGACTTTATGGGGAGCCAGGGCAGCTCCGAGCTCGACCAGGGCAAGAACGTCGCCGACGTCGCCGAGGAGGTCGGCGTGCAGCACCTCATCTACTCGTCGCTGATGCACGTCACCGAGACGACCCAGGGCCGGCTCAAGCACGTGCTGCACTTTGACATGAAGGCCGACGTCGAGCGCTATATTCGCAACAAGAAGTCTCTGCCCAGCTCCTTTGTGCTGCCCGGCTACTTCATGACCAACTATACCGATCTCGGCATGCTCCGAAAGGGCGACGACGGCGTCTTCACCCTGACCTATCCTGTCAGCGACAAGGCGCAGTTCCCGCTGTTTGAGGCGACCGAGGATACAGGTGAGAAGCGTTCTTGGCTCCATTCCAAACCAGAGACTGACTGGCGCAGGCAAATATGTCGTTGCCTTGATCAAGAACCGCGACTCGATGCTCGGCAAGCAGGTCCTGGCGGCTGCCGACTATTACACGCCGACGCGGATCATCTCTGAATTCGAAGAGGTGACCGGAAACAAGGCTCGGTTTGTCCAGGTCGACGATGAAACTTACAAGAGCTTCATGCCACCGCCCCTCAACGTGGAGATGCTTGAGAACCATCTGTTTATCGACAAGCCCGGATACTTCAACGGCCAGAGCCTCGACGAGGGCCACAAGCTGCTGTCCAGTGTTGGCCTGAAGCCATTCACCTTCAAGGAGTTTTTGGCCAAGAACAAGGCCAGATTCCAGTAGATTCAGGTAGATTATCAATAAAAATTGCGCATCTAAGGCGCGAGAGAAGTCTCAAGGCAGTCAAAAGTCACGTCCATGCTATCAGCGGGCGTAGGAATAGAGTAGCAGTTGGAAGTCGACCCAGCGGATGCCTTCGGGGTCGTGCCAAATACAAATTGGGTAGACTCGGCCGACCGCTTCTCCAGGAGAGGAGTGGCATCCTTGGGTGATGAATCCTGTACTTGTTAGGCTACATTTCTGTGAAACCCTCTTTCAAACTCACCTGTGTGCCTTGAATCCCACACTGCCGCATCTCTGTTCCCAGTTGGGTAGCCAAGGATGTGGCAACAACATTGTTTTGCCGGCCGACAGACTCTAGCAGCCGGAGCAAGAATTCCAAGTCATCCGCACTCTGGCGGCTCTGCTCCTCTGAAAAGTCGTCGAGCAGGATCCGTGCCACCATGTAGATGGAAAACATGAGCAGCGGGTTGCGAAGAAGCATGGCAATGTCTCCCGTAGTGACGGCGACCCGCAGCAGGACCAGAATCTCCTGGGCGGCAGAGAGCATCCGCAGAGTGCTGTGTCGGCGAACCGTCTCCTCGAGGTGAAGAGCATCGGCCACGGTGCGTGCCGCCCTATGCAGGCAGATGACAGACGTCTGAAGACTCATGCTGACAAATTGAGAATTCAGACTGCGGCCGGACCCGGAGAGGCGGAGAGAGGAAGAGACTGTCAGCAGGCTGATGAGGAGGTCGTTGTCCAGCTGTCGATGACGGCACCAGTACGCGCCATTCTTCACGTTGGCAGCATCTGCCGTAACTTTGTCGGCATCTGAGCTTATGGATGCGTCCTTTTCACGGTCAGCCGTGTGACGGCTCTGGCGGGCCTGGTCAGACAGTGCAAGGTGGTCGCTGATGCGGTAAAAGATGTGTGCTGCCAAGACCCGTCCAGCGAGGGACGAGCACATGGACTTTTGCTGGAGAAGTGCATCGAGCGTGGCCGTGGGTTCCTCCGTGGCGTTGTCAAAGGCCTCTTCTGACGCTGGAAGCAAAACATGAATCTGCCATGGTCAGTCTCGACAAGACAGAAATCAAAGAGGCCAGGCAAGCTTACATCTCGATCCTGGATCAAGGTGGGCAGGCTGGTGACGCCGACGAGAAAGCGGTCTGTGCTGAAGATCACCCACCACGTCCTCCGTCGAGCCTCGGTCTCACACCAGTCCTGGGCAGCGGGCAGTGATGGGTACAGTGACCGCTTCGGGTCGTCGAGAGAATGCAGTCCCAACATGTGTGCCAGCCGCACGGCCCGTGCCAGGCTAACGGAAGCCAGGCCAAAGACCTGCTGTTGAGCTTCAAAGTTGGACAGCAGAATCCAGCACTGTGTGTGTGCAAGTGTGACGAATTTGGAAACATCTCCCTGCAGACTCAGTTAGCCAGTCCTTCAATATCATGAAAAAAGAAGACAGAAAAAGACAGAAGAGGCATACCTCTCTCTCGTCCGCCTCGGCTTTGGCCCGTGCACGCCGGTAAAAGGAGAGTGCCATGCAGGAAAATGCATCGGATGCTAGGGAGCCGTGGGCCATGACAATGTACTGAAGACAGGTAGGAGGCTGCATCGGCAGTGGCAGATCCACGGACGCCAAGTACCGCGACGGATGCAGCATAGGCGCGCAGTAATGCACATGCTGAAAGTAGAGCTCTATGCTAGTGACGAGTCAGACGGGAGAAGAGAGGGAGTGCAACACAACACAACTCAACTCAACACGACAGAACACAACAGGTAGACGTACAGATCTTTCTTGAGCGGGCACAGGTGCTCGGGATCCGAAAGAGAGGCCGTCTCTGTCGGGGGTGCCGTCAGCTGTGCCATGGTTGAGGTCATGGAGGGATCCAGCGGCGGATGGGACAGGGCACTGTCCCAGATGTTGATCGTGTCCGTCACCAGAGGCGATGGTGCTGGCCAGTCACTGGTAAACAAGAGGTGGTTGCTCGGCACATCCTTCTCCTGGATGCCATTGATCTTTTCTTCGAGCTGGCCTGCAAAAGTTAGTGCCTGTCCATACAAAGAGTCGTGCCGGGGGCTCTGCCATACTCAGCCGAACATCGAGACCGTGCATGTTCTTCCGCTTGCCCGTGTGCACCTGGCGTGATTCCGGGTACTCGCAGTTCTGGGCATTCCTCTGGCATCCGGCACAGCAAGGCCTCTCGCGGCTGCACTTGACCTTTCTCGTCCGGCATGCTCTGCAGGATATGGCGCTGTATTGGGGACCCGAGCCTGGAGGGTTGGACTGTTCCAACTCCAGCGGACTCGATCTATCCACCTCGGGTCCCACGTTCTGATCTGGAAGGAATACCGGCTCCATTGCGATTCTTGTTTCCGAGGTTTCTGTAGATGAGGAAGGGAAATTGTGAGCTTAGTGAGGTGTTAGTGATGAGTAATGGTGATTACAAATTCGATTCGTGCACATGAGCCACATGTGGCTGTAGCTATATCGTATATTTCATCCGTATCCTCTGTCATCTAGACTCTTCTTCCATCCCAACTCTTGTCTAATCTCAACTTGGACCTGCTCTTCTGCCACGCTCCACTCGAAATGCCCAAGTCCCCCATCTTCCTCCATACCGAGATTACGCGCACCACTGTCTCCGCATGGAGGATATTGCTGTGGCATGACCAGTGGCGCTGCTAGTCTGACTCGACGACGCCACGAGCTGGATGGGATCTCATCCTACTGACCCCTATAAATTGCACGCACCGCACCTCCCAAGTCTACCCATTCGACAGACGCAGTATGGCGCCCACAGGCTACAGATGCAGTATGGAGCACATAAGACGGTGGCCTGCGACAAACCCTCACGTCTACAGCACAAGATGTTGCGGTCGCACATCCACCCTCTCCAAGACGTGGGGATGGAGTCTATAGAGTGCTATTAGCAGGACGCCGAAAATTCTCTAATTCAACAGTTTGCTGCCCCCACATTGCCGATCTGCAAAAGAACCGTCAAGATTCCCTCGTGCTTCCAGACCCAGCCTTGACGCTCCGAACTTGAGACCTTTCCCCCAGTTATTGAACAACGAGCCGCCAGCTTTTTTGCCCATGGGCAGCTTCGAGGACGACTATGGCCCGCTCTCTAGCGAGGACAAGGAGCTAGCAAAGAGGATGCACTCTTCTCGATGGACGAGGCCCTGTGAGCTACCTGGAGGACGCCTTGAATGACAGGCGCAAGGAAATGGGAAACCCCCGAGACAATTCAACAAGTAAACAAAACACAAACAGACGGTTTTGTGTTGCGCTTCAGCAAGGGCGTCCACTCCCTTTACAGAACATCAAGGATGGTTAGAATAGATACTGTTCAGAAAAGATGCGCTCTCCGTCGCGGACGACGGATTTTCCACGCCCCCGGCACTTGTTGCACGGGCAGTGCACGACACCAGGACAGATAGCCTGGCGACAACACAGATGGCAAGAGCGAGAGTCCGACCTCAGCTGCAGGGCAAAGTTACAAGCAGAAAGGATATTACATGGTAGATATCGGCTACTGGAGAGAAGGGGCAAGGCTGTTATCATGTATCAGGAGTCCAGCGACTCCTCTTTCCTCTTTCGATTCAATTACATTAATGCTGTGGAAGTAGTTGTACATTTTCAACAGACCCCCAAAACTCCCAAAAGATCCCCTGGTACTCCGTAGACCGTCCCATAACCCAAAACGCCTTCCCATGTCATGCCGCATGAAATGACTCTCGACTCCTCTTCGCCTTACGCGTGATCCATGCCCCAGTCGACCGTGGTGATGTCCTTGCCGACGCCCTCCATGAGCACCTCGAGCTTGTCCTCGTTGGTGACGTAGCCGACGCGCTTGCAGCAGATCGCATAGCGGAGGGGATCACGCCACTCTTTCCACCAGGCCTCCTCGGACTGGACAGCACACAGCCGGTCTGGCTCGCCATTCTTGTGCGTGGCAAACGGCCAGACGGCCTTGACGACCTCATAGGTGCTCTTTCCGGTAAAGAGCGAGGTGACGGTGGTAAAGAACTTGTTGACGCGGTCGGGGCTCTGGACGACGACGCGGGCGTGCAGCACGGGAAAGGAGACGGTGACGACGCCGCGGTAGCCGGTGGCGGCGACGAGCGTGCGGATCTGGCCCTCGAGCCAGTGGAGGTCGAGGTTGGCCACCTGGCGCTCGAGCACAAAGACCTTGACGGGCGACGTGTCCTCGCAGAAGCGCCGGCACCACGTGTCGAGAGATTCCTCCTCGCCCTCGGCTCTGGACCCTCCTCCTGCTCCTCCTTCTGCCCTTCCTCCTCGGCCCCCTCGACCTCCTCGGCCTCCGGCCCCTCTGTCGCTGCCCGTGGTCGGCTTCGTGCCGCCGCGCATGGCCTTCTCGTCGCGGCCGACGCAGCGCACGTAGTGGAGAGCCCGGCCCTCCTCGGGCACGACGAGCAGGGGCATGAGGTTGAGCTTGACGGAAAAGTCGGTGCGGTGGTGGCTGCTGGTGATCTCGATCATGGGCTTGGGCGGCACGGTGGCCTGGGACCGGATGAGCGAGGCGAGGGCCGACGGTGTTGCCGACAGGTACGGCGCGGCCGTCTTGATGGTCGTCTTGTCCGACGAGAGGCTGAAGAGCGGCGGCAGGTAGAGGCGGTAGTCCAGCAGGGGCAGGCCGGGGTACCGCTGGTGGCCGGGCCTGTTGCTGCCGGCCAAGGGCCGCTGTTCCTGCTCGAGCGCAGCCTCGTGGGCGCCCGAGGCGGGGGCCGAGTAGGGCGGGAGGCTGCCTTGTAAATGTTGTTGCTGTTGCTGTTGTCGAGGGTGTGCGGCAGAGGCCGAGCCCGAGCCCGAGCCCGAGCCCGAAGCTGATGCCGACGCCGATGCCGAAACTGGTGCCGAACCGGATGCCGATGTCGGGCTTGTCAATGGCGACCCGAGCTGGGCCAGCTCATCCAGAGACTCTGCCTTGTCATAATGAGCCTGCAGCCGTTCTTTTTCCGTGGAAGCAGACATTTCGATGAAGAAGGTGGACAGTGGAACTGGGGAGAGTCGCCCACTAGGAGTGTGATTCAGAGAGAAGGAGCTGTATATACGCAGCAACTATGCAGAAGCTGTCTCTGAAAATTTCAAGGTTTCTAGCTGTCTCTGTCGTTTTTAGTGTTCCTTTCAGTGAGGCGCAGTGCCCATCTTTGCCCTGCTAGGCTCCCTCCAACACTGAAATTCTGCTGCCTGAATAAAACGGCCCCTCTAGCAGCTAGGCATCCGTTTTCCTTGCTGTTTGCTGTTTCCCAGCAGCGTTTTGGCCTTATCGTCACTGGCCTGCTTGCGTCATCAGCGCGATAGCTCTCTCCGGTCGTCCTTCATTTCGCGCTCAGCCTCTGGAGAATGAATGAACAGATTCTACGAGGATCACTCTTTTTTTCCATCTAGTATTTCTGAAAATAATCCTTTTCTACTCTGGACACGTATTTCCGGGTTCTACATAGTACAAATAGGTTGTCTATATAACTCTAAAAGTATAAATCATGTCAGCCGTGAAGGAAGAAACCATGTATCACTTGAGCTATCTTCACAGTAGTATAGCTCCGTGCATAGTCGAAAGAGTCCTTTCTCCTCCTCGCGCGTCAAAATCAGGTCTCTTGACCTGGGCCACATGCTTTACTTTACGCGCGATCAGGAACAAAGCTGGCAGCTTCGCCTAGAGAGCATCACTTCTTTGTTTGGGCGATTAAAATACGCTGGGCAGGACAGGGCTCTCCCTCTGCCGGCCAAGTTTTGCCCTCTTTTAATCCCTCGTCTCTCTTTCTCCAGCCTTTCTCCAGTCCTCGGGTTTGTCAAGCAGTTTCTCAAGCTTCCGTCTGCTCTCGTAAAACAAAAATACCTCAAAGCACGATAGAAATGTGCCAAGCCCGTCTGTGTGACGCTCTTGGCAGGGGAATACAAAGTACAGAAAACGAGCAGAGGACGGAGCAGAGGACGGGGAATGTGCACGAGTTGTGTACGAGTACTGTACGAGGAGTGTACGAGAGCACTCGTACTCGCAGATCCGATATGAGTGTTTTTTGATTGCTCCAACGTCCCAGAAAACGCCCATCTCCAAGCAGACCCACTGCGTCCAAAAAGTTCAACTCGTACTCCGTACTCCGTACTCGTACCGCTCATTTATCCTCATCACTTTTGTTGTCTTGGCGTTCTCGCGCGTTTGATCTCCTCGTCGGCATCTCGTCGGCATAGGGGACGAGGACGACAGAAAACAGACAACGTCAGCGATGCAGAAAAGCCAAACTCTCGCTGTCATGTGTCCAGACGGACATGATGATGACAACATGTCCATTGGTCCACTGCAACCTGAACGCGTACTCGTACGGAGTACTTGCACGAATACAGCCAATGCACGGACGAGAGAGATACCTCTTATCACTTTTTCGACGGCTGGATCCGGCTAAAATTAGACATCACGTGTCCCGGACGGCATCGCGCATATCCCGACGTCGCCGTTTCTCGTTTCTGTTTTGTTGTGCATTGTTCACAGCAGATCCAAAACAACGGCATCTCGAGATGCCTCGCATATACGAGGAAGTATCCCTTTCTTCAGATGGTTTTACATACTGGCAGTTTTTCCAGAGCCCTCACCGCAACTACGAGTACTCGTATACTCGTACAGTACGAGTACGAGTACTGCGTGAACCTGCTTATGTTGCATTATAGTGCTGACCATGCCATCGTACTGCCACTGCTTACTGTGCTCCGCCTCTTCCTGGCATACTACTGTGTACAATTGACAGTGTAGAGACAGTGCCCAACACAATCGACACTATGTTCACGAGCAAGTCCACAGCGCCCACAGCACCCACAGACGCTATAGTCCAATATTTCAGGCGGGCATCCCTGCTCCCTGCAGTGGCCCTCCAACGGTACAAAGTACACAGTAGACGCTAATCTCGTGCCTTTTACCCGCCATACTACTCGTCCTTTTTTTAATCTTTTTTTTTTCTCTCACCCGCCTTGCTCTTCCTTCTCCCTTCCCCAAGAGCTAGCCTCTTTTTGCCTCCTCTGCTCCATTTTCTAGGCTCTTTTTGCTGGACCCTGACTCGACCTCCTTTCTCACCACCAGGTGCTCTGTGCCAGTTCCACTCGTTTTTTTTTGTCTCTTCTTGTCTCTTGTCGTGCTCCCTTTTTCTCTCTGCTGCGTACGCGACACGGCGACACGAAGACGCAAGTACACAACAGCGACAGAATCCTCGACCAGCATTCCTCTCTTGCATATCACAACGCACCGCGGTGGCAATCCAAGCCAGGCCAAGACAAGTCTAGGCCCTGCTTCTTGTCCGGGTTCCCTGGATTCTCTGGACTCTCTGGCGCTGCTCTGATCTGCTCTGGACCCTGGATTTCCGGATTCCCTGGATTCCCTGGATTCTCTCTTCCTCTGCCTGCCAACTGTATCCTATCACGACCAGACTTCCTCAGCCGCCAGCAAGATGCATCGTGCCTCGGGCGGAACTCTCCGGAGAGCTGCTCTCTTCTTGCAGCTCCTGCTCTTCAGCCACGCCGTTCAGGCCTTTTACATTCCAGGTACGCCCGTCCCAGTGCTCCCGACGAAAGATCCTTTCTTTTGGCTAACTTTATAGGCTGGTCTATAAAGAGCTATACCGACAAGGAACAGATCCCCCTGCTCGTCAACAAGGTCTACTCGGACAACACCCAGCTCCAATATGCCTACTTTGACCTGCCCTTTGTCTGTCCTCCCACCGGCCAGCGCAGCTACGGCGGCCTGCTCAGCGGCCAGCCCATCCCCCTCAACCTCGGCGAGATCCTGCGCGGCGACCGCATTGCCGCCTCCGACATCGACATCACCATGGGCGAGAACGCGCCCTGCAACTACCTCTGCACCCGCCAGATCTCGCGCAAGGACCTGCGCCGCGCCAAGGACATGGTCCGCGACGGTTACGTCGTCGAGTGGATCGTCGATAACCTCCCCGGAGCCACCAGCTTCGTCACCGTCGACAAGACCAGCAAGTACTACGCCGCCGGCTTCAAGCTCGGCTTCACCGACGCCTCCTCGGGCCGGCCCCACTACTTCCTCAACAACCACCACACCATTGTCATCCGCTGGCGCAAGGCTGCCGGCCGCGCTGGCGACCGCGGCGAGAAGGTCATTGTCGGCTTCGAGGTCTACAGCAAGAGCATCGGTGCCGGCAGCAAGCGGCTCTCCAACGGCTGTCCCGCCGACCTGCGCAACGTCAACGACAACTTTGAGCTCTACCTCGCCCCTAACCACACGGCCGTCGAAGACGCCAGCCTCTACGAGCACTCCTCCTACCACCCCGACCCCCTCGATGACGTCAGCGACGACGAAGACGGCTCGCTGCTCTCCATCCCCTACTCCTACTCGGTCTACTTCCAGGAGGACAACTCGATCGAGTGGAACCACCGCTGGGATCTCTACTTTGTCAACCAGGAAGAGGGCTCCAAGATCCACTGGCTCGCCATCATCAACTCCCTCATCATCTGCGGCCTCCTCACCGGCATCGTCCTCATGATCTTTGCCAAGACCATCCGCACCGACATCAAGGGCTACAAGGACGTCGCCGCCGAAGAGGGCAAGTCTCGCCTCAAGCGCCGCAGTCGGCGTGCCGCGGCTGCCGCCACCGTCGTCAGCCGCAGCGCGGCCGGCTCTCCCCTGCCCGGCAGCTCCACTCCCTCCCTCTGCGAGAAGATGCCGCTCTCCAGCGTCGGCGTCGGCGTCGGGCTCGGCCTCCTCGACCAAGACGGCGACGCCATCGACAGCGCCAGCATCGACGATGACGTCATGTCTTCTGGCGACGAGGCGCTCGAGGACGTCACCGGCTGGAAACTGCTGCACGGTGACGTCTTCCGCAAGCCCGCCCACGGCTCGCTGCTGGCTCCCCTGGTCGGCTCGGGCATGCAGCTGCTCTTCATGGCCGTCGGCCTCGTGCTGCTGAGCGCCGTCGGCATCCTCAACCCCAGCTTCCGCGGCGGCTTCATCAGCTTTGCCGTCGGCCTCTTTGTCTTTGCCGGCCTCTTCTCCGGCTACTTTTCGGCACGCGTATACCGCACCTTTGACGGCCAGAACTGGCGCCGCAACACGCTCGTCACGGCGACGCTCTTCCCCGGCCTCCTCTTCAGCGCCGTCTTTGTCCTGAACCTGTTTGTGTGGGCGCAGGCGTCGAGCACGGCCATCCCCTTTGGCACCCTGATTGCGATTCTGCTGCTGTGGCTCGGCATCCAGGTGCCCCTCGTCTACGCCGGCTCGTGGTACGGATACGAGCGCGTCGGCTCCTGGGAGCACCCGACCAAGACCCACGCGGTCCCGCGGCAGATCCCCCAGCAGGCATGGTACATCCGCGACGTCCGGTCGATCCTGCTGGCCGGTCTCATTCCGTTTGCCGTCATCTTTATCGAGCTGCTCTTTGTGTTCCAGTCGGTGTGGCAGGACAAGAGCGGCTACTACTATGTCTTTGGCTTCCTCTCGGTTGTCTGCACCATTCTCATCCTGACCATTGCCGAGGTCACCGTCGTCACCATTTACATCCAGCTCTGCTCCGAGAACTACAACTGGTGGTGGCAGTCGTTCCTCGTCGGCGGCGGCAGCGCCGTCTGGGTCTTTATGTACTGCGTCTGGTACTACTTCGCCAAGCTGCACATCACTGGCTTTGTCAGCAGTCTGCTCTTTTTCAGCCACAGCTTCATGGCATGCTGTGTCTACGCCCTGCTCACCGGCACCGTCGGCTTCTTGAGTGCCTATGCCTTTGTGCGCAGACTCTATGGGTACGTCTAGTTTTGTTTTGCTACTTTTCTGCTTTTCTCCTTTTTTCCTTTCTTCCTTGTTCTCTGCTCCCTGTGCTAACTCTTTACAGTGCCATCAAGGCAGATTAATCATGAATGGTCAGTCTCTGGTGAGACCGCGCTAGGAGAGAGCAAGACATGTTTCTCCTTCTTTTATCTCTTCTTTTTCCCCTGGATCCTGTCTCAGTGGCATTCGGGGCAGTTGGCGTTTTGTGGGGATAGATTTCTGAGCTTGGATACAAGCAAGGCGTTGAGAGTCGTGTTTTTTTCTCTATTCTTTTCTCTTTCTCTGTTGGTCTGGATATAATGAGTTGGACGACGGAAAGCGTGTTATGTTTGCCACCCAGTCATGGTGCGAGCAGATCTCTTTTACCATTCTTGGCGAGCCCTTGCTGCTTGAGTATTGGACAGATACACTTGGACATGCCAATAGAACTATAATATGACATTCATACCAATGGAATGTAAGAAATGATGAGTATACTTAATCATTGCTTAGTCATCCAAATATCACGTGCGTTATACATAGTACACGTGACTAGCGCGCCTGCGCGTATCGCGACGTCGCAAAAAATCCAACCACCTCAAAAAAGGCAGGTAACTCTAAATTGCCAAAGCCACACGAATAGCAAAGAGCAGCTTGACAACGGCCGCCCGAGCCCCCTAGCTCCAGCAGTGCGCGCATTGATATCTGACTGTGCATGCTGGATTGTCCGCGCTGCGAATTGACCATTGTCTAGCGACTGGCACTACATTCTTTGCTTCCGCTCTCCTTCGCTTCGTCTCCTTCCTTTCGGCTCCTTCGTTTACAGCCGTCCTCCCCCCACCTCCCGGCACCATGTCTGGCCAGTCGAGCAAATGGCGCGAGGACCAGATCCTCATCCTCTGCCCCGGCAGCCGCACGACCATGGCCCAGCTGGGCTGCAACGAGCTTACGCCGCCGGCTTATCGGATTCCGACGCGCATGTTTCGGGACGAGGACACGGACGAGTGGCGGCCCTACCGCACGTGGAAGCGCAAGAAGTTGGGCGCGGGCATCGGCGACGCGGCGGGAGCCGTGGCTGCTGTGGCCAGCAGCAAGGAGGAAGACGAGTGGGAGTTTGTGGAGGATCCCGACTCGGACGAGGGGGCGGTGTATCCGATGGAGGGTGAGTTTTTGTGTTCTTGTCCTGTTGTCTTGTTGTCTTGTTGGTTCTCTCGGCCCAAATCTGACAGTCTAGGTGGCTACATCACCAACATGGAAGCGTTCCTGGCCTTTCTCGAGCACGTGCACGGCCTGCTGACGACGACGTACCACAACACACCCATTGTGCTCATGGCGTCGCCGCAGTGGACGCGGCCCGACTGCGAGGCGGTGGCGCTCTACATTTTTGAAAAGACGCGGACGCCGGCGCTGTGCATGATCAACAGCGCGCTGGCGACGCAGTACGGGCTCAAGTGGCCGCACATGACCGTCATCGATATCGGCTTTGAAAAGGTCGATGTCACGTGCATCTACGACAGCCGCATCGTCAACCACATGGACGTCGGCTACCCGGCCGAGCCTGGCGAGGACCGCGCCATCTCTGGCGGCGAGGTCTTTACGCAGCGCCTCAAGGCACTGCTGCGCAGCCAGGACTTTACCTATGAGATGGCCGAGCAGCTCAAGAAGAGCCCCGTCTGCGAGGTCCTGCCCTACTCCCCCGACCAGCCACTTCTCATGGAGCTGCCCCAGGAGGACGCAGCACCAGCCGCCACGGTAGCAGCATCCGAACCCCTCGCCGCCCCCGTCTCCGCCCCCGCACCTGCACCTGCACCTGCAGCAGAAGCAGAAACTGAAACAGGCACCACCGAAGCCTCGGCGTCTGCCCCGCCACCCTCTGCGTCACAACCAGCAGCAGCCGCGCCATCTGCGCCATCCGCGCCATCCGCACCTTCAGCTCCTTCCGCGCCCATAGCTGCCGCCGACATCGAGGTAGAGATGGACGACGCCGTCGAGAACGACGGCGTCCTAGACGTGGCGCAGATTGTGACGAGCGGCCAGACGCGCGAGTTCTTGGCCAAGAAGGAAAAGGAAAAGTCGGAGCGCGGGCGGCCTGGTCGTCGCGCCAAGGATAAAGAGGCCGAGGCAGCCGCTGCCAAGCCAGTGCGTCTGGTCAACGCCAAGCGCGCGCGGGCCATTTTCCACTTTGAGGAGCTTGTGGAGGACAATGAGCCTGAGAAGCCGGCCGCGGAAAAAGCGGCAGAGGACAGCAGCGGGGCCGACGCCTCTGCTGCACCGGCGGCCAGTGGCAGCGGCGTGGCAGAGGGCGAGGCCGAGGCTGGGGCGGGTAAGAAGGCGATGGATCAAGACCAGAACGACAAAACAGAAAAGACGGCCGAGGCGACGGGCGAAGGCAGCACCGAGGCCGTCAAGCCAGAAGCCGGCCAGGAGGACGCCAAGGCCGAAGCCAATGGCACGTCTGCTGCCAAGCCAGAGGACAAGGAGGCTGGCGCAGAGGCCGAGGCTGTCGACGCAAAGAAGACGGAAGAGCAGCCGGCCGCAGAGGCAGCAGTGGCATCCACGGCCCTGGTTCCGGCGTCGGCCGTCCTGACGGTGAACGCCACGGAAGCGGCCATTGCGGCGGCGGCAGCGGCCGTGGAGCAGCAGGGTCGGCGGTTCAAGCGGCAGCGGCGGGCCTTTGAAATCGGGCTGGAGCGGTTCACCTTTGCCGACCGCGTAGAGATTGACCGGATTGCGACGACCATTTACCGGGCGATCCAGGGCATCGAGGACATGTACATGCGGCCGGCCTGCTGGGAGAATCTCGTCTTTGTCGGCAACGGCTGCCGACTGCGCGGACTGCGCGACAACATTATGCAGACGCTGACGAGCCGCCACCTCATCTCGCCGTCGACGGCCACCATCTTCACGTCGGAGCTGCCGAGCCACCTGGGGACACCCTCGGGCACGGGCGCCCAGACGCCGACGAGCAGCTTTGCCGGCGGACCGGGCGCACCGGCACCGTCGTCTGTGAACCCGCTGCTGCAGGCGGCGACGATGAGCAGCCTGGCCGGCGGGCCCGGCTCGGCGACGGGCGACGGCGGACACACGCACCGGTTCCACTCGCAGACGCCGACGCACATCAAGCAGGCGGTGCTGCCGACGTACCTGGGCGAGTGGAGCAAGAACGGGTTCGAAGAGGCCATGTTTCTGGGCGCGCAGGTGGCGGCGCGGCTGGCCTTTTGCGTGCACAACCTGGACGCGCAGGGACTGGAGAGCCAGCGGCTCATGTACCTCAGCCGGATCGATTATAAGTGAGTGGCGCGAGAGAAGAGGACTCTGCTCGATTGAAGAAGAAACGTGCTAACAAGAAAACAGTGAACTCGGGCCCAAGGGCATCCGGACACATTCTCTCTTGGGCTAGCATTTGTGTCGGAAGAGATGGGGGAAAAGGCAGTGATGGTTGATCTCTCTGTTTCCGTCATGGTAGTTTAAAATGGCAAAAAAGGGGTTGGCGGCGGTGGCTGCAAACCGTAGCAGTCACATCTTTATGGGCGTTGTGTCCTGCTGTTTTGTAATTTTATATATTATTCTGATTTCCTGTGAATTTCATGCGACCTTTCCATATTATATAATGGTCTTACTAAGCTCGTTCTCCTATTCAGATGAGAGACTTTGATCAGGTGAAAGTAAGAGTATGAGTTTCGGTGAAGTCCAGATATTCAGTCATCAAGAATATGGTTGGATCCGCGTAGTCGTAATACATCTGGAGGTCTAATGAGAGGATCACATTATGCAAAATCAAACATGTTTCGGTACATCAAATGTTTCTATAAATCACCAACAAGTCTCACATGGATTCAGTCATTAAGAGAAACAGTATATTTAGTAATGGACAGTGCAAATGTATTAAGATGTGTAAAAAACAAAAAAACGAATAGATATCATAGAATTCATGACCAAGTCCCATTTTAGATTGTAGTCCCTTTTGTACCCTCCTGTTCCGATTGTTTCCCAGATGCCTTAACAAAAAAAAAAAGACTGAAAATTGAAAAATAAAAAAAATAAAAAGTGTCGCGGCTGAGTAAATGTCTCTCATCTACCGACGCCCATAGGTTGGCAAGAAGCTCGTCTGTTGAAACTGGGCCTCGGGCACAGAAATCGTCCGTGGCTGCAAGAAGGCATCGGCCTCGGCCTCTTCGACGGCCGTGTCAAAGCTGGGCAGCCCATTGACCGCCAACGTCTGGCTGCTGCGGCTGCTGGCACCGTGGTCGCTGGCGACGATCTCGAGCGGGACGGTGAGGGTGAGGGTGGTCGTGTTGGTGCTGCTGTTCTTCATGCTGCTCTTAACGGACACGGGGGCGACCGAGATGTTGAGCCGCAGCGAGTAGGTGCGCGACATGATGCACGAGTGAAAGGTCGGCACAAAGGCGCGGCGGTCGAGGGGCAGCTCGATGGGGACGACGAGCCGCGTCGCGTAGGACAGGCTCGTCGCGCTGCTGCTGTTCTTGCCGTCGTCGTAGCCGTCGGCATGGGACTCGCCGTCCTCGCTGCCGTAGCCAGAATCGCGGCGGAGCGCCGACATGACCTGCGGCTCCCACTGCAGGTCCTTGGCGCACCGGTCCAAGTCTGCGGAGCGCAGAGAGACGGACATGGTGTGGTAGCCGGCGCGGTTCATGAGGCCCTCGAGCTGCGACCAGGAGCCGGGCGTGGGGAGGCTGCTGATGGGGCCGATGCTGTAGTAGGTGTGGGCGATCAGCTTCGCCGAGACTTCGGTGACGCGGGGCGGTGACGGGGGGGACGCCGAGGTGGTGGGATCAAAGTGCAGGTCGACGTGGATGGCCGTCGGCGTGGCGGCGCGGCCGTCGGCGCTGAGGACGACCGGCTCGAGCAGCGGCGGCTGCTGCTGCTGGTGGGCGGAGGAGAAGCCTGAAGAGAAGATCGACGGGGCAATGCTGGCCTGGACGGTGCCGAGCTTGCTGCTCGAGGTGCGCAGGAGCGGCATCAAGAGGCCCTTGCGGAGCGACTTGCTCTTGGTGAGGGTATAGGAGCCGTCTGGGCTGTGGAGGCTGTGGATGTCGGCAGCGGGAAAGGAGGCCGAGGTGACGGAGGCGATGGGCAGGATGCGGACGGCATGGCTGGCTTCGAGGACGGGCTCGACCTTGACCGTGCCGGAGATGGTGGTGTAGGTGGCCTGGAGGAGGCGGGCTCGGACGGCATACTCGACGCGGGCCATGTCGGGGGTCATGTCATCGCGGTCCCATTTAGCCGAGGTCGTATCGGAGCGACTGCCAAGAGTGGGGGGCAGGCTGGTGTGATAGCCTCGGACGATATCAGACTGAACCGTGTGACTGCAGGCGCCGAGGGTGAGGTGGGCGGGGACGACAAAGTGGAAGGGCACCGTGTACTCGAGGCCGGCCTGGAAGACGGGCGGCTGGGGCAGGAGGGTGTCTGCGAGGGGCATGCGGACCTTGAGAAAGGTGTGTGTCGACAGCAGGGGGCCGCTGACGGCGTTGACGCAGGAGTGGGCGGTGCCGAGGAGGACGATTTCGCAGTCGTCAAAGGCCGTGTCCTTGTGGGCGATGATGCGGACGTGGCCGGTGATGGCATCGCCCGGATTGTAGACGCGCGCCCGGTAGTGGTTGTCGAGAAAGACCTGCATGGTGGAGTAGGGCAGCGAGGTGAAGGAGTAGGCGTCGTCGAGAAGGCTGGACTCTAGATTGTCCGTGTGCCAGAGAGCAGGATCGCCGGGAGCCGAGCTGATTTTATCGTCCAGATCGTCCAGTTGGTTCCTGGCCGGGTATTGTGCATCTGTCGTCATGGCTGCAGGTTCTAGAAGGGCAGCACCCAGCATAAATACGGACGGGGGAGATATAGCTGGACAAAGAGTCATGCCAAAGGGCGTGTAGATGTAGCAGCCGACTAATCAAAAGACAGCCAGGGCGCACTAGCAAGTACAAAAACAGTGGACCACAGCGCAGGGGGTAAGTCTGGGGGGTCTGTCTGGGGGGTGTGATGTCTGGGAACTTGGGAGGGTAGGTCTTGGAGGGTGTCTTGGAGGGTCTTGGAGGGGGGGTGTTGGAAGTCTTGGAGGTCTTGGGAATCTTGGATTGTCTGATTTTGAATTGTTTGAATTTACAAGAGGCAAGAATATTCCATCGGCAGCTGCACGGCGCGTCTGCTCTTCTTATGCACCGCCAGCCTGCCGGCCGACCTGCTGTCCGCGCAAGCATGTCAAGGCAGATGCATTTTTTTTTCTTTTCTCCTTTTTTGATTCCTCCGACACGACGTCGGAGCTGAGTCATAGGGAGATGAACCCGCCGTACAACGCTACTGGTGCTGGCGCCGGCGGTGATGGCACTCGAGGCCTGATAGGAAGGAGCCGCAGAGGTGCTCCTTCCTGCCCTCCTGCCAGGACGAAGCGTTATCTGCTGCGTAAGTCTGTGCGGGGGGGGGACAAGCTACGGCGAGAGGTGCAGAAATCAGGCAGCAGCTGATCTAATCTCTGCGCCTGATGTGGATGGCTGCCTGGCTGCCGCATCCTTTTTTTTGCAGTGCTCTGTTCATTCTCTTCTCTTCTCTCTCTCGCTTCCCTCGCTACTCCCGCCTTTCTCACCTCTCGTCCAAGCTCAGCTCCCAATGTCACCCACCCTCTGCTCTGTCACTCCCTGTTTTTTCTCTGTAGTTGACTCGACCTGCGTGCACGTTTCTTGGTTGGGACGGGTAAGCACAGACGTCCACGAGGTGTCTCCACGTTGCCGCCAGGAAAGGGAAAAAAATGAGGAAAAAGGATAAAATTGGGGTGTGTCATTGGATGGGCGTTGTCCATTCCCCATTGGGAAGCATCCATCACCGGAGATGTCCTACTCTCTTCTTCCTGATTCTACTCGTACGTACCTGGTATTCTTCCTCTCTTGGCTTTGAAAGCTGCTTGCCTGATGACGCGAACTCCGATATCGCCTAATGAGTTTTTCTTTTGGTACTTTTACAAGAACTTTCTGGATTGTTTTTTTTGCCCAAGTGACAATGAAAATAAACAAGAGAATAAACCGAAAAAGTGAACAAAAAATGAGCAGGAAACAAGACAATAAGAAGGAGAACAAGAGAGCAAGAAAGCAAGAAAGCAAGAAAGCAAGAAAGCAAGAGAGCAAGAGAGCAAGAAAGAACGACTCCACGTGCAAACATCAGTCCATGATCGGATGCTACATGGAGAGCGGTCTACCTTGTCATTACGTAAAACCTATAAACAGGAGCTCCTTCATCTGTATGGCGACTTCGTCTAGACCACGTTCCTTCTCTTTGATCTTGCTTGGGAAAAGGAGAGCTTCAACAGCCTCGAGCCATGGCGGCTTGGCAAAGAAGCTGGTGCCACCTACAAGAGAATCTTTGTCTACTATGTACGGAGTAGCTACTACTCCGTCTACCAGTACTCTGTATACTCCGTACTTGCCACAAATAGCCGGCATGGACGACGCAATAAAAGTCAATGGCTCGCTCATGCGCCCTTTGCATATCCTAGTGCTCTTCGTTGAGTCATCTGCTAGTCGCAGCACACCCCTAATGAAACTCTTTTCTTTTTCCATTTTCCCTGCCCATGCTCGCTCGCTTATTTTTCCCTTTACCGTGTAAAAATAGTATTAATAATAAGTCTATCCAGTCTACTGCGGATACTCACCGCGTTTTTGCATTTGTCATACAATAGTTTGTCATACATTTGTCACAATAGTGGAATGCCATTTTTTCATGAAATGACGAATTGAGTCAGTGGATGACTCGATTCCTCGATTCCACGTCTCGTCTCCTCGTCTCCTCGTCACCTACTGCCAGGAAATGAACAGCATGATGCCTGCTCCCGCTGCAATGGCGCCAAATTGCACCAGCGTCTTGCGCAGCTCTGCCCCTTTGCTGCCGCCCTTCTCCAGCCCCGGCGTCTCCAGCAGCTCCGGAATCACCGCTACCGTGCCTACGTACAAAAATGTCCCGGCCGTAAAGGGCAGCAGCATGTCACCCCAGGTCAGGCTCGTGCCCCAGAGACCGCCACGTCCCAGGCTTGGGTCCCAGAGGGTGGCCGTCGAGAGAGTTGCGCTGCTGCCGCCGCCGCCGCCGCCGCTGCTGCTGCTGTTCCCTCCCAACTCTTGGACGAGAATGCCAATGACGGTGCCCAGGAGAGCGCCCACTGCAGTGATGAACTGGGCGCCAAGGGCTGCTCGCTTGGAGAAGCCCGACTGCACGAGCAGGGCAAAGTCGCCGACCTCGTGTGGGATCTCGTGGAAGAAGACGGCCACCGTCGTCGTGGCGCCAATGGTCGGAGATGCGTAGAAGGAGGCCGACATGGCCAGGCCGTCTGTGATGTTGTGGGTAAAGTCGGCACTGTATGATTAGTAAGCGAACACAGAAACCGAAACACAAACAGAGAATAGGAACAGGAACGGGAACCTCGACGTACATCATGTTGAGGTAGCCAGACAGCTTGATGCTGGCGCTCGCTTCATGAGTGGTCGCGACAGCCGTGGCCTCTGGGGCAATCTCCGTCGCCTTGGCGTTGCCGCCCTTGCGTGACTTGGCCGATTGTGTCTGATCGACCGACGTAGACACTGCCGACGTCGGCGTATCGTGGGAATGGCTGTCGTCCTGACCGTGGCTGTGGCCGTGGTTGTGGCCATCCCCTCCGCCACCCGTAGCAATACGCAGTCCCTTGTCCATGGCCACAAACGTCATGAAGCCGACGAGGATGGCCACGCCCAGCAGCAGATTCCGGTTGGGCTCGACGAGCACCAGCCGTGCCCGCTCCGCCCGCTCGTCGTCCTCGCCGACAAAAATCTCGGGCAGCAGGTGGAAGAGCGTGTCGCCCAGCAGTCCACCGACGGCAAAGGCCACCATGACCGACAGCGAGGACGGGTCAATGTTGGTCGGACAGAGGGCCAGCAGGAAATTGGGCGGCCCCGAGATGTAGAGGGTGGCCAGCAGCGAGTTGACGGCCGGGCTACCGGGAAACAGCACAGAAAAGATGCGAGACGACGTCGACGGCCCCTGCCCGTGGCCGTGCTGGCTGCTCGTCTCGGCGCTTCCCGTCAGCAGCACTCTCTTCTGCTCGCCCAGCGTCCGGACGACGGCGCACTCCTCGTACAGCTTCTCATTGAGGGCCAGCGAGCTCAGGGGAGCCTGTAGTGCTGCCGGGGTCTCGACGGCCGGATCTGCTTCGGTCTTCTCGGAGACGGCCGCGACGGAGAAGCAGAAGCAGGCGAGCAGCACCAGCAGGGCCTGGGTCCACTGCCAGCGGCTGCCGGACCTGGCCATGATAGAAGAGAGGAAAGAGAAAGAGAGAGAAAGAGAGAAAGACGAAAGAATGAGACAACCAAGCAAGGCACGTCGTCAGAAATCAGAGATCCAGAGGCTCACGTGGTCTTTTTTCCCTTGCTTCGATCTTTTTCGTTCTCGTATATATTAGCTTGCCGCCATCGGAGGTTGGGGCGATAGCGGCACGTGATACAGAGACGCTGGGGAAGACCGTCTGTGCTACTGTGTGAGGACGCAAGACTCCATCGTCGCTTCCTTCTACGCTCCTTCCCAGGTGGCTACAGTACTACGTAGAGATGGGCAAAATAGAAAATGAAGCTATTCGCATTTTCATAAAGACTAAATAAAAAGAGCATCCCTGCATAGCCTGCAAGAGAGCCGATCAGCAGCACAGCAGTGAGCGGCGTTCTCATTGTCTTTCTGATTTTCCCGATTCTTAGCTGGCTCGGATCCCCAATAAAGGCTGACTCGGCTTTTCAGTTGCTATTCTTGTCTCTGATTTGCCTCTTCGTCATCCCAGACAAAAAGAGGACGAGGTCAGCTGCCAGAGACAAATCCTACTCTACGCATAAGCCCGCAAAAAAAAGATCCGTCTACACAGTATGCAACTAGGAGTCGTGCAGGAAACGGCGGGGATTGGTCCAGGGGTTTCAGCATCTCACAGGCCTTCTTCAGGCCTTTTTTGGCCTTCGTCTTGCCAAAAGTGACAAGTACCTCGTTTTCTTTGTTGCCCTTTCTTGTCCTTTCTTTCCGGGTTTCCTCCCGTTTTTATTTGCCCTCTTTCGCAGTCTGTCGCGTACCCTGTACTTTCTTTTCCCACCTCTCTTTTCTTTTCTCTCTTCTCCTCTCTCCTCTTTTTTCTCCTTTCTCTCTTATCCTCCTCCTTTCTCCCCGACGACGATACCCAACGATTAGATGACTGCCATCGCACACCCAAGACGAGTGGCTTCTCTCGGCGTCACAAAGAACGATTGACAGACACACCTCGCCCTCCCCTTTCGCTCATAAACGATGCGCATTCCTCTAGGCTCTCGTCCCCGCTCGGGCTCTCGCGCCCCCCCGAAACTGGCATGGCTGCCTCACGGAGAGTCCGACACCGGCCTCCTCTACAACGACGGCCTCGGCCAGTCTGCCAGCGTGCCCGCCGTAGCGACCTATCGAGGACGGCTCTGGTGTCTCTGGACCGACCTGCACGGGCAGCTGTGGTATGCGCACACAGACGACAGCAGCAACAGCAATAGCAGCAGGCTGCAGTTTAGCCGACGCCAGCCGTTTCCGGAGAATGGACTGCCAGTGCTGGCGAGCGTCAACGGCGTGCTGCATGCGCTCATCGTGCAGGCCGAGAGCGGCGTGATGGCGCACTATATCCACGATGACGACGATGCCACGACCAAATGGACGGCGCTGGGCGTGCTGGATGCACCGGCCGGCTTTATCGCGCACTCGACTCCGGCGCTGGCGGCCCTGCACGACCAGCTCTTCCTCGCCTTTCTGCAGGACGGACGTCTGCTGTACTCTGTCTGGGCCGCCCAGGGCGGCTCGCAGCAGTGGCAGTGGACACAGCCACGGCCGGTTGTCACGCAAGAGGCAGACGCTCGCTTTCGTGGCATCCCGGCGCTGTTTGTGATGAGTGACAAGCTGCATCTGCTGTGCGGTGCCGACACGGAGGAACGGCACATTCTTGGGTTCTGCTACGACGCTGCTGGCGACAGGATCTGGGTACAGAGTGATGACGTGTCAGAGGGCCGGGCAGCGTCGGGCGTCAGTGCCGTGTCTTTTGGCAGCACGGCCTACCTAGGCCTGATCGAGGATGGGCCCGGCGACCAGTCGCACGGGGTCTACGTGGCGGCCTTTCGACAGGGCACATGGCAGCCGCACGAGCCGGTGGGCGGCTATCGGGGCGGCAGTGGGGGTGACGTGGGTGACGTGGGAGGCAGTGCGACATCGGCGGCCGATCCGCCGCAGATGGCCATTCTGAACGGGCGCGTGCACTGCATCTTCAACGACAACACGGCGACGCGCGACCTGCGGTGGTACTCGCGGCCGGTGCTGCGGTACGGGCTGTCGTCGTGGATGGCGCGGCTGGACGACGACCTGCCGCTGTCGCAGCTGACGATCCCGGGCACGCACGACAGCTGTGCGCGGACGCCGATTCCGTTTGTGCGCACGCAGTACCTGACGATCAGCCAGCAGCTGGCCCTGGGCATCCGCTTTCTCGACCTACGGCTGCGCATCCACAAGAACGACGGCCAGCTGTACTGCTACCACGGCGGCGTGCCCATGAACTACCCTCGCTACCTGTCCTTTGCGTCGGTGATGGAGGAGGTGTGGCAGTTTCTGTGGCCCGACGTGGGCGGCGATCTCGGCACCGGCCCGACCGAGACGGTGCTCATCTCCATCAACAATGACGACAACAACTCGGCCGAGCACCGAGCGGCGCCCGAGATGTTTTACAATACCGTGGCCGAGGCGATTGCCGCGACGCCGCCGTGGCCCGTGAGTGCACGTGGTGACAGCAGCAACGGCCCGGCGTGTGACCGGTGGCATGTCGAAGCTGGGACACCGCGGCTGGGCGACGTGCGCGGGCGGGCGGTGCTTCTGCGGCGGTATGCGGGCGACCCGGCCGTGGTGCCGACGAAGCGGCAGGGCCTGGACCTGTCGGCGTGGCTCAACGACAACCCCGACTTTACGATTGTGACGCCGACGCAGGTGCGCGTGCGGCTGCAGGACAAGTGGAAGTACGTGGAGCGGATGACGCTGGCGCAGCTGGTGCAGTCCAAGGCGGAGTATGTGCAGCACATGATGGCGCACGCGGCCGGCAGCCGGGTGGGGGGCGAGGACGGGGAGGAAGAAGAGGAGGAGCAGGAGGAGCACGACTGGTACATCAACTTTTGCTCGGCGGTGGGCGATCCGGCAGAGCACGGAGAGGTGGCGGAGGCCAAGTGGATCGCAGTGGGAGCCCGCAGCGACTTTATGGGCAAATGGGTGCCGGGCATGAACGTGGAGATGTGCGGGCACATGCAGGCCAACTTTGATGCGGCCAGCGGACGGACGCGTCTGGGGATTGTCAACCTGGACTATCCGGAGCTGCCAGAGGACAGCGACCTGGTCGCCCGGCTGATTGAGACGAATTTCTGAGAGTGGCATTGAGTGGCATTGAATTTGTTTTTCTTTTGAGCGGCAGCTGAAGCAGCTAAAAGCAGCTGAGCATTTTTACGTATACACATTATAGAGTCTATAGAGTCTAGCGGGATTCGGACAGGGAGCCATGTCGATCAGAACATTTCTTACGAGGCGTTGAATAAATCACTCACTCTGCACACGAGTACTCTACTCGCCAGTTCAATCTCCCTGCGACACGCGTTCAAGAAAGTACTGCTCCTTTGAATATAGACAGATTACGTGGACAGAATGAAGTACAGAGTAGCTCTGACCGTGCGACTGTCATCCGTGTCTATTGCACTGTACGGCTATACTGTATACCTCTTTGAGAGCATACGAGTACTCGTACTTTGGGCGGAGTGACCTGAAAAACTCTTACGCCGTACTGCTACCAAAAAACCTGTCCTGCCGTCGCAGTCTAGACCGCTTCCTTGGTTCCCAATGGAGGGTGTGAGCGGCAAGGTTCCTGCAGGGATCAGACATTCGATGCATTCTGGCTTGTCAACAAGGGAGCTGGCAGTCAGATCCGACAGCCGCGTTCCAGGGAGACGAATGACTGCGTACTATGTAAATTGGAAATGGTAAATTGCTCTTCTTATTGTCATTTGACTTGCCGGAATATGGGGAAGCAATCTCTTGTTGCGGTGCAGTACACCGTAATTGCGCAACCGAAAAGAGTATTGCTTCTATATTTACACCAGACCATGCCACGGAGAGTCAGTCTGGGGCGAGCTCCGGTATCCGCAAAAGTACAAAAGTTGAATAAATAATACGAGCGTTAGTGGCTACCTGAATACGAGGTAGGACAGTACGGAGTACTCGTAATATGTGTACTATGTACTACTCGTAGCATAGTCCACTTGTACACAAAAGTACTTTGACAAAAGGACGGCCAAGGCGAAAGACGAGAGACAAAAAGACAAAAAAAAACATGTTGGCGCGAGAACGGCAAGTCTCTTCCAACGGCGAGTTTCGTGTTTCAGAGTGCATCGTAAGCAGCGCCACGTTAGCAGAGCCCGTCCTCAGCATGGCTGTCTCTCCCTGTTTCTAGACTCTAGTGGAGTGGTCTCCTTTACTCGAACTCCGTAGTTGTCCCTGTACGCAGGACTCCGTAGTGGTCCTGTGAGCACAAAAAGGTCTTTTGTTGATTGTTGGCTGGCATGCCAGTGCAGCAGCAGGGGCCACCCCTGTGGGTGGGCAGCGTCGGCGACAACCTGCGGGAGCCAGGAGAAAAGGAGAAGGGAGGGAAATGTCACTGCCGTATGAGTACTTGTATTGGTACTCTTACTGAGTACGAGTTACCACAGGAAGGCGCAGCCAGCTGTCGACAGGCATCTGAACGCTCCTTCCCAACCAACCGACATCGCCACTAGCGCAAGGTACCGGATGCAGGGGCAGGAATCTGGGTCCACCCTGTCCACTTATCCTCGTCCACTGCCCACTTTCCCCTCCACTCTGTGCTTCCAGCGCATTCTCACTGTATTCCATGTACTCAGTACGACCCCCTTCGGTCTGCTGCTGCTCTTCCTAGCATTTCCCAGCATTTCCCAGTTTCTTCGTGTTGACTTTAGCGCTTCAGCTGCAGGGTCATTGCATAGAACTACTACCATGTCTCTCACAAGTACCTCTTTCACGCACCGACTATGCTCCTAGTACTTCTCTAGTACGTTTTGTCTAGCCAAGTGGCACGCCATTTTTGGTGTTATACTGTACGAATCCTCGCTCCAATAGGGAAAGTACATGTACATCGACAAGCAGGTACGAGTAACTCGTATGCTTTCCTCTTTTGTTTTGCTCGGCCATTCTGCTTTCGACGACTTTCCATACAAATAATACACTGGCCCTCCGCCACCGCCGTTCTCAATCCTCTTTTCCTTTCTTCTCCTTCTTCCTCATCCACCCTCTGGCATTTTTCCTTTTTTGCCCTTTTTCTTCTATTCTTTCTTTGTTTGGCATATATATATATATTTATCGACACTCGTTCGTCCTATTTCAACCTTTTCTTTTTCCTTCATCCGAACTTTTCTTTTTTCGGGTTCCTACGCTCTTTTTTTTTCCTGAAAATCCGTTTCGACTGTCGATCTCTTGACCTTTTGTAAATACTCTTCTCTACACCTCTCAAGATGCACTCCGTTGCCAGCCTCGCAGCCCTCGCTGCCGCCCTCCCCAGCGTCATGGGTGCCTACCAGGGCTTCAACTACGGTGCCACCTACACCGACAACACCGTCAAGACCCAGTCGGACTTTGAGTCGGAGTTCACCACGGCTGCCGGCCTCGCCGGCACCAACGGCGCCTTCAGCAGCGCCCGTCTCTACACCTGCATCCAGGGCGGCTCCACCGACACCCCGATCTCGGCCATCCCGGCCGCCATCAAGACCAACACGACCCTGCTGCTCGGTCTCTGGGCCTCGGCTGGATCGGCCCAGTTCAGCAACGAGCTGGCCGCTCTCAAGAACGCCATCTCCACCTACGGCTCGAGCTTCACCGAGCTCGTCGTCGGCATCTCCGTCGGCAGCGAGGACCTCTACCGGGACTCGCCCACGGGCATCAAGGCCGGCGCCGGTATCGGCGCCGGCCCCGATGTCATCAAGGGCTACATCACCGAGGTCCGCAACCTCATCAGCGGCACCAGCCTCTCCAAGGCCCCCATTGGCCACGTTGACACCTGGACGGCCTGGGTCAACGGCACCAACAAGGAGATCATTGACGCCGTCGACTGGCTCGGTGTCGATGCCTACCCCTTCTTCGAGACGGAGAACGGCAACGACATTAGCAACGGCAAGAAGCTGCTCGACGAGGCCATGGGCAACACCGAGGCCGTGGCCGGCGGCAAGCCCCTCTGGGTCACGGAGACTGGCTGGCCTGTCAGCGGCGACAAGGTCGGCGAGGCCGAGGCCAACACCAAGAACGCCAAGACCTTTTGGGACGAGGCCGGCTGCCCCCTCTTTGGCAACACCAACGTCTGGTGGTACATCCTCCAGGACTCGGCCCCGACCACCCCCAACCCCAGCTTCGGCCTCGTCGGCTCGACCCTGACCACCACGCCCCTCTACGACCTCTCCTGCGACAACGTCACCACCACCACCTCCACCTCGTCCTCCTCGTCGGCTAAGGCCACCAGCAGCAGCGCCTCCAAGAGCGGCTCGTCCTCGGGCAGCAAGACCACCGACGGTGCCAGCGCCAGCACTAGCTCCGCCTCTTCTGGCTCGTCCGGCTCCGGCTCCGGCTCCTTCAGCAACGGCACCTCCCAGGCCACCGGCACGGGCGCTGCTGGCTCCTCGTCCACGGGCACCTCGAGCTCCGGCTCTGGTTCCAGCGGCTCCGGCTCTGGCTCCGGCTCCGGCTCCTCTGCCTCTTCGTCTGCCTCGGCTTCCAGCACGGCTGTGATCTCGGGCAGCAACGTGCTCTCGGGCTCGCTCGTGTCGGTCTTTGTGGCCGGCGCTCTGGCCCTGCTGGCTCTGTAAATGGATGGAATGAGACGGCTCGTCTAGATGTGGCGTTTGGACAATGACTTTTTTCTTTCGTCTTCAGATTTTAAAATTTATGGATATTTATAATTGTTTACAAAACGGATATACACATTTACAAGGGCTGTACTAAGACAGCTGGTTGGGACAATGTACATGTAGAGGAGAATCTGTATTCCAAATAGACGGGGCATTGACAAGGAAGTTGTTACGGTAGATTCTGCCATTTCTGCAATAGATTCTGTAACTTTGGTTTGTCAGATATTACTAATTCAAAACAACGAGTAGAAATACAAATATAGGAATATCCCTTTTTGTCCCTTCTTGTCCTTTTTTTCTATCCTTTTATGAAGACGGAGCATCCTCGGCGTCGTAATCGTTGATTTCTGTGTCGACCGTCTCAGCTGCCTTGGCTGGCTCCGCAGCATTTTCTGCCCCGTCTGCCTTGTCCGCCTGGTCCGCTGGCTTCTCCTGCTTCACCTGCTCTACCTCCTTCTCCTTCTCCTCCTTCTTCTTGTTGAGCGCATTGTTGACGAGCGGCGTCGTGTCGTTGAAGATGCGCAGAAGCATGGCCGCACGGTCTTCCTTGGGCAGCATGAGGTTGAGCGACTGGAAGCTCTTCCAGAGGGGGAGAGCCATGGGCTCGAGAGGAATGTTTTCGGCCGGCTTGTCTTTTACCTCCTCTTCTTCCCCCTCCGGAACCTCCTCTCCCTCGCCCTCGCCCTCGCCACCCTGCTGGACCTTGAGCACAAAGCAGCCCATGCCAATGTCGGGCAGCTGCCGGCCGACCTCGCCGAGCCGCTGCCAGCCGCCGTCGGCAAACTTGGGAAACATCTCGACGAGCAGCGCGCGCAGGGTCGCCTTGCTGTGCAGGTGCACGACGCGCTCGGCGCCGACGTAGCCCTGCAGCAGCGGCATGCCCTCGGACTGGATCCGCCAGCGACAGACGCCGGCCGACGGGGCTTCTTGCTTAACAAACATGCGCACGCCGCCGTGGACAAACTTGACGCGCAGCTGCTGGTTTTGCTGGTGTTGGTTCTGTTTGCGGGCGTGGAGAGAGTCGGCCTCGCTCGAGTTGCACACGAGAATGTCCCGGACGAGCTGGCTCGTGTAGTAGATGCCCTTGGCCGGCTCGCCGTAGGCATTGCGCACCATGAAGCGGTCGGCCGGGAAGCGCGGCGAGAGCTTATAGAACGCCTGGACCTCGCGGACGACGGCGTGGTCGGTGGCGAGGTACTTGAAGGGCTCTTCGTAGGGTCCGCTGTAGCGGAGGCGGCCTGCAGGAGCGGCCGGGGCAGCCGTGGCAGCCGGAGCAGTGACATCTGTCTTCTCTTCATTCTCCTCCTTGACATTGGTCATCTCGACATCGTCTCCCTCCTGCTTGATCTTTTTGGTGACGCTGGCTGCCTCCTCCTCGGCGGGTCTCTTAGTGCTCGCCTTGAGGTCCTCCGCCTCCGTCGTCTCCTCCGTCTTTTCGTCCTCCGTCTTGACAGCGGCCTCGACTTCGGCCTCGGCCTTGGGTGCGGCCACCCCGAAACCGGTGACCGGCTTCGCCTTGAACTCGGCCTTCTTTTCCAGCGCGACAATAAAGAAGCCGCCCGTGTCCTGGAGGTGCGGGTACACGCGCATGCAGCGCTCGAGCGGCAGCTGGTCCGAGGCCTCGTTGGCAAACATGCTCGGCACGACGCGGCTCGGCACGACGCCGGCCGTGCCCTTCTTCTCGCCCCCCTCCTCCTCCGCCTTCTCGCTCTCCTGCTGCACCGACGCCTGCACCTCGGCCCAGCTGTGCCACTGGCGGCCGTTCTTGTCCATAATGTGCCACTTCTTGAGGCCGGGGTAGCGCTGCAGCAGGGGCAGCTGGTCGCTGCTGTCGAGGATGGCGACGCGGCTGGGCCCGCCGCAGAGGTCGATGGCGGCGGCGACGACGGCCTCGTTCTCGACCGGGTTGAGGCTGCAGGTGGAGTAGACGACGCGGCCGCCCGGCCGCAGCATCTGCAGGGCGCGCACGAGGATGCGCACCTGGACGAGGTGCAGGCCAAGCCCGCTGGCGGGGGTCCAGTCCTTCCACATGGTGACGTTCTTGCGCAGGGTGCCGTCGCCCGAGCAGGGGACGTCGGCCAGGATGCGGTCAAACTTGAGGTAGCGGACCGGCGGCGACTTTGACTGGGATTCACCGTCGCCCGCCGGCAACGGGGGCAGACGCAGAGACGGGTAGACGGTGGCGTCGTGGTTGGTGACGATAATGTTGGGCGACGACAGCCGCTTCAGCTGGTGGATCAGCAGCTGGCTGCGCTTGTAGTCGGAGTCGTTGGCGATGAGGACGCCGGTGGCGCGGCCGTCGTCGCTGGGGTCGGCCGACAGCTGGGCTGCCGGGTCGTCGTCGTCGTCGTTGTTGTTGTTTTTGTCCTCTCCTTTTTGTCCGTTCGAGGCCTCCCCATCGCCCCCCTCTAGGGACCGCAGGACCTTGCGCACGCGGGCCTCCTCGCCCTGGTGGATCATCTCCAGCAGCTGGGCGGCCTTGCTGCCGGGGGCGGCGCAGAGGTCGAGGACGGCCATGCCGGGCCGGACGTCGAGCAGGAGGGGCGGGATCATGCTGACAACCTCTTGGCGGCTGATGTTGCCGACGCTCGTCTCGGAGACGAGAAACTTTTTAAAGGCGGCAAAGGGCGGAAACTTGCGGATGACCGTCTTGGGCGTCGTCATCCACCAGGCGAGGTTGTCGGGGTACCAGGGCACGGGCTGGGGGGGCGACACGGGCAGGCCGTCGTAGTGGGAGATCTGGGCGAGCTCGGGGATGTAGCGGGTCTGCAGCAGCTTCTGGACGGCCAGGGCGTGGCCCTTGGACCCGCAGAAGCGGAAGCTGTGCGGCAGCTCGCGCTGAAAGGCCGCCCAGAAGGCGTCCTGCTGCTCGCTGTCGAGGCCCAGCAGGCCGTTATAGTAGCTCTGCAGCTTCTCGTTCTTCTTGACGATCTCGGGATACGTGTTGTAGCCGTCGCCTGAGCCGGGTTGACGAGGATTGTCCCGACGACGGCCGCCGCCGCCACCGCCGCGGTTTCTCTTTGCCCGTCAGTCTTTTGTCTATTCTCTTTTTCTCTCGCCCTCTTACTCACTCTGTTGTAACCGCCTCGCCCCATGCTGATGTTGGCAGGAAAGCCGAGACGAAATCTCTGTAGACAAGCGTGTTCAAAGGGCCGGGCCAGTGGCTTCATACAACCCCGACGTCGTCCAGCACAACAAGTGAATGGTCAATGGAGAGTGGTTCGGTGGTTGCTTAAAAAAGACGAGGCGAACCAAAAAAATTGATAGTGGATGCCCCATTCATTGTCTTATCCTTATCTTATCGCTTAATCGAACAGTACTAGCAACATCTACTACATAGTATGTACATGGATGACAAAGTCTACTATAATACAACTAATCCAGCAGCCCTACCGTCCAATGCACAATGTGGTCGACGCCCTGGCCTTTGATGGCGCTGATGGGGATAGCAGCCAGATTGGCCGTCCAGGCGCCCTGTATTCCGCTCGGATGCAGCTCCTCGCCGCGGCTGATGCGTTGCAGGTACGCCTGCAGGCGCTCAAAGTTGGCCTGGGCTGCCGGGAGGTCGCCCTTGGAGCCGACGACAAACCACGGCTTGCCAGCAATGGCGAGCTCGGTCGAGACAGGGGCAGAGCCGGAAAAGGAGCCGAGAGAAGGAGCGTCGAGACGGCCGAGAGCGTCAAAGACGTCCAACGTGCCACGGGACAGGTCGTCCCACTCGATCCTGGCATCCCGGGCGCGCTGCTGCTCCTCCTCGTCCCGCATGCGGGCGTAGAGGCCCACCTCTCTCCACAGGGCCTGCAGGGCCGCCACGGCATCGCCGGCGCCGAGGTCGACGACGAACGCGAGGACGCCGGCCCGCTCGACGTGGCGCAGAAACTCGATGCCGAGGCCCTTGTCGAGGTGAGCACCCTCAATGAGGCCGGGGATGTCGGCCATTGTGAAGCGCGTGCGTGTCTGGCTGCCGTCCTCCTCTGCCGAGGCGCCGCCGTCTCTCCTCAGCGATACGAGCGGCCGGCCGCGGTTGTTGTCGAGCACGACGGTGCCAATGTTGGGCTGCAGCGTGGTAAACGCCCACGAGCCGACGCGGGCGCGGCTGTTGCTGACGGCACGCAGCAGCGTGCTCTTGCCGGCGTTGGGCAGGCCGACGAGGCCGACGTCGGCGAGCAGACGCAGCTCGAGCTGCAGCGTCAGGGAGACGGCGCCGGCGCCCTTGGTGGCGACGACGGGCCGGGCCATTTTGCGAGAGGCAAAGTGGGGGTTGCCGAGGCCGCCGATGCCGCCGGCAGCGAGCAGGATGGGCTGAGCCGTCGGCCGGGCGAGGTCGAGGTAGAGCGGCGCGGGGGGCTGGACAATGAGGCGGTCACGCTTGGGCAGCCGGGGAAAGACGACGTTGCGGACTTCCGACGCCGACAGGCCGGGATACACCATCCACTTGCGCCGCAGCCACGCGCTCTCTTCCGCCTCGGCGGCTGCCGCTGCCGCTTCTTCTTCTTCTTCTCCTTGTGTCCCGATTTCTGTCTCTGCCCCGGCCTCGCTCGCGGCTTGCGCCCGTCTGGCCATCTCCCGCCTCCGTTTGCTCTCGAGATACCGCGCCCGGTCGAGGACCTCCTCGTCCGCCACCGGGTCGATGCGGCTCAGCTCGGTCACGACGGTTCCCACCGGCACTTGGATGACCATGTCGTCACCGCGCTGGCCGTTGCGTCCGCGGCCCTGGCCGTGCTTGCCGCGGCCTGCTCGCATCACGCGCCGACGGGCAATCTTGTGCAGCGACGTCTCGCCCGGCACGGCCTGGATGTACACGTTCCCACCGTGTCCGCCGTCGCCGCCGTTGGGGGGTCCATCAGGCAGGAAGAGCTCGCGCAGAAAGGAAATGCAGCCGTGGCCGCCGGGGCCGGCATGGACGGTCAGGGTGGCCTTGTCTGCAAAGCTGGCGACGGCATAGTCGTCGGGCGTTGGATTGAGTCGGGAGGTTGGGTAGTCGGGCGTGAGGAGGGTAGAGGTGGAAGACGGAGAAGACGAAGACGAAGACGTGTCGGTGGTCATGTGACGTCTTGGTTCTGCTAGGCGGGAGGCCGCGGTGGCCGCGAGTGACCTGCAGCGGCTAGCCGAGCCGAGGAAGGCATAGGGATGTAGGAAGGGCAGGAGAATGGGTGTGGTGGTCCATCGAGCCGCCATGTCGTCGTTGACGTCTTGGTTGCCTTTTTTTCTTGTTCGTTTTCTCGTCTTTTCCAGATATTGCTCTATCGGGGCAGTAAGATCCATGGTCCTTGCAGGAAGCGGGGTCGGCGGCTCAATAGCTCCGCAGCAAAACGCGGTGAGGGAAATACTGGTAGAATGCTGAGTAATCAGTCAGTGTATCAAGAGAAAGACGGGAGACGAAAAGACGAAAAGACGAGAAGGGGAGGCAAGAGAGGAAGGAGAACGAGGCAGAGAGTACTTAACACAAAACACAGGTCAGACTAGATTCAGGTTACACAGAGGCCAAGAGGAGGGCACGAGAACAGAGGCGAGAGAGCGCGCACGAAGAACTCGAAGCACCAGAGCAGAAGCACCAGAGCAGCGGAAGCACTTGATGCTAGCTGCAGATGACCTCCGTCTGACCTCGCACAGGTCACTCAGAGCGTGATAGCTACCTAGTCCGTATCGTTACCCGACCCGCCACCTGCAGGAAGGAACCACCAACAAATCACTGCTCCTTCCTTCTCTTGTCTTCTCTTGTCCGAGCCCTAACGAACCCACTGGAATCTGTCCATCCATCGTCGTCTGTCGTCCCCTCTATTGCCTCTCTGCTTCTACTGCTTCTGCTACTTCTACTACCTCCATTATCTCTTCTCTCCATTCCCCTCCTTCGCCCTCTGTCGGTCCACTCACATCAGCTCTCTTCCAGTCTCCCGTCCAGTTTCCGGATTCCGTTTCCATTTTCGTTCTATTTTTCTTGTTTCTTCCATTTCAATTTATTTCAATTTATTTATTTTTTATTTTTTTCCCCCTTTTTTTACTATTTGCCCTTTTTTTTTGCCTTTTCGCCTTTTCTTTATTTACTTTCTCGATACCATAGCATCGCGTTGGACTTGGCGATCCGTTATCTCTCGTCTTGTCGACCTCGTCTCGACAGCATCGCCAGATTTGTCTGGCCATCCAACTCGTCCTTGATTCCTGTAGGTTTTTGTTTCTTGTTCGTTTTCTTTTTTGTCTTTTTCTTCTCTCCTTTTCTTTCCTCTCCTTTTTCTGCCCTGTCTTTTCTCATCTATCCATCCACCCCCTCTGCCTCTCCTGCGAGACAGCTGTCGCCTCGGCCTGATGATGCAGGTTGGGTCCGTCTGCGTGTCTCTCTGCTGCATTCTGCCGGCTTCTGGCGGCCTGCTTCTGCTGCTTTCTGTCCTCTGCGTCTCTGCTGACACCGGCCATTGGGCGGGTGTTTCCATCTGCCCTTCTGGCGCTCTCGTCATCTCCACGCCCACTGCTGCAGTTGAGCCACGACAGCATACATGACAATGGCGCTAGTTCTCCCAGCTAGCCCTCGGCCAATCACATGAGTCGCCCGTCTGCCTCTCAACCTCATCGCGTGTCTCTCTACCCCTCTGTCCATCTTTTGTCCGTCTGTCTGTCCGTCTGTCTGCCCGTCTGTCTGTCCGTCGCTCCCAGTCGCTCAGTCTCCAGTCTCTCGCTCTTCCACCCCCCCTCCTTCTCCTGCACACGCCTCTAGTGCCTCGACCTGCCCAAGCATATCCAAGCACGGCTCTCTTGTTTATTCCACTCTCTGCCGACTCTCTTGCCAGTCAGGACGAGTCCCCGTACACCCACAGCTCACAAGTGTCCTTGCCTCTCCTGATAGTCTTGCCTCTGCCTCCTCTTGCCCATCTTGCCTCTGTTCTCCCCCCCTCTGCCCTCTGTCCTCCCCCCTCTGTCCTCTGTTCCTCTGCCCTCTGACCCTCTGTCCTCTGTCCCCCCTCTGTCCTCCCTCGACACTGTCCCTCCCGCTTCTGCCTCTGCGCCTTGCTTCTCCTCCGGTTCTTGTTAGCCCAGTTCTCCACGCCCGCTTTAGCCTCCAACGTGGGGGGGGGAGGGAACAGGGAATAGAGCAAAGGGAATAGAAAGGCAAGAGAGGGAAAGGCAAGAGAAGGAAAGAGAGGGGAACGTTTCTTTTTTTTTCCCTCGAACAAAAGGTTAGTTGCTTCTCCATGTTTCCTCCACTGCCTGGACGAGATTTCGTTATCAGTGCCTCTTACATGTCCTGCCAGTGCAGACGTTCCCACTCCATCCTCCTCTCATCTTCCCGTGCCAGATGTCTCTCTGCTTCTGGTGATTCTACCTGCTTCTTATGACCTCCACTGGCGTCTCTCTGGCTGGACTTGCTGTAGGCTGAGAGAAGAGAGAAGAAAGGGAAAGAGGGAAAACACGAACAGGAAACCAGAAACCAGAAAAGTCGGCCCCTCTCTGGCTTGACCTCTTCTCTCGACCTCTCTTGATTTGTATCTCCTCTTTGACCTCTCTGCTCATCACGCAGTGCGTGGCCGTTCTTCTCCAGACCTCGTTTTCTGCATTTCCCTAGACTTTGCTCTTCCTTTCTACCCTCTCTCATCGTATTCTGCTTGGCTCCAAACTAAAACATGTATACCAAGGAGAGTCCGGACCGCAAATATCGCAAGCTCGTCAGAATGGACCCAAACTGTGCCATATGCCAATCGCCGGCCTCTCGTGGCTGTGACTGTGAGGCTCGCAGTCTCGAAGTGGCCGTGCAGCAAGCCGAGACGGCCATGATGGCCTCCATCTATGACGACATTCGGTAAGCTCTCTCTCTCTCTTCTCTTTTCTCCTTTCTCTCTCCTTCCCTGCTGACCCTTAGATCATGGGTCCGTTCACACGCACGAGACTTTATATTAGACTACTTTGAGGTGCTCAAGACCCACCGCCTACAAACCCACGAGCTGCGCATGGAACGCATCACGACACAGGCCTACCAGTACTACAATCTGGCGCCACATCCCAACGACGTCTCCGCCGCCCAGGCCGAGCTGAAGCGCGGCATCGACGAAGACTGGCAGCTCTCCGTCCAGCGCTACCCCGAGGTGCTCGAGTACTTTTACGGCCTCGTCGATCTCGTCCTGCCCAACGACAACGAACCCAGCGTCCGCGACCCTCCCCTCCGCGCCCTCATCGGCTCCCGGAAAGCCACCCGTCGCGCTAGCTACGTCCCCGGCCCCAACAATGCGCCTCCACCCGCCGTCGCCCCCTCCACCGCGCCTGCTCCTTCCAACGGCGGCGCCGGCCGCGGCCACGGATACCCTCCCTATGCACGAGAACCACAGGCCCTACCCCGAGGCCGAACACCACCGCCGCCTTCCATACCGGCCGAACACCGGAGGACGCCAGTAGCAAGAGACCGCCGCTCGACCTTTCACCCGCCGCCACCTGCCTCCACCTACTACCATGCCTACCCGTAACCTACCCGTAACCTCCCCGTGACGGGCCTGGCACTCTAATTTTGTCATGTTTGGATTTCTTTTGTGTATTAGTTCACAGGTCTCCTTTTTTTTCACATATTTTTTTCTGCTTCTCTTTCTCTTTCTCCTCTCCTTTACGACGACTCTTTCCATTTGGCTCGACTGATTATGCATTTCAAAAGCGAAGAGGCTGCTGTATTCTCATGATGATGACTGTTTTTTGCATACGTTTTTCCTTCGGCCCGACACACTTTCTTGCATACCGACGGGAGAAGGAGAACAATGACGATTTTCAAAATACAAAGTGGTAACCGCAAAATTCCGGGATACAGTGTGGGCTTCTTTGTTTTTTTCTTCTTTTTTCTATCTTTTTTCTATCTTTTTTCTTCTTTTTTTTTTTCCTTTATGGAATTTCTTTTTGATGATTGTCAAGTTTTCAGAAAAAAAAAAAGACTGGCAGGTTGGTTCTTTACGTTTTTCATGTTTTTTTTTTGCCCCCTTTCTACTACGTTTATGTTGTTTTTGAAGTGAAGAGAACTCGGGCGTCCGTGTGTATTTCTCTAGTATCTAATGCCAGCCAAGAGCCTATATAGCTATATATATTCTATACAATGATTTGTGCCAAACACAGGTGCATGTATGCTCGTACTTGTAGCGTTCCCAGACAAGATGTGCCAGAACAATGTGCACATTCGGGAACCGATGCGCCCAATGTGATGGCATTGGTCGTGCATGCATGGGGGAAACGCACGTTATCAGCTGATGCCCAACCGGTAAGGCATCGAGGGCATAGTGGCAAGACTGTTCTTTTTTGGGTTGTAGGATGTCACCCGAATCATCACATGTCCTTTTTTTTTCTTTTTTTTTTCTTTTTTTCATTCTTTCATTCTCTCTCTCTCTGGGCCACTGGACAAGTCTATCTAGAAAAAGATGGCAGAGAGAGGAAATATATAAAAAAAAAACAGGTCGAATTGCCAAAAAAGAAAAGCAAGGAAAAAACGCCGATAAACAATAAAGAAAAACACAAAGAATACAGGGCAAAGCCGACCAAGATATCCCCCCCTCCCTATTTTTTTCCTATTTTCAGTGGGCTTCTATGGCCACTATGGCCACCCTCTGTCGCCTCTCACTCCCCTCCCCCCCTCAGACACACAGCCGGTAGCTCGCATACCGGCCGGCCGTCTCGCTCGTGCGGATAATCTTAACGACCTGGCCGCGCTTGAGGCCGAGGTAGCGGGCGACGGGGTCCTTCTGCTGGATGCGCGGCAGCTGGGTCTCCTTGAGGCGGTAGCGGGCGAGCAGGGCGGCCTTCTCTTCGCGGCTGAGCAGGACGTGGATGGGCACGAGCTCGTGGTGGGTGATGTTGACGAGCAGGTCGTCCTGCATGAAGCACTCGATCTGGGTGTACTGCATGGTGGCGTTGATGACCTTGCGGGCCTGGGCGCTGAGGGCGCCCTGGGTGACCATGATGCCGGCACGGAAGCCGTGCTCGTCGGTGTGCTGCAGGAACCGCTTAATCTCCTTGACGCCGATCTGCGCCTCGGTCATGAACTCGACCCAGATGGTGCCGCACTCGGTGGGCGGGTCGGGGCGGGCGGCCGTCGGCGGCGGCGTGAACTTTTTGATCATGGCCTCGGACGGCCGCGCCGAGAACTGCATCTTGCCGCGACTGGCATGTTAGCTTCTGTTTCTGTCTTTTTTCTGTTACTGTCCCTCTCTCTCTTTCCCTCGTTCACATACTCAGCCGTGCCGTCGGGAAGCGTAAACTGGTTGGCAAACTCGTCAAAGCTAATCTTGATCTCATTCTCGGACAGCTCGTAGCCCTGGAGAGTCAGCAGCCAACAGAGAAAAGGAAAGAAAAAAAGAGAGAAAAAATAAGAGAGAAAAAAAACTCACGCGGTCCTGACACATCTCATGCACTGTCCGCCATGCTCGCCACAGCTTCCGCAGCTCGCGATGCTTTGTCGGGTCTTCCTGCGCGTCTAGAAACGACATTTTGGGTTGCCTTTCAGTTCTTCTCGTCGCTCTTCTCGTCCTTCTCGTCGCTCTCTCGCTTCTGTCCTCTGCGACTTCTCTCGTCACCTGCGGCAGCGACCCGATACGCGTAGAGGCGCTGGTTTCGTTCCCGGGACAGGAAAGACAACAGGAATGGTCGTCGGCTCGGTTGGGAGGGAGGCCGTGTGGCGACAAGAGCAAAATAAAATAAAAAATAAATAAAAAAAAGATCAGCAAGAGGCTGTCGTCGGGGGATGAGAAAGGCTGAGGCGAGAAGAGCAAAAAAAAAATAAAGCCTCTGGCCTCGACTGTACGTCAAAAAAAAAGAAGAGGGACCCGCTAAAAAGTTGCAGCCAATCAGCACAGTGTATCCAACAGATTAGTAATCACTAACAGTCATCTTATAAAGTCACGTGTTTTCAAGGTGAGGTGTCTCTCTCGTCTCCCTTCTTCCCAACTGTCTGCAAAAAAACATGAGGTCATTCTGTCTGCTGATCAGAGTCATTCCGGGGGTGTTGGTGAGAGATTACTGAGAAATTGCAGTGACCGCCACCAACGAGGAAAAAAACTGAACAAAAACTCATAGAAATCGAGCTAAAGCAGACGACAGTGCCGTCCTCAAAGTAGAAGGAGCTTCAGGGGGGGGAACAGCGGAAAGCCCTAGTGGCCGCTTGTCAGTGCGAGGGCCCTGAGAGCCGCCACCGCTCAGCACCCTCCGCCCCCCAGCACACTCAGCAAGCAGCCAACTGGTACGCCGCCAACCAGAGGAAAATCCAATATTCAGCAGACTCCACTTTTATTTTTACCCTTAAGTGGTCTTTTTTTCTTGCCATTTGCATTTTCCAGAACACCTTTTCCTTTCCGTTTCTTCTTCCCCATTCCCGCTTCCTCCTCTCATCGCTCACGCAGACTTGGGTCCAATTCCCCTCGGCCTATCCATTCACCGTCTCTCTTCTCCTCATTGGCCCCTCGCACCCTCTCTCTCTCGCCCACTCACCCTCTCGCTTCTTACATCGTTCAGACATGGCAGACACCGCTGCTCCGGTTGCCGACAGTGCCCCTGCTGCTGCGGCGGCAACGGCGCGGCCTGTCAAGCCGGACGAGGCTGTCTTTCAGAAGCAGCTCGAAAAGGCCGAGAAGGAGCACAAGGACGTCATGGTCCAATTTGTACGTCTCCATGGCGGATGCCTCTCTTCTCTCTCTCTCTCTCTCTCTTTCTAACTGCTCTCAGAATGCCATCAAGGCCCAGATCGAGCTCGTGCTGCCCAACAAGGCCAAGGACGGCTCCGTGGCTGCACAGACGCCGGCCCAGAAGCGGCGGCAGGAGCTGCTCGACCAGCTGGGCGTCATCCGCAAGAAGCAGGCCGGCGGCAAGTCGGCGCGGACGTCCAAGCAGGAGCAGATCAAGCGGCTCGACGAGCAGCTGCGGAGCCGCATTGCCGAGCAGAAGGCGGCCCGCGGCAAGCTGTCCTTCAAGTCGGTCGACGACCTCGACCGGCACATCCAGCGGCTCGACGACGAGGTCAACGGCGGCATGATGCGCCTCGTCGACGAGAAAAAGGCCCTTGCCGAGATCACGAGCCTCAAGAAGACGCGCAAGAACTTTGCCCAGTTCGACGTCCAGGAGAAGCAGATTGCCGACCTGCGCGCCAGCATCAAGCAGATCAAGGACGGCCTCGACGACCCGGCCGCCCGCGCCCTCAGCGACGAGTACAACGCCCTGCAGGCCGAGCTCGACCAGATCAAGGCCGAGCAGGACGGCGTCTACAAGAACCTGTCCAAGCTGCGCGACGAGCGCAGCCGCCTGCACACGGAGCAGCGCGAAAAGTTTGACGCCATCCGCAAGCTCAAGGACGCCTACTACGGCCAGAAAAAGGCCTTTGCCGCCTACGAGCGCGAGGCCCGCCAAAAGGCCTGGGAGCGCAAGCAGGCCGAGCGCGACCGCATCGAGCGCGACCGCAAGAAGGAGCGCGCCCAGCGCATGCTGGCCGAGGCCGCCGACCCCGCCTACCTCGACGAGATCCGCCGCGGCCGCAGCCTGCTGCACTTTTTCGACCCCACGGCCCACGCCGCCGCCCCTGCCGCCTCCCCGGCTGCCACCAACGGCAGCGGCGCCGCCTCGAGCCTCAGCGCCCAGGCCACCCGCAAGGTCGACGACTCGGGCCTCAAGGGCACCCGCCTCGTGCGCAAGGAAGACCGCGACGAGATGTACCTGCCGGCCAAGAAGACGAGCGCCAAGAAGAGCCGCCACGCCAACGGCACCAACGGCACGGCCACCACTACCGCCAGCAGCAGCAAGGGCTTCAATGTCCCGCCCGCCGTCATCGAGGACTGCGCGGCCATGGGCATCGACCCGCCCATCAGCCAGGCCGACGTCGCCGCCGTCATGGACAAGGTCAAGGCCAAGATCGCCCACTGGGAGGCGGACCAGGCCGCCCAAACGCAGCGGGTAAGCACATTCCGGTCCCCTGCTCTTCTTCATTCTGTTCTCTGTTCTCTGTTCTCTCTGAAAATACTGAAATACTGACGTGTGCACAGAACGTGGAAAAGGCCAAGAAGGAGATTGAGAAGCTCGAAAAGGAAGAGGCGGCCCAGGCCAACGGCGACGCCGTGTCCGAGGTCACCGCCGACCTCAAGAAGAGCACTCTCCACAGCGACAAGACCGAGGAGACGGTCAAGGTGGCCCCGGCGATCAAGGCTTGATTCCTGTAGATGTCTCTTTTTGTCTCCTTTTGTCTCTTTCGCTTTTTCGCCTTTTCAGTGTTTTCACTCTTTTTCTTCGTCTCCTCTTCTCTTGTTTTGTAATTGATATATAGTTCTTCTATTTCCCTTACTTTCTGGGTTCCTCTCGCCGTCGTCTGTTCTTTTTTTTTGCCCTCTAATGGTGACTGGCACAATTCTCCCATTTACGTTGATTTCTGGCTTCCTTTTCTCTTTTTTTTCTTCCTCTGTATCGCTTGTAAGGTGTTGGCCACTCGTTGAAAAAGAAAAAGGGAGAAAAAAAAAGTCTGCTGGTTTGATGTACACTCTTCTCTAGATTGAGCTGGCGTTTTCTACTTTTTTTTCCTTTCATATAGTCTTGAATGCATCTTTCTCAATCATTCGTATCGTGACTACGGCGTACAGAGACGGAGAAGTAAAGGAAAAAAGCGCTGGGCTCGGGTATAATTGTGCTACTTAAACAGGATAAAAAAGACAAAACAAGAAATTAGAAACCCCCAAAAAAGACGTGACACTTTCCAAGACGGGAACAAAAATACAACAAACAACGCCCCGTTTCCCCCTAATCTTGCACAGATTCCCAACTATTCATACCCAATAATATAATACCCATGAACCCCTTTTTCGTGTGCGCCAGGCCACTTGCCCCCCGTGTTCATCAACGTGAAACCCGTCGTCAGATGTGCATGAGAAAGAATCATGGTGTTTCTGTGCGGGGCTATACATAGTAGACGGTGTTGTCCTGCTGCCCGACAAATCTCTAGAAATTCAGATGGCTTCTGAATCGGTATGTCGTCATCATTCCCAGATTAGGAAGCAAATAAAAAAAGGGGCACCAAAGAATGAAGCGCCGGAAAATAGAAACAAGATCCAAAAAGTAAAGTGGCAAATATGCAAAATGTTTATACATCTCATGGCTTTGTCAGCCAAGATCGGAATAGATATAGATTAATGGCGTCTCAGGGGTGGCGATAAGAGACCGCCAGCGTCCATCAAGACAATGTCGTCTAGATTTTGTGAGCGATAAATGGGCGCGGAGGAAGAGGCTGCCGAAATGGAAGACCGTGAGGGCGACGGCGGCGATTCCATAAAGGTGGGCGACGCCAGGGGAGACTCGAGCGGCGACTCCTGGAGCACCGGATAGAGGTCAGGCACCGTGGTGGCAGCTTTGCCAGCAGCCTTTGCGCGCTGGCTCTCCGGACTGCCCGAACTACCCAGACTGCCCAGACTGCCAGAACTGTCTGGGCTCTGCAGCCCGCTCAGGTCGTGCAACACTGTAGACGATCCACGACGGAAGCCGTGGCTACCTGCCGTGTAGGCGGGCGACGGCGGCACGCCGTGGGGTGTCACCGATGTCGTGTAGCTTCTGACAGTGTTTGCACTGCTTGTATTGTGTGTATTGTGTGCACTGTCTGCCAGGTTTGCCGGGTGTGCACTGTTCGCACTGTTTGCACTGTCTTCGCTCTCACTGCTGAGGAGACCACCGACGTCGTAAAAAGAGACCTTGCGTGGCGGAAAGATGTGCGTCGTTCGGGGCGAGGCGTTGGGCGGGTCCCTGAGCAGGACGTCAGACTCGCTCTGGCCGCTCCAGGTGCTCTGGGTGCGGGAGCTGGCACTGGCGCTCTGCTGGGCATCGGGGAACTGCCAGTTGCTCATGTCTGCGAGGTGCGCGTCGTGCTCATGGCGGTCATGGCGATCATGGCGGTCATGACGGTAGCCTAGGCCGAGGCCATCGCCCGCATTGGCAGTTGCCGTCTGGCCGTCACTGTCGCTGACCCTCACGAGAGGATGAGGGTTGGGCCGACCCGTCAGGACGTTGCCAAAGATGACGTCATCTCTGGTAGCGAGGTCGGGAGAGTTCTGCAGGTCCCGGTGGACACCGAGGCCGAGGCCACGAACGAGATCCTCGTCGCTGCCCCAGTGGCGGTTCATGGTGGGACGGCGGGACCGGGCAATGCTGCTGCGATCCATGGAGTCGACCACCGAGCCATTGCGGAACTTGTTCTTCTTGTGTCCGCGGTCGCGGACAAAGGAGCCGAGGACAATGGCGTTGGCGGCGGCCGTGGCAAAGAGCAGCTCGACAGAGGCGAGCAGAGACCGGAGCTGCTGGCTGCCGTGGGCTCGGATGACATGCGTGACACGGTACACGGTGACACCGACGACGCCCAGGCTGAGGGAGAAGAGCAGGATGAACTGGATCCGACGTTTCAGGGCCTGGTGGCTGAACATGATGACGGGGATGGGAAAGAAGACGAGCAGCAGGTCGGTCAGAATGTTGCAGGCGGACATGGTGACGAGCTGGGCGTAGCCTTGGCGGCACTGCCCGCCGGGATCTGGCAGGACCTGGCGGTAGTGAGAAAAGGGGCGGCACTCGGCCAGATCGCTTATGACAATGGCCACAAAGGTGGCAGCCAGGCAGTAGCGGATGGCAGAGTAGGCCACGCGGGAGAAGCGTTCCAGCAAGGCATCGTTAATGCGCTTGAAGAATTCGAGAATGGTGAGTTTGAGGATCCACAGTCTAGAGAGTCAGTCTTCCAAGAAGAGGAAAAGGGGAACAAGGGCGGAGAGAAAAGAGAGAGAGAGAGCGTACGTGGCGGCGTGAAAGATGCGGCTGGCGAGAACGAGGCCGCTGGCGACAGACCGCCGGTGCAGCTCCGACTCGGAGAGGGTGACGGCCGAAAAGTCGGCATTGTTGGTGCCAAACTTGAGGATGACGTGGACACAGCCCATGCGGAAGAAGAGCGGGAGCATGGCGAGGGCGACGACGCGGTCCTCGGCAAAGAGGCGCTCTGAGCGAATGAAGCGGCCGGCGAGGCGGAGGAGGATAATGGTGCTGCAAAAGAAGGTGATCCACCAGCAGACGAGCAGGGTGGGCTTGTCCTCGGCAAACGAGTGTAGAGGAGGCGGGCTAGAGTAGAGACCCATGGCTGTAGAGAAAGGGTGTCGAGCGATTGTTTCTGAGAGTCTGGAGAGTCTCGAGAGCCTGGATTCTCGTCTAGAGAAAAGGGCCTCTTGTCGGCCAGGAACAGGGCTGGCGAGCCGAGTTCCTGAGCAAGAGAGGCACGCCCGTCCCGTCCGCCTCCAGAGGGAGGGGCGAGGCGGGGTGGGAGCCGTCGAGGACGCCCGGCCCCGATCAGAGAGGATGCCTAGAGGAGGCGAGTGGTGGGTGATTTTGGCGTGGATGGAGAGAAGCTGTTGTTGTATTCATGCCTTGCTGGTAAAGTAGAAGAGAGGGCAGGTAAGCGTCGTGTGTAGAGATGAACAGATGGTAGGGCAAAAAAAAGAAAAAGAAAAAAGAAAAGAGAAGAAACGAAATGTGGGCGTGTCTGTGCGACTGAAGTCGTCGTCGGTGACTTTTGTAGTCCTTTTTGGCTTTTTTTTTTTTGCGGTCTTTATTCGCAGTGGATAAGCTGTGATTTGTTTCTTTTTTTTTCTTTTTTTTCTTTTCTTTTTCTTCTCTTTTTCTTATTTGCTTATTTGCTTTTTTGCTTTCTTTTTCGTCTTTAACTTCCTATTTCCCGTCTCCACATCGGATAGAACTCGGCAGCTGCAGCAAGTCAGAAGAGGTGAGGGAAAAAGAGGAGGAAGATGCCAGATGCCAAAGCAGAAAATCAAATCTGGTGGCTGACTGATAGTGAGTACAAGTACTCGTGCAGCTTCCATGAGCACACACGCCCAGCGGTGGTGGTGTGGGCAGGATTGGCAAAGGATCTGAGGAGGCGAGGATCGTCGCCCGCTGGTGGGTACAGAACACAGCAGGGAGGGGTGAGTGAATCACTTACATTGTGCGGCGTACGGAGTAGAGAACAGCAACAGGGTCTGTGAGTACGGCCAAGAAGTACTTGGCTATCCTGGGCGGAGGAGGACTCGGTCCATGCAAGGTGGAGAGGATAAGACGGGGGAAAGGAAAGAGAGAGGGGAGGAGAGAGAGGAGAGGAGAGAGATAGGAAAAGGGAAAAGAGAAAAGACGAGAGAAGAGATGAGGAAAAAGAATGAGGAACAGAGAGAAAAAAAAAAGAGGAAAAAGGGAGACGGCAAAAAAAAGACAAAAGTAGGACCGAGGACGAGATAGCGGCGACCAACAAATCAGAAGCGAGACAACTCGAAAGGGAAAGAGCAGTGGCCAGAGACGCCAGAGCCAAGGCAGGAGCGAGGCAGACCACAAAAACTATAATTCGCGCGATACATTCAGAGTAGTACGTATTGCATGGTACAAGTATGTATGTACATGGTACCGAGTAGCGCAGGAGCCAACGAGACTACTGGGACGATTCGACCCAAAATAGCAAGGCACGGCAGGTACGGTGCTGCGGAACCACGAGTACGAAGGCAGTCATAGTACATATACGTACATAGTATACATAGTACAGAGGAAGGAGCGATGAAGTGCGGCACACGGCAGAACTGCGGCGCAAGGGCTGCAGGAAATACGTATAGTATACGCAGAGGGCGAGAAAGCCCGAGAAGAGGCAGAAAGCCCGAGAGAGTAAACGTGGGTGAGAAGCGAGTGTGAGAGTGTGAGAGCGTGAGAATGTGAGAGACAGCCAAGAGGCGAACAGATGGGGGTACAAGTAGAAGAACTGTAGTGACAAGTCACGAGTCACATCCTCCAAAAAAAGAGACTAGAGATTACAGATTACAGATCAAGGAAAAAAAAAGGGAGAATAAGTCACAGGCTGATGCAAGGAGAGACGGAGAAAGGGCAGTCGAGTGAGGTACGTTTCAAGGGGATGTTGGAAAGTGTCCAAACCAGAGGAGACCAGAGGGAAACAAGAGGGAAACAAGAGGGAAACAAGAGAGAAACGAGGAGAGGGGAAAAAAGAAAGAGGAAATAAAAGGAAAGGTAAAAAATGGGAAATTTCTCTGATTCTGTCATTGGTGGAGGTGGTGGCTGGCTAGCGCTGCCTCGAGAAACAAAGGAGTTGAACAGCAACTCAGGTGCGGTGAGCAGCATTCTCCAGAGCTTGCGGCAGGACGGCGCCAAGAGAGGGGAAAACAATAGCGGACCAGCGCACTATTGGCTGCAGTACGCAGTATACTCATAGTTGCTCGCAGTTAGCGTACGAGAGAGTAGCTGGCCATGGAGCACATGCATGATAGGTCTTGTGCCGCCTGAAAAAGAGTACACATAATAGCCGTCAATGCTATTGTCCCCTGTACATAACATAGTACGAGTAATAAAATACATAGTAGAATAAAATAGGAAAGAGGACACGCGAGACCCAGCTCACCCAACAATGCTATTCAGCCTCGGTTGCTGTGCGAGTATATACTATGTATTATAATGTATTATAATATATGATAGAACAGGACAAGAGAGGCTGAGAAGCTGCAGAGCGAGGCGAAGCTGGCCGAGAAACTCGTATGATGGGGACATTCTCGCAGGAAGCCAAAAAGTCCAGAGGTACGAGTGCTCCAAAACCCAGGCTAAGGACACGCCCAGAGAAGCGTTACCTGTCACGCTATCGCAACACTACCAGCAAAAACTACCAGAATACTACCAGAAAAACCAGCAAAACCAATTTGATTCAGCAAGTACCGATTAGGATTTCCGGTCAGGTCGCATGCGAGGTCTCACTCGACTTCTTATCTCTCTCTTGGTCGGTTGGTCTCATTCACAGGCCCTCCCTTCCCACAGACTGAGTCAACCAAAGTACTCGTACCCGTAGATGGTCTGTCCTAGCTGACCCAGAGCCAGCTCTTGCTCTGCACTGCTCAGCGCCGCTACACTGTACACTGCAACCTCCGACGCCGGGTGCCTGCAGCAACTTTGTTTTTGCTTCATCCAAGCCAGCGGTACGTACGAGTATACTCGTACATACGGAATACTTGTACTCGTACTCGTACTCACGCTTGCTCGTACTGTACACACTGTAGGATTCATGATTTGTGATTAGTGATTCTTGAGCGGGAAACGACAAGCGGCTGAGCTGAGCCGTTTTGCGGAACGTGTTCGAGAGAGGGACCCGAGTACGAGAGTACAACGACAAAGTAACACACTCGCACAACGGACAGCCAGCGCATTTCTCGTACGAGCAAAGGTCTGCGTCACTCGTACTTGCCCAACAACATCTGCGGGGCGCCAATCACGGGCCAGTTCTGCTCGGACCAAAAAGCGCCCCCAACTCCCTGCATGGAGAAAGTACAAATCTGCTTTCCCTACGAGTACGGAGTAGTCGTATATAGCACATACGAGTACTTGTACTACGAGTATGTACTACATCAATCACATCCCTAGCAGAGATAAGCCCTGTTAGGCAGGTGCCCTTTTTATATCTTCCGTACTCGCAGGGAAGCCACGAAGGACTATCTCACTGCTCACCCCTACTCCCTACCCCGTAGCCGAGGCGTTTCGTTCACGTGCATCCTTTTCGTGTATCTCTCGTCCGCTCCTTTTTTTTCCTCTCCTCCCTCCTCCCCTACAGCCACATGGCCAGCCCTCAAGGACACAGATACCCACCTGGAAGCGACGCGAGCACACGGACATGCTCATGCAACTTTGCTCGTAATACCTGCTGCTACTCCGTACTCGTACAGAGGACTCATGGTGCTATGGATGTACGCGCGGGGAGATCCAGAAACCCCCACACGCTCGTGCGCCATTCAACATGTCACATTTCTGATACCCTCTCTTTCTTCAGTAGATAACGTCGCATCAGAGGTCCAGCCTCTTGTTTGCGTCATCTTTTGTGTGGTGCAGCATACAGCGTACAGCGTACGACTATAGTCAAACAGAGAGACCTGCCGGGAAGGGCAAGGTCTTTTTTTTTTCATCCTCTATAGTCTATAGATAGAGCCTGCATAGTTATAGACAAATTCTTGTATCTCGCGTATTTGTCCCGTTTTTGGAGATGGCGCAATCTCTGCATATCAGACTGTCCGTGAGCAGTGGGAGGGTGCACGGAACCCTGCATCTCCCTGCATTTCCTGTCTCTCCTGTCTTTCCTGCCTTTTCTGTATTTCCTGTATTTCTTGTATTTCCTGTATTTCCTAAATGTCCCTACAGTATTGCTTTCCTTCTACAGGCGTTCAACTGACACGGGGCTTATCGTCTAGCCTACACAGAGGCCATTCGATGCTCCGTGATGAGAAATCTGAAACGGCAAGAAAACGCTCTCAAACATGTCCTTTCTTCGTATCGCTCTACTCCGTACTCGTGACGCCCTTCACGGCCACACCTCTACCTTCTTCCACCCGCCCTCGTAGACGGCCTCTGTCTCCGCCTTCTCTCCCTCACCAGCATCGCCCACATACGTATACAGCCACCGCCGCGGGTCCTCGCCCCGTGACAGGTCCACGTGGTCCACCTCCTCCGCCACCACCACCACCACCCGGAAGTTGGCCCGCGCCTCGGCATTGTCCAGGTCGTCGTCTGCCACCGGCGCCCCCAGCGGGCCTCCCTGGCCCGTGCTCGGCCGCGGCCGTCCCGGCGGCGGGTTCCGGAAGCTGCCGCGCATCGCCGGACTGAGATTGCCAAAGTGCGCCGTCACCTCGCGAGACCAGCTCCAGGGTGGACTTGTTGTTGTTGTTGTTGACGTCCGACGCATCCGCTCTCCAATGGCTGCCTTTGCTGCGGCTGCCCCCCCTCCCCCTCGACTGTCGTCGTCCACGTCGGGCCCCAGCAGCCACGCCCGTCCACGGATGCGCCACTGCGTGCCTGCCTCGGGCACCCACCACGCCATCTCCACGGGCGCACCACCGCCCGAGCTGCTGCCGCTGCCGCTGCCGCTGCCGCTGCTGCTGTCGTCTCGGCCGCCCTGGACAATCTCCCACGCCTTGGCCATGCGCGCATCCGTCGTCAGCACGGGCAGATCGCTCTCGTAGACGGCCGGGTTCGCCGGCGCTGGGTTGCGCGGGTTCGCGGGCAGGCTCGCCCAGAGACCACGGAAGACGCACGTGCGCACGCGCGGGGCGGAGGAGGACGCCAAAATGGACGCTCCCGGTGCCAGTGTCTCTCCCGTGGCCGGATGCAGGGTGCTAAAGGCACACAGAGGCGTCGCCATCTGCGCCATGTGCTTCAGAAAGAGGGCCCGCCATGGAGCAGCGGTTGTCGTAGCTGTAGCTGTAGCAGTAGCAGTAGCTGTGGATGTTACTGTCGTCGCTGCGGCGACAGCGGCAGAACTGGTACCTGGCGTGCGAATAAGCATGGCTCGATCCAGTGGATAAGTTGTTGGTTCTTGGATGACGCCTCCATCTCTATACTCGTGCAGAGAGAGGGACGGTGATAACGGTGGATTACCTAATACGCTCCGTTCTCGGCAGAAATAGTCCTACTCTGTACTTCTCGTTACTCGCACTCGTCCTCACTCTGTCCACTTCTCGGGCAAGGATACTCGATACCCTGTTTCAGCCCCTTCTTTGTCGCTGTTCAGATGCTTGTCGCATTACGGAGTACGTGTCTATCCTTCTGCTCCATGTCCTTCTCCCGCCTCTCAGCCCAGGGTATCATATGACCTGCCCATGTTCTATACATCAATCATCCTTGCCACCCATCCAATCCTCCTTCCCCCATGGCACTATGCACCCTCGTAATATGCCAGAAAACGCCGCCGATCCAGCTTGTATCCCAACCGCTGCCTTTCTGACCCTACTCAGTATACGGTACAGTATATGCTATATATAGTATGCAAAACTACAAAAACTCGCTCAGAACCTTGACCCGCGTCTTTGCCACTTGGGTGCCCTGTTCGCCTTCCGCCATGATCCGCATAATTTCAATCATTTTTTCTGCCAAAGTGTCAGGATTGTAGTTGTACTTTTAGAAGCGGAAAACAAAACATGGAGACATACCAATATCGGCCCGGGCACGCGCAAACAACGGGTCCTTGGCCGTGGCTGTCGGTCCGTTGCTGCCGTCCTTGTATAGCGACTCCTTCAAGACACCGCCTATGCACAGGGCTTCTAAAAAGGCACGGTGGTTGAAGACCCACCAGACCGAAGCCTCTTCCCGGAAGAGCTTGAACAGCACAAAAAAGGCCTTGATGGCGTCGTGTGCTGCCTCGAGAGTGCCGCGCACATTGACAGGCACGTCGGTAGACTCGGACGCATGCACGAGCATCAAGTTGTGAAAGTAATTGCTGCTCAGAAAGAGCGTCTGTCTTACCACCCGCTTGTTTGTCCGCGCCAGCTGCGTCAGAGACTCTGGGTCCCAGCTGCGAAAGATGTCTGGGAAGCTGCGGTAGATGGCACGGAAATCCGCCACCAGCTTCGACTTGTGCCGTGTCGTCGTGCAGATGGGTATGTCGAGAGACCGCGGGCTGCTAATGACTTCTTGCACGAGGTTCGCCAGTGTCCACGATCCACGAATGTAGGCCGTGTCGGTCGTGCTGATGTCAAATGTCGAATTGGCGCTTGACTCCTCCTCTAGCTCCTCGACATTGACGTCGGTGTGTGTTGCCGTCGGTGGCAGAGACAGGAGGATGGTCAAAAAGGTGTCCTGCAACAGGACGGCTTGCCACAGCTTCCGGCGTTGCTGCTTCTCAAAGGAACTGGCTGCTGGTGCCACTGTCGAGAGAGTCAGCTCACGATTCCCTTCTCCATTCGAATATATAGAGAGGGTGGGGGGACCATACCAATGTTTGGGTCTCTATGCAGCCCCATGGCATAGGACTGGCGCATGAGAATGCCAGCAAAAGCCCAGCCGTCAGACGCGTGATTGTCGTTGATGAGGAAGTAGGTGACGAGCACCATGGCCTGGATGGACCGGATGGAAGCCGAGCTGAGGTACGAGCTGAGGCGCAAGGCTTGGTTGCTGGCCGAGGCATAAAACTCTGCCGTCTGCTTGCGCTCGCCGGCAGTGGTGGCGGTGGCAAATTGCGTACCAATGGCGATCATGGCGAAGAGGAGGCCGATAAAGGCAGGGTCGACGTGTGCCTTGTCCTCGTTCCGGAGGGCCCAGAACTGCTCGTAATCGTGATAAAAGTACTGCTTGCTGATCATCGGGTAGACCGGGTCGAAGCATTCAAAGTAGCACGCCAAGAGCATATCGCACTGGATCTTTTCCGGCAAGACTGAAATGACCTCGGGCAGGCCGCCCTCGCACGTCCAGTAGTTGGCAAAGGGGTGCTCGGATCCAATGCCAAAGACATTCGAGGCCGTCGGCGCCGAGTAGATGACGTTGGACAGCAGCCCGGTGGAGAGGGCAACAGAGCCGAGGGAGTCACTCTGGGCGTTGAGTATGCCGCGGTCTGCAATATTGGGAATGGAGAGCAGAGAAGAGCCGTGGCTCTTCTTGGAGAGCAGTGGACGGGTGACTCGTCGACCGCCGACCGCTACTGCATTTCTAGTAGTCTCTCTGCACGCAGGTCAATATTCGTCTATATGTTGTGTAGTAGAAAACAATATGTTTGCATGAAGACGTACTCTAGCAAATTGGCTACATGAGCGTATTTGCACTCTGTCTGGCGTTTTATGCAGGAGAGGCAATGTGGGCGGCCACGGTCACACTAGAGGCGTTGTGTGTCAGTTTTGTCCTCTCAGCAGACGGAGCAGACGGAGCAGACGAAAAAGGACCTACCTTTGTTTTCCTCTCGACACATTCCGAGCAAGATAGAGTCGGCTTGTTCCGTTTCTGCTTCTTCCTAGAAGGTTCGGTCGGGGACATGGCCGAGTTTCCGCCAGCACCACCCGACCCAGACACACCATCCTGCCCGTCATGTGGGTGCTCTGAGCCCTCTCCTTGTGCACCGCTCCCTCCTGGTGTGGTGCCACCGTCAAAGCCAAAGTGGACATTTTCAGCAACGGGCGTGGGTGGCACATAGCCGTTACTGCTGCTGACACTGCTGACACTCTGGGCGGTAGAGAGACTGCCGTTATTCGACTGGTTGATCTGGAGCATGCGGGCTCCGGGAATGTTCCTGCCCCTGCTATGAACGGAGACGCCTGGTCTGGACGACTCGGGGGTGTTGTAGTCGTCTTCGCCGTAGCCGGCTGTGCCGTAGTCATACTCCCCGTCGCTGTCAGCACCCGGGCCGTCCCTCATGGACGAATCCAGGTGCTCGGGAAGTCCTTGGTTCGCAAAAGCCATGCCGCTGTTGACGGGTCCCGCTTTGGGGTCAGCTTGTCCAGATGCGGCATAGATGCTTCCTGCAATGGAGAAGTCCTCGAGATACGGCGTTGAGCGTTTTATATCCATAGTCGCCTCGTCGTGGTGGGCGGTGAGGACGACATGGGATGGGGCGGCGGATATAACGAGGACGGGATGCGTGTGGGTGGATCGTACAAGAACAAGAAAAGACCCGACGTTGGGTAGGCAGAAGAATGTACGGCGTAGTAGTGACAAGGTGTCTCCTCTAATACCGCAATAGGTAACCTAGACGAGACGAGAAGAAGGGGGGGGGCAGACAAGAGAATCTCGTACCCCTCACACAGCAGACTGAAAGTGACGGCAATAAAGTTGTCGAATGTGGGGCGGAATGGAGAGGAGGTAGCACGGGTGAGTACAAGAACGCCGGCAGGATGGGACGTGGAGCAGATTTCTGCAGCGGAGAGAAAGAACGGGCGTGTAAGAAGAACGGTATGTTTCTCGATTGGGAAGTGTTGTATTTTTTTTGGCGGACAGGAAAAGCTTGTGTTGGGGGATTCTGTTGAACCCGTCGTAAAGCCTTCGGTAGTTGGGGAGGGGAGGGGGGGTGGGATGGCAAGGAAGGTCTGGATATAAACAGGGAATTTGCAGTAGCTCGAGATGTAGATGTCTCAATGACCAGGGATCGCAGGGAGGCCGCTGCTTCTGTTTGGGAAGGCTAATAAGACGGAGACGGCACCAATGTATACAAAAATGCAAAATTGGCGACAATCAATAGCATGAAATATTTCCACGAGCCAACACGAGGCTGCCTCGACGAGACAGGTTCTTGCGAGAGGAAAAGAGAAAGAGAGAGTGAGAGAGAAAGAGAGTGAGAGAGAGAAGAGGGAAGACGGAGGAAAGCATAAAAGGGAGAGGACAAGGAAGGGAGGAAAACCGCAAGTACCGCCAAGAAAAAAAAACAAGACTAGGAGAGCCAACAGATCAAAGCCTTGTTCCTTTGCTTGGCCGGAATGCGGCTCTGCCGTCTCAATGGCAGACGAGGCGACGAAGGAAGGACAAGAGGAGGAATGATAAAGATGGTAAGAGTCTAGAGCAAAAGGCAAAAAGCAAAACGTGGTCGTGGTGGTTGTGGCTGCGGTGGCGGCGATGGCGGAGGTGAGCCGTGGCGAGAGCGGACAATGAGCGCAATGGGGAAAAGGCCGTGTTCAGGCATCCAGCAGTGGCCCACTAGCAGCGCATCTGGCAGACGCAGAGTCGCAGAGAAGCAGCATGCAAATTCTCGGCCCGGATATGCGGCAAGGCAAACTGGCGGAGCACCGGCAATACCCAGTCAACGGTCTCGTTTTCTCTCTCCTTGGCCAGTAAAGAATGACGTACAGGGCGGAACGATGCCGATATGGACAGAGAAGGGGGGGAGGGGGGGACAATTTCTGACTGGTAGCTGTGGGTTGGGGTTGAGGTTGGGGTTGCTGTGCTGCGGTGCTGTAGTGCTGCTGTGCTGCTGTGCTGCTGACGGCAGAGAGCTCACGCTCACAGGGACTTGCCCGTCGTTATTCTGCCGCTGGGAATAAGAGGTCGGACGTACCACAAGGGGGTAGGATTAAAGAAAAAAAGGGAAAAGAAGGACCGGCAAAAAGATGGGCAGAAACAAAGGTACGAAAGACCAGAGAAAGCCAGGAAATAAGAGAAAAAAGAAGGGAATTGGAAATGGAAATAAAAATAGTAAAAAATAAAAATAATAATAATAAAAAGAAAAAGAAAGCGACAGCAGACTAGAGGCAAGCAGTTGTGATTCGGACTGGTGGAGCCCAAGAGGAAAGGGAGGGAGGGGGGCACACTTGCATTGGGTCAGTCCGTTTTAGAATGCAGAGAGGATCGCGAGACGTCTGTTTGGCCCGGGGGGGGAGAGCAAGATGAGAGGACCGAGGAGGGGGCGTTGGGAATCGAGAGGGAAGAGCTTAAAAAGAGGTGAAAAAAAAAGAAATAAAATAATAACAAAAAAAAGAAGACAAGAGCAGGAAAATAGGAAAAAGGGAAAAAGAAAAGGGAACCCGAATAAAGAAAGACAATGGAAATGCGTTGGTCAGGAAGGCGCGAAGGGCTGAAGACAGAAGGAGCAGCTTGGGCGAGCCGACTTCCTTCGTAATTGGTCCAATGCCCAATCGAGCAGGCACGGTAGTCTGCAGACAGAAAAGCCTGCGGAAGGACTGGCAACGGAAGTGGGGGGGCGAGGTGCGAGGGAGGGGCGCCGTCGGAGCGCGGTGCTACGATGTACGAAAAAAAAAAAACTAAAGGGAACGGTGAAAAGTGGACGGCACTTGCTCACGTTAGCACTTGCCCGTGCATCTATCCTGCAGGTGACGCAGGTGACGCGGGTGACGCAGGTGCTCTGTGGTGCTCTGTGGTGCTCTGTGGTGCTCTGGTCGCTCCTGCCTCGTATTGACCTACTCCCACGCTCCCGTACTTTGGACTCGGTGGGGGTCTGTTTTACCCGTTGTTCTACCGTTCTTTCCTCTACGCAGATACCGTTCTCTACCGTTCATTGCCGCTCCCTCCTGGCTCTTGCCCTCCGACACGGACGGGCCATCCACTCCATCGCCAACTGCGTCTGAGCTCCGGAAAATAGTCACAATGCTACCTACCCTTGGGAGGTAAGGAGGCATTGGTCGCCTAGCACGCATAAAGGTCTTGGCTGCTGCGGCACTTGACCTGGCTGGAAATACGACCTGGCTGGTCTCTTCTCTGCTCGTACATTCTCCCACTTATAGTATGACTGGCCTCGGCATGTTGCTAAAAAAAACTACCCAAAAAAACGAAAGCGGGAAAAGAGTCTGAAAAGAGCCCAGCGGCGAGCTCGTATCTTAGCGCCCAGATATCGCTCTCCCTTCACATTCCTCCTTCTTCACGGGAGCGTAGTGGGCTCCGAATGCGAAGGATCTGCCAGATAGCTTAGAGGCACCGTGTAGGCCAATGGATCTTGTCTGAGCAGGTATGGGCACCCGGAAAATCAGATCACGTGACCGGTACTCGGCAGGATAGGTCTCCGTTTGGCCAGCATATTGGACGAGGTGCGCCGATGCCAGCATACACATACAAGTAGAAAAACTCCATCCTGCTAGCCGCCAAAGCAACGTCTCCACACTTTCGGGGAAATCGGCTTCTCCCTCGCTCTCGCTATAAGCTTTGCGTAAACGGAAGAAGTAGATATGTGAGTACTCCGTACTGTGTAGGCGTTTTGGGTCATCGTTATCATTGAAAGTCTAGAGAAAGGACAGTGTGAAAAAGGAGTACGAGTAATACAAAGAAGAATGAAGGAAGTGGAGAAGAATAGAATGAGCAAAAAAGTGAACAAGAAATGCACAATCCCCCATATTATGGTCATTCTGTAGGTCAAAGTTGAGAAGCAACTGAATCTTGGAGCACCCAGACTGTGTCAAACACAAATGCACAAAAAAAGAAAAAGCCAGATAAGAATACCATGCAACCAGATGATATCAAAAATGGGGACGGAAAAATTGAGCGAGCATTGAGCTTGGTCCACTTTCTTGGACATCACGCCTAGTTGTCTCTCTTTCTCTCTCTCTCTCTCAGCAGTTTCCTCTTCCTCTTGTCCAAAACTATCGTCTTGGCGTAGAAGGGTGGCTGCTGCTGCCCGAATCCCTCAGCCGATTCAACAACCCGAGAATGCCTCCTGGGCTGCTCCCGTTTCCATTGTTCGGATTCGCATGGGCGTCGTCCATGGCAGCAGCGGCTGCCGTCGTGGTGTTGGCGGCACTGCTGGAGCGCCGTCGAGGGCTGTTGGCATGACCGCTAGAGCCACCATTTCTGCTGCCTCTGCTAGTTCCGCTAATTCCGCCACTTCCGCCATTTCCGCCATTTCCGCTTCCGCCATTCCCGCCATCCTCCCGAGATCCGTCGCCTCGAAGAGGTCCGCGCCGCGCTGCCGGCGTAGAACGACTGCCCTCGCCGGGCGACACCTGCCTACTGCCTTCCCCATCGTTTGTACGACGCACACCGTCGCCCGGTATAAGGGTATCGTCATATGCGGCTTGTGAGGCCTGCCGGATGTAGTTCAGTCGGTGCAGGCTGTATGGCGACCCCGAGATCGGCCGCCCCCCTCTGGATGTAAGAAGGGGCGAAGGTAGGTCTTCGTTGTGGAGCGTGTCTCCGGTCGTGTCGGCACCCCACAATCGGGTTGTGTTCCGGGCATTGCCCCGGACTCTGTCCTCGGGCGCTCCCCACCACAAGTCGTCCGTTTCCGGCCCCGTTTCAAAGTGCGGCAGTCGGCTGGACGCAAAGGATGGGCCCGGGGAATACGAGTCGCGTCGACGCCTAGTCGACAACGGTATCCGATCCCTGTCTCGGGTACTGCGGTACCGACTGGAAATCAGGCTGGCGCGTTGCCGTGTGGCCTCGAGCCGTTCATTCTGCTGGGCTCGTTGCGTGGGAGACATGAAATCAGGGACCGGCGCGGCACCACTGAGATTGCTGTCACTGTTGTCGCTGCTGCCACTGCTGCTGCTGTGGGCATTGTTGGCCGTGCCGCCGTTATGGGACGCGCCACGCGATGCCGGACCAGAAAAGAGATCGGAGACGCCAGCAAAAGCGGCAGGGCCGCTGTTGCTGTTGCTGCCACTGCCACCAATGCTGCTGTTTCTGCCATGGCTTCTGGCGGAGACAGACGAACCAGCTGTTCCAGCAGTTGAATTCGCTGCCGGCGTCTGGCTGGTGGCCAAAAGGGGAGTGCGACACACCGGACAGGTGTTGTGCTGCTTGAGCCAGACGACGACGCACTCCTCGTGGAACCAGTGCTTGCAGGGCAGGTACACTATCTCTTCATTGAGCTCCACCTCGGCAATGCAAATGGTGCACTCGGCATGGCCCTCGGAGCCCAGCACTTCCGCATCGACCTTTTTCCGCTTCAGCTGCTCCAGGGCCGTCTCGGTGGCGGGCGGTGGCCCGTTTGACGTGTTGGCCTCCATCAGCGCGGACACGATGTGATCCAGTGCCTCGTCCGAGTGCACGGCATCGCCGTATACGTTCCCGTTCCGGCCGATCATCATGGCCAGCAGTGATCGCATGGTCGTGGAGAGCGCCGCAGGACCTCCGGGGACATTCTGGGCATCTCCCGCTTCGGGAGGGCCGACATTGCCCATGATGTTGGCGAAGAATCTGCAAAAGAGTCAGCTACAAGCTCGGTAAAACGGGAGGAGAAGGGAACAAGAAACCCACGTGTTAAAATCGCCTGGAGGCTGCGGGCGGACTCGCATGGGACCCGAGGCAATAGTGAAGCTCGTGGTGCCGCCATTGTATTGGATGTTTTGGTACTCGCCATTCCGGAACGTGGTGAATCCGGCAGTGAAAGGGGGCTCTTCACGGACCCGCGGACCAGACTCAGACCCATGTTCTTGGTCGTTGGGGTGTCCGGGTCCTCCTGTGTATCTTGAGTTGACGGCGCGGAAGCCGGACAGAATTTCGGTAAATGTATTGAGAATGTCGGTGGGATTGGATGGATCAACAAACTGGCGCTCTTCCTGCAAGGGATAATTTCCGGTGCCGCTTCCTGCACCGCTTCCTGCACCGCTTCCTGCACCGCTTCCTGTACCGCTTCCTGTACCGCTTCTGGTACTACCCATGTTGACCCTCCTAGGCTCGCTATTGCTTCGATGTGTCGTTCTAGAGCGATACATGTAGACATTGTCGGGACCGCGAGCGTGCTCCTCCGTGTGGGTGTGATTGATGCTATCAATATCCACTTCTTCCGGGTCAGAGTCATCGAGAAGAGGCGGGCTGGGCCTGTTCAAATTGCGGCGTCGTTGCAGCCCCATGGGATCGTACAGCATGCTTCGAATGCCAGGGCCGGGCGGAATGTCTAGGCTGGGGGACGCGCTGCGGCGGGAAGGGCGCATGCTAAACAGCAGATCCAGGGGGTGTTGCAGACCGGTAAATCGAGGGTCCTCGTCTCCATCAGAAATCTGTCACGGGTTAGTCTGAAAAAGTTCGTTGTGTGTGGGAGGGAGGGTGTGCGTACTCTCTCTATAGCCTCGCTTTGGCACCGCGTGCAGGGAGGCGGACTTGCTGTGCCGTCGACGCTGCAGTACCACTGATGCCGGCATTGGTGGCAGTAGAGGATGTCGAAGCCGTCAGCGTGGCTGAGGGGCCGTGGTGCGCCCGGAGAGTCCGTCATGGCGGCGGGGCGCACAGGGCAGTCCGAGACGGCAAGACGTGCAGTCAAAAAAGGGGCCGGGGGGGCCGTGGGCAGTGATGGGGAGGTGAAGAAGAGGGAGCCAGAGAACGGTTTTCGAGGATTCAGTTCTATGGGCGAGAGCGGCGAAGAGACGGTTCTCCAGAAGAGAACAGACAGACCGGCGGGCAAGGACTCGTAAGGATATCGAAATACGGACAATCGATGTCGGGAGGAAGCAGTGAGAAGATGCAACGAGCAGAGTCGTCGAGATTGGGTCAAAGTTGGGATGGATCAGGTCGTCGTTGTTTTGGGGGGGGCAATGGTTTCCCCAAAGAAAGGCAGTGCGAGCGCAGATGGATGGTAATTTTTGACACTGTTCCAGTTGGAACTAGGCCAAAAACAGCACTCTTTTGGACGTGAAAGCGACCGGAAGAACGAAAAAGGGAGAAGGACGAAGAAGACGAAACGGTCGTGGACCAAAAAGACGATGGAAAAAGGAGATGTAAAATGAAAGGAGAAGGGAAGGGCAAAAAAAATTGGATGATCGATTCGATGCCAGATGCACGTTGCCGTTTGTCAGAGGTCGAGCAGGCAAAAGATGGAAAGACGTGGAAGAGGGGGAAGGAGGGGCGTCCAGATTAATATGGCCTTGTGTTGTGTATGTAAGCAGGTAAGCGGGCGACGGGGGGGTGACTGTCGAGATTGTAGAGGGGCTGGGCTTGGGTGACTCTTACTGTAAAGGATCGAGAGATCGCCAGCAGTGTGAGAGTCTTGGTTTTCTCTTTTTTTTGCACTCCTGTCTTCGTTCTGGCGATTGGCGTCCCGAGCCGGCGCCGTCGTCCAAGTGTGCCTGACTTGACACGCAAGAAAGTGGATTGGGACTCTGTGGACTGGTATTTGACACTATGCTCGTGAGTTGGCAAGCGTGTTGTCTCCTGAGCTCACCCTGTTTTTTTCTGTCCGTTCTGACGTGGAGGGAAACAAAAAAAACAAGGGCTGCTGGTGGCTATTTTAATATTTTAATTATCAAACGACGGCTTTCCACTTTTCCAGTCCAGTGGACGGAAAGGAGATATTACCTGTATTTTATGTATTTTGCATGGATTTTTCATGCAAAATATACACAAAATACACAAAATACACACAAAATTCATACAAATAGGACAACCACCATAATGACACAGGACAACTGAACAAGTTTGATCTCACCTACAAGTGTCGGCCGTGTGCCTTGCATGGCCATGTGCATCGCCTTGTGTGGCTGACACCATCTTGTCTCGCCTCGAATTCCTCAGCCTTGTGCTGAAGAGGCAGTGACTGCGAGCACTGCGAGCATGTACCATGTATACGTACTTGATCTGCGTGCACAGTACTCGGTACGGATACCACGCCGGCCACTGTCGGGGCCTGGCTCGCCTGTCCGTCCGATGAGAGCACAAGGCGTGGCAGAGCTGCACCACGTCAGTCGCTGCTAGGAGGGTCGACACTGCCGTACTCGTACGTAGGATCTTGCCTGCAAGGCACACCAGAGACGGCACACTAGAGACGGCAACATGTGCTTTATTTCATCCCCGTATGAGCGTAGCAGCGCCAGGGCGATTGCACGAGCGCACGAGGTCTCGTGCACTTTCCCACGAGCTAGAAGGAGGGAGGGTGGGCGACGGCGAACTGCTACGTACGCAGGACTGCGTATGAACTGGCCCTGGGGCCAACTAGTCCTTTTCACGGCTCTTTTTCACGGGTTTCATTGGTATATACAAAAGTGGCGTTTGCAGGTGCCAGAGTGGTGGCAAAAAAAAAGGGCAGTGGAAAAGGCCTGACCTTTATGGTCTGGCATGGACACGGAGAGGAGAAAAGTACAGGAGAGGAAAGGGGGAACGAAGAAAGAAAAGGAGAAAGGAGAAAAGAAAAAGGAAATTCCCACCATAGACACCTTTCACTTTGCGGCCCGGTAAATGCATGTCCAAATGTCCCAAGGCCCCCGAGAACACCGCTTACTTGTACAGGGAAGCAGCAGACAGACGTACGAGCAAAAAGGAAAAGAAAAAGTCATGTTCCACTAAACCAACGAAGACAAGAACAAAAGGGAAAAGGAAACAAAAAAAAGAACAAGTCATGAATCATCTCCGGCGGCCCATGTTGCGCAGCAGCACGCCGCCGACAACACCGGCGACGACGGCGATGCCGCTGACAATGGCGACACCCATGAGGCCTTCCTTCTGGACGCGGTCGTCGATGAGCGTGTTGAGGTTGGAGGCTTGCTGGTTGGAGGGCTCCTTGTCGAGGAGGAGGTCGTTGTATCGGCGGGCCTCGGCATAGTTGCCCAGCTTGTAGTTGCCGAGGGCCAGGTAGTAGAGGCATTCGCGGCGGCGCTCGGGGGACGTGCGGAAGATCTCGGTCAGCAGCATGACGCCCTGGTGCTGGTCGTTGCGTCCTGTGGATTTGACGAGGCCCTGGCCTGTTAGTGGGAGAGAGAGAGAGAGGAGAAGGACAAGGAGAAGGACAAGGAGAAGGACGAGGAGGACCCACCCATGCAAAGTTGAACTTTGTCTGCACGCCAACCATGTCACCCTCCTTCTCGTACTGCGAACGCAGCACCTGAAGCTCCGCTGGGTTGAGCGGTCTGTCGACCTGACGTGTTAGCTAGGGCCGCGACAAGCGATGCAGAGCGTAGGCAGCAACCCCTCTTGGGCGTCCATAGAAAGCAGGAAAGCAGAAATCAGACATCAAAAAGCAAAAGCAAAAGAAAGTCGGGTACAGAACGGATTCGCAAGAGGACGTACGTCTCGGCATCGACGGCATCTAAAAGAGAGTGTTCAGTCAGCCCATCTGTACACGAGAGAAGAGAGAGAGAGAGAGAGAGACCAGAGCTCAGAGGAGAGCTCGAGCGGCTGCCTGGAAAGCACATACAGGGAAGAGCGGCAACCATTTTGGTGGATTCGGCCAAAAAAAAAAAGAAGAAAAAAAGGACGACGAGGGGAAGCTCGGAAGCTGTAGAGGGCCGTCGGGAGCTGTCAAGGGTGCAAGAGCGTGATCTGCGAGGAGGTGGACAGGGCGGAAGATTCGTCTGGGAGTGTGTGTACTCGTAGGAGCGTGAGCAGAGAGAGGTTGTTGGGATCGTATTGTTTATGGTTAGGCAGGACAGCAATGGAGAGGGGACAAAAAAGTAGATATACGAGACGGCTTCTGCTACGTAAGTTTTAAAAAATTCGCGGTTGTCCCTCTCTCTCCACCTTTTCGCTACGTACGCTTTCCCAACAAGTACAGTACGCCGTGCTACGGCAAGTGCGGTCACTACGAGCACTCCGTCCCTCTGAGCGCTAACGCGCTAGGGAATACTGCAGTAGTGGCGAAGCTTGGGGGTGGTCAACAACGCTATTCACAGCAGTGACATGTGACCCTGCTCACTAGAGGCGGACGAGAGGGAGCTGTGTGGCGGCCTGATCTCTTAGCGGCATTCAGGTTGTTCATCCGCTAATGCACTCACCAGGACAGCACATGGTCCATCCGTGTGACGGTAGCAGGTGTCTGACTTGAAAAATAGAGACCACTCTTTCCCATCTGCTTGCCATCTCTCCCATTTCTGCTCGTTCTGCTCTGTTTGCTCTTTTGCTCTTCTGCTCTCTCTACTCAAGTGCATGCACACTACTCTACAGTGGCGGAAAGGATCGGGTGCTCCTTTGATGCAGGTCCAGATAGTGGGGTGCCGCGATAAGATAATCACTAGAGCGACGCGATCGCCCATAGTCATTTTTGTCAACACTTTACGCGAACAAGTCAGAACGTCGCTGTTCACACAACGATCACCTAGACTCTACACATCATGTTGTTTGAAGAGGATCCAGCAGTGGTACGTTTCCCTCGTTCCCGCCCGACTCTCCTCTGCTCACACACACACAGCTTATCCAGCACACCGTCGACAACTTTAATATCGCGCCCGACAAGGCGGCCGTGTCGCGCATCAAAGAGTCGCTCTCTACCCTGCAGGAAGCACGCCAGCTGCAGGCAGAAGAGACCCAGAATTCCCTCAAAAGTGAGTGGGGGGAGAAGAGAGAGTGAGAGAAAAAAGACGAAAAAAGAAAAGAGAAGCTGACCGACAGAACTCTCCCGTCAATTGAATACACTCAGCGCCCAGCACGACGAGCTCGCCGCCAAACACGCGGCCGCCGCCCACGCCTCCAAGATTGCCGCCCTCGACACGGAAAAGTTTCGCGTCGCCAAGACCGCCTCCGACCTCGAGATGGAGACGGAGCGGCTGTCGGCGCAGGCGGCCGACCTGTCGGCGCGGCTGCAGGAGCTGGAGCTGCAGGGCGACGACGGGCCGATCGGCGGCACAGGCGTCGGAGGCAGCCGAGGGGCGGGCGCGGCCGGCCAGGCGGCGAGCGACGACGAGGTGCTGCTGCGGCTCAAGGTGTACCGCAGCCTGGGCATCGAGCTGGAGCGCGACGGTCGCGAGGGCCAGGGCGAGTGGTCGCGCGCCGTCATCCGCAACGACCGCAAGGGAGACGTGCATGTCGTCAATATGGACAAGAAGTTTTCCCGCTTCTTTTATGCTAACTACTTTTGGCAGACGGTATAGAAAAGGGCATGTGTGGTCACGTGATCAATGTCTGGGCAAGGGGACTAGATCCTCGGCGTTTTTGGGAGTCACTGCAGTGTTTGTATTTCTCTTGGTTTCTATGGAGGGTTTTCTGCTGTCTGTTTGCTGTCTGCTTTTGCTGGAGTGTTTAGAGGTGGCGGTTCTGCCTGTGGCAGGACTGCATGCATATTTTAGTCATGTAAGCACAGTGGCGCTAAACTGTCCCTCTTCTTACGTGAAATGAAAGAATCAACATCACAAAACCATGTGCTCGGACGCCGCCGACAGACCAGACGCACACGCAGCGGTCCAGCCGCCACCATCGGACGAGCCATTTCCATGGCATAGTTGTGCGGGCCTCATCTGCGACGCCCACTGCCACCCCACCGACACCATGGCCGCCGTGACGGCCATTCCGGCGATGCGGGCAGACGTGCTGACGGTCATGTCGACGCGGGCGCAGGACCAGGAGCTCGTGGCGAATCTCGCCCGTCTGGACAGCCTGGCGGCCGGCTCGTCGGCCGAGACGGGGGAGACCGCTGCGACGGGCCGTGGAAAGATTGTGCCCGCCTTTGGCTGGCATCCGTGGTTTTCCCATCAGCTCTATGACGACAGCCAGTCCTCGAAGGAGTCTGAGGAGCCTCAAAGAAGAGAAGGAAAACAGGCCAGTGATCTCGTTCTGCTGGCCGACAAGCGGAAACACCTCGCCTCGGTCTTTCTCCCCGACGTCTCGAGCACGCCAGACGCCGTGGATGCCCTCGACGCCCTCGACGCCCTGGCTGCCAGCCTGCCGGCCATCCGGCCGCTGTCAGCCTTTCTCGCCGAGACGCGCGCGCGGCTGCTGGCTCATCCGACGGCGCTCGTCGGCGAGATTGGCCTCGACAAGGCCTTTCGGGTGCCCGAGGCCACCGAGGCCCCTTTAGGAGATACGGCGGCCTCTCCGGCCAAGGAGACGCTGCTGCTCACTCCCGGCGGCCGCGAGGGCCGCCGCCTGTCGCCCTTCCGTGTCGCCCCGGCTCACCAGACGGCCGTGCTGGTGGCCCAGCTGCGCCTGGCCGCCGAGCTCGGCCGCCCCGTCAGCGTTCACGGCGTGCAGGCCCATGGGCTGCTCTTTGCGACGCTGGCAGCGACGTGGCGCGGCCACGAGCTGGCCTCGCGGCGGCAGAGGCGGATCGAGGCGAGGGACCAGTATGACGAAGCCTGTTTTGAGGGGGGAGAGGACGAAGAGAACGAAGAGGACGACGACGACGACGAGAAGGAAGAAGAAAAGGAAAAAGAAAGAGAAAAAGAAAAAGAAAAAGAACAAGAAACTGCCACTTCTCGTCCCTTCCCCCCCGCCATCTGCCTGCACTCGTTCAGCGGCCCCCTCGAGGTCCTGCGCCAGTACCTCGACCCGCGCATCCCGGCCGCCCTCTACTTTTCCTTCTCGACCGCCGTCAACGCCAGCACCGACGCCGCCGGCCAGCGGCTGCACGCCCTCGTCTCGGCCTGTCCCGACGACCGGCTGCTCGTCGAGAGCGATCTGCACGTGGCCGGCCCGCCCATGGACGCGGCTCTCGAGGACATGTACCGGCGGGTGTGTGCGATCAAGGGCTGGCCGCTGGCCGCTGGCATCCGCCGCATCGCCCGCAACTACGAGGCATTCATCCAGCCACGCGAGGCCGTGGCCCAGCTGCTAACTGCTACTTGCTAGGTGATGGTCTGATTTCTGTCTTTTATAGCTCTGTAGTGTTCTCGCATATTAAACGTCGTATGAAAAGAAAATAGAAAAAAAGTTCACGTCCAAGATCCAACGAGTGGTCCTCCCAAGAAAAAAAAAGGCTGAACAAGAAAGGGAATCAACGTAAAAAGTGGCATGTACCAGAATGAAGCATGTTCTGCACAGATGATCATGAAAAAGGAAAAGAAAAGGTAAAAAAAAAAGAGAAATGAGAAAAGATGGGGGAACCCACGAAATGACCTTTTGGTGGAGATCCATCCAGACGCCAGAAAATTCAAAAAGTGACCCAATGTGTGCTTCCAAATCATGGTAAACGAGAGGAGAGAAGAAGAGGGCCAACAGGCTCGAGGGAAAGGAAATAAGTAAAAAAAAAATAGACACATTAGTAGTAGCGAGAGCTGCTGGGCTGGTACTGGAAGCCATCGGCCACCATGTTGGCCTCGGCCACGGCCCGCTCGTCATACGTATAGACGGCAGCCTCGGTGGCCGGGGTCGACGACGCCGCTGCCCCGGCCGAGGCCATGGTGACGTGGGATTCGGCCGTGTAGTTCGTCTCGGAATAGGCTGGCGGCAGAGACTCCGTCTCCTCATAGTCCGAGTCGACGCCGATAGCTTCGCGCTGGCTGTAGCCGTAGTCTCGGCCCGCGGGTGCGGACCCTGCAGCGACGCGGCTGCTGGCCGAGAGAGCGTGGATGGCGGTGGACGCTTGCGACAGCGACACGGAGACGGTCGACGGCGGTGGCGGCGGCGGTGGCGGCGGCTGGTGGACAAAGGACGGGCCGCCTGCCGCCTGGGTTCGGGCGACGGCGCGCGGCGCTGGAGACGGCCGTGCCAGCGACGAGAGCGACGACTGTGCCCTCTGCAGGTCCCGTTGCACCGCGTGCGTCTTCTGGTCCTGCTGCCGCTGTGCCGTCGCCGCGGCCCGCCTCGTCGTCGTCACGCGGCCCTCCTCCGCCGCAATGATCTGGTCGACCACGTCGGCGGCCGCGCGGAACGAAGCAATCTCTTGCTCTAGCGTCGGACTCGGCGTCCGGAGGTCGCTGCTCAGAATCGATGCTCCCTGCTGTTCTTGTCGTTCTTGCCGTTGCTGCTGTAGCTGCAGCTGCTGTCTCTGTCGCCATTGCTGCATCTGCTGCCGCTCTGCCTCTTCACGCTCCCACTGGATCTGCTGCTCCACCTCCAGGAGATGCTGCTGTCGCTGCTGCTGCTCGTCTCGCAGCCGCTGCTGCGCGTAGAACTGAAGCCGTGCTTGCTGCTCCTGCAACTGGCGCTGCTGCTCTAGCGTGATTTGGGCCGCCGATGAAGAAGACGCCTGTTCCGTCTCTCGGCCCAGCGCGGACGCCAGCTCCGGATCAAAGTCGGGTGCCGGGACGGCCACGGCCTCAATGTGACCCCGGGCACCATTCACATGCCCCTGACCTGCGGACTGGCCCGGGCCCGGGCCCGAGCCCGAGCCTACCAGCTTCTCTCGGTCGGCATCCCGACCGTACATGAGCCGCCGCACGAGCCAGACGAGTCTCGCCCGGATGGCATCGTCAAAGAACCGGTCTTGCTCGTCCTCTGCTGCTGCCCTCTCCCGGCGGCGGGCCAGGAGAGACTGGCGGTGGGCGACGCGGTCGAGGCGGCGCTGCTTGCGGCGCGATCGCCGCTCGTGGAAGCGCGTGCTCAGCTTGTGCCATTGCTGACTAATACGGCCACGGAGAGACGAGCCGCTGTCGCTGTCGCTGTCTTCCATGTGCTGGCCGTGTCCGTGACGCTCCCGATATCGGCGCGCCGACGCCATGATGACAAAGGCAATGATGAACAAGACGACTAGGTACATGAGGAAGCCGTAAACAGTAGAGGCCTACAGATTCATTAGCAATGGATATGCGACAAGAGTCCCAAGAGACGTACATGTGATTTGCGGAAACCAGAGGCTATGCTCGAAGCCACATCCTTGTAGGTCGAGCCGGAGTCGGCGCCCGAGTCTGTCGTGTCTGTCGTGTCTGTCGTGTCTGTCATGTTGCCAGTGTTGCTGCTGCTCTCGCCGGACGATGTGCCCTGCTCGACCGTGTCTGGGGAAGACGGCAGGCTGCAGGGGGGCCGGACAAGGAAAGGAGGAGGGGAGGGCGGCAGAGGAGGCGGATAAAAGGCCTGTGCAGTGCCGTTGGCGCCCAGACAGGACGACGTGTTGGCAGACGGGGAATACAGCTCCTCCCAGCCTGGGCTGCTGGCGGCACTGCCACCGAGCGCACTCTGATAGTAGCCTCCCGTCTTGTCGCTGTCGTGGCCGATGAGGATGCCGATCTTGTGCATGATGGAGCCGAAGAAGGAGGAGACGCAGTGGGAGGAGCAGTGCAGAGCGTCCTCGCCAAAGCGGTGCCGCATGTACTGCTCGCGCATGCGCGTGTCGTGCTGGACGAGGCGGGCCTGCTGGTGCAGGGCGGCGAGGCTCTGCTGCCAGGCGAGCAATTCCTGCTCGTCGGAGCCGTCCGTCTCCGAGGCTCGGATGCGGCCGTCGCGGCTGCTGTCGCTGTCGAACCGGAACACGCTGGCGGCTCCCTCGACGTCCATGATGCGCACGGGAAGTGACTGGCGAAATCGGATAGAGAGGTCGTACGAGGGCGGGAGAGCGCGGGTCGAGTGGTGGGCGTTGGCGTCTGCGCCTGGGGTCGTCGTCTGGCCGTTGACTGAGGCAACACGCAGCTTCAGACGGTGTTCGCGTTCCTGGTCGTCGTACCAGGCCAGGCACGAGCTCGTCCATTCGATCGAGGCCTGGCCGATGCTGGACGGGTCGCGGTCGGTGTCGTCTTGCGCATCGGGGCCGTCGAGGTCAATGGCGAGGCTGCCAGCCGCGGCCGGCAGAGGCTGGTTGTTGATGGTGACATTGGCGAGGCTGCAGGGATCCGAGGATGCCCAGATATCGAGGCGGAAACTCTGACGAGGGTCAGCCTCTTTAGCAGATAGAGAGAGAGAGAGAGAGAGACAGAAAGTACCAGGTATGGATTGCCATAGTTTGGCTCGGGATCGGCGAGCTGGAGGGTGATGTAGGCAGAAGAGGAGTGTGAGGATGCGGCAGAAGCATATTCTGACAGTCGGCCGTCAGTCATTCGTCCATGATTCCGTTTGCAGAGACGTTTGCAGAGACGTTTGCAGAGACGTACCTGAGGATGCGGCAGTGGTGCCACGTGCAAAGACCGAGGCCAGGAGAAGAGCGGCCTCGTAGAGGGCCCTCATAGTGGCACGCGCACGATGAGATGGTCGAGTGGCAAGGCGGAAGAAAGAAAGACGAGAGGGAAAAAAGGGAAAAAGGGGAAAAGAAAAGGCTACAAAGCCGAATCTGGGGAAATTGGCCACCCAGGGAAACGAGACTGGAGGTTTTCAGCTTCCATAAAAGACGGCAGGAGGGACGAGACAAAGAGAAAAAGATGGAGAGGCCAGAGTAGCCAGAGCCACAGAGAAAGGCCAAGAGAAAGGCCACAGAGAGAGCCACAGAAAGACCACAGAAAGGCCACAGGGAAAGAGAGCCAGAGGATGGGGATGGAAAGAATTCGGCTGCCTAGAGTGAGAGGGGTGTCGAGAGCGTTATTAGTTGATTCTTAAGCCGTCAGCATGGGATTCCCCACAGTGACGGCCAGCCAATGGACGCGCTGTACGGAGGCGTTAGTGGGTTCGGATGGGCTGACAGGTACAGGTACTTTTCAGGGCTCGGTCGCAGCTAATTCCCAGCCGTTTAGCGTCCACGTCCAGCAGACTCCGTGTTCCGGGACCCCGCGGACTCCCAACGTATACTATGTAAAGAGGCCGTGCTTACTGGGAAAGTACTTGTACAAAGCTCGCCAGTGGAGCCAGATCCAGTCCACTGTCATACACGGTAAACTTTACTCCGTAGATTGACAATTTCCTAACACGAATTCACACTACAAATGTCCCAACGCCTAATACATTTACAAAAAGAACGAGAGAGAACCAAAAAAAAACTCTCGTCTCACGCCCGTCCACGCTCGCTGGCGTCGCTCTCGCTCAGCACGCTGCCCACCTCGGTCCAGCTCGTCGGCGTCATCTGGCCGTCGCTGTCGCTGTCGCTGATTACGTCATAGTACCGGCCGCCTGCTGCGTCTGCGGGCGAGGGCGCCAGAGTGCTCGACCCTGCGCTGGTGGAGACTGTCTCGGTCATGGACCTCGTCTCGGCCGTCTCTTGCGTGTCTCGCGTCTCTTGCGTTTCTTGCGTATCTTCCGTCTCGTTTGTCTCGGCAGCGTCAATCACCGACAGCGAGTCGGTCGGCGTCAGCTCGCCCGTGCTCAGCATCTCGGGCTCTGACGGCGCCGACACGGGAGACACGGGCAGTGGCGAGTAGAAGCTGTTGCTCACGTGCTGGCTCGACGTGTGTGCCCACGCCTGGATCGAGCTGTAGGCGTCGTCGGCCGCAGCCGACGCAGGAGCCGACGCCGTGGCCGAAGACACCGACTCGGCCTCCGATTCGGTCACGTGAGCCTGGCTGGCCGTCGTAAACTCGTTCTGCTCCAGAGCCCGCTCCAGCAGGACGGAAGCCGGCACGGGCGGCACGCTGGACGCTGTCGCCATGGAAGCAAACGTGGGCTCGGGCGTCGCGTCGTAAATGTCGGACATGAGCTCGTCGGCTTCGGGGCCTATGTAGGCGCCCTCGCTGAGGGTCGACGTCTGCAGCGCGTGCAGAGGGGCAGGGGCAGCCGGAGCAGAAACGGGCGTCGGGGTCAAGAACTGGGGCAGCTTCGGAATAAGCGTGTCTTGGTTCTGGTTCTGGTTCTGGTTCTGGTTGGGCTCCGGCTCGTCGTCGAGGTCGATGCCGTACTCGTCGCTAAAAGGGTTGGCATAGGCATGCGAGGCATGCAGGCCGCGGACTCCGTCGGTCCGTCGTCGACGGACGAGGCCGCCCTGGACGACGTCCGCGTAGTGGTAGCCGTTGTAGGTGGGTTGGCCGTTGTAGCTGTCGTAGCCGTAGTCGGCGCCCGTGTTGACGACGTACGTGCCGCGTTCTGCGCTGCCGTCGGGCTGCAGGAGCTGGTCAAACGTCGTCATGGGCAGTCCGGCAGCCGCGGCCGCCCGATGTGTGGCTTCCTCGACGGAAGCGATGGCGGCCGCCGCCTCGTGCAGTACCTCTTCCTGGACCGAGGCATACCGTGACGGTGACGGTGGCTCTGGCTGTGGCTGTGCCTGCTGCTCCTGCTGCAGACGCATCCGGTTCCAGTAGAGCAGCTCTTCTCGCTGGCGGCGGCGTGAGTCCTCGTCGGCATCGACTTCGCTGTCGTTGTGGGGCTGATTGCTGCTGGTCTGGTGGCTGCTGGGCTGTTGGCTGTGGGCATGGGGGCCGCGGGACATGAGGAAACCGTCGGCGTCCTCGGGGCGGTTGAAGAGCGGTTCTCGGTTCTCCTCGGGGGCGATGCCCTCGCCGAGCGAGTGGAGGGCAATGGCGATGCGGCGGCGGAGATCATCGGCCATACGGCGGACTTCGGGGGACTCGTAGACGGCAATGGCAGCCGCCACGGCCATGGAGAGGGCGATGACGCCAGCTGAGACGGCAGCAGGGTGAATAGGAGGCATCTTGGGTGGGACAGAAAAGAAAAAAAAAGGATGAAAGGGGGACGGAAGAGGGATACGAGAGAGACGGAGAGAAACAGAAAAGAGAAAAATGTGAGTGGATGAGAGAGAGAGGAAAGGGTGAAACGGTAAAGCAGGCTCTCAGAGGCCAACAGCCATCCACGCAATCCTCGCCACTATGACAAGGCAGAAAGATTTCCTCAGTGGAGAGCCAAGTACTAAACGTAGGTATCTCGTGGCTGAAGTGGGGCACGATAACGATAGCGGGAGAGGGTGAATGCGGCTGGTGGGGCTGGAGGGGTCGTGGTAGCGTGTACTTGTACGGTGCGGACTTTAGCACTTACCCTGGGCAGCCAGTGTGAGTGGCATTTCGGAGCCTGGTAGAGGCGGCGGAAGAGGAAGAGAGGGAGAGAAAGAAGAAGAGGGAGAGAGAAAGAAGAAGAGAGAAGAGAGAGAGAAAGAAGAAGAGAGAAGAGAGAGAGAAGAGAGAAGAGAGAGGAAGAGAAGAATAGAGAGAAAGAAGAAGAGGGAGAGAAAGAGAAAATTAATGGGAAAAGATGAAAAGAAGATGAAAGATGAGAAGAGAGAAAAGATGAAAAAAAGAAAGGAAAAAGAAAAGACGACAGAAGAGAGAGAAAAGACGAGATAACAAAGACAAAACCCAGTCAGCTAGGGAGACTCTACAATTATGCCTCAACAACCTGGCTCCCTCGACAGACTCCCTCCGTGGACTCCCCCACTGGATGGCTGTCTCGCTTTTTCATGCAAGAGTCGGCCTGGACTGGATGGCTCCGCTTCTCAGCCCTCCGCTTAGAGTCGTCCCATTGGGAGACGCAGTCGAGCCAACGGGTACGCGTACGCAGTCCTTGGATGCTACCCTCCATTCTCACCCTTCCTACACAATGCGTCTAATCTGTCAATTCAACTCTATATGCCCCCTACAACTTGTCAATAATCGCCGCCGCATACTCGTGCGTCTTGGCCTTGCCGCCCAGATCACCCGTCAGCGCCTTGCCCTCGGCCAGCGTGTCAAAGGCCGCCTTCTCGATGCGGGCCGCATAGTCGTTCAGGCCCATGTGCCGCAGCAGCATCATCGAGCTCAGCAGCAGCGCCGTCGGGTTCGCCAGCGCCTTGCCGGCAATATCCGGCGCCGAGCCGTGCACGGCCTCAAAGATGGAGCACTCGTCGCCAATGTTGCCCGACGGCGTCAGGCCGAGGCCGCCAATGAGGCCGGCGCACATGTCGGACAGAATGTCGCCGTACAGGTTCGGCATGACGAGCACCTTGTCGTTGTACGGCAGCGGGTCCGTGACCATCTTGAGGCACGTGTTGTCCAGCAGCTCGTCGTCAAACTCGATGCCCGGGAACTCCTTGGCCACCTCGCGGCCGACGGTCAGAAAGAGGCCGTCGCTCTGCTTCATGATCGTCGCCTTGTGCACCACCCGCACCTTGTTGCGGCCAATCTCCTGCGCCTGCTGGAAGGCAAAGCGCAGCACGCGCTCGCTGGCCTCGCGCGTGATCAGCTTGATGCTCTGCACGACGCCGTCCACCACGACGTGCTCGATGCCCGAGTACTCGCCCTCGGTGTTTTCCCGGATCAGCACGGTGTCGACGCCGTCATAGGGCGTCTTGAAACCGGCGACGGACCGGCACGGCCGCAGGTTGGCAAACAGGTTGAACGTTCTCCGCAGCGTCAGGTTGAGCGACACGTGGCCCTTGCCAATGGGGGTCTGATGGTCAGTAGGGGCAGAGGAAAGAGAGCAGATAAATGAGAGGGGACAGGGGAACACACAGCTAGAGGCCCTTTCAGGGCCACCTTGTTTTTCCGGATGCTCTCAATGGCGTCTTCCGGGATCGTTGTCCGGCCATCCTTGAGGATCGGCGTCACGTCCACCGGCTCCCAGGTGATGGGGGCCTTGGCGGCCGCAAAAATGTCCTTGACGGCTTGCGAGATCTCGGGGCCGATGCCGTCTCCCTCGATCAAGCTGACGGGGTAGTTGCCCTGCAAGAACAGTCAGTCTCTGGTTCATGGGGGTCCACCGCCCTCGCCGTCTCCACCTCGGCTCTTCTATATCCGGCCTATCCGCTGGCGACTCGCAGAGACATGGGCAGCTTCGGCTTACATTGGCGTCTTTGGTGCCGGTGAAGGCGGCCACCTTGCTCGAGTAGAATCGGGGGTTCTAGCGTGGCAGACAGCCGGTTAGCAGGGAGAAGAGGAAAAAAAAGAAAAGAGGAAAAGAGAAGGAAAAAAAGAGAAGAGAGAGACGAGTGAAGCGACTCGGGCTGAAGCACATCTTCGGCTATTCTCCTTCCTTTTGTCCGTCTTGCAGGATGGACAGCCCAGAAGCAGAGGAGGGATGGTGGGATGGTGGCATACCTGGAGAGTAAAGGTGGTCGTCGCGCGGGGAGCAGCGCGGAAGCACTGGCGTCTGGCCGGGCCAGCAATACTTCGAATGGCCAGCATCTTGAATTGTGTGGAAAAATGAGCACTCGTACTTTGGGAGGGGATGATGCGCGGCGATCCGATAAGCGGCAGAGGTGCGGACCGGAGGAAAGGGGACAGGTAGCCGCAGGGAGACAAGAATGGAAGAGAAATAAAGAAACTGAAAAAAAAAGAAAAAAGAAAAAAGAAAAAAAAAAAAGAGAAAAAGAGAAGAGGGTAGACTCGGGTAAAAGTTGCCAGGGCTGGAGAAGACGAGGACAAGTCGCATGCAACCCAAAAAAAACAGACCCCCCAATTGAGCGATAAATTTGCATGTGTCGGCAAAGACAGGGCCAGCAGAGACTGGTGATTGGCTGGCGATTATCTATGAGTGGGGCGTGTCGTAACTCCGTCGCACGAGAGCCACAGACAGCTCGGAAGCCCGTTCTGGGACAGCCCTGTAAAGGTCACGTGGCAGTGTCCTTACTGATGTGGCTGATTGGTCAAGCCACGCAGCAGCCGCATTGGTCCTCACTCTCGAAACGGCATAGACAACATCCATCAGCTCCATCATCCTTTGAACCTCACCCTCTTCTTTTCTTCCTCCTTTCTTCGGCATGACCTGAATTGCTGCCATGACTGATCTCGAGCGGTCTGTCCTCGACTTTTACCAGATCTCGACCCCCTACCCGGAAGAGTGGCCGGCCGAGAAGAACAACACGAGCGATGCGTCGGACGATGAGGGCGGCGGTGGCGGCGGCGGCGGTGGCGGCGACGGCGAGGAAGCCCGCCAGAGAAAGCAGAAGCTGCAGCGGCGCAAGTCGCGGTACCAGGCGCTCGAGCGCGTTGCGACCAACCGCCGGAGCACCATGCCCGGCGCCGAAAAGGGCAATCTCGTGCAGCGAGACGAGCCGGATCCGCTGGGCATGAGCGACAGCGTCATGGTCATGCTCAAGAAGCGGGGCGGTCTGGGTGCCGTGAGTGGAGGCGGCGGCAGCGTCAACAGCAACCTCAGCCTCCAGGAAGAGGCGCGGCTGCGCAGCCGCTTTCTGCTGTCGTCGACCAACTTTTCGCCGGCGCTCTTCTTGTCGCAGGTGCACACAGACGACAGCACCGAGGCGCTGCTGGCCGGCCTCGACTCGCTGTCGCGGTCCATCGACCAGAAATCCGCCTCCCTCAAGGTGCTCGTCGAGTCCAACTTTGAGCGCTTTGTCCGCGCCAAGGCCACCATTGACAATGTCTACCGCGAGATGAAGTACCGCGGCGCCGATCCGGCCGCTCTGGAGACGCCGGGGCCGCCGGCCGGCAGCAGTCCGTCGTCGCGCACGCGTGCCCACTCTCGCCACGCCAGTAGGAACAGCTTCCGCGGGAGCATGAGCGGCATCGGCGTTGCGAGCCCGCTCGCCTCGCCCTTTTACGACCACCCCAACGGCAGCGCGGCCACCCTCAACGGCGCGGCCACCGGCAGCACCACCAACAACCTGAAACGCAACGCCCTCGTCAAGGAGAGCGAGTACGGCGTGCTCGGCGTCAAGGTGCCGCTGCTCGAGGTGTCTGCCAAGGCCGAGGAGGTCTGGGGCCCAGCGCTCGGCGGCCGCGAGAAGGAGGACATGCTGCGGTCCGTCTCGGAAGAGTTTGCGCGCTTCCACGCGTACATGGAAGCGAGCACGACCATCACCGACGCCATCCGGCGCAACGACTACGAGACGGTCGTCGAGGAGTACCATCGCGCGCGCCAGTTTGCCGAGGAGGCCAAGGCGCTGGCCGCGCGGCTCAGCAGCAGCGGTGCCCAGCCGACGGACGAGGAGCTGCACCGGCTCGTGGTGGTGGCGCGCATGTGGCACGACGTCGACGAGCAGATCCAGGCCTACAAGCGCGACGTGTGGCGCAAGCTGACGTCGATGCACGGCGCCGGCAGCCTGGGAAGCCGGGGAGGCCTGGGGGGCCTGGGGGGCATGGGAGGCACGGGCGTGGGCGGCGCTCGCGAGGGCCAGCAGCAGCAGCACATGGAGCTGATTGGCCTCTTGCTGGAGCTGGGCGTCGAGGACAACCCGATCTGGGTCTGGCTGCTGAGCCGGTACGACTACCTCAAGAGCAAGATCCAGGCGACGTGCGAGCACACCAAGGTCGAGATCGAGGTGATGCGGCGCCAGCTGGCCCAGCTCGACAACAAGCCGACGACCCATGCCATCGCCGCGCATCTGCGCGCGCTCGGCCGCAGCAGCGCGCTCGGCGGCGGTCTGGGGAGCGGCCTCGGCGGCAGTCTGGGGAGCGGCAGCAGCGGCGGCGGCGCGGGCGGCGCTAGCGCGTCGATGCCGGGCAGCGGCGTCGTGCCGGAGACCAAGATTGGCGTGCTGGACGCGCCCGAGGTCGTGGAGATGTGGGACAAGGTGCACGGCTTCATGGCGGCGCTGCTGTCGGGCCAGGGCATGCTGGGCGAGGTCGTCGACTTTTGGCAGACGGTCGAGGGCTTCATCAGCGGCCGCGCGCAGAAAGCCCTGCCCACCGGCTTCCGCGGCGAGTCTCTGGTGCACCACCGCCTCTCGCCGGAGGGTGCCCTCGACCTGCAAAAGGGCGCCCTCGAGCTCGTCACCCTCGTCCGCGAGCACGTCTTTAGCTTCTTTGCCGGCGCCCCACCCGAAGACGTCTCGCTCCTCTTCTCGCCCATTCCGCCGTCCCCCCTCTCGCCGCTCTCCCCCAAAGGCGGCGTGCGCGGCCTCGACGGGGCCCGGTCGCCCGGCGCCCGCTTCCCTCTCGGCAACCTCGGCATGGGCCTCGGCCGCACCAACAGCGGCAACAGCAACAGCAACAACACGCCGCCGCCGCCTTCGCCGCGCCACGGCGAGTTCTGGGAAAAGTACGCCTTCTGGCCGCCCTGGTCCAACGCCATTACGGGCGTGCACTTCTTGTCCAAGATGCTGGCGCTCGTGGGCACGAGTGCCTCGGAAATGGCCACGATTGGCAGCAGCAGCAGCAGCCTGCTCGGCGACGGCGGCGCTGCGGGTGGCGCGGGCGAGGTCGAGCGGCTGCGGGCGCTCGTGGGGGCGGTGCGGGAGCGCTGCGTGACGGCGCTCTGCGCGGCCTGGAACCGCGATGCCGAGAACATGCGGTTCGTCGAGAACTGGCACCGGGCCACGGACCGCCGTGACGTCACCCGCATGCCCGCCACCTTTGCCGCCTTTGAGGGCACCGTCCTCGGCGGCATGCAAAAGATCCTCTACGTGTCCGAGGCCATGGGCAAGCCGGGCGCCGGGGACATTGTGCTGCCGCCGCCCACCAAGCTGCAGCAGATGGTCCGTTCGCAGTACGTCACGACGCTCTACAAGGCGCTGAGCGGCATGGTCGAGAACGCCGAGCGCCCCCTCAAAAAGGCCGACGACGACTGGACGACGGCCGACGGCAGCGGCGGCAGCAGCTACGTCGCCATGGCGGCGGCCTCGTCCCTCGCGCCCATGAGGCTGCTGTCCGACACGCGCGCCTCGTCCATCCTCGACAGCGGCGCCTTGAATGCCGGCGACCGGGTGCGTTGCTATCTGATTATGTAATATATAGATATGTGTGTGCTGACTAATCATATAGAATGTGCGGATGCTGCTCACGCTGAGCAATCTGCAGAGCCTCCGGTCCGAGGTGGTGCCGCAGCTGAATACGCAGTTTGAGAATGCCTTTTCGGTCAAGCTGACGGACGAGACCAAGACGATCCGCGACGTGCTCAGCCAGATCGACTCGCGGCTGTTTCAGTCGTACACGCGGCCGTCGGTGGACGCCCTGCGGCAGGTGGTGCGGGCGGGCATTCTGGGGAGCGACAAGGTCCCGAACGACGCCAGCAACGCCAAAAACGACGCCAAAAACGACAAGGACAAGCCGCGGGAGGCGCGGCCGTACGTCTACGAGGTGCTGCTGCTGCTCGTGCTCGTGCACTCGCAGGTCTCGACGACGGCCGCCTCGCTGACTCATCAGGTCCTCTCGCACCTGCTCGAGCAGACGTCGCGCGAGCTGCTCGAGGCCCTCAAGCAGCAGGCGGCCGCGGGCGTGCGCTACGACCTCGCCGGCCTCATGCAGGCGACGCTCGACGTCGAGTTCATCGCCCAGGCCCTCAGCCAGTACACGACGGAGCGCGCCGGCGAGTTGCAGGGGCTCATCTACCAGGAGCTCGATGCCCACACCGACAACGACGCCCGCGTCCGCCTCCAGAACGAGCTGCCCGAGATGCGCAGCGTCCTCAAGCGCCTACGCGAGGCCAGCAAGAACGAGTTTGCCTGCTTCCGCAAGCCCAAGCGCAGCGGCGGCACCTCGGCCGGCGCCGGCACCGGCCTCTCGGGCAGCGTCAGCAGCACTACGGTGGGCGGCTCGCCGGGGCTGTAGTTTCTGCCGGCCGTTGGCCGTTGGCCGTCGCCAATTGTGATTTGCCTTTTTGCCTTTTGCGTCTTGTACTCTTCCGTTTTTGTCATATCTGCTTAGTCATTATTCTATAGCGTCTATTACGTGATCCCATGTACTAGTGAGGCGAGTGTTTCTTTCCGTTCGTTTCTACCATGTATTAAACAAAGCATGGGCCTGAAAATCAGAACCTGTCATGACCGTACACGCGCTACCGGGGTATCCTTCCGTCTTTCCTCCCCGCCGTCTCTCGTCCTGCTTTTCAACGCCGGCTCCGAAACTCGGAACAAAATGTAAAGAAACCATACAGATACCGGGAAACAATCCCTGGCGGGATACATGTCTTTTTTTAACCTGTTGCCATTTTCCCTCTGAACAGAAACCCATACCTGACTGCGTGACCGTGAAACCAGCTCAATAGAAAAAAAAAGGAATAAATAGTAGAAAAAAAAAGGGGGGGGAAACATTCAAAATTTCTCTCGGAGGGGCAGCAGCAAGGCCGAACAAAAGAGGAGCTCAAAGGAGCGGGAGTCGGTGGGCGAGAAGACGGGGTGTTCCTGCTTGGCAACGACGTCATTGTCTAAAGGTCAGAGAAGGTCAGAAGAGGACAGAAGAGGACAAGAGAAAGGGAAAAAAAAGGAAAGACTCACAGTTGAGCTTGATGGCCTCGAAAAAGTTGCGCATGCGGGGATCCTCGTCGTCCGTGACGAGCATGCCGTCCTCGGCCCGACACGAGGTGCGCGGCAGGGCGCGGCGGATGCCGAGCAGCATGCGCAGCAGGTCGGCAATGACGTAGCCCTGCTGGGCAAAGTCCTGCGGCGTGCGCTCGAGCGGCCACGTCGCGCGCAGGCTCTCCTGGTCCCAGGCCTTGAAGCCCCACGTCGACTTCTCGACGCAGTTGAGCAGGATCAGCGTCGTAAAGTACATGCTGTAGTCGATCTTGGTCTTGCTGTCCTGCAGCAGCCGCTGCATCGTCGTCAGGAGGCTGTGGCTGATGGCCGCCGCCTTGCGCTCGGCCCCCGCCGTCAGCTGCAGACACAGCGTCGTGTACGTCTCCTGGTCGGTGTCGGCCCGGATCTGCCGGCCGAGGTACTTGCTTGCCTCGTCGTCGGGGCCCATCAGCATTCCCGGCTTGATGCGAATCTGCCACTGCCGCTCACGGTCCAGAATCTCCACCAAGCCCCAGAGCTCAATGGCCTTGCGCAGCAGCCCGCTGTTCGTCTCCTGCACCAGCGCCACCGACGTCTCCAGCAGCGTCCGCACAAACTGCGACGGCTCCCGCTGGATGAACTCGGGCAGCACGTTGCGCATGTAAAATTCCATCTTAAGCGGCACGTCGTCCTTGCCCGTGTCCACCATGACGATCTCGCCATCCTTCCACAGATGCAGCGGCGGCGCCACGGCCGGCGTGGCCTCGCCACTGTTGCTGCCGCTGTGGTCCTGGTCCTGGTCCTGGTCATGCATGGGGATATCGTCGGGGCTGGGGCCGGCATCGGACTCGCCGTTGGCGATGTTCTCGCTAGTCCCGGTCATGTGACCCATGTTGACGTCATTGCCAGCCTCGCTGGTTGTGCCAGTCTCGCCCGTCTCACCAGTTCCGCCACTCTCTTGCGTCGACAGGACCGAAGACACGGCGGCCGCTGCCGCTGCTGCTGTCGACGCTAGATCGTCTGCGCCGCTGGTTTCTGGCAGGGGAGCTGCTGCTGCCACGACGGCTGCCACTGCAGCTTCTGCAGCTTCTGCAGCCTCGGCAGCTGCCACAGCGTCTGTTGCCTCTGTCCCTTCTGCTGCTTCGCTCTTCTCATGACCTCCACTCGCTCCTTCGCCAGCTTGCTCTCCTTTTTCGCTTCCACCCTCCACCGGGACCTGGACTCCCTCGCCTCCCGCTCCCTCGCCCATGGACATGCTGCCGGCTGCTGCCTCTGCTGCTGCGACGGCTGCTGCTGCGGCCGCCGCGGCCGCGGCCGCAGCAGCAGCCGTGCTCTCGGGATCGCGCAGTCCGCAGCTCTGAAAGACTTCGAGCGTCACCGCCGCGTCCGGGTTCTCGGGAAAGTGCGTCGCCTCAATGAGCAGGCCCCGGTTGGCCACATGGACCGTCTCGCGCAACTGGTTGGCGCGGTGCTGCGCCAAGACGACCTGCACGCCCGCACAGAAAATGTCGAGCTGCTCCGTGAATTTGGTGCGCACGCAGCCCGAGCGCCAGACCCGCGGCGACAGCACCTTGCGGCACTGGTCGCACGGACTGCCCTTGGAGCACGTCTTGCGCAGGATGCGACACCGGATGCAGGCCCCGATGCGCCGCACCTCTTGCACCTCCTTCCGCCGCGTCGTGTTGAAGCGCGCCCGGCCCTGTCGTGGCCGCGTCTCGTTGAGGTTGTTGAGGTGGAAGCTGATGCGGTTCGGGTCGCTCGGATGCGGTGGCGGCACCATCATGGCCCCGGCCGGTGAAAACCCGGGCAAAATGTTCTCGGCGAGGTACGTGATCTCGCCCCATGGTTGGATCGACGCGGCCGCATCCACGGCCGGCAGCAGCGGCGCCGCCTCGGTCATCGGCTCGTCCGTCAGGCCGTTCGAGCTATCCAGCACAGCCTCTCCTGTCACCCCTGCCGCCCCGTCCTCCATATTGCTCGTCGCACCCCCCATCAGCGCAACGGTCCCGGCGGTCGTCGTCCCGTCTGCCAGTGGCGCGGATACGACGAGACCGGCGACGTCCATGGCCGTCGTCGTCAGCGCCGTCATCTCCGTGGCTGCCTCCCCAGCGACAGGCGTCTCCGAGTGGCCCTCGAGCTTCTGCGGCGTCGTATCCGATGTCGTCGTCTGTCCAGGGTCCTCGGCTCGCAGCTGTGGGTCGAGAAGAGACGGGTTCAGCTGTGCGGCGGCGGCGGCAGCCGCGGCAGCCGCCGCCGCCATGGAGAGATTCGCCGCTTCGAGCTGCTTCAGCTGCTGCTCAATAGACATGGCGTCGGGGTCGTCGGTCAGAGAGCCTATACGACCAGTCAGTTCACCGTTCCTCTGCCCGGGGGGAAAAGAGTCTTTGTCTTACCAGTCTGGTCCGCCTTGAAGAATACCATGCCGTCCTGGGCCAGGTGGTCCGTCGCGTCAAATGCGGCGGGCGCTGTGGTCAGAATACCAGTCCCGGGAAGAGCAGAGCTGGCCGCGAGGCTGCCTTCGTTCTTCAGTGGCCCCTCGCCGTTGGCCCCTCCACCCATGGGTGCCATGGGGGCCACGGGTGCCCCGCCTGCCCCGCCCGCTCCGCCGCCTCCCCCCCCGCCCGAGCTGCCTGGCGGCCCTGGTGTGCGGTCGTCGTGCTTCTCGCTCAGGTCGATCTGCCGCGACACCTCCGCCAGCGTCTCGAGGGCAGTCCAGTCGCGCTGGATGGCTGCCGTGTCCACATTCGAACTCGACGAGGGCGAGGCGGTCGGGTTACCTGGTGACACGGCAAGGCCTGCCATGGACGATCCCGGCGTAGGTAAGAGGTGCTGCTGCTGCAGATGAACGTGTCCGTTTCCGTTTCCGTGACCGTGACCGTGGACATGGCCGTGGTGGCCCAGCAGGTGCTGCTGCTGTTGTTGCTGCTGCTGCTGTTGGGAAACCAAGCTGAGGCCGTGCTGATTCGCCGCCGCTGCCGCCGCCGCCGCCGCCGCTGCAGCAGCAGCTCTGCCGGCAGCCCCGCGGAGGACCGTGCTCGGAGGGTTCGTCGTGGGGGAGCCGCCGACGGAAGCGGCTGCGGCGGCCGCAATATGATGACTAAGCCCGTTGAGGGAGAGGCAGGCATTGATGCGGTCGGCCTCGCTGATCGCGGGGCACTTCTTGGAGATGTGCGTCATGAGGGACTCGGCCCGGCCCTTGGGAAAGGACTCGCCGCAGGCCTTGCATCGGTGCGGGTAGCGGTTGCTGTTGTCATTTAGCCGCGGACCGCGCTCAAAGAATTGCAGGATGATGGGATTCGGTTTGCGGCCCATCGTTTGTCTCGCTCGGCTTTCGGTGAGAGGAAGACGAAAGACAATAAAACAAAAGCAAGAAAAAAATACACGAAAAAAAAATTGACTAGGGCCGTCGGCTTGGGCGCAATCCAAAAAAAAAAAAATCGGAATCGCTTCCTTTCGCAAATCTCAGAGGACTCGTCTCGCTCTTCTCTTCCCTATTAGTCTCAACCCTTTCTAGGTAATCCGCTGGCTGACCGGTGGCGGTGAGGTGTTGGTGCGAGTTTCGTGATGGGCGGTGATGGAATGGTGAAAAAAAAAACAACAATTGAAAAAATTAGGGAGGGCAGAAACAAAAATTCTGCCGCTTCCCCGCCACTTCGATAAGCTCCCAGCCCCATTATTGATAAATCAATCTGTTGGACAGGGTCAGCCACTTGTCCAGTCGGTGTAGCAGTGGAGCACGACATGTTGATGAATTATGTAATGGTCACGTGTACTACTTGTTTATTTACTGTATTGGTCTCACTATGTCTCAGCTGTACGTACGCATTACGCACTACAACTTTCTATGTATGACACCGTTGGTAGCCTGGCATGGTGTGTTAGACAGCCGTCGTGTCGGCCGGAATGGGGGTACGTATACGTTACCTGGTGGCTGGGGAAGATGAGGGCATTGGCAATGACCACATTCTGCGGTCGGCTGACGCTGAAGACGATGATCTCGGCAATGTCCTCGGGCGTGAGAGGCACGCAGCCCCTGGATGGTCAGAGGAGGGAGACAAGAAAGAATAAAAATGAAAAATGAAAAAGAAAAAGAAAAAGAACTCACTTGTAGACTTCGTCGGCCTTGGACTTGTCCCCGTAGAAGCGGATGACGGAGAATTCCGTCTCCACCTGGCCCGGGTCGATCTCAATGACGCGGATGGGCGTGTGCACGAGCTCCTGGCGCAGGCTGTCGGAGAAGCTGCGGACAGCCGCCTTGGTCGCGCAGTAGATGCCGCCGCCGGCATAGGGGTTGAGGCCGGCAATGCTGCCAATGTTGATAATGTCGCCCGCCGGAGCGCTGCCGTCGGGGCGCTGCAGAAAGAGCGGCAGGATGGCTTGGGTCATGTTGATGAGACCGGTCACGTTGGTGGCCAGCATGATGGCCGTGTCCTCTTCGGCAATCTCGGGCGCGCGTGCCATTCCCTTGACGAGGCCGCTGCAAGGTGTGAGCGGACAGAAGAGAAGGAAGAAAAAAAGAAAAAGAGATCTAGGACCCACGCATTGTTCAGGAGAACGTCAATGTTGCGCCACTCGGCTGGCAGCTTATCGACAAACGAGCGGACCTCGTCCGGCTTGCTGACGTCGAGCTGCACCGGCAGCACCTGCACCTTGTCGGCGCCGACTTCCTGCTCAATGTCCTTGGCAATCTGGTGCAGCGTGTCGATGCGCCGGGCCGTCAGGATGAGGCGGATGGGCCCGCCAGCTGCGGCTGCGGTGCGGGCAAACTCAAAGGCCGTGCTGCGGCCGATACCGGCCGAGGCGCCCGTGATGAGCACGGTCTTGCCCACGAGGCGCTTTGCTGCCGACAGAGACATGCTGCGAGATCCGGCAGTGGGACAGGTAAAGGGGAAAGCGTGAGTTGGGGGGGAGTTGGGGGAGCGGAGAGCTGCCGAGATTCTCCTCTGGGGGCCGGGACGAGTCGAGGTGGACCGTGTGGCCAAGGAAGAGGACTGGACTATAGGAAGACGGCGAGAAGGGACGGGGACGGCAGTGCGAATGCGGGCGACAGACGGGATAGCAGGAACAGCGAATCGAGCCGAGACAGATGCGTACATGGATGGGAGGCTGCAGAAAGTAAAAAGTTGCCCAGTCTGGGGAGAAAATTCTAGTACGACTGAGATAAGACGGATCGGAAATCAGTCGCCGCAAACCCCGCAATGGCAGTGTGCGTGCTTGTGACGCCATCGGAGGACGAGCTCTAATTTGCCCTATAACTTCGTCTGCCTTAGCAGCTCCCTACAGATGTTTGTAAGCTATTGAATCTTTACGTCAACTTGTATTAGATAGACGCCTGGAAAAAAAAAGGGAAAAAAAGGAAAATAACGTAATGTCACTTGCCCCCTCTACTCACGTGAAGTTGTATTTTTCCTATTAGGGAAGGAAGCAAAAGATGCTTTTCTGAAGAACTAAATACAATCATTTTTCTGTTTATTTTTCTGTTTATTTTTCTGTTCACTTGCCTACACCTTTCCGTTCCCTGTTGTTCTCCGTCCTGCATTGTCTCGCTGTGCAATGGCATTCGATTCGTTCTCCAGTCGACCTTTTGGTCGTGAAAGTACTTTGTTCTTTCCTGGCTTACTTGAAGACTTATAGCTAACAAATGGCATTTTCACACATAGAAGAATCGCCATTCACATTCGATAGCTTAAGCCAATCCTCTGCAATTCCGGCAACAACATCCTCCACCAACCCGTCTGCTGTATCCAGCACTATAGACTTGACTGAGGAGCCGGCTGTTCCGTTCACAACGGCTACAGATATCTTTACAAGGCTCGAGACGACGAACGGCGATGTCCTTACAGTTTCCCATTTCCCGCCTGACGCTTTACAAGATATGGATCGTGAGAGAGAGGCACGCGGACGTAAAGTGCGCTTCTTTTACTTTTCCAATTACAAGCATCTTATTATTACTATTCCTACAGGGCCGCACGAACAGATGCATCTACGCCTAGAAGGATGGTATTTTGCCCAAGTTGCCCGTATGGGACTGTATTCATCTTGGCGACGAACCGGAGCTACACGATTCCCACAAAGCCAATCTACCGGTTCAAGTGGAGAAGGAGATGCAGGCGGAGGACCCCTACCTGCACGGAGACATAAGAACGCTTGGCCAACTCTTGTTTTCAAATCCGGCTATACCCAATCACTAGCAAGTCTTCGATTAAAGATGCGGCTTGGTTCTTTCAGAGCAACCACGAGGTAAAAATTGTCGTGTTGGCCAAAGCATTCCCTCAAAGTCGTGAGAAACGAATCTTGATAGAACGGTGGCAAGAGAGGCCCAGGGCCCCTCGCGTAGCTGCAACAACAACACAAAGTGCGAGTACGCTGGAAGCCGTATGCCTACAAACTATGAATATAGTTTGGGCACTTGACATACCTTATAAAGAGGCTAGCTATGAGTTGCAGACTAACCCGACATCATTCAACGTGATTAGAGGTCCGCTGGTGTTGGAGTTTACACCTTGCTTTTTACGCGAGCCTACAGAACCGCAGGAACATAATGTCATGTACCCGAACGGGGAACTACAGTCGTACGCAGCTGGCGTTTGGGAACAGGAGTAGCTCTAGTTGGCTTGGCGGGAGAACTAAGAGCCCCTGCCCAGGTCTCCGGTCATGTATGAAGGAGTCTCCGAGTTGGTCCACGCCTACTACCACGTGGTGAGGGTTAGCCTTCGCCTATATAGCTTGTGAGAGTGTCCATAGAACCTAGAGATCTATGTCCACCTTCCCTTGTCTCTACTCCTTCGTGCGTCTAGCCTTCGTCAAATTGTCAAACTGTACATTTATACCCCTAAAAAAATCAAAGAGACCAGCTAGAAGAGTACAAGAAAGAAAAAGAAACAGAAGGAAAGAAGAGAAAAAAAAAAACGTCCGAGGTGCTAGAAACATCTTGAAAAAAGACCTTTATTACAGCCAGAATCCCATCAGGCAGAACGTAGCGTCTTGAATCGTTGAAAGATGCCGGCTTCCTTGGGCTGCTTGGCAGTATCTTGTTTTTTCGCCTGGAAGATCGCCCCTCGGTTCCGCCGGTAGGTGCCACAGGCAGCAAAGATGCTGACGGCAGCAATGGCTGCACAGATCCGCATATCCTCCCGGAATGCGTCTGCAAAGGCCGCGTAGATGAGGTCCGCCATGCCAGGGGTGGGCGGTGTCACCAGAGTGTCGGCTGTTGTCGAGATGACCTCGCCCATCTTGGCCATCTGCTGCGACGCCAGCACGGCCGACGACGCCGCGATGCCCATGCTGCCACCGAGCACGCGCATCTGTGCCAAGAGGCCCTGCGCCGACGTGTGTTCGCCCTCGGGCGCCTCGGCGCTGGCGAGAATGGTGGCCGCAGCAGCCGTCAGGCCGCTTCCGATGCCGACCAGCGGCAGAAAGCCCAGCGCTTTGGCCTGGAGCGAGACCGCGTTGGACAGGGTCGACTCCAGCCCACATCCGAGAGACACGAGGATGCTGGCAGCCACGAGGACCTCGAACGGACGATTGAACCGCACGCAGATGGTGCCAGAAACAAAGCTGCCCAGAGAGGCTCCCGCGAGCATGGGCAAGAGCATGACACCAGCCATAAAAGAGCTCTCGCCATTGACCACCTGCAGGCGAATAGGGAAGGCGTAGGTAATGGTGAAGAAAGAAAAGGCAATCATCATGGTGTGGATGAGGGCCGATGTGTAGACATGGTTGCGCACCAGTTTCATAGGCACCGCTGCCATCATGTGCGGCCACCGTCTCTCTACATGCCACTCCCACGCAAAGAGGCCAGACCAGCAGAGGATGCTGATGCTGAAGGGGGCTATAAAGACGGCCTCTCGCCACTGGGTGCCTTGCGTGCTGGCAATCTGGAAGGAAAAGGTGACGAGGACAGCTGCGGCTAGCAGTAAGAAGGACCCCAAAAAGTCGAGCTGCCTCCAGGAACGGCGCTGCATCTCTGGCAGATGCTCGGCGGACGGCCAAGACAGCGTGAATATAGCCATGGAGACTACAGCCAACGGGCCACTATATAGACAAGACGTATCAGTATGGCCATTGGGCAGCATAAAAAGAGAAGAGGAGGGGGGAAATCAAACAGGCCTTACTTGATCCAAAAGATCCATCGCCACGAGACGTAGAGCGTAAAGAGACCGCCTAGGACGGGTCCGAGCACGCCCGACATGGCAACAACAAAGCCGGTGAGGGCTGCAATGTGTGGCTGTAGGTTCCGAGGAGCCACTTCGGGCAGCATGATCATGGACAGCGAGAAGAGGCCGGATCCGCCGACGCCCTGCAGGGTGCGGCAGACGACGAGCTGATGCATCGTCTGTGAGAATCCGCAGCCCAGGGAAAAGGCCAGAAAGACGACAAAGGCAGCGAGGTAGGCGTTTCGGCGGCCGATGACGTCAGCCGAGCGGGCAGAGAGGACGGCGCAGCCCAGATAGGCCAGGATGTAGGAGAGAGCAATCCAGTTGAGCAGGCCAATGTCACCGAGGTCCTGACCGATCTGGAAGAGGCTGGTGGCGACAATGGACATGTCGAGCATGGCCAAGAAGAGGCCGAGACAGATGCTGGCGAGTTAGACGGAGAGACAAGAAATAATAGAATAGAAAAACTTGCCCGATGCTGAGCACCCAGAACCGCCACGCGGGCATGCTGGAGCCGTACAGGGCCGGACAGAGGCCGTGACAGCCGGCATCCGCCGAGTCCTGTGAGCGGAGAGTCTTGGGCTTGCGGGCAGGCTGGGCAGGCTGGGGTGCGGGCTCTGCCGTCCTGCTGCCCACTGTCACACAAGCTCCTGCCGTTTGTGTATCGACAGCGGTGTTGGCAGTACCTATGGCATGTCTGGCATGTCTGGCACGGCTGGTAGAGGAGTCTCTTGCACACGTGACTGCAGGCGTCGAGCCGTCCAGAGCTCTCGTTCCAGACATTTCATCTGGTGTGGCAAAAAGGGAAGATCGTCTGAGCATGTCAGAGGACGGCTGGATCAGACAACCTGTCAACTTGAGTCTCTTTATATGCTCGCGAGAAGAGGGGAAACTGACGTACAGGAACCGTGATACAGTCTCTCGACGGCAACGTTCCGAGATGGAATTTTTCAGAGTCGTGCAAAAGGTGGATCGAGTCTCTGTGCTCTCTGGGCCGGCTGATTTGTTTTGTGTTTCTCTCTTTTGTCTTTGCTTTTGCGTCTCTTGTGACTCTCGTGACCCTTTACTCTCGGTGCAGATGGGAAGCAGTCTGGGTAGAAGGGGGCGGCACTGCATGGACAGATGAAAGGAAAAGTGGATGGGATGGCAAAGAATCATCGGCAAAGGAGCCTTAAAAATAGCGTGTGGGAAACACAAACGATCTCGAGTAAAAGGCAAGAGCGATGGATGCCCGAGACTCGTGCGAGGCGCGTTCTTTCGCGTTAACAGGACAGTGCGACTTTCTTGTCCCTCCTACGAGTACGAGCACAAATACGTTCCTTTCGTCTGGGTATCCTCTCTCTTTTCTCGTGTTCTTTGGCTCCATGGACGATGACGATGTCATGTTTCCTTTTTAGGAAGGAACGTCTTGTAAGAGGGAAGGGTACCATGTATTACGGAGCAAAGCCGATAGTGTCGGTACCTCATCTTTGTTCCTCGCACGTGCCAAAGTAGAGACAGAAACAAAACGGTGGTTTTTTCGTATTCCGTTTTGTACTTGCATGTTGATGTGTTTGCTTTATCCTCTCAGGTCTACGGAGTACTGCGTACCCCGGATTTTGCTGATTTCCTCTGCAAGCAAGGCACAGAATGCAGACACCTGCATATTTGGGGGTTTCAGGTCCGAATAGGTATTTAAAAGTGTCACCAGACCATTGGCCCTGCAGCAACCGTCCAGTCCGGAGCGGGAGCGTCGGATGCAGTTGCCTGTCAACCAATGCAGGAGTTGAACGTCCCCCCCTATTTCTCTTGTGCACGCATGTCGTCTTCATGTTTCATGTTTCATGTTTCCTATCTTCCTTTTGAGCAACCAGAAGAGAGGTGACGACAGGCAATCCAGAGTTTGTTCGAGACTGTAGAATTCACGCGTCGATTCTCAAGTATGTGGTAAAATGTCTAGTGCATACACTACTTTCCACTTACATGCCGAGATTTCCCTGTCCGGATGACGCTTGCTGCTTGTCGAAGAGGGCGGCGTGGAACGATGGCTCTCTAGTTCTTCGGTGGCAGCACCGTGGAAGAAACAGCGGAAGTCCATGGCCGCCTTTCTCTTCCCTGCCACACGGCCGTCTATAGTAGCATGAGGGCAGAGAGCTATGAAGAAGAGGAGAGCCAGAGAGGCGCCGACAAGGCGTGGTTGAAAACGGTTTGCCCTACAAGCGTGATAGGAGGCCAAATATAGTCTCTTGCCAAGAACAACGGAAAAGCTTCGAGAGCAGAGATGGGAAAAAGCCCGAGACGACTGGTCAGGTTGTGTTTCTGGACGAAGCAGCGTGCAGCATCTACTATGCCACTTGCAGTCTAGCATTCTTCTCCTCAGCCAGAGGGACAAACATGAAACACGACGGTATGCAATAGCAGAGCTGTTTCGTCGTCGGCAGAGAGTAGTGCTGTGGCTAAGCTTCCTCGTGACGTGATTAGGTCAGTTGGGGGGTTGGGTGGGACGTTACTCCGTAGAGGAGGGATATAGCAGATCCAAACAATTGTATAAGGCCCTCGTTTGGAAAGGGTAAAACAAAAAAAAGCACAAAAAGTCCAAAAAGCACAAAATTCCCGCCACCCCACAAAAGCAGCTGTCCACATGGCAAGTGTGCATACGAGTACGGAGTAGTGTAGAGTCCCTCCCCGCATTCGCAAGCCAAGAGGCGGGGAGGGCAGGGCAGAGTGCATACATTGTACGGAGTAGTATAGCAGGTTGAATGTAGGAGGCAGAGGAGAAGAGAAGCAGAAGAATCTGAAACACACCGGTGCTCTCAGATCTTCTCGGACTACGTCCCGAAGAAGAACTACTCTGGCATCATTCCCTCACACGGCATACCGACTTTCTATCATGGACAACTTTGCTGAGTGACTCCTCTACTGTCGTACTGCCGTGCTGCCGTACTGCCGCTTCTACGTTCTAGAATTGGATATTGCCTAATACAGTCTTCATCTTGGTTGTTTCCCGAGCTATACTCTGCCCACTCTTAAAGAAGAGGTAAAAATTGCGTAAAAATAGATATTTTGTTAAACTGCCATATTAGATTCCCGCCCCCGCCCCCGCCCCATCCAGTATTTCATCTCTCGTCATGGTATTATTGATTTTCCCAAAAGTAATTAGACCGTTCGCCTTGGCATTGAGCCGATAAACCAATCGTTGTCAAAAACAAACATATTAAAGAACAGTTGAAAATCAAAATGAACTCGACAAAAAAATCCTTATTACCTCAACACCAGCAAATTTAAAAACAAAGGTAGAAAATCATTCAAAGAAATCAAAGGAATATCCAAAGTATCGTAGCTCCCATTCTTAATGAATAAAAGGAAATGAGCCTGTTGACTGGTTGTTCATCATAACGTAGTCCATGGGTATCATGTTGTCCTGCATCTGAAAAGGGCCAACGGATGCGGCTGCGGCAGCAGCTGCAGCTGCTGCAAACTCTTCCTCCTCGGCTTGGGTCCAGTACATTCCATCGAGATCCCACAACCCCTGCTGGTCGAGCAAGCCCATCATCCCCACCTCTGGCTCAAAGCCAATGGGTGACATGTGGAGGCTGGGCGTCCCGCTTCCAGGGTCGGCAGTGACAGCGGTAGTGAGGAGAAGGTTCTGTGATGGATCTCCAAGCATCTGCTGTGGCTGGTGATGCAGTGACATGGGCGATTCCATCTGATGTTGTTCAGAGTTGAGCACCGCCGTAGACTGCAATAGCCCTGGTTGTCGAGATGCCTCGTACATGCGCCAAACGACCTCACGGCTGCGCTTTGCTGCAAGTGACCATTCCTCCATGGCTTCCAGCAAAGACAGCACAGCTTGAATCTGTTTCTGCCACTCTGACACGCGCGGACTGGTCCATTGCCAGAAGATGGACACCAGCGGAACCATGGCCGCTTGGTAGAGGAACCAGGCCGCATTCCAGCCCAGCATCTGGTTGCGTGTCCATTCTCGGGCAATATCTTCAATGGTCTGTTTAGCTAGATCCCGGCATGCCTCAACAGCGGCAATCTCGGCCTCTGGTGCATGTGTCTGTCCACTCGATGCGAGGCCGAGCAGTACGGGCCGGTGAAGGAGCATGCGCAGATTCTCATAGCGCCACTTCATGATGCAGCGGGCAATGTACAGCGGCTCTGCGCATGGATCTGTTGTGCGTAGTAGCCATGGCAGACCCTGGTACCAGCCCACCAGCTGCGCGTCGAGACTGCAGCGGTCCTCGATGCGTAAGAGTGGAGAGATGGCAAGCATGTCTTGGATTTGCGTGGCAATCTTGCAAAACTTGATGTTCTCAATCAGTGGCAGCGTTCCTGCGTGCAGAGTGGTGTCCCGTCCATCTGAGCCGACACCGAACTCGGGCGGTCGAATATTGATGGCCGGCCCCCATCGGCCAAAGGAGGGCCGTCCCATGGTCGTGTTGGCCCAGGTATCGAGACAAAAGAGGCTCCACCAGGTGCGCCGACGCGTCTCTGCCGCTGCCACATCGCTGGTACCGCCATGAGCGAGACTCTCGCGATGCAGGCCAAGGGCACTCGCCATGCGAATGGCAGCACCCAGGACGGCATTGGCCATATTGGGTCGATTGATGTAGTGGAGATAGTATCCTCCAATAATGGCCAGAGCCTGAACAGTCTCAATGTGGCTGCTCCCAAAGGCGTCCATGGGCAAGTGCTCCATGGCGCGGTTGTAGTAGTTGAAGTGGCTCGTGTCTTCCGACTTGGTTCCAGCCACACTGCCCATGGCGAACACGGTATTGAGCAGAGCCAGCCAAGGCGCATCGATGCGCTGACCCTCGAGGTAGTCGGCGCGAAAGGCAGTCTCGTCAAGCATGGGGACGAACGAATGGATGCGCTTAAAGTACGCATCAACCAGAGTCTGGCCTTTCCAGGACCAGGGAACACGGCGCGGCTCTTTTCGTGGAGCACTAACTAATAGGCCAGAAGCTCCAGAGCTCTGCTGTGCCCCTGTCTGGTGGTGGTGGTGCTGCTGGTGCTGCTTGACGTGTGCGGGTGGCAGGCTCGTGGGCATGTCGGCGGCACTGTGGATGGGGGCGGTGGCAAGGCAAGACCGCAGTGCCGGCTGAACTTTGAGCATGACCATGAGGGCGGCCTTGATGGAAGAGGCGCCCAGGTAGGATGTTTGGCGGTCGACGGCTAGAGACAAGGCATTCACATCGTCGGCTTCTGCAGGGATAGGGTCCCGTGCCCGGCGCTCCTCGTCCCACTCGCTGCCCCGGGTTGGGATCTGCTCGAGACTCGACAAGCTCTGCTCCGACTTGCTGCCGGCCGATGACTCTTCATTGGGGAGGGATGTGTGGAGCGGGGGTGATGGCAGTGCTGATAAGCATGCATGGGCATCCTGACGGCCAAGGAGGGCCAGAAGCTCTGGCCGAGAGAGGGGAAGCAGTTCCTGTACTTCCTGATGTGGGTAGAGACGCTTGAGTATGGAGCGGCATTCCTCGAGAGACTGTGAGAGGGCTTCCAACGTCTTGCGAGAAGGAATGACACGCTGGCGATGCTTGTCATAGAAGCATCGCTTGGGAGCCCGACTAGACAGGCATTGGCCGCAGGGCTGCTGGCCATCACATCGGCTAGGATTGCCAGCGAATTCAGTGGTTTCTGTGATTTCATGTGATTTCTAGATGGTCGAGTGATGGTGGGGTGGCAGTGAGGAGACTTACATTTTGCGGCGTTTGCACTCTGCACAAGCGTGGGGTGTGGTCACTCTCTTGGCCACGCCATTTGTGCTGCCTTTGGCACCGTCCTGTGAATCCGTAGAGTTCTTGCGAGGAGTGACGGCCTGAAAGGTATGGAACATGCCCTGTGTGGCCATGCGCGGTGTTGGTGCCATGCTGTGAGGCAGAGAGAGGCTTGGGCAACAGAGAGATGAAGCGCGGTGAAAGAAAGAAGAAAGGGTAAACAATCTCAAGTGATAGATGGTTAGGCGGCAGAAGGAAAGAAGGCAAGAGAGCAGAATGGTTTGTCCGGGTCCGATATGGTGTAAGTGAGGGAGAGGAGAGAGAGGAAGCCCGAGCTTTATATCTGGAGGGACCTGCAGAGGACGTTGGGAAAAGCTGGGGAAGATGGGAGAGGATATATTGGGTTTGGGTGGTGGATCCACATCCCGCATAGAGAGAGGAGTGAGGTTCTTCTTCAACAGAAAGCCAGACGGGCTGTCTGGCGAGGAGCAGATGGAAGAGCAGCTCACCCAGCAGGCAAGATGTGAAGGAGGGTGAACGGAACAGGGGCGAGGAGGCAAAGACTGAGAGGTGTGGAGGCACGAGAGAGTTCGATTCCGGAGGGTTGTTGTGGAGGGATTGCCGTCATGTGGAGAAAGAAGGGGGGGTATGGCAACCGAATCAAGGCGTGACGCAGTGGCGGCTATATCAAGAGTGGTAAGGCAGCTGATATAGAGTGTGTGGGTAGCCGTGCAAACTTTAATGGAGAGATGTTGGAAACTTGAAAATGAAAAATAAAAAATACGCCAAAAAAAAGATATATAGGAATGAAAATAGAACATAAAAAAATAAAAAAATAAAAAACAGAAAAAATGGACAAACTTGCTGGGGTCGCCATGCCGTGCATGGTCTGGTCCGTGGTCGTGCACAGGGCCAGAGGAACCAGACTCCTGCAGGACAACGCCAGGTCAGAGAGACTGCTCTTCACTGCCCCGTCTTCCCAGTGTTTGCATTGTGTGGTTGGCAACTCGTCCTTGTCTCTTTTTGCACTTTATTGCGGATACCCGAGCCAAGACTCGGGCCACGAGCGGCGACAAGGTGGGTTTCTGGGGTATAGCAGTACGAGCCAAGTGGATTTGCTGAATGGGCATCTGGTCGTAGATTAGGGTCGCACCATGAACACGAAGAGGGATGAAGGATTGAGAGAGAGTGTGTGTGTGTGCCAGAAAGACAAGAAAAGATGGAGATGGCAGATGCATGACACGATTGTACGATAGGGCAAGAGCCCCTCTTTGCTTATTCCCTCCTTTCCTCCTTTCCTCTTTCCCTCTTTGCCTCCTTCCCTCCTTCTTTCTCTTCCCTGACGGTGTAAATTAATAGCGCGCCGGCTCGGCATGAAGGAGGCAACAGGGAAGGAGCATTACGAGCACGTATACTGGTGCCGTGAGGGAAAGAGCGAGTGGTGGCCTGGAGGTCCAGGCAAACAGACATACTCCGTACGCAGCAAATGCGACGGTCTGTCAGCATGACCGAAAGAGGAAAGAAGGTCTACCCTCTCTGCACGTCGTTCTTGCCTCGCAATAAGCCACCCACCACCAGACCAGCACCAACAATGGTGACAATGTCCAAGCACACCCTTCTCTGGTGGCTGGTGGCTGTCAGTTCGGACGCTATAACCCGTTTTCTCAGCAGTTGGCCGACAGCGGCCGACAGGACACTAACGTCTCAGAATTGCTGGGTCGCCTGTGCGCAGTCGGACATTTTGCGGCAGGAGACAGCTGCTGACAGCTGGTCTCGCTCCGTTTCGTCCGTTTCGTCCGTACTAGCATGACAATAACGGAGGGGGGGAAATAGCTTGTTTTTAGTAGATGGCTTAGTGGTCTGGCTATAAAAACGGCAGACGGCACAGAAGCTCCGTTCAGCTTATCTTATTCCACCAGAATGCAATGCCATTGTCTACTCGTAACAGCAGGGCATGATGGCATCGCCCATTCTCGTCGATCTGCTCTGACCGCAATCATTCTCTCTTCTCTGCTCGTAAAAGTCAGACTCGCCCGTGAGCAGAGACAGACATGAGAATATGGACCACTCGATGAGTGTAGAGATGATATATTTGAAGGGCCAAATTAAAGGATGTATAGCTGTGACTGGCCTTGACTGGCCGTGACGCACCGTCTTTTATCCGAGCCGCCAGGCTTTTGTGTAAAGCTGCTCTCTCGTCCCTCTGGCAATGCCCGTATCGGGTCGACAACACACTCGAGCAAGAAATCTACATCTTACCTTTATGCCGCAATGATGTCTAGGAAATCACCAACCCTCTTCCTATGGATACAGGGAACATGCAAACATCAGTCATTACGAGGCACACCTCCTTGCCTGCCTCCCTCTACTCTCTCATGAGAAGTTCGTTCCTATAGTCTCTCGTCTCGTAAGAGGACTTTATTTCCTCTCCATATTTGCCACTATTATGGCACTTTATTATGATTTGTGTATTTGTGTTATGGCTCGTATTCGTTTATGAGTTCGGGGTCCATATTAGCCTCAAGTAGAGACACGTCGCAGAGGTACTGCGTAGCCATAAGCCGCCGTCCGTACGCGTGTACGGCAATGCCTGCCTTTTCGTGTTCTAATCGTCATCAAATATACTTGCTCGTAATAAAAGAGTGTAAAGGAAAATCAAAGCAGAGGTGTGCCAAGGAGAACGGGGGGACAGAAAGAGAAAAACAGAAAAAAGCAAGCGCCCGTCGGATGACTGCGTATCCGGTCCTCTTTTTCATACTACCCATACTGAAAGTGTGGAGGATATATGGCAACAAGTCACCTTGTATCGAAAAGCAAATACCGATCTCTTTGTACTGTCTGAATGATCGCGACAGGCTGCCGTAAGAGGAGAGTCACAACATGTGACACCATATTTTCTTTCTCACTCTTTGGTGCCCCATGGCTTCTGTCTACAGGTTCTTCTCCTGCCAAGAGTGGAGCAGAGAAAGAGAGAAAACAAAAATTGGCTGAATAGATCTGGTTCTCCGAGGCCCAACACTGTCCTTCATCTTGATGACTTTACCCTACAACTAGCCTCCACAGCAAATGCCTCGGTAAGGTGGACTTTATCTTGAACCATGTTCATTTTTGTTGTTTCGTTCTTTGGCTGTTTACTAATACACATCTTCCTTCTCCATCACGCGTGTTCGGGTGAGTTGCCTACTGGTCAGGCCTGGAAGTACAAGGGGCATCGGCAGGCCAAGTGCCTCGCCCAGACCCTTGCCATGAGCAGCCGTTCCCATATAGGAGAGACATATTCCCGTGCATGGCGTGAGCAGACTAACATGGCAAGACGTGAGGGGGAGGGAGGCGAGACTCTTACAAAAAACGTACCCCTTCAACCCGTCTACGCGCCAGAGGCAATGCCAGAGGCAAAAGATGGGAGGAATAGAGTAAAGCAATGCAAGAGAGGCAAGGGAATGGTCATCCAGCACCTTGAGCTGGTTGCCTCCACCTCCATCACCGTCTCCCCACACTCTCTTCTCAATTTGTCTGAATATTTCCCACCTGTTCTCATGCTGGCCGACTGATTCGCCTGCACGCTCTTTCAACAAGGTGACCGATATTACGTTTTATTTTTATTTCTCTTGCCCGCATCTATATTGGTACCTCTCTATTCCTCTCTCTTCGGCTTTCCTTCTCTTAATGGAACAGCGCTGTTGTATTTGATATAGGCTTGCATGTATCTCCAGATTTTTTTGTATACACTCAATTTTCGCATCCCCCCCCTTTTTTCATATTTCTTGCCTCTCTTCTCCACTTGCCGCCAGGTACAAGAGATGTTCTGACCAGAACATACGAGGAACTGGGAGAGAGCATGTGTTTTGTACTAAATTAAAAATAAAAACAAGGTCAGGATGCTCGTTAAGGCGAGGGAGATCATTGTGTTCGTACGGCCCGTCCTCTTCCTCTCGCCTTTTTTTTTTTTTTCATTTTTCTCTTCATAGGAGACGCGTGCCGCGTTCCGGCTGTCAGATGTTCCGGTGGAAACGCATTTGTGAGCGTATACTTTTCCTGCTTACTTTTTTTAAAACTCTGCTACATTGTCGCATTGATATCGACGAGTCACCTGCCAGCCTCAACTAAGCCAAGCAGAGTTATATTAATTTATCTTTTCCTCTCTGCTCTACGCCTCTCTCTGCATTCCCCCCAGCACAATGCAAAACTGTGAAATGACCTCAATAGTCCTCTAGTCTATCCTCCGCGTCCTACTTTTTTTAAAATGAGACGTTTTTCGATTCTATTCCTCTTTTGTGTGCTTTCTTCTCCGTCTTGCTAGATTATAGCATCACTTTAAAGAGCACCCACTATGCAGGTAATCTATCGACTTCCGACGAGAGGCCGTCGTCCAATAGCAATCGACCGTTGGCCTTTCTTCTTGTATGGCATTGCCTTGCTATAGCAGGAAACTCAATCTTATTACTTTCCATTGTCAGGCCCCCCCATAAGAAGACTTGTGCTCAGGAGTAAAAATTGACTTAATAGTCCGGAAAAACTTTGATGGAAAAACAAATGGCCCTTCCCCTCGTTTCCTTTTTTTTTTTGATTTTGATTTCAAAAAAATTATTTCTGAAAAGCAGAGGGGACGGGAGGGAAATCATCTACGTATACCTCTATGGAAAAAAAGAACCGAGCTCAGAGGGATCTCATTCCCTCCCTCTCGAAAGGCTCACCGTCATCTTGTCTGTCCGCCCACCACACCTGACGCTCTGTAACGTCGCCTCTGAATACAAAAAGGGCAGGATGGGGGACAATCTTTCCGTGAGGAGACGAGAATGAAAGTATTCATGAAAGCTTGGCCAGAAGCAGACAATCTCGCGAGTCCTGGTCATCGTCTCTTGTGCGGAGAAGGGCAAAGTGTCATCTAATTTGCTTTGACCCATGCTCAGACATGGTCCTTGTTGCATACCGGTATAGGCAGCTAGGTAGCTATGCAGCTATGCAGCCATCGCAGCCAGAAAGAGCGCTGGAAGCGATTGCCGACAATCTCTTTCCACCTGTCCGCCCGCCACTATTGGCTGATGTGTCTCTCTTTCCTCTCTCTCTCTCTGTGACCATCTTCATGCAGTGCACTGACTGCCACATGGCCAGGCCAAGCTGACCTCCACTCCCACCCTCCATCAGCAAGCCGTATATTGCCGTTCCGTTCAGGTGACAGAGGCTGTCTGCTTTCTACAGAGGTCAAGATAGCTGCACCCACCCTTTTCTACAACCAGGGATACAAATCAGGAACAGAATGTGAGCATTCTGGTGTCTTTATGCTGGCAGAAAGAGTGTGTGTCTTTTGATTTTTTAAGACAAAATAGACGTCGCGCTCTTTCGGCGATTTTTTCAGTCTTTTCAAATTTTTTTACTGTAGCTAAGGACGTCCAAGAATTCTTTTGATTTACCTAGTCTGAGAAATCATAGAAATAAAAGCACAGCCTAACAGTCTGAAGTCGGACCTTTGTGTAATTATACTGACAGAAATAAAAGTAGAACGGGTATGGTTTAATATACACTCGTATGTTTGTATATGAAGAGGATCTTGGGTACGTCTGCATAGGCAGGGGTCCTTTGCCACCTACCTATCTGCACTCTCCCACCGTGAGAGGAGGGGATGAATCGATGGACGAGTGCGAGAGTGCCGATGAGGTGAAAGACAACAGTTCATCTTGCCAATACTACTCTGCGGCTACCGACCTACTATCGAGCCTCCAAGCCCGAAGGAGCACAAAGGTGCATGGGGTACAAGGAGAGCATCTGTCTGCTGCCAGCGTCAGGTCTGCATGAGCCATGTCTCCACGAGCCGAGCACACACACTGATGAAGTTTCGGCCAACAAGACGAGTTTGGCATTATGACCGGACCACAACAGGCACAGTCAGAATGGGGATGGGGTAGAAGTGAGGGGAGGGGGGAAGAGTAAGATTGCACTTATATTAAATACCCCGAGCACCACCCCCTACCCATTGACAAATCAAAAAAGAAGAATGAAAAAAGAAAAAAGAAAATAGTAAAACAGAGTCGATAGTGGACCAAAATGATGAATACAATAGGGACAAGGGAAAAAGAAAACACCTAGACTAGAATAAGAGAGGAATGGCGTGAGACTGCTTTACTCTCTTCACGTCAGTCCTCCTCTCACTCTTTCATGGTGCCCTTGGACATGAGCACACAATGACAGCTCTACTTCCTTACTTCCGCTCCCCATATTCTCTCATCCTCTTCCCCACTGCTCATGCCGCCCCCGCCAATTCGTCCCGTCACTATTTTCTATTTCTCTCTCTCCATCTTGATTCCCTTTTCTGTTCTGTTTGTCTATTTTCGGCTATCTATTCATCCACATCCGGGTATGGCGACTGCCATGCTGTAGGCTTGCCGTCATCCGTTTGCCGCTTCCTGCCCCCCAGACAGTGTGCAATACAAGGTGAAGCGTGAGTAGAGGGCCAAGGAAGAACAGGATGCCAGATGTTACTACTACGAGGATGCGTCTTCGACACGATATACATGACCACCTCTCCTCTGCCGCTTCCCCTCGTGGCTTTGATTGCCTTTCATTACTATCTTCTCTTCTTCTTTCGGGCCAAGGGGCGGCTGTATATTGTTTGAATTTCTTTCCCCAGTCGGTTGTGTTTCTACTTTCAGTGTAGACGTCTATGGATCGATGGACATTCTTCCTTTTCCCCCGCCCTTTCGAGTCTCCTAGCCTCCTATTTTCTCCTCCTTTTTCTCCTCCTCCACCACCCCTCCCAATTCATCATTCATCATTCATATGCGAAGAACCTGGCACCGGCTGCTGATTCCGTCAAATATGCACGTGTTATCGATAGGGATGTACTGTTTCGTTATGATCTTGATCATTTCCTGTGCCACCATGCCGCCTGTCAGCGCCGAGATGTTGTGGAGCTCTCCGCCCCCCGCCCGGGCCAGCTCTTCTGCAATCTTGGCTACCCGCTCGTTGCCGCTCGTCCCCGGCACGAGCTCGTCAATGGTCTGCAAGATGTCTTTGCTCGTCGATGACTCGGGCGTGTGTGCCGTGGCTTGGAGGGCCAAGTAGATGGGCACGAGGGATAGGGGCATCATGGTGATTTCGGCATTGGCATCGTTGGCCAGCTCGTTTTCTGGCAGGTTAGCAGGGCAGGAGGAACAAAAAAAAGGAGGATCATCGCCAGAGACAGGCTTCTATACGTACCCACTACGGCGGACAGGCCACCCTTGTCCTCGCCCGGCGCGTTGATGAGCTTGACAAAAGCCGCATTCTTGCAGAACAGATCCACCTCGGCCGAATCCACGTCCTTTCCACCCGCCAGTTCGGCCACGGTGGCGAGCACCTCGGCAGCGTCTTGTCTCGCCTTGGCCTTGTAGATGGTCTGAAGTTGGATGTACACCTTGGACTGTGCCTTCATATCAGGGACCTTTCCGGGCAGAGGCAGAGCCTGGTGCTTCTCGTAGAACTGCTGGACGGCCCTGGCAATGATCCAGAAGCTGGACTAGAGTGTGTGTGTGCATCGTCAGCCTCGTGCTCTCCGTCACCGTCTCCTTCTGGCCTCACGCCATCACTTACGTCTCCTTTGGGCTCGTACTGAAACACCTGCCGCAGGCCAGATGGAAGAGAGGGACTGTCGATATTCCGCAGGACAGCGCTGACGGCCTCGTCAAAGTTCTCTTCTGGGCCTTCTGCGCTGTTGTGCCGCGCCCCGTCGGCCACCGTCTTCCGGAAGGCCACCTTGTCCTTGTAGGTGCTGGGATTCTGGCCGTCGTGCGACGCCCGCCAGCGCTCCAGATAGTGCAGGAGGAGGACAATGTAGGGCAGGTGGCCGTGGTCGTGGTTGTCGAGGGCGTCCATGTTGGCCGTGAGCTCGCTGGCAAACGCAGCCAGCTCGGGCCAGGGCGACAGCAGGCGCAGGTCGGTCGTGGCGGTTTCGTCGGGATGGGTGTCGACAATGGGAAAGGTGCCGGGCAGGCGGGTGCGGAAGAAGGAGTAGAAGCCGGCCGAGTGGACAGTGATGAGCGGGGTGGCGTGTTGTTCGCTGTAGTCTTGGAGGCGGGCGAGGTCTTGTCGGGTGATGGGGTGGGAGTAGAGGATCATGGTAAAGGTTGGGCATGTTTCGAGGAGCTCGGCGAGATCGAGGGGGGCCTAAAGAGGTGGTCAGCTTAGATAGTCTGAGAAGAAGAGAGAGAAGAGAGAAAGAGAGAAAGAGAGAAAGAGACGACTGAGACGAGAGAGACGAGAGGAGGATAGGCAGACCTCGGGCTTGGGGTGCCAGTCGCCCTGGACTTCCGGGTTGAGCTCTAGGAGCAGCTCCGTGCAAGACTGGGCTCGCGACTGGCCGAGGCTGGACTCTTGCAGGAAAAAGTTGACGCCGAGATCTTCTTCTTGGACGACAGCCTTGTCAAAGATGGTGAATTGGCCGATTCCTGGACGGTGAGCAAGGCGGCAGACAGACAGACACACGTCAGGGGCAGACACTGACCTGGGAGAATGAGATTCTTGAGTGTCTCCGTGGCCACCGTGCCACAGCCAGAGTTGACGACGAGGAGGTTGGCGGCTTCGAGAGCTGCCTGGCCGCTGGCCGCCCAGAGTCGAAGCTGCCGGTCATACTTTCTCTCCTTCTCCGAGGGTCGACCGTGCAGGGGGGTCGTCGTTGCGGCTTCGGCCATGACGACGTGTGCTTCTGTGCAAGAGTGGGTGGTCTGTTGGTGGTTCAAGATGACGAGAGTTGGGAAGTTCAACACCTTTTTAGTTTCACAGCTTACATCGTTGGCGGGGTACGGGAACGGGGCTGCAAGGAGCTGCGGGAAGCTAGTGTGATGACTAAGCATCTTATCGATAATACCGAGTTGATAAGATAACAAAAAAAGTTGAGAAATACTGGAGCCGACTGTCGCAAAAATTCTGCCTGTCTCTTTTTCTCTCTCTTTTCGTCTCCTGTCTCTCTTGCCCAACCGCTACCATGGAGGAACAAGTGCACAAGCCTCATAGAAAGCCCAGAGAGAAGAAGAAGCATACGGGTATGTTTATGAGAAGAGGAGAAGAATAACGAAGAACGACGAGAAAGACGGGGAAAAAAAGGCAGAAAGACAAGAAAGACTGGAAAAAAAGACTGACAGCTTAGGACCCAATCCCAAGGCATTTGCCGTCTCGAATCCCGGAAAACTCCAGAGAACTGCTGCTCGATCACATGATGTAAGTCTCTCTTGCCTGCCGCTTCTCCGCTCTCTCTCCCTCTCTCTCTCTCTCTGACCAGCTGTAGATCAAGGAGAAACGACTCCATGTCCCCCTGGTCGATCGGCTGCCTGACGAGCCGCCTCCGCGCCTCGTGACGATTGTCGGCCCGCCCGGTGTCGGCAAGACGACGCTCCTCCGGTCTCTCATTAAGCGCTATGCCAAGGAGAACATTATCGAGCCGCAGGGCCCCATCACGGTGGTCACGTCCAAGAAGCAGCGGCTGACGTTTATCGAGTGCCCCAACGAGCTTGAGGCCATGGTGGATGTGGCCAAGGTCGCCGACATTGTGCTGCTCATGATCGACGGCAACTACGGCTTCGAGATGGAGACGATGGAGTTCCTCAACGTGCTGGCGGCCACGGGCATGCCCGGCAACGTCTTTGGCGTGCTCACCCACCTCGACCTCTTCCGCAAGCCGCAGGCGCTCAAGGACGCCAAGAAGCGCCTCAAGCACCGCCTCTGGAACGAGCTGTACCAGGGCGCCCACCTCTTTTACCTCTCGGGCGTCCTCAACGGCCGCTACCCCGACCGCGAGATCCACAACCTGTCGCGCTTCCTGTCGGTCATGAAGAGCCCGCGCCCGCTCATCTGGCGCAACACCCACCCCTACGCCCTCGTCGACAGCTTCCGCGACATCACCCACCCCACCAAGGTCGAGGCTGACGAGCTCTGCGACCGCACCGTCGCCTTCTCCGGCTACCTGCGCGGCACCAACTTTGGCGCCCAGGGCCAGCGCGTCCACATCCCCGGCCTCGGCGACTACGCCATCGTCTCCATGGAGGCGCTGCCCGACCCCTGTCCGACGCCGGCCATGGACCAGGCGCTGGCCAAGGCGTCGGGCAAGACGGGCCGTCGGCGCCTCGACGAGAAGGACCGCAAGCTGTACGCGCCCATGTCGGACCGCAGCGGGCTCAAGATTGACGGCGACGCCGTCTACATCTACCGCGAAAAGGGCTTCACGTTTGACAAGGACGCCGTCGGCGTCGAGCGTGGCGAGGGCGAGGAGCTCATCATTGGCCTGCAGGGCGAGCGGAAGCTGCTCGGCCAGACGGACCGCGGCATGCAGCTCTTTAGCAAGGGGGCCGAGGTGCGACCGGCCGCGGACGAGGCCAGCTCGGGACGCAAGGAGCCGCGAAAGGCGCGGACGGCGCAGCTCGATGCGGACGGTGAGGACGACGTGGACTGGAGTGACGGGGAGGAGGGCGAGGAGGGAGAGGAGGGAGAAGATGATGTGGAGACGGAGTTTGATGAGAAGAAGCTGGGCCGGATGTTCCGGGAGCGGAGTAGCAGCAAGAAGGAAGACATTGCTTTTGCCGACAGCGACTCAGACTTGGGGTCCTTGTCGGGCGAGGAGGAGGGGGGGGAGGACGATGACGAAGAGGGCGAGTTTGATGAGGAGGAGGACGACGAAGACGACGACGACGACGACGACGACGACGAAGAGAATGCGGCCGTGCGGTGGAAGGAGAACATGACGGAGCGGGCCATTAGCCTGCACCGACGGTCGCGCCCCTTCCAGACCAAAGAGCTGTCCCGTCTCTTGTATGACATGTCGCTGACAGTCGACGCGGTGGTCAAGCGCTGGCGGGGAGAGAAGGACGAGGCAGACAAGGACGAGGAAAAGGGAGAGGAGGAGGACGAGTTTTTCAAAAAGGCCGACACGAGAGAGGCCGAGGATGAGACGGAGGACCGGTCGGTTCCGATGCTGGACTACGAGGCGCTGGCTCGGCGGTGGTCGGACGACGGACTGGAGGCGCTGCGTCGCCGATTCACGACGGCCAAGCCGAAGCGCAAGGGGGAGGATGGCGAGGACGATGATGACGACGAGAGTGGGTTTGGCGACGAGGACGACGAGGGCGACGAGGACGAGGAAGAGGGCGACGAGGACGACGATGGGGAAGAGAACGATGAGGACGACGAAGGAGACGGCGCTTTTGAGGATCTGGAGACGGGCGAGAAGCACGGGCCGTCGCTGGAGGAGGAGCGCGAAAAGAACGCGCGGCGCAAGGAGGAGCTGCGGCAGCGGTTCGAGGAGGAGGACCGCGAGGGCGTGCACAATGCCAAGGCGCAGGCGCGCAAGGAGGCGGGCTTGGCGCAGGACGAGTTTGGCGAGGACGAGTGGTACGACGCGCAAAAGTCGCAGATCCAGAAGCAGCTGGACATTAACAAGACGGAGTTTGAGGCGCTGGACGAGCGGCAGCGGGTGGCGGTGGAGGGCTTCCGCGCGGGGCAGTACGGGCGGATGGTGCTGGAGGGGGTGCCGGCGGAGTTTGTGCGGCAGTTCTCGGCGCGGATGCCGCTCATCATGGGGGGCCTGACGGCGACGGAGGAGCGGTTCGGGTTTGTGCAGGCGCGGCTGAAGCGGCACCGGTGGCACAAGCGGATCCTCAAGACGAACGACCCGCTCATCTTCTCGCTCGGCTGGCGGCGGTTCCAGACGCTGCCGGTGTACAGCATCTCGGACTCGCGGACGCGCAACCGCATGCTCAAGTACACGCCGGAGCACATGCACTGCTTTGCGCAGTTCTACGGGCCCTTTGCGGCGCCCAACACGGGCTTTGTGTGCTTCCAGTCCTTCTCGACCGAGGCGGCCGTCAACCAGCAGGGGCTGCGCATCGCGGCGACGGGCACGGTGCTCGCCGTCGACGAGTCGACGGAGATTGTCAAGAAGCTCAAGCTGACGGGCGCGCCCTACAAGATCTTCCGCAACACGGCCTTTATCAAGAACATGTTCACGTCCGCCCTCGAGATTGCCAAGTTTGAGGGCGCCGCCATCAAGACGGTCTCGGGCATCCGCGGCCAGATCAAGCACGCGCTCCAGCAGGAGGGCGCCTTCCGCGCCGCCTTTGAGGACAAGATTCTGCTGAGCGACATTGTCTTTCTGCGCGCCTGGTACCCCGTGCGGCCGCGCCGCTTCTACAACCCGGTGGCGAACCTCGTCGGCTGGCAGCCGATGCGCCTCACGGGCGAGCTGCGGCGCGACCTCGGCGTGGCGACGCCGCAGCAGCGCAACAGCCAGTACCGCGCTGTCGAGCGGCAGGCGCGGCACTTTAACACGCTCAAGGTGCCGCGGCAGCTGGCGGCGTCGCTGCCGTTCCGGTCGCAGATTGTGGCGCCCAAGAAGCAGCGCAAGAAGACGTACCTGCAGAAGCGGGCCGTCGTGCTCGGCGGCGAGGAGCGCCGCGCGCGCGACATGATGCAGAAGCTGACGACGATCCGCAAGGACGTGGCCACGAAGCGGGCGGCCAAGAAGGAGGAGAAGCGCGCCGAGCACCGCCAGCAGCTGGCCGACGCGCAGGAGCGGCGGGCGGCGCGGGAGAAGCGCGAGACCAAGGAGTTTTGGCAGCGCGAGGGCAAGAAGCGCAAGATGCAGGCGGAGAGCGGGCCGTCGAAGCGCCGCAAGTAGAAGGCGAGGAAACAAGAGTTTTTTATATTGTATATTTTATATAATAGAGGAGCATTTACATAGTACACAGTGTTGGTACAAAAGGGTACAAAATCATGTCACGTGACTATTTACTGACGTCATGGCGCCGTCATGCGCATCTTCATGACGGTCAGCTCCGAGCTGCGCACCCAGGAGCCGTCGGGCGTCTGTCGGTAGCACAGCAGCTTTCCATCGTCGCCGACGCTGCCCAGAATCTGGCCGTCGTCGTCAAAGGCCACGCGCCAGACGGGCGTCCGGTGGTTCTCGAGCTTGGACAGCTCGCGCACGGCATGTCGGATCTGGCCCGCCTCGCCCGTCCAGCGCCGCTCGCTCGTCGAAGAGAGCGCCGTGTCTGCCGCCTGGCCGGCGGGCAGTGGCGGCAGCCCCGCCGCCGCCCTGTCCGTGTTGCCGTCGAGATCGCCGTCGCCGCCGCCGCCGACCATGCGCTCCATCTCGGCGAGGGGCAGCCCGCTGAAAGAGGTGACGGTCGAGCTGGCCACGCTGCTGTTGTGGCGCGTAGAGGCGCCCGTGTCTGTGCCAGAAGCGGCGCCACTGTGGTTGTGGCTGTTGTGGTTGTGGCTGACGGCCCCATCCGCATCACGCATCGAGAGGACAGACGACACCGCCGACGGCACGTTGCTGGGACCCGAGACCAGGCCCGTGCTAGAGAGAGCACCGGCCAGCCCCGAGACGGCTCCCGGTCCTCCCAGACCTCCCAGACCTCCTGCTCCCGAGGCGGCAGCGGGCGCGCCCATGACGGACGACGCGGATGACGAGATGCCCGAAATGGCGGTGCCGGCAGCGGCGGTGGCAGCGGCCGCCTCGGCGGCCGCCTTGGCCTTGGCCGCTGCGGCGCTGAGCGCAGACGTGGCCGGCCTGTTATGTCCGCTGCCATGGTTGCTGCCGGCCTGGCTGCTGCCATCACGCTTGGCCCGGCCGTCGGCCCAGGGGCGCAGGACGTCGGCCGCTGCCCAAGACTTGCCGTCGTCGGGTGACAGGGGCGTGTCGAGGCGGAGGACGCGGACGTAGCCGTCCTGGCAGGCGGTGGCGAGGATGTCGTAGCCGCGAAAGTTTCCGGGGGCCCAGGCGACGTCGCGGACGAGGCCGCGGTGGCCGCGGACCTCGGCGGCGAGGTAAAAGGCGCGGCCGGTGCCGGCGAGGCCGTAGGAGGCGGTGGTGATGGGCCGGGTGCGATAGATCTTGACGGCGTCCATGGCGGCGACGACGAGGCCGAGGGCGTCGGCGGCGACGCCGGCGCGCAGGGCGGAGTAGCAGGGGTCGGGGTTGGGGTCGAAGCGGACGCGGAAGCTGGCCTCTTCGCCGCGGGCGGGGCGGGGGCAGACACGCAGCTCGTCGAGGGCGGTGAATTCGGACAGGTTCTCGGGCTGGTCGTTTTCGAGGACGGTGAGGGTGCCGTCGGCGGCGAGGAGGGCGAGGTGGGTGTGGCGGGTGTCGTCGCTGTGGCGCAGGGAGAAGGAGCGGTAGGGGGAGCGGAGGGAGCGGGTCTCGTAGGCGGCCTTGGCGTTGGTGCCTTTGGCGCGCTGGCTGAAGCGGCGGCCGGGGGCGGCGGCGGGGTCTTCGATCCACATTTTGAAGCGGCCTTCGATGCCGAGGGAGGCCAGCAGGTTGGGGTAGATGGTGGGGGGGAGCCATTGGAGCTGCAGAAGGTCAGAGAGAAGAGAGAAGAGAGAGAGAAGAGAGAGAAAGAAAAAAAAAGAGAGAAAACATACCTCTAGAATTTCGCCGCCGTGGGCTCCCCAGGTGTCGCAGAGCCGCCACACGCCACCCGGGTGCCTGTTAAAGACGCGGATCTTGCCGTCGACGGACCCGGTCGCACAACGGTCGCCATACGCGTTGAAGGCGACCGCCTGCACGAGGTCTTGGTGGCCGTGCTTCATGATGATCTCAAAGCGCGCCTGCTCGTCCAGCGAGGGCGGCTCGACCGGTGCAGTCATGCCTGGGTGGGGGAGGCGGTCCGCTGTCAGCTGTCGACGGTCGGAGCGTGGTGGTCGGGCGTCGGCCGTCAAGATGGGGGGGGGGAGCATGCGCAGAGCATGAAAAAACGGGAGAGGAAATGAGACGACGTCACAAAGAAGAAGAAAGCTTTCAGCTCTGTTCAGGTGACCGCGCTAGAGGACTAGCCGCCTTCTCGGCAGGACCGTAGAGCCCCTGTAGTCTGTGCCTGTACGGAGTAATCTGTACTGTAAATAATAGCCTGTCGCCTCTACAGCCTGTATTGCCTGTATTGCCTACAGCCGTACTGTAAATCACTGTTCTGATGCCATCCCGTCATTCGTCCGTCTTTTCGCCTCCTCTTCTCTTCTCCCCTCATTCGACTCATCGCTGACAAGGCTGGCCAACAGGCGCTCTGCACATCCCGGCTCAGCTCGCGCCTGCAGGCTGTGTCTCTTGCACTCCACTAAAAAGGACGCCTGGGGCGATTTATGCTGCTGTGCAGGCCTTGCCCTTCTTTGTCTGGAGACGCGCTCGGTTTATGCCTTGGTCCCATGTCTCTCTGACAGCCTAGAAAGTCCCGAGCAGGCAAACGCAAGTCAGCTGGCCATTGAGGGGAAACGGGCAGGACGGACGAAGGACGAAAGAGAAGAGAAAGAAAAGAGAAAAAAAGCAAAGAGAAGAGTCGAAAGAAAGAAAAGTCGAAAGAAAACGAAAAGGAAAACGAAAAGGAAAAGACAACGAGAAAGAGTCTGAAAAGAAAAACACAAATCTTCTTCCAATGTCTTCTCTCGAGGCCAAGATTGTCGTCGTCGGCTCGCAGGGCGTCGGCAAGACATCCCTCGTCACGCGTTTCTGCAAAGGCTCCTTTGATCCCTCCAAAGTCACGTCCACCGTCGGCGCCAGCTTTCTCGCCAAGCGCGTCGTCGACAGCGACAGCGACACCACGGTCCGTCTGCAGATTTGGGATACCGGTGAGTCTCTTTTTCTCCTCTCCCTCTTCTTCCTCCCTCTTCTTCCTCCCTCTTCTTCCTCCTCTTCATCTAACCGTCCAGCCGGCCAGGAACGCTTCCGCTCCATCTCCCGCCTCTACTACCGCGGCGCCAACGCCTGCATCCTCTGCTACAGCATCACCGACGCCCACTCCTTTGCCGAAATGGGCATCTGGCTCAGCGAACTCCGCCGCAATCTGCCCGCCGATATCGTCCTCCACGTCGTCGGAACAAAGGCCGACCTCGTCGCCCGCGATCCCGCCCTGCGACAGGTCCCCTTTGAACGCTGCATAGCCTACGTCGCCGAAAATCTCGCTCCCGGCGCCACCAGCACGCCGCCCCCTGCCCTCGCCGGCAGCTTTGGCGCGTCCGCCCTCTTTTCTGGCGCCACGTTGGGCGGCGTCGGCGGACCGTCGACCACGGCCGATGGCGACAGCCAGAGAGCGGGCCCCGACACCCACACCAGCGCGGGCCTGCGATCCCTGCCCATCGGAGCCACGGCTGCGGCCCAGCCTGCCGGGTTGACCTCGCCCCCCCTGCCCGGCTACGAACCCAGGAGTCCCAGCTCCAAGAGAAGCTCCGGCTTCTGGGGACAGGAGGCCGGCTGGGACGCCTGTCACGAGATCTCCGCCGAGAGCGGCGAGGGCGTCGAGGAAGTCTTCCGCGTCGTCACCCGCAAGCTCGTCGAGCAGAACCGCAAGATCCAGCAGGCCCTGCTCGCCGCCACGTCCACCATGGGCCCGCCTCTCTCGGGCGCCGGCGCCGGCGGCCAGGCGACGGCGGGGCACGGCGGCTACGCCTCTCGAGACGGACACAGGTCGGGCGCCGGCGTCAACGGAAACGGCGGTGCCTCTGGGGACGGCTACGGCCACGGCTACGGTGGCGTCGGAGGGTATGCTGACGCTGCCCATGGGCGAGGCAGTTTCCGTGTCGGCCGAGATCGGCGCAGCTGGCTCTTTGCTTCCGGGTTCGGACCCGAAATTGCCGTCGACCCGGCCGGCGCTGCCCATGGCGGAGACAACAACGACACGGCCATGGTCCGACAGCGGAGGTGTTGCTGAGAGAGGCGTGGCTGTCTGTCGAGCAGGACTGGGCACTGGGCAGCCATTTCACCTCTTTTCCTCTGCCACTTTTGTGTATACGTTTTCTTCTTGTTTCTACTTTTTCATCGTCGAGGACCGTCTGTTTCTGTCTCGTTGTTTTCTACTTGTCTTTTCCATGTTCTGTTGTCTTTCCCGTGTTCTATTCTCTGTCTTTTTTTGCACTGGGTTTCATGGTTCGGTCTGGGTGTGCGGTTACAGCAAGGACTCTCACGAGAAACGGTTCATTTGTCTGCATGTCCACGGGAGGCTCTTTTTCGTTTGCGTTATTTTTGTTCTTTCGATTATCCATCTCTTGCTCTTGTCATTTTCTGCTTTCATGAGGTTCCAACAGACTTGCCGGTGGAACGAGTCTCGGAACCACGTCACTTCTTGTACATGCTGTCTCAGACTGACAAGCTGGTTGACTCGTCCAACATGCGTAGAGTCGTAGATGCGCAGATTACTCATTTCTTATCTTATCGCACCCCACTACAGTGGCCCCTCCACTATCGGAGCTAAATTTATTTTTTCTGGGGGTCTCTACTACCTATTTGAGTGTAAAGGCTAGAATTTTGAGAGAGAAAGACAGAAAGACGACAGGAAGAATCACCAAAGTCCCCGTCGCCATGGCTGCCACGACATCCCCCGAGACGCCTGCCGTCGACCCCACCATCCTGTCGCTGCGCAAATCCCTCTGCGACGAGACGACGCCGCTGCCCATCCGCTTCCGCGCCCTCTTCTCCCTCAAGCACCTCGCCAAGCAGGCCTCCGAGGCCCCGGCCGACGACGCCGCCGCCGCCCTCACGGCCAAGGCCTCCATCGACGCCATCGCCGCCGCCTTCTCCTCGCCCTCGGCCCTGCTCAAGCACGAGCTCGCCTACTGCCTCGGCCAGACGGGCAACGTGGCCGTGGCCGCCCCGCGCCTGCGCGAGGCCCTCGCCGATCTGCAGGAGGACACCATGTGCCGGCACGAGGCGGCCGAGGCCCTGGGGGCGCTGGGCAGCGCCGAGGATCTCGCGCTGCTGCAGACGTTCCGCGACCGCGCCGGCGAGGAGGTCGTCATCAAGGAGACGTGCGAGATTGCCATTGACCGCATCGAGTGGGCCAACAACACGGCGCTGCGCAGCCAGGAGACGCTGCGGCCGAGCGACTTTGCCTCGATCGACCCGGCGCCGCCCATGCCGGCTCAGGAGAAGGAACACAAAGGAGAGAAGGAAGAAAAAGGGGAGAAAGAAGAGTCTGTGGATCGGCTCGCCAGCGACCTCTTGGACACGTCGCTGCCGCTCTTCCGCCGGTACCGCGCCATGTTTGCGCTGCGCGACCTGGCCTCGCCACCGAGCCTGCCGACGGCCGTGCCGGCCGTCCTGGCCCTCGCCCGTGGCCTCGCCGACGCGTCGGCCCTCTTCCGCCACGAGATCGCCTTTGTCTTTGGCCAGCTGTCCCACCCCGCATCCATCCCGGCGCTGACGGCAGCGCTCAGCGACACCAACGAGGCCAGCATGGTGCGCCACGAAGCCGCCGAGGCGCTGGGCAGCCTCGGCGATGAGGCGGGCGTCGAGGACACGCTGCGCCGGTTCCTGCACGACAAGGAGGCCGTCGTGCGGGAGAGCGTCATTGTCGCGCTCGACATGGCCGAGTACGAGCAGGGCGGGCAGGCCGAGTACGCCCTGATTCCCGAGACGACGGCGGCCTGAGTGCTCTTGGGTAGGATGGGAAGGGAAGGGGACATCATTTGGGTTTATTTGGGGAAAAAAAAGTCCTTGTTTCTGCTTGCATGTTTTTGTGTATTTTTGTGTATGTACAGTCTCGATATCAAGATACGGCTCGTTTCTATCTAGGAAATGTCCTCCTTTTTTTTTGCAGACACGGTTCCGGGCAACGGAGCACGTGGGACAGCCGTCGTCGTACAGCAGAAGGGCCTCGTTTTGTTCTCGCGGCTTGCCGGGTAGAAGGACAAGAGGCAGTCAAGCCTTTGGAGTCGTTGTGTTTTGTTCCTCGTCCTCCTGCTCAGTTGTTCTGAGACCATCGGTGGCCGCAGTCGCAGTGGAAGAAGACGGTGGAGCCTTCGTCGGCACTGCGAATCTGTGCCGTCGAGAAGCGCACCTCGGTCCGGCCGCACTCGGGACACGTCTCTGTCGTGGTGGCCTCTTGCGAGATGGTGTGTTTTTCGACGGCCATGACGGACGAGAGCTTGAGGCGCAGGGGGGAGGGAAAGTCTTTTGGGTTGGATTTCGTAATGATTTTTACAGAAGAGGTCGTGTCTGTTTGTTAGTCTGTCTGCTGTCTGCTGTCTTTCTCTCTTTCTCTTCTCTGCTCACCTCGATTATGTGCGCCGCAGCACCGGCAGATGAGCGTGTTGGTGCCCTTAGACATGGGCAGAATGTTGCCGCAGTCGGTGCAAAATACCAAGGATCCGATGGAAGCCATGGCGTAAAAGAGATGTGGCTATCGTCAATGTCGTCCTTGTCGTTTGTCGTCCTTGTCGTTTATCGTCAATTTTTTTTCGCTTCTTTTTTCCAACTTTTTTTATATTGACCCACATCTTTGGCTCGCCCCTGCCGCAAAATCTCCGCTCTTTCCTAAACTACTGTAGGCATGCACAGACCATCAGATACCGCTCCTGATTGGTCGGTTGCACCCTGTCCTCCTGGCAGGAAGGTGCAAAGCAACACATTCCTCGTACATAGTAAAGCCGCTCAACCTCCATCAACTGCGACGAGCATTCTCGCCGGGTCCAGCTTTACTCATCCCCTCAGATTGCCGTCGACCCTCTCTTCACTTTTTTTTTCTTTTTCTTCCAATTTTTCTCTCTCCTCTCTTCCTCTGACAGTGTCCATGGCCGCATGAGAGTCCGCTCGCTTTCTCGTCCTCCTGTCCTTTTCCGTCTCATCGACCCGCGCCCATCGCCAGCGACCAGGGATCGATCGATCCTTCCCTTTCCTTGCGACAATTGCAACGCAGCTGCCCTCGTGTCGTTTCGTCGTCTCCTGCCTTTTTTGTCTTTTTGCCTCGGCTCCCTGTCGCCTCGTCGCCTCTCTGCTCTCCGCCCTCCGTCCTCCGCTCTGCGCTCACCGTCTAGCCTCTTCCAGCTTCTGACCCGCTAGCCGTCTCCGTCGCTCCTGCCATGCGCTGTGGCCAGCCGCCGTCGCTCCTGCCATGGCTGATCCGAGTGCTCTCCTGAACCACCACCAGGACCAGCAGCAGAATGGGTACGCCAACGGAATCGACCCCAGCATGCTCCTGCTGGATCCCAACCCCGCCTCTTCTCGTCTCGCCGCCGCCGAACCCCTCTCCATCTCCCTCTCGGCCGCCTCTTCTGCCTCGGTCACCTCGCAGCCACCCCTGCCGCTTCCCCTTCCTCTCTCCGACCACCAGCTGTCCGAAGCCGACCAGCCGCCGCCGCCACCACCGCCGCCCACGGGAAATCTGCGATTCCGGCGGCCCTTTACCTTTTCTGAAGCTCTTCCCTACACGCCCTTTTCGTCCATCGCGCCGCTTGAACCACGTTTGTCATCCCCAGACTGTTTTTTCCTTTTTTCCCTCTCTTTTCCCCCTTTCCCCTCTTTCCCTCTTTCCCTTCTTTCCTTCTTTCCTTCTTTCCTCCCTCTCTCTCCCGGCCTACTCTGACTTTTACAGGCGTCATCCCCATCCCGACACTCGCTTCCAAGGCGGCAACGGCACAGCTCGCCCAGCTCGTTTCTCAGCAGGAATTCACGGCCCTGAATGCCCGGCTGTCGGCTGCCTCGAGCCCTCCTTCCGACCGCAGCCTCGACGAAGTCTACCATCTCATTGCCAACAGCAAGACTCCTCTCTTGTATGTCTTTTCTTTTTCTTCCTTTTTTGTTTTTTCTTCTTTCTTTTTTGTTTTGTTCTTCTTTGCTCTCTTTCTCTTCTCTCCACAGCCACTGACTGCTCAGCAACTTCAAGGCCCTTCCCCAGACAATCGACCCTCAGGACCCGGCTGACTCATCTCCGACTACGCCCGGCCCGGCCGACGGCCTCTTGCCCGTCTCGAGAATGGTCTTCCAACGAGCCGACATTCCCTTTCGCTATCCCAGCCCCGAATCGCCCGGCGACCCGCTGGCCAACGGCCATGATGTCATCTCGGCTGCCGATGTCGACGTCGTTCGGCCCGCGCCTGCCAAGAAGAGGCAGTCTCGTGCTCATGTGACACCCGATGCCAGCCCTGTCGCTGCCCCTCCCGCCACCTCTGTCCCTTTTGTCCCGGCTGTCACGGCTTCCAATGCTGCCCCTCCCACCACGGCTGCCACGGTGAATTCCCAGGCCCACGCACGCAATGCCAACTTTGAGATTAGCATCCCGGCACGCATACCCTCGTCCGTAGCTGCTGCTGCTGCCAAGACGACGGGCACTTCTTCGGCCGCAGATGGCGGGTCCGTCTCCGCCATCCATGGCCGGCAAGCATCTGCGAGCTCCGAGCATCCAGACATGTCCGCCTCGTCGGCCCCCGACTCCAGTCTGACTATTTGCCTCCAGCCCTCGGCCACCTTCAACCCGCAAGAGTACCAAATGGTCGTGGACCTTCCCGAAGAGAACAACCAGCAAGACTTGTTTGGCGACCTCGACCAGCGCCAGAGAGCAGACGCTGCCTTTCAGGAAATGCTCCGCCTCTTCCAAAACGTCTTTGAGGCCGAGATGAACCCCGACCGGCAGCCCACCGCGGCCCCCCTCATCACCGTCACGGGCGACGGCGAGCCCACCCTCACCGATACCGCCTTTCGAAAAGCCCAGCTCATCATCCACAAGGCCGTCACCCTCGGCTGCTTTGCCGATGTGCCCATGGACGACCTCCTTCACATGCAGCGCCTCTGCGACGGCGCCCTGCGACAGGCCGGCACTCTCGATCTGCGCCTCGGCAACGAAGTCAGTGGCTCCGAAGTCGACGAGTGGATTAGTCAGCTACGCCATGCCGACACGGGCATGCGCGCGGCCCGCCTCTCCCTGAAGATCATGTCGGGCGGCCGCGAGGACAAGCAGCTCTACTCAGAAAACGTCATCCAGGCGGCCGTGGATCTCTTCCGTAACGTCATGGACAGCGTCATCGTCCCCATTGCCGAGCTGCGCAACTCAGGCAACACCGAGAGCCGCTTCAAGCAGCTGGCCTCGTACAAAAAGGCCATCTCCCCCATCTTCACCTCCGCCCAGCGCCTCTTTTCCGGCCTCTCCACCCTCGTCTCCGTCATTGACCTCTCGGAGCTCGTCATCAACTCGCTCGAGTTCACCGCCTCCTCCCTCATCTTTATCGAAAACGCCCACACCGAGCGCGACTCTGTCCTCGGCGTCCAGGCCTTTGACGGCCTCCGCCTCGCCGCCATGGACATGCTGTCGCAAATCTTTATCAAGATTCCCACCCAGCGCCGCGGCATCTTTGACGACATCCTCACCTCGCTCGAAAAGCTCCCCGTCGGCAAGCAAAGCGCGCGCCAGTTCAAGCTCGCCGACGGCCGCAGCATCCAGCCCGTCTCGGCTCTCATCATGCGCCTCATCCAGGCCAGCACCGGCTACGTCGCCGACAAGACCAAGCCGGCCGGCGGTGCCGCGTACGACGGGATCCAGAACGAAGACGACGACGAGGACGAGCTGTCGGGAGAACCCGCCACGGCCCCGGGAGCCACCATTGTGTCCGAAGAAGACGCCGCGTACGAGCACGAGCTCTCCATCAACGAGCTGGCGCGCGTCGCCTCCACCCTCAACAGCATGGCCTACTACCATGCCAAGTACGTCATCAACTTTATCGTCCAGCGAGCGCAGACGTCCTCCAAGTCGGCCGACACCCCCTACCGCAACCTGCTGGACCTCTTTGTCGAGGACTTTACCACCTGCTTGGAGACCCCCGACTGGCCCGCTGCCGAGCTGCTGCTCCGCCTCCTCATGCTGTCCATGTTCAAGCTGACCGAGGGCGAGAAGATCCCGGCCCCCGTCAAGAACATGGCCCTGGAAGAGCTGGGCGTCATCGGGGCCGTCCTCGCCCGACTCCGCTCCACCGTCAACAAGTCTGCCAACTCTCCCGAGGCGACGGGGCCAGACGAGCTCGACCACCTCCTGTCCAAGCTGTCGGCCGCGGCCCTGGGAGAGATCCCGCCGGCCGAGGAGTTTCTGGCCTGGACCGGCCCCTTTAGGGCTACCCTGGAATATCTCAACGACCGGAGCTCGCAAGACCCCCATCTCTGGAGTGCCGTTTCATATGTGGTGGCAGACTGGGCCGGCCGTGTCTGCCGACTCTACACCTCTCGCTTGCAAGCCAGCGCCTCGGCCCTCGTGGCTGACGACGACGACGACAACGACGGCAACGACGGCAAGAGCCGCAGCCGCACCGACCGTGCCCAGGAGCGGCAGAACCGAGAACTCGGCCGCATTGCCTACCGTCTTCGCGTCATGATCGAAGACGGTCGCGGACTCTCGGGCAGCCGCTGCTTCCGCGCCGTCACGGCCTCTCAGTCCAAGCTGTCCTATGCGCTTGTCACGCTGCGCTCGTCGCTCGGCGGCTCCTTCAACGACGTCATCAACATTCTCGCCATGGGCATGCGCAGCGACCAGGCCACCGTTCGCAGCAAGAGTCTCAAGAGCATCACCGAAGTGCTCGAAATCGATCCCACCATCTTCGACAACCCGGCCTCGGTCATTGGCCAGCTCATTCGCGAATGCTGTGCCGACTCGTCTGTGCAGGTCCGCGACTCCGCTCTCGGCCTCGTCAGCCGGGCCATTACGCTGCGGCCCAACTTGGAAGAGACCATGATCAAGACGATTATTGACCGCTTCATTGATTCTGGTGTCGGCGTCCGGAAACGGGCCATCAAGGTCTCCAAGGACGTCTATCTGCGCAATCCGTCACGGGAGATCCGCAGCGATATCGCCAACGGCCTGCTGCACCGCATCCAAGATCCCGACGAGGGCGTGCGGGATCTAGCCCGGCAGACGATTGAGGAGATCTGGGTCTCGCCCTTTGCCGATGCGGCGGGGGCCGTCCACAGCACATCCTTGAACGACCACGTCAGTCTCATCCTGCAGACCGTCCGGACAGGGTCGGTGACACCCATCCTCGACAAGGTCTTCCAGGCGATCCTGTCACCCACCGCCAAGACGGCCGCGACCAACTTTGATGTCTGCAAACGCATCGTCGCCATCATGTGCGACCTCATTGACAACCCCGACAGTGAGGACCCCGCCACGCCTTCTGGTCGCGACGCCCTGCAGCTCATGATGATCTTTGCCAAGGCCGATCCGCGGCTCTTTTCCTTTGAGCAGATCCGTCTCTTGAAGCCACACATTGCGAGCGTCAAGGACATCAACACCACCGAAGACATGGCCGTCGCCCGAGCGGTCGTCGTCATCTACCAGCGCGTCCTGCCGCAGCTGTCCAGCGTCATGAAGCCGTTTTTAGAAGAAGTGCGCGTCAGCCTCATGCAGAGCGTACCCAAGGTCAGCCGCACCCTTCTCGACGATACCATGGGCTGTCTGTGGGTCATTAGCGTCCTGCTCAAGGACCACGCCGGCCTCGCCCGCATCGTCATGTCGGCCCTGCAGGGCATGCTCAAGGAGCAGCTGCTGTCGGAAAAGGACCCGCTCTTTGAAAAGAAGGCCATCCGCTTCTCTCGCTATGCCCTCATTGTCGGCATGGCCGGAAAGCATTGCGACCTCGATAGCGGGCTCGACATGTTCAAGGCGCAGTTCCCCAAGTACGGGGTCACAACTGTGTCCAAACTGATGGTCGACGTTCTCTGTCCGTTTGCCATGCCGCCATGGCCGCTGGCTATCCGCAGAACGGCCCTGGATGCCATTGGTCTCATCTGCCAGTCCTGGCCACGCAACTTTGTGCTCAAAAACATTTGCACAGCCTTCCACACGGCCTTTGGCGAGCGGGACCCCAGCCTCGAGGTCAAGATCATGCAGTCGCTCAAGGAGTTCTTGACCAAGGAAGAGCAGCGGTCCGAGACAGCTTCCGGCTCCGGCTCCTCCGGTTCGGCCAAGTCGGGCGGGGCTCGTGGCGACGGAGGCAAGACGGCCAGCAGCGGCGGCCACGGCGAGGGAGCTGCCAAGAAGCGGCAGCTGACGGTGATGGGAGGCACAAACCACGACGATGTCGCCAGTGCCACGACTCAGCGTTTTCTCAAGGACATTACGCGCATCGCACTGGGGTCCGTCAGCGAGGAGGCCTACCTGGCCGCCGAGATCCTCGGAAGCATCAGCCGGCAAGGTCTCGTGCATCCCAAGGAGACGGGCGTGACCATGATCACCCTCGAGACATCGACCATGCCCAAGATGGCCGAGCTGGCGTTCCGCGAGCACCGGTCGCTGCACAACAAGTACGAGACCGTTTTGGAGCGCGAGTACATCAAGGCCCTGCTTACGGCCTTTCAATACCAGCGGGATGTCGTCCACGACGTGCGCGGGGCCACGACGGAGCCCTTTACCTCCAAGCTGCACCATCTGATGGACGTCGTCAAGGACAGCAAGTCCAAGAATCGCAGTCGGCTGCTGGACAAGATGTGCGCGCAGGTGGATTTCGACCCGTCCAAGCTGGACGTCTCCAAGCCAGTGCCGCACCACCTCGAGTTTGTCCGTTTTGTGGTGGAGAATCTCGCCTTTTTCGAGTACATTACCGTCGGCGAGCTGCAGGCAACAGTCTCGGCCTTGGAGAAGATTGTCCACACGACGGGCGTGACTATTGTGCAGGCGATTGAGCTGGAGATTTTCGATCCCTCGGGTGGCGCACAGGCAGCCCCGGCGGCGGACCTATCCTTGGACGGCAGCGGAGAGGAACACGCTACCTTTTCTGCTGTGCCCCCCTCCTCGACTCCGGCTGCTCTGGCTGCTCCTGCCGGTCCAGCTTTGCGCCAGCCTGTAGACACGCAGCGCCTGCGCCAGCTGTCCACCGGCTGCATGGTGCTCTTGTGCGTCTGGGAAGCGCGGAGCCTGTTGTACCGCCAGTACGGACTCTCGCGGCCCCGGCGCGAGACCGGCAAGGCCAAGGGACAGACACGTGACCTCGCCCGGACGCCGACCAAGGTGCAGGGCATCACTGGCGATAAGTTCTGGGAAGAGATGAGCGCCATTATGAAGGGACTCGACTCCCAGGAGCACATGGTGGCGCGCTGCAAGAGTCTGGTGGAGCTGCTCAACGTGGACACGGAGTTCAAGCTCGAGGAAGAAGACATGAACGACGACGAGCCCACGACGCCCAACGAGATGGACGAGGACGAAGACGCGGACCGCGGCCGCAAGCGCAAGGCTGGCGGGAGCACGCCCGGCGGCCGCAAGAAGCGGCAGCGGTCCAACTCACAGAAGCGGAAGCGAGGCCGGCCGAAGAAGAGTGCGGGCACGGAAGACGAGGACGACGGTGACTTTGAGTTTTAGACCCTCCTTTTTTCGTCTCTTTTTTTTTCTTCTTTTCTTTTCGTTTCTCTTCTTTTTTTCTTCTTCCTGTGTATAGTCTAGGTCGGTTGCCTCTTTCATGTCTACGTATAATAGAATCGGCAACGGTCGTCGGTCGGGGCAAGGGATGCTCGTCATTTTCTTTTTTTTTCGTGCTCGAGCTCGTTCTTCTCCCGTCGGGTAGGTTTCACGGTACACTCTTGTACACTGGCGGTTCTTTGAAACGGCGGGAATGGAATCCATACGTGCACAGCATTTGACTGCAAATAAGAGTCTCATTTTTCAGTGTAGAATAAGTATGTAGTCGAGCCGTACGTACTATTGAATTACACTATTCAAGTAACAATAATTATTATCCCCTCCCACCAGAACCGCCTCCGACCTCTGGCCTCTCTTAAAGATGAACGCTAGAAATAGATAAAAAAAAAAGCGCAGGCGCTCACGGCCTCTCTCTCTCTCTTTTTCCTCCGTGGTATCCCATGTCTTCTGTAAATGTGAAGATAAAATAAAGTATAACAAAAAAAGAGAGAGGTCCCAGCGTCCCGAAAAGAAAAAAAGAAAAGTAATAAAAAAAATTGTAAAGAGACCCAAAACGCCGGTGCCATGCCTACACGCTGAACCAGACAGATAATCCCGTACACGACCGTATTTTTGGTATCCAAATGTACCCAGCAAACGGAGCGACGCCGTTGCTGCTAAGCGTAAACTCTTCATCCGCCAACCGAAAAAGTACCGCTCTGTTTCCTGTGGCCTTGTTTCCTCACAAGGCCCTAGAGCTTTCTAAACCCACCCTCCAGTCCAAAGCCCTCCCCAGAATTGCCTCATAAAAATAGAGGGGGGGTATCCGTATTACTTATTGTATCGTGCTGTTCATTCCTCTTTCTCTTCTTTCGCAGCTTCTCTGTTATTTCTAGTCGTCGCCCTTGTCGTCATGGTCGTATCCGTGGTCGTCTTACACCACAGTGATTGTTGGCGAGTCAATGCTGTGGTCCACGTCTTCCTGAGACTTGACCGCGTGGAACTGACGCTCCTTGTGGCGGTGATCTCCCGCGGTGACTTGGGTAAACTTGGGCTGCTGGCCCTCCTCGGGGCGCGGTGTCTGAGGTTCGCGCTCAGACTCGTCCATGGAGGATGCTGCCGAGTCGGCCGTCTGCTCACGCTCACTATGCTCGCTATGCTCAGACTGTTCTAGCATCAGCGAGGTAGAAGCGGACACGCTGCCTGCACCCTGCGTCTCCGTCTCCGTCTCCTGGGGAGCAGATTCTTCCGCTCCCAGGACCGAAAAGGCCGATTGGCATTCTACAGCCCGCGGGGTCACAGCAGCAGAAGTGGCAGTGGGTGTCCTTGCCAGATCTGTGTCCACATCTTGGGACGGCACCTCGAGGGAGATCTCAATGGGCGGCACAGTCTTTGCCTGTGGCTCGGCGTCTGGCTCGGCCGCCTCGACCTGGGATACGGCTGTGGTCACTTCGGAGAGCTGGCTCCGAGAACTCTGGAAGGAGTAGCGGACCGGGCTGCTCACGCCAGACATGTCAATGTCGCTCTTGCTAGCGAGAGACCTCCGTGCCGGGCTGCGCATTGGCAGTGGCGGGGGAATGCGCTTGCCAATGGTGACGAGCGATCCCTTGGCCTGGATGATTTGTGCGCCTTGGGTCGGCACGGCGCGGACAGGCCGGGCAGCCGTGGTGGCCACCTCAAAAACAATGGGCTCCTCCTCGTCGTCGATTTCAATCTCATCGTCCATGTCGTCTTCGTTGTCGCTGGAGACCACAGTATCGGCACCCTCGTCACCAAAGCCGTCCGTCTCCTCCTCATCGTCAGCATCGGCATCGCGGTCGTCGTCTGCGACGTAATAGTCAGCCGTCATGTCTGTGGCGGTCGACTTGCAGGCAAGAGATGGTGATGTAGTGGAGGCGGCCTTGACGGCAGTGGGAGAGACAGGCAAGGCCAGTTCTGGCAGAGGCGTGGAGGAGGTCTGGGGAGCTGCCGTGTCCAGCGCCTCCTTGCCATCTTTGCCGTCGTTGAACTGGCTGAGGCTGAGCGAGGTGTCTGGCGTGCCGGCGACATCGGTCTGTGTGCAGGCGTCGGTCATGGAAGTGGCCTGAGTGCGAGTGGACATGTAGCTAGCACGGCTACCCTGGTCGTAGGTGACGTCGGCACTCTGGCGGTTCGATGGGCTGGCAAAGACGGGGCTCGTGGGACTCGTGTTGTTGGTGTAGTCGAACTGGGTGCTAGTGGGGCGGTGCTTGGAGCCAGCCTCGCGAATTTCCAAGCCAGCCATTTCAAGGGCAATAATGCCAAAAGGGTCGGGATCGGCGGCATCGGGAACGCCAAAAGTGGCAGATTTGGGGGAGGCGGGAGAGAGCAGGGCGGTGGTGTCGGAGATATCGGCATCGCCGGGGGCGGGTTGGAGAGAGAGGCGCTCCATGACATCCGAATCAAAATCGATGCGGCCCTCGGCGGCCTTGATGGCCTCGAAGAGGGGCAAGATTTCGGGGACCGACTTTTCAATGCTGCCCGCCAGGATGTCGAGAATATCAATAGGCTGGGAGCCACCGGAGGAGCCGACGGGGGAGTAGAAGCGCTCGTTCTCGTTGGAGCGCTCGGTGACAAGGGAGCCGTAGAGCTGTGCGGGCCGGTGTCGGCCGCGGGCTTTGAGGTAGGTCAGGACGGTGTTGGCGAGCTCGGGATTCCAGCGGAAGTCGTTTTCGAGCAGGCCGACAGAGGTGAGAGGGCCGACAGTGAGGGGAACGTCGGCGCCGAGGGTGACGCGGGAGCGGGTAAACATTTCGAGGGCAGAGACGCTGTTGATGACGAGAACACAGTCATAAATGTCGACGCCAATGACAAAAGCGAGGGTGGCGGTGTGCAGCATGATGCCAGAGGGCGGCGACCAGGTACCGTCGGCTTTGCGGGCAATGAGAATGCCAGAGCCTCCGGAGCCGGACATCCAGAGGCCTGAGCGCATGCAAGAAAAGATGGCGAGGCCGACAGCTTCCTGGATGATGCGAGGAGGAATCTTCTTTTTGCCGGCAGCCGCAGAGGTAGTGGGAGAGGACACGGGGAGATCATTGGACCGCCGTGGGGGGAAGCGAGAAGAGGCAAAGCTGGTGATACTAGCACGGCTGGTCGGGCTGGCGGGCGTGGATTCTGACGGGTCGTCGAGGAAGCCGTCCGCTACAGAGGTTAGCGGGAGAGGAGAGGGATGGAGAAGAAAGAGAGAGACAAGAGACAAGACAACATACTGCAAAAGGATTTGAGAATGCGGGCAGCCTTTTCACACTCCCGGTCGAGGGTAGTGGGCCAGTATGCCTCTCTGCCCATGCGAGCGGGAGCAGTGGCGGGAGACGGCGCAATGACGGCGCTGTTGGCCAGAGCGGGAGAGACGGTCAGATTACGGCCGACACCGATGCGGTCAGCCCAGCTAAAGACCTTTTTGCCGGAGCGGTTAGGCTTGGGAGCGGTACTGCTGGCGATGCTGGCGATGCTGCCATGGTTGCTGTTGCGGTTCTTGATGTCTGTACTGTCATTGCTGCTGCTGCTGCTGTTGCTGTTGTTGTTGTTGCTGTTGTTGGCAGCATCGACAGAGTCAGCGGCAGCCGGCTTTGCCCTCTCCCAGAGCGGGAGCAGGGCCGAGACACGCTGCATGGCGAAAGAGGAGCGGTGGATGTGGCCGTGGCAGACAAGAGTAGAGCGATGGAGAGGCCAAAAGGTGCACGAGACGGGAGAGGCTGGAGAGGCTGCAAGAAGCCGACAGCCGTTCAAGAACTGCCCAGTATGCAGCTGATGAAGAAGGGACGCTGCAGGAAGAGGACGACCAGTTTAGGTTTGGGAGAGGGAGAGGAGGAGAAAAAAAAAAGAGTTGAAAAAACGGACGGCCAGGGAGAGAGAGCCTATGTACTCGGAAGCCAGGGCAAGGAGCAGGGCAGCAGGGACAGGACCAGAGGGACCAGAGGACAGGAGGAGGACAGGAGGAGGACAGGCAGCGGTGGAGTGGAGGGCGCAAGGGAGAATGCGATTCAAGTAGGGCAGATGACAGGTGGAGTCCCGAGCGAATGGCATCTGCAGAGCCAATTTCAGGGCGCAAGCGACACTGTGAGCAACCTGGCGGGCTGAAAGACATCAACAAGCCGCCGGGCACGGTGCATCGAAAGGTGCTGTCGGTGTCTTGTTCTGACTTTGCTCTTCCTCTTCGTCTCTTCGTCCCTTTTTTTCTTTTTTTCTTTCTTTTTTTGCTGCCGCTCAGCCCAGTCCAGTCCAATATTTGCTTTCTTCGCTTTAGCGTGGTAAAAAGGCAAGGGAGGTCCACTTAGTGACGAGGGTGTGAATGTATGGGGGCGGCAGAGGAGCAAGAGGAACTGGCTGATCCTCGATGGACGGGGCGATGGAAGAGGAGCCCGGAGGAAGCCGGACGTGGGAAGCTGGAGGATGGAGGATGTGATGGTTGACAAGGACGATGAGGAATGGGAGGAGGAGGAAGAGAAGAAGAGAAGACGAGAAGAAAAAGAAGAAGAGTGAAAAAAAAAAGAGGAAAGACCGAACCAGAAAGATGGCTGATGCGGATTACGAAGAAAGAAAGAGCGTTTAGTGGTGGAGGAAAGAGGGAAGGAGGGGTGTGAGTAGACGATGTGGGTCCGGATGGCAAAGGCGAGAACAGAAGAAGGTTAGGGAAAGAGGGAAAGAGCGAGGGAAGAGAAAGAAGGAAAATCAGAAAAAAATAAATGAAAAAATGAAAAAGAAAAAGAAAAAGAAAAAGGGAAAAAAAGGGTAAAAAGGAAAAAATTTAAGCGATGAGAAAGTACAATTGATGCCAGAGGTCGTCTGCGTACTACTCCGTACTGCGTACGAGTTACTCGTATGTAGAGAAAGTACAAGACGATGTACTGATTACGAGTCACTGTGCTCACTTGCGTCTCGAGTGTTTACATAGGACCACTGATAGATACAGGCAGCATTGCGGGTTCACCTCCGGTTGACATGCACGCTACCAGGCTCCGTAGACAATGGTCTGTGCAAATGCCATCCTCGTGACGTCGTATTCCGCACAAGAGCATCATACTGTACGGGCACGTACTCCGACACAGTACGTGGTACTCGTAGGATACGAGCACGAGCGCAAGTACCGTGCTCTTCGCTCCTTCTGTTTGGAGAAAAGACCAGGCACAAGGCAGGGAAGAAATGGCAGAGAAATGGCAGAGAGGCACGAGCTGTGCTCGCACAAGGACAGACCCCTGTGGAGTGGCCGAGTGGCTACAGAGTGGCTACAGAGTGGCTACAGAGTGGCCACAGAGGCCACAAAGTGGCTGCAGGGTGGCTGCAGCGGTGCGAGGACGGTGCTTTGCAGGGTGCCAGCTGTCGTGATACGAGCACAGCAGGTTGGGAGGGGGACGGGTGGGGGAGCTTGCCTCGAGTGCGACAGAGGGACTCGGGGCAGGAGCGATGACGAGAGAAGGAGCTCCATGGCAGGTGCGACGTCAATGACGAGTACGTACGAGTACGAGTAACACTGTACGGTACATGCAATGTACTGTATACACAGTACAGTGTACAAGTACTCGTATTCGCACTGCCGGAGCCGTTGCAGCCGCCGATACGAGTACGGAGTACGAGAGAGTACGAGAGTAGTCGCAAAATAGAATGTACGAGTACGCATTCTCGCACGGGCTCGATCGCATACGAGCCTGCTTCCTCTGAAATGAACAAGACAGGAACTGCTTGGCAGCCCGCCCGTAACTCCATACTCCCTGCTGCCCATGAATATGCCGGCTGGCCAACAAAAGACGAGCTCGGAACACGAGGCACGCCGTGCTCTTGACCAAGCCGTCACATTCAGTCTATTTATAAAAAGAGTATAACTCTGTAAACAGTACACAATTCCATCGTTCTTTTATATGAAACGCCGCCGCCGAGCACTCGGCCGTCGTGTGACGAAGAAAAAGTGCCGACAACGTTGTTGTATCAAAACTGTCCATCTACACAGTACTCTCTTCTGCAGGCTGCCCTAGTACATAGTAAACAAAACACGAGACTGGCCGTGTCTCACTCGTCCGACTCGACTCTACAGGTGACCGTTCTCTCTGGCCAACCGGACGCAGGGGGTCCTTTCCTGCTTTTTTCCTTCGTTTTTTTTTTATATTTTTTTAGTGTCCGAGCATGCACCCCATACTTCTGTACTGTCTCGCAGAATCAGCAGCCATGAAAGGCCCCCTGGGAAAATGAAGCTGAGCGCTCACTTGCATCGTCATTTCAAAAGTACTCGTACTTCCCGAGTCCTCGCACCTCCCGCGTGGCAAGACGAGGCGACGATGACGAGCAGCTAGGGCCAGAAATGTGAGCACAAGTGCGGAGCAACTCGACTCCACGTCTTCGGCGAGGACCCGAAAAGGAGAAGAGGAGAAAAGGTGAGAAAAAAGTGAGAAAAAAGTGACAGGACGACCAGCTGGTCGTCTGGCATTTCCAGCATGCCAGCCGATCCAATAGACAGGATCTAGCCAGGCACCAAGCTACTTTTACAAGTTCTAGACTTTTGGACCGTAGCGAGGACGCGTACAATACGTACTACTCCCGTAGTATATACGTACGGAGTAGGACTCCGTTACTCGTAGGACTCTCTCGCAGAGAACACGGAAAAGAAAGAAACCCCTGACAGAAGATCACTCGTCGGGTTCTAGCACGGCACTACGGCCTCTGGGAACAGACTTCCTAGCTTAAGGACGATCTGGATCTGCAAAAAAAATCTCAAAAATCTCAAAATCAGTGCATACGAGTACGAGTACTCCTGTTAGGGCAGCGCAAAGGAAATGAGAACTGGACCTGTGGGTTCATCTGAAAATATCGCTGATGGCGCTATCATTTCGTGGCGGAGGATGCTTAACCGCAGGGATGGTTCTGCCAGGACCAGCCCCGAGTGCTAGCTGATGAGCTAAGCCCACTCGCAATTTTACAGTGGCTTCTGCCCCGTCGATCACAGCCACGAAATACCTGGAGACCGTGGGGCGCATCGGGCAGAAGAAAAAATACGTACATCTCCGTAGTATAGGTCCCCTGAAAAAGTCCCGACGCTCCATACCGGCGGGAACGGTGTCCTTGTAAGATGAGAAGAAGAAAATAAAGAATCAAAAGAGAGGGAAAGAGACGAAAAAAGAAAAAGAAAAAAAGAAAAAAGAAAAATTCATTCAGGTGTACATCGTCCAATGTCTGAATGGTGATGGACAGGACAGGGGGTCGTCAGCCATACAGGGTAGTCGTACGAGTGCCATTTGGGGAAACGAGAATCAGGAGCCTCCTTTTTCATGCCTCTAATTTTTTGGCCTTCTTCTTTGGGGGGCTTTTTTTTTGTACGCAGCACTCTATCCAAGACAAGCTGTTGACAGGGACCCACGCGGTCTCCCAGTCATCTGGTTGTCCCAGGAGCAAAAGAAAGGGGGGGGGGGGGGGGCAGGACTGAGAGGACAGAGAAAAAGGATCCTTGTCCAGGGCGCTTGCCTCATTCGTCTCGTGCCACAAAGCCAAGAGAGAGGCAAGCTGCCAGCTGCCTGCTGCCAGTCAAGCCTGCAGCACAGACTCGGAAGAAGACTCAAGAGTCTGATGCAGAAAGCCCTTCTCACACCCTGTCTCTCGCTCCTACACATCTTGTCTTGCTCCCATTCCGGAGCTCGTCCTTTCACGTCTTTCTTCTGCCAGGGTGGCAGGGTGGCAGGGTGGCAGGAGGGGGGGGAGACTAAAGAGTAACTAATACAGGCTCACCGGGAAAAGGTTTCATATTTGACAAGAATTCCTTTTCTCTTGGTGAGACAAGTTTAATTTCCTGTGCCAGCGCCCATGCTGACTTGCCATGGCAGAGACGAAGAAAGAGCTGTATCTAGTTTGACACAAATCAGGGAAAAGGGGTGAGAGGAGAGAGAAAAAGCAAAATAAAATAAAATAAAATAAAAAAGAAGAGCAGAGAGAGGTCAGACACGCCCAAAGCTTATCGTAAACGGACGTTGTGCCGTTGCCTCCTTTATGCAAGGCGGAAAATAAAATGCACAGTACGTACGAGCAGGAATGGGCTCAACGTGCAGAACCGAGATTGGCATCATTGCTTCAGACTGAAGAAGAAAGTCGAAAAAGAGACGAAAAAAGTACGAGTAAGCAAATAAGCAAATAAGCAAATCAAAAATCAAAAATCAAAATGAATGAGCGGTCAGCGGCAACGCGTACTCGTACAGGAAAAGCATGCATGACAGATTACTGCATTCTCCCGTGTCCGTGAGAATTTGAGTGGATATTACCGGGGGGCGGGGGGAATGAAAATCAAAAGAAGAACAAACGAAAAACGAAAAAAAAAAACGAGAAAAAGCTCCAGCGCTGGAATGTCTGCTCCGTAGACGGCGGCCTCGTGCTGGGTGAGCGTCGGCGATTTCTCCGTTGATAGTCCCATCACGTGGTCCGTTCATGCCTGCAAGCCACATTGCAACGTGTATATGCAGAACGAGGCAGATGCTATTCTCTGTGGCGGGCAAGCCACCTCCTCCGCACGACCGTCCAATCTCGCGATTCTCGTGAGCTCAGGCTGTAGAGTCTGGAGTAATAAACGTACTAACTATACAATGTACAATTGTATAATCTGTAATATAGTCACGTGACTTATTCTGCCAGGCGGTGTAAATTCTTCATTTTGCACACCTGATATTCGAGGCTATCGCACTGGCGCGTGAAAGAGCTGGGAAAGCATCACAGCTTTCTAAAAATTCAAGAATAGAGTCGCCTCGAACAGTACATGTGATTACACCCCATTGCCAGCCACAGTACGAGCAGCAGGTCAGACCGGACAGACAGAACAGACAGGCCAGACGGAACAGACGCACCGAAAGCCTACAGCGGAAGCGTACCGGGCGACCAAGGCGCACAGCCGCCACCGCACTCTTTGAGACCACCCCCCACCGCGTCCTCGAATCCTCGACAGCCTCGACAACATCAGCCTTGCCACCTTGTCTGCCTTTTCCGAGTGCCCCTCGCGAGTCCCCTCGCGAGCCTAATCATGTCGGACGTCAATATCCAGTACGCTTCCACTATGGCTGACTCTTTATCTTCTTTTTCTTTCGGCTGGCTACCTATTTTACTAACAGCTTTTTTTTCTCTAGGGAGCTTCTGCAGAAGCCGAGGAACGAGTGCACGTACGTCCAGAGTAGCCTTCTCTGTGGAGATGCTGTCTATCGTTTGTATCTACTCTTACTAATTCAGATGCGTATGACACAGGGAGTACGAGATTGCACAGCTGGTATGGTTTTTTCTTTCTGGGTTTTTCCTTTTTTTCTGGCGTCTGATTCCTGGACAAGAGACTGACCTTTTTCCAGGAACAATGGGAGTTTAGCAACGGCCCGCTGTCCATCCTGCAGACGGCTGTCCGCACGCACACGCAGGTGCTCATCAGCATCCGCTCGAATCGGAAACTGCTGGCGCGTGTCAAGGCCTTTGACCGGCACTGCAACATGATTCTCGAGAACGTGGTAAGTAGAGAGAGAGCAAGAGAGAGAGAGGAAAAAAAGAGATAGGATGACGGCTAATCCTTCACAGAAAGAAATGTGGACAGAGACGCCCGTGACCAATGGCAAAAAGGGACGGCCAGTCAACAGGGACCGATTCATCAGCAAAATGTGAGTGTCTCTTGAGAGAAAGTTTTGGCACAGAGAGGGTACTGACAAGTCCCGATAGGTTCTTGCGAGGAGATAGTGTCATCCTCGTTCTGCTGAGTTAAGAGGCCTTTTTTATGTCTCGTTCTCTCACGAATGATCATCTGTTCCCAGTCCTTTTCTCTAGCATCTTTTGGCTAGCAAGAGAAAAGGAAGCCTCCCCATAAAGCATAAAAATAAAAAGAACCAGTTCTTGCCGCATAGACTTGCATTCACGAAACACTTATCTCTTGTTACACCCTTTTCATAACCCGCCTCTACGTCTTCGTCTGTTCTACTCCCAAGACTACACTCATGCCTTGCCCACCTCGTTGAGGTCCATGCCGAGGCCCTTGGTCTCCCGCAGCTTGCTGAGCCGCTCCACGGCCTCGTCCAGCGACAGCGTCGTGAGGTCGCCCTTGGAGTCGCGCACGCGGATGCTGACGCTGCGGTCCTGCATCTCCTTGGCGCCGAGGACTGACTGGTTAGAAGAGAGAGAAGAGGCGGAAAAAAAGAGAGGAGAGAAGAGAGAGGACGTACCAAAAATAAAGTTGTACTGCAGGACCTGGCCGTTGCGAATCTTCTTGTTCATCGTGTTGGCGCCCAGGTCGCTGTCGACGTAGAAGCCGCGTGCCTTGAGCACCTTTTGCACTTCGCGGACATAGTCCTCGGCCTCGGCCATGACGGGCACCAGCAGAATCTGGCGAGGGCTCAGCCAAAAGGGCCACTTGCCGGCAAAGTGCTCGCTCAGCGTGGCAATGAAGCGCTCAAAGCTGCCGAGCACGGCGCGGTGGACCATGACGGGCCGGGCATAGCCAGGCGGCAGCGTCTGGGCCGTCGACACGGTGAGCTTGTCACTGTCGGCCAGGGGGGTCGTCTCAGCGTCGGCCACCTTGGCCTCGACCTTGGCCTCGACCTTGTCGACCTTGTCGGCGGCTTCGACGACCTTGGGCTTGGCGTCTGCCTCCTTGTGGTCCTTGTGGTCCTTGTCGTGGCTGCTGCTGGCGGCCGTCATGTAGCTGAGATTGAACTGCTGCGGCAGCTGAAAGTCGAGCTGCAGCGTGGCGCACTGGTGCCAGCGACGCAGGGCGTCCATGATCTGAATGTCAATCTTGGGGCCGTAAAAGGCGCCGTCGCCCGGGTTGAGGCTCCACTCGGCGCCACTCTGCCGGGAAAACTCCTCGAGGGCCGTCTGCAGCGTCTGCTCGGCCTTGTTCCAGGTCTCGAGCTCGCCCAGGTACTTTTCGGGGCGCGTGGACAGCTTGAGGCGGAACTTCATGCCGAGAGTGCCGTAGACGGTGTTGAGAAAGTCAAAGAGGCCGCGGATCTCCTGGCCGATCTGGTCTTCCTGGCAGAAGATGTGGCTGTCGTCCTGGATGAAGCGGCGGACGCGCGTCAGGCCCGAGAGGGCACCGGAGGCTTCGTTGCGGTGCAGGATGCCGAACTCGGCCAGGCGCAGCGGCAGCTCACGGTACGAGCGCTCGCGCGAGCCAAAGATGACGCAGTGGCCCGGGCAGTTCATGGGTTTGAGGGCTGGTTGTGAGTGGAGGAGAAAAAGAAAGGAAGAAGAAAGAAAAAAGAAAAGAAAAAACATACCCCACTGCTGCTTCTCAACCTCGAGAGTAAACATGTCCTCCTGGTAGTCTGTCCTCGTCAGTCCTCGTCCAGTTCTCTCCTCTCTCATCACCAACAAGATACAGGAGATACGCACGCTCCCAATGCCCCGACGTGCGCCAGAGGTCGGCATTGAACATGTTGGGCGACATGACCTCGACATAGTCGCGTTTGTGGTACTCGCTGAGGATAAAGTCCTTGAGCGCGTTGAAGATGCGCATGCCATGCGGCAAGAAAAAGGGCGAGCCGGGCGACAGCTTGTGGAAGAAAAACAGCTCCTGGTCCTGGCCGATGCGGCGGTGGTCCTTCTTGGCAGCCTCTTCGAGGAACTTCATGTAGTCGGACAGCAGCTTCTTGTCGGGGAAGGAGACGCCGTAGACGCGCTGCAGAGAGTCGTTTTTGGCGTCTCCCAAAAAGTACGACGCGCTATGCTGCCGGGGTCAGTATTTTTGTCCTTTTCTTCTCTCTTCTTCTCTTCTTCTCCTCACCTTGAGCACGGCAAACGCCTTGATGCGCCCCGTGTCCACGACGTGCGGCCCCCGGCAGAGGTCAATCAGCGGCCCGCAGCGGTAGACGGTCGTCGACGTACCGTCGGGGATCTTGGAGCGGATGAGCACCTGCTTGTACTTGTTGAAGCGGAACATGTCCAGCAGCTGCTCCTTGCTGAGCACGAGCCGCTCAAAGGGCTGCCGCTCGCGCACGATGCCGTCCATCAGCGTCGACAGCCGCTTGTGGTCGTCGTCCGTCACGGTCGTGTGCGTGTTGGGCTGGCCGGCGCCGTCCGTCGCCGGCATGCCAAAGTCGTAAAAGAAGCCCTCGTCCGTCGGCGGCCCGAAGCAGAGGTGGCAGCCAAAGGCCTTCTCGGCCGCCTCGCCCAGGATGTGCGCGCTCGAGTGCCAGTACACCTGCTTGGCCTCGTCGTCCTCAAAGTCGAGCAGTGCCACCGACGCGTCGCCCTCCAGCGGCCGCATCAGATCCCACAGCTCGCCGTCGACGCGCGAGATGACCGTCCGGTCCGCCAGCGACTTGCTGATGCCGCGCGCAATGTCGTACGGCCGCGTCTCCCAGGCCGTGCCGGCAATCTGGCGGCCGTCGGGCAGGGTCACCGTGATGGCCGTGCGCGGCTTGCTCGCCAGCTCGGCATCGGCTGCCGCCTTGAGCTTGTCGTAAATGGCAATCCGATGCGGGATGTACTCCAGATTCGGCGCCGGTCCGGCCTCCACAATGGGCACGACCTTGGCCTTGGGCGGCATGATGAGATGAGTGTCTGTGAGAGGGGGGGTGTTGGCTGGGTTGTCGAGTGTCGACGGGTTTGTCTGTTGTCTGTTGTCGTGATGTTGACTTTTTTCTTTTTTTTTTTGGCTCTTTTAGTCTACTCGACTCACAAAACCAGGTTCTTTTTTTTTTTGGCTCTTTTAGTACAGAGACAGAGACCGCTGCACGTACCGAATTATCGGTGCATTTTTGTGGTGCGGGGTCCAGCCCAGGACAGCCTGGCTTGTCTTGCTCTGGCTTGGCGGGGCAATACGACCAGCTTATCAGGATAAGACAGTACAGAGTACTGTACAGTAACTACGGTGTGCGTTTTACTACGGAGTATTATGGACAGGACCCAACAGGCAGACCAACAGCTCTTCAGCCTCAAACCCTCACCGCAACTCCTGACCTGCATTCCTTGTTGGACTCTCAACTCCTTGGGCACTAGTGCCTGATCCCTTCGTGTAGAGTCTAAGTTTTATTGAATAGGCTAAAGAATGAAGTATCAAATCATAAATAATAATAAATAATAAATGCCAACGCCATCATAGTAGAATGTGAAATCGCTTTCCGTCATTTTATTCTGCCGTCTGGGTTGTGCCAGCCTGTGATATAAGAGCATGAAAATGGGTGTTGCTAGTCATATAAAATGTCGTGATTGAAAAAAGAAACATATCGCTTCTGTCGTCCAAACCGTGGATCGATCCGGTGCCATTCTAAGGGTGTCGTGAAATCCGACTGGTGAAACTCCGAGCATTAAGACAATAGGAGACGGAATGAAAAAATAAAAGAAAAAAAATGTCCAGAGGACAAAGTCTCGAAAGAGAACTTGAAAAGGCAAACATGACAAAAAACAATAACCTGCCCAATACAATCCTTTCCAATACAATAGTCGTTATCGTCGTTCTCTCATTCTCGTTCATTTTCATTTTGTATTTCCCCTACACCCATCCCTCGATTCCTCTCAACGGTCTCCCTGGCCTTCTCAGTACTGCGGATGCACTGGGTAACTGTTGGAAATCCCAAGCACATACTGCTCAATGTCACGCGAGTCTCGGAGCCCGTTCATGGCCTGGCACCGCGGCAGAGGCAGCGGCTCCCAGTCGTCGTCTGTCGTCGGGTAGAACATGTAGCGCTCGTAGCGCGTGTTGACGCCCAAAATGTTGGTCAAGGCAGCCGTGGCCATGACTGGCGGGATGGCAGCCGTGGCAGCCGTCTGCTGGTTCGGCTCGCCGTCCTCGTCGGCACTGGTGTTGCCGCTGGTCGGGCTCTCGCTCGGCGTCGGCGTCGGCAGCGGATGCGGAATGACCGTCTCACACTCAAAGTCGCCCTCGAGGTGCAGCCGCTCCAGCCGCGGCATGCGGCCACGCAGCCGGCGGAAGAGCGAGCGGAAGTTGCCGTTGATCAGCGAGATGCCGCCGCAGGGCGGGCCGTGGTGGGTGGCCGGCATGCCGCGGCCACCGAGTCGCAGCCGCTCGAGCGTGGCGGCGTGACGCATGATAAAGAGGAACAGCTCTCGCTCGTCGCAGGCGATGCCCTCGAGCTTGAGGTGGGTCAGGTTGGCATAGCAGAAGCGACGACGCACAACTGGGGTGGCAGATGAAGAGTTTACGGCCGTATTGAGAGGGGGAGGAGGGCGGCGGGCACCGCTGCGCTGTGGGGAAGAGTCGCGGCTGATGATATGGCCGCCAGAGATGCCGTCGCCGAGCAGCTCGAGCAGGGACAGGATGAACTTGTCAGACGGGCGGGCGTAGTTGTGAAAGGCCAGCGACAGGTGCGTCAACTGGGGTGCGAGACGGAGCACGTAGCCGAGGCCGTTGACGGACCGGAAGCGGGCCGTCGGGAAGGACGTGTTGGACGTGTCCAAGGCCAGGTTGAGGCGCTGGAGGCCGGCAAAGAGATCGTCGCACTGGAACCAGAGACTGCGGTCCGGCTTCTGCTTGAACATTTCCATGGGCAGGCGGTCGATCGAGAAAGACTCGAGGAAGGGGTGCTCGGCCTCATCCTCCTTGTCCTTGTTCGGCTGGTCTTCATCCTGCCCGTGCTCGCCCTGTCGGCCCTCCTCTTGTCCTTCCGTCTGGGGCGGAGTGGGTGCGGCTGAACGGTCAGCAATGGCCTGCTGCAGGCCGGCCAGCAGCAGGCCGAGCGATTGGCAGGCGGCGTCGTGGTCCATCTTGCAGCAGTTGACCGGCGACATGGTGCGGTGCAAAAGGTCCAAACCGTAGGGCGAGCTCTTCAAGGTGACGGCCAGCTGGCGCAGGTTGGTCAGGGGGAGCAGGGCCGCCGAGACGTCGGCGGCATCGTTCTTGACAAAGGGTCGCGCGTGGCGGCGCTGCTGCTCGCATCGGGCGTAGGACTCCCAGACACGGAGGGGGTCATCATCCAGGCAGTCGGGGTCGGGGACGCCCTTTCTGGCGAGGGCCAAGTGGCGGGCGTTGAGGGCACGGATCTCGGTGAAGTTGAAGGTGATGGACTGGATGCTGGAGCGGAGACGGCGGTGGTTGGCAATGCAGCGGAGGCGGGCCAGGTCATCTCGGTAGGGAAGAGCATGAAAGGTGGGAGGGATGAGGTATTCGTAGCCGAGGTCGGCGAGGAGGGGAGTGACGAGGCGCAGACTCTGGACCGAAGTTGGGTCGCAGTAATCGAGGATGAGCTGGAGGAGTTCGACAGGCAAGGAGTCCATGTCTGGGGAGACAGAGACGAAGAGAGAAGAGACGAAGAGAGAAAAGAGACAGAAAAGAGACAAGAGAGAGGAGCCAGGCCCGATCAACGGCAGCCGGCAAAGAAGGCTAGCAAGGCTAGCAAAAGTCGAGATGAAACAAAATAAGTAGGACGAGAACAAAGCTTCTGTATCATAAAGACCTCTCTTTTGCCGCAGAGATGTCAAAGGTCTGTGTGAACGCTGGAGAGCTGGAGAGTTGGACTGCAAGAGAGCTGACAAGCGAGGGGAGGGCACGAGAGCGCCGGTTCGTCGTCTCGACGTGCTTCCAGTGAGACTGAGATGGGTAGAGGGAAAAGTACCCGCAAAAAGGTACAGAGTAATAACGTGCAGAACAAAAAAAAAGGACGAGGCAGGCTTGGAAAAAAAAAGACGGAAAGAATAAAGAGGCAGACTGGAGAGTCGAAGAAGAGAGTTGAGACGGAAGAGACGAGACTTATACCAGATGTGATGAGAGCTCAACAAAAAAAACGGGAAAGAAAGCGAGAGAAGAGAGCCAATGCAATTTCGTTATTTTTTTTTTGGAAACAAGTTGTACTTTGACACACGCTGGCTCCGTACACAAAACACACCTTCTGTGCAGAAGTCGGTGAGCGTAAGACAAGGCGACGGAAGACCCCTGTCGAATTTTTCTCGTTTTCTTGTCTTCTCAATTTCTCATTTTCCCATTTTTCTTCTTTTTTTTGGCGTTCTGCTGGACCAACAGGCGAGTTGTACCATGCATCTTACGGTGTGTCTATGCCGACTGGGGAGACGTGCTGCAGAGGACCGGGGGGGTGGGAAGCGTAGATGGTGCTAAAATCATCCTGCAGACAAATCATAGCAAGTATAGGTACGGCCGTCCGAGTGCGTGGTACACTTTACCGCACTCTGCCACCCTTGCTCCTTCTGTTGCTTTCTTTTTCTTCTTTTTCTTCTTTTTTTTTTCACTGTTCCCTCTCTTCCCGCCCCCTGCTGTCTGGTAGCCATGCATGCAAATCGGACCTCAGGCACCGGTACTGTGTCTCTTCCGCTGCTCTGGTCCTTTCTTTGGTGTTCGCAGGATGGGCAGATGGGGTGGTGGTGCTACTCTGTACTGTGTATTGTACACAGTAGCAGTAGTTGATGCTGGAAGCTGTATGTTGGTTCATGATGGTGGTGTGGACGAGCTGCAAAAAAAAAAGTACCAGTAGGAAGCCATGTACAGCTGTCCCTGTTTTTTGCGAGTACCGCTTGTACCAGTACTCGTACGCACTTGTGCTTGTCGTTCTCACTCGCTCGTGCTCACGCTCGCAGGCAGCTCGCACAGCAGACAAGCAGGGAAGCCGCGGTGATGGTCAGGCAGGCCTCAAATCCTATGGGACCATCCGGAGCGGTTAGTGGGCAGTTGATCAGGCTCAGTGGCAAGGCGGCATGTCAGTCTGCGCTGTTGTCTTTTTTTGTTTTCTTTTTCTTTCCAGTCTTTTGCTTTTTGTTTGTTTGCTTTTGTTTTTTTTCTTTTCGATTTTCTGGTTGCTTCAGGTTGCTTTGTTGTCTTGTTTTGTTTCTCTCAACCCTCTCATTCGTTCATTTGCCCATTTGCCCATTCACTCATTCGTTCATCTGCCCTCTGTCCTCTTCCTTGCTCTTCTGCCCCTGTCTCTCGGGATTTCGGCTTCCTGCATCGCTCAGCCCATCCACTTGTGCTCTGTACTCTGTACTGCGTACTCGTACTTCGGGGAAGAGGCGGACTGGCCTTTGATTGGCGGTCACACCGAAAGACCAAAAAAAGGGGAATTAATAAAAACGAGAAATACCTCGTACAATGTGAGAGAGATGGACACTCATCCTGCCAAATGGGATGAGCTGCGTCTGCAGGGGCGAAAATGTGACGAAATCTGGCAAAGCCTAGGGGGAAAAAAAGCAGAGAATAAGCAGAAAGGTAAGCAGAAAGGTCTAGAGACTGCAACTCCAGCGACTCCAGTGACTAGCGACTGCAGAGAGACTCACACTGGAGAGAGAAAACACTGGAGAGCTGGAGAGAGAGACTGTCCAAATCGGTCTGTCCTCCCCAAAAGGGGATCGCCCAAGTTGACGCCTGGCCAAATGGCGGGATGGTAGCACCGATTCCAGCAAAGAGGCGGAGGACGGAGCCAGAGGCCCATGTGTGCATGGTGCAGCACAAGTCTCCAATGCTACCAGCCGCTCATTTGCTGGAGAGGGGTATTTCGCTGGCAGGCTCACCGCCAGACGGGCAAAAGTGACGCATGCATTCCCTGTTGGGGGAGGGAAGAGAGAGGAAGAAAGGATGAGGAAGAGGAAGCCAGGGAAATTAAAGAGACGAAAAGACGAAAAAGACTAGGAAATCAGAAAACGAGAAGACGAGAAAACGAGAAAATTAAAATAGAATCAGGAGATGCGATTACAAAAGGCAAGAGCACGCAGTTCCTGGACTGGAAGGAGCTACGGGCACAGGAACGACAAACTAGTGTCTAGGAAGGAAGCTGCGAAATGAAGAAGGAGCGACTCCGAGATAGATGTCGTGGTTGTTATCTTTACGGAGTAGTGATGATTGCTCATCCATCTTTCCATCTTTCCGTTGTCGACTTTGTCGTATTCCGTTTCCCATCCACCTCCCTGCTATTTACATGGCATGACAGACGGACGTCCAGCCAGACGGACTGCCATCGACTGCAGTCACCAGCTGCGCTCTCATCACATTCGGACATGTCACAGTCCGGTGTACAGTGCACTGTATGTAGGCTTCAGCTCTTCTCTACTCGTACTCGTACTCGTAAGCGTCTCACGTAGTCATCCTAGTCACGTGATAGAAACGCTAATTACGTCTCCCTTCTTCCCCCTCTCGCTTAGTAGGAACAGGCTGCCATTACACAGCTTTTGTGTCAGCGCTCCAACATTCTTGCTCCTGCATTGCTTATTCCGGATTTTGCTCGCCATTCGTCTTCCTCGACCCTCTGCCCAGGACTGATCGCCGTCCTGCGGTCCATCCAGAAATGCGCCGCTCTGCCGCCGTCGTTTGTCCGACGACTCTGCGAAGCGCCCTCTGACCATCACGACTCTGCGAAGCGAGATCCCGACGGCCCGTCCACTGGCAGGCGACGCTCTCTCGTGACAGACCGACACCGACACCGACACTACGAGGATGGTGTTTGACAAGCTCCGCCGGGCCCACAGAAACCGCAGCGGACGGCGAGACTCGTCTCCCCTGCGGCCGCCCTCCTCGTCCTCGCGCCGGAGCTTCAAGCGGCCGTCCACGAGCGGCAGCAACGACGGCCTCTTGCGACGCGACACGGAGGGTGTCTACGAGGCCCATGCCGTGCCCACCGCCAACGAAAAGGCGGCTCCCAGCACGGCCTCGGCCAGCAAGCCCAAGACGGACCCAGCCGCCGCTGCCCTCGTCCACCCCGGACACATTGCCGACGAGTCCCAGCTGCTGCCCCTGTCGCCTGACCCCCCCGACCTGCGCGCGCTCAACAACAGCCTGGCAGCCCTCGCTGTCGTGTTTCCCGACGTCCAGATCGAGGTCTTTCGCGAGATGCTGAGCAGCTTCGACGGCGAGTCTCGGCTCGCCCTCGTCGCCAACGCCCTCATCAAGAACCGCGTCGCCTGGGTCAAGGGTCGCTGGCGCACGGCAGGCTCTCGAGGCTCTGCAGACCCCGACTCTCCAGACTCCGACTCTCCCGATCCTGACGCTCCGTCTGCTGCTTCTGTCCCGCCCATGGACCGCTTCCGCAGCCTCGAATACCAAAAAGCAGCCACGGCCCTCGCCTACCACGAGTTCCGACACCTCCTCTCCCACTCGGCCATCGACGCCGTCATGGCCGAGCACAACTACGCCTACCTCGAGGCCCGACACGCCCTCGCCGAGGTCGCCTCCAGCACCTGGTCCTGGCGCTCCGTGCTGTCGTCCATTCTGCCCTGGCGCAAGTCGGCCAACGCCCTGCCGCCGGCACAGACCAACATGGCCAAAAAGGCGGGCTCTGGCTCTGCCTCAGGCTCTGCCTCAGGCTCTGCCTCGGCTACCGCCAATGCTGCTTCTGCTTCGGGAGACGCACCACCACCGGCGGCTGCTCCCACCCTGGAAAATGACCCTCTTGTTGTCTGGAAATCGTCGGGCCGCGGATACATTGTGCCCATGATCCGGGCCACGGGGTGTGCCGAGCTCGACCGCGAGCTCTATGCGGCCCTCATAGCACCGGTCAAGGCGCAGCGCCGGGCGGCACAGGAAGAGCAGGACCGGGTGCTGGCCGTCACCATGAACATGGCCGAAGCCGAGGCCGCCGGCGCCACCTACGAGTGCACCTGCTGCTTCGGGACGGCGACGTTTGAGGAGATGACGCTGTGCAGTGGCGACGGCGGCGCAGACGGACATGTCGTGTGCTTTGACTGCGTCCGGCATATCGTGCGCGAGGCCGTCTTTGGCCAGGGTTGGGCCCCCAACATTGACGTCGATCGTGGCGTGCCGCGGTGCCCGGCCGCGACAGACGGCGACGCGTGCGCCGGCATCGTGCCGTGCGACCAGATGCGGCGGGCCCTCCTCGGCGGCGAGGACGACGACGACGGCGACGACAACAGCAACACCAAGACACAGAAAGAAGGCGCCGACGTCTTGGCACATCTGGAGCGGCGGCTGGCCGAGCACAGCCTCGTGGGCAGCGGTCTGCCTCTCGTGCGCTGCCCTTTCTGCGCCTACGCCGAGGTCGACGACATTTACGTGCCCTTCCAGGAAGCCCCGCTGCGGCTCCGGCTCGACAGTCTCTACAGCCTCGCCTTTCTGCTCGTGCTCTTTGGTGCCACACCCGTCCTGCTGCTGCCGCTGCTCCTGCTCATGGCCGTCGCCGCCAGCCTGCCCATGCTCGTCTGCTTCTTCTCTTCGGTCGTTTCCTCTTGTTCTTCTCTCTTCTCTGCCTCGTCTGCCTCGTCTTCCGCGTCGGCGAGGCGCAGCCGCGGCCCCCACCAGCCACACTCGTACTGGACGCAGCAGCTGTCGGCCGCCGTCGCGCGGTACCAGCGACGCCGCCGCGGCCAGCAGTTCCGCTGCCAGAACCCGGCCTGTGGCCGCGTCTCCTGTCTCGGGTGCAGCAAGGCGTGGGTCGACGTGCACGTCTGCCACGAGTCGGCCCTCGTGGCCCTGCGCACCCAGATGGAGCAGGCCATGAGCATGGCCATCAAGCGCGTCTGTCCCCGCTGCCACACGGCCTTTGTCAAGACCGAGGGCTGCAACAAGCTCACCTGTCCCTGCGGCTACAAGATGTGCTACGTCTGCCGCCGCGACATTAGCGCCACCGACGACGGCAACCCCGACGCCGGCTACCGCCACTTCTGTCCCCACTTCCGGCCCGAGGGCGACGGCCGCCCCTGCACCGAGTGCCGCAAGTGCAACCTCTGGGAGGCCGAGGACACGGAAGCCGTTCTCGCCGCCGCCCGCGCCCAGGCCGAGCGCCAGTGGCGTGCCTCGGAACGGCGCGCCCTCAGCCGCACCGAGCGCGCCTACCTCGAGACGGGCGTGGCTACAGCGACGGCCTCGAATGCGCCTCCAGCCGCCGCTGTCACAGCCAGTCTGTGGCGCGTCGTCGGGTCCGTCTTTGCAGTGGGAGCCACGGGCAAAAGGGGCAGGAAAGACAAAGAGGGCAACAGTGCCGAGGCAGACGATGACGAAAGCCATGTCGAGGGAGACGGTCTCCGGTTCCGCCTGCCGACGGTCGCCGAGGTGCTGGACTGGCTGCTCGAGTGTTTGCTTATATAAGCAATGCTATTGATTCTATTTTTTTTTGTTTTTCTTTTTGTTTTTTTGGTCTATTTGGATGGGAACCCACGGAACTGTCTTTTCGTCTTTTCTTTTTTTTTTTTGTCTTTTCTATGGTCGTGAAAATATGCTCTAGTCTTTTTAGTGATACAGAAACTCTCATAGTCGTCAGCACTCTGAATACAAGAAACAAGTGATACCCCTATTCTTGCTCCTTTTGGTTGTGCCGAGGTGATTTCTTCTAGGACTTTTTTAGTCCTGCGTCGGCATAAAGATTGCCCGACGGACAAGGCTAGGGAAGTACACCTTTAGACGGACGAGGCAGGGAAGTGCAGCTTTAGCTGGATCACGACACACGGAGTGGCCACTACACGATCCAACATTGACACCGCATGACAGAGTGTCCTTCGGTCTCTGGGCGACATTCAGTCCGACTCGTATCCATGACATCATCAATATGTGGGGATAGATTAGATGGACGAGATAAAAGATAAGAATCCCAATTCCCCTTTCTCTTCCAGACAATCAAAAACAAAGACAACAAAAAAAAACAACAAAAAAACAGCATGGCTGAAGAGACGCGGCCGCTTCCGACGCTGGTCTTTCTGTCCACCGGCCAGGTGCGCATGCGCTGCGCCATGCGCGGCCAGCCGGCCTCCAACTACCTGCGCCTCGCGCGCTCGTTTGCCGACCGCGCGTGGACCGCGTGGCTGCCCATTGGCGTCTTTCTGATCCGCCACGCCGACGGCCCCATCCTGTTCGACACGGGCGAGTCACCGCACTGCAACGACGCCGGCTACCGCCCGGCCTACGCGCCCGGCCGCCTGCTGGCCGAGACGCAGATTGCCAGCGGCGACGGCATCGTCGACCTGCTGCGGCAGCACGGCGTCGCCCCCCCGGACCTGCAGGCCATTGTGCTGAGCCACCTGCACGGCGACCACGCCGGCGGCCTGCCGGCCCTCGTGGCCGCGGCGCCCGACGTGCCCATCTACGTCAGCCGCGTCCACTGGCAGTCGTACGGGCTGCACCCGCTCTACGCCTCCATCCAGGGCTGCACGCCCAAGCACTGGCCCGCCGGCTTTGCGCCGCGGCTCCTGGATTTTGAATCAGAAGAGAAGGACAAGAAGAAAAACGAAAACGGCGCTCTCGGCCCCTGGCCCCAGACGCTGGCCCTCACCGCCGACCGGTCCGTCCTCGCCGTGCCGACGCCAGGTCACGTGCCGGGCCACATCTCTCTCGTCGTCCGCGGCGCCCACGAGGACGGCACGCCCACGACGTACCTGCTCGCCGGCGACGCCACCTACGGCATGGACGTCCTCGACCAGGAACGGCCCGACGGCATCAACTCGGACCCCCGGGGCGCGCTCGACTCGCTGCGGCGCATCAAGGCGCTGGCGCGCCAACAGGACGTTGTCGTCCTGCCGAGCCACGACACCAGCACGCCTCGACTGCTGCGCGAGCGTGTCGTGTACAGACCGACAGGCGAGTAGGAGTAGTAGCCAGGAAGGATTTGTTTTGCTTGGAGTTCTTGTTCGGGTGGGATCCAACACGTCATAGTTAGTCATCAGGTGTTTAATTGGGGAGTTTCGAATTCCAAGTTGCTTCAAGAGAGAAAGAGTACAGAGTACCTCCGTGTCCAGGGAATGCACACACACGCCCGTGATCATGTCGACGGTGCCTAGGCGAGTGACAAGTAGTAGAGGGTCGTCTTTTCGTGGTACAATGACTGGTCGGCCAGCATAGTACGCCGCATTCGTACTAATGAAAAAGCATCAACAAAGAACGGTCTTATTCCAACAAGAAAGAAGAGAGAACGCAACCGGCGCAACCCGGCAGTGTCCCAGCAAGAAGCAGCGGCTCGACGAGGTCACGGACGAGACCACCTGGGGACCAGAGCAAGCAGCCATGCCATCCACTCTGACGCGCAAGAACCTGCGACAGCTTGACCAGACGGGCAAGAGAGGGCAGTCCGTCGGGTCCGTGACGCCGCCACCGTCGCCGTCCACGCACGACTCAGCCTCGACCACGGCGACCGGGTTTGCCCTCCAGGCCGAGAAGAACGGCATCCTGCCGATTCCGCGGTCCCGGCCACCCGACAACATCGAGGACATCCGCCAGCGGTACGGCGCCTCGCGAGCCAGCGCCTCGCCCACGCCGTCCCTCTACGAGTACTATGCTGACGCCGTGGAGACGGCGCCCAATGAGACCACCTTGCTGGGTTTGAGCCCTTTCCTGTCGACGAGTACCTTGCGGGCGGCCGGCCCGGCAGAGGTAACCACCTTTACCACAGACGGCGCCACTCTCAACATCTTTGCCCACCATGCCACGCGCGCCCCAGACGGCCGTGTCCAGTACCACCAGTGCCGCGTCTGGTCGACGAGCCTCGTGGACTCTTTCGAGTCATTCAGACAAGGCCGCCGTGGACTGCGCAACCTGCAGGACCATGCCCGAGAGCAGTCACGTGCTCTCCGGGATGCGCTGCGAGAGCACTGGAACAAGGAGGAGCAGAGACGGGTTGCTCTTCGTGCGCAGTACGAGGCTGAAGTAGAGGCTGAAGTAGAGGGTCAGGGTGGTCGACTTCCAGAGAAGCCAGAGAAGCCAAGCATCAAGGAGCCTCGCAAGTCGTCTAACCGCCGCGGAAAACGGAGTAGAGAGGGCGCCGTCAAGACGGCCAAGCGTCCACAGCCTGGGCCTGCTCCCACGCGCAGATCGGCGAGGCTCCGTCGAAAGGATACTATCTAGATGTATTCTTGTATTTTTCATGCAGCATTTTGAATCTCGCAAAGAATACGTTCAAATTGGACTTTATGTTCTAGTCTCTTGTTAATACAGCACGTAGAATACAAGGGGACTCTCCCCCTCCAACACTCCAACATCCGTCCGCCCGTCCGCCCGCCCGTCCGCCCGCCCGTCCACCTACATCTTGCCCTTGGACGTCACCAGCTCGGCTGCCGCACCGCCAATGGCCAGCTTGCCCGTCTCCTTGACCTTGGTCTGGAAGATGATGCGGTCCGCCTTGGCCGGGTCCCGCCACATCTCCGTGACGAGCGTCTGGCCCGGCAGCACCGTGCCGGCAAAGCGCACCTTGATGTTGCGGAAGGGGCCAAAGGTCTGGTAGACGGCCTTGCCGGCCATGCCAAACGAGCAGAGGCCGTGCAGGATGGGCACCGGGAAGCCGCCCACCTTGGCAAAGGACGGGTCCACGTGCAGCGGGTTGTAGTCGCCGCTGAGCCGGTACAGCACGGCCTGCTCGGGCGTCGTCACCTCCTCCACCACGACATCCGGCGCCTTGCCCGGGGGCGGCGCATTGGCAGCCGTCGCCGCCCCCCGGTCCTGCGCGCGCTTGTTGCCGCCAAAGCCGCCGCAGCCCCGCACAAAGACCGACGACTCGTTGTAGAACAGCTCGCGGCCCGTCTCGGCGTGCACCGTCGTCACGCCGTTGCGGATAATGGCCGCGCTGCCCTTGTCGACAACCTCCAGCAGCTTGCCATAGGACAGCAGGCGGCCCGACGTCGGCAGCGGGTACTCGCGGATCTCGAGGTACTGCTCGCCGTGCAGCAGCATCATCGGGCTAAAGTTGGGCACGATGCTGTCGAAGCTGTACGGCAGCTCCGTGTTGAACTGCGGAATGACGCCAAAAGTCGGCAGCACCTCAAAGTCGTCGGCCCCTTCACTGCAACCAGCGCATCAGTGGTGGGACTTCTTCACAAAAAAAACGATAAGAGACAATGTACTACTTACAAGACGTATTTCAGGTCGGTCCGCTTAGCCCCCACGCCCAGGTTGTACAGAATGGAGTCGCGCTCCTTAAACGTGAACTCGGTCGGCTCCGACTTGGCCTGCTTGGCTGCCTCAATGGCTGCCAGCCAGTCCTCACCGTCGTCGTCGGTCTAGAGAGGAAACAAGAAAAGGCGTAAGAATTTTATTTTATGTAAACTAGAACCACCAAAAACCCATCCTGATGACGTCATAAAAGTACAAGAAAGAAAAATGATGAGCTCATACCTTGGCCTTGATGGGCTGCGGGCCTCCCGAGAGAACGTGTGTGAGGCTCTCGACGGCCTTGACGGGGTACTCGGCGCGGCCATTGTCAAAGTCGACAATCTCGTCGAGGCGCTTGGCGACCTCCTCGGGCGTCAGGGCCTTGTCCTTGGGAAAGACGACGCCCGACGACCGCTGCCAGCGCGTGCGGCCGGCCCAGCCGCTGCCCACCTCGTAGACGCGGCCGGACGGGTCCTGGGGCACCTTGTCACTCGAGAGGGCCAGGACTAGCGGGGCAATGTAGTCCGGCTTGAAGGCTTGCACCATCTCCTCGGGCAGGACGGTGCGCGTCATGGCCGTGCCGGCATTGGGTGCAATCACGTTGACGTAGATGTTGTCCTTGGCGCCCTCGGCGGCGAGGGCCAGAGAAAAGCCGAGAATGGCGCATTTCTACTCATTAGCAGGGTTTTTGAGAAATATAGAGAGAGAAAGAGAAAGAGAGAGACGTACCGCTGCAGAATAGTTGGACTGGCCAAAGTTGCCATAGATGCCGCTGGTCGAGGTCGTGTTGACGACGCGGCCGTACTTTTGCTTGATAAAGTAGGGCCAGGCCGCCTTGGTGACCTTGAAGGTGCCGCGGGCGTGGACGTTCATGACGGCGTCCCACATCTTCTCGTCGAGGTTGGCAAAGGCCTTGTCGCGCAGAATGCCCGCGTTGTTGATGACAATGTCGATGCGGCCAAAGGCGTCAATGGCCGCCTTGACGACCTTGTCGCCGTCCTCGGCCGACGCCTTGACGCCGACGGCCTTGCCGCCGAGCTGCTTGATCTCGTTGACGACCGTGTCGGGGTCGGCGAGGTCGTTGACGACAATGGAGGCGCCGTGGCGCGCAAAGGCGAGGCAGTAGGCGCGGCCGATGCCCGCGCCGCCACCGGTGACGAGGACGACGCGGCCGGCAAAGTCGACGCGCTCGCCCTGGGCGTTGGCTCCCATCTTAATGGAGTCCTCGAGCAGGGTCATAAAGTCGTTGGGGCCCGTGGGGTACTGGGCCTCGGTAAAGTCGCCGACCTGCGCCCACTTCTTCAGCACGGCCGAGGGCGTGTAGCTATCATCGCACTTGAGCAGCTGACCGCCGGCGCGCTGCCAGCGGAGCTTGGACACGCGGCCGCCGCCGACCTCAAAGACGCCGCCGGTCTCGGTGGTGTTGCTGTCGTGGGCCAGCACGGCGACGACGGGCACGACCCAGCCGGGGTGCAGCTGCTGCAGGACGGCCTTGCCGAGCTGTGCGGCGCCGCTGCTGCTGCCGAGGCCGCTGGCCACGGTGGGCGAGACGGCATTGACGAGAATGTTGTACTTGAAGCCCTCCTTGGCGAGGGTCTCGGAGAAGCCGACCATGGCCGTCTTGGCGGCCGAGTAGACGACGAGGTTGGCGGCGCCGTAGATGCCGGCGCTCGAGGTGGTGTTGATCACGCGGCCGTACTTTTGCTTGCGGAAGATGCCCCAGGCGGCGTGCGTCACCTTGTATGTGCCCTTGACGTGCACCTTGATGGTGGCGTCCCAGTCCTCGTCGGTGGTCTGTGAAAAGGGCTTCTCGCGGATGATGCTGGCGTTGTTGACCAGCACGTGCACGCCGCCAAAGCTCTGGAGGGCCGTCTCGATGATCTTGTCGCCATTCTCGACCGAGTCGTAGCTGGCCACGGCCTGGCCGCCGGCCGCCTTGATCTCTTGGACAACAGCATCGGCCACCTGGGTTTGTCAGAGGGGGATGAGAGCAAGGACGAAGAGCAAGAACATCTCACCTTTGGTGTTGTGTCGTTGACGACAACCTTGGCGCCGCGCGAGCCAAAGAGCTGTGCATAGGCCTTGCCGAGGCCTTCGCCGGCGCCCGTGACGACGACGACCTTTTCGTCGAAGCGTAGCTGGCCAGCCATTATGTGAGCAAGGGAGAGGAAGAGAGAGAGAGGGAAGAGAGAAAAGGCAGAAGAAGAGAAGTAGGGAATGCGAGGGTCGAGTTCAATAGGACAAGGGAAGAATAGAGAAGAGAGAAAAGGAGAAAAGAGGATCTGAAAAACAAAAAGAGGCCAGTGAACGCAAAAAATCGACAGCCGAGAGCTTTCTGGGGATTTCTTATTTTTAAGTAAGGAGGAACGAATGACGGAACCGGTGGACTTTCCTCGCCAGGCTCATGCCGAGGCACATGCATTTCCCCCAAAGGAAGGAACCCACTATAAGCACTCCATATTGTACCTCCACAAAGTACCTTCCACCTGCTGCTCTATGCGCTCGTACTGTGGCAACAGCGCCTCCCTCGCCCGGATTTAGCACTAGCATTGTCTCACTGGGATTGTTCTCTCATCCTTCAGCAGCTCAACCCCCAGCGATTGCCGAGAGCGGGGTCTCTGACAAAGCTCAGCAAGCTGCTGGCACAGTACCTCCCCAGCTCCTCCGCACCGTGCTTCTCGTCTTCTCTCTTCTCTGCTGCTCTCGCCTCCTGCTGCTTCTCCGCACTCTGCTCCTGTGGATCCCCGACCCTACCTGCTTAGCCGCCCGCCCCAACAAGTCGTCTTTTTCATCTTCACATGTTACCGTGCCGTGCGTCACACAGTACGACATGGTGCCGAAGGATCAGTTTCGAGCTCATCATCTGCCCTTTCTTCTTTGCTTCCTTGCATGTGCAGCTTATGTAATAATGTCATCGGTCACAGGGACGCCATGCATGTACTCGTAGTCTTTTCTTTGAACTACGAGTACATGCGAGTACATCCTACAGTAGTCTCCAAAACGAGGCCAAACCGTTTCTCCGCCATTCGGCTGTGGGGAGAAAGCCTGGGGATCCGCCCCTCTTATTCATGATATTACCTAATCACACCCAAACAAAGAAGCATTCAATGGCCTTTGTCGACAAAGTATCTCGGAAGGGATATCGCCCGTACACACAATCACGAAACACTTTAGCAGCTGGCCGCCTTTTAAAGATTAAAAATAGTCATTATTCATAAGTCATGGCAAATTCATAGTGGTCCAGAACAGCTCACACTGAGCACAAGAAGAGAGAGAGAGAGAGAAAGAGAAAAGAATAATAGAGCAATGGCCCTTCAAGGACACTGAAAACACGGACAGTCTTGTAAACTTTGCAATGGCGAGAAAGACATTAAAGAAATGACAGGAAATGGTCCGCTCAGACTGGGTGGTTGTATTTCATGCAGCAATGGGCCCTCATACCCTCTTTCTTGTGATCATCTTATGACCTCCGGTCTAAATGTCCACAGATTTACCGCGCATCATCCCCTCGCCTTCGTGCCGCAGGGTCGCCAGCGTGCGGTCAATATTGTCCATCTTGACGCGCACCATCTTCTCGCGGTCGGCAATCTCGGCCTCAAACTCGGCCACCTTCTTGCGCTTCTCCAGCCGCTTCTGTCGGATCTGATTCGACAGCTCGGCAAACTGCGTCAGGAACCAGTCGCCGCACTCGTCCCACTCCTGCACCTTCATCTCCGTAAAGAAGCGGTGCTGGCTGTTCTCGTCCTTGGTCTTGTTCTGCACGAGCTGCTCCTCCAGCGTCAGCTTGGGCGGCGTCGTCGCCACGGTTCGCTGCACGGCCGCCCGCGTTGGGTCGTGGTCAAACGGCTCCTCCAGGAGCTCCGTGTACGTCATGGCATGCAAAACACCGTCGTCATAGTCTGGGCTGTGCCGTCGCTTCCGAGTCATCTTGCCATGGTGATCTCTTCGATCAGCCTCGCCTCCTCCGCCTCCGAACCGGCCAGCCGTGCGCGACACGGAGCTTTCCAGCAGTCCTCTTTTCTGGGGCACGGCTGGCGGCATCTTCTGTGGTGGTGGGCCTTGCGGTGGATGGTTCTGGCGTGGCGTTCTCTGGTTCGTAGCTTCGTCGCCCTGTGACGGAGCATCGCTGTGATCATCGTCCATTTCGACACGCCGATGAGGGGGAGGGCCGTTGGTATCGCGAAAAAAGGCCGAAGTCGGCTTGCCGGCGTCTTGTCCCAGCAGTCCGTCTGCGGCCAGTGCCTTGGTCAGCGTCTCTCCTCGCTGGTGTGCCCGCTGCGGTGGATACTGCGGTTGGTGTTCCGGAGATCGGCCGCCACCATGAATGTCTTCCTGGTTTGAAAAGGACGGCCGGCGCGATGCTGCTCTAGAGTCGCGCAGTGCGTATTTGGAGTGCTTCAGGGCAGGAACGTGTCGTGGCGGCGAGCCAAAGGGTGTTCTCTCGACAAACGGGTCAGCGGCGCGTGCTGTCAGTGTTTCGCCAGCACCGTTCGTGGGCATAATGCGAAGTATGCCGCGATCGTTGACAATATATGGGCCGGACACGTCCTCTGCCCTGTCTGCCCTGTCTGCCCTGTCTGCCCTGTCACCCTTCTCGCTGGCTGCCCGTTCATGGTGGAGTTGGCCACGCTGCTGGGTGAGAGGGTTGTCGAATCGGCCGAGGTTAGTTCGTTGTGGCAGCGCTGTAGTGGCCACGCTCTCGGCAAACATGGAGTTGATGCTCGAGTCTTCCCAGATCTGCTGCTGTGCCAGATCAGCGAGGACGGGAGGTGCCCGACCATGGTCTGAATTCGACCGAGCACGCTGAAAGGACGGTCTTCGTTGTGTCTGTTGCGTCTGCTGGGTCTGCTGTGCCTGTTGTGTCTGTTGTGTCTGTATCTGCTGCAGTTGTTGCTGCTGCTGCTGGCGTTTCGGAGAGCCAGCAGCTGGTGCTATTGGCTGGGCATGAGAGTAGCCTGGTGTAGTGCCGCGTAGAGCAGAGGGGACGGGGATCTTGGCTGCTTCGGCCAGCAGCTGCCGCGCCGTGAGTGGTGGTGGCAGCTGTGGCTGCGGTGGCTGCGGTGGCGACTGCAGTGTGCCGGGCTGCTGGGAAGGCAGCTTTGGGCTGACCAGGCCAACATTGTTATTGTTGCTGCTGCCATTGCTGCCATTGCTGCCATTGCTGCCATTGCTGCCACCATTTCCGTTGCTTCCGTTGTTTCCACTGTTCCCATTGCTTCCATTGCTGCCACCCTTGGGCTCAGCGCTCCGCATATACCGCAGCATCTTGAGCTGCGTGGTTGGGATCATGGCCTTGCGGAGGCGCAGGAAGCAGCTCTGGGCAGGAGCTGCACAACCACTGGCAGTGGTAGAGGCGCTGCCCGTGAGCAACGCGTCTATCTTGTGGGCTGACGGCGAGCGCTCCTCGTCAGGCAGCCGAAAGGAGACGGGAGGCTCTGCCGCGAAAAGGGCAAAGGAGAAGAGGAAAAGAGAGGCGCCACGATGGTCGCTGTAGAGGCCGACTGGGTGAGCAGGTCACGAACGAAGCATTGCTGACTGCGTGTCCTGCGTGTCCTGCGTCTTTCTGTGGGTATGCCTGAGCTACAGCTTGTATGCAGCTGTATGGAGATGCAGTGAATACAATGTGGCACTTGGCAATCGGCTGGTTTTTTTTTTTTCTTTTTTCTTTTTTCTTTCTTTTTTTCTTTTTTTTCTCTTTTTCTCTTTTTTTTTTTCCTTTTACTCTTGTCTCTTCTTCTCAACCCTGCTTCGTGTCCTTTTGTCAGTGTTTGCGTTTGTCCTGGATGACGATTTTGTAACACAACTTTGTGCGCGAGAATGGGGCAAAAAGACGAGAGGACGCGAGAGGACGCGCCTGTGGGTGGACCGTCTGGAGAGGAAAGCAAGAAAGCAGGGAGGGTCGATGCAATGGTTGTTATAGGAGCTCGACGGATCGGAGTGCGCCAGGTCGCGTTGGGCAAGTGTCGGCGAGAATGGCGAGCGTTTGGGCAGAGAGGGGGGAGACAATGGAAAAGAAAAAGAAGGAAAAAAAAGGGAAAAAAAAGGGGAGACAAAAAGTCACGTCCGGAGCTTCGTTCCAATAGCGTTCAGGGCAGGCACACGAAGTCAGGTGAGCTCCAGGTCTCCTCTCTCTCTGTTGTGGTATCACATTAGCGCACTTGCGATAGCGTGTGGTCCACTGCCATTCGCTGCGTTTGCAGGCTTGCGTTGATCCGTAGCCCAATGCTAGTCAGTCCAGAAATTCCAGAATGCCAGAAATTCCAAAAATTCCAAAAATCCCAAAAATCCCAACAACCAAAAGAGCAGAAAAAGGCAAATGCGCCATCGTGACAGGACCATCATGGCAACATCCGGGGTCGACGAGCGCACGAACACTTCCAATCAGGCATCTTCCCGGCTCGCTTCCCACCTGTCCAAAGGCTCAACTTTCCACGTCTTGCATGAGAGGCAGAGATGGCAGGGGCCATTGGCCGTCGTCTCTTGCTTTTTCTGCTCGCTGGTCTCTGCTGTTACATATTCGCTTTTTCCGTATGCATCTAGCCTCTCGTCGGACAATATCTCTTCCTAGATGCATGGCTCTCGCTGCCACCCACGTCGGCCACCTGCCTCCATCCCATTCGACGACGGCAGCCCAATCTGCCCTCATAGGTGCCTGATGGAGAGGATGCCGTGCGGAGAATTGTGACATTGTGCCATGCTGCCTAGGAAGGGGGGCAGGGGGAAGGAGGGAGGGGGGGCAGAACCCAAACTGTGCAGCTGACGGGTCAGCGACTTGGACAGGCGGCTGCATCCATCGGGCGCTATCACGCAGAGCCGGACACTCTGCCGCCATGGCGGCCATGCCCAGAAGACTCTTGGCCCATCCGTGGCCATTTGTGGCTACAAGAAGTCCATCTGTGACGGCAAGAAGCCCTTTTGAGACGAGACACGGGCGTGCTGATAGCCATGGACGAATCGGTCTTGTTCCCTCACAGGGACGCGATCGTGCCATAAGCAGAACCCAAATGGTCCTGGCCAGCGGGATGGGCAGCTTTCCCGGTACGAGAGGGCTCCTGGCATCGCATCCAAACTCTCTGCGAGGCCAAGCCAAGAAAGCAGGCCTATCAGAACAAGAGGCAAGCCCGCAGGCGTGACGTGTGGACACCGCGGGATCTGCTCTTTAGCTGCATATGCCTGCAGCTATCGGAGTTTGTCTCTTGCTAGTGCAGGCAGTCCACACCAATGAGCGGGAGGGTGTTTGTTCCCAACCCTCTGTGTGTCACGTGACGTTGCGCAGTCGGAGGTTTCGCCACTTACAAATCACCTCTTTCTCCATTCGACCTTCTTTCAACTTTCTCTCGTTCTCCGACCAAGCAACAAATCCCTTTGCCTGTGCACAGTCAACTCGTTGCCATGGCGCCGGCACTGGATGTGTCCGAGGCCGTCGACGATGTGAACGATGTGATTGCCCACCCGATCAAGGCCAAACCGCAGCTTGTCGCTCCCGAGCCCGAACACTGCCCGGGCCCGGAATCCGAGCAGGCCGGCCAGGCAGACTCGTGCGCCGGCTGTCCGAACCAGCAAGTCTGCGCCTCGGCTCCCAAGGGGCCCGACCCAGACATTCCCCTCATCTCGGCGCGACTACAAAACGTCAAGCATAAAGTGCTCGTCCTCAGCGGCAAGGGCGGGGTTGGAAAGGTATTTTTTTCTTCTCTCTTCTTTGTCCTCTTTCTCTTTTTCTCCTCTTTATCTTGTCCTGACCCCCCAGAGCACCTTTACAACACTCCTGGCGCACGCCTTCTCCGCCAACGCCGAGAGCAACGTCGGCATCATGGACACGGACATTTGCGGGCCGAGCATCCCCAAGATGATGGGCGTCGAAGAGGAGACGATCCACGTCAGCAATGCCGGCTGGTCGCCCGTCTGGGTCACCGACAACCTCGGCGTCATGAGCATCCAGTTCATGCTGCCGAACCGCGACGACGCCATCATCTGGCGCGGCGCCAAGAAGAACGGGCTCATCAAGCAGTTCCTCAAGGACGTCGAGTGGGGCGATCTCGACTTTCTGCTCGTCGACACGCCGCCCGGCACGAGCGACGAGCATCTCAGCGTCAATGCGTTTTTACAAGAGAGCGGCATCGACGGCGCCGTCGTGGTGACGACGCCGCAGGAGGTGGCGCTGCTGGACGTGCGCAAGGAGATTGACTTTTGCCGCAAGGCCGGCATCCGCGTGCTCGGCATCGTCGAGAACATGAGCGGCTTTGTGTGTCCCAAGTGCCGGCACGAGAGCCAAATCTTCCGCGCCACGACCGGCGGCGGCCGCGCTCTCGCCGACGAGATGGGCCTGCCCTTTCTGGGCGCCGTGCCGCTGGACCCGCGCATCGGCCTCGCCTGCGACTACGGCGAGAGCTTCTTTGACGCGTATCCGGACAGCCCGGCGTGCGGAGCCCTGAAGACGGTGGTGCGGACACTGGCGAAGCAGCTGGGGCTGGACCCGGAGGAGGTGCTACCGGATGCGTAAGGATTCAGAGAAGAGTAGACCTTGATAACCGCTGTATGTACCCAAAGATACCAAGAGAAAAAGAGAAAAAGAGAGAAAAGAAAGACTATGCAAACACTCCCAGATCCAGAGTGCTCTCATAGAGACTCGTCCTCACGCAGCACCCAGCTTCTGCGGCAGCTCCTCTAGCTCCTCTGCCGACTCGATATCAATGACCTTGCCGACCTCGCTCGTGTTGCGCATGAGTTCCTTGGCGCTGGCATACAGCATGCGCATCTCGCTGTTGCACGTGATGGGGAGGTAGTAGATGAGGACGTAGGGGACAGACAGACGTCCCGAGGGCTCCCGTGGTCAGCAGGCGGGCGAGAGGGGAGGGAGGGGGGGAGGGAAGAGAGGGAAGAGAGACGTACCAGGGTGAGAGGGTAGCTGAGGAGGACGAAGCGGGGAGAGTTGTCGGGCAGGTCGTCGGCGATCTCGTCGAGGCTCTTGTAGACCGTCTTTTCTTCGTCCTGGCGGATCTCTTTGGAAGCCTTGTCGATGAGGTCTAGCGTGTGAGCAAGCGAGCGAGCGAGCGAGCGAGAGAGAGAGACATACAAATGACGGCCTGCGGGTTGCTGGACCGTGACGTGCCCAGCCGAAACTTGCGCAGCTGGTCCTTGGTCTCTTGCGAGAAGGTGTAGAGTCTGGCTTCGGAGCTCTGAGAGGTTAGCCAGTTTGTCTTGAGGGGGGGAGGAGAAGATCGACGGTCACGCGAGACGGCCGACAGGCCGACAGGACGACAGGACGTACCATGGTGATACGGCAGGCAGGATGTCTGGTGGTTTGTGCCTTGTCAACACGCGTCGTGCTTGTTGGGTTAGCTGCGTAATGAAAGCACGGCGGGATCGCGGGGGCGGGGTCGGGATACAAGCTACAGGCTACGGGCTACTGGCTGGTTACAGGCTACAGGCTACTGGCTCAGTGGACAGGCAAGGGGCTGTTAGTGGACAGACGGTAGGACTAGCTTACTCTTTTGCGACATCGCTTCTGTTTCGTCGCTCTTCAGTTCTCGCGACTTCACGCCTTGCCTTTCTTTCTCTCCTCTCTTCTCTCTCCCCTCCCCCCCCTCCCCCGTCCCTCTTCCCCTCTCATGTCGCAGCGTCTGTCGCACCTTTTGCGCCACCTCTCCCCCTCCTCTTCTCTCTCTTCTCTCTCTTCTCTCTCCTCTCTCTCCCCTCTCTCGTCTCGGCCGCACACCAGCAACTTCTCTCCCATGGCGACAGCGTCGTCGGCAACGGCCATCCGAAACGCCTCCCGGACCCTACACACGGCAGCCTGCCTCATTATCGGCGACGAGGTGCTGGGCGGCAAGGCATGTTCTCTCGTCTCGTCCAAGAAAAAGAAAAAGAACCAAGCTAACGACCGGACCCCCCCTAGTTTAGATAAAAGATGTGTGTTTCTCTACTTTTATATGTCTACATGTCTATTTCTCTTCTTCCGGCTAGCTCACACCTCTAGACCAACTCCTCGTATGTGGCACAGTGGTGCTTCTCTCAAGGCATTGTAAGTGTCTGCATGCCGCCCCCACGAACGAGGACGCTCTGCTCACTCTTTTACGATAGACCCTCAAGAGGATTGAAGTGATTGAGGACGATGAGGGCCAGATCGTCGAGGCCGTCCGACGCATGAGCGACGCATACGATTTTGTCGTGACCAGGTGAGAACGGGGGGCAGAGGAGTGTACTACGGAGCTGTCATCTTGGCTGACATGGAACCAGCGGCGGCATCGGACCAACGTATGTTTGATTTTTCTTCCGCCTCATCTCCTTCCCGTCTCACGCACAGACACGACGACATCACCTATGCCTCGATTGCCAAGGCCTTTGGCCTCCAGCTGCAGCTGCACCAAGAGGCCTACAGCCGCATGCGCAAGCTCTCGCGGCCACGGCCGGCGCAGTCCGCCATCGACTGGGACACGGACTCGCCCGAGATGCGCGCCCGTCTGCGCATGGTGCAGCTGCCGACCGACCCCAGCATCCCGCCCGAGAGCCAGTTTCTCTATCCCCGCGACGATCTCTGGGTGCCTATATGCGTGGTGAACGGCAACGTCCACATCCTGCCCGGCGTGCCCAAGCTGTGTATGTCTGTCTCTCTCTCTCTCTCTCTCTCTCTTTTGTCGTTCTTTCTCTGACACCCCAGTCGAGATGATGCTCGACGCACTGCAGCCGCTGCTGGTCTCCCGCCTCGCCCACCCCGACGGCCTCCTACGCGTGCTCATCTCGACACCGCTGCCCGAGAGCGACGTGGCTCCCTACCTGACGAAGCTGGCCGGCCGGGTCGAGCCGCTGGGCGTCAAAGTGGGCAGCTATCCGCGCTGGAACGAAAAGAGCAACACGGTCACGCTGGTTGGCAAGTACGTAAAGAGTGCATGCCGTGGTTGTCTGTACATGCTGACGCGGACAGAGACGAAGCCCTGATCGAGAGCCTCGTGCCAGACGTGCTGGCCAACGTGCGAGGCCGGCGCATCCACCAGGAAGGCGAGGACGATCATCTGCAGGAATGATTGGGCATGGCGTGGGAGTGGGTGCGTATGCGTACTCGTATGAGTGGGAGTGCGGGAGGGCGTGGAGTGCTTGTATATATGGTGTACTTGTGATCAAGAAGAATACAGGTGTGAGAGGGAAGAGATACGAGCCATGCAACAATGTCGATCTTTCTGCCCTTGTCACTCCAGAGAGCTGTCACAAAGTAGGCCGTCAGAGGGATGGACGACGCTACTCCACCCACACACTCTTGCCATCACGTCGAACCCGAGGTCTCGCTTTACTGACTGCCTATTTCGTCCATCGGTAGCATCTGCTGTCCAAACGACGCTTGTCATGGAGCCACGCGCCAATGGGGGCAGGGAGGTCGTTTCACGCTCTTTTAGAGTCTTGTCCTTCACTGGCACCAGCCTCTGGTCTCTGGTCTCTGGTCTCTTGCTTACGAGGAACGTCTGCAGACTTCGGCAGCTTCTTGCTGCACCTCTGATTGGTAATAAAAGGGGGAGGCGACCCCCCTATTCTGTATTCCCATGAGGTGCTCCTACATTCCTTTTCCCAGCATTCTATTCGTTCTAGAAACTTTGATGGATGCTCCACTCACACCTCTCACGCGCCGTCGTATAAAAAAAAGTAGGGGCATCCACGAGAGAGGAGCGAGTACGAGTACGAATAGAGCATGTCTACGAGTACGGAGTACGGAGTATTCAACAAATAGCACGATGCGAGGGCAATTTGTCCAACGAGTACGGAGTACGAGCAACGAATATGACTCGTGCCAATGTACTCCGTACAAGCTGCCGAGAAGGGGTAACCGAGCCTGAATGCTGCACTGCACTGGCCATGGTTGTATTATGACCAGAGGGAAAATTAAAAAAAAGAGGAGACGCCCTTTCCGTCTCCACTGACGATAAGAGGCCATTCACAGAAATGTACGAGTACGGAGTACGTACATCGTATACAATGTACCTCTTGCTCTGGAGATGCTCCATTTGGCAAGACGGGCGTGGAGAGAACAGTAAGTCCTGAAGCTAGAAGCTCGATAGCTTCTCCACGGAATGGCCATGATGAATGGCCTTTTATGCTCCGTAGACTTGCCAGCCGGAGGAAAGGGAGATTAAAAGTAACGAGTACGAGTACGGAGTACGAGGACAAGCAGCACGCACGAGCACGCCCGTGAGTAAATACACTTGCATCTGTGCCCCCGTCTCTCACAGCAGCGCATACTCCGTCTCCCAGTCCTCAGTCCTCCTCGATCCTCAGTCCATGCTCCATACATAGTAGAGCTGGTCAAGCCTCAGCGCCAGTGCCGGCATGCATACATCGATGCATGGACACCTAGGCTAGGCCTGCATGCAGGCTTGTGCGTGCCGCTGTCTTTATGCCTCTCCAAGTCAGCCTCGTCTATCGTGCATCCTCCGGAGAGCTTGACAGTGTTTCTCTTTCCGTATACAAGCATATGTGGAACACATACTCGTACTCGTATACGTAGTCACAGTGCACATACTGTGTAGAGACGGAGCGACGGCGCTACTTTGGCTCCGTGCTTCTAGCCGGAATGCTTACAGAGTACAGTACAGAGTACAGAGTACGAGTACACGTACTCGTACGTGTAGTACTCGTAGTGCGAGTATTTTATGTACATACTCCGTATTCATATACGTACTTGTATGTACATAAAAGACGCTGTACAGAAGCACATGATTCTAACTGGTCTGATTTCTCCCCCCTGGAAAAGAAACCTGGGCCATCCGAGGGACGGTGAGCCACGCCAGTTATCGCTGTTAGCTCTGCAACTCTTGTAAGATTTGTGGGGGTTGCCAAGAGCAAAGCCAGAGGGCGTGAGCGCAGAGTTGGGGCGGCAGCAACTTGGTTGCTGGCCAACTGCTAGGGAGCACGCTACAAGTTGTACTACTATGTACTGTGTACTATGTACTAATACGAGTCATCCCAGCATCGATAAGCCTGTACTATGTACTCTATTAGTGCACATGTGCTCGACTCCGTATGCGTATAGCGCTCTTAGCGCTGTTGAAGCACTCGTACGAGTACTCGTACACAGTATGCCGTCACCTCTCGTCTTCCGTCGTCTCCCTTTTCTCTGCAAGCCTCCTCTTCATCATTGCCTGGCTGCCTGTTAAAATACCTGCAAGTATGCACACGGTTATCGTCATACTCGTACGCCTGTCCTCTGCCTCTGCCTCTGCCTCTGTCTGTCCTGCGTACTGTGCTCTACATTTCGTCCCTTCTTCCATCTCCACAGCGACCCATTTCCCGCCACCTTTAAACGGTTTTTACCACTACAAAGTACCTCGTACCTACTCGTACAGTGGTACACCTTGCAAAGCTTAATCGGCCATCCTTGTCCTCTCATTACGCTGTACGAGCATTATTACAGTACCGCTCTCTGGCTCTCTTCTCTTCTCTTCTCCTCCTTGCTTCTCCTCTCCCCTTCTCGCCTCTTCCTGCTGCACCTGTCTCCGCCGCTCCCTCACCAGAGTACCAGCCACCTGGAAAACAAAGGAGACCCTCTAATCCTGTTCACCTGTCCATGGATCGATCAGCTAGTCCCAACTCCGTATAGACAGCGACCCACGGCCACCACCGCCCGGACCCGGCGATTCCCCATAACCACCAGCACCTAGAGCGCTGTATACTGGCTCTGTAATTCGTACCCGTCCACTACGACAAGTCTTGTACTGCGTGCTCGTGCTGGGATAAGTAATAATAATACGGAGTACAATCATACATACTACGCGGTAGGGAAGCCAGCAAAAAGCGTGGGTTGTCCCTTTTTGCCTTTTATTTTAATTTCTTTTTTTTTTATCTTTTTTTTTTACCCTTTTACTCCTTTTCTCTCCTCCTCGCGCAAAATCCAACGAGGCAAACAGAATTCCATTTTCTGTTCACTGTGTTTTTTTTTTTTTTGCTTTTTCTCCAATCTTTTTATTTTTTTTTTTTCACTCTCTCTCTGCAAGGGAAACTTCCTTGCTTCCTTGCTTTCCAAACTCCCCCTACTCGTACTTCCCTGCTTTCCCTTCTCCCTGTTTCCTTACTCTCATTCCTCTTCAAAAAAGTTCCCATCCATCCACTGACAAACGACCTCCTGAAACGGTTCGAATTCCAGTCGCTCCCACTCAACCGCTATTTTCTCTCTTCTCTCGCCTGTTTTTTTCTCTCTCTCTAATCTCCTCTAATCACCTACCACTTTGCTGGTGATTTACCAGTTCGCGCAAAAGCATTCAACTTTCTCTCACACCCCCCCCCTTTTTGCGATTCGTGCCTTTATCCTCACACCGATAAAGTATACTCATAATGGCATCCAAGGTAAGCTCACCTAAGCTTTTTTCATGGTCATTGTTTTCCTTCTCCTTCCGTCTCTTCCCCACGCTCTCTCTCGCTTGTCAGACACCCTTGTCTATTTTGGCCGCCGGCTTTCCTGCTGCCCGAATGAAATTGTGCTTCTCTGGGAGGTGACGGGACGTCGACCGTCTCGGGACAGCAGGAAAGAGGAGAGAAGGGAGAGGAGAGGCAATCGACTCCCGGAAACCTGCACAATGTCTCCCCATCGTCGTCCATTGTCCATTCACTGTCATCCATTGTCCTCTTGTCCTTCTTTCCAGCAAACATGATTGGCTGACATTTGCGCAACCTCTTTTTTTAGCTTCTGCGAGAATACAAGCTCGTCGTCGTCGGCGGCGGTGGTGTCGGCAAGTCCTGCTTAACGATCCAGCTCATCCAGAGCCATTTCGTCGACGAGTATGACCCAACAATTGAGGGTGCGTTACGTCTCGTTGCTACATGGTTGACGCGCCACATTGTCCATGGGACGCGATCCAAGTGGTGCAGTTTGGGCTAATCACTCTTTGACAGACTCGTATCGGAAGCAGTGCGTCATTGACGACGATGTGGCCTTGCTCGACGTCTTGGATACTGCCGGTCAGGAAGAGTACTCGGCAATGCGGGAGCAGTACATGCGGGCCGGCGAAGGCTTTCTTCTCATCTACTCCATCACATCACGGCAGAGCTTTGATGAGATCACGACGTTCCAGCAGCAGATCTTGCGAGTGAAGGACAAGGACTATTTCCCCATGGTCGTCGTCGGCAACAAGTGTGATCTGGAGTCGGAGCGGGAAGTGACAAAGCAGGGTACGTGTGCTCATGGGGGGACGTCTGTCACGGCCAGACGGGGCCGGATGGAATGGCAAGGGATGAAGTGGATATATTCTCTGGATGGTCACTGATTTTCTTCCTTTTTTGTTTACAGAGGGCGAGGCATTGGCAAAGTCGTTCAATTGTCGGTTCATCGAGACATCGGCCAAGTCACGCATCAACGTCGACAAGGCCTTCTTTGACATTGTCCGCGAGATCAGACGGTACAACCAGGACGCGCCAGGCTACCCGGCAAACAACGGAGCCGCAAACGCCAACGGTCCAGCGAACAAGCTCGAAGTCGGCGAGGAAGACGCCGAGCCAGGATGCTGCTCCAAGTGCATCCTAATGTGAGGATGACAACGAGGGGGCGTTGTTCTCTTGGGCGCCTGTTGGATGGAGGAGAGGGGGGCGCGACTGTGGGATAATCGAAATGTCGAGAGGGCGTGCGAAGATGGAAGATTTCGACGCGCTTGTCTCTTTTTATTTGTTCATTCTCTGTTTACATTTTTATATCTTTTTTTTTTATTTCCTGTCTTGGCCATTTATTTCTGCTACTTTTTTTTCATCCTTTTGTTTTTTACCCCTCCCTTGTTTGGATTGGACACGACAACGCCTTGTCGTATGGGCACAGGGAGGAATTCCCCGTGATAGATGGAGGGGGAGAGGGGACGAGTGAGATGGAGAGAGGGGAGGCAGAGTCGAGGAGGGCGAGTGAGAGGACCAGCCGGATGCGAAAAGGACATGTTGACGGCCGCAGCACAAGAGACGGGATCAGCGTTGCAAGATGTGCCAGAGGGTGTGGGGGATATCTTCAAGTTGAGTACTGAGAAGAGCAAAGAATCAAGTTCGAACCCAAGAAAGCCTACCGTGGCCAAGCAGCGCAGTCGCCGCCGCCGCCGCCGACGATGGAGAGAGTACGATGGAGAGAGTACTGTGCGGTGGCAACGTGTCTTTGTCGCGCCTGCTGGATGCCCTCTTGTCCGTCTCTTTCCTCTCTTTCCTCTCTTTCTGCCCAGGCTGTCGTGCGCTTGTCGACATAACAGTGGAAACTGTGTGCAGGCTGTCTCTGGTCACATGACGTCATGATGACTACTGTTTTCGGGGAAGACTGTCTGCCTCTGCCTTGCCATGGCCATGGGGAAATGCATTCATAGTACTTGTCTTTGTAAGAGGCGTTTTGTGTTTCTCTGCAGCCTGTTGGCAGTGACAAAGAACTCTGGCGTGGGCATCTTTGATGCCACCACCTCCTTTGTTTGATTTATACAATACTTCTCTCTTCCTTCACTGTCGAGTTATTCTGTTATCTTTTTAATTCTCATTTTAATTGTTGTGTTCTTTGCCCTTTCCATTGCCCATGACAATGTTATTCACTGAAGGAACAAGTTTAATGAATGGCCTTTTATCTACCGTCTCTTGCCGTGAATAGATCTCTGGACAGGGCACGCTTCAAAGATGGTTCAGAAACAGCAAAGAGAAGAGAGACGACGTCCAGATGGACAATGGCTCTTTCTCGAGGAAATCAGTGAATTTCAAAGACGCATGGTCATCTTCACTGGCCTCGATCACGATGCGGAACATGTATAAATTGGCCGGTCCGTTCTCCGAGTTGATGTTGTTTTTTTCTCATCATCATCATCATCATCAACAACAACAACAAAAACTACTACTACTACCACTACCACCACTACTACAAACTGCAAGGCAAGAAAAGCCCTTGCACAGATCCTTGCACAGTAAGTCTCTTACCTCATTCTCCGCCACCATGAGTGACTACGTTGAGCCCAATGACTCGTTCATCTACATGGTGGACCCCTCGGAGCGAGAGTTTGACGATATCGTCCTCCCGGATGCCCCTGCCATGGCAGACAACCTTGTGCTGACCAGCGAGCTGCCTGCTCCTCTGTCGACCAGCGAAATGGTTGTGGACACCAGTGTTCACCTGGAGTTCAGCCAGGACACCAACAACAACAACAACAACAGCAACGACCCCGCGGTCGTGGACACTGTGTACATGCAGCCCGTCTTTCATGTCAACCACACTGACGGGCTGAGTCTCCCCGGTGGGATCACGAGCCAGCTCAGCGAGCCAGAGATGGACGGCGTCACGGTGAACCTCAGCCGAAGCATTGCCCGCCTGCAGAACAACATCCCCGTGGACCCCGCCGTGCCGGGACTGCCCACGATGATGCCTGCAGGGACGCGGCTGATCCAGGAGGTGACCTATGTGTATGACGACATGCCCGACATGCCCGACATGCCGGAGCTGCCCACGGAGATGCCTATTGCGTCGCGGCTGATCACGGAGGAGACCTATGTGTTTCCCAATATGCCCGACATGCCCGACATGCCCAATATGTCTGACATGCCCGCGATGCCGGAGCTGCCGCCTGTTGGGACGCGGCTGATCACGGAGGTGACCTATGTGTATGACGACATGCCCGACATGCCCGACATGACCGACATGAGCGCGATGCCGGAGCTGCCGCCTTTTGCGTCGCAGCTGATCACGGAGGTGAGATTGGAGATTCCCGCTACGTCTGACATGCCCGACATGCTCGACATGCCCGACATGCCAGACTCGTTTGACATGTTTGGCCCGCCCGACATGCTCGACCAGCCCGTGATGCCGGAGCTGCCCCTGGCGATGCCCGACATGCTCGACCTGCCCATGGACATGGCAGCCACTGCGGGTGGTCTGGTCACGGGAACCGTTGGTCCCCAGGCGCCTGCGTTTGATTCGTTTGATGTCGAGCAGGCCTTTTCCGACTTTATCGTGGAAAGCAGCCTGGGAGACACGATGAGTGACCAGGCCAGCGAGGCCGAGACGGTCCACGACGTAGATGTAAACGATGGAGACCGTGAGGCCGTCCACCATGTCTATGACGCTGCCCAGGGTGCCCAAGATGCCCAGGCTATCCGCGAGGCCGAGGCCGCCCAGGCCCCGACTCCGTCTGCCCCGGCTTCCCAGAATGGCCGGAGCATGCAGGACGAAGGGCTTCGCCTGATCCAGCTTTTCATGTATTATAGCCAGTTTTTCTATATCGAGGGCCTCGATGACGAGGCTTCTGAGGCTGGCGAGGCTGGCGAGCCCGCTCCGTCCCCGGCGCCCACGCGGTTCATGACTCACCAGGACGAAGAACTCGCAGAGGACGCTCAGGCAGAGGCCCGCCGCCACGAACACATGTAGACGTGCGGCCGCGAGCAAGCGCCCTCTAGGGCCTACAGAGCACTACAGCTCATGCCAGCGCAGACATGCGCTGGCAAAGATGGATGACTCACAGGATCTCTTTAGGAGATAGAAAATGATAGACAGTATGTCTCTACTAAATAAAAACATTCAAAAACACCAAGGACCAATGAATAGCGAATGTGAAATGCAAATGTGTGAAATGTAAAGTGTAAATAAAAAAAAGAAAAAAAGCAGAAAAGACAATGACGTCATATAATATATATATATATTATGGGTATCTAAGTGTCATTAAGGAAAGAACGAATGATAAAAAAGCATCCTTCCATATTAGGAATATATCCAGCCGCTGATGATGTAATACTAATTCCTCCCATCTCCTGTCCCTTCATTACCCAATTGAGACGCATCCATTCGGATAGTCTTTTTTTTCCTTCAAAACAGTGCCAAAATGATGGACAAGTATGTGCAAATAGTCGCTAAAATCAAACCAAAACAGAGCAGAGCAAAGCAAAGCAAAACGATGCAAATCAAAACATTACTTTTTCGTCGACTCTTCGTTCAGACTTGAATCATGTCAACTCATAGAAACAAAAAGTATGCAATGAGCGGCAAGGCAGCCACCCATGTGTGCAGGATGGACCTCGCCATGACGCGAGGGCCGGCACTGGTCGCGGCCGTGCTCGAAGCCGAGGAGGTCGCGGCCGTGCTTGTTGCCGTCGAGGATGTGGACAGCGTGCTGGATCCCGAGATGCTTCCGCTGGTAATGGCCGTGGGAGAGGGAGAAGAAGAAGAAGAAGAAGAAGAAGAAGAAGAGGTTCCGCTAGTGCTGCTGGCCGACGTGGTCGACGTGGCCGTGCCGCTAGACTCAGAAGCCGAGCCAGATGCAGACGTGGTGCTGGCAGAGGCACTGCTCTCTGAGCTGGTGGTTCCGCTGGAGGTGGCGGTGGTCTCTGCTGAGCTGCTCTCGCTGGAGCCTGTGGTGGTTCCCGTGGTGGTTTCTGTGGTGCCCGTGGTGCTTCCCGTGGTGCTTCCCGTGGTGGTTTCGCTGCTGCTGCTGCTGCTGCTGCTGCTGCTGCTGCTGCTGCTGGTCGTCGCCGTGTCTGTGGAAGACGTGGTGGTGGACGACGGCGTGGCGGAGCTCGTGGGCGAGGGCGAGGCCGCACTGGTGGAAGTCGTGCTCTCCGACGTGGTCGTGGCAGGCGTGGACGAGGAGGACGTCGTCGAGATGGGCACGGGCTCACTCGAGCTGTTGGGCGTCCCCTGGGACGACGACTGCACGGGAGGCGTGCTGGTGACGGCACTCTGCGGCCCAGTCGAGGAGGGCACGGTCGACGAGGCCGAGCTGGGGTTGCAGAAGTCGATGAACTGGGAAAAGTAGTCGGTCAGCTCCTGCTGGGCGGCCACCGTCGACTGGCCCGAGCCGCTGACACAGTCGAGGCAGGAGTTGTACTCGTCCATAAAGACCGACGAGGGCGAGCAGAGGGCCGCCTGCTTGCCCACGCTCTGGGCCTCTTTGTAGGCATTGTCGCACGTGTCATAGCAGGACCGGGGCAGGTCCTGGCTCGGCAGGTCGGACTGGCGTCGGACGAGGGCCCAGTGGGGCGCCTTGGTGGTGGTGGGGACGGGGGTGGTGAGGACAGAGGTGAGTGTCGTCCAGATCGTCTTGGACTTGTGGCCCCAGTAGCCTGACGTCACCGTGCTGACGGTGGTGGTCGTCGTCGTGATAGGCTCGGACGTGTTCTCATAGAAAATGTCATAGCCGAGCCCGAAGATGGTGGGCGGCAGGTTGAAGTAGCCCTCGGTCAGGGGGTACTTGCCCGTCTCGTTGGCGGGCCAGACGACGATGGGGAAGGGCGGCGCGGGAATACAGGCGACGGGGCACACAAACGTGTCGGCGGGCGGCTCGGCAAAGACCTGGCAGCCGCCCGGCTTGGGCGGGTCACAGACGAAGCTGGGCTTGCAGCCCCAGGTGAGGTCGCTGCGCGGGTCGAAGACGGCCACGTCCTCGCCCGCACTCGTCGGCGCCGGACAGACGGAGATGGTGGAGCTTGTTGTGGTCAGCAGCGTGGTGGTGGCCGTGGCCGTGGTGGTGGCCGTCACGGAGTCGGTGACGGTGACGGTGACAAAGATGGTGGAGGCGGGGATGACAGAGGTCGTGACGGAGCCACTCAGCGTCAGGGTGATGGTGGAGGCGGGCACGACGGACGTCACGATGACGGTCGAGCCCGGCTGGGTGACGGTGGAGGCCGGCTGGGTGATGGTGGAGGGCGGGACGGTGATGACGGTGCCGGACTGGGTGACGGTCGACGCGGGCAGCGTGATGGTGGAGGGGGGGATAGTGACGGTGACGGAGGTGCCGGGCAAGGTATCCGTTTGCGTGACGGTGACGGAGGAGGCCGGCAGGGTCTCAGTGAAGGTGACGGGCTCGGTGTCTGTGACGGTGATGGAGGAGGCCGGCTGCGTCTGCGTGATGGTGACGGGCTCAGTGTCCGTCACCGTAATAGAGGAGGCGGGCAGGGTCTCTGTAAAGGTGACAGGTTCCGTGTCGGTGACGGTGACGGACGAGGCCGGCAGGGTCTCGGTGATGGTGACGGGCTGGGTGACGGTGACCTTGACCCAGGAGGCGGGCAGGGTCTCGGTGATGGTGTGGGGCGGAATGATCTTTGTGACGGTGACGTTGGAGCCGGGCTGGGTGTAGGTGACGGTCACGGGAGGCAGCTTCTTGGTGGTGGTGACGGTGGCGGTGGCCCACTCGTCTTCCGTCGTGGTGACGGTGACGAAGACGGAGGAAATGTCCCTGTCCGTGTGAGAAGAAGAAGAAAAGAAAAAGAAGAAAAGAAAGAGAAGAAGAAAAAGAGGGCAACAAGAAACGTACGTGGTGACGACCGTCTTGGTGGTCTTGTCATGGTTCGTGACGGTGGCCGTGGCCGTGGCCGTGACGGTCTTGGTCTTGAACTTGGTCTCCGTCTCCGTCTCCGTCTCGGTGACGGTGCATATTTCCGTGGTGATCTCTTTTAGGATCTTGGTGATGGTCTCAGTGACGGTGACGGTCTCGCTTCCCCAGGCCGTGGACCTTGTTCCCCATTCGACCGAGGCCGTAACGGTCGTCGGCGGCTTGGTGGAGGTGGAGGTGGAGGTGGGCTTGGGAGGCCACTTGGCGGCCTGGGCGACGCCGGCGGAGCTGGCGTCGGCCGAGTCCGTGTCGACCTGGGTGCTGTTGTAGGAATCCGTGGCAGAGACGACGCCGGTCAAGAGGAGGGCGGCGGCCAGGCGGCCGAGGCTCCTCGAGCCAAGCATGATGAGAGAGGACTATGGAGAGGACTATAAAGAGAAGGGAGAGGGGGAGAGGGGGAGAGTGTGAGATGGACAATGGGAAGGAGAACGAGAAGAAAGACGAGTGCCAGGCAACCAAGCGAGTGAATGCAGCGAGAGACTTTTATATCAATTGCTTTTAAGCGAGCGAGGTCTGTTTGCCATAAAAGGAGGGAGTATAAGCAGGGGAGGGAAGAGGAGAGGTGAACAGGAGGAGGAAGAGAGGAGGGGGAGAGTGGAGGACAATGGAGGCAGCGGAAATGATGACAGGCAGAGGAAAAAGGAAAAGAGAAAAAAGAAACGAGAGGGAAAGAGAGAGAGGAAAAAGAAAGAGGAAGAGAGAAAGAGGAAAAAGACAGACAGCACGCCTGCATATATGAGCTACGGGAAATCGACGCTATACACAGTAATGTACATAGTACAGCTTTATACCTACATGTATAGTAGGCAGGCGCTCAGAGAGCTGCCAAGTATAAACAGATGGAGTGGGCTTAACGCAAGCAGCACGATACGAGCACTACGACGTACGAGTTCCTGCCTACTCGCACTGCCTACTGCGTACAAAAGAAGGACAAGAAAAGAAGGACAAAAAGCACGCGAGAGAGAGAGTGAGCTACGCCACGAGCAGGGGTGGGAGAGGAGGAGCGGGGAGGGGGGGAGGAGCCTTCGTGGCTATCCGCACCGAGCAGCCTCTATTTCTGATCTTTATTCTATTGATTTACGTATAATATTTTTCAGTGGGGAGAAGGTTACAATACATGGTAGAAAGAGACCCATTGACGAGCTGACGAGCGGAGAGCAGGAGTGGGTAAGATGAATCCTGCCAGAAAGTACTCTGTATTTTCTTTTTCTTTTTTTTTCCTTTTTCTTTTTTTGCTTCTGTCTTATTTCCCCCTCTCCGCCCCGTATGTCTTGATTCTCAGACTGCCATCGAAGCGAAGAGGGGGCCCGTGAATCCAGGTCAGCTCTCTAGAGATTCAGGCAGGCAGAGAGGACTACGGAGTACACAGCAACGGCCAACAGACCTCGGACCCGACAAATCAAAGGCGGACACGAGTGGCAGGCATATACGAGCTTTGATTTTTTTTTTCTTATTGCTTTTGCTTTTTGCTTTTTCTCTCCTTTTTCTCACCGTAGAGGATTCAGCTGCAGGGTACTTTACGCATCCTTTTCTGTGCCTGGACTACTCCGTACTCCGTACGCGTACCCTGTACAAAGAGAGGGAAAAAGAACGACTCGTACAGAGTACACTGAAAAACAAGACAGACGGAGAAGAGCCTGAAAGGCGCACTCGCCGAGTTGCCTGCCACTTTTAGCGTCTTGTCTGTTGGTGCTAAATCTGCTGTTGGCAGTTGGCAAGCCTCTCCACTCCCGGACCAGGGTTAGAAGTGCGAGTGATGAGTGTGTGTGTGTGTGTATACGAGTCTACTTTTATGTACTCCGTACTCCGTACTCATAGACAGAGTACCCTACAGGGGGTAGCATACGATGCGACTCTGGTCGGTTGCCACGATGCCTCTGCAAAATCAACGGGACAACAATATACGTACGCAGAGAAGGAAGCTGGTCGTACAGGTACAAGCAGGAAAGACCGACCGACATGCAGGATGCAAGTCAAAGTGGGCACGGTTGCCCGGAAGGGGGAGGACAAAAAAAGAGAGAAAAAGCTCGGGACAAATCACAGGCCATTGTTCATCACGTCTTGCATGGCATCCACTCTGGTGCTGCAAGCACTGAAGCACCTGCAGGACCACGAGATGTTCCCGGGAGCTGCCCACTGCAGAAAGCAGGTCCAGCCAGCCAGAGAGTGTTGAGTGTTTTGCTGTGGAAAGAAATGCCATGCAGAATGTGTCCGGCTGCAGCCATGACACGAGCATGTCGTGTCTTGCGATCCTGCTGGATGCTGCCCGAATACGAGCCTGCCGGCTTTCTGGTCGTCCATGTGATGTGTGTGATGGGCGGCAGAATACATAGTAGGAGAGGCCAAGAGAGAGGCCAGGCCAGAATCGAGGACAGGGCCAAGAGAGAGAGGCCAGAGTACGAGTACTTGGTCGTACGCATATTCAAAGGATGGCGGGAAGAGTTCCATTCGCAATGGGACTGCGGCTCGCAGCATGGATCCGATAGGGCCTAGCCCGAAGAAGGCACAAGTCGGGCAGACAGGCGGCAGACAGACAAACAGACAAACAGACAGACGAGGAGCAGATGAGCAGATGAGCAGGTGGCTGGGAAGCAATGGGAGTCACTGGGCTGAGATGGGGGCAGAGCCTCAACATCGCAGAGTAGTGCTGTCATCAGCAAGCAATAAAACCATGCAGGTGAGACTGGAGTCGTAAATACGACCAAGATGAAGGTGACGACGCAAAGACGAGAACGAGTTATAGACTATTTCAAGTATACACATACTAGTATGTAGTACTATATTATACATAATTACTTGCGCTATTCTAGCGGTCAACACAGTGGAGACACTGTCGGGCACCTTCACGCACAGTACTTGTGCACTGCAGGGGCAGCCAGACTGGCACATCCCGGCACTACGGTCTCCCTGCCACCAGAGCTGTCCCGCCACTCCCTTTTGCTTCCCTTGCTTTATATGCGTGCTTTTGCGTCTATTTGCGTTTGCGTGCTGACCAGCCATCTGAACACTGTCATTTTTCTCCGTCTCTTGGTTGTCACGGATAACGGACCAATACGGCCGTCTGTCTATTCGGCTCTCCATCTCTCCGGTTGGCTGCTCACGTTGGGACGAAGAAATGGAATATTACAGAATAAGCGCTGACAGGACTCTGACTTGCCATGGCCAGTATTACACATGCAATGTAGTACTATGTATACGTACTCGTATGCTGCTTCTGTGCTGGTAGCCACGAGAGCGCAATACGACAAAAATCATGAGTTGTTCCTGGTCTGTGCTCGATTTAGCGGATTCTCCACGGCTTGTCGAGCGCCGATTGGGCTGATCCTCCAGAGCCAACTTGGTTCATCCGACCCCACTTTGCTTCTTGTAGGATGGTCAACCCCGCTTTTGTATGCATACTTTTTGGTCAACTTTTGGTCAACTTTTGGTCTCCTGCCCACCGTGATGAGTCTTTGGAGTACTCCGTCCTCGTAGACCTCCAAGTCTTGTACATAGGTCCTGTAGGCCTCGCATGATATCTCCTCCCTCTGGCGTCGCATTCTCTTTTTGCCACGGCGGACCATTTCCGGTTCCAGTTGAATCGTACATAGTATCATCCGCTCGAAAAAAAAGAGAGAAAGAACTCGTAGTCGCAGTGGAGATGTCAGCTGACAAGACCAATAGTTAGTGTCCGCTGGCTAAATAAAGAAGGTACAACTCCTCTTGTTGGTCGCTCCGGAGACGAGACCGCTGACCGCAAGCAGGCAGCAAACGGAAAAAAAAGAAGACGATCAGGTCTTCCGTAGAGCACGACAAAGAGCTTTTGAAACCTAGCCTGCTTGTTGGCTTTACGGCTCTGGCTCTTGGCTGGCTCGGGCTCTGGCATGTACGAGTAAACGGTTGTCAACGGCTTCGGCTGGCCACATGGCGTGCATACGAGACGGCGTGCCGTTGAAGGGTGCCGGAGCGGATGAGCGGCCAACAAAGTAGGAGAACGTGACGGTGCTCGTACTTTCTCCAGTCATTGTCCTCGCACGTACTCCGTACTCGTCCGTACGACCTCGTCTATTCCAAACAGTATCAGGATGAACCCTGGCAGTACGAGCTTGGTGCTGACGGTATCAACAAGAACCTGGGCAAGGCTGTCCTCGTCCATCGTACGAGCACTTTGTGACCTGTAATCAATAATCCTACACTGCCATCCAGGCATACTCGTACACTCTGCTGTCCTCGCTTTTGTCGTCTTGGCAACTCCTCTCTTTCATCTCCCGACTTTTTGTCTATTTTTACTAGACCCCTTCCGATCATCACGACTTCGCCACTCCCAACCCTGGAGCCAAAAAAAAAAAGACAAAAACAAAAAAGACCGACAGAAGCGGTCTGACGAGAGATGCCAATACGAGTCGGTGCACTCCGTACAGACGAGGCACAAGTACGCCGCAGCTGTAAGGGTTACACTCTTTCCAGTGCTACTAGGCACTGGCCAGCCAGTAGCGAGGACTCGTCACTCTCTCCACCATCAGGATGTCCGAAGAGCACCACTTCCCCACTGGCAGAAACACGCAAGCCTGCTGGAGAAGCTGCCAGTTCGCAGTGCAGTACTACTCCGTATGCACAAGCCTGCACTGCCATCTCCCTCTGCTGAAAAGTACACTGCAGATTGTACGAGGGCTTCGAGACATTTATCCTTGTTTTTTTGTTTTCTTTTGTTTTCTTTTGTTTTTCTTTCCACTTCTGTATGCTTTGTTTCTCGGCACCCAAAGTCGACCCTTTTTGGATGTCCTCCGTCTCTTTGGAATCTTTGTCTCTTGTCCTTTTCCGTCGTCCAGTTGTCCAGTTGTCCTGTGGTCCTGTTGCTTTTTGTTGCTCTCCTCCACTGCTCTCCTTGCCCAGTCGCACGGCTACTCCGCCCACCCTCCTCTTGGCTAGTTGTAGTTGCTCCCCCCTTCTTTTTCTTTTTCCTCTTTTTTTTCTTTTGGACTTCTTGGTCCCTCGCTTTTTATGAACAAAATATCTCGCGTAGTCTTCGTAGTGCTATTCCCTCCTCTTCACAGTGCAACTCGAAAGAGGCGTTACTGAAGGAGAAGAAGAGAGAAAGAAAAAGAAAAAGAAATAGGAGACGAGTGAAAATAGCAAACGGCAGGCGCAAGTAAGCTATGCATGCAGGTTGCACCTTCCTTCTCTCCTCCACCCGTCTGACTTTGCAAGCAGTCGCGCCTCCCTCCCCATAACCTGGACTTCCTTCCTCTCCGGGGTGGATGGGAAGAGGCTATTTTGGTCATTTTTTTCTTCTCTTTTTTCTTCTCTTTTTTTTTCTTCATTTTCATTTTTCTTTTTCCTTTTTTTTTTCTCCGTCTGCGTCTTTTCCCCTCTTGCTAATAATCTACCTTTTTGCCTCTTGTGCCGGGGTCCGGGGTCGATTCCTCTGCATCATTCTTATTCGCTCTTCACTTTTTACTTTTTATTTTTCCGTGCCACGACTGCAATTCAGTCTTCTTGCGTCCTTTTCCATTTATTGCAACAACTACTCAACAAACCTTGTCGTCATTCGCTGTCGTTGCCGCTGCTGTCGTAGCCACTGCCGCTGCCGCTACCTCTTCCGCCCATCATGCGGCGCTGGCTTGCGGTCTCCGGTCTGTTGGCCGGAGCTGTGGCTCAGCTCAATGGCTGGATCCCCGACCAAGTCAGCACAACAATGTGCTATTGGGACCAGCTTCGAGGTGAGAGAGAAAGAGGGAGACCACGAGAGAGAGAACAAGAAAGACACTGACAAACAGCGGCCGTCATGCACGACACCCTCTACCTGGATGGAGGCAACATGTACTGGCAGCCCAACATGGCAAACGGCTCAGATGTTGGACTACGGATTGATTGTAAGCCTTTTTTTCTCTATTCCTCTTGACTTGTTCTTCTTTTCCCTCCTCCTCCTCCTCCTCCTCCCCCGACTGACTCTCTAGCCAATCCTCAGGGCGTCGTTTACACGCTCAACTTTAGCGTGCCCTTCAACGTCTCCCAAAACATCACCTCGCTCTTTGGCCAGTTCCACAAGGTCTCTGCCGACACCGGCGTCACCAACATTGCACCCAACTACTATGACGGAGCCATTCTCGGCAACGGCGCCGAGATCTACCTCTACGGCGGCCTGCTCGTCAACACCGCCACCTACTCCCAGCCAGACGGTGACGAGGGCCTCTATTACCGCGCCTACCAGTACGGCGTCGAGCGCTCCTTTTCCCCCCGAGTCGGCTTCTACAAACTGCCCTCCGGCATGAACCGCTACCTGGCCTTTGGCGGTGCTGCCAGCGCCCCCTCCGAGAACAAGGCCTGGTACTTTTCCGGCATGCATGCTCCCAACTGGAACCCCGTCTACACCTCCACCAGCAACGTCTCCCAGAGCCCCGTCAATGCCTCCAACACGCTCATCACCCTCGACATGACCACCCAGATGGACGAGTCTTGGTCCAACGACACCCTGCCCGACTCGGTCAAAGGCCGCGCCAACCCTAGCCTCGTCTGGGTGCCCGTCGGAAGACAGGGCATCCTCGTCGCCATAGGCGGCGTGCTCTATCCCGAGTTTAGTACGGCCTCTCACCGATCGTCCAATCAAACAGGCAGTGTGAGTCTTCTTTCTTTTCCCTCTATTTTTCTGTCTCTTTTCTCTCTTTCCCTCTTCACCTCTGACCAAATAAGAGAAGCGAGAGCCCTGCGTTCATGACCACCATTGACGTCTACGACATTGCCAACAAGACTTGGCACAAGCAAGGAACCACGGGTGGCGGCCCCGGTCAGATCACTCGTGCTTGCGCCGTGGTAGCCACCGCGGCCGACTCGTCCAGCTTCAACATTTACTTATATGGCGGCTATGACGGCCTTAATGTCACGAGCGACTTCAACGACGACGTCTGGGTCCTCTCCCTCCCCTCCTTCACCTGGACCGTCGTCTCTGAAGGCACTCCCGCCCATGGCCGTGCTGGCCACCAATGCGTGCTTCCCTATCCGGACCAGATGTTTGTGGTCGGCGGCTACACATCCTCGAGCATCTCTGACCCCTGCCTGGACGGCGGCATTCTTCAGGTCTTCAACCTGTCCTCTGCTGCCTGGCAGACTTCCTACTCTCCGGAGAACTGGTCCAACTATTCCGTGCCCAGTGCCGTGGTCAACGTCATTGGAGGAAACGGCCAGGGAGGCGCCACGGCCACGACACCGGCCGTCTCGGGCGGCTGGAGTGCTACCGCCCTGGCCTCGGTGTTTGCCACGAGCTACACCTCGACGATTGCCACGTACTATCCCTATCCCGTGGCCACAGACACGGGCAACAGCAGCCAGACGTCTCCGGCCGCCTCGAGTTCTGGCGGCAGCAAGCTCCCTTCGTATCTGCCACCCGTTCTCGGTGTCATTTGCGGTCTCATGGCCGTTACCTTGGCCATTCTTGGCTTCATCATCTACCGCAGACGCGCCCTGCTTCGGCGCTCTTCCCAGTCTGGCGGCCCGTCTACGCGGGGTGGCAGGCTGGGTCCCGAAAGCGACGCCAGCACATACGATACGCGGCGCAACGCTATTTCCACCTGGCTGCGCGACATGGCCATGGTGAAGCGCACGCCCACGACCACCGGCACCGCGTCCTACGATGATGTGCGGGCCAGCGCCATCACTGGCACGACTGGAAGTCCCCAGTCGCCGGAAATGGAGCAGGTGCAAAATGGATCCGTGCCGTCGAGACCGCACTACTCACCTCTCGGGGGCCACCGAGACTCGCCGGCAGTGGAGGTGGACAATAACTATATTGCAGAGATGATGGGTAAGTTCTTCATGTGTAACTCTTCTCTCATTCTCCCACTAACACATCCAGCCGATACACACCACCCAACCGCAGAACTGGCAGACCACTCGCAGACCGATATTAGCTCCTCGCGGGCCGGCGTCGTATCTGCCGAGCTGGACAGCACTACCACGAGCAGTGGCCAGAGAGCATCTGCGGCTGCTAGGTCCAGGGGTGGAAGCAGCGCCGGAGCTCACATACCACGGCCAGACTCGCCACCCCTCGGAGCGCCTGCCATGGCCGGTGTGGTCCTGCCACCGCGAGCATCAGTGTCCTATGCAAACGAGCCTGTATCGCCTCAGTCACACCGAAGCAGCACCATTGCCGGCGGTCACAGCCGCTACGTATCGGGCATTTCTGAACTCAGCGAGTCGGACCGCGTACACCTGCGGCACGGCAGCGAGGGCGGCGAGTCTGTGGCGTCGCAGGACTCATCGCTCGTGTCGCCAGCCACGCCACTAGGTCCGGCCGGTCCAAGTGCCGCAGCCGCAGTGCGACCGCATCCTATCCCAGAGGGGACGGGAGCCGAGGAGGCGGCAGAAGCAGAAGGCAGCCGAGCGCGAACACCGCGAACCCCACGGACGCCGCGGACGCCACAACAACCCTACTCACTGACGCCGTCGCCGGCGCCAGGATCCGTCACGGACCCCAACAGTCCCGGCAGAAGCCGGCGGAGCATGTTTCGAGAGAGTGCCGAAGACATGAGTGGGTAAGGCTGCCATTTTTGGTATTTTTGATATTTTTGATATTTCCTGGCATTTCTCTGCTTTTTGGATGGCCTTTTTTGCAATCATTTTTGGGTATGACCGTCACGTCTCGTTCTGCCTTTCTTGTATATCACTTTATAATTGTCACACCTTGTAATATGGGAATCTGCAAACTGGAATTTGGGCTTCTTTTGGAAACAAAATAATTATACTCTTGACTATGGCTCGACCGCTCAGGCCGACTGTCTAAAACGACCAACGAAAATTCTAAATGCTATGCAACTATCAAATAAATGTAAAGGCGAACAAGCGCTTCTTTTTTCATCTCCAAAAACAAAACGCCATCTTTTTATTTTCATATACCATTAAACGCTTCAGAAATCAGGGGAGCCCTTGTCTCTCTTCTTCTTCTCTTCTAACTACGCCGCTGCCTGTCGCCGCCGCTTGGCTTCCGACTTTTTCGTGTCGTCCATCTCGAGCCGGATGGCCTCGTTAAAGTCGTCGGCATTGTCGAGGTACAGGTGGTGGCCGGCGTTCTTGATAATCATCACCTTGGCACTGCCGTTCTCCTGGCGCTTCTCTTCGGGCGTGCCGTGCAGCAGCGATTGCAGGATGCGCTGCTTGAGCTTCTCCTGGGCGGCATAGCCGCCGGCGACGTCCATCCAGTCGTGGTCGCCGTACATCATGACGACGGGGTAGCCCGTCTCGCCGGCCTCGCGGTTGCGGCCGACGTCCTGGATGCGGTGAATGACGGGGCTGCGGGCATAGGCGCCGGGCGCCAGCAGGTGCGTCAGTGCGTACTCGCCGCTGCCGCGCTGCCGAAAGAGGCTGTAGGTGTAGGTGTGCAGGGCCTCGGACTCGTCGGACGGCAGGTGGCTGAAGCGTCGCGAGGTCCAGGCCGAGACGAGGCGGGGGCCGAGGGGACCGGAGGCGCGCACGAGCGTAAAGGGCGAGACGTTGGCGTCCCAGAGCCAGGCGAACCAGCCGGGCAGGGGGCGGCGCTCTGGCTTGCCGGGGGCCGAGGCCGAGCCGGAGGCCGAGGCAGATGAGCCGGCAGCGGCAGCCGAGGCCGACACGACGGTCTGCTGGTCCTGCTGCACCTCGGCCGCGAGGGTGGAGGCGTCGGGGTTGGGCAGGTCGGCGCGGACGGCGTAGGGGTCCTCGGGGATGCCGACGGGGGAGGCAAGGATGAGCTTGTTGAGGTGGCCGGGGTACTTGAGGGCGTAGGAGACGGCGAGGTAGCCGCCGAGGGAGTGGCCGAGCAGGGTGAAGCGCTCAATCTTGCGGATGCGGCGCCACTCCTCGAGGGCGTCGACGAACCAGGCCTCGGCCTCGGCGATCTTGGCCTGGGGGTCCTTGGCGCGCACGCGAAAGGGGGGGCGCGACGAGTTGCCCATGCCGAGCATGTCGAGGGCGAAGAGGCGCCAGCCAGGGGGCCGGCTGAGGGGTTCAAAGTTGCGGTAGAAGAAGCCGAGGCCGGCGCCGTAGCCGTGCAGCATGACGAGGGTGTCCGTCTCGTCTGGCGCGGTGGCGTGGGCCGTCGAGGTGGTGTCTGTGGCGACCTGCTCGACCGAGTATTCGTTGAGGACGCGGTCCTTGCCGGAGAGGGCGACCATCTGGGACCGCCACAGCCGCGGGCCATAGGGGTCGTCGCTGGTGGCTGTGGCCGTGGCCGAGATAGCATCCTGTTTCTGCTGGGGCAGTCGCAGATCGGGCTCGGATCCGCCGGCATGGGGAGCTTCGCGGAGGTAGGGGACGTAGTTGAGGACGCCGCGCTCGGCCGTCGTGGCAGAGATGCAGGACCACTACAAGAGGCGGGTCAGCTGGTGTGTCAAGAGAGGGGGGGGAGAGAGAAAGAGAGAGAGAAAGAGAGAGAGAGAGAGAAAAGAAAGCTAAATACGTACCCATTGTTGTGCGGCCTCGCGGTAGCCGAGGGGAAAGTAGGAGAGAATACGTCGGCTTTGGGAAGAAGAGGAAGAAGAGGAGGGACGAACATCCGAGGGCGTCTGCTGGACATGGGCCGGGGCGGCCGTGGAGGATTGGGCGCTCATTCTTCTGAGGGAGCGGATGGAGAGGCCGGCCGTGGGGGCGGTGGGGAAGGCGGGCAGCGAGAGCGAGGAGGCAGAGACGGAATCTGGAGAGACGGCAGCGGCGACAGCTTCGACGTGGGGAGGAGGCTTCTCGCTATGGTAGACGGAAGCGGCGGCAGAGAGAGAACGTCGGCTGGTTGGCGCAACAGAGAGCTGCAGAACCAGATGCTGGGGATTTCGGAGCATTACTGGAAGAGAGGAGAGGGGGGGAGAGAGGGAGAAAAAAAGGACGGAAAAAGGACTGAAAGACGGCAAGACTGACAAACGGCAAGGACGGAAAGGACGGATTAGGCAGCCACCGGAGGACGGTGTTTGCGGAGATGGGGATACTGTGAATCCTAAGTCCGGGCAGCGAGAACGGAAGGAATGAGGAGAAAAGGAAAGAACAAGAATGGAAAGAGCAGACAGCACAAAAACAGAACAGGGCAGCTACCCCTTTGACGACAGCAGAGGGCAAGGGATGTTTGATTGGTCTCTGGTGGCACTGCCCTTGATCATCGTTTCTTTTTGCTTGTTTTTTTCGCGTATTGTTTTCTGCGTTGAGATTACGATATTTTCCATGAATGGCCTTGTTTCTCCCCAACAAATTACTTGCAGACTACCCAGGGATCCCATCCAATCACGGGAACACGTTGTAGTCACGTGAACGCTATTCTACGCCATAGTAAGAACTAGCAGACTTTTTCAGAGTAGGGCAAAAAGTAGAGGAGAAAGCAGGGAGAGCAGAGGGGTAGAGAAAGCAGAGGGGTAGAAGAGAGAATGAATAAAAGAGCAGAGGAGCAGAGGAGCAGAGACGAGGGAAACAGAGTAAAGAGAGTAAAGAGAAATGGCAAAAAGTGAGAGACGCGGCAGATGTGGCTTGTGCGGCTCTTTTCAAGCCTTCTCTGTCGTAGCAAGCCACACTTCCTCTCGAAACCCTTTTTTCTCATCGCGAAAATCGTACGATCTGTCTGGCCAGGCAAGGTTGTCCGAAAAAAGAAACGACGCCGAATGAGCAATGGTACAGCCCGATGTAGCCCCGCATGGCTCTTTCCACGTCGTCTGCCGAAAGCTTAATAGGACGACGTCGACGAAGAGCCCAAGAACGGTTTCTTGGAGAAGAAGAACCCCTCACATCCCAACCTCTTCCCCTCTCACGCCTCCTCTTCCTATACTTTTCCCCTCCTCCTCTCTTCTCCTCCCACTCCTCCCCTCCTACTCTTTCCCCCCTACTCTTCCCCCCTACTCTCTCCTCCCCCCCCCGAACGTCCAGGTAGGGGTCTCGCGCGGTGCGGCTTACACCACTGACACCAGACACTACGACTACTCCCCCCCCATCGCCTTTTTGGCTCGTACGATGTTCTGTACCCTCCTCCCCCACAAGACCCAAAGGCTCCATCGCGGCTCTGTCCGCACAAACCATGCATGGTCACCACATGGCGACCCAGCGATTCGGGGAGATGTAACAGGTATATCGCGCGTCGTAAAGCCAGAATGGAAGGATCATGATCCAGGAACGGTTGGAGAGTCGGGGTAGCCGTTTGTCTCTCTGCATCTGATAAGCCTGCAGAAGGGCAAACCTGTCATGTCTGCATGTGGCTGCAGGAATCTGCAGGGGACTTGTAAGCCCACACACAACACGACCATTGTTTCTTTTTTTTTTGCTTTCTTTTTTCTGTTTTCTTTTGTTTTGATCTTTTTGTTTTTTATTGTAAATACTATCTAAGAAAAAAAAAAGAGACACCCCCAAATGCAACCTGTATAAATGCAAGTTCAAATAAAGACGGGGGAAGAAAAGGAGAAAAAAAGAAAAAGGAAATAGGAAATCAAAAGAAGGAATAATAAAAGGAATATAGTTTCACAAATGTACACAAGATAGTCAAGCGATGCAAAAAAAGAAAACGCCTCGAGGGAAATCAACAAGGCAATTCCAATATAGCGTCCTTGCTCTCTCGAGGTGTCGGAGCTGGCTCGTCTGTTTCTCTCTTTTTTTTCTTGTTTTCTTGTTATCTTTCTTCTTTTCGGCTCTTTCGATTAGGAAAAACAGATCTGTCTATGCTCTATCGGCCAGGTGGGGGCGGTGTCGTTGTATCGTAGTTCGTCTTCGTCTTCGTCGGAGAGAGAGGTGGCGATTGGTTTGCCGGCAGCGCAAACGCCCGTCTAGTTCTCATTCTCTCGTCTCCTGTCTCTCTCTCGTCTGTCTCGTCTTCTTTATTTTTTTTTGGTATTTTCTATTTTTAGAGTGCGCTCATCGCCTTGACTAGGCCTTTTGGGCCACAGCGTCCTTGTTGGACGTCATCGTCTTGAGGACGCGCATGTGCTCGTGCTTGAGCTCCTCAAAGTCGTGCTGCAGCTGGTGGTGCCACGGGTACAGGACAAACACCTGGAAACCCAGCGCCGACGTGGCGACGCAAAAGTTGGTCAGGGAAATGAGGCGAGTGGTCCGCATTTTGGCAGTTTTTTGTGTGTGGAAGAGTGGGAAGTGAAGGAAGAGAAGGAAGAGAAGCGAAGAAAAGGAAAAAAAGTAGAAACTGGCTAGTCAGTAAAGAGAAAGAGATAATCAGTCGGAGAGTGGCAAGAATTCACTGGACTGAAAATCTAAGAGACCGCTTCTTGGGGGGTCTCGAGTGGTCTCGAGTGATCGAGTGGCCACGAGTTGCTCACCTTGAAAGGTCGGTTGGTTGGGCAGATGAAGGGTGACAAGTGTCCCAAAGAAAAAAAAAGTGACAAAGAAAGACAAAGAAAACGTGAATTTTTTTTTGTTTTTTGGGGGGTTCTTTTTTTGCAAGTCTGCTGGAAGAAAAGAGCAGAGGGCAACGTTCACGTCGAGGAGGCGCTCGTATAGATATATTTATAAATATATACAATGTATATATTGATAAGTTGATCACCAAGAACCACTGTGAGTGAAACCCCTTGTTCTTTCTGCAGCGAAACTGGCGGGAGAAGAAAAAAAAAAGCAGAGAATGGTGAGAAGAGGGAAATTTACGGAGCAATGCGATAAAAATAACGAGACCGTAGTAATCCACTGGCCAATGTCAAACAGAAGCCCAACTCTGCGCTTCTCTTACGAGTACGTATCTTTTGCCTCCCCCCTGCCGAGGTCGGGAAATTATGGAAAATGAGAAATGAAGACAATAAAAAGAAAAAGGGAAAAAAAAAGATAAAAAAAAAAAAGATAAAAAAAAAAGATACGAGTAGAGGCTCCGCATGCAGGTCAAGTCGCAGAGCGAGAAGAGAGGCGAAAGACCAACAGAGACACGAAAAAAAAAGACGAAAAAAAGACGAAAAAAGGCGAAAGAGGCGAATAGCGCAGGAATGGAGCGCCCATGGCTTCTTCTGGCCTAGGCCAGCACTCTGCCTAACAAATTGTGGCGTGATCACACATGTCCACTTGCGGTTTTCGGCGAATCGATACAGCGCTGTTTCCACGTATTCTGTGCCTAGCAGTTTCTATGGAGCCAAGTTTCGTAGAAGGGACTTGGGTCTGGCTTGGCGCTAGGGACTAGGGGACGGAGTCTACTGCGACGTCCATGGGATCGTACCCGTTTGAAGGAGCCAGAAGACGGGGGAGCCCACCCCACTGGCCGCGCTGCCAGCGATAACGTTACAGGGGTCTGTACAGTGCTTCGGTGCTTGCCCAGAGCTAGCGTCCCCCCTCTGTCTCTCTCTGACATGGGCGCGCTGGGGCCAACGGGATGGCCGCTGTCGAGCCTGAAGAAAACCAGAAAAGTGCTCGTCAGTGCTCCTTTTTCTTGCGTCTTTTCCGAACAATGCAATTACATTTTCTTCGTATTCACGGATCGTGGGGAACCGTCTAGCTTTTTTCTAGCTCTTCTACAGAGTAGCTTCGACGACCTCTCTCTGGCTCCTCATTTTTATTGCCTCGATTTCATTGCACCGTTCTCGTCGTTTTTCCTGTTCTGAGTACCGAGTAGTGTCCTCACTACGACTTGCCAGATCGGGTCGAACAGTATTAGAGCCGGAAAAAGATAGACCCTAGCTCGGATTAACTCTTCCGACTCCGTAAGCGTGCCCAGACAAGCCCACCCCCGTTTGATACCCGGAAGACTGCACCCTACCGACACACTCTGCCCACCACTGCCAGACGACCCTCGCCCTCGACGCTGCGGGCACAGGCACAGAGGCACACAGGCACAGGCACGCTGTCCTGCAACAGCCTTCCTCGACAGGCCCCCCCACCCTCTCTCCTTTTTTTTGGTCCCGATTTCCGACGTCAGAGAACGCTGAAGCCTACGAGTCGTCTACGAGTAACCTCCGACTGCTCCGACTGTCCCCGAACGCCCCCCCCCTTTCTCCCTTTCATTTCGGGAGATTTCTCTTGCGTCTACACTAATCAGAATACTATACGTACTGGGTATACTCTACTTTATGCAAGACGCACGCACCCTCGAGTGACACTGAAAATACGGAAACACAAAAAACAGGCAGAAACGAACAACCACCCCCCCTCCTCCCTTCGGGGACCTCCCCCCCCCCCCCCCCATCGTCCCCGGGAAACCGGCCATGACCGACGACCTCGACTCACTAGTCAAAGGGGCTCCCCTGCCCTCGGCGGCATCGGCATCGGCAGGAGGAATTGGTGGCGACGGCCTCGATAGCAGCATTGGCGGCATTGGCCATGGCGCCGGAGGCAATATGGGTCCCCTGGGCGGGCCGGGCTCCATTGCTGCCAGCACATCGGCCAAGGCGGGCGACCCGCTGTCTCACACGCCGAGCTCGCCGTCCATGATCTACCTCAACCTGCTCGTCCTCGAGGCCTCGCTCCGGGCACAGTACCTCGCCCTGCGCGCGCGGCGGCGGCACCACACCTTTTTCCTGCTGCTGCTGAGTGCCTGGGTGCTGGGCTTTGGCTATGCGCTCTTTCTGGCCCCGCGCGAGGACGGCAGCGGTGTCGGCGGCTCCGTCTACTGGGTCGTGGACGTGCTCGAAAAGGTCTGCTTCATGGGCGGCATTATCACGGCCATCCTCATCTGGGCCACGGGCATCTGGGAGCGCGGCGTCCGGTGGCCGCGCCGCTGGTTCAGCGTGTCCAACCGCGGCCTTCGTCACATCAACTGCAAGCTCGTCCTGCTCAAGCGCTCCTGGTGGGCCGAGGCCCTCTTCACGCTCGCCTGGTTCCTCACCTACGGCCTGCTGTCCGACGACCCCTCCTCCTGCTACCGCCACGTCGAGCCCGCCATCCTGCGCGAGGTCGACCGCGAGCTGCAGCTCGCCGCCAGCGGCCACCCCGTGCTCGACGAAGAAAAGTCAGGCACGAGCCGCGCCCACACCCTCCACGCGCCCCTGCAAACCCACCACACACACGGCAGCCACGAAGAGGACCTGTCGCCCGGCGGCGACTACGTCAAGCTGCTGCTCCTCGCCAAGCCGTTTTCGCCCACCTTTCGCGAGAACTGGGAGCTCTACCGCCAAGAGTACTGGGAGCGGGAGAACGAGCGCCGCGCCCTCGTTCGCCGAAAGCTCAAGGAGCAGGACCGCGCCCGCCGCCGCAGCACCGGCGGCTGGTTCTGGTGGCTGCCGTGGAGCGCCGTCTCTCCCCCCCCCGCCGAAGTCGAAGCACAGTCACACCAGCAGCACGCGCATGGACACCATGCGCGCCCACAGCACCCGCGCCATGCCGCTGTTGAGCGAGAGCACCGCCGCGCGCGCAGCAGCAGCTCGCGCCGGAGCAGCATGTCGCAGTCCGGGACCGGCGGCGGCGGTGGTGGCGAGTCTCTGAGCAGCAGTATGCTGTCTGTCGAGACGGAAGATCACGTGGCATCCAATGCCGCCACGGCCGCATCAGCCACAGCAGCCACAGCTGGCCGGAAGGCGAGCACGGGATCGGTGTCGTCGGAGCCGCGGAGGAAAAAGTCTCTGGCCGGTCTCGGCGGGCCGCGGGCGAGCACGGCAGGCACGAGGCGGCCGAGGTCGGACTCGCGGTCTGTGACACCCGAGATTCCGTCGCCTCTGGCGCGGGAGAACAGCCTCTCGTCTGGCTGACTCGGGTGTCTGAGTCTGTGACGTCTGGGTTGCACTGACCTGTTTAGTTTTTCATGGCGGTGAATGAATGTAGCGTATCGTGCAGAGAATATAAAAAAATGAGAAAATGAGAAAATGAGAAAATGAGAAAACGGGTCAAACGGGACAAACGGGCAAACGGACAATTGGACAATGAGACAAGGAGAAACATGCACTATATTTTGGTCTCTGGTAGATTAAGCGTGGCCGCTTACACGTGATCAGCGTCATTTGTCTCCAACACGGCAGGAGCCATCTACTGTGCACGAAGCAGAGGCAGGAGCCGAAACGGTAAATGAGTGGTGATTTCCCATGCAACCACCCGCGAGTCAGCGTCGTGTAATCATCGACTACATCATTGAAACAGGAAGGCGCGTACACCGGCCTCTCCTTCCTGTCGCGTTGCTCAGAGCCTCGCTTACGGTTTCCATTTTCTCTCCTCGTCTCTCCATTTTCCTTTTTTTTCTTGCCTATTTTTCCTCCAGTCTTTCTCTTTCCATGTCTGGCTCCACTGCCTTTTTTTTTCCTCAGCGCTGTCTAATTGGAACGACGACGAGTCAATGTCTCTGATCTGACCCTTTTTCATTTCTATTGTCTTTTTCAATCTTCTATTATATCATTCTCCTTTCTTTCCTTTCTCTCCATTCTCTTCTTTCTCTCCATTCTCCCCATTCTTTCCTTTTTCTTTTCCTTCCATCCATTCTTCCATTCTTCATTCTCTCTTCTTTTGCCTATTCTATTTGGGCCTGCTTGTTCGACGGCTAGACAGACACACACACTACCAGGAGGGAGGGCTGTCATGTACGACGCACAGCCGTCCGCCTACAGCCTTCGCCACATGGGGCTGCCAGAGGGCGTCGTGGCCAACGCCCCCTATGTGGGCAAGGCCCCTTCCGTGCACAATGCCGTGCCGCTGCACGTCGTCCGCGACTGGGGCCCGTCCCAGACGGGTGCCGTGGGCGTCTGCCTCTCGGCCTCGGCTCTCCAGAAGGAGCAGATGGCCCTCGAGCTGAAGATGCCCCGCATTCGCTGGGCCGATTATAACGGCAGCCTGCCGGACAGCCAGGAGTCGGCCGGCTCCATCCGCTTTGGGCCCCACGCCGATTACGGAGCCTTGCACCACCGCTGCAGCCCGCCGACCAAGATCTATGCCATCTGGCCATCGCTGCGCCACGCCGCCTACCTCGGCCTCTCCGCCGCCGACCTCTACGCCATCACGCGCGGCCGCCTGCAGCTGACTCTCAAGGACATTTACTGGGCCTACGAAGACCGCCGCAAGGCCCAGCGCGTCGTCGACCAGCTCTACCTCGGGCCCATGACGGCCGCCCGCGACCTCGGCTTTTTGCAGGCCGCCGGCATCACACTGCTCGTCTCGGTCCGGGACACCCGCCAGGCCAAGATCGGCCTGCTCAATGTGGACCGCGTCGCCGCCGAGCTCGCCTTGGAGACCCAGTACGTGGACATTTTCGAGGACCGCCGCCCCGACCTCATCCGGGTCCTGCGCGACGTCCTGCAGGGCATCAACCGCCACCTGCTCCAGCACAGCATGACGACGACGACGACGACGATGACAACGACGACTGGCAGCCCGCCACGCGTTCTCGTCTTTTGCGAGGGCGGCACAGACCGCTCGGCCATTATCGTGGCGGCCTACCTCATGGCCGTCTACGACCTGAGCGTGGCCGAGGCCCTCTGCTTCCTGCACCTGCGCCGTTTTTGTATCATTATCAACGACGATGTGATCCACCTGCTGCAGAACTTTTACGACATTATGCGCGCCCACCACGATGTGGACCGCTCCAGCCGCAACAGCATCCCGCTACTCCACGGCACGGAAATGGCGCCAGAGGAGGCTGCCTGGACAGCCATGACTCTGCAGTCGCCCGAGCCGGCACCGGAGGCGAGGCCGCCAGAGGTGCCGAGAGCCGTGGCCACGGGAGCCGACATCCGAGACGAGGACCCGTGGCAGACGGCTCTGCAGCCGGCGAGCCGGCCCAAGCGGCGCATCGAAGAGACGCTGGACGACAAGGACGACGACCGTATGGAGGGCACGGGCGACGGCCTGATGGCACTCGGCGAGAGCCCCCGCAGGCCATGTGGCCTCAACCTGGACCAGGGACGGTTTGTCGATCGCCGGCCATTTGCACCCTTTACAGACGCGGGCGGGATGGAAACGCCCATGTGAAGAGGCAAGAGAGGACAGCAGGACAGCAGGACAGTGGGAAAGCGGGCATGGGACACAGGGCGCAAGTTTAGGTTCGGATGCACAGTGTGGAAGCATGGCAACATGGCCACAATCGGGTCACTAGGGTTAGGTTTGAATTTTGTTTTTTTCTGTAGTTTTTATTGCATCGTTTTATTTCCTTGCGAAGGAGTATGGAAAGAGGGCACAGGAAATGGATATCCATAGACAATAGCAATCACTCGTTTGAATAGATCATTATATGCTGAGCAAGAGTCCTTTTTTTTACAGTCTGCATAGAGCTCGGCGTGATTGTCGGATCAATCATCAGATCGAATACCAGCCACCCAACGAGTCGTGATTCACTACTCTTGGAGTTTCGGCATTCAATACACCATTTTACAGAGTCTCCGTTTCTCGAGAGTCCTCCTTTGCTCGAGAGTCCTTCAGACTCTTGATCCTCGAGAAAGTCTCTCGTCTGTCCCCCTTTTTTCATCCACCAACAACGCACTTTTTCTTAATAATAGTTATTTTCATCTTTTGATTTCGCCACCATCTCGTCGATCCCTCCTTTCCTTTACGGTTTTCTTCTGTCATTTATTATTTCCCATTTATTATTTCCCCATTATCATTTCTCATTTCATCAACTTCTCACTTCAAGCATGCCCACCCTTCGACCCCAGACCACCCGCCACCTGCCCGGTCGCTACGCCGAGTCCGAGTCGATCGACGTCGACATCCGCATGCAGTCCAGCAGCAAAAACGGCGACCACGCGTCGCGGCCGTCCACCTTTATTCCTGAGCTCAGCCAGACCTGTGCCTTTCCCATGCGGGCGCTCAACGATCCGCGCCGCCACCCCAACGAGGCCCTCGCCGACTATCACAAGGCAGCCGCCTGCATCCTCCACGAGAGTTTGTCGTTGTCATCGTCGTCGTCGTCGTCGTCTCTGTCGGCCACCGCCTCTGCCCAGAAAGCCAACGACAAGAAGGAGCTCTTCTTGACGCGAACCATTGACGCGGCCCGCGAGCAGCTCGAGTGCGACTTTGCGCGCTGGCGTCGGCGGCTCCTGAAGAAGCGGCTCTTGCAGAAGCAGCTGCGGGCAGAGGAAAAGGAGAAGAAGGAGAAGGAAGAGAAGGAAGAACACGAGGAAAAGAAGAGAGACAACGAGAGGCCCCTCAAGGGCATTCTCAAGACGAGCACGTCCTCGGAGAACCAGAAGAAGCGCAAGCACGAGGGCGACGCGAGCGAGAGGCCGGACAAGAAGAAGACCGAGAAGGGGGGAAAATCAGACAAGACAGAGAATCAAGAGAGAACAGAGAGAACAGAGAGAACAGAGAGAACAGAGAGAACAGAGAGAACAGAGAGACAAGAGTCGGCTGTCCAGGACGCCCACCCTCCAGCCAGCAGCAGCATTGTCGTGGACGGCTCGGACGAAGACGGCTCAGATTCCTATTTTGGGACCCTCTACATTTCAGACGACGAGTCTGAAGACCTCGAGACTGCCTCGCCTGCCATTGTAAGATTCCAGCAGAGAGAGACAAGAGAAAAAAAAAAGAGACAAAGGGTTGAACAGGCTAACCGTCGATAGATTCCCGAGCTGCCCGGCACGGCGACCTGGGATGAGGTTCCCGACAATATGAAACTCATCATCATCAAGGAGATGACCACATGGTACACCTACGACCACGCTGTCGCCATGCTCAGCCTCACCCACAGCCAGGACTTTACCTTCCGCTCGCTCTACATCGACGAGCAGAAAAAGGCCGCGCTCTATGCCCAGGCGCTGCGCGAGTACCAGGAGAGCTGCATGTTCGACCGTGAAGTGCAGCGCTACCTCGCCACCTCGCGCCGGGCGTACGAGGCCCTGCACGGCTGGACGAGAGCCGTGCCGGCCAGCGAGGGTGTGGCCGGCTCCCCGGCCAAGCACCTGCCCGACCTGGAGAACCCCATCCAGTACATCGACGCCTTTATCCGGCCAGAGATTGCCGACCCCGGCCTGCTGACCGACTATGTCTCCATCCGGCAGATGCAGACCGCCTACTGCTATCTCGCCGGCGTCGGATGCAAGCTCGACCTGTCGCACTGGCTCGGCCACAGCACCGGCGGCCGCTTTGAGATTGTGGCCATGGCCCCCATCGTGTCCGCCCTGAACCAGGTGAAGAGCAAGGTCGATGCCGGCTTCAGCGTCGGCACGGGTTCACGCAGCCAGATGGCCGTGCTCATGCAGCCGCTCATTACCAACCACGAGTGCAACAAGCGCCACGGTGAGCCGGACCTGCGGCCCGCGCCGACGGCCAGCAGGGTGGACCGCAAGCATAGCAGCAGCAGTGGAAGCAGTGGAAAGAGCGTAAAGGGCGGAAAGGGCGGAAAGATTGGAAGGGGCGGAAAGAGCGGAAAGAGCGGCACTGTCCCTAGTGACACGTCGACGGCCCAGCCGGCGCCCAAGCGCGCCTACCACAAAAAGACCGCCCAAAAGACGGTGGCGTCCGCGTCCGGATCCGGATCCGGGTCTGGGGCTGGGGCTGGGACCGGGACCACAACGCCAGCGAGGGTCGGCAGGCCCAGCACGCGAGGCGGCCGAGGCGGTCGAGGCGGTGGTGTGCGCGGTGGAAGTACGCGAGGCGGCCGCGGGGGGAGAAAGCCGGCCGAGGCCCGACAGGTGGGCAGTGCGCGGTCCCGCGAGGCCGGCACCGCGTCGACCATCACCGCTTCGAGCACGGCGTCCGAGTCGGCAGAGGTTGGCGAGCAGGTGACGGTGCGGACAGACAAGGGCAAGGAAAAGGAGCAGTGAATGGAGGAAATGTCTAGAGTGGGCTTTTTGGGCGATCTTTGATTTTCTGTTTGCCTTTTCTCACACTTTTTCCCATGCCTCCTCCCCTCTCAGCCTTTCCCTATATCCACCGTGTATAAGCATATCCGAGGGAAGAGGCATGGGCAGAGCAGCAAGCCTCCGGACTGGCTTTCTTTGTGAGGAGAAGAAGAGAGGAGGTTGTTTGGCAGCTGTATCATTACGTAATCAATCTAACCTATTGTGTACTAATCTGCTTACTGTGTAATACCAATATGTACGTAGCTTAATATCAGCCACACTATTACGCCTCCTCTTTCTTTTCCCCAACTTCAAGCAGCACAGCAGCGAACGGCAACTCGATCGTGGGCAGGCAGCATCGGACGCGAATACTGAGACGGCACCATTCACTGCCAGTTTGATCGTTCCTCTTGCTATTGCCACTAGTGTCTGGACACTGGGCCTCCTCTTCCCCCCCGTCTCCCCCCATCTCTCATCTCGCCCCCGTCCCCCCTCGACCTCTTGACCATGGCACCGCCACGCATCGAGCAGCAGGAGATTGAGACCTACTGGAACATCTTTTCGGCGCGCACCAACGGCGGCAAGTTTCTGACGGGCGACCAGGCCGCGCCCGTGCTCAAGAACAGCGGCTTGCGCGACAACCAGCTCGAGCGCGTCTGGGATCTGGCCGACGTCGACAATGACGGCAACCTCGACTTTGAGGAGTTTTGCGTGGCCATGCGGCTGATCTTTGACATTCTCAACGGGGTGCGTCCGTGTCTTGACGGCCCCTTTCCCATTCCCCTACTCTACTGACGCTTCCAGAAATACCCCGATGTTCCGACGACCCTGCCAGACTGGCTCGTTCCCGAATCCAAGGCGCACCTGGTGCAGGCCGGCCGCGCCCTCACCGGCCGCGCACAGCAGTTTGAGCAGGTCGACGTGGACGACCCCGACTCGCCCAGCCTCAAGGACGGCTTCGACTGGTACATGAGCCCGGCCGACAAGTCCAAGTACGAGCAGATCTATCTCGAGAGCCGCGACATGCGAGGCGAAGTAGCCTGTACGTTTCTCTTTTTTCCCTTCTTCCCTTCTTCCCTTCTTCCTTTCTCCCTTCTTCCTTTCTCTTCTCCTCCTGACCTCCAGTCACCGCCCTCCAGGACCTCTACGACTCGCTCGAAGTGCCCGACACCGACATCCGCTCGGCCTGGAACCTCATCAACCCGTCCGCCGCCTCTTCCATCAACAAGGACGCCTGCCTCGCCTTCCTGCACATCCTCAACTTCCGCCACGAAGGCTACCGCATCCCCCGCACCGTGCCCGCCTCCCTGCGCTCCAGCTTCGAGCGCAACCAGATCGACTACCAGGTCGGCAACGCCAGCACCGCTGCTGCCTCGGGCAAGTCCGCCGCCGCCTCCCGCTGGGCCACGCGCGCCGACGACAACACCTCCACCGGCCGCAAGGCCAAGTTCGGCGATCAGTACCTCACACGTCTCGGCCGCTCCGGCTTCTCCAGCACAGGCACCGACTTCTCGTCCGAGCAGAAGACGGAGGACTGGGAGGAGGTCCGTCTCAAGAAGCAGCTGCAGGACCTCGAGAAGAGCATCGCCGCTATCGAGACGGGTGCTGCCAAGAGAAGCAGCAGCGGTGGCGGCAGCGGTGGCCCGCGCGCCAACAAGCCGGCCCTCGTCAAGCGCGAGCTCGAGCAGCTGCTCGACTACAAGCGCAAGGAGCTGCGCGACCTCGAGGACGGCACCGGCAAGGTCAAGGCGGCCGGCAACCTCAAGGGCGTCTCGGAAGACCTCAAGACGGTCCGCGAGCAGGTCGAGAGCCTCGAGGCCCACTTGCGGTCACGTGAACACATTCTCGACCAGCTGCGCCGCGAGATTGACGACGCCAAGGCACGATGAGAAGGACACAAGGACAGGCGGTGGAGCGATGATTGGGTGATGACTGGGTGTGTATGCAAATTGAACCCATACTATGTAAATATTATAACGACTATTTTTTGTTTTTTTGCAAATCAAACACTGGGTATTAAGAAAAAAGACAAAAAAGACAGCTCAAAGGACAGCATCTCAAAGGACAACAAAAACACAATCTATCGCGGCGCTCTGCCAGGCCGACCATTACGCGCTCCTCTAGGCAATGCTGCCGTCTAGGTAGCTGGGCAGGTACTGCGTGCCCAGCGTGCGTCCCTTGGCGGCCCAGACCATAAAGGACGGCATGCCCATGGAGTTGATGCGGCCGACACCGCGGCTGCGGCCCGTGGCCACGGCGAGAACGTCGACGGGCAGCAGCTTGACGGGAGCGGGCGGCTTGCCGGCGAGAGCCAGCACCACGTTCTTGCCGACACCGGCCGCCTGCTTCTGCGTGATCATGAAGCCTTCCCGCGGCGTGCCGACGACATCGCCGACGGCCCAGACGTCGTTGGTGGAGACGCCCTTGACGCGGTAGAACTCGTCGACGGCGACGTGCTTCTTGTCCTCGGCCAGCAGGCTGGCGTCGAGGTACTCGGTGTTGGGCGTGAGGCCGTATGTCGTCAGGTAGGCGTCGGTCACGAGCGGCTCGGCCTCGCTGGCCAGCGTCAGCTCGACGCGGCCGTCCTCGAGCACGCGCGAGGCCGTCACCTTGGCGTTGGTGCGCACCTCCACGTGCAGCTTCTTGAGCTCGGCGAGTGCGGCCTTGGCCACCTTGGGCTCCTTGCCGCTCAGCAGCGCATCGCCGCTCGAGAGCAGCACGATCTTCTTGTTCTTCTCGCCGCTGCCCCCGTAGGCAAACCCGATCTCGCTGGCCACCTCGATGCCCGTCGAGCCGCCGCCGGCCACGACCACGTGTTTGGCGGCCGTCACGCGCTCCCGCGCCGCATCCAGGGCCGCCTTGTCCTCCTCGTACGAGCCGAAGCCCTTCCAGGGGCTGATGGAGCCCGCAGCCGTGGGAGCGTCGGCCGGCACCTGGGTGCGAGAGCCCGTGGCCAGCACGAGGTGGTCGTAGGCGATGGACCGCAGCTCGCCGGCCGTCGTGCCGGCCACCTGGACGCCGACCGTCTTCTTCTCGACGTCGACCGACGCGGCCGCGCCGAGGACGAGCTCGACGCGCTCCTTGGGGTAGCGGCCGAGGGCGGTCTCGAGAGAGCCAAAGTACTGGCTCTCCTGGAGCTGGTCGGGGATAATGGCACGGACAGAGGCGAGGCACCAGTAAAAGTGGCTGTTCTGGACAGAGTGAGCTGAGGAAAGTCGAGAAAACAAGGAAAAAAACGTACCTTGGTGACGAGAATGACCTTGACGTCCTTGTCGTTTTTCAGCAGGTAGTGAGCAACGTGCAGACCGCCAAAGGCGCCGCCGAGGACCACGACTGTCTTGGCCATGTTTCAGCAGGGGCGTGTGTGAGGTGTAGAGGTAAAGAGGCAGAGAAGAAAGTTGAAGACAGAAGGAAAAAAAAGAGTGAAAAAAAAAAACAGGGAAACAGGTGAATTTGAATGAAGCTGAGAGGGCAGGAGCTGGTGGCGCAGCTTCCTCGCAAACAGAGAGCACGCACGTCCCTTACTTATATCTGGGTGGATAAAGGGCTACAATGTATAAGCTTACCAAGCGGTGGTGCCTATGGACATTCGAGAGCTAAGGCAGGGGTAGTCCGGCTAGATCAGAAATGTGCGAATATGGATATATACTGTGTGGATCTGAGACGTCGCTATCAAGCCTCTATTCTGTCATCCTGTCATCCTCGACTGTGTGTTGTCGTGCTCTTACCGCCTGCTCGCTGTAGAGGCTGTGTTGTATTGCGTACTACAAATACACTCTGCACATACTCGTACTCATACTGCATCCATGGAGCTGCTGATTCGGGCGGGACTGCAATGTCGGTGGATTGGCACACTTTCGGACCCGAACGAAGAAGCGTGCACCGTGTGGACCAACTTTTGTCACTACTCGTACTATGTAGTGAATCATCTGTCATCGGCCAACGGCATCACTTGCGCCGACTATCTGCCTACTCGTACTTTTAGTGACTCGTTTTCTTCTATTCTTCGCTCGTACTATCATCTTCTAGAATGCACGGTCTTGAAAAAATCGGATAAAAAGGCATTGTCCTTCTCTACAGTCTTATTAATCTACTTGGATTCGTCCGTTACGGACACCGCGCGGAGAATGCATTGACTGGGCAGCATTGGGAATCATGACTAGCTAATGTTTTAGTGGGACCAAGAGTCACGTATAGTCACGTGATATAAGTATGCACCTATGATGAATGATACCATTACCAACCGAAACAGTTGCTGGGAAATCGACCTTGACAAAACCTGAACAACACCAAGGATTCCTAGAAGACTTCAACTTCAGGAGCCACCGCTCCATCCAAAGCCATATACGGTGGCAAGTCGGCGTTTCATAGAATGGACAAGGGAAAATATCGAGATGCATTTCACATGTTTTTAGGGGATCTCTCGAATGCAAGGGTTCAGTGTAGGAGGCATAGGAACGTTGACACTGGATTGAAACGGAAAGTGGTAGGTGAAGTAGCACTCTATTAGACTAGACTATTTGGCTAAGAGAGAACTGATCTACTTCTTTACACAGCTAAATACAGATCACATACTTTGTTGTATACTCCGTATGCATAGGCGAAGAGTAACACTATGTAAGTGTAAGGTCCTATTTTAGTAACTAAAAAATGGAGCTAAGAATATTACTTAGTTGAATAACTCCTTACCGGTTTCTTCTACTCTTCAAAATTATTTCCATAACCCAAAAGACATCAACATCGTTGCAAAGAGAAATGGCGGAACTCCCCCCTGAAATATTGGTGGAGAAATCGCCTGCAAAAGAACTCAAGTGCCATCAAGGATGCTAGAAGACATAATCAACCTCTCACAGGAGGAACCTCTCAATCCAGAACAATATGTGGTGGCAAGTCGGCGTTTCATAGAATTGACGGATCGTCTTCAGAACCCAGACGAAAAAAGCAAGGACTACAACAAAGTGAAGCTCGTGAGGCTCATGTACGACTATGCCCAGTCACCAGAGTCGAAAGTAAACTTGCTGCGTGCTTTCTCCGATCTCACAGGCATGCATTTTGATGAAGGAAACGAAAATGAACCGATGGAGGACGAACAATATCGAGATGCATTTCACATATTTTCAGATTTCTTATTAAATTATTTCTTCCTCCCGCGTAAGTCACCTCCCTCCTCCATTTTGAGGGTATCCTGTTGCTTATGCTTTGTAGTGAAAGCGTCGGGTTCCAAGACACCCCACCTCACACCTGCTGCACATTCGGCCATTTTGCGAGCACAAGGCAGCCACGGAGGCTATATAGGTACACCAGAACGATTGTCTACTCTCCGAGGTGCTTGCTTAGTCCGCGATCATCATCGGTGTGTGGTTACACATCTTTTTGATACCAAGGAAGCTATAGAGCGGGCTAAAATTGCCGAAAGCGAGGGTGCTGTGGCTCAAGACGATGAGGGCAATGCTATCGACAATGGGGGCTTTGCGCCTCTTGAAGTAGCCCATATCATTACGCATTCTCTTACACAAACCAAGGAAGGAAAAGAGCTGGTAAGCAGAGCTGTTTATAGATATTCACGTTTGTTCTATACTAAATTTAGTCAAGGATATCTCCAAACAAGCCGCACTGACAATTCTCAACATGTTTGATAGCGGTGTTGCTCGTCTCATTGAAGGGGTAGACATTGACAGACCTTTCAATGCTCTAACGTTGAGTGCGGAAGTTCATGTTTGGTTTGGGAAATTCCGGCTATATTTCCAACCTGTCGACGAAGACCCGGATGCCTATCAAATCAACACTTTTGAACCACGCTTCATTAGAGGGTATCTAGTCACTCGGAAACTGTACACGGCACAAGGACGGACTATTGACCCCCCATCTCCTCGCTTGTTGGCGATTCACTGTGCTATTGGCCATATTCTGCACCTGTCTGGTGCAGGAGGGTACATTGACCACATCTTGCGAGATTTGGACGAGTACGGGGTTCGAGCAGATGGGTCAACTGATTTGGATCGTTTGATTCAGATGAGGCTGGTTGACTGGACGGGGACCTCTAGTTTGGTTGATGTATAATTTAGTTGTAGAGGTTCTATTCTAGCTGTGCTCGAAGAGGATCGGTTTGCTTATGGTGAGCTAGTCTAGTGGTCTTGATATAATGAGACGACTTATGAATATCTTTTGGAAGAGTGAGTGTCGATTACGTCATGACCGTTACAACAGTAGGAGCTTCAACAGTACAGCACTTGTGACCCCGCTATTTCCCCCAACCAAAATAGACCCACCTTTCTCTCTTTTGCTTTCTTCTGTCCCCCGCTTTCGCAACTTTTGCTACAACAAAGCAGCAACCAACCTGATTGCCAACTGTCCGACTTTCCTACAGCTTTACAAAACAACCAAAAAAATCACCAAACTAATCGACAACATGTCTGCCCCTCAGTCTGATGCCTTCAAGCAGGCCGTGATCGACTCCAAGAAGCTCACGTCCAAGCCCAGCAACGATGAGCTGCTCGACATTTATGGTGCGTTGGGCAAAGGGCAGCATTGTGTTTCCTCGGCTAACTGTCGTCTCTCTTCCACAGGCCTCTTCAAGGTTGGCACCGGCGAGGACATTTCCAAGGCCCCGAGCCCGGGCATGTTTGACCTAAAGGTACGGTAGAGATTTCTGCATCCCAGGCTCCCGAGAGAGGAGAGCTCTACATTGAGCCTGAAGCTAATGCTGGATTTCACGCTCCTCCAAACAGGGCAAGGCAAAGAAGGCAGCCTGGCAAAAGGTCGTCGACGAGGGCCTGACCGCGGAGCAGGCCCAGGAGCGCTATGTCGAGTACATTGAGAAGCTCAAGGAGAAGCTCGGCTTCGATGCCGACAAAGTCCCCGAGGCCGTCGGCTCTTCTTAGGGTGACAGCAGAGTGATTGGAGGGGGAGGAGGACGACAAGAAAGAGTTGCCATTTTGAAAGGGGGTGGCTGTGATGAGCAAAAGGAAGCTGTGAGGGAGGCAACTAGTGGAGAAGGAGACCCTCTTCGTCTCACCTCTCGTCTCTTCTTTGGCCCCTATGAAAAAAAGTTTGAAATCCATGATATCCCCCCACCAGCTTCCTCTCCCGTGTGCCCATGCTACATGTCCCATGAGCGACCCGTCCAGTCCGGCTCACTGTGCGGCAACGAGCCTACCCATGGTGTCTCGTTCTGGCCGTAGCGCTGCAAGGGCAGGTTGTAGGGAACACGCAAGGCCACGACCGGCCTGTCGTTGTCTGTTTGGTTCACTGGGTGCACGTGATCGCTTCCGCAGGCGACCTGCATTGTGGCCATTTCCGCAAAGAGTCCTGGCCAGACGAGGACGCCAATCTCCCAGGAAGCGATACGCATCTCGCCTGCCGGTGTGACGGCCTCACCCCACGCCTGCTTCGACAGGTTGGCAGACGTCAGCAGCGCCCAATCGATGCTGCCGTCCTGGCCGTACCGCACATAGGTCTTGATATGAGGAGCCGCCCTCTTTCGACCCGCCTCTCTAGGCGCTGCACTGTCTGGCAGCTCTCATCCCGTCAGCTCTGACCTCTGACATAGTAAACAAAGAGGACGGGGGGAAGAAAACATACTTGCTCCTCTAGGCGCATCGTTGGCCCAATGACACAGCATCGGCCGCAGGTACTGCAGCTGCTTCTGTTGCTGGGGCGACTGGATCTTTGTATGGATCGACGTGCCCGACACGTAGCCGTCGAGTGACCGTCGGATCTCGTCGGCCGTGGGAAAGACGACGCGAAACGCAGGCTGTTTCTGCTTCTGCAGCGCCTGTGGCTGCAGGGCTGCCTCTCCCCCGTCTTCTTCCGGGACAGCGCTCCCGCTGGCCAGCGCGCGGAACAGGGTGCGCTGGATCCAGGCATCAGTGGGCCCCAGAGTCGCAATGGAGGACACCTGTGCCACGATCTCTGCCGAAGCGGCCGGCGCCTGAACGGGTACCGAACGGAGCGTGTTCTGCAGGCCGAGCCAGCCCCACTGCGTCGGCATTGCTGCCGTCGCTGGTGCCTCTGACTGCTGGCTGTACGGCTCATAGACGGTGTGCCGTCCTGGCACGCTGGCGATCAGGGCCGCCTGCACGGCCGAGAAGTCGTACTGCGCCAGACGGTCCACGAGCGGCTGGCACACGGGGTGCCGGACGTTGTAGGCGCGCAGGTAGCTGAGCAGGTCTGCCTTGAAACGGCTGCCACTGCCGAGGCCGCCTCTGCCGAGGCTGGCATCACAGCCGCTGCTTTTCGGGAGCAGCGGCGAGCGCCAGACGCCCTGGGTCATGTTGGTCCAGTCGTGCGGGATCATGTTGGCCGTGTAGATGGCCACCTGGGCCAGGTCGTCGTGGCGGAAGAGCACGGCCATCTTGGCGTGGTGGGTGCCAAACGGCTCAGGCATAAAGGCCGTGTGCAGGTGGACGTTGGCATAGCGGGCGGCGTCAGCCTCGAGCCGCTGCCGCCGCTGGCCGTCCTCGTTCCGGCGCCAGAACCCGTGCACGACGTGCACCTGCACGTGGTCTCGGACGTCGGCGTCCAGAGCGCCCATGAGATAGTCGACGTCGTGCAGGTAGTTGAACTCCCAGCACTCGCTCACGAGCGGGTGGCCCACCAGGTCTTCGATGGTGACGGTGTCCACGTTGGCGGCGGCCGGCAGATCACGGATGGCCGTCAACTGGAACGGGCTCCGGAACGAGGCTGGTGACGACTCTGCCGGCTTGGTTCGCCGTCTTTTTGGCGGCGGGCTGACGGGCGCTGCCATGGCTTCGAGGATTCCGTCATGGTCCATGTCAGAAACATGAGCGTCTCGACCATCTCGACCATCTCGGTCTTCGCCGGCAGGCCGCTTCAGTGGCAGTTGTCCACTCGTCTCGTCTGGCATGGTTTGCGTTTGATATTCATCACGTGACAACACAGATTCTAGGCTGCCGTAGAAGACGGCTCTTGGATTCCCGTGAGACACCACAGTACATCATATCATTCCTCCACTTTCACACTGTGCTGATGATTGCTGACCTCTGTACGAGTAGTCCAGCCACATCATGCAGCAGAGGATTCTGCCGCTACAGAATAGGGGCACAACCTGCAGCAGGGTCTTGGTGCATCACGGTGATACCCCCCGTGATACCGAGAGCACTCGCCCACCTTTCCACTCCTTTCCTGGACGCTGTCTCACACTCAGACCACCCTTGATTTTACGAGACGATTGCAGATACGAGCCACGCCTGTTTCCGGCCGTCTCTGTCTTTGGGACTGGCGGCTAGATTCGCCAGGAATGCGTCTGACCGTGTTCCACATCCTCTTTACGAGTATGAGGCAGAACAATGCGAGTGCAAGCAGACTCTGACACGGCGAATGACTAATCCGATCTGATGGTATATAATAGCGTACTAATAGGTAGGACTACTGTTAGCGCCAACACGTATGCCCCTGTATGCGCGTACAGCATACACGTGACAACCTTCTCCACAAAAGGCCAGAATAGCAAACGGGCGAGGCAGGACGTCCCCTTTTAAAGCCTCTCTTTTTTTTTCTTTGGAAACGCCATCTTTCCCTCGATCCCCGGCCTGTTTTTTCCCCCGCGCACCTTGTTTTTCTCGTTCTCTACACGGCTGGCCCATAACAAGAGTCGGCCATTACAACCATTATGAGATTTTTATCTCTCGTCTCGGTCCTCGGGGCGGCTGCGGCGGTCAGCGCTGCAGAGAACAACCCGGCGGCTCCAGCACCGGCTCTCGCTGCGGCAGCCGAGGCAGTAGCTGCTCCTGCGGCGGCGGCGGCGGCGGCTGTCGAGGCTGTTCCAGCTGCTGCGGCTGCTCCGGTGGTTCCTGCTGCGGCCGTGTCTGTGGCCCCTGCTGCTGTTCCGGCCGTCGAGCCGGCAGCAGCAGCAGCCGCGCCTTCAAAAGACGACTTGGATCTGCCGGAAGACTGGTCCATTTTTGATGGCGTCCGTGTTCCTCCCATGATTGAGCTGACGCCGACCAACTTTAACGAAGAGTTGGCCAAGTCTAAATACTTGCTGGTCAAGCTGTTTAGGTGAGTCGTCCATTTCTTCTTCCTCTCTTTTCCTCTTTTCTCTTACTCTTCTCTTTTCCTGACATATGTGGCAGCCCCTATTGCCCGCACTGCAAGCACTTTGCCCCGACCTTCCAGAGCCTCTACGAGTTCTACTACACATCCAAGACGGCCGACGCGGCCTCCTCCTTCACCGACTACTACGGCCTGCGCTTCGGCTCCATCAACTGCGTGGCCTACAATGACTTTTGCCTCAAGTTTGGCGTCAAGTCCTATCCCACCACCCACCTCTACCGAAACGGCCGCGTCGCCCGCAAGTTCCAGGGTGTCAAGAGCATTGGCGAGCTGGGCGAGTCCATCGAGTCCTTTCTCGAGCTCGACCACCCCGGCACGCGTCCGACGCCCGTCCTGCTGCCCAAGGACGAGGCCAAGGTCCGGCCGACGACGACCGACGAGGCCGCGGCCGTCGTCACGCCCGTGGCCGCCTCGGTCGTCCCGGACGCCCCCAAGAAGGAGGCGGCCAAGGAGGCGGCCAAGAAGCTGACGCCCGTCTACAAGGGCCCGCCCAAGTCGTCGGCTACGCCCAACGTCAACGGCCAGTCGGTGTCGCTCGACGCCGAGACGTTCCAGACGCTGGTGACGACGACGATGGACCCGTGGTTCATCAAGTTTTACGCGCCGTGGTGCCACCACTGCCAGGCCATGGCGCCCATCTGGGAGCAGCTGGCCAAGGAGATGAAGGGCCGGCTCAACGTGGGCGAGGTTAACTGCGACAAGGAGTCGCGCCTGTGCAAGGACGTGCACGTCAAGGGCTACCCGACCATCCTCTTCTTCCGCGGCGGCGAGCGGGTCGAGTACGACGGCCTGCGCGGGCTCGGCGACTTTGTGCGGTACACGGAAAAGGCCATTGACATTTGCAACGGGGTGCAGGACGTGGACGCGGCGTCGTTTGCGGCGCTCGAGGAGAAGGAAGAGGTCATCTTTCTGTATTTCTACGACTTTGCGACGACGAGCGAGGACTTTATGGCGCTTGACCGGCTGCCGCTGAGCCTCAGTGGGCACGCGCGGCTCGTCAAGACCAACGACAAGGCGCTCTACGACCGCTTCAAGATCACGACGTGGCCGCGGCTGTTGGTGTCACGTGAGGGCCGGCCGACGTACTATCCGCCGCTGACGCCCAACGAGATGCGGGACACAAACCAGGTGCTGAACTGGATGAAGTCGGTGTGGCTGCCGATTGTGCCGGAGCTGACGGCGTCGAATGCGCGCGAGATCATGGACGGCAAGCTGGTGGTGCTGGGCGTGCTGAAGCGCGACGACGCGGACGGGTTTGCGGGGGCCATCCGGGAGATGAAGAGCGCGGCGAGCGAGTGGATGGACAAGCAGATCCAGCTCTTCCAGCTGGAGCGGCAGGAGATGCGCGACACGAAGCAGCTGCGCATTGAGGAGGCCGAGGACCGCAACGACCAGCGGGCGCTGCGGGCGGCCAAGAGCATCCGCATCAACATGGACCGCGCCGACAAGAAGGAGGTGACCTTTGCCTGGGTCGACGGCGTGTTTTGGCAGCGGTGGATCCGGACGACGTACGGCATTGACGCCAAGGACGGCGAGCGCGTCATTATCAATGACGAGGATGTGAGTGAGAGGGGAGGAGGGAGAATCTGAAAAAAAGAAAAAAGACATTTTGCTGACAAAGACAGAACCGGCGATACTGGGACCAGACGATCACGGGCAACGCCATTCTGCCGTCGCGGACGTCGATCCTGGAGACGCTCAACAAGGTGACGGCGTCGCCGCCCAAGATCAAGCCAAAGCTGACCATTTCGAGCATCGAAAAGGTCTTTTTCGACATCCGGGTGACCTTTACGGAGCACCCGTACCTGAGCATCGGCTGCGTGCTGGGCCTGTCTCTGGGCGCCGCCTCGTGGTTCCGCGGCCGGTACCGGTGGACGCGCGGCCACTTTCGGCTGGAGGACAGCCTCGGCCGGAAAGACTTTAAGCTGCCGACGATGCTGGGGACGGCGGTGAATATGAATGGCAAAGTGGATTGATGCTGATGTAATGGATGAGTAAGCCGTCCCAGGGATGGTGTGGGTGGTCCTCCTTTTTGTTTTCCTTTTTTCCTTTTGTCTTTTTTGTCGTTTTGTCTTTTGCTTACAAGTTTATGGAGTTTGGTATCCTTTTTGGTATTCTATCATGTACTGCCTGCCTTTTTCGAGTTGTTGGTTACCATCAAGAGAGGTCTGTATACTACAATTGTTTCCGTAAGCAGGAAGGGGGTAGTGGGACAGGATTTCCGTGTTTGCTTTCCGCCGGTTCTCTTTTATTTTGCTTCCTTTTCCTTGGAGCGGGCATGAAATTCATAGTATAGCAACAAGATTCAGTGTAGATTGTGTGACGACTAGTCCTGTCTAGCAGGAGATGAGAAAAAGGAAAGAAAAAAAAGAGTAAAAAAGAGTAAAAAAAATCAAACATTCTACGTGTAGAGCTCGTCGGTGAGGCTGTTGAGACTGAGACCGTTCTTGGCCAGGTCCTCGACATCCACCAGGAACTGCAGCGGCATCTCGACGAGGTTGCCGCGGACCTCGCTGAGCCGGGCCTTGACGGCCTCGACGCCGCCCGGAAAGCCGGGCACGACGTGGCCGTAGTCGGTCTTGCCGGGCGGGAGGGCCGAGCCGCCCTCGTTTTCGTTTTCATGCTTGTGCTTGTCGTCCTTGTCCGGGTCGGCGCCCGGCAGCACAAAGTACTGGGAAAAGTACTGATCATAGTCGTCCCAGGTGCGCACGCGGTCCGTCGGCACGCAGTGAAAGACGTCGTCAAAGGCCTCGGTGTTGGTCCGCGCCGTGCCCGTCCAGAGCTGTCGGAACTCGTCGCTCAGCGGGTCGGCCACCATGCGATCGGCCTGGCTGTCCCAGTCGTACTCGTTCGGGGCCGCCGTCACGGGCAAGAACTATTTGTCAGTTTGTCAGTCTCTCTCTCTCTCAGTCTGTCACTTGTCCCTCTGCCTCTCCGTCTCTCTCCGTCTCACATTCTGGGTGGGCCGGTCACAGGGCTGGTCCGGCAGCAGGCCGAGGTGCTTGCGAAAGAGCTGGCGACGCAGGCTGGCCGCAAAGGCATTCGCGACAAACGGCTGGCCGGCCATGGTGGTCTCGACGGGGTGGGCCGTGTCCTCGATGACGACGGCAATCTCCGAGTCGTGCGAGCCGAGCTGGGAGCGGTCGTTGAGGTTGGCGCTGCCGCAGATGACGAGGCGGTCGTCGGCGATGAGCACCTTGGAGTGGATGTAGAGCTCTTCGCTGACAAAGGCGCGCAGCTCGTCGTCGGGGGGCCAGGAAGCGGAGGAGGGGGCGGTCGCATCCTGCAGGGCGGGGCCGCCGTCCATGTAGCAGGCGGCGACGGAGTCGGCGACGGAGTCGATGACGTCATTGTTGTCTATACGGGCGGCGGCCGCCTGGTAGCGCTGGTAGCGGTCGCCGAGGCGCCCCTCGACGTCCTCGTCGCGGCGGTAGCCGTCGTAGCCCGACTCGACGGCGTCGTCAAACTCGCGGCGGGCGTCCCCGTAGGAGACGCCGCTGGCCTGCTCGGCGGCGCGCAGGAGGGCGGGGGCGGTGTTGATGCGGTCGTAGTTGCGCAGATTGTAGAAGCGCAGGTAGCGCTCGGGGTCGTCGACGCCGGCGGCGCGCAGCTGGGCGTAGATGCTGTGCTCGCCGCGGCTGATGCTGTTGTACTGGAACTCCATGATGGCGCGGGTGCCGAGGGCGCCGTCGGACTGGAGATCGCCGGCAAAGCCGGGGACGGCGGGGATGCAGACGATGATGCAAAAGTCGCCGTCGCCCGACGCGTGGGCGCGCACGATGCGGTCGACCATGGCGCGGCCGATCTTGTTCTCGACGGGGTGCTGCTCGTCGCTGGTGGCCGTGATGAAGAACTGGTTCTCCATATAGACGAAGCGCTCGGCGCCGGCGATGGCGGCCATGTAGGCGTTGGCGATGGAGTGCTCGGTCGGGTGGCCGGCCGACCACTGCGTGCAGCTGCGCGTCAGCTGGATCTGGGCGGCCTGCGAGCGCTCGTCCTGTCGGCTGTCGTCGCGTCCGTCGCCGCCGAGGAAGCGCATGCCGTGGTGGAAGTGCCGGTGAAGACCGCTGGGCAGCCAGTTCTCGCCGTCTGAAGGCACGTGATGCGTCGTCGGAGGCAGCTCGATGGCGGCATAGTCGCTGCCGCGCGTAATGTACTTTTGCGAAAAGATGTAGTTCCTGGGGTCAGGGGGAGTTGAGTGGGAGTTGATAAGAAAGAGAGAAGAGGGACGAGGCTCACCATCGGTCGAGAAAGTGCGTCACGAGGCTGGACACAATGGGTCCCGACAGGCTGATGCTGATATCAGACCAGCCCATGCGAGAGCTCTTGGTGCGGTCCACTGCAAAAGTCAGCCTGTGCGTCTAGGCCATATGCCCGCCTTGCCTCTGCCATACGCACGCTTATTGTTCTCCCACTTGTCGACGTCGGCAAAATCATACACGCGGGCATTGTTGTAGTCCTGGCCGGGGAAGATGATGGCATCGAGGTTGCTCGGGTGAGCATCGGCAATGGGATGACCTGTTTTTTAGTCCTCGTCTCTCTCTTCTCTCTCTCTCTCTCTTCTCTCTCTCGTCACACTCACTGTTGGTGTCCCAGCGTCCAAAGCCTAGAAGAAGTCAGATAACGTCGGTCAAAACAAGGTCAGGCTCACTCACACATATCGAGGCCTCCCATAAAGGCAACGTGGCCGTCCACCACACACAGCTTTTCGTGGTGTGCCCAGTACAGCACGACGTCGTCGCTCGTGCCGTAGAGCGTCTTGAGGGCATCCTTGCCCAGCTTCGAGAGGCCGAGCGAGCCGAGACTGAGGTTCTGAAAGGCCGACTCAAAGTCGGCCTGGATGTCGTGGCCGCGGGGCAGGTGGTCGGGGTGGCGGAACACGCGGATGTTGGGATGCAGGGCCTCGAGGTGGTGTTTGGTGTGCTGGTCGTGTTGGCATGGGCGGTGGGATGTGGAGAGGAGAGGATACTTACAGCAGAGTTTACTGACGGGTGAGCAGAGAACAGGAGGGCGAGGAAAAGGAACAGGAGAGAGACTTACGGGTCAGGGCTTGCGGCACTTCCTTGTAGACAATGACGCGGATCTCGACGCCGCGCTCGGCCGCGGCGCGGAGCATATTGTCGAGGCGGTACTGCTCGTTCTGGGCCGGCGGCCGGCGGAGGTAGAGCTCGGGGCTCAGCCACCAGTCGAGAATGTAGATGGAGCGCTGGGCGCCTGTTCTGTCAGGCCACAGCCGAACTAAACTAGGCAGGTGACAGACTCACGTTCGAGGGCTTCCGAGACGGCCCAAAAGTAGGAGCAGCCGTCGACGTACCACTTGGGATGGCCAAACGTCTGCGGCGCAAAGGACTGGTAGCGGTGGCTGGTCTGCCCCTGGGCGTGCGCCAGCTCATCGCAGTCGGCATTGCCGTCGGCCGTGTGCGAGTGCTTCTCCGACTCGCGGCCCATGAGCCCCTCGATGCCGGCCTCTACCTTGTGGAGAAGTCGATCCATTTTGACTATAAATGACAAGGAGGAGAAGGAGAGAAGAGTGAAGAGGGAGGAAAGGAGAACGGGATCCTTCTTGTATCTATACGAGTTACCCCTACAAACGAGGGGCAGCCCGTCCTCATGCGTTCTTCTGCCCGAATACAAGGCCAAGCCAGCTGCAACAGGGGTCCATCCCACTATTTTCGGCTCCTACGCACAAGTTCGAAACTAAGGACAAGCTTTTATCGTGTCCTGGTTGGCGGGCCATGGTCGTGCTACTCCCGTACTACTCCGTACTTTGTACACACACACACACAGTAGTACGCGTTCGTGTATACACTACTGCATACTCGTACGGTGAGCGCCTCGTCTTTTTACTTGCCCGTCGAGGAGGACTCCAACCCCACCGGATGCCCCTGGTCCATCGCCAGTCTGCCCGTGGGCGCCAGTGAGCACCGGAAAGGGAAAGCAGACCTGTGCTTGGCTCATGCGGACGAGCCAGGGACACGGCTGGTGGGCGGGGCGAGGGGCACGTTCAGGAGGGGTCTATCAGGGTTGATGAAACAGTTGAGAGCTGGACTATGTAGAGGGACTCTGCCGTACGAGTCCGACAGAAAATACTACTGTAAAAAGAGAGAGAAAACGTAGGCATGCGACAAGCATGTCAGCCGTCAGCTGAGAAAGAGACGGAACGATGACATGGCCGAGTGATGAGTTGTGAGAGTGGCGAGTTGTCAACGAAACGATGAGATGAAATACGGCGCAACTGCTGTATAGGGAGTAGTTGAAAAAGCTTTCCATAGAGCACGTGCTCCTCTCTACAGAATTTCCAGAGATTGACAAGTACGGAGTACGTATTGCTTACATAACTGATTATCTTGCTCCTTTCTCCAGAAGCTCAACGACATACATAGTATTCACGTGCAGCCCCGGTTAATCTCGTGCAAGACTCAACTTTTATGATATGCAGCCTCTCATTCTCGCCTTTTGAGACGGCCCTTTGACGTTGTGCTTCTTGGCCGTCGCGGATGCTCGCCGGATCTTGAGCTGCCTCTCTCCCGCTGCAGGCCATCCATCCTCTTCCACCTACGCCCTCAAGGGACCCCCCCTCCACCTCGACTGCCTCATGGTCACCACAGAGTCCTTCCCAGACGACTCCATGGCTGCTGCCGTGGCGGATGCCGCCGCCGCCGCCGCACAGGCCCAGGCCCAGGCCCAGGCTCAAGCACAAGCCCAGAAGCTGCAGCGACAGCAACGACAGCAACAAGAAGCCCAGCGGCAGGCACAGAAACTCGAATCGGCATCCCCCATCCAAGCGGCCTCGGCAGCCTCCGTCCTCGTCTATGCGCCCGAACTCCATGGCCACCTCGTCGTCTATCTCGCCGCCCTCCACGGCTCCTGCATCACCCACGACGGCCTCACCGGCACCTTTGCCCCGCCCCTCCACCACGAGAAGCTGCTGGCCTGGTGGAAACTGCGCCTGGCCTCGCCCAGCGTCAAGCTCTGGCTCCTCTGCGCCCAGAGCAGCAGCGCCACGTCGGCCACATCGGCCCAGCCGGCCCAGCCGGCCCCCAAGGTCGTCGCCGCCGACCTCGTCGGCGCCGCCATGCTGCGTATCCATCCTGCCGAGACGAGTCCCCACGTCGGCATCCTCGACCTGCTGCTGGTCAGCCCCCGCTTCCATGGCCAGACAAGCGGCCACCAGCAGCTCTTGGCGGCCATTGAGGCACATGCTCTCGCCTCTGGCATGACTCTCTTGGTAAGACTCTTTTTTTTTTCTTTTTTTTTTACATGTCTTTTCTACAGCGCTGACGGGGCAGACCACCGAGACCGAGGCCGACTCTCCGGCGGCCAAGACCTTTGCCGGGCTCGGCTTCCTCGAGGGCGGACGCATTCCCGGCTTCATTGTGCGGTCGACAGGGCCAAAACGAGCCCAGCTATTGTTCTACAAGAATCTCGTGCCCTTGTAGCGGTGAGGCAGAAAGGTGGTTTGGTGTCTCATGAATTGTATTTTTATAGAGCTGGCAGGAACACTCACGGAAAAGAAAAAAGGCTCACCCTGGATAGGTTTTTTTTACGGCGGCAGACACAAAAAAAAGGGCTACTAGTACAGAGAATTATTCTTTTTTTTCTTTCAAAAGAAGCAACCAGACAAGAATTAAAAGTACAGTCTCCCTCATAAAGGAAACGGACAAAAAAGGACAAAAAAAAGACCATGATTCACAACCCCCAACACCGCCCAGCGTGCTAATGCCCGTCCTATGTACCTCTTTTTGTTTCGTATTTTCCTTCTTTTTTTCTGCTTCCCTAGTCTCGAATCTTCTTTCTTTTTGGGGGGGTGGCAGCAGAAACAGTGCCGCCTCTTACTCGTCCTCCACCTCCTCCACCCGTGGCGACTGGTATCCCTTGGGTCGCTGCGTCGGAACGGCCGTCGCTTGCATGCTGGTGGCTGTCGTCGTGGCAGAGGCAGGCTGCGGCTGGCCTGTCACGGCAGCAAAGTGTGACTGTGCGGCGGAGCTGGAGGTGGCGGAGCTTGCCGCGGCCTTGGACTTTTTCTTCTTCTTGGGGTTCGGCTAGAGATGGTTAGAGAGAGACAGAAGAAAGCAAAAAAAAAAAAAAAAGAATAAAAAAAGAAAGAATAAAAAAAAACTCACGTCATGCCACGCCCACACTGGCCGGAAACTGTCCATAAACGAGACATCCTCCCACAGGTTGGGGTACAGCCACAGACCCGGCGACAGCACAAAGTACGTGATGCAAAAGAGAATGACGCGGAAGATGGCCATCAAAAAAAAGAGACCGAGCAGGCCGAGGAAGCCCCAGCTGAGGTAGTAGACGCCCTGGCGCAGCGTGCGCGGCCACAGCGGGTAGAGCACGACGGCAAAGATGGCCAGCAGGGCCAGGCCAGCGTACACCTTGCGCATGATCTGGGGCCCCTCGTAGAACCAGATGTAGTACATGTCGTCGGCGGCGTCCTGCTGCCGCTCAATCGTGACCGTCCACTGGCCCTTGACGCGCTTCGCCTTCTTGGCGCTGCTGCCGTCGGCGCTCGCCGGCTCCTCGACCTTGACGACGCGCAGTGCCAGCATCGACATGGGCAGCATCTTGAAGGCATTCTCGAGGGATGCGCGGTCGGTGATCTCGGGCAGTCCGGGCGTCTTTGTCCGCAGCTTCTCGTACGCGGGCGACTGCAGCGCCCGCAAGGCCCGCTTGACGCGGAACATGTCCTTGCGCTCGCCGTTGAGGATGACGGTGCGCAGCTTGAGGTCCTGGCCGCGCAGAAACTTGGCCATGGCGAGCGCGACCGGGTTCGGCGGCCCGGGCGTGATGGGCTGTGCCGTGCCCTGGGAGACGCCCTGCTGTGGTGGATGGGGGTGGGGGTGCTGGTGCTGTCCGCCGGGGCCGCCGGGGCCGCCAGGAGCACCGCCACCGCCCTGCTGCTGGGCTTGCTGCTGGGCCATCATCTGCTCGCGGGCTTGTCGCTGGAGGTGCTGGATGAACTCGGGGACGGTCATGCCGGCCTTTTGTGCGTCGGCAGCAATCTGGCGCTGCATGGCAGCGATCTGCTCAGGCGTCGGTCGCCCTGGCATGCCCTGGGGACCGGGCTGCCCGGGTGGTGACTGCTGCATCGTCGGTGAGGATTGGGATTTTGTCGATTAAAAAAATTCCTTTTTCTTTGCAAGCAATTCAACGTATTTGGGAAAGCAAAACAGGAAATTAAAAAAAAAGAAAAAACGATAGAGAGAAGAAAAAAGAGGAAAAGGAAAAAGGAAAAGAAAAAAGGGGAAAAAAAAGAGGCAGAAAGGACAGAGCAAAACAAAAGCAAAGGAGCGACGTGGTTCACTTTTTTTTCAGAGCCCAAGATGTTCACAAAGCGCAAGCTGTCCAGTTCAGGAACGTGTCAAGACTTGAGATCACGGGGTCGGAATGTGGATTGTCCGGACCGTACGAGTAGTCACTCCTTAGGCAAGACCGTGTTTTAGTACAGTGTATATACTGTATGGCACTGTTTCCATTTCTGCATCTTTCCAACGGCAGAGATTGGAGTGGGAGCTTCCGAGCGACTCACAGCCAATCATTGGTGGTGAGAGCACCCCAGCTGGAGGGATCCCGTCGCTCTGCCTGGAAGTTGTGCTGTCCACTCTCGCAGCCGAGACTCGTGTGATGAAAAACTGTTTGGTCGTGTCTCGTCACACGGTTCCATCGCACCCTGGCGTCCTCTCCTTTCTCTCTTCTTGCCTTTTCTGTTTCTCTTCTCGCGAGTTTTTTTCATGGGGTCTCGCTCTTGTTCTGCTGCCTACGGCCATTTCTGTTTCGTCTTGCCGAGGTGTGAATGTGAATGTGATCCTATTGATACTGACACGCCTCTTCTTTTCCCTTTTTTTCCCCTTCTTTTCTTCTTTCCTTCTTCCTTCTTTCCTTCTTCTCTTTTCAGTCGGACGAATGACAGGCTGTCATACGGAGACGGCGGTTTGTCTTTTTTAGGGGCTTGTTGTCTCTAATTCTCTCGGAGCGAAACGGACGAATCACGACGGCCAGGCTGCTTCTCTCCAGCACGCTAATTGCTCACGACACCCTCTTGGCCTCTTTGTCTTTTTGCCTCTCCGTCCACCGCCTCTTTCTTTTTTTTCTCCTTGTTTTCTCTCATTTTTCTCTCATTTCTCTCATTCTCCTCCCCCCCCATGCTCGTCATTTACACCGTCTAGTCATCTCTTTTACGAGAGCCAGTCGGATGATGAGATTCCCCTTGATATGCCGAACCAACAGCCCAGAACGGTCGACATATCAGCTCTTCCCGATAGCAAATCTCTTGTTCTCTTTCTCTTGTTCCCTTTCTCTTGTTCTCTTTTCGGCAGGCGGGTCGTGGGTGACGGATGATGCCTTTCTGAGAAGACCAGGTCAGATTTCGTGTTCCTGTCAGATCCCCCTCCAAAAGTTGCGTCAAGAGGACACGAGCAATACGTGTCTCGTGCTCCGTATGCAGCAGGCGTGCTCCGTATCTCGGTCCCATCTCACCAGATGGATCGATGCTCATGACTGCGTACGAGCAATCTTTTTTTAGCCTGCCATTCGCCAGAGTTCGTATTGTTTACATTGTCCTTCCCAGCTGTCAATGTCTGGCAGCCCGTAAGCATGGCATAGGCTCACTACTCGTATTGCCTGTTCCCGGCAAGACAATCCTTTCCCCCCCCTGTCAAGTACCTCTCGCTGTGTTCGTACTGTGCGCGACGAGGCGTGTGGTACGGAACCACCCAGAGGACGGATGCATGAGGATGCATGAGGGCTGCATGTTTCCCTAGCCTCCCATCCGCTCCCGACAAGGTCCGCTGGTGAATTTTTTTTGGTGTGTGTGTGTGTGTGTGCGTGTACGTAAGAGGAAAAGACGACCTCGCCATCCCCATCTGCCCCTTTTATCCTGTCAAGGCTGCTTTCCACCGTGATCGTCCTTTTACGGGCCAGAGGATTGGTTTCTGCCTGATCTGACGGGCCACAAGTAGATAAAAGGACGAGGAAAGGCCGTCATCCCCCAACATCACCCAACATGAGAAAGGGGGCGTTGTGGCCGTATGACGGCGGTCTCACCCCTCGTCCTCTCACAAGACGTGTTCTAGTATTCTTCAAGGCGCAGGACTGAGACATGCAGAACACTACTGCATACTATGTAGTCTCTTGGACAGTGGGTCGGCCGTTTCCTGCTTGTTTGATTTTGCATATTGATTTTATTTATTATAAATGTATATTTTTGTATTTTTGCATTTTTGTTTTTCTCGTATTTTTTTTTCATGGAAATCTCTTGCAGATGCCATCATTTCACTGCCGTGGCGCTCTAGCCATACAGCCACTGGGATGCAGCCCACTCACAGACGACACGCCCCTCCTTCCCTCCTGGGAGGTTTCGAAAAACCCAATTTATAAGCGCCGACTGGCTGATGGCTTCCCATGCGCCAGCCTATCAGCATCCACAGTTGAGCTGCAGGTCGATCGCGACCCCGGTCTTTTTTTGATTTTTCCTCAGGAGCCAACGACGTCAGCAGCCGTCCTGACGGGTCTGGCACTCGTGTTTTTTTTTTGGTTTTTTTCGCTGTCTATCCCTCTTTCCTCTCTCTCTCTCTCTCACTCTTCATTTCCGTCAAGACTCTCCACTATACCCACTCCAGTTTCGCCGTTGGCGCAAAAGAACAAGAGGGTGTGGATAAAGAGCGTCGTCTCTTGCTACGAGCACGTCTGCGTCTTCTTGTCATGTAGTACTCTGTACTTGCATAGCTCCATATGTACAGAGTAGCGGGTACTTTCTTGTCTGGCCGCCCCCAGCAGCGGTACTTTGCGGCGCTGTACACTCCACCTGAAGCACCAGAGGCAGCAGGAAGGAGCGATCGTGACAAGCCGCGCAGGACAAGAGTGGTGTAAGTGAATGGGTGTGGTGCTTGCTGGGCCAGTGGCGCCTGGCCGCTCGTTGGGCCGCCGCCTCCTCTTTTCTAGCCCACACTACTACTCCGTACACGGTACACTGTACGTATTCCCTTTCCCGGGGCCAGGAGGGAGGAGGAAGGAGGGATGGGGGAGGGGGGGGGGGGGGGGGGGGGGGGGTGGTTCTTTCCCTTTTCGTCTCTTTCCTCCTGGTGTTGTGTCGATGTCGGTTCCAGCAGACGCCAGGCCGCCCCAAATGCATACATAGATGTAGTACCCCCCCATCAAGCCGAACGGAGTAAGAGCGACCCGCCGTCTGCTGCTTCCCTCTCTACTCGTACACTCGTGTAGCAAATTATAAAGACGTCTCTCTTCGCCTTCATCCGATCCGTCCGGCCGCGATCTTGTCTTTTTTTCCTTTTTCATAGACTTTTCTCCAGAGATCTGTCGCTGGCCGCCATCTCTCGTCCATCCACTCGTTCCGGTCTTTTCTTTTCTTCTTCTCTCGTCCTCTTGTTCTCTGTCTTATTTCTTTTCCTTTTTCTTTTCTTTTTCCATTTCTCCTTTGTTTTCTTTTCTTCTTCTCCTTTCTGCTTCACTCACGGCAGGATGATCTTGGCTGCTTAGCAGACTCCTTCGCCATGTCTGCGGACACATCTTCGTCCTGGCTGAGTTCCCTGCTTCTGTGCTGCCTCCCATCCTCCTCTCACCAAGAATCCAACGACAGGCCTCGTCGTGAGTCTTATTGCCTCTTTGTTTGTCTTTCTCTCCCTCTCTCTCTCTCTCTCTGACACGCTATCAGCCATAGAAAAGGACGTCTGGACCAGCGAGCCCGCCTTCACCCAGCCTCCGTCCTTCTTGCGGCCGCCTCGACCAGAGGACAGCTGGACAGGCCAGAGGACGCCATGGCCGACCACAACGCTGGACTCGTCTGCCACGAGAAACCACTCTCGAAGCCATTCTAGCAGCCTCTCCCGAAGCCTCTCCAGAAACCACTCCAAAAACCACTCGTTTGGCCGAAATGTATCTGTGAGACGTCTGCGCTCGCGGGGCACGTCCTCTGTCCCTTCCCTCTTCTCGCTCTCCTCCTCGTCCCGCCGGCCAGAGATTTCTCTTCCCACCGACTTTCGCCACTTGCACTCGGAAACCTTTGTCTTTCCTCCGCTGCCTCAGAGCCAGCCCCCTCTGCCACGGCAGCCCCCCCTACCACTGCAGCCACAACAAACACGGCCCCCCTCCTTCCACCCCCTTGAGATCAGCACCATCTCGCCCCTTGTGCCCCCACCCGAGTTTTGCTCGGCCACCGCCACTTGTAGCATTGCCGTGCCGCCCCCCGCGCACATTCGCGGCGACAGCATGAGCAGCACCTCGGCCGGCCACGACCGGAGCTACTCCTCCATGTCTTTCCATGTCCCTCGACGGCCCCTGCCCACAGACAGTGCTGCCACCTGCAGGACGAGGAGCATCCGGAGCCAGAGAAGCACCGACAGGTTTGGGCCTGCACCGCCGGCCATCCCAGAACGGTCCCGGCTGCGTTCCTACTCGTCGCCGGCCGTCGAGTCCATGGTGGAGCGGATTGCCGGGGCCATGATTGAAATGGAGAAGCTGCAGGCCGACATCGACTCGGTCATCGAGAGGCAGAGCCTCTACATCAGCAGCCGTCCGTCGACTGCTTATGGACAGGGTGAGATTTTCGTTCTACTTTGGCACTCACATTACAAATACTGACACGTGTAGACTTTGCCATGCCCTCTATCCCAGCCATTCCGCCCACCACCCTCTCTTTTGCCGAGCGCCTAAGCACAGATCGTCCCCACACGGCGCCACCTCGGAGCTCACCGGCGCCGGAGCCCACACAACCGCCTTGTATTTCTGCAGAGGCGGCCGAGGAACCGCACCTGACAGCCCTGACAGCCCAGACAGCCCAGACGAGGCTGAAGCAAGCCACACCGTCCTCTGCCGTATCCGTCGCATCGGCGGCTTCTGTGGCCGATGCGGCAGCAGCAGCGAGCAAGACGACGGCACAGGCCCGGGAATGGGGCGGCCCTCGCATCAACGGCCATCCTGTTGACCTGCCGCTGGCCCCCCCTCTGCCTCTGGTGCTGCGGCCGCCCCTGCGGAAGAAAAAGTCCTTTTCGCGGGTGTCGCGTTGGTTGTTTACCGGCGACCACAGCCAGAACAATGACGAGCAGCAGCTGATCTTGGATGCTGTGACCAACGCTCCACGGCCCGTGACGGACAAGGACGGCTTTTATCAGTGCCTCAACCGGCCCAGTCTCGGAGCCGTGGGTGGGCGGGCCAGTTTCTATTCGGTGTCCACCGTGGACACTCTTTCGACCTGGACGACGGAGAACAAGGGAGATGGGGCGCCAGCGGAGGAAGAGAGGAGCGAGGGGCACGAGACGATGGAAGAGCATAATGAAGAGCAGGAATGGCCAGACACCGCACTGGCATCGGCCTGGTCGTCGGACAGCTCGCCGGCGTCGGCCAGACAGGAGACGCCGACGGAGACGCCGACTACCGTGACGACGGCCATGACGGCCATGACGGCCACAACAACTACAGCAACTACAACGACAACAACTCCATCTGTGGCGGCAACCATTTCCACGGGAAAAGAGCCCATGTTTGAAAACAGAATGGCACATCGGCCGCTGAGCGTCGGTGTGGCGTTTTGAAGGGGGGAAAATGTACATATACCGGCGGTTTGGGGGTTTGATTTTTTGAGATACCATGGTTTATATAATGGGCAGGCGGTTTTTACAGATAATTTGCTTGATGCAAGGAATTTACATGTTTCGATTCTATTTCTGGAGAGGCGTATGTAATGATTCATTCTTGACAACGTCAGCCTGGGTTCTAGGGAAGCTGTGGAAATACGTGGAATAATATACTCCATACTCGTAGGGACATTTTCATTATTCACCGCTTCCACATTCCGTGCAATGTGGAGCGTGCTCTGCTTTCAAAGGGACCGACAAGAATTGCCTCGGCTTCTCTGCCTCGCATGTCATGACCTCTATAGGAATCTTGACTTCCTTCGTGCCTCTTTGGATTCGGGTAAGACCTGGTGATGGGGTGAGATATCCTACTATTCTTCAGCTGATCCTCTCGTGAGATCTGCCATCCCTTGAGCCTCTTGGAGCGAGTGCTTACCTGTCTGATTCCTTTATGGTTCTCCAGTGCCGCTCTGATGCGGCAGTTACGGCGATGGAGCTCATGGGAAGGCGCTATGAGTGGGTCATTTCGGAGGTTAAAGAGGGGCTTGCCATTATTGCCTTTTCTTAGCGCCGTACGACGTAGAAAGTAGAACAATGCTGTTAGGCGTGCCTGACTAGAGATGCTGTTTAGTCAACCTCGACTCTTCCTTCCTCTTTTGATCAGATTGACGTTGCGCGCGATTTCCCATTTGTCTTTTTTTTTTTCCCTTTCTCTCTTTACCTTTTATATTTTCCTCTCTTCTCTCCTCTCCTCTCCTCTCTCTTCTCTCTCTTCTCTCTATCCCCCTTCCCTCTCCCCCCCTCCCCCTTCCCCTCGCGCGCACCTCCCCCCCCATGGCGATCCCCTCCTTTCTGGCCCGCGACTATCGCTACCAGCGTCTCTCTGGCAAATCCAGCAGCCATGAGGACCACGAGCCGGGCGAGGACGTGTGCCTCTCGCCCGACCGGCGGGCGCGCGGGTCTCGCTTCGATGGCGCGGCTCCGGCGGCCGGGCCGGGCGTCTGGGCTCGCAGCAACCGGTCTCTGCTGAAGCTGAGTGTGCTGGCAGTGACTGGCCTTCTCCTCCTCTATCTAGGTTTTGCCTTTTCGTATGTCCCTCTACCGTCTCTCACGCATACTTTTTCCCTCTCTTCTTCTTCCCTCTCTTCTTCTTCCCTCTCGTCTTCTTCCCTCTCTTCTTCTTCCCCTCACCAACACGCTCGCAGACGCATATCTCGCCTCGTCCGCGGCGCCAGCTGCGACACCGTCGACGGCGGCTACCAGTGCTTCTCCTCGATCGCCCACCACTGGGGCCAGTATGCCCCCTTTTTCTCGGTCCCGGCCGGCGCGACGAGCGCCAACGCGACGGCGCCAACGACGCCCGACGACGCGTTCATCTCGGCCGACCTGCCGCCGACCTGCCGCTACACCTTTGCCCAGGTGCTGTCTCGCCACGGCGCCCGCGACCCGACGAGCGGCAAGTCGGCGGCCTATGCCGGCCTCATTGCCCGCATCCAGAGCTCGGTCGAGAGCTTTGTCGACGGGCCGGACGGCGACTTTGCCTTTCTGGCCGACTACCAGTACGGGCTGGGCGCCGACGAGCTGACGTCGTTTGGCGAGCGGCAGATGGTGCACTCGGGCGAGCACTTTCTTCGGCGGTATGCGTCTCTGGCGGTGCCGACGCGGCCGTCGACAGAGACGGAGACAGGGACGGAGACAGAGACACCATCGCCGGCCTCCACGCCGTTTATCCGCGCGGCCGGGCAGCACCGCGTCGTCATGTCGGCCGTCAACTGGATCCACGGCTTCTACAAGGCCCGGGCCGAGTCAGTGCAGGAGAGCGCGACGGCGGTGGCCGCCGACGTGGCCGGGCAGCAGATGGTCATCATACCGGAAGAGGCAGGCTTCAACAACACGCTCAGCTACAATGGGCTCTGCCGGGCGTTTTCAGGGCGGTGGGGCGCGTACGCCCAGGATGCGTTTGGCGCCACGTTCCTGCCGGCGCTGACGGCGCGCATGAACCGCGGCCTGCCGGGGGCCGCCATCACGGACGAGGAGACGGTCTACCTGATGGATCTCTGTCCGTTTGTGACGGTGGCCGACGAGGCCACCAATAGCAGCAGCAGCGGCAGCAGCAGCAGCAGTAGCCAGTCAGTTGCCGGAGGGAGCCTGGCGCCGTTCTGCCACCTCTTCTCGGAGGAGGACTGGCGCAACTACGACTACTACCAGACGGTCGGCAAGTGGTACGGCTACGGCGACGGCAGCGCGCTGGGGGCGACGCAGGGTGTGGGCTATGTCAATGAGCTGGTGGCGCGGCTGACGGGCCGGCCGGTGGAGGACCACACGTCGACGAACCGGACGCTGGACGCGGATCCGGCGACGTTTCCGCTGGACGCGACGCTGTATGCCGACTTTAGCCACGACAACGACATGTCCAACATCTTTGCCGCCATGGGCCTGTTCAACGGCAGCACGGCGCTGGCGCCGTCCAACACGACGCGCGTCGAGCCGCAGGATCTGCGGGGCTATGCGGCGAGCTGGGCGGTGCCGTTTTCGGCGCGCATGTACGTGGAGAAGATGGTGTGCGGGGGCGAGGGAGACGAGCAAGAAGGGCAAGAAGAGCTGGTGCGCGTGCTCGTCAATGACCGGGTCGTGCCGTTGTCTGGCTGCGATGCCGACGAGCTGGGGCGGTGTCGGCTGAGCCGGTTTGTGGACAGTCTGGCCTTTGCGCGTGCGGGTGGCCACTGGGAAGACTGTTTTGCATGACGTAATACTAGTGAAATAAATATTAGTCATCATGTATCTACCTGACGACGGAGTCGACGTGAGAGCCCCCTCTCTCTGCGTCCGAGACATGCAGAAAGGGCCGAGAGGCAAGGCAGACAGAAGTTGGTAGTGAGGACGTGTACGTAAGCATCACGAGAATAGCTGAGACATGCATAGGGGTGAGGCTTGGGGGGCGAGGAGAGAAGAAGTATACAGTGCGACTAACTATACATACCGTGAAGAGATACTCGTATATCGGCTATTATGCGGGAAATCGTACTCTGACTATTACACGTCGGCAGATCTTGCATGACAACTCGGCATGGCGACGCCGTCCGACTACTTTCTCTCGGACGAGGAGAATGCGGCCATTTTTGCCGAGCAGATCCGGCCCGTCGAGTTTGGCGAGGGCAGCGAGAGCGAGAGCAACAGTGAGGACAACGACGACAGCAATGACAGCAGACAGCCCCTCTGCGTCTTGCTGGCGGGACAGACGGGCGCCGGCAAGTCGCACGCGGCGCCGGCCCTGGCGGCCGCTCTGAGGCGAGACGGACGACAAAAAGTGTGCCATCTCGTGGCCGACACGCACAAGCCGTACCACCCGGCCTTTGCGCGCCTGCAGGCGGCGGCGGCGGCGGGCACGTGTGCGCCGGGGCTCGTGTCGGCGGCGACGGGCTGGGACGCGCGGCGCTGGCTGGCGCGGGCGTGTGCGGAGGCGGCGGCGCGGCGGCGGGACACGCTGGTGGAGTCGGCGAGCCGGTATCCGGGCGACGTGGCGGCGCTGACGCAGACGTTTGCGCGGGCGGGCTACCGCGTGTGCGTGGTGCTGCTGGCGGCGCACGCGGCGCAGTCGCGGCTGGGGCTGCTGGCGCGGTGGGCGGAGGGGGAGGTAGGAGACCTAGGAGAGGACAAGAACAGTGGGCGACGACGCATCGGCCGCCGCCTGACGCCGCTCAAGATCCACGACGAGAGCTACGCGGGCCTGTCGCGTCTCGCCCGCTGGATGGACGGCGGCTGGGACGGCAAGGACGACCGGGAAAATGACGTCATGGCTGACGTCATCGTGGACGACGTGCTCATCGTGCGGCGCGGCGGCCAGGTGGCCCTCGCCCAGAGCCGACAGCGACAGCACCAAAAACGCCGACAGCATAACGATGGGCTCGTCGCGCAGACCCTCGAAGCCGAGCGACGGCGGCCGGGCGTCACAGCCGAGATGGACCGGTTTGCGGCCGACGTGGCGCGGCTGGCGGCCCAGCACCCCGAGCGACAGGCGGAGCTGGCGGCGCTGGCGGCGGCGTATGCAGAGATGCAGGAGGCCGGGGCCGGGGCTGAGGCAGACGGAAAGGAGCCCGTCCAGCTGGACGCCGCCGCTCTCGTGGACTGTCTCTGGAGTGGCCGGTCCCTTTAGAGGTCAGATGGGATGCATATATTCCAGACTAGATGGTAGATCAAAACTACAGCTTCGCGTCTAGACAAGCATGATGATTTTCTAGTTCTGCAGATGCAAACTGAGCAGAGTTGCGATTCAAAATCAGTAGGTATACTGTACGTGAAAAGAAGATATAAAAGAGAAGAAGAGAAAAGAAGAAAACCAAAAAGAAAACAAAGACAAAAACTCCCCCAAAATATCAATCTGTTAGTCAACCCTAAAATCACAATCCAGAAACCAAAACCAAAACCAAAACCAACCGGCCACCGGTCACCATTCCGTTGGGCATGTGTAGTCGTAGAAGAGAAAGCAGTCATGAGTACAAAGAGACAAGAGACAGTAAAAAGACACATTCGAAAGGTAGAAAGCGACAGCCGCAGAACAAAAGAGAGAAACGAGAAAACAAGCTGGAACAGGGAGCAGCGGAGCGTCTGCGTCCTTCATCCGAGGCCGCGAGGCCTATCCCGTGTTCCCCCACAATCCGAGTCCTAATATCCAATTTTTTTTTCTTTTTCTTTTTCTTTTTTTTTTCTTTTTTTCATCTTTTTTCATCTTTTTTCATCTTTTTTTTTCATAATGTTCATGATTTATATCTGTCCTCACGACGCATGCGAAAACACGCTGCGCGGCGTCACGTCGCCACTGCGCCGCCGCACGAGGCTCTGGTGCTGGTTCTGGCTCTGCAGCTGCTGATGCGTGCGGGAATGGCTCGAGATGACGCGAGCCTTTTTGCGGACAGCCGCCAGTCGCTGCCGGATCATGGAGATCACTGGAGCCAGTCAGTACTGAGGGCATAAGAGAAAGGAGAATAAGAGAAAGGAGGAAGGAAAAAGGACTTACTGAGCTCGACCGTCTTCTGGTCTTCCGCATTCATCTCGCCCTCGTCGTCGCGCTTCTCGTGCAGCGAGCTGCCGCCGCTGCCGCCATTCGACACCTTGCGCCGTGACAGAGGCCGTCCGGTGGTGGTGGTGGTGGTGGTGGTCGTCGTCGTCCCTGCCGGCTCACTGTCCGTGTCCAGCACCGCCTCCAGCATGCAAATGGCCGTCACGTACGACAGCTCGCAGCCGGCCAGATCGTCGTTGGAAATCTCGCCAATGGCCGCCGCCCGGCTCATGTCGACGGCGCGGTCGTACATGAGCTTCTCGGCGCTCACGCCCGTGCTGACAAAGACGCCGTCCACGCCCTGGTGTCCGCTGCCCGTCGTGCCCACGCTGCCCGCCGCGTCCGGCATGTGGTGGCTCGGGTGGCTCGGGTGGTCCTCGGGCAGCCGCTTCTGCGCCTCGAGGAGCCGCTCGCGCGCAAAGCTCGCCTTTTCCAGCACCTCGTTGAAGCGCGCGCGCACCCACTGCACGGCCGCGTTGATGCGCTGACTAAGCGGCGAGTCCCGCGCGGCGTGGCCGCCGCCACCAGGACTGCCGCCCCTCGGCATGTCCCGCACCTTGGTCTTCCACCATATGTTGGCAATGTCCATCGACTTGGCCAGCAGCGAGAGCGCCTTGACGTACAGCACCAGCGCCTCTTCCGACAGCACCACCACGGCATCCAGCGTCAGCTCTTCGTCCTCGTCGGGCGCGCCGAGCTTGTCCGTCACCGGCAGCCCGCCGAGGTCGTGCTCCGCCGACGGCGCCAGCGGCACGAGCTGCTTGTACTTGACCTCGGCAAAGCCGTAGACGACGTCGCTGCGCGTCGCGTAGTCCTCAATGAGCTGCGCCACGCGCGCGTCGCCGTTGGCGGCCGAGCCGCCGTCGTCGCTGCCCAACCGGCCGTCCGTCAAGAGCCCCGCGGCCGACGGCGCCGAGGCCGGCGTCGGATAGGCCGGAAAGGGGCTGTAGAGCTGGGGCGGCGAGGCGCCCTTGCCCATGAGGGTGGCGGCATTCTTGACGCCGAGAATGCGGCAGCCGGCCTCGTGGATGGCCTTGGAGATGAAGGACGTCGTCGAGTTGGGGCTGCCCGACAGCGAGCCCGGCCGCTCGCCGCCGTGGTGCGGCCGAGACAGCGCGCCCTGCGCCACCTGCATGGCACGTGACGGCGTCGGCGCCACGGCGCCCGTCGCCGATGTCGGATGGCCCTGCTGGGTGGCGCGGCGCAGAATGGCGCGGGGCGACGAGCCGGGGCCGGCGGCGTGGCCGTGCTGTTGTTGTTGTTGTTGTTGTTGTTGTTGTTGCTGCTGCTGCTGTGCGGTGAGCCGCGGGTTGGCAGCCATCTCGTCGGCAAAAGCATTGACCTCGACGTGCTTCTTCTCGACGACGACATAGTCGCGCTCAAAGGCAATGTCCTGGGCCACGCGGTCGTGCTCGTCTGTCGCGCGACGTCCCCGGGCCTGCAGTGGAGCCTGGCTCTGGACGGGCCGGCTGGGGGCCGATGTCGACGGTTGGGGCGCATACTGGGACGGATACTGAGACGGATACTGGGACGGCGGCTGGGTGGGGGTCCGGCGCGCGGTGAGGCTCTCGCGCGAGCCGTGGTGCCGCGGCGAGTAGCTGAGACGCTGGCCTCCGGTATCGGCACGAGACCGGTCGCGCGGCGAGGCTGGCATGGCCGTCACCGTCTCCCGGTCGTCGGGCGGGGCCGACGTGCTCTCGGGAAGGTAGCGCCGGAAAGAGGCGCGTCGCCCAGAGGGCGCCGCCGATGGCAAGGGCGGCGAGGAGGAGGCAGCAGCAGCAGCAGCGTTGGTGGCGTTGGTGGCGGCCGCCGTCAGCCGCAGTTCTCGGGACGAGCGGCGCTCCGGCTGGCGCTCGAGACGCTCGAGAGGCAGGCGCGGCGCATCGTCCTCAACGAGGCCGGGGATGGGGCCGGTGACGACGCTGTGGGCGAAAAAGTGCTCGAAGCTGAGGCGCTCGACGGGGTTGCGCTTGAGGAGGGCGCGGATGAGGGCCTTGAGGTCGGGGCTGACAATGGCGTCGCGGGGAAACTTGATGAGGTCCTCGGCGGCCTCGATCTTGCGCAGCAGCTCGACGTGGTTGCTGGCGCGGAAGGGCGGGCGGCCACTGACCATCTCGTAGAGGACGGTGCCGACGGACCACAGATCGGCCTTGGCATCGTAGCGTTCGTAGCGCAGGATCTCAGGGGCCATGTAGAGCGGGGAACCGCAGAGGGTCTCGGCGAGGGTGGTGGAGGGCAGGACGCGGGCGAAGCCAAAGTCGGCGAGCTTCAGCATGGGCAGGGAGGCGAGGCCGGCGACGGGCAGGAGGGAGTCGTGGCTGGCGGTCAGGATGGGGCGGGCCGTCTTGTGGACGTCACGGTAGTCGGGCGAGGGCAGCAGCAGCAGGTTCTGGGGCTTGACGTCGCGGTGGACAAAGTTGCCCTGGCGCAGAAAGAGGAGGGCGCTGGCGAGCTGCTTGAGAAAGTGGCGGGTGATGACCTCGTGCAGGCCCGAGTTGGGGCCGCTGGGGTACTTGCGGGCCATGTCGTGGGTGGCCGGGTTGGTGACGAGCTTGTCGCGCTTCTTGATGAACATGGAGAGGTCGCCGAGCTCGCAGTACTCCATGACGAGGTTGATGTGGGTGGCCGACTCGACGCAGTCGTGGAGGGCGACAATGTGTGGGTGGCGCAGCGTCTTGAGGATCTTGATCTCGCCATAGAGGTTTTCCTTGAGTTTCTTGTTGAGGCGGGCGAGTTCGACGGATTTGATAGCGACGGCGGCGCCAGAGACCTGGATGTCAGGCGAGAAAGAAGAGATAGGGGGGGAAGAGGAGAGAGACGTACTTTGTGCTTGCCAATAAAGACCTGGGCAAAGCTGCCTTTGCCAATCTCGCCACCAATGACAAACTGGCCGATGACGGTGTCTTCGGCAAGACGTCGCCGGGAAGCCGAGGCCATGGCGGCTGTTGGGGGGAGGAGGGAGGAGAGGAGAGAAAGAGAGAAAGAGGAGAGAGACAGAAGAGAGAGAAGAGAGAGAAAAAGGAGGGGAGGAGAAGGGGAGGAGAGAGACAGGAGGAGGAGGAGGGAAAGGGTAGAATGATTCAGAGAACGAGTGGATGGGCAGGCAGCCCCAAGTGGGTTCAAGGCGTGATATGCTAGCCTGACTGGTTAGGCGTGTCAGTCATGTGTATAGATAAGCAGATAAGATGGCCGATAATGGCGACAAGAGATGAAAAAGGAAGGGGCGAATATAGAGGAAATGGATGCATAAGAGAGGGAAGAGGGGGAAGAGGGAAGAAGGAAAGTAGGAAAAAAGAAATGAAGAAAATAAGAGAAAGAAAAAGAGAAAGAGAGAGAAAAAAGAGAAAAAAAAGAGAAAAAGGAAAAAGAAAAAGGGTGTGACAGAATAGCGACAAGAACGACAATAGCGGACAGTCTCCGATAGGCTAGCCTGTCGAGCTCAGTACTCGCAGCGCGTACTCGAAAAGGCAGCGTAGCAGCAGGCAGACGGACTGAACTTGGCTCTGGACTCTGGACAACTGAACTGGACGGGGGACTGGGGGGGGGCAGGGCGAGACGAGACAGCTGCAGCTGGAAAGGTGGAGAAGAGCGAGATGGGGCACTGGTGGAGAAGGCGAGAGTGCCTGCCTTGCTCAGCGGATACGCAGTACACCGTCCCGTACTATGTACTCGTATGCAGTCATCCACCGGCAACCACTGTAATCACTGGACGAGTCCACTGAAGGCGCTATGCCGTAGGGGAAGAGGGTGTACACGGTGTGGTGGATGGCACGTACAGAGTATAGCGTGTGTGTGTGTGTAGTGTGTACTCCGTAGAGTGTAGAGTGTGGAGCACAGTGGGACTCGGAGGTTTGAGAAAGTGCCGGCCATAGCAGGGAAGAGGAAGAAGAGGAGACGAGACGAGAAACGGAAAACAGAAAAGAGAAAGGAGAGAGGAAGAGAAAGGACGACAGAAGAGAGAAATAGAAAGGACGACAAAAAAGAGAAAAGCAAAAAAAAGAAAAAGCTCACGTTAGCTGTTTGGCCAGAGATCAGGATGCTCAAGCACAGGTGGCACAGTGTAAAAGAGACCGAGACCGACTACTCGTAAAACAAAAACCAGCCGCTCATGGACGCTCAGAGGTCGTAGGCTCCAGACTCGAAAACTCTCATTACTGCTCATACATGCTCAGAGTCGAGTGACACGGTGTGGCCAACACTGTATGTTGTAATGGTAGAGAATGACGGAGCGAGTGTCGTGGTGAGCGAGTGCTGGTCTGAAAGACGAAGAGGAGGAGGAGAACAGACGACAACGAGATGGACGATGACAGGGACAAGACAAGGACAAGAAAGACAGGGACAAGAAAGACAGGGACGACGAAAAACAAGGACGACGAAAAACAGGCAAAAAGCAAAAAGGTGAGCGGAAGCAAGGGCAGACGAGAGAAAAGGAAAAGAAAAAGGGAGGAAGAGAAGAGGAGAAAAGAAGAGGAAGAGGAGAAGAGAAGGTGAAAAGAAGAAGCTTGGATATCTCGTTGCTCCCTTGGCCAGGTGGGCTAGCTGTGCATGCTGCCGTAGTGAGCAGGGCAGACCGAACACTACGAGGAACGAAATCAGTGCATCACTTACGTGGGCAGGAAAAGTACGAGCACGTAAGAGTCCTACGAGTCAAAGAAATGGCGAGCCTGTACGAGTACGAGTACGGGTAACGTACTATGTATTCGCACTGGGCACAAGTGTACTATGTATTACTCGTATGTACGTAGTCAGCAAACAGTGTCTGTACAGTATCTATACGGCGCTAGCAAGAAGAGGTTAGTGCAGATGCCGCGGCATTGTCGTGTGATCGCGCAAGGAGAGACAAAGGACCAACTGGTAGGAGGGAAGGACCAGCAGGATACTTTGTAGAGGGCAGGATGTTGCTTATGTGGGCAAATTCAGATAGGAACGATAGAGCCATGTACGCGTGCGAGTAATTGCCTCAGCTGTGCGCACTGTATGAACGAATAGGCAGCAGAGAGGCAGCAGCGAGACAGAGAGAGGCATTGGCCAAAGAGCTTGCAGGGCACCCTTCATAGGCGAATGGCTCTCGTGCTGCTTGCCTCTTTGAGAAGTCGGTCGCAGCACAAGATTCGCTACAGTGCCGGACGAATCAGAGAGGAGGGGAGAGGGGAGAGGGGAGAGAGACAAGAAAGAAGAGAGAAGAGAGAAGAGAGAGGAGGAAACGACAGAGAGCAAACCAGATAACAGACGGCGACCTTGCCCCACAGACTATGACCGTTGAAAGGACCAGTACAGGTCTTTGTCTCTTCAATCCCGACTCTTTTCCGTCTCTTCCTCTGTTCTCTCTTTCCTCTTCTTCCATCTTCCTGATCCCAAGAAAAGCCCCTTTTTCTTCTTCCTCCTCTCGCAAGAGTCCACGTATCTCTCTGCATCTCACCGTAGCCTGTCGTTCCGGACAGAGAGCGACTGCCGGATGTCACATGCAGAGAATCCGTTCTGCAGAAAAAGCTCCGTTTGGCAGACTACTCTGTACGCACGAGGACTCTCGTCCTCCGTAGCACAAATCCTCGTACATAGTACAGATGCAAGAGGCGGGTCAGGCGGAAACACGAGGACAAGCAGGACAGACACAAAAACGAAAAAAAAGTTCTCCTTTTACGGGATCCCTGGCCAGGCCGTGCCCTATCGGGGTCCTGGACAGCGTTCCCATTGGCACGATGCACGGCGCCCATAAGACATCCAGGGGCAGCAGCAGGAGCAAAATAAGTACGTAGAATACAAGTACTCCGTAAGGAGTATGGACATTAAGTACTCGGGATCTGCAGTCTACTGCGTATTCGCGTTAGGCAGAATACAGCGAGAGCCTCCGAGTGAGTACGGAGTACGTACATGGTACTTGTACTGTACTAATGTACTGTACAGTCTGTACAGTCTGTACTACGTCAGGACATGTGCTAGGGTCATCAGGGTCCCCTGTTCGACCTGGAAGAAACCGGCGAAATTGGGTCACACCGCCTTTAGGCGACTTACCGCCTAATTTTCGGAGATAGCGAACAAGTTCCATGTACTCAAAGGCAGGGGCTCAGACCTGCGTCTCGGTTTGATCACAGTCTGGGGAGGGCAAGACACGGGTGACTGACGGAGGAGAGGCGAGGAGAGGCGAGGGGAGGGGAGAATAGGACTGAGAAAAGAGAGGAGAGAGCAGAAGAACAGAGGAGAGAAGGGAGAATAGAACAGAGGAGAGAAGAGAGAATAGAACAGAGCATAGAGAACAGGAGAGTGCGGTGTAGAGTCGAAAAGAAACAATAAACAAAGACGTGTGTGTGGAGAGTAGAAAGCAGACGTGGCAGCTCACCAGCTGTTCTCCTCCGTCTAAAACTAGAGTGAAGAGAAGGAAAAGAAAAAGAAAAGAAAAAGAAAAAGAAAAGGACGAAAGATAGCGTTGCAAGACGGCATCTCTGCACCATTTTCGGAATCCCAGACACACATGATCGTCTCCACGGGTCTCGTCTGTGGAGCAGGATGCCAGAGGAATGGACAAAAAAAGACAGAGGATGATCATATGAGCTTCTAGAAAGACGTCCACGACCGTCTTCCGGCGCATCTACGAAAAAAAGCCTACGCGAGAGGGAATCCAAATCTTTCTTCTTATTGGTATCATATCGTTTTCGCGGACTAGCTCCTGTTTTCTGCAGCCAAGAAATTGGCTGCCCCTGTTTTCTGTTTCCTATTCTTTTTCTTTTGTCTCTTTTTTCTCTTTTTTTCTTTTTTCTTTTTTCTTGTTCTCTTTCCCTTGACAGTCTCATGCACTTGGTCTCGTGAGCCCTCGCCGTCCAATCACGTCCTGCCTTTTGGGTCATCGTCGAATGCAGCCACCCGTGGGCGTTGCGCCGTTCCATGGACGAATCATGTGTGTCCAATGTCCAATGTGTCCAATGTGTCCAGTGTGTCCAATGTGTCCAATGTGTCCAGTATGTCGTGTCCAGTGTGTCCAGTGTCCAGTGTGTCCAGTGTGTCCAACGTGTTCCCGAGTCCCTACACGTAGTCCGTATCGTCATGCTCGAATGCCCATGTCCATGCTTAGCCTCGGCCTCTGCCTCTAATGGCCCTCAGACTTGGCCACCGTCGGCAGCTCCTGCAGCGCCTCGGCAATCATCGCCAGCGCCTTCCGCACCTCCTCCTCCGTAATGATCAGCGGCGGCGCAAACCGGATAATGTTGCCGTGTGTCGGCTTCGCCAGCAGGCCCTTGTCCTTGAGCAGCAGGCACAAATCCCACGCCGTCCGCCCCGCCGCCGCCGCCTCGTCAATCACGACCGCGTTCAGCAGCCCCTTGCCACGCACCGTCTGCACGATCGGCGACCCCATCGCCGCAATGCCCTCGCGAAACACCCGCCCCAGCCGGTCCGCCGCCGCCACCAGCTGGCCCTCCTCCACGAGCTCCAGCGCCCGGATCGACACCGCACACCCGAGCGGGTTGCCGCCGTACGTCGACCCGTGCGTGCCCGGCTCCACCACCAGCATAATCTCCCGCGGCGCCAGAACGGCGCTCACCGGGTACAGGCCGCCCGAGATGGCCTTGCCCAGCGTCACCATGTCCGGGCGGATGCCGGCCCACTCGTGGCACAGCATGCGGCCCGTGCGCGCAATGCCCGTCTGGATCTCGTCGCAGATGAGCAGCACATTGTGCTGCTTGCAGAGGGCGTGCACGCGGGCGAGGTAGTCGTCGTCGGGCACGACGACGCCCGCCTCGCCCTGGATCGGCTCGACGATAAAGGCGGCCGTCTCGCGGCCGTGGGCGGCCAGGACCTCGGCGAGGTCCTCGACGTGGTTGAAGCGGATCGGCTTGCCCGTCGACGGCGAGCGCGCGCCAATGTTGGGCACGTAGGGGCCGTAGTTGTCGCGCGACTCGGGATCGGTCGAGAGCGAAATGGCCGTCATCGTGCGGCCGTGGAAGTTGTCGGCGGCGCCAAAGACGAGGGCGCGGCCCTGGGGCACGCCCTTGACCTTGTAGGCCCACTTGCGGGCAATCTTGATGGCCGTCTCCACGGCCTCGGCGCCCGTGTTCATCGGCAGCGCCATGTCGTAGCCAAAGGTCGCCTGCACCTTTTCAGCCCAGCGGGGAAAGACGTCGTTGTAAAAGGCCCGCGAGCTCAGCGTGAGGCGCGACGCCTGCTCGGTCAGGGCCTGCACCAGCGCAGGGTGGCAGTGGCCCTGGTTGACGGCGCTGTAGGCCGACAGAAAGTCCATGTAGTGCTTGCCTTCGGGGTCCCAGACGTTGATGCCCTGGGCGCGGGCAAAGACGACCGGCAGGGGGTGGTAGTTGTGGGCGGCATACTTTTCTTCGGCGGCAATGGCCTGCTCGGTGCTGGCAGCGTGGAAGCGGGAGGCCATGGTGTCGTAGGTGCGTGTTGTGCCGTGGGTGTGTTGGGTGGTGTCGAGTGGTGTCGAGTGGTGTCGTGGCTGTCGGGAAGAAGTCGAATTGTTTGAAAAGTCTGAAAAGGAATTATGCAACGTCTACGTAATTGTTTCGTTAGTAAAAGAGCGGGCCGGATTGGGTCAAAAAAGGCACTGACTAACTAGTTCCACAGTCGTTCCTTCTTCTTTCGTTCCTTCTGTTTTTGTTCTTTCTCAGCTGCGTCGCCCGTGCCTTGGCTGGGGCACATGGCCAGTTAAATAGGCCGAGACAGGATCGACCCTGGGGAGAAAGGAGACCAGAGAAAGCCAGAGAAAGCCAGAGGGGAGACCAGAGAAGGGGCACGGAAAGAAGAAAAGCATCTAAGCCCCTAAGTGCAAGTGCATCCGAGCAGCATCGTACAGCAACTCAGTTAACGGCATAGCGCTGCTTTTATTGGTACGTCACTAATGAACTAGCCGAAGCAAAGCGCGTGGACCCCCAACAAATGAGGTCACGGGGTCCGACCTCCGGAGCCGTAGCATTAGGTAATGGTCATTCCTACAAAGACTAATAATAGGGCACGTAGAGGCAATAGATCAAATAAAAGAGTACCAAAACCAGTCCTTTTTTCACAAACTGGAATTTCTCGTCGATCCAGGTGGCCATGTGTCGTATATTGGACAGGAGTCAATATTGTCCTTGCCCTGTATTATTAATCAGAGTCAATCTTCACATCACGTGATATTCTGACCTCCGTGCTCAGAAGAGGAGGGGGAGACAAGACACGAAGTGTCAACAGAGGTCTGTGAGCACGGCCTCTCGACACGATGTCGGAAACGACCTGCCTTGCTGATGCCTCGGAGATTGGCCGCAGAGATGGGCTACCTCATCCTGGAGCACTTTGGCGAGGCGGCCTTTGGCCAGCAGCTGCCGCTCGTCGCGCACGGCCAGCGGCTCCTCGACCAGCCGGCCAAGATGCGCAATCTGTTCCGCGGCGTGTTGCGCGCCAGCCTGGCCCTCGCGCGCGTCCTCCAGCCGCGCATCGGCACATTTTATGCCGACGTGGCTGACTTGGTTCTACCTGTCGCTGATATCAGTCGACGTCGTGCTGCACGTCATCGACGGCCGGACCCAGCCCTTGTTTATCCCCGAGGACCCTCTCTATGCGTACTTTTCGAGGCTCTGGCAGAGAGGAGCCCAGGAAACAGTCGCGCGAAAGCTACAGGTCCGGCAAGCATACACGGCTGCCGTGGACCAGCTGTTTCAAGAGGCGGAATAGTCCTGTATTGGTAGAAATGACCCGCTGTTGCCTTTCTAGAGAAAGCAGAGAAGGCACAGAGTGCCACAGGTTCGACTGCTGCATCTTCTCATGTCCTTCTCTTCCTAGAATGTAACGAGGCTACTGTCAAGAATAACGTCAATATATCGGTCCTAAATGTCACGTGACTCTGTCCATGACTCTGTCCACAGGGCTGTAGCGCACTAGAGCTGCTAACGCAGCCAATCGCCAGCTTCAGGACACTCGCTCCTATTTTTCCGCAGTCGACAGGCTGAAGCTTAGAACAACCATTCCCATCCACCTCGGCCCCAATCATGGCAGACAGGCCAGACAAGCCAAGTGGGCGAGACACGCCACAGCCCAGGCCCGTCTCTTCTCTCCCTCCTGCTCGCCATCAAGAAGTCCTCGCCCAGCAGGCCTCGGATGTCTTCACGGTCCTGCTGATGCTGCGCTGCGCCGCCGCCCTCTGCGTGCGCACCTTTTTCCAGCCGGACGAGTACTTTCAGGCCCTCGAGCCGGCCTGGCATCTCGTCCACGGCGAGGCCAGCGGTGCCTGGCTGACATGGGTCAGTTGTTGTCTTTTGTCTCCTCCTCCTCCTCCTCGCTGACCCTCAGGAATGGACAACCCACCTCCGCTCGTCGCTGCACCCCGTCCTCTTTGCCGCCGCCTATGCCGCTGCCGAGGCCGTCCTGCGCCTCCTCCACTGCGTCGGTCCTCTGCGGGCCATTGTGCTGACGGCCCTGCCCGGCACCGTCCAGGCCGTCTTGGCTGCCACCGCCGACTTTTTCGTCTGGCGCCTGGCCGGCCAGCTGTATGGAAACCGAAGCAACGCCCAATGGGCTGCCGTACGTTTTCTTTTTCTTTCTCTCTCTCTCTCTCTCTGGTGGCTGACCATACAGCTCTGGCTCGGCATCGTCAATCCTTGGCTGTGGTACTGCGGCACGCGCACTTTTTCCAACGGCCTCGAAGCCACCCTCACCGTCGTCGCCCTCTCCTTCTGGCCGTGGCAGCTGCTGTCTGCCAACTCTGCCGACTCTGCCAGCACGACCGTCCTGGCCGGCCGAACCGTCTGGCGTCTGCGTGTCTGCCTCCTCCTGGCCGCCACCGCCGTCGTCCTGCGTCCCACCAACGTGCTCGTCTGGGCGGCCCTGCTCACCGTGACCACGACGCGGCTGACTCTCGAGGAAGAGCAGGAGGAGCCCCGCGCTGGTCCCGCCCGGTCTTCTCTGTCTTTTTCCTCCTCCTCCTTTTTGCCCCTCCCCCTCCTGGCCCGTCTCGCTGCCGAAATCACCGTCTGCGGCTGCCTCGTCCTCGCCGCCTCGGCCGTCTCTGATCGCCTCTTTTACGGCGCCTGGACCTTTCCACCCTACACCTTTCTCGACGTCAACCTGACGCAGGACGTCGCCGTCTTTTACGGCCGCAATCCCTGGCACTACTACCTCTCCCAGGGCCTGCCGCTGCTGACCATGGCCGGCCTCCCGTTTGCCCTCTTTGGTGTCTACCACGCCCTCTCTTCTTCTTCTTCCTCCTCCTCCTCCTCTTCCTCTTCCAACCCGGCCAGGGCCCTCGCCTTTGTCGTCCTGTCCACCGTCGCCGCCATGTCTCTCATCGCTCACAAGGAAGTCCGCTTCCTCTACCCCCTGCTGCCCATTTTGCACGTCTTGGCCGCGCCACATGTCGTCTCTTTTTTTACCGTTCCTCCGACCACGTCTTTCTCCTCCTCTTCCTCCTCTCCCCCTTCTGCAACCACCACCCTCCGCCACAAGGGCCTCCTCACCACCGCTCTGGTCCTTCACACGGCCATCGCCGCCTACCTCTCGCTCGGCCACCAGCCCGCCCCGCTCTCGGTCCTCTCCTTTCTGCGCCACGAGTACGAGCGCATCCACGCCGACTGGCTCGAGCTGTCGCCCACGCAGATCGAGACGGCTCAGACGGCTCAGATGACCCCTCTCTCGGCCGGCAACGGCAGCGAGCTCTTTGCCCTCTTCTTGCTGCCCTGCCACTCCACGCCCTGGCGCTCCCACCTCGTCTACCCCGGCCTGCGCGCCCGCGCCCTCACCTGCGAGCCCCCGCTCCACACGCCGCCCCGCTCGGCGGCCCGCGCCGCCTACCTGGACGAGGCCGACCGGTTCTATGCCGCCATGGCCGGCCACACGTCTGCAGAACAGCACGCCTTTCTAGCCAACGAGCTATGGCCTCACCATGCCGACGAGAATGACAAGAACAACAAGAACGACAAGAACGAAAACGACCTGCCGCGGTATATTGTCGGCTTCGAGGGCATCGAGGATCTGCTGACTGGCTACTTTGCCGACAATGACGTCATCACTGGCGGCGCTCACCTGGGCATCACGCTGCGTCGGGCCTGGACGGGCTGGAACGGCTTCTTCAACGAGGACAGCCGACGCCGAGGCCGTTTGGTTGTCTGGGACACGGGCCTCTACTCCAACGCGAGCCATCCCGAGGCACACTGATTGTTTTATAAGTGGCCAAAATAGACCCGGCATCCTGAATCTTGTTCCCTAATATAACAGACCAAAATCGAGTAGTATCCCATCCATGGGGGGTATCGTCACAAACTGTCTACTTTTTTTTCCAGAAAATACAAAAATACAATCAAATCCAAATTATTTGCTTTTCTGCTTTTCATGTCCAATAGAATTTCCAGTCTTTTCCATTTCAAAATTTCAGCTGGCTGTTTTCCCATTCCAAAAAATATCGTCGTCGTTACACTTAAAGCATGTAGCGGAATTCGGGATTGAGATCCTAGACGATGTCAGCACGAGTCACATACAAGCAATGATGAAAAAGAAAAGAGAAATGGGAAAACTCACTCCCAGCTCAGTCTTTTCATAGTCTGTCAAACCAACATTCCGCACCGTCTTCTTGCGCCGCCGGTTCTCCATCACCAAGACAGTGTAGTAGAGACAGCAGGAGATGCCGCTGAGGCACACAAAGGCGACAGAAATCGCGTATCCCTTGGTGTACCGGGGCTTGTCCCGGTCCAAAAAGGCATAGGTGGCAATGATGCCGCCAATGTTGCCAAAGCCAATCTGCCACGCCGTCCCGATAGCGCGCCGATGGTGTCCACCTAAATTCATACTAAACCAGCACACAATCACGGGCATCGCCGAGTATGTGCCAGCACAAACAAGGAACAACGCCGCATACTCTGCGTGGAGGTTGTCGTGGATCGACAGAAGCATAGCAAAGCCGGTAATGCAGATGCAGATGGGTCCAATGGTGAAGAGGAAGCGGTGCTTGGAGTAGTCGCTGAGAAAGGCAACAACCATGGCAAATCCAAAGGCAGCAGCCCATGGCGGCACAGAGTGCAGCTGTGTCTGGATCTTGCTGTAATTGTACGTCGCAATGATGGCGGGGCTGAAAAAGGCATAGCCATACGCGGGCACAATCAGGCCAAAGTACATGAAGCCGCCCAGGATGACCTTGACGTCGCTCATCACCTTGCCGACGTCGCGCAGGGTGATCTTGCGCTCCGCAGCGTTGTGGCCCTGGTCAGACCGGAGGCGGTACTTGATGTAAGAACGCTCGTCCTCGCGCAGCCATTTGGCTTGCTCCGGGCTGAATCATGTTAGAGGCCGGGCCAAGCTCAAGAAAAGAAGAGGAATAAAACCAATAAAACCCAGGTCGAGGCTGACTTACAAAGACGGAAAGGTAAAAAAGAAGATGAGGCAAATCACAAAAGAGATGCTGCCTTCAATGATGAAGATCCAGCGCCAGCCACTATAGTTGCGCAAGCCGTCCACTTTCAGGTTAGAAGAGCGCGACCATGGGGGCAAAATAGTAGGGGGATGTCACTCACTTTTACCAATAGCCGAAGCCAGCAGACCACCAAAGGCTCCGGCCAGCGACGTCGACGAGAAGAAGAAGGAGTAGCGGCGCTGCGCGTCTTCGCGGCGATACCACATGCTGAGCAGGTAGAAGCAGCCGGGGAACATGCCGCACTCGCACAGACCGAGGAAGAATCGCGTGGCCAGCAGGCCGCTAAAGTTGTGGACGAGACCCTGGCAGACGGTGACGAGGCTGAAGCCCATGCCGCAGAGGCTGAGCCATACGCGCGGAGAGAAGCGCTTGAGCAGAATGTTGGACGGGATCTCAAAGAAGGTGTAGGGCACGAAGAAAATGGTCAGGGCCGTGTTGTACTGCACGCCAGTCAGGTGCAGGTCATCCGTCAGGCCGAAGCTCTTGCCATTGGCAATGTTGATGCGGTCCAGGAAGGCGACGAGGTAGAGAATGGCCAAAAAGGGCACAATGTGGAAGTCGATGCGGCGCATCAGCGCCGACTGGGTGGTGTGTGAAGGCACCGGAACATGCTGCTCGTCGTACTCGGAGGAGGACGCGGCGGTCTCCTTGCTGCCCGGCACGTCGTCCGTGGCCAGCGGGCTCCCGTTTTTCTGCGACATGATGTGGTGAGCTGCCAAGTCGTTCTCAAGCTCTTCGGTCCCGTCCTTTTCAGTGGCCGCTATGCCTAGTCAGCGGGTGGTTACGGCGAGGGAGTGCGCAGTAAGAAGCGGCCGGAAGAGGTGGGAAGAGTTTGAAAGAGAGGGGAGCAAAGGGAATGAAGGGAGGTGTCTTAATAAGTAAAGAAGGGAAAAAACAGGAAAAAGGAAAGAAAATCAAAAGGGGAAAATAGAAAAAAAAAAGAAAAAAAGAAAACAAAAGTGGATAATACCGAGATGCGCCAGCTCTTGCGCCAACGGCAATCCCGCCTTCAAACTTACTGTTGTGGAACAACATGTCTGGATGCCGACGCTCTGCAAGGCTCCTTGGAAGCTCTTTGGAAGCTTTCTGAAAGCTCTCTGAAAGTTCTCGGACGCGGATACTCAGAGGATCAGACAGAGTATGACAGGCACTCTTCTCGACGGGAGACAAGTAGGGCCAGCGGAGATGCCGTTGAGGACCCGAGGACAGGGAGAGGGGAGGCCAGCAGATCCGGCAGTATTAAGGTCGACCGTAGTCGGAGGGATTCGCACCAAGCTTTCAGTGGCAATGGGTAGCGCACTACTCTAAGCTGGGCTGGTGTGGAGACTGCTATAGCGTAGCAGAAAGGTGGAGGTGACGATGGCGGAAGAGGATGTTTTCCCTCGTATAACGCAGTACGTACTTGCCGGTAGTTCTGGCCGACTCCACGGACGAGAAGCCAAGATGACGAGAATGAGCTTCTTTGTGCCGGAAGGTACTTTTTTTAGTCGTGATGCAAAAGACTGACGGAGGCGAGATTCAACTGGTTGGTTCACTGTTTGTTGGCGAGCGAGAAAGAAAGTGAGGAACGACAGGGGAGGAGAAGGAAGAGGAGGAGGAGGAGGAGATAAAGAGGGGAAGTGAGAGAGGAGGAGAAAGTCAAAAATGTGCCACACTCAGCTGGAACGGGGCAAGAAAATGGAAAATTACAGGTCAGAATAACAGAAACAAGCAATAGAGGCAGGGATCGACAGCGCCCGTCAGCTGGTGAGATTACGGAGAGGATGAGTGCTGTGCTGGCGATATGGTAAAAGGAATAATAGGATGTGAGACGGGAAGAGGGTGCATAATACGAGACAAGGAAAGGGGGGGAGGAAAAGAGGAAAAGAGGAAAAGAAGAATAGAAGAAAAATCGGGAATTTCAAAGAGAATACAGACTACTACAAAAATGACATGTACGGCAGGAACTCATGACCAATGACTCAATGAAGAAAGAGCGACGCACATGGTAGGTCTTGCTCTGCGGCAGTCGCGAGTGAGGTCTTGCCGGAAGTGGCCTCATGGAAGCAGCAGGAGCTGAGTCTCTCGCTCCTTCTTCTCTGGTCATCCTAGCGGTGACACCTGTTGGGAGAGGAGACGCGACAGAAACCACATGTCTGTACGGAGTATCACAACAGAATTCCCGAGGGCCAAGAGGGTGCAGCATTCTGCACGTTCTGTCCTATTGTGAGATGTATATTGTACTATGTAGTATTATGAGTCCTCCCAGTGGACTCGACTTTGCTTGATCTACCCCACAAATGCGGAGTTGGAACTGTGCTAGCTCGCATACGGAAATGGGCTGAAAAGAATCTGCAGGGGAGGACGCGATACTATGTAGAAAAGAGGAAAAGCGCCGACAACGCCGCCGACTCCGACACCGCTATTAATAATGGATGGCTCTGGGAAAGATTTTTCGCCTCGCCAATCAAGTCTACGGAGTAGTCCAAACAGAGAGTTTGATTAGTAATCTCTTTGCCGCAAACCTGCTCTCTTCTTGTTCTCGGTGAGGGTCAGGCGAGAGTCAAGGGCATCCAGAGACAAGACAGGGAAGATCACAACCAGAATCGAAGTGAGGGATGGCAGGAGGATACCACATGTGAGCACAACCTCCCAATTCCAGTCCTTCATTCCAGAGAGTCTACGGTGTACTATGTACGAGTACGCAGTATCACCACTCGCATTTTCAGCCGTCCTCGGAGAGTCACGTGCAATCGTGTCCAACACGGCCACGTGGCCGTGTATCTCTCTCTTCTTGACAGGCTTCTACGCTTCTATGCAGCGGAAAAAGGACTCTTGTGTGGTTGGCTTGGTAGCACGGCATGTATTTGCATGTGATGCCATGTGTAGCACAGAGTGCTGCAGTCTGCTATACACTGTCATGCGATGCCACCTTTCCAGACGGCACATCCATCGTACAAAAGCCAATCAAAACCCGTCTAGCTGCTCAATGACAAAATGCAAGAGATGCCTGTCTTTTCCGACCTCGAGAGTCCTCTCACTCAGCGTCAGCGTCGCCTCCACCTTCCACCGCGTTCCTGTGCGCTCGCCAATCTCCTCCCACAGCTTCTGTAAGGATTCCACGCTGTGCAGGTAGCGACGCATGCCCGAGATCGTCGTCTCGTGGCCGGCCTGGGGGTGGCCCAGCTGCCGGCCAAAGAGGAGACGCGGCTTGGCCGTGCGCTTGGATGCCCCGGCAGCGTCGGCCGTCGACGGCCGCGGCCGCAGGAAGCGCACAATGCGCTCGCCGACCTGCACCTGGCCGTCCCACTCAAAGAGATGGAAGAAGCTGGCGGCGTGGACAATGTCAAAGCTGGCGTCCAGGTCGGCAAGCCGGGGGTCGCCAGAGCCGGCCCCGCTCTCCGGCGCCGAGTAGAGCAGGTTGCCGGCGACGATACGGCCGCCAAAAGTGTCGCGGTCGCGGAAGAGTTCGTACCCCATATCGATAAAGTCCTGCTGCAGGTCGGTGCCCGCCAGGTGGGATGCCGGGGCCCCGTCAGCGACGAGCTGACGCAGCACATAGCCAAAGCAGCAGCCGGCATCGAGCAGGCGGTCGCCTGCCTGGAGGCGGGCCACAACCTCGGGGTAGATGGGCAGCTCCGTAATGTAGAGATCCAGGAAGCGCCAGGCCCCGATGCAGCCGTACGGGTAGATGTTCCATGCACGTTCCCGCTGGTGTAAACGTCTGGTGAGCGGGGGGCCGCTTATAAGCGTCGCAGAGAGAGAGAGAGAGCATAGGAAGGAACACGTACCACGGCACGCAGATGCGTCTCGATCTCGTCGGGAGCAATCTTGCTGTACTGCTCTAGCAGCTTCCAGGCCTTTTGGTGGTCTTCAGGAAGCTCATCCTGGTATCGCTGGCGGCGGACGGCGTCCTTGTCAACAACGGCCGTCATGGTGGTGATGATAGGGCAGAATTCTGTTCAATGCCTGTAAAGAGGGAAAACTAGACACGGAGAGATTTATCGCGCAAAGAAAACAGGATATCTGTCTGAATATATAGACCAGAAAGGCGGAGCCAGTCCGACTGTGCTGCTTCTTTCCATGTCAGCATATCCAGTAGAAATGACGAAATATTCCATAGTCCAATGAAAACGCATATCCGAGGACGGATTAAGTAATGCACGTGAGTAGGCGGAAGGCGTGATGAACTCGGTGACGTTCCATCCTGCAGACAAAAATGCATTAATAGGAAAAGAATGGCTGTCTATTAGCTTCCAGGAAGTCTGCAGTTTGATCCAATCTTTCTGCCATCCTATTTTCATTTCATCCAATTTTCATTTCATCCAAAGTCTCTCATACCCAATCTATCCTATATCTCACTAGGATTTTCTATATAAGACGCAATTCTGCATCGGAGTAGCTGAGCAATTCAACGCGGAGCATAAAAGAGTGTGTTTATGAGTGAGGGTTCATCTACGAAAATGCCATGGACAACAATCTCACTGCACAATTTGCCAAAAGACGTCATCGCTCGATCGAGTCGGCTCGTTAACCGCTCTGCTTAGACTTCACAGCAGCCAGCGTGATTGTCGGCTCGCTCCTACTTGAGTGGTTCGGCCGCTACGAAATCAAAGATCTACGTGCCCCCTGCCGGCAATGCGCCCTCCCCCCCCAACAATCTCGCCATAGTCCTCCTGGCGGAGGCGGCGCTGCGGGAAGACAATCCCCCCCCATCCGCGGACCCTGTGACCGCCCCTGTGGGTGCCGCCGCCACCGCATCTGCTGCAGGCCCCTCATCTGCCTCGGCAGGAGCTCCCCCCGACCCGGCCGAAAGCCCAAGTCACCGGGTTAGTGCGAGAAAGAATGCCCAGGTAGTTTAAACACTGGATGGAGCATAATGGGGAGTATGACGGTATCATTTCTTTGCCCAACATTCGCTACTCATATCTAGAAAAATAAAGCATATTCCAAAAGTCCGACGAACAGGATATATCAAAAATAAAAAAGAAATCAAACCATACAGATCATCCAAAAGGGGGTGTAGAGCCAAAAAAAAATAGGAAAAAGCTATCCAAAAAGATCAAGAGATCCATAGGACGAAAAGTAAACTATAAAAAAGAAAACTCCTTTCCCAAACAATGGGGTATCCTTCATTGCGGACACACCGCCTGAAAAATCAGCAAGACATCATCGTGAACAAAAAACTAAAGAAGGCCAATCCCTGTGGAAAGAGGCTGGCCCATGATAGGTTTCCTCTTATTTTTTCCTCATCCATTTCGTTAAAAAACTCCTCGTGCGTGTGGAACCCCAAAGGAGAGTTACACCAAAAAGAAAAGGGTAGATGAAAGAAGTAGTAATCAGAGGGACAACATGTAGGTATCCATAGAGTCCCCATAAGCGCCGGGAGAAGGCAAACCAGAGAAGACTGAGCTTCAATCAAACGGCGGGCTTCTTGTCTTCTTCAGACGGCCCACGGCTCGGATCCGGGCTCTTTTCGCGCACAAACTCGGGCCTCGGACCGGAAGTAGAAACTCGTCCTTCCTCCGACGCCGGAGACTTGTTGCGCCGGTGCTGCTCAGCACTTTCCTTGGCTTCGCGGTACTTGTTCTTCAGCCAGCCCGATATCTTGCCGTCCTTGCCGTCTTTCCCATCCCTATCCTTGCCATTGCCCGTACTCGAAGCGTAATCTGGCCCTATTTGGGTCTCCGTATTGGCCAGCGTCGGGTCAGAGGAGCCGCTCGCTCCCGTCTGGGACAGAGCGGCCATTGTGACAGATCCCGGACCGGCACCACTTCCAATGGAACTCGAGCTCAAGGCAGCATTCGCATTCGATCCCACGCTCAGAGCTAGTCGAGACTGCCCCGAGGCCTCGCTCATATTGCTGGCAAACGAGTGGGGTCCAGTGATCGGCAGTGGTTCCTCTCGTCGCCGCGACATGCGCCAGAGCCTTTTCTTGGCCTTTTCCGGTTGCTCGGCTGCACTGGGGCCGGATGTCGGACCAGAATCCGGAGTCGAGCCGAGCAGAGCGGCAGCGGCAGCTGCTCCTCCATCATCCACCTGGTCAATGTCCGAGCCTTCGTTGAAAGAGCTGTGCAGAGACGTCGAAGGGGACTTTCTATGGGGCCGCAGAGTTGCTTCTGTGGGCTGATGCTCTTGTTGCGGCAGCTGGGCATGTTGAGCCTGTTGGGCTTGCTGCTGCTCTTGTTGTGGCAGTGGCTGCGGCGACGACAGAGGCGGACCTACGGCTGCCATTGTGCTCGGCGTGGGTGTCGTTGTTGTCGTTGTCGTCGCAGAGGGCACTTGAGACACGCGAGGTGTCAAGTCAGCAGCCTGCAAGGTAGGGCCTGCAGCAGCACCCTTATACTGATTATTATCCGCGGCCAGGTTGCCTGGCGCGGGGACTTGTGCGGCAGATTCTTCTTCCTTGACCAGTTCGTCGAGCGGATTCGTCGCCAGTTCGTGGCTCGGCGTTGCGGCGGCGGATGAGACATAGGGCAGCGATGCTGTCGAGCTGTGTGCACTCGGATTGGCACTACTCGGGACCCTTTTCTTCTTGAGCTTGTTGGGCTGGGGACGAGGTTCTCCGTCGTTTGCTGGCGAGCGCTGGAAAAGCGGAAACCTCCTGTCCTTGGAGGGAGTCACGTTTCCACCCTCCTTGGCCCCTGGTAGGAGAAACGGCACACTCAAGGTGTGGGATGTAGTATCCTTGCCGAGTTCGGGCGTCGATGGCAATGGCGCTACATGTGCGCCGCTCGGAACAGCAGAGGGCGAGAGAAACGGGCTGTTTGCGGGAGCCTCGTCTGCGGGGGTCGTCACCTCGGCAACGGGCTCCACCGACGGCGTCACATGCGAGGGAGAGTGGTGGTTGATGGGCGTGAGGGGAGAGACAGGGCTGTGCGGGGCATCTGATCGTTTGTTGAAGCGGCCGGGTCCAATGCCGGGCGACCGAGCTGGCAAGGTGTTGCTGCGGGACAAGCCGCCGCTGGTGGAGACAGGAGAAGCGGTCGTGTGGACGAGGCCGGGACTGCTGCTGCGGGGGCTTGGGGCTTGGTTGCTGATGCTGACGCTGTTATTGTTGGAGTGGCGAGAGTGGCGCGAGTGGTGCGAGTGGTGCGACGAGGTTGATCGATTGCGGCGAATCTTGCCGTCGCGAGCCACGCTCTCAGCTCCCGCGCTGGCATTGGACGCCGACCGGGAGACGCCCTGCATGCCAGCAGCATCGACAGCGACGCTGGGGGTGACGGGGGGCGTGCCTCTTTGGACGTCCTTGACCGTCTGTTCGTCGGCGGCGGTGCCCTGCATGCCGATCAAGAAGTGGTCCTGGTTCTCGATGAGGAAGATGAGGATGATCTGGTTGAGCCGGTACTCTTCGGGGGCCATGTCGTGGTTGGGGTGGGAGAGCAGGCCGGGCTGGAAGATGGCGGCCAAGTTCTGCGAGGTCATCAGGTTCACGTCGGCCTTGGCGGCAAACATGGCGAGCAGGTCGAGGATGTAGAGCAGAAGCTGGCGGTTGAGGGGCGGCAGCTCGGTGATGAGATGCTGGTACTGCTGGATGGCGGCAACCATGTTGAAGTTTTCGACAAACTGCGGACCTTCGCCGTCGCTATTCATGGGCTTGATCGCATCCTTCAGCGGCGCACGAAAGGGGTCGTAGAAATCGAGTGGCACGACAGGCTCGGGTAGATCGTTGAGGTAGCGTCTCAAAACATTGGCAGCGTCGTGCACTGTGTAGCCATCCCAGGACATGCCCTTTCCATAGCGCTCGGGAGAGTCAAAAATGATTTTGAGTTCTTTTATGCGCTTCTCTGAGCCGCTGAGGCGGAAGATGCCCTCGATTTCGGTAGCTAAACGAGTTAGAGACACAGAGAGAGTGTGTGAGTGAGTGAGAAAGACTAACCTTTTTCCTTGAGAAAAACGCCACATTTTGCTACAACAATGGGAACATAACCGTACGTATAGCTTTTCCCATGATTATTGACCAAGTAAATGGCCACGTTCGCATAGGGTATGCTCTCGCGAAGAGGGATGCCAAAGATGCCGCGCTGTCGTTGTGCTGCCGATAAAGTTAGTGACGATGTCATGCCATGAAAAACGGATACCCGTGCCACGAGCAAATCTGTCTGGTCTGTCTGGCGATCTGGAGACGGCAACTCCTTTGAAGGATGCTCCTTGATTGCATGCCTTTATTGGGCGTGGCAGCAATATGGCTGCCGTGCGACAGTAGCATCCATGTTGGCTGCCGTTGGTTGCACAGAGGCAGTGCAGTGTGCGACAAACGTGGTCGACGAAAGCGGTGCGGGGAGAAGAGAGAGAGAGAGAGAGAGAGAGCTTACCTGGTGGTTCGTGGTTCCGGGACTGGAGCTTGAAGCCCTTCCACCACGACTTTAGGTCGCGCTTATTTGGCGGGGAAGCAGGATTGGGCAGCGCTGGTGGCGCGACGATCTTGTAGCTGTGGAGGGCATTGGGAGTGAGGGGTTGCAGAGGCTGGTGAGTCCTGCCAGGCAGCTGTGGATGCCATTGCTGGTGTGGTTGCTGGTAAGGCAGTGGTTGTGATTGCTGCTGCTGCTGCTGTTGTGGTGGCGTTGGCGGACCTTGAGGCGGACCTTGAGGCGGACCCTGAGGCTGTGTCTGAGACGCAGCAGTCGACCCTGTCAGCAGACTGGGGTTGGGGGCTGTGGTTGTCATGGTGCTGGACAGGAAGGGCTAGAGCACTCTTTTGCGGCGGCAGAGACGGCGGACAGTGGCAGGAAGGCCGTCCGCTGCGAGGCGGCAGAACGAGAGGAAAACAAGTCCGCGGCAGCTGGAGAATCCGGCGCGTCGCTCCGAGGCCCGAGGCGGCTGGAGGGAAAAAGAGGACCAAAAAGAGTCGAATGGGGCGGATGAGAAAGAGACAAGAAGAAAGCAACGTTTATTTGGAAGTCGGGCTGTTCTTTGCCAATATCGTTTCGCAAGACAAGATTCGCAGTCAAGACATGAACGACGAGAGAAAACGAGGGCGAGCCGATGATAAACGAGCGGACGAGTGGCCTGCGTGGACGCGATTCCACGTGGGAGGCAATGCGTGGAGGAGCACGGAGGGACAGATCCTGTTTCGGTAGGGTTAATGAAGTTTGGGATCGACGGGGCGCGAGGAGGCTGGAGAAGGCCGCATCCAAAGAAAGAGAGAATGGGAAAAAAAGGACAGGAAATGAACGGCGAGACGGAACTGCGACCAAATCCCACACGCTAGGCTCGTCCCAAGTTTGACGACGAAAGGAAGAAAGAGGCGAGAGGGCGAGGAGAGGTGAGGAGAGACGAGTAGGGATGAGGAGGGACGAGGAGAGACGAGAAAAGGAGAAGAAAAAGAGCCAAAAAAAGAAGAGACGAAGGAGGGGGCGTAAGTGGCTTGAGTAGGTGCAGGCGTGCAGGCGTGCAGTGTAGAATGGTGCCCAAGACGATCGGCAGGCGAGGGTGGACTAGACGAGGGACTGCAGAGTCGGACGCGAGAGAGAAGGGCGAGAGAGTTGACAGAGTGCGAGTCTGAAAAGTTCAAGATGGGAGAGCGAGCGAAAAAGGAAAAAGAAGGGAAGAAAGACTGAAAAAGGGATGAGAGGGGATGACAGGACAGGAAAGAGCGTGAAAGGGATAAAAGAAAAAAGAGACTGTCGCGACCGCAGGACGAGAAGGAGCGAGAGCCTGCGTAAGACTGGGAAAGGCAGCCGCGACCAACAGATTGGCATTTGGGTACGCAGTCATACACTACACAGCACTACACAGCACTACAGTACTCCGTAGCGTACACTACGACTTTGCTAGACTGCCACTGCCTGGACTACGGTTGGCACTACTATGCGCTGACCTGAAGACGGGGAGGGTGTGCTGCAGGTGCGCTACGGGCGCTGCCAGTCTGTTGCGTACGGAGTAGCGCGGCAACTAGAAAGTACAGTGACATGTGAGCAGGCGGGATCGTGCGGGCTTGCAAGTACCAGTACAAGGAGACAGCCATGCCCACACAGGGTACACTGTACGCAGTACTCGTACATACTCGCGCGCAGTAGGTCGCCCACTATCCTTGTCTGACGAGCATGTCCTCCTCCTCAGTCGCCCTCGCCCATCCTCGACTCGCAGAGCTCTGCCGCACGTTGTACTCGCTTCGTCAAAGGAAGGAGGACGGCGCTGCTGACTGGACCGACGGGTCTGCTACATGGGGGCGGGCTTACATACTCCGTAGTACATGCACTGTACTGCGTGCCACAGGCAGAAGCGCCTACATTGTAGCTCTGTCCCCTATAATTAGCATTCAGTGGGACTGCGCCTATTGCGGCCTGATAGGCTTTTACTCTTATTTTCTGCGGGTGCATGGTTCTTCCAACAAGTGTCCTCTGTCATTTACAAATACCGCGGTGGATCAGTGGATCAAAAGGCCTTGTCAGATGAGTCTGTAGCGAGTGTACGAGTACTTTTTCACTTGTGTCGACTCCGTACCCTACTGTCGCATCCGTCTGCAGTGACCTTTTTGGCTTTCATTTTTGGCGGAGGGGAGGGAGGGGCAACTTTCCCCTGGCCCTGTTCATCAGACCCACCGAAACAAAAGAAGGGCTCTCAAAGGCCCCTGTCTACTCTAAGTGTCTCTTGCTTTTTTTTTTTCTGTTTTTAAAGTCGCGCCAGCTGAGACGTGAAAGCGAGCAGTACGAGCACAGAAACCATGGAAGAGTAAAAAGTACCATGCCGTGCCATGTTCTGGCCTTGAAAAGGTTCATGCTTATACGTATATTCCATATCCATGTACACATCTGTACTCGTACAGCTTCATTACTCATACGGAGTTCATACGGAGTAGTATACTCGTAAGCATACAACATACAGGTACCGGTACTCCGCGCTACCTCCACTGTCCGGACATGATGCAAGGGCGGGTGCTTCACGGACGATCATGGCATCTCTCTCTACGAGTACGGAGTACACAGTACGACGATCGGCTGTGTCAACCGGGTTGGCCTTTTGGCTCTCTGGCCACCTGGACAAGGAAGGACACCTGCCGCCCTGACAGGGTGGCTTGTCGGCACATGACGCTCGAAAATTGCAGTGTACCGTGTGCTCTGATTAGTGTACTCGTACGCGTATGCTTTGCCATTGGAAATGACCAATAAACCAATAGATCAAACGCACCCATGCAACTGGGTCCGTACGGCGTTTACCCGTCAAAAAATTTCTCCTTTTCTCTTTATTTCTTTTCTTTTTTCTCTTTTTTTTTGTATTGTTCAGGTTTCGCAATCTGGGGAATCCTTCGTAGTAGCTGCCACTCGCCGAATTCATGGGAACCAAATGTAAAAATAAACATGCATACGACGGACTGCATAGGTACTAGCCCCGACAGACGCCACATCTCTCCTCTGGACGAGATCAACCCGTGTTTCCATAATTAGGTCACTGGCTTGTCATCCTGCTCTCGTGGCTCCTTCACTGACCACTGTGCTGTCCACTGTGCCCTGTTGTGCGCCAGCACAGTGATAGAGTACAAAAAGTATATTGTACGTAAAACTCGATAAACTCTGCCGCTCTGTTTGCGGACGATGGAGCTCTCGATTACATACTCCGTAGTACATGCCAGCTGAGCCCACTCGTACGAGTTAACGCTCATTTGTTTGAAATTGTCTGTGGCTGGCACAGTCTATATTTTAGCTGGAGTACAGAGTCTATTTCAGCTAGACTGCTAGCACTGTGTCAAAACGCCTATATTAGGCGACTTTTTAAGTGGGCACGGAATGCATCGTGGATCTTTTACGGTGTGAAGTACGTACTCTACCAAGTCGTACGGAGTCCTCGTACGCAATAACTCAAAAGAAATACGGGTAGCACAAAAAGACGAGGTTGGTAGGACCATATACTCGTACGTACTCCGTGCAAGAGTTCCCATGTCCTCGCACAGGCACTACTGCCGGTGGTCACACCTGCTGGAGATGCTAGACAACAGCTCTGCTGAAATCCTGTGCTGGAAGAAAGCCGGGCAAGACAGAGAGGTGAGACAGATAAGCTGAGCTGCCGTGTACATTAGTACGATGTAGAAAAAGACGACAGACACGCAGCCGCCTTCTCGACGCTCCTTCCTCCCCCCCCCCCATCAGCTCAGGCATCAGGCAACCATCCTTCCAGAACGGCCACTAGCAGCACGTGAGCAGTTCAGACTTAAGCTTCTCGTGTCAGACCTCTAGATCCGTACATGTTCCTTGTAGTCTTTCCCTCATCCCCACCAAAGACTATTATGGTGTGAGTGCTGCGTATTATGTAACTCCGTTCTAGAACTCCATCCCACGTACGTAGTAGGTCTCTGTACTGACGAATTAGCAAAATGGTCTCCATATTACTGACGATACTGGCGACGCTGACAATGTCGAAAGAGTGATGCCATCATTCCAGGGGCTCTGCTCCCAACTCGAGCACCGTCTACTCTACCTGCTCATTTGCCCGTCCCTTCAGTTGCAAGGCTACGTACGCCGCCCTGGCCAATGATATCGGGGCACCTACTATGTACGTCAGCCGAATACACATCACGTGACACTTCTGTGGAGCTCTGCTTGGTTTTTTTCGTGCTCTCTGAACGACAAATCGACATTGACGAACCCGACATCAGCACGTCACGCACCGTACGATTGTCCGGCCCCCTGCCTATCCCCCCTCCAAGACTACCTACAGACTCTAGACAGCATGGACAAGTGAGTCTCGTCCTCCTTTCTCTCTTTCTTTCTTTCTTGCTCTCCGGCTCTCCGGCTCTCCGACTCTCCATCTCGGCTAACCTCTTTTATAGCCTCACAGCCGCAGAGACGCGGGATCTCGAGCAGCGTCTCCAGAAGCGCCAGGTCAAGGAGTTTATCGGCGTAGGTTTTCGGCGTCTCTTTCTCTCAGGCTAATGCCCTGCCCATTGCTGACCCCCTCTCAGCTCTTTAGCAACCTCGTCGACCACTGCTTCCAGTCCTGCATCGACGACTTCACCTCCAAGGCCGTCTCCACGCGCGAGAACGGCTGCATTGCCCGGTGTGTCCAAAAGACCCTCGCCACGCAGCAGCGCCTCTCGGAGCGGTTCCAGGAGCACAATGCCGAGATGAGCCAGCAGCAGCAGCAGCAGCGGTAGAGGAACGGAGGGGAAATAAAAAAAGAAGCTTAAAAAAAAGAAAACAAGAAAATCTCCATGGGTAAGACATTTCTACATGTTCTAGAATCAGGACCACGGGAATTGGGAAAAGGATAGTCAGAGAGTCGGATACCATAATCGCATTTCTTTACATGGTCTGGATGAAAGGAATACTATAAAAAACACCATCTCCTGTGTCTGTTGTGTCTGCTGAATCTACTGAATCTTATCTGCTCTATCTGTACAAATGACACCCCCCTCCCCTCTGCATGACTACTCCTCCCCGCCCAGCACCGTCCGAATTACATCCAGCAGCGAAAACACCTTCTCCTCCAGCCGGTTCTCCGCCAGACCCTTGTACATGGGCTCCATCGACCGCCACTCCGCCTCCCGCGGCCCCAGCGGCACCAGCCGCTCTCGCAGCAGCTTCGGCCGCGACACCCAGTAGTCGATGCTCTCCACCACCGGGCCCGCGTCCCACCGCACTTCGACAATATCCTGCGGGTGGTTAACCCGCAGCGCCGCCAGCACCTGGGTCAGCAGGGCCAGCGAGTGCACCTCGCTGACCGACAGCAGCGTCAGCCCGGACATGCGCGACGGCGCCCGTTTCAGCGAGTCTGCCGACGTCGTCCCAGCCACTCCAGCCACTCCAGACCCCCCCCTTGCTTTGGCTGCCGACGTCACGGCACTGTCCGCATTCGACGTCCGGCTGAGCCCGGGCGCCTCGAACCGCTGCACGCTCGACTCGAGCAGTGCCGGGAACTGGTTGAGCACGTAGGCAATCTCGGGCGCGATGCTGTTGCCCAGAGCGATCAGGATGTTGAGCAGGATCGGCAGCACCGCCTTGGCCCAGATGCTGTAGCACCGCTGCGCGCCCGCCGAGTCGGCAAACGGCGACACGCCCGGCCGCTGCATGTGCGCCGCCAGGCCGGCACTGACGAGGTGGCCCAGAAAGCCATCGCACGCCAGCTGCTCGGCCACAATCGGCAGCGCCGACAGCTCCAGCAAGAAGAGCAGGCTCAGCTCGCCGTAGACGGGGTCTCCGTTGCCGCTTCCGATGCCGTTTCCGTTCTTGTTGCTGCCGCTGTTTCCTGCAACCCCCTGCTCGTCGAGCAGCAGCTTGTCAGACCACGAAAAGAGCGAGACGGCCACGTGCAAGACGTCATGTCCCGCCATAATGTTGAGCACCTGCGCGTGGCTCTCACGCATGCCGGCCGTGCTGCAGCTCAGACACGCCTGCAGCACGGCCGTCAGCAGCGCCAGGTCGTCGGGCCGCGACTCGGACTCGGGGTCGTGCACCATGCCGACGAGCGTGCGGAAACCGCTAGCCACGACGCGGTCCAGCACGGCCAGCACCGTCTGGTTGGTGGACACGTCCATCTGGACAGCAGGCGGCTCGGGCTGGCTTTCGTCTCTTCCGTCGGGGGCGCCGGCGCCGGCGCCGGCTGCCGTGGTCTTTTCGTCTGTGCGCGATCGCCGGCCGCCACGCAAGACCACGTACAGGATGCGCAGCAGCACACGGTAGTAGGGCGCCTGCTCGGGCGACCAGGGGGCCACGTCGACAGCGCTGATGCTGGTCCACACGGTCAGCAGCAGCTGCGAGATGTCGCGCGGCAGCTGGTCGTAGCCGGCGAGCCGCTGGAGCAGCAACAGGGCCAGATTGGCGCGGCTGTGTGCCAGCTTGGCAAAGATGCGCATCTGCGGCTGGCTTCCAGTCTTGCCAGTCTTGCCGCCCTTGTCCGACTCCATGCCCTGCGGGCCTTGAGGACCGCCCTCGTTGTTGGCCGCCAGACACTGCTCGGCGACCTGCAGCATGATGATGGGTAGCCGCGTGTTCTTGCGGGGCAGCAGGCATATGCTGAGCTCGAGCAGCAGGACCTCCCAGGCGTGGTAGAGCGCGATCTGCGCGTCGACGAGCGACAGGTTGCGGTTCGCCGTCTGCATCTCGAGGCGGAAGCCCGAGGGGGGAGGTGAAGAAGAAGAGGCAGAGAGAGACGAGGCTTCCGTGCTGGCCCACGAAGAGTCAAAGGCGAGCAGCTGGTCGGCGAGGTCGAGAGCGTAAAAGAACTGGGAGCCGAGGCCGCGCGGCTGCAGCACGAGCGAGCGCTTGAACTGGTCGAGGCCGACGCCGGGATAGCGCGCGGCAAAGTTGCGCTGAAAGTTGGCGTGCAGCGACGTGTTGTAGCCGGCGACGGTGACGCCGTCGCGCAGGTAGTAGTCGACGGCCTGCACGACGTCACGTGCCAGAGCCTCGTCCGTGCCCATCTGCCGCATGTGGTACAGCTGCATGGCAAAGATCTCGGCCACGTAGGCAGCGATGCGCGCCTCGCCATAGGCCGCATCGGCATCGGTCTTGGCCCGCACGGAAGCCGTCACCAGTCCACTGACAAACGTCCGCATGCTGTCGAGGTAGCTTTCGCTGCTGCCGCTGTTGCCGCCGCCCGCAAAAATGGTCCAGGGCCAAAAGTTCTGCGCCGCCGACACAAAGTCGAGCAGCGCCAGCGCCTCGATATGCGGCAGCGTCGCAATCGACCCCAGCGCCGTCTGGGCCCGCGCCAGCGCCGAATCAGACGACAGCCGCGCCTTTTCGCTCTCGTTGTTCTTGCCTTCTGGCGCGTCTGTCCGCAGCAGCGCCTCGCGCGGCGTCTTGCCCGTCAGCAGGCAGTTGGCCATCCACTGCTGCCGGTGTCGCAGGATGGCCGAAAAGAACTTGTACACCCGCGCCGTCTCAGCCGCGCGCCCAAACGGCCGGTCCATGGCCGACAGCACGCCCAGAAACGACCGCGCCACATGCGGCCCCAGGAACCCCAGCAACGACGGCGGCTCGCTAGCCGACGGCGTCGAGGCCGCGCTCACCACCAGCTCGGTCAGCAGCTCCAGGGCCGGCTGATGCAGCGATGCCGAGGCCACGACCGACGCAGCTGACGGTGCACACAGCCGCGCCGGCAGCGACGCCAGCTGGAAGATTTGCGTCTCAATCGTCGTCGTCGCTGCCGTCGCCGTCTGGCTGGCTCCACTGCCCGTCACGTGATATGTATGTCCGGCGACGCGCAGCAGCACGGTTGCTAGCTCGAGCGCGGCGGCCGTCCGCTGCACGACGAGCACGTGCCGATCCAGGTAGAGCGTCGCCGGTGGCAGCTCGAGGGCCAGCAGCAGCGTTGTCAGCAGCGGCTGGACGCGCAGCGAGGACGACGACGAGGAGACGAGAAAGCTAGTCACGACAAACTCGGCCGCAGCGTCCAGGCAGGAAAAGAGACCACCGCCACTGACGCGACCGCCGTGCTTCTTTTCATACTGCTCTTCTGGCACCTCGAGACTGGCGGCGTACACAACAATGTCACGCAGGATGCCAATGGCCTGGGCGACGAGGCTCGAGCGGTGGATTTCCGAGGCAAACTTCCAGGTCGTCGTGTTCTCGTACAGGTCAATGACCGTCTGCGACACGGCCAGACACACCTGGGCCAGCGTCGTGTCCGAGGCGCCCAGCCAGATGCTGTCTTGGCGCGAAGGGCCGTGGCGCGTGGCCAGGGCGGAAGAGGAGGGCGGAGGCACAGCGGCCACGGCCGTGGTGACTCGACGCTGCACGGCACTAGAGGCAGCGCTGTCGACGAGGCCGGCGAGGAAGCGCATAGAGGCCATGAGAAAGGAAAAGCGCTCCGACACGACGTCTGAGGCGCCCGTCAGGATGCACAGCCGGCCGGCATGGGCCTCGGTGTTGAGCAGATGGCAGCGGGCCATGTACGACCAGACGCGGCCGGGACACAGGGGCAGGATGGTGGCCAGAAAGTCCATGCAGGCCGCCAGCACGGCCAACCGCCGCTCGTCTGTCTCGCCTGGGCCGTCTTGGATCAGAATGTCGACGATATCGCACACGACGGAGACCACATCCTTGGCCGTGTCGAGGTCGCGGCTGGCCTCTTGCAGCACGGCCAGGCCGGCCTCGATGGCGGCAGGCGGGTGGCTGACCGGGTTGCGCCGACTACTCGGACTCTTTGAGCTGCTCGAGCTGCTCTGTCTGGCTCTGGCAGCACTCTTTTCCCACCTTCTTCTCCCGGCGGCGGCAGCCTTGCGGGTGGCCTTTTGCATCTCGGACCGCACGAGGGCCACCAGCAGCTGAATGGCCTCGGCGGCGTCGGCCTTGTCGAGCTTGCCCAGCATGGGCATGCACATTTTGTCTCCGATGCTGGCGTCCAGCCACTTGCCCAGCAGCGCCAGCGTCGAGTGGCCGTGGTCGAGGTTGACAATGCCGCTGCCGTCAATCATGAAGCGGCCAAAGGTGCCGGCCGGGATCACTGTGGCCATGCCGCTCGCGCCACTCGCGCCCATCTCGCCACCCTCGCCGCTCTCTCTGCTCGGACGGTAGCCGATCCGTCGGCGAGATCTAGGCGCCACGGGAAACAGCATAATGTCCTCTGTCGTCTGCATGGTGGCTGTCACGTGATCATCGTCGTCGATCATGGTATAGCCGGTATAGCCTTGGGGCAGGTTGAAGGTGAGGCTGGGCGTCTGCAGCAGCGCCTGCAGGACCACATCTGCGAGATCAAAATCGTCTTCTTCCGTCTCGTTGGCCTCATCCTCGTCCAGACCGCCGCTGCCGCCTGTGTAGGCCGCCAGCAGTCGGCTGATGGAGACAAAGGGGGTGAACTCGTAGGGAAACCGCCGCAGTGCATTGTGCACATAAAACTGCATCAGCTGGCCGTCTCGGAGAACATACTCTGCCACCGTCTGGGTGTTGCTGCTGCTGCTGCTTTCGTGCACGTCCTCATACCACGTCGGCCGCCCGCCCGACAGCACGGCCAACAGCGCCGTCAGCGGGTCGGACTGGTACCCGATAATGGGAAAGCTCGCCTTGAGGACGTCGAGAAAGGCCAGGCGGACCTGCTCGCCGAGGGGCACCCGCAGGGCGGCGTCGGTGCTGCAGCCGGCACTCCCGGCCATGGCGGCGATGACGTCATAGACCTGGCACTGCTCCGTGGCGGTCATGGCCAGACGCGGCGCCATGGCAAGGCCGCTCGCATCCTCCTGCACGGCCTGGACCGCCAGCACCTTTTCGCTCAGAAAGGCGTCGTAGCGGGCTGCCTCAATGGACACGATGCTGCCGACCGAGCTGCGGCGGCCGCGCGGCTGCAGGGGCTGGGGCGGCTGGTTGTCGAGCTCGAAGCCGTCTTGGGCGCGCTGGTTCTGGGTGAGGTCGCGGCGCTCGGCGCGCTCCTGGTAGGAGACGTCCATGCGGTGCAGGATGAGGGACCAGGACAAGAATACGGGGCTGGCCGTGGCGAGGGCCTCATCGGCAGCGCCGACAATGGCGGCGTGCATGGTCTCGAGCACGTCCGAGTCGTTAATGTAGGGTTCCTCGTCGTTGTCGAGGTCGAGGTCGTGGTCGAGGTAGGCGATGGCGCGGTTGAGGTTGAGCAGCACGAGGGAGTTGACGCAGGCGAGCGTCTTGAGCGGCAGGATGAGGTCTGCCATGACATCGTCAGCGGGCGTCAGTCCGTCGAGAAAGCGGAAGTCGCCCACGAAGCGGAACCACTCGACGACAATGGGGGGCGGCAGAAAGAGGGCGCCGGCCGTATGCAGGGCCAGAAAGACGACGGACATGTAGTGCACCGCCTCGGTGAGGGCGGTGTGCACCCACTCCATGGCGAGCTCCTCGGTCAGCAGGCCCGATGGCGGCTGCGGGCCACACGCAGCCGCGTCTTCCTTGATGCCGCCCTCGATGCCCAGCTCGGCCCGCTCCATGCAGGCGCGCAGCTCGCCAATAAACGACGGGACAGCGGCCAGCAAGGCCTGGGGCGGCGACTGGCTGCCGTAGAGGCCCGTGGCGAGGCTGAGACGGAGGTCTTTCCGCGGATCGGCTGTTGTCGTTATCGTCGTCGTCGTGGGCGTGGCTGTCGTCGTCCAGCCATGGAGAAGGAGCGAGGCAATATAGTCGGCCGTCATGGCGAGGTAGCGCCGCTCTGACAGGTAGGTGGCCAGCAGACGGCGTCGCTGGCTGTCGCGCGAGCCAAAGACGGACCAGAGGTCCTCGGCGTCGAGGGTCGAGGCCGACGAGGAGAGGGCTGTGACGGAGAGGGGGCCGGAGGTGTTGCCGTTGCTCTCGTCGGTAGTGCTGCCGCCAAAGCCGGCGGCCGCCGCTTTCTGGATGTTTGTGGCGTCCTGCGAGGACAGCGGCGTGGCAAGAAAGGCATCGTTGCGGGTCTGCAGCTCAATGACGGCGAGACGGAGCGCGGCGACCTCACTGATCTGAGCGGCGCGGCTGAGCCAGAGAGCGTCGGCCTTGAGGGTGGCCAGGTCGTACTTGTCGGTGTGCGGAGTGGGAGTCACGTGGATGGCGGCCGTGCGGGTCTCGAGGGCCGTGGCCGACTGCGGGCTGGGCGGCTCAAAGACCCGTGCTGCTGGCGACTGGAGGAGGTGGAGGACAAAAGGATCGGCCAAAAAGTCGGCGACGGCCCGGGTCGCCAGTCGGTCGCTGCAGCGGTCGGCGAGGGCAGAAGCGATGAGCTTCCATGATCTGAGAGTCAGAAACTGTAGAGGACAGAGAGGACAGAACAGACAAGACACCAAAAAAGACGTACAGCAAGACGGTCTCGCCTTCGAGGAGCTCTCCTAAAGGAGGAAAATAGACATTGTCCGGCGGCAACGCCATGGTTATCTGCAGCAGAGAAGCAGCGGCGAGACGAGCATCGGCAGATTGGGAGGGATGCCGGCCGTCGAGGATGGGGGGGTGTGGCTGCTATACGACGGTGGGTGTGGTGTGGTGGTTGTTGTGATTCTTGGTGATTTAGAGGCTGATATATTTGGTGTGTTTTCTCCCGTCAAAAAAATTATTGTTAGCAAACGCGGCTGGAGCTTCTGGCGTGGACGTGGTTTTGTGGGTCACAAGCTCTCTCTTGGCCAATCAGAGTGTCCATCGCGTCCAGCAGCGACTATGATTGCTTACTAAGAACCCTCCATGGACGCTCCAGATACTCGTACTGTCTGTCGTTCTTTCCTCTTCTGTCTCTGGAAGAGACACTGTCCTTGGACGCCAATCAGAGAACATCTTGTCCCTGGACTCGGTGAGCTCATGCCTACACAGCACACCATTGGCTCTATCCTGTCTCGTTCCGTCTTCGACTAACCCATTTAGACTCTATCTTCTCATCCAGTCTGACAGATTCCGAACTCCCTCCATTTCCCCGACTCTGACATGCCATGCCACTTGCCTCACAGGATTAAAAGGCAGCCTGTCCGCACTTTGTCCTTGTCGTCCTACTCGTCTTTTTGATTTCGTCTACGTGTCTACGTGTCTACGAGCGTGGCCATACAGTGATATACAGTGCGTATACTGTGCTTCATCCCGCTTGCCGTTTTCGGACACAAATCACTAAATCTCACCTTTGATTTGGAAAAAAAAAACAAGACTTCTTTTTTCGTCTTTTTTTCCATTCTCCTCTGCCCCCCTCCACTTTGCCTGTATTCTTGCCTCTGTGCTCTCTCTCTCTCTCTGCTCTCTCTTGTCCACCATGGCCTCCTCCCCGGGCATCATCGACCACTCGCCCCACCACCCCAAGGCTGCCGAGTCCATTTCCACAGCCTCGAATCTCGTGCTCATTGACAATTATGACTCATTCACGTGGAATGTCTACCAGTATCTCGTGCTGGAGGGTGCACAGGTGACCGTGATTAGAAATGACCAGGTTACCCTCAAGCAGCTCGTCGCCATGCACCCCACCCAGCTCGTCGTCAGCCCCGGCCCCGGCCACCCCTCCACCGATTCCGGCATCAGCCGCGAGGCCATCCGCCACTTTGCCGGCAAGATCCCCGTCTTTGGTGTCTGCATGGGCCAGCAGTGCATATTTGAGGTCTTTGGCGGCACCGTCAGCTCCGCCGGCGAAATCCTGCACGGAAAGACGTCGCCCCTCACCCACGACGGCCGCGGCGTCTATGCCGGACTGCCGCAGGGCCTGCCGGTGACGCGCTACCACTCGCTGGCCGGCACGCGAGGCACACTGCCCGAGTCGCTCGAGGTCACCTCCTGGATCGAGAAGCCGGCCGGCTCTGGTGGCGGCGACGGCCAGGGCGTCATCATGGGCGTCCGTCACAAGGAATACACGGTTGAGGGCGTCCAGTTCCACCCCGAGAGCATCCTCTCTGCCGAGGGACGGCGGCTCATTCGCAACTTTCTGCTGACCCAGGGCGGAACGTGGGCCGAGAATGATCGGCTGAGGGCCTCGACTGGCTCTTCTTCGGTCTCTTCCTCTGCGGCTCCCGTGCTGACTAAGCAACCCAACATCCTGCAGCAGATATTTGCCCGCCGGCGCGACGCCGTCGAGACCCAGAAGCTCGTGCCCTCGCTGCGGCCAGCCGACCTGCAGGCCGCCTACGAACTGGGCGCGGCGCCGCCCGTGCTGCCGCTGGTGGAGCGACTGCGCCAGTCGCCCTACGCCGTCTCGCTCATGGCCGAGGTCAAGCGCGGCTCGCCCAGCAAGGGCGTGTTCGCCCTCGACATCCGGGCTCCGGAGCAGGCCCGGCGCTATGCCGAAGCCGGCGCCAGCGTCATCTCGGTGCTGACAGAGCCCGACTGGTTCAAGGGCAGCATCGACGACCTGCGAGCCGTGCGCCAGGTGCTCGAGACGATGCCGCACCGGCCGGCCATTCTGCGCAAAGAGTTTGTCTTTGACGAGTACCAGATCCTCGAAGCCCGCCTCGCCGGCGCCGACACCGTCCTGCTCATCGTCAAGATGCTCGACGACGACGCCACCCTCCAGCGCCTCTACCACTACAGCCGCAGCCTCGGCATGGAGCCCCTCGTCGAGGTCCAAAACGCCGCCGAGATGCAGCGCGCCCTCTCCCTCCTGTCGGCCCGCGTCATTGGCGTCAACAACCGCAACCTCGAGAGCTTCGAGGTCGACCTCGAAACCACCACGCGCCTGCGCAGCCTCGTCCCCCCAGACACCATCCTCTGCGCCCTCAGCGGCATCAACACCCGCCAAGACGTCCTCGCCAACGAGAAGCACGGCGTCCGTGCCGTCCTCGTCGGCGAGGCTCTCATGCGGGCTCCCGAGCCGACTTCGTTTATCCGCCACCTGCTCGGCGGCGACTCTCCCGTCAGCATTTCTTCTTCTTCTCCGTCTTCCTCTATCCCTTCTTCTTCCTCCCCCTCCTCTCCCCTCCCCCCTCTCGTCAAGATCTGCGGCACGCGGACCCCCGAAGCCGCACTCGAGGCCGCCCGCAGCGGTGCCGACATGATTGGCATGATTCTCGTGCCCGGTGCCAAGCGTCTTGTCAGCCACGAGACGGCCCTCGCCATTTCCACGGCCGTCCACACCTATGCCGACTCGGTCACGGACACATCCGCTTCCGTTTCCGCCTCTTCCTCTGCCTCGGACTTTTTTTCTCTCGCCCGCTCCACTCTCGCCCGCTCCGGCCGTCGGCGTCCTCTCCTCGTCGGCGTCTTCCAGAACCAGCCGCTCGAAGAGGTCCGGGCCAAGCAACGCCTCTACGACCTCGACGTCGTCCAACTGCACGGCGCCGAGCCGGTCGAGTGGTCCCGCTTCCTTCCCGTCCCTGTGCTGCACCGCTTCCGCCCTGGCGAGCTCGGCCTGCGCCAGCGCGGCTTCCATGTCGCCCCCCTGCTCGACTCGGGCGCAGGCGGCACCGGCGAGCGCCTCGACCTGCAGGCTGTCCAGGCCGAGCTCGACCAGGATCCCGGCCTCTCGTTCTTGCTCGCGGGCGGCCTCGACCCTGACAATGTCGCGTCGGTCCTCGCCTCTCTGACAGCACGGCGTCCCGCTGACGCTCACCGCATTATTGGCGTCGACGTCAGCAGCGGTGTCAATGATGCCGACGGCCAGCAGAGTCTCGAAAAGATCCGCGCCTTTGTCCGGGCTGCCAAGCAAAGCTATTCTGCATAAGAAGAAGAAAAGAAAAGCAGTTCTTGTCATTTGTAGTCATCTCAAGACGTTCCATATATTCAGAGTTTATCGAAATCGTCCGCCCTCGTACTATCGTGCTTCCCCGGTGCTTCCTCCGTACTATCTCCCCACTGTCGGCTCTCGTGAGCTGCTGATCACGCCCGATTCACCTCATGACCACTTCCTCTTCACCCTGCAAACCCATCCTGCAGGGCGTGACCGTCGCCGTCGCCGGCCACATGGGCCCCGGCTGGACCGACGCCGACATTGCGCGCTGGCTGGGCTACCACGGCGGCCGCTTTTCTAGCGCCGGAGTGACCGACGACGTCACGCACCTGTTGTGCACGCCCGAGGAGTATGCCAAGCCGCCGAAGAAGCAGTGTCCGGCCCTGCAAGAGGCCCTGCGCCGGAAGGGCAGGGGAGGAAGAGGAAGAGGGAAGAGAGAAAAAAGGGAGAAAATTGAAAAGAGGGTGGATAAGAGTCCGTACATTGTCGTCAAGGACTGGCTCGAAGACTCGCTGCACAAGCGTAGCCGCCGTCGCGAGACGGCCTACCTGCTGCAGGTGGTGCTGAAGCAGCAGAAGCAGGCGTCGGGAGAGCTGGACCGAGAGCAGGATGAGCGGCGGCAGCGGCAGCGCGAGCGAGGCCGTCGTCTGGGCGAGACCTTTATTGATCCTAGTAAGTGCCCCCTCTCCCTCTCTACCTCTCTTGCCTCTCCGGCCTTCTGACAAAACTGCCCTCTATCATGTCTACCGGGATGCCACCGGCTTCGAGTACAAGGTGACCATCCAGCGCGACCACCCGGCCACCGGCGTCTTTGGCGAGCGCTACGTGCTCTACCTGTGCGAGTCGGACGCGCAGCCGCCGCTCTACTGGTTTGCAGCCCGCCACTACAAGAGCCGCACGCACACGCAGCCGCGCGACTTTCGGCCCAGCGATACCTGCCAGCTGTTTGCTACCGAGTTTGCTCATTTCTGTGCCTTTTTTGCCCGCAAGACCGGCGTCTGCTGGGATGCCCGGATGGTGGCCGAGCCGGCAGGGGGGCTGGGAGGAGAGAAGAGAGAGAAGAGAGAGATGGGGGAGACTGGAGAGGCTGGGGAGGACGAGGACGAATCGCTGGGCGTGTCCATCGCCATCAACGAGGCCGACCTGCCGTCCTACTTTCATTATGTGAAGCCGGTGAGCTCTCTCCCTAACTCTCTCTAAGAGAAGATCCTGCCCACAACTGACAGAACTAGAGTCTAGGTATGCCCGTGGGCCTCATTGAAAAGAAGGAAAATATGCCGCGCCTGTCTGAGGGCAGAGAAGAGCGTGAGGGTGCAGAACTTGAGCAGTCGGGTGAGAGCCAGGTGGTTGACAGAGATGCCAGTATGGCAGATATAAACCTGGACTGATTCAAGAACATTTTCTGATTTCAATCTGTTTACTTTTTTATGAATTGTTTTCATTATCAATTCATTATTTCCAATTCCAATTCCAATTCTATTGATTTTTATTTAATTTCATCATTATTTATCATCTGCAACATTTTTATTCAATTTCTTCATCTTTAATTTTTATAAAATACATTCATCTGATATGTTTTTAATTTTCCATTACATTTATTTACAAAAGATCACCTCTTCATGACCCCCGACTCATTCCCTTTTAGTAATACAAGCAGGATGCTTTTCCTCTCCTCTAAAAACGCCCCGGCAATGAAAAAGGCAAAAATAGGACTGATGCTGAATCCGGCCTCACAACCGCAGCTTCGGCAGAAAAACAAACAACAGCACGAGCACCAGCATCAGTCCGTACACCATGCCAAACAGCATCATGCGACCCCACCATCCCTTTCCTTCCGTCATCCGCGACAGCAAGGCCATACTGCGGCTCGCCGCCGACAGATTCTCGTTGGTCGTGTGCAGGCCCTCCCCCACGCGATCCACCACGTCCTTGTCCTCTGTCAGCATCTGCGACGTCGCCAGCGACTGCTCTTTGAGCGCCCTGGCCAGCCGCAAAATGTCTTCTGATAGCACTTCCTGCTCTTGCCGGTGGTGGTCCAGCACGACCTCCTCGGCCGCGACGCCGCCAATGCTGCTTTCCGGCGACTGCGCCTGGCTGGAGAAGAGCGACTGGCGCATCGTGGACAAGCGAGGCTCCGTGGTTTCCTGGTCTGCCTGATCTGCTTCCTCTAGCAACCCCACCTGGCCCTCGGCCGCCTCGGCCGACGTCGTCCGCGCCTGACCATTGTTGTGCAGGCTCCTTGCTGTGCCCTTTCTTGCCCGCATTGTCGGTGCTGCCGTCGCCGTCGCCGTCGCCGTCGCCATCTCGTGTGTCTTGGCTATCCGGACCTTTTTCTTGCTCTTCCTGCTCTTTCTTGTCTCCTGGGTCTCTGCCGTCATCGCCGTCGTTTCCATGGAGGATTCTAGGCCCCCATCGCCGCCTCCCCCCCCGTCGGCTTTGTAGATATCACTCGCTCGCGAGTCGAGACTCTCGCTCGGTGGCGTCATGGGAAGCAGCACGTGGGCCAGCACGTCGTCTGTGCTGCTCAGGCTCGAGCCGCCCTTTTCGTTCTCCCCTTTGTTTTCCATGTCGCTGTCTCCATCGTCCATCTCGGCGGCCGCGCGCGCCTCGGCGTCTAGGTCGTCCAATCGCTCCTGCAGCCGCTCCACCAGAGCCCGCCGCCGACGGAGCTCGCCCTGCACATCCTGCTGCCGCAAGGAGGAGGATGAGGAAAAGGACGGAGACGACGCTGCCATGTTGATCTTGGCCACGCCGGCAGGGTTGCCGCTGCTGCCACCGCCGATCCCCTCCTGCTCTACCCGCGTCAGCAGCCGGTCTGCTGCCGTCACGTCAAACCGTGCCTGCAGCCGCTGGAACTCGTCGCCCACCAATCGTCGCCACCGGTCGCCGTCCGCCCGCAAAATGTTCTGGTCCAGCCGGCTCAGCAGCCGGCCCAGATCCAGGTAGGCATCGTAGGGCGAGGCTGCGTCGAGGCTGCCGGCTCCTCTTGGTGCTGCTGGGGAAAATGGAGGTGTAGGCTGTAGTCGGGCCATGGTTGCTAGGGGCCAGAAAAAGGGGTCGATGTACGGGGAATGCTCCGCTAGGAGTCCTCTGTTGGCATGGGGGAGGGGCAGGTAAGAATTTTGTCGAGCAGGGAGAGCATGGCCATGGAAGGAAGCTACGATGTCGTATACGTACATGTACAGGACAACTATGGCAATGACTAAGCCAACACTATAGACCCACAATATGTCACGTGTCACACATCACGTCGTACGGCGTCCTGATAGAGGCAGCCTGCATTTCATGAAACCATGGAACCATGAAACCATGAAGGCACTGCTCTGCATCTGTATTGGGATATGGAGATGTGACTTTGCATTTGCGAGAAAATGACGCGCTCATGACACTACTGCCAAGGTAGACGGAGCCCAGGTCTGGACGTGAGTCTACATATTTGTGCGGTCTAGTCCGTCACATGAAACCCCGTCAGTATGGAGACTGGGCAGCGCGTCTTGCATTGGGCAGGCTGAGATGGAGGGGCAAGAGACCGAAAGAGGTTGTGGCTTTGCGACCTGTCAGGTCTCGTACTACGAGTATGTACTCGTACGTCTCGATTTCAATACGAGGTGTATGTATTGTACTCATACGTACTCATACGTTCTCCGTACACTCGTACACAGTGTTCGCACTCGTGACAACGGGACGCTGTGCCAGTGCGACTCTGAAAGGCGAGTGATTAATATTACGAGCAAAGCTGAGGTACTCTGTACAACAAAACTTGTACCAATGTCGCAGTAGTGTGCCACCGGCTTGGCGGGGTGTGCAAATCTCTGGAAAGGCCTGACCAATCACAAGCGCTATTTCTACACCCCTCAGCCCCTTCCCTTGTTTGGTAGTTGCTCCTGTAGTGTCGACCGCGTCGCGCATATAAACGACCGCGGTGTCCCACGAAAAAACCCGCTGTCCCTGAAGTAGACGTTCCGGGAGAGAAGGGCAAAAAAAAAAAGAAACACAGACACCCCCTCCCAAAATATTATTTTGGAGCTTAAAAAAGCTGTCGCGCTCGACCCCTCCCCATCTGGCTCCTCCGACTCCTCTGGCTATCCACGCCAATAACAGCGACCTTTATTAGACCTGAAACGGATAGTCTTCGAGTCTATGATCCTTTGTTTCTATTTTTTTTCCCATAATTTTTTTTTTTTACCTTTATCCTTGTTTCTTTTTATTTCCTTTTATCTGGACAGACGTTCCTCCTCCGCATGCTTACTAAGCAACACTAGCTCAAGGGCCTAGAGCTTCCCTGCAGAGAAGAAGAGAGGCATGAGAAGAGAAACGACTTTATTGTATGTGATCAGTCGAATTTGCTGCTTTTGGCTTTGCCCAGTTCAATAGAGATGGTTCTAGAGGATCGCTAGACTCTATTCCTCTCTTCCTTGCCCCGCCTGCTCCCCTCTTTTTTCTTGTTTTCTTCTTGTTTATTTTATTTTATTTTATTATATTTGTACTTGTCTTCCGCATAGAGCATGTTGTTCAATGCCTTTGGTCCTCGCTAACCATGAACGTCGTCTATGCTGCCCTGTAGGCGAGAGAAAGAATCAGTAACAAATAAAGGCGGCTTCCGTGCCTATTAGTGCCAACAAGGCCCCTCCCCACAAGCCCCGAAACCAGCAAAGCAGACCGCCCACTCTTTTTTTTTTGTTAATCCTCGCTTGTGCAATCCATCCCGGCAAGAGTATAAGACGGAAAAAAAAGCCATGTCTGGAGAGGGGAGCTACGCCCCCAAATCACCCGATCTTTCCGCCCTCTTCTCTGTTTCGGCGCCTGTGCCATCCCAGGACCTCTACCAGCCCGTCCCAGGCACCCTCGCCTACCACCAGCCATACCCACAGCCTGGCCAGCAGCTCTCCTACCAGCAGCACAATCAGCACCTGCAAGCCCCACAGCCGACTTATTACCAGCCGCTGCCACAATACGGTCAGACGTTTAGTCAACCACCACCACAACTGCAACCGCCACAGCAGTCCTACCAGAGCCTGGGACTGAACGAGAGCCTGAACGAGAGCCTGAACCAGAGCCTGAACCAGAGCCTGAACCAGAGCCTGAATCTGCCCAATTCCCCCCAGTACCAGCCGCCACCCCTTCCCGACCAGCCACAGTCACCGCCACAGCTCCAGCCACAATCGTCTTTCGGTGCCAGCAACCCAGCCCCATCGGCCTCCCATTTTTACCCAGGCTACGGTGGCTCTCCCCAGTACCAGCAGCCGTACGGACTTTCCTACCCGCAACAGCCACAGACGCAACAGCAACAGCCGCCGCAGCCGCCGCCGCAGCAGCCTGGCGGCTTCCCGCCCAACACCTACCAGCCACCTCGACCCTCATCTCTACCACACTCCGAGACCGAACTCGACCCGTCCACAGGCATGCCGCCACGCCGGGCCGCCGCCGCTGCCGCCGCAGCCATTGCAGCACAGCAGGGCAACGAGAGCAGCAGCAGCAGCAGCGAGAGCGTTGTCGGCAGCAGCAGAACATCCGCAGCCACAGCGGCCACCGTAGTCGTGGCTGCTCCTGTTTCGTCAGTCTCATCTTCTGCTGCCACCGCCGTCGCTCCTACCTCATCCTCCATCGTGGTGGCTCCGTCACCCGTCAAGACAAAGTTCCCCACCGCTCGCATCAAGCGGATCATGCAGGCCGACGAGGAGGTGGGCAAGGTATCGCAGCAGACGCCGATTGCGGTTGGCAAGGCACTGGAACTGTTTATGATTGCACTGGTGTCCAAGAGCGCAGACGTGGCGCGGTCGAAGAACTCTAAGCGCGTGTCGGCGCCCATGCTGAAGCAGGTGGTCGAGTCGGACGACCAGTGGGACTTTCTCCGGGACATTGTTAAGAAGGTGGACCCGGAAGAGAAGCATGCCCGCGCAACCAACCGCAACAGCGTGGGAGGCGGCGGAGAGGGAGGCAGCGGTACCAAGACGAAGCTGGAGAGCGACAGTGAGGAGGAGCAGCCGAAAAAGCGAGGGCGGCCGGGTCGCAAGAAGAAGGTATAGGGAAGGACGGGGATAGGAGACGAAGGAACGGCAGAAACGATACAAGACGAGGCTGTCTAGACCTGTTCGGAGCTGTTTGGAGCTGTTTGGAGCGAATATCACATCGCCGCCCTTTGCTACGTTTTAATATCAGACCTTGATCTACATGCAAAATTACGAGAACGGTAGACGAGGTCCAACATAGTAGAGAGTAGGCGAGCAATAGACTCGAGCTACCCGCCGTTTTCTACTGCGTACACGGACGATCTCGAGATTTTTCTGTATTTTTATTGTACGAGTATTTTGCCGAGTAGTATTGGTGGCGGCTGCTGGCGTGTCCTGGAATACGAGCAGGTTCTTTTTTTCTGCATCCATGCCAAGTCTGCCAAAGTGTGCTTAAAAGTGTGCTTACCTATAATAATAGATAAATATTCATAGTACGCAGTCTATGACGCGCCAGTGCTAGCGGCATATACGTTAATAATACATAGTATAGCTCCGAGACGGTGGCCGATGAAAACGGGCGAGCTTCCAGCAGAAAACGGAACGACGAATGATAGAAAAGACACGAATTCTTTTTTCTCGACGTGGGTATTCCGTTTGCCTTCCGTCATAGCGGGGCCTCACCAACCAGAGCGCAGAATTGGGGTCCACACCGTCGCGCGCTGCTTCCTCACTGGTCACTGCCCAGTTTGGGTGCAACGTATTCGCTCTTCTCCTGCTCAGTTTTCTCGCCTGCAGTTCTCGCCGGGACGGTTCGACACCGCTCCGTCTTTCCAGTAGTTTCATTTTTTGGTCATTCCTGTCGACTTTCTTTCATTGCCACAACACGACGTCTACTTTCGCAGCACTCTGTAGTTTCTTTTTTTCCCCCATTCTTTTCTTCTTGCTTCTTTCTCTCTCTCTTCTCTACTCTTTTCTCCTTTTTTTTTGGCAACTTTCCACTGTCGTCTTGATTTCGACTTGGACCTCGATTTCGACCTCAACTTGGACTTTACGGAGCTGTCCATTGGCTTCCTCTTGACAGCCCGCCTCTCCTTTTTCTTCATCCGTCAGTTCATCCGCGGTTCTCCGGAACCGTTGTGCCCCTCGGCTGCTGCACCGAAGCCTGGCCTCCTCGATTCGGTCTCTCCAGACCATTCACCCCTCTTCCTCCCCCCCCTTTCCCTGTCTCTCTCTCCCTGTCTCTCTGCTGTCTCTGTTGTCTCTGTTGTCTCTGCTGTCGACGTGCTTCCGCAGATGTCTCGCCTTGCCCAACGGTCTCTTGCCCGCCGCTCATTCTTCCCGTCCGTCTTGGCTGCATTCCAGTGATTCAAAAGAGAGAGAGGAAAAAAGGAAAAAGAAAAAAGAGAAAGACGAAAACAAAGGTTGAAACAAGGCAACGTCATAGTTCTCGTCACACGGAACCTCTCTGTCTTGTACTACCTACTCGCCCGTTTCGTCCTACTAGACGCAACCTCTTGCCGGCTCTGAGCATCCCCCCTTTTCCACGCCACTCTCTGCCCTTCTGCTCTCCCCTCTCACAACCCCCCCAATGTCGTGGGACTTGCTACAACGATTCTTTGAGAGCGACGTCTTCAACTCCAATCCCTTCCTCTCCGTCTCCTACCTCTCGTGAGCGTCTTCCTCTCCCCACGGGCAAGCTGTCTCTGCTGACTCCTCCAGTCGATACGCCGACCATGTGGGCATCCACTATGTGCTCTGCAACAAGCTGCGTCAGTTTCCCTACCCGGACATGGAATTCTTCCTCCCACAGCTATGCCACCTGATCATCAGCGTCAACAATGAGTCCATGGCTCTGGAGGAGTTTCTCCTGGATCTGTGCGAGGAGTCTGTCACGGCTGCTCTGCTTGTGCGTTCTATCCCTGCCCTCTCTTCTGCTTCTTTCACGCGCGTCCTTGCTGACTTTTCAGACCTTTTGGCTCTTTCAGACATACCTGCACGACCTCTCGTCCAATCCCCAGACCGACGCCTTCCAGACCTGCCGCCGCGTCTACAACAAGGTCCAGAATGTCGTTTTCGGCCTGCCCGACACCGCCCGCCGCGACAAGATCACCGAAAATGTCCTTCCCGTCACCGTCCTCGCCAGCTTTGTTCTTGCCAGCGTCGGCGTCCCCTTCTTGCCTCGGTGGGCTGGTCCAATGGCCATTGCCCAAGCGCGCAAGCCGTCCCCGCCCAGCGAGACGGCCAATGCCACAGCGGCCGCTGTCACGGCGCCCCAGTCCGAGACGGCCACCGATCTGCCCCCCAGCAGCAGAGGCAGCGGCAGCGGCAGTGGCAGCAGCGCCAAGCCGTCTCGTTCGTATACAACCTCCTCAGCACCTGCTAAACCCAGGCGCCCCGGGGACGGCAGAGGAGCAGGAGGCGGGCCTCGGTCACCGGCCCTCGTGAATGGTCGACCGCGTCCCAATGGCGCTGCAGCAGAGCCGTTGCCGTCTCCCAGATTGCCAAAGTCGAAACAGCAAAAACTGCACAGTCTGCAAAACCAGCAGAGCCAACAGAACCAACAGAATCACCAGAACCAACAGAGCCAGAACCAACAGAACCAGAACCACCAGAACCATCAGAAGCATGTGCCCAAGTCGCCTCGACCCGAATCGTCCATGTCCAATATAGCCTCGCCGTCGCCACCACGTGTCGTCTCGGGGACCAGAGACGACCAGAAGAAAGCACGGAGACCTGCCGCACTCGGAGCCATGCAGCAGATAGGCGTCTTTTCCGAGGCTCGGTTGAGCTCCTCGTCTCTGCCACTGCCCGAGCTGCGGTCTCCACAACTAGGAATGCGCCCATCCACGCCAGCATCTGCCGGGTTGCGGCCACAGGACCTCGTCAAAGCCTCGGCCTCGCTGACACGCCGCCACTCCCACCACACAAAGACGTCTCTGGCTAGCGTGGCCGACATGACGCGCGAGCAGCGCGTCCGGCTGCTGCATCAGAACTACTTTCACTGCGAGACCCAGCTTCTGCGCGCTCTCGAGGACATTTCAAACCGTCTGGTGGCCGTCCCGAAACCGGCACGGCTGAGTGCGTTGCGGGCCGAGCTGGCCCTCATTTCACAGGACCTGCCAGCCGAGGTGGACATTCCCGTCATTTGCCCGCCGACCCTCATCAACGGCTCTCCCGGTCGCTGCCGACGCCACCGCATCGTGCGGCTGAACCCGGCCGAAGCCACAGTGCTCAACAGCGCCGAGAAAGTGCCGTACCTGCTCATGGTGGAGATCTTGCGCGAGGACTTTACCTTTGATCCAGACTCTTCCGACAACCAGCGGCTGCTGGCCGAGCTTCTGGGGGAGCAGGGCGCGCGGAAGCGCATCTTTGACCTCTCCGACTCGGGAGCCTTTACAGGGACGTCACGTGCGTCCGATGCAGCCGTGGCGGCAGCCGCAGCGGCGGCGGCGGCGGCAGCTCTGGAGACGGAAGTCGACAGCGTGTTTGAGCCGACGTCGGGCGATCTGGGCCGGTCGCCGCTTCTCCTTCCCGTGTCGGAAAATGAAAACGGCAGCGTGCCGCCGCTGCCGGGTAGACTATCGGAGAGCGCATCAGGACTGAATCTGCAGCAGGATGGCAAGCAGGACGGCACGGTATCTGCGTCGAGTGGCAATGGTGACGGCGCTTCGGGCTCGACGGCGACCAAGACGGGATCTTCCGTGACCACCTTCTCTGACGGCACACCGCGAAGCTCAACGGCATCTACCCCGCGGTCGGGCAGCCCGGCACCCGTGGCACGCAAGACGACACTGCCACTGGTGCGGAGTCCTCTGGCGGTGGAGCAGCCCGACTTCTCGGCCCTGGCCACGCACATGCGGACGGCATCACAGATGCTGGCACAGCTGGACGCGACGAGCGGCAAGCGGCCACGGCAAGAAGTGGCGGCCATCCGTGCCAAGATCATTGCCAGCATGCAGAGCTTTGAAGAGCACAGCTTTGATCTAGACGACGGCCAGGGCCCGACGTTTGACCTCATCATTGCCAAGGCGAGCGCCGAGGCGGCAGCCGCCGAGGCCAGAGCCGCAGGAGCCAAGGCAGCAGCAGCATCAGCAGCATCAGCAGGCTCAGGCACAGCGTCGGTATCGGCATCAGCATCAGCATCGACGACGACCGTATCGGCGACAGACGAGGATGCGGCTGTAGATGCGGAAGAAAAGGCAGAGGCGGCCGCCGCAGCAGCGGCAGCGGCAGCCAGCAATGGGGAGCGGACTGGGGTGAACCCCAACGCAGGTATTGCGCGCATGGAGAACGACTTCAAGACAGGCGGGCTGCTGCGCAAGGGCGGGGACCGGGACGACCCGAGCGCGGCCGTCTTTGGCGAGGATTGGGAGCTGAAGCGGGAGCGGATCCGGCGGTCGTCGCCGTACGGCTGGATGAAGAATTGGGACCTCGTGAGCGTGATTGTGAAGACGGGGGCGGACCTGCGGCAGGAGGCGTTTGCGTGCCAGCTCATCACGGTGTGCGACAAGATCTGGCACGAGGCGGGCGTGTCAGTGTGGGTGAAGCTGATGCGGATCCTGGTGACGGGCGAGTCGTCGGGGCTCATTGAGACGATCACCAACGGCGTGTCGCTGCACTCGATCAAGCGGAGCCTGACGCTGGCGTCGATCGAGGCTGGGCAGAACCCGCGGCGACGGATTGCGACGCTCAAGGACTACTTTGTCAAGGCCTTTGGCGCGGACGCGGAGAGCGAGGCGTACCGGGCCGGCGTGGACGCGTTCAAGCGGTCGCTGGCCGCGTACAGCATCATCTCGTACGTGCTGCAGCTCAAGGACCGGCACAATGGCAACGTCCTCGTCGACAGCGAGGGCCACATTGTGCACATTGACTTTGGCTTTATGCTGTCCAACTCGCCCGGGTCGGTGGCGTTTGAGGCGGCGCCCTTTAAGCTGACACACGAGTACGTCGAGGTGCTCGGCGGCCTGCAGTCGGCCGCCTTTGAGGACTACAAGCGGCTGTGCAAGCAGGCCTTCCAGGCGCTGCGCAAGTCGGCCGACAACATTGTCGACCTCGTCAGCATGATGGGCCGCGGGTCCAGCATGCCCTGCTTTGCGGCCGGCGTCGTGCAGACGACGGCCAACCTGCGCCAGCGCTTCCAGCTGCACCTCAGCGCCGAGGACGCCGAGCAGTTTGTCGAGACGGAGCTGATTGGCAAGTCGCTGGGTAGCTACTATACGCGGTTGTGAGTCTTTTGCCTCTTTTCTTCTTCCTTTCTTTCCTCCGAGCCCTCGCTGACAGGCATACAGATACGACACTTTTCAGTACAGAACCCAGGGCATCTACTAAGATGGTAAGGGGAGAAAATATAAAGAAAAACAAAAAAAAAGCTTTTGATGACAAACGATGACGACATTGGGATGGCGTTTTACACCGAGAAGTGGGCTTATAAAATGTCTGGAATCAGAAAAAGAAGGGAAGAATACGGTCTGGTGAAGGAAGGTGGGCTTTCTCCCATTCTTTGATTATATATTTTTTGGCTTTCCAACCTCCTTTTCTCTGTCCATCTTTTTTGTATATATCCTTTTTTTTGCGTGCAACATTGTCAGCATCTTGCTCTGTCACAATACATGACCTTTTTTGATCTTGGCTATTTTGCCTTTCGATTTGTTGGATTCTAGGTGAAGGAATCTGGCGTGGATTTTGGGCCTTTGGAGCCTTCTGGGCATTCGGCAAAGCGCATCTCCAGGCGGACCTGTGTGCATTTCTTGGTCCCAAACTGGCCCACGCCTGCAGGGAGCTGCTGCCATGCCGTCATGATGCGGCCGTTTTCTGTCCCTGAAGCCGTGGCCGTGGCCGTGGCCGTGGCCGAGCTGATGACGCTGACGATATCGACCGGCGGCGACGACGACGGCTGGGTCAGGCAGCGGACGAGGAGCGACGGCACCTCGGCGAGCTGGTTGGCGTCCACGATGAGCAGCTCCTTCTTGCCGCGGCGGACGCGGCCTGTCTGTGCGTCGCCTTGGCCGTCGAGGCTCGATAAGCCGCTGCTAGAGCTGCTGGTGCTGCTATGGTTGCCGTGGATGTGGATGCTGTCGATGCTGTCGGCGATGCTCTCCATGAGGGCGCGCTCAAGACGGCCGCCGTCGTCTTCGCTGCTGCTGCTGTTGCCGCCGCCGCCGCTGCTGCTGCTGCTGCTCTGTCCCAGCGCCAGATCCGAGTCTTCCAGGATCGGCTCCAGAGACCGCTTGGAGACGCGGCCTTGGTGCCGTCGTCGTCTCTCTTCTTCGTTGCCGGATCCCTCTTCACTGCGGCCGCCCTCGCTGCCGGCCAGCCGCAGGAGCATCTCTTCTGTCGATTTCTGGAACAGGGCCGCCAGCGTCTGCTTGTATCCCTGGCCCTCGGCCTCGAGCACGATGCTCGGCTGCCTCTCGCGGCCGCCCCTGCTGCTGCTGCTGCTGCTGCTGGCCACGACCATGGCTCGATAGCGGCTCCAAGCGCGGCTGGGATCGCCCAGACAATGGATGCTCAGGCGCTGGCCAGGCGGACAGACGATGCGGAGGTTCTCTGCGCAATGGTCAGCCGGGATCCAAAAACTAGGAGAAAGGACAAAAAGAACAGAAAAAAGTCATACCAAGCGTCTGCCGCTTCTGCATCGCACTCTCGAGATCGTCTTGGACTTTCATGCTGGCCACTTTTACCTTTCCAGACCGATGCTGCTTTCCCAGACGTTTGACGGACAGAACGACCTTGTGCTCCAGGCAGACAACCTTCGACAGCCACAGAGATCGGCATAATGACGTGCGAGTCCAAGGGAGGGAAATCCTGTAAAGTGTGCACGACGAAGACGAGAATTCTACGCACTGGCCGTATTAGGCAATATATTATTACAGTATATTACAGCACACTACAGCATACTGTACTGAAGCTGACTTTAAGATAAACGAAAACGAAGACACACTCGATCGCTGCTTCCTCTGGAGTCCTTCCATTACCTAGAATGACTAATTTATAGTTGTACAGATTTCCTCGACATGCAAATGCCCGACTCGACCATCCAGCTTATACTCCTTCTTTCGCCTCTGCCTCTCACGACGCCACGCCCAGCCGCTCGAGCCGCTCCGTCACGGCATCCACCATGGCCGTCTCGCGCTCCAAGAGCTTTGTCACCTGAGCCATCTTGGCCTTCCGGACGTCCATGGGGATCTTGACCTGCGACGACTTGCCTCCCCGTGCTGTCGCGGGCGTGCCTGGCGTTCCAGGTGTGCCTGCTATGCCTGCTATGCCTGCTGCGCCTGCTCCGGTGGTTGTCGGCGTGTGCGGCCGGCTCGCACTGTCGCTGGCGCCGTCGCTGGCGCCCGCCTTGTCGTCGGGCCGGGCCGTCGCTGCCGTCTTCTGCAGCAGCACGGCCGCCTGTTTGGACAGGTCTTGCCAGAGGCCCTGTATCTGCCGCACGCGAGGACCCACGTCTTGGGCCGTCGACCGGGCGGTGGCCGTGGGCGGCGGCGACAGGACCAGATCCACCACACCCGCGGCATCTTGTGATCCGTCGTCGTTGTCGTCGTCGTCGTTGTCGTCGTCGCCGTCGCCGTCGTCCTTCCCCCTCTTACGGCCATCCCGCAGGCTCGCATTCAGTGCCCTGACCTCCTTGGTCCAGGCACGCTCCTTGTCGCTCAGGGGCCGTGCCGAGGCCATGCCAAAGGCTCGCCGCAGCTGCTCGACCCGCTCGGCCAGCTCCGTGTTGCGCTGCTGGGCCGCCTGGAGTCGTCTGCGCAGCCGCACGTCGTCCGAGTTGCTGCGGCCGGCACCCACACCCACATCGGCCGGCGCCAGGTCGTCCTCGAAGCCGGCAATCATGTCGATGCGGTGCTTGAGCTTCGCTGCCGACTCCACCTGCTCGTGCAGGTCAATCGGCAGATCCTGCAGCTTGGTGAACAGCCGCGACACGCCCTGGTTCATCTGGCCGCTCTCTTTGCCAATCAGCTTGTGCGCATTGGTAAAGATGTTGAGCGTCGCCGGCGACAAGCGCACCTGCTGGTGCTGCAGCATCTGGTACCGGCTGCTAAAGATGGCGCTCTTGGCCTGCGCCACCTGCGATGCGGCATACAGCTCCCGCGGCACCTCAAAGGCGGGCCGGGCCTTCCAGAAATCCAGAGCCAGCAGGGCCTTGTCCTCTGCCTCGACCGCAGACGCCGCGGCACTGCCAGCATGGGGCGGCTGGCCTCCTGCCGTCGACGTGGCCTCGGCAATCCCCAGCCCCTCCCCTCCGCCTGCTCCGGCCGCTGCAAAGGCCTGGGCTCCCAGATCGTCACAGCTGCCGCCCATCAGGGGGCTGTCGGGCGCGTCAAAGCAGATGGCCACGGGCGAGCGGTCGGTGGCCGACAAGAGGAAATAGCCCAGGTCCGGATCCATCAACACGACGCTCGTGGCGAGGGCCTCTTCCTGCTGGTGCACATACACGCGGTGGCGCGTCGTGTTCTCGCCCGTCACGAGCTGTCGCACACGGAAATCGGCGCCCGTCTCTGTGCCTTCCTGCAGCTCCTGCTCGAGCCGGAAGACCCAGTTCGACAGCGAGACGTGTGTGATGCCGCCGGGGTGGGTGACAAAGAAGGAATAGCGCGACGTCACGTCGCCGCTCAGCGAGCACCAACCCTCCGGCCGCTGCTCGGCCTTGCGTACAACGTCGACCACTTGGAAGGTAAAGAGCGGCCGTGCCATGCCCATGCTGCTGTTGTTGTTGTTGCTGTTGGAGGCGCTGAGACTCCGCTTGTGTACGTGGCTGCGCTGTGGCAGCCACTGCGCCTCGACGCCCACGAGGTCGAGGCAGATGTGCAGCCGGCCGCCGGCCGTCACCAGCACCAGGACAGACAAGGACAGGCCCTCCTGGTTGGCGTCGAGCAGATCCTGCAGGACGGCATCGTCGGCGTCCTCTTCGACGCCCATCAGGAACGACATGTCCAGCTTCTCCCCAATGACGAGAATGTCGCACAGTTTGGCCGTCTCGTCGCCGTCGTCGTCGTCGTCGTCATTGCCGTCTTTCTCTCCGTCGCTGCTCTCCTCAAAGTCCACCTCAAAGGGGCCCTGCAAGCGCGGCACGATGCCGGGATGCGACGGCCGCGCAAACACTTCGGTCGACGTGGGCTCGTAGAGCGACGACGACCGCAGAGAGGCCGGGACGGCCGACGACTCGACCAGGGTGGGCTCCTGGCTGTCGAGCTGGGACATCCAGTCGAGCTGCTGCTGGGCGAGGCGCTTGGCCTCGGGCGATACCTGGGGGTCGTCCTCGACGGCGGCGACGTTGGCGACGACGGCCACCGACAGCGAGGGCAGCAGCATCGGCGGCGGGGCCCAGCGCTTGGGCAGCAGCGGACACAGCGCATAGACGTCGCCGCCGAGCATGGCGATCCACAGCGTCATGGACGACCAGCCGCCGGCCGTGCGGGGGCCAAAGGCGGCGGCGGCGACCTCCATGTCAAAGAGGTCGGGCGAGTAGCCGGCGTTGGTCTGGGCCGAGGCGCCAAAGTCCTCGTCGAGCCAGGTGCCGTCGGCCAGCTTCTTGACGTCAATGGCCAGCGCCGGCGCGTCAAAGGACCAGCGGTCAAGCGGCGAGATGTCCCAGAGGCGGACGACGGCGTCGCGCGTCACGGTCACCAGGGCGGAGCTGTTGACGCCGAGCGGGTGCCAGAGGGCGGAGACGACGGGGGCCCGGGTGGTCACGTGCGTGGTCGGGCCGAGGGTGAAGTAGCGCGTCTTGAGGAGCACGTCGGCGTCGTCGGCGGGCACGAGATGGGACGAGTCGGGCAGCACGCAGATGTGGACGGTATGGGCGGTCAGGATGGCCAGGAAGTTGTTGTGGGGAGAGATGACGAGCTGTCGGATTTCGTCGGCCACGGGAGGTTTGAGGATCTGGAGTGTGAGCGGGGGAGAGAGAGAGGAGAGGAGAGGAGAGACTCACTCGGTAGACAGACCGCGCCGGGGCGGCTCCGTTGGTGATGTGCATGACGCTGCTGCGGCCGTCGTGCGTGGCTTCCCAGGCGCTCTTCATGGACACGAGGTCCGCCCATCGGATCTCCTTGCCGCAGGCCACAAAGACCTCGGTGCCCCGTCGTGCCACCGTCCTCCGCGGTCCAGGCATGGGCGGCGTCTGTTTTCGTCGACTCGGGCTGGCCCCGTTCTTGGCGGGTGTCGGCGGTGCGGAAAAGAGGCTCTGGCCATCGGGAAAGGGTGCGGACAGCCAGGCCGGCGAGTAGGCCCTGACCTTGGGCATGGCGGGCAGTCTCCAACAAGGGGTGGGCCGCGGAGAAAAGAAGAGTGATACAGAGGTAGCTCAGGGGGGAGTGGAAGAAGGCCAGGAGGACAGAGCCCCTTCTTCGACCTTGGGACTCGACAGGAGGTGCCAGTGACTCGGAGATTCTGGTGGTCGAAAAAAAAAAGCTCCCAAGACACTTGAATTGGCAGTGTCAGTCCTGCTGGTGAATATGAATACCAATCGACTGGATTCGCTGGGTGGCTGGTCTCTCTCTTGATTTTCTCGTATCTTATTCTTCTCTTCTTTTTCGCTTCTTCTTTTTCTTTCAGAAAGACTGTCATATTTTCTGGCGCGTCGTCCCAGGAAACAAGCGCGGCGGTTACCTAAGGTGGCCCAAGCTCCTTGCTCACCGCCTTGGCCATACTGCCGCTTCTACTACTCTGTACGTTTCGTACTTTTTGTTCTCTCTCATGGATCCCAAAAAAAAATAGAGACGAATCAGCAAAAGAAGGCAACACCGTTCCTGATGGCTACTCTGCATTCGATCCGCAGCACGGTCGAGCGGCTTGACCGTCCGAGTGCCTACTTTAACAACAAGGTTGGTTGCCATTGTGCTCTCTCTTCTTTCTCCTCGGCCGCGCTAACTCGATAGAAACGCCGCCGAGACAACCGAGACAACCACGGCCCCGTCCACGATGACGAAGCGGAGGATCCCCTCCGGCATGCCTCGACCCTCTATGTGGGAAACTTGTAAGAAAGCGACAGAGCCTGCGCCTGCGCCTGCGCCTGAGAGCCAATGACCGGCCGACTGACGGAAGCAGATCCTTTTACACGACCGAAGAGCAGGTCTACGAGCTCTTTTCCAAGTGCGGCGAGATCAAGCGTCTCATCATGGGTCTCGACCGCTTCAACAAGACGCCCTGCGGCTTCTGCTTCGTCGAGTACTACACCCACCAGGACGCCCTCGACTGCATGAAGTACATTGGCGGCACCAAGCTCGACGAGCGCATCATCCGCACCGACCTCGACCCGGGCTTTGAGGAGGGCCGCCAGTACGGCCGTGGCCGCTCCGGTGGCCAGGTCCGCGACGAGTACCGCGACGACTACGACGAGGGCCGTGGCGGTCTGGGCCGCGTCCAGCAGGCCGAGCAGGCGGCCGAGCGGGAACGCATACGGGAGCGGGAGCTCGAGCTCGAGCGCCGCGACCAGCGCGATCGGGAACGGGACCGCGATGCTCGAGAGCGCGACCGCGATCGTCGCGACCGTGAACGAGAGCGGGAGCGAGAGCGGGAGCGGGAGCGGGACATGGAGGATGATGATGACTACGAGCCTCGGTAGTTTTTTTCTCTGTTTTTCTCAGTCTTTTTTCGGAGTCCTTGGAATATCTTTTTTGCGTCTGTTTTATTTCGAGCCATGAAAAACAAGGTTTTGGTTCGGCTCTTTCTTATTCTTTTTTATTCTTGTTCTTTTTCTCTTCAAAAAGGCTCTCTTGTCATTTCTATGTACAAGCATACCTCCTGATATCGTACAAAAGTGCCCCCCTTGTCCAACTCAATATCCAGGAGGGTTGATTCTCTGAGACACTCTGGTCCATTTTGGTAGTTCTGTCTGGTTAGTGCTCTCTCTCCTTTCACAATCAAGAACAAGGGGGAAAAGAGGCCATACTGTGAATTCCCTTGCGGTAGCGCTTCGCTTTGCGGTCAAACATGGTGTACTTGTCGCGCGCCAGCATCTCTTCCTCCCTGGGCATCTCGGCCCGCCACCGCTCAATGGACTTCATCGTGAGGCCCTGCTTCGCCAGCGCCTTTTCTAAAGTGTCCACGACGCCGTCGACGGCGCGCAGGCGTAACCGCTGTCGGTACTTTTGGAATCGGGAGAGTCGCCATGGATTTTTCCTGTCTCTGGTCAGTTTTGCGGAGAGGGAAGAGAGGGGAGAGAGAAAAAAAAAATTACCATAGCAGACCGCCGCTCAGGGAGGCAGTGACACGAAAGGGGCCGAGACCAAACATGGTGAGGCTCCGAGAGAAGAGAGCAGGAGCTGGGACGAAGTCGTGGCCAAGTTGCTGGTCGTCTGATGAATTCCTAGTTTTTGGAAGCCTTCTCAGATTTTGGGCGGGTCCCATTGGTTCCGACCCAAGTCACGTGATGCTTAGTCATCATTTATCGAACGTACCTTCTTCCCGTGGAAGCCAGACGAGACAATACTCTGAGCAGACCATCCCCGAGGAAGACGCCTTTTCTTTGCCATTCTGCCTGCGACTCTCTCTTGTTCTTGGGTATACGACAGACGAGAAAGAGGCAGTCCGTGTTTCTATCTCTATCTCTATCGAGAGAGAGAGAGAGAGAGAGAGGCGGTGCCGAACACAAGGGAATAAGGGACACCGTCCAAGGAGGTGGGGGGGTCTTGCTTCCGACCAGCAGAGAGCAGAGGGAGAGACCTGACCTCTCGTTCCCGACGAGCCTGGCAGCCACGCCTCCCGCCTGACCATGTCGTACTACTTTGCCATTGTCGGCACCCAGGACAACCCGCTCTTCGAGTACGAGTTCGGCACGTCCAAGCAGGGCGGCGACGGGCAGGCACACTTTGTCGAGCAGGCGCGCCATCTGAACCAGTTTGTCGTGCATAGCAGTCTCGACGTGGTCGAGGAGGTGCAGTGGGCCCAGGGGCAGATGTGCGTTCTCTTTCTCTGTTTCTCTGTCTTTCTCTCTTTCTCTGTTCCTGTCTTCTAACGGCAAAGGTACCTCAAGTGCATCGACAAGTTCTTCCACAACTACGTCTCCTGCTTCGTGACGGGCGTCAACGCCAAGTTCTTTCTGCTCCACCAACCGCCCTCCGCCACCCAGGGCTACATGCCCGGCGTCAACGGCAGCAGCGGTGTCGGCAGCGGTGCCGCCGGCCAGACCGCCAGCTCTTCTGCGCTGCCGGCCGCGTCCGTCTCGACGCGCGCATCTACCGCCATCGGTGCGAACCCGACGAGCGCCGCGACCGAGGAGGCCATCAAGAACTTCTTCCTCGAGGTCTACGAGAGCTGGGTCAAGGCGACCATGAATCCCTTTTACAGGACCAACATGGAGATCAAGAGTCCCGTCTTCCGGACGAGAGTGGCGGCAGCCGGCAAGAAGTATTTATAATCAATCCAGACAAAATATACTCGCACTTTTTACTCTAATTTCACTTGACAAAACGTTGTGGTTGTTCATATTATATTCATTCAAAGACGATCGCTTCATAAGACACGATATCGTCCTTCCAACATCGCATAGCCCCCATGCACATGGTTGATGAAATCCATGCAATAAACAAGCCCATTCCCAGAAACGCCCTGATAAAGGAAAGATCCATAGAACCTCTCGACAATGTCAAATCCAACACCACACCGGTACCATTCCATCCCGCAGGTAGTGGAACGCTTAACCACCGAAACCGTACAGGGTGCGGCCCTGGCGCTTGAGGGCGTAGACGACGTCGAGCGACGTGACCGTCTTGCGCTTGGCGTGCTCAGTGTAGGTGACAGCATCACGAATGACGCCCTCAAGGAAGGACTTTAGGACACCGCGCGTCTCCTCGTAGATGACTAGACAGTTAGATGAGAGAGTAGACAAGAGGACAAAAGAGGATAGACATACGAGCAGAGATACGCTTGACACCACCACGACGTGCCAGACGACGAATAGCGGGCTTGGTGATACCCTGAATGTTGTCACGAAGAATCTTCCGGTGACGCTTGGCGCCGCCCTTGCCGAGACCCTTGCCGCCCTTGCCGCCTAGAAGAGGTCAGAATACATTTCGAGTGAAGAGACAGATGGGAGAAAAAGACATCTCAACGAGGCTGAGGCTGCAGACAAGAGACGCAAAAGAGCGGTGACTTGTCGACGAGGCCATCAAGGGATGTGGGGACGACAATGATGATGATGGAATAGATACTTACGTCCAGTCATATTGATAGATGTAAAGGGTAAAAAGTGAAAAGAGTAATGGAAATAGACGCGAAAGGCGAGTGTTGATGGAAGATTGTGGGATGATGAGAGAAGAGAAGAGGAGGAAAAGAAGGAGGGGAAGGCCGGCTACTTAAAAAGACAGCAGAGTGGGAAAACAAAAAAAGAGGGGGCGAATTCTGGCGCGGTCAAACGCTGTATCGCCCTCGTCTCTGCCAGGGGGGAACTGTTTCTGGGCTGAACTGAGGCGGATTGACTGATTCGACTGCTCGAAAGGAAACACTAGTCCCAATATGGGTAATGTGGACAATTAAAAAAAGGACCAAATATGCTACTATTTTATTGTGCCTCTAAAATGGGGTGCGGATTTTTCGGTACGCTTTTTTGTTACTGATTCGGAGCTGTTTTATGGGGAACCGTTTAGGCCTTTCTTTCTACGCAGCTTTTTTGTCTCGTCCCTTTCTAGGCGCGTGTCACTTGTCATCTGGTCCGTGCACTGCTCATCAACTCCGATCTGACCAATCAAAAAATTGCCACGCGTTGTATTTTCTGACGAGCACGAGTATTATTATTATGCAGTTCTTGCGAGTACTCGTACTCAACAGATGCTCGCATAAACAACTGATCGTACTCGTACTCGTATACATTGTACTTATCAGTGTATTACTCATCATGACTCGTCACTCTGTACACCGCTTTGTCATGCAAATGCCCCATGTCCATTAGGTAAGTGTAGGTATGTATGCCTGATGTCTCGTCCCAGAAAGTCTATCGTACAACACAAATATGCTGGCAACCCTGCTGCGTCTCTCCCTCGTCCCTCTTTTCATGCCTCATCAGACAATATCGTCTCCTCCACGGCCCCTGGTGTCCATGCCCATGCCGGACGCGTCTGCCTTTGTTTCTAGGCAAGTCTAAAGGGAAGAAGGAACAGATCAAGAGAGAGGAGAATAAGAAAACCGAAAGAAGAAAACGGAAAACACGAAGAGAACGGAAACGAAAAAAAAAAAGAAAACGAAAACGGAAAAGGGGAATAACGTTTGGCCACCCAAAATGTTCAACATCACTCAAAAAAGTGACGTCAGAAAGAGATGCAAGAGGACACCAGACAAACCAATGCAACAGAAAAAAAACCAAAAGAAAACCAACAGAAAAAACAGACACCCATCTTTTTTTTCCTACTCCATATCGTAACACGCGTCATACTCCGTACACGTCCCCACCTCTTTTTTCCTCCTGCCCATTATCCATTAGTTGGTATGTCGTCTTGGTAGAGTCTCGTAGCTACTCGTCATCCATCTTCGTACAGCCAAGCCAGGAAACAACATGCAGAAGCGTCGAAAGCGTCAACGTGAACCCATCATAACGCCATGTACTCCTCGAGTCCGTCTTCGTCGTCTTCCAGGCTCCCAATCGCCTGCTTGATCTTTTGGCTTGCCTAGATTTGTTAGGAAAGGGACGAAGAGAAAAGAGAGAAGAACAAAAGAGAAGGACAAGAGACAAAACAAACCTTGGGATCCAGACTCAGGGCAATCGTAAAGTGCCGCACGGCCGCACTCTTGTCGTTGAGCGTCTTGTACAGCTTGCCCAGCAAAAAGTGCACGGCGGCCTCGTCCGGCGCCAGATCCTTGAGCACCATCAGCTCCTGCTGGGCCGCCTGCAGCTGCCCAATGGCCAGCAGCGCCCGCGCCTTGCGGAACCGCGTCTGCGCGGCCCGCGGCGCCAGGTCGGTGGCCTTGATAAAGTACTGCAGCGCCGGCACGATCTGCTTCTGGCGCTCCAGCACCTTGCCGATGCAGCAGATGAGCACCGCGTTCGTCGGGTGGATCATCGACGCCGTGTGGTAGTGTTCGTAGGCCTTGTCAAAGTTGCCCAGCTTCTCGTACACGCGGCCGATGCCGTAGTACGCATTGTAGTGCCGCCGGTCGGCCGTCACCGCCTGCCGGTACGCCGTCAGCGCCTTGTCGTACTCCTCGTTCAGCACGTGCTCGTGTCCCTGCAGCGTGTACGCGTACGCAAACTGCCCGTCGAGCTGCGTCGCCCGCCGGAAGCACCGCAGCGCCTGCTCGTGGTCCTGCGCCAGCGACCACGCGTTGCCCAGCGCGCACCACGCCTGCGGCGCCCGCCAGGCGGCGTCGACCAGCTCGTGCGCCAGGAACGAGAGGTCCGTCTCCTGCTTGAGAAACCACAGGATCGTCGAGTACACCTCCATGTCCTGCAGCCGCGTCGGCGCCAGCACCCGCACCCGCCGGAAACACACCTCGGCATCGGCATAGGCGGCCTGCTCGTAGTGCGCGCGGCCCATCTGCGCCTGCACCCACGGCGTGTCTGTCTGCGACCGCGGCAGCGACGTGAAGCTCAGCAGAGCATCGCCACACTGAAACTGCGACAGGGCCAGGTACCCGCCACCGAGCTTCTTCATCAGCTCCAGCACCCACCGCAGGGCTTCCTCGACCCTGGCCGCATCCGCTTCGGCTGCCAGCTGCCTCTGCAGCTGTGCTGCCGCCAACACGGCAGCCTGCGACGGCTGCTGCGTCTGTAGAGGCGCATGGTGTTGTTGGTGTTGTTGTTGTTGTTGTTGTTGTTGTTGTTGCTGCTGCTGCTGCTGCTGCTGATGTTGCTGATGGGCGGCCTGCAACGTCGTCGTCTCGCGGATGCGCGGTCCCTCCATGGGATCAATGTCCATACCACCGTCGTCGACTGGCTTCCGGTTACCGCTGACGACACGTCCGACGGTGGAGCCGCTCGACCCTGGACGCATGATCCGGGATATCGGCGGCCGAGCCTTTTTCAGTTCGCGCGTCGACCCTGCTCCCCCCATAGCGGCCGCCCCGGAATTCGTCTTGCTCGACGAGGACTTGAACATGTTGAGACGCGCGCTTCTACGCTGCGGCACTCCCGTCTCGTCCGCCGGATTGTTCTGTCGCGGGGCTACCGGATGTCCCGAGGCCGTTCGCTTCCGCTCCGCCGTAGAGGCTGATATCACGGACGGCTGCGTCGGCAGGGAGCCTGGCACGCCCATGGCTGCGGACGCCGAGCCGGCCGTCGACGCCCCCGGCATGGCTGATAATACGCCCATGGCCGCCGCACCGCCTGCACCGCCTGCCGCGCTGCCATTGGCTGCGGCACCCACCGCCGTACGCAAGAGAGAGGACGACACGGGGTCGGCTGCCGATAGGTCTGTGCCTCCGGTGCCTCCTGTGCCGTTGGCACTGTCCAACTGCCGGCCTCTCCGGTTGGCAGACGCCCCAAGACGATACATAATCTTGGACGGTGCACCGGGTGCCGGTGGTCGGGGTGCGTGTGCCGGTACGGGCAGGGATTGCGCATCAGAGAAGCCCGTGTCGACTGTCGTCGTCGCCGCCGCCGCCGCCACAGCCAGGCCGCCTACGAGGCCTCCTGCGCCTCTGCGTCGGGCGGGCGCATGGGGTGGTTCCTGGTGCGTCCCGGGCGGCGTGGCCATGCCATCTGGCAAGGACTGCTGCTGGTTGCCCGCGACTCTAGACCGGGCAGCAAAGATCCTGGCCATGAAATCCACGTCCTCCGACTCTCCGGCCGGCGCCACGGTGGGCGGCTTGTTCGCGTCCTGCGCCGTCATGGCCCGCAGCGTCGTTGTCTGCTGTGGCGGCTGGCCGGCTGGCTGGTGGTCAAAGGGGTCGCTCATGTCGTGCGTGGCGGCAGCCCGGCTGGCGGCCGTCGTCCGCTTGGACGAGAGGTGCTGGTCGGACAGCGTGCCGCCGAGGGAGGCCATGAGGTCCATGAGGTCGCCCGAGGACGAGGAGCCGGCATCGGGCTCGAAACTGCGCAGCAACGGCTCGTTGAGGCGGAAGGTGTTGGATACGCGGAGGTTGACGCCCATGTCGCAGAGGGCCACAAAGGCATCCCACATGAGCGGGTTCGTCCGCAGGGCGTCTTCAAAGTACAAGGCGGCCTTTTTGCGGTCGTCCATGCCGCGGCAGAGCTTGCCGAGCAGGCAGTTGATGACGGCCGCATCGGGACAGAGGGTGCGGGTGGTAGCCGTGTGCTTGCCGAGGTGGGACTTGTGCAGCCAGAGGCTCTTTGCCTTTTCGAGGGCGTAGACGCCCTCTCGGAAGCGGTCGAGCACGAGACAGCACTGGGCAAAGACGTGGGCACAGCCGAGGTGCAGGCCGCGGTGTCCGGCAGGCTTGCTGACCTCGTAGGCAGATCGGTGGTCGCCGAGCCGCAGGTGGCTGAGGGAGAGGAGGTGGGCCGACTCGTAGGACCGGCTGTCGTGGGCCAGCAGCCTCTCGGCAAAGAAGAGGGCGTTGTCCCAGGAGCCGTTGTCGAGGTGGTAGTAGACGGTCTGCCGCAGGAGGCTGGCTATCGAGGCACTGTTGGGGGCCATGGCGAGTGTTGTGAATCTCTTTTTCTGTTCTCCTTTCTCTTCTCCTGCTCTTTCTGTTTCTCGAGGATATTACTCAGCAGTGGCTGCTGCCGAGGGGGGACGGTGTAGGGATAAAAACAAAAAGACCCGAGTGCTGCCTTGAACGATCCATGAAAGTTGGGTCGATGGGTGTACGACAGACGAGAAGAGGTAGTCCAGAAGGTGTTGTTCTGCTTCTTGCTGGCTCCAGTCACTTTCGACTCGATCTGGTGGCGTCACTTTGCCAACAAGCAGGGCCGCAGCTTCGGATGACGATCGAGTTCGGCAAGGAAGCAGTGCAGTGAAGCATGCCTCGAGAGGTGGTGGATGGAATAGGCCTCGCTTTCGTTTTGTGGTTCCGTTTCGTTGTTCCGTTGTTCTGTGTTTCTTTTTTCTCCTTCTTCGTTTCTATTTTTTTACTGCCTGATTAGCAGAGTGGCCCTCGCAGGTGGGAAAATGGAGTGTGGCGCAAAAGAAACACGGCGGCTAGGCTCGAAGAGACAGGGGGGGCGAGAATGTCGTCTGGGCAGCAAACAAGAGGGAAACAAAACGAGCGGCAAGGGGGGGGGGGGGGGGGGGGGGGGGGGGCGGAGGAGGAGGAGGAGGAGGAAACATACATTGTACGAACTGCACGCGACTCGGCGGACAGGCGCGGCGGTGTCCCCCTGAGGTCGGATGGGCTACTAGTAGACACAAAAGTAGGGGGAGGAAGCAAAAAAAAAGGAAAAAGAAAAGAAGAAAAAAAAGAAAAAGGGAGGGGGGAGAGGGAGAAGCCGTCAGAGGAGAGAGGGAGAGGGCAGGCGTGTCCTCGCAGTGTCGTGATGTTTAAACGGTGGCGGCAACCTGGCAGAAAAGTAGCCGTGTTTTTTGCGATGTTGTGCAGTGTTCGTCCAGGCTGCCATCTGATTGGCTGTTGTGCTCCTCCTGGGCAGGCGTCCAGCAGTCCCGGCAACAGGAACCCCCACTGTGATTCGTCCGTTCTCCCACTTGTACCCTCCCACGCAAATGGCGCCACGAGGTACATGTGGGGTATCCACTCTTTATAGTCTTTGCTTCCACATTTTCTGTCCTCTCCAGACAAAACTGAGATTGAGCAACACGTGAGACGTACCATCGACTTGTCCACGACAACCAGGAGGCAATGGCTCAAAAAGCAAAGAAAGACCAGGCCAAGGCCAATACGGCCTCTCTCAACAGCCTGCACATTGGCTCGCTCGTCGTCCATGGCGCCTTTCTGCTCTGCTACCTCGTCTTCCGCTCCCGCTCCCTCCTCCTCTACCTCTTCTTGTCTCTGCCCAGCTTCGCCTGCGAATTCTTCCTCGAACGCACCGGACGGCCTCGCTACGACGCCCACTCGGGCGCGCTCCGCTCGGCCGGCGAAGACCTCAGCGCCGTCGGCCTCACCGAATACATGTTCGACACCATCTGGGTCACCTGGTTCTCCGTCATCCTCGTCCTCCTCTTCGGCAACAAGCTCTGGTTCGTCTGGGCCCTCGTTCCCGCCTACGGCCTCTACAAAGCCTACGGCCTGCTGGGAGCCGCGCGGCAGATGGCCGGCTTGCAGGGCATGGCCGGCAACAGCAACGGCCCTGCGCCGCCAGCCAACAGAAGACAGCGACGAGCAGCATAGTCCATGGGTGGGAAAGAGGAAGACGAGAGAATGAACAAGGAGATGTAACTGTTTGGATGAGAAAACATAGATAGGCAAGGGCGGGAAAGAAAGCATGGTTTTGTTTTAATCTTTTTTTCTCTTTCTTTTCTTCTTCTTCTTCCTTTTCTTCTTCCTTTTCTATTTCTTGGCGTCCATCGTATTCGTCTCTAAATGACAGGGAAGCTCGGCCGTCCACTCTTGCAGGAGCTCGGGACTCGCGTCCCGGACGAGAACGTGAAAGTGCTCCAACGTGCGCACACTCTGCAGCTGCGTCCAGTTCTTGAACCACAGCACACGGTCATCGCCCTGTGCGGCCATGGCCTCGACAAAGAACCGCCGCACAAAATCCTCCACGAGGGTCCGGCTCTCGGCCGTCATGTCTCCCGTGTGCGCGTCCGTGGGGATCAGCGTGCGCGTCCAGACGACAATGTGCGTGATGCCCGAGGCCAGTCCGTAAGGCCAGTCATTGAGCAGCACGCGGTAGTCGCTGGGGTCGGCAAAAGGCGTGGTGGAGGCGGGGGCATACGGAGGCGTGCCCCAGGCTTGGGGCAGACGGTGGGCCACGAGAAAGTTGGTGACGGAGCCGTAGGCGGCTCTCGTTTCGGCTGTCCACTTGATGTACCGCCGCAGATCCGACGGCTTCCTCTTTAGGCTAGCCAGCTCATTGTTTTCTAGACAGAGGGGGGGGGGGGGAGAGCGAGCAGCAACGACAAGCCTCATGTCAGTCCTCTCGTCGTTTCCTTTTATTGACGTGGCAGAATGCCCGTCGGCCACCGACCTACCGATAATGGACTGCAGCTGTGCCCAGTCATGCAGGCGGTATTCCTCGTCCGTCTGCGCGAGCACCTGTCGATCGGCGTCTGTCAGCGGGAATTCATAGTCCTCGACGGTGGCCATGACTCTGGAAGCTCTCCTCCTTTTCCCATGGAGACGTGGCCAGCTAGAGGCTGCAACGACGTTTCGATCCACCGCTATCCAGACAGTTGATTACGTAATCATAGACAGCATACTCTACATAATCGTATTAGTAGAGGAATCCACAGAAAACGTTGAGCGCCGAAAGTCGGTCGTGAATTATTGCCCTGTTCGGCACTCACCGCCTACGGGAGTCCATCCAACAAGATCGGCCACTTGGCTCGTGCCCGAGTTACCTCCGAAATGTACAGTGGAAGAAATTAAAAAAAAAAGTGCTCCTGCACCCCTCCGACTTGTGCGACCTTGCCATTTTTCTTCTTTGCTCCAAGGCTGTCGAGGCTGCGAGCTACGCGAAGCCGCAACCGATTCTCTCCTTTTTTTCTCTTTCCTTTCCTCCTCTCACTCTGCCCAACATGTCTGACTATACGGCAAAGAAGTACATTGACGGGGTGTACATTCCCGCGGGCCTGCTCATCCTCGGCACGGCCATTGTCAAGCGGGAGTACATTGCCTATGCCGTAGCGGTGGCTCTCGTGCTGGCCGCCGTCAAGTTTTTCAGAATGCGTCAGTTTTCTTCCTCTTCTTCCTCTTCTTCCCCTTTCACTGACCAGACAGAACCCAAAAAGGTGCTGGACCCCGCCAAGCTGCAAGAGTTTGAGCTCAAGGAAAAGACCATCATCTCCCACAATGTGGCCATGTCAGTTGCTCACTCCTGTGTCTCTCTTCCTCTTTTCCCTTCTCTGCTCACACCACACAGCTACCGCTTCAACCTCCCGAGCCCCAGCCACATTCTGGGCCTGCCCATTGGCCAGCACATCTCCATCGCTGCCGACCTGCCCGACGCCAACGGAAAGATCGTGCCGATCCTGCGCTCCTATACCCCCATCAGCGGCGACCACCAGCCGGGCTACTTTGACCTGCTCATCAAGTCGTACCCGCAGGGCAACATCAGCAAGCACCTCGCCAGCCTCGCCATCGGCCAGACCATCCGCGTCAAGGGCCCCAAGGGCGCCTTTGTCTACACGCCCAACATGGTCCGCCATTTTGGCATGGTAGCCGGCGGCACCGGCATCACCCCCATGCTGCAGGTCATCCGCGCCATTGTGCGAGGCCGCGCCCAGGGCGACAAGACCGAGGTCGACCTCATCTTTGCCAACGTCACGGCCCAGGACATTCTTCTCAAGGAGGACCTCGATGCCATTGTCGAGGCCGACAAGGGCATCCGCGTCCACTACGTCCTCGACCGCCCCCCCGAGGGCTGGACGGGCGGCGTCGGCTACGTCACGCCCGACATGGTCACTGTAAGTTTTTTTTCTTTTTTTTTCTTTTCTCTCTCTCTCTCTCTCTCTCTCTAACCCCTGTAGAAATGGCTGCCCAAGGCCGCCCCCGATGTCAAGATCTTGCTCTGTGGCCCGCCCCCCATGGTTTCTGGCCTCAAGAAGACGACCGAGGCTCAGGGCTTCAAGAAGGCCCGGCCTGTCAGCAAGCTAGAGGACCAGGTCTTTGCTTTCTAAGTACAGTATGTTCACCGTTTTGTATACGGTATACATACGGTATACATACGGTATGCACTATATACTAAATAGAGTATGGGGCAAAGCATCAATCTTGCCGACTGTCTGCATGGCCACTAGAGGCCACAGACATGGAAAAGTATGTTTTTTTCAGTAGCGAAATGTAGAAAAAATATATTTGTTTCCAGCGCCTTTTCCTTATGCTATCCAACCGAGCCTGATCATTACTGCGTCTTCTTTTGCCTTTCTGGGGTCGTCTCCTGCTGTGGAGGCGCTGCCCGGCCGTAGCCAGACCCGAGATACACGGCCAGCAGCTTCCATAGGACCCAAGAGAACCCGGCCAGGATGACGGCGGCCGTGACCATGTCTAGGCCCGCGTGACGTCGCGAGTCGAGAACAGGGACGCGCAGGGTGTTTGTCAAGCGGCCGGCTGAGTCGCTGGTTGCTGCCCACGATGGGTGTGGCGTGACATGCCAAAACTCTGTCTGCGGCCCAAAGAGCCCGTCGTAGCCGAGGTGGCGACGGTCAAAGGGGTTCTGGGAGAAATCTTCGCCTCCCGTCGAGCCATCCAAGACATCCGTGCACGCCCAGAAGACGGCCGGATAGGGCACGTCCACGTCTCGGTAGCCTCCGTCGGCTGGCAAGAGGTAGCGCAGGTGTAGGGGGATCTCGGCCGTCCAGGACGGGGGCGTCTGGGCAGCATCCACCTGGTCCAGGGCGGGCGGCGCCAGCTCGAGCAGGACAGCCGATCCCCAGGGCGAGACGGCCCAGTCGGGGGCCTCGAGGTCGACGGGGGAGGTCGAGTGGCGGAGAGCCGAGAGGTTCTTGGAGGCGAGGAAGAGAGGATCGCTCAGCTGGTACTGGTCGGCAAAGATGTGCCGAGGCAGGGTCAGGTAGGCATGCAGTCGACAAGATGGGTCGTCGGCATCCGAGCGGCGGCGAGGGGGGGGGGCAGAGGTGACACGGAGCTGCAGGGTCGGGTGGAGGCCTGTGGGGTCCAGAAATTCGGCAGAAAAGGAGGAGGAGGAGGAAGAGGGAGGAGAAGGACCAGAAGGACCAGAAGGACCAAGAGGAGTGCCAGCCAGGCGGTGGCGCGAGGGAAAGCCAAACATGACGGGCGACAGATGCGCGTCCTGGCCCAGGACAGCCACGTGCCCAGCCATGCCCAGCTCGTACGACGCGAGCGTCTGGGGGGCATCGGCGGCCAAGAATCCGACTTCTGTGCGGACACCGGGCAATGACGTCACGTGCACTGTTTGCTCAGCGAGGGGCCAGAATGTGGACACTCTGAGCGTGTTCGAGACAGCGTCGTAGGACAGGTCGAGGGAGGCGGCGCGGGCGACGAGGTCGGGCTGTAGGGGGCAGGGGCGGCCAGCCGCAGCCGGACACCATTGTGTCCGGACATGGTCGGCAAGGGCATCGAGGTTGTCGAGGGGCGCGTAGTACTGCCGAGCCGGAGAAGAGGAGGCGAGGCGGTCGCCCTGGAGTTGTAGGGAGGATGCCTGCAAGAGCCGGCGGTCAGCAAGGCGAGGAGACAAGAGACAAAAAGGGCAAAAAGGACAAAGCAGGCACGACAGAGAGGCAGAGAGGCAAAACTCACATCCTCGCACTCGACTTGAAAGAGCCACTGCAGGAGAGAGCAGACGTCTCTGCTGCGAGCGGGATCGGGCGTCGACAGAGCCTCGTCCTTGGGCGTGTAGAGGGCATGCAGGCCAGGCGGCAGGCGCGCGTAGAGGGGGCTGACGGTCTGGATAGGCTGGGGACTGGCCCAGCGGACAGAGAGGACGTCGAGGGCGTGGAGGACGTCGGCTAGCTCTGGGGGCAGCTCGTCGAGCGTCAGGGTGACGCGGTCTTCGCGCGTAGCCTCGATGGAGGGCCCCACCAGGGATGCATCTGACAGGTGCAGAAGTGCCGGGTTGACGGGGCTCTCTGGGCGCGGGAAGAAGGAGATGCGTTGGCGCATGGCAGATTGGAGGTTTGGAGGTTTGGAGGTTTGGAGGTTTGGCTGTTTGGAGGTTTGGAGACTGGAGGGGAGACGGGAGAGACGGGCGATCTGCAAGAGAGTCGGTCGCTGCCAGGAACACGAGGAATCACAAGGGGCCTGGCTTCGGTGTCGGGAAGATGGCCTCTGACGATTCACAGACGTTTCTGAGCTTCCTGTGAAGCTTCCTGTAAAGTGGCAACAAAGCTCGGTCAGGCTGTGTAGTGTGTAGTGTGGTGGTGCAGTGTGGTGGTGTACAGCGGTACACTGGAGTGGTGTACAGTATACAGTGGTAGTGCAGCAGCACTAGGCCTAGCTCCTGACCACTGTCCAGATTGACTGACCGACCGCCTCGGGTGATCTTTGCGCTAAACCCAATCTGTTACCGACTGCCATTCTATCTCGGCTTATCTCAGCCATGCCTGCTAGACGGCGACCCCGTCGGCGCCCTTCCATTGGCCGATTCCGTCTAGCCTGTCTCCCAAGCCAAGCCCGCCGAGGAAGGCGCCCCCAACGAGGCAGGAACGACAGACGACAGAGGGGCTATCTCATGACGAATAGAGCAGGAGCGACTTGTGCGCCATAGAATCTAGTCCAATAGAGCCAGGATTGGGCATTTTTCCCTTTATTCTATTTTTGTTGACAATCATCTCTCCATCTTGTCACTCTCTCAACCACTGGCTCTGGCCACTGCCACGGACTCTGCACTCGCTCAACGCTACATTTCTCTCTCGCACCAAGGTCTCACCAGGTCTCAGTGGCACACCAGCCTTCTCGGCTTCTCGGTCGCCAGATGCGCATGTTGCCACTGTTGAGCCAGACAGCCATCCACAGCACATTCATTACAGGTGGCAGCAGCAGGAAGAGCAACGCAGCAGCACAGCAACACAGCAACACAGCAGCAGCACGCAACCTCGACCCTTGCTGACGCTTGTACCGGTGCTCTTACGAGCCACGCGCACATCTGACGTCTGGGTCCTGTGGATACTACTATGCTCTTGGCTTCTGATCATCGGTGCAGAAACGTCCAAGAGTACAAGAGAAAAAGGGCAGTAGGAAGGGAGGGGCTACCCGCTTTGCCAGTCCCTCGGTTTCTCTCTGATTACCTCGATATATCATCTAGAAGATGGACGCCTCCCAGCCTCCCTACCTGACCATCCGGTCCTTTGGCTCTGGTCAAGGAAGCAGAATGGCCAGCGGCGCCGATGGTCACAGCATGAGCAGCGCAGACTCTGCGGTTCGTCTTTTCCTCTCTCTCTCTTTCTCTCTCTTTCCCTTTCTCTCTCTGGGTCTCGTCCTTGCTAACACCAGATAGTATGCCTCTGCCAGCGGCGAGTTTTCTGTCCCGTCCATGACACACGACATTAGTCGCACAAACTACCATGTCAAGCATCTGGACATGTTTGCAAAGTCTCTGGAACACGTACGTCAGCGTGAGCTTGAGGTGGGAGTCCTTGATGGAGTGCTAACGACGGCAGTCGGCCAGCCGTGCCTTTCCCAACCGTGGCCGTCCCCAGCAGCGGTACACCAAGGTCATGGCTCTGCTCTTGCACTGGAAATCAGACGACTTGTTTGTCTTGCCCGAGCTCGAGGACCTGGAAAAGTGCATGCGGGAGGACTACGGCTTTGAGACGGAAGCGTTTCCCATCCCCTCTGAAAATGCCCATCTCGAGCTGATGCTGCGGCTGGGCGCCATGATCAAGGACTACGAGTCCCCAGACACGCTCTTTATCGTCTACTACGGCGGCCATGCACGCATCGACGAATCCAGGCAGAGTACCTGGTGTGCGTATGTTGTCCTTTTTTCGTCTTTTTATCTTTTTTATCTCTTGTCTTTGCCTTCTCACTAACCTGGCAGAACTCGAAACCCCAACTCGCCTTGGCTACAGTAAGTCTAGAAATCAAGAGAGATGGAGAGATAAAAGAGACAAGAAACTGACGGATAGATGGTCGGCCATTCAAACGCTCCTCGAACGATCCACCTCCGATACCCTCATTCTCCTGGACTGCTGTGCCGGCGCTGCCAGCGCCACCTTTCCCAACGGAAAGAGCATCACCGAGACCATCTCGGCTTCCAGCTGGGACGCCATCGCCCCCGACCCCGGCCGCTACTCCTTCACCAACGCCCTCATTGAAGTGCTGCAGGAATGGCGCGTCCGGACCTTCTCCGCTGCCATGCTGCACGCCGAAGTCCTCGCCCGCCTCAAGCACCCCCGACCCATCACCATCAACGGAAAGCTCTTTGAGGCCCGCTCCACTCCCGTCCACTTCATGATGACCGCCAACCACCGCGCACCCAGCATCGAGATTGGCCGCCTGCTGCCCCGACGACAACAGCTGCCCTCCCCGCCCGCCGACGCATCCTCCTACCTGCACGACTCGCCCAGCGGACGCGGCCCCTCTGGACCGCCTGTCGACGACCCGAACGAGGACCAGCCACACGTCATGATCTCCCTCGCCCTGGAAGACAACCAGGACCTCGACCTCGGCGCCTGGGAGCAGTGGCTCTCCAGCTTCCCGGCCCTCGCCAAGTACGTAAAGGTCCAAGGCATCTTCAAGAGCCACTCCACGCTGCTCCTCCTGTCTCTGCCCGTCATGGTCTGGGACCTGTTGCCCGAGAACAGGGCCTGCTCCTTTGTCGCCTTCATCCGGTCCAACAACCTCTTGAAGGAGCACCAGCACGCCACGCCCACGCCGGCTGTGCAGGTGCATGCTCAGCCGCTCCAGGCCGACAACAGTCCGGCAGAAAACGAGGCTGACGGGGCCGCCGGGGCGAGAGGAGACGCGGAGCACGACGAGAGGCTAGACCTCGACAGTGAATCGGACATGGTCAGCGAGATTAGTGACGACGAGGACATGAGCCGCGACTACACCGACGCCGTCTCCCTGATCTCCGGGACGACCTTTGCCCCCACCGAGAGAAACGTCCCCAGCATCCGCATGAGCATCGCCAGCACGGCCGTGGCCAGTGCCTACGACAATACCGTCTCCCGCCGGCCGTCCAGGGTGCAGACGATGCCCAACCATCGGCGACTCGGTACGGCCGAAGGCACCATGCCGCCCATGCCGAATATCGTTGCTGCCTGTGCGCCCTCTCGACCCGATTCGACGAGATCGCTGTCCCATCGAAACACTTTGGGTCCGTTTCCCGGGGGAGGAGGAGGAGGAGGCGGCGGCGGCGGCGGCGGCGGAGGCGGAAGCTCCAGCGCCTCTTCTCAGCAGGTGGCCCGAACCATGATTTCCCAGCAGCGGTCCGTCCGCCGCACCACCTTCCACACGGCCGGCGACTTGCCCGACAGTCCCGCCCTGGCACAGCACATTGTCGACCGGCTGGAAGCCTACTTTCAGCGCACGCCCCACCCGAGCGTCGGCATCACCGAGTTTTTTGCGTCCAATCTAGGTGTCGAGACACGAGATATAGATGTATGTCTATCAGGACCGACGCCTACTGTTACTTGGTGAGGGCTAGACACAACGTCTAGCCCTCACCAAGTAACAGTAGGCGTCGGTCCTGATATCCTGATATCCTGATATTTATTGTGATGACTAACACAAACAGTTGTGGTTCCATCGGAGACGACAGCAAGAGTCCACCCGACTCAACCTTCAGAGTCTGCGGATGAACAGCTCTCTGGCAGAGGCAGCCGACAGCAATGGAGCCAAGATGCTCTTCCCCGGCCATCTCAACATGTTGCTGGACATTTTCCCGTCCAACCGGCTGCTATTTGTCGACGTGAGGTCTCCGGTTGGCTACGACAAGTCACACATTTACGGGGCCGTCAATCTGCGGGTTCCCGCCTCGTTTGTCGAGCATAGCTACGACCTCATCAGCCTCGCCTTTACCGATGACCAGAGTCGTCGCAACTTTGCCCGCGCACCGTCTGCGCGCTGTCTGATTTTCTACGATCGGATTGTGGAGTTTGCGTGGGAGTGTCCGTTGGCAGAGGCTCTCGTTCAAAAGCTACGGGAAAAGCATGGTTGGCAGGGCGACTACTATGTTCTCAAGGGCCATTATCGCGAGTTCTCTTCTAGCTTTGACAAGTATATTACGGGGGATCGGATGACACAGGCAGCCAAAGACTATGAGGACAGCCTTCGGCAGCAGCCGCCCGCTTCAGAAGTAAGTTTGATTATGGTGATGGCGATGATGACGGATGACGTGAGATGATGGCTAACGGTCATGGCTTGCAGGAGGAGATTCGAGTGATGGAAGAAAAGTATGTCGAATGGAAGACGCTGGTGGATAGTGAGAGCCGGTCTCAGTTGACGGATTCGACATCGACGCTGGAGAGCCGGAAACAGGCCGTGGACCAGCAGCAGGCGGAGCTGGAGGCTGAGCTGGAGAGTCGGAACCCCGTGCTCTACCACAAGGCGATGGGCTTACGGCCGTTGACCCTGAAAGACCTGCCGCGGATTGGCAGGGGGTATGGAGGAGGGGGAGAAGGTGGTGGAGGGGGTGAACATGGTAGTGGTGGCGGCGGCAGCGGTGACGGGGGGACGGCAGATGCAGGGAAGGAAGGGAAAGAGCCACGAGCGGACTTGGTCGAGCCACTGTCTCGCGGGCTGCTAAAGATGCAAGAGCCGCCGTTGACCTCTTACAAGACTACTGTTCCAGGATACGACAAGCTGGGCGAGTATGCCGATGGTTCAGCTGCGACGTCCATGTCGGAGGACTATGACGAAATCGACCCCCGAGATGAGCACCTGCACGACGACCCAGCATTTCTGATAGCAGGCAACCATGGTAGCGGCAATGTGGACATGAACGCAGGCATGGACGGCGGTGCCATGGGCATGGGTATGGGCATGGGCAGGGGCAGGGGAGCCAGTGGCAGGGGGGGCAGTGGAGGGGAAAGTGGAGGGCCTGGCAGCTACGATTCGCGACGGGTCCGAGAGCGGTCATTCTGGAAGCGACTGCGGACGAATCGATGAATGTAGAGAGGCAGGGGAGTGGAGGAGGTGGAGGGGGTGAGGGGGGAGGGGAGGGGGGTGCGATGGAGAGGGAAAGGGACTACTGGCCTGAAGGATCCGATGGACAGGGCTGTCTGCAGCGTTCTGCAGATACGCAGTTACGCAGTTACGCAGGCATACTGCGTTGAGGCAGGGAGAGGCTCTCTCTTTGACGAGGGTCGGAAGGGAGGTCAGGGAGGTTAGCCGGCTGGGCTGGGCTGGGTTTGTTGAATCGGCGTCTCCGTCTGCGCGCAGCCTGAATTTTGGCCTGTTTTATCGTTCTTGTTCTTCTTCTTTTGGTTTTATCTTTGGCGTGGAGGGGGAAAAAAGGCAGCATTTTAGCAGGTTTTCCTCTTTTTTTCTTTTTCTCTTTTTTTCTTCTCTTTTTCCAGACTTCTATAGAGAGAAGGGGGGTGTGGGTAATGACAAGACGAATCAGATATCCCGAATGACCCTGTGCACGTCACACCGAGCTGATTGCGTACAGAGGACGTACTGTGTCCTCTGTATGCAGAGGAACGGGGATGCCAAGGACAGTATGAGCACAAGCACACAAGCCCACCAGACACAAGACACAACGCACGAGGATTGGCAGGACTCGAGGGGGGGAAATGGGAATGATGCGCATGCATAGTACGAGCAATATACGCCGTAGTTGGACGCGAGTACGAGAAGCCATCATTAGACACCTGAGATATGGCTCTCTGTAGGACGAGAGAGAGAGGGTGCACACGTACGAGTGCTCCCACACGAACACACAGAACACACGATGGGATGTGAGGATGCTGAGCTGACACGGAGAGGACGTACGCTCTCCCTCTCTCTCTCTCTGTCTCTGTCTCCATGTCTCCTTGTCTATCGGACCTATTGCTACGACTCTTGTGACAAGTCCAAGGTGGGGGGGACAGGGGAGAAAAGAAAGAAAAAGGGGGGTGAGATGGAAGGGAGCAAAAAAAAGAGAGACTCGTTCGATCCTATCTTTTCTTTGTCTCTATTTTCTGCAGACGACAGACGATTGGACAGGGGTACGACAAGACGTTCGGGCCAGAGCACGGCCGTGGAAGGGGCGTACAGACAGAGGAGAGAGGACAGAGAGGACAGAGAGGACGTCGGTAAGGAAGGGGGGGATGGTACAGGGTGAGAACGTGAGCAGGTAAGAACGTGAGAACGTGAGAACGCAAAAGGAGACCATGCAAAGATTGTCCGTACGTGTTTGTGCGCGGGCAGACGATGGCGAACCTCGAATGAGCGGTGTGGGATGAAGAAGAAAGGAAGCACAAGCTGACAGGATGGAGAGAGAGCTGTGCTCCGGTGTATAGTGTACACTCTGTGAACTCGTAGAGGACGTGGTGTCATTGGTTCTTGTTTAGAGACATTTCTATTTACATGTTCTCTAAGAGGTTACCCAGCAGGGAACGACCCAGCAGCTGTTCGGCAGCCACATGGGGCAGGGAAAAGAAACATGAAAAAAAAATATAAAAAAAGAGAGAAAGGAGAGAAGAGAAAAAAAAGAATGAAAAGAATGAAAAGAATGACGAGGGATGACATCGTATGACGGGTCGGTCTGCAGTCCTGCCGTCGTTGGTGCAGATGCAGGCATGGCAAGCCATGTTTTATATTCTGTACGCCGTGCTGCCGGGGACAAGGAAAGAGGCTTTTCTCGTGGCTGGGTCTGCCCTGACCACTGTCCGTCGTGATGCGCATCCTAGGGGGGGGCGGACAGGCAGGTGCAAAAGAGTACGTCTTTTTGTATATTTGTATTTCATATCCTTGTAGTTTATATCTTTGTTTTTTTATATCTTCTTTTCATGTCGTCTTTTTCATTTTGACTTTGATTTTGACTTTGATTTTGATTTTGATTTCTTTACTTTTTTACTTGGAGGAGAGACAGAAAAGGACAGTTGATTTCTGATCCTCTACTGCACTGCGTACTGTGTACGGCTCTTGCATAACTTGGCGTGCAGGGAACCGTTCTCTTGTGAACGGACATGTGCAAATGGGGGAAGCAGCTCGTGCTCTGTGTAGCCGAGAGAAGGACTCGTACGAAATCTGTACGCTGTACGCAGGAGGAGGAAGGCGGAAGGAGGATGGGTCTGCTCACCTCACCTGCTGACCTGATGGACAGGGTATCCTGTCGACACGGCATTGGAGTGACGATATCATGATGAGGGCGGTAGACATCAGACAGGAGGGATCGGTAGAGAGCTATGAGAAGAGAAGGGTGAGAAGAAAAGAAAAAGATGAAAGAGACGAGACAGGCTAGGGTCTGGCAAGAGAGCCAGAGGAAGCAAGGAGGTGATGAAGAATGCACAGCACAGCTGGCAGAGCACACTACTCTGTCTGTAGATTGCACGAGAAACACGTACTATGTAGGGGTCGACAGGGTTCAGGGTTCTGGGAGGTGTGTACACAAGTGTTTTGTGTTTCTCTGTCTTTTCTATTTTCTATTTTCTCTCTTCTCATTCTACCTGCTCTTTGTGTGTTGCTCCAGTAGAAACAGGGACCAGGGTGGTCTCGGCATCCACAAAAACACTGTCATTTCCGTCAGATGGAAGGATGAAGGAGGGAGAGGACAGGAGGGCCGGGACCGAAGAGAAACAAGAACCGGGGAGGACGACATGCCTGTTTCCGTCTGCGAGATTGGCGCCCTGTAAGGACTGCGTGAGATGCTGAGAGTCCTCGGTCCTTTGCAACTCACAAATTGCTCTCACAAATCACATGTCACATTCACAACAAGACAAGAACTCTCCTGGGATCTGCATAGTCCGATCGAGATCATGAGAGCAGGATGGTTCTCGGACCCGTTCGTCCAAGAGGCAGGCCGCAGACGAGAGATCCTACCTGAGCAGAGCCCCCTGCTCGTTTTTCCTGCCTCTTTTCGAGCTAGAAAAAGGGGGAGGGAAGCAAAACGGGCGGGGACGGGAAGAGCTGTCAGTCTATGGGCAGAGCTTCTCATCCTCGATCGCCTGCATACGAGACGAGTACGGAGTATACGAGCAGAACAGAACGAGACCCATCTGCTTTCTTTTTTTTTTTGCTCTGCCCCTGCAGCCTGTCAATAGTGCCATCCTGCACGTCTGCAATGGGAAAAGACACCGTGCTGCAGTCTATCCGCCAGTCCTCTCTCCTCTGCTACCATGTATGAATCCAGTCTCGTCCGTCTCCATGGGCAGAGTTAGGAAGGTCCATGGGCAAGTGCCGACCTGTCACAGGCAAAGCTCCCTCCTGCTCCTCCTGCTCCTCCTGCTCATGCCTCCTTTTTAATTTATTCTTCTTTTCTTTTTTTCTCTCCTCTCTATTATCGCACCTATACGTACTCACGCAGAGCCAGACGCTGAGCCGAGGTGCCAAGAGACAAGTGGACTTTTTTTTCACTTTTTTCTGCTCTCTCTCCTCTCTCCTCTCTGCTTTCTTTTTCCTTGCTTTCTTTTTCAAGAGCCCGGCGCCTCTCCGGAGCAAAAGAACCCAAACGGCTCGTACCCGTTCATTCCTGCTCGTACACGGTACATTTGCCAGTCTAGACTCCCAAGAGTACGTACTCTTTTTCGTACTCTTTTTCGTACCCTTACTCGTACTCTCTTCCTCGTACTCCTACTCGTACGTACTCCTACTCGTACTCCTACTCGTAACTAGACTGGCTCTGGCTCTGCACGGCCACGCCATCCGCCAAATGTCATTCGCTCGGAGACACTCGCGCTCAGTCCAGCCAGTCCCTTTTGTTCATGCCTCCGGCTAACTACGCCCTACGACCATAGTGCGTCTCTTTTATTTTAGCCTGTACGTGTCAGCTTCACTCACCCACATGCCAACGGCTGGCGTGGAGGGAGTGAGTCCATCGAAAGTGCGCCGGTACTTTTTTTAACAGGCCTTTTTTTGGATATGACGAGTCGTATGATGAAACTCTTAAGCCTCTCTCTCTCTCTCTCTCTCTCGGAGACACTGCCTCGGAGACACTGCCCTCTTATGAAAGAACTCTTACTGCATACGCACGCTGAATCCATCTCTTCTTCGTCCCTCCGCTTAATTTCAAACAGCGTCGGAAGAACAAGGCTAGACAAACTTTCAGTCCTGCTGGAGCGGAGGGGTCGGTCTTCTCTCGGGGACGTTGCCGTGTACTATGTACGCAGTACCTGCACAAGTTTGTACAGTCGTACGCAGTACATGGTACTACGCGTACCATGTATGAGTAGCGCACAGAGGTCGACCGCGCAGTAGCTCTGACCTGCCGCACTTCTTTTCTTTGTTCTGCCCTCCTTCTGGCTCTGGCAGCATTCCAGCCACTGGCCCAGCGGAGCTAGTTTCGTGTGAATCTTCAGCAGAAAGTTTAAAAAGAGGACGTCTCCAGCGTGCCGGTTGTGCTGCAGAAGCAGCCAGATGGCAAAAAATGCAGAATAACGCCGCAGCCTTGCTGAAAGGAGACATACAGCTCGCCTGGCGCAGGGAGAGCCTTTGTTTGACGTGACTCTTGTCTTTTTTTTTCCCTTTCTGGCCTTTCTGACCCTTTTTCCTTTTTCTCCTGTCACTCGCTTCTTATTGCCTCTTCTTGCCTCTCCTTTTTATACATTCTTTCCTTCCGCGGACGCCAGATTTCTCCGTTTTACATCACATCGTGTGACCAGCAAGGTGTCAAGACTGCTCTTCTCAGCTGCCTGGGTAGCTGGAAGCTTGATACTCGTACGTAGCTTAGCTTACGAGTAGCTCTTTGTCCGATTCCACTTCACACTGTAGTGGACGTGTTGGTGTTGGACATCTCGGACGTGTTGGACGTGTTGGTAGGGGTCCATGAGCGTGATGAACTCATCGGACAAACAGAAACGAACTCTCCGCGCTATCCGCCTTCGCCCCATGAGGGGATGGTGAGTATTTTCTCTTCTCCGCCTAGCCGCGGCGTCTAGAGATCTACATGTACGAGTATTGCCTGCGTGAACTGTTGGTTCTCGCTTTTTCTTGCTATCCAAGGCCAGTAGGAATTGGCGAGCACAGTGTAGCTGAATGTTGTCAGTCAATTCTTTGACTACGTAACAAAGGCAAAAGGCAAACGAAAGGAGGATTCGACGGTCCGAGGAACCCGGCATGTTGTTGTTGGTTGTGGCGGTGGGTCTAGAACTTTGATGCCATCATTTCTCTGATGTATGATTCACAGATTCTCTGATGCATGATTCACAGATTCTCTGATGTCTGATTCTCCAATGACTCTTGATCTTACGTCTTAAAATTCTTGATCTTACTCGTACATCTTAAAAACTCTCCCCATTTCCAACAAACGTCATGTGACACTCGTAGCCCCAGCTTTCCTGTCTCGTGTCTCTATAATTCTCCTTTTTTCCAGTTGCTGTCTAGCTCTCCGTCTGGCTCGGCGGCTCATCCTGTCCATCTGCAACTCCGAAAACGCGAGAGAGGCGAGGCATTCCTGACGGCGTAGACGGGAGGCAACTCGTAGACAGACAGACAGACAGTAGACAGACAGTAGAGACAGCAGACAGCAGACAGACTCGCACAGTGCCTTCTCTCGAAACAAAAAACGCGTGCCTGTCGCTCACGTGAACCCACCCACATTCTTCTGGTTGGCTACATGCCCCAGCAGCAGGGTTCGGGCTAGACTGCTTTAGGTCTCGTCTGCGCTGAAAGGGCAAAGCAGGGCAAATTCTTAGTTTCTTTCTTCTTTTTAGCGTCTGCAAGACACGGCAAATAAAAGTGAGAAATGAGTACTCTACGGAGTAGTACGTATAGTAGTACTTAGAGTACCATGTAGTTGTGCTGTAGAATTCCCGGTGATCTACACTCGTAAGTGTCAAATTTCCTAGACACCCCCCCTCCCTCTCCGCGCTCACCGAAAAGAGGCATCTCCGGAGGACCGCCCATCTCCTATCTCGTCTGCCCATTTCCCAAGGCTGTCTTGAGCTTAAACCAGATGCTAAACGAATTAAGCGTGCAAGGGGGAAGAAGAGAAGAGTGATAAAACTGATAAAACGGATAAAAAATAAAACAAGAAAACAAGAAAAAAAAAGGACAGCGCCAGCGGACGCCCGGTTTCTGATATGCCATGGTGAGGCAGGTCGGAGACGAGATGGCGGAGAGAGGAGGGGGCAGCTGGCGATTGAGACAAGGAACAAAGAGGCAGGTCGCTAGCTCAGCCGAAGCAGTCTGAACAAGAGGACAAGAGGACAAGAAGACAAGAGGACAAGCACAAGAGCAGCCGTGCATGCCGTCATCCGAGAGGTAAAAAAAAAAAGTACGCGTACGAGTACAGAATCACCATGGCACAAGAGTGTCGCACTAGGGAAGAAGAACTCTGACCAGCTCGTATACCCTTTGCAGTACGGAGTATACGGACGGAGCCAGACTCTTCCGCACCAGGGTCGGTGTTTTCTTTTGTATATTCTCTATTTCTCTATTTCTTTACTTATATTTTATAGTCATCAAGAGATCGTCCTCCACCCACACAAAACCCAGGCGTGGCTGATCGCTGCGGACAAGCTTTTGGACAGGGGCTCATCGTCTCCTTTTTCCTTGTTCACTCAGCGTAAACAGAGCTACCGTTTTGCAGGACGCGGCAAGGCGAGACAGGCCAGGAGGGCAAATGGCGCGTCAGGGACAGACGGAGAGAAGGAGAGAAGAAACGTGAAAGAGAAGAACAGGAGAGAAGAACAGAAAGAAGAACAGGAGAGAAGAGAAACAAAGAAACGAGGCTTTGTGTTGAGTAACGGCCAAGGGGAGAGGGGACATGGAAACGGGAGGCGATCCCGTTCATTGTCCCAGCTGTCTCTTGTCGGGCTGTCTTTTTCCAAAGAGGCAAAAAACAACGCATCCGCTTCCTGTCAATGGAGCATCGACAGCAGCCAGTGTTTGTGCTCGAGGACATGGCATGAGCAGCCACAAACAGGCACAAACCGGCACGAGCACAAAGGAGAATGTACAATGTATAGCTTGACAAGTTCGACGACATACGCAGGACACGGCCCCCCATGGTCCTCTCCACTCGTCCTCGACTCGCGTGAAGGGAGGGGGTGAGAGTGAGAGTGAGAGAGTGAGCGTGAGAGAGCGAGTGCGAGTGAGAGAAAAAACAGAACGAGGGATCAGCGAAGGGAGGACCCAGCCTGTCGATCCGGGCGGGCGCTAAGCAATCCCACTCGAACGAGATTTTTTAGTTGTGGGTTTTGTGTCAATCTCAGCTGAGAGGGCCAGGGGGGGGGGAGGGGTGGATTGTGGATGAGAGGAATGCTGAGAAGAGAGAAGAGAGAAGAGAGAAGAAGAAAAAGAACTAGGCAGAGAGTAGGCAGAGAGTAGGCAGAAAGTAGGCAGAGAGTAAGCAAGAATGAGGTCTTTGTCTCTTTGACGTAGGCTGACATTCTGTCATCTAGAGGCATTGTGAAGTCGTCTTTTGAGCGGTTTGGCTGTTCTGATGCTCTCTTGTCGTCTTTTCTTTCCGTCTTTCTCCTCAATTTTCTCGTATAATCTCTCGTTCTCTTTCTTCTTCGGCTCATTCCTGCCCGTACCGTGCACGTTGCGTGTTTTGTTTCTGTTTCTCATCGACTCAAACTGCTGTCACTCCGTCTCCATCTTCTCCAGCCTCTGATAACGGATCTCCAAGTTCCGTACGAGTCCTCGCCCACTCTCTCGTAGTCTCTCGTTCGATTTCACTACATAGTACGGCCCTCTCAGCTGCGCCTCTTTTAGTCTGAGCGCACAGGGATAAGCTTCCCAGCTTCCCAGCTTTCCACGCATTCCCACCTCCCGCATTTTACCCTCCAGCATCTCTGGCCTCCCCTGAGCATGCTCAGAAGTGGCGCTCCTTTCTCGTCCGGAGACTTTGTCCTCGCCAATCGACGCAGGACAACGCCTCCCTTGGCTCCCTCGACAGCCGTCACTCACCTCGCCTCCTTGCAGCGAGAGCGCCATCACTAGAGTCCATTGTACCATGTAGACAAAGAAGCCAGCCATTGCCTGTACACTGTTCATCAGTACTCTACTCTATTCTACATTGCATTACTCTGTACATTGTAGAGATATCTCTTGTGGTACCTCTCTTGTGGTACCCTGCCGGCGAACCAGATTCTCCTGTCTCTGGTTCAGTCTCTCTCTGCTCCTCTCTGGTCACTGGATCTGGTTACTGATCTCTCTGGTGTGGTGTTTCCGGGTTCTACTGTCCCGTACGTACAATCTAGACTGTGTAACCGTTTTTCGCATCCCCCCCCCCTGTTCCCTTGTTCCTTGTACCCCTGCTCCTTCTCTTCCCCCTGCTTGCTCAGTCTGTCTGCACAGACATTTGGCGGGAACACACTAGTCTCTGATCGTCAGGTCTCTTGTCCACCCAGCTCGTGTCATGCTCGTGCATTTGTGCGTGTGTACGAGTACGCAGTCCTGTCTGGCTCTGTTGCGCGCGCTGCCTCTAGATTCGGTTCAGCCGTAGGTGAGGCATGCCACCAGTGTCCAGTGTCCAGTGTCTGTGCAGCACTGCGGGTGAGTCGAGGCTCGTATTCATTGCCTGCTGTACGAGCATCGCCGTACTGCGTCCTCGCACGCATCCTCGTCTCGTATGGCAAACACTCTGCGGAGAGACGCAGAGTTCGGCGTTTCACCAGTCGAGTCAGACAAACGGGTTTCTTAGTGTGCTTGCAGCTGACGAGCTAATACGAACCCGTACTTACCAGAAGAGACGTATCGCAGAGTTGTTGAAGACTGCAAGAGGAAGAAAAAAGAAAAAGAGAGAAAAAAAGGAAAAAAAAAGAGAGAAAAAAATAAATAAAATGAAAGCGAATCAATAAAATTGAAATAAACTAGAATAAAATTATAAAATTATAAAATAGAAATATGAAGCCGTTTGGCGTCTTACAGGAAGGTGCGGAATTTCTCGAGTTGGCAGGTGGGCTGAGTCCCTCCTGCCTTGTTGCACGACCCTCCACTGCCCACTGTCCTCCACTGCTGCTTGCCCACTGTCAGCCACGGCCTGCTCTCGTCTCCTTCCTCTCTCCCTCCTCTCTCCCCAACAATATTGGCACTACACGTACATACGTATAGTATAAGAAGAGTACTATGTACACGCTGGTACCAGTACCGCGCTCTGCTGCTCTCCTCTGCCCTGCTGTACTCGTACTGACGAAACGGATCCGCTTCCCGCTTCCCGCTCATACGCTTTGACCGCTCCTTCCCTTTTGCACTTCTGTGCATGACACTTTTGTCTTGATCTTTCCTCGGCACGAGAGTACGAGTACGTATACGAGTACCATGTACGGAGTACAGGTACTTGTGCAAGCAACGCATCCTGACAAATAAGAGAGTCCAAGGTTGAAATTGCCCGTGCTACGACATACAACAGTCTACTTTGCTCTACTACGTCCGTATTACTGCGTGCTCGTGCTCGTACTCGTACCATTCCAATTTTTTTTTTTTTTTTTTTTTTTCTCTCTCTTCTTCTGTACGTATACCTAGAAATCATCCTCTTCATCTATCCCGTACTTCTGCCAGTGGAGGCTTCTCGTATTGGCTGCTGCTGACCGGGATAGGTTGTCAACAAAGTACCGGCTCTTGATACGTATGGATGAGCTAATACGGGATGGTATCATGATTAGTGTGCCGCTTGCCCCGCCTCGTTTTGTTTCATAAACGACTTTTGCACGTCAAAAAGACATGACGACAGAGACGAGGCAAAATGTGGCAGAGGAAGAAGAAAAGGTACGGGGAAAAGGAAGAAGAAAGAATCAAGAGAAGGAGGTCAAAAATAAAAGCCAAGAAAATCAAAGAAAATCAAAGAAAAGGTACTCGTACTCTACGGACCAACAAAGCACGGCCATGTCCAAACCCTGTGACATTTAGCTCACAAACCACAACCCCCCTCCTTTCCGGGCACCCGTTGACCTTTTCTGACGTTTCTTTGTTGGCAGTGGCATAACATTCCACGAGTACGTTTAGTCTCGTTGTTGGCCGAAAACTACTAAAACATTAAAAAAAATTAAAAAAATAAATAAAAAAAAAAGTAAAAAGAAAGAAGAAAAGCCGTTGATGGAAGCTGGCCACAAGGTGCGCCGTGCTCAATGAAGGAGGCGCTGTCCAAGCCTCCGTCCAGCGTGATACGAGCCAGCGGTGTTTCTGCGCACACGTACTCGTACGCAGCAGGAAAATGGCGCGACAGGCAGGCAGGCAGGCAGGCAGGCAGGCAGGCAGGCAGGCAGGCAGGCAGGCAGGCAGGTGAGCCGGAGAGGATGTCGCAAGACGAGGCTTGGAGAAGACGGAGTACGAGCACGCCCAACAGGGACAGTGTATATGTACAGTGTACAATGTATACACTGTGCTTTATACTCAAAGTACAGAGGATGACTGCAGAGCTGTTGCAAGTACTCGTACTTTTTTGCGAACTTTATGAGCTCTTTATACAGTTTGTGCGGCGTCAGAAAGTCCTGGAAAACTACGTATGCTCGGACGACAGCACTCGCCTCAAGACTGGTCCTTTTTTCCCACCAACTCGTGCCCGATCTGCACAAGTACGATGGTCTGCTACTCATTACTCATATGACACGTATAGTAGCTGCACGGCATACCCATACAGCGTACTGGTACTCTCACAGGCGATCTGCAGGGTCTCGTCATGCTCTCTTGCCCAGCAGTCCGTCCTTGCAGTTCAGAAGGACAAAAAAAATAGGACATGTGAGACAAAAAAGGGCTGTGAGACTTGTGAGACTTGTCTCCTCTTCCCTGGCGTTTTTTCTGGAGTAATTTTTCATATTTTTCTATTTTTTTTGGTTCCCCTGGAATTTCTTTTGTTCTCTGGTCCCCCCCCCTCTTCTTTGTCATTTTGTGCCCTTCTGCCTCCCCGACTCGTCCACCTCTTGTCCCACCACCCGCCCTCTCTCTCTTTTCTCTCTTTTCTATCTCTTCTCTGCCCTCGCTTGCTGGTCATCGAGATAAGCACGCGGTGTGAGTAATATATAGTATGAAAGAATGACAAGATAAAATACGTGCTCCTAGCCCTGCGTAGTTGGTGGCGGTCGCACTCTACAGATAACAACCAGTGCTTACACGGTCTCTGCACGGTGATCCACTCGATTAGTCAGCGTTGCCACGACCGGCGCCGCGAGATACGTGTACGAGTACGTAGGTCCCGTTCTGAAGTCTGTTCTGAAGTCTGTAGTCTTGTCTGTAAGTCTTGCCTGTAGTCTGTACTTTCCCTGTGTCGGTCTCTGCGTCAGTCTCTCGTGTCTGTCTTGCAGACTGTCCGTCTGGCAGTCCCATCCCTGAGTGACAGGGGGGGCCTTGGCCACGCGGGCTATGAGATACGAAACACACGAGCTATAGAATACGAGAGTTCTTGCGTACCCTGTACGAGTACGCAGTCAGTCTCTAGCTCGCAAGACTGGCAGTGGTGCAAGCTCAGACAAGCCGTATATACGACATGGCTGGGAGAGAAATGCAAAAAAAAAAATTTACAACTAAAATAAATTAATACATGATTAAAAAAGCGTACGAGTTGCGCAGAGAGTGACAAGAGCACAAGCGTAAAAGTCCTCAAAGAACCGAGATCTCTGCCATGAAAACAAGGCAGATTACATCTTCTTTCACCCACCTCTGCCTCCCTTTCCCCAACGGCCTGGACAAGCCAGTCTGCCTCTTCAGCAAGCACTTTGCAGCTCTTGCACTTACTCGTACAGCCGCGGGAGGGAGACGAAAGAACCAAAGGAAGAGAAAGCTTGTCTCCCTGTCCGCAAGAAGGTTGAGTAAGGAGAGTCCACCGAATGACGAGTTGCACAAAAGTACGTGAGACCCATATCTGTGTAAGGAGAAGGGCGAGAAAGAAAAAGGGAAAAAAAAAAGAAAAAAAAAGAAAAAAATGGGAAAAAATGAGAAAATACGAGTACCATTTCAATTCCTCAAGAGCACACACCCCCTCTCTCCACTTTCCAGTCAACACCCTGTGAGGTGGAAAGAATTCCATTGGCTGTATTTTTGTCATTTCTGTACATTGTACATGCATAGCAGTAGTAGAAAAAAAGAAGAAGAAAAAGACAGGAAAAAGAAAGGAAACTACATACGAGTAGTACCTTCCTTGGCTCTACGGAGTGCTCGTAGGCGGCAGGTGCGATGCCCCCCCCTGCTTGCCAGAGGAGGAAGGATTAAGTAAGGAAAGAACGACTTGTTAGTGGGATGTCGGTGCCTTTCCCGTGTCTAGCGACATAAGTCATTGACATTCACCTTTTTCTCTCCACCCACCCCATTCTCTGGCGGTCGATCCGCACATCAAAAAAGTCTCTCTTCTATCCACCTGCACTGTGACCGTGTAAGTTTGCCTCTATCATTCTCCTAGACTCCCCTGTCTCCTGTCTTTTCCCTCTCTTCTCTGTCTTCTCTCTGTCGTCTGTCTTATTCTGTCTTCTCTTTCTGGTCTCTACTCGTTTACATTCTCACATCTCCGTCATCCCTCTCTCCCTCCCTCTCCTGATCCACGTTTCCAGAAAAACAGAGACAAAAAAGAACTCTCCCGCGTGTCTCGCTCTCCCGGCCGCGGCTCCGTCACGTCTAGAGGTCAGCAAAGAAAGGAAGAATAAAAGAAGAGGATCCAGAAAGGATTTAAAAAAGGATTAAAAAAAAGGAGTTTTAAAAAAGGGGAAAAAAGAAAAAAGAAGAAAAAAGCTTTTTCACTCCCTCACACCCCCCCCCCCTCTACTTCCTCCTCTACATTGTACTTTTCTTCTCTACTCCCCCCCAACCATGCACTAGTTTCATGTATATCCCCCCCCATCCCCCAGAGGAAGGAAACACCCAGCTGCCGGAGTCCAGATCTCCCCTCCCCCCTCTCCCCCCCTTTCCCTTTCTACTGCTCATCTGGTATCGACCCTTTCCCACATTTCCTCTTTGGGCACACAGTCTCGCCGTAGCCTGTACCTTTGCTCTCTTTCTTTCGTAAACAGACCCCCCCTACCTTTTCTCACCCCAAACCCACCAACAACCTCCAACCACACAGTACTAGTCCGTCATACAAAAAGACTGTCATCTGCCACTCCCGTCCTACTCACTTCACCTTTTCTCTCTCATATACTGTCTCTCATATACTGTGAAGACTTATATATATCAGCTACCTCGACTACCTCGACACTTTCATACTGTGAATACTGGTATAAAAAAAACAGCTATTCCTCGACCTTAGCTCTTCCTCGACATCAACATATCCAGCATCAACATCTCCACGCAACCTGCCTATTATCTTGTATTTTTTTGATTGTCATTCTAGTCTTGTATCTTTTTTTCCATTCCTTTCCTCTACATTCCTTTCTGTCCATATCTCGGAAAGAAAAACCAAGTGGCGTTGGCAAACAAGACCTGTCTTGGTCTATATCTGACTCTCTTTTCTTCTTTTCTTCTTTCCTTTTCTCATAGACTTTTTTTCCTTTTTTTCCTTCTTTCCTTTTCTTCTTTCCCTTTTTATTGTCTTCTTTCCTTCCCTTCTTCTCTTCTTTCCTTTTCTTTTCTCTCTCTCTCTCTCCTCCTCCTCTCCTCTTCTCCTCTTCTCCATGGTGCTGCTAGGAATGGAACACTCTGCCCTCGACTCCGGCTTCCAGAATCACAAGACGGAACCCTCCCATCACGGCAGAAACGGCCGAGACGTCCATGACAGTCCCCAGCAGGACGGCCTCTACAGCTACAGCCCCGGCAGCAAGATGTCTCTTCTCACCATGCCCGCTCCCTCGCCTCCCCATACCTCCCGCCATCCCCGGAGCAGGCATTGGGATGATTCTCCGTCCTCCTCTCCCACCTCCGCCACCAGCAGCCACCTACCCCATGTGCGCTCTTCTGCCGCCTCGACCACGCCAGGACAGCTTGGACAGCTCGGACAGGCAAGACCGTCTGGACCGTCTGGAACGCCGATGCCCCCGCCCGTAACCTCTTCCTCTCCCACCACCTTTGGCGCCAAGCTCGCAGAGCCGGCTGAAAAGGTCCTCGTCGCCCTGCCGTCCATCCGGCAAGCCATTCCCGAGCTGACGATGCGCTTCCCCGAAGCCCCCAGCGGTGCCGCCCACATTCACAGCCATAGCCTCAGCTTCAACAGCCATGGCCATGGCCACAGCCGCAGCCACAGCCAAAACTACAGCCAGGACAGCCACGGCCGCAACCACAGCCGCAGCCACAGCATCAGCCGGCCCTCCATGCCCTCGCCAGACGCGAGCATCACCTCGACAGGGACCACGACCGCACCCGAGTACGTCTGCTCGCCCACCAGCTCGCACAAGCGGCAGCGCATCCACGCCTCCCTGGGCGACGGCGAGGTTCCTCGCCTGTTTCCCAGCAGCAACCACAGCAACCACGGCCACTCCAGCCACCCCGGCCACCCCGGTCACCCCGGCCCTCTGCCTCTCGCTCCTCTGGGCCACCCGCAGTCTCCCCCCCTCGGACTCGACAGCTCCTCCGTCTCTCCGCCCGTCTCGGCCGTCTCCTCGACCACGCACTCGACACACTCCACCTCCAATGCCAGCTCCAACGGCGGCCACAGCCACAGCAACAGTGCGAGCAGCATTGCCACAGCTCCCAGCTCCTGCAGCCTGCCGGCCCTGCCACCACCGGTTCGCTTCGACCGAGACCGCCCTCCTATGCCAGCCGGCCCCAACAGATCCTCGAGCTATACCAATGAGACCAACGACTATCGCCTCTACCAGCAAGCACAGCAACAGCAACAACAACAGCAACAACAACAACAACAACAGCAGCAACAGCATCAGATGCGGGACGAGAGACCTCCCAACAGCTTCCAACACCACCCGTTTCGCGGCCAGTCCCAGTCGCTGGGATCCCTCCGCAGCTTTGACCGGGCCGCCTTTCCCTCGGAAGTGGGCAGCAGCCCTGCCGGCAGGCCGTACAGCGGCAGCATCAGCGGCCCTCCCGTCCCGCCCCCGCCAACCGGTCCTCACTACCACCAGATTCTCCATTCCAACGTTATGCACCCGCAGTACCCAACAGCTCACCGTGACTATGTTCCCGTGGGTGAACTGAGAGGCCTCGGACTTGCCGGAGGACAGGCTGATTCCAAGCAGCATCAGCAGCAGCAGCAGCAGCAGCAGCGCAAGAGACGTGGAAACCTGCCCAAGGAGACCACAGACAAGCTGCGGGCTTGGTTTCTGGCTCATCTGCACCACCCCTACCCCTCGGAGGATGAGAAGCAGGAACTGATGCGGCAGACCAATCTACAAATGAGTATGTTTTTTTTTTCTCTTTCTCTCTTCTCTTTTCTCTTTTTTTTCTCTTCTCTTTCTCTGGCTAACCAAACAGACCAAATCTCCAACTGGTTCATCAATGCTCGCCGCCGCCAGCTGCCCACCATGATCAACAATGCCCGCGTCGAGTCCGACGCCATGTCCTCCAGCCGTGTGAGTGCTGCTGCGAGCCAGCATGCTGCCATGGGCCACCCCCATCCCCACCACCCCGTCCCTCCTCACGGTCCCCATGGCCACATGGGCCACCACCGGCAGCACAGCAGCGGCAGCAGCAGCAGCCACGGTATTCCACGCATGCTAGCCTCGCCAGAACGTGCCCTCCTGCCGCATCCCGGCAACACCGAGGTCCACCCCCTGCAGCCACACCACTACAACAACTACCACCACAACACCCACCACGGCAGCCACTACGCCCCCTCTAACAGCCTGAAGCACGGCAGCATGATGGTTGAGGACCACTACCACGATATGCCGCGCCACCATATGAAGCGTGGAAGCGTCTGAGGGGGGATGAGGAGGCAAGGGAGAGTGAGAAAAAAGGATTTATGGGGGTGCCTGAATCTATAGTATTTTTACGGTTTTATGTTTATGAGCTATGTAGCCAGCGAGTCAGCGAGTCAGCGAAAGAATGAAAGTAATGCAAGCGACGTTTCCAAGAAAGGGTGTATTTTTGAGGTTGTGAACGGAGTGACCGGGGGAGCACAAGAGATTGAAAAAAGGGAACCAGAGGAACCAAAAAGGAAACAAGAAGGAAACAAAAAAAGGGCAGGGAATGGGGAGCCAACGGACAAAGGCCCAAGGTTCACGGTCCATGATCCACGGACGGGTACACGGACGCCAGGGTTCAACGTCAAAGGAAAGAGGGCGCAGCTTGAGGCAAAAAATGACAAAAAAGACAAACAGACAAGCAGGCAGAAGAGGGACAAAGGAAAACACTCAGAGCACAGACACAGGTGTACCTAAAAAAATAATTACGGAGAAGGTTCAACAAAAGAGAGACTGGCATTACGCATAGAAGAATGGATGCATCAGCCATCCTCCCTAGAGAATGGGGGAAAAAAAAGCTCAGCGGTGTTTTTTTTAACCTCCTTTTTTTTCTTGCCAATGTATACTTGTTTTTTTCGGCGTCCTTGCCTTTGGTTTACTTTTTCCCTTTCTTTTTTTTCCTTTCTTTTTTCTGATTCTTTTCCTCAGTTCTTTCTTCTCTCGAAAAGACGAGGTCACCCTCCTTCAGGGGGGCGTACGAGTAGGGCAGAGAGGCCGTACTCGGTAGAGTAGGTAGAGACAGTAGGAGTAGCGGACCTTTTTTTCTTGGAGGTAGGGGGTGACAGTCTCTTCTCGTGTGTGTATTGTACCGTATTTCGTGCTCTTTTCTTTTCCCTTCTTTTTTTCTCTCTTTTTTCAACCCTCTTCCGGTCACTTCCTGCAGGATCCTCCTTCCCACTCTCTCTCGCTCGTCCAGAGTCAGCAGGACACCAGGACGGAAGGACCGGGGGCGTGGCTCTAGCTGTCGGTAGCTGTGCTGTGTATGCCGCAGCTGTTGGGCTACTGCCCGGACGAGACAAGTGCTCGTCAGTGTTGTAGGAAAAAGAAGGAAGAAAAAAAGGGAAAAAAAAGAAAATGGAGGATCTAGGGCACCTGCAGTACATGATACGCTTACTCGTGACAGGAAGTGACAAGTGCGGATCTGGTGATCCGTGGTACTGTTCTCTCTAGACTTTCTCTCCTCCTGTCACTGTCACCAGCCACGGGCCATCTTGTCTGGCTGGGATACGAGGCTTGGAAAGAGGATGGGCTACGGAGTAATGGAGTAGCTAAGTAGTTCTCGTTGGCTCTCTTTTTTTTTTTTTTAATTTTTTCGGATCCTGCGTACAGTGTTCCTCGGCCAGTAGCATCCAGTGGCATCTCGTGGCATACAGAGTTGCGGTGAGACGAAGAAATCAAAGAACAGGACAGGATGGCAGCAGAAAAAAGAAGAGAAAAGAAAAAAAAGAAAAAAGAAAAGCGGCACTGCAACCGTACCATCCTCCCCCAGTCAAACCCCCCTCTTTACAGAAGCGTGAGCCACCGGTCTCGAGACGCGAATAGCAGTTCGGACCACGAGAGCAGAGGGGGGGAGTGGGAATACGACGGCAGCATTCAGCACATTCAGAAGTTATGACAACGGAAAACTCTGTCGTCCGTCTTCCCCCCCTTGCCCAAGAAAGGCTGGAAGAGAAGGGTGGAAAAACAGACAAGACAGGGGAGCTGTCTGTGGAACCTGACAGGAAAACAAGAGTAGCATCTCGCCACCCACCCTCTCTGGAGATTGCACCCTCTGCACCGCATCTTTTCCCATGCAGCTTAGGAACCGAGAGTGGATGATTCTTGGTCCGCGCCCATCCTCTGCTGCCACAGTTGGACTCTTGAGTAGGAAGATTGCATGTCTCACCTGCTCGTACGTGTTGCGGTGTACGCAAAGTCGTGCCCATCTCTCCTAGCGGAACAGAGAAACGTCCACCACGTCTGTGCAAGGACTGTGGAGGTCAAAAAGAAGGAATCCATAGTCCCCCAGAGAGAAAAAGGGGTTGGAGGAAGAGAGAGAGAGGGGCAGAAAGACGTGAGAGACAAGAGAGACAAGATGGGCAAGATGGACAAGAGAGACAAGACAGAGAGGCACAGATCGAAAGCGAGACAGAGACATGCAGCCAGCGAGTCACTGGACGGGAACAAGCGGCTGCGAGAAACATGCTGTTCTCTGCCATGTAAGAAAAGGGGGAGGGTTCCACCCGGACAGCACACGACGGGTGAGACAGTCCAGTAAGACATATAGAGACAGGCAAGAAAGGGGAGAAGAGAGAGGCCTGCATTATCTCGTCTTCTAGAACTAAGGAAAACAGACACTGCAAGTATACACAGGAGTATGTATAGCAAGAGACTGGCAAAAGGCCTTTTTTTTTCAAAAGGATCAGACAAGAGTTTTGCCGTGTACAATTTAACAGTCGGTCCTGTCTCGACCACTGACAGAAAGAGAGAGGGAGGGAGGGTTCAGATGGCCATATCGTCGTCCTAGGACTGCAGTGTCCCCCGAGATCACCTCTTTATGTGAGATTGAAAAAGGACAAATGTCTTGTTCCTTCTCCAATAATCAAAGGCTAGGTGACTCGTCACTCTCGGGCCTTTTCTTCCTCTTTTTCTTTCCCATTCTTCTCTCTTCTCTTCTCTCTCTCTCGAAAAAAAGGTCTTGAGGTGAGAACAACACCGTGTGCCCTCTACTCGAGAGCCGAGCACGAGGTAGGGGCACAAGTGCGAGTACGAGTACTCCGTACTCGTACACCTCCTGCGGTACTTGTAGCTGTCTCACTCCACGTAGCTTAGCAGACGTGAAACCCAAGACAGATGGCGAATGAGGAGCAGTAACAGCCCCCGAGAACATCCTGTCACGTCACTCCAGTTTTCTCCAGAAATAAGATATTCCTTGGCGACGTGCCCAACACTTTTTTACGCCGCCTCTCTTCTGCTCCATTGTTTTTCTCGATTTTTTCTCCTTTTCTCCTGTTTCCTTTTTTTTCTTTTTCCTTTTGCCGTTTTCCCGTCTCCTTTTTGCCGTCTTTCCTCTTCAGTTCTTCTCCTTGGCCGGCTCTTGGATCCTTCGCTGCAACTGTACCGGAGAATGTGACTGGCAGCGCGAGGGGCGTGCGTTGAAAAAAAAAAAGAAACAGACAAAAAAGTGCTCGTATATATCGGATCTGCAGTGTCCACCAAAGAAAGGATGGACAGGACGGAATTTGTGAAAAAAAAAAAAAAAAAAAAAAAGGCATCCAGAGCCAGGGAGGGAAATCCTCTTGACGGTCATTTGTGACTGCTCACACAAGAGCCACTCGTGCTTCGACTGTACTCCGTACGAGTACTCGTAACACAGTCGTACTGCGTCTTGAGTCTTGCGCCCTGCGCCCTGCATACCTCGTACGCCGGCTTCTTGCTCCCTGCAGCTTTCTTTCCCCTTCTTGTCATTCGGAGACAAAAAAGCCGATCGATATCTGACCAACATGCTGTGTCATGGGTGATGGAGCCAAGAATAGATTTCTCGAGACTCTGCAGGTGAAGCGCCAAGCAGAGAGATTTTCCTCACTCAATCTAAACGTAGCCTTCCTTGTCGTCGACAGGTCGTCTGCCAAGGATGTGAATCCAGACAAATATACTCGTATGGACTGGTGGTGCGAGGCAGCCGAATGGGTACGGAGTACAGCGTAAACAGAAAAGGTACATGCACAGTACTTTCACAAGAGACGCAGAGCAGCCAGACGCTACTGTCAACAGGAGGAAGCTTTTGAAATTCCCTCCAGACTCCACAAGCAGAGTACTTTTTTTCCACTCGCCTCGGGTGACAACGTCTGTATTGGCCCTCGTCTCTCCTCCTCATTATACTATGTAGTCCCCATCCGTACGCAGGATGCCGGGTACTGCGTAGTCTGCGTAGTGTGTGTATGGGGACACAAAGAGAGTACACCGATGCTGAGAAGAATGGACAACGTACACCGTCCGCAGTACTCGTAGGTGGAGGAAGTGGACCAGGGCGAGACCCGAGATGCATGGCTGCCCATGCACCAACAGGCCAAAAAAGAAAGAGAAAAAAAAGGAAAAAAGAAAGGAAAAAGGAAAGGAAAATAAGAAAAAAAAGAAGAAAAACCAACAGCCCGGTAGGATATCACCCTGCCATCACCGTGCTTGCATGCGTACGCAGAGGTACAGTCACAGTCACATTGATGTACGATGCCCTTCCCTCTTCTGCCTCTCTCTGTCCACTTGTCACACATCGTCCCGTCCCCGCACACCCACAACCACGCAAAAGACGAGACATCGACGGCATCTAGGGTCGTATTTTGGGAGAAATGGCCAACGGAGGCCGGTCTGACTGGTGCTTGTCCGAGAGAGAAAAGTACCGGTACAAGCACTCGTACGAGTCGGACAAGGCGGGCAATCTTGTGGAGCAGCCCATGCGCGTCTGTGTGTTCGTGCTTATACTCGTGCTCGACCACAGACCACGGACCACGGACCATGGCTGACTGGTCGCTCCCTGCTCCCTGCTCCCTGCTCACCGCACACCGCCCCATCTCCTATGGCGTCTGTGATTCCTTCAGCCCGCCGTCATTTGATTTGCGGACCGGTTGCATTCGCTTATCCCCCGATTTGTTGGTTCCCATGCTCCCTTGGTCGACCGGGGCTGCATGCCAACAGGTCAACAGGTCAACAGGTCAGCTGGCTGTTTACTGTCCATGCAAGGAGCCAACAGAGGACGGCATGATGACAGAAACACAATGATGAAAAAGTAGATGCCAAAAGAGGTAAACGAGTCGTGTACGAGAGCAGGATGAGCAGGATGCATGTCGTAGCCCTATCCCCCTGTCTCCTGGTGAAACCAAAGACATGGTGCCGCGAGCAAGTTGACCCCCTGTCAGAGTCGAGTGACAATGACTGACCATACTCGATGACGATCGATGGTGGCCAAGACTTGCCATGGGTAGACGGAACCTTTCTCTTGTCACGCAGATTCCGGGAGTTGCCTTCTCTGCATTGTCCGTATTGTTTGCTCCCCCCCTTCTCTGCGCTCTCCTTTTCCTCATCGAAGAGAACAACGAGGATCCAAACTCGCCACTCTCGAGTTGGAGCTCAGCTCCACTTTCGTGTACAATGTACGGAGTAGACGTGGCTTCCCATTGACCCTGTCCTATACGTCATCCTGTCGGTCTCTGTCGGTCTCGACCAGACCATGGCCATGCATCGAATGAGCTGCTCTTCCGGCAGACAAATGCCCATCACAATGCATCCATGCCAGCCAAACATGCATGTGAACTGGCACGCTGCCACCAACCAAACCACACTGCCAAAAGCCAAAAGTTGGAAATGAATAGTCCGCTAGCCTGGCTCGGGAAAAAGGGAAAGTAGACGCGGTAACATTCGGACATGCCGTACCAGTCGTTGAACATCATCATGCTCTGTAACTCTGTGACTCTGATGTGACTCTTTTTCTGTAACCCCCTCCTTCCTACCACCACCACCCTGCCACCAAGGAATCTGTCTCTAGTCCACACGACCCCAGCTCCAAATGTTCAGGCCAACCTTGACGCCCTGACGCACCCGCAAGCCGGCGTGCCACGTCTCCTCGTACGCCCGCCCGGTTCCGTCTGGCTTAAAGTTCTCCCACAAAACGGCATTGCCCGGCATGGGCTGGAACACGACCCCCGTCGCGTTGTCTCGCCCATAGGCGTGCATGCTCATCACTTCTTCGCTCGGACCACCCTGCTCGTTTGGCTCGCCGTGCTCCTGCTCGTCCTCGGGAACTTCTGCCTCGCTTCCGCAGCCAATGAAGCGACACCACCGTGGATCGCTGCTGCGACGTGGCAGCCGCGGAAAAAAGGTTCCTCCACCCACCAGTGGTTCTTGTGGTTTGCTTGGTTCACTTGGTTCTCTTGGTTCGCTGTCGGTGCTCTCGTCTGCCCTGCTGAGCTCGCCGTCGTCGACAAACACCATGATGCTCGACACCCGACCCCAGCCGCCCGTGCTGGCGCCTGACCGGCTCCAGTCAAAGTGAAAGCCGTAGTGCCCCGTCGGCGCCACGTAGCGCTGCACGCGCAGCCGCTCGATCCACAGATCGTCCCGCCAGCCTTGCAGACTGCGCGCCCGCGCCTCTATACACCGCACCACAGCTGTGCGCGGCACCACGGCCACCTCGGAGTCGCGCACGGTGACATCTCGTTGGACAGAGCCGCCGCCGTCGTTTGTAATGGTTGCCGGCGTGTAGAGAGGCGAGCTGCATGTCAGTAACTATGAGGAAGAAAGAAAAAAAAAAAGGAAAAAAAAGGCTACCTGATTTCAAGGAGATGCCGTCTCTCGGCGGCAGAGAGAAAGTTTTCCAAGTACAAGACGAGTGGTGCCTTGCTAAAGAGGTGCACCGAGTAGGTGTCTGGTGGACACGAGTATGAGCTGTCTGAGCTGTCTGAGTTGTCTGAGCTGTTTGAGATGTCCAAACTGCCTAAACTGCCAGAGCTGAAGCTGCCAGAAATATCTCGGTCGTCTTCCAGAGCCAGCAGCGACTCGTCAATGGGCGGCCGTGGCGTCCGTCGCAGATCCGGCGCTTCCGGGAGGAGTCCTGGAGCAATGGTTTGCAGGATGGGATCCAGCCAAAAGAGGCCGGCTGCCAAGAGGACGACAGCAAGATAGCCAAACATTTCAGAAAAAGTTGGGAATTTGGACGAGAAAAAAACAAAGGGAAAAGGAAATGAGCAGAGAAGTGGTTCGAGGTAGTGGGGTCGTTAGTTCATCGTCGACGCGTATACGAGTACGCTTGTGTCAGAGAGGTGATTTGAGGAGGAGAGAGAGAAAAAGGGTTAAAAGTAAAAAAGAAAAAGAGGAAAAGAGGAAAAGAGAAAAAGGGAGAAAGTGAAAAAACATTCTGGCATGGCAACTGCAGTCCATCGTTCTTGCCTAGAGATGCTGCGTTGAACAGGGAAGCTCCGACCAGGTCGTTCTTGCTGAAACCAGAAGCTGCAAATCTTACGAGAATACCATTCTACCACGACACGATTACGTATACATCATCTCTTACTGCGTATCCTTTTCTGATGGAAGCATGTCTTCACTTATTATACCCTCATCCAATTCATACTCCAATCTAGAGTTCCCTATCCCAAAACCGTGGAGCCGTCCGGCTATGCATAGAACCCTTGCGAGTTGCCCCAAGAAATAAGAAGTAAAAAAAAAAAAAAGGAGAAGACTATAAAAACACAGGGCCACAGAGCCACAGAGAACCTATAATAATACAAGGTAAAACAGGTAAAACAAAAGGCAGAGTAAACATGAGAGAGAAGCTTGCAGAGCTGTGTAGCAGTGCCTCCCCTCTCACCCCTGAATAGCCGTAGCCATCCAGCCCAGCTCGTCCACAAGCTGGCCCAGCTGGCCCTGGCCACCCGGAATGAGAGTGGGCGCACCCGAGCCATGGGGAAAGGCCGAGTGGAGGGCCGCGACGAGGCGGTCGTGCTGCTCCTGTGCGGCCTTGGGGCTCGGGCTGTCGACGCTGGCAACGCAGGACACACGGCGCGGAGGGGGAAGCAGCGCGTCGAGGTCGACATCGGCCTCGTCGTCCGTCTCAGACTGCGACGACGTCGTGGAGGCACCAGACAGTCCGGGCGACTGGAAGGAGAGGGCCGGCAGGGGAGGGGAGGGGGGCAGAGACGAGGAAGGAGCAAAGGCCGACAAGAGAGACGGCGGCATGTGCTGGCTGGTCGGGCCGGTCGCGATGGGCGACAGCTGCCTCGGACGCCCATGGATCCGGCCACGGGCGGCATGCCTGGCCGGCACAGCAGGCGGCAGGCGCGTAGGCACATCCGGAACAGCAGACCCAGACACACTCCGCTTCTCGCCCAGAGACGGCTGAGGTGTCTGGGCGCGCGGTGGCGGTGGCGGCGAGAGCATCGTGATGGGAGCCGACTCGGAGACGGCAGAGACGGCAAAGTTGTGCTCGTCGTCATCCGCGTCATCGACGTCGTCGGGAACCGGTTGGGCCGAGGCACTCTTGCTGGACACACCCAAAACATGGGAGGCCACCTTGTTCTCTTCCGTCATTGTCGTCTTCTCTACATCCTCAATGAGAAAGCGCCGCAGAGACTCGGGGGAGATGTCACGCGAGCGCGTGCCGGATGCCTTTCCCAGAGACTCTTGAGAGGCGGCGACGGCATGCATGTTGACAGTGGACGCGCACGAGTGTAGAGACGACGGGGCCGATGGGGCCGACGGGCGGGCCAGCAGAGACGACAGCGACGAAGACGAGGCCCACGACACCAGACGTGTCCGTCCGCGGATGTTGTGTGTGGTGGATGACGCTGCCGACGAGAGGGACGCCGCCGACGAGGAGGACGATGTTGACCACCCGGCTGCCTGAGAAGAGTCGGTGTCGCTGTCGTCCCGATGGCGGTTCGCAGACTCCTCTCTGGTCTTGCGGAAGGGGCTCTGCCGGCGCACAAAGAGCCGGCGTGGCAGCCATGTGCTGGATGGTGTGGAGGATGTCGTAGAGGACGTTGTGGTGGAGGGCGCTGTCGAGGGGGGAATGGCGGCAGACGCGGCGGCGGCATTGGCAGCGGCTTTCTGGCGGATCTGCAGCCGCGGAGAGGAAGAGCGGTGCTGCAATGCGGGCATCGACACGTCCGAGCGGACGGCCGGGGTGGCTGGCGGACGCCGAGGTGCCATGAAGCGGTCGGCCGGGTTCATGGTCTGGAAGCTGAGACGGTGCATGGAGCTGGCCGAGGCACTGCGCTGGCGGCTCGGCTGCTCAAACGGCACAGTCATGGTGTTGACGCGCTGGCCCGGCAGGTATGGACAGGCGGTGGTGGAGGGCATATTGGGGTCGTGAGATTCTGTGCTGCCGTCGATTTCATACTGTCTCGTCAGTCTCTCTTGCCTCTCATCTCTCCTGTCTATAGTCACTCACATAGTAGTAGTAGGTGCTGCCCATCTTCAGGCCACCCGACCGTGAGGATGGGTGGCGGCCCGTGTTGCTGCTGGCGACCTCGCCATCACAGATAATGTTCTTGAAGCTGTGGCATCCCCGCCACTGGCCACGGTCTCGACGGCTGTCGCGCTCCATGGGGTAAGAAGAGGTAAAGTTGTCCCAAGAACCGATCAGGCAGACGGTCTTGACCAGAGGTTCCGTCTTTCTAGAGAGACGTGTTAGTCTTATAGAGCTTGTCTTTTCAGAGATGTAAACATAAGACGAGGTAAGATGAGTGAGACGAAGAATGAGTGAGATGAGGATGAGTGAGACGAGAGAGATGAGGACAACAGAGGAATGTATATGGTTTTTTGTTTCTGCTGTTTCCTCATTTCTCTTCTTTTTTTTCCCTGTTCCTTTCAGCCTTTTTCGTATTGGGACATTTGTTTCTATTTGGGTTCTTTTTTTCTTTTCCCGCTTATCCCCTCTCCAAAAAGGCTGTTTAGGTCGGAAATGAGGAACGGCAACGAGAGACAAAGCCAGCTGTGGTAATAAAAGAGAAACACGAGGCCGATATTACACAGCGCTATGCCCTCCTCCTCAGCTCTCCGAGCAAGAAACTGTCCAAGCTCAGAGAGAGAGAGACCAGACCAGTGACCCACTAGGCCAGCTGGAGCAGCAAGATGGAAGGCAGATGCGTCCTTCTAGACGGGTACAGGACCCGCCTGCAGGTGCAAAACGCATAGTAAATGCCCCGAAATGACCGCACGCACCAGGTCATTCATGAGCCAACCTATCAGGATGCAAGCCAGGGGCTGTCGCATGCAAGTCAGGGGTGGGAATTTGTATATTGTACCAGAGACCAAGAGACCCCCCCCAGAGATTCAGAGACCCTCCCTCGTGAGAAGCTGGTTTTAGGGCTGACGGTGAGTCCGGTCAAAGGCGAAGCATCCAAAAACACTTCCCATTTCAGACTTGGTATTCAGGCTGGGAGATGGACGGGAATCGACCAGATGACTGGAGATGGCTGGGAAATGGCTGAAAAGGGCTTGAAGAATTGAAAGGGGAGGGGATCCAGAGACGGCGCACGCCGGAGAGGCCGCTGCCTCGCTGGAAGCCACCAAGGCCAAAAGCAGGCAAATGAATTGATAGGGCTGTGTACGCCATACAATGCAAGCCGTAATAAAGATGCAGGGGACCCGAAATGAGCAGGCCAGAAGGGGAAAAGACGAAAAAGACAAAGGATCGCAGGATGAAAAAACCAGAAAGGACTCTTTTTGAAATTGGCCGACTTACGCGTAGTCGTACAAGCGACGGGTAATGGAGAGGTGAAGGAAAGCAACAGGGAGACACAGAGAAACCGAGAGAAATAGAGGGAAACAAAAAGCGACAGAGGGCGGTGCCAGCCGCAACGGGAAAAGTAATCAAGACGAAACAACAACAGAAAAAAAAAGGCAAAGTGAAGGGAGACGAAGACGAACGAGAATGGAAAAGGAATACGAGTAAGAACAAAATAAAAAAAACGAAAGGAAACAATGCCAGATAAACGAAAACAATGGGTACCTTCCAGGGCAACGGACAAAGAAGCTCAAACAAGAAGCTCGCACGAGAAGGGAAACAAACTTACAACATAAACGTAAAGAGGGTCGTAGTCGGATCCATGATGGTAAAAAAAAGTACAACGTGCTCTCGTGCTGGGTGAGCGGCGTACGGGAGTACTGCGTACTCGTATCGCCAATGCGTAAAAAAAGGCGCAAAATGCAACCTCTAAGACGACGGTGCAACTCGTATTTAGGCGCCAGGCGCCAGGAGACCAGAGAACACGCAATGTGGAAACCAGATGGGGGAAAGAGCTGCGTATAAGAGAAGAGGGAAACAAGATGAAGGGGGGCGGTGATGGAGAGGGGGGGGCTCGGGGCCAGTATCACAATCCCCCGTGGTAACGGTACTTGCTTGGACGTTGTCGTGTACTTATTGCCAGCCAGAGGAATAAGAAGAACACGAACAAGACGCACGCAGGAACAGCCAGAACAGCCGGAACAGCAAACAAGACAGGCTGGAAAAACGCCAAAAAAAAAATAAACAGATCCACCGTAATCCTTGGTTCTTCAAAGGATCCCTGTGCTGGCCTTCTTTTCTCTCTCTCTCTCTCTCTCACGTCCTCTCCCTGCTGTCTCGCCTCCTCTCGGGGCGACTGGATTGGCTGGACAGGAGCGATGGGATTCGCGGGCACAGAATTCAAACAGCGCCAGTAACGAATAGTCTCTGGCCTATACGTCGTAGCGTTTGTCTTTGTCGCCTGTTTCTTGCGTTGTATGGCTTGTATGGTCTCGTCTCGCGTGGTTGTGTGGTTCTGGTCTCTGGTGGTCTCTGGTAGTATTGTCTCGTCTTCCTACGGAGCAATAGGGGGCAGCGTAGGATGCTGGGTTGGCTTGCTGGTTGGCTGCTTGCTACCGTTGCAGTCGTTTCGGATTCAGGGCGGCTGTGCGTTTCTGAAAAAGGCACAGAGTGACACCTCTTCTATTTTTCTTTTCCTTCCTTACCCTCTTCTGGATTCCGTCTCCGATCCTTCCTCTTGTCTATCACAGCAATGTTGTCCTGTCTGATTGCCCGTCGACCTTGCAGGCTGCTTGTCTCGGACCGTGCTTGCAGATTGCGATAGGCTCGCCAGGGCGGGATGCTGAATGGAGAGAGAGAGGGATGGGGGTGTCTGAGAGCTACTGTGCAGAGCACGGCGCTTACACGGCCCTGCCAATAGGAAAAAATGAGCAAATAAGAAAGGGGGTGAGATGTACTCTGCGTACTCTGCCCGATTCACATGTACAGAGTACTCGTACTTTTGGCTGACAAGAAGAGACGGGGATGTCGGAAATCAAGAGATGAAGATCGTAAATGAGAAGAAAAAAGAAAAGAAAGGAAGAAGGATTATGTGCATTCTATTATAATACAGAAAGTACTTATTCAGACTTGCCCAGCCTCATCAGCGCCGACGATTATTACGGAGAATGCCTCCATGCAGAAGAGGACGCCTACACCGCAATTAATAAATGTACATAGTAGTTAAAATAATGATAATAATAAATAAAAATAAAGCTAAAACGATCAACGCAGAGGCAGCCGGGGTAGCGGTGGTGTGTGTGGTGTGCTAGGATGGGCGATGAGCAGCAGACATTGACAGGTTGGCCGGGGGGGACATGGCAACTCTGCAATCTTACTTTCTCGCGCATCCGAGAGACCGTCGCTCCTAGTGCTGCCCGCCGTTGCCCGCCAAGGCACACGATCGTCCTGATGCGATGTGCACTATCGGGTTAGGCAGAGCACATGGCCCGTCTAGCGTTTGCCTTCATTTCGAGGACGACAACGAGTTCTCAACAGAGGTTCCCAGCAGAGGCTCACGGCGAGTATTCAACTGCTCTGCACAGCACTGCGTACGCAGCAGGCTGCGTTTCAGAGCCGGGGTCTGCCGTTCATGGCTGTGTCTCATCGTCTCATCATCTCATCGTCTCATCGCCTCGTCTCATCGAGCCGCCTTTCTACTTTGCCCATTTGCTGACCATTCATCTCCCGTCAGTCTGAGCTCACGCAAGCTTACCCGATACCATTCCTCTTGAAAGAAAATAAAAGTCGTACATACGAGTACGGAGAAGTTACATAGTACTCACAAGTACGTACCAGTACTTCACGGAGGACTCGCCGTAACCAGTGCAAAGAAGGAAAGGCGCGGGCCAATCCAGCTGAAGCTGAGAGGGTCGGCAAGGCCAAGCACCCAACACCATTCCAGTCTTCTCCAGCTCGTCTGGGCCAATCAAGCACGCCCACCTTGCCCATCTGCCCCTGCGTTCATGCAGCTCGAGACGAAGGCAATCTCCCTGCGGCGTCTACGGATTACGAGTAAGTGTATTATTGTCATAGTATATATATATATAGTACTGTATTGCCATGAGCAACAAGTATTCGTACTCGTCAATAAACGTACTCTACTACATAGTATGTATACCTGCCAATAAGACACGGATGTGCACGGCAGTACGGACTCTTACTGATGTCCTGGACCGTGGTGGAATGCTACGAGTTCTCGTACCCATTTTGTTCAGGTACGAGTCCGCCATGCAGAGTCCCTTTGACCCCTGTGTATACGTACAGGTATGGGTACTTGCCGAAATGATACGCGCAAGTACGCCGCTCAAAAGTACAGAGTACTCGTCCTCTTTTTCAACTGGATCGCTGGCCAGTCAACCCCCATTGTACTCGTGCAGGGTACCAGCACAACAGGCATTATGGAGGACTACTGCGTACGAATCGGGGGAACCGATCCGCGCATACCATGGGGAAAGTGAAGCATTATCGTCTCGGCATACACCAGACAGGGCGTGCAGGGGCGCTCGGAATATGCCCTACGAGTACGGAGTACTCTGCTGCATACTCCGTACTCCGTACACGTAGAGGAATGTCGTGTTCCAATAAGCTTTCCCTGCGGATTTTCCTGCGGATTTCCCTGCGGAGAACTTCACTCGTACTCCGTAAACAGTACGAAGTATGCTACCCCTTTTTCTGCACAGAATGCAACGGAAGATGACAGCAGCAATGCTGTACCGAGTCGCATTGCCCCCTTTTTCGTAGAGACGAAAGAGAGAAGAAAACAACACAAAACGCGTGTTCGCGTGTTCCCGTATTCATGCGTAGAGCACGATACGTAGCAAATACGATGCCGACTTGTTCTTCATGCAGTTCTCGTACGAGCCATCCACGAGTATGCAGGCGCGTCTTGTTCTACGAGTACGAGTACGCGTACAACGTCGTTGTGGTTGAACCGTTCTTTCTTCTTCTTCTTTTCTTCTTCCTTTCTTCTCTGTACGTGTCTTTCAACGTTTTACTTGTAAAACGTGTCGTAGATGGCGGAGAATTGGGATGAATACCCGCCACCTGCACATGGAATGCTGCCAAGGTGTCACCAACGTCTGTCAACCACCCCATGTCTTACACGGCCAACCAGACACGTCCAGACAATCACGCTTAAAAAAAGGTAAAAATAAGAAACAAAACAAAAAAGCGAGACTCGTCGCACAAGGGATCACACATGGGAGGGGTGGCCATGAAACATTGGCCAGAAATAGAATGCTAAAAGAGAACAGAGAACTACTCCGTACATACTGTAGTACCGAAAGAACAGACAGCAAAAAGAAAAAAAAAATGTTTAAAAAAAAGCAAAATAGAAACAATACGAAATCACAGTCTAATCCGTATGCTCAGCACGTAAACTTGAATATATTACCATTAGATATCTGAATAGAGGTGAGGGGAGAGGGATGGGCTGTTCCCCCTTCTCGATAGTGCTTCCAACTATTGCTGTCCCTTTCTGAGGGAGTCTCGCAGTTTTTTTTTCGGTTGTTTTGGTCGGTTTGATTTCCGTCAGTTTTGCTCTTCTTTCCCTCTTCGTACACACACACACACGTCTCTGGCATGATGAGAACCCCATCGCCATACAAAAATACCAGGCTTTCCAGACCAGACTCTCCGTTCTCGTGCCATCCCCCTCCCTTCTCTCTCCTCCCACCCCATCCCAGAATGATTCGTAGGGAGAGAACAATTGCAAGCCATACAACGTTCCAAGGTTCCAAAAAGGGCAGGTAGAGCGCGTCGTTGTCATCGTACACTTTTTCAAATGAAAAAAAAAATAAGAAATACAAAAGAAAAAAAAAGTGTGAAATGAAGGGGGAATATGTCCAAGAAACACACAACGCCTGATTCATGCCCGGAATCCAGACCAACTTTCCCAGTCTAGTCTTTCAAATATCCCTATAAACAAGGGGCGAAATAATAAAGGAAATATAAAAAAAGAAGTATTCGTACACCCAGCAATATCAAAGGAAGCAGAGGTGAAAGGGGGGGTAATGTGATGGTTAAGGATTAGTAAAGGCGTATAGAGAAAACGGCCAAAAGAAGCGAAAAAGAAATTTAGAAAGAAAAAAAACCAGAGCAGGTTGCTATTAAGAAAAGTCCAAGAAAACAGAGCGGCCGGGTTGTTCATAGCCAAGGCGAACAAGAGGTCTTGGTTGCGCTGGCTGCCTCGCTACTGAGCCTTTGCAGTCTTGCGCGACTTGGTCGGCGTGGTCTCCTTGGCCGTGGCCGGGGCCGTCTGAGCCGTCTTGCTGGCCGTCGCGGCGGCGGCAGCAGCCTTGGCCTTGCGGGCGGCATTGTCTCGATCGCGGGCATATCTGAGCTTGGTGTCGCCATCCCAGACGGTGCCTAGATAGCGGTCCCAAAAGGTGAAGAAGGGCTGCGAGAAGTTGGTCTTGATACCCCAGCTCTGGTGGTGGATGTCGTGGAAGGCGGCATTGTTGCTGGTGATGTTCTGCAGAGGGTCCCATGGCAGAGCATAGCCGCAGTGGTCGTCCACCGTCTTCATCGTGCTAAAGACAAAAAAGGCCATGCCGAGCCGCGGAGACATAAGCGCCACCTTGTATGCGAGACCGGCGCCAGCCGTGTCCAGCACGAAGCCCTCGACGGGGTGGTTGTAGAGCGCGCCGTAGGCATAAGGAACGTAGAGACGGTGGTGGCGAGAGTGCCAGTGGACTAATACTGTTAGAATATAGACAAGAGACCCAGGGCAAGAGACAAGAGACAAGATCCAGGCAACATACCATACATCCACCGGTTGGTGTGCATCAGACGATGCCAAAAGTACTGCCAGGCATCCAAGAAGAAGACGGCAAACCACATCTGGAACGAGGGGATGAGGACCCAGTAGATGGCCTTGGCCAGCATGAGCTCCCACGCGGCAAACGCCGGCACCTCGGCGACGCCAATCGACTCGGTGGCCGTGGGGATTGTCGTTGTCAGAAAGGGGTAGTAGCCGCCGGCGAGGGCACCGGCGAGCAGCGGGTACGAGGCGGACACGCTCTTGGCGAGAGCGGCCGCGTTGAGGCCGAGCATGCCCAGCATCGTCGGCAGGGCCCGCTGCGCGAGGCGGATGCGCTGCGCCCACACGGCCACGTCATAGTCCTCCATGCCGGTCATCTGCGCCGGCTCGGTCACGGAGAGGACAATGGTGGACAGGATCTGGATGATCTGCTCGACGACGACGTCGCGGGCCACCTGCCAGCGCGTGGCATGGTTGCGCATCGTGATCTCCTCCGGCGTGTGTAGGCGGTACTGGGGAAAGAGGTCGTAGACGTCGATCATGTGGAAGATGAAGGAGAGGATCCAGTAGGCGATGTGTGGCAGGATGGGCGAGAGCCAAAAGTCGGAGATGAAGGGGAGGAGGTCGGGCATGGGCTTGACGGAGTAGGCCGGCAGCGGCGGCAGGTCGCCGACGGCTGTGACGTTGGCCATGTTGAAGGCGGTATAGTTGCTCATGACAGGTTGGACGAGTCTGGGGGTGAAGAGTGAAGAAGAGAGATGATGGATGGAAAGAGGGAAAGAGAGAGAGAAAGGAGAGACTAGAGAAGAGACTGAATAGAAACAAGAGATGGAGAGAATAGAGAGCAAAGAAGATAAAGAGTTAAAAGAGGGGTCAGGGGCAAAGTCGAGGTAAAAAAGAAAAGGATCGGAACGTTCGGGCTGGGCAATTTTAAGATGGAGCAGAGCCGACAAGCTGGAGACAACAGGCGCCCGACAGCACGAGGCTGGACCAAGTGGAATGGCAGTCGGTCGTTATGCGTGCCGTGGTCGTGCGACTCTGGGCAGAGGAGGAGTCGAGGGTGTGCGCGGGATATTACTCTTGTGCTCGTACCGATGGGAAGAGGGAAAAGAAAAAATGAAATGCGCCTGCCCCTGGAAAGGGAAGGACAAGCTGGGAATGGACGAGGCACGTCAGTCCATAAAATTAAAGTGGCCCGTGAGGACCCAGGAGATTTTTGAGTGGAGCCTCTGCGACTCCTTTGATTAGTCAGCGTATATGGGACACGATGGTAAGAGATTCAAGCATCAGTTTGTGTACTCGTATTCTGTGTTCTGTACTCCGTATTCTGTGCAGGCAGTTCGTCCGAATTACGAGGACGAGGAGACTGCGTGATGGAGGCCGCCTTCCATATATCTGTGTTCAGGGGACAATTTCGCTAGCTGTCGGTAATCGTGTTTCCGGAGACCCATTGTCACCTGTTTTTGCCCATCACTGGTCCACCCAAATGCCGGTGCTCTAAGCGTGGTCACCGTTATTTACTGGTCTCGGCGGGATTTGAAAACAATGCAGGGAAGAAAAGGTGTACGAGTACGAAGTAGAAGGAAGTACGAGTACGAGTGAGATCTTTCGAGCTCTCTTTCATAGAGACACAAGTCTTTCACAAGCACGAGACTCGTAAATATGTACGAGTACTCGTACTCGTTCGTCCTCGACTCGTCCTCGTGAATGCTGATTGTCTCGTGGGACGCGTCCAAAGTGGCTCGACTCTGAGCGCGTCCCATCTCATGCATAAGGATAGACCCACATTTAATCTTGTGGCGCATATTATTCAAAGTCACGTGTTATAAATGTGGCACGGTTTTATGCCTGAGGTATCAACTCTACATTGTACCTGTCTGTCACTCCTCGGCATGTGATTGGGCAGAAAATATCAATAGACTATACTGTGTTTGGCAAAGCTTCATCTGGGTCGAGACTCCAGGCGGTACCCCGCCAAAAATATGCTTGGGCGGTTTATTTTTTTTTCCTTCCCTTTTTTGCCCCTCGTTGGACTGGTAATTTTTTAATCGTAGGCTTGGAGTGGTTAGCATAAGAAGGGTTTTTTTTTTAAACCTTTTTACTTTTCTGATTTTGAACTTTGTTTTCCAGTTGATTTTGTCTCCTCTTTTTGAAAACAAGTCACGCCCAGGTTGCATCCCGTTTGTCAAGATGATTATCTACAAGGTAAGAAACGGCTTACTTCGAACGGCCTCTGGGAATTATCTGGCAAAATAGGCCTTTCTTTTTTTTCCTCTTTCCTCTCTCTTTTTCTTCCCCAGCTAACTCTCTCTTCCTCAGGACGTTCTGAGCGGCGACGAGGTCCTCTCGGACTCGTATGATCTCAAGGAGGTCGATGGCATCGTCTTCGAGGCCGACTGTGCCATGATTGTCGAGGGTGCCGTCTCCGTCGGTACGTCTTCTTTTTCTTTTCTTGGCAGATCATCCGATGCCCCTCTTTTCCGGACCAGCCACTCACTCTTCTTCAGACACGGGTGCCAACGCCTCGGCCGAGGAGGCGGACGAGGGTGTCGAGGACGAGGCCGTGCGCGTCAACAACATTGTCCACTCTTTCCGTCTGCAGTCGACCTCCTTTGACAAGAAGTCGTATCTCACCTACCTCAAGGGCTACATGAAGGCCGTCAAGGCCCACATGCAGGAGAGCGGCAAGTCCGAAGCGGACGTCAAGGCCTTTGAGTCGGGTGCCCAGAAATACGTCAAGGAGAAGCTCCTGCCCAACTTTAAGGACTTTGAGTTTTACACTGGCGAGTCCATGAACCCCGATGCCATGTACGTCTCTGTCCATCTTTCCATCTTCCTGTCTTCTCTCGACCTCCCATTCCACTTGCTGACACTCTGCAGGGTCGTTCTCCTCAACTACCGCGAGGACGGCACCACCCCCTATGTCGTCGTCTGGAAGCACGGTCTCTCCGAGATGAAGGTGTAAATACGGCTATGATCCATACATTTCCCCTAGTTTTTGTCTATTGCATCCAGGACGAGAAAATATAAAAAGTGGCATCTAGCCTTTTTTCTTATGCTACTCTGTTAGAAAAACTATATGCTGCCAGATCCACGAGACGACAGACAGGCCGTGCCGGGACGGCACGGCCATGTGAAGCCTCTGTCCATACAAAATACAATGCTAGTGCTCCCCGTATCTCTATGTAATGCCGTTCCCTTTCTATTTACAATCCGATCCACGTGATCCGCCCACGGCTCTTATTCTTACCACTTTTGTGGCCTCGTGGCCAGGGGAATGGGCGGCGGCTCGTCGTCGCCAACACTGTCATGGTCCACCGTGGCTGTTGGCCGAGCACTCAAGAGACTCGGCTTCTTCTTCATGGGCGGGGGAGGCGGCGGCGGTTTCTTCTTGGCCGCAGTGGCGCCAGGGCCAGCAGGCGCAGCCGAGACGCCCGTCGCTGCAGTGGCAGTGTTCATTCTGGCAAAGCGGGCCTGGAGCTCGCTCATCTGCGGGGCGGCGTGAGCTGCCGTCGCCTGTGCAGGGGCTGGTGGAGGCAAAGACGAGCCGGCAGAGCTGGCAAAGGAGGCAACCGTTGCCAGGGCATTTGGCTGGCTGGTGCTGGTGCCAGAGCCAGAGCCAATGCCGAGTCCGGGCACCGAGATGCCGGCTTTGCTTAGCCTGTTGACGGCGGCCTGGTTGATATAGCCGTCCCCAGGACCGGCAGCTGCAGTGGGAGCAGGCACAGCTGGACGTGCAGCCGGAGATGGAGCCGTCGGAGCCGTCGGAGCCGGACTGCGTGACGTGGGTGGAGGAGGAGGCGAGGGGCTGGGCGTTGTTGCTGCCGATGTCCGGGGTGGGAGTCTGGGCGGTAGATTCGGGGGACCGGAGCCCGTCCGTGGCGGCTGTGGTGGTGGCGCAGCAGTGACAGCCGGCCGAGCCGGTGCCGGGCTGACTCTTCCCGCTGCGGATCCATCTCTTCGCATGGGCGGTGGCGGAAGATGGGCGGTGGATAGGCCCGTAGTGTCGACGCGGTAGGGCCGAGAAGCCGAGTCCTGGGTCTCGTGATCCGAAGCTGCCGAAGCTGCCGAAGCTGCCGAAGCTGCCGAGGGGGACGGAACGGTCGGAGAGACTCGGTTCGATGCAGAGCTGGCACTGCTGCCTACGCGAGCCGGGAGGGGTGGTCGTGAAGCCGCAGCAGTCGGCTGTGGTGACGAAGCTCCTCCGCTGCCGAGAGCCACGTGTCGGGGGGGCGGACCAAAGGAGTCGGGGTCCCTCAGCGAGGACATGGGTCGGGACACATGGTCGGCAGCACGTTCAGAAGAAGACTTGTCTTCTCTCTTGAAGACACCGGTCTGCAGAGGGAAGAAAAGAAAAATGTCAAAAGAGAGGAAACAAGACAAGAAAGAACAAGAAGGGGAAAAAAAGACCTCATCTTACCACTTGCTCTTTGAACGGCTTATCCTTGTCCGGATGCCACCCTTTCTTGAACACGCTCCCAATGCCAGACATGATGGCGGCCGTGCACGCAAGAGGAGAGTGAGGAGAGAGAGATAGAGCAGGAGAGAGGAGAGAGTGAGAGAGAGAGGAGGGAAGAAGAGGGGGAAGCCCGAGGCGTGATCCAAATCTCTTTGTCACATTTGTTATGTCGTCGGTCTTTATCAGTCCAGACTTGGTCCACTAAAAGCTTGATAGTTCACCGGGCTAATGGCGCTAATGTTGGGTATACGTAAACTGGGACAAGTACATAATAGTAGTAGCCTTGCGCTTCAGGCACACACGTTGGTCCCCCCACCTTATCGACGCGTCGCGTAGACATTTTCCAACTGTCTTCCCACCCCAACCACCAAGTCGACGGATTGCTTGCGCACACAGCATGGCGTCTTTAAATGCGGGCACCGAGCTGCTGACGGAGCATTTCGGCTATCCTCCCGTGGTATGTTTTTTTGTCTGTTAGCAGAGGAAGAGCGGAGGAAGAGAAGTGACTAATTTGGTAGAGTCTCCTCGATGATATCATCAACAGCGTCAACATCCTTGCCGAGCGTGCTCTCAACAGTGTCGAGCAGGCCCTCTTGCGACAGCCACCAGCGAGCCTTGGTTTCCGGCCTCCGAGAAAGACTGGGAAGCATCAGCAGCAGCAGCAGCAGCAGGACAAGGAGGCGGCCGAGGCCGCTGCTGCCGAGGCACATCGCCACGAGGTCGAGAACGGCACGCACCAGCTCGAGACGCTGCTGTGCGCCTCCATCGACCGCAACTTTGACAAGTTTGAGATTTATGTGATGCGCAACATTCTGTGCGTGCGTCCAGAAGACCGCGACTGGATGCGCCTCGCCCATTACGAAGGCCTAGACTTTTCCGCCGTTGGTGAGGGGGAGGAGGAGGAGGAAGAGGAGGGGGAGAACGAGAACGAGAATGAGAACGAAAAAGAAAACGGAAACAAGAACAAAAAGCCCCCGTCCGACGCCGCTCTCGCTCGCCTGCATCGACGGCTGCAGGCCAGCCTCCAGCTCGGCAGCCTGCTGGACGCGGAGACGGCACGCAACGAGGCGATGCTGGCGCAGCTGCGGATGCTGACGGGCCGCAGCGATGTCGGTGCCATGAAAGAAAAGGAAAAAGAAAAGGAAAAGGAACAGAGCCCGGATCCACGCTCGCTCGGCTTCTTGCTCGACCGCGGCCCGCTGACTGAGAGCGACGTGGCGACGCCGCTGACGACGACGACAGCCTTTGCCCTGTCGCAGCTGCCGGCGCTGCGACAGCTGTCGGGCGAGCTGCGGCAGATGGCGCCCATGCTGGCCAGCGAGGACGAGGGCGAGGAAGAGCAAGAGAGGAGGCGAAGAGAGGCCAACAAACGCAAGCACGGCGAGGGTTCTGGTCCGTCTGGCCCATCTGGTCCGTCTGACCCGTCTGGCCCTTCTTCGTGGCGCCGCGAACGGCTTGCCTATGTCGAGGGCGCCACGCGCAAGCATCTGGAGCGCTCGCGAGGACTGGGCCTGGAGCTGGACGAAAGAGGCCGCGACCAGCCGCCAAGCAAAACCTCTAGAGGTGGTGGCGAGGACGCGGCCATCGAGCCAGAGTCCCTGACCAACATTCTCGGTATCCTGCGAGAAAACAAACGGCCGGCAAAAAGAGGAGCAGCAGCAACAGCATCAGCGGCAGCAGATGAAGAGCCCAGTGGTGACGCCATGGATGAGTCATGATGCGTCTATTGTTTCTCTTGTTTTGCATTCTTTTTTTCAACCATCGTATACTACTTTCACGGCCGGCTTTGGGATAGATAGGATGGACATGATATCTTGGGACGGGTTTAGGAGTTGGGGTTTGTGACTTTGTGGCTGTGGAAATGATTGTTTAATGCATGGCTCTATATCTTTCTAGTGTATGATTACATATACATGAATTGTCTTTTCTTTTTTTTAATACTTTTTTACTGATTCACAGGCTGCAAGAGACCGTGCTCGGCAGCAAGGTGCCAGAAACGGTGACGGAACAGCCGGGCCTCGTAGACGCGCTCAGGCTCACCACTCTGGATGAGTTCCATTTTCTGGGCCTGCACCTTGGCCACGAGGTGGGCGGCGGCGTCCCAGTCGCTGGCGCGGATGAGGGCGCGCAGCAGGTCCTCGAGGGTGAAGGTGGTCACGGAGACAGAGTCGGCAATGTGGGAAAAGTAGTGGAGGGCGCTGGTGGCATCGCCAACCTGGGCGAATCCGCGGACGATGCGCTCCCAGAAGACGCGGTCAAAGTGAGGGGGGGTGGGCTTGCGCGGGGGGGAAGAAGAAGAGTGAGAAGAGGAAGAAGAGGAGTGGGAGGAGGGCGTGTCTGTCCATTGCCGTGGCTGTCCCGTCTCAATGAGGTGGCGGACAGCGTCGAGGTCGGGCGGGTCGCAGGAAAAGTAGTGCTCGGCCAGGATGGTGCAGATATAGGCGGAGGGGACCATGCCGCGGTGGGCCATGCGAGACAGCACGACGTCCACGGCTGCGTTGCTTCTCTGTGGTGCTGGCTGGTTCGACTGGTGATGGTGGTTCTGCTGCTGCTGCTGCAAAAGCATGTGAATCATCTTCGCATAGGTCTGCTGGTTGGCGTCGATGCCGGCAGCCTCGATCGAAGCTAGCATCCGCTTCACAATCTCAACCTGCTCCGCCTCGCTCACCTGGATGCTCGATCCTTCTCCTCCTCCTCCACCCAGGGCGCCGCCCAGCAAGACAGTCACGGTGGCCTCGTCTGGCTGGATGCCCAGCTGCGCCATGATATTGAGCAGCCCGGCCACCTCTTCGCCGCGGCCCTCGCGCACGAGCGGTCGCAGGATGGTGTTGAAGGTGATGATGTTCGGCGAAATGCCGTGCTGGCCGGCCCAGGCGAGGATCTGGCGCGCCGTGGCCAGGTCGCCCTGTCGTAAGAGGCCGGCAATAGCGGCATTGACGGGCTCGATCGTGGGCTTTACCGCCGGGTGACGCTTTTTCTTTTTCTCTCCCGCCTTTTCTGCCTCTCCCGCCTCTCCCGCCTCTCCTGTCTCTGCTTCCTCTCTCTGGGCGGCCTCCCACGTCTGCTGCATCTCCTCGAGGGCCTGGATGCCGGCCTCCACCTCTCCGGCCTGGATGAGGCCCGAGATGCGTGCTGTCCAGACGACCGTGTCGGCCGGCAACCCCGAGGCCATCAGCTTGTCCCAGATATTGCGGATGCCAATGGCGTTCGAGGCGAGCTTGCAGCCCTCCATAAAGGAGGTCCACGTGCGCAGGGTCGGCTGGACGCCAGCCATGGTCATGAGGTTCCACACGGCAATGGCGCGGTCCGGCTTGCGCATCGTCGTAAAGACCATGATGAAGAAATCAAAGATCTCGGCACTCTCGCGCAGGCGGTCGACGCCCTCCGTATCGGGCACTGTCACCGACGACCAGAACACGTTCCAAACCGCCTCACACGCCTCCAGGTTGCGTGACCGCAGGGCCTGGCTCAGCTGGTTGTGGATGTTGTCCAGCGAGGCCGGGAATGAGGACGGGGACCGAGAAGGAGAAGAAGAGGACCGCCGGCTGTTGTGCATGCGCATGCCTCTCTGCTCTCGGCCCGTGGCTGCCTGTATCTGGCTCTGGCTCTGGCTCTGGTCCATCTCGACGAGCGGCCACCGGTCCATTACGTAATCACGCAGGACCGGCCGCGTTCGGAACAAGCCGGCAATCGTCATGCGGCTAAAGGACGCGATGCTGAGGACATGGGCGACGGCCTGCAGAAACTCGGCGGCCACACCGGCCACAGCAGGCGTGCGGCCGACAACATCGGGGTCGGTCAGGAGAGCGTAGGTGGCAATGACGGCAGGTGCCACAGCTCGCAGCTGGTCGGGCGAGTACCGTGGGAACAGGGTGGCCATGGTGAGCAAAATGTTCCGCTGGCGGCCGTACGCAGCCAGCAGTTCACGGTCCGGCGTGGGCAGACGGAATTCACCCGGGGGGGACGCGGCCAGCGCCTCGGGGTCGGCCACGACGATATCTGGGAGGCTAAACATGCGCCAAGTCTGGACAAGGTCGTCGAGCTGAGCAGAGAGGAAAGCACGGGTCTCTGTGTCGGGAGAGTCAGAGTCTGGCAAGCTGTTGGGCAGCGTCTTGCGTGCCTCGTGGAGAATGGCCTCAATCTGCCCCATGACCAGAACCAGCCAGGACTGGGGCTTGTTGAGCAGGTCGAGCTGGCGGCGAATCTGGGTGAGGCGGGCGACGGAGGGCAGGTGGGCAGCGCCGTAGTCGGCCTGCTTGGCGGCAGACACGTCACGCACGAGCTGCTGCGTGGACTGCCGGAAGATGTTGGTCAGGCCGCGCGTCTCGTCGACCATGAGGGGGTACATGTTGGCCTCAAAAAAGGCGTAGAGCTCGCCAATGGACACGTCTGGCTGAGACCGCAGCTGGGCCAGCTTGACCAGGTGCTGGTAGAGCTCGGCGCTGGCTCCGAGCGAGCGGCCACCCAGAGCCGGCGCCGGCTCGTTCTGTCCATTCTGCCCGTTCTGTCCATTCTCCCGCCCTCTCTGTCTGCCCTCGTCCTGCTGCTTTTCAATGACGTCTCGAAAGATGGCCAAGGCGCCGTCATCCAGCTGCTGTCGTGGCCGTCGTCGTCTTCGGGGGTGTGTCTGGGGCGGTGTCGGGAGCTGTGTCTGGAGCTGAGCAGCCGCACGTCGAGAAATGGGTGTCGTCGTCGACTGGGCCGGTCCTCGTTCGGCAGAGTGGTTCTCCGTGCTCGGCTCGGAAGCTGTGGAGAAGGCTCTTGTTCTGGCGGCAGGATACCGATGCCACGGTCCCAGCACACTGCTGCCACCGGTGAGTGCTGTCGTGACAGTTGCAAGCCTGACACGGCAGGCAAGGCAAATGTCCCCCGACCTCCTCATGAGTGTGGTTGGTTGACAGGTGGTTGCCTGAAGCTCTGTCAGGTTTCTATTTTCTATTTTTTTTCTATTTCTTTTTCTCTTTTTCCCATTATTTTTATTTGATACTGTCACGTGTCTCGGCAGCGGGGTCGGAGCGCCAATGGCTGTGCATTTCCCTGCTACCTACGGAGTAGTAAGCCGCATGAAATCCGGGGCTCGCATAGCCAATGAATGCAGCGCGTTTCCGCTAGCTTTTGCTCAGCTGGCAAGTAATCAAACGGACCGGCAACGTTCACGGAGCAGCTTTTTTGTCTTTGGCAGGAGGCAATTGACCGCCAGTTTTCTTGTTCTTGTTCTTTTTCCTTTTTCTCTTTCCTTTCCCTTTACGCCCCCCTCCACCATGACCAGCCTGCAACCCCGAAAGCCCTACTCTGACGAGGAGCTCCGTCAGCTCTACCCAGCCGGGCTCAAACTGCAACTCGTCCAGGTCCTGATGCGTCATGGCGAGCGCACTCCGGTCTCGGCGCGGTTCGAGAACGCCGGCCTGCACCCGTTCTGGCCCTACTGCTCCTCACTCAAGCAGTTCCGTGCCATGGTCCTCCGTGACGACCAGGACCCCGGCGTGCGGGACGTCGGCCGCGGCGGCGGTGCTGCCGCCACCAAGCCCATGAGCACCTTTGCCTGGCAGCGGCGGCTCGAGCAGTTTGCCCGCTCCGACGACTCGGCCGAGCTGGCCACCGGCGCCAAGGGCGAGCTCGACGCCCTCTGTGACCTCGGCATGCTGACCGACCCCGGACGGGCCACCACGCTGCGTCTCGGCCACCGTCTTCGCCACCTCTACGTCGACCGTCTCGGCTTCCTGCCGCCGTCCCTCGCTGCCGCCCATGTCGAGCCCGACGGCCTCTTCTTTCTGCGCGCCACGCCCATTCCCCGCGCCCTCGAGTCCCTCCAGCAAGCCTTTTCCGGCATGTATCCCGAGACAACGGCCTCGTCCTCGTCTGCTTCGTCTTCGCCCGCTTCGGTGGCCCTTCCTCCCATCACCATCGTGTCGCGCGCCCCTAATGACGAGACTCTCTTCCCCAACGACGGCAACTGCCGCCGCTTTGCCGAGCTCTCCCGCGCCTTTGCCCAGCGCGCCGCCGAACACTGGAACGACTCGGACGAGCTCGCCTATGTCACCAGCAAGATCGGCCGCTGGCTCCCGGCCGAGAGTCCCCGCGTCGCCGTCGACGGCAAGCCTCGCCTCTCGGGCATCATGGACACCATCAACGCCACCCTCGCCCACGGCCCAGAGACCCGTCTGCCCGCCGCCTTTTACGACGAACGGGCCCGCCGCCACATTGACGCCGTCGCCCTCGAAGAGTGGTTCGCCGGCTACCAGGAGTCGCTCGAGTACCGCACTCTCGGCATCGGCGGTCTTCTCGGTGACCTTGTCGCCCGCATGGTAGCCCGCGCCGAACTGTCCTCCCCGGCCGGAAACAGCGCCAAGATGTTCAAGTTTGGCCTCAGCGGCTGCCACGACACCACCCTCGCCGCCATCCTCACCAGTCTCGGCCACAAGATGGGTGCCTGGCCGCCCTTCACCAGCCACATTGCCCTCGAGATGTTCCAGAAGGAGGGGGAGGGCGCAGAGGGCGCCGCCACCAGCTCCAGCTCCAGCTCCAGCTCCAGTTGGCTCTCCTTGTTTTCAAAGGCGGCCGCACCCATTGGTCGCAAGCCCACCCCACAGCTGACCGAGGACGAAAAGAAGCGGATGGATGGCTACTACGTGCGCATCCGCTACAATGACGAGCCCGTGACCATTCCCGGCTGTCGCCAGCCCGGGAACCACCTCGAGGGCGACGAGTCCTTTTGCACATTAGTACGTTTTATGGGGGAGAGAGATGGAGACATGGACCACACGCTGACAAGGCAAACAGGAAGCATTCAAGGCGATTGTCGACAAGTTTACGCCGCGCGACTGGAAGCAGGAATGCCGCCAGAACCTGAGAACACCGGCCATCCCAGCTGAGCCTCAGCCTTCTGGTTTTTAAAAAATGGAAAAAAAAAAAAGGAGTTGAGATGTAAAAAAAGTGGTTGTAAAGCTTCTAGAGAGAAATACGTACATTAGTCTATTCGTGCGTTGTATACATGAATACATCATTGGATACAGATATAGATTCAGACGCCACATTCCTCCGTTTCACGGTGCTTTGTTGTCTCGTGTCTGTGCCGGCACCATGTCTGCTTGGGCGGACCCAGTGTCCTGCTTTGCCGTGGTGGCTGCCGTCGTCTCTGCTGCGCGCGCGCGCTTCTTGCGAGCCCGCTGCACCGCAATCTCCACCGCCTCCATTTCGCTGCTGATCGTCGCCAACCGCGGCACGATCGTGTCCACCGCCACAATGGCCTCCTGCTGAGCTTGTCGCAGCGCCATGGGCGTCAGCACTCCGAACCACTGGAGCGGGTCCTTTGGTGGTTGTGCTTTTTTGCTCGTTTTGGCCCTGTTGGCCCTGTTGGTCCTGTTGGTATCCATGCTTTCCCCCTCCTTCTCCTCCTCGCCCGGCTCGTCCTCCTTCTCTGCCTCCTGCTCAGTCTCCTTGGTCTCCTTGGTCTCCTTGGTCTCCTTGGTCTCCTTGGCCACTCTTGCCTCTTCCGGTCGAGAGATGGAATAGCGAGTCCCGCCGTGGCCGTCATTCGGCTCGCCAGCCAGAGCCGATAGAGTCAGACGCACCGCCGCCTGCATGCGGCCGTCAAAGTGGTCGGGGCCATACCGAAAGCCGCGTTCGGCCGTAAAGTTGGCGCGGCTGAGGTGGCCATACAAGGCCGTCTGGTGCGCAGAAAGTGATGCGCGCAGCCGTGTGTACTCGTCCAAGAGACCGAGATAGCGCACAAGCAGGCCGTCTATGGGTTTCTTGTCCATGGTGATCTTGTCTGGGCGGTCTGTCTCGCCTCTCGATCCTCGTCTGACGATCTGACCTGTGAAGATTCCATTTACATAAGCAATTTTGTGTACAGAGTAAGCCGCACAGACCTTTTTCAGCTAATAATATCGTGACGGGGGCTGTACAGATTAGGTAATATGCTGATATGGTCTCTCCGTGAGTCCAACGTGTAGATGCAGCTTACTGCATACGGATCCTCTGCTTGTACGAATAAGCCCCTATGGAACGAGGTGACAGCGGATGGACTCCTTCGTAGAACATGCGCAGAGCCAGCGTATCGAGTGCCTTTTCGCGTAGACGAGGGGTCTAGACCGCACAGAAACAAATTACATAATACACAAATTGTCTCTCATTTGGGTCACGTGATTCGGAGGCTGGACGTCCGGACAGGTCTCGGCCAGGTCATCCACAATGTGCAAGGATCGGAAGCCTTTCATTTTTGTGGCGGACTTTTTTTCTCCAGCGTAGATTAAACGAGAGGCACCAACTGCTGCAAAGGGAAGCACCCAATATAACTTTTTTACAGCCCCCAGGGCCACATCGGACTAGGCCGGGTAAGTTGAGGCGATGCCCTCCTTGGCACAGAATCAGAGGATGACCGCAGTCCTTCTCACCTCTCTCTCTCTCGCTCGCTCTCCTGGTCAGAAAGGGGGTGAAATGGGGTCAGATAGTCCGTATGTAAGGCATAAAAGTTGTGCTCTCTACTAATATAGACACAACGCCAACGACGGACGTCCATGTAATATAAATTTCATGTGATGCGGCATTCTCCATCTGACCATCGCCGTAATTCTCCCCTTGCTTTATTTTTCAATTGAGCCTAATTTATTTTGTCACTGGACAATGCCAATCACCGCCTGAATGGTGCCACCATCGAGTGCTCCTCTCTTGCTGGATCCCTTTGCAGCGGTCGTCTCTTAAGGATGCAATTCTGCTCCTGTGCTCCCCTCGTGTCACCAAGCCGTTTTTCGGGGCTATAACATTTTCCTTTTTGCTTTTTTCTTTTCTTTTTTTTCCTTTTTCCTTTTTCCTTTTCTTTTCCCCCCTTTCACTTTCACTTTCTTGTGTTTACAGTGGCTCTTTTCGTGTCACCGTCTTCGTCATCTCCCCCCTCCATCTTGTACGAGAAATAATAAGAGCGTCCTCGCTGCGTCCAGTGACAGCATCAGCAACAGCAGCCACCATACACAGCAATGACTACCACCGTGATGGAGATGGCCAGAGGCCAGTCCTACCATGAGAAGCACGTTGCTACCGTCAACCTGCCCTCCATCGCCACCATCCTCTCCAGCGACCCGCTGGTGTCTGTCGAGACCCTACACCGCATCGCTTCCTACACGTCTCTGTCGTCCTTTTATTCAGACGACGATGAAGACGAAGATGCCCAGGGCAGCTACGACGCCGAAAACGACGGCTTGGGCCACCGCAGCAGCACCGACTCGGCCAGCCACCGTCTGTGCTCGGTGCCCACCTCTCAGCCACCCCGTCCTTCCCTGTCCCTGTCGCCGTCTTCCACCCACGCAGACGGCGAGGATCTGGAAACGTGCACGACGGCGGCCGTCTATCTCCTGCCGACGTTTCCCCTGGCCTTTGACGTCTTCGATTCGGGGGACGGCAGCTGCTACTATCTCGGTGGCGGCGGCAAGCGGCTTCTGCCGCACCAGCTCAGCCTGGCCAGCCGAACACCCCAATCCCAACCCCAGAACGACCTCCTGTCCTCCTGGCCGTTTGCGCGGCTGCCGCTGTACTCGTGCCGCGTCAATCGGGATGACAGCAAGAAATCCTTTCGGAAGAGCGGCCAGCCGTCCATGGTGCTCTATAGCAGCGCCAGTGCCGATGTGGCCGGTGCCGCTCCCGGTTCAGAGGGGGCCTGGGCCGATGTGCGCTTCGGCCGGGGACGCCTCGGCAGCGCACGCCGGAGAATGACCATTGGGCTGCCGCCTCCGGGCGGGCCCTCTTTTGGTTCTGCGGCACCCATGGGCCGCGTCGAGGAAAAGATGCGCGTGCACGCCGGCTGGTGGCGGCGCCACCGGTTCCGCTTCACGATAGAGGTGCAGCCTGTCGAGGACGTGGTCGTTTCGGTGAGCCAGAGAGATGAGCAGATGCAGAAGAAGCAGAAGCAGTACTTTCACCAGCACACGGAGAGTCGCCTGCGGCGGGAGACGTTTGAATGGAGACACTGCTCGGCCAGGACGCTGGACATGATCGAGCACACGAGAAGGGCGGCGACGGCGGTCCGAAGCCGCAGCCGCAGCCGAGGCCACCGCAGAAACAGCAGCACGAGCACGAGCAGCACGAGCAAGAAAGCGTCTCGGTTGAGAAAGGTCGGCACGACCGGCAAGATGACGCGGCTCTTGCGGCGCAAGCGGCAGCACAAGCAGTCCAAGAAGCAGTGGCAGCAGAAGCAGCAGCGGTCAGGCGCCAGGTTGGGTGGCGGGAGCAGCAAGAGCCCACACAGTCGGTGGCGAGGCGGTTGGCAGCTCGTGCGCTGTCAGGCGGGCGATGAGGCGGCGTACTCCTACACCAACCGTGTCCAGGGTAAGGGCGAGGAGGACAAGGTCATGAGCGACAGCTCATCGGCCACCGCCGGGCACTTTGAGCCCCAGCGGCAGTTCACGTCGGATGGGCTCGAGATTGTGGCCACGTGGGCCAAGAGAGCCGTGACGCTGCCCGAGTCGGCAACGCTGTCGTCGCCGCTCCTCGTGTCGCCGTCCTTGCTTTCCCTCAGCGACGCCTACGCTTACGGCTGCAGCTCTGGCGATGACGACACGGCCAACACGCACGACGAAAATCGGGCGGGTCGCACGTCTGACAGTGCGCAGAGAGGGGTGGCGGCCGCCGATGGGATGGGAGAAGAAAAGATGGAGCCCACCTCAGTGGCTCGCTTCACCTTTCTGGGCAGTGGCCGGTCCGGCCTCCTCGGCGAGCGCTGGGCGTTGATGGCCGTGGCTTCCGGCATGGCCTTGTGGGAGCGCGAGCAGCGGACGAGGCGTCGACGGCGGCAGACCGTGATCGAGGCCTATGGAGGACTGGCCTATATCGGATAGAGACGGGGAAGGGTATAATCAGAGCACTGTTGGGAGTTTTCGGGGTGTCTTTTTTCTTGATTTTTTTTTCTATTGTTTCCTATTTCTTTTCTCTCCCTATTTTCCCACACAGTCGTGTCGTCATTCATATTGTTGGTTCGCTATGAAGAGAAAAGTTTTCCATGCCGATCCAAGAGCCCAAAAATTATAATAGGAGAGAACTTGATTTCTCTCCCCGTACATCGACTCTGTTCCTTTCCCTCTTCATCTCCAACCATAAAGGAAAGCGACGTCGACAACCAGATAGCAGCCAACCCGCACACGTGGGAGAAGTTCGATTTGTCCTCATCTTTTGTCCGGTCTTTATCATCACCGTGTGTACGTGAATGCCAAGAGGCGGATAAAAAGCAGGAAGAGCAAAACCGAGCACCTGCACCTACCTCTGCAACGGCAACTGAACTGGCACCCCTGCATCCCGTGGAGGTACCCTCCTCTTCTCCATCTACACAGCGGATACAGATCGAAGTCTGCCTTCGCCTCCTCAGGAAGAGCCGTACTCGCAGGAAGCACCCCCGGAATTTACACCTACGCAATAATTGGATCCATTATCAGCGAGAATGGAAGAAAACTCGGACGAAGATGACAATAGCTCGATGGTTTGGCTAATAATAATGCTTGTTTTAGCTTTTGGTCCATGGGCTATTGCTCTTATTGGATTTAGCATGGTAATCGTCTACGGAATGGTACATGATTGTATTGCCTGCATGGCGAGGAGCATTAGGGCTGGGAGGAACAAGGCTGAGAGGAACAGGGCTGAGAGGAACAGGAGGCGAATGGAAAGTATGCTGGATTCTTATACTACATATGATCGAACTCGGGGCCATATTGGTATGCGTCGTTCCCCAGCCGTCCCAGCCGTCCCAGCCGTCCCAGCCCTCCCAGCCGATCAAGGCGAAGCACCCCCGCCATACAAGTCCCGATCAGAGTACGAGGCTGAGTTATCTAATATCGTCTGACAACATTTCTAAATACGACAATACTCGGACACAACGCAGCCTACTATGCCTTGACGCGGGAGCAGGAACATGGCAGATATAACATAATTGTATGTAGGCTTTAGACTACTGGCATACAATCTTTCTTCTGTCCAGTCTAGTTTCTATATTACTTTCCTTTCTTGAATGAAATGTAAATTATACTACTAGCCATGTGTCTAGACAGAAGCCTGATCGTCTTGTATTAGGTCGCCTCACTGCTTTCCGTGCCGCCGGAGAGACGTTGTATGTAGACAACTTTTTGGACTGAAATATCAAGAACACCTATCGTCTACCATGGCCAGGAACAGGAACATCCATGAGACGATCACGTGGAATACATTTCCAGTGCCATTTCATCGGATCTTTACGTTTGATTGCATTTTGGGTAGAGACGTCTCCAGAGGAGGAGGGTCGTTAAAGTGTGGATGACACGTGACACCACCAGAAAAGAAGTCGCATGTAGGGGCTGCAGATATGAGCTAAATAGCCTTCATTCATCCACCCATTTTTGAAACGGGTGATCTGCGACCTCTTTCACAGCCTGCAGATATCTGTTTAAGTTTTCCAGATCTGTTCTCTCTGGCTGCCGTTTCTGTCCATGCGAGCCCTACGTATCCCAACTCGAAGGAAATACGATGCAGGGGTCATGGGACAAACAAAAATGCCATTCTTCCATGTTTGCATGCTCAGTCGGTCCCCACTGTAGCCTGGCTTTTCCGCCTTCCCAGCCTGCGTCCTGGTGCTCGTACCGGCGAGACGGAACTCGATCCGCCCTGTTCCGGAAGAACGGCAGGCAGAATGTGAGCTGTAGTATTTCGGTTGTGAGTCAACACGCCACTGTAACTCTTAACAGTGCAGCGGAGTGAACTGGCCGGGGTGGGCTAGGACCATTGCTGATACTATGTCATTGCTTGGTAACAAGGGCATCGTTTGAGACATTAAGACGATTTGTTCAAGAAGTTTTATTCCAAGAAGACCAAAAAGGACAAAAGGACAAAAAAGACAAAAAGGAAACAAGAGAGAAACAGGCTTTTCCGTTTTTGCTTACAAAACGTGTCTCGGATGCATGCTTGTTTTCTGCATCGTACAAGAAGAGAGTACGTATCCATATCGCAAGTGTGCGTATGCAGCACTTTTCGTAAAAGAAAGTGTCTGTCATGCTCTTTTTTTCTTCCCCCGTACAACCGACCAGTCCGGAGTGTGAGTGATACAAATTCTTGTCCATGTATTTTGTGCTCACCTGCGCATTCGTACAGTACACAGCTCTTCGTCTGCATGTCTCAGCAGGATAACGTTATTCTGGGAGGATGGAATGCCGTAAAAGAAGGGCTGTTTATGGCGTGCAACTGCCAAGGGGGCGTACTCGTACGTCCCCTCGTCTGGAGATGGCAACGTCAGCAGACGACTCGCACGTACGTCCTCGTACTCTGTCCGTACTCGTATACTCCGTACTCCGCATACTCCATGCTCGTACTCTCTTCACCGTTGTTCTTGTCCCCTATTTCCATCTCCACCTCGAGCGGACGAGGGCAGTGTTTCACCACGGGAGATTGATGTTGCCAACAAAGGTCTGGCGCGAAGTCCAGGGCAGAGTTGTTGCAAGGGGGGGTGAAGGGGTGGACAAGGGCGAATAAACAAGCAGGTCCAAAAAGGAAGAATGCAGGCATTCGCTTTGGGCTCGAGAGAGAGAGAGAGCGTTCAGTACTCGTACGGAGTCCTTTTTCTGGGACACTTTCTCTGGGACGCTTTCTCTGGCTCCCGTGCAGCGGTGGCGTCTTTTATGCGTTAAAAAGTACCTATCCATACTATTTTGGCCGAGAGGTACTTGTGCGCTAGAGTCTTTTATGCTGGCCTGTACTTGTGTGACGGCTACTGCGCGTGCGTACTGGCGTACTGGCGTACTGGCGTACATACCGACATCGCCCCCGTGCTCGCTCGGCTGCTTTGAAAGCGAGCACAACACACGACACACGAGGACGGGCATGAGCATGAGCACGAGCACTCGTACTCTGTACGGTCCCGATGAGGGACAGCTTACTCCGCGATGCATGACCTACAAAATATCCTGTGTCCAAGGAAGATACGAGCAGTCTGAAAAAAAGTACTGGTACTCGGTTCTCGGCAGTTCTTCCAGCAGCGAAGATGTACCTGTACAAGGCGTGATGAACCACGAAAGAGTACTCGTAACTACAACTCCGTACATAGTACGAGTAAGCCCGTCTCCCCTGCTGTCCACTGTCACAGCCCCCATTTTTCCACAAGCGTCTATACAGTACGTACACAGTACTCGTAGCGCTCCTGGCAGTGCTCCAGCGGTCGTCCAGCGGTCGTCCAGCGGTCGACCAGTGGTATGAGGCTGATGTCGCCAGCGCCGAGCGGGTGAAAACCAGCCATTCCAAAACGCTGTCCACTGTGGCTTGTCCACTGTCCTCTTCCAGCACCCTTGCTCACCCGTCAACGCCCCCAAGTCACGACTTTTCTCAATGGTACGAGTTACTCCGTACCTGCTACTGCGTACACGGTACTCAATCGTACGCCGTCTTTCCATCCTCTGCCCCTTTTCCCTCTTCCCCCCTTCTCCTTTCTCTTCGTCTCTTTTCGTCTCTCTTCTCTCCTCCTCTCTCCTCTCTCTTTTTCGGCTGTCATTTTTTTTTGGTTTTCTCGGCTCCTCCTGTGCGTATCTTCCCCCTTCCGCTCGATCCCGCATTTCCTTTTCCCGCTCTTTTACACTGTGCAAATCCAAACCAATCCAAACCCCTCTTTTTTTTTTTCCTCTTCAACTTCCCCACTTCAAGCAACCAAAAAATCGGTGGTTGCAGGCAGACCAGTGCAGACCACTGCAGACCACTGCAAGTGTACGTGGATAGCAGTGAATGCCCACAGTCTTCTCGCGACCAACGCCATATCCGCAACCTGACAGCTATCCCCATCCCACCGCCTTCTATCCTCTCCTCCGCCTTCAGTTCTCTCTTCTGCCCTTTTTTTTTCTACTCACGTTTTAACGCACCTCTGCACGCCGCCCACACCCTCTTCCCTCCCCCCCTCCCTCTCTCCCCCATCCTACCCTACCTAAAGGCTAGGCTTCCCTCGCTCTACTGCGTCTACGGATAACTCTCCTCTTCGTTCCTGCTCGCCCTATTCATCCTGCCTCGATCCGTCTCGTTTTGCTTTCCCCCCAGATCTCGCCACCCGCACTAATCTATCCGCAAAAAGAAGACAAAAAAACTGCCGAACCCCAAAAAGAGCACAAACGAACAAGAAGAAAAAGAGCAACAGAACAGAGCATCCAGAGAGCATCGAGTGCTCTAGCCAAACGCCAGCTCGCGTGTCAGCGCTCGTCCACTGCTCTCCGACAGCGACACGCCGAGAACGACCGAGGAAGCCAAAAAAAGAAGTCAATTCTCTGATTCTATTCGCGAAAGACGATCGACGGCAGCTTCAGCAGTCCAGCAGTCCAGCAGTCAAGCAGTCCGTTGTCAGGGCACTCTCCTTTTCCCCTCTACACAGAATCTACTCTTTTCTACAGCAATGGTTGTCGCAACAATCAAGTACGTATCTCTCTGCCTCTCTCCTCTCTCGCCTGCTGTCTCTTGGCCTTTCGCTTGGACTGCGTTTCTTTGTTTTCCTTTTTGTTTTCCCTTTTGTTTTCCTCTTCTTGGCAGACACTATGCCCGTCTCAAGGAGACTGGCTGTCATGCGTGTGTCTCTGCCCATGGCGTTGTCATTGGCGTTGTCCCATTTGTTCTCCAGTTCCAAGACACGGATGGGCTGGATTGGCATGGAGTTGGGCGCTTGTATGGATTCAGAATATGGATGCAGCCAAGCTGGGACGCCAGCTGAATCGCCACGCAAGTCGGGAGCCATGCAGGGATGCGTTGACTGCCACCGACGACGGAATTCGCATTGCCTCTATTTTACTGACTCTGTCTTTAGGTGTGTGGTTGTCGGCGACGGTGCCGTTGGCAAGACCTGTCTGCTCATTAGCTATACAACAAACAAGTTCCCCTCCGAATATGTCCCAACCGTCTTTGACAACTATGCGGTCACCGTCATGTGAGTGTATTTTTCCCTCCTCCCCAATATATGCTTCCATGAAAAAAAAAAAAGAGGACCTGTTTACTGACCCTCTAGGATCGGCGATGAGCCCTACACTCTCGGCCTCTTTGATACGGCAGGTCAAGAAGATTACGACCGGCTGCGACCGCTGTCCTACCCACAAACCGACGTCTTCCTCGTTTGCTTTAGCGTTACCTCACCAGCCTCGTTTGAAAACGTCCGGGAGAAGTGGTTCCCCGAAGTGCACCACCACTGTCCCGGCGTGCCCTGCCTGATTGTCGGCACCCAGGTCGACCTGCGCGACGACCAGAGCGTCCGGGATAAGCTGGCCAAGCAAAAGATGGCACCCGTACGGAAGGAGGACGGCGAGCGGATGGCCAAGGACCTGGGCGCTGTCAAGTACGTCGAGTGCAGTGCCCTGACGCAGTATAAACTCAAGGATGTGTTTGACGAGGTATGTACACGCGTATTCTTCCCTCTCCACGAGTCGACATCGTGACTGACCAACCAGGCCATCGTGGCCGCATTGGAGCCTCCCGCGCCAAAGAAAAAGTCACACAAGTGCCTCGTGCTCTAAATGCCACCATCAGCTCCAGCTGCTTTCTGGCGCCCTCACCATGGCCCGTCTAGTCCTTTTCTTCGTCCTCTTGGGCCGGAGCACCCGCTGTCTTTCCATTCTGTCGCATAACAGTGGCGGTCGTTTTCTCTCTCTTTTTTCTTCTTCTTTCTCTCTCTCCCTCTCTCAACCATTTGTTCGGGAAAGTCGTTTAAACATCCTAGAATCTGTTTCTGGGTCTCTTGACAGATTCCGAAAGTAGGACTAGAAGTGGGCATGTCGGGTTCTTTTGTCGGTGACCACCAGTGGAGATGAACTGACCGCCACCTCCACGGGCGTCCAGAGGCGGCTGGGGTGAATGGAGGAGAGCACGGTGAGCATGCGTTCTAGGCCGGTTTATGCCGTCTGATTTGGGCGAGCGTTATCTGGATAGATTGGCGCTCGAGAGATGTGACGACCGTATGGGGGTTGCATGGAGACGCTCCTCCTTGTTTGTCGAGGCAGAAAAGAGTAGCGGTGGCATCCGTAACGTCTATCCTCTTTTCTCTCTTTTTTTTGCCTTTTCCACGCTTTTTATATTTTTTTTTCTCTTTTTCTTTTTTCTTTTTTCTTCTTCTTCATTTTCATTACCAGATTTCAGATTTTGTTACCCGCATTCCCCTTGTTTTCTTTTTCATTTCCCCTGTTTGTTCCTGTTATTTTCCTCGATGCAACATCTTGGGCGGCAGCTCAGGGACAGAAGTGTGCACTTTTGGTTTTCTTTTTTTTTTTTTCCATTATGCGTGTGTTTATTTTTCGATATAGGTCAGAGTTTGGCGATCTGGAGTGCAATTGAGTCGTTTTTACACCTCTATAAACAGCTGAAATGTGTGTCGGAGAGTAGACGCGGAGCTTACCAGAGGGCTGGAGAGCTCAAGCTGTCTGGAAGCCGGCAGCCCATCCGGTCATCGCTGACGCTTTCCTTTGTTATCAGCAAGAGCACTGGATAAAGCCGAGGGCGCTTCTCTATTGGGTAAGTACATGCGAACATTGCCCGCATTCTGGTGCTTTCTGGGGCTTTATCTACATCGAATGGCCCAAAGATAAACTGGGCTTGTAAGCGTTACATAAAAAGGTTGGGCGACGCTTGAGTTCTCTGCCGGAATCGGCTTGCCCGTAAAAGTCATTTCTTGTCGGCCGATTTTGTCTGTATCTTGTGTAGACTCTACTTTAAAATTTTCTATTTGGAACAGAATTCTCTTCCTTTCCCCCCTCATCCACAAGCCGTTTTGGGTAGCAATCAGCCTCACAACTCACGATGAAGAGCAACATCCGCTCGTGGCTGCTGGCCACAATGGCCCTGCTCGGTGCCGATGCCTGCAGTCATCACCATCACGACCAGCCCGATTTTACTCCCGAGCAGCTGGCTGAGCTGCAGCGGAAATGGGGGACCGACGTGAGCTGTTTTCCGAGCCTCCTCTTTTGAGCCTCCTCGAGTCTTCTCAAAAAAAAAAGAAAAAAAAACTGACCAGCAGTGGACATTTACGGGCATCGGCACATTTGCCCACCTAGAGTACGCAAAGTGCCTGACGACCCCCTCGGAGCTCTACGACATTGCCATCATCGGAGTCCCGTTCGACACGGCCGTCTCCTACCGCCCCGGTGCCCGGTTCGGCCCGCGGGCCATCCGCCAAGCCTCGAGCCGGCAGTCGGCCCTGCGCGGCTTCAACTACCGCGCCGGCGTCAACCCCTACCTCAGCTGGGCGCGCATCCTCGACTGTGGCGACATTCCCATTACGCCCGTCGACAATGCCGTGGCCCTTGCCCAGATGACCGAGGCCTTTTCCGAGCTTGGGTCGCGCATGCCGGCCTCGCCCTCGGTGCTGGCCCGGCCCCGCCTCATCACGCTCGGAGGCGACCACAGCCTCGCCTTGCCGGCGCTGCGAGCCCTGCACTCCATCTACGGCAAGCCCCTGCGCGTCATTCACTTTGACGGTATGTCTCTTTTTCGTCTCTCTCTCTCTCTTTTTCGCCTTTCTCTCCCCCGCTCACACGCAGCCCACCTCGATACGTGGAAGCCGACGAGCTACCCGTCGGCCTGGCCGTCGGAGCAGGCCCAGTTCACGCACGGATCCATGTTCTGGATGGCCGGCGAGGAGGGCCTGCTGAACAATGCCAGTACGGCGCCGTCGCTGCACGCAGGCCTGCGCACGCGGCTCAGCGGCACCGACTACGGCGACTTTGACGAGGACGACGACCAGAACTGGGTGCGGCTCGTGGCCGACGACCTCGACGACATGGGCGTCAGCGGCATCATCGAGTCGATCCTGACGCGCATGGGTGCGGGCGACGACCCCATCTACCTGTCGGTCGACATTGACGTGCTGGACCCGGCCTTTGCCCCGGGCACGGGCACGCCGGAGCCGGGCGGCTGGACGACGCGGGAGCTGATCCGGATCCTGCGCGGACTGGAGGGCCTCAATATTGTGGGGGCCGACATTGTGGAGGTGTCGCCGGCGTACCAGGGTCCGGGAGAGGAGACGGCGCTGGCGGCGGCGCAGGTGGTGTTTGAGATTATGACGTCGATGGTGAAGCGGGGCATGCAGGCGATGGGCAAGGAGGCGGTGGAGGAGGATGTGGTCTTTGTAGACCAGGCGACGCGGTTGAAGGAGTTGTAGGGGGGACGAGGAACGGTAGATAACCGGCAAAGAAAGGGAGTTTTTTGGTCTCACCACATTGGAAGGAGTAAGACGAGAGACGGGGAGAGGTCACTGGGGCCAGAAGGTGCAGGTCGTTTTTGCATATATCTGTCCAGGACATTTACTGTTTCCATCTGCTGTTTTCCGTTTTCCGTTTTCCGTCTGCCGTCTGCCGCCTGCCGCCTGCCGCCTGCCGTCTGGCTCTGGCAAACGGCGTGCACGTACATCCTCTCCATCGTTTCACAGATCAAAACAAGCAAATCGCAAAACGGTCTTGTTATAGACTTGTTTCGTCGGCGTACGCCGTCAAAGGCTGACAGAGAGCACAAAGAAACCTCGAGCCATTTATGGGAGGCTGTTTGAAGAGCCTCAAGCCGTGTGTCTGGTTTTGTCCTTCATCATAGAGTACTCGTTCATGATAGGCAGAGTATGATTGCATTGTCTGCTCCTCCGTACTCGTACTCGTTTGTCTACTTTTATTGCCCACTAGGAGCCACGATGTCACGGGTTCCGACAATGGGAGAGAACCTGCCAACCACCGTTCACACCTCATCTCGACAGCGGTTCGCGCGTGCGCCCCAAACGACTCCTGATGGGAGTGGTCGCGTTTTGCTTGGTTCTTTTTTTAACAGGATCCACTGCTGCATTGTACTCCGTACGAGTACTCCGTAGTAGCAGTATTGGACTATTCCATTCTCCTTCTTTCCCATCGTCTATTCTATTTTTTGCCAGGTTCTCCACCGGCTCCTCTTTTGTGCGTTACTGAGCACAGAGTACTGGACTGCACAGAGCACTGAGCGTTGAGCACAGAGTTTTTTTTTTTCTTTTTCCTATTTCTTTTTTCTTTTTGCTTTTTTGTCTCTTTCCTTTTCATCCGGATTTTCTTGAAGAGTCTGTTGGTCTCTGTTAGCGCATCTCATCCCATGTATCTGCAGCTGTCGGGCATGAGAGAGGTGTGTATACCGCATGCGACAAGCTGCATAGGAAAAAAAGGGGCAAGGTTGGCAAGACCAGAGATGCGATTGGGCAGGTTGGTTCCTGGATCTCACTGGGGTAACATTGGTGGTGTGTAGGCGGACTACGGACTAGGTGCCTTTTTTTTTCTTCAGTTTTTTCAGAGACCTCTCTTCGTCTCAACATGAAAACGAGAAAAGACTCCCAAACCATCCAGATGACAATGGAATTCGGTATCAGGTCGTGAGTCTTGTCTCTGGTGTCTCTGTCTCTGTCCGTCTGCGTCTGTTTCATCAGCCACCACTGTCATCACAGCCGCTTGCTCTTTTTGCGTTTGAGACAATGCTGCTAAAGGAGAAGCGTAGCAGCTGTAACTCGTTTGCAATACGAGTACGAGACGAGACGAGTACGTAGTACTCGTACTGCACAAAAGGTACTTTTACAAGTACTTTGCAATCTGCAGGGCTGGAGTCGGCAGGGGGTGACAGGGTTCGGCTGGACCGTCAAATCATTGGGGATTCTTGGGGGCCAGAACGAGCTGGCACCTCTTCTTTTACAGGGACTATGCGTACCATGCATGCACTCGTAGTCATATTTGTTTGTTGCATGGTACGTCGTTTGGCCGTTTGCCGTTTCTGCTCTAGAGGCTGTGTAAGGACTTGCATTGTTATGCAATGACAGCAACCAGGCAAAGTAAAATAACCTCTATAAAAATATATCCCAGCACTTCCTGCGGTACGGAGTAGGGAGTACTCATGCCTTTGCCTATCCAACTCCGTTCTCGACGATCACCACGACCAATGCTCGCACAGTAAGAGCTCTTATGGAGTCGTCGTCGTCACATCGCGTGGACATTTGCTGATTTATTGAGTCAATCGAGGTCCATCTACGAGTACGATACATAGTACGTATACTTGCGTAGAGACCAAGGCTGCCACTCCTTCCTACGAGTACTCTTACTACTCTGTACTCGCACACGTACTCCTCATGCTAGCCAGGACCAGTCCAGTTCGTGCTCGGCTCCACAGGACAGATGATACGATCGACGAACGCTGGGAGAGCAACGAGAACGCGTACAGGACATTGTATCCTTCGTAGTCCTGGTCAACGAGAACGTCTTCACTGTCATGCTCGGAGAGTCCTTCTCCTCATTGTCTCCCTATTCAACCGTCTCGCGTACTTTTTTTTTTTTTTTTTTTTTTCTTTTTCATTTTCCCGCCCTTTCAAACGGACTGCCCAGCTCCCTGCCAACAAGTCCCAATTTATCCCCGCTTTCTGCTTTCTTGTCTCTGCTTTCTGGTCTGGTCTCTTTTCCGGTCTCTTTCTGCTTTCTTTCTGTTTCTTTTCTCGTCTCTGCTTCTAGAGTCTCCCCTTTGTCCACAAGCAGCAGGTCAGACAAGTATCGTCCCCGCACAGGCAACGAGAGTGAGCACACGCGGCACACCATCGCCGTTAGTTAGCCCCTACTCCGTACTCGTTCTCGTACTATGTAAATGTGCCACCCACACCGCTGTAACAGATACGTCTGCGGTGCTCCAGACCCGTTACTCGTCCCCGTACTCATAGTGGCAACCGCACGCAACCAGACGCCAGTGCGAGTGCAAAGTACTGCGTACTCTGCCTGTATTCGTGCGAGTCATACAGGCAGAGAGTAGCCGAAAGCAGCCGAGAGCAAGTCACACTGCCACAGCCAGGGAGCCCTGAAAGGCGACAGGCTCCTTCCCTCGCATGACTTCAGGGGAGGACATGGGCACTTCTGAGATCCGGCAGCTGCGAGCACCTGGTCGTGCCTTCCTCGACCGTTAGCTGATAGAGTACGAGTGGTAGCGTGTTCTGGTGCGTTGTAGCGCTCCTGTACTGGTACACAGTACGGAGTAGCAGTACGAGTACGAGCAGACTTCCAGAGTGCACGGAGTAGTACGACTACGAGTAGAGTACAAAGTACCTCGTGAATACGTGAGTACTCCGTACATCACTCGTAGTACTCGTACGGAGCACGACCAACTCCCCAGTGGAACCAGAATACCGTTACAGAGCCCATTTCTCTCTTTTTATTGCCCAGCCACTTATTCTTATGCCACCAGATGCGCACACTCGCACTCGCCAGAGAGCACTCGACCAGCACGGAGTATTTTTGGCTCATCTCACAAGAGTACAGAGTACGAGTACTCCCACGGCGGGCAATTCCTGCTCGCACTGGCGTTGTTCGCTCTTTCCCTGTGCTGCTTTGGTTTCCCCTGAACGGACCTCATTAAACTTAGCGCGCCCCAATTAAATTCTCCTGTCCGCTTTGGGCAATCGCCATAACACCAGCAGAACAGCCGCCCCTTTTTCTCCATCCACTCTCTGCCTCCCCTGCTCCTTCTCACGCACTTACCACCGTCTCTGTCTTTTTTTTTCTGCTTTCTTCTGAACCCCCTGCTCCTTTTTCCTCTCCTCTCCTCCACTCACCGCAACCCCCCCTGGACCACTCACGAGTCCTTTTTTTCCTCACTCTTTTTCTTTCTCTGTTTGTTTCTCTACACTCGTTTCTTCATTTCACTCTTATTATTCAACATCCCTTCGTTTTTTTTGTTCCTTTTGCTCCTTTGCTTCTCACTTGCTCTCTCTCTTTCCTCTTCTCTCTCCTCTTCTACTTTTTCTCTCTCTTCTCTTCTCAACCACTTCTTTTTTTCGGTGGTCTTCCTTCTACGCTTCTTCTCTTTCTTCTTTTTCTCTCTTCTCTTTTCTTTTCTTTTCACTCGCTCGCTTGTGCACTGCTTCACAGTGTCCGTTGCTCAACCATATTCGATTGCTTTTTTCCTTTTTATTTTTTTTTTTCAACTCGACTTGCTCTTCCACAGAGACGCAGGCCACACAGCCACCGGAGAACCTGTCAGCTATCATCTGGCCCTTGCTATCCATCTGCTCCATTGGACTGCAGAGTTCTCAACGTACTCCCGCCGTACAGACACTCGTTCATCCGACGTAATATCTTTCACCCGACGTAATATCTCTTGCTCTTGCCCGACAGACAGCTGAGCAGCAGAGCAGCAGAAACACAACATACACAAGAGCCCTGCTATCTGACAAGCTATAGTCTCGACTGCCTCTTCGATATTTCTCAGTCCTTTGACATTCGAAAGACGCCCATTTTATACCCATTACAGCGAAAATTTTTTGGATATCACCTATTCCCCGTGCTTTTTTATGCAAACTTTCTGATTCCAAATCTACTTGTGGAAAAGAGCAGCTTGATTGGATATCTGAGCCGTTTTTTCGATTCTCTCGCCATCTATTTTTGATTCTCTCTCTTGCTCCTCGCCCTTTCCGTGCCTGCTTTCAGGGCACGTTGTAATCTTTCAAAACGGCGGTTCTTTCTCACGTCTCCCGGGACAACCTTGTCCCCCCTCATCTACTCGGGATGCAGGACATCAGTGCCCCCGTTGGCCAGGCTGGTGCGGGTGCCGTCCGCTTTGGACACGCCTCCAAGCCGTCCAATAGCGACACCGGCTTTTCCCATGGTGCCTTCACCTCCAACATCAGCGGTTTTGGTGACCGCCACCCACGCCGCTCCAACATTCCGACAATCAACACCCAGACCATGGGCCAGCAGGCTCCCCCGACCACCACGGCCGCCGACATGACGACGCCTGGCACTGCCTTTGACATGCAGTTCACGCCCCTGCTCCCCTCCCAGCTGCTCCTCGGAAGCCCCTTCCAGCCGGGCACCCCTGCGGCCTTTGCCTCGTCCCAGTTCCAGGGCCAGCTAGGCTATCAGCAGGTCCAGCAGCTCCAACAGCTCCAGCAGCAGGGACAGCACCATGTCCAGCAGCAGCAGCAGCTCAACGGCCAGCTCAACGCTCAGCAGAACGGCCAGGCCAACGGCGCCGCTCTCCAGCAGCAGCAGAGCCCCGTTCAGCAGGCCATGTCGCCCCAGGCCTACCAGACGATGGTCTCCCCCTCCACCTATGGGGCGCCCCAGTTCTACTCGCCCAACTCGCCCAGCGGCAGCTTCAACAGCATGGGCGGCCAGATCCAGGTTCCCATGCAGCCGACGTCCCCCGTTGGCATGAGCGCGGGCGTTGGCGGTACCAGCCGCACCGTCTACCTCGGCAACATTCCTGCCGACACGCCTGCGGACGAGCTCCTGGGCCACGTCCGCAGCGGCCAGATCGAGTCGGTGCGCATGCTCCCCGACAAGAACTGTGCCTTCATTTCCTTTCTCGATGCGAGCTCCGCCACGCACTTCCACTCTGATGCCATCTTGAAAAAGCTCTGCATCAAGGGCCAGGACGTCAAGGTCGGCTGGGGCAAGCCGTCTCAGGTTCCCACCTCTGTGGCCCTCGCCGTGCAGCAGTCGGGCGCCTCGCGCAACGTCTACCTCGGCAACTTGCCCGAAGAGATGACAGAGGAGGAGCTGCGCGAAGACCTCGGCAAGTTTGGCCCCATTGACACCATTAAGCTGGTCAAGGAGAAGAACATTGCCTTTGTCCACTTCTTGTCCATTTCCAACGCCATCAAGGCCGTCACGCAGCTGCCCCAGGAGCCCAACTGGCAGAATCCCCGCCGTGTCTACTACGGCAAGGACCGCTGCGCCTACGTCTCCAAGACGCAGCAGCAGAACGCCGCACAGTATCTCGGCATTGCCCCCGGCTACGCGCACATGCTGACGGGCGCCGACCGCGACGTCATCTCCAACGCCTTGGCCCAGCAGTCGGTTGCCGCTGCTGCTGTTGCGACGACGGCTGGAGGGATCAGCAACCTGGGTAATCGGACGATCTACCTCGGCAACATCCACCCCGAGACGACGATCGAGGAGATCTGCAATGTCGTGCGGGGTGGCCTGCTGCATCACGTCCGCTACATCCCCGACAAGCACATTTGCTTTGTCACCTTTATCGACCCCACGGCCGCTGCCTCCTTTTATGCCCTCAGCAACCTGCAGGCTTTGATGATCCACAACCGCCGCCTCAAGATTGGCTGGGGCAAGCACTCTGGCGCTCTGCCGCCGGCCATTGCCCTTGCTGTCAGCGGCGGCGCGTCGCGGAACGTCTACATTGGCAACCTCGACGAGACATGGACAGAGGAGCGCCTGCGCCAGGACTTTTCCGAGTATGGAGAGATTGAGCTGGTCAACACGCTGCGTGAGAAGAGCTGCGCCTTTGTCAACTTTACCAACATTGCCAACGCCATCAAGGCGATTGAGGCGGTGCGCAGCAAGGAGGAGTACCGCAAGTTCAAGGTAAACTTTGGCAAAGACCGCTGCGGCAACGCGCCGCGACAGATGCAGCAGGGCAGCGGCACTGCTCAGTCGCCACGCGGTGAGAACGGCAGCATTCCTTCGCCGCCGCCGAACGGGTCGAGCCAGAGTGGAAACTCGCCGACCAATGCGACGTCGCCGGGCAACGCGCAGAACTCGGCGACGCTGTTCAACTCGACGAGCAGCGCATTGACCATGTACCTGAGCCAGGTGTCACAGCAGGCCGCACAGCAGCAGCAGCAGCAGGTGCTTGCCGCACAGCAGGCGGGCATCTTTGGCCCCTCCAGTTCGCAGGCGCCGTCCGAGCTCACTCTAGAGGTGCCGCAGGGACCCATCATTTCGGGCCACCAGCAGTCTGCCAGCATGTCTAATGGATTTGTCAGCAACGGCTCGACGACCTCTGCCAACGGAACCAACACGATTGGCGGTCTGTTGGCGCCCGGCAACGTCCGGGGCCAGCACAACCGAGCTGTGAGCTTGCCGGTGCTGGCGCCTGGATTCGAGAACGGCGGGACGAGCCCGAGCAGCGTGCCTGGCCACAATGGCGGGAACGAGCCGGAGCGTCGTGGCCACCAGTACCAGGCCAGCTTTGGAGGCATGGGCGCCGGGTTTGGACTGGCCATCCAGGGCGGTTTGAACGGATGGGTGGAGGAGGAAGTTGCCAACTGAGGCAAGAGAAATGAGACGACGAAGGAGCACGGATGCAAATGAAAAGCATAAATTGAGCTACATGTTGTAATTGCCGATTGGGTATATTTTCCGAGTTCTATTTTTTTGGGGGCATGTTTTTTTTGATACTATTTTTCTGTCCTCTACCACTTTTTTGAACCATTACATGCAATTTTATTTCCATGTTTGGACTGTACAGTTTGCTTGGTCTTTATTTTTTCTGACCTTTCCCTTTTCTTGGTTAATATAATCGTATTAATATATTGGACAGAGGCAAACCAGCAGTGACGTGACAGAAGATGTGTCTGGCAAAAAAAAAGAAAAAAGGCTGATCATTCTTTTAGGCGCGGCATATCAGACAGTATTGAACGTGGACAGGATGTCGTCGAGAGTGTCTGCGAGCTCGGCTCGGCTGGAGGCAGAGAGGAGGAGGCCGTCCTTGGTGCCGGCAGCCAGCTGGCGGGTGAGGGTGCGGAGGGCGGCAATGGAGTGGGCATAGCGGCGACGCATGGCGGGATGGGCCCGAGCGACGAGGGCGGCGAGCAGCTGGAAGACGGCGACGCGGAACTCGAACAGCGACGCGGCGGTGGCATATTCGGCATCGAGGTCGGTGGCGGTGGCGGCCGTGCGAGGCGAGGCATCCGGGCCTGGCCAGGCGGCGACGTGCGTGACGAGGTCCATCCAGTCTGGGGGGATGCCTGGCCGTTGGTTCTCGGCCACGGGGAGGAGGACGCGGACGATCTCGATGCCGCGGAGGAGGTCGGCGTGCGAGGCGCACAGCAGAGGGGAGGCGGCGGCGTCCGAGGAGATGGTCTGGGCTTGGAAGACGAGGAGGAGGTCGGCGGTCAGGGCCGACCAGAGGCCGTGCTGGAGGACGAGCGAGACATTGTCCTGGTCGGGGTAGTCGTCGTCGGCGTCGGCGTAGGCGTCGTCATGGTCATTACCGCCGCTGCCGCCGATGTACACGTGATCGTCCTCGTCAGCATCGGCTGTGATTCCTTCGAGGGCGACGAGGATGGGCCGTCGAAAGTCTAGCTTTCCGACAGACGCAGGAGAGGCAGGAGAGGCCAGAGGCGAGGAGGGCGTGGAGGACCGGTAGAGGTCGAGCAGCATGTCGGAGAGGTTCGAGGCCACCTCGCGCCGCAGGGCCGGGTTGTCGTCTTCGCGCAGCCAGAGGGAGAGGGCGCCGAGGGCGGCGAGAATGAGCGGGTCACGGCTGACGACGGCGTCGGCCTGGGCGGCATCCCAGGGCAGGAGGGGCCGGTGGTCGAGGTCCTTGTTGAGGGTGGCGCGATGGGGGTCGGGAGCGCGGGCGTCGGGGTGCAGGCCGGGGGCGCCGGCGACGGCCGCGTCCCATCGGTCCCGCAGGTACTCGGCCGTGAGGGAGAGGGTCTCGGCCATGGACGTGCGCAGGCGCAGGAGGTGGTCGGGGGAGGAGAGGAGAGCGAGAGTGGCGGCCTTGTTGTTACTGTTGTCGTCGTCGTCATTGTCGTCATCGTCGTCGCCGTCGAGGCTGCGCATGAGAAAGCCGATGAAAGCCGAGAGGACGTCGAAAGCCGAGGCAAGCCGCGAGGAGGTGGCCGTGTAGGTGGGCGAGTTGAGCTGGACGAGCAGGCCGGGCAGCGAGGCGCGCAAGTCGACCAGCAGGAGGCTGATGAGGAGGTAGGCAAAATCTGAGGAGGAGGAGGAGGAGGAGGTAGAAGAAGAGGAGGAAGAAGAGGTCAGCTTCTCTGGACCAAACAGCAGAGGCGGCACGAGGACGGGATAGGCATGCAGCAGAGCCGCGGCGGCGTGGGTAGACGCCGCCCGCGCGGCGGCGGTGGGCCGGTTGGCGGCGAGGCGGCGGATGAAGCGGATGACGGGGTGCAGCCAGGCCTCGTGGGCCCTGGGCAGGAGCCGTCTCCGGCTCTGCTCGTCTTCGTCTTCCCACAGCTGCTCCTCGATGGCGCCGGCATTGCGCAGCAGCCGGGCCACAAAGTCGAGGAGCGTGACGCCGTCGGTGTCGCCAAAGACCTCGACGAGGGCCGGCAGCGTCGTCTCGACGATGGAGGCGGTGGTGATGGCGGTCCGGACGTCGGCGGTCCTCGGCCTCGCCTCGGCCGCCTCCTCCGACTCGTCCCACCAGCCCCAGGCCCACGCGCGCAGCAGAATCTCCAGGGCGAGCGGCTCTGTCGGCGCGAGGTGGATGAGCGGACGGAGGCCCGCGAGGCAGTCCTCGCTGCCCGTCACGTGATTTTGGAACGCGGCGGCACCGGCGGGCCGGCTGACGAGGACGACGAGCGTCTGCAGGGCGAGGCCCGTCGTCTCGCTGGGGGCCGTGCCGGTCCGCCGAATGCCGAGCGAGGACACGAGGCGGGAGATGCGCTGCGTGAGGACGGCCTCTCGCTTTTGCCGCTTGCGGTTGTTGTCATTCTCCTTTTCTAGATGGCCCTGCTCGCCGTCGAGCCGCACGGCAAAGGTGTGCAGCACGGCGACGGCGAGGTCTCGCTTGGCGTCGGCGTCGGCTTGCGGGGGCGCCGCACGCAGGAGCCGGTCGAGAAAGCGGCCGGGCAGGGCCTCCCACAGGCGCTGCAGCTGCTCTGGCGAGAGAGCGGCCGAGCCGGCGTCTTGTTTTTCTCTGCCCTCGGAGCTCGGCGCCGCGCTGGCAGTGGTGGTGACAGCAACGGCGCTCTGGTCCAGGACATCTCGGAGCAGGGCCAGCGCGACGAACCGGGACGTGTCGTCCTGGGTGCGCATCAGCCGCTCGATCTGCACGAGAGTGGTCTCGTCTGGCGGCCGCACTCTTGGCCGCTCCGGCAGCTCTAGTGGTGGCGCCTCATGCGCTTGTTCAGACACCGCCATGCGGCTTCCAGCCTCTGAAGGGGCCATGGTAAAACCACCCAACCTAGATGGACGAAAAAAAAAAAAATGGTCGCTGGCAGCGCATACAAATCGCCTCGTCAAAGAGATATAAATTTCCTATAAATGACTAATCCATAAAAAGAAAAAGAAAACACGCTTTGATGCATACATTATAATGCATCTACCCCGTTTATGCCTTGCACGTGTTTTCTTACGTGTGCAACTTTGTCTTTCCTCAGCTTTCCTCTGACCTCGTCTTCCCATCCATCGACAGACACACGATACAACGAACCCTACTTGCCTTTTCTCTCCCCACCCTTTTACGACGAGCCGTTCCTGCCAAAAATGCGCGACGCCCTCTTTCCGGCTGTTCGTTGACCCCATGGCGTCCCCGTCCACAGCACTACAGAGCGGAAGTCGTGGAAGCCGTCTGCCTCGCGGCAGCCCATGGGAAGCCGAGCCGGATTCGGATGCGATGGATCTCCTGGGCAGCGACAGCGGCAGCATCAGTGGCAACAGCCACAACAAGGGGCTAGGATTGTCGCCCGACGGCTATGAAGGGTACGGAGGCGATTTCGGCGACATGGGAGGAATGCATGGCATGAATGGCATCAGTGGGACAGCATGGAGAGGAGGAGGAAGAGAAGGCGGCGGCGGCGTGGACTGGTATGCCGCCGAGGGACCGGGGCGGCGCGTGGGGTACGAGGACCTGACGGCGATCGACTGGATCTTCGAGTACAACCGGGAGCGCCAGCGCCAGCGCGTGCTGATCAGCGCGACGACGGGCAGCGCGTGGGCGACGACGACGCTGGGCGGGCTCGTGGCGGCCCACGTGCGGCGCTGGCTCGACGCGGGCCAGGTGTGGGTGGTGCTCGTGCTGACGGGCCTGGCGGCCGGCGCGCTGGCGGCCGGCATCGACGTCGTCAGCAACTGGCTCGGCGACCTCAAGGCCGGCTACTGCGCGTCGGCCAGCGCCGACGGCGGCGCCTTTTACCTCAACCACGGCTTCTGCTGCCTCGGCTACGACGAGGGCGCCAAGTGCGACGGCTGGCGGCCCTGGGGCGTCGTCGTCGTCGGCGGCGCCGCCTCGGCCGCCGCCAAGTGGTTCGTCGAGTACGCCTTTTTCGTCGCCCTCTCCGTCGGCTTTGCCGTCGCCGCCGCCGTCCTCGTCCAGGAGTATGCCGTCTACGCCCGCCACAGCGGCATTCCCGAGATCAAGACCCTCCTGGGCGGCTTTGTCATCCGCCGCTTCCTGGGGCCCTGGACCCTCGTCACCAAGTCCCTGGGGCTGGTAAGTCTTTTTTTTTTTGTCTTTCTTCCTGGACTGCCGTCTGACCTATAGTGCTTGGCTGTCGCCTCGGGCATGTGGCTCGGCAAAGAGGGTCCTCTCGTGCACGTCGCCTGCTGCTGTGCCAATGTCTTTATCAAGCTGTTTCCCAACATTGACGGCAACGAAGGTATGTCGTCTCTTTGTCTCGTTGAATTCTGTGTCTGTGATGCTTGCTGACAAGGGAAGCCCGCAAACGAGAGGTCCTCTCGGCTGCTGCTGCCGCCGGCATATCCGTCGCTTTTGCCTCGCCCATTGGCGGTGTCTTGTTCAGTCTCGAGGTGGGTTCGCTTTCTCAAATTCTCGAGTTCTCGAGTTCCCGTCTTCTCGTGTGCTGACACCACAGACCCTCTCTTACTACTTCCCCGACAAGACCATGTGGCAGAGCTTTGTCTGTGCCATGACGGGTGCCTTTGTGCTGCAGGTCCTCGACCCCTTCCGCTCTGGAAAGCTCGTGCTGTACCAGGTGACCTATAGCTCCGTCTGGCAGGCATTTGAGATTGTGCCGTTTGTGCTGCTCGGCATTCTGGGCGTGAGTTGCCACCTTTTTTTGCCTCTCTCTCTCTCTCAGTCACGTGACATTGACTCCCAACAAAGGGCGTCTATGGCGGCCTCTTTGTCCGCGCCAACATGGCCGTCGCGCAGTGGAAAAAGGCCCACGCCGCCGCCGGGGGCTGGCTGCCCGGCCCCGTCACGCAGGTGGCGGCCGTCGCGCTGCTGACGGCGCTCGTCAACTATCCCAACTTTTACATGCGCGCCCAGGCGTCGGAGCTCGTCTCGAGCCTGTTTGCCGAGTGCTCGTCGGCCGTGCTGCAGGACGACCCCTTTGGGCTCTGCAAGACGGGGTCGGCGACGTTTGGCACCATTGTGCTGCTGCTCTTTGCGGCCGTGCTGGGCTTCTGCCTCGCCACCGTCACCTTTGGCCTGCAGCTGCCGGCGGGCATCATGCTGCCGTCCATGGCCATCGGCGCGCTCGTCGGCCGCGCCGTCGGCATCGGCATGGAGCTGTGGCAGCAGGGACAGCCGGGCTCGTTTCTGTTCCAGTCGTGCGCCGCCGAGGTGGACCGCGGCCGGGCGTGCGTCACGCCAGGGACGTATGCCATTGTGGGCGCCGCCGCCGCCCTGGCCGGCGTCACGCGCGTGACCGTGTCCATCGTGGCCATTGTGTTTGAGCTGACGGGCGCGCTGACGTACGTGCTGCCCATCATGGTGGCCGTCATGCTGAGCAAGTGGGTCGGCGACGCTTTTTCGCGCCGGGGCATCTACGAGGCCTGGATTCGCTTCCAAGAGTATCCCTATATCGACGCCAACGAAGAGGCCATTCCCATGACGCTGGCGACAGCCACACACTCTGCACCAGCCACAGCCGCCGCCACAGCCGCTACAACTGCCACAGCCACAGCTACAGCCTCAGCTACAGCTACAGCCACAGCTACCTCTACCTATGCCGCCGCCGCCGACAACCCCCTGACGGCCGCCGATATCATGACCCGCGTCGAGGATCTCGTCGTCCTCACCGGCACCGGCCACACGGTGGCCAGCCTGCAGCGCGTGCTCGCCTCCCACCACCAGCGCGGCTTCCCCGTCGTGTCCAACCCCCGAGACGCCGTCCTGCTCGGCTACATCTCCCGCGCCGAGCTCGCCTACACCCTGCACGCGGCTACCCAGCCGCCCCGCTCGCTGCCGCCCGCCGAGACCGAGGCCTTTTTTGTCCACCAGCCCCTCGCCGACCCCCGCTCGACCCTCGACCTGCGGCCGTGGATGGACCAGACGCCGCTGACGCTGCCGTCGGCCGCCCGCCTCAGCCTCGTCGTCCGCTACTTTCAGAAGCTCGGCCTGCGCTACCTGCTCTTTAGTGACCGCGGGATCCTGCAGGGCCTGCTGACTAAGAAGGATGTCTGGTACGTACTGAACGGCGTCGACGGCGGCAGCGACAGGAGAGGAGGCAGTGTATCGCATAGTGAGGACATGTAGCACGAGAGATGTGAAAGCACTGTATCAATGTATAGAAGAATACCCCCAAACTCCAATGGCATCGTTAAAAGAGAAAAACATGAGCGTAAAAAAAAGAAAGAAAAAGAAAAAAAAAGAGACTAGTATTCAAAATCATCGTCGACGGCGGGCCCCTTGCTCTTGGCCACACTCTCCTGGCGCCGAAACATGTCGGCGACCTGGCGCGACGTGGTGGCCTCGTCGGGCTTCTTGTCGTCGCGGATGCGGATAAAGCGAGGGAAGCGCAGGCTGATGCCGCGGCCGGCGCCGGTGTCGTCGACGCCGCCGTCCCGTGCGGCAGCCTGGTAGCGGGGGCTGAGGGTGAGGTCGGCGGTGCGGACCTCCCAGACGTAGCGGGGCTCGAGCCAGACGTCGGGCTGGTGCTGGTTGCCGGCACTGTGGACGTAAAAGGGCTTGGGCCGGTCAATGACGATCTGGCTGAGCTGGGCGTGCAGTTCGTCGAGGACGGCCTCGCTGAAGCCGGTGCCAATGTTGCAAATGGTCTCGTAGGTGTCGGTGGCGGGGTTGTGGCAGGCGAGCAGAAAGGCGCCGTAGACCGAGGTGCGCTTGCCGCGGCCGTAGTAGGCGCCGAGGACGACGAGGTCGAGCGAGTCGCCGACGCCGGCGAGGTAGTCCTTCTTGATCTTGAGCCAGTTGCGCGAGCGCTTGCTGGGCTCGTAGCCGCTCTCGGTGCCGTCGAGCATCTTGACCATGAGGCCCTCGCACGAGGCCTTGACGCTCTCGTCGAGAAAGGCCTGGATCTCGTCGAGCTCCTGGCCGTCCATGTGCGAGGCAAAGGCCAGCTCGCCCTCGACGGGCAGCAGCGCGCCCGTCAGCAGCGCGCGCCGGCTCCGCAGCGGCTGCTCGACAATGGCCTCGCCGTTGAGGTAGAGCAGGTCAAAGGCAAAGACGCAGACCTTGACCTTGACGTCGGCAATCTTGACGTCCTTGCGCTTGCGCGTCATCAGCTGCTGGAACGGCAGCACCTTGCGCTCGTCCACGTCCCAGGCCACCGTCTCGCAGTCCAGCACGAAGCTCGTCGTCTCGGGACGCACCCACGACGGCAGCTTGGCCAGAATGTCGGGGTACTTTTTGGACAGGTCTTCCGAGTTGCGCGAGAAGATCATCTTGAGTCCGGGGGACGCGCCGTCGGCCACGTAGTGGATCTGCGCGCGCTCGCCGTCGTACTTGTACTCGCAGGTAAACGTCTGGTCCTCGAAGCGGTCGAGCACCTCGGTGATGGACTTGGTCGGCTTGGCCAGCATCGGCTTGAGCGGGATGCCCGGCCGCAGCTGGCACTGCGTCTTGAGCTGCATGATGCCGTGCTCCAGCATGGCCGGCACGATGATATCGTAGCTTGGCAGCTCGCTGTACACTGTCTTGAGCATCGCCTCGGCTGCCTCCACCTCGGCCGGCGTCGCCGGCCGTCCTTTTTCTGTCTCGTCGGCTGCCTCTCCCTCCTCGCCCTCTTCTTTAATGCCCTCCTTGTTCTGTTTGTGCTGCTTCTCGTGCTGCACGACGGCCTGCGCCAGCGACACGAGCACCGTCCGCTCGGCCAGCCCCAGCCGCAGCTTGCCCTCGAGGAAGCGCACGAGGTACTTGGCCTCGCTCGGCCCGCCCTTGTCCTTGGTAATGTCCACGGGCCCCGACTGCCGGGACGCGTCGGCCGCCGCGAGCAGCTTCTTGATGCCGTCGACCTTGCGCTGCTGAGCACCGTTGCCCGTCGTCGTCGCAATGGCCATCAGCCCCCGGTGCACGCCCGGCACCGTCAGCGGCTTCGGCCGGAACATGGTGGGCTGCGTCGACCGCGACTTGACGGCGACGAGCCCGAGGTCGCCAATCTCCTTCTGGTCCTGCTTGATGACGGCCAGACTGCGCCCCGTCGTTTCGCCAATGGCCTTCATGATGAGCGACTCGCCAATGCCCAGCTCGATGCCTGCATAGTCGGGCGCCAGCTTGTTGACCATCAGCAGCACCGTCGGCAGCAGGTCGCCCGGCGTCAGACGCAGCACCTGCTGCAGAAAGCGGGAGCAGTACTCCATGATGACGAGCCGCTTCGTCGTCAGCTCAATGAGCGAGAACGTCCGGCACAGCGCCTCGTACGGCACCGGCTCGCCCGCCTTCCAATCGGGGTAGGCATCGCCCTGAACGACCGTCGCCAGGGCCGCCTGCGCCTTTTTCTTTGCCTTTGTCGCCGCCGCCGTCTTCTTGGCCTTTTTTCCATCGTCCTCGTCTTTCTCGTCTTCCTCGTCCACCTCGTCTTCGTCCGCCTCGTCTGAGCTCGACGCTGACTCGGCCGACTCGGCCACCTTTTCGTCTTTTTCCTCCTTGATGGCATCCTCCTGTTTTACTGGCTTGCCATTCCCCACCGGCACATTTGCCTTTTTTTCCTTTTCCTTCTCCTCTTTTTCTTCCTTTTCTTTTTCTTTCTCCTCTTCCGCCTCCTCCTCCTTCACGGCCACCTGTTCTTCGCTTTCGTCGTCCTCCTCTTCAATGACCCTCCGCGCCTTGCGTGCCCGCTTGGCCACCGGTTCGCCCGCCTCGTCGTCGTCGTCGTCGTTCGTCGGCGGCTTCACATTCTCCTTGGACTTTTTCTTGCCGTCGGTCCGTGTGGCAAACGACAGCTTCGTCTGCTGCGTGGGAGCGGGCCTAGAGCTTCCGGGCGCCGAAAAGAATTGACTGAGAGGTTAGAAACGAATGGAAAGACGAAAGAAGAAAAAGACAGAAAGAGACCTGCCCCAACGTTGTCTGCGACGGTTTTACATACCCCAGGGTCGCCTGCTTGCTGGGCGCCATGGTGGGCAGAAGGAGAGCGTGAAAAGAGTGAGAGAAGAGAGAAAGACGAGAAAGACAGAGGCGAGAGAGCTGGATGGCTGGTCGGCGGTCAGAGGCAGCCGCGAGTCGGCACAGCTGTCGAGAAGCCACGGTCGTGGATGAAGGGAAAAGTGAGAGAAAGAGGAAACGAAGAAAAGAGAGGAGAGGAAGAAAAAAAGACAAATAGAAAGTGATGGATGCCTGCTGCGAGGAAAGACGTGGGGAAGGCACGACCGGGCGTAGGCGTATATTTTTAATGGCTTTTTACCGCAGACGCGATTTGCGCTAGGAACGCGTTCTGGCAGGCAGCCATAGATCACGTGACCATTATGGCAGAGCAGAGTACAAGAGCACGGAAACACAGAGCCACAGAACCACAGAAACACTGTATTCTCAATCATCAGCATCCTATATTATGTATCCGCCCAGACAATCCTCCCCCCCTCCCATTCCCCCACCTCCTCACCTTCCGCCTCCTCGCCTCCCGCCTAGTCAAAGTAGCGCAGCTCGTCCGGCGTGCGGCCGCGGATGAACTTGGGCTCGCTGCCGGGCACGTAAATGTCGTTGAAGAGCACCTGCAGGTTGGCCTCGGGCAGCGGCATGGCCTCGGCCAGGTCCGACTCGGCATTGACATAGGCCCGGGCCTCCTTGTCGAGGCCCTTGAGCTCGTCCTCGGTCACGACGCCCCAGTCGAGCATCTTGTGCTTGAGGCCGGCAATGGCGTCGCTCGTCGACCGCATGCGCTGGATCTCCTCGCGCGTGCGGTACGTCGTGCCGGGGTCCGACATGGAGTGGCCGCCGTACCGGTACGTCACATACTCCAGCACGAGCGGGCCGTGGCCGTTCTCCGTCCACTCCTTGCCGTACTTGACGGCCGCCTGCACGGCCAGCACGTCCATGCCGTTGACCTTGAGGCCGGGGATGTACTGTCCGCGCTTGTAGTAGTCCGTCAGCGCCGACGAGCGTGCCGCCGCCGTGCCCATGCCGTATTTGTTGTCTGTCTGTTAGCTTATCTTCCCTCTTTTCTCTTTTCTCTCCTCTCTCCTCTGCACTCACTCTCGCAGCCAAAAAGCGCCGGCAGCTTCCACAGCTTCGCCATGTTGAACGCCTCAAAGACCTGGCCCTGGTTGCTGGCGCCGTCGCCGTACAGAATCACCGTCGCCTTCTTGCGGTTCTCGTACTGGTGCGCAAACGCCAGCCCGGCCCCCACCGGCACCTGCGCGCCCACAATGCCGTTGCCGCCGTAAAAGCCCTTTTCAAACATGTGCATGGACCCGCCGCGGCCAAAGGCGATGCCGCCCTGCCGACCCAGCAGCTCGCCCAGCACCTTGCTGACGGGCGCGCCCCGCATGTAGGCAAAGCCGTGGCAGCGGTACGACGTGATAATGTCGTCGTCCCGCGTCAGCGCGTTCTCGATGCCGACCGCCACGGCCTCCTGGCCGGTCGACAGGTGGCAGAACCCGCGAATCTTCTTTTCCTTGTAGAGGCGGTCGGCGGCCATCTCCATCTGCCGGATGACGACCATGTCGTAGTACGTCCGCTTCAGCTGCTTCTTGGTCACCTCGAGCGTGTACGGCGGCGGATCGAGCTCGTACGTCTCAAAGCTCTCGTCGCTCAGCGTCACCGTGAACGGCTCCTCGTCCGAGGCCGGCACGGCGCTCTTGTCGACGTGGGCCGACGCCGCATCGGTCGTCACCGTCCTCCGAGCTGCTGCTACTGTTGCGGCGGCGGCTGATCTGGTGGCCGTGGCCGAGGGGAACGAGAACGGGGCGGGGGTGGACAGGATCGAGCTCGTCCGCAGGGGCAGGGCCCGCGGAGCCGCGCGGGCAGCACGAGAAGCAGCACGCGAGAACATTTCACGAGGGAAAAAGAACAAGGCGGGCAAGGCGGAAGAGAAGATGGAGACGAGTCGGAAGGGTCGGAGAAGCGAAAAGGAAAAGAAAAGAAGAAGAACGAGAGAATCCCTAAGCAAAGGAAGCTGGCCAGCAAGATGATGGCCGTTCAGGATGGAGTGGTGAAAGAAGAAAAAAAAGAGAGAGAGAAAGTGGTAATCAGAAAGAAAGAAAAACAGGGGACAGCTTTTTTTCGGCGACTGCATTCACTGTATTCTACCCAGTAATACATACAGTCCGGACTTGCCCACAGCGCTCTACTGCGTACAGAGACAGCTCTCTCCCCTGGCAGCTTCAGGGCCAGTCCAAATTTGTTGGCGCCGTCTTTCTCTCGTCGGAGATAAGAACTAGTCTATAGAGGGCTTAGTGGCCAACAGTTCTCGTACTGCTTCCGATGGTCGCTAAGCCAGCTACAACTCGCAGGCCTGTACAGTGAGAGGCTCGCTGTAAGCACAGCCTAGAAACCTGGCAACGCCGACCAAGACGCCGTCCACGTTCCATCTCAGCTACCAATGTTATTTTCGTATTATACTACTATCAAGAAACAAGAGGACCAACCAATGCGTTGAAAATACAAAAAAAAAAGGAAAGAAAAAAAAAAAGGCGAGCATAAAATAACAACAGTGCCTCGCAATAATGCCCCATCCTTTAGAAACAGTCTCCTGCCCAAACGCCAGCCATGCTTCTTTATAAACGACAATATACGGCATCTAGCTGCACAAGCATCGGCTTCCAACGACCTGATAAAGCAAAGTTGCATGCTCGGAAGAGGTCACTTGCTGCCACAGGCTGCCACAAACTGCCACGGACAGGCCGGGTGTGACAAACCTCGATGCTCTTCTCATGGTCAGCGTACGAGCTCTGCCAATCTGGATCAGCGCCCGGAATCACTACCTCTTAATTTATAGTACACCGTCCGAACCAAGAAAAAGTCGACGATTCACCCTTACTTGGGGGTATCTTGTGCAATGGTCCTTCCTAGGCAATGCAAACTCCATCCGAAAAGACAACGACGGGCTCTTTTTTCATGTGTGATGCTCGCTGTAAACAATACGCAGTCCGCCGCCCGCTGTCTGCCGTTCAAGTCCATTATTCAGGCCGCCAATATATGCTGTTCAGTATTCAGTATTCAGTATGCCCACGGGACGGACTAGTCCCGAAAAAAGGCAACGGTGCCCTGCTGCAGAGGGGCCGTGGCCGGGCCGGCGTCGCGCATATCGACGTCTTCGCCGCTCGAGTCTCGCCGGGGAATGCCCAAGAGCGCCTGGGGCCGCCGGAAGTCGAGGGCCATGGCACTCATGGGCCGCGTAGAGTCGGATGCGTCAATGGCTCGAGGCACCAGCGTCAGCGGGTGCTCCGCCAAGGCTTCCTCTGGCGGAGAAAAGGACCAGACCTGGTTGTCAGTGAGAGAGAGAGAGGGAAGGAGAGGGGAAAGAAAAACTCACCTCCATGACGGTCCGGCCGCTGCGAAGAGCCATGGCCACACACTTTTCGTCTTCAAAGGCCACTCGCCAGACAGCATCCCCGTGTGAGATGAGCTCGCGGACGAGCTGGCCCGTCTTCAAGTCCCAGACCTTGACGCGGCCGTCGCTACCGCCGCTGACGACACGGGTGTCGTCAAACTGGAGGCTCGTAACACTATTGTCGTGCGCAGCCAGTCTGTGGATCGGGCAGTAGCGAGAGAGAGACCACACGCGCACGGAGCCGTCGGAGCCGCCGGTGACGAGCGTGTCGCCGCGCATCTGCAGCTGGCCCACGAGCGATGTGTGGCCCTGGAGGACCGCCTGGCACTCCCTATTCTTGTCAGAGAGAGAGACACAGAGAGAGAGAGAGAGATAGAGAGAGGGGGACAGAAACAAAGACATACCCTGTAGACGCATTCCATATCCGAACACTCGTGTCGAGGCTCCCCGTGGCTATGCGGACGCCGTCAAAGGCAATGGCATAAATCTGGCTGTAGTGTCCTTGCAGCGTGTGCAGACAGCGGCCCTCGGAAATGCTCCAGACCTTGGCAGTCGTGTCGTAGCTGCCCGAGACGACAATGTCGCCCTTGATCTCGAGGCAGCGCACGCTGGCCTGGTGGCCCACTAGCACGTTCTTGCAGAGACCGGTGCGGATATCCCAGATGCGCAGAGTAGTGTCACGTGATCCGGAGATGGCCGTGTTTTCGTCCGACATTTTGAGACACCGGACCGTGGACGTATGGCCACGCAGCGTGTGCAAGCAGGCCCTAAATGGTTAACATGGGACCGAAGCAGGTGCAGAGAAAAGGAGAAAACCAGGAAACAGAAAGAGAGAAGGAGAGGCAAGAAAAACACACCCTGTAGCAAGATTCCAGACGCGCACGTCTCGGTCACAGCCACCACTGACGAGAATGTCGTCCCACGGAATCATGGCCCAGACCCCCATGACATGGCCCTGGAGCGTCTTTTGGTTCTCGCCTTGGGTATCAAAGACGTGGATCCGCGCATTGTCGAGAGCGACAATAATGTACTTGGAGGTCAGGTGCAGGCTGGTGACGACGCCGCCGTCCTGAGTGATGTTCTTCTCGACATTGCGGCCGCCCGTCCGCCAGGCCGCATCGACAAGGTAGCGCTGCTTGAAGTGGGACTTGTAGGTGCGCAGCGTCTTGGGCCGCGTGCGGGAGAGGGCAGCCGAGGTGGTGCCGCCGCCGTCGAGGCTGCGCGAGGTGGACAGGGGCACGTCGGCGTCGGGAGGGGCGAGGGAGGAGGTGTCGTGGACAATGGGAAAGTCGCTGTCGGAGATGCTCATGGGAAAGGAGGTGGCGGTCTCGTCGGAGGCGGTCATGACGAGCGAGGGCTGGTGGTTGTGGATCTCGGAGAGCCGGCGGTCATAGTCATGCTTGACGCAGAGGTTCTTCCAGGTCATGTCGTCGCTGAGCAGGTCACGCCACCGGCGCGAGACCTGGGAGGCTCTGGCCAGCACTTTGGGGTCGTCGATGAAGGAGAGGACCTAAGATGTGAGAGGGGGAAGTCAAGGGTAGAAAGGAGAGAAGGGGGGGAAAGATACTCACTCGCAAGCACAGCTCGTCGGGCAGACTGGTAAAGGGATCCTTCTTGAGCAGGGGGCTGACAAACTGGTGCACAAAGCTCAGCTGGGGACTGGTGCAGAGGTTGAGGAGATCGGCGAGCAGCCGCGTCCGCTGGGAGCTGGAGCAGCTCTGAAAGTGCTGGCGGACCTTTGCGTGGAAAAAGTCCTCGTCGGCGGCGGCATCGCTCCAGTCGGGCTGGATGCTGGAGGGGCCGGGCGAGGCAGCCGGGGTGGGCGGCGGTGGCGGCGAGCCGGTCATGGTCTGGTCGAACTCGGCCGCGGGGGTGCTGCTCATGCTGGGAGTGGGAGGGCCCCTGGGAAGTCGAGACTGTACGGCCTTCATGGAGCCGGTGTGGAGAGCGAGGTCGTCGCAGTGGAAGGCGCTTCCGCGTCGATCAGAGAGCCTAGAGGGATGTTGTGGCTGGTTTGCTGCTCCATCCATGGCTGGGGAGATGAGAGGGCGAGAAAAGACAAGAAAAAGACAGAAGAGGGAAAATGAAAATCTCGTGATTTGTCACCGACTTTTATGTCAGTCTCGAGGTTGGGTAGAGGCAAACGAGTGAAGACGGCAACCCAACGGCCACTGGTTAGGGACTGGTTTCGTGGTGGTGCATTACAGCACAGCTGAGAGGCAGGGTCGAGTGTTGGGCGCAGTGAATCGGATGCGATGATTCTGTTCTGTTCGTTCTCTTCTTTTTGTGCTCTCTGTTCTCTGTCTGTTCTCGTTGGCAGCCGGGCGAGAGGAGATGGAAGATGGCCAGAGAAATGACGAGAAATGACAAGAGAGGGAGATGATGACAAGAGATGACGAGACAAGAAGGAGGAGTTGGCAAGAGAGAAAAGGCAAGAGAGAAATGACAAGAGACAAGAGACCAGACTCGCAGAGGCAATGGAAAGACCGAGTCCGGCTGGATTGCCTCGAGACGGTCGTCGGAAGGCGGAGAAAGAGCGATGGGAGAAGATGGAGAGGAGTGAGCTGGCAGTTTAGTTGGCTGTAGTGGTTGCAGTGTGCTGCTTGGCTGCTGCTGGCTGCCGTTGGTGGAGGGTGCGGGCGCTGGCGTTGGCGGCTGGCTGGCTCACAATGCTTTTTTCTCTCTTCTCTTTCTCTTTCCTCTTTCTCACTTTTCTTTCTTTTCTTTCTCTCTTCCTCTTTCCTTTTTCACTCCTCTTCTTTTTCACTCTTTCCTCTTCTTTTTCTTTCTTCCCGTTCTCATACAACGGGACAGAATAAACGCATAGGTGCTCCGTGCTTCGTCTCCCTCTCGTCGTCTCTCTCAAAGGAAATTGAGAGGGAGGATTGTCCAGGAAAGAAGGGGGGGGGTGTGCCGATAGGCAGAGAAAGGACAGTACTCCGAGTAGCGTAGACTCGTACTCGTACGAATTCGTGCAGAGTACAGAGTACGGGTGGAGCCCCTCTTGTCGAATCAGATGGCGGATAGGACCGCCTGCTGGCCCCTGCCAGAGAGCGCTGGCAAGCCTACTGCGTAACAAGTCGGCAGGTGCAGCAACGCTAAAGGCCTACAGCGCTACGGGGAGAGAGCGAATGCGTCAGTGCAGCCATTACTATGTACTACTCGTATGCACGCTGTACGAGTACGGAGTATTCGTTGTACTCGTACTATGTGTATCGAGTACGGAGTACTTCTGACAGCCGCTAGCGCTCATCCCCCTGGAATGCAGACGGGTCCCCTGTTTCTCTGCTCTCTTGCACTGCTGTCTCACGTCCCCATCTCTCGCCTTTTTTTTTTTTCCTATTCTCCTTCTCGACTGCCACTTTTTGACCGTAGTGAAACGACTCCATACGAGGACAACGAGACTGTACTCTGTACGTAAACAAGATAGACTCTACAGTACGTATATACTCGTCCACTCTTCTGTACGGACAGTGGCCTGTCATTGTGGCAAAGAGAAAAAGTCCTCCTTGCATTGTCGAGTCTCCTCAGTGGACTTGGACAGTGGACTTGTGGGCTCTGTGGACTCGGACTCCGTTGTCCAGCATCCATCAGTGGAGCTTGGTGGGTATGCCATCTGCCCTCTGGCACCTGTTTCTGCGCTGCTCCCACAGCATTGTCCAGAAATCATCAAACCTCTTAATAATCGTCCGTTTCATGTCAACCCTTTTTTTTTTTCCTTTCTCTCCCTGACCCCCTCCTCCCTCCGCCTCCCTCCTCCTCTTCTTCTCCTTGCCCCTCTCCTTCCCACACTGAGAGCGCATTTCCCCCTCTGCCCTGAAACCAAGTCAGTGGCCAGCCAATCGACCAATCAGCTCAACAGATCATCAGCCAATCAGCCAATCAGCCTCCTTCCAAATTGGCCATGTCTCACTCTCTCCATATGCATTCTCGTATTAGTAGCCGCCCGCTGAAGAAGGCAGGGATCTCTCGAGGGGACAGCATACAACTCGAGCAAACTCTCATACTGTTTGTTGACATGTCTATACGTACTATGTATAAACAGGGCCCCTGTCTGTGGTGCTCATGCAAGAGCCTCCTCCCCATCTCGTACTCGTACTCTCTCGTATCTATCTGGCCATCCTGACTTGCGAGTCCTCGTATATTATGCTCCTCCATAATGCTCCCAGCGGCATTGAGCCTAAATCAATGATACTTTGTCAAAGTACTCTATGCACTCGCATTCCGCTTACAGCGACAAGAATGCAAACAAGAGCAAGGCTAGAAAATACCCAACACGGACGAGTCCACAGGAGGTTTCAGCAGGATGTGCTGGTTGTACTTTTACATTCCATTTAACGAGTCATTTCTATACTATAGCATATCTCTTACTGTCCGGCTCAGACAGGACGGAAAACAATGCATAAAACAAGAAAACAAGAAAACAAGAGACGAGAGACGAGAAACCAGGAAAGAAGAAACGCAGAAAAAAAGACAAAATGGCTCCAGTCCAACCCCAATAGCAATAAACAATAAAACAATAACGGGACTGAAATAAAAGCAGCCGAACCCCTGTACTCCCAGACACAACGCCTCTTGCTAGAGCTGCTCAGTCACGCTGTTGCAGTCTCTTGCCGTCGCCCCCAAGAATCAAACTCCTTGCTATAAGAGGAAAGAGGAGAGCAAAAGAGAAACAGATTCTAGTAATACAAAACCCGACAGGAAAGAGTAAAAAAAAAAAGGAGAAATCGTTCACGCATGCGTGTAGAGCCAGGCGGCCAGGCCGCAGTCGATAGCCGCCAGCCCGGCCCACACCAGCCAGCTGCCCGTCGGACTGCCCTTCTAGTGGTGATGTCCAAACTGCGTCAGCAGCGGCAGCAGCATGCCCGCAATCGTCGCCAGCGTGTCCCGCACCTGCGGCCGGCTCTGCTTTCGCTGCGCGCTGCTGTCGACGTAGCCGTTGCCCAGAGGCAGGTGGTGCTCATGACTGCCGCCGTCCTCCTGCATCGCCTGCATCGCCACGTATCTGTATATTAGTCAGCATTGTTGTAGCTTCGGTACTCCGTAGGCACCGCAAGTACTCGTTGCACTCACAAGAATGTCCCGGCTGAAAACAGCAGCAGCAGCCCCGTCCAGTACTGCCCGCGCTCGCCCTCCATGTTGCTGCCCCAGACGACCTTGATAAAGATGTATGTCGACAGCGCACCAAACGGCGCCGCCAGGCTGAAGAGCACGAGGTGGCCGCGGGCCGCCCGCTTCGACAGCCCATGCTTCAGCAGCACCGACGTCAGCCCAAAGGCCGCCGGGGCCTTGTGCAGCATAATCGCTACAAAAATGACAAGGCCCAGCTTCATGTCCTCGGTCGTCGCCGAGGCCCCCATAGCAATGCCGTCGGCTGTCGCGTGGATCACGAGACCTGCCGTCGTCGCTAGACCACGTGACTGTCGCGCCGACGGCGTCAGCAGTCCCAGGAACCCGCCTGCCGCCGCCGACCCGCCACCGCTGGCACCGTCGCCGTACATGCCGTCGTCGTCGTCGTCGTCGCTGCTGCCGCCGCCGCCGCCAAAACTGCCGCCCAGCACACCCCGGCGACTGCCCGACCCGTTGACGCTCGACAGCCCCAGGTTGTCGAGGCTGATATGGCGCGTCGTCGGCGCCGTCTGCAGCCGGTCGACGGCATGGCGCGGCAGCCGGTCGATGAGAAACATGCACACAAACCCGCATACAAGGGCAAACCCGATCTGAAACGTGGGCAGGTTCATGCCCTCGTGGTCGTGGCTGTGGTCGCCTTTTGTGAGCTGGTTGTCTGTCTTTTCCTTTTCGTCCTTGTCCTCTTTCTGGTCCTTCTGGTCTTTCTGGTCTTTCTGGTCTTTCTGGTCTTTTTGGCCCTGGCTGTCGCTTGCTCCATCGTCTGCTCGGCCAGAGACGGAGCGCGATGCCATGAGCGCATCCGCAGCCTCGACACGTCGGACCATGGCATCCACGGCGCGTGGCGACAATGCGCCGGCGGCTCTGGCAACAGGAGCAGGGGCGGCGACAGACCGAGCTATAGGGACGGAAATGCCGAGACTCGAGATGTGGCGGGTCCGGTGGACGGCCTGGACGGCATCGGGTGCTCTGCCAGAGCTAGACAGGAGAGAGGTATCGACAATAGCTTCCACGCCCTCGGGGATAATGACAATGAGCGACGTGCCGACGAGAATGCCCACGCCTATGCTGGAGATGAACCGCAGTTGTGTCTGTGTCAGGGTCATGGATAGCGGTAGAGCGCCGGCCAGAAAAGAGCTGTCATTGTTAGCTGTCATGCGAGGAGGGAGAGAGGGCCGTCGAGAGACGAGTAGAGACATACGCAAATGCCATGACGGCCTAAAATAGTTAGCTGGCGGAGCAAGAGAAGGGACGTAAAGACAAACACATACACTCAGTGCCAGCAGCAACAAGAGACCGCCCATCTTGACCTGTCGGCGAAAGTCTGGAGAATAAGGCAGAGGAGGAAAGATGGCGTCCAGACAGATCAAGTCATCGGGATGCTGTTTGAGGCTATCTGCAACAGTTTCTTGCTATTGTCGCTCACTGTCAGAAGGAGTCACTCAACGTATAGTACCGTCCAGAGGGTCGGTAGTTGGCGGTCGGTGGTTAGTAGTCGTGATGCTTCTGGTTTTCTCTTTTTCTTTTTCTTTTTTTTTACCAAATGTTTCGTCCAGCTGTCAACCAATTTTCCCCTGGCTGACTAACCCTCCTGGCAAGTTGCTGTCGTATGCATTGGTCTGTGCACGAACACCAACCGCAATAACTGCAGTTCCCCAAGCTTTGCATCCCACTAAATGTAAACGCGCTATTCCCTTTTTCGTTTGCGCGATCGCGTCTGCCAGAAATCGGAAATCGCAAGAATTCTACGAGGAGAGTAGAAATCTACACGGCAGAGATCGGCCAGACGACATCCAGTCACCAAAACCTGCGAGCAGCGTCCGTCTTGCGGAGCAGCAGACTACTCTGACAAAATCGAACAAGCCTGGTCATTACGAGCTGTCGTCACAATGGACGAATGCAAGTACCTCTTTTTTTTCACCTTTTACTTTTTTTCACTTTTTCCTCACTTTTTCACTTCTTTCCATTCTTCCCCTGGACTTGCTGACACCTTCCAGGGGTATCCAATGCCAACGAGGCCCTCGAAATCAGCCTCGTGCAGCCGGCACCGACCGGCGGTCTGCGGACAATTGCCACATTCCACCCCCAGTTTACCTACTCCATCTTTGGCAACGAAGAGACCATCTTTGGCTACCAGGGCCTCAAGATCCAGCTGCGCTACAATGCCTCTGACATGCGGCCCAACCTGCGCGTCTCCTTCGACAAGAAGGTCCAGGCCGTCGGCGAGAACGAGCCGACTGACATTGTCGGGGCGCTCCGGAGCTCTCTTCCTCCTGGTATGTCCTTCTCTTTGTTCTGCCCCGTCTGCCTCCTTGTTTCTCACCCACCAGTCGCTTTTCAAAAGGTCTCCGACTTTGAAGAGTCCCTCCGGCTGATGGCAGCGGTCGGCACCTTCCACCCGCCCGGCGAGCGCCTCCGCACGTTTGAGACGAACACCGGCCGCTACGAGATCTGGAAGGGCAGCCTCGCCGACCTCGCCGTCAAGCAGCTCGTCGACCGCATCCAGATCCTCGTCACCCTCTTCATCGAGGGCGGCTCCTTTATCGGCGCCGACAGCACCGCCGACAGCCTCGACCGCTGGACCGTCTTCTTTCTCTACCGCACCCGCCAGCGCCCCGGCTCTGCCAGCACCTATGACTACGAGTTTGCCGGCTACTCCACCGTCTACCGCTTCCTCTTGCCCGTCGGGCCGCGCACGCCGCCCCGTGACGAGAGCGACAAGAACGACAAGGACAAGAAAGATGGCACTCTAGAGCTCGGCGGCGAGCCCGCCTTCTCGCTGGCCACACTGCCGTGCCGCTCGCGCCTCTCGCAGTTTGTCATCCTGCCGCCCTTCCAGCACAAGGGCAACGCCGGCCGTCTCTACAGCACCATATTTTCCCACTACCTGCACGAGCCGCAGACGGTCGAGCTCACCGTCGAGGATCCTAACGAGGCCTTTGATGACGTGCGTGATCTGGTCGACCTGCGCCACCTCACGACGGCCGTGCCCGCCTTTGACCGCATCGTGCGCATCGACACAAGCATCGCCATCCCCAAGACGGGGCCGTCACCGCGCAACATTGTGGGCGACCCAGCCGCCCTCGACGCCCTGCGACACCAGACAAAGATCGCGCCGCGCCAGTTTTACCGGCTCGTGGAGATGCAGCTGATGCGGAAGCTAGCGCCGAGTCTGCTGCCGAATCTGGACGAGTTTGATGAGGAGGAGGCAGAAGCAGAAGCCGACAGGGCGCCGAACAAGAAGGACAAGCATCCGGCGCCGGCTCTGGTCCCGGCAACCAAGGCGCAAGAGCACGAGTACAAGCTGTGGCGGCTCTTTGTCAAGCAGCGGCTGTACCGACACAACAAGGAGATCCTGGGCCAGCTCGAGCGGGGCCAGCGCATCGACAAGCTAGAAGAGACGCTGCGCAGTGTGGAGTTGGAGTACGCGCGCATCCTCAGCCTCTTTGAGAGCCGGACGGCGCTAGAAAAGAAGGAAGGAAAGGAGGAAAAGGAGGGGGCGAGGGCCTCGGAGACGACGGCGACAAAGCGGAAACTGGTGGACGAAGAGGAAGACGGCTACATCAGCTCGTCCAGCAAGAAGACGCGCACCGAGGCGTGAGCCGGCAGGAGAGGGGGGAGGGGCGGAGGGAGTTTATGGCGTTTGAGAGGTTCTTTTTTGATTTGCTCTGTTGGCAGTTTTATTTTCAGAGTGCGCCCCCAATGACAGAAGATAAGAGAGACGACAGTAAACAGTAAAAGCACAGTGTCTATAGGACGTAAAAGGAAAGAAACAATATTCAAACACGCTCGTCTACACGTTCTACTGCGCCGCCACCGATTCGACAAACTCGTTGCGAGCCGTCCAGTACTTGTCGCTGACGACATCGCAGAGGTCCTGCAGGTCGCGCAGACCCTTTTCCAGCGCCTCGACGGCGGTGCCCTCTACAGACGGTTAGCAGAGAGAGGGGGAGAGAGGGGGAGAAGAGGAAAAAAGCTGCCAGTACCATATGTTTGTATGCGGACATTCATCTTGGCTTCGGAGGGATGGGGAATGGCATAGGCGCAGAATTCGACGTCGGGACTGTGAGGGTTAGCGGCTGCCGTCTGGAGAAGGCAGGATGCTCACTTTTTCATAATGATGAACCGCAGGGCATTGCCCAGCGTGTGGCCCTCTTCGATGAACTCAAAGGAAGCCGCCATGGGCGTCGATCCCGGCAGCTGTCGCAGAAACATGTTAGCTCTTGTCCTCTCTGTCTTCCTCTGTCCTCTTCAGCCTTACCAGTCGAACTCTCTGCATTTCTTCCTCTTCGTCGTCGCCCTCCACCTCTTCGCCGCCTGCCGCCGAGCCGTCCTCCTCCATGGCGTCAGCAGCAGTAGCAGCCTCTACCTGATCATCCTGGTCATTCTGGACATTCTGGTCCTCTGAGTCGACCTCCTGCTTGACCACCGGCGGCGCGTCTTCCATCTCGGCATCCTCCGGCGCCGGTTGCTGTGCCTTTCTTCTGGACCGTGTCGACGACATTGTGTGGTGGGTGAAAACGGTAGGAAGAGGTCTTGCCAAAGATCCGGCTAGGAGGTTGTTTGTCCTGTCGTTTGTCTGCGGTCGTTTGTCTGTATCTCTATTTTTCTCAACGTCACTTTTTTTCCACCATCTACTGATAACGATAAAGATTTTTCTCGTCCCCCGCCAGCAGCGCTAACATTTATCGATTACTAACCCTATATGATTACTAAACATACTCCTTCTTCCTCTACAGCCCTCACTCTTGTGTTCTCGTGTTCATACTCTTCTAAAAAGTCTGTGGACCTTGCTTCTGCGGGCTGTTGGACCGGCAGTTGGGCCGTTTGGATCAAGTGGCGGCTCGCGTGTGGAGGTGCCGTGGAGGTGAAGAGATGCTGTGGACATGGAAAGAATAGGATCGGCGCTGTTGAGGGCGTTGGATGCCTGCTGTGATGTGATGAGAAGTGCAGCCTCGTCTCAGGGGTCAAAAAGATATGAGAGGGCGCGAACGAGTACGAGTACGAGTAGGTGTTCCATCGTCTACTGGCATGCTCTTCTCGCGGCCTATGCGTAGAATCACGGCGTTGCAGTGCAGATGGATGCGGCCCCCAAGCAAAAGATCCTGCTTGTCTACTGCGTAATGCGATGAAATGATGAGAGCGCTGAATGCGGAAATCCTGGAAACCAATAAATCTCCACCAGGGCGGTTAACTGCAGCAAAGGATGTCGTTTCTCTTGACCATGTACATCCTCGTAGTATTTCATCCTTTCATGTGTACTCTGTACTCTGAGGAGGAAGAGAAAAAAAAGAAACTCTCATTGGTGGCCAGATTCTTCCGGTGACGTCGAGTGTCCTCTTTCCTATATCCTGGCGAAAGAATACCACATCCTTGCACGAGGGCTGCACCACTCCGTACACAATACTGCGTTCATATATAGTGCATACATTGTATATATATTCGTGCCACCTCGTGTTCAGTTTTGTCCCTCGTCGGAGAGGTTGCAATACGAGGTCTGCTTCGGATACGAGGTCTGGTCGGTACGAGTGCTCCTACTTTTCGTGACTCCAGGTTCTCCGATCCGTATATCCTCCGGGCTTCTCTCACTGCGAGGTTACATCTCAGAGACCGTTCAGACTTTTTATTTAGGCTGCCACACGTGGGAAATGGGTCAGGCACGCCCTTGCTGACGAGACGGCGACTCGCAATTTCGCCAGCGTCCCCGAAATAGAAAGGACTCTGACGTGCGAGTAGACGAAGGAAGTACGAGAAAGAGTATATTACGGAGTACTCGTACAGAGAGCAGATTGCTCCGAGCGTGAAATGAGGATGATCCGTGCCATCTGGATCTCCCAGCGGAGTATTTGCTCTGTACTCGTACTCGTACTCTTCACTCGTACTCTGTGCGCACCTGTACATATACGTACTCCATATATACTCACTCGCACGGAGTAGTGCGGCGTGCACCAACCCCGTAGATCATAGAGGCTTTGCTGGACGTGCATGGAAAGGAAATTTAAAATAAGCTCCCACACCAACCCTCCTAGAGCCATGCCGCTGCAGGAAAATACGCACAAGAAAAGAGTGAAATAAAGATGGCAGGGGGTGTTGGTGCCGCCTGATTGGACACAGAGATACGAGCAGAGTACGGTGTAGTAGCCAGCTGACGGAAAAGAAAAAGGGAACAAAAATTGAAAAAAAAGGTACAGGGTCGCATCGCGCATTCAATAACTTGTTTCGATGACGAGCATTGGGAATTTCCGTCAGCCTCCAACGCCGGCACCCAGCGCAGAAGGAAATGACTCTAGTGTAGGGTAACCTGCCGTAGAGAAAAGAAGAAAAAAAAAGACCCCAAAAAGAATGAAAACTACAGAGAGATGAGATTGAAGTTCGGATCGGACGAAATAAGAGTACAATATATGCTGTACTCAATATATCAGCATGTGCTCATTTTGTATTCTGTACTCCGTACTCGTGCCCAGCACCCAGCACCCCAGCTTCCAGCACGGATGCCAATACTATGTACAAGCCACATTGTCTACGTGCTCAGGCATACGAGCGGTACTATACATGTACGATGTAGGACAGCGAGTCACACAGCTGCAGTAGCCGAGACACGAGAGCACGCGGACACGAGACAGGCCAAAGAGGGAAAGAGGGACAGAGGGAAAAGAAGAGGGTAAAGATGAGAGAGGAAAAAAAGGCAAGGGACGCAAAGTATTATTAGAAGCGGAGAGGCAAGGTTGCCTGCTGCAGTCTGCAGTATGCAGTCTGCCTGCATTACGTCGGGTTGTCTACCATGTACAGGAGGACAGGTACGAGTAGGGTGTCGGCGAGAATCAACCTTAGCAGAGAGCGGATGCAGCGTGTCCGTCGAAAGAGGAAGGTGAGAATGCGGAAATGGAGGACGGCGACGTGAAAGAGGGTGATCATGGTTCATGGTTCATGGGATGGAGGCGCCAATTTGGGAGGCAATTTGCGACGGGAGACCAGCAAGGCCGCCATTTCGCCTAAAAAAGAAGGCTGATACGGAAAGGCAGTCTCGATCCCGCCTTGTACGAGTACTCTGTACTCTGTACAATGTATATATCTCTGATAGAATGCTACGGATACTTTGAGACGGCAGCGAGCTCAAACAGACCGCATTGTATAGGACCCAGTCGATCCTGAGAGAGCGTCTGTTCTCACGCATGACGCGTACCATGTACACTACCTCTTCACCGCAAAAAAAGAGAGAGAGAGAAAGAGAGAAAAAAAGAACAAATATGCCCTGGCCTCGTGTATACACGTGCATCGCGGCAGAGCCTGCGAGGACCGAGCCCCTCCTTTCATTCTCCCTTGGTCCGTTTCATGTTGCCAGCCTGGTCAGTGCCGAAAGGTACGAGTACTCGTTCCCTACACAGCCATGTTTACGGAGTACAAAAGAGACACGGATCCTGGTAACAGTACAAGTGCATGTACACAATACTCGTACGGAGTAAAAGACAAAGATACAGAGTACTATGTGCAGAGTACGAGTACTCATAAAAGGACATGATGAGACGAAGGCTTGTCAGCACCAAAGAAGCTCTGCATGAGCATCGTGGCTGTCCAGACACTTGTCAACAGTGCCATGATGTTCCGGGAAGGCGACGATCACAGACGTCTTGGGGGAGCTTTTTTTGTCTGTTTATTCGCACGAGATCTCTTGTCTGAAACGATGACATGTTTATCTGTTCTGTGTACGGAGTCGTAGACAATGGTCTGTTCCATCTGGTCCTCTTTTCTGCTTCGAGAAGCGGTCTGGATGGGACTCGTCTCCATCGACCTGGAGGCAGGTCTGCCAGTAGAGTCCGCCAGTGAGCACTGCGCCGGAGCGGCCGTCCTGTTTCTCTTCAGGGGGGGCATAAAGAGAGAGTGCCGGGAGCACTACGGCTGCTATGCTATAGCGTGGTCTGTACATGAAACCTGTCTGAGTAAGGTCGAGAATAGTGCTAGTCCTACTGCGTACTCCCTACAAAGTACGTATTCGAGTTGGTTGGAAACGTCCTACGACTCGTCCGACTATGTACGACACGACGGGCGGAGCTGCCCCGTAATTCTGGAATCCTGGACATCCTGGACATCTTGGACATCCCTGGACGTCCCAGAGCCCGTCTGGTCTGCGCATAATATCTCACCAACTTTGGCATGCATCGCCGCCTCCTTTTGCCCATTTTGCCCTTTTGGCCCTTTTTTTCTGGTCTTCTGGTCTTCTGATCCTTGGACTTTGGGTCCTCGGTCCTCTTTTTTCTGTTTCTGGTTTGTCATTTCTCGTTTCTGATTTCTGGTTTCTGGACTGCTCAGCCTCACATGACCAGCAGACTAACCAAATACAGTCTCCTCTTCGTCTTTTTTTTCTCTCTCTCTCTCTCTTGATCTTTTTCATCTCCTTCTCTGCAGTCTACTCCGTACTTCTCTCCTCCATTTCGTTATGTCTCCTGAAAACTCCTCTCCCCAGAACCAATCACAAACAAGAGACTTGTTCTGCACATCCCCTGCTCCGTACAATGTCATCGAGAAAGGAGTCCAGGACCTCCAACGGCAAGAACAAAACGCTGGATCAACTGGTTCACTGGCCGGTGCGTTTGGACCAGCATCAAGGTAAAACAAACTAAATGTGTAAAAGTGGAGAATGGGCACTGGTTCATGACGACGATGGCTTTCCCGGCTTAAAGCGTGCCCCCTCCAATCCGCTGGCGGCCAATGGCGAGGACTCTCGTCCTCTCTGCTGTAACTCGCTAGTGCGGCAGGTACGAGGGCGAGGGCGAGCTACTGAGAAAGTACTACCTACTATGTACGAATACGGAGTATGTATGATGAGTAGAGTTCGGGAAGTAGCGAGTTACAGTTGGCGTGCTACTGTACGTAGTTCAACTACGGAGTAGCAAAAGTACTGCCATGGCAAGAGAAGACGAGAAGAGGGAAGGAGCAGAAGCAGGAGAAGGAGAGGACGAGAGAAGCAGAGAAGAAGAAAGGGATGAGAGGCGCATACGTACAGTGTACAGAATAGACAGTACTCGTAGCTTGTACCAATATTACCATGCTAATACAGTACTCGTGCTCGTACACAGTACTCGTGCGTACGTACCCGACTGTGCGTACGGCAGAAAACTCAAGAGACAGGAAAGAGCCATCCTCCGTCTGCTCCGTCTCCTTCCTCTCCTTCCTCCACACCCCCTTGCAACCACACCCCTCCCTCCCTTTACCCTGGACCCTGCACCAGCAGACCCTCCCAGTCCCAGCGACTCCTCCTAGCAGACCCTCCAGGCCCTTTTCTCATCCCCTCCTTCGCCAGGCCAAGATCTCTCACACACGCAACTGTATCACTGTCCCTCACCGGATTCCTCCTTTCATAACCAGCGCTTCGTCCGCCAACCATCTCCCCCAAGGCACCCCTGGCCCTGTTTTTTTTTTGTCGTTTTTAATTTTTTCTTTACTTCTTCTCTTGCCTCTTGCCCTCTTCTCTTTCTCTCTCCCCTCCTCTTTTCCCCTCTTTCTTTTCCTCCTCTTCTTTTTTTTTCCCTTCCCTTTACCTACTCTCTTTTTCAGTCTTTCTCAGTCTCGAGGCTTCTCTGGGCCGAACTGCTCGTTTCTCTTTTTCGCAACTCGATCGTCTTTTTTTCTTCTTAGTATCGAGTCATCCTCTGCGTCTCTCGTCTCCTCCTTTTCCTCCATCCTCAATTCAACGCCGCGCTCAGCAGTCCGTACGCTGTCTTCTCGGCCCTTTTTGAGCGTCGTGATTTTAGTTGGCACAGACTCCAAGAGCACTAGCACCGAAACAAGAGGAACGCCACGGCTGCTCGCATACCAGACAGGACCCTGTCGCATTCACTGACCGGGGTTCTTTTTCTCTTGGTCTTGTCGTTTAATTCGCATTCTTCTGGCTTCCTTCGTTCTTGCGAACCTTTTTTTCCCTCCCTAGAAACTCCTGGGAACTCCCTGGAAACTCTCATTTAATTTGCTGTATTTCGGCAAAAGAGCCGAGAGCGAAAAAAGGGAAAAGCAGAGAGACAGCAATTTCCTCGTCGAAAAAGGCAGCAAAAAAGAAAAAGAAAAAGAAAAAACAGCAATCGTCCTAGACTCTCACCATGAGTGCCGCCATCGCCATGGCCCCTTCTCCGGCTCCCCACGACCGGCCTTTTCCCTCGGCCAACAACTCGTCTGCCACGCCCTCGGCAGCAGAACTCTCGGCCGCCGCAGCCGCCGTCGCCGCCGTCTCTTCGTCTCCTGCGACCCAGAGAACGACTTCCACTCCACATGCCTCTTCTGTGCAGCGGATAGGAAGCAAAAGTCCTCGTGGCGCCATGCCAAAATCTTCTCCTCCCAGCGCGTACGTCTCTTTTGTTCTTTTTCTTGTTTTTTTCTCCTCTCTCTCTCCTTCACCCCTGCTCTTCTTTTCTGCCCCTTTGCCTTCACTAACAGATTAGCTCGCGCGGTGGTCCGCCCAAAATTGTTGTCAAAAAGGAACCCTCCTCACCCGAACCGACGCCCCGACACCGCCCCCGACGGCTCGACCTGTCCAAGGGAGGCGCAAGCTCAGGCGCACCAGGCACCGCTCGTCCCATGACCGCCCGAGACGGCCTCGGCATCCAAGAAGTCGGCCTTGCCTGCCTCTCGCCCGGCTTTGTCACCCACGATCCCGCCATGAAGGAACAGCTGCAGCGCAGCATGACCGTCCGCGAGCAGCAGCGGCACATTATCGAGGCGCGTCTGCAGCAGCAGTCCGCCAAGGGCGACGGCGAGATCCCCAACAAGGACAGGGACAACAACTTTGCCGCCAAAACACCAGGCATGTCCCGCCGCAACAAGGCACCGCCGGGCCTCTCCATCGTCGCCCCTTCCCACGAGACATTTGCCAGCGAACGCGTCATCCAGTCCGCCCCGTTGGGCCAGACATTCACCGGCATCCACAACCCTCATCCCTTAACTCGTCATATTACTAATCAGCCCTCGAAGCTGTCCAACACGTCTCACATTCACCACGTTCCTGCCAATCAGACAAATAATCGCCTACCGCCGATCGCAGACGTTTTTGGTCAGGGCCTCTCTGGCCACCCTGACTCTTCGGGACACTCGCTCTACGTCCAGCAGAGCGGCTCGCGTGGCCCCATGACCTCCCCTGGTCACCCACCGCCCATGTCTCACCCGCCTCCCCCGACGCAGCAGCACCAACACCAGCCGCTTCCACAACCCCCCACGTCTGCCCGGCCAAGAGAGTACCGCTCCGCCGAGGAGGCACAGGCAGACCTGGCTGGCGGCCGCCCCGAGCTGCTGCCGAAGCTTGTTCACTACGGCGGCCACCAGCCGCCCACGCCCCCCTCGCCCCAGCTCGGCTACGGCTCCCGGAACCAGGACGGCAGCCGCAGCAGCCGGAGACGACCGAGAAACGAGTACGAAGACGGCGGCAGTCCCCCACTGGGAACCGGCAGACCTGCACAGCGCCGCGGCCCCTTTGGTGAGGGCCGCGACAGCCCAGAGACCCAGCGAGCTAAACGCGACGAGTTTCTACGACTCTGTGAGCGGGCCTGGGATCTGTTCCACTCTTGAGCGTCGTTGTGTCTACCACCAGGTTCCACGTCAGCCGGAGGGGACCAGGACTAACCTGGTTTCGGTCAAGGCAGTCAAAGTTGTTCTCTGCTTGTCCGTGTATTTTTGTTTGGTAATTTTTTTTTATAAAAAAAGAGGCTTTTTTTTGGGTTTTGACGATACACGACTATTTCGCCCGTCATTCCTAGTTTTTTGATGTTTCCTTTTCTCTAGAAAAGGAATGCGTCTGACTACTGGAAAGGATTTTTAATGTTTGGAGAACTCTTATTTTTTGGACGGGCAAGCTCGAGAGGCGAGTCGTCCGTCGGAAGATGGGATGACAAGGGACGGTCCTCTCTGGCTCTCGAGGGTAAATGAACCTTCTTTATTTTTCTTTATTTGACGGCCTAGCTATATTTGGACTGGGAGGACAGAGTCCGTTGGACATGCAAGTATTGGATTGTTTCAGCATGGATGGAGGAAGGGAGGGTTTTGGACTCGTGTGTCTCGCTTATTTTATTGTCGTTTATTATTGCGTATTTGTTTCTGCTTTTTTTTTTTTCGTCCATCGCTCTCTCGATGGATCACAAACACACAACCCACTCCCAATATCCTCGATCCACATTCTAAGCGTCTGACATTTTTGTCTTTCCTGCTGCTTTCCTGCGTGTCTTCTTTTTTGGCTAGGGGGCTTCTGTCGTGCAGGGACCAGAGCTGAGGACCTACGGCGTGGATAATGAGAGGGGAAAGCTGACATGGACACTGTAATTGTTCTCTACATTCTGATTATGTATAAATAAGTGAAGCAACATTTGGTTTCATGTTGGGTGTATGGGCCGTATGTGTGTATATGTACGTGCACACTGTGCACATGCATGCTCCTGCCACATGGAATGATGCAATGCAAGATCGTTGTTCTGTGCCTCGGCGGATGCCTCTGGTCTCTTGAAACGATCAGTTTCCTTCGAATAACGAGTTTGTATAATTCTGTGAGCTTGGATTTTTTTTTTCGGTTGTTTTGCCAGCTATGTACAGGTGTGCCATGTCCAGTAGTCCAGTGTCCAGCTGGAAAGTCAGCTTGGCTGGACAGGAGAGCTCAGAGAAGAGACTCAGTAGAGACTCAGTAGAGACTCGGAGAAGAGGCGGGCACGGCCAAAAAAAAGACCAAAAAGGCCCGAGGACATGAGTAAGGAGCAAGAAGAAACAGGCAGAAGTTCATGGTTAAAAAGAGGGGGGCTCTCTGCACATGGCTGGAGAGGGGACTCTCTTCTGTGGCCAGAGAGCCTCCTAGCAGAAGAAGCTCCACAGAGAAACAAGAATCGACGCTGGGAAGCATAGACTGACTCGTGGGGAAGAGAGGCCTGGGAAAGTTATGCTGGTGGCACCATGGCTTCACCACGAGGCTGAAAAAGAAAAAGAAACAATGTACAAGACCCCATCCGAACGCCGGTGCTGTGATGCCCGAGAAGAAGAAGAAAGGCAAGGAAGGCTAGAAAGAAGAAGAAAGAATAGAATCATGCTGGATGGCATGTCATGATACGCTCATACAGACCTGGAGAAATATACAGCAAAGAAAAAAAAAGGCCAGCCAACTCCGTTTTATAAAAGGGAAGAAGAACAAGAAGGAGAATAAGAGAAAATAATGAAAAAAAAAACAGAGAATAAAATAGCATAAAGGCGTGTAAAGTGTATATAAAAGAGGGGGTGACGAAAAAGAACATTAAAGGTCGTGACACATGAGGATGGAAAGAGAAAGAAACTATAAGAGGCAAAGAATTAAAGACGCAACGAGGAGTACAGAAAGCAATGCTAGGGAGTCCAGAAAATCTCAAGTATCTTCCTTGTTCTCTCGCCTTCCTTTCCAGCACCCCCCCCCTTATCCATCCTCTTTACCCCACCAAGACAGCAGCCGAACAGTATCATCAACTGTGCCGTATCAGAAAAGCCATTAGATACCCTCCTCGCCAGCCTTGCACAGCTTAATCTCGCGACCCCATTCAGATTTGAGAACCTGGAAAGCCGTGATGCGCCGAGAAGGATTTGGGTCCAGGATAGAGTATATGACATTCCGACAACGCGCCTGTAATGGTTAGCATTGGCAAGATGAATCCAAAGAGAGAGAAAAGAAGAAGAAAAAAGAACGATTGCTTACCCTATGAAGAGACTCGATGGGACCGTAACCTTCTTCGTCACGGCGACCATCGAGATACCGCGCGTAAAACTCGTCCTCGTCCTTTCTTGCTAGGCGCCACAGGTGACGACCAGTGCGCATCGCCATGTAGATAACACCGCAAGCCCACACGTCGACGGCCCGGGCGTCAAACTCCTTGTTAATGTATTCTTCTGGTGCAATGTACGGGGCTGACCCGCAGAGACCGGTGACCATGTGCGCGTCGCTCTCCCAGGCCATGCGGAAGCACTCGCCGTTGCCGAAATCGGTGATTTTCAGGCCGCCGTGCGTGGTCAGCAGCAGGTTCTCGGGCTTGAGATCGCGGTGGGCCACGCCCATCTGGTGCATGTACTCGACGCCGCGCATCAGCTGCTTGAAGAAGCAGTCTGCTTCTTGGACCTCCAGCTTTCCGGCAGCCAGGACGAGGGTGTAGAGGTCACCACCGGCACAGAACTCCATGACCTCGCAAAAGTCGCCTCTGGCATCCTTGATGAGATCGAGCGTGTGGATGACGTTGGGGTGGCGCAGGCTGGACGAGATGCAAAATTCCGACGTCAGACGCTTGCTGTACTTTTTCTCGTTCTCCTCTGGACGGCGGCGAAACTCCTTGACGGCATACAGCTTTTCACCCATGCCGTCGCCCAACTTCTTGTGAGAGATGCGTACAATGCCAAAGGCGCCGCGGCCAATGACCTCCTGGCATTTGCCGTATTTTTCGACAAATGTGGTTGCCGGGGCGCCTGGAGCGACGGCGCCATTCCTCCTCTCAGCAGGTCTCCTTTCGCCGGTGATGTCATCCTTTTCCTGCTTGAGGGTGTCGACCCAGCTCGACACCAGGGACAAATCGCCTTCGGCGTTTTCGACCCTCTTGCCGAGGAAGACACGGAACATGTCCATCAACTTTTCTTGCCGGCGGCTAGACTTGAGATGATGTTCATGGCCACCAGGCAGGCCTAGATCGACAACGTAACGGCTGCCGTGCAGAGTCGTGCTGGATCTAGTTGGTTTGGGGACGGCCGGGATCGATTTCTCAGAGTATTTCTCAGTTGTAGAAGCCATGCGGGAAGGAACCTGGGGCTTGGAAGAGGGAGACGCGGCAGTACTATTTGCGGTGCTTGGTACGGATGGCGGGGCTGCGGCTGCACCGTTGACGGGGGATTGCTGGCCGGAAGGAGGTCTGCTAGAGGTAGTTGCCTTTGCAGACAAGTCCAGCTGTGCGGGGGGCTGTGTCTGTTGCGCCTGTGTCTGTTGTTGCTGCTGCTGCGGTTGTGGCTGCAGTGTCTGGGGTTCTTGCGGTTGCTGTTGTGCCGGTGCCTGCGGCTGCTGTTGTGCCTGCGGCTGCGGCGGCTGCGGCAGGCCGTTCTTCTTGCCTTGGGTGTGACTGCTCTGGGAGGATGGCGAGTCTGTTACGGAACCGGATCGCTGCGGCGAGAACATGCGCGTAAGACGATCCTTGACCGACGTCTTTTCGAGCAGCTTTGCCTGGAGATCCGGTGGCGTGATGGCACCATTTTGGGCTCTCAAACCGGGAGAGACGGTGGGAGGCAGCTCGATAGACCGGATGGAAGAAGCATGCGACCGCTCAGAAGAGGGCGCCTGCTTAATGTCGGACGAGAAGGATGTGATTGTCATAATTGCAAAAAGGTATCGTTGATACACCAATGGGTTACGTGGCGCAGACAGAGAAAGTAAAAAAAGGTGTGGCGATGACGTAAAAGTAGAGAACGGCAAGAAAGAGAGAATGCGACGTGAGACGCGACGACGAGCCAGAGAAGTCGCAGGATTGCCCTCAGATGCCCCCCCAAAAGAGGAGGGACGTGGACAAAGGAGTCGAAAAAAAGTCGACTGTTGCTTGCAGTGGAGAGGTAGTGTTGTGTTGCGGGGGAGGAGGGTGAGAGAGAGAAAGAGGAGAGGGAGAGAAGAAATAGAGGGAAATTATAGTGGGTTTCGGCGTTGCGATGGCTGGTGGTTCAAGAGAAAGGCGTCCGAGAGGCGGTTCCAAGGGCGGTTCTAAAGACAGGTACAGATTCCTCGCAGTGGTGTTCCTCGCAGTGGTGTTATCGATTACGCATAAATGCGTGGGGGTTGCTTAAAAGTGGTCCTTCGTTTCGCAGCACACAAGGGCCTCTTGACGGTATTCCAAAGTGTTTCAATGGCAATCAGAAACGTGTGGATTGTTCTTTTGGCAATAGAAGATCAGGGAGAAGGTGAGTGAAAAGGTGAGAGATAAAGGTGAGAGGGAGAAGAAAAAGACGCGGTAAAGGCGGAAAAGAGACGAGAGAGAGAGAAGACGAAAAAGTCGAGAAATTGGATGAAAAAAATTGGCTATATAGGCGGGCACTGGCGTGTTGCGCCAATTCACCAATTTTTTTCCAGTGTTTCCACACTGTAATTCTGAACAACCGTCTGCCGAATCTTCGAGGTGGCTGAGCGGATGGATTTGGTAAGCAGCGCCTGACAGGGTTGGAGGCGAAAAAAAAAAAAAGAAAAAGGTAAAATTAAAAAAAATGAAAGAGTTAAAAAAAAAGAGCAGCCCCGAGGAGGACTAATAGAAATGGAGTTCGGCTAGAAAAAAGGAGAATGGAAGCTTAGTATTAAAGGTCGATGACCAACAAAAGTGGAGGCTGTTGGGACGCGCTGGTACAAGTCATGATGAAATAAGTGGTGGAATGGGAATAAGGATCGGATGAGAAGGAGGGCAAAAAACGGTCACGGAGCAGTCCACGTGAGGTTTTTGGTGGTCTTGTGGCAGATGGTGAAGCGTGAGAGTGAGGTGAATAGATAGGAGTAGCAAGTGGAGAGAGAGGTGGGACAATGGTGAATAGAGAGAGTCAGGGAGAGGGAGGAGATGACGAGATGAAGATGGAGGGAGAGGAGAGAGAGAGGGAGAGAGAAGGAGAAGAAAAAGAAGAGGAAAAAAGAAGAGGGAGAGGAAGGAGAGGAAATGGAAGAAGAGGAAATAGAAGAATAAAAAAAGAAAAAGGAAAGGGAAAAGGGAAAAGGGAAAAGAGGAAAGAGGAAAGAGGAAAGAGGAAAGAAGAGGCGGTTTTGAAAAAAAGGCCAAACTGGGAAAGAGCTATGGAGGGGGTGTGCGTAAAAGAGGAAAGTATGATGTAGTTACCTGAAGTACAACGGGAAGGAGCAATGGAGGTGTGGTTGCCCTAGTGGTGCAATGCAGATGGATGAGCAACTGCGCGGTGAGATGTCTGCGTCGTACCAGGCTGGATGCCAGCAGTCTTTGCCGTGCTGTCCAAGAACTGCAGATGTGGCTACAGCTAGACCCGTCTGCGGCTTTCAGCGCCGTCTGACACCGCCGGAGAGAAGCGGTGCGAGAGGAGGAGAGAAGACGACGAGAAGAGAAAGGAAAAGAGAAGAAAAGAGAAGAGAGAGGAGAGAGAGGGGACGAGGTCGAGTAAAGTGACAGGGGTTGTGATTGGCAATAGAGAGAGGAGGACAGGGTCCGAGAGAGAGGACAGGAGGGACAAAAAAGGTACGGCGAGAAGGGATGAAGAAAAGAGATGAAAGAGACAGAAATTGTCAAAGAAAAAGGCCGGAAGAAGAAGAGGAAGGAGGAGGAGAAAGAAGAAGAGAAAAAAAGGAAAAGAATAAAAAGGAAAAGAAGAGTTTGGGAAAGAAATCGAGAATGAATTCGTCAGTCGACAGCCACCTGCTCATACAGTAAAAACAGAAAAGAGAAAGTCAAAGAACTGGAGGATCAGCGACTATACACTGGCAGTCTTACTGTGATGAGGGAAGAGGGACCAGAGAGACCACACAAGGGAGACCTGGATTCTCTCTCGCCTGCTAAAAAAGACTGTGCCCGCGACTTAGGGTCTCGCCGTCTGGCTTCAGTGTCCCGCCTCCCAACTCCTCGCTAATCAAAATTTTTCGATATATAAACACGAATTTTTTCCTTTTATTTTTTCCGTCTTCTTATTTTTTCCCTTCTTTTTTTGGTCTTTAATTTGGCGTGGGTCGTCTACTCGTATACGGGGTTCCCTCGTACTCGTCACTCGGGCAGCAAAGCCGTGGAGGAGAAGTACATTTTACAAGGGGAACAGCACTTGTACAGCGCATCAGCAGTGCGTTCGCAAGGAACTGCACAACAAGGCTTGGCCTTCTTTGGCTTAGTGGCGTGGTTGGCTATTCTTGCTTTGTCCCGAGACAGATTGCCAACCCATTAGTAATGCAGATTTTGTGCATTGCTCTCTCCTCTTTGGTGCCCATACCGCAAACGGAGCTGGGCAGAAAGAAGCGAGAAAAGCCCAAAAAGGCCCAAGACTAGAGACCTAAAGACGAAAGACGCAAGACCAAACGACGAAAAGACCAGAGACCCAAGACGAAAACACCCAGCCCAAGACTGCCTCGTACTGTGTAGGGTTCAAGGCACAAAGGCGGGTCGGATATACGAGTGTGTGTGTTTATAGTATGCAGTACGTATATCTACCTCTCTACATAGTATAATAATACTCCCGTACTCATCTACAGTACGTACATGGTAGACCAAGACTCTAGAGAATGAGCCGGGAGAAGGGGCAAAGCCGTGACAAGATACATGTACTTGTACTCCGTACTTTATAGACTCTTCCACTAGATCCTCCCCACCCCTTTCCCGAGTATTTCCTCTCCAACCGCTTCCCTCGTTGTCTCGAACGGCATGTACAAGGCAGAGCGTTGCCATGCTACCTGCCGAACTACGGAGTATCTCTTCCCCTCTGCTCTCTTTGGTGCGGCTCCTTACCAGTGGCTCTCTCCAGTGACTCTCTGTGGTTCTCTTGGCTCTCTCTCTCCAGCTTTTCTCCAGCTTTTACATAGTATCACTGTCTAGCTGCTCCTTCAGTGGACACAGTGTTTACCTGCCCGTCTTTTATTTACTCGTATTCCTCCATTCTTGCCCAACCATCTTTCCACTCAACACTCCACCCCTCCTCTTTCTCTCCTCACTTCTCCTGTCTCCTCCCCCCCCCCTCTCCCTGTTTCTCTCGTCCTCTTCCTCCTCCCCTCTCCTCCCCCCCTCCCTCCTCACCTCTCCCCGTGCCCTCCACCTCTCTCCTCCACCTCTCTCCTCGGCCTACTACCTCCTTACCCTCCTGGCCCTCCTGGCCCTCCCTCCTCTTCCGCCTGCCCTCCCTGCCTTGCATCCTCCTCTTGTCACTTGATCCTTCCTGCTCTTATCCGGTCTCCAAGCTTGCTCCGCGTCAAAGTACATTGGATTCTCTTACGTACTGCTACCGTAGTGTGTAAAATGGAGACGAAATAGTTCGCTGCGAGCACACAACAGTAGTCTGGCGAGCGGGAAAACCTGCATTTCTGTCGGCGCAGAAAGCCATGGAAATCCCATACATACGAGTAGTACATATTCGTATACGGAGCCTGTACTCCCCACATTTGTAGTTCGCCCGCGATAGGACTCGTAGGAGTCCACGGGCTCCGCGAGTTTGCCTTTTTCCGAGTGTGGAGCTACTATGTATACTCGTACGTACGTACGGAGTACAGAGAGAGCTACATAGTACACAGTGCCGTCCTTTCTCACACCACGCCATCACCATCCTGACTATAGACATCATCACCATCATCCTAGACGTCATGGGCAGCAGAGCAGCGCTCTCGTAGTCGAGGCCCAATCGGACCGTCTGCTCCTGCAGTCGAGAGCCAGGGGTAGGGAGGATAGCGCAACATACATAGTACACCACCAGACTGCCAAGAGAGTGGGAGCTAGAGTCCGAGCAGAGCGAGTCAGTACGTAGTCCCAGTACGCAGTAGAAGAGAGTAGAACAGAGTAGAGAAGAGTAGACATGTAGAAGAGTAGGGCAGTAGCTTGCATGAGAACAAAGCTACGGCATGCTGATGCACACACCCTTCCTTCTGTCCGCTGTGGCATCAGAGACTGCAAGGTATGGGTCGACCTCTGTGGAAAAGCTCTGGCTAAGGAGGAGACAACTGACGTCATCAGAATGCAGTGAGGGGCAGCCGCTGTATCTTTTTCTCTCTTCTTTTCCCTTTTTTCCCTCTTTTTCTCCTCTTCCGTTTTTTATTCCTTTTTCTTTTTTTATTATTTTTATTATTTTTATTCTTCTTTTTTTTCACAAAATAACGTGTCCCCTTTCCATTCATGTATTTTTAGCGGCTGCCGCATAACGCAGTATGCATGCACACTTGCCTACGTGCATACTTGCGTACGGCGTCCTCTTTCCTGGTTGCATGCAGGTGGTCGGCTCCCTCCTGCTACCCTGCGTAAGCACAGCTCGGAGAGTTGTACAGAGAGAGGAATGTACTCGTACAGCGTAAAAAAGGAAAATGAGAAAACAAAAAAAAAACAGACCACCATCCTTCCCACCCTCCATTACCGTGTTGAGTTTTTTTTCCCCCCCTCTCTCTTCTGACCGACTTTCATTGCTTCTCATTCTGAGGACACGTGCGGGAGGAAACGAGAGAGATTCGAGAGCTTGTTGCCAAGAATGACCTCTCCTGTCAGGGCGAAAGGGGGGGGCACAGCATCTGGCGGTGAGAGAGGACTACCGAGGTAGATCCAGCCAGAGGAGTAAGCAGACAGACGGTGGACAGACGACAGACGACAGCAGACAGACGACAGACAACAGACAACAGACAACAGACAATAGACAATAGACAATAGACAAGCTCACCGATGAGCTTTATCAGGAGCTGCATCGGAGCTCGTCTGCCAAGCCAGAGATAACGCAGCTGGCGAATAGGGACGGTGAATGCACATGCATGACTGATGAAAATCGACTCGCATATTCAGAGTACTGTCCAGAGTCTGCACTGCACCCAAGCAGAGCTCTGGTCTGATTTCCAGGGCTCCCATGTTAGCATGTTAGGAGCACCCCCCCCCCCCCCCCCAATCCGAATGCCTTCCACTGGCAACTCTGGTTCCAGCCTCTTCCATGTCTTGCTTCTCATCCTGCCGACAGCGGAGGGACTGGAGAAATCCTCGCTGTCTTGTCACAAAAAGTCACACTCTCTGAGTGTGTGTGTCTCTCTCGCGGAGCCTTGTCCCCGGCACTGGCTGGCCGGGTTCCGGACAGGAGAGCCAGAGACCACAGTCCGTCACAAGAGGGTCACATCACTCGAGGGACGGCAGACGTTGGGAGGTTGCATCTGCAGGACTGCTTTCCATCATACGGACCCATACGGACCTTGTTGTCCAATCATGGGGGGGATCTACTTCTGCCATGGACAGCTTGTACAAGGTACTCATACTAGGTAGAGCCCCCTGTCCAGGCCAAGAACGAGCCAAGCTCGCCCAAGACGGACGGATCCTCAGGTCCAGTCGAGGCTACCCGGCGGTGGACTGTGCCAAGCGTGCTCGCCAAGAGAGAGGCGAGCTTGGCTCGAGTCTGACCAGAGATTTCCCATTTGCTCCCATCCGCTTACCATGGACAATACATACTCGTAGTACGTATAGACGAGCCGTCAAGGTGGCCCAGTCATGTATACACTACTCGACTCTACTCGTACTCGTACTTTGAATTGTCGCAAACGACGCAGATTACTTGAATGTATTGTCCTCAAAGAAAACAAGAGCTTGTCTCTGTAAAAATCGCATTGTAAAAGACGCAACTAAACTGAATCGCTTACTGTTATTATGTCTTGTTTTGGCGGCATCCTTGGCGAAACGCCCGCGCTTCCTTCAAATTATAACCTGAAATCAGTATCCAAAATCCTCTCTGGAAAGTCCTGCCACCTATGGCCTGGATTCCTCCATGGCGCGCGTCACAACGTCGGCCAAGCTGAGAGTCCGGACCGGGCCCGACAGGTCCTGTGCCGGCTCGTCCACAGGGTACATGGAAGGCCTCGACCGTTGCGTGCGAAGACGACTGGCCTCGGCGTCAAATGCTTTGCTGGAGACGTCGAAATCGGCAGCCGTGGGCGACTCTGACACAAAGTTGCCGACGCCCTGCTGCCCCCCGCCAAAATCATTGATGCCTCCTGTACCAATGCCCAGCAGGACGGGCGGTCGGCTCTCTGCCAGACTGCGGTTCGAGTCTGTGTCGCCGACGCCAGCAAGGACGTCGCTGGCCGGGCCGTCTCCGTCTTGGGTGCTGTTTGCTGTCAGGACGCGAAGCTTGTCCACGTGCAGGCTCGCCTTGCGCTTGTTCTCTCGTATCTCCAAGACGAGCCGCTCGACCTCGTCGTCGGCTGATGTGTCGGCTGGGCTGGCAGTCTTGTCGTCTACGGGCGGGACAATACCTGTAATATGGAGAGCATTCTCTCTCGAACGGAGGAGTCCTTTGAAGATCCGAATTGCTTTGATCTGTATTGTTAAGACGTCGGATCGCAGACTAGAAAAAAAAATGAAAAGGAAAAAAAAGGTGCACTCACGACACAAAACAGGTGTCCCATGTTCCTGGTAAAGGCATGGTTGACTTCCAGCTCATTGGGAGGCTCAATCAGATCCGCACAGTTTTCTTCGGCACTCAGCAGAGGGTCGCTTCCGCCCATGGTGACCCATGGATGGTCCTAGTAACAGATTCTGGTAAGCTGGGAAGGAGAGAGAGCAAAAAAAAGACGTCTCTTACCCTCAACTCTGGCATGGTAATTCGTCTCGCGGGATCCTTCTCCAAGATCCGCTGCATGAGATCCACAAAGTCGGGGCTCTCGTCTGGGGCCAACTGGGCCTCGTCCGTGTTGATGGCGTTGAGGATCTCGACCAGACTGTTGTGCTCAAAGGGAATGCGCCCATAGCGAAGACAGTAGAGGGTGACGCCCATGGACCAGATATCACAGGCGGGCCCCGACACCTCGCCGGGACGGGCGACGCACAGCTCGGGCGGAAGAAAAGCGGGTGAGCCGGCGGTCTTGGTGGTCAACATTTCATCCGATTTTTCAAAGAGCTCCGAAACGCCAAAGTCTCCAATCTTGAGTACGTCATCATCCGTCAGCAACAGATTGTCGGGTTTAATGTCTCTATGGACGACATTTTGCGCATGAACTGGTCATGTTAACAGAGGAAGAGAGGAGGAAGAGAGAAAAACTCACGATACTCGATGCCCAGAATCAAGTCTCGGAACCAGTAACGACAGTTCTTTTCGTCGTAGGGCTTGGCCGACTTGTTGAGGCCCACGTCCATAATGACGCCTTTCCGGCACATTTCCAGGACCATGTACAGAGAATCCTCGTCTGGATCGTCGAGGACCTCAATGAGCTGGACGAGGTTGGGGTGGTTGAGTTTCTTCATAATGGCCACCTCTTCGCGGATGAGGTAGAGGGCATCTTTGGCCTCGGCCCGTGTCTCGTCCTCGAATCGCGCTGCCGGGGGAAGAGGGATGCCGTGTCTACGCGCACCGGGACCTTGCCGCAGAATATTTGTGCGGGCACGCTTGCGAAGACGTGCCTTGGAGACTTCCTTGATAGCCTGGCTGGTCAGGGCTTTGTTTTGGACAGCACGACAACATGACAACTCGACAGACCGCAGTGGACACATACAAACTCTTGGCCATACTGGTTGGTGGCAGCGTGGACGGCACCATAGGAGCCCCGGCCGATCATGGACTTGATCGTGTACTGGTTGACTTTGTGGGACGGCTGGCCGTCTTCCTCGTCGGCAAAGAGAGAGACGGCATTGAGCGTTTCCTGACCGATTAGACGACAATGGGCGCTACTGGGGGAGGGGGGGGGCCACTAGATCGATCCTTACTTACCTTGACCTCGCGATGTTGGGACGGCGTTCGTCTGTGGTGTCTTATGGGACTCTGATATACCGAGGCATCGGGTGATCTAGTGTTGACGACCCCCCAAAAATTGCGGGTAAGAGAGGGACACGCATTAGCTGGAGGCAAAAAAAGTATAACACGCGAGTGGGCGAGAGAGAGAGAGAGCGAGAGAGAGAGAAAGAGGGACAGAGGGCGCAAAATGACCGTCCTCAACGAAGAAAGGGTGCCTGGTTTTTGCACTGCCACACGGCCCCGCAGAAAACGGGTGCATCCGCGGAGGAGGGGGTGGGCAAAAAAAAAAAAAAACCCCTGGGTTCCTTCACAGTAGGAGGAACGGACCAAGAGCGACAAGATCCTGGTGGAGACTTGAGACGAACCAGGGGGGGGCGCGCTGGATCGGTTCGGCAGGTGGCAGGTGCGAGGTGTGTGACTTACAGATGTGTGTTGCTGTCGACGGAGGGCGAGGCCAGAGTCGAAGACAGATGGGCAGATTGGGGGGTACAGGCGGGGTCGGGGACTGCTGGAGCAGCGGGCGGCGTGGTGTCCGACATGAGGAAGAAGAGAAGAGAGGGAGGAGGGTAGAGGTCGAAAAGGGAGGAGAATGCAGGTATCCAAAAAAAGAAAGACAAAATGGCAGAATGGCAAAAGAGCCAAAAAAAAAAATAAAAAGTGAGGGGAAGAAAGGCTGCGAGAAATAAGGAGGGACGTAAGACGGGAAAAAAAAAAGCCAGAAAGGCCAAAAAAAGCCTGGGCGTGTAAAAAGGCAGGCAGGTGCGGGCTGGCCGATGTGCCTCGCAGCTTCCTGCAGCTGCTTCTGGGTCCAAGACGATTGGGCACCAGCCAAGCCAATGTGAAGGAAACGTGACTTTTTTTTTTGCCTGGCTAATACGGAGTAGCTGCTCTATGTATATTCTACGTATCGAGTCTTGCTCGAGTCCTCTTCGTGAGAACGGGCTCCACAATGTACGAGTCCGCAGCAGGCAGCAGCATTTACAAGTCAGATGTACTATGTTCAGTATCATGCCAACCCGAGAGAAGACAAGTAGGGGTGTGATCGGCTGGACTGTAGACACGATCGCCCGTACGACGTCTTCACGATGCTCAGAGTTGCCGTAGGGCCGTGTTTAGGCAGCGATGGATTGGCGGGTGCAATCAGTGCGATCAGTGCGATCAAACCCCTAGAAAAGTACCCCATAATGACAAATCGGATAGAGACATATTCTTATCTTATCTCAACCTCATACGTGAATAACCTAGAAAGGCGACTTTGTCTTCACATGTTCCTTCTCGACAGCCTGCCGGCGACCAGACGAGAACGAGAAACAACGACACTGCCCGTGACCACCGTACCTATTTTCCGACCGCCGCACTGCATTCCATAGGTCGGATCGTCGAGGCACGCGGCCTCTAGCGGCCGGAACCATGGTTGTCTATTCGTTTTTTATTTTCGACCGCCACAGTATGTGAGAGACAGACAGACAGACGGAGAGAGAGAGAGAGAGAGAGAGACAAAAGACTGACGAGCAGCCGAATGCATCTACACCAAGCACTGGATCGAAGGCGGTCATGCAGCGGCCGAAAGCAGCATCAACAGCCGGGACACGGCCAAGCTCATCTTTGGCACCGTCTTCTCGCTGCGCAACATGGTGCGCAAACTGGGCGGCGACGACGACGCGTTCATCAGCTTCCGCACGGCCCAGTACAAGCTGCACTACTACGAGACGCCCTCGAACCTGCGCTTCGTCATGCTGACGGACACGGGCGTGCTGAGCATGCGCAACGTGCTTCATCAGATCTACATTAACTTGTGGGTCGAGTATGGTGAGTCTGTCTGTCTGTCTGTCTGTCTTTCTGTTTTTCTATATTTCCGTCTTTCTCTCTATCGTCTCTGACCGTCAGTTGTCAAAAACCCATTGGCGCCCGTGGAGCATGCCGGCGGCGCTGGCGTCAAGAATGAGCTGTTTGAGCTCGGCCTCGACCAGTTTGTACGGGGGCTGTTGTGAGAGAAAGTCACTACAACTATTATGATTGTATATACTAGGAGTAAATGATATAAAACACAGATTATGAGAAAAAAAAAAGAAACGAAAAAAAAAGACTCTCCAACCTCTTAACCTTGCCGTGCGCCTATACCTGACACTGCTCATGCTCTGGACCCCAGCTACTCAGCTGCTCCATGACTGAAAACTTCCCGCATCGATCGTAGACGTAGATCATTAGAAATCATGTCTCATGACTTGTCCGTAGCCCGCTCCCATGCGCTCTCCAAGCTGTTCAAAGACGGGTCCACCACGATCATGGACTCTTGCACCGTCAGGCTCGCCGTCATGGGCGTCGCCGTCGTCGACGCTGCTGCTGCTGCTGCTGCTGCTGCTGCTGCTGCTGCCGACCCGGAACCCGTGTCGGCGCCCGCATCCACCGCTGCGCCGGCTCGCGCTCTCGCTCTCGATGCCGACGGCACCCCCGTCGTCGCCGCCAGCCCGTCCTCGTGCATCAGCTCGCTCTCCCAGTTGCTCGAGTAGACGACGGCCGCAAAGGCCTCGAGATCGCGCACGGTCTCCATCTCCTGCAAAAACTCGTTGGGCATGCCGCTGCCAATGGCGTGGGCCTGGCGCGTCAGCACCGACAGCACCTTGGGCAGCTGCACCGTCTTGTGGCCGCGCAGGCGCACGAGCTCGACGCTGCCCTCGCCGGCCGCCGGCGGCAGGTCAAAGGCGCCGGGGGCAATCTTGCGCTCGACGAGCGTCGAGAAGCCCGTGTCCAGCAGCTGCGTCAGCACGTGCGCAAAGGTCGGCGAGTCCACGAGATCGGCCGTCTCGTCGAGCAGGCGCCGCAGCGCCGCCGTCTCGGAGGTCGGCGACGGCGACGACGCCGTCTCCAGGTGAACGTGCTCAAAGGTGGCTTCGGCGCTGTCGGCGAGGATGCCCGAGGCGCGCAGCACGTAGTCTTCGAGCTCAGGCGGCGGCAGGACGAAGGGCAGCCAGCGGGAGGGCGAGGTGGGAAAGGAGAAGGAGGCGGCGTGCGAGGCGGGGGGCGTGGGTGCGGTGGCGAGGGTGGACGTCGGGGGCTGCTGCTGCTCGAGAGGAGCGGGCGTGGCCGAAGAGGCGGGAGAAGAGGCCGAAGAGGCAGGAGAGGCCGAAGAGGCAGAGGCGGGAGAAAAAAAAGAGTAGGCGGCCTTGGCGGCTTCTTCGCCCGGGACGGGGAGGGGCCCCTGCTCGACGATGAGGCGGACTTGGCGGGTGAGGTCGGCAAAGGACTCGAGGGAGACAAAGTCGCGGGGGCTGAGGTGGCCAAAGGTGGTGCGGACGGCGCCCTCGACGCGGTGCATGACGTCGGCCCAGCTGCGGTTGAGCAGCCACCAGCTGAAGGCGAGGTACTTGCGGTTGACCTCAAAGTAGCTGCTGCCGAGGAGGAGCTCGGGGTTGTCGTCGTCGTTGTTCTCGAGGCTGATGGTGGGCTGGGCGCTGCCGGTGGCGAGGGAGACGACGCTCGAGAGGTAGCTGCGGCGGCCGAGGAGGTTCAGTTGGATGCGGGTCAGCAGGGTCAGCAGGGCGAGGGTGTAGACGAGGGTATAGGCCCGAGTGATGGCTGCCAGAGTCAGTGGAGGTGTGACAGTCAAAGTCCAATCCAGGCAACTCACAGCTAATAGTCAGCTCGTCCCAGAGCTGCCGCTTGGTCTTGCGCTTGGGAGCCGGTGTCGGTGCGGCTGCCGGTGTCGCCGAGCTGTCCTGGACGTCGCCCTCGGATGCCGTGCCGGAGCCAGGCAAGCCTTGTCCGGGCTGGACAATCTGGCTGGCATGCACACCGCTCTCGCTCTCGGCCGTGGCCAGGGTGTCGGCGACGCTCATCTGGCCAATGGAGACGCCGCTGTCGCTGGGGGCGCTCTTGGCCGACGCGGACTTCATGTGCTGGATCTGGTAGGTGATGCCTTCGGTGTTCATGGCGTCGAGGATGTTGGTCGTCACGGTGGGCAGGAGGGCTAGCACGGTAAAGGTGCAGTCTTCCTGGTTCTGTTCAAAGCGGCGACGCAGGCTGGCGGTCAGCCCTGAGAGGAAAGGGGGAAAAAGGACCAAAAAAAAAGGAAAAGAGGACCAAAAAAAGACAAAAAACCCTACTTTTCTTTGGCGATGCGGTCACTGCTCATGCGCTCGCGTGCATCGTTAATCTTTGTCAGCACATACTGTGTCGCCAGATAGCCGGCGCCGATGATGCCGGCACCCACGGCCAGGGGTGTGCGGTTGCGGCGGAACCACCGCCGCGTGGATCCGAGCATGGTCAAGAGAAAGAGGTTGTTCTGCTGTTCGGATATCGAGTCTCGACTGGCAAATGGGAAAATGGCAGAATGGAAGCCCAACGTGGTCGAGCAGAGAGAACCCAAAACGACCGTCGGTCGGCGGTCGCGAAAGGAGCACGGAACCTATGAAAAAAAAAAAGACTGGAAAAAAAAAGGCGTGCTCGAGGTGAGAGGACAGGGTCGCGCAGACAATGCAGGCTTATACGCGTTGCCGTGGCCGTTGGGAAACAATGATTTGCGAGCCCAGCCTCCTATGAAAAAGAACGAGTGACGGGGAAAGTACCAGAGTACAAGAATACTTGTTGGCTTCTGGCGGGGAATTTTCTGATGGGCATGCCTGCCGAGGCAGAGCATGCGCCAGGCTGTCATTAGCGCACTTACAGAAGGTCGACCAACTCGTCCGTACAGTGTACAAGTAGTGCCAGTGCGTCGGGAGACGGCTTCTCACTGTCTGGCTTGCCGCGAGCAGCTAGCAGTACTCCGTCCTCCGTCCTATGACGCCCACGGTCACCCCCCACTCATACTCCCAGCCAGGAGGCTGTGGTTAGCCACAGCGCCTTGCAGTTGCTCTCCCTTGGCCATTATGGCTAATGTTAACCCCTCAGTAAGCGAAAAAAAAAGTCTCTCTCGCTTTCTAGCCTCTCTGTCTTTTCTCTGCCAACTTGCGTCATTGCCCTCTCCATCTCTTCAAGTCCAGAGGATTTGGGCGCGCCGATCTAGTCACCTCTGTTTTTCATTTCTCCCGTTCAAACAAGCATCATCATCCCCCTTGTTTTCCGTTTCCCCGTCCCCGTTTCCCCTTCCCCCTCTTCTCGACGAAAAAGATCCCCCCCCGGCTCAACTGTATGCGCAGCCATGGAACAGCAGCTGCCGACCTACGAATTTACCATTGAAGCCTTTGTCGATCCGTCTTCTGTGCGCGACGTCGTCCGAGGTCAGCACGGCCCATGAAACTGATCCAAAAAAAAAGAGACAAAAAAGAGACGTTGCTAACTCTCCAGGCCTCCTCCACACCATCTTCTTCCACCGTTTCTTCCCCTCCATCGCGCCCCGCACCCACGACGTCCTCGACCTCAGCCTCCCCTACATTGACAATGCCGAGCTCGAGACCCTCATCGACCAGCGCACCACCATGCTCGTGCGCCAGCTCGAAGCCGAGAGGGGCGCCGCCGCCTCCACCTCTGGCGGCGGACTGGCTGGCGTAGGCGGCTATCTCTACGGCACCAGCGGAGGTGGAGGTGGAGGTGGAGGCGGCAGCAGTGGCACCACCAACCACCGCGGCGGTCGCGGCCAGATCTCGGTCCAGTTCTTTGAGAAGCGCCGGCGGAAGATGTGGTATGTCATGCGCGCCGGCGACGAGGAGGTCTGCTGGGAGAGCTGGACCGTCAAAGTCACCGTGGCCGAACCAAAAACAGAGAGTGGTGGGTTCCTCTTCTTTTTTTCTTTCTTCTTTCTTCTTTTCTTCTTTCTTCTTCTCTCTTCTAACCCGTCAGAACGAGCAAAGGTCCGCCACGCCATGGAGTCGACCCTGCTGGCCGCCGTCATGAAGATCGTCACCTTTGTCAACGCCCACAAAGACCACATCCCCCCCATCACCTCGGCCGAGTCCAATCCCTTTCCCTACCAGATCACCGTCAACCAGAAAGAGTCCGGCTGGGCTACACGCATGGGTATCATCTAGGGACTGTGCAAAAAGTGCTGCTGCTCCGACCGAGCTTCCCCATGAAGAACGACTTTTTTCCCCTTTCTGTACTTTCTGTTCTTTCTGTATACCTCTATTCTCTCTCACTTTCATGTCTCTTCTGTATCATTTCATCTGGCGTTCCTTTTCAGAGCAGGGCCTCGCTGGGGAGAGGCAGGACAAGGCTACTCTCTTTCTGGCGTTGTTGGTTTGTGTGTCTGGCTTTTTGCCTACTTTCCCCCCCCTTTTTTTTTCCTCTTTTCATTCTCTCTCGCTCCTTTTCTTTTGTACTTCTTGGGCTGGACATCAGAACTACAACGATGACATTCGTACTTACAGTTAAAGGGTTTTAGATTCGGAGGCAAAACAGGCAAAACTGGCAAAACTGGCAAAACTGGCGCAGAAAATGGTTTCTATAGACAATGTATTTTTTCTTTTTTTCTTTTTTTTCCTCTTTACGTCTTCTACATCTTTCCTACCCACTGGCACGACAGGAACAATATCACAAGAAACAGAAACTCAAGCTGGCACACAAAAACAAAGCACATATATTTCGTCATCGTAGCCTATTCCCAAGATGCTACTTTGAATACTCGCCGCTCGCCCTTCCCTACAGAAACTCCCATGAACCCCCTCCACCGTCTCTGGGCTGTCTGCTCTTCCCATCCCCGTCCTCCGCTGTAAGAATAAGAGCTATCCCAAGCCAGGCTCGTGCCGAGACTGAAAGTAGAGCAAAAGATAAAAAAACAGAAATCGCAACGTGGAAAGACCAGACTCGAATGGAGCACAGTTCTGGTCGCTTGTATCGTTGTTGCTAAGCCAATAACCCCTTGGGCGGTCCCTAAGACAAGACAGGAAAGGAAACTCGTGATTAAAAAGCAGACGTGACATCCCGAGGCGGGTACAAAAAAGATTGAAAAAGAAGACGAGAGAGAAAACAAAGCCAGACCAACAAACCTGAACCTTGTTTAAAAAAAATAGACACTGGTCGCCAAAAAGAGAGAAAGACAAAACAAGACCATTAAAAGAACACAAAAGAAACCCAATGTAAACAAATCACAAACAAAATTAAGAAAGAATAACGAGAAAACAAAAAAAAACAAGACTACCAGACCATAACATGCTTTTTTCCTGGGATGGTGCTTCTTCAGAGACTTCATAAAATCATGGCCAAAAAGGAACAAAAAATAGGAAAAGGGTTCAAGAAAATATCAACCAAGCGCGTATAAAACTAAAACGTGGTCGTGTAGCTTCGGCCCATGGCAGACTTCTGGGACGCCTTTGCCGGACGTGCAAAATGCGGCTGGCGCTGGATCTGGAATTGATGATGTTGCTCCAGCGGCTGCGGTTGGGAATAGGGCATCAACTGAGGCTGTGCCGGAGGCATGCTGAAGAGAGCCGTGTTGGAACCAATCTTTTCGAAACCTTGGAGAATGTCCATACCACCAAAGTCTTCCACATCCTGGATGAATTCCGGCGTGCAAAAATCGTCCAGCTGAAAGCATGCGTTCTCGTCTGCCACGCCAGGGTCCAGTGGGGGACCAGCCAGGGTGCTAGGGGGCATCTTGGTTGGCGACTGCTGCAAAAAGAACTTGCTCGGCGACGAAGGGAGACCTTCGAAAAACTTGCTGGGCGTGTCCAACTGGACGCTGGGAGACTGAGCTGGGGCCCTCAGGAGGGGGGCGGATGTGATGCTGCGGCGTTGGGCCGAGTTCGTCACCTCGGACAAAGCACAAGCAGACTGCGACCGGTCAATGCGAGGCCTCTTGCTCGATGGCGGCTTGACGGGCGATCCATTGTGCATAGCCGGGAACAGGTTCGGGAGGGAGTCATCCTGGAATATTTCAAACCCGCTGCCCAGACTATTACTGTCCATGCTGAAGCCACCAATGACTTCGTCGGTAAAGTTGTAGAGCGACTCATCGAATGCAGTAGGGCTGCCCCATGTAGTCACGTCGTCCGTGGCAGAGGAGATTCGGCGCGTCGGCGAAGCCAGCATGTGGCGAACCTTGGCGCGGTGCATGCGTAGATTCGTGCCAGGAGACACAGACGGCGGAGGCTTTGGTGCAGCTCGGAGCTTGACGGCTGGTGTCAGCGGGGGCGGAAGCATCGAGCCGTTTTCATTTTGCCCGTTGCGCAGAGGGGAGGATGACGGGGGCTGGAAACCATTGCCCATCCGAGATCTGTTCTTTGTCGGACTATCGTAAGACGACGCACGCAGACGAGCAATTTCCTCCTCAGCACGACCGCGCTTAATCCGGGAACGGTCGATGCCCTCGGAAGGCAGATGTCGGCTGTTTCGAAGGGCTGACGATTCAAGGGACGAGATATAGCCGCTGTCATCCACAGACGTGGACTTGCGCTTCCGAGACGACCGGTTCACCGAAGAAGCCAGAGGGGCCCGAAGCACAGGAGGCGGAGTGCCGCTCGTCGTATCAATGTGCCGGGAGATGGGCGGCGAAGAGTGCAGGGCAGTGGCGTGTATGGGCGAGTAGAGGCAGGAATCGAGCAAGGTAGGATCCGTGTGCTCCGGCACGGTCGGAAGAGAAGTTGTCGGCTTGCTGCTTGTTGTCGTAGTTGCGCGTTCGGGTGTGCCGGACTCGGATGCAATAATGGTGGCGTCAGACGAAGGCTCGACCTGTTTCTTGACTTGCGGCGTAGCCATGGCAGGCATGGATGACATGGAGGGTTCCGTGATGCCAATGGGCAGCGAAGGCATCGGCGGGAGAGCAGGTTCGTGGAAGCTTGAGGGCATCGGCGGCAGGGACGGCTCCATGACCGTCGTTGTCATGCCCTGCAGGCCGTCGCTGGAGCAGTTGGGCTTGCGGCCGGGCTTGTCCTTCATAAACAGGTGCTCCATGCCGGGTTCAATGGCCCAGTAATTTCCCTTGCCTGGGTCGTCCTTGGGCCGTTCCTGCTTGAGGAAAGCCTTGTTGAGGCTGAGGTTGTGACGGATGCTGTTTTGCCAACCGGCGTCTTGTGGGCTGTAGAAGGAGAAGGTATCGGATATCCATTTGTATATTTGGGCCAGGGTGAGTTTGCGTGTTGGGGTGCGCAGAATGGCCATGCCGATGAGCATGGCATAGCTGTGTCCGGGCTTGAGACCGTCATCCACAATGGGAGGGAAGGAGTCATGAGACGGGAGCGGTCCATCGTCGAGGCGGAGTTTCTTAATGGGTCGGCTGTCCTTGATGGATGGGGCCTCAAGCAGGCGTTTCCCCGGCGCCTTGTGATAGTAGTTTTCAATGGAGAGGCTCATTCCTGGAGCGCCGGGGAATGCCATGTGGTTGTTCTCCTTGCCCATATAGCCGACCGTTGGCAAGCCGTCTACTGACGGTGGTTTCTGAGCCACAGCCTTGAAGCGGGACATGGACGGCTGCTTTTTTGGAATCGTCTCGGCCGGCTTGGGTGCGACTGGTGGTTTGAAGGTGACCATGTTCAGCTTGTTATTGGTCTGAGCAGGCTGGAGGGGAACAAAAGGGGACGGCGTGAAGGGCGCTGCCATTTTTGTTGGCGATGGTCTTGACGCTGGCTGGAGGGGAGGGTTGATAATGACATTGCCATTGCTTGCGGCGTTACGGAGGACGTTGGCGTCTGTCGGGGTCTGGGCGAGTCGCCGTTGAGCGGGCTTTGTGCCGGAGGGCATGGGGGCGTGGCTGATCATGGGGGTAGATTGATGGCTGTAGAACGCGTCCTGGAAGATCGGGATGGACTCTGACATGTCAGCAGCACGCGGAGGCAGAGCCATCGCGGCCGATAAGAGTATAGACGCGGCGTGACGCGTAAAAAGGGATATATCTGAATGGTTCGCCAAAGATACGGCTACTTGAGTCGGGTCAGTCGGGCTGTAGGGTGAGAGAGAAGGATGACAATGGCAGACAAAGGTAGAAGAGGCTCTAGAGAGACGGTAGAGACGGGGGAGTGGTGCAGGTGGTGCAGATGGAAGGACAAGAGTCCCAAGGGTTGGGGTAGGTCTTACTTGGTAGGAGAACTGGAGACGCGAATAGGAGGCAGGAAAGCGACGAAAAATTTCAGGCGAGTACTCAAAAGAAGACGGTGATGCCACAGTAGGAGGATGCCAAGTGAAGATCGAATCGAGGGCAGTTCTGTATCGTAGAATATAGATCGAAAGGAGGCGGTCGGGGACAAGGCGAAAAGGAGAGAGAGGAGAGAGAAATCGAGTCTGAGGCGCGTTCCCAGGGATCTCTACTGTGTGAGCCGTGGGTGTTCGGGCGATAAATCGGGTTCAGGGGCAAAAAATGGCAAGAGAGGGAGAACTCGGGAGAGAAGAGAAGGAGGAAACACGAGAAGCAGAGACCAGAAGTTGTAAAGGGCGAGAAGAAGTGAGGCTTGGTAGAGGACGAGAGAAATTACGAATATGAAAAAAAAAAAAAAGACGGCGGAAAGAAAGAGGAGAAAATGGAAAGGACGAAAAGAGGAAAGAGTGAAAAAAGAGGGGAGGGCTGAAGAGAAAAGGGAAAGGAGTGGTACAAGTACGGAGTACTTTGTACTTTGGCTTCTGAGGCGTGAGCGGATTCACAGGCAGAAGGGGGGGGGGCGTGTGGAGAGGAGCGCTGGACAGACGGGTAAAAAGTGAGAAAGATAGGACCCTTCTAGGAGGGGGGAGGACTGTGGTACTTTAAGATTAGGGGTGCAAGCCAACTCACCAGAGGTACCTCTGGAACTTTTTTTAGGTCCAGTAAAGTGGACACTCTCTTCTTTTTCACTCTTGCAAAACGAGCAGGGGTGTCTGTGGAAAGACGAGAGTGGACCGGAGAGGATTGGATAGTAGGGACGCAGGCTGACACGTCGACAAGGGAGGGGTTTTTTTCCTTTTTTCTTTTTTTTTATCCTTTTCCTTTTTTTCTCTGATTTCGGCGTCTTTGTCCTCTCGGTTGGGAATTCTTTCGAGTGTTCTATTGACAGGGGTCCGAGTTTAAAGGCAATACGAGAGCATGTAAGGATATGGGGGGCCGTATGGATGCTGTGGGAATAGGAGGGAAAAGGGAGAGAGAGATGAAAAGTGGAAAGGGAAGAGAATGAAAAGAAGAAATTCCGAAGATAAAAAGGGAGGAGAGAGAGAATAGGAGGGGTGACGAGTGAATAGGTGAAAAAAAAGAGGAAAAGATTAAGGGAAAAGGGAAAGGGTGAAAGAGGGAAAGAGCGACTGGACTTTTCGGTAGAAGAGGGAAGGCACGAGGCAGGAGCGACCGAACTTGTACGTATACTGCGTACTGCATATTACGGCATGTACGAGTACAATAGTACGGCATTCTGCGTAGGACTGCGTAGCCGAGAGCGCTTCCACCATGTACGGAGTATGGACGACAAAGCCAAGGCGGCTGGACAGCTGGACAGACAGCTGATGGAGGTGGAAAAGAGGAAGCAAGGGAGCCGGCATGCCGTGATGAGCACACACCGCTGGCCTTTTCTCGAAATGGTATTTTGCGTGCCCTCCGCTGCTGTCTGCTTGAGGACTGACTACATACTAATGTATGAGTACTCGAACTCTTACGGTGATCGGCTCATCTATTTCATGCTACTTACGCTGCCTCTCTCGCTGTCTTGGCTGGCATGCGACCTAAGATGGCGAGACACTGTGAGACATGAGCGCCGACATCAGATCAGTGGAGGCCGTCTTGGACTTTGCCGGGACTCGAGAAGAGAGATACTAAGAAGATAGAGTGGGAGAGAGAGAGTACTCCGTAAAGAGCTACGCCCAGACCTGCCTAGGCTACGGTCAAGCTATCTAGTCCGTAGTCCGTCCTGCCTCGCCCTGGCTATGCCATTTTCCCACTTTCCACATCTGCATGCCGCTCCGTGACGGCCTAATTCAAGCGGTGCCTGGACTGCGGAGTGGGGCTTCTCTCTTCTCTCTCTCTCTACTCGTAGACAGCGTCTCAAAGTCTCTAGACAGTCCGAGTTTTCGAATCGAGAGTCAAAAAGTGGGCAGCGAGAACAAAGAAGCAAGGCTATTTGATTTTTTCTTCTTTTCGTTCTTTTTCTTCTCTGTTCCTTTTTGCCCTTTTGTGCGGGTATGCTAGTATGAACAGGCACAAGTCTCAGGTACAAGCCGAAAAGAAGAGAGTTCAAAGAGACAAGAACGGAAAGAACGGAGCACAAAGAGCGAGAGGCACGAAGCAGGAGCGAGTGACTTTGTACGAGTAGCCGGTTTGTGACCCCAAAGACCCCGATGCAGGGAGAGCGAGGACAAATTGGGACCAGGTTTGGGATTGATGAGGGGCGGGGCTTCGCGTGGGAACATGATTGGCAGAGACATTTCGGGGGTGGTGTGCTCGTTCTCTCTCGCGGTATGCGTTGTGCAATGCTGACTGGACGAGAGGGACTTTCTGCCTGACGGTGGTGTGTCATCGGGGAGACCACTACTGGGCCACTGGAGGGCCACTGGGGGACCACTGGGGGACCACTGCCAGAGGCAGACATACGAGTACGACTGGCAAGGGCCGCGGAAGGAGGGTGACATGGCGTTGGCAGGAGCATCATAGAGCATCCAGAGCACCATCCAGAGGCGTTCGAGAGCGGTGAGAGAATCAGAGCAGGGCAGACGGGCACAATGGCTGGTCAAACGGGGAGGAGGAGGGGGGGTTTCATCCAGCGCTGGTTGGTCGAGAACGCTCGCTCAGAAATCGATCCGCATGTCGTTGAACACGCGACCGCGTCGGACGCGTCGGTTTGTTTTGATTGATCTCTCGTGTCAGCCAATCAAGAAGCAGAGCGACCCACAATGTGAGACCGAAAAGAGGGGGCTATCCGTTTGTGTCTTAGCGCCCAGACTGCCACTGCAGGCCGGTATCACGCAGCCAGAGGCGAGTGGCAGATGGAAGGACCAGAGAGCAGAGAGGACAGCAACGAGACGAGGTCCGAAAGAGAATGCCTGCATCCTGCTCGTACGGAATACTGCGTATGGATCACGCATGTATGAGCAGGTGTTTTGCAGCTGAAAATAAGAGGAGACAGACGGGCAGAAAGAGAAGAAATACGAAGAGAGTAGAGAGAAAGAAAGAAAAAAAGAAGAAAAAAGAAGAGAAAAACCGGGGAACGTCAGGCATGGAGACCCCTTCTTCAGCTGGGTGTTTTCGTCATCCGACTTTCCGAGCTCCGGCGAGTCACTCGTACTTGTATCGGGAGTACCGATACGAGAGGGCGAGGACAGGGTAGGACAAAAGTACGCCACAAAGCCGACGAGTGCAGTACTACGAGTATGTACGAGAGTACATGGTATACTCGCCTGTACGAGTACTATGTACGAGTACGCCAGAGCGAGAAAACCGTTTGCCAGATGGTTCTACTAAAGACGTGCTGCCCCACCGAGTCCGATGCAACTGTCCACCGGCCGTTCTATTACAGGAAACATGCAGAGCACGAAACAGCCAGAGCGAGGGCAGACGTGTGATCTGAGAGAGAGGTCTGAGAGAGAGAGAGAAAAAAAAAGGTCTGTGTGGGTGACAAGGAGAAGACGTCAGATCGTCAAAGTGCATGCAGAAAAAGCTTGGGAATGGCAAAAGATGGGTCCTCGAGAGGGACGTGGATGGAGCACGCTAATGTACAAGTACGCTACGGCGTATGCAGCAGGCAGTCCTGCGTGGACTGGCTGCTTCTCGTGCATCTCCGTGTGCTGGCCTTGGCCGGAGGGTGGGTGGTTCCAGCGTCCATTCCAGTCCGGAGGAGGTCGAGGAGGTCGACGAGGAGAGGCCACCCGGTCGCTTTGCGAATGAGGCTGTGCTATAGGCATGCTGGATGTTGGATGTTGGATGTTGGATGTACAAAGGTACTTGTTCTTGTATGACGCAGTACTTCCTCGTACTCGTACAGAACTCGGTACTTTGCCCATCTTGCCGTCCTGCTGTCCACGCCGTCCTGTGCTGGTGTGCCTGAGTTCCTGATACTTGCTGCACCTGACGGAGGCGAAGCGAGCAGCAGCAGCAATGCAGGTGACATCACGATCGTCCATGCAGAGAGACAGGAAATATCCTCGGAAACACTCCGCTGAGACTGACCTGCCGTCTCAGCCCAGCGTCTGTCATCTGAAAAATGATCCAATAGAGACCATGGACCACTTGGGCCATGCACTGCACCGCCCTGGCATGTGAGCCGTGTCTCATTCGTCCGGGGAGTCTCCACGTATGTACTTGCTGTTTAGAAAGAACTACGGAGTAAAGAAAAAAAAAATGCACCTGCTGCTCGCACTCTGATGTCTGCCCGAGGTCTGATCAAGGCAGATCCATGCAAAGGGTGGAAATAGAATTCGGTAGAAAAGAAGATGAGATATGGGACAAGAGAGACAAAGAACAGGAAAGAAAAGGAAAGAAAGAGACAAGGGGAAAAAAAGAGAGAAAGAGAGAAAGAGAGAAAGAAAAGAAATTATGCAAATGCACTCTTGCCAGCTGACAAGTCGGGACCCATACTTTCTGCATATAGACGCAGTTATACCGTCCTTGCATTTCTCAACCCACTCTCGGCTGCCTACTCCGTACTCTGTACGAGTACGCAGCAGCCGTTCGGACCGTTTGTACCGTTTGTCATGCATACGAGCAGAGAAAAAGAGAGGCAGCGTTCTTTCCCCCATCTTTTTTCAGCTCTGCCCGAGACAGACAGCTTCGTCTTTCGTTCGTGAATGAGCCCGTCAATAGTGCCAGTCTCACATCCTGTCGACATTCTTTGACCGTCGTGTCAGACCAGGAAGCATTTCATGCCCTGGTCGATCCCTGCACGTGGAAAAGGAGAGTACTCCGTACTCTGTACTCTGTACGTATACGCGTAGTATTTGGTCTTGATAGACTTACTAAGCAACCCGCTTTTCCATCTCCTTTTCCGCTGGAGTACTCCGTACTGGTAGGGCTATTCTCGTACAGTACTATGTACAGAGTACGTACTCGTACATGTATGCCTGTGCACAAGGTACACTGTACATTTGTACGCCAAGAACACACTGACCGCCTTCTCTTTCCCTCTCTCTCTCTCTCGGACAGCCTTGTTACTGGCCTACAGGTCTGGTGGACTCTACTTGAAACGCCCAGTTCTGCACAAGGAACCACGGCGTCTGACCGCTCTCCAATCACGCTCGCCCATCACACCTCCCTCATAGAGCCATGCATACTACTAGTACGAGTGTACAAGGTCCCCGTGACCACATCGGTGGCCTCGTCACAAATGAGGACGCAGCATACCTCGGAAGCACGAAAAGAGGCCCAGACGGGCGGCCAGGCAGACAAGCCACCTTTTAAATCCCTCGTGTTCCTTCCCCTCTCTCTTCTCGGCCCTCGCAAGGACTAGATGGCGTGATGGGCAACGTTTTAGGCTTCCTCGTTGACTCTTGTCTTTTGGGTGTAACAAGTCAATCAGCTTCGAATTAAACTAGAATCAGTGAATGTAAACGACGATAAAAACTGTACTATGGAACAACAGAATAAGAAAAAATGAAAGGTCCAGGTCTCTAGAGAGTCGGGATGCCCATCATCTCTGACACGACTGCGCTTCTCCTCTCCTCCTCTCGCCGCTGTCAGTCTGAGAAAAGAAGAAAATCCAAGAGAATCCTCCGTCTGTCTCTGCCGCCTCTCTACCCTTGGACCGGCTGTCAACTGCCGTCTCATCTTTTCCCTCTTTCCACCCCTCCCCCTCCCTTTATCTCCATGGGCCGTCTCTCTTTTCGCCCCCATTCCCTATTCCCTATTCCGCCCCCTCCCTCAGCCACCACGCATAAACTCTTTGATTATTCCAATACGCGGCCCGTAGTCGACGGCGCGCTCTTGTCGTTGGTCACCGTCTTGCGCAGCGTCATGCCCTGTCTGACCTGGCCTAGCACGGCCATCGACAAGCTACTGTTTGCCCCGCCGCCTGCCGCTGGGCCGCCACCAAGAGCTGGCGGCGGTGGCGGCGGTGGTGGCGGAGGAGGTGCACCGCCTGGGATGGCAGGAGCAGCACCTGGAGGTGGCGGAGGCGGAGGAGGCGGCGGCGGCGGAGGCGCGCCCGTAGGAGGAGCATCGGCCGATGGGATGGCCGGCGCGGCAAAGATGGGCGCGAGAGGCGCCGGGCCGGGCGGCGGAGGCGGAGGCGAGGCAACGGGGGCAGAAGAGAGGTCGGGCGAGGCAGCAGAGAACTCGGACACAGATGACTCTGCTGCTGCTGCTGGCGGCGGCGGCGGAGGTGGCGGCGGCGGCGAAAAAGGCGCAGAGACGGCCGAGGGCGACGCCGCATTGCTGCTGCTGCCCTTGTCATCCATCGCCGACAGCGGCCGCGGCGGCGCCATGCTGCCAAAGAGACGCGACGCCAGCTCGGCTGCGCTTCGGCCACCTGGCCGGTCGTCATCCGAGTCCTCCTCCTCCTCTTCGCCAGCGTCTGAGCCCCAGCCGTCGTCGTCGCTGTCGGCACGCTTGCGAGACACGGGGGCTCTCGTCGTCGTGACCGTCGGCACAGGCGCAGCAGGCGCGGCAGGCGCGGCAGGCGCAGCAGACGCAGCTCCAGCTCCCGCCTGCGTCGTCATGCGGTGAAAGGGATTGGTCGAGGCATCAGCCGCCGCCGCTGCCGCCGAGCTGGACGATGCCGGGATGGACACAGACTCTCCCGATCTCGCCGTCATGCTCGCCGCATTGGTAGAAGGAGTAGTGCCCACAGACGGCAACGTCCCTGCAGCCGCGCCGGCATCGCTCGACTGCGACATCATGCGGAAGAAGGGGTTGCGACTCTCGGCCGCCGCTTTGCTGCTGTCCTCCGCCTCTCCGCCGTTCACCAACGAGCTGGGAATCGACGGCATCGCCGCTGCACTCGTCTGGCTACCTCCCAGTGTCGGCGTCGAAGCCTGAGGCGTCACCTGCTCCGGACCCTCGTCGTCAGACGAGCTCGTGTCGTCGTCGTCGCCGTCCATGGCCTCTAGCTGCCGCTTCAGCTCCTCTTCGCGCTTCCGCGCCGCCTCAATCTCGGCGCGTCGGGCTGCGAGCTTCGCTTCCTTCTCCTTTGCCTCCGCCTGTGCAGCCTTTTTCTTCTTCTTCTCCTCCTCCTTCTTGATCTTGCCCAGCCGCACCTGCTCTTCGAGCTGCTTCAGACGAGACTCGGCCGACGTCAGTTCGTCCTCTTCCACCTTGGCTGACGATCTACATGGTTCTTGGTTAGCTTCACTCTCCTATACATCTAAAAGACGGGGTGGGGGGGGGGGGGAACATACTCCATCGCTCGCGTGGCCTGCTGCTGCTCTTCGTGCTCTCTTGCCAACCGCTCCTCGGCCTCGTTCTTGCTGGCCGCTGCCGTCTTTCGGACGGCCGGAGGGGCTGGCGGTTTCTTGGCCTCCACGGGTGCTGCTGCCACGGGTGCTGCTGGAGGCGGCACACCCTGCTCCTCGGCAAGCCGCGCCTTGCGCTCGGCATCGCGGCGCGCCGTCTCCTCCTCGGCCAGACGCGCCTTGTCTGCTCGCTCCGTCTTTTCACGCTCCACTCTCTGGGCCGCGCTCTCACCGCGCCGGTTGATGCCAATGGCCGCCATCCGTTCTTGCATCCGCTGAGCGGCCTGCTCCTTAATGTAAGCCGCTCTCTCCTCGGGTGTCTTGTAGGCCGAGTACGACGAGCCGCCGGCCGAGGGGGTTGCCGTCCGCGATCCGGCCGACGGAGCCGGACTCTCGCGGCGAGACTCGGTGGTGGCGCTGCTCGTCTCGTACGTGGGCGCGCGCGTGTCCTGGCGCCGCTCCTGCGCCCGCAGACGGTTCGAGCGGCTCGACCGCTGCAGGTCAAAGATAAAGTCGCGCACCTCGTCCTCCACGCCCAGGGCATCCTCCCATCGCCGTCGCTCGTGCTCAGACGAGGCGCTCACGCCCACGTCCTTGATGCTGCCCTCAATGCCCTTGGAGAACTCGCGCACGCTGTCCTCCACGTCCTGTACCATCCGCTCGTTGGCGTCCTTCTCGTTGCGCACCTTGATGCTCTCCTCGTCCAGCCGCCGCGCCGCATCGCCCGCGTCATCCGCAGACTCCACCTTTTCGCCCCGCAGCGCCGCTGTCCGCTGGCGCATCATGGCCTTGGCCCGCGCCTTGACCCGGTCCGACTCGGTCACCATGCCGCCCGGGCCTGTCCCCACCACCGGCTCGCCGCTAATGGGGTGCGCCTTGGCGTCCTGGATCCGGAACAGCTCCAGCCGCGCATCGGCAATGGCCTTCTCGGTCTTGCGCACCTGCGACGCCAGGCTGGGAATCTTGTCCGTCAGGCCCTGGAGCTGCCGCTGCAGCGTGCGCCGCTCGGCATCCGAGTCTCCGCTCGTGCTGGCCAAGGACACGTTGGGGTGGCTGTCAATGTCCTCCTGGATCCGCCGGATCCGCCGGTAGAGCTCTTCGGCTTCGTGCCTGTCCTTGCGGTCGAGGATCTCGTCGGCCTCGGCGTCCTTTTCGTCGGTAAAGTCCAGCGCGTCCAGCAGCACCTGCTTCTCGCGCACCTTTTTTCGAAGCTGGTCCAGCGTCAAGTCGTCATTGGACGCCACCGATCCCGGAGACTCGGGGCGCGGCGAGTCGGTGCCGCCCATGCGACGCCGCGCACTCGACCGGTAGCCCACCGCCTCGTCGTTGTTCTTGAAGACCGTGCCATCCTTGCGATTGGCTCCATATGCGCCGCCCGAGGCGCGGAACGAGTGGTTCTTGAGATAGCTGACGCCCGTCTTTTGTGGGAGCAAAGCAGCACCCGAGTTCTTGCGGTAGTCCGACTCTTGGTTGACGAGGTTCTTGAGCGTGTCCAGGGACTCGGCAAAGTTGCGCGTCGACGGCGGCACCAGCTCGGCCGGCAGCCGCGCCGGCACAGGGTAGCCGTTGAGCTTGCGGTAGATGAGGTGCATGGCCACGGCGAACTCGTCCAGGTTCAGACGGCCCTTGTTGCCGGTGTCGGCCAGCGTCCAGATGCGCTCGAGGTCCGGCTTGTCCAGGCCGCTCTGGCCGAAAATGTCAATAGACTGCGCGCCGGCAATAAATCCCTTGTTCATGCCGTCCCAGGCCCGGAAAATGTTGTCGTACTTGGTCTTTTCGCCCTTGGTAATGGCCCAGGGAATCTGCGCGTTTCCCTGCAGCCCCGCCGTCGTGTAGTTGCTCGGCTGGCTGCCGCCCAGCTGTGGCATCATGCGAGCCTGCAGCGCGTCAATGTTGGGCAGGCCCGAGGCCGGGGTGTTGACGAGGCCCCACTGTCCGGGCATGCCGGTAGGCTGCGCATTGAGAGGCGCTGCCATGCCGCCAGCAAACCCAGTAGGCATGGGCGGCATGGGCGGCATGGGCGGACGTGGACCAGCATAGCCAGTGGCCTGCGGGTTCTGCTGCATGCCAGGGAAGCCGGTCTGCTGCTGCTGCAATCCAGTGGGCTGGCCGAGGAAGCCTGTCGGCTGGGACTGCAATCCGGCAGGCTGGCCAGGAAATCCGGTCATCTGGGCCTGCAGCAGCTGGGAGTTGGACGACTGCGGCTGGGGATGCTGAATGGCAGGCGGAGAAGCCGTGGACTGCCGAAAGCCGGTAGAGCCATCGTCCTCGACACTAAAGTTGATGATATCGACCATGCTCGAGACCTCGTTCTTAATGTTGACAGGCAACGAGCTAGGCAGGGTCTTGCCCGTCAGCTTCAGGTTGCAGAGATACATGGCCAGGGCGAATTCGGGAAAGAGCAGCTGGCCAGAGCGCGTGGTGTCTGCCAGTGTCCTGGGAGGAAAAGAGCAAGTCAGCGAAAGCAAAGAGAGGCAAAGAGAGAAAGAGAGAAAAGAGAACACACCAGATTTGGGACAGAGAGTCGCCATCGAGGCGCGACCGCAGCAGCAGATCGCGAGCCTTGTCGCCCGACATGGTCGTCTGGCCCGTGCCAACAGCCGACGTGAAGAGCGTCTCAAACTTGCTCTGATCCTGTGCTGTGATAAAGGACAGACGGATGTTGGGGATGCGACTCGTCGGCTTGGCTGCGGGGGCCTGTCGAGCGGTGGCTGCGCTGCCGCCGCCCGTCTGGAAGGAGGCTGCCATTTCCTGGAAGCCAGTCGGCTGCGGCTTCATCGGCACGGGCGGCTTGTTAGGCGAGAGAGAGAAGCCCGTCTGAGCCGGCAGCTGCTGCGGTGCGGCAGTGGCAAAGGAGGCTTGCTGGGTGGGCAGCGATACCTGGATGCCGGGCAACTGCTGCTGTTGTTGTTGCTGCTGCTGTTGCTGCTGCTGCTGGAACTGCTGCGGGATCGCCGGCACCGGAGGAGCCACCGACGAATAGCCGCCGACGCCCGGCTGCGAAACCTGGCCAGGAAATCCGGTGTACTGCTGCTGGAGCTGGCCGGGCATGGGCGGAGGCGCCATGCCCGTCGGCTGTGGCTGCAGGCCGGGGAAGCCCGTGTACTGTTGCTGGAGCGTCGGCGGCGCCTGTCCGAAGCCGGTCGGCTGGGGCGCAAGCTGTCCAAAAGACTGCTGTGGCTGCTGCTGCTGTTGCGGCTGCTGGTTAAAGGCGCCATACTGCTGCTGCTGCTGCTGTCCGGGACGGAAGGCTCCGCCACCGAGAAAGTTGTTGGTGTTGGAATACATGGCGACCGCCTCTTTTCAATCTCGCAAGGAACCTGCCTCCTTTTTTTCGGCTTTCTTCAACGATGTAGAAAAAAGGATGGAACAATGTCCGAGAAATAGAGACGAGAAAACAAACGACACCGGATTCGCAGCTCGGAGATCGGTAACAGAAGCGAGGGCGCGTGCACGAGTGGCACCTGGTGGAAAAAGAGGGAAAAAAAAGGGGGGAGGGGGAAGTACAGAGTAGTAGGGGAGCACTCGTAGGGGGAGCACTCGTAGGGGGAGGAAAAGCTAAAACGCTCGAGGACAGCCAGTAAGCTTCCTGTGAGCAAGAACGGGTGATTCGCTCAGCCAAAAAAAGGAGACAAGGAGAGAACGAATAGGGACTGATAAAAAAAAAAGAGGGACTCTGCACACGTGCAATGCGCAGCGGGATAGTCGTGGCCGCCTCGTGGTTGGAAAAGAAGCAGAAGAAGAAGAGAAAAAAGGAAAGTTGGCGGATGACGAAGCTGTGAGAGTGCTAATACTTGTGGGAAAAGGTTGGCCTGAGTGCTGACTACTACTGCAGACTGCACTGCGTAATAGGCAGCGGCTATTTCGGTCGGTCTGGTGCGAGCTCACTAGTCCTCGCTGTGGCTGGTTGTCTCCACCACCTCTGAACAGTTCTGAGACACATGCGCCACACGTGCATATATGCACAGCCACATTTCTACACTTGCACGTATAATTCGTCCCTTTCCCAACAACATCCTTTTCTTCTAGAAACCCTACTTACATCATACTAGAGTCCAGAGTCTCTGCAAAAACCCTATTCTGACCATGTATAGATGGTTACCATCTACCTCTCCCTGTTTTACCACCTCCCTCTCTCATTTCTCTCCTTCCTACTCTCCGTGACAGCAGTCAGGCTTACGACAGGGGAACAGAGGGAAAGTTGGCCGCCTCCGTCTTGGCCCATGACTTGAAGTCAAACTTGGCCGAGCGCATGGCACCAGACAGGCCGAACTGGCTGTTGACGCCGTTGATGCGGTGGGTCGAGTTGAGGTTCTTGACCAGGACAATCTGGAAGCAGGTGGCACTGCCCTGGCGCGACACAATCGTCGAGTAGGCCAAAAAGTACTCCCAGATGCGGAACCAGCGCTTGCCGTACTTGGCCTCGACCTTGTCGCGGTTGGCCAGCCAGTTGCGGTACCAGCGCCAGAGCGTCGCCGAGTAGTGCACGCCAATCGTGTCGATGCCCTTGATCTCAAAGCCGGCGCCCTCGAGCTTATCGACAACGAAGCCGAGCGGCGTCGAGGCGTCGGCGCCGGGAAAGACGTACTTGTTCATAAAGAGGCCCCAGATAAAGTCTTCAAACTGCCAGTGCTTGCGGAGGCCGGCGTACTGCAGGAAAAAGACGCCGTCGTCGTCGAGCATGTCGTGGACCTGGCGGCAAAAGGCGGAAAAGTGGCGCACGCCGACGTGCTCGGCCATCTCGAGACAGGTGATCTTGTTGTACTTGCCCTCGGGCACGGGAATGTCACGGTAGTCGAGGCAGAGGATCTTGCTCTGCTCCTCGGTCACGCCGACCTTGCGCATGGCGCTGTTGCCCCAGGCGGTCTGGTTGCGGCCGAGCGTGATGCCTGTCGCCTTGGCGCCGTAGTTGACGCTGGCAAAGCGCGCGAGGGTGCCCCAGCCGCAGCCGATGTCGAGCAGGCGCTCGCCCTTTTGGAGACCAATCTTTTCGCAGACAATGGCGAGCTTGTTGTCCTGCAGCTGCTCGAGCGTCTCCTCCTTGTTGATGTCGGAGATGATGCCCGACGTGTAGATCATGCGCGGGCCGAGGAACCAGCCGTAAAAGTCGTCGCCGCGGTCGTAGTGGTCGCGGACCTGCTCCTCATCTGACATGTTAGAAAAGGAGAGGGGACAAGGGACGGGAGACGGGAGACGTACCCTGAGACTTTGAGTGGACGAGCATCTCGGGGATGAAGCTAAAGAGAAAGAAGCGGAGGACGTTGATGGTGAGCTTAAAGGTGGACCAGTCATGGCGGTACTCGAGGACCTCGAGACAGTCGCCGTTCATGTCGACGTCGCCGTCAAAGTACATTTCGTGAAAGGTCTCCATGGGGATCTTGTTCTTGCCATGGTACTTGACCTTGTCGGACTCCTTCTTGAAGGTGAGGTAGTGCTCAATGGGGCGGCCGGGAAAGCGAGCCTTTTCGTTGACGCGCGGGCTGAGGGACGAGATGCCGATCCAGTAGGAGGCCAGCAGCGGCAGGGTGGTGAAGAGGGCCAGAAAGATGGTCGTCTTGAGGCCGCCGCCGAGCTTCCAGGACAGATAGGTTGGAACGCCAAAGAGGACGGACAGGATCAGCCGGTAGGAGAAGCTCTCGTTGCCAGGGCCATCGGCAGGGAGGGGGGCATTTTTGATAGCCGGGTACTGCTGGTCAGACTCGTCATTCTCGGGAACAGAAAAAAGACAAAAAAAAAAAAGAACTTACCGAGGTGGTCGGGACGCCGCAGTCTTCAAACTTTTCAAAGGTGGACTTGAGCACCTTTGGGGTTTCGACAAACTCGAATTCCGACTCACTGCCGGTCTTGGACATGCTGGGCAACGTTTTCCTCAATCAATTGGGGAACCAAGAGGGCGTCAGACGGAGGAAAGGTGGTAAGCAGGAGATGGAGGGGGGAGGGAGACGGGAAAAGGGAGAGGGCAGAGTGGTCAAACAAAAAAAGAAGAAGAAAAAGAAGGGAAAAAACACGAAAAATAGCCTGACCGCTCCAGCCACCGAAAGAGGGAGCTCCAATAATAAGGAACGAGAAGGCACGACGGGAGTAGGGCTTGCTATCGAGAAAAAAGTACAGTGGGATAGGGGGGGTGCAGTAGTGGGGTTCACTCCACAGCACCTACAGGTACTCTTCCCCACAACGGACGCAGACAAGGACTTGTAATCTGCACCCAAATTGCCCCTCCACCACAGAAACGATCGGCTCACCGCAAGGGTCCAATGCTGTTGCTGCTGCTGCTGCTGCATACGGAGTACGAGTACTGTGCTTGTTGGGTTCAGCAATAATCAGTAATCATACCCTTCCCAACATATACCCACGATAGATGAGATCGGCAGGGTTCAACTGATTTCTGATTTTGCTGAGGAATTTCCTTTTTTTTTTTTCAATTTGCTAATTTTCCCACTACTGCACGTGCTTTCTCTGGTCCATCTCTAGCGGTTTTATGACTTGCCAGTATTTATACTCGTTCTCTGGCTTGGCGGCTACGGTGCAACACCTGTCCTCAGGCAAGATACAGACGGCCTTCCCATGGCCGCAGCGTACAGACGCCTCCCCCTTGAGCAGCATCCACCTCTGCCACGTCGGCATAGTTGCCCATGGCCAGACGAAAGACGGAGCTCGAGCCCGTTTCGGGCAGCTCGACCGTCTGCACCTCGCTGGAAAAGTTGAGGACAACAGCAGCCGTGGACGGAGCCGAGTCGGCCGGTGCTGTTGCTGGTGCTGTGCGTGTCTTGGTATAGACAAATGTGGCCTCGTTGTCGGCATCCACGAGGTGGAAGCGGCCGTAGATAAAGAGGTCGGCGTGCTTCTTTCGCAGCGCGAGAACCTGCCGCCAGAAATGGAGGACCGAGTCGGGTTCCTGCAGCTGGCGGGCCACATTGATCTCCGGATAGAGGTCGTGGACGCGCATCCAGCCGCCCTCGGGCCGGTCGGTGAAGCCGGCAGCCGGCGCCTCGCCGTCCCACTGCATGGGCGTGCGCGCGTTGTCGCGGCCGAGGATGCGGATGCTCTGGCGGATATAGTCGACCTCTTTCTGGACGGCGGCGGGACTCGACAGCGTGGCGGCGGCGTTGCGGACGGCCGTCTGGAAAAAGTTGACCGACTCAATGTCCTGGTAGTCGGTCTCGATGGACCAGGAGGCGGGCACGTTGATCATGCCAATCTCTTGGCCTTGGTATATATAGAGCGTGCCCGTCATGGCGCCGAGCATGAGGGCGAGCATCTTGGCCGAGTGCACGCGGTGCTCGGGGGCGTCCGAGGCAAAGCGCGAGACGGAGCGGCCCTGGTCGTGGTTCTCGCAAAAGGCCGTCGTCCAGCCGTCGCTGCCGTCGATAAACGTCTGCCACTGGGCCACGGTCCGCTTCAGCTGCGGCAGCTTCCAGGGCTCGAAGCGGTACTTTTCCGACCGGCCCTGGCCAATGTCGACAATGTCAAACTGAAAGACCATGCTGAGCTGCCGGTCGCCCGCGCCGACGTAGCTGAGCACGTCGGCAGGATGCGGCGTGTGCGGCAGCTCACCCACCGTCATGGCGTCGTAGCGGTCGAGCACCTCGCGGTTCATCTCGCGCAGAAACTCGTGCATGCGCGGCCCGTTGGCATACTCGGACGCGGCCGGCTGCTCATACACATCCTGGTTGACGACGGGGGCGTCCCTGTACTCGGGCCGCTTGCTGTACATGTTGACGCAGTCCACGCGGAACCCGTCGACGCCCTTGTCGAGCCAAAACGTCATGGCGCTGTCGTAGATGGCCTTTCGCGCCGCCTCGCACTCCCAGTTGAGATCTGGCTGTCTGTGTGGTCAGCGGGGACGGCGTCGGCGGCACATATAAAACAGGGACGACGACAGACGTACTCTTTGGCAAACAGGTGGAGATAGTACTCTTGCGTGGGCTCGTCCCATTCCCACGTGCCGCCGCTGAAGTAGCTGCGCCAGTTGGTGGGCGGCATGCGCGTCCCGTCGGCGGCATAGCGTGGCGGCTTCCAGATGTACCAGTCGCGCTTCGGGTTGTCCCTCGACGACCGGGACTCCTTGAACCACGCATGCTCCGAGGACGTGTGGTTGATGACGAGGTCGAGGATGATCTTCATCCCGCGCGCATGGCAGGCATCGATGAGCGCCTGCATGTCGGCCAGCGTGCCGTACGGGGGGTAGACGGCCTCATAGTCGGAAATGTCATAGCCCATGTCGATCTGCGGGCTGTCAAACATGGGCGACACCCACACAATGTCGATGCCGAGATCCTTGAGGTAGTCCACCTTGCTGAGGATGCCGGGAATGTCGCCCAGCCCGTCGCCATTTGAGTCTTTGAAACTGGCCGGGTAGATTTGGTAGACCGTTCCCTCCTTCCACCAGGCCCGCTGGGGAGACGTACTCGAAGTCATGATGGACGTGGGTGTGGGCGTGAGCGTGGGGGGGGTGTGCGGCTGGACGGATCAGGGAAGCCGGGGAAGTGGTAAGAAGTTGGGGTAGGGCAGTTCGGGGTTAGATGGGTCGATCTGATTGGCTAGCCTGCAGGATCACTAACACGTCACAGTCCAAGAAATTTCAGCCAGGAAATAAACAACTTCGAATCCTATGTCGTTCTTTCAGAAAAACAGGGTATCGTGGACTCTTTCTTATACTTGTATTGAGACACACACAACCCCCCACAACCCCCCTCTCTTTCCCCGGACAACGTTTGCCGAGAACAGCTGGGAACTACGAGAAAGACTGCCGACTACCCGGGGCAGTCTAGCCTTGCCGACCCTGCACGGTGCCAAGCCGACTGGATGCGCGGCGACCTGTCAGCCGAATCCCATCGGAACTCGTCGAGCCCAACCGGGTCTCTTTCCGTGGCCCGTCGAGCCAGCATCGTGACGTCTCTGCACCGGGAAGCCTCCAACTGGCTGCACAAAGGGCACAAATGCCAGTAGCCGCTGGGCCGAGCAATGAAATAGCCGGGAACTTGTCCGTTTTTTTATTTTTATTTTTATTTTTCGTTCGATTTGTACTAAATTTCATGGGGGTCGTCGTGTCCGTCTCGCTGAATTCCTCGCCCAAACTACCGCGTAAACGCTAAGCACTCCAAAAAAGTATCGTGGACTTCTCCAAATCTCGTGTAGCAACAGCAACCCGGCCTGCGTCGGACTCGACCACACAAACCGCTGGAACCCCTCATATCGGGCAACAACTGCACCTGACTACGACGTAACCGCACACACTATTTCCCAGGGATGGTGCATGCCTGATCTCGTGGCCAGCCACTGCCAGTCGGCCTTTTTCTTACTGGCCTGGTGTCTGTCGACCTATCTGATAGCCCTGGCCAGTAGGATATCCGCCAATACCGTTGGACAGGCCGTCTCGTGCCGCTTCGGTCGAGCAGCTTCCCTGTCGAGCAGCTTCCCTGTCGACGCAGAGATTCGTCCGTTGGCTGCCGTTCACACACGTATGCATGAAAATGCATGGGCGCGGTTCTTGTAAACAGACGCGTCTTGGCGTATATTCCTGGACTGCAACTCCTATTCTGTCCATCACCGTCGGTCTCGGACCCGATCCCGCTCTCGATCCCGGTCCCGGTCGTAATGTCGGTGGCCATGGCTGCTGCTGTGGTGGTCTCGGTCTCCATGTCGTCGGTCGTCCTGCCCCCGGCCACGCTCCCGCTCTCGCTCCCGCTCCCGCTCCCGGTCTCGCTCGGCCTTGTAGCTGTCGCGGTACCGATCTTCCCGTCGCTCTCGCTTCTTTTCCTGTTCGCGCCTGTACTCGTGCAGCTTGGGAGGCCGCTGCTTGGCATGGCCGCCCGAGCCGCCAAACTTGCCATTGTTCCATGCCCCCAGCTCTTCGTCGCCCTTGAGCTCTTTGGCGCCCAGGCCCAGCTGGTTCGGCCGCCGCTTCACCTGCTTCACCTTGGGACCCCGGTCGTTGCCGTCCCAGCCCATGCCGCGCAGGAGGGCCGCACCAAACTCCTCAACCGGCATAGCCTCGTATTCTTCCAGCGTGGACGTGTCTGGTGCGTCATGGAAGTCGCGCTGAAAAACATCGTCTTCCGACATTTGTTGATCGGCCGCGCCTGGAATGACGAGCCGCGTCTTGGTCTTGTCGTCAATGGTCCGTCCCAGCAAGGCATCCACGGCTTCTTTGTCCGCGTCGTCCTCGCCTTGTCCGGTTCCGTTTTGGCCGTTTTCTCTTGCTTCTGGCATCTCTTCTTTTTCTCCAATCTTCTCCATTTCTTTTTCTTTTTCTTCTTTTTCTTTTTCTTCCTCTTCCTTTTCCTTCTGTTCCTCCTCGTCTTTCGTGGCCGTGCTGGTGATATTCAGTCCCCATTTCACCGGCTTGGCTTCGTCTGCCAGATCCGTCTCGCGCCCTCTCTGGACCCCTGGCGGCTGCGACGGCCGCGCCTGGTTGACCTGTCGTCGGGCTCTAGCCTCTGCCCTCCAGTCGCGGTTGGGCTGTTTCGCAATGACCAGCGGCGCCTTGACTCGAGAGCGGCTGTCATGCTCACTCTTGTGAAGCTCGGCTCCATTCTCGCCAAACGCCGTGATGCGCTGGTGCCGGCCATGCGCGTGGCTGTCGTCGTCCGATCCCGAATCTGAGTCGTCGCCACCCAGGCCGTTGGCTCGTGGGCGTTTCCCGAGGCTCGAGGACGGTGTCGGCCGTGCTGGTTTCTTGGCAGAGCCAGAGGAAGCGTTGCCGAACCGAATGGCAATTTTGGACGCTTCAGGCTTGCCCGAGTCTGCCATGTTCAGAGGGTTGGCGGCAGAGCAAGTTCTGGGTCAAATCTCAGGGCCTTTGTCTACACAAGAGACACAAGCCCGCTATGGAAAGTTTAGGCGATCAAAATCAAGACTCACTAGCCACATTGTGGCTGAAATCTCCATCAAAAGTACCATGTACGAGTATGGAATTAAGCGTGTACGAGTAGAAACGGTTAACTCGCTCCAAACACTTGAAGCGGAAATGGATCAAGCCAAAATGAAAAACTAAAACAAACTAGATAAAAAAAATAGCACCAAAAAACAGGAAAGAGGACAAAAGCAAAGAAGACCAGAGAGTGACTTTGACGTCAGGACTAGCCCCCAGAAGGCTTCCTGCAGAAAATTTCGCAAACTGGTGGTGCGGCTTGTCCAGTAGTTCGCTAAATATGCCGCTAGCCCCCTATTAAGCTCTAGCGGGTACCCGCGCTTTCTTGCCGATAGCAGCGCTCTATTAGAGAACTTTTTGTCAAGCCCCTTTTCTAGCATTTCCTCGTACTTGTACATGGCCACAGCGTACTTTTTGGTAGGATTGTTCTTCTCTTCGCCCTTGATCCGTATCCGGCCAATAGCAAGCCACCTGACGGTCTCCACCACTCCCTCCTCCCAGTCCAGCGAATTAGGGGGGTAAAGAGAAGGGGGAGGGGATTTGTGCATGCGGTACTCCATAGTAATAGTCACTGCGTACCCTTGTAGAGCGTCCACCCGCTCTTTCCTACCGACTACGCCCGCTATCTCTGATAAAACCTTCCCCCGAAAAAAAAACCAGAGAGCACTGAACGGGAAGACACCATACCGCCAAATTTTAGACACCGTGAAAAATTGTTTGGCTTCCCCAAAAAACAAAACAGCATCATCGCCAAACCACGTCGGCCCCAAAACACCACATCGCATTCTTTTTCATCATTTATTACAGCGGAGACCGTCTTTCTGGAACTGCTTTCCTCTATTTCGACATTTGTTTCTATCGGAAACGGATGTCGTGTCTACTCATGACATGACTGAGGCCCGGCATGCCGACCGCCGCGAGCTTCTGCGATTTAAGCGAGCAGAATACAGGTGAGATGCGGTCCATTGGAAAGAGCGAATTTTTCTGATGCGTTTGATGTGCCATTTGTGATGCTGATGACTCTCAGCTCAATTGTACGGTCGCGCAAACGCAAGCTTCGCGAGCTTTACGCTGTTGCGACCGACACGAACAGCGCTCTAACGACCTCTATTTTCAACCACGACGCGCCCCCATCCACCCCCGTCGAATCCGCCTTTCTGATTGACAATGATCTCTTGCAGTACGTATCAGCGCGTCATTTCGATTTGTTTTGTCCTATTTTTTTCCTCTTGTCTTTTATCTTCCTCTCGTTCTCTCTGGATCCACCAAATGTGCATGGCCGAGTTGCGTGAACAACGCATCTTAGCATTGCCCAATTACATAATAGCAGACTGGCAAAGGCGCAAAAGGACAATCAGGACAAACAGGACAAACAGAATGATATGCTGATGAATGGTCTGCTCTCTAGTGGACGGTCTCTCCGCGACGCGCTCATTCCCCCGTGGAAGACTCCCCAGCTCGATACCTTGTCACTCGTCTTAAAAGCACAAATTGCGCCCGTGACTCTGAAGCAGGCGACCAAGGCGACTCTCGAGAATGGCTCTCCCGCTGCCGGCGACCACATCGACCACATCGACCACCATCACAGCGCCCCATCCGACAAGAAACACGCTCCGCCGCCCGAACCAGCACCGCCCGCCAGATCGAAGCCGGTGCATGGCTCGCCCTCGCCGTCCAAGCCATGCGTCAACCACGCGACAACAGCCTCTCCCCCCTCTTCCTCTGCCACGACCAACCATGTGCAGAAGACGGTGGCCGCTCCAGACCAGAGCGCGCTGGCTAATGGCAGTGGCCGGCCAGAGCCGAGGCCTGCACGGCCTGTCTCTGAGAGCGCGACCGAAAAGCAGCAGACGGAAGCCGGCGAAGACACAGCCGCGTCCAGCCGCATGCTGCGCATCGAGACCCCCAAGACATGCGACATTCCATCCTCTCCAGACTCTGTCGCACAGACAGCCACCACCCCGGCAGTCCACGAGGCGTCTACGAATACGAGTCCCGAGAACGAGACGGACCAGTATGCCGAAAAGGATGAGCCGCCGTCGCAAGAACAGGAGGGAGAAAGGATACGGCGTGGCCAGAGCGGGGACGCTGTGGAGGCCCAGCTGCTGCACGAGTCGGCTGTCGCCAGTGACGCCCCGCACGGCCAGGGGGCAGCGACGGAAGCAGCGAGACTCGCAGCGGCAGCTGAGACTGGTACGAAACCGGCAGCCGGTCCTCTGGCTCTGCCCAAGGACCACACGACCGTGGCCATGGCCATCAAAGCTGAGCCTGCGAGTCGCATGTCGATGGGAGAAGCGCTGGCTGCAGCACAGCCAGCGCATGCGAGTGCTTCGTCGTCCATGGACATGGACGAACCAGAGCACAAGACGTCTACGACCACCCCCACCCCCATTCCTACAGCCAGCAAGGCCTCCATCTCGGCGGACGATGCCCTGATTAAGACAACGTCTGCTCCGCTGCAGCTCGCGACAGGACAGCGAGAGTCTGCTGGCGACAGCGGAACCCACGCCACAGGACTGCCGACGCCGAAACCGTCGGCTGACGGCCATGACGCCAATGACGTCAGCGACGCTAATGACAGCCACGGCAGCCTCAGCAGCCAGCTTCCTATGGATCTCGTGTCTAGCAAGAGCATGAAGCGAAAGGCGCCGACCGTCCTGTTTGGCAAGCAGAAAAAGATCAAGGCAGAGCAGAGCGCCGTGTCCACCACCAACTTGGCCAAGGCCGAGAATCTGCTGGCTGAGGACTACTTTTCGCCGCTCTTTATGCAGACATTTTCGCAGCAGTCCAAGTGGATGAAGAACCTGGACCAGCTGCTCCACCACGCGCGCAAAACCATCTCCACGGAAGATGCGCAGGCGTCCATTTTCGATACGCAATCATGCAAGATTCTGAAGCGGGTATATCACCTCCAACAGCAGGACAAGTGGTCACTACGTCAGCCCAAGCGGTGTCCAGAACCACCGCGAACCAAGTCGCACTGGGATGTCTTGCTGCAGGAGATGAAGTGGATGCGGACCGACTTCCGGGAAGAGCGCAAGTGGAAGCGGGCGGCGGCCTTGAACCTGGCGGCTGCGTGTGCGGCCTGGGTCAGGGCGACGCCGGAAGAGCGGGCGGCCATGCAAGTCCCGGCGGTCATTCCGTCTGGCCGACAAGCTCCCCGAGACGAAGAAGACACAGATGTCGACGACGCCATGATTGGCAATGCCATGATTGACGAAGCCGCTGCCGACACCGTGGACGTGGACGTCAATGTGGACGCGGACGGGGAGGAAGTGGACGAGGCGCCCTTTTTCAAGGACAAGCTGGGCTTCGATGTCATGGATACGGTGTCGCCGTCAGCCATCTTTGCCATGCAGGACGATGCCGTCGTCTTTGGTCTGATGCCGTCGGCCGCCTCGGAGAGACTGCTGGCCGAGCTGCCCATGTTCAGCTCGCCCCTGGAAGTGCCCGTGTCCGACCTGACGAAGCTGGGCGAGGATCCCGATGCCGCTTGGAGGCGTCCGGTGGTCCCGGTCAGCAAGTACATTGAGACCCCCGTTGTCATGGTCTCCAGGGGACCCCAGCGCAAGACGGGGCGCTTCGAGGTCGAGGACGAGCAGAGTGACAGCGAGGTCGAGGAGTTTGTCTACAACGCGCCGGCCGGGCCTCTCGCCCAGCTGTCCGGCATGTCTGCCATATCGGGCGACGAGTGCGCTCCCGACTGCAGCGTCGGCCTCTTCGATCCCACCCTCAAGCCGATCCGCGAGCGCCTGCACTCGGGCCACCAGTTCCGCCCGCCCGCCGAGTACCCGATGCCTCTCCAGACGTTCTACGAGTACCGATCGCCGTCGCACTGGACGGTGGCCGACGACGACCAGCTCAAGAAGCTGGTGCGCGAGCTATCCTACAACTGGTCGCTCATTGCCAGCATCCTGTCGACCAAGTCGCTCTTTGCAGCGGGCGCCGAACGCCGGACGCCCTGGGAGTGCTTTGAGCGGTGGGTCAGCCTCGAAGGCTATCCCAGCGACGCCTCCCGGTCGCCCTATTTCAAGACTTATCAGTCGCGTATCGACGCCGCCCAGCGTGCCATTAAAGACGCCAACGACAAGGCGATGGCGGCTGCCGCCGCTGCCGCCTCGGCCTCGGCCGCATCGGCATCCTCCGGCCAGGCCAAGGGCGCCGCCAATGTGCCTCCGCATGGCACGCTGCAGAGGCGACGGCCGACGCTGGCCATCCGGGTCGAGCGCCACCGGAACCAAAAGTATCTGGCCATGATCGAAGCGATGCGCAAACTGGCTAAGAGACGGGAGGCTGCCCTGCACAAGCAGCAACAGCAGGCGAACGCGGCAGCATCGCGCAAGACGAACGAGCCGGCGCAGCCCAAGCCGCCGGCCAAGACACCTCAGGAGTACAGCAGGCTGCGTTGGGAACGCGACCAGAAAATGGCCGAACGCATGGCTGAATTGGCCCAGCGACAGTCGGAAGCTACTCGGAGGGTATGCCTTGACCCATCCCCCCCCTTTCACCTTCCCCTCTGCTTTCCCACCTTTTTGCTCGTCTCTGCTTGACGTCCATTGTCCCTTTCTTTTCTTTCTGTCTCTCTCTCTCCTCTTCCATCTGCTAACAACCTAGCAATTGATTGCCCGTTCCCAAGGTCAGGTAGTGGCTGCCGGTGGCGTCATGGGGGGCGTGCCGCCTCAAATGGCTGCCCAGATTGCCGCTGCCAACCAGATGAATATGGCCGGACGTCCCGGCATGCCTGGCCCGCACATGGTGGGCATGCCCGGCCAGGCCCGACCTCGCATGCCGATGCAGGTGCCCGTCAACCCCATGGCCAGCTTGCAGGCCCAGATGGCGGCAGGCGGTATGCCGGCCAACATGCCGCTCAACAGCATGCAGCAGGCCCAGCTGCAGCAGATGCTGCATGCCCAGCGCCTGATGGCCGCGCAGGGACAGCAGCAACAGCAGCAGCAGCAGCAGCAACAGACAGACCTGGTCATGCAAGCTAGGCGCATACACGACCAGCAACGGGCTGTGCAGCTGCAGCAGCAACAACAGCATCAACAGCACCAGCCGCACCCACAGCACGCCTTGACGCAGCAACAGCTCCAACAGCAGCAGTTGCAACAGCTACAGCAACAGCACCAACTTCAGCAACACCAGCTTCAACAACAACAGCAGCACGGACAGCAGCAGCATGGCCAGCATCCTCAGCTGGCTCAGCAGCCCGGCCACCCCCAACTACCTCCTCATCTCACGCCACAGCAACAGCTGCAGCTCCAGCAGCAGCAGCTCCAGCAGCAGTTGCAGCAGCAGTTGCATAACCAGCAACAGCAGGCTCAACAGCAGGCTCAACAGCAAGCCCATCAGCAGGCGCAGCATGCTCAGCAGCTACAACAGGCGCAGCAGGCGCAACAGGCGCAACAGGCTCAACAGGCACAGCAAGCCCAGCATACTCCCCAGCACACTCCCCAGCACACTCCTCAACAGGCCCAACAGGTCCAGCAAGCCCAGCAAGCGGCACAGGCGGCACAGCAAGGCCAGCCCATGGTCAAGGTGCCCTCTGTCAGCCAGGGATCGCCCACGGGAGTGCGTCCGGCTATTAACGGTATACCGCAGCAGTCCTTTGTGGCGAACTCGCCGACTGCCATGTCACACTTTACTGCCGCTACCAATGGCAGCACTGTTGGGTCGCCGTCTCCCGTTCCCAGTGCTATGAGCATGGGCTCCCTGCCGGCCGGATCACCGCGTCCTGTGCCTCCACCCCAGCAACTGCCACCGAGTGTCATGGCCCAGATTCGGGAACTGGAGAACTCGTTCAGGGCCAAGAACCCTGCGCTCACACCGGAACAGGCCCGCACGATGGCCTTTCAGAACTACTCGCAGATCATGCTGCTGCAGAGAGCCAATGCCATGCATGCAGCTTCCGGAACGGGCCCGCAGCAGGCTCTGACCGGCACGAGTCCACGGCAGTATGCTGCCCAGCTGCTGCGTGCCCAACAGGCCCAGGCGCAGCAGGGTGGCGTGCAGGGCGTCCCTGGCGTGTCTGGTGTTCCTGGCGTGGTGGGTGTTCCTGGCGTGGCGGGCGTCCCGGGTGTCCAGGCCGCACAACATCCCATCCAGCGACAGGGCTCTCCTCTGGCTGCGGCTCAGCAGCAGGCGGCTCAGCAGCAGGCACAGCAACAGGCAGCCCAGCAGCAGGCAGCCCAACAGCAGGCCGCTCAACAGCAGGCCGCTCAACAACATGCCGCCCAACAACAGGCTGCACAGCAGCAAGCAGCTCAGCAGCAGGCAGCTCAGCAACAAGCGGCTCAGCAGGTGGCCCAGCAGCAGGCTGCCCAGAAGCAGGCTGCACAGCAGGCTCGACAGGCCAATAGCAGCACACCAGTGGCTAGCGGCAGCGGAACAGCACCGTCCCCCTCGAAATGAGCAGGGTCCCATGACAGAGAGCGCATAGTTATATGGCAGGCTTTTGAAGCAACAGTTTTCTTTGCGGTGGTGTTTTGAGGTTTAATACTATTTTTCTTATTTTATTTCTTCTGTGCAATACAACGTACGGGGAAACGGTTGGTGGGGTATTCTTTGTGGCATTTATATCTCAATAGGAGTCTCGGGGGCATCTTTATGTTTTTCTTTTTCCCATCAACGTTGAGCGGACGTTTCTGTAAATATGGATTAGTAATGGGATGAAGAGGATGAAGACATGAAGTAAGGATAAGATGAGTCATCTTGATAAGATACGCGATAAGAACTGATAAGCAAAAAAAAGTGAAAGTCTCAGCAGAAAAAGTACGAACAAAAGCTGAGAGCAATTTTCTGCCGTTTTCTCCAACCAACAACTGCCACATACCCAGATAGAGCCGTGCCACGATATGAAGCGAAAGAGAGATGTCAAGGAGTTGGACGCTGCTCCGAGAGCAGCAGCCAAGCCCAAGTCTATACTGAAGGGAGCCAAGAAAGCCAAGGCGGACAAGGCATACGAGACGGACAAGAAGGCAGTGGTCAGCAGCGGATGGTCCTCGAAAAAGGTCAAGCTCGGCGACAAGAAGCAAGCCTCGGGAGAGAGGGCGGCAGCGGCGACAGCAGCAGCCGCAGCCTCTAAACCCAGTCTGCAGGACACGTCCATCGTGACGCTCGGCGACGCGCCGGCCACCATCCAGATCATTGCCGGCTCGTACGACCGGACTCTGCACGGCGTGACGGCGACGATAGTGCCGGGCACAGGAGAGGCCAAGGAGAGTGTGCATTTTGCCGACACCTTTCTGTTCAACGCGCACGCGTCGGCCATCCGGTGCCTGGCCCTGTCGCCGCCGTCGGTGCCGGTGCCAGGCCAGGCCCAGCGGGTGATGCTGGCGACGGGCAGCACGGACGAGCGCATCAACATCTACAACCTGACGGCGCACCCGCCGCTGTCGCTGTCGGCGGCACTGGATGCCGACGGTGCCGACGGTGCTGACGAGGCTGCGGTGACCGCCGCCGGCCGCGAGGAGGAAAAGGCCCTGCTGGCCTCTGTGGGACTGCACCGGCCGCTGATGGCGACGGCGCAGAACAGCAAGAACCGCGAGCTCGGGACGCTGCTGCACCACGCGTCGACGGTGACGCAGCTCGCGTTCCCGACGCGGTCGAAGCTGCTGTCGGCGTCCGAGGACTCTACGATTGCCGTGACGCGGACGCGCGACTGGTCGCTGCTGTCGTCGATCAAGGCGCCCATTCCCATGGGGAACGCGAACAACGCGGCCGGCGCCGGCGGCTCGGGCGCGATCCGGCGGCCGAGCGGCGACACGGCCGCCCCCGGCGCGACGCCGTCGGGTGTCAACAGCTTTGCCGTGCACCCGAGCATGAAAGTGATGCTCAGCGTCAGCCGCGGCGAGCGGTGCATGCGGCTGTGGAACCTGGTGACGGGCAAGAAGGCGGGCGTGCTCAACTTTGGGCGCGAGCTGCTGCGCGAGGTGGGCGAGGACAAGCTGGCCATCTCGGGCGAGGGCCGGCAGGTGCAATGGGGGCGGTCGTTTTCGGACACGAAGCCGAACGAGAAGGCAAAGGAAAAGGAAAACGAAACGGAAAACGAAGACGAAAACAAAAGCGAAGAGCCGTCGGACGAGTTTGCCATTGGTTTTGACCGCAACGTGGTCGTCTTTGGCATGGACAGCCTGCCGCGGTGCAAAGTCCTCGCCGACGCCCGCACGAAGACGCACGACTTCCACTACCTAGAGGTGGACAACGTGGCCTCGGCCGCGTCGCGACCGCTGTCCCTGCTGGCAGTCGCTACGGAGGACGGCCGCATTCTGCTCTGCTCGACGCTGCCGGCCGATCTGGTGGCGAACCAAAAGGGCAAGGACGAGGACAAGGACAGCGACGCCACGGGCAGAAGCCGGAATGGCAAGAGGCCGTCCCTGGCGCTGCCGTGCGCACGCATCATTGGCCAGATGGGCGGTAAGGCACTGGGCATCACCGGGCGTGTCAAGGCATTCAAGGTGCTCTCGGCGATGGAGCCCGTGCGAGACAAGACGGAGAGAGAGGGCAGAGAGGGCAAAAAGGCGCGGCAGCTGCAAAAGGTGTGGTACGTGGTGGCGGCATCGAGCACAGGCGCTCTGCGTGTGTGGCGCCTTACCGGGGCCGAGCTGCGGCAAGCCGTGGTGGAGGCGAGAGAAGAAAAGGGCGAGGAAGAAAAGGCCGGTAGTGGCCAGCCCGTCCGGCAGGTGGGACAGCTGCTGGGCATGTACCAGACGGCAGACCGCATCACGTGCGTGGAAGCCTTTGTGATGATTCCGCGGCCCGAGGGATGGGAGGAGAGCGAGGACGAGGAGGAAGAGGAGGACGAGGGAGAGGACGAGGACGACGAGGACGAGGATTGAGCATGTACTACATAGAAGGCTATTTGGAATTATTTTGTCATTCTATTCTGTGGTCTTTTCTGTGGTCTCTTTTCTTCTCCGGTAGAACTGCATTGTCTCACCAAACAAGCTCTAACCTAGAGGGATGTGCCGAGAGAGGATCCAATCAGACGATGCCATAAACAGAAAGCCAAGCAGGGAAAGAGAGCAAGATATGCAAGTCCAATGTACTCTGTGGGAGAGCGAATCATGAGGGGGGGAATACGAAGTAGCTTGGACTGTACACACACTGTATTCTCATACGGCCTACATGCCATCCCCTACTGCTCATGCTAATCGTGCAGCACCTCAATCACCGTCTTGCCGAGGCCGCCTTTCCCCTGGAATGTCTGTTGGCACGCCTCCCGTACCTTGGCCAGATCGCGCAGGTCGACGCGGCGGCCGACGACAGGCACCACCTTGCCGTCCTCGACCCAGCCTGCCAGCCGAGCGAGGTCGGCACCGTTGGGGTCCAGAAAGATGTACTCGTAGTGGACGCCGCCGTAGCGGTAGTGGGCGTTGAAGCGGCGCAGGGCGTCGAGGGTATCGAGGACCGGCCGGACGAAAAAGGGCACAGTAGGGTTGTCGGGGCGCCGCATGACGCTGGAAGCCTGGATGGTGGCGCTGGAGGGGGATGTGGAGACGGATATGACGGTGCCGGTGGCCGGGACGAGGAGGGGGAGCATCTGCATGGACTGGCCGGTGGTATCGAAGAAGAAGTCGACAGAGGCGCGGGGGATTTCTTTGAGGGGGTCCTGAGTGGTATAGTCGATGACTGCTGTTGTTAGACAGCGAAAGAGAGAGAGAGAGAGAGAGAGAGAGAGAGAGAAAGAGAGAAATGTACTCTGATCGACAATGCCCTTTCCAAGAAGCTCAGGGACTTTGGGAACCTTGGACGTCGAGACGGTCGTAATAACCTTGCCAGCATGAAAGACGTTCTTGGCCAGCTGACAAGCATAGGCGCCTGTGCCGCTGACTGCGAGGGTCAGCAAGAGAGAGAGAGGGGGAGAGCAAAGCAAAGCAGGGAAAACAAAGCAGAAAAGACGGGCAGGCCAAGGAGGCATATCACGCACGTCCAGCCGGCACAAACACCGTCTTGCCCTCGAGCGAGCCCCTGTACTTTTGCAGCGCCTGCAAGGCTGTCATGGCCGCGAGCGGCAGCGAGGCAGCGTCAGAAAAGGACAAGTTCTGGGGCTTGCTGGCCACAAAATAGTCTGGACACTTTGCATACTCGGCCCAGGCGCCTGGCTGTGTCAGTAAGACTGCAGAGTCTTGTCAAGTCTCGTCAGGGACGGACACACCTCGGCTGGTGTCTGGCATGCGTGCGTAGACCTCGTCGCCCACTCGGACATTCTGGACGTCCTTTCCTGTTTCTTGAACGACGCCCGCCACGTCATAGCCAATCTGGTACGGGAAACTGGTCCAGAGTCAGCCATCTCATAGACAGGGTCACCCTTAGCGACCGCTTGCACCAAGAGACAGCTTGCAACGTACGCATCGCTCAAAAACATCTTGAACACTCCCGAGGCCTTTTTGACGTCGACAGGGTTGATGCTGGATGCATGCACTTGTATAATGACGTCATGGTCGTCTGTAATGATCGGCCGCGGCAGCGTCATCAGCTCGTAGCCGGATGGCTCAGAGAAGGAGCGGAGGGCAATGGCCTGCATGGTGGCCATGGTGTGCACTTTTGTGAGGATGACGGACATTTTCTTTTGCAGCCAATCTAATGTCTGACGGTATTTATATTCTTACGTCACATTGCCCTAGTGGCCGATTGCCGGCCGGAGTCAAGTATTTGCTCCGGGTGAAGAGCGCGTAAGCAAAAAAAGCCAAAAAGCCAAAAAGCCAAAAAGCTAGAAAGGCCGAAAAAGGATACAAAGCATACTGCTCATCTCGATTCGACGGTGCCACTGAATAAAAGGAAGGATTAGCTGATCCGTCGGTGGTCGGTCTGATTGAACTACTCCGTCGGAGAAAATGACTAAAAATCTATAAATAAAGATGCCTCGGATTCGCATCTCACTAAGATAGGCCTTGTATTCGTACATGGGCTTCTCACCTTGCACGTGACTATCAAGGGCCAGTCAGATGAGAGTCTGCCTCTTGAAAGCCGTCCGTCGGCTTTGCTTTCTGCCATGACGTGATGTGAGATTTCTCTTCTTTTTGGTCTTCTTTTTGTCGTCCTCTCTCTATATAAAGGTCCTCTGGACGCAGACCATGAACACGCCTCGTCTCTACAATCCAGGCTTCAACGCACCACTCCCATCATGGCATCTCTCAACTTTTTCAACCTCTCGGTCCTTCGACAAAACTTTCCTGGAAAGCCCACCTTTACAGAAAAAGACATTCCAGACCTCTCCAAAAAGGTATTTTGATCGTCTCGTCTCGTCTCCCTCTCCCCTTGTCTCTTCCCCTCTGACCGGTAGGTCTACATCGTCACCGGAGCCAACGCTGGCGTCGGCAAGGAAACCACGCGCCTCCTCTATGCCGCCCATGCCTCGGTCTACCTGGCCTGCCGGTCCGAGAGCAAGGCCCGCCAGGCCATCGCAGACATCCAGGCGGCCGTGCCAGCGTCGGCGGGCCAGCTGGCGTTTCTGCACCTCGACCTCGCCGACCTCGCCACGATCAAGCCGGCCGTCGACACGTTCTGCGCGCTGGAAGACCGCCTCGACGTGCTCTTCAACAATGCCGGCGTCATGCTCCCGCCCGCAGACGTGCGCACCGCCCAGGGCTACGACATGCAGCTCGGCACCAACTGCCTGGGCCCCCTCCTCTTCACGGAGCTGCTGACGCCCCTGCTGCGGAAGACGGCAGCCGCCAGAAAGAGCAGTGAACAGAGCAGTGTCCGTGTCGTCTGGGTGGCGTCCATGGCTACAGAGGTCTACTCGGTCAAGCGGGGCGTGGACATGAGCAACCTCGTTGGGGGCAGCAACGACACCGACCACAACAAAAACAACAAAAACAACAACGGCAACAGCAAAGACTACATCCGCATCCCTAGCGACCCCATGACGCTGTATGGCATCAGCAAGGCCGGCAACTACCTGCACAGCGTGGAGTATGCGCGGCGACACCGCGACGACGGCATCGTCTGCGTGGCCGTGAATCCGGGCAACCTGGATTCGGACCTCTACCGCTCTGTAGAGAGCCAAAACTTCATTCTCAAGATGAGCCTGCACATGTTTACCCAGATCATGCTGCATCCCATCGTCTACGGTGCCTACACGGAGCTGTTTGCGGGGTTGTCCCCGGACGTGACAATGGAAAAGACGGGATCGTGGAGTGAGTCTGGCTGTTTTCTTGTTTTCGTTTTCTTGTTTTCGTTTTCTTCTTTTCATTTTTTCCCCTCCCTTTTCAGCCTTGTCTAACCTTCTAGTCGGACCTTGGGGCCGCTTCTTTGCTATGCGACGAGACATTGAGCAAGGCGCAAAACCTGTCTCAGAGGGTGGTCTGGGAATAGCGACGCAGTTTTGGGACTGGAGCATGATGCAGGTGAAGCCGTTTATGTAGACGAGAGAGAGACGGAGAGACGGAGAGACGAAAAAGCATGGAAACGACGAAAACGACAAAAATACGTGCCTCAGAATGCCATTCCAAATAGCGATAAATAGCGATATAGAGACCATCCTAATGTATAATACAGTGCGCTCCACTGCTGCCGCCAAGAGACTAGCTAGTGCCCTTAGCATGTGAAAATGGATCCCGGCGCATGCGGAGATTTGTCGCTGTTGAAATGCGAGAAAGAGGAGGCTGCATGCCGCTTTTCATTGGACGCAGCACAAAGTCGGGGGAAGCAGTTTTGGAAAGGCACGAGGGCATCTCGCCGGCGCAAGCCGCACGGGGGGGGGAGGGAGGGGGGGAGAGGAAGAGAAGGAAACCCGGCGTGACCGTTAGCCAGACGGACTCTTTTGCGAAGGGGGGCTCTTTGGCTATTCTTACCGCTGAAAATAGCCAATTTACAGGGCAAAACTAGCAGCCATTAGCCTCCGTCGCTAAGCTGCCACGTTGGGCTCTAAAGGGGAACAAGTTCCCAGGCGTGCCTTCCCCAACATCTTTCTTGTCCTCTTTCCTCTTTCATTTCGCCTCACTTTGTTCTTTTCTTTTATTTTTTATTTTTTATTTTTTTCCTTTTCTATTCTTCTTTTCTTCCATTTCTCGCTCTCTGCCACCTCATTTTCCGTGTCTCACTTCTGTACTTGTACTCTGCAGCTGTGCGCCGTTCCGAGACACTCTTCCCCACGTCTTTACGAGCTGGCATTTCCTGTTTCCAGCCGAGATCAACAGCAAGAACAAAAACAAGAACAAAAAGAGAAACAACAGCAACAGACAACAGAAACAGACTGCAGAAACAGCATATAGAAACAGACAACAAAGGAGCTCTCTATCCTTATTTTCGTCTTCTCCTAGGCCAGCTACTCGATGAATCGACAGCTGCTCCCTGCTCCTGAAATGATCCACGCTCCATGATCTCTCCGACTCTATTTTTGCGATTATTTCTCCTCTTTCCAGAGTAGTCAACATTTTCCCTTCTCACCATGGCTGGCGACAAGCCACCACCTCCCATTATCCGCCCGATTCCTCGGCGCCCCTTTGCCACCGAGCCGGCCGCGTCCAGCGTCGACCAGACAAAACCAGACAAGCCTCGATCTGGCCGCAAGCGCCGCTCTGGCAAGCCTTCACCCCAGCCTCTGAGCGATGCTCCGGCGACGGCTCGCTTCCTCGACGTTCCCTCCCGTGCGCCGAGCGGCCGGCCCACCCTCGATGTCCCCCGGAGCCCGGGCGGCGCCACCAGCTCCAGCTCAACATCGTCCTCCCTCAGCCGCGCCCAGTCGATCCGCAACCTGACCTCGTCGACCCTCGCCGGCATCTTTAGCTCCGATAGCATGCCGAGCACGCCTTGGGGAAGCAGCATGGGTGCTGGCGGACTGGAGACACCAGAGACGCCTGCCCGTTCGCCCTTGTTTGGCGAGATTGTCGACGATGACGTGGATGATCATGGTCCCCCTACAGCCGACGACGAGGGAGGACGGAGCGGCCTGGTTACAGAGGCCGATGTGGCGGCAATACGGCAGGCATCGCTGAACCTGCACTTGCTGCAGCGCCAGACGCTGGACGAGATGGCGGCTCTCGAGGCCGAAAAGGGTCAGGAAGACAAGATGCAACGGCAAGGACAGCCGCATAGACAGCCGCAAGGACAGACACAAGGACAGTCTGCTACTGGCCGATTACGGCGTCGGATGGGTCTGTTCTTGTCCATCTTGGTTCGTGCGGCTCTGCTCTTCACCCTCGGCATGGGCTACGGCGTGCTGGTGTCGAGGCTGCACAGCGAGACCCAGAAAACCCACAAGCTGATGACGACAACCATTGCTGCGGCAGCCTTACTCGAAGATGACCTGGCAGATGAGAGTGGTGGTGGTGGTGGTGGTGGTGATACTGGTAGTGATTCTGGTGGTACGGGTACCTCTGGCGCACTACTAGCAGCAACATATGATGCTACATACGACTGGCGCTATCTGGTCGCATGGGGCGTGTCGGGTGTTGTCCTGGGCACCCTGCTACCCTGGTTTGATAGCCTCTGGGACCGCGCATTTGGAGCTGGCGGCCATATCCTGGGGGGCGGTAAGAGACGTCCAGCCCCAGAGACGGACTGGGCACTGGTGGTGCGTGGCATCGGCGCTTTTGCCGGAGTCGTCTTTGCCATGGTAGGCTCTTTTTTTCTACTTTTTCTTCTTTTTGTTCGTTCTCTCTCTCTCTCCCCTTCAGCTGGCTGACTTTATAGCGAAAACTTCCTTGGGCATCAACGATGCAAGCAACCTTGACCCTCGCACTGACCAACCCCTTTCTCTGGTATCTTTTGGACCGCTCAAAGTCTGGTCTGCTGTTGTCGGCTGCTGTCGGATTCGCTGGCTGGATCGTCTTGTCTGCTCTCAACCTGGACTTGATGCCCAACCCTGGCAGCCGATTGGGTCACGTGCACCAACACGCCTCTCACCATTCCCACTATAGCACCGACGCATCCTACGGCTCGGCTTCTCACAACTGCACGCTGACGTCTGCGTCCACATCAGCATCAGCATCGGCTTTGTCAGCCTCATCGGCTTCCGTTGGCCGGGACGGCGTTTCTGTGCCGGGATCAGATGCCACGACGAGCTCTGGTCTTGTCTCGTTGGCCACCTTTGAGATGGCTGTCTGGATGGTCAGCGTTTTGTTCTGCAGCTGTATCTGCTTTGGAAATATAGGCCGTCGACTGGCTCTGCGGCCAGCAGCAGCAGCAGCAACGTCTCCTAGTGCAAGCCTGCCAGCTTCCTAAGCGTTTATTTTTATTTATTTTTATTTTATTTTTGTTTCTCTTGCAGCCTTGCTTATATTTAATGTTTTCTTGGCGTTCTTGATCACAGAGGACCGTCCTGTGTTCATTCCCGGGTAATAAAGTGTCTGGTTCAGGGGGGGGGGGGGAAATGGTAAAAGACGGGGTGTTTTTGTCTTTTTTTTTGGCACGGAATGCGCATGAGCTTTCTAACTTTCAACAAGGTCTACAGAGTGCGAAATGGCGGTGGCTAAAAAAAAAAGAAAGAAAAAAGGAACAAAATCCACATGAGACAAGAGAATGCCTCCAGCTTATATACAGTAACGTGAATGAATACACAGATCCAGGCCAACCAATTCTTTTCAAACGAGAGTCTGTCTTACCAAAACGCCTGTGCCTTTTTTGAAACTGACATTGCAGCGGCTGTCATTCTGCCTCATGCATCCTCCTTCTTCTGGGCATCCTGCGTCTCAGCCTCCTCGGTGGCCGCAGCATCGGCCATGGTCTCATCCTCGTCGCTGGCCTTGGCCGTTGGCTCACTGGAGACTGCCATCTTGGTCTCCTCCTCGCCAGCCTCTTTCTTGTCCCCCTTAATGTCGTCGTCGTCATCGTTGAGACCATAGATGAACGACTCGAGACGCTCGACCGTGCCCTCTTGGCTGGCATCGACGAGCACCTTGTCAAACAGCTTGTCGACCGTGTCCTTGTCTGTGCTGTCGCTGTCGCTCGGCCGCACCATGACGTAGCGTGCAGAAAACTCATTGTCTCTTGCCGACTGGACGCTCTGGTGACACTGTTAGTCTGTTGTCTGTAGCCAGCCAGCCAGCCAGCCAGCCAGCCAGCCAGCCATCCTCCCATACTCTACTCACCTCTATATTCATCAGCACGAGCGGCACTTTGCCGGCGTCCTGAACGGCATCGACCAGTGCCTTTTGCGTTCCGTAGAGGGTCTCGCCGACCTCGCCAGAGCAGACAAGCCGGTCTCCGTCGAGCATGACGTTGAACGTCTTCTTGTCGACATGGTGGTACGATGGCACGGGAGGAGGAGGAGCGGGCGCATCTGCATCCGCCTCGGTATCGGCGGCGTCCGATGGTGGTGGCGGTGGTCGTTCTTGGGTGGTGTGCTGCACGACGCGTCCAAAGACGCCTGGATTCCGCTGCATGACGAGCTTCGCGAGGGCCTCGACCGATCCCGCCGACTCGGCCGACCCGGCGGCCAGCACGAGGGGCCGCACATCGGTGGGCAGGCTGTCCCTGTTCACGGGCTCGTCGGCCCAGCCGTCGGCCGCGTCTGCACGGCCAGACGAATCGGCACGGTCGTCGGCGTCTCCGCCGCCACTGCCGCTGCCGTCCTCGGGCACTCGGTAGACAACGCCAATCTTGCTGTCATCGTCAATCTTGTCAAAGGCGGCCAGCTTCGTCTGCCGCACAATGCGCAGGGCCCGCCAGGTCTTGCTGGCCTTGCGCTCTTCGGCGAGCATCTTGGACTGTTCGTCGTCGTTCATCTCCATGTCAAAGTCCTCGTTGGCAATCTCCTTTTCAAACGTGGCCAGCGCTGGCACGGAGAAGCGGCTGGCGTCCTTGAGCTTGTCGAGGGCGCGGTCGTAGCGGTCGTGGCGGAGACCGTGGCCGTTGGTGGAGGCGGCGGCGGCCGCTCCCTGGCTGCTGCCTGGGTCGCCGAGGTCGTCGTCCTCGGTCAGAAAGTCGAGAGAGAAGGAGCCCATGGCGTTGTTTCTCCGCCGCGTCTGGCGGGCAAAGGCGTGCTGGGCGCTGTTCTTGGCCTGGACAAACTCTTCGGCAGAGACGGGCGGGCGCTCAATGGACTGGCAGGACTCGATCTTCCAGCGCACCCAGTTCTTGTCGCGGGCAAGGATGGTGTCGACCATGCGGAAAAAGTACGGGCCGTCGTCGTCGCTGTTCTTGATGTGCTCGGTAATGTGGCGCTTCATCTTGGCCGCCCAGGCCGCGTTCTCGTCGCTCAGGACGTGGTCGGAGTAGGTCACCGACTTGTTGGGCGTCTTGGCCATGGCCAGCTTCTTCTTGGCGGCCGGCGAGAGCGAGAGCAGAAACTCCATGAGGATGAGGGACTGGAGGAGAAAGTGTCGGCGAAAGGTGAGGTCGCTGGTCTGGAGATGGTTAGACAAGAAGACGAATGACAGCAGAGAGAGGAGAGAAAAGAAACATACTTCCAGCTGAAAAAGATCGCGGCTCGTGAGATACTTTGGGTTGTACGTGTCGGCCAGCTCATCGTCCCTGTCCCGCTTGCGCTTGAGCATGCGCCGGGCCTCTTCGGCGTGCCGAGAGCTGTGCATGCGTCGCTGGTTGTTGATCTTTTGGAAGGCGGCCAGGGATGCCTCGAGTCCCGTCTTGAACTGGGCGAAATGGTCCGAGTCGAACATTTTCTTGGGCTGGCTGAAGCTGGCCTGGAGGGACCAGAAGACGGGGTAGAGCGTGTGGAAGTCGATTTCGTTGGCGTCTTTTGCGTCTTTTGCGTCTTTCGTGTCTTTCGTGTCTTTTGGATCACTAATGTCCTTGCCAGGACCGGCATCCACCTCCATCTTTTCGGCGTCGTCGTCCTTGCCCGTCGGGGCTGGCGGCGGAGAGGTATCCTCATCATAGGAAGTGACATTCTCGACGTGGTACTCGCCGCGCAGGTTGACGGAGCTCTTGTCGCCCAGTGGAAAGACCTGAAAGAGAAAGACAAAGACGCGGCCGCAAAATGGCGTGTCTTCGGCGCGCGAGAGACGTCGCAGCAGGTCGTTGCAGCTGCGGAGGATGACGAGTTTCTTGCTGTTGAAGTGGCGGGCGGTGATGCGCTCGCGGCGGGACTCGAGGTAGTCAAAGACTTTGCGGCAGCCGGCAATGGTCTGACTGTCGAGCAGCTCCTCAATGAGCCAGAAGACGAGGGGGGGTCGCATTCGCCATGGTCGGCAAAGATGGAGAGAATGTCAAAGAGGTTCCAGACGCGGACAAAGTCGGGAGAGTCGATGGAGGTGGTGGCCTGAAGACAGGGGGTTAGAATCAGAAAAGGAGACTTGAAAGAAGACAAACAACTAGAAAGGACTAGAAACGGACAATCAGACGGCCAAAGACCTGGCGAGCGGCCGTGTCGATCATGACAAACTTGCGATTCTTCGGGTCGTCGCCTAGAAAGGCAAAAATGTCGGCGAGCTGGCCGTAGTGCGCATCCAGATCCGCCTTGTTAATGGCCGGGTCCATCTCCTTTCCCGGTTTCAAAGCGTCGGCATGGTCGAGCAGCTGCTGGAGGTAGAGCGAGAACGACTCGACGGCCGGGATGCCATGACCGTGGCTGTTGACGTCGAGAGCCGGCATGGTCGTGAGCCGAGGCGCTGTCCGGCGAGCGGACAAAACGCGTTGCAGGAGTCAGTAGGGCAGGTGGAAATGATCACAGAAGAGACAGGGCGACAGAGAGAAAAAAGACGGGGACGGCTGTGCTGCTTGCGCGACGCCTTGCAGAAAAAAAAAGGAGGCTTTCAAAGATGGGAGAGTTTCTGGCGAGGCGTCTCATAGAGAAAGCTTGCCAAAATATTAGTAGTAGTAATAAAAAGCCAAAAGTGTGGCGCAGAGCAAGGCTGGCCATGGCCAGATTCTCCAGCCACACATGGTCTGTGCACTGTGAGAACTTACGCCGTAGCTGTTTTAGCAATAATAAATTTCTAGAACGCGCAAAAGAACCACTCCCACACCACAAGGAACCGCAGTCGCCGCTCTCACCGCTCTCGCCCTTCTTTCCCTGCTATTGCGACGAAGTGTACAGGAAGAGGCGATCCTACTGGGACCAGAGAAGGGGGACAGAGGAACACGGCAGGTCGCGACAGGCGGCTCCATCTCACAGACGATGCCTCCGGCGAAGAAGCTCAAGAGCGGCGGTACCTCGAAGGGGACCAAGACGAGCGTGCGTCTCCCCGTCGCTGCAGGCGCCGAGGGAGAGTCTGGGTTTGCGCAGCTGGCACAGAAGCTCTGGCTCAAGGGCACGAAGCGGGCCTCTAGCAAGGTCAAGGTCAAGAACGACGTTCTCAAGGGCGAGATCTGGGACGTGTTGGAAAAGGGCAGATTCGCCTTCAAGTCGCTCTTGGAGCTGGAGAGTCTGCAGATTCTCGAGAGGTGGGTTTCCTTGCAGTCCAAATTTCTGTTGTTCTACGCTGAACTGACATTTCTAGCTATCTCTGGCCAGGATTCACCGACGACGCCTCGGACCAGCATGTGCTCCTGCTCGTGCTGGTCGTCAACATCAAGAAGCGCGAGCATCTCGACTCGTGGGCGGCGTTTGGCGAGCGGCCCGACGAGTTTTCCTCCTTCTTCCGACGCGTCCTCACCCTGAGCCTCGACGGTGAGCTCTCGCTCGTCCTCCGCACCCACATCCTCTCCTTTATCATCCACGCCTTCCAGTGCCTCGACAGCGCCATTGTGCGCAAGGAGTGCGCACCGCTCGTCTCCATCGGCACCTGGCACAACATTGCCCACGATGCGCGGCGCGAGCAGCTGCTCGAGCAGACGAACCACCTCAAAAAGGTGTGGCGGGCGTCGGCGAGACGCTACGACGCGGCTGACGACGCCACCAAGGCACATCTGCGCTTCGACCGGGCCTGGCTGTACTCGCTCATCCTCGACTTTATTAGTGTGCTCTATGACGAGGAGGGAAAAGAGGGTAGGTGTCTTTTTTTCCCTTTTTTTCCCTTCTTTTTTTCTACGTTCGTCCTTCTATAATGCTGACATAAGCAGATACCATGCGGTACTGCGAGCGCTTCCTCGAGCTGCTGTGCGACCTGCAGAGCCAGCTGCCAACACGGCGCTACGTGAATGCGCTGCTGCAGGACCTGCACGTCCTACCCGCTCTGCTCATCTCGCCCATGTTCCACAACGAAGACAGCAACCTGTTCCGCGACCAGTGCGCTCTCTTTGCCCACTACACCTACTTCCACGTCGACGACCAGACGGGCGCCCAGCTCAGCGAGACGGAGGCCTACGACCGCCACTCTGCCAAACTCGCCGGCCTGCAGCGGGTGGCGCTGAAGCACTTCCCGGAAAAGCTGACGGTGCTGGCGCTGTCCAACTACGGGGCCATTGGAAAGCGCGACGAGCTCGGCAACCTGCTGACGGCGCTGACCGACGTCGAGGTCGCCGACCTCGCTGGCCGTCTGCACCTGCGCGTGACGTACCCAGCATCCTGCCGGCTGCGCATCGACCGCCGCTTCCTCGTCGAGGCCCTGCTGTGCACCTTTGAACGGCGCAAGACGCTGCCCGAGACGACCCGCGAGCTCGTCGTCATGCCGACAGAGCAGACCCTCTTTGACCAGAGCCTCGCCCGCACCGAGGGCTACGACGGCTCGCGCCCGCTGGCACTGCCCAAGCTGAACCTGCAGTTTCTGTCGGTCGGCGACTTTCTGTGGCGCTCCTTGCTGCTATACCGGTCCGAGGCCTTTTACGGTATCCAGCAGGACATTGTGACGGCCATTGAGCGGCTGAAGCCGAGTGTGGGCAATGCGGGCGAGACTATATTCACGGGCACCACGAGGATGGCACTGCCGGCTCAGAATTTATCGTATGTTTTTTTGCCCTTTGCCCTTTTTTTCCCCCTTTCTTCTTCTTCTTCTTCTTTTCTCTTCTACATTACTCTGGTCTAACTGGTGGGTAGAGTCATTCATGTTGTCCCACCGCTGGTAGGCGAGGAAAAGCCGTCACTGGTCAAGGCTGAGTTGTCTGTCGACTTTCGGAATGTGCGTGAAAACGTTCGCCGGGAATGGGAGTCGTTGCGGCCAGACGATACCGTCTTTCTTTTGACCGTCAAGGCTAGGCAGCCGTCGTCATTTTCTGCGAGAGGCTCATCGGCTTCGGGCGCTGAAAAGTATGGCATTGTGACGATCCGGACGGCCGAGGTCCTCACGCGGCCGGAGTACGTTAATAACCGGAATAACGAGAACAAGAACAACAGCAACAACAACAACAACAACAATAGCAACAATAACAACAACAACAATCAGTATGGACGAGGTGGTGGATTCCGACGGAGCTTTGTGCGAAAAATGCTGCTCAAGTTGGACCCCGTGGCGTTTGTAGAGGACACCAACAACGAGGAGGCCAGCGGGTCGTCGGATGTCTACGAGAGCATCAATCTGATTGTGCGGCGCAGTGCGCGCGAGAACAACTTCAAGTCGGTGCTCGAGTCGATCAAGGATCTGGCGCTCTCGGATGTGCCGATTGCGCCCTGGCTGCACGAGGTGTTTCTGGGCTACGGCGACCCGGCCGGCGCGACATACAGACACCTGCCGAACCGGGTCAAGAAGATTGACTACCGCGACACCTTTCTCGACTGGCACCATCTGATTGAGAGTCTGCCTGGCAAGACGGTCGATCCTGGCGACGACGTCACCGGCAGTTTCGGGCCGCCCTATGTGCTGGGGCTCGTGGACAAGCCGGCCGAGGCAGACCGGCCGCCCGTCAAGCCGCCGTCCAAGAAGCGGCGACGGGACGCGGAACCGGTGCCCACAGCAGACGTCGAGACGGTGCGGGTGTCGACGTACAAGCCGCCGAACAACGGGCCCTACCCGACAGACACGGCCAAGCGAAACGGCGTGCGCTTCACGCCGGCGCAGACCGAGGCCATCATGTCGGGGACGCAGCCGGGACTGACGGTGATTGTGGGTCCGCCGGGCACGGGAAAGACGGACGTGGCGACGCAGATCATCAACAACATTTACCACAATTTCCCAGAGCAGCGGACGCTGCTGATTGCGCACAGCAACCAGGCGCTGAACCAGCTGTTTGCCAAGATTGTGGCGCTCGACATTGACGAGCGGCATCTGCTGCGGCTGGGCCACGGCGAGGAAGAGCTGGACGTCGATGGCAGCTTCAGCAAGTACGGACGTGTCGAGCAGTTTCTGGAGAACCGCAACCAGTACCTGGCCGAGGTGACGCGGCTGGCGGCGAGCCTTGGCGCGCCGGGGGCCCATGGCAACTCGGCCGAGACGGCGGGCTACTTTCAGTCGGTCTACGTGGAGCCGGCCTGGGCCAAGTTTGACCAGACGGCGACGTCGGCAACGGCCTCGGCCGCAGACATTGTGGCGGCCTTTCCGTTCCACGCCTACTTTGCCAACGCTCCCCAGCCGCTCTTTCCGGTCGTGGGAGAAGAGGCAAGAGAGGCAGAAGAGGTAAAAGAGGCCAGAGAGGGAAAGGAGACAAAACAGAGAAAACAGACCAAACAGACCAAAAAAGCCAAAAAGGAGACGGAAAAAGACGAGGAGGACCGGAAACAGGTGCTGGAGATTGCCGAGGGGTGTCGTCGGCACCTCCGCCGCATCTTCTCGGAGCTGGCCGATGCGCTGCCGTTTGAGATTCTGCGGCGGGACCGTGAAAAGGCCAACTACTTGCTGACTAAGGAGGCGCGCATCGTGGCGATGACGTCAACGCACGCGGCGATGCGGCGCGGCGAGATCGCGCGGCTCGGCTTCCACTACGACAGCGTGGTGGTCGAGGAGGCGGCACAGATCACCGAGATTGAAAGCTTTATTCCACTGGCGATGCAGCAGCCGAAACATGGCGAGGTGGCTCTGAAGCGGGTGGTGCTGTGCGGTGACCATTTGCAGAATTCGCCCATTGTACAGAATCTGGCCTTCCGACACTATGCGAACCTGGAGCAGTCGCTGTTCTCGCGGCTCGTGCGTCTCGGTGTGCCGACCATCCACCTGGACCAGCAGGGACGTGCGCGGTCGTCGCTGGCAGACCTGTACCGGTGGCGGTATCCGGGCCTGGCCGATCTGCCGACAGTGCAGACGACGACGGGAGGAGGAGGAGGAGGAGGAGGGGCACGTGACGATAGAGTGGGAGCTCCCGAGTTCCAGACGGCCAATGCGGGCTTTCGGTACGACTACCAGTTCATCCACGTGCCCGACTTCAAGGGCCGTGGCGAGGCCGAGCCGTCGCCACACTTTATCCAGAACCTGGGCGAGGCTGAGTACGCCGTGGCCATCTTCCAGTATATGCGGCTCCTGGGCTACCCGGCACACACCATTAGCATTCTGGCGACGTATGCCGGACAGCGGGCGCTCATCCGGGACGTCCTAGACTTTCGATGTCGCCGGAACCCCATCTTTGGTCTACCCAAAGCCGTCACGACCGTCGACAAGTACCAAGGCGAGCAGAATGACTGTAAGTCTTTTTTCCCTCCTTTTTTCCCGTCCTTTTTTTTTCTGCTTTTCTTTTCTTCTTCTTTTTTCTTCTTTTTTCTAACTGTCTAGACATTATCCTGTCTCTGACCCGCACATCCCGTGTCGGCTACCTGCGGGACATTCGAAGACTGACAGTAGCGCTATCTCGGGCGCGGCTCGGACTCTACGTGCTGGGCCGGCGCGAGGTGTTTGAGGCCTGCTACGAGCTGCGCGAGGCCTTTGAGCTGCTACTGAAGCGGCCCGACAAGCTGACGCTGGTGACGGGCGAGCTGTGGCCGTCGACGCGGCCGGCCACCGAAGAGGTTGGCGGCAAGAAGAAGAAGAAGGGCAGTGGCGGCGAGGGCGAGGGCACGGCCGTCAGCGAGGCCGTCATGGAGGGCGTCGAGCACCTGGGCCAGTACGTCTACGAGATGACGCTGACCAAGGTCAAGCAGCTGCAGGCCAAGGCTGGCAGCGGCGAGGGTGGTGAGGATGGCAATGAAGGCGATGGAGGAGATGCGGAGCAGCTTTTGGAGGCCATTCGTGAAGAGAACGAGGACATGGTGGCGCTGCCTGTGGAGGAAGAGGAGGATGGCGAGGGAGAAGACGAGAACGACGACGTGGATGAGAACGGGGATGAGAACGAGAATGAGGACGAGGATGAGGAGAAAGTCGGAGAGGCAGGAGAGGAGGGGGAAGAGAAGGACGAGGAGGAGGCAGAGCCGAAAGAGGGCGCAGAAGAAGCCCAGTAGACAATATCACGCGATGACTAATCATATTAAAGAAGTAGACCTTATAGAGGACCTCGGAGGCTGGCATGGCCAGGGTGATCTTTTCCAGACAAGAGCGTCGCAGTTCAGCTGTCGCTGTGTTGGATTAATTAGGCCGGTTATTAGGAGTACTTGTAGGTTCTCTGTAAGAGTATCTCTCTCGATCTCTGCAATCCCCCCCTTTCCAGGTCCGACTGAACACGTGGAGAGCGAAATGAAAGCAGATGGAAGAGAGAGTTCGTCTTGTCTCTTGAAACGGAATGCATTAAAGTGGCAAACAGCCGTCTTACCCGGTCGCAAGTGGTATGTAGCCAAGTCGCCATGGGGACAGGAGTGTAGTGCTCTGAATATCAATACATACATAGTAGAGCACTATACGAGACAGCTGTAAAAGAGGGCGGTTAATAGGGTAAAGCAGGAGATGGAGCCCATGTACATTGCTGGCAAGCTGAAGACGGCACAAAGACACGGAAAGCTCAGATGCCGACGGAAAGCCAAGTAGGTCCTTTTGTTCAGCCAGACGATGAATGGGTCTGAGTAACAGCGTACAAGTATATGAGTACGTACTCTGTACTCTGTACGGAGTACTCGCAATACGGAGTAGTACACGGAGAGACGCGTCGAGTCCCTCCAACGCGGTTGACCCCTGCTCGTCCAGCTTCCTTTCTTCTGTGCAGCCTTCTGGCGGGCCTATTCCTTGCAGGGAGACTACTATAATAGTTGCATTTATTGGCTTGGTCCTTGCTTTCTTTTTGTCTTTTTATGTCTCAGCACCCCTTTTTCAGTCTGGCTTTCCTCTGGCTCTCTGGTTCTCCGTCTGTCTGTCTGTCTCTGTCTTTCTTTCTGCCTCTCTGCTCGTCCTTATCTTGGCCGGCAGTCGAGCCATCGATATCGATATCGATATCGATAGATAGTCGTTGATCGTTGATAGCAAGACTGCCGGCACTTTACTGCCCCGCGACTGACCCATAAAATAGGAGAGATTCGGAGAGGGAGACAAACAGCAGATGACGTCCGTCCGTCCGTCCTTTTTTTGTCTATTCTTTCTTTTCTTTTTTTTTTCCCTGTTCGTACACGCAGACCCAACTCGTACGAGCAACTTCCCATGGTGACAGTGGCTCCACCACGTGTGCCTGCCTGGATAGAGTATCTTGTACGAGTGCCCTGTCCACTTTTCTCACTGTTGTCTCTCTTGGACAAATGGAAGAGGACCTATCATAAGCACTGCCATGACGCAACACTAGACGACGGTGGCGGATTCTGTTGCTGTTTTGCTGTCTGAATGATTCGGAATTATTGAATTTTTCTCTGATTAATACCATTTCACTCTCGGACTTTAGATTCTTGTCCCTTATTTTCGATCCCCAGGTCAACCGTGCCACAACCACGACCACTTTTGTGAACTCGTACGCATTCTCATGGCAGACTTCTCTTCTCAGTTGTCTGCTCGTAGTGAATAGAGCATATTTCCTATTTTTATCATGTCTGCCTGGTCGTGCAACTGCTCGACTTGGTGCGCTCCCAGACGCGACGTCAGACAAGCAGGAGTTACGTGCTCGCAGTTCTTGTCTTTTCTTATTCACTGCTCCTTCTCTGTTCCTTCTCTCCTTCTCTTGGCTGTCGGCTGCTTCGTTGTGACTCTTTACGACTGACCGGCCGCTTTTTCACGTGTCATGAAAGAAATGGCCTCTCGCAGACGTCGCTTGTCATTCGCTCGCGCATTCCTACCCTAAACCCGACGACTTTCTCTTCCAATCAGATTGTAGTATATCTTGTGGCGCGGCAGGTGCGACCAGTTCTCGTGCGGGCGCACACCTGTGACGACTCTGCTCTTGCCCTGCGAGTGCTGGCGGCACCCCTAATAACCTAACTCCGCAGTGCGATTACGAGTCTTTCGAGTCTGTTAGGGCGAACCGTGCATTTTGGTGCGCGAGAGTACGGAGTACGTACCGTACACAGACGTGAGCTGTACTGTCACTATAACGGGTACTGTCTGTCACTATAACGGCCGCCTGTAATTTTCATTTTCATTTTTCATTCTCTAGTATTGGCCCAAAACGTAGTTGCCCTGCTCCTCTCGCACGCGCTATCAGTGAATTAGGAAAAGTGGACCTCCTTCCTAAAAAAAAATTTGGTTCCCCTTCCTCGTTTCCTCAGACTTTATTTTACTCTAATCTTTTTTTTTTTTTCTTTCTCCCTTTTCCCCTTTCCCTCTCTTCACACCCAGTGAAATTCATCACAACCCTCACCTCCCTCCCCGAAAACAGTTGTCACAGGGTAGATTCTCAGGTCAGTCCTTTGGATCCGCTGTGATTTCTCTTTTCTCTTCTTTTATTTTTTCTCCCCCCATCAGGGCACACAGCACTCCTTCCAGAGTCGTTTGTGTGCGGATTAAAAAAAAAAAGGGTAATTCCAGAGGCCCTCTTTCAGCCTCTCTCGCCCCCGACACCCTTCCTCTCCCTTTTTTTTCCCTCTGCGCATCGCCCTGCGCAGTCCGAAGAGAGGCGTCGGCATCTCGTTCATCTACCGTGTTCGTCATATTTAGCGAATAGCCGCTCATTCACCCTCTTTAACGACGTGAAGACAGCAACGACCATTTGCGTTTTTTTATTATTATTTTTTTTCTTCGTTTTCGCGCGCAAACGGGACATCCTGTCGCGACCATCCCACGACTTGTGCCTCGTTCTCCGATCAAGAAGAGAGAGAGATTCCGAACAAGAGAAGCCGACCTGCCCAGCTTCCTCACTCGAGTCTTTCATTCACTAAGCTTTTCTGTCGTCTTTTTTTTTTTCACGAAATTTCTCGAGTACTTTAAATTTCTCCCCCGCTAGCCGGACTTTGGGATTTTTAAAAACCTCGAGCTTTTAATTTTTTTTCACTTTTTCACTTTCTTTTTTTCAATCTGCACCGACACCTTTACTGTTTGGTCTTTTGCAGATTGATCAAGAGAAACAAGAGAATCAAAAAGAACGAAGTCACTTTTCATCGCTACTTCTTGCGATACATCACCTTGCGCATTCCGCTGCTGGTGTTTTCTTTTTCTTTGCGCTTCACAAGGAAGAAGAAAAAACTTGCGCACGAAACGCAAAATCCACACTTTTTCACGCATCATTTCGACTACGCACTTCTCACCACTCTGCTCTTTGCACTTCAGCTTTCCCTTATGACTTCAACTGCGAACGCGCAGAATCTCCCGGCGCCGAACCCCTCTGCTCCGTCTGCCACGGCATCCTACGCTTCTGCTGCCGGTGCTTCTGGTAAGATTGCCACGACGTCGGCGATCGCCTCCGGATCCCAGGGCCCTCTTGTGGTCAGCGCCTCCTCTGCCACGCCTACCCAACCGGGCCATCATGCAAAGTCCTTGTCGGTGTCACCTCTGAACGGTAGCGCCGCCAACAAGTCCTCCAACACCGCCAACATGGCTGCCAACAACGGCCAGAAGCACAACATCGTCCCCGCCATCCCGGCGGTTGTCAACGGAAGTGCCATCGACCATGCTCGCAAGAATCCCGTCACCATGAACATTCCCAGAGTCTACGGTGCCAACGGCGGCCCTGCTGGCCCCGGCCCTAAGCACAGTCTCAAGTTTGGCAGCGAGTCGCCCGTCGTCGTTCACAGTACGCCTTCCCAGAACCCATCCGCCCCTGTTCCGATTCCCAACCAGCAGCGGATACCCTCGCCGGTGCACTCGCCCTCTCCGATTCCCATTCCCTCGGCAAGCGGTGGCCGTCCGCCATCCAACATGTCTCAGGATGGACCCAAGTTTGGAAGCCTCGGCGGCGACGGTGATGTACGTTTTTTCTCTTTATTCTCTTCATTCTCCTTTCTTCTTTCACGTCCCACCTCTAACATTCTCTAGCGTCACATGAAGCAGCACCCGGCTGCGAACTTGCCCGGTGGCCAGTCGCCACACTTCCGTCGTGGCTCTACTCACTCGATTCACAGCGACATGGGCAACCACGCCGGTCACGGTAACCACGGACCCCACGGCAACCACCCCCACCACGGCGGCCCGGCCAACCGTGGCAACTACGGTGCGCCGCCTGGCCGTGGCCGTGGCTATAACACTGGCCACTTCAACCAGTCAATGGCCTATCCGCCCGGTGGCAGCCCGTACCGAGCTGCCTCGCAGGGTCGGGGCGGCATGCCCGCCCAGTTCCAGCCACGTGGTATGCAGCCGGCCTTTGGCCAGAACTCACCCCAGGCGGCGCGCGCGAGCCCGGCCATGTCGGCCGTCGTTCCGAACAATAGCACGCCTCTCATGCAGGCGGCTATTCCCGCCAATACTGGCGTCAACAACCAGTTCATGAACAACTACTACCAGCAGGCGCCTGGATTTCCGCCACAAGTAAACGTAAATGAGCAGCCCCCCTTCCAGCACCCCCACCAACCACCCTACAAGCAGTCCCACCCCACAGGCCGGAAGGGCCAGTCGTCCTTCCCCAGGGGCGGTGGAAAGAAAAAAGGCATGCGAGCCGGGGGCGACAGGTCTTTCCCGCAGCCACCTCGCGTCGAATCTGAGCCTGCGCTTCGTCAGTTGGAAGCACAGGATCTGAATAAGAAGTCTTTAGGCCGCCCTTTCAAGCGTTGGGCGGCACCTGACGAGGAGTGGCTGACCTCTCACGCATCGCACCCCGATACGGCCATCAGCCTGCCAAACTTTGGCCATGGATTTCGGGGAGCACCGGGGGCCAACCTAGATGGCGCGCCTCCACCACCTGCTCCCCCAAATTGGCAGGGGCCAGTGCCCCTGTCCCCCCGGCAGCCACTCAACCATGGTGCTCTTGATTTATCGCCTGCCAGCGGCAACTATGATCGCCTACTAACTGCAAGCAAACAGAACTACCAGCCCTATAACCCAGCACAGTTCAATAACCAAGGTATGATGAGCTACGCCTACAGCCAGGTCCCCTACATGGCTGCCGGCCCCCAGCAGTCCCCAGGCTCGGTCTATGCGCCTCCCTATGTGCCCAACCCGTACACGGCACCGGGGCCACAGCCAATGTCGCGCAATAATTCACAGGTTTCTGAGCGGCCCAACTCGAGCACCGGCCCGATGCCCCCTGCCGCGGGAGCTATTCCGGTCGCCCCTGCCGCGGCTGGTGGCTTGCAAAAGGGCGCCCCCAGCGGCATGAACTTTATTGTTCCGTCTCGCAAGAGCGCCGCCATCGTCATCAGGAACCCACAGGGCGAGATTCAGGACTACAAGAAGGAGTCCAAGCCTCCCGCGTCTCCTGGCCCCAACGTTCCTGTCACCAAGACCCCCCCCGCTGCGGCTCTGACCCCAACGCCCCCGCCCAAGTCTGTGACGCCCTCTCATGGCCGGACGGAGAGCGCCTCGGCCGCAAGATCGGTGGAAGAATTGCGGAATGAGTTCAAGATAAAGGTACAATCTCTGATGCTTGCCCGAGACGGGGCAAGCGGATACAATGCTGAGGCGGAGATCAATGACCTTGCTAACTCTATGGAGGGGCAGGCTGCTGCTGCTGCCGCTGCTGCTACTACGACGGAGCCCGCGAAGCCGGCGACTCCCACGGATACGACGGAGAAGACGAAGCCCGCCGAAGAGAAGCAGGCGGAAGTGAAGAAGCCGGAAGACAAGGCCGTGGCAGAGAAGAAGCCCGAGGAGAAGAAGGAGGAGAAGAAGGCTCCCGAGGCCACACCGGCTCCGGCCGCGACTGCTGCGGCTGATGAGGAAGATGAGGTGGAGCGCATGATCCGTGAGATGGAGGAGGAAGACGCTCGACGGGAGGCCGAGGCGGCTGCGTATAACCAGAAGAAGAAGCTTCAAGACGCAGAGAACAAGAAGAAGGCGGATGCCGATCGTGCTGCTTCTGCAGCAGAGAACGACCGCAAGCTCCGGGAGCAGGAGCGCGAGATGGAGCGCCTCGAAGAGGAGCGCGAGAAGAAGCGCAATGCCAAGGAGACCGGCGCGGACCAGCCCAAGACGGTTGCGGAGATGCTCACAGCCAAGATTACGGATCTGACCTCGGGCGATCGCAAAGAGAGCCATGCCCTCTCCAGCCCCACAGCTGCCTCTGGCACCGACGCCATCACCCAGAAGCTGGGAAGCATGAAGCTTTCTGGTGGCCAGCCGTCGCCGTCTTCCGAGACGTCTGCCGGCACAAAGCAGCAGAAGGCGAAGCCGTCGGCTCTCAACCTGACGCCACTGATGACCAAGTCCGTGGAGCCGCCACAGCCGAGTGCGGCGCTTCAGTCTCTCAAGACGGCCCGCTTCCTGCGCGACCCGACGCTGATGGCCTACCCCAAGGGCATCCAGTCGCCCAACCCGGCATTGAACCCTGCCGTTAACAAAAAGGGGAACTTCAAGTACGACATGGGCTTCTTGTTGCAGTTCAAGGACGTCTTCACGGAGAAGCCCTCTCTGGACTTTGACCAGCAGGTCAAGCAGCTGATTGGCGACGGCGAGAGCACACCACGCCCCGGCTCGCGGACGCCTGCTTCTGGACCGGTGCGCCAGAACTCGCGTACAGCAGCCTCTGGTGCGTTTGGCTCTGGCATGATGGGCGAGTTTGCTTCCAAGACGCTGCCGCCTGGCACGACGTCCGAGCAGCGGTTTGCAATGTCGAGCGGCACCATGCCCCGCCCCCCTGCTGTGTCCGGGATGAGCCAGTTTGGCCGACCGGGCAGCTTCCCGGGACCGAGCCACATGACGCGGACGCCGTCGGCCAGCATGGGTGGTGCTGTACCGAACTCGCCGCGCCAGGGTAGTAGGTCTACGCGCGGCAACAGCCGCCGGGATAACTTTGGCTCCAAGAATGACGCCAAGACGATGCCGCTGACGGCCGGTCAGGAGCTGAAGCCGATCGTCGTCACAGCGTCTGGTTGGAAGCCTACCAGTATTGGGAACCGGGCCATGGCTTCCTCTGCGGTGGGCCCGAGTGGCGTTATGGACCCGCCGATGGTGCAGCGCAAGGTGAAGGCGGCGCTCAACAAGATGACGCCCGAGAAGTTTGACAAGATCTCTGACCAGATTCTGACCATTGCGCTCCAGTCCAAGGACGAGGAAGACGGACGGACGCTGCGGCAGGTGATCCAGCTGACGTTTGAAAAGGCCACTGACGAAGCGCACTGGGCGCCCATGTATGCGCGGTTCTGCAAGCGGATGTTGGACATGATGAGCCCTGAGATTCGCGACACCACAATCAAGGATAAGAAGGGCGACGTTATCAGCGGTGGCACTCTTTTCCGCAAGTACCTCTTGAACCGATGCCAGGAGGAGTTTGAGCGAGGCTGGATGGTGGACCTGCCCGAACCCAAGGAGGGCGAGTCGCGGGAGGCCGTCATGCTATCGGACGAGTACTACGAGGCGGCGGCCGCCAAGCGGCGTGGTCTTGGTCTCGTGCAGTTCATTGGCGAGCTGTACAAGCTGGGTATGCTGACGGAGCGTATCATGCACGAGTGTGTGCGCAAGTTGGTGGACTACGAGGTCGTGCCTGACGAGGCCGAGATCGAGTCTCTGTCGAAGCTGCTGCGGACAGTCGGTGGCAACCTGGATGCTACCGAAAAGGGACGGCCGATGATGGACGCCTACTTCTTGCGCATCAAGAACATGATTGACATTCCCGAGCTGCCCAGCCGTCTCAAGTTCATGTTGATGGACATTGTGGATCTGCGTTCGAACCACTGGGTTTCGAGCGACAAGGACAAGGGCCCCAAGACGCTGGACGAGGTGCGGCTGGAGGCGGAGGCGGCGGCTGCGCAAAAGGCAGCGGAGGCAGCCCGTAGCACGAGCCAGCGCGGACAGGGCAGCATTGGTGGGCGCGGTGGACGGGGCGACGGACGGCAGTTCTCGTACAACCAGCCGGCACAGAACCAGGTGGGTATGGACGACTTGCGGCGGCTCAAGGCTGCGAGCCGGGTCACCAGCACGGGCATGACGACTCTGGGCCCGACGTCCATGTTTGCGTCGCGCAGCAACAGCGGACGGCGGAATGGCCCTGGTGGCTCGTTTGGCCGGCCGGGCGACGATTCGGGTCCGGGCTCCCGCACGGGAACGCCGCCCACGCGCACGGATTCGAACTCTGTGTCGCATTCGAATGCATTTGAGTAAGTCTACTACGCCTGCTTGATCTGTCAGCTGTCTGTCGTGTATGGTATGCTAACAAGATTAGGGCTCTGGCCAATGTGGATACGGAGACGCCGGCGTCGCCTCCTTCGACGGCAGCCTCGCCCGCCTTGGCCAAGGTCAACCTGGACAAGCTGGGTGCCAAGAAGGACGGCAATTGAGGCGCGACTGCGACCGGGACGTGGCGACCACTCCCCACGCTGTCGTTGTGTACGTCGACCGTTGTTTCTTTGTTGCTTGCGAAGGAGCAAGCAGGGACAAGAACAACAAACTTACTTTAATACGCCATTTTCCGTTTTCCATATTTGCGTCTTGTCTCATGCATAGACCGGCAGGGAGGGTTTCGGGGGGGTGAGGGGGGTGGGATGGGCAAGGAAGAAAAAAAGGGGTTTTCTCGTTTACTGCATTTTCTGCGTTGCGTCGTCTTTCCTGTTGAGTCCTGTTCACTTTCTTTCCCCCCCTTTTACTTTTGTCACTCTCTTCTTCTCTCTTCTTTTTTTTCCTCCTCTGCTCCCACCCCCTTTTCTTTTGCCCCCTTTTTTTTTCCTTCTGTTTCATTTTGACTCGCTCTGCATACTACGGGGTTATCAAAAAGTGTGCTTAAAAGTTGCTTTTCTGCATGATACCTCTTTCAAAAGATTTCTCTTGCTCTTTCTTCTGCTTCTCTCTGCGCGTGCGAAAGACTTTTTTCAAAAAGAATGGGGAGGAGGCACCCGTTTCCCACTGCTCTTTCTCTCCTTTGCCTATACACTTGCCACATAGACCGACACAAAAAGCTTCCAGGGAGGGTTCATGCTGTCTTTTTTTATTTTTATTTACCCCGTCTCCTCTTTCTCCTGTCGGCTGAACAGCAGCGAGCCCAGAGCAACATGCCACAAGCCACAAGCCAAAAGCCACGATCCATCTCTTGTATTTTCTCCTGTCTCTTTCTCTGTATGCATCTCGTGGTTCTCCCTATTCCCCCCCCCCCTCTCTTCTCTGCGTGGGACGGCACGCCTTTCTTCTCCCTTGTTTTTTTGTCTTTTACTCTGTTCGATCCTCGGTAACGTGTATGTCGTGTTTATAGTCAACTACTTTTGTTCTGTACTTGTGCTTGCACGTGGTCTGTTTGTCTCTGTACCCGGACAGGGGAGAGCATACAGCTTTTAGTCATCATATGTTGAGCTCTCGGACGTGATTGTGATTGCCATGCATCGAATTACTAATCAAGATGGATGTCGCCGAATCTTTTCATGTAATATTATTTATTGGTCGTGAAGCCGCCAGTCCAAAACGCCCCATGAAAAAACTAGAGAAAAACACAGAAACAAAACTCGGCATGTCCAAACCCCACTGCTTCCCCATCCATTATACGTATGTGCATACTCGTATATGCAAGACAGAAACGACAAAAAGAGAGAAAAGAAACAGAGCACTCACGGCTGCCTCATGGGAAACCCGAGCTTGGCAAACAGCGTATCCATGGCCACCCACCGCCGGCCGCACTTGACGAGATACTGATCGACGGCGCCGCCCATGGTGCGAAAGCGGATGCGGTTGTGCTCGGCCAGCGCGCGGATACGTTCCTGCTGCATGCTGTTCTGGTTTTGGTTCTTCTGGTTCTCGCGGCCCGCCTGGCCGACCTCGGCCGCTGCCATCTTGGCCTTTTCCACGTCAAAGAGGCTCGCATAGTAGACCAGCTGGTTGTACATGTCGCGCTCGCCCACCTCGTAGCGCATGCGCCCCAGACAGTCGCGCGCGAGCCCCTTGGGGCCCAGACAGCGCGTCCCGTACACGCTCATCTGCCGCGTCCGCATGCCGCACGAAGCGTCGTCGCACACCAGCCATCCCTCGTAGTACCGCGTCGTCGCCACCCGCACGGCGTGCTCGATCTGGGCCACCACGGACAGCGTCGGCAGCGTCGCCCCGCAGTGTCCGCACGCCAGGCCACCGGGCGTCACCGTCACCCGGGCGTTTTTGCTGTCTTTGCTCTCTTTGCTCTCTTCGCTCTCTTCGCTCTCGTCAGCTGCGGCCTGCAGCCCCTCAAAGACCCCCGTCGCCTTGCACCGGCGGCAGCGCAGCTGCAGCCGCGTACAGTCGCGGAACCGCACGGCATCGGGGATCTGCGACTCGAGCGGGTGCATATCGAGCAGGCCGTCGCCGTTCTGGTGGTTGCTGCCGCTGTTGGCACCGGACCCGCCGCCGGACGCGTACCGCCGAATGTCGAGACCGAGGTTCTCGGCCAGCTGCGCCGTCGACGTGCCCACAATGTTGGCGCACAGCCGCTCGACGGGCGGGAAGATCTGCTTGCCCAGGTACCACTCGACGTCGGGCTGCAGTCCCGAGTCCTTGCGCTGCACGTCGGCCAGCGTGTACGCTCGCTTCGGCGCCGGCTCCGATGTCGGGGCTGTCTCGCCCGTGGCAATGACGTAGCTGACCACATCGCCCTTGCGCAGCCGGCGGCCCTGCTGGAGCTCGCGCAGCGCCACCTGCACCTGCGGCATGGACTCGGCATTCGGGTAGTCGGTGGGGTCTTTGCCGAGCTGCGTGTAGATGACGTACTTGGCCGTAGGAATGGGAGCAGCAGCAGCAGCAGAAGCAGCAGAAGAAGCCTCGGCCTCGTCCGTCTGCCCCTCCAGCGGCTTTCCGCGCATCCGTGCTGCCATCTCCCGCAGATAGGCGTGGATGCGCGTGACCGACACCTCCGTCTCGTCGCCCGACAGAATCTCCTGCAGGATGCGGGTCGACATCTCCTTGGACAGCGCGCAGTACTCGCGCCGCCGCATGTCGAGGCCCTTGACCTCCATCTTTTCCACGTACTTGCCGCCGGGCGCCTCAATCAGGTTGATGGCGGCGTACTTTTTCTTGGCCTGCAGCAGGATGCGCCGAAAGACGTTGTCAATGTCAATCTCCAGCAGCCGGTAGCGCTCGTTGACCGTGCGCTTAAAGTCCTCGCCAACACGCAGCGCCTCGGCCACGTTGTCGACGTTGGCGTTGATCATGACCGAGTCCGTGTCGCCGTAAATGACCTGGAGTGCCTTGCTCTCGGCCAGCTCCTTGGTACTCCGCAGAATCTCGCGGCCCTTGTACGTCACCAGCACCGCCAGCGGCCGCGCATAGAACCGCGACTGCGTGTATCCCAGACAGCCGTACATGGAGTTGGCCGTCAGCTTCAGCGCCAGCTGCCGGATGTCCCACGTCGCCAGCTGCTCTGGCGTGGCCGTCTTGTCCTTCATCAGCGCCTTGACCTGACGACGCCGGGACACGAGCGTGGCAATGAGGCGCGGCAGGACACCCTGCTCCTGCTCGACCGGCACCTCGGGCACGACATCCTCGGCATCCTCTCCAGCGGTTTCCAACTGGTTGATTAGTCATCATATTGACGAATCAAAATCAAACGATGGAGCATAATAAAAAAAGACGAAAAAAAAAACACTCACCATGGGATGCCGGTCGACCGTCGTGAAGCAAATGTTAAATTCTTGTATAATGGACGGATACAGCGAATTAAAGTCCATGACGAGCACAAACTTGTCATAGAGACCACGCTCTGGCTCAAAGACGAGACCGCCCTTGTACTTGTCCTTTTTCTTGCTGCTGCTGCCGCCGCCAGCCTCATCATTGTCATTCTCTCGGCCCTCGGCCATGCGCCCGCCACCCCGGCCGCCGCCGCGTGCGGCGGGCGGCGGCTTGTCGGGGCAGATGTACTTGTTGCGATGGAACTCGTGCAGCAGAATGTACTCGTTGCGCTCGGCACGCGTGCCCGTCAGCGTACGCGCCCACGAGTTGCCCGCCAGGTTAGTCAGCACTTTGGTCAGCGGCAGGATCTGCACGCGCAGCGCCAACGCGGCGATGAAGTACGTGTCGGCCTCGAGGTGGCCCACATAGTCCAAGAGGCCCTCCTTGGTGCGCGCCCACGTCCGTAGAGCGGCCTCGCTGTCGACGTCGCGCCGCAGGTGAGCGTTGGACTTGTCGCCGCTTCCCGACAGGTAGAGACTGACCATCTCGGTGAGCGTCCACGACTGGCACTTGAACATGACGGAGCGGCCGGCGTCGTTGGACAGGTCGCACAGCAACCGACCGGAGACGACCTGCCGCTCGGCGAACACGCTCGTGCTGTTGCTGCCGCGGCCCATGGTGCCGGGCCACTGTTTCCGCCACAGCCGGCCGAGCCGGGACCAGTTGGGCGTCTTGAGTTCGCGCATGCGGCTCAGCAGCACGCTGTAGTCGACGCCTTCGAGCTGGTGGCCGATGATGACATCGGGGTCGACGGCGGCCACCTGGGCCAAAAAGTACGACAGAATCTCGGCCTCCTGCTTCATGAGACGCATCTGGCCGCGGTGCCGAGACTTGTCGCGTGTCAGGGCCTCGAAGCCCATGGGGAAGCTCTCGCCGCTGGGCCGCATCGCGGTAAATGTGCGGCAGGCCAGCTTCTCGGCGGGCGTCGTGTCGCCGAGGGAGACGCTGTCGTAGATGCGGGCGCTGATAGCCAGAATCTCCTGCCGCTTGGCCGCCGCGTTGTAGACGGTCCGCATGGCCACGCTCATCAGGGTCAGCGGCGGCGCCTCGCTGGCCTCGCCGCTGCCGTCGCCCATGGTCGACACCATGTTGGGGTGCTCGACGAGCACCTCGAGCTTGCAGTGGGACGAGTTCTTGAGCGCCTGGAAGTTGGCGTCCTCAATCTGGAGCCAGCAGGGCCCCATAATGTTCTTCCAGAGCACAAACTGCTCAAAGAGGGCCGTGCTGGTTCCAAACACGTGCGAGTACGTCTCGCCGCCGCCCTCGGGCAGAGGCAATTCTGGCCGTGGTTAGCTGTCGTTTCGTGTCTGTGAACTTTTACGTGTCTGTTCTCGTCTCAACTCACTGGAATACGGGTAGAGCAGCTTGAGATACCGTCCCTCCTTGGGGATGCCGGGCAGCTCAAAGGCGTACTTGCGCGTGCACGGCTTCGTCTTGTGCTGCTGCACGCCCATCTTGGTCATGAGCCCGTCCACCTCGGCGTAGACGTCGGCCATACTGATCTCCTCGCCCGTGTCGCTGCCGCTGGCGGTGGCGCGGTGTTTCCGCGGCAAGAAGAAGAGCTTGCGCTGGATGTTGTCGACCTTGACAAAGCAGCTGACATACTTTCTGGTCTTCTTGTCGAGCACCTTGCCAAAGAGGCAGAGGCTGCCGTGCATCTCCATGTAGTCGAGCCAGAAGAAGCGGAGGCTGCCGTCCTCCTCGAGGGCGTCGTGGTGGTCCAGCTTGCCGCCGAAATTGGTCGGCGGCGCTTCGGCCGACTGGGGACTGCTCATGACGTTGAGTTTCTGGTTGAGGTTGCGCCAGGCAGACGCGTCGACGGCGTCGTCGTCATCGGTGTCTGCCTTTTTCCGCGCCGGCGACGACTTGTCGGGCGTCGGGTAGGGCAGCGTCTTGAGGGGCTTCTTGATGACGGGCCGGGCGGCGGTCAGGTTGACGCTGGCGGCAGTGCCAGTGACGGCACCGGCGTGTGCGACCTCCATCATGGCGTCGTCCTCGTCCTCCTCTTCCTTGATGGTCGTGATCTTTTCCTTGGGCTCGTCGGCGCCCCTGTCCCTCTGCGCCATTTCCTTTCGGCTGGCGACTTGGACGGTGGGTGACGAGGGCATGGGATCGCTCATGGGAATGTCGTCGCTGGGCAGGACGTTGGCGTCCGAGTGCACCACGGGACCGAGATCGTCGTCGTCGTTGTCGTCATGGGCATACTGGACGTGGCTCGGCGACGCACGGCCGTCCACCATCTTGGCGCGCTTGGGCAGTGGCTGGCGGAGGCCGGCGCCGGCAGACGGAGAGAGGTCGCGGGCCTTGCGCTGGTCCGTGGACCGCTTGTTGTTCTTCTTGAGGGGCGGAAGGGCTGTGGGGATGTTGGTGTCGACATCGTTGAGCAGGCTGGCCATGAACTCGGTGTCTTCTTCCGTGGCCGCAATCTGCTAGTCAGACAAAAAGCAGAGGACAAAAGAAAAAGACAAAAAGACAAAAACGGACCTTTGGTTTGGGCTGGGCCTTGACGACGCCCTTGGCAAAAAAGTCGGAAATGTCACGGTCCTTGGCATCCCGTTTGGCCTGGTCATCGTCACGGGCTTTTTTTGCTGCAGCTAGTCAGAGAGAGAGAAAGAGTGAGGGAAAAAAGAAGAAGGAGAGAAAGGAGAGAGCCTACTCGACTTGCGGCCAGCCTTGCGGGTGACGAGTTCTTCCTCGCTGTCCGACTCGTACACGTGTGCTCGATCCCACTCCTCGCGGCCGTCGTCGGCATAGCCCGCGCCATTGTCGTCGACGACAAAGTCATCCTGGTTCAGCCGGTCTCTCACAATCTTCTTGTACTGATTCTCGTCGACCTCTTCGTACAGCTGGCCGGCATCCTCGACCTCGTACGTGTCAAAGGCCTTCTTGCCCGCCCCGCGCAGGGCACGCAGCTTCTCAAACTTGCTGCGGCGGTCGGCGGCCTTGGACATGGCTCGTTGCTGTTGAGTGAAAAAGAACAAAAAAAAGACGGGAATCTCAAGAGGGAAATCACGGAAAACGAGCAGTCTGCATGTCGTCCAAGAGACAGGGTCGGATACGAGCAAAAACGAGTGAGAATGTGCACGAGAGACAACAGACAGGGAGAAATGGTCAACAAAAGGGGTTGCGTGTATGATGATTGGTGGGAGGGGGAGACTGCAGGACACAAGAAAAAAACCAGGAGAGGTTTGATTCCTATTCGTTTGAACGCGCCAGGGCGCGTTTTCGATTGGACGCGCTTTACGCGCTAGGCCAATCCACTTTAAATGAATTACCCTACGAATACCTATAGTCGGTACAGTGCATTTCCGTGGACTCTTACGTACACGGTGTACTTACACGGCCTGTGTCAGCCTTATCTCGATAAGAAAATTTAGGAAACGAAGCTTTCGCAACCTCCTTCCCTCTCCCAGAGCACAGCCGCCATGCTCGCCTGCCGATCCTGTGCCCGCAAGTGGCGCGTGCCGCTGGCCATTGTCTTTTCCGAGCAGAGTGCACATGTCTTGTTGCCCCGGCGGCCACTCGGCCGCCCGCTGCTTGCCAGCCGGACAGTAACCACCACCTCGACCTCCTCGACGACCTCCTCGATGACCTCCAAGCAGCTCCAGACGGCCCTCTTGCAGACATCCACCTCTACCAAGACAGAGGGACTGCAGGCCGCCGAGGATGAAGAGCGGCGGCTTGACAAGGCGGCCCGGAAACGGCTAAAGTACCTCCAGGACCCCTACACGATCGGCAAGTACGTCGAGAGTCTCCTGCAGACGAACAACGAGGCCTCGTTCAAGGAGGCGCTGCACCTGACGCGGATGGCCAGCAAGAACCACAAGGTGGCCGTGTCGTGGAACCACTTGATCGACCACCGCCTCAAGTCGGAGAGGGTGTCTGGCGCCATTAAGCTGTTTAACGAGGTGAGACTAGACGAGGAGAGACGAAAGTCTGAAAGGACAGGAGAGAGACTGACGGCCACAGATGAAGAAGCGCGGACAGCTGCCGAATGCCCAGACGTACACCATCATCTTCCGCGGCTGCGCACAGAGCCCGCACGCCACCGAGGCCGTCTACCACGCCACCCGCCTCTACTACGCCCTCGTCGACAGCGACCGCTTCAGCGCCAACACGATCCACATGAATGCCGTCCTGCAGGTCTGCGCCCGCGCCCACGATATGGAGTCTCTCTTTAGCGTCGCCAAGACGGCCAACGACGGCCAGCGTCGGCCTAACAGCCTCACCTACACCACCGTCCTCAACGCCCTCCGGCACGCCACCGCCCACCGCGGCGACCAGGACAACGCCAACAAGGACAAGGTCCACGTCACCCTCCGCCGGGCCCGCGCCATCTGGGAGGAAGTCGTCGGCAAATGGCAGCAGGGCCGTCTCGTCCTCGACGAGGAGCTCGTCTGCGCCATGGGCCGCGTCCTCCTGATCGGCTCCTACCACGACCAGGACGACGTTCTTTCTCTCGTCGAGCAGGCCATGGGCGTAGCCCGGCTCGACCGCCAGGGCCAGCCAGCAGATGAACAGCCGGACGAGCTGCCGGTTCCCGAGTCTGCCGAGGCAGAAGATGTGTCCCCCTCTCCTCTCTCTGCTTCTCCTTCTCCTTCTCCTTCTTCTTCCTCGTCTTTTCTCTCTTCCTCTCCCTCCACTTTTCCTCCCACACAATTTGTCCCCCTGCCCGCCGACATGACCGACTACCCCAGCTCCCACGACAGCACCGGCGACGCCCACGACGACGGCAAGAGCAGCAAGCGCAGAATCACCCTGTTCGCCCAGCCAGGGCAGAACACGCTCTCTCTCCTGCTGGAATCCGTGACGGCCACGCGCAAGACACGGCTGGCACCCCGCTACTGGGACGTCCTCCTGGCACCGCCCCACAACGTCGTGCCCGACGCCAGCAACTGGTACCAGCTGCTGTCGGCCCTCCGCCACAGCCACCGGAGCAGCAAGGTCGCCGAGATCATGCAGGCGATGCCGCGCGCCTTCATGGACGAGCGCACCTTTCGCATCGCCATGAAGGCCTGCCGCCGCGACAACCTCAACGCGCGCCACGTCTTTGCGTCCGCCGGCAAGGTCCTCGACCTCATGAACCAGACCCTGCAGGTCCCCGACGTCCAGACACTGCGCCTCTATCTGGAGACGGCCGTCGCCAGCAGCCCGCACCTCCGCCCCGACGCCGACGCCCAGGCCCGCGAGTCGGCCAAGTCCAGCTATGGCCGCACCCTCGTGCGCGCCCTCACGCGCCTCTGGGACCCCCTGCGTCGCCTGCGCAATGCCGCCTCCTTTGAGGACGACTACCACCGCCAGAGCGGGCCGTCCTCCCCGTCCACGAGGGCAGCGGCACTGACCTCGGAATCTACCAAGGACGACATCGGCGGCCCCATCTACAATCTGCGCCGCGAGATTGTCGCTCTCGAACGGCAAATGGTTGCGGCTGCCAACGTCCTTATCAGCGAGGGCATGGCCGATGAGGCAACCCTGCAGGACGTCCGCGAAACCCGCCACCAGCTGAACCGCCAGATCTCACGCTTCTATTCCAAGCGTGAGGAGAATGAGCCGAAGCTGCGAGATGCTCGGGAAGCCAGGGAAGCCAGGGAAGCCAGGGAATTCAGACAGGGCAGAGAAGACAGAAAAGTCTGGCAGAGCAGGCCTCCCAGTTCGAGGCCCAGTTCAAGGCAGTACCGAGACAGGTTCAGTGCTTCGAGCAGTTTGGCGTAGCTTTTCTACAGCCTCTACAGCCTAAGCTTGGTATGAATTGTATGGATAAGTGAAAAGTCTCCATGTGTTCCACCTCCTCGTAGATACTCATAATCAAGTGTGACGAGTTGCATGGGCTGCTGCCATGGACAGAGGAACTATACAGGCACTGAATGGAATGATAGGATCGCCACTATCCTCATGGCTGCTGTCTCTGTTGAGTGTGTTCATTCGGGTCGTCGTGAAGACTGTATCACGTGACATAAAGGTAAGATTAGTCACGTGCAGATATGTACGCGCTCTGACAGCGCGGGACAAAAAAAGGGGAAGGCTGAAAAAGCTGAAGTGCCCTTCTAGCGTAGTCCATTTCGTGTTTTTCTCTCCGTTATTCTGCCTGTCAACACGCTCCTTTTTCGTCCTGCCGTTTCCTTTTCGTGCTTTATTTGCTCTCTTTTCTCTCTTCTCTCGTCTGAATTTTGCGAATCGGAAACCATGTCGAAAACCGCCACTCAGTTCGAGACGCTGATCAACAACGGTGCGATTTTCCTGTTCTTTTGGATTTGCTAGTATCTACAATGACTGACTGGCTGCAGATCGGGCACGCAAGAAGAACGAGGCTCTTGCGGCTCGCATCTTCCACAAGAACAGTCCGGCTGGCGGCAAAGCCAACGGTGCCGGACCGCTGACGAGCCGCTCGGGCGTCAAAAAGGTATAGCGAGAGAGTCTATGAGCACACATCCATCTGTCTACGAGATCTACGAGAGCGAGAGCGAAAACCATGCCAGACCACTGACCCCCTTCTCAGCAACGCGTCGTCTCGGCCACCGGCCCTCGGCCCTCGAGCAACATCAACGTCTGGACACACGACCTGCACGCGGGCGCTCCCCGCGGATTCTCGGGCGTGCCGCGCGGCCCCCGCGCGGTCTCCTACTCGGCGGCCGCCGCTGCAGGCGGAGGAGGACCGCTGGCGACGGGCTCGCTGGCCAACCGGATCTCGCGGCCGGGCGATGCACCTCGAAAAGGCGCCGGATTCGGAGCGGCCGGAGCGGGCATTGTGGCCGCCAAGGGCCAGTCGCAGCGACGCGCGGCGCAGGTGGCACGCGCCCTGATCCACCAAGAGCAGCAGCTGTACAGCCGCCAGCCGAAGCAGCCACAACAGTCACAGAACCCCAAGGCCGGCCTGTCGATTCGTGGCATTGCCTCGGCCTCGACGGAGCCGCTCGTGGTGATGGCGCAGAACTTTGCGCCCGGCACGACGGCCGCCGACATTGAGAGCGCCATGACGCCCGTGGGCGGGCTCGTTAGCAGCTGCCGCATTCTCAAGACGACACCGCTCGTGATTGCCGAGATCATCTTTGAGACGCGCGACGGTGCCGAGCGTGTCATTAGCTCCTTCAACAACCAGACGGCCGACGGCCGGCTGCTGCACGTCTACCCCAAGGTCGGACAGTTTGTGGCCCACAAGGCAGCCGGCGCACCGGCCGTGGCAGCGACGCCTCGAGCGGTGGCCGGCGGTCGCAGCGGCCTCTCCAACGGCAGCGGCAGCCGCTACAACAAGTCCATGAACAGCCACATGGGCGGGAGCAGTAACAATGGTGTCTTGGTGGACGGGTCTCTGGGGTTTGATGACCCCATGGACACGGACGGCCTAAACGCACACAGCGAACAGAACGGGCAGGGCGGACAGAATGGACAGAATGGACAGAATGGACAGAACGGACAGAATGGGAACGGGACCGACCAGCTGTACACCAGCGACACCGTCGGCTCGAAGCCGCCACCGACAGGACCGGCAGCCGGGGTGCGACGCGGTCGCGGTGGACGGGGTGGTGGCCGCGGTGGTGGTCGGGGCCGTGGCCGGCGGTAAAGGGGAGGGATCAAGGGCAGCATGAAACTAGAACTACAGGAGCCGGTTGGGTTCCAGTATATGACGTCGTTTGGTGTTTGGGGATTGTCCATTCTTTAGTACCAGTGTTTTTTTGTTTTTTTTTTGCTCTTTCCTTTTTTTCTTTCCTTTTTGTCTCTCGGGTTTCTTCTAGTTTTATCCTACGTCTCTTGTCCGCTGGAAAGCCATCATGCAGAATAACGAGAACCCAATTTCTAGAGTCTTACATGGAAGAGGTCGCTTCCGAGAGTATTGTGACTCTGTACTACGGAGTATGTAGTATGTGTGCTTACTAATCAACACGTGCTCTTACAGTGTCCGTGCACCCTCTTCCAGGTCATCGGATGAGTGGCGTTGATGGCCCCACTATAAACTGTTGGTGTTCTCTCTGGGATCTTGCATTTCTCGAGCAGCCTCGTGCGCCGTTGCCCTGCCCGTCTTGGATGTCTATTCTGTTTCGTCACCTCTGACCTCTCCTGGCCCTCCTCTGGCCTTTTCTGACCGCCGTCGATACGCGCCCCTCTCTGTGCGCCTCCCCCTACCCTGCCGCGCCTCTTGCTCTTGTGGTCAGACACGTGAGAGCACGTGGCTCCTGCTTATTTTTACGTTTCCTCTGAATCTTCTCTTGCCAGTTTGTTGAGACGCCACTTTTCCCCGAAAGACGACACCGAGACACGACACGGTACCGTGACCCTGCGACCCAGAGAATCAATCGAATCAACGACTCCGTCTCTCGCCACACCGATCCGTCTTTTTATCCTCCGACCTCCCCCGAGAATTGTCCGCCATTCCACCAGACGGACGTTGAACGCGAAACAAGAGATTATGCGAGACCTTTTTTCCGGCAACATCTGAAAACAGTTTAGAGAAAGAGTAGAGAAAGAGGAGGAAACACCATGGCCAACGACGAGATCAACGTGTCCTCACTGGTCCTCATCCTCGTCGTCTCCGGTCTGCTGCTGCGACACTTTTTCTTCCGAGGACCGGATCCGTCTTCCTCGGCAGGCGGAGCCGCATCGTCGGCAGCATCTGCTGCCGGTGCCGCTTCTGGCCGAGGAGCGACAGCGTCTCGACAGGCGCAGGCACAGGAGCAGCGACGAGCAGAGGCGCTCGACCGCCGTACGGAGGCGGCTGTCGAGCAGATCCAGCAGATCTTCCCCCACGCCGACCGCCGCGAGATCTGGTGGGATCTGCGCCGGAACAACCTGAATGTGGCGGCGACCACGGAGCGCATCCTGGCCGGGCGTCTCGACACGGTAAGGCTCTCGTCTTGTCTCCCCTTTCCTTGTCTTTCCGTTCTGACAAATAGCCTCCGGTCACCTTCCAGCCACCGGCTCGCCCGACGCCGCCCAGCGCCAGCCGCAGCGGCACGGCCGCCAGTGCCAGCGGGTCTCGTCTCGGCGCGGCCGGCAAAGCGGCTCAGCCGAGCCTGATCGACCGCTACAACCTGCAGAACCGCGTCGAGAGTGAGGCGTCGTCGTCATCATCACCAGCACCACCAGTCCCGGCGGCCGAAGCAGCATCGCCCAGTCCCAGCAAGCCGGCCAAGAGCTGGAGCACCAATAAAGAAGAGCGGCAGTCGCTGCTGAAGAAGCGGCGAGACGAGATGATCCTCGAGGCACGGCGCAAGATGGCCGCCAAGATTGCCTCGGAAAAGGCAGCGACAGAAAAGACCGACTGAGAGGAATGCTGCCAGGCCTTCTTTTTCTTTTCTACTCTTGTATCCTTTCTACGACTCTATGGAACACAGAGATGCCAGGCATGACTCAGTCTCCACCCCTGCTCGCTCTTGGTTCCTTTCTGCCTTTATAGTCCTGCTTGTGGGAGGCCTGTCCTGGATTCCTGTACATACCCTTGTTTTGTTCTTTGTTCAGCCCCCCTCTACGCGTTGACTGCGCTTCCTTGTCTCTTTTCTCTGCTTGCTCTGCTCTTGGTTTATGCCTCTTGACTTCGCAACCGAGGCTCTCCATAGTATAGGTAGACTTGGGGTTTTCTTACCCTCTTCTTGCCTTCTTGTCCTATTGTCCTCTTGTCCTCTCGTCTTTGTGTATCTTCTTCATGCAACGGTAGATTGGGCTGAACTAGAAAATATACATTTTCCTCTTTATTCCTCCAAAAATAGAGAAAACTAGCAAATTCATATATCACAGAAAATAAACGCCCCGAAATGTCAGCCGTCCTCTACCTTGCTCTCCTCTGTCTTTCTTTTTGCGATGCCTTGTAGCTACGTCTACTCCTCCATGGCGTCGCCGCCGGCAAAGATCCCTGCCGGCAGCCTGCCCTCGGACAGCTCCTTCTCCAGCCGCGCCACCTCCTCGAGGCTCGTCGCCTTCTTGATCCGCTCCTGCAGCCGCTTCCGCTCCACGTCGGTCAGCTTGATACGCGACAGCTTGGACGAAGCCTCGGAGACGCCGGCGGCCGCCGCAGCGTCGGCGTCGGCGTTGGCGTCGGCCAGCCCGGCCGTCGAGCGGCGGGCGGCCGATACAATGTCAAAGGATTTCGATTTGGTGCTCATAATCTGCCGGTCAGCGCTTCGTTTTTCAAAAAAGGAAAAAGACCTGTCCTAGCCGAACATGGAACCTTACCTTTTTGGCAGCCTCGGTAGGCAGGTCGAGCGTGCCGAAAAACTCTTGGGCTTTGCGTCGCTCGGCATCCTTGACCTTTTGATAGTCGAGAAACCGGACTGTCGGACACCGCCAGATGACCCAATACCGATAGAGCTGGCGACGTGTCAGCAAGCCAACAAGCCAGCAACAGAGACATCTACAGAGACACCTGCAGCACTGTGTCTGGCACACTCACCTCGCGCTTGGTCACGGGATTGTCCAGCAGGACGAGATGGGTGAGGCGGCGGCAGCGGGCGAGCGGGTCGAGGTCGGCGAGGTCGGCGAGCTGGTTGGAGGCGAGGGCGAGCTGGGTGAGGCCGGGCAGCGCGTCGGCGAGGCCCGGCTGGATGGCGGCGATGCGGTTGCGCGCGAGCAGCAGCGTGCGCAGACGCGGGCTGAGCGGGAAGTTGCCGAGGACCTGGATGTCGTTGTCGGTGAGGTCGATGGCGTCTTGCGGCTGCTGAGTCAGCAGAGGACGAGACAGGAGACAGGAGACAGCGAAAAGAAAAAAGAAAGACTTACTCCTGCTACACCCAAGTTTTCAATCTGCGGGATCCGGTGTCCTGCCACAGTCAGTTCAATGTTCCTCTGGCCTCTTCCGTCGTCATCCTCCAACTCACCGCGCAGATCGAGCTCGCGCTCCTTGAGCGGGTTCAGGTACGACAGCGACGCATGGATGAGGTCGGCGGTGAGCCGCATCGTAGAGAGAACGAGAGGAGAGGAAATGAAAGGGGGGGGGATGGGGGGAAAGGGAATCGGCGTCACGGAAACACTCGAGCTGCCGCAAGAGAAAAAAAGACAAAAAGAATGTCACGGCCGTCTGCCCAGCCCCGTCTGTTGTCAATCGGGCAGAACCTCGGGGCGCTCTGGTCGTCGGTCGCCGATTCTTGCTGTCGGTCACAGTCACAGTTGTCTTGGCGGTTTTTTGTCCCTTCTTTCCTTCTTCTTTCTTCGTCACCGTCGTCGCTGTCACTTGTCGTCGAGACTTACTGTCGCATCAATTTTTAGCTGCAAGGTCGACCACCAGCAAAAATTCTAGCCCCGCGATAACAGTATCTGTGGCGCTAAGCATTAGCGCTCCAACTATGTGTATACAGTCTAGACATATCTGCGCACTGTACTCTCTTCTTGGGATCTTATACTGCACCTTAAACCCAGTGCAACATGTACTCGTATTATGGAGATGAGAGTCATTACCGCTATAGAAACAAGACACATACAAAAAAGACTATCCAAAAAAAAAAAAAACTATCAAAAAACTTTTCATAAACAAATTGGTCGAGTGCTTATTATACCAAGTTCCAATCTGACGAAAATTCAAAACTCATGCCCTGCAGGATCTTGTCCATGTCCTCCTGCGACATGGACGAGAACTGCATGTCGTCCACCATGGCCAGATCCGCAGACGCCAGAGGGCAGGCCTGCGAAGACTCGGCAGTAGCAGAAACGGCAATAGTAGCAGCAGTAGTGGTAGTAGTGACCGCTGGCATAGACATGCTACTGCTCGCCGTGGGCGGAGCCGCTCCCTGGCACGCGCCCGTCACCTGCTGATGCATAATGGCCTTGAACTTGCCCAGAAGCTCATCCGAATCGGCGGCGGTAATGGCGTTGCTCTGCGTGCCCAGAATCACGCGAGCCTGCCTCCGCAGGACGGCGTCGTCTGGAAATGGCTCGCCTCGCTCGAGAGCAGCACGCACAAAATCAGCCAGCCCCGTCTCCAGCTCGCGCGAGCAAAAGACCTGGGCCGGCTTCGTGTAGCGTGTGGTCAGCGTCTCCAAAAACTTGTTTTCCGCTGCCGACGTGCCCACGGCCACCACTGGCACCTTGGGGAAGCAGTACGGAGGCGCAAATCCTGTGCCTCCCTGGTTGATGTTCCAGGATGGCGTCTCGGCCGACAGGCCCGGCCCGCTATCGGCTGGCAGCAGCCCGACATCGCGTTTGAATCGCATCAGCCACTCTGCGTTGTCGGCCGCCGTCTGGTTCCATGGATCATCACTGCCAGTGTCAGTACATGTGAAGAGGGAGCGAGCGTGAGAGAGAGAGAGAGATAGAGAGAGGGAACTTACTCATTATAGAGGATCCACCGTGCCTGATGCTGCAGCTCCTCGTCCGAAGGCTCGTGACAGTTCGGATTGTGGGGAGACCGCGTGGCCATGACGTAGCGGCTGAGCTCGCGGGCCAGCCGGCGGTAGCAGTTGGTGTCCTTGAGGAAAAAGGGAGACGGGTTGATCAAGGGGAGGTGCTTCTGCGACGACGCAGCCGACATCGTTGCCGGCTGTCGGGCCAGTGGCGGCTGCGGCTGCTGAGACAGCGGTGGCATGAATTTCTTGACGTGCTTCGTCTTAAAGTAGTCGAGCCACTCGGCATTGTCGGCGGCCGTCTGATTCCACCCGTCATCCAGCTCATAAATGATGATGCGGGCCTGGCGCTGCAGGGCCGTGTCGTCGGGCACGGGCTCCCCGGCCGCCACGCGCTTCTGCACAAAGTCGGCCAGATCCTGCTCCAGACGGGCATAGTTGTGGACGGTCGAGTCGATGCTCGTCGGATCATCGGCCGGCCTGCGTGTCTCGTCCGAAATGTCTTCCAACCGAGGCAGTCGGGCCCGCTTCCGGAACTCGGCCAACCAGCCCGTCGAGCCGTGCACCTGCCGCAGCAGAAAGTCCACGACATACTGGCCCAGGAGAGCGTGCCGCGGATCCAGCGCCGCGTACGTCGCAGCAATGTCCTCCTGGAGCGCCGCCTCAAACTTGTGCAGGATCCGCGTGGCTTCCGCCTGCAGCTCCATATTCATGGCCGTCAACCCCAGCTGGGATCGCGATTCCACAAACTCCAGCATGGCCTTTTCGAGCGGACAGACGTCAAACAGGGATCCGGCACCGATGACGCGGATCGTCGTGCTGTTGTCGAGGAGCTCGGGCCGAATGGGGTTGAAACGGGCCTGCTGCTGGCAGTCGGGATTGCACATGAGCAGGTCGCGGAACCACGACGGACTCGTCGTGCTCTGGGTCGTCTGCATGTCGGCCGCAAAGATGAGGCGGCAGGCTTCGACGAGCAGCGCTTCGTCGGACGGCTCGGCCAGCTGCAGGCCGCTCTGGTCCTGGATCCAGATGGCCAGCTCGCGCCGAATCATCTCATAAGCGTTCCGGGCGCTCTCGGGGGACGTCGTCGTGGCCGTGAAGGGGAGGGGAGAGTTGCGCTCGTTGTGGATGAGGTACGGGGGAATCGAGTTCTCGACCATCTGCAGCACAGAACCCTCGAAACCCCAGTCACCCTTCCAGTCCGCCATCGTTCGACCCGTCTTGAAGTGGTCGGCCAGGTGGTCGATGCGGAAGGACCACGTATCCATCACGATGCCGCAGAAACCGCAGCGGGACCGAATCTGCGGCGTCGCCACCTTCCACGGCTCCATGGCCCAGCCGAGGAACTTGGCCCCGTGCACGAGTCTGAGGTGCTGGCGCAGGTGGTCCTTGCGGTAAAAGGTCCGGTCGCCGACGCTGCGCTCCTGACAGGCGGCAAAGTTGTGGGACTCTGTGTGCGCGCTGTCGGGGTTCTCCTCGCCGCAGTACACGCAGCACGGCAGCTTGCTGTCGGGGTGGAGGACCACGGCCCCCTGCGGAGCACACACCCACCGCTCGAGCGAGAGATGCAGAGACTTCTCGTGTCTCTGCCAGTCATGCTTCGTCTTGAATGTTTCGGTGCAGAAAGTGCATTGGTACGTCTTCGGGGGGGCCGTGAGAGACGTGGGCTGCCCGAGCCGGCCGCTCTTGGCTTCGTCCAGCCGCTTGCTGGAGAGCACCGTACGTCGGCGATCGGAACTGCCCCCACTGCCTCTACCGTCGCCGCCGCCACTCCCACTGCCACTCTCGTGGCCGGACTTGGGAGTCGACCGCCGCCGCCGCCGTCGGCCACGCCCGAGAGAGCCAAACGAGCCCAGCGATCCAAAGGACCCGTGCGAGCCGTGGGAAAAGGCCGAGGCAAACGAGTGGCCGCCGCTGGACTGGGAGGTGCCGGCGCTGCTGGCCGAGGAGCCGTTGAAGAGCGAGTGGCCGGAGCCGTCGTCGGTAAAGTTGTAGCTGTAGGGGCTGTCGAGGCCCGACGACAGATTGGAGGACGACGAGGTGATGGCGCGAGCAATATCCGAGACGGAGGCCGGCTCGTTTTCAGGAGGGGAGTTGGCCCATCGCTGCAGCGGGAGGTTGTCGATCTGCCCGTGGGTGTCAGCCAGCGGCGTAGGCGTGCCAGTCCGGCGGGGAATGTCAATGGCGCCAGTGGGAGAGTACATGCTGCTGCGGACATGCGGCGAGGTGGATCGAGTTCGGGGTATTTTGCCCCGACGCCGAGCATTGGCGAGCCAGTTGGAGATTTGCGTCTTGTTGAGTCCGGTCAGACGCTGCAGAGACTCCTTTTCCTCTTCCGTCGGATATGGGTGTCGGCTGTGGGTAGAGACCCAGTTCTTGAGAATCTTGACCGACTCTCGGGAGAATCGAGCACCCAGCTTGGGCTGGATGGCCGACAGGGGGTCCTGCTGCTGGATGAGGAGGGCATTCGAGTCTGTCGTGGCAGGCTCAACGGTGAGTGTCTGGAGGAGCCGGTTGTCCGCCAAGACGTCGGGATCATAGGCGATGGGGTCCGGGTGGTCTCCGAGCGTCGGCCAGGGATTCGACGGAAAGGTGGTGGCCGTGGGCACAGGCCCACCCGAAGCGAGGCCAAAGCTGCACTCGTGGCGAAGAGCCACGCAGCTGGTGCAGTATCCCTTGTAGCTACCTTCCAAAATGGTCTTGCACTGGTAGCCGCGTTCGCGGCACTGGATGCATGGACGCTTGCGGCACATCTCAAAAAGGATGTTGGAGGGGCTCTGGCTGTCTATACCATCGCCAGCCGATGCCGTGCCAGCCAGGTTGTTCGCCGTCAGGTTGTCCGTCGTCAGATTGGTCTGGGCATAGTGCTCCAGAGCCCAGAAAGAAAAGTCGTCGGCATCGACATTTTCAAAGAGCAGGTCAGCCCTGTCGTCGAGCGTCACCGTCTTAGATGCGTCATGCAGGGACAGCAAGGGCTCTGGCTCGTGCAGGCCATGGATAGCGCCGGCTGCCGTGGATGCATCGGCAGCTGCAGCAGCAGCATGGTCTGCATGACCCATGGGGACATCTGGCGAGACGGCACTGTCCCAGTTGACAAATTCCTCCATGGCTGATATAGGCGGCTCCTCCTCAATGGTAGTCATATCAAGCGCCGAGGATCCAAGGGCGCCGTGCGCAAGGTCGTCAGTGGTTGGCTAGTGTAGCGGCAAAGGGCGCAGAGCACTGCAGTGCACGGCGAGTGAGTCAAGACAGAGTGAATGATTCCAGGCGTATCAGATATCAAAGTCGTTCACGCCCTATGGCATGAGCTGACCTTTTCCGTTTGGTTTCCGTTTTTCGGGTTTTCCGTTTTTTTTTTTTTTAAATTTTTTTTTCCTTTTCCTCTCTTTTCTTCTTCTACTTATCTCTTCTTTCTTCCTTCGGTTTCTGATGAAAATGATATAGGCAAAAGTGAAGATGGACAAGAAAGAGAAACAAAAAGAGGAAGAAAAGAAGGAAGGACCTGGCAAAAATCTACTCTGTACGTACTATAAACTAGGCTCTTTCCCAGAATGTACGAGTAGGGCAGGTCGTGACTTCTTCCTGATGGAGATGGAGGTAGCGAGTGGGTCCTTGCAGGATGTCAAGTGAAGGGCGTAGACCCACAATTCAATTGGCTGGTTGGAGGGTCCGCAATCCGGAGCGGCCAGGCTGATGGTTCGCCGACGCGATGGAGGGTTAAATCCATAAAAATTCCTATTGTCAGCCGGTAGAAAGCTACGCTAGTCGTCTACGGGAATACGACGCAGAGATTCGGCGGACTGAGACTTTACCGTAGTTCTCATTTCTTTGTACTAGCCGCGGATTGCCGCAGTTCTGCCGGCTGTGCTTTTCCAGCACGTTCTAGAAACCAGACCAAGGACTATATCTGATGGAGAGAGATCGGAAAGGCCTCATTCGGCGTACTCGTATATCTCGTGTTTCACGTGCAGCCTCGCGCCGCATCGGCTGCAGCGCGTGCACTCCGGCAGTAGATGCTGTCATCACTGGTCTGACCACCCCTCCAAACCATGGCACAATCCTTTCTGCCGTGCTGACTGAAGTGGCGGTAAGCCTCGAAAAGGCTGCAGACATAAAAATAACAAGAAAAAAAGATACTGTTGCAAGGGTGGTGACGTCATCGTCTTTTGTCATGAAAATCCAAAGCGTTACCAATTTCATGCTCGGTGGAGGAGAGCGGTCCGAAGCCGCTGCCACTATACAGAGAACTCTCACGACACTTGTCCACTTGTCCACTGCCAATTTCATTTTCGTCGAGATGACTGTGCATATTTACCCAGAACCCTCCCTGGCAACACTCCCACGAGACGATGTTGCGTAGGACGCGACGAAATTAAATATGAAACTTTAAGAGTGAAACTTTATTCGTAGATATAATTATTCTCTTTCTCCTTTCAATTGCCTTTCATGCTCATCAGCTACACATCTCGAAAATCTATACATTATACAAAAAAATCACTTTAGATTGGTTCTATAAATGAATATTTTTATCATTTAGTCTCACAAGCCATCCAACTTGAATGGCAGTCCATGGCATCGCAGCATTTACTCCTCGGCGTCATCTCCAACATGCCTACCGCGTCCTGTCTCTTCGTTGAGCTGCGCCTCGAGGCTGGCCAGCTCGGCCGCGTACTCGGCTGCGTCTGCGCCCGGGCGGCTCTTTTCAAAGTCGATGAGAAGCACACGACTGTGGCCAGAACTGTGCGTGTCGCCGTCGCCGTCGCCATCGCCATCACCATCACCATCACCATTGCGCACAAGAAAGTTGTATCGGTTGCAGTCGCCATGCAATAGGCCCATACAGTGGAGGCGTTCGAGGGCCGATCTGCACAGAGAGAGGTCCCCCGGCCCTGCAGCACGGTAGCCCTCCACGTACTCGATCAGAAATCCAATGATGCGGCCCTGCTCATGGATGTGGCCAAGAAAACGGGGCGCCAGTCGATCTCTGACGCCCAAAGTCCCCGCGCTCTCGAGCCGCTGGTAAGCCTGCGTCTCTTGCACAATGTAGGGGATCTCCCACCAAAAGCGGGCCATCTTGGCGATCATCGTCGTGGCCGCCGGCGATGTCGGCAAGCCTGCTGCCTGTTTGTATAGATCAGCCGCACCAGGTGCCCATCTACACTGCTCGGCCAGAAGGCTGAGCCGCTCCGTCTTTTCAAGGTGCTGGAAATTGATCAGCACGGGATGCCACGCGTCCTCAACACCGGGCCATGTCTTTTGCGACAGCTCCGTCGTCAGCTGGCCAGCACTGTCGCGCGATATGCGTGCAAAATTCCAGTCATCGGCCGTAAATGGCAGAGGGGGCCACACATCTAAAAAGTCCACCGGCATGTCTACCATGACGGCCGGGCCAAATGTGCCCGCACCAACAACAATGTACTTGACGCTTGTTCCGGCCAAGATGCGAAAATAGCTGTCGTAGGCGCCGAAGCTCATCTCGAGCGAGAGAATTCGGGGTAGTTCATTGGAGGCCGCCATGGTCATCATATTGACTGTGCTGATTGAAGGATCACTCTGACACTTGCCTGCAGCGTAGGAGAGCAACAAACAGTCTTTAGTGGGAAATTGTTTCTCAGCGGTGCACAAGCAAAGCGGGAGGAGCAGAAGAGGTTGAGTGGGGGCTGTAAAAAGTTGCCACGGACGCTCATAACAGTGGCCAATCGTGCAAAGACCATCTCCAGACAGCAGCAAAGACTTCCTAGAACACAATTTATTATGAAATATTCCTAATCAACTCATTCTTATATATATCGCTGTCGGTCAGCCGGCTAGAAATAAGTGGGTAACAGGTAGTACGCAGTGTCTGCGTACTGCGCGCGCAATAGCTACGAATTCACCCGGGCCCTGTACGTCCGCAAGTGGTCCTGCGGTAGGTGTACTGGTCCAGTGGTGATAATTCGTTGATTCTTGTCCAAGTCTACGTCTGTGGGACAGTCTGATTAAGTAGACGTGGAGCCTCATTTAAGCCCCCATGGACACACTATGTATCACGTGTCCTCCCCCTTCGTCGTATTCGTCTAGTCCCTACTCGTATACCGACAGTCGCCCTATTACCGGGGCCTACCACAACTATCGACCTTTGCCAAATAGCCACACTTCTTTGTAAATTCAGGCTCCTGCACGTGCACAGTTCCGTAACAACTCGTCTCCCAGAGCCTTTGCGCCTCTGAACATGATTTGAAATGGGTGAGAAACCCATCGGCCGAGTAAATCTTGTCACGGTTCCGAGTCTTGGCACTTATCCCTTTCTCAAAGGCTACCTGACAGCCCTTACAACTGACGCCAGTTTCTATAGTTTTAGTGACCCGATTTAGCGAAGGAAATGCCACTGCAGATATGCAGCGAAACAAGTGATGATCATGTCCCAACTTGTTGTAGACAAAATTTAGTAATGGTTCTAGACCTAATGTTTGAAGCAGTCGTAAGCTTTGCTCAAAGGCAACCATGTAGAGCCGCCTGTCGTAATGTGTTTCGTGCCTCTTATAAACGTTGCTATATGTGCCAGGAACAGTGTGTAAAACTGGCAATAGGCGGCGTAAACGACTCGGCGGTAGTGCAGTGGCCTTTGCAAAGCGTGGGAGTGTTACCATGCGTAAGCTAGAGCTTTTCTGTACACACCGGAAACAACAACGCTGCACCGAAGGCAGGAACAAGTGGCTACCATACCCGCCGCACTGAACACATGTAGACGTGCAGAACGAGCTATACAATTCGCTCAAGGTGACATGAGCTGCCATACCAGTACGTAGCAGGGCGAGAAAGGCCTGTAGGGCGTGAGTGGTAATGCGGCGAAAAGCAGGTAGGCCAAGTACAATGCTGCGAGCTATCCGATTTACACTGCAAAACTGGAGCAATGTTTTCAAGTCCAGATGAAAGAATATATCCGATAAGATCTCCACAGGTAAGACGCTTAGATAGCCTAGCGAGCTATAAGGAGTGGTGGCTGTTCGCTCAAATTGCCAAGAAAGTAGCGAGATGAAAGCGTCCTGCTCGTGGGGCGCAGTACGGACAACGGCCAAGTCGAAGTCGTCACGGTGGTAGGCCGCGACGCGGAGAATGCCTTCTCGCTCGTCCGACATGTCGATAAAAATGTGGTAGATAAGTAGCACCAGAAAGTGCCTAAAGTGTACGAGGCAAGACACACACTTCTTTGGCAATTTATGTTGCCTCGGATTGCCCCAAGTACGTCACTCTTCTGACTTCGTAGTACGTACTCCGTGACCGTATCGTCTTCTGAGAGTTTTGCTAGAACCTGTTTAGGCACGATATAACTGTCTTCTAGAGGCAAAAGACCTTTGTGAAGATCTATACAGAAGTAGTTGCTGGGTTATGAATTTGCTTGTCTCCCAACTCTGAGAATGTACACTATCAACGCAGCACGGGTATACATATATTACTGGCTGATTAACAAACTATCATGACTCACTCCTACAGTCACGTGGTGAGGGCTCCTTCCCTATATATAGTTTGTGGGAGCCCTGCTTCGCAGCCCTTCCTTCTTACGTAGATGCCAACCAGATCTATGTCCAACTATCTACTTCGTTTCGCCACTACCTTAGTACAGGGTAAGAGGTTTCTATTAGCATATTAAGTATGGCGAGATGTCGGGTGGCCTCTCTGTAGTCACGTGGTGAAGTCCATGGGGGTTTTGCCTATATAGCTTCGTATGCTACGCAGGCACACTCTTACACAGCAGAAATCTTCTCATCTATTTCGCTCTACCCCGTGACTCATTTGGCATATACGTAGTTGTCTGTTCCGTAGTCTTGTGCTAGCGAGCGAGGGGGATCTTCTGATTAGAAAATATCCGTGCCACTATGTATGACCACCGTGTTGGGAGCGAGAACGTGTAAAAGTGGACAGCAAAGACGGGAAAAGAAATAAAGAAAGGAAAAAAAAACGGCTACAAATGCTTGGCAGCCAAAACGAGGACATAAAAAGCACTAGTCAAGAATTAGTATCTCTCCGTGGTCTTTGTTTCCTCTTTATAGCCATTGTTTCTCTTGGCTGTGTCATGGTCAATTTTATTGTAATTTTATTGTTCGTACTTAACAGAGTAGAGTTTTGAATCGAGGCTTGGTTCCGGGAGCCCTGCCTGCCTAGAATCGAAAAAAACATGTTTTTTGAATACTCGTGACAACAAAATTCGATCGTTGTTGTTTGGATACAAAGGATAAACTCTTATATGCAAGACACGCAAACTTTGCTTTCCATGCAGGAATTTCCAACCATCCCATCTCACTCAATGTCGTTACGCCGTGTTCTGTTACCGCAAAACTTCCATGACAAAGCGTAGCCTCGGCCTGAGCGATGTATACGAAGCACATGCCACTCGTCTCGTATAGTACTCTGTCCGTTTAGACGTGAATCCTTCCGCAGTGACAGCGAGCCCTGCGTCGAGTGGATTGCAGCTGCCGTACAAGGCTATAGTGACCATCGTATTTCGGGTCGCTTATCTGCAGCAAAGAGAGGGCAACCAACCTATTCTTCCCCGCGTCCTGTTCGTATCTTTTTTGACCCAGTTTATCAGGCTTTCATACTATGTATTGTTCTATTCACATGAGTTGTAGTGGTTGCATACAGCCGGCTCCTGTCTATAAAAGCCTTGCGCTCTCCTCCTGCCAACCAAAATAAAAAAATACACTCATCCTCTCCCACGTTCTTCTCTTCCCTCACAACTAGTCCAACGACCATCTAAAACCTCAGCCACCACCAAAATGAAGTTCACCGTCGCCGTTCTCGCAGTGGCTGCTTCTACGGTCTCTGCCAGTCTCCTCAAGGTCACCGACTTCCATGCCAGCTGTAACGAGACGGCGAGCTGCTCGTAAGAAATCCAGTTGGCTTTTTATTGTGAATGCGAAAAAGGTTGGGGGAGCAATGACTAACATGGGATCTTTGTCCGCTTTCTCTCACAGCTATTCCTTCAATGCCCAGGACTCTGATCTGACCGGTCCTGTAGACCGTTGCGAGATCTATGAGCCACATAAGGACCACAAGCTCCCGAATATCGTTGGCGAGTTCTGCCATCTCAAGTTGACAATGTTCTCTGCTATGCGTGTGCAAGGAGACGGTCTGAAGTTGGATTTTGGCCTCAAAATGGATCCTCCAAACGAAAATATCTACGAGCTAGGAACCTACAAAATCCCAGAGAGTGACATCAAACTATTAAATGAAGGGGATGCTACCGTGGAACATTACACAGGTCCCAAAGACTTTCTAGTTCAGGCCAACAAGAATAATTAATTGGTGAAAACAGAGAGGAAGAGGACTGGGAAACGGCAGTCACAAATGTATTCATAGTGATGGGGGAGGGGGTCTACGATTTCATTTGATTTGGTATGATGAGATGGCGAAATCTCTCACCTGTATGTATCAGAATGACGCCAAAGGCCTGCAAAGAAAATACAAAATAGAAGACTCATAAGTTATGACGGAGCATAAAGTATGAAAGAACACAAAAGGTGGCCCACGAGACAACTCCGCCAGACATCAACACCCACCCCCTTGTCTTTAACCGTACGCCTTCTTTTCATAGCAGTACCCGCTTCTCTGCCAGCACGATGCCAGACTGCCGCACGCCATGGCGATGTCCACCACGCAAGAGTTGCATTTCCGACTTAGTCTTCAAAGACCTTTGAAAACCAGAGCTTCTCGTCTTTTTCGGCGCCTAGGCGCGCGCTCTGGTCGGCCATTGTGTTCCATTCGCGCGGGATTCTCCAGAAACGCACCTCGAGGCCCTCTCTAGAACGCGTGCGGAAAGTCTCCAGCAGGGCCTTCCACAAGTCCTGGTTCGCCACCGGGCGCCCCTCGGACGTCTGCCAACCGTTGCGCTCCCAATCGTACACCCACTGGGTGCAGCCATAGGCGACATATTCAGAGTCTGTGGCCAGCACAAGCGTCGTGACGCCCTGATCGATCCAGCCGACGGACTCTATGGCCACTAGGACAGCCCGCAGCTCCGCACGGTTGCTGGTCTGCGGATGCTCTTCTCCACTGGGCCCTCGGTTTTCGAGTCGACCAAAGGCGCGACCAGAGATGGGCTGGCCATGGGTGCTGGTACTCTTTTCGCTATAGACGATGCCCCAGCCGGCTCGAGCATTGGGTCGGCCATTGTTAAGGCAAGCCCCGTCGACGTAGATAAGGATACGGTTGGGATCCGTCCGGTCAACGAAACGGCTGCTACACCAGGTTGTACACATTTGAAATTGGACGTCGGGTGTCACCTCTGCATGAAAGAGTGACGGCCTCGGAGCAGGCACCATTACATGATTATAGAAGTAATCAGTCATCGTAAAAGTCGGATTCGGTGCCACTCGATTGGTTGGGGCGAAGCAGGGAAGATGGAAAGGAGCAATGAGGGGCGTAAAAGTAAGAGCTAGGAGGGCAAGACCAACTTAAGAACAAAACTCCCAGCTCCATAGACTCGGGACTGTAAGCGGTGAGTAAAAGGTCGGTGTGTTATTATGAGTGGAGAGGAAAAGCCTCTGTCTCGTACAGAGTTATATTGCACCCCCTAGGGAGTACCCACCGTCCTCTCAACCATACTCCGTACCTACAGAGGCATGTGCTTTTCATTGCTGACCATGCGCCCAGAAAGGTGGGCGGCAGCCTCGAGTTCTGCGGCCACGTATATGCCTTCGAGGATACCGGAATGCCAATAGTCCTTTTGAAACGCGTCCAGCCAATCCTGTCCGACGACAACCCGGCCCTGTCCTTTGCCTGCCAAGGACGGCGAGGCCTCAAAGAACGTCGTCTTCTGCGCGGCCGCCGCGTTCATGGCCTGCCTCGTCGCCTGCTCCCATCGGGTCCGGTCGGCACCCTCGTGCAGGATGCCGTCGATCCACCTCATGGCTCCTGGCGCGAACCGGGTGCGATCCTCCTGCGCCGCCAGAGGCCCTTGCGCCCCCCGGGCCAGGTCAAAGGTGTCCGGATTCAGCGCCACGATGCAGCTGAGGAGGGCGCGGCGCGAGCTCAGCACGGTCTGATAGCGCTCCAAGCGCAGGTGCGCGTGCGTCTGCATCCAGTGCTGGACCTGGCCGGTCGGGGGGATGATGTAAGCGTGTGCAAAGATGCAGAGGACGATCCAGAAGCAGAGAAAGTAGGCGTTCCAGTCCTGCATGCAGGCTGCCGCGAGGGCCAGGGCCCACTGGCCCAAGATGCAGACGCGCAGCAGCATGCGGAGGATGGGCGTGGGCACCAAGGCCGTCTCTGCCACGGTCCGGGTCCGCCTCCTGTCCTGCTCAGACTGGAGCGGCCGGTTGAGCAGCGCGTTGACGAGGGTGCTCTCACCGTAAAAGACGGTCCAGCGGGTCGTGTTCTCGTGGTCCATGACCAGCACGAGCCGGTTGAAGGGGCTCTCCTTGGGGGCGAGCAGCTTGCGCGGCTGGCCGCCGTGCAGCAGGTGGATGACGCCACCGGTCAGCGGCATGAGAGCGAGAAAGGCCAGGGCAATAAAGGTCCCGGCCACGACGCATAGGACCAGCAGGGCGGCCCAGACGATCCAGCCGAGGGCGGAGGCGGCGGAGAAGCGCCAGGACCATATTGGGCCACTGCGGCCGATGCCGCATCGTCTTCTGCTGCTGCTGCTGGGTCGGTGGGACACGTGGACAAGCTCGAGGTTCTGCAGTCGCAGATCGCCAGACTTCATCATGTTCTCGTGCCCGTTCTCGACCACCGTGCAGGATCCGCTGGCCCGCACGCACAGCCTCGTGGTTTCCGGGCTGCTGAGGACGTAGCGGTCCCCGTAGCGGCCGTCGAAGCCCCAGAGGGCCAGGCTGTGGCCGAAGTGGTCGAGGTAGCAGAAGCTCTGGCCGTCGTCATCTTGCGCGGCGAGGAGAAGGCGGCTGGCAGCCGGTGTGATGGGCCAGCTCCACAGGGGCACGGCTCCCGTCAGCTGGACAATGTGAAGCTGGGGAGGGGTGTCGATGAAGTCGATGAGGGCAGAAAGAGGGAGAATGCCTGCGAGCTGAATAGCCCATTCATTCCGGGCAAGAAGGGAGGCAAGGTGCTGGCGAACGAGTGGGAACATGACTGTCGAGAGAGGATTGTGTTTGAGAGAGGCTCTGGAGTGTAGGAATCCAATGCAAAGGTCTTCCTTTGAATAGGAGAGACCTGTGTTTTTCGGAAAGCCCGTCCTGTGGCGCAGCTGTCCGATGGCCTCATGTGGTCTGCAGCGGCAGAGTAGGCTTGATTGCTCATGGCAAGCAGGCAGGCAGACGCAAGGCGTAGAGTCGAAAAATGCTCCCAGTTCCTTTCCTTTTCTCCACCCCTACCGTCACCATCTCTGCCTTGCTCCTCTTTATTTTATCTTTTTGATTCCAGCCCCTGTCAATGTGGCGTTACCAGTCAGACCTGACATGCATGCTGCAGCTGAAAGCGGGCCAGACTGCCTGATATGTCTCTGGACGGCAGAGAGTTGGCCAGACGGCATGCACCAGAGAATGGCTGGCAAGGCGTGCAGCACTGGAAAGTGCACAATACATTTACTGTTCCCCTCCCTTCTATCCTCTTCTTCTTCTATTCTTTCTTCTCATTCTATTCCCTCTCTTCCACAACACCCCCCTCAAAAAAAGACGAGATGCCTTTTGTCCGTGATCCCCAGACCGGCAAGGTTCGGATGGAATCCTTTGATCCCAAGAGCAAGCGGTACACTGAAGGCCCATTTCACAAAATCAAACAGAAGCAAAAGGAGTTTCTGAACGACCAACGGATTCGAACAACAAAGGGATGCTGGCCGGGCAGCAGCACGAAGCCTACGATGGATCCCTCGGCCTTCCTTCTCGCGCCGGACGACCCCCTCCTGCTTCCAACCCCGGATCGCAGAACCGAAAACAACTGTGCCAATGCCGAGGAACGCGAGGACTTGTTCCTGGAACACATTTGGAATAACCCCGAGCCGTGGCCCCTGATGAACCGCATGGCCCGGCTCTGTCGTCTGAACCGGCTCTGCGTCTGCCCGCACGAGGCCTGCGTCCAGCGTCGGAGCCGCCTGGCCGAGCTGGCACCGCGCTGTGCATGGCCCGGCTTCCGGGACTGGGCGCTTCAGCTGCTGGCCTGTCTGCTGGTCCAGCACGACACGCAGCAATTCACGCGGCCCTTCTTCCACCTCTCCGCCGCCATCTCCCGGAGCTACTGGCTCCTCGTCTTCAGCCACCATGAGAAGAGCGTCACGGACGTCTTGGAGGGCCGCGACCACAAAAAAATACAGCTCGACGGGTTTGGCATCTTTGAGATGCTCAATTGGATGATGACCATCCAGGCGTCCCTCGGCCTCTCCGTGACCATGGACATGAAATGGGACATCCGCATGGTGCCTGCCACGATCACGGAGCCGGTTGTGCAGGAAGCCGAGCAGAAAGCCCGGCGCCTGGGCCTCTGCATCAACCGGTTCTGGAAGCTCGTCCTCGCCATGGAGAGAGAGCACGTGGATCTTGTTTCGCTCATGGAAGCCGCCGAGGGTCACCCCCAGCTGCGGCAGGGCGGACACGAGGACTGCTCCGTCGCCTTTTGCCAGGCCACCATGGTGAACAGCACCCACGTGGTGCAGCTGCACAAGTGCGGTCGAGCCGAGAAGAGAGAGCGGAGAGAGACGAGAGACGAGAGAGAGACGAGAGAGGAGATGCTGTACTTTGACCCGGAGCTGCTGAACGCGTCCGTCCGTCTCGAGAGACGCACCGTCTGGACGGTCGCTGAGCCGCATCACGTGGCCCAGTCCGGATCCTACATGGCCGTCTCGCACGTGTGGTCGGACGGCACCGGGATCGGTCTGCAGCAGGTGGGCCAGGTCAACGCGTGTCTCTTCCGGTACTTTGCCTCCATCGCCGCCGACCTCGGCTGCAAGGGCATCTGGTGGGATACCATATCGATCCCGACCGACCCGGCGCTCCGCCGCGTCGAGATCAACCGCATGCACCGCAACTACGCCGAGGCCCAGTGCACGGTGGTCCACGACAACTACCTCGTGGACTTTGACTGGACAGACGACGGCGCCCCCTGCGTGGCCATGGTGCTGTCGGCCTGGCTGACCCGCGGCTGGACGGCCCTCGAGCTCATCATGTCGCGCACCGTCAAGGTCCTCTTCCGGGACCCGACCACGGGCCGGCCCTGCGTCAAGGACCTCGACGCCGACATTCTGGCCCCAGACCCGGCGAGCTGCACCCGCGGCCACTGGGTGGCTTCCACCATCATCCGCGAGCTGCGCAAGCCCATCCGCAACGTCAGCAACCTGCTCTCCGTGCTCAGGCCGCGCAGCACGTCCTGGCCGCAGGACCGCATTGTCATTGCCGGCCTGCTTGCCGGCCTCGACGACCTCGACGCCAGCAAGCCACCGGACCACGTCACCCGTGCCATTCTCAACCACGTGGCACGCATCAACCCGGACGCCCTGTACCATGGACGGCCCACGATCACCGAGTCTGGCGGCTGGTCGTGGTGCCCGGCCTCGCTGTTCAGCATGCCGGCCAAGACGAGCAATGACCTGTTCGTGGAGGGCTCTGTGGGCGACAAAACCTGCTATATTGACATACGTGGCCGCCTGTTTGGGTACTGGCATTGGCGGCTGGTGGAGGAGGAGGAGGTGAGGCAGAGACAGGACTTGGTTCCAGAGGTCGGGCCAGGCGACGTGTCGACGGCCCTGAAGACCCGAGCCGCACTGCGGCAGTGGCCGTGCTGCCTACTTCTCAAGGAAGACAACAAGAATGGCAGTCCTCTGGGCCTCTTGGTGACGTTTGTGGGGATGGGCAAGGACGACGACGTGCATGTGCAGTTTGTCGGCTGCGTGCGCGACAACAGGCGAGCCATGAGCGAGCATGCAGACCAGCTGGACAAGCGCTTCCATTTTGACCAGTTCATGATCGGCGCCAAGGGCTCCATCCAGCCCGTCCTGCCACACATGTATGGCCGACGGGGTTTTCCAGATCGGCCCCCTCCGCCCGACCGGGCCAATGCCATCTACTCTCGACGGCCGCGGCCGTCACCATCTCTGCAAAAGAATGCGCCTTCTTCCCCCGAAGCACGGACAGAGAAGCCGCCGAAGAAGCTGCCACCAGCCCAGCAGCGGCCAGTATATGACTGGCTCTGCGGGCAGCTCTGGCTGGGCGATCTAAAGGACGGTGTTTTTGATTCTGATTCTGATTCTGGTTCTGGTTCTTCTTTTGTTTCTCGTTCCGGTTCCGGTTCTGAAACAGACGGCAGCAACGGGGGACGCATCGTGGAGCTGCTGGTCGTGCACCCTCACAAGACCAAAACCAACGTGATGGAAGGTTTCAGTCTCCGCGTAGACCCAGGAGAGCCAGAAGCGAGCAAGGAAAAAGTCAGAGGCAATGCCACAAACAGAAAGCACAGCATCACCAGACAGCGCGAGTTCTGGGTCCATGTGCACTCGGGAAGGGGCAGCAGCGACAGGGACAAGAGCTCCGTGAAAGTCTGCCGGATCCGACCAGACACGCCGTGGCCGCCGGCGGCCATTCCCGCCGCCGACCGCTGCTACGAGCCCAACGATTTCGGCCCCTCGAGCCGCTCGCTCTTTCAGATACGAGACAAGCACCGAGAGAAAGCCCTGTACGCGGCGCTCCATCGGGGGCTCTTTACGCCGAGCGAGGCCTGTGCCTACAAGGGCATCTGGACGAGTAAGTTGCCTAGGAATGTTGGGTCATTTCTGAAGAGCTCATTCTCAACTCTTTTATAGGCGGCTCAGCCGGAGAAAGCCCTGGCTTTCTGCTGCTCCATCAGCCCTATCCTGGCCGACTGGAGGTGATCGCCCTGACAGGCGGTCAGGTCTCGGGCCTGGATCTAGAGCCCGGATCCCTTGTGCTGGTAGCGGAAGAGCCCAGCCTCGGCAATGTGAGCCGCGAGAAAGATGGACATGACGGCGTGCTGGTGGTCAGCGCAGAGCGGCCCTCCTCCCCGGGAGCCCCGTTCCGTGTGCACCTGGTGAGCGGGGATGAGATTGTCGTCATGCTGAGTGATACCGTACAGGTTCCCCTACAACGGGTCGACATTGAAAAATATCTGTAAATTTTGGGGATTTTTTTTGCAAGGGATTAACGACAACGCCGAGTTGAAGTTGATTTTTGGTTGATTAGGTAATACAGACGTAATCTTGTAATATTGTGATGACGTGAACACATAGAAAAACTATCTTCCAGTATGCATCCTACACGTTTATGTCATTTTCCTTTACCGTTCTTGTATGACTATACACCCAGGACCATTTCATCCAATATTTTCAGACATCCATCGCCAACACAACTCGTGCAAAAGCCAATATTCCATGGTCTCGCTTAAAAACCGTTGAACTGTCGTCAGACCTCGAGCAGAAATGTCTCACTTCCGTATGCAGGAACGGGAACACCCCAGCCAAGCAGCCTGTACATGATACCAGTCTCACAGCAAAAAAAGTCCGCCAGAAAGAGAGCAAGAAGAAGCCAACAAGAAGAAGCAGACAAGAAAAGAGCCGTCAGTCTCATGGCTGTTCTGTAGCAACCTTTCTATGAGGACCACAGTGCACAAATAGACTTATACGGACTACTCGTATTTTATGGGGCCATTCAGGAACGTGGAGCAGCACGGTCCACGGTGGGCTCTGCACACTGTAGCCGCTTGTTGGGATGGACGCCAGAGGGCGCTGCTCGTCTACGAATTCGTACTGTACGCTTTCTTGTACACCGACTTTAGCGTCTTCAACCCCTCCACTCCCCTTTCGTGGTAGCACCCTTTCTCCGCAAAAAACTTTGATTCTCAACCAATTCTCCAACCCAACACCCTTTTTTCCTGTTGCTTCTTGTATTCCCCTGGCTTTCCTTTCCCCCCCCCCCCCTTTTTTTTTTTTATCTATTCAACTTCTTCCTTCGTCCGTGTTAGATCTACCTATTTGTCCGGGTGTGCATTGACTGGAGGACGGCCAGTGTTGGCTGGAGAGGAAATCAGACGAAATCGGACGAAATTTTGGAAATTCCAGCATCACCAGAATCACGAGAATCTAGAAATCTTCGTCTAGCCACCTCATTGAGCCGAGCAGTGTTACGGCAGGAGACGGAGCGAGTGGGAGATGTGTGTACGGCCGTACGGGCAGACGTAACGGTAGTAACGCGAGATCTAGACTGGTGAGTTGTTTACTTTTCCTCTTTCTTTTCTCTTTCTTTCTCTCTTTCTTTTTTCCTTTTTATTTTCTGTTCTTCTTCCTTTCCTCTTTCTTTTTCTTTCCCTCTCTTCTTCCTTCTTCTTCCTCCCTCCTGCTTTCCTCCTGCTGTTGGAACCCTCCCAATAGCAGTGCTCAATGGCTGGATTTCCTTGCTAACTGGCAGCTTCGGAAGAAACCTCCCCCACCACCCACCCAACCACACCACCCTCGTACCTCTCATCCCCCCCGCCCACCATGCATATCCGCGACATGGTGGCCGAGGCCGACCGGACCGGCAACCCGTCCTTCTCCTTTGAATACTTCCCGCCCAAGACGGCCCAGGGCGTCCAGAACCTCTACGACCGCATGGAGCGCATGCACCTCTTTGGCCCCAAGTTCATCGACATCACCTGGGGCGCCGGCGGCCGCATTGCCGAGCTCACCGCCGAGATGGTGGCCCAGGCGCAGACGTACTTTGGCCTCGAGACCTGCATGCACCTCACCTGCACGGACATGGGCGAAGACGGCGTCAACGACGCCCTCCGGCGCGCCTACCAGGCCGGCTGCACCAACATCCTCGCTCTGCGCGGCGACCCCCCCCGCGACCAGGCCAGCTGGCAGTCCGCCGACGGCCGCTTCCGCTATGCCAAGGACCTCGTCGCCCATATCCGTCAGCGCTACGGCGACCACTTTGACATTGGCGTCGCCGGCTACCCCGAAGGCACCGACGACAACCACGACGAGGACGAGCTGCTCGTCCACCTCAAGCAAAAGGTCGACGCCGGCGCCTCCTTTATCGTCACCCAGATGTTCTACGACGCCGACAACTTTCTGCGCTGGCTCGCCCGCGTCCGCGCCCTCGGCATCACCGTGCCCGTCCTGCCCGGCATCATGCCCATCGCCACCTATGCCAGCTTCTGGCGCCGCGTCAACCACATGGGCTGCCGCGTCCCCCCGGCCTGGCTCGAGGCCCTCAACCCCGTCAAGAACAACGACGACGCCGTCCGCGAGATCGGCAAGACCCTCGTCGCCGACCTCTGCCGCACCATCCTCGCCGCCGGCGACATCAAGCACCTGCACTTTTACACCATGAACCTCGCCCAGGCCACCCGCATGGTCCTCGACGACCTCGGCTGGCTTCCCTCGGCCGACCGGCCCCGCCCCCCGCCCGCCCTGCCCTGGCGCCAGTCGCTCGGCCTCGGCCGCCGCGACGAGGACGTCCGGCCCATCTTCTGGCGCAACCGCGGCAAGTCCTACGTCGCCCGCACCGCCGACTGGGACGAGTTCCCCAACGGCCGCTGGGGCGACTCGCGCTCGCCCGCCTTTGGCGACATTGGCAGCTCCTCCTACGGTGCCGGCCTGCCCGGCACGAGCGCCCAGAACCGCGACAAGTGGGGCACCCCCCGCAGCTTCGCCGACGTCGCCGCCCTCTTTGTGCGCTACCTCCAGGGCGACCTCGCCTCGCTGCCCTGGAGCGAGGCCCCCCTCACCGGCGAGGCCGACGCCATCCAGCACGACCTCGTGGCCCTCAGCCGCCGCGGCCTGCTGACCGTCAACTCCCAGCCCGCCGTCGACGGCGCCCCCTCGGCCGACCCCGTCCACGGCTGGGGCCCGCCCAACGGCTTCGTCTACCAGAAGGCCTACCTCGAGCTGCTCGTGCCCCCCGCCCTCTACCCGCGCCTCGTCGAGCGCGTCCGCGCCTGTCCCCAGCTGACCTTCCACGCCGGCACGCGCACCGGCCCTCTCGCCACCAACGCCCCCGCCGACGGCCCCAACGCCGTCACCTGGGGCGTCTTCCCCGGCAAGGAGATCGTGCAGCCGACGATTGTCGAGACCATTAGCTTCCTCGCCTGGAAGGACGAGGCCTTCCAGCTCGGCACCGACTGGGCCCACTGCTACGACGCCGACAGCCCCAGCCGCGCCCTCATCCTCGACATGATGGACCACTGGCACCTCGTCACCATTGTCAACAACGACTTCCACCAGCCACGCACCATCTACGAGATCCTCGAGGGCCTCGAGCTGCCGGATATCGACAAGCAGGTCGAGGGACCGTCAACGGCCAAGATCAACGGCGTTGTCGCCTCCGAGGCTCTCTCGACGGCAGCACGGGCCAGCGAGACCGTGACTGCCACGACAGCCACTGCTGTATAGCCTCGTTTTCCCTCTTTTTCCTTTCCTTCTCTTCTTTTTTCCTTCTTTGGAGACTGACATTTTCCATACTTTTTTTTAACGAAAACTTCAACATACCCAAAAGACTATATTTAACACGTCTTTTTTTTTTATTCCTCACGAACTTCAACATATACAAAAAGACTATAGATTTAACATGTCTTTCTTAACGACACTTGCATTTTCCCCGGAATGTATGATTTGTCTGAATTTTTTCTCGTCTTCTCTTGCGTCCATCTGGTGTTGTCGGAACTCTCGGGGAGAGCGGGTCAGGAGCAGCATTTTTCAACAAAAATGGGAGGGGGAGGTTTACATTCTGTTTTTTTTTTTTTTTGGTTTTGTTTTTATTCTTTTTGCCTTTTACAAGGAGCATTGATTTTGGCTGCATTCATTGGTTTCCAGTGGGAAGAAAAAAAAAACAAAGCAGGAAGCGATGTGGCATGCATGGGAGAAGACTACAAGAAAAAAAAAAAAAGACCAAACATCTCAACGATACCCCCACAAAAGTCTTTTTTAGAGAAGCAGGCAGAATAGGACGCAGGCGTCAAGATGGATGCAATATGATACACATGTGCGCCCGAATGAGATTGCGTAGTATAGACTCATAGACTCGTCATAAATTATTAGGCATTTCTATTATACAGCTCTGATGAGCAAGACTGTTGCTGTCGTCACTGCTCACCGCTCACTGCTCACTCCATATCCCAATCGTCGGCAATATCAAAGTCCATCTGGTGGCGCCCCGGCTGTCGCCGCTGCTTCTGGTCCGCCTCGGCGTCCATGGACACGTCCAGGCCGACGTCGTCTTCGTCCAGCTCACCCTCTTCCAGCGGCATGTACGCATGGGCCCCCTCGTTCTTTCGGCTCGAGAAGCCCGCAGCACCCGCCGGCTTGGTGCTGCCGGTGTTGTCCTTGCTGCTGTTGCCGCTGTTGCCGCTGTTGCTGCTCTTGGTGATATGGCTGCCGGCCAGAGAAGAGGCGCCCGTGCTCGGAACGGCGCCAGCCACCCAGGAGAGCTCTAGAGGCGGCTCGACACCCGGAAGCATCCGTCTCTGGGCGGTGCCGTCCCCGCGCACCTCGGACCCCCCGGCCGCGGCGAGGCCATAAAAGAACTTTTCCGCCGTCTTGCGGTCTGTAAAGGTGATCGTCGTCGTCTCGGGCGTCGTGTCCATGGCCACATAATCACCGACACCCTGTCACGGTTAGATCTGTATGGTCTGGAATGATCTGTGAAATGGATGCTTAGTCAGCAAGGCTGGACTCACCAAGAGATACTGCCGCAAGCACTCGTCCTGGTCGGGCACCGTAAAGTCGGCCCCCGTAATGGCAACCCGGCGAGGCCGGTTATCCAGAGAGTAGGCAGCATAGGCCGAATGCAGAGCACTCGTGCTGCCGCCTCGGAAGCTGCCACCGCGGAATCCGCCCCGGAAAATGCCGCCCCGGCCGCGTCCACGACCTTGACCACGGCCGCGCGGGGCGGGAGAGTACACAGACCCGCCGCCACCGCCAATAGAATCAGGGTCGAGGCCCAGCTGCCGCGCTTCCTCCTCGAGAGCGGCCAGCTGCGCCCGGATCACCTCCGTCCGCGAAATCTTTCCGTCTTCGGCTCCTTCCGACGGCGTGCCCGTTTCGCTGCTGTCCTGCTGCCGCGTCCGCGTCGCCAAGGCGGCCATCTTGACAATCAGCCGCTGCTTCTCCTCCTGCTGCCGCGCCAGCAGGGCCCGCTGCTTCTCTTCCAGCTCCTGCCGCCTGTCGTCGAGCTCTTGCTTCTTCTGCTGCTTCTCCTCGTAGCGCCGCTGGGCCTCTTCTTGCTGGCGCAGAAACTCGTCCATGTCCAGCTCGGGCTCGCCGTCCTCGCCGTCCCCCGTTCCATCCACCCCATGCGTCGCATCTGCCCCATTCCCTCCCTCCTCGGCCCCGCCTGCCGCCTTGTGCCAGTACACCTTGACGAAGCGGTTCTCAAAGACCACCTTGGGCGACTGATAGGCGCTGTTGGCTTCCTCCCACGTCGCAAACTGCACAACAGCCAGCATCTTCTGCGGCTGTATCGTGATGCTCTCAATGGTACCAAACGTCGAAAAGAAATCCCGCACGGCCGTCTCGCTCAGGTACGCCGGCGGTATGCCCTCCACCACAATGGCCGTGTTCTGCCGCTCGTACACGGGACCTCTTTCTGAGAAAGAGGACCGTTTTCCCTTTTGCGACGCTTTTTCGGCCTTGATCCTGGCGATCTTGGCTTCTAGCTTGGCAATGACCGCCATCCCCTCCGCCACTCTGTCCTCGCTATCGGTGCTGTCGTCAGAGAGATAAATGACTTCTTTGCCGTCGTCATGGTTGAATGGGCAGTTGGGCTTCTTGCAGTACCCCTTCTTCGCTATATTGCGGCACTTTCGCTTCGATCGCTTCGGCCGCTTCAGGGAACCTCCGCCGCCCGTCCACGGAGGCAGGGGCAGGGACAGGGGCAGAGGAGGAGGAGGAAGGCCGCCCACGGCACCCGCAGAAAAGTCGTACATGGGCATAGGCAGGCCCATCTGGGACATTTGCATAAACGTCTCCAGCGAGAGCGGCGGGACGCCAAGCGGTGCCAGCGGTGCCAGTGGCGACGGAGCATCTCCCATGCCAGCCATGTTCAGTGGCAGAGACGCACCGCCCGCAGAAGACACGGCACGGCCGCCGCGGCCGCCGCGTCCACGTCGCGCCTGCTTCAATGCCCTCCCGCTCGAGCCAGCCGCCGCATCCAAAAATCCACTCATCATGTATGCCTCATTCCAATGGTCCTGCGTATGCGTCGGCCCATGCGCTGGTCCCTGTGCTGGTCCCTGTGCTGGTCCTGATGTGGGTGCTGGCGAAGCGAGTGAGGATTCGTAAAAGGATCGCTTTCGTGCCTTGGCGACCGACTGCGCGGCTGCCTCCTTCAACGCCTGCGCGGCAGCATCCGAGGCGGCCGTCGGCTTTCGGGCAGGGGTCGCTTTCGGCTTAGACAGAGGTGGCGCGCCGGGTCGGTAGGCCTTGCTGGCCACGGCCTGGAAGACGGTGGCCACAAACGGTTTCGCGTCTGACAGGACAAAAACTTGTCAGTTCTCTGCTCGTCTTAAGAGAGGATAAGGAGAGACCCGCGTAGCTCGAGAGAGGGAGAAACTCACCATCTTTTAGAAAGTCGTAGAGCTCCGTCTCGCACAGCTTGCGCACGTCTTCGGCTCGGCCGTCGTGTCGGAGCAGGGCCAGCACATAGTCGGCAAGCACGTCTGCGTCGACATCGCTCTCGGATCGTTCCCTGTATTGAAAAATGCGCGGTTAGAAAAGAGCGGCCTCGTCAATGTTCTCTCACGGGACGTACGGTGTCTCTAGATGCTTCACGATCCACGCCTTCAGCTGTGCCGCATCCTTCTCGGGAAACAGCATGGTGCTGATGAATGACGACGGGGCGTTGCTCAAACGAACGTCGGGCACGTTGGTCAGAGAGAGGTGCCCGAAGGAGCTTCAGAACTTGTCAATTCTCTGCAGTCCCAAGTGAAGGGGTAGAGGAAAAATGCACCATTCAACAAGAGCGCTTCTACCCAGGAAAGCAACGTCACAAGAGACGCCAACATAGAAACACAAACAAACGTCCCCGACAGATAGTCTTAGCAGCGGTCACACGATTCGCAATCTCGAAAGGCCGTCCAAACAAAATCCCATCGTCGCGAGACGGGAAAAACAAACAGTGATGGAGAAATTTCAGAGAGGTGGACGGGTCTGCCATGCGGCTAAGCGACTAAGCAACTAGACGAATGTTAGTAATGCATTGTCTCCAACGCATGGTCACGTGGACAGAACATCTCGAATCTCCTTGACTTCTCTCGACCTCTTCTACTTTACAGCTTCGGTATGGGGTCGGTTGTAAACATATAAATTTCAATTGTAGTATGCCGTGGCAGCTACGGAAAATCACCTGGTCAATCTTGTGATAACGTGAAAACTACTACCGACCATGCCATACAAAAACATACATCACCACTTTTTCAAGTGCCCGCTTAGTCTCTCTTTTTTCGGAAATTGTAGTCTCCCTTCCCTTCAGCTGCAGCTCTGCGAATCGTCATTCTGTATAACGTCCGCCTCTTCTGAAAGGTACGAACAACGTCTGGTGACTGTCTTACTCAAAAGTAGCGATATAACCCAACGAGCTCGACGTAGGTCACCAGACAGATAGGAAGTTGTAACGAGGGGTGAAAGAAAAAGGATGACGGCTTTTACAGCTTGTCGTAGTACTAAAAAGAGAAAAAGTAGGTCAGCATTGCCCATTCTGCCTTCACAAGAGGGTAGAGTCCAACTTACGTTCTCGTAGCCCGGAACCTCGACCTTGATGTTCTTGCGCTTCCGCATATCCGCAACAATCTGGCCAACCTTGGAGGTGGAGTCGAGAGGCGAGCCACCCGGCAGAATCTGCCAGTGGTCGAACACCATCTGGGGGAAGGCCTGGCCCGAGGTGGCAGCACGCAGGTCGCCGTTGAAGCCAAAAGACTCCATGACGGGCAGGTACGCCTTGATGTTGAACAGGGGAGTGCCCGGACGCTGCTCTTCGTTGAAGACGTGACCTCTGCGACGGGTCAGGACGCCGTACACGCCACCCATGGCCTGCTCGGGCACCTGGATCTCGACCAAAAAGACGGGCTCCTGCAGGGCAGGCTCGGCCAAAAGGGCCGCGGCGTACAGTACACGGCGGGCCGTCGGGATGATCTGGCCACCGCCACGGTGGATGGCATCGGCGTGCAGCGTCACGTCCAGAATGTTGAAGCGGATCGAGCGCATGGGCTCCTCGGCCACGGGACCCTCGCGACTGGCCCACTGGAAACCAGAAACGACAGAATCCTTGATCTCCTGCAGGTACTGGACAGCCTTGGTCTGGTCAACCAGCAAGTTGGCACCCGAGCCGTCGGGTCCGAAAGTCCAAATCTTGCGGGCGTCGGTGACGTCCCAGCCGAAATCGTCGGCCAAGACGCGGCCACGGGCCTTGAAGTCGTCGCGCGGGCTGATCTTACCACTCTCAATAGCCATCGACAGATCCTCATCCAAAGGCTCGGCAACCATGTAAATACGGTTGTGCTTGTTGGGCGACTTGGACAGAGCCGTCATGCTAGACTTGCCACTGACCGTCTCGCGGTACTGGACAACGGGGTCGGAGATGATGAGGGGAACACCAGCGTGGTCCTCCTCGAGGTCCTTGAGGCAAATCTCCAGGTGAAGCTCACCGGCACCGGCAACAATGTGCTCGCCCGACTCCGAGGTGGAGGTCAGGACACAGGGGTCGGACTTGGACAGACGCTTGAGACCCTCGACCAGCTTGGGAAGGTCCTGGGCGTTCTTGACCTTGACGGAGCGCTGCACGACAGGGGAGACGGAGAACTTCATGACCTTCATGTTGTGGGCCGTCTCGCTGGTGGTCAGAGTACCAGACTTGAGCAAAAACTGGTCAATACCGACCAGGCCGACAATGTTGCCGGCCGGCATGTCATCGATGGGCTCGACCTTGCCACCCATCATCAGGACGGTGCGCTGGATGGCCTTGATGGACAGATCATCCTTCTTGCCCGGGGTGTAGTTAGGGCCCTGGATGCGGACGCGCAGACCCGAGCGGACGGTACCGGAGAAGACACGGCCAAAGGCGTAGAAGCGGCCCTTGTCAGAAGTGGGCACCATCTTTGACACGTACAGCATCAGAGGACCCTTGGGGTCACAGTCGCGGATACCAATGGCGGACTCATCATCGGTCGGGCCCTCATACAGGGTCTCACAACGATACTTTTGGGCCGTGACGGGGGATGGCAGATGAAGGATCATCATCTCTAGCAGGGAGTCGGCAGCGGGAAGGAAGGTGCGCATGACGACCTTGAGCAGAGCCTTGCCCTCGAGTGCTTTATCTTCAGTGGAGAGCTTCAGCTCCAGCTTTTCCAAGAGGGTTGCGACATCGTCCTTCTTGAAGTTCATGACGGCAGCGAAGATCTTGAAGATGGGGTCCAGAATGAACTGGTTAAAGGCACGCTCGAGCTGCTTGCCCTCATATGTGCCGTTCTTGGTCCACTTCTTCGTTTTAGGGTTGAAGTAGTTGTCGCCCTGAACAAGATTAGTACATGCAGACTAGAGACGAGAAAGGAGAGATTAAAGAACATAGAACATACCCAGAGACGCTCCATCATCTTATTGCGGTCGACGCCGAACTTCTTGGCGTAGCGAACAGCGAACTGGCGGATAGTAAAGGCCCAACCGTGCAGACCAGAGCCAAAGGCAACGGTGCCCTTGTAGGGGTAGACCTGGACATCACCAAGGGTCTTGTCAAAGTAGGTAGAGATGACGACGTTGACGGACTCAATGGTACGCGAGAAAGTCTGGTACAGGTCCTCCTTGCTCACTTGTAGCTCGAGCAGAGCACGATCAACCTTGTTGATGACAACGACAGGCTTGATGCGCTCACCGAGGGCCTGGCGCAGCACCGTCTCGGTCTGGACGCACACACCATCAATAGTGTCCACGACGACGAGAGCACCGTCAGTGACACGCAGGGCAGCAGTGACCTCGGACGAGAAGTCAACGTGACCGGGCGAGTCAATCAGGTTGATCAGGAAACCATTGCCGTCAGTCTTTTGGCCGACAATGTCCTTGATGTCTTCATCATCCGCAAGCTCGCCGAACAGCGAGATGGCTGTCGACTTGATGGTAATGCCACGCTCCTGCTCGTCTTGGCGTGTATCTGTGGCACGGACCTCTCCGGCCTTGGCCGTGGAGATGATACCGGCCTTGGCCAGCAGCGAGTCGGTCAGGGTAGACTTGCCGTGATCGACGTGGGCAATGACGGACATGTTCCGCACATTGGTCGGCTTGTCCATCAAGAGACGGATCTCATCGATCGTGAAGCTGCGAGAGAAGACGTGTTAGCAAATTGACTTTTTTTTTCTACTCTCTTTTTGGCCCTTTCTAGGCCTCAATATTCTTTCCATCCCTTTTTCCATTCTCCTCTTCTCATCGTTCTCGTGAACAACTCCATCCAGTAATGCAAAAGAATCAAACAGGCAGAAGCTGTTGCTCTTCGGACGAGAATCATGTTAAGTCCGGGTGGCAGAATCTGCGTCTTGGGAAGACAGGCAAATGGGGTCGAAAAAGGTGGAAGAGAGTATGGAAAAGACAGGGAGCCACAGCATCGCGGGGTCAAGAGAGGAGAGAAAAGGGGGGGGAGTCGGGATGAAGAAAAGAAGATGAAAAAGAAAATAGATGCATTACTTACTTCACCATTTTGACGGTATTTTACGGTATCCCGACTAAATAGAAAACAAGAAACTGGAGGGTTGGTGATGAGAGAAGAGAGAGGGGAGGGGAGAAAGAAGAGGGAAAAGAGTTTTGGGTGCGAAGCGGCTAAGTAACGAATTTTTTTTAACTTTTTTTTTTCCCAGTTCGGTTGGCGGGGTATTCTTTTTTTGCTATTTTTTTTATGGCCTTCTTTTCACCAATTGCTGCGCTCTTATCTGGCAGATGCTATCCCGCCTGGGCAGGACATTACGCTTTAAATGCTTGCTTTCTGTGGGGCCTAGAAAAGTCGATGGATGCTGACAAACTAGTAGAGATACGATTTGCGAGTAGCGGCACCAGCTGCCTCGTCATGGCCATCGAGTCACATATGAGTAGATAGTTTTGAGTCACCCGGCCAGGTATAAGTACTCCCTGTTGGCACCCTTTCAACCTTTGTTGCTCCTTTCTCCTGAGCCTTCCAAGACTCTACTGTACGAAATGAAGCTGTACTTGTATTATGTATGCACAATAATACAGAGTAGCACACGGAAATGGAAAAATAAAAAGTTTGGTGATAGATGGTCACTTTAGGAAGGCGGGGGTGGGGCACTGTCTTTTGCACGTTGCTCAGGGCTACAGACAGAAAACCCTGAACGCACCGCCACAGAAACATCTACGCAGTACTTCAGCCACACTGATAGAAGTTTTTCAACGGTTGTCGACTGACCCAACAGACGAGTCATTCCAACGTGCACAAGTGGGCTGAGATCAATGGCAGTTACCCGATATATGCCGCATCTCACGCATGAGCAATGTTTGCCGGTTGCTCATCTAGGATGTGTGATTTACCAGTCATGACGACCAAAATCGTACAGTGATCATGTGAGGCATTGCTAGCTTTACTGTGTTGTCGTCATACGCTTAATTGGCTACAGACTGCAAGAGAGGTATGGTGGAATAACAGACATGGGCTCGTGAAATGCATCATCGTAGTCAACTCGCCCCTCTAACTTTCTTATCGTCCAAGTTTAGAGTAAATGGATTTGTATCTGATGACTTTCGTTAAAAGGAGTATAGAAATAGAGGGTTTTACTGCAAAAGGTCAAGCTCCTCAGGACTGCGGGAGACGGGGAGATGGACAGGTTGCCATATATGACCATAATGCCAAAGAGAGACGGAAGTAAGGAGGCTAATCACCATTGACTTTTTCTCTGCTTGTCTTTGGGGATAAACTCAATCTTGTATCCATGCATAGTTGACCTCGTCCATATCGCCAGCATCCTTGTTCGTCTTTTCTTCCTGCTCTTTCTGTAGAGCCGCCTGTCGCTGCCGTCCTTCAGCCTGCAGGCGAGCCCTTCTCGTAGCGGCGTCTTCCCAGCCCGGCTTGCTTCGCCCTTTGCCGCGCAGTCTTTCGTGGCCGCTGCCAGAGGCGTCTGCTGCACTCTTCTCAGCCTCCTTTGCCATGGCCGCCGCCAGAGCCCGCTCGAACCGCTCCGTGCGCTCTCGGTTGGCGACAAACCGCTGGTCGGCTATATAGGCCAGTCTTGCCAGGTAGTTTGGCGATACGATACACCATCCTCTTTCACAATTGCCATCACCAGGAACACCGCCAATACCCACCACGGCTGCCAGGGCCAGGCCCATGGAGCGCACGGCCACCATGGGCATGGCGCCGTCTTCGCCGCCGTCCAGGCCGACCGCGCCGCTCTCTCGGAAGCCGGCCTCTAGTGCACAGCGCAGAAGCAGCTGGGCATGAGCCAGCGAGGCTGTGGCCACGTGGAGGATCTCGTCATGTCAGCTGTGTTCTAGGTAAAGGCTTATGACCAGAAAAAAAGAGAAAAAAACAGGAAAAAAAGAGAAAAGCAGGAGCAAAATCCCAGACTCACCAGCGGTTCAAACTTGAAATGCACAAGACGTTCATCCTCAGTATCGGTCTTTTGCTCTCCTCCTTCCACAAGCCCAAACACGGATGCCCAGTCCGTGCTCTCGTAGCTGCTTCTACTTTTGCTGCTGCTGCTGAAAAGAGGATCATGCGTCACGTACAACCACGTGCCACCGCCACCTTTTCCGCCCGCCGATGCTGTTTCTCGGCCGCCCTCGTCTGTCTGGCGCTGTCCCTCCAGGAAGACGGCCACGCGGCCGGCACAGCTGCTCGTGGTGACAAAGCCGTCAATCTGGTTGATGGCCGCCAGCAGCGGCCGGACACCTTCATCTACAGCGCCTTTGGGTGAGGCATCCGAGTACTCATCCTCTGGCTGTGCGAGCTGAGCAAGAATAGCCGCCTTCTTTTCTGCAAACCGCTTGGAACTCGCTGGGAGCGCCATGCCTCCTTTTTTTTCTGCTTCTATTTTCGTTCTTCGTTTTTCCTTTTTATGCCCTTTCCATATTGTCGGCTGAAAGAAGAATGGCGTGGTTTCGTTAGTGCAGCTTTGCAGTTTTAGCGGTCCCAGGCTTGACCCTACTCCAAGCCTCGTGAAATATATTACTTGCAATCAGCAAGATAAAATGCGCGTTATTCATTTAATAAATAAAAATCATAATATGGACAGTTGGATCCCCACAGCTTGAATCTCGACCTACACATCGGTTTTGCTATCTTATAAATCAAAGAAATGATTCTAATGACCTGTAGTCAATCACATTTTGCAAAGGTATTTTAACTGATTTGACATTATCCGGATGTCTTCTAACCTTTACAAAAACCGTGACCCATCAACAGCGTGGCTGTCAGTCTGCTAGAATAAACGCCAACTATTTTACTGTCCTGGCAATTAGAACATAATGTTCCATCGTGCCTTGCATAGTAACCAACTCGCACTCCTGGAAATTGGGCGTGCAAAATTGTACAGATTGTATTAGCCCTCTACATGTCACGATCACAACAAGAAGAAACAAAGGAGTTTAATTTGGGATAATTTTTTTAGGTGTATGTGTATGCCTTCCGTATATCCTGTTTTCCTACATGACGTTGATTCATTCCCAGCCGAATAATAGCGGGTATGTTACATGATCGTGGGTGCTTAGCAAATCTCTCTATCAAAACCAGTGAAGCTTCGTACATAAAAACAACAAATGGAACGGGGGGGGGGGGACTGTGAGGGTGAAATAATGGGGAGGGAATGGAGGGGGGGGGAGGGGTGTGAGATGAGGGGATAAAGGGTAATGCCAACTCAATAAGGTGATGATTTAATTCAGTGGGAAGCAGATTCAAGGCAAGCTGGACGACCGACTACATGAAGACCTGTCCGGTGTCTTAGAATCTGACAGGCAAGTGATGGGGGGTATCAGGGAAGATGTAAATGGGGAAAGGAGGGGCTTCGAAATAAAAACATAAAAAATGACTCCGGATGGAAAATAGGACGGAAAAGCAAAAAAAACAAACCTCTACTCTCTGTGCAATGCGGCGACGAAGGAAGCAAAGCAAATCCGAGAAAGGGGGTGGGGACGAGGGGGGAGGGGGGACAGAAGGGGGACAGAAAAAGACCAGTAGACGGGTATATCCCATCAATGATAGTGCAAGAGGCCATATCATAGTTGCCTCATGACTGAATAACGGAGGTTATACCACCGATTTGCCGCTTCACAAGCTCGCGTGCCCATCGTGCAGTCTCAATCGTACGCGGCGAATAATCACGGTTGACACGAGTCTCCTTGATGAGGCGGAGCACCCACTCTTGCCGGAATGGGTCGACAAGCTCGCCATTGGGGTAGGCTTCAGCCAGATCACTGTGGTCATGTTAGCAGAAAAGTCGGGACAGGGTCGAAGCGGAAGGGGACAACATACCCAATGACACCCATAGACGACCGCATCAGTGCTTCGCTGCGGTTGCTATCGGATGATATCACGTTGAGCAGCTGGAGAATGGACTGCACGTAGGGTTGCAGAACGGCAGCTAAAGAATAGCGTTAGCAAGAGGGGGGGAAATGGGAAATAATGGACACAAGGGCAAAAGTTCATACTCTTTTGGCTTGAGGTCATGGCACCAATAATGCCGCCCCAGGCATCCATGATGCCTTCGCGTAGGGAGACAACATAGTCGTACATCTCATAGCTTCCCTCGTTACCAGCAGACACAGTGGCCGCTTGCTGTAGCACCTGGGCGACGACCGACAGGTAGGCTTCAAAGTGGCCACCAATGGCTCCGGCAATATCGCCAAAGCATTGGAGAATGGCGGGCTTGAACTGGTTGGATAGCGTCGTGCTCTGAAGAATTTGTTAGTAGTGAAACCAAAATGGCAGATGGAAAGGTATCGTACCCGAAGATTGTTCAGCAAGTAGTTCATAAAGTTGTCACACCAAGGCTGGCTGCGGATGCCCATGGAGCGGGTGATGTCGCTCACAAGGCCGATAGCCATGGAGCACAGACTGGGCTCGTCCTGGTTGTCCAGCGCCTTGTACAGGAACGGAGAGAAGGCGTCCATGTACTTGATAAAGTCCTCCTCGAGCGCATTGGCTAGACTGCTAATGGAGGCAAAGACAGCTTCCGGCACAGACGACTTGCCGCTCGAGTGAGTCAAAATCTGCAGCAAGACGGCCATGATGCGGTCGCCAAGCGGGGCCACTTCCTTGTCCAGACGGCTGATAATGGCCTGAACGACGGCGCACAGGCTTGTCTGCATATCCTCTAGCAGGATCTTGTCCTCGGGGCCGAGGGCTTGGGCCTGTAGCGGGGCCGTCTCTTCCAGACGCTTGAGAATGACGTCGGAGAGCTCAGCGACGCCTTTCAAGCTATCCTGTGCCGAGCTGGCGATAAAAGAGTTAAGCACCTCGTACGCGGCCGTGCGGACGGCCGACTCTGTGTGCGAGTCTGGAGCAGTGATCTCGAGCAGATTGGCAACGCTAGAGGTGAAGTACTTGGTGAGGTGGTTAGAGCTCTCACCAGGCTCGCCGGCAAACCGGTCAGCCAGGTTCATGAGGGCCCAGCAGCACGAGGGGGCCATCTTGGGATTGTTCAGAAGGCCGCGGAAGAGAGCCGCCATGAGAGGCTCGAGGTGCTGGAGAGGGTCGACCGCGGGCGGGCAGTTCTCGGTGATGCGGCCGAGAGTGAAAGCGGTCGAGTCGCGCACCTGGATGGAGGGATCATCCATCATGGGAATGAGGACAGGCAGAGCCGAGGTCACAATGGGCTCCAGGACCTTCTCGTCGGGTCCCTCCATGATGGCACCAAAGGCAGAGACAGCGGCATCCCGGAGGTGCCAGTCGTTGTCGCGTAGGTGCGTCTCAACGAACTGGATGACGTGAGGAATGACGGTGGGCCCGACTGCCTGGGCGTAGAGAGTCAAGCACTGGTAGGCGGCACGGGAGATGTTATACTCGTCGTCTGCGGCGTCTTCGTCCTGCTTGGACAGGAGCAGAAGCAGCACGGGCACGACCTCGCCTGTAGCCACGCGAGAAAAGTTGTAAAAAGGCCGCAGCTGGTCCTGGTCGGCCACTGGGTCTAGCTGAGCATTGTCGTCCTCAATGGCAATCTCCTCCTCGCACACGGTGCTCCAGAACTCGACGGCCAGCTTGGCGACGTCCTCATCTTCAGACTTCATGCCCAATATTGTGAGGCCGAAGAGAGCCTTTTCCATGTAGAAGCGCATGTTCTCATAGTAGAGAGCCATGATGCGGTTGAGGCAGCCAAAGGCACCCTGCTGGATGCGGCTGTCCTCGGCCTGGGTGGCCTCGCAGACGACCTGCATGATGTAGTTGCGCTCGCCCTCGTGCTTGAAATTGTTGCCGACAAATTCGAGACAGTCGCTGAGGGCGGTGATGGCGGAAAAGCGGACGTCCGTGTTGGTCTCCTCCTTGCGGGCACCCTGGACGACGGCGGTCAGGATGGAGTTGGAGAAGCCGATGAGGCTGGTGCGGAGTTCAGGGTCCTGGCTCTCGCAGATGAAGCCAATGGTGGTGAGGCAGGCCTGCTTCTGGTGAGCCTGGCCCTCGCTGACGCTCTGGACGAGCGTGGGCATGAGCTCGGGCCAGAGATTGCGAGGCAGCTCAATGGCGGCAATGGAGGAGACGACCTGGGCAGCGGCCTGGCCAGCCTGTGCATTTTGCGAGGGCAGGGTGCCGAGGGCCATCTGCTTGATGTTTGTCCGGGTGTCCTGGTCGGTCTGCTGTAGCCATTTTGCCTGGAGCTCTGCCTGCCGTGCCGGGTCGCGGCCGGTGAATGCATTTTTTAGGGCTAAACCGGCAGCGGCACGGACCTGGCCCTCGGCGTCTTCTTTTGCGAGCTGCTGGACGAGCGTAGCGAGATAGAGAGACTGGGGGAAAAAAGAGACGTTAGTGAGGGAGGGTCAGGAGAAGAGAAGAACGGGAAAAGGGAAAAGGGAGAAAATAAAAGGAAAAGGAAAAGGGGGCAGAGATGAGGTGTCAAACGTACAAAGTTTGTGGAGGCCGCCTGCTCGAGATGCTGCTCAGCATTGTGACGCAATGCGTTGTCTATGATGCCAGTTAGCCACGAGGATGGATGGGATGTGGATGAAGACAAGGTAAGAGGCAGAGGGGATGACAGGCTCAGCACGTGCGTGTCCACGTTTGGACCCAGGGACAGCTCATTCGCAACTTGCTCGATATCTCCTTTCCACTCTCTGCATTTTGCCTTTTATGTTCTTCATTTTCTCTCCAGCTTCTTCACTTCTCTCTTGTCTTTCCTCTTCTCTCCTTTCTCTTCCTCCTTTCTCTTCCATCATGACGATCACGCGCAGCAGTGGAAAGCAGAACAAATGACTGAAACGACAGAAATGACAGAAAACATACCAGGAGACAACGAATTGAGCAGGATCGTGTTGATATCTAAATTTCCGTCCATACTTGCGTTGTTGTCGAAAAGATGCAAAAAAGACGGTGGGATCGTTCTTCGCTGTGGGGAAAACAGAACACAGGACCGTACCACAGGGGTCTCAGGACAGTGTCGAAAGCGAGGGCGGCAGACGAGAGAGGGAGAAGGAAAAAAAGGGAAAGAAAAAGAGAGGGGTCAAGCCCGAGGGGCGTCTGTCGAGTAAGTGGTGAGAAGGGAGAAAGGAAGATAGCTGGAAGGGTTAAAAAAAGGAAGGAGGTGTAGAGTCGAGAAGAGGGAAGGTACGAGTCTGTGTTTTTCTGTATTTTTTTCTGTATTTTTTTTTTGTTTTCTTATTGCCCCCCTCGGACTTTTTGGTTGGCAAGGTGGAAGGAAAGTGGGTATTTCAAAATAAAGGGAAATGAAAATAGCTATAAAAATTGGGAAATGACTAAAAATGGAAAGGAAAAAAAAGGAAGACCGGAAGAGAAGAAGGAGAAGAAAAAGAGACCAAAAAGGCGCGCAGCGTTCAGCAGGCAGACGGACCAAACGGGATCGTGCTACGTTTTTTTGTACTATATCGCTGCTGCTGAGGAAAGTTTGTCGAAGAGAGGGCGGAAAGGGATAAAGATGCAAAACCTCAGACAGGCAGACGAGACAGACAGAGAGCGTTCTGAGAGGAGGGGTTTTGTTTGGATTTGCGGGTCGTGCTCGCCTTGCCTCGCTGCCTGGCTTGCCGCACCCCAACAGGACAGAACACTGATTGGCCGTGAGTTCGCAAAAGTGGACACCTTGTGCTGACTCAGACTTTTAGACCCGTACTTTGCATCATAAATCAGCCTTGAAAAACAGGAGAATGGAGAAGGAGGAGGAGAGAGGGAAAATACGGTCAGGAGAACAGGTCGTCCTGACTGGCCAGCTATCGAGGCCAGAAGCACAGCAGGCAGACCAGCAGACCAGAAGGCGGCAGAACTGCATGACATTGGGATTCTCCATCTGGACGGCAGGCCAAGTTTGCTAACCAGTGATTCGCGAGCAGAGGATGGACCCGTGACTCCGGTGGTTTGTTGGTGCTTGTGCTAGCAGAGGAATAAGTGGGTCTACAGAGGGGTCGTAATTTGCAGGAGACGATTAGTCAAATGTACTGTACGAGTAACTCCGAGTATGCTGTACCTGCTGTACCCAGTCTGAACAGTCTGAACACTGGCTGGCACTGTAGCCTTGCTGCACTGTACCGTGGGGAGTGGTACGGGCGTGCGGCAAGCTCGCCGTAGCACCTTCTAAATGACCTGTCGTAAGACCTGCAAGTCCATTACGATGCCCATCACCGCAGAGCTGTACGAGTATAGGCTGCAGTCATGCTCGTACAGACAAGCTGCGAGCATGACTGCAGTCTAACCCTGCAGCATGTCTGGCAGACAGATACTACATAGTATCCAGTCGAAAGCTCCTCGTACTATAAACTGGCCACTATAAACTGGCCAATATAAACTGACCCCTGAATGATGTCCAGCACTTTTTCCCACAATTCTACTACTATGTACGAGTGTGTATCTGTCCTCCGTCTACATAGATGGACATGATTAGATCCTCGTCTCCTGGAAATAGATGGAACGCAGTCCCTGTTCGTCTGACATTGGGATTGAAACACAGCCATCTGACAGTGGAGTCTTCTCTCCGTACCGCCTGCTCAGCCAGCATTAGCCCAGCCATGGCGGCTGCACCGTCGCATCCTAGAGGCAGGTCACTGCTTCTTCTAGCTAGTAAACACTGCAATGCTGCTAGGATCTCTCTCCTACCAGGACCTTATTTCGGGCTGTTACGCGCTCCTCCTGTCATTCCCCCATCTCTTACACTTGGCATGCCTGATCGAGCAGGATTCATGGACATGGACTTTCTTCTACGGGCATGGGCTCTTTTGAACTCTTGTGGACTCTGGTGGACTCTTGGACCTTGCGTGTTCCTACTCCGTAAATGTACGCAGTGCTGGTGCTCATGTCGACCTTGCATATAAGACTGTATCCCCCCCCCCCTTCTCCGCACTCTGCAAAGACGCTCGCTGCTGTTGTTGTTTCTGTCGGTCTTTTCTGGTGTGACTCTGTTTTAATTACCTCGACGATCCTTACTGCGTATACATAGTACAACAGCACATGCAGGTGCCTTGTTTCGCACGATTGAGTGGGTCTCTATGATCAAAGTTGATCTCGTCGTTCTCTTCGCTCTCGTCCATCGCCAACGCAGCACGCAGCACGCAGTACGCAGTACGAGTACGGAGTACGCAGTAGAAACTCGCCCGCATGGCTTCCTGGCTCTCCGGCTGGGCGCTCGTGGCTCTCTGGCCAGCATTGGCCCGGTCTGCCGACCTGGCCAGCTATGTCCTGCCCATGGTGAGTAGTGGCAGAGGACGTGGACTGCTCAGACTGGACTAACACGACAGACGGGCACGGAAAATGGCGGCAACATCTTCCCGGGCGTCAGTGAGCCGTTTGGCATGATCAAGCTCGGCCCCGACATGGACAGCGGCGGCTCCAGCATCGTCAACAGCTACTCCGGCTACCTCGGCGGATCCTCGGCCTACTTTACCGGCTTCAGCATGCTTCACGAGAGCGGCACGGGCGGCGCGCCCAAGTACGGCGTCGTCTCTCAGATGCCCGTCATTGGCGCTGTCGAAAACCCGCTCGAGCGCCATGCCGACAAGCGCGGCTCGGCTGCCGACGAGGCCAGCCCGGGGTCCTACAAGGCCGTGACCACGGCGGGCATCACCGTCCAGCTGGCGGCCGCCTCCCGGGCTGGTCTGCTAGAGTACACCTTTCCGTCGAGCGAGCAGACCAACAGCATCATTGTCGATGTCTCGCACGTGCTCCCGTCGACCAAGTCGGAGCTCAGCCAGAGCTACCTCGGCGGCAGCATCAACGTGTCCTCGTCCGACTCGGCGCTCAAGTATTGGGGCTCGGGGTCCTACAACAAGGGCTGGAACCTGTCTCCGGAATGGACCGTCTACTTTTGCGGCTACTTTGACGCTCCCAACACTGTCGGCACCGTCGAGACCTTTGTGGGCGCCGACAGCTCCTCGTCCAACGTCTCGCAGTACCCGGCCGGCGACGCTGTCCCGAGGACGACCGCTCGCGTCGGCGCTGTCTTCTCCTTCAACGACACCGCCTCTGTGACCTCGCGCGTCGGCGTCTCCTTCCAGTCCACCGAGCAGGCCTGCCGCAACGTCGACGAGCAGATCCCGCCGTCCACACAGCGGACCGACCTCGTCGAGCAGACGCGCAGTCTCTGGAACGACAAGGTGCTGAGCCGCGTCACGACGACCGACACGGCCAACACGACGCGTCTGCAGCTGCTCTACACGTCGCTGTACCACATGATGCTTCTGCCGCAGAACAAGACGGGCGAGAATCCGCGGTGGTCCTCCTCGGAGCCGTACTATGACGACACGTTTACTCTGTGGGATCTAGTGAGTTTTTAATTTCCCCCGGCTCTCACCGGCTTCCCCCGGCTCTCCCTAGCTAACCCCCCACCCCAGCACCGCTGCACAACGGCTCTCCTGCATGTTCTGCAGCCGACCATGTACGAAGAGTACATCCGGTCTCTCGTCGACATTTGGCGGCATGACGGATTCCTGCCCGACGGCCGCTCATCTTTTGCCAATGGCGCCACCCAGGGCGGCAGCAATGCCGACAATGTGCTGGCTGATGCCTACGTCAAGGGCGTCCGAGGCAGCGTCAACTGGGAAGACGCCTATGCGGCCATGAAAACGGACGCCGAGGAGGTCCCGCCCAACAATAACGACTCGCGAGACCCGAGTGGCTCGACAAAGGAGGGCCGCGGTGCTCTGCCGGACTGGCTGAAATATGGATATATCACTACAGCGTATGGCCGGTCCGTGAGCCGGGCTGTTGAGTAGTACGTCTCTTTTCACTCTTTTCTCTCTCTCTCTCTCTCTCTCTCTCCCTTCTCACTGACAAACAGCGCTGCCAACGACTTTGGTCTCTTTCAGGTGGCAAAGGGACTGGGAAAGCCCGAGGCCGATACCTATCTCAATCGATCCCGCAACTGGCGCAACCACTGGAACCCGGATGCCACGTCTCTCGGCTTCTCGGGCTTTGTCGTGCCGCGTGACACGGCCGGGTTCATCGAGCAGGATCCTCTCGACTGTGGTGGCTGCTACTGGGGAGACGACTGTAAGTTGGACCGCTTCTCCCTGTTTTGTTTAGTCTTTCGTCTTGCTCAAACGGCTAGACTACGAGGCCCTGCCCTGGGAGTACTCCTTCAATGCCCACCACGACATGGACAGGCTGATCGAGTACGCGGGCGGTGACAGTGTCTTTGTCGACCGCCTGGAAACCATGTTCAAGCCCGGCCTCAACACCCACTTTGGCTCGTCCGCCTTCAACTACACCCTCTTCAACCCGGACAACGAGCCCAGCTTCACGACCCCCTTCCTCTTCAACTATGTCGGCCGCCAGGACCTGTCGGTCCGCTACGCCCATGCCACCGCCGACGCCTACTACGGCATCTCGCCCTCTGGCCTGCCCGGCAACAGCGATGCCGGCTCCATGGAGTCCTGGCTGCTCTGGGTCCTCCTCGGCCTCTACCCCATCACCGGCCAGACGACCTTTCTGATCGGCTCACCCTACTTTTCCGACCTCACCGTGGTCCTCGGCGACAGCAAGTCCCTGCACATCCAGGCGACGACGTCGGACGACGCAGACAACGCCATCTATGTCCAGTCGCTGAGCGTCAATGGTCAGCCCTGGACCCAGGCCTGGCTGACGTACGACGACATCTTTGCCAGCGGCGGCACCCTCGACTTTGTCCTCGGCTCCCAGCCGGCCAACTGGACAACGCCCGGCGACCGGCCGCCCAGTCCGGCATCAGAGTAGGCTCTGCTTTCTCCTGGCCACCCATCACTCTTTTTTTTTTCTACCGTGTACTTATCCATTTTACTTTTCATCAGTGGCGTTTCTACCGTTTTGAATTCTTCTTCCAATAGTTCCTCGTCCACGCAGCCGAGCGTCTCTGAGAACGGCGTGTCCAGGCAGGGCCCGAGCTACACAGCCTTGCTGCTGTTTCTCTGTTTTACATTTGCTAGTCTCTAGTTGCCTAATATTGTATGAATACTTTCAGTGATTGTGTATATGGATAGAGCTACGAGTACAAAAAAGGAAACAAGAGCTACTAGTTAGTACAAAAGGAAAACAAGAATCGTATTGAAAGTCCTCTATAAAAACAAAACTCCATGCTAAACAGCACAAATATCAGTAGCTATTGCCAAACAAAAAATGACAAAAGACAAAGGACGAAAAAGGCCACAAATCAAACAAGAGAAAGCTAAACAATTCAAACTGTACTCTCAACGTCCACCCCATACGTTCTGAAACTCATCTCCCTGCAAGTCGTATCTAGGCGTCGAGACGACCTCTTCCGTTTCTCCCGCTGCCTCTGCAGTGGCAGCTGCCTCCTGTGGCTGCCGCCACTGCGATGCTGGCTCGCTGACGGCCGTCTCGCTGACGGCCGTCTGTGCCGTCATCTCTGGCTCGCTGGCCTTGCTGCTGCCAGCCTTTGCTCTCGGACTGACGGCCTGCGTCACAATGGGCGCCACCGACGCCTTGCCCTTTTTCTTGCTCTTCTTCTTGGCCACGGTCACTGTGACGGGCTGCTCGGGTGCCGCGATGCGACTGTCGCCGTCTCTGCCGTCTCTGCTGTCTCTGCCGTCTCTGCCTGGCGGCACGTGATAGTTTCCTACTCGCTGGTACGCAGAAGAGTGGACGGTCACTGTCCTCCACCTCTCTTCCCGTGACGTCGTGTTGGCTGGGATGACGGGGTACTGAAGGGTTAGAACAAGATGAAAATACAAGAATAAAAGAATAAGAAAAGACAAGAATAAGAAACATACATTCCAGTCGCCATACTCGAGCTGGCGAGCGGCGTCATAGAGATGTTCCGTCTCTGGATCGAGCGTCAGGCTCTCAAAGTTGTCTCCTGCCAGCGTCGGCACCTGGCTGCGGCTCGGCCCCGAGATGGACTGGCTGCTCACGCTGCTCGCACTGCCGCCGTTGTGGCCCCGCAGCAGCGGCGTGTAGGGATCGACGTCGCTCGTGTGGGCATTCGCCTTGTCGGGGCTGGCAATCCAGTACTTGCCCTTGCCGCCGCGCTCGTAGCGCATGCCAGCCCGCAGACGGGCGGTGCGCGACCGCGAGGCCTCGTGCGCCAGAATCTTGTCATTGGAGTCAAAGTCGCGGTAGGCGTAGTTGTCGCCGCGAAAGGTCAGCTTGGAATCCTCGATGAGGTCGCGGACGCCAAAGGCGTCGCGGGCGGCGTACTTGACGGGCATGCGGGCGGCGGCGACGCGGTCGTCGGCAAAGTCGTGCCACGAAAAGGCGTACCAGTGGGCGACGGCAAAGGCGGGCATCTCGATGCAGATGAGGGCGTCCTGGATGGCCGCCGCGAGGTTGTCGGGGGTGTAGCCCTGGACGTCGTCGGGCAGGGCGCCGATCCAGACGAGGAGGGAGAGCAGGAAGCCCTGCCAGTAGGAGGCAAAGATGATGAGCTTGACGCAGAGGAACTTGGGCACGGGGCGGAAGGGCTTGAGGTCTTCGTGCATGATGACCCAAAAGAGGCCGAGGGAGTAGAGGCTGATGGTGACGCTGAGGTTGTAGACGATGCCGCTCCAAAAGTAGCCAGACTTGAGGCCGATGTAGCCTTCCTGGTAGGTGCCGGTGGCCTTCATGATGATGGCGGCGAGGCCGAGGAGGGGTTTCATCCAGGCGTACTGCAGGATGCCGCGCTTGATGGCGAGGAAGGAGTGGGGGTCGGAGATGTCAATGGGCGGCAGGATGTGGTCCATGGGCCAGAGGTGCGTCCGGGGCTCGCGGCCGTGGGTCATGATGATGAGGGCGCGCTCGCCGTCGAGGTAGTTGATGAGCAGCTGGAAAAAGGTGTAAATGGTAAAAGCCTACAGAGGCTGTCAGTGTGTTTCGAAAGACGAGACGGTCAGAGACGGCCAGAGACGGCCAGAAAAGGCGGAAACGAACCTCGTAGATATCGCGGACGGGGTCGAGGAACTGGGCGGCGAGCTCCGAGACCATGCTGGTCCAGGAGGCGATGGAGTAGATGGGCACCCTGTCGGTCAGCAGGAGTCAGCAATCTGGAGTAGTGGACGATGACGTACATGAGGAGGATTCGAACGACATAGCGCTGGAGGAGAGGCTTGCGGTAGTTTTTTCTAGCCAGTATTAGCAGAGAGCAGAGAGCAGCAAGGCAAAAGAGGACGAGGGAAAAAAGAGAACTCACAGCTGAAGCCATATCGAGCTGAGAAAAAGGTCAGATTAGCTACTATCAAAAACAGAAACTCGACAGGCCGACATACACAATCGACATGAGCGTCGCCACGAGCGATCCGACACCGGCCACAATCGTCGTGGCCTCGGTCAGCTTCTGTCCTGTCCCGCCAGCCATCGTGGCAGCTACCCGGCGATGCGCCCGAGCTCGAGAAATGCCGTGAACCGCGAAAAACAAAAGAAGATGCCCAACGAGGAGAGCTGACGCGGCGACTAGAAAGAAAGAGAACGAGGTGTGCTGTCTGGGTCACGGTGTCCTCGAGGGATAGAAAGCATAGCACGCAGGTCGAGCAGGTCGAGCAGGAGGAGCTATGCGTCGTCCTCGCGACAGATAGGGAGCATGCTGGCCCGTCCTGGATAAGGCAGCAGAATTCCGCAATAGAGCGTTGACGACAAAACAAGTATCTCGGTGCAATTTGGCTGATGCATTAGCGCGATCCACGTGCATGTCAGGCCGATAAGGCTCTAATCAGAGCACTGTAATAGGCTGCTAGCGCTTTCGATGCTAAAGCTCTCCGCAGACGGAATCATTCCAACGCGCCTTCCTCGTGCACGTACTCTTTCTTTCCCAAAGAGGTCACTTCTTATTCTTTCTTTTTTTTCGTCTTTTTTTCTGTTTTTTTTCTTTCTTCTTTTCTTTATCTTCTCCTCTTCTTTTCCCTTCTTCTTACTCGAAGCTATTCTCAAACAGATTGCGCGGCCAGCAACCGATCGCTCCCCGAAGCCTCTAGACCCTTTTACCTCTTACTCTCCCCTCCGACCTCCTCATCCTCGCTCCCAACTGGACTCGGCTTGGATCATGACCGCAGCGACGAACCTCATGAATTGACGGCGTCTTGCGTGACCGGGCACTCGGCAGGACACTCGGAAAGCACAGCTGAGCACCGCAAGCACGGCGGGCGAGAATGGCCGACAATGACGGCCGCCCGCCCAGCGGTCTCGACTTTAGAGGGTGCGGCCTCCCAACCGTCTCTCTAGCAATCCAAAATACTAACAGTATTTTCTTCCAGGCTCTTCTTGACGTACATGGTCTTGGCCGGCTTCTTGTGAGCTTGTCCCTGCCTCCTGCCCTCTCCCCTTGACTGACAATCTCGGCTCTCTAGGGCGGTGCTGTTCTTGCTCTACTTCAACCGGGCTCTGGCTTCCCTGATTTCCTTTGTGCTGCGACAGTGGACCTGGCGCCGCTACGGCATCTACATTGACATCCAGGCAATCCAAGTCTCCCTGCTCGGCGGCCGCATCTTCTTTGTCGGCTTCCGCTACCACGGCAACAACGAGACCATCCTCATCCAGAACGGCCACATCACCTGGGCCTACTGGCTCCGTCGAGTACGCCATGTCCATATAAAAAAGTCCAAAAAGGGAAAGAACGGAAAGAACGAAAAAAACGGCAGCGACAAGAATATCTGCTGCGACGACAATGGTTATGACGTCCATGGCCAGGGCAAGCACAAGACGCCTTGCCGCATCAACGTGACCCTCTCTGGCCTCGAGTGGTTCGTCTACAATCGCAGCGCCGCCTACGACAGCATCGTTCAAGGCCTCAGCGAGCCCAAGGATGGCGGCAGCCCAGGGGACGAAGCAGAGACGGGGGCCTCAAGGGAAGGCGGAAAAGATGCCACTGAAAAGGGACAGGCAGGAGATTCAGATTCAAAAGATGCAGGAAATCCAAGCACCCAAGAAACTGCTGGACAGGCCACCACTGGCTCGACAGAGTGTCATCACGTGACGCGGGAATCGGACGACGACGACGCGCTGTCTATCCTCCTCCAGCTGCTTCCCATCCACCTGACGTGTGACAAGGCTGCCATGGTGATGGGCAACGAGAACACCTCGGCCATCCTCACGGTCAAGGCGCAGTCGCTGACCGGCGAGATTGATGCTGTCGCCACAGAGACACCGGATCCTTACCGGCAAGTGTTCCGGTTCTGGTTTAAGAAACCCGTCATCCAGATGAGGGACAATGACGACTACCGCGAGGACCAAGCCGGCCGAGCCATGCGCGACAAGCAGATTGCCAAGGAATCCCAGCCGCTCGTGAGGCGCTCGCTCTTCCACCACTACCGCCGAGCTGTCTCCTCTGAGCTCCGAAACCTGCTGCCCTACTTTCGGCGGTCTGTCGAGTCGTTCTCCTCGTCCAACACGGGCACCATCCCGTCCATGTCGCCTTTTGCTCACATTCCCGGATCCGGACACTGGCAGGGACTCTCCCGGTACCTCGACGGACCTGGCGGCGACGAGAAGACCCGCTGGAATGCCACGGAATATGCCATGCTGAATCCTATTCTGGAGAGCCCGCGGGCCTCCCTAACCATCTACTGGGACGCTGTGGGAACAGTGACGGCAGAGGCTCATGCGGTAGGCCCCGACAGTGGTAGCAGTGACAGTGGCGGCGGCAGTGCACGGAAAGAGGAAGGAGCAGAGACAGAGGCACAACCCAACCAGCCTCGCCACAGACACAATATCAACGGCCATGAGCCTCCTCCGGCATGGGGAATGGCCCTGTCTGTCGGCGGCGGCAACATCAACTACGGGCCTTGGGCCGACAGAAAGCGTGCAGAGCTGCAGCGGGTCTTCTTTCCCAGCCTCTGCAAGGATGCCCTGCCGGCCGAGAATCTGCCCGTCGGCGCCCCCCGCACGCCCACCGAATTCAAGCTCTTCGTGGAGCTAGATGAAGAGGTGACACTGCGAGTCCCCGTCCGCGAGGCATCCAAGAACTGGCGATTCAAGGATACCGAGATCAATACCAAATTCCGGCCTGCTCGAGACAAACGCCGAGCTCGTTCTCGGTTTAAAAAAGCGGAACCCGTCGGCGCCCCCCCGAGCAAAAGACCCTACGGCTGGCTGGATATCAAGATTGCCGCCAATGCCACCGTCTCCTTCTCCATGGACATGGCCGCTGGCTCGGCCGGCTACTCCTCCAAGCTCGACCTCGACCTGCCCAAGGCCGAGATCTCGAGCAGCGCCAACCAGCAGGTCCTCTGGCGCTCCGCCAAGCAGACCATTGCTTGCGACCTCTCCACTCCCCTCAAATGGAACGGCTTGCGCCAATGGCACTTTCAAATCTCCAGCCACGATCTCGAGCTCTTCCTGCTCCGCGACCACATCTTTTTGCTCACAGACCTCATCGATGACTGGGGAACTGGGCCGCCATCGCCCTACCTCGTCTTCACACCCTTCAAATACTTTATCAATCTCCGTTTTCCTCACGTCAAACTCTACCTGAACGTGAATGACGCCAATATCATCAACAACCCCACCAACCTCGACGACAACACCTTTATCATCATATCGAGCCCTCTTCTCGAGTCGGCCCTGTGCATCCCCCTGGACATGTACAGGCCACCTGGCAATGCCATACCCTTTAGCGTGCGAGCCGGCGCCGCCTCCATCGGACTCCATGTTCCTTCGTGGAATACGCAGTCTGCCTTTGTGGCCAAGAAAGACATGGGCGCCCTCCAGGACCTCCTCGTCGACGGCACGTACCACTACTGTGCCACATCGGCAGCAAGCAACACGGACTCTCTGGTGCTTAACGTGTCCGGCCGTGAGCCCGTCTTCACGGCGCATGGCTTTATCCTGCGCTACTTTTTAAAGCTCAAGGACAACTACTTTGGAGACGACATGCACTTCAAGACGCTCGAGGAATACCAGGATAACCTGCGGCTCAAAGCAGAGGACCCCGAAGCCGAGTTATCCAACCGACCGCCTCACAAGGTGTCCAACGATCTCGACGTCATTCTCAACGTCCGCGCCGACAACCCCCGCATCCTCTTGCCAGCCAACCTCTACTCGGCTTCTCGTCACGTCCAACTGACGGCCGCTTGCCTCACTGCTGACCTGCGCTTTACCAACTACTTTATGGACTTGGACCTCGTACTCTCTCCTCTGAGCTTGTCTGCTGGATTTGCCGAAGACTACATACTCGAAGATGTCGATCTCTCCATGAAAAATACGCAAATGTTCATTGACGGCGTGCACGTCTTTGGTAACCGTCTCTTTGGCTTGCCGCCGTCCGAACCTACCTATCTCTGCAATTGGGATGTCTCGGTAGGAGCCGTGACGGGAGACAGCACGGCAGGCTTTCTGCTCATGTTGGCAAACGGCGGCAGATCTTTTGGCTTTACGTTTGACGACGAGGAGAACGCCCTGATTGCCTACTCCTCCATCTTGATGTTTGACGTCACCTTTCTTCGTGCCAGTGTCCAGTCGGTAGACCTGTGGATTCACCTGGATGACGCCCGCTTTCTCCTATCCTTGCCAGAAGGCGTCCATGTCAACTCCAATGACTGGGCGCGCTCCCATTACTCAAAGCGTGCCGATGTCTCTATCCCGGACCTCCAGCTGTCTTGCATCAATGCCGACGCAGCCGTGCACGGCAAGCTGACGCCACAGGTCCCCGTTGAAACGTACGCATTCCTAAAGACGGGCTTGGCCATTTCTGTTATTGGTCGCAAGTTTGAATTTTCAAACGAACGGCGGCTGCAGCAAGAACTGGTACGGCGAGAAGACCAGCGGACGCACCGCACCGGCTTCCTCTTGCTTCCGCCTCTCCTCGATCCCCATTTTGTCCCTGATCCCATTGACCCTCCCGCCCAGGCTGTGCCGTCCGTGCCGCAGCCGATCACTGTGGCAGACATTGAACAGGACCGGGCATCCTTGTCTACGAAGAATTCAGCTCAAAGCTCGACAGCCGCGCGCTCTCGTCGGCCTCTCCGCCATCAGAAGTCGCAAAGCTCGTTCCTCTCCGCATCCAGTGTCAGCCAGAGCAGCGTTGTCCGGCCACAGAGCTCGTTGCGTTCCGCAGCTAAGTCCAAGTACTCTGCGCAGGGCTTTCAAGACCCGCGCAGCCGTCTCTCACCCATGGGCCAGCGAGACTTTTCTTCCTCAACACGTCAATCTGGCTTTTTCAGCGCAGCCGGGGAGTATCATGCCCAGGACCATCATGCGGACCACCCTCTGCCGGAAACACTAGCCAGCAAATTCTTTATGCCGTATTTTCCGTTGAACAATGTTCGGCCAGATACTCGAGAGGCAGAGGCGGCAGCAGCAGCGCTCAAGCTCGAAGAAGAGGACAGGCAAGGCAGAGCGAGTACGCGGCCCGGCAGTGCAGGAAAAGACAGTTTTGGTTCGGACAGCCGCTGGGACCCGGATGTCCCTGTAGCCTTTGAACTGGACGACGTGGATCCAGAGATGCTGAGTGAAGACAGGCTCCATTCGAGTATTTTGGTAGAGGTTCGAGATGGCATGAGCGCCTTTATGAATCCGAAAGCAGCAAAACACATTGCGCTGCTCCTCTCCTCCTTGCAACCTCGGCACCCCGAAGACATTCTCGACACGGCACAGATCGAGTCGGTGGACGAGATCCTGGGGGCCATCAAGCACAAGAAGATGAAGGGCAAAATTGCTGATATCGCCGTCCGACTTCCGCGCGCGAGTCTTCGTCTGCTCAATTCATCCAGCCTGGATGCCCCCCATCCGCTGCAAGAAGAGCAAGACCAATACGATCTATCCGTGTCTCGGGTCACGTTTATGTCACGGGCCAAAACGTCGTGGGGCGGTTCCTTGCATCCCGGGGAGACGACCACGAAGAACTCTTTCCAGCTGAAAGTCGGCTCTATTGGGCTCTCTGCTTCGGAGCGGCTCTCCGGCATGGCAGAGTCCCAGGCGGCTTTTACAGCCGTCATCTCGGATGTGCTGGTTTCTTTTGGCAGCCGAGACTTGACGTATTTGGACACGGATATTGGAGCGGTAGAGGCTCAGCTCAGCTCGGAAAAGATTGGATACATGGCATCGCTAGCTCATCGGACCGGTGTGCTTGCGTCGTATCTGACGGACAGCTTCGACGGTCTCCTTACCTACAGCGACCATGTGCGTACGCATCTGGCACGGCGCCTCATTGAGAGCGGCGTGGGCGTTGCCGACCCTGGCCTGCTTACCCGGCCTTCTGCGGTCCTTCGCTCGGCGAACCAGCACATCCGGACGGATGACTCGTGGAAGCTGGCCGTGCGGTTTCGGCAGCTCTGGACCCAGGCGAGTGCGTCTTGGAAGATGACACTGCTGCATGACTGTCGCGGCTGCCACTGCTTCGAGCCATGCATACAGCCACACGAGTTTCTGCCTCCTCCCCATAGCGTCCGAGACATTGTTGATTCTCTCAAGATGTGGCGTGGTTGGGATATGGACGACATCTCACACGCTGTGTTTCTCAAAAAGTTGTTTGGCGAGACGCCCAGCGAATTCAAGCCGCAAAAGGCGGATAGCCGCTCGGATGCGCCGCCTTTTATGGCCGTCATTCGACTGCAGCGCCTGCAGATGGTGCTCGATCCAGGGCCGAAGCAGAACGAGATCCAGTTCTTGGATCTCACCGTCCGGTTCGAGGACAATGCGCCTCCGTCGACGGCACTCTCGCCGCTGATTGTGCCGACGAGACAGGCCACGGCATCCTCTGGAAAGGCAGCGTCCAAGCCGGCAGCGTCCCAGCCAGCAGCCGCTGTTGTCTCTTTGCTCAACGTATATTGTGCCGATTCGATTGTCCACTTCAACTGGGAGATTTGCGAGCTGGTGGAGGATATTCTCGTGCTTTACAAGAACAGGATGCAGGAACATGTGCCAACGCAGACGGCAGACGACCACTCGTCCCCCACTGCGAGCAGCAGTGGCCAGAAGGCAGTCACGGATACCAAGCAAGCGACGCCCTTTCTCATCTCTGGACTGGGCAATCGTACGGTGCACGTTGTGTGTGCGTTGGACCACGGTGCCGTGTTTGTGGACACGGTCAACCTCAACATTTGCTGGTCTGGCGAAGCTTTGAATTTCTCTCTTCTCCTGCGGCAGCAACTGCTGGAGCAGACCCTCAATGTGGACTACATGATGAGTGGCAGATCCATCTCATCCTGTTACAAGAGCCACTCGGAAATGCTCTTGTGTACCCGGCTGCGCGAGCCCAGCGGCATGATCTCCTACGAGGCCAAGCCGGGTAGGAAAGGATCGGCCACAGCCAGCGCAGGCACCAGTCCTCCTCCTGTCATGGCGCATTCCGTCCGAGCCACGGCTAGCAGCCGCGACTTTGCCTTGGACGTCAAGCAGGATCCAGTTGTGTTTCTGGAGCTGCTGGATCTGCTGGTCATGGACGAGGTCGCTCAGTTGAATCGGCTCAAGGCACAGCTCAACGAGTCCCAGCAGGCGCGGGAATCAAAGACACCCGAGCCCAACGCGAATGTGGCCGGCAGCTCCAGCTCCAAGCTTGGCGAGCAGAAGAAGAAGGAGCAGTCCACCCAGACGCAGCTTCGGCGACCATCTCTCTTCCAGTTCAAGATTGCCCTCTTTCTGGACCATTACACCATTAGCATGCCCCTTTTGCGCTCGCTGACATACAAGATCTCGGGCGTCGTGGCACGTGTGGCCGTGGCGACGGATGTAGGCAAAGAGCTGACGTTTGATTTTGACATTAAAGAAAACGCGCACGACATCCAGATCATGGCCCACAACAAGCCTCGCAGTATCTCCCTGCTGCAGATCCCGCCCACCAACGGACGTATCACGACACTGAGGAGCGATGTGGAGCAGACCATCACCGTGTTTTCGTCGTTGGAGCTGGTGCAGCTCGATGCCTCGGCCGTCTACAGTCTGCTGTCGGCGCTCAACCGTCCCGAGATATCCAACACGATGACAGAGATGCAGCAACAGCTAAAGGGAATCAAGTCTCACATGGCCGAAATCCTGGATGCCGATGGACCTCTTGCTTCGTCGGCTCCTTCTCCCCAACCATCTACCACGACAGCCAAGCCACCCAACCGCCGGCTCATCTATTCTGTACACTCCACCTTTGCCGGTCTGGAAATCTTTGGGAACAGCCCGCTGAAATCCGATGTGGCTTCTCAGGCGCGCCTTTCCTTTTGCCTGGACAGTGTCAGGCTGGAAGCATCCAACCGTATAGACAACCGAGGGCCCGTCTTGCCGTACCCCGAGCTTTACATCAATCTTGGCCGCATTGCGTTTGAGATTCTCAAGGGGACAGAAAACTCCATGGCGTCGTGCGGAAGCATTGTTTTTGCAGCGCGCATCACGGCAACGTCAAAGCCGGTTGACGGGCGGGAGGAGAAGCAGTTTATTTGCATCAAGAGCGACGGCTTTGATGTCAGCCTGTCACCCGAAACAGTATCGACGGTCATGGACGTGCTGGGCTACATGGGCAACAAGATCAAAGACCTGGATACGACGCGCGAGATGGAGTACCTCCGCAAGCTGAGACAGTCGCGGCCACGCATAGCCATCAACGACCAGGAACAGCCTGAAGAGGAGGATGAAGAGGCAGACGATGAGGAGGCAGACAAGGACGAGCAGCATGAAAAAGAGCCAAAAGAGCCAAGAGAATCAAAAGAGGAGCAAGCGGATGAGCCAGATATTATCAGCACCTTCCTGTCCTCGATTGCGTACACCTTTGAGATCAAGAACATTCAGATCAACTGGCTCTGTGCCTTGGCAGGCTTTGAGGCGACGGCATCGCCAGCGCCTACCGTGTCGCCGGGCTCGTCGAAGCAATCGGCATCGCTGGCGCACGGCCGAGAAGACCTCGTCCTGTTGCTGGAGCGTATCGAGCTCGGCACACGGAGTAAGAACTCGGCACGGCTGACGATTGAAAATTTTCAGCTGCAAATGGTGCCTCCGAACCAGAACAAGCGCGTCCGGTCGGCCATCTCGGCTCTCCTGCCCGAGGTCATCTTCAGCGTGGGCTACGGCTCCACGCGCAACACGCGTCGACTGGCCTTCCAAGCGATCGGCAAGGCGCTGGATCTGCGGCTCTCTTCAGAGTCCATCGTGCCAGTGTCGCATCTCAAGAACTCGATTGAGCTTTCGATGCAGAATGTCCGCCAGGCATCGCTGCAGTGGACACCTGCCAGTGTCCCGTCTACAGCCGAGCCAGAGCCCAAGCCATCACCAGAGCCGACACCAGAGCCAGCACAGACGTCTTTCACGTCTACAACAACCCCGTCGTCCAAGCTACCGTCCCGAACAAGAATCGGCAGCAAGCGACTCGAGTCTCTTCTGGTGGACATGGACTTTGCCGGCGCTGTAGTCTACATTAGCGGGAAGAAGGCGGGAAGCTTCGGACTTGACCATGATGGACCGGCAGATACGGCGGGCAGCAGTCCCCGTAGCGGCCATACGGGCCATACCCGTCGGCCCTCTGTTGCCGGAAAATACGGCCAATTCAGCACGGACGAGTTTGGCGGCAGCAGCACGATGCTGCGGTCGCCCGGACTGGTGTGGAAGATGAAATACCAGGACACGGGCCGAGAGGACCCAACATTGCACGCCGAGGTGCGTGTCGACGCATCGTCCAATGTTTTGTATCCGTCCGTTGTGCCGCTGGTCATGGATATGACGGCCAGCATCAAGGAGGTCTTTAGCAATTCAGACAAGCAGCAGGAAGAGGCCCTGGACGAGGAGACAGACGAGGCCGACGAGCAGCAGCAGCAGCAGCAGCAAGAAAAGTCTCAAGAGGAGTCGCTTGGCAGCTCTTCTTCTCCCCGAAAGCTCAAGCAAGAAGAGAGCATTCTCATGTCGGCAGCCAATCCCCAGACGGTGCTGGGGCGTTTGCGGCTCAACTTGGGTCTTCGGGTGTGCAAGCAGCAGTTCTCGCTCAGCTGCCAGCCGATTGCGCGCGTGGCGGCGACGACTGGCTTTGACGACCTCTACCTGACGATCAACACGGTGCGGTCGGCCGAGCAGGACAACTTTGTGGCTATCTCGGCCAACCTCTGTGGTCTGCAGGCATCCGTGCAGCACGTGTACTCGCGAGAGTCGATGGGCACCTTTCAGGTAGAATCCATGGTGCTCTCTCTGATGAACAGCAAGCGCGTCAGCGGAGTGAATGGAATCTCGGCCATGCTCAAGGTTAGCCCGATGAAGGTGGCCATCAATGCGCGGCAGCTGCAAGACTTTCTCTTATTCCGAGAGATTTGGACGCCGCGGGATCTACACAAGAACAGCACGACACCGGTGGTGCCCGAGCCAAGCAAGCCGAGATCTCCGTCTCCTGACACGGTATCGGTGTCGTCCTTTTCCGCCTCGGCATCGGTAGCAGGGTCAGGATCCGGGTCTCTGCAGAATCCGAATCACCACCACCAGCCGCAATACCACCTTGTGCAACGCTACCAGCAGGTGGCGGCAACGGCTGCCTTTCCTTGGACGGCGACACTGGCCATCACGGCTCTGGAGATCCATGTCGACCTTGGACAAGCCCTGGGAAGGCCCGTGTTTGCCATTGAAGACCTCTGGATGTCGTCCAAGAAGACGTCGGACTGGGAGCAGAACTTGTGTCTGGGCATCCGCAAGGTAGGCATCACCAGCACCGGCAGGCTTAGCGGGTTTGTGACGCTGGATGACCTGCGGCTGCGGACATCGATTGAGTGGCCGGCGCGCGAGCAGGCTCTCAACGCCACGCCCCTGGTGCAGGCATCGCTGCACTTTAGCCAGATGCGCACAAAGGTGTCGTTTGACTACCAGGCCTTTCTCGTGGCCGACATTACGGAGCTGGCGTTTCTCATGTACAATGTCCGCCGCAGCCATGCCAGCAGCCGAGAACGAGGCGACCGGCTGGTGGCCATTTTCGATTGTGATGCCGTGCAGGTCTTTGGCACGGCGACGTCGGCGGCCCAAGGTGTGGCACTCTACCAGGCCATTTTGCGGCTGGTGCAAGAGCGCAAGAGCAACTTTGAGTCGTCTCTGCGGGAGATTGAGCGGTTCACGCGGCGGCGATCGTCGGCAGCGTCCATGGCGACACTCCTCACGACGGCGGCGGTGGCTGAAATGAACAGCAGGATCAGCGGTGGCGGTGGCGGCAGTGGCAGTGGCAGCAAAAGACCTGCAGGCGAGCCGCAAGGAGGCAGTGATGCGGGCGGGTCGCCATCGCTCAAGGGCACGAGGACGGGCGGCGCTGGTGGTGGGTCGAGTGTCGATTTTATGACCAAGTCGCCCATCTCGCTCGACACGGATGTGGTGGTGACGCTCAAGGCGCTGAATCTGGGCGTCTTTCCCGGCACGTTTACGGACCAGCAGGTGTTCAAGATGGAGGCGACGAATGCGCAGGCCCGCTTTGCCGCGAATATTGAAGACAAGCGGATTCACAGCAACCTGGGGCTGACGCTGGGCCAGCTGCGTGTCGGGCTGGCGGGAGTGCGATATGTGGCGATGATGGCCGAAGGTGGGGGTGGAGAAGGCGACGACGAAAAGAGCAGCATCGGCGGTGATGGTGGGAGCGGAGAAAAGGTGCCAAAGACGGTGACGGATCTGACGGTGGAAGATGTCGTGCTCAGCGCCACGGGGTCACGTGGTGGCACGATTCTCAAGGTGCCGCGGTTCGAGGCCGGCATGCAGACGTGGCAGCGGCCTGAGTCGCGGCAGATTGACTACATTTTCAAGTCGGCGCTCGAGGGCAAGGTGGAGGTGGGCTGGAACTACTCGCGCATCAGCTACATCCGCGGCATGTGGGCGAACCACTCGCGGACGCTGGAGCAGACATGGGGCCGCGAGCTGCCACTGACGGCCATCCGGCTGACGGGCATGCTCGACGGCGACAAGGGAAAGAGCAGTGCTGCTACTCCTGCTGCTGCTGCTGCTGCTGCTGCTGCTACGACGGCAGCCTCAACAGCCACGGCCACGAAAAAGGACGAGGAGCAGCCCAAGATCACGGCCGAGGTCAACGTGCCGCAGTCCAAGTACGAATACCACGCCTTGGAGCCGGCCGTGATTGAGACGCCTCAGCTGCGTGACATGGGCGAGGCCACGCCGCCGCTCGAATGGATCGGGCTGAACCGTGACCGGCTGCCGAACCTGACGCATCAGATTGTGATTGTGTCGCTGCTGGAGCTGGCGGGCGAGGTAGAGGACGCCTATTCCCGCATTCTGGGGTCGACATAGAAGAAGGAACAGCGAGAAGCAGGTAAACAGAACAGCATTCTAGGCGTTGGATGAAGGCATGGGAGATGCAAAAGGGGCATTATTCTCGGGCGTCTTTTTTTCATTCTTTGATTTCATAAATATCTACTTCTTATTTGTCTCTTAAAACCACAAAGTACAGCATCCTGGATACTATAGCACTCTAGTAATTCAATCTTTCTATAGTTTACAATGTTTGCCATGCGGATGTCTCCGTGGGTAAAGCAAATGTCTGGCTTCGGCAGCGTTGCCTGCAGGCTCCGGAGCACGCCAATATACGCCGGCCGGTATACTGCGCGCCAGACACCATCCACTCGAATAACTCTTACGCGGTGTAGACGAACGTGGACGTAGGCCTCAGTCCCCGCATACGCAGTGGTTTCTATATAAAATCATCCAATCATCATTCGCTTTTTACCTACCTACAAAACCAGTCATTATTTCTATCCCTAACTTCACGTTACAGGTGAATGATTCATCCCACTACAACACATTAAATTTACCGAGTCATCAATAAGAGAAGGAATAGTGGAGGACACAGACAACACTGAGAAACTCTTCATTTCAGACGCTGTACTCATTGGTGCCGACTTTTGCTGCCAGGAAAGCACGAATGTTGAGAACTCCTCCTTGTCTCAGGTCAGGCAAACCACATTGTCTCGAGACAAGCCAATAAGCTATGCCAAGTATTCAAACATCCTCGCGGCTTTGACGGCGTTCAAAAGCTTCGGCCAGGTATATGGCTCAATGACAACATTATCAACTACGGGTTACGCCAGCTGGATCTCAGGTACCCAAAGGTGTCTTCATATGCAGCTCTTTCCTCTTTAAATCACTGCGCAAAGGCGAACCATGCAGTGAGTGGAAAGAGAATGTTCAACTCAGTACCTACGACAACATTGTCGTGTCAACTTTTGGCGAAAAACATTGGTGCACGGCGGAAGGAGATTCAAGTGTTTGTATGCATTTTAGGTGCAATATTCCACATGATACAGAATTTATCGGATCGCTAGTATCGTTTTATGGTTTATAGAATGGAGTAAAATAAAAAGAAGGCTTAAAACAACATATTCCCTATTAAACCCCCCCCTCGACATGTGCCCCTCTATAGCAGCATAAGAACCAATAATGACCACATCGTAACCTGGAGGACTATGCACCGGTTCAGTGTCTGTGTTGTACACTGATCGAGTTTGGTCAAGGATTCCGCAGTAGTAGACTGTGACAGTAGTAAACTGTGATTGTAGCTGACCGCAAGTAGTAAATCGTGGTCTCTGTCTCGGTTATGAAGTGACCCGAAGTAAACTGGTAGTTTGATGTTGCCTTGAAAACTTAATACGATGTGTTTTACTTTTCGTCGGCAATAGTCATGAAGCCCAATAACTCACCATTGATATGTGAGGGGCTATATCTGTATCAATGGGTTTGGATAAGTTTTCGTTCTTCAGACAATTGATAGATACACCAACATCATATGAATGAATCGGATGCGGGGCATTTCTCTTGGGCTTAGAAAATAGGAAAACCTATTAATACGGCTTGTCGCTCGATTAGTAAAAAATAGAGGGGTATATTTGATCTTGAGGCATCTCGCAAATGATATAAAATGTTTTTTCAAGAACATGTTTGCCCTAGACAACCAGTTTTTGTTCACGTTGACAGTAAAAACGGCACTGAAACCTGCAGCCTTGTTGCATGTACATACGATCTTTCTGTGGACGGCACCGTGTAAGAGTTGGCGGTAGAGACTGAGACCACCTCTCCGTGGCTTCTTCTGTGTTGGTAAACGGGTTGATTACTTGAACGAGGCTCTGGCATGATTTGGTTGCATAGCTTTCTATTTAATGGTGCAAAATTATAAATTAAGGTAATGATACTGAACCATAAACTTATATCATACATAAAAAATCAGGTTATTTGCTTTTTCCACCCGATACTGCATTCATCTGCGAGTGCCAAGATTTGTACATAGAATTAATCATTTCCAGTGCAAAAATTGTCTGAATTGTTCGCTGATATTTACGGGAGTGACTACAAGCTTCAACTTCTATTCTCCTAGGTGATAAGGGTACGTACACTGTGTATATATATTCTAATTGAAGTGAGTTGTAGCAAGGCACGATGGCAGAGTGGTCTAATGCGCAAGACTCGAAATCTTGTTCCTTCGGGAGCGTGTGTTCAAATCACACTCGTGTCGTTTTTTTCCCAATAATCGAAGCGGAATTTTTTTTAGTCCAACGAAATTAAACAGTCAAAATAGGTAAGGTAGAATATACATAGGACAAAAAGAAGGCCTGCAAAACAACAGGAAAAGGCACGATGGCAGAGTGGTCTAATGCGCAAGACTCGAATAACGATATCTTGTTCCTTCGGGAGCGTGTGTTCAAATCACACTCGTGTCGATATTTTTATGCAATTACACAATCATACTTGAGTATTCTTCTGCGAGTATTTTTTTTTGTTGAGGCGGTCACCTCAAAAATGAGAGCCCTGACTCTATGATTATTGTCAGACCGTCTTTTCTCTGTGCTTTTAGTTGGTCAACTAGGATTCGTTCTATTTTTTTCTTTCAAATCTATCCTTGACCTTGTCTTCTCGCCCATCCCCTTTTCCCATCCCGGATATTATTATATACACAATACCGCATCATAATCAATACAGCCTCAAGTCATCGTCTTTAGGATTTCAAACATATAAAAACCACTCTCCTGTCCTCACGACACCACCTTCTCTACCCAGCTGGCCTCCAGCTTGCGCACCTCTGCCTTGAAGGCGGCCACCTCCTGCCAGCAGTCCAGCGGCCGCCGGTCGTTCTCCCGCAGACACCGCACCACCTCGCTGCGCGCCTTTTCTACCGGCTCCGGCAGGGCCCGGTGCACCTCGCGCTGTCGCTCCTCCAGGCGCGTCCGCAGACCGGAAATCTCCTTGGCGACACTCGCCGACGACAGCGCCAGCGGGTCGGCGGCTGTAGCCGCAGCCGTCTCGGCCTCGAGAGCCGCCTCGGCCTCTCGGAGCTTGGCGAGCTGCTCCGACCGCAGCCGGCGCAGCTCGTCGGCCACGCGGGCCTGCACGTGCAGCTCAATGTTCTGGGCGCGTGTGACGTCGGTCTAGCATGCAGAAGGAGGCGTTAGCGAACAGAGCTCAGGCGTCTCTCCTGTTCCAAAATTTCTGTCCTAGATCCATGATCCTGGCTCACCTCTACGCTCGACTGCAAGCTCTCGAGCAGGTCCTGAGAGACGGTCGGCGGGCCAGAGCCCTTCCACACATGTGGAGAGTTCGGCTTGGATGTGTTGGCGCCCATGGAGAGAGAGGGAGAGTAGTGAGAGTAGGGAGAGTAGTGAGAGTAGAGAGAGTAGGAGAGGACGACTCCAATTGGCTGGTTCCTGGTCGACCCTGCAATTCGGAAAAACGTTAGATGAGCTCGTTCCGCAATGTTTTCTTTTCCTTACGGCCAGAGCCGCTGCTGCGTAACCAGCACTCCATCCGTGCTCGCGACTCAGAAAGCAGGCACAGCTCCCGCAGGTGGAAGGCATACCTGGTAATGGCAAAGCGAACTGCCGTGTTTGATGCTGTCGCGTGGTGCGCGCAGAAGAAAAAGCTACGGGAATGGTTGCAGCCGATTCAGCCGATACATTTTTTGCTGGCAAGAATGGTACAGTAACGTATCGCAGCTCCACTAGCGTGAAAATAGCAAGATTATGCCTCAGGCACACATGTATGACTAATGTGCCAAGTATAGTACAGGTACCTACTTGTACGATATCCACTTTTGTCATACAGGCATACGTACACTGTACAGCAATGACGTTGTTTCATGGGGTTGTTTTGTTTCCTTCATGCGTATGAATGACAGCAAATCTGTGACTTGATACAGGTTCTGCACTCCCAGACGCATTCCTACTACTCGTAGTATGGGTTACTGGCACTGTTGATTGAGACACTGCGATTTCTCGTCTCCACGTGGGGACGTTTTTGTTTGGTTTTCTGATTCTCTGATTCTCTGATTCTCTAATGATCTCCTTTCCCTTGACCCGCTTTGGGCGGTTGTGATAGGCGAGCTGCCATGGTTCCGATGCTTTCTGATTTGTTTTGTTCCAAGCCCGATTGGCATTTCTGATGTTTGATATCCATATTGCATTTGGGACGCCATAAATGTCTGGGTGGTTCCAAGTAGTTCTCCACGACTACGACTCTCTCATCGACACGCCAACGATTCCTTGGAAATCGATGGCCCGACGTTTTGGGAAGGCGGAAGAGACACTATGATTCTGTGTGTGGGCGATCAGCCAACACAAGAGTCTTTCTTTAGTGCCATGTCCATGTCTCTGCGTTTATGCCTCGCTTGTAGAGATGGTCCTCGAATGACCGTGAGATCGTACGGTTGAAAGCCGGACAGGACGATGCTTCCACCTGGTGGGATGATCTGGGCGCGAGGCTCGCTCCATAGCAATATCGTGTACATATATGTATAGTGATACTATATGACAAGGACTGCTGGTTCACTGTATCAGTATAGAGTGCAGACGACTATATGAGTGCACTCCATCTGTAGGCATGCTCGTATATACGAGCCCCAAGTTTTCCATTTGCCGGCCAAACGACATGCATCTACTGTTACGAATCCTTCCGACGCATCCATAGAACCGATAAAAGGGTGTGTGTAGAGAAGTGAGGAGGGCGGAGGGAGTATGGGAGTCTATAGAATACGAGCATCAAGCTGTCTATACGTATAGTGAATACAACTGTCCGTGTCCGGTAGCGCAGGGCCAGCCCGACCACCACAACTCTGTTTTTTTCCCCACACAGATGGTGGTTCTGTATATGGGGAGGACGGATACAAAAAAAAGAAAGCTCTGGCAAGACCTCGTGCTAAGTAGACATGTTTGTAGGAAGCAGTGCTGAACAGTATGACTGATCCTTCGCTGTGCCGATCCGCTTTCCCCAGAGATTCTCCAGACTCTGCGGGCTGGCTATCTGTGGTTGCCGACGCTGTCTGGGGAACGGAATCTGGCGAGAGCGTGGGGAGGTACGGTGACTCTGTGGCGGGGATCGTACTGGTACTCGTACTCTATACATTTTCCCGAAGATGGCGGGAGGATCATATGAATTGGGACAAATTGGATGGGTTGCATAATATGAACATTGCACATATACGGTACGTGGTTCATGTATTTTACATGAAATTGCACCTATACAGAGCATACTGCGTGCGGCGTCCTCGTAGCTTGCCAGCGCCGCAGACAAAACGAGAGCCGGCAAAATAAAATAGTGCGACAATAGTGACCGAGATACCATATGCGGCCAGCTGTGCGGCAGGTTACTCTGCAGAGGAAAGAGGCGTGGGCTTTCGCATGCATTTTTCCACGGATCATAATACACGTGCTAATGACGCCAAGCCAGCACGAACCATTTCATAGTAGGCAGCAATCACCCGTAGAGTAACGAGTAAGCAGGCCTGGGTACTCGTACTCGTACTTGTACACTTGCAATGGATAGATGACGAAGAGGTATGCAGGGAGAGTGGCTTCGTACGATATCAAGACAGAGAGGGGCACTTGAGCAAACAACATCAGATATCGTTGCAAGGGTTACGTATCCAGTATTCGTATGTGCTCCGTCATACAGGTACGAAAAACCTTGCGATGCGCCAAGTTTTTAGGACTCTGTTTCTGCACGAAATGGCTTGAAAGCGAAATTGCAGGGTGCGAGCAAGGATGAGGAAAAAGTGGAAGGATTGGAAAAAAATTGAAAAGAAAAAAAGAACAAAAAGCAACAGATCATTCATGACGTCGTAAAGTCACATGATCAGAAAAGATGAAATCGCACAAGCAGGAAGCGTATGAGTACATACGAGTAGGCGACACTACTGCGTACATACTCGCAGCCGCTCATTGGCTGGCAAAAGCGCTTTGAGGAGAGACAAAGGGTAAATGGAGAGAGAGAGAGCTTGCTTGTACACACTGCATGTGTAATAGTACACAAGACCTCGTAAAGAAGAGGCAAACTGGTTGCCAAGAAGGGATCAGCGCCAAGCTGGCTGGCATGGCTTTCTCTCTTCCGTCTTTCGTCTTTTGTCTTTCGTGGCCTTACCATCAGACCATTTCTGGCTCGTGGCTGAAAGCTTCATGAGTTACTCGCAGGCATTTGGACTGGTCCAGCGAAGCCTGTCTCTCTACTATGTACCCAGTTCAGATTCGTATTCTCGCGTGTTTGTCTTTTCTTTTTTTTTTTTGCCCTCTTTCTGTTTGCCAGTGGGTCGCGGAAAACGCCTTCGTCTGGTCGCCCGCAGCTCGCCAGCCTATGGATTTGCCCGCTGGCTGACTCTGGACACTAGTACCCCTGAAACTAGAAAGGGACTTGCATTCTGCAAGGGTCAGCGGTGGGTTGGACCAAGCTGCCTCTTCAAACATTGGACCAATCAGAGCCCAGCGATTTACTGGAGCGCAGATTTCAGAAACAGCCGTCTTATTTTTTTCCCTCTCTCTCTTTCCTTTCTCTTGGCCGCTTGTCCAGCCCGCGGCCAGGCGAACCGATACGAATGCACTTACAGCTAGTCAAAAGATGCATCGCCGCACACCCTCCCCCCTTCCCCCCACTGGCCAGGAATGCGCCCCGGGTAGGGATAGCGATGTGGTACGAGGACCAAAAAAAAAGACCAAAAAAAAGAAAAGGTCTCCAAGGATACGCCGACGGAGAGGAATGTAGAGGAATGCTGCTGGCCAGTCCTTTGAGCGAGATCTTGCGTACATTGTACGAGTACGAGAGCAACGTCCCCGCAGAAAGAACACAAGTAGGACGATGTGCTGCGTAATGACGGCAGGGAGCAGGCAGGTACGGAGTACTCGTACTTTGCGGTGTACCCATACGAAAAGGTCCGCGAAAAAGAAGTTCTCGCGGAAGGTACGACCGGTTCAGCTGTGGAGCCATCCTCTGAGTGACTTCCTTTTATACGTGCTTGGCTCCTTCCTTTCGTGATCTGTTTGCTCTTGAGCTCCTGCTGTTGCTGGATCATTCCTGTGCTTGTTCTTCTAGAAGCCACCTTTTTATTTTCTGCTTTCTGCTTTCTGTTTTTTTCCTTCTCTTTTTTCCTCTCTTTTTTTCTTCTCTCCTCTTGACAGTCGTTCCTCTCTCACATTCACTTTGCCACACTCGTCTTCACTCTGTCCATCTTGCACTGGCTGCAGCTCAGAGCCACCTTCTTTCCCGGTCCTGTCGGCTCGTCTCTGCCGTCCTCACAGTCTCCAAGGAATCTTGCTTCCTCTCGTTCTCTCGCTCCATCCAGCCACAGCCAACCACAAGCCCCCCTCGATACTCTGACACCCCCCTTCCGACCGTCCACGCGGGTCGATATTGCTGCCACTACTTCCGTCATTAGAGGGACAAAGGTTCTTTTTCGGGCGTGACGACTACCCACTCACAGCTTTCTCTGAGAGCAACACATCACTGCCGACTTTCACTGCTTTTGCTGAAAAGCTGAAAAAGACTGTCGTTTATATCATTTCTTGGTTCTCTTATTTGGCCTGGTGCCTCTACTCTTTTCTTTTTTTCCCTCTTTTCTCTCTCTCTCTCTCTCTCTCTCTCTCTCTCTCGCTCGTCTTGTTGGTGTCAGTGACCATCAAAAACGGCAGTCTGCTGCCCCTTTTGGCAATTTTCCACCTCGTCATCATCCCCCTTGTCCTCCCTAGCCAACAACGGACCTTTTTTTTTTCTGGGTTGATCGGATTGAAATTACTTCATCTTGCCCGTTAGCTCTGCCAGGTCCCCAGTCAAAAAGATCGTCCTAGACCCAAGGACAGTGGCGTCTTTGTCTCCTGAACTACTCATACTGTTTGCTCGTACGAGTTTCCGTCTGGTCGCCTCGGAAGACGCTGTTCTTTTTATCTTTTCCTTGCCTCTTTGCTTCCTTGCTTCCTTCTCTTCCTCGTTTTTTTTCTGTTTTCATTTTCTTGGCTTCCAGCCATTTTATTTCTCTTTAAGAGCGTTTGACTGCAAGTCCACCAAAAAGCTCCGACTCGGCACGCAGCCAAACAAAGAAATCGAACGTCACGACTCCATAAAGTCACTTTTTTTTTGTCTTCCTTTTCTCTTTTCAAGGACGGCTCGGCACAGGAGGCTGGAATTGACAGTGCAGTCAGTGGCTTTCCTTGGGATGCCCGTCCAGCGAGGACTTTAAAAAAGGGTGACGCCCAACTGAAAAAACTTTGTCTTTGCTCTTTGCTCTGCCATTCTCACTTCTCGCTTTCGCAGTCGATCGGCAGCTCGAGAACAAGAGAACAGACGCATTGTCCACAAGCAGAACAATCCATTCTTTCAGCCTACGCTGAAAGGCACGTCTTTCAAACACGCTTTAAACAGCTCTTCAAACAACCCAAACAATCCTCTTTCTATGCCCATAAAGAAGCACATTTTTTTGTTGCTTCTTCTTGTCGTCTTTGTGCGCGGCCTCTTGACATTGCATTGTCAGCGGCATCTCGAGAAGCTCCAACAGCTCTCCCCTGCTTTCAGCCCTCTAAGCGCACTGTCCCGCGTGTCGTCAACGCGCATTATATACATCTCGCGTCTGCCACTCTGCCTTTCTCCACGGCCCTGCAAACTATTTCTGTTTGTTTCCCTCGCTAGACCTCACATCTGGGGCGCACCGTATCACTTGCCAGCAAACGACTACATTTTGAACAGCTAAAAGCTATCCACTAGACAAAACCAACAGCACCGTGACTAGACAACCAAGAGCACAGTATCTAGACAGCCAACATCCAACACGGCGACGGCAAAGTCGGCACGAACAACATGGCCACCACCACAGACGCTGCTGCCGAGATGGCAACAGTGTCGGCAGACCACGTTTCCAATTTTGATACCGGCCTCGCCGGCGTCAACCAGCCCCAGAACATGCTCTTCAAGGACATGCTCTGGTGGAGTATGGGCATTGTAGGCCTCATCATCCTCTCGATCCGCTTCCTTGAAATTGGCTGGTCCAAACTACGCCATGTCAACGCCATGTCTCTGCCCGCCTCGTCCCAGACCTACTGGCGGACGGCCCAATGGCGTCACATGCCCTGGATCAAGAAGAATCTGACCTACGCCCCCATCTCGCGGAAGCGCCACAACCGTGAGATCCGCATCTCCTCCGCTCTCAACATGGGCACCCTGCCCACCCGCCTCCAGGCCGTCATCCTCGGCTCCTACCTCATCAGCAACCTCATCTACATGCTCGTCCTCGACTACGGCCAGCCCAACAAGTGGTCCCTCCTCGCTGAGCTGCGTGGCCGCTCTGGCACGCTGGCGGCTGTCAACATTGTGCCCCTCGTCCTCCTCGCTGGTCGCAACAACCCCCTCATCAGCCTGCTGCGCATCAGCTTCGACACGTACAACCTCATGCATCGTTGGATCGGCCGCACCACCGTCATCGAGGCTGTCATCCACACCCTCGCCTGGTTCGCCGTCCAGGTCAACGACGGCGGAATGGACAGCGTGAACTTTAAGATTCTTCACGACCGCTTCATCGCCTCGGGCATGGTCGGCACCGTTGCCTTTGGCATCCTCTTTGTCGTCTCTCTGTCGCCCCTTCGCCATGCCTTTTACGAGACCTTTCTGGTCACGCATATCCTCCTCGCCTTTATCATCCTCGTCTGCACGTGGGTCCACTGCGTCGCCGCCGAGATCCCTGGCGGCCTCCCCCAGCTGTCGTATGTTATTGCCGTCTTCGTCTTGTGGCTCGGTGACCGCGCCATTCGCATCGGTCTCAGCGCCTACTCCTCGTGGTCTCGGCATGGCTGGCCGGATGCCGTCGTCGAGCCTCTCCCGGGCGATACCTGCCGTGTCACACTGCACCTGCCGCGCTACGTCGACATCCGTCCCGGTACGCACGCCTATCTACGTTTCCTGCAGATCTCTCCGTGGGAGTGCCACCCCTTCAGCATTGCCTGGGTGGAGCACCGGCCGCGGACGGATCTACAGCTCGACGGCGATGAAGACACTCTACCGGTGTCCGAAAAGGGCCTCAAGACGGAGGAGCAACTGATGATGGAGGTCTCGAGCAGCAACAACAAGAAGATCCATCTCTTGCGCACTTCTGTTTCCTTTGTCATCTCGGCACAGACGGGCTTTACCCGCAAGCTGTATGACCGGGCACGCGAAAAGGGACAGAAATCCACCACGATGAAGGCGTTGTTCGAGGGCCCGTATGCTGGCCATCACTCCTTGGACAGCTATGGCCATGCCGTGCTGATCGCCGGTGCCTCGGGCATCACACACCAAATCAGCTATCTGCGGCGCCTCATCGAGGGCTATGGCGCAGGGACAGTAGCCACGCGGCGCATCTCGCTCATCTGGGTGATGCGGGACTATGAGGCCCTGGAATGGGTCCGGCCCTGGATGGACCAGATCCTGCGGCTACCATATCGGCAGGACATCTTGCGCATCCAGCTGTTCATCACGCGGCCTAAGCAGTCGCTACAGACGCACCCCGCATCACGCACTATCCAGATCACCCCTGGGCGGCCAAACATTCCCGTGCTGCTCAAGAAGGAGGTCGGCGAGCAGATGGGCGCTATGGGTGTCACGGTCTGCGGGCCCGGAGCTCTGGCAGACGATGTTCGTGCAGCAGTACGGAGCGTTCTTGATGAAGGCACCGTGATTGACTTTGTGGAGGAAAGCTTTACATGGTAGAATACCATTTGATCATCTACAGAGTTTTTGGCGTTTATCTAAACAGCGGGGGTTTCTTTTTTTTCCTTCTCTATTCCATTTTCTTTTTGCTTCTGCATCTAGCCTGTTTCCTTTTGATACTCTTTTGTTTCCATGATAGTGTAATGAGGTATGCCATCAACACGGCCTGTCATTTTTTGTTGTTCTCTGTATCTCTAGTCATATTGTGTATATTATGCCATCTTTTGTCTGCTGATTAGAAAAGGGGAAAGAACAGACCCGAGAGGGTAACCATATGAATAAAAGTTGAAAGACTAGATATTTCCTAATGAGGAGAGAGACCTAATAATGGCACCTCTTGTATGAGATATGAGAGAAGAGTGCTGGTTACAGGATTCGAACCTGCTCGTCTTTTTCAAGATGGCTGGTCTCAAGACTACTGCCATTGATTAGTCGGCCAAGCTGGTGATGCTTGCCTGCTGTGGTGACCGCGGAAAGGGCGGGAAGAGGCGGGAGTGGTGAGACGGGCTTTTTCTGTCGCTCTGTCGAATTTTGCCCTCCTAGACTCTACGGAAGCAGCCCAGAGGGACGACAAAGAAGAGGCCAGCCTCTTTGTCTGCGAGTCTGCCTGCCCGTGTCCGTTCGTCAGCGCCTACGTGTGCAAGAGGCAAGACTGCGTCTGACAGGCCTCGGCTTGCGATCTCCCGTGGACGGCAGAGAGGGCACGAAAAGAGGACGCCACCGAGATCTAGACGCCTTTTTTTTCTGAAACGCCCGAGTTCTGGCCCGAGTTCTGGACGTGCGTGTTTGAAACGACGTCTACGCTGTATGCCGTATGTTTTCACATGACCATTCTAGCCCATTTCGTGATCCATGATCCAAGGCCCAGTTCTAGAGCTTGATCCCCAGCACGCACTCCTTCTATATACATCCCTGAGCCATTTTCATTCTTTTCAATTTTTTTGTATTTCTATTGAAAATAAGGGAACCACTGTGTTCCTCTGCCCTCGATCCTCCTATCCTAACTTTCATACAGGGAGGAAGCCGAGGCAGTCATGACTGCCTGTCTGCCTGTCTGCCTGACTATATCCTGCATGACCAGCCATTCTCCGAGAGTGGCTTGCTTAGTAGCCGTCCTTGCCCCATTTGTTGTACTTTTCGTGCAGGTTCTGTCCAGGATTAGCGACAAGGAAGAAAGAGAAGGAAGAAAAAGAAGGAAGAAAAAGAAAGAAGAAACAGGCAAAAAGAAAAGGCTCACTTTGGGCAGGGTGACGTTGGGCACAATGACGACGTTGACGGCGCTCGGGGCGTCGCGGGGATCGGCGCTCTCATCGCCGCCGGGGTGGTAGCGGTACTTGCCGTCGGTCGAACCGGTCTCCCACGGCATGCCGGCCTTGGAGATGGACGACTCGGACGTGGACTTGGTCGGGGAGCTGCCAAAGTAGTAGCCGGCACCGCCGAGAACGGCGACCATGACGCCACCGAGAACCTAGGAGTAGATTGTCAGCACGAGCAGCCTGGTGGCACACTGTTCCTCTCTCCTCTCTTCTGCCCAACGTACCAGCAGCTCGGGGTTCTTCTTGGTATCCTTCTTCAGGGCCGCCTGGTCCGACAGCCGACGGACGGACGTGGAAAAAGTGCGACGAGCGAGGAACGACATGGCGGGGAAAGGGGGAGGGGGCCGACGAAAATTAAAAAAAAAAGGCTCGAGTAGATGAGGTAAGGGTGGAGGAGTGCGAGAGAGCGAGAGAGAGTGAGAGAGAAAGGCGCGGGAGCGGGCGGCGGTGGTGTTTTTGTGCGTACGAGCAGAGAGTGGCGGCACTGGCGATAATGAGAAAATGGGCTGATTCCGAAAGCTCACGCAAAAACTCCCTGGGGACTTTTTTCGCTAGACCGGACAGATGGGGCACGACAAGAGCCATAAAGAGCGGCGCTCATTGGTCAATGGCCTCGGCACGGATCACGAAAGCAGAGAATTCAACACGTGACCTGTCACCGTGCGAATACCGTCGACACTGTATACTGACTGCATGTCTGCCTGAGGCACTACTGTCAGCCTGAGGCAACAGCAAGAATATACGTCGTACTCGTACGAGTACTTGTGCACTTTTGTGCTAATACACAAAAATAAAACACGTGGGCTGAAAAGGGGTAGCCCCACTGAAACACCCGGCAGCACAGGGCGCCGGGCTGAACGACACGGTAATTCAGAGCTGGACAAATTCGCAGTCCATTGGCAGCCCGGAGGCGTTGCACGAGCACGGCTGAGCAGGCGGACATCAGGCTCTGCGGAGGCCGGCCTCGGAGAAGGCAGCAAAGCACAGCGTACTCGTAGTCTCTCGTCTCTCGCCTCTCGTCTCTCTGTTGTTGTCTCAACGGGAGACAACAAAAAAGCGCGTCGGAAAAGGCGCGACGATCCCTTCCCTCCAGAGATGGTTAGTCAGATAAGTCCTGTAAGCAGAGTTGGTCTGGGCGTTACCGTCTCCTCCCCCCCCTAAAAGTCCTAAAAGTCGGCATTGTCCAGCCAGCACAGACCACTTGGACCCCCCAACCCGCCAGCGTCCAAGCCCAGTAACGGTTAACCCGTCCCTTTTTTTCCTCTTTGTGGATGCGCGTGAGTGGAAATTGACCCTTTTTTTTTTCCTCTCCTTCTCTCGTCTTCTCTTTCATCCAACCCTGGTCGCGCGCCAGACGGTCACCAACTTCGTCTCTTGTTCTGCATGAAGCAAATTTCACCTTGATCAGACGAGTTGCCAGCCTGCCGCACCTCTCCATTCCCTCCCTCTCAGCCGGCTGCCGTCCAACTTTTACGTCACTCCTTTTTCTCTCTTCTTCTTTGCACCTCTTTTCTTTTTTTCTTTCTCGTCGGCTCTTTCTCAGTCCTTTTGTTCAGTCCTTTTATCCCTGTTTCACTGCCAGCCACTCGAAACAACAATCAGTCTTGCCATCCGCCATTTCCTTCTCAGTCTCTCTCTCAGTCTCCCAGTCTTTCCGTCTTTGCGTCTGTTTACTCAAAGGAACTGCCGAAACAAATTCTTGTCACAGACAAACATCTCTCCTCGTCTCTTGCAGCTCTGGCGGACCGGCATTCCCCACGAGCATTCTTGACTCACGATAGACACCTTTTCGCCACCTTTTCCAGAGAGCTGCAGAGCCAGCTGACAACAAAACAGCTCTCATCCAGCAGCCCAATATCTCGATAGTCCACACTCAGCAGTCAACAGTCAGCAGTCAGCAGCTAACAGCCAACAGCCATGTCCTCCCAGGAGCCAGGCGCCTTGCCGCCCAGCATCGATGAAGAACACTCGTTTCCGCGCTTCTCGTCGGCCCGCTCCGATATCATGGGCGGCGCTCCCAGCATCATCTCGTCGCGCATGACCGATATCGCTTCCGAAGACGCCGGCCACGTGCTGGCTGCCGTGGCGGCTGCCGGGGCCACGGACCAGCAGACCGTGTCCCGGCCGCCCACGTCCCGGACGAACCTGTCGTCCAAGCGCAACTCGTCCCAGATGCACTCGCAGTCGCTGCGGCAGTCCCACCAGCACCAGCTCAGCATAGCCTCGGGCCGCCGGTCGAGCGCTGGCGCCAGCAGCATTGCCACCTCGGCGTACGGCGGACGGCCCGCCAGCTCGGCCACGCGCAGCCACGTGCCCTCGTTGACCTCGCACGCCTTTTTCCACCCCATGAGTTCCCAGAAGCTGCAGGCTCAGCGAGGGGCTCTCAACCGGCCGCGTCAGATGCTGCAACAGCAGCAGCAACAAGAAGAACCGGCTGTCGGCGGCGTCGGCGGTGTCAGCGGCGGGCAGACAGCCACCAATCCGTTCCAGGCACCGGTGCGTCCCATCTCTCGGGGCTCCGAGTTCACCGAGATGGGGACATACGACCCCGTCGTGTCCAATGCCAGCGCAACCGGAGGCATCCGCCAGCACCAGACGTCTGCCTCCCTCAGCGAGAGCGTGCGGCCGCTGCAGCACAACCAGACAGGCCTCAGCGGCACTTCCAACAACAACAACAACAATCAGCGGCTGGCGGTAGGGCGGACAGGCGGTCTGACGGTGCGTGTGGATAAGCCGTACCTGACCATGTCGGCCGCCGCTGCCGGAGCGGGCGCCAACCTGCAGACTCCGCGGTCTTTCCGATCGTCGCTCTTCCGGGGCGACCCGACCGCCCCGAACCGCGACATCCAGGGCGGCGAGAAGCTCGAGTCGGTAGCGTCCACGCCGAACCGGACGTCGTCGGCGACGTCCAACATGCACGAGCACGAGCGCGACTGGAAGATGAGCGGGTCGGCCGGTGCGACGGGAAAGACGGCAGGCGGGCCGGGCACCAGCGGTGAGGATGGCAGCGGGAAGAGTGGAAATGGCGGCAAGAGCAGACGAAGCAGACAGGACAGACGGGCCAGCAGCCGGGGACTGCGTGTCTGGTCACGTGGCCGTCGGGAGGTGGACGTGGAGGGATTCCCGGTGGCAGGCAAGAACTACGAATACTTTGAGGGCAACACGGTCTTTTGTCTGGGCGGCCGGCTCGAGAATACAAAGTCGCGGCCCTTTAACGTGGCGACGGGCACGCTGGTGGTCATTCCCAGTGCGCTCTTTTTTGGCTTCTCGGCGCCGTGGCTGTGGAACAATGTGTCCCCGGCGATCCCCATCACGTTTGCCTATGTCTTTTACCTCTGCGTCTCTTCCTTTCTGCACGCGTCCACGTCGGATCCCGGGGTAAGTGAAGCGCGGCTGCGACGGAGACAAGGAGACAAGGAAACAAGGAAACAAGGAGATTGACACCTCGGCTAACTCTTTCTAGATCCTCCCGCGCAACCTGCACCAGTTCCCCGAGCCCGACGAGAACGACGACCCCCTGCGACTGGGCCCGCCGACGACGGACTGGGTGCTGATCAAGTCGGCCGAGTCGGCGACGGCGGCCATGGAGGTGCCCGTCAAGTACTGCCGGACTTGTAACATGTGGCGGCCCCCGCGGACGCACCACTGCCGCGTGTGCGACAACTGCGTCGAGACGTCGGACCACCACTGCGTGTGGCTCAACAACTGCGTCGGCCGCCGCAACTACCGCTACTTTTTTGCCTTTGTGACGTCCTGCTCGCTGCTCGCGCTGTACCTGACGGCGGCGTCTCTCACGCACGTGCTGCTCTACCGCGCGCGCGAGCACGTCTCCTTTGGCCAGGCCGTCAACCACCTGCGCGTGCCCTTTGCCATGGCCATCTACGGCGTCGTCGCCAGCGGCTACCCGCTGGCCCTCATGAGTTACCACATCTTTCTCATGGCCCGCGGCGAGACGACGCGCGAGTTTCTCAACTCGCAAAAGTTTCCCAAGAAGGACCGCTACCGCTCCTACACGCAGGCCAGCGCCTTTTGGAACTGGGTCGCCGTGCTCTGCCGTCCGCGGCCGCCGACGTACTACCACTTTAAGCAGGCCCACGTCGTCGGCGACCAGCGGCTGGCCGACCAGCCGATCCGCGAGCTGCGGGCGGCCGAGGCCGCCGAAGTAGCCGAGGTGCGGGCTGCCGCCAAGGCCGTCGCCGAGGCCGAAGCTGCGGCCGATGCCGCGGCCGAAGCAGCCCAGAAGAAGAATTCGGCTAATGCCCATGCCCATAATCCTAATCCGAGCGGAAACCCGGGCGACGCTCTCGAGATGCAGCATGTCTCCACGGGCGGCAGCTTCCAGGGACCTGTCTCTCTGCGCCAAGAGGCATAAAGCAGACAGGCTGTTTCCTGATTCTGGTTTCTTCTTTTTTGTTTTCCTTTTTCTATATCCCTTTTCTTCATGTACACTTTTTTGTCCTGTTCCGACTCTTATGTCCTGTTCTTTTGTCTGTTTCCATACCCCCTTTTCTATCCTGTCTGATTCTTTGGAGCCGGATCCAAAAGTTGCTCGTGGGCGAGCCAGTCTTTCTTATCCTCCTTGTCTATTTTCTCTTTTTTTATTCTAATGTATTGTAAATAGTAGACTTTTATGGAGAGTATTGGACTCTGCGCAGATTGATTACGTAATAATGCGAATGGCGAATTCGGGGTCTGCGCTGCACGGGAATCTAGTTTCGGAGATATGCAGTATGGACCAATGGCATCTCTCGGTGCAAAAGTGTGGAGAGCTATCTCCGTCAAAGCCTCGAACCTTTTAAGAGCCTTTTCTGCCGTCACTTTGTCACTCTCGTCCGTCACCGTTACCGTCACCCCGCTCTGTCTGTCGCTCTGAGATTGCTGTGGACAACGAACCGACTCTCTCGTCTCTCTCGTCTCTCTTGTCTCTCTTCTCTCCCCACGGCCTTGTTTCGTTGCAGCCCCCCGCCTGCCTCTCAACTTCACTCTGCCATGTCTGCCATGATTCATGCCGGCCGGTCAGAGGCGCTGTCCATCTTGTCCCTTGTCTGTTCTCTCTCTCGTTTTCTCTCGTCTTGTCTTTCTGTTCTGCCGTCTGTCCTTCTAACTTGGAATAGTACCGCCAGCTCCTCCGCCAGGCCGACCGCTTCCCCGAGTACAACTTTCGCGAATACGCCAAGCGCCGCACACGCGATGCCTTTCGCGCGCACCGCGGCGAGTCCGACGCTCGGCGCGTGCAGGAGTTTGTGCAGCAGGGTCTCAAGGACCTGCGCATGATGCAGCGCCAGGCGACCATTGGGCAGTTTTACACGACCGAGCGGCTCGTCGTGGAGACGACGGTATGTCTGGATGGAGGAGGCTGAAGAGAGAAAAAAGACAGAAAAGACAGAAAAGAAAAAGTTGGCTGACATTTTCAAAATAGGGACACCAGAAAAAGGAGCCGGCCGGGCTGCTCCCCAGAGGGTCGGACTGAAGCCGAAGCCCAGGAAGAGAGGACCGGCCCACTGCCTCGGCCGACCCTCGATATCCATCTCCACTCTCGCTCCGTCTGGGAAGACCGGGCCTCCATCTCTCGCTGTTCCGGGATCCTCCTCTCCCTGCCCAGAGAGCAGAGAGGACCCTGACGACATGGCCGTCGTCTTCTCCTGGATCTGGGGATCTAGACCTATTCTCATGATTGCATGCACTGGCGTTTTTGTGTTTCTCTCATCTTTTCGTGTTCCAGTTCCAGTTCCGGTTCCTGTTTGTCATTTGTAGGATAGTTTCTAGACACGGCAAAAAAAACACAGACTCTTGACAGCATCCGGGAACATAAAAAGGTCTCTCATAAACCGCCTATAAATAATAGATTACATAAGCAAACGTTGCATACACCCGGAATATAAAACAAGCCAACAAACAAGCACCAAGAAACAAATACGAGTACAACAAGTACAACATGGACACCTTCTCTCATCCGCTCTGGTCCGCCGCCTTTGCCTCTGGCTCGGCCTGCTCAGCCTGCTCAGCAGCCGGGGCACTTTCGACCTCTCTTGCGCCCTCTTCCACAGCAGCCGTCTCGGACGGCACGGCTGTTGCCGGAGACGCTTCTTTTTCCTTTTCTTTTTCCTTTTCGGATTCGAGGCTGCCTGGCTCTTCTTGCTTCTCCTGCTTCTCCTGCTTCTCCCCCTCTGCCGGCTTCTCCGACTGGTCTGGCTCCTCCATCTTCTCTTCAGGCTTCTCTTCGGGCTTCTCTGGCGTCACCGTCGAGCCAGAGCTCTGCTCTTCCGCGGATGCAACAGCCGGCTCCTCTGTTGCCGCCGCTTGCGGTGCGGGCTCAGACACTTGCTCAGACACGGGCACAGCCGTCTCGGCAGGCTCGCTTGCCGGTTCGGCACTCTGAGCATCAGCAGCCGCCTCCGGCTCTGGCGCAGGTCCAGGCGCTGCTGCCGTCTCTAGAGCTGGGGACGCGACTGCAGGCACATCAGCCACTGCCTGTTCATCCGAGGGCCCCGAGGTCGGCACCGTGGTTGTTGGCTCCTGTTCCGGTTCTGGTTCTGGTTCAGGCTCGGCCACGGCCTGCTCTGGTGTCGGCTCCTTTGTCGTCTCTGCCGGCTCTGCAGGCCCTGCAGGCTCCACCACCTCTGTAGCCGGCTCAATAACAGGCTCTGACACAGGCTCCTCGGCTGCAGGGACGGCAGACTCGTGCACTGGCTCCGATATAGACTCCAATGTAGACTCCAATGTAGGCTCTGGCGCACTAGACTCTGGAGCAGCTTCTTCCACGACCACCGAGTGTGGAGTGGAGACGGCAGGCACAGGCGCCGTCTGAGACGTGGCCTCCTGCTCGGTAGCCGTCTCTGCAGGGTTCTCTGCCGTCTCCATCGGGCCAGCCGACTCGGCAATCGGCTCAGGCCGATCCGTCATAGGGACGTCCTCTGGCTCGGCTGCAGTTGGCTCGTCTTTAACCTCCTTGACCTCCCCCATCTCGTCCTCCGCCTTGGCTATCGTCTCCTGCTTCGCCTGCTCTCCCTGCTGGACTCCCTCCATATTCTCTGACGCCGCAGCGGCGGCTGCAGCGGTAGCCGTCTCCGCCTGCCCAGTCACGTGATCGTCCACATCCATCATCATCTGGTCTGGGTCTTCCTCGCCCAGCCCCGTCCCTTCCGCCGTCTCGTCACCTTCGTCTCCCTCATCGTCGTCCTCGTCGTCGTCCTCCTCCTCCTTGCCACTGACGGCTGTCGTGTCGCCCGAGAGGGCCTGCTCAGACGCGTCCCTTTCGGCGCCTGATGCCACTTCGCCCATGGCAGCTGAGCCGGCGGCCGACTCGGCCGCCGTGCCGGCGGCAGCAGCAAACGAGGGACCGGCCGCATCGGCACTTCCAAGAACTTGGCCCGATGATGTTCCGACGGCTGTCACTGCGGCCGCGGCTTGGCGGCTGCGCTGCAGACCGGCAGGCATCACCCCCTTCTTGCGTCCTCGACCGACCTTGCCCTTACGCCGGGGCGGCGGATTGCGCTTGCGGTTGGGTGTCTGCTGCTGCTGCTGCAGCTGCTGTTGCAATTGCAGTTGCTGCTGTTGCTGCAGCTGCTGGAGCTGCAACTGCTGCTGGTTGGATGCGGGCACGAGCGTCGTCGACAAAATCTCGCCGTCGACCGGCTGGCCGTCGGTGAGGGTGACGGTCTGCTCATAGGCGTGGCCGGCAGCGTCGATGCGGCGCACCTTGGCCACCTTGACCATGGGCATGCTCATGCTGACGGACGAGCTGGGCAAGGCGGCAGACGGGCCAAAGGCGGAGCCGGCCGCGCCGGCGGCAGCCGAGGACGAGGCGGCGGCCAGCGAAGACCCGCCGCCGCCGCCGCCGCCGCTGCCGCCGACGTGCTGCTGCTGCTGGCTGTCGGCCACGAGCTGCTTGGGCGGCAGCACGACCGTGTTCTTGCGCCGCTTGGCCAGGTGCGACACGAGCGACGGCGACTCGACGTCCCGCGGAATCTGCTTCCACACGCGCATCGTCAGGGTGCCTTCCTTGGCCAGCCCACCTGCGCCGCCGCTGCCGCCACCATGACCACTGCTGCCGTTGGCGCCGGCGGCCCCGGCTCCAGCAGCGGGGCCGCCGTGTCCGCCTCCTCCTCCGCCACCTCCACCAGAAGACGCCACCAGCTTCTTCTTGGCTTCGGCACTGCTGCCGCCACCACCACCACCATCGGCGCCTGCCACCAGATCGGTGGCCGCCGCACCATCCATGTCGGCGTCGTCCTCCTCGGCCGGGGCGCGTCGCTTATAGAGGATGCCCGAGCGCGCCGCGCGCAGCAGGTCTTGCGTGTGCGGCGCCAGCAGCTGCCAGTCTTTGGGCATGCCGTGCGGCAGCTCGTAGGACCAGATGCTGTTCGACTTGGACTCGTTGGCGTGGGTGGGCTGGGGCGGCTCAATGTTGATCCACTCGTGACGCCATTGTCGCACGGGCAGGCCCTCAAAGTCGTCGTGCTCCGGGTAGGCATTGCGCGCGCCGCGCCGCGTCTGCGCGCTGATTCTGTACTGTTGTCGCAAAAGTGGTCAGCAGAGTTGGCAGGATGGCCATTGGCAGCGTCTGGGCGAGCGACCAGGCAAAGGGGGGGCCACATACCGACGGCGCCATTTCAATCAGGCAGCAGAATGATGGACGACTGCCCGTCGTCTGGATTCCTCGCAAGAAGAAGAGGAAAGAAGGACGGAGAAGAGAAAAAGAGGAAAAACAGAAAAAGAGAAGAAACAAAAAGGACAGGATAGGCGACACAAGTGAAAACGACTAAAATGCGACCAAAATGGACACTATTGGTACATCCAAGCCCAAACAAGACAATGGCACGGTTGGAATCGGGATGATTGGTGGCCCTGGTGGTGGGCTACACAGCAGTCGTTGATTGACAAAAGACAACTTTTCCAGGAGTTGCAAACGATCGCGAAATTGAGAAGCGCGCCAAAAATAAAAGATTACATAATCACTTCACTAACCTCTTTCTCTGGGACATGACTAATTCTCATTGGACGAGACGACAAAACGACAAGCAAATCTATAAATACTTCATGGTGAGCCACCGCACAGTATCGCGGAACCAGTCGCGCCAGTACAGGCCCGACTGCGCCATGGGCACGGTGACCAGACGCATGTCCACCAGAGTCGGCAGGCACATGCACCAGTCAAAGGACGGGCCCGAGGGGGGTGCGCGAGAGCTGAATTGCGAAAAGGACAGATGAACAATGTCGGGTGTCTGGGCGGCATGGGCCGGGGCTGAGAAGGAAGGATTGTTACGCTGCACGAGGCTGTGGTGCAGCATTGTGCGTGGGCCGTCGGCATTGTGGTCAAGCCAGATGCGGCGCTCATGCAGCGTGGCGGAAATGATCTGCGGCACGGTGATGAGGACGACGAGGCCTGCCACCAGAAAGAGAAGCTGGGCCAGGGCGTCGCGGGGAAAGTCCGTCGGCAGGCGGCTGAGGGCCTCGACGCGTGAGGCGATCACCGAACACCACGCGGCCGCGCGTGAGCCGTGGCTGCGGATGCGGCGCAAGGCTGCTGCTGGCGCCTGTGCCGTCTTTTCGGCCAGCGTGGATGGCGCCGTCTGGGCGACGGGCGACTGTATGGCTTGGTGAGCACTGCCGCTCTTCTTGAGGTTGAGAGGGTGAGGACGAGGGCGGGTGGCCGCTGGCTTTTGTTTCTCGTCTTTCTTGTCTTTCTCGTCTTTCTTCATCTTCTCCCCTTCTGCCTCTTTTGTTTGCTCCTCCTTTTCAGGCAACTCTTCGGCTTCAGAAATGGTCACCAGCTGCGACAACCGCCTAGACTTGTGTCTCGAGGTGCTCGGTTCCGGTGGTGTATCCTTGTGAGGCTGAACAGACTCTTCAGACTGTTTCGACTGTTCAGGCAGTTTCGACAGCTTCCACAGCTTGGGCAGTTTCGACAGCTTTGGCATCTTTGGCATCTTTGGCACCTCTGGCCTTTTCGACTCCACGAACCTCTTTGATTTTCTGGCTGCCCCCGAGACAGCCGTGGCGGCGGCTATCATGGCCATGCATATTCCCGAGCACCACTTTTGCACGGCCAGCTTGAGCGTCTTGAACCGCTCCAACCTGTTGAGTTCCTCAAGCTGCACTCTGGCCTGCAACAGCCAGAACCGGATCTTCGTCATCAGCCAGACACCCACCGTCGCCAGATTATAGCACTGCTGCATCGTGGCCAGGAGCAGTGCCGCCAGCAGCACGTCCAGAACGGACCACAGAACACCCTTGCCCAGTCTCTGCCGCGTCCGACTGACGGTAAAGATGCGCTGCAGCTCTGCACGTCTCGGCGTCGGTGGCGGCATGTAGTGCCGCTTGACCGATGATTCTCTCAGCAGTTTGCGGGCACTGCCAATCATCTCCCGTCGCTTGAGCATGGACGCCACCGTTCTCGTCGATCCAGGCGTTCCCGGCGTCCTGGGCATCCTGGGCGTATTGGGCGTCTTGGGCGTCTTGGGCGTCTTGGGAAACCTCGGAGTCCGTGTCAGGTACCCTGATTTGGGCGTGCTCGCATAGACATGGCCTCGTCCATCGCGGGAACCTGGGGCTCCTTGGGACCCTGCTACCTGGGAACTTGCTCCTTGGGAACCTGCTCCCTGGGAACCTGCTCTTTGGGAACCTGGGGCTCCTGGCGTGTGAGGCAGAGCCGGGCCCCTTGCCGTGCCGGTCGACCCTGGAACGGCTGGCGTGCTGGGACCAGATGACATGTCTCCGAGCTCGGCGGCCAGGCTCTGGTCAGGCCCTTGGTGGTCTCCCGCGACAGAGCCGCCCCACGGCCCATTGGTGTCCTCGTCGTCGATCAGGGCCGAGAGCAGGCTCCGATACTGCTTATTGTCCTTTTCCACAATGAGCAGCTCTTCTTGCGCCGCGTCCCGCTCCATCGTCGCCTTCTCGGTCACATACAAGGCATCGTCCCGCTCGGCCGTCAGGGCTTCAATGGCCAGCCTCAGCTCCCGTATGAGCTTGCCATCTTCTGCCGGCTGCTGCACCGTTGTCTTTTTCTTCTTCTTGGCTTCTGCTTCCAACCTGCTGATATAGTCGTTCTCGTCGTCGTCTGGCCCTTGGTTGCCGTTATCGGTCTCTACCTTTGTAATGTCGTCAAACTGCTGATCCAGGAGCAGATCACCCAGACTGTTGGTGTCGGATATGCGGCGTTTCTTCTCATACAGGGAAAAGGGCTCGTCGAATGTGTTGCTGGCCTTGTAGGCGTTCTGATGCTGGTGTGCGTGCTCGCTTCGGGACCCTGCATGGCCGGCGCTGCTCGTGTCATGGGGATCTTCCGGGTGGCCGGTGCTCCCGTCCGAGTCTAGCGACTGGTTCCGGCGCCCACCCTTTCTGCTCAGATCGGCCAGGATGGACGTGTCTGCCGGGCCGAGTTGCCGCAGCCATTTACGCAGCCGGATTGTCTTTTTCATCGTCGTGAGGCACTGGAGAAAGAATGTATACTTGGAGATGTGGGGATTGTCCTGGCCGATATTAAAGCCCGACCCATTGTCGTCGTTGTCGTCGTCGTCATAGGTCGACCACAGCCCGACAGGACGCGCCGAGGACCGGGCCAGATCCTTGTCGGCCAGGGCCTCACGAAGCTCTGCGTCATTGAAAATGGACTCGAGCTGTCCATTGATCGCGTTCAGAATGTCGTGCAGCTGGTTGACCTCTTCCTTGTTCTCCTCGTCCTTGATGCGCAGGGCCCGGATCTCGGCCTGCTGGCTGGCTATGACTTCATCCTTGTCGTCCGCAAAGTCTTCTTCCAGAGACTGGTATGTGGATCCACCCCAGCCAGACAGCACGTTGGCGGACTCCGATGCCGGTGCATGCTGCTGCTGCTGGACCGGGGGCCATGCTGTGAGGGGCGTCTCTTCCACGGACGCAGGAGCCTCAGCCTGCGACGGCGAAGAGATGACCTCATCCCTGTCGTTGTCACCGGTGCCGCCCGACCGCGACTGGCTGGGGTCCCCGCCGATATAGGGAACGCGATTCTTGAGCCGGTCAAATCGCAGAGGCCGTCTGCGAGGCCCTAGGAAGCGTTGCGTGGGTGGTCCTCCCAACGTGGGCGGCGAGGGCTCTGCTGTCGTCTCTGCTGTCGTCTCTGCTGTCGTCTCTGCCGTCGTCTCGGGCTCCTTTTCCACCTCTGATTCTTTTTGGGTTTCGCTCATGGTGTTTTAATGTAGCGTATAGGCAGGATTGCTGATTTTGTGATTTTGTGATTTTTGTGAATTCTTTTTGCAGTAGAAAAGAGATATGAGAAGAGAGGGAGAGAAATACATGAGAAATGAGAAACGAAAAAAGAGAAATGAAGGAAAAGAGAACGAGAAGAGGAAGGGGAGAAAGGAGACTGGTAGATGCCATATTGAATCTACGCATTCGGAAACAAAGAAGGGCATCAACCATTTCAAAAGAAATACTATCGCATTAGCCAAAACCGGCAGATTCTCCGTTGGTTGTTGGCTGTTGACAAAAGAAACTGAAATTTATAAAAGATTCGTCTTCTTTATAGTCTTTGCTGTTTCCGTTTGAACTTGCATCTTGCATCTTTCCATCGTTCCTTCCCTCTTTCCCTCTTCACATCATCAATGCTTACATAATCACATTTTCTAAACCTACTCCGTACAGATGCAATAGATTACATTAGATTCTAGTAAATCTCGACTTGTGTAGACGCAGCTCCTCAACTAAACCATGCTCGGCCATCTGGGTGTTTCTCGGTTGCCGTCTGGCGGTGAGCAATCATGGACTTTTTGATATTGAATGTCTGAATCAGGTCGCGCCACAGAGCCATGTCCAAGGACAAGATCAGCTGGTGCTTGCGCGTGTCTTGCTCGTTGCCGTCCTTGGCGGCTTCGGCTTCTTCTTCGGTAATGGGGTCTAGCAAGGTCAATACAAGAAAGAAGGTCAAAAAAAGAAAAAGAAGAAAAAGAAAAAAAAGAGACAATGCCATACAGATAGAGGGCAGACCATTGTCGTCATAGGCAAGCCCGACGCGGCCGTCCCGCACGAGAAAACTGATGTAGAAAAAGTTCTCGACCGTCTGGGAAAAGGACTGCGGATTGACGGCAAAGCGGATGAGGTCCACGCCGCCGTCGCTGCGGATGCCGTAGCGGTTCATGAGCCGCTGCAGGAGAGCGTTGTCGTCCGCGTCGTCCTCGTCACCGCCACCCCCGCCCGCCTCGTCGTAGGCCCGCTGGACCTTGGCCTGGCCGTGCTCGGCCGCCCGCTGCAGCTGCTGCAAGATGTCCGTGGCGAGGGCCGTCAGGTCGCTGTTCTGCGACGTCGAGAGATCGCCCGGCCGCAGCACCTGCGGCCGCACCTCCTCGAGCTCGTGCAGGCGCAGGGCCGCCATCCGCTTGCGCACAACGACGCGGGCTCGGTCGTCACCGGCCAGGGCGGCCCGCGGCAGGAAGCGCGCCAATCCCGGCCGCCGCAGCCGGGGCAAGCACGCATACTGGCCAAAGTGTGTCCAGTCGGGGTGGCTGTCGCCGCTGCTGCGGGCAGGATCTCTGTCGTTGTCGTCTCCGTCATCATCCACCTCGTCATCGTCTTCCTCGCTCTCCGTGTCACTGACCCGTCCCCGCGCTTGGCTGGCGCCCCCGTCTTGGCTCTGGCTCTGGCCCTGGCCCTGGCCCTGGCCCTGGCCCTGGCCCTGGCCCTGCCGCCGCTCGATGCGCCGCCGCCTCCGTTGCGCCCGCGAGAGAGCCGGGGACCGCGGATCGGCAATGCCCCGGCCAAAGCGCATATAGTCTCGGCATCGCGAAACAAAGTCCTCGAGGTTGATGCCCGTGTCGTCGGTGCGGTCGGCTAAGAAGTTGGCCGTCCGCTTGTAGGCCAGCTCAGAGATGCGAATGACGAGGGCGGCGTCGATGGCGGCCTCGGTCGTCTGCCGCGTCTGCTGCAGCAGCGCATCCGACTCGCTGAGCACCTCGTGCAGCACATCGGCCTTGGCGTCGAGAAACTTGTTTTGCTCCGTCGTCGTCTGCTTGAGCAGGCTGCGAAATTGGCGCTGCAGCCGCCGCCGCTCTTCAATGGACTGCTCTTCATGCCACAGGTCGTCCGCGTTGGCCGGCAGGGTCACGCTCCGAGACGGCTCTCCACCGTCGTCCATGTTTGCCGGTCTGTGAGAAGAGGCAGGCACCGCGTTCTCTTAGTGCTCTACGCGTCCATACATAGTAGTAGTAGAGTTTGGTGGGATGTACCATTACGTAATTATTTCATGATTAGTCATCATTTCGTCAGGAGTTCAGCTAGTCTTTGTCATCTTTACCTAGCCAAGGGAGCCTCCGTCTCTCGTCTTTCGATCGATTCTCTCCTTTTCCGCATCGATTCTCTCAACACGCACGGATGGAGCCGTTTTCGTTTGCGAGCTCCGAGGCGCTGCAGCTGCCGGTGAGCATCCGCATCGTCAGTCTAGAAGGCGAAGAGACGCCTTTTCTCGATTCGACGCTGGTGACCCAGGCGGCGATTCGGCACGTGGGTGCCAACACGAGCAAGCACTCGGACCTGTATGCGACGGCCCAGGTGTGGGCCGGCTCGAAGCCGCTGACGGTGCCGGTGCAGACGTGCTACCGGGCCTTCAAGTCGGAGAGAAAGTGGAATGAATGGCTGACGTTGCCTATGCGCTATGCGAGTCTTCCGGGCGATGCCTGCATAGCCGTGACGGTCTGGGACGTGTCTCCGGCGGGGGAGTCACGCGAGACAGGAGAGACAGGCGAGTGCCAACGACAGCGGCGACATGCCGTGCCTTTTGGCGGGACGACGATCCCGCTGTTTGACGAGGACAACCAGCTGCACAAGGGCCGCTATAAATGCGTGGTGCACAGGCTGGCCGAGGCGGATGGCTACGACCACTCCCAGACACCGGCCTTTCCCGACAAGAAGACCAAGATGGGCCTCCCGACGGGACGGCGGCGGCGGCGGCGGACGGACAAGACAGCAGACGAGCTGGGAGAGGAGGAGCAGCCACTAGAAGGTCCCGGAGGAGGAGGAGGGGATGGCGCCGCAGAAGACGACGGCGACGACGAGCGCGTCAAGTCGGCGGCCGAGATCGAGTCGGACGAGATGGACCGGATGGACGCCCTGTTTAAGAAGCACGAAATGGGCGAGATTCCGCGCGTCGAGTGGCTCGACCAGCTCGTCTTTCGAGGATTCGAGCGGCGCAGCATGCAGCTGCGCAGCTCGGCCGCAGCGGCGGCGGCGGCGACGACGGCGGGCAGTGGGCAGGCGAACGAGGTGAACGAGGCGAACGTGGCGAACGAGAGCGAGGACAACAAGAACAACAACAAGAACCCGGGCGGCTTCGGCCAGGGCGCCAACCAGAGACCCGGCCCCTCGCGGTTCCTGCTGAATGTCGAGTTTCCACGCTTCGACTTCCCCGTCGTCTTTGTGGACCACGAGTACCCGCCGCCGTCCATCTCGTCGCTGGCCAACATGTCGTCGTCGCAGTCGGCCATTGTGATGAAGCCGCCGCCCGAGGTGCACTTTGGGCCGGGGATCGACGGCGGCGGCGGCGGCGACGAGGCCGGCCCCGGGTCGCGGCTGATGCGCGTGTACGACCCCGAGGTGGGTGCACGTGACAATCCGGCGGAGAGCAAGCACCGGCGGCTCGTGCGGACGCAGCACCGCCACGGCATGCTCGACAAGGACCTCAAGCCCAACGCCAAGAACCGCGACGAGCTCAACGGCATCATGGCCTACCCGCCGACGCAGGCGCTGACGGCCGACGAGAAGGACCTCGTCTGGAAGTTCCGCTACCACCTGACGCGCGACAAGAAGGCCGTCACCAAGTTTGTCAAGTCGGTCAACTGGCGCGACGCGGCCGAGGCCCGCCAGGCCGTCCAGGTGCTCGGCCGCTGGACGAGCATCGACGTCGACGACGCCCTCGAGCTGCTCGGGCCCACCTTTGACCACCGCGCCGTCCGCGCCTATGCCGTTGACCGTCTGCGCAAGGCCGACGACAGCGAGCTGCTCCTCTACCTGCTGCAGCTCGTCCAGGCCCTCAAGTTTGAGCACATTTCCACCACCGGCCGCGGCGAGGCGGACGACCCCGACGAGTCGGCCGACAGCGCTGCCAACGGCGCCAGCTCTCCTGCTAGCAACAGCAACACCAACAACAGCAGCTCGCTGGCGCGCTTCCTCATCACGCGGGCCGCCGGCAACCTCATGCTGGGCAACTACCTGTACTGGTACCTCATGGTCGAGTGCGACGACCACAGCGCCGCCCAGTCGGCCGAGAACCGCGCCGTGTACCGCCGCGTGGCCTACGACTTTATGGCCGAGCTCGAGGGGCGGCCGGGCGGGCCGGAGACGCGGCAGACGCTGCGACGGCAGGCCGAGTGGGTGGCCGTCATGGCCAAGATTGCCGGCGAGGTCAAGGAGGCCCACGAGCCCATGGCGCGGCGGGGCGAGCGCGTGCGGCACTTTTTGCAGGACAGCCGCAACGAGCTGCTGCGCATGGACCCGCCGCTGCCGCTGCCGCTCGACCCCAGCGTGGAGATTGTGGGCGTGTCGGGGGTCGAGGGGGCCGCAGGCGGAGGAGGAGGAGGAAGTGGCAGTGACAGTGGCGACGATGTGGCCGTGTTCAAGTCGTCGCTGCATCCGATCAAGGTGGCCTTTCGAGACCGGCATGGCCACAAGTATCCGATCCTCTTCAAGATGGGGGACGATCTGCGGCAGGACCAGCTCGTCATCCAGATCATCACGCTCATGGACCAGCTGCTGCGCAAGGAGAACCTCGACCTGCGGCTGACGCCCTACAAGATCCTCGCCACCAGCAGCCGCATGGGCCTGACGCAGTTTGTGCCCTCCGTCAGCCTGCAGAGCCTCGCGGCGCGCTACAAGGGCGCCCCCAATGCCGCCCTCGCCTACCTGCGCCAGAACAACCCCGACGCCACGGCCCCGCTCGGCGTGCGCCGCGAGGCCCTCGACACCTTTGTCAAGTCGTGCGCCGGCTACTGCGTCATCACCTACATCCTCGGCGTCGGCGACCGCCACCTCGACAACCTGCTGCTCGCCCCCGACGGCCACTTTTTCCACGCCGACTTTGGCTTCATCCTCGGCCGCGACCCCAAGCCCTTTGCCCCCGCCATGAAGCTCAGCAAGGAGATGGTCGAGGCCATGGGCGGCCCCGGCTCCGAGCACTACCGCCAGTTCAAGCAGTACTGCTTCCTCGCCTACTCCGCCCTGCGCAAGTCCAGCAACCTCATCCTCAATCTCTTCAGCCTCATGGTCGACGCCAACATCCCCGACATCCTCTGGGAGCCCGACAAGACCGTCCTCAAGGTCCAGGAGCGCTTCCACCTCGAGCTCAACGAGGAGGACGCCATTCGCCACTTTGAGCGCGTCATCGACGACAACCTTAACGCCTTTGTCCCCGTCGTCATTGACCGGCTGCACGAGTTTGTCCAGGCTTTTCGCGCCTGAGGCACACACACATTCCATTACGCTATAACCTTCCTATATGACCTCATGATTGCTAGATAGATGTACAAATACCCAAATAATGTTACAAAAAAAATACAGTGCACGGAAATCAGAATCCAGACACGCCCTGCTCCTCCTTCCATAGAGACGTCTCGTCCCCCTCCTCTTCTTTAGTTCTGGTGGTGGTGGCTCGCCTCGCTGTTGTGGGTCGTGCTGGCCGTCCGTCGTAGTGCCGGGCCACGCAGGAGCCGCGTCGACAGGCTGAAGCGAGCCGGCGGCTGAGCGTCGCCGTGGCCGGCTGTGTCCGCCTGCGACGGCGGCAGAAAGGGCGGCCGCGACGCCGGTCGGGACAGCGGCATGTCCGTGACCTGTCGGCGCAGCAGAGGCCGGCCGGACGGCGTCGGCGACGACGACCTCGTCTGGCTGCCGGGCTCGTCGAGGTCCCATGGGTGATGCAGCGGAGACGCAGGGCGGGACTGCGACTGCGAGGCCTGCAGGCGCACGCGGCGACTGCTCTTGTTGGTGGTGGTGGCGGTCGTGGTAGTAGTGGTGGTAGGGCCCCAGTAGCCTCGGCCCACGTCACGTGACTGTGCATTCTGGCCAAAGGGCGACAGCAGCGAGGCCGACGACGACGACGGCGCATAGTGGGCCGACCGCCGGGCCTGCTCAATGAGGCTCTTGGCCTTGGTGGGCGACGACAGCACGGGCGACGTCGGCGCCGACAGGACGAGGGCCAGTCCGCCGTCCCCGCGGCCGGCGAGCTCGGCCTGCATCGCCGTCCAGCTCTCGATCTGGCCGTTGGTGGCCTCTTCCGCACACACGCACTCGTCGCCCGCCGGACACATGCGCTCGCCCGCCGCATACCACGCCCGCAGACAGTCGGGGTGGCTTGCGCAGCCGCAGCCAAAGCACGGCAGATAGAGCGCGTCCACCGGCTCGGTGCAGTACACGCACCGCAGCTGCGTCCGCCGCAGACGACACCGCCGACACAGCCCGACAGCGCCACCCCTCGCGCCACTTGTGCCACTTGTGCCACTGGAGCCGGCCCCTCGGGGCGCGTACACCGTCGTCACCGTCGTCGCCGTTGCCGTCGTCTTCGGCTTGACAGTGCGCTCCGGGCCAGACCGGCTCCGCGCACTGTACGTCGGACCTCCTCCACCGCCCATGTCGTGGTCGTCGTCCCCGTCGTACTCGGCCGGCTCGAGCTGCATCTCGCACTGCGAACAGACGCCGACGGCATCCAGGCCACGGCCAGAGTCGCGCAGCGCCCGTAGCTGCTCCTGGCGGCTCAGCGGGTGGCGGCTGGTGCCTGCTCTGGTGTTGTCCGCGGCACTGCCCGCACTCATGCCCCGCACATCGTCTTCTGACTCGCGCAGCACATTGAACTTGAGCACCTCGAGGCGCGCCAGCGGCTCGCCCCACACCTGCAGCAGCTCGGCATAGGCATAGCGGTACTCGGCATAGAGGCGCCGACGCCGGTGGGGACTGCCGAGCAGCGAGGCCACCATCCAGCCGTCGTCGTCAAACAAGTGGTCATTGTACGTGCGCACGTGGATGTCGACGGCCACGCTGCTCATGTTGTTCATGTTGTTCATGTCCATGGTGTTCGTGGCCACAGGCTCGTCTCCACGCCGCTGGCGAGGCGGCAGCAGCATCCCATCGTCCGACACAGAGGCCGGCAGCGACTGAGACGATGGCGTGGCTGCCGTCGACGAGGCTGGACGCGCATGCGCGTGGGCAGATGGGGCAGCCTGGACAGCATGGGCGGACTGGCTAGACTGGCCAGCAGCATTAGTCGCCTGGGCAGACTGGGCATGGACGGGGACGGGGGTCGCCGTCCCCGACGTGGATCCTGTCCCATGGCCTCCGCCAAAGAGCGCCGAGGCAGCCCAGGTCAGGTTGCCCGACGCCAGGTTGCTAAAGATAGTCTCGGCAGGGCTGGGCCGCTTGCGCAGCGCCGTAGCGGATGCTGGGTCTGCTGCTGCTCCTGCGGCCGGAGACGAGGAGGACGACAGCTTGCTCAGGAACCCGCCGGCGCGCGGCGACGTCGACGTCGAGGCCACCAGACGGCGGTCCGTCGCCGCCAGCGCAGGCGTAGCGGGCGTCGACGAGTGCCCGACGCCGGGCGACGCGCGGTAGGCCGTCGAGTGCAGCAGAAGCTGGCGGTATGTCTGGCTCAGTGGCTGGACGGCATTGCACGGCACCGGCAGCCGGCTCGGCGGCGACGGCCGCGGCGGCGGCATCAGGTTCGAAGTCACGTGACCAGACACGGCCAGGGCCGCCAGGGCGCCGGGCGGGTAATTGTCTTCGCCCGCCTGCGACGGCTGCGAGGGCGAGGACAGCAGCGTCGTCAGCGTCTGGGGAATGCTGGCGGCAATGGCTGACACGACGGCATTGTTTCCGCGCCGGAAGAAGCGGCTGGTGGCGGCATAGAGCGGCGACGACGAGAGGATGTCCGTGTTGCCGTTGCTGTGGTGGCCTCGGTCTCGGTCTCGGTCTCGCCAGCCCCAGCGGCTGCTGCTTGGCGGCGTCTCCCCGCCCGAAAAGGAATTGTTCTGGGATGCCACCGGGTCCCAGTACCGCGCCGCATCCCACATGCCCTGGTCGTTGAGGTAGTCAAAGTCGCCGTCGTCCTCGTCGCAGCCGCCCCTCCTTCTTCTTTTATAGGCAGCATCGCCGTCGTTGTCGTCGCCGTCACCGTTGTCGTCGCCATCGTCGTTGCCGTTCTCATAGTCCTCATAGTCGTAATCTTCATAGTCGTACTCGTCGGGGTCCATGGATCCGTCGTAAAACACGGCCGTAGGCGCACGGACGACCGTGGACCAGCCGCCGCCCGCCAGCGGAAACGGTTGTGGCGCGGCCAAAAAGGTCTGGGGCGGTGTGCCCTGTAGCAGCCCGCGCATCGTGGGCACGTAGTCGAGCGAGAAGGATGGCGCCTTCATTGGCAGCGGCGTCTCGGGCTGCGTCAGGTGCGACTCTGCATAGGCCACGCTGTCGGCCTCAAAGGCCTCGCCAAACACGCAAGACAGCATCGCCAGCATCTGCATGTCGGCGCGCCGCTCAAAGTAGGCAAAGAGGTCGTCGACAAAGTCACGTGCCAACGGATGCAGTCCCCATTTGACGCGGCCATGGAGATCCTTGGAGCTCGTTCTGCCCTTGCTGCCGTCATTGTTGCCGCTATTGTTGCCGCTGCCGCCCCGGCTGCTCGCCGCCACGGCCTCCTGCGCAATCACCAGCACCGACTTCTGCCGCCTCGCGGCCCAGCCACCGCCGCCGTCCATATAGGACGCCAGCCGCAGCGGCACATCCGACTTGAGCAGCAGCCCGGCGTACCGCCACACGTGCGCCAGATCCGTCTCGCCATACTTGTCTGCCACGGCCGCATTGTGCTCGCAGACGTCGGCCCCATCGCCAAACACGGCATACTCCTGGGCCAGCTCCCGCTTTGCCGGCAGCTCTGCTCTCATGTCCATCACCGTCACCGTGCTCTTGGGACCCTGCGGCAGGTCCAGCTCCATGTCAAAGCCCAGATCGAGGCCGTCGTCTCCGCCACTGCCGCCCAGGCCACCCCCACCCATACCGCCATCGAGCGTCCCGGACCGCACCAGAGAGTCGCTGCCCCGGTCTTCTCCGCCGTCGCTCGTGCCGCCCAGCATGCGCCGCCGCGCCCGAGCTGCCGTCGTCGTCTGCTGACTGCGCACAATCTGCCGCTGGAAGCCGACCTTCATCGCCCACGGATCCACCATGGTCCGCACCGTCTGCGGATAGATGCTCCGTCGCGGCCGCTGTCGCCGACGCTGCCGCCGCGACGACAAGGACAAGGACAGGGACGAGTACGACCCCGACCGCGAGTGCGATCCCAGCGACGAGTAGGCCGAGTCGCCCGACCGCCAGCCTTCGTCGTCGTCGTAGTCGCTGCTGCTGCTGTGGCCACCACCACCGCCACCCTCCTCGTCCGACAGTCCCCGGCCGCCCTCCCGGTCGTCGGCACTGTCGATGCCCTCGTCTGAATAGTCGCCGCCGCCACCGACAGCTATGCGAGTGGCCGCCTTCGAGATTGTGGATAGCGTCAGAACCTTGCCGAAGCCGATAAAGACGGGCTTCTCCAGCTCGGCCAGCTCCTCGCTCGTCGGCGGTGGCGGCGGCTCAAAGAGCAGCTTGGCACTCGCCTTGCCCGCCTTGGTCAGGAAGAAGGAGACGACGCGGCCGTCGCGCGTAAAGTAGGCGCCACAGCTGCGCGGCGGCGGCGGCGGGCCTTGAGCGGCGGCAACGTCCCCCTGCTCGATATCGTCGTCGCTAGAGCTGCTGCTGCTGCTGCTGCCACTCTCATCGCCGCTGTTGTTGCGGTCCTCGTCGTCCTCGAACCGTCCATCTGCCTTGTCGCCCTCTACATCTCCCACCGCGCCGACGAGACTGGCGCCGCTCCCGTGTGCGGCCACGGCGTCATTGGCCAGCCACGAGGCGGCAACCGGCCGGTCTAGCAACGAAACACTCGCCGCCAGATCTGCCGTCCCCAGCAGGTACCGGAACACGGCCTGCAAGCAGGGCCGGCGCCGCTTAAAAAACTCGCTTGTGATCACGTGTAGCTCCGAGGCTAGCCGCTCCTGCGTCGTCGCCGACACCAGTGAGCTGTGGCCCACCGAGACTCGTGCGGCCCGCGTTGCCGGATAGCCTCCTCCGAGTGCCACGGCCACCTGCACGTGCACCGTCTGGCCCTCGGCTCCCCACGGACCCTGCAGCGCCGCCGCCAGCCGAAGACCGTCCATATCGATTTCCTCCCACGTGACCACACGCGCCAGCTTGTCCGTCACCCGCACAATCTCTTGCTGCACCGTCTCGGTCTCCATGTACTCGCCGCCGCTCAGCGAGGTCCCCTGCACCGACTGCTGCAGCGGCGACGAGACGCCGGCCCCGGTCGAGTGCATCAGGTTCGCCAGGCTCGACTGGTGGTTGCCCGTCTGCTGTCCCATGGTGCTCAGACTCGTCTGGCTGTTGAGACTGCGCAGCGTCGTCGACTCTTCCATCCGATCACTGCCAGACACTTTGCGCACCGCGTCGTCTCCGCCGCCTTCTTGCAACTGCAGCAGCTGCTGCTGTTGCTGTTGCTGTTGCTGTTCCATGGACAGGTTGCCGTAGCTGCTGCCCATGTTGACGCTACTGCTCATGTTGACGCTGCTGCTCAGGTTGGTGCTGCCCGTGTTGCCCCACCGCCGCCGGCTCATGGTGACGCCCTTCATCCAGTCCAGCTGCGCACTGCTGCCACCGCCGCGGTCTGCCGACTCGTGGTGGCTGGACGCGGTCGTGGTGGCCCGCATAGACGGATTCCGCCACGACGGCCGCTGCTGCTCGAGTTTGCCTCGACGGGGCGTGGCCAGCGTCGTCAAGGACGGCGACTGGATCAGTTTCGGCGGCGGCGACGACGACGACGACGACTGGGGAGCCGTGCCGCCGCTTGCGTGCCGTGCCGGACTCTGCGTATTCTGCGTCGTCTGGCTCTGATGCGGAAGAGCCTCTTCGCCAGAGGCGCCATGTTCCGTCTCTGCCGGCCTCCCCGTCCCATGGCCAGTCTCGCCGCCCGCACTCGCGCCTCGTCGGCCGCTGCTATTATACGGCCGCAGGCTGCTCATCGTCGCGCTCTTCTTCTCGTAGTCGCCCAGGTCTTCTAGCACGCGGAACGTCTTGTAGGCGGCGCCCTGGCGTGTAATGTTGATGTTGGCAGGCGCCGGCTGGCCGCGATGGAAGCCCACCGTCGCCAGGTCAGGCCCGTCAAAGCGCCGCAGCCGCAGCTTGCTGTCGTTGCCCCAGCTCACCAGCTGGAACTCCCGGTCGTCGCAGCCGTTGTCGATGCCGCCCCGCGTCCGCCACAAGAACTCCTTGACCTTGTGGTGGCCATGCCCGCCAAACACGGCCACCGGCTCCTCCTCGGTCTGGATGGGCACGCTCGCCTGCGTCTCGGCTGTCGTGAGGGTCGGCGTCGTCGTCGTCGCTGCCGCAGATGTGGTGGTCGGCCGGGCATCGTACAGGTACAGGTGGCCAGGCGCGTTCTGCGGCATCGCCAGCAGACCCCCACAAAAGGGCGTGTGGCGCGCTCGCCACACGGGAAAGTGGGTGCGAATGACACGCTCGGGCGTGTCTGTGGCGACGCTGCCACCCCGGCCCTTGTTGAAGATGGCTGCGCCAAAGACGGTGCCGTCCTTGCCGTCTCGCCCGCCGCCCCGACTGCTGCTGTTGCTGCCGGCCACGGCATAGTTCCAAAACTTGATCGTCTTGTCGAGAGAGCAGGTCACGAGTGACGAGCTGCAGGTGCGGCTCCAGTCGAGGCCGTAGATCTTGGACGCGTGCGCTTCTATGGTTCGCAGTGGACGCGCCGCGTGCCGGTCGTCCCACACGTGCACGCAGCGGTTGTGCGACGACGCCAGCACATGCTCGTCCTGTCGGTTGTACTTGACCTGCGTCGCGCCGGCCGACCAGTCGATAAACGTCAGCGCCGGCGTGCTCGTCCGCCGCAGGTCCCAGCAGTGCACGTAGCCGTCGACGGAGCAGGTCGCGAGCATGTCGGGATGGTGTGCCGAGAAGTTGATGTCGGTAATGGACCGCCGGTGTCCGCTCAGCGAGTGCTCGACGGAGCCGGCGCTCGAGTCGTCGGGTCGGTTCAGGTTCCACACCAGACAGCGGTGGTTGGCCGTCGACGCCACCCAATAGTCCCGGGCGGCAAAGGGCGACCACTGCACGTCCACCACCAGCCACGGCATGCCGTGGCTCTTGAGCAGTCGCGGCGCATTGTAGGGAGAGTCGAGGTCGATAATGGCCAAGCCTTCGGGTCTGCACGGTTAGAGACGGAGAAGAGAAACTGCCTGAGAAGAACACAAAATAAGAGGCTTACGATGCCAAGGCTACATCGCGCCCACACGGCGAAATGGTCGCCGATCCCTTGAGGCCCTCGGCATGGATCACGCCGTCCGAGTCAAAGCTCTCGCTGTCAAAGGCCGACTTGATAATCTTGTTGGACGTCCGCGACCCGTCCGAATCGTCGAGGTCGTCCAGATCCGACGTTGCCATTTCCGAGAGACGACGGAAAGGAACGGAAGGGCGCTGTCACTGGGACGACATGGGTACGCAGTAGAGGCGCGTGACTGTGGTAAGGGTGGTGGTTGTCGGTCAGTATCGAATCGCGTCTTCTCGTCGCTTTTTCGAGTTTGTCGTATTAAATGAGATGCGCTGAAAAGGCAAGGGTCAGCTTTCGGGCACGTGCTAATTAGCAGTAAGCAAGCTATTACCTGTGCTCGATGCAATGCACAGTAAGCTTGCCTTGCTGACTAATCTGAAACGGCCAATAACAGCCGTTAAGCCAGACCGGGAAGGTGGGGCACCTTTCTCTTGGTGGGGAGCCTTACAGAGCGTTACTTCGTACTCGTCGTACTGCGTACACCTTTTGCCTGTCCCCGCGTGACTCCCATCGTCCGCTTACCGAAGAAAGCTTGTTCTTCTCTCGATTCTGCGGGCTTCTCTTTTTCCTCTCGCCGTGCCCGCCCTCCTCATCATCTCTTATTTCCCTTCGCACCCCTTGTTGGCCGCCCTCTCATCCGCCCATCCCCACTCTTCTGGATAGCCATTCTCTCCCCGTTTTCTTTCGAGTCATCCGAACCCCGCCAAGAGCACACCCTAAAGTCAACATCTCAAGAAGAAGAAAAACACCGCCAAGACCATGGCTCTGCCCAAGAGAATCATCAAGGAGACTGAGCGGCTGATGGCCGAGCCGTAAGCCCCCTCGTGCCTCTTCTGTCCATGCGCTCTCGCTAACGCTGACTCTCTCTAGTGTCCCCGGAATCAGCGCCGTCCCACATTCCGACAACTTGCGATACTTTGATGTCGAGATCTTTGGACCCTCCCAGTCCCCATACGAGGGTCAGTCATTTGTCCCGTCTCTGCCCTCTCTTCCCTCTCTTCCCTCCCATGTCTCTCTCTCTCTCTAACCCGCCCCCCCCAGGCGGTGTCTTCAAGCTCGAACTCTTCTTGCCGGACGACTACCCAATGACGCCCCCCAAGATTCGGTTCCTCACCAAGCTCTACCACCCCAACGTTGACAAGCTCGGCCGTATCTGTCTCGATGTCTTGAAGAGTACGTCTCCCTACCAGTCTCTGCCTCTCGTCCTTGTCTAACATCCCCCCCAGACAACTGGTCCCCCGCTCTCCAGATCCGCACCATCCTCTTGTCCATCCAGGCCCTCCTCGGCGCCCCGAATCCCGACGATCCGCTGGCCCCCGATGTCGCCAAGGCGTGGAAGGAGGACGAGAAGGCCGCTGTCCAGACGGCACGTGAGTGGACACAAAAGTACGCCCTGCCAAAGTCCCAATAGACAAAATGAGAACGAACGGCGAAGCAATAGAGCAGGAGCTGCAGAACGATAGAAGGGCGGGAGAGGACGGATGAGGATCGGCTTGATGCGGTGGGTAGCCCCCCTCTCTCCTTTTGCATCATGGTCCGAGATTGGCATAACCCGCCGGCAGAAGGTCCACCACCTCTCTCTAGTCCTCCTTTTTTTCGCGACAGATTCTCATGGGTGCGCCGATTATAGGATGTGTTTTTTTCTCCTTTTGCATGTTTTTTAGATCCGACGCAGCGCAGAAGAGGATGGGTATATACTTCTATTGTCTTCTTTGCGAAATGATATGATGAACTTTCTCTCTATATGCCATGTCTATACTCGCTCGCCTCCCCTTTTTTTCTCAGTCTGTCCTGCTCCTCATGTGTCCTTGAATACAAAGATTCCCTTTCCCGTCCGGTAGCCCTCCAGCGTGCCGCTGACCGCCGCCGCCAGCGTCTCCGAAGCTGTGTCCCACGACCACGGAATCTCCTGTGCCGGGCTCGACTGGAACTTTTCTTCGCGTATGAGGTCCAGCACCGCCTCCACCGTCTGCTTGCGCGCAGCCGGGTCCGCCGAGCCCCACCGGCTGAACCAGAAGCCCCGGAAGGCGAGGTCCCGGAAGATAAGCAGACTCGCAGGCACCGGCAGCGGCTGCTTGGCCATGGCGCCGTACGTCACCATCTGCCCGCCCTCGGACAGACACTTGGCCAGGCCGAGCCCGGCGCGCCCGCCCACGCAGTTGAGCGCCAGCAGCAGCGGGCTCTCGCGCGCCGACTCGCCGCCCATGTGCTCCTGGCGCAGGCGCTTCGCGGCAAACCCGCGCTCCTGCAGCTCGTCCTCGGTCAGCACGACCGTCGCGCCCAGCGCCCGCAGCTCCTGTCGCAGCGCCTCCGTCTCCGCCTCTGTCGGCCGCGCCCGCACCACGTTGATGCTGCGCAGGCCCCAGAGCCGCCCCAGCTGGATGGCCGCACGGCCGACGCCGCTGTTGGCACCGTTCTGCAGGAACCAGGCACCGGCGCCCCGTCCGCTGCGCACGCTGAGCTCCACGACGTCCACAAAGTCCCGCAGCAGCCGCCACGCCGTGCACGGGTTGACCGTCGCCGTGGCGGCCGCGGCCGGCGTGAGGCCGTGCGTCTTGTCGGCGGGGATGCCCACAAGCGCCGCGTCGGCCTCCTCCACGAGCGCGTGGGTCCGCCACGTGCCGAGCCCGGGCGCGGCCGGCAGCGCCCAGTCGCCCGGCCGCAGCGTCGCCACCTCGGACCCGACGGCCACCACCTCAAAGCAGGCCTCACTTCCCGGCACAGCCGACGGCTCGGCCGTCCCGATGAGCGAAGAGAACTCGGGCTGGCTGCCGTAGGTGCCCTGGACAGTATTGACGTCGGCCGGGTTGATCGGCGCTGCCAGGGTGCGCAGCAGGGCCGCCTTGGGAGGCAGCGTCGGGGAAATGGAGTGCGTGAAAAGACTAGGGAAGAGGGTCAGCGCGGGGCAAGAAGAGCAGCAGACGACAACTTTGAAAACTCTCTCGAGTCTAGAACTCTCGATCAAGCAACTCCTTACCTCAAAACGTCCGATGGCTCGCCCGTCTTGGCATACACGAGCGCCTTTGCCTGAGTGTAGCCGTAGGGGCCAGACTTGAACCGCACCCCCAGCGCCCCTTGCATCCATGATGCTCGCAGGTTTGTCGCAGGACGACTCAGGGTGACCCTGCTCTGCCGCGACACTGGCACTGCCCGAGTTCCGGCCACCCGAAGCGCGAATTGCGCTGACCGGAGAGTCGTGGTCATTGTGTTTCGGGCTGCAGTAGGACTCGCTTTGCTTTCTTGCGTCTTCTCTCGCTAGATATACTGCAGCGTGTAGATCAGAGACACTGACCGTCAGGAATGGTAGTGTAGAGTCCTCTTCGCTGAGCTTATTCGGCTGGAACTCTAGAGCTATCAAAGCAAGACAGGACCCCACTAAAGCACCGAAAAACATGACGACAGTGCTCTGGATCTCCAGATCCCGTCGACAAATCAGAAGGCAGCATTGTGGAACAAGACAAAAGTCACGTGATATAAAAGAGGTACTGCCTCTCCGCCGAGTGACCGACATCGCCCTCTCTGAAAGACATGGGTAGAGATCCTGTGGTAAGGGGAACCGCCGAAAAGAGCAGAACGGACGAGAGCACGACGGCCGTGCCACCACCACCACAACGTGCCGTCTGCAAGCGCCAGAGTCATAGCGCACACGCAGCTGCAGTCCGATCATGCGACCCCTCTCCCTTGCGTCTGACCTCTGGTTTTCACTCCCTCTGCCTTGCCCCCCCCTTTGGCCTGCATACGAGTGCGAGGGGATGTACAGTGCATGTCCCTTGCCGTGCTCGTGCTCGTGCTCATCCGGATGTACAAAGTACTCGTACATGGTACGAGCAGGAGTCCAGAAGCAGGAAAAAGTGTACGAATATATTCAGTCTCTGGAAAACTGGTCTGATGTATTTGTCTAGTCCGATCTCTGGTCGGAGTTGCGACTTGGCAGACAATGTGAAAAAAAAAGTAAAAAAGCATAGCTTGGACAGATAGCCTCCCATTCGCAAGAAAAGTGGCGGAAAGAAAAGTAACTTTTGAAGAGCAATAGAGTAATGCTTCATGAGCTGCGGGGGACAAGCGCGTGCCCGGCACATTCGTAAAACAAATAAACAAAAAGGGAAAAAAAAGGGAAAAAAGGACAAGAGCAAGGAAAAGGGTAATTGGTCGTAAGAGACAATTTTGGCCATAAAGAATAGCAGCAACAAATGGGGGGGAATAGACCGAAAAAAAACGAACGAGTTGACATAAGAAACAAAATCTGGTAACAGGAGAGCCATGAAACATGAAGGTAAAAAACTAGGAGTAATAAAGTTTGGTAAAAACGAGCATCTCGAATGTAGAGGTTATGAGCAAATTGAGCAAAAAAAGGCGAGAAGTGAAGGAAAGAAGGGAGAATTAAAATAGCAACCAATCCTTATGGCGGCGACAATGAAGTCAGGGTATCACAGGTTTCACCAAGTTGTTGTCGTCCTCCTTCTCCTTCAGTAGACGACTTGTCGACGGCATAGACCAAGATTCTGCGACGGATGAATAGGTAGAGAGCGTTGACGATGCGAGCGCCATAATGGGGGGGGAACGGTATTGCGTGCAGGTGCCCGAGTCCGAGCGTAGGGGATCGGATCTCGTGTCTTGTGGTAGCGTCCGGTGAGGTCCAGCAACGTGCGTAGATCGTCGAAAAGCCAAGAGTCCAGCAGTCCGCGAGTCCAGGAGAAATGGAGGACAAATCGGCCACTAGATATTCTTAAAGAGGTCGGCGCCGAGGCTCCCATTGTCGTCGTCCACCTTGGCCTTGAGCTGTCCGAGCTCCGGGATCATTGGTGGCGGTGGACCGGCCGGCTTCGCAGTGTCGGGCAAGACGACCACGCTGGCGCGCTTGGCAGTGGCATCGCCATACGTGCTGCTGCTGGAGCTCGTGACACCGCCGCCGCGTAACCGGCGGAACCAGCCACTGGAGCGCTTTGATCTGCGCTCGTCCATCAGGCTCAGGTTGCTCCGGCTCTCGGGGCGGGGAGATAAAAGGCCGCCGTTGACGGAGGCGGCGCCGGCACTGGCGGGTGCATGGAGGTCGATGCTGCTGACGTTCTTGATCAGTTTGTGGCTCCCGCCTTCACCTTCACCGTTAGCGTATGCGTGACTCAGACGATTCCGGCTGAAGAGGCGCCGGATACTTCCCGGGCGCGTGGAGAGGGTGGGTGAGGCAGGAATGTCATCGGCCGACCGCTTCAGGTGTGGGCTTCCTCCATGGATTCCAGAACGCAGATGGGAGCTGCTGGGGCTGGTGGGAGTGGTGGATGTGCCATGGCTCTGGATCTTACTGGTCGTGAGGTCTGTACCTTTGTCCTTGGCATTCTTTGACGCGGCATCCAGGGCCTCTTCGGGTTCCTCCTCGATCGGCGACGGCAGTGGTGGTGGGATGTCGGTGCCGTCGGTCAAGGAGCTGAACTTGAAGTCGAGAGCGGGAAGCTCAAATCGCTTGGTCGAGGTCATCGAGGTGGTCGTCATGCTGATGGTCCTAGCTGGCATTCTCTGTGCTCGTGTGTCTGAATAGGGGGGGAAGGAGGAGGAGGAGGAGGAAATAGTGTCTCGTGTGTCGGGTGGCTCGGCTTGTGGGCTGGTCAAGGTTCTCTGGGGCTGTTTGCTCTTTACCGTTTGCTCGATTGCTCGTGCGCGCAGTCTCGGGATAGGCAGCAAGAGTATCAAAGGGTTTGGAGGAAAGAGGCCGACGGTGCAAAATCTCCAGCAGAACAGCAGACGGAAAAGATTGTACCAGAGTGACTCGTACGAGTTACTCCTTAGTGTATGGACAACGGTTTGTGTCCGAGCAGAGTATGGCTTGGCGGGTCCCTTTTTCACTCTTTCGTACTCCGTATGGCAGAGGACCTCTCTTGTCGTAAAAGCTTTCCCAGTTGGAATGGGTACTCGTACTCGTTCGTACTGGTAGCTCAGAGTACAAAGCACGGTACTTTCAGTGGCGATCTCTCTTCCCCTTTTTCCTCTCTCTGATCACTTGTGTGGCTTGGCTGGGAGACGTCCACGGAAGAACGGCGGACGCGTAAGATTGGCGACGAGAGAACGTTGGGTGACAAACGACGGCGAACCAGGAGCGAACCAGGGGGTCCCAGAGATGGTCAGGGGGGTTGTTTGTAGAAGGAGCGTCCGTTCTGGAAGATTTGGTTCTGTAGAGTACTAATATGTAAGTACCTTGTCCTGGTACCGTATCGTTTTGTTACCCACTAAATCCAGACGGAAGAGGACTTGCTTGTACTTTGTATCCTAGTCAAGCTTCTGAAAAGAGAGGAAGAGCGGAAGATGGCGTTGGTATAGCAAGTTGTCTGGTAAGCTGCCAGGTCCCAAGAAGCGGGTTTTTTCTATCGTATCCTGAAAGGTAGGATTCCGAAGGGAGGGCGGGGTGGGAGAAAAGAAGAAGTGAATTAAAAAGAGAAGAAAAGAAAAATAAGAAAAGAAAAAGGAAAAAAAAAAAAGGTAAAAAGTAAAAAAAAAGTAAAAATACAGTGGGCTCTGTACATGTATACGTACTCTGAGTACTCCCAGGAAGGCAAGACAAGAAGGAATCGAGCGGCAGGTGCGTTCAAGAGGTTTCGGAGCGGTTGCCGTTGGAAGGCAAGGAAGAAAAAAACGGACCCGGAACTGCAGGTCTCTCTGAGCTCTCCACAGCTCCTTCTGTTCAGCCGACAAATGGCATTCTGTATTTTTATCTATTTTTTATCTATTTTTTTTATTCTTGTATGTATTGGCAGTCATGCAAGCACTCTACCCCGTGACACGTCGCTACAAGTTCTGTACGAGTACGTGGTCTCTAATACTCCGTACTCACCATCCTTCCATTTTCATTCTCGTACGGAGTAGTTCCGTGGCTCTCCTTCTGTCTCCTCCCCCTTCTCGCACTCTGTTCCGTTTGCGACGAGCTCGACTATCACAAGGAACATGGAGAAAGTGAAAAAAAAAGCCTAGCCGAATAGCGTGGGTCGCCCCTGACCTTTCTTTTTCCTATTCTGTCCTAGACGAGTCTCTTTTAGGCTCTGCTGTCAACGGGATTGAGATTGGGGTAATTCCTTTTTTTAAAGTACTTTGTACATTGCACTCTACACTTTCGTACAAGAGAGTGCACTTTTCGATAGAGCTCCAGGTTGTGCGAGTACTCCGTACATGTAGGATCAGAGCCTTCTTTTGTCACTTTCTCCTTCTCCTTCTCTCCCTCTGCTTCTCCTCCCCGACCAAAGCGGCAGGTGGTACTATGTATCTCTACTATGTACGTATACATAAAGAGTCCATGGACTCGTACCCGAGCTCAGCATGCCATGTTGACGACTGTTGGTGACACAGTATTACACAGTATACGCACTATGTAGTAGCGACCAGGGAAAGTGGTTCTATCTATTGGCGTCAATAGACTGGCAGTTTACGCAAAGACCTCCCACCATCTGAACCGAAGAGAACGGCGCCAGAATGCGCAGTACGGAGTAGTACCGTGTATGTATAGCTCGCAGTAGAGGTACGGGTACCTCGTGCTCTGACAGCAAAGCTCTGTCCTCGCTCTCGTACGGACTCGCTTCCCGCCCGCCACAGTGCATAAAGACAGAGACAGTTGACCGTCGCGGAACGAAACCTCAACCTCTTCCTGACTCGGAGTGCGTTCCCATGGCCTGTATGAAACAGCCTGTGCCATGCAAAGCACGACATTCGCATACGACTCGGACACGACGAGCACGGAGTACCATTGCACGTGTATTATACAATGTACGTGTTTTGTACTCTCTACAGGTACAAGTCTACGAATACTACTTACTATACGAGTACTCCGTCTCTTCGTCGGTGAGAGGTGAAGGCAAGTGGAATTAATATTAAAAAGCCTAGTAGTCCCAAAATAGGGAAATTACAAGGCACAACCGTCGTTCTCGCTCTCCGGCTATTCGTCAATATTAGAAATCATTAAACAGAGAGTCACCTCGCCTCCCTGTGCAATGGAATACGAGAGCTAGTACGGAGTACGAGTGCAGAGGAGGATGCCAGAGAAAAACAAGTAGCGTGAGGCAGCCTTATTGTATGGTGCTATAGAATCCATCGACAATGGGACTGAAACAATGGGATTGCGACAAGATGCCGCATCATGTACAGTCATGTACAGGTACTATGTACAGCAATGTACAGGTACAGACAAGGCACGAGTACCACCTTACAGGTGCTTGCTAAAAAAGTCCACCACAATCTGGTAGCCACGCACGTACTCCTCCTTCTTGCGCGCATCCTGAAAGTCGGCACGGGCAGCCATCCAGCCGTGGACCTGGTCGGCAAAGGTCTCGACGTGGTGCGGCACAGTGAGGCTCTGTTCAAACTTGGCCACGTCGTCGGCGTTCTCGTCCATGGACGCGAGCATGGCCAGCGGCACCTTGATCTTCTTGGCATCCTCGGGGTCGACCATGGCCGGGTGCACCTCGATGCCGGCGGCAAAGGGATTGGCGTCACCGGACGTGACGAGCGAGACGACCTTGCCGCCCCAGCAGAAGCCGACGACGCCAAAGGTGGTGAGCTGGGGGTACTGGGCCTTGACGGCCTCGACGTAGGCCGGCAGGGCGGCGGCCGTGGTGGGCGGGCTGTTCTTGGTCAGGAAGCTCATGAGCGTCTTGAGCTTTTCGTCCGTGTCCGGCGGGACGCTGTCCAGTCAGCCTTTATTCTGCCTCTCTTTTTCCTCTCTCTCTCTCTCTCTCTCTCTCTGCTTCTTCTCCACTCACATCCCGAGAGGCGCCGGCTCGCCATCGAACCAGTCCGGCATAAAGATCTTGTACTTGTTGTGGCTGTTGCTAAAGGCAACAATGTCGGCGCCCTGGAGGGACTGGTCGCGGAAGCCGAAAATGTCAAAGACAAAGATGAGGGCCTTGGTGGCGTCATCGGGGCCGACAACGTCTGCAGTGTAGCGAGTCAGAGGGAACTGTGCCGGCTCTCCGACCTCTGGGACTGCCACTCACAAGTCTTCTTGCCGCCCACGGCCTCGTAGGTACCCTTGGTCTGGTATCCCTCGACCACTGTGTTGCGTCAGTTACTCTGTAACGAGTTTCCCGTGTCTTTCTTTTTTCTCGTATCGGATAAGCACCAGCTTACCAACGGGAGGGATGGTGCAGCAGGCCTAGAAGCGAGAGAGAGGGGGGAGAGAAAGAGTAAGCAACAGGCTTGGCGAGCCGGGACAAGAGCATGGGGACATACTGCGCTGTGACCGGCAACGGACATGGTGGCGAAGCTGCGGGGTGCTTGTCGGTGCGTGGTCGTAGTGGTTCGTGGGATGGTGGGGAGAGCTGGCGGCGAGCGAGCTTGTACCTGAGCTACGGCAGGTCTGGGCTTGTGATCGGGGGAGCTGAAGAACGAGTAAGCTGCCGCATCTGGGAGACAAAGGCGTGGCTGGCGGGGTAGGATCACGAGAAGAGGAGAGAGTTGGACGTACCAGGAGAGGTGGAAGAGCCGGCAGGAGGAGAACGGAGAGAAGAGAGACAGAGAAAGCTGGGAGCGTCGACAGAGAGGATGCAGGTTTTTGTATATGGACATGAACAGCTTAAGTCCCTTAGGTGCTTAAGTCCCTTAGGTCCAGCGAGAAACGGCGATAAGAAGATGAATTTTTTTCAAACAGAGAATGGGAGAACACTTGTGAGATTCTTCAAGAGAGAAAATGGAGTGGAGGGGTAAAACGGCGTGGTGATGTCAGAGATGTCCGTGAATCTGATTGGCGGGGATAGGGGAATTAGCGGTTGGGAGGGTGTCTCTGCCGCGGTGCAGCTGCCGACCGAATACCCGAGCGCGAACTTCTCCACTGCTGGACTTGTTTATAAGTGAGTTATTTGCGTAATTCTACCCAACCGATGATGCAAGTCAAATTCTGCTTGCCATTTCTACCAGGGCCTCTTGCCAGCAAGTAGAGACATCAAACAAGAGGAAAAACAAATCAAAAATCAAAATAGAAACAAAAGAGAAACAAGGAGGGAAACAGCCGGAAGAGCAGGGAAAGGGAAAAGCATTGGCTCTCCATGCTCGAAACTCGTACGAGCAGGCCGACCCAAGTTGGCATTCGTTGGCTCTGGTCACAGAGCTGTCTCACATGGATGTCCTGGTCAGAATCATCATGCTGGGTCCCAGCATCCAGCGTCTGAGCGAGTGGATCAGCCACGGCTGGCGAATGCCGTGCCAGCCATGACAGCCAGTCAGCAATACGAGAAAGTTGACAGTGCAGGTCAGTGCAGGCCAGTGCAGACCTCAGTATGGCTCCTGGACCATCATGGCGTGCTCTCGTGCTGCAGTCCCATCTCGGGTGGTGCAAGCGTACAAATAGTGCAGTGTCTGTACTCGCGCCTACTCGTACGCAGTACTCCGTAATTCTGTCGTACAGCGCACAAAAATACCTATTCACTCCCTTCATCATCATGACGGGCTTATTTTACGTACTTTTCTGCTCAGTCTGCACGGACCAACAGAGAGGGCTTGCTTGGACAATAGCATCGTACAAAATAGTAGTGAGTAGTGCGTACGTACGAGCAGCTTGTGCAACAGAGCTAGCGAGAGCTAGCAGCTGTACAGCTCAGCTGCACGCAGTACACCGAAACTTTTTCTGCCAGGGCAGGAGGCGCCCAGCCACCACTTTACGGAGTACGCTTGCCCAGTCGTACCTGCCAACGTGCAAGTGGAAGGAGAGAAGTCATCACCGCTTGTTGAGATTGGCTAGGCAAAAGGAAAGACCCGACTGGTGTCTTATCTGCTCTTTCACCCCCACTGTCGTCTTGAGCCTATTGTTCGTATTCGTGAATCGTTAATATTGGAGACCCATCAGACCAATTAGACCGAAAAGACGGAGCAACTCGATAGGCGGCATTTTAGGAAGAGAGGGAAAGAAAAGAAGGCGAAAAAAGAAAAAAGAAGGACAATTGAAGAAAACCTTTGCCGTTCCCGTCCTTGCTCTTCTTCACACACTCTCTCTCTCTCACTCGCTCAGCTCTCTCAGATCTCTTTCTCTCTAGCTTCTCGGCCCCTTCTCTCTCCCAGCTTCACATCCCTGCACATCCGTTTGCGAACTCTGCAGCCCAACATCGATCTACCACGCATCCCGATTAGTGCCCAGCGATCGCACTCCAGCTACGACCCTGCCCTTTGCTCCCTCCCAAAAAGCCCTCACGCTGCTTCTTTGTTCTCTATCTGCCCAAGCCAAAGTGCCCTTTTTTTGCTTTTCAGGCCCTCTAGCTTTTCAGCGAACCAGAACCAGAATCCAGAACCCCAGTGATCCAGAATCCAGCAACTACCAAGAGACCTAGACGGAGGCCGTCTGGCTGGCCAGGGGAGGGGGACGAACGACTGCATGGTGGCTGTCTACATATAGCCCGCCGCCTCTGCAGACGTCCAAGTGAAGTCACAGAGACCAGACAGCAAACAGCAGACAGCAGAGACTAGACAACGGACAGCAGACAACTGGACCCATCTGCCCGTCTGTTTCAGACAAATATATACCTGGGACGACATCTGCCGCTACTGTCGATCACCAGAATCTTTAGCTGCATCGACCTTTTCCACCAGCCACCTGCCCTCCCCGGATTTCCCGGATTTCTGCCCCTTTTGTTCCTCGTCTCTCCGCCCTTCTTTTCCACCAGACGATCGTTTTCCTGTTTTTTTCCTCCCTCCTATTTTCTCGTCCTCTTTCCTCACCCAGCACTCGCTGTCCCAATGCAGCGGCCATCTTATCGCGATAAGTGATCTAGGGTGTCCTGTTTTGGCAGTCTTCAGATATCCTGGCCGTCTGGACGCCTGTCATTCAGGCAGTCTAAAGTCTACGAGTCTGGCAGTGCTTCTTGTCTCTCTGTATGCCTGCAGCAACAATGCCCACGATTCCGATGCTGCCGAGCTCCGGCAGCCTCTGCTTCCGGCTCTTCCGCTGCCTCCTTGCCCTCCTCCTCCTCTCTTCGGCTGTCTCGGCCCAGCAGGCGTCAGATACCGTTTACATCTCGGGCACCGACTCCAGCGGCGTCACCCGTCAGCTGGCCGTCGACCGCATTCCCGGCCTCTACACCGGCAGCTTTGGCGACTGTCTCGGCGGCGAGAGCCTCTTCAACATTACAAAGTTTGACGCTGCCTACTATGCCGACAACATGACTGTCCTCTTCCACCTCGACGGCACCAGCAACGTCCGCAACGAATCACTCATGTGTATGTTCCTCTCTGGTTTTGTTCCTCTCTGGTCTTGTTCTTTTCTGTCCCCTGCTAACCGCAACTCTTAGTGGTCATTACCATGGAAGCTTGTAAGTGCTTCGCGGCTATCCTTCCATCCTTCCCCCCCTTTCCATCTCTCTCCCTTTCTCACATGTTCCAGACGGCGAGACACGCTACTCTCAGACTTTTGACCCCTGCTCGGTCAACATGCAGAGGTATGTCTTGGATGCCAGGGCTTCTAGCCAACCCTAGGCTGGCGCGCGCGCGCACTAACATGCTTCCACCAGTCTCTGTCCTCTCGACGCCGGCGTGCCCATTATGGGATACACCGCCTTCACCCTCGACGAGGCACAGACGGCGTCCATTCCCAACATTGCCCTCAACATTCCCGACTTTGACGGCTACGTCAACCTGCAGATCTTTGCCAACTCCACCCGGTCCGAGATCGGCTGCTTCCAGGCCGTCATGACCAACGGCAACACCGTCAGCCTGCCGACCATTGTCGCGCCGACCATCGGCATCTTTGTCGTCGTCGCCCTGCTCGCCTCCTTTGCCACGGCCGCCTACGGCATGTCCGTGCCGCTCATGCGCGCCCACTACGCCCACTCGCTCTCCGTCGTCCTCATCATCGAGACCCTCCAGTCCATTTTCCTCACCGGCGCCCTCTCTCTCCACTGGCCCGGCGTCCTTGTCGCCTGGTGGAGCAACTTTGCCTGGTCCGCCGGCCTCATCACCGTGCCCACCATGGTCGACAACATTGGCGCCTTTGTCGGCGTCTCGGGCAACGCCAGCCAGGTCGGCGGTGCCGGGTCCACCTATGTCAATAGCGGCGGCGGCAGCCTCGCTGGACAGATTTACACACGCAGCCTGTCCAGTGACGTCATCAACACGATGCGCATCATGCGCCGCTCGGCGACCCACGAAGCCGCCGCCACCCTCGCCCGCCGCAAGTACTATGACCCCAGCAACCCCTACGACTACGCGTGGGGCGGCGACCCTGTGCGCCCCGGCATCCCGCTGCCCGGCGGCTATCAGAGCTTCGCCGGCACGCTCTCCGAGATCGGCGTGCCCGCCGCCTCGGCCTTTATGCTGAGCCTCTTTTGGCTCGCCATGGCCGCCCTCGCCCTCCCTGCCGCCCTGCTCGGCGTCAAACTCGTCCTCGAGCTCGCCCTACGGCTGCACATGCTTCGGCACGACAGCATGGCCTACTTCCGCACACACTATGTGCGGTATGCCGTCCACATTGGCCTGCGCACGCTGCTGGCCGCCTTTTCGCCCCTCGTGGCCCTCGCTGTCTTCCAGTTCACTCTCAGCGGCAGTGCCGCCAAGACGACCGCCATCGCCGCCCTCGTCTTTTCTCTCTATGTGGGCGGGCTCTCTTATCTGGCCTATGCCATGGTCCAGGATCGATTGCGCGGTGGCCGTGTGTCCAAGGCCACGCACCCGGACGGACCGACCATGCGGCTTCCCTTTTTGTATGGCCATCGGCAGAAGCGGCTGACTAAGGAAGAAAAGGGAAAAGGAAAGGAGACAGCTGGCGATGAGCAGGCGCCCAAGCAAGACCAGCAGACCGGACAATTGAAGGAGCAAGAAGAGCAGAAGGAACAGAAAGAGCAAAAGGAACAGAAAGAACAAAAAGAAAAGGACGAGCCGCCCAGACAGCGCCCTGGCGTGCACCAAGACGACCTGTTCATCAAGACGTATGGATGGCTGGTGGCCCGCTTCCGCGCCGGATGCTGGTGGTTCTCGGCCATCTACCTGTTCCTGCAGCTCGTGCGCGGCTGCATTCTGGGAGGTGGCGGCGCCGATGACAACGGCACGGGTTTCAACGGAGCCCTGATCGGGTCGAGCGGACCACCCACAGCCCAGGTAGCCGCGCTGCTGGCACTGGACCTCGTGACCCTCGTGCTCTACGCCTACTGGCGGCCGTTTGAGGGCCGGCGCAACCTGGCCCTGGGCGTCTGGGTGCTGTGCTCGGCGCGGGCCCTTGTGACGCTGCTGTGCATCCCCCTGCTGCCGCAGGTGCGGCTGAGCCGCATCGGCGTGACGGCCATTGGGTTTGTCATTCTCGTCATCCAGGTGCTCGAGCTGCTCGTCATTGTCGTGCTCGTGATCCTCGGCGGCGTCACGTCGTGGCTGTCGCTCACGCGCAACGAGGACAGCTTCAACTCGCCCGCCCTCGTCAACACGCGCCACCGCTACCTCGAGACGCTGCTGGCCAGCGCCACAGGAGCCCCACGGCCGCCGCGAGAGCCGACGGAGCGCCAGAAGCGCCGAGCCGCCAAAAAGGCCGAGCAGGCCGCAGCCTCGCAGCCGCAGCCGGCGCCGTCGTTCCAGGTGCTCGAGGTGCGCCGGGCGCCCAAGATTGAGGACCTGGACTTTGGTCTGTTTCCCCACGACAGCGACGGGCTGGCTGCCGACGTCCACCGCGACGTGGAAAAGGGATACACGTATAATAGCAGCAACACTGCGACAGTCGTGCACCGCAGCGGCAGCGGGAGTGCCAGCCGATCAGCGAGCGGACGGAGCCAAAGGGGAAGCCGACGACTGCGAAGCAGCAGCATGCCACTGGCCCGGACAGACGAAGAGCAGGTGGCCGCAGACGAGAGGCCGGGAGCTGGCAAGATGCCAGAGGACGGTGCTGACGGAGACGCTGCCGCTGACGGAGACAGTGATGAAAAGGACACGCTCGGCGACCTCGGCGACATGCCGGTCCAGTCGTCCTCGCGGCGGCGGCGAACCAACAGCGTCCATAGCACGCACAGCACGCACAGCATCCACAGCATCCACAGCATCCACAGCAACTACGAGTGGGACAATGGCGGTGGCCCGCAGCAGCAGATCTTTGATCCGTCTCGCGTGATTGCACGACACAACAACCGCAGCCGGGCCAATAGTGTCAGCTCACTGCGCTCCGTGCAGTCGACGGCCACCAGTCTCCACCGGGTATCGGCGATCCTGGCGGCCACGGCCAACAACAGCACTGCCAACTTTGGCAGCGGAAGCGGAAGCGGAAGCGGAAGCGGTGTCGGCGGTGGTGGCGGCTACGGTAATGGCAGCCAGACGCCGGGGTCGTCGCGTCCGACGTCGATGCACATGGCCATGGCCATGCCCATGTTTCCGCGGGCCGAGACGCCGCCGCCGATAACCGGCCGCATGACACCGACGACGGCTGGACCCATCTCGGACCGCATGACGCCCACCAAGGAGACGCTGCAGCGACACGCCTCGGAGCGGTGGTCGCGGCCAACACCGCCTCCACCGGCCGTCCTGGACGACGAATGACGTCATTTTGTTGTTTCCTTTTTTCTCTTTTCTCCCTTTTCTTTTCGTGTTTCCTTTCTTCTTGTCTTTCTTTACAAGTGATCTCCATGGCATGGCGTTTCTGATTTTCATCTTTTTATTTCTCATTTCTTGCATGTCATTTCCCATTTTCTATTTCCCATTCACATGATATCCCTGATGTATCGGCAAGATGGAGACGACGGCATGAGCACATACGAATACATGAGCACACACCCCCAGATAGCTAGCAATTAGAACAGATAGAATTCAGCAAATAGAAATATCCAGGAACTCCTCTTCCTCTTGACATTATCCCATCTCCTTTTCCTTTTTCGATTTCCGTCGATTGTTCTCGTGGCAACAACTCCCGGTCGCTCAGTCGAGGGGGGCTCAATTTAGAATAAAAATTAAGCAAAATAAAATACAGTAAATCGGTCTGGGGGAAGAACATTGACCCCTCTCAGCTCGCTCCTTCCTTCCCCACGCCGTCTGGGACTTGCCGCTTTTACCATGTACTTTGTACTTTTTCCCTTTTCCATCACGAAGCAGCCCCGCCAATTGGGCTGCTGGATAATCCGTTTGTCAGCTCTTAGTCGGCTCTTGTATGTTGTGGAGAGCTGCTGCACGCAAGTGGGAGCTCTGCTCGTGGCATGGGCTGTCGTGCCATGTCTGGCCGAGGCGTTGCGGAGCTATGAGTGTGACCCCATTGGCACGTATAAAAGGTCAGGGATGTCCATCGACTAGAGCCCGTCGACCAGACCATGGATATATACTCTCCTAGGACAATTCCACCTTTCTCGACAGCCACTCGACAGCCACTCTACAGACAACAGACAAACAACTGACAACATGGCTGGTCAAGGGTCGGCCGGCGGCGCTCCGCCCCTCCTGGACCTCACCATGGACAACATCACGCCCAACACAATCCGGATCAATGACCAGACGCCGGATGCCCGCCTGCGCTATCTCATGTCCCGGCTCGTCACGCACCTCCACGACTTTGCCCGCGAGACCCGGCTGAGCACCGAGGAGTGGATGGCCTCGCTGTCGTTTCTCATTGCCACCGGCCAGATCTGCAGCGACGTGCGGAACGTATGTCCTCCTGACTTCGGTTAACCTCCACTGACCTCCTGACCTCCACTGACCTCTCCTCTGCCAGGAATTCATCCTGCTCTCCGACATCCTCGGCCTCTCGCTCCTCGTCGACAGCATCAACCACCCCAAACCGCCCGGCAGCACCGAGGGCTCCGTCCTCGGCCCCTTCCACACCCACGACGCCCCCATCCTCGGCAGCGGCGCCTCCATGACCTCGGACCCGCTGGGCGAGCCCATGCTCGCCCTCTGCCGCGTCGTCGACGTCCACGGCCGCCCCGTGCCCGGCGTCAAGGTCGACATCTGGGAGACCGACAGCACCGGCCACTATGATGTGCAGCACGCCGACCGCACAGCCCCCTCGGAACGCTGCGTCATGATCACCGACGACGACGGCTGCTTCTCCTTCAAGGGCATCAAGCCCGTCCCCTACCCCATTCCCCACGACGGGCCCGTCGGCAAGCTGCTGCAGCGTCTGGGCCGGCACTGCTGGCGGCCGGCCCACGTGCATTTCATGTTTGAGAAGGAGGGATGGGACCATCTGATCACGTGGGTTTTTTTTCTTCTTTTTTTTCTCTCTCTCTCCGTCAGTCAGTCTCTTCTCTTACTCACCCGCAGCGCTCTGTATATTCGCGGCGACCCGTACGAGACGTCGGATGCCGTCTTTGGCGTCAAGCAGAGCCTCATTATCGACCTCGAACGCGTTGGTGATGCCTTGGCTCAAGAGCATGACGTCACCGAAGACACCCTGCTCCTGCGACAGGAATTCGTGCTCGTCAGCAAGGAAGAGACGGAGCAGCTGCGTGACAGGAACGCCGTCGAGTCTCTCGAGAAGCTCGGCCTGCACATGAAGCTCGTGGACCACCTGCCTGTCCCTGACTTGGATTAGAAGAGAGAAGAGAGTGGTAGATACGTAATGTTTGTACATGTTTGTGAATGAATGTACGTTTTGTGGAAGGTGCAGCAGATACATGGTAGCTCCTTCCCTGAAGGAATAGTTCGTTCTTTGAAAAAAGGCACGATACCTCTCTAAGAAGGAGCAACCTCTCTAAGAAGGAGCAACCTACCTACCTGTCTCATAAAAATACCTATTCTCTATTTTCTCCTGTTCTTCCTTACTCTTACTTCTCTTCCCCCTTCTCTCTACTCTTTTTGCTCTTTTGGATGCATCAACAGCTTACAAACACAACGGCAGAAACATAAACATTTCATAAACACTGCCTATTCGCATCTACTATCGTTTTTATCCATCCCTTTTATCACTTTTATCACTGTTTTTCTCTTTTTTCTTCTCATTCTTCAACATGGCCTTTTCTCTCAAACACTCTCGCCTGTCTCTCGATTCCACCGGATCCTCGTCTCTCGGAGCCTCGACACCCGGCTGCTCCATCCTGACCCCGACCACTTCCTAGGACGAAGAAGATGGCGGCCACAAGAACAAGAGGAAGAAGAAGCAGAAGTGGCCTGCCGTTGTGCCCCGGCTGTGGCACCAGAAACGGCAGCACAATCAGAGCAACTCGCTCCAGTCGTTCCGCAGCATCTGCTACGACTCGGGCTACCACACCGGCTCCTCCTCCTCCTCGGGCTCGGCCAGCCCCATTCACATTTCTGCCCACCCAGACTACCGCAAGGAACTTGCCCGCATCGGCATCCAGATCACCCACCGGCCCCTCTGCGTGCCCCCTGAAGCCGTCTGCTTCATGCGCCACTTTGACACCCTCGCCAGCGTCTCGGCCGTGCCCCGCACCGGCTGGGTCGAAATCCGCGAGGCCATCTGGGATCTCACCACCGGCTGCCTCGCCGACGACGTGTACGCCTTTGCCGAGAACTGCGTGCTCGTCGACCGCACCCTCCTCCCTCTTCCGGGAAACTGCCTCTTTCCGGACGACGCGTGGCCCAGCGGCCTCGCCTACAGCCAGAACGAGAAGATCCTCACCACCCTCCTACCACAGGCCCACGAGAGAGGGGGGCCGGGCCTCTGCCGGGCCGTGGACCTGCCCCAGCCACAGCCCCATCGGCTCTACGGATACGCAGGCAACTTTGACTCTTGCCAGTGCCGGCCCGACGACGATGACATGAGCGACACGGACAGCATGGGCAACGCGGGAAACGGCAGCAGCCACGGCCTCTGCCACCACAGGCTCTTCCCCTCTCCCTTTACCCAGGAGCAGATGTTCACCCTCCGCTGGAGCCTGCATCCCACCCAGCCGCAGCTGCCCATGGCCACCTTTCTGGACGGCGGCATCTAGTTTCCGTTCCTGGCCGTCCAGTGCTTTGGCACGCACGAGACCCTCTGGGGTGTCGAGAACCAGCTGGCCCTCGCCGCCGCCGCCTCGCTCCGGTCCATTGCCGAGCTCAACGCCGCCGTCCGACGCACCCTTCGGCTGCGGGGTCTGTCCCGGGCCGAGTCGCCAGCCGAGCCCACCTGGCATACTACCGGGCCCACGCCCCGGCTGCCGTTGGTGGAGGAAATCGTCTTCTGTGTCGCCATGGACCCTACCACGACCAACGTATACTTGGCCTGGCGGACAGACAAGAAGAGCGCCAAGGACAAGGACCCCGAGGCCGCTGCTGAGGCTGAGACCACCGGGTGGCCTCTGGCGCTGAGCAACCATGCGTTTCCCGGCAGCCCCAGCATGGGTGCCGGGGCTGCCGACGTCTGCATGCTGCGTGTCTCTCAGCATCTGATGGCATCGGCCTACCAGTTCAACTCCATCCCCGAAGTGCTCCGCTGCATCCTCGACTAGGGACGAGGCTCTCGGCTGCGCGGTGTCCTGGACGCCATCAACTTCGTGCGAGGCACCGACCATACCAATCGTCGCTTCAAGAGCGAGATGAGCACGGAATAAACGGAATAAACGAGGCACTAGGAAGGGGTACACTGATGGATCCCAGTAGCACAATATCCTTTGAGCAATAGAACCATACGACAATAGTCTCAGAATTCAAAAATAGCCAAAAAAGCTAAAATAAAATAAAATAAAAAGAAACAGTTTTATTGTACACGGGCAGAAGCCACACGGGTATCCTCTTTATAAATGTAAAATACCTAATAACCCTCTCTACCCACAGAGACCTGTCTAACCATAAGAGGGTCTCATCCGAGGGATATCATATATGAATGCTCGTATACCCTGCTGCGTTATTTTGTCAAGTAAAACCGTCTCGGAGCTGTTGGATCAACTCCTCTGTATGTATACGAAGTAAGTGGCTGCTGTTGCTGGGCTGCTGTCTGTACCCTGCTCGTCGACGGTCTTCCATGGCTGGACCCTGAAATGGACCGGGTTCTGGAACTGGGACCGGCCGTCGTGCCCGTGCTCGTATTTGTGTGCGGCAGGGGCAGTGTCGGCAGGGGAGGCTTTCGAGAGTCCGAGAAGGAACCGTCGGACGGGCAGCCAATGTGGACATTGGGAAAGTAGTTGCCGCTGGTGCGACTGGCGACACTTGACTCCTCCTCTGTCGCCTCTGGGCGAAAATGGTGGTAGCTGCACCAGCTCAGGCGTTCCGCATTGGCTTCAATGTCGTCATTCTGGGAGGCTGCTTTGCTTCGACTTTGACTGGCCTGGCTTGCCCGGCTTGCCTGCTGGCTGGCGGAGCGTGACTTTTTCTAAAATGTCGGATAGGACAGACGCGGCGCCGGGCTGTTTCTGTTCGAAGTGCTGTCGCTCGAGCTCTCGCTCGAGCTCCCGCCTGAGCGCCCGCCTGAGCTTGTGCTCGTGCTGGCACTACCGTCGCTAGAAGCATTGCTATTACTAGAGCGTGCATCGCCCTCACTAGAGCTGGCATGGTCGTCGTCGCCCGCGTTCTTGGCGGCGGCCTCGCCCTTTGGCTTTTCGGACGCGGGAGCCACCATGGGCTCCTCGGCGTAAATCATAAAGGCGATGCCGACCGAGAATGCCGCTACAATAAAGACGGTCAAGAAGGCGGCGCCCACCTTTTCTCCTGCCGAGATGGGCTTCATGAGGTCGGTCGAGGTCCAGGGATCGGTCCGGCCAACATCGCTAGCGCCAGCGCTTGGGTTGCCCTGAGACGTGCCGCCCGTCTTGTTGGTGACGGGCGGAGAGGAGTGGTGGATGGTCGTGGCCAGCGTCACTTCCAGCGCCGCCATCTGCTGTCCGACGCCCGTGGACCCGTCCCAGGCGCCGTCGTTGGTCCATTTCAGGCCGCACATGCGGCCGTTGTCGCCGCCGGTGCACTGGGCCGCCGCGGCCTTGGCAGATGCCTGCATCAGGGGGAGGACTCGGTCGAGGGTCCAAGGCGCCCATTGGGTGGTGGCCGCCATCCAGTTGCTGAGGTACGCCTTGAACGACTGCTGGTCCACGTTACAGAGGTCGACAGGTTCGCAGGCGGCCTCGAACATGACGTCCGAGTTGTCGCCGGTGAAAAAGACGCTGGTACCGTTGAGCAGGCCGTCGACTCGCTCGTGCCAGATGCTGGCCGTGTGGTCCTTTTTCTGGCTGGTAAAGTTGTACATGGCGGCGGCCCCGTGCAGAAAGGCGCCGGCGTTGTAGGAGAACTGATAGGGTATGATTTTGGTGCAGTTGTCCTCGATATGGGCACCGTCGTAAACATAGTAATTCTCGTCAATAAACTTGACGCCGACCATCCAGTCCCACGTGCGCTCGGCCCAGTCGGCATAGGTCTTGTTGCCGGTGTAGAGAGCCAGGCGAGCGGCAATATTGAAGAAGCAGGCTTGGGATATCGAGTTCTTGTAGTTGAAGCCAACGTTCCAGGTGAAGATTTGCCAGCGGAGGCCGCCGCCGCAGTGGCCTTCCTCCCACCGGGCCGCCTGGGTATTGAAGACGGCCTGGGCTAGGGCCAGCCATTGGGGTTTGTCTTTTGGCGGGTCTGGGAACCTGTACTCGGCCGCCGACATAACGGCCATGCCCCAGAAGCCCTGGTCGTCGTTTCCCTCGGTCAGAGTCTGGTTGGGCGGCATGTAGTCGTTGTTGGGGCCGACTTGGAAGAGCAGCCCCTGGGAGACGAGCTTGTTGTATTTGGTGTCGCCAGTGTAGTGCCAGTAGTCGATGAGGACTCCCATCAGCGCGCCGGCCTCCCACCCTGACCGTGTTAGTCGGCAGGACCCGACAAGTGTAAGAACTAGACTGGTGCACTTACAGTAGTATGGCTGTGGCAGCAGGCCGGGAGTGTTTCCCAGCTTGTCTCCGTCGTAGAAGGACATGAGATCTTCAGCCATGGTGGCAGCCACCTTTTTGATAGAATCTGATAGGTCAGCAGAGCAAGACAGCAGAGCAGCAGAACAGGAGAGCAACAGACCTTGTGACTTGACATCCAAATTGTACTTGGCCTCCACAGCCGTGCCAAAATAGGAGAGACCCAAGAGAGAGGCCACGGCGAGCCGAGTCAGGCCTGCCACGAAGCGCCGTTCTCGACTGGGTCGAGCCTGTCCTGTTGAGAACCACATCGTCCAGGATGCAGAAGCCGAGGGTTAGAATAACGAAAAAAGTATAGAGTAAGAGGAAATGCTGTCAAGCTGTCGAGCTGTCAAGCTGCTGGATAAAGAAATAGTGTAAACTGCTGGGGTCGTCCTTCTCCCTCTCCGCGTACGGTATCGATGCAAGGTCTCACGCGAGTTCTGTGGCCATTGGGAACGCCGAGTTGCAACAACACAACATCCAGCTTTTGAAAGTACGGCTGGGCAGAGCTTTCTCGTACTCGTAAAAAAATCGAAAAAGCAAAAAAAAAAGAAAAAAAAGGTTAAAAGTAAAAAAAGAAACTAGACGAGGAAAAATACGAGGCGAAAAAATGGGACAAGGAAAAAGAGGAACCGAGAATACAAAAGAGGGCGGCGATGCAAGGACGGCAGTCTTGAATGTGGGAGCAAGAAAAGATGGAGAGAAAACGAAACAAAGAAAGCTATATATAAGAGGAGAACATGACAGACGATGACATGGGCAAGACAGCAGTCAAGAGAGGGGCACGGTCAGAGACAGGCGACAAGAGGCAGGAGGCAAGAGGGCTCTTTCCCTCTCAGACATACTGACAGGGGCTTGACTACTACTCCGTACATTGCACGGCAAGCCACGATGCCACCGAACTCGGCCTAGCTGCTGCCTTACTCAACCTGACGAAGAACAACAGGCTCTAGATGGCAGGAGCGATCCACGCCAGTTGCCCTGTGCGAGCATCTGGGCAGACAGTCGGCCTTGGCTAGACACCTGACCTGTCGAATGCGTGTAGAGAAAAAGGCATGAGGGAGCCAGCCGACAAGGAGACGAGGATTGGAGAAACAAGGAATCCAGAATCCAGAATCCAGAATCCAGAAATCGAGGAATCAAGAATTGCGAGTCAAGAGCCAAGAAAGCACGCAGCACGGTGACACGACAACCCACACGGCGCAGGGGGATTACCACGCTAGATTCAAGATGGGAGGACCGGCTGTTGGAAGACTGGCATCTGCAGAGGGCTTCCGGAGAAAGGTCTCGGGCTGATTAAGAGTGACAGTGGTGACGTCTGTGTCTTGGGGAAGACTCGTAGTGCTGTTTCTCTTGTTTACTCTGCACTGGCCTTGTTCGGCCTCTCCACGGTCTCCACGCCGACCCGCAAGGCATTCGTACTTTCCCGTCATGCCGGGTGACAGAGTGAGACAGTGCTCAGTCCCCAACAGCCCATGAAAGGAAGTCCTTGGCAGAGTCACATGACATGTGGCATTGCGCTGTATACGAGTACGCAATACTGTGTACTTATGTACAGGCACTGTCATGAGTGGAGCCTCGTATAACAAGGAATGAATTTTAAATGATTGGACGGAAAAAAAAAGAAAAAGCAGAAAAACAGCAAGAAAAAAAAGGAAAAAAAAAGGAAATGAACGCCGCCATAAAAATACCGTATATGCCCCCAGTGACATTCGTACCAAATGAAGGAAGAAAGCGAGAAAAGAAGACCAAAAATCTCGTAATAAGCTGCTCGCTTGGATACATCCACTCCCAGAGAGACCTCTCTCGACCCTTTTTACCGGCGGTTGGTCTTGCCGATGCCACGCTTGCCCGCAAGCTGTTGAGGTCAGTACGAATTGTCTCGCCAGACGCCGCCATACACACACACACAGGAGACTCACCAGATGCTTTGTCAGCGCAGGCGCAATGTGACGGTCGGCCTCGCCCTGCCGCGCGTGTCTGTTCATCTTCTTCTGGCCCAGCTGCTTGAGCTTGGCCGTCTTCACGTCGCGCTGCAGCTTGGCCGCCTGGGCCGCCACGGCACTGTCGTCGACGTCCACCATGTCGTCGTCCTGCATGTCCATGTCGTCGCTGTGGTCGCCGTCGCCCATGACGCTGCCCTGCGCATCGCGTATCGCATTCTTGCGGCCCGCCGCCTTGGACAGCGCCGACCGCGGCAAAAAGGCATTGTTCTTGAGCGAGCGCTTGCGCAGCTGCGAGCTGCTGCGGATGAGCGCCAGCTTCTCGCGGATCTTCTCGGCCTTGGACAGAATGTCCTCCTCGTCTTCAAAGTCGGAGCCGTCTTCCTCTTCCGACGGCGTGTCGTAGTAGCCCTCCGCAATCAGCTTCGCCTCTTCCGCCTCCAGCTCGGCCATCTTCTGCTCAATGTCGGGGCTGTAAAAGTCGAGCACGTTTTGGCCGTTGTACACCTCGGGCATCTTATCGTGCTGGTGCTCCGGGTCAATGCCCACATAGTCACGCTGCATGTCAAAGTTGTACACGCCCGGCCCGCCCTGCTCGTCCTCAATGTCCCGCTCCAGCCGCTCCGGACGCATCCGGTCCTTGACCGCCTCGGGCACAAACGTCTCCCGCAGAGGAACCGGCTCGCTGCCGTCGTTGCTGCCCATCGGCCGTGCCACGTGGATGCGCCGCAGCAGCGCCTCGCCACGCGTGCCCGGCTTGTCGGCGCTGGCCGCCACCGCGCCGAGCTTCTTGGCCACACGGTCGGCAATCAGCCGGCGGCAGACGACGTCCTTGACATTGTGCAGGCCGTCACCCGTCTGGCACGACGCCTCGAGCGTGTCGACGACATGCGACGCCGTCGCCAGAGCCTCGACCTTGGCGCGCGACTCCGCGTCGAGGTCCTGCAGCTTGACGAGATCCGACTTGTTGCTGACGAGGTAGACGGAGCGCTGGGCAAAGATGGGCGCGAGGCTCTTGAAGAGGGCGCACTGGGCGTCGATGGAGTAGCCGCACTGCTCCGAGGGGTCGAGGAAGAAGAGCACGGCGCAGTTGAGGTGGGCCAGGGCGGAGATGGACTGCATCTCAATGGTCGTCATGTCCTCGAGCGGCTTGTCGACGACACCGGGCGTGTCAATGACCTGGAAGCGCAGGTAGTCAAAGTCAAAGTGGCCGCAAAAGAGACTCTTGGTCGTAAAGGCGTACGAGTCGACGGGCGTATCGGTGCGGCTGACGCTGCGCACAAAGCTCGACTTGCCCGTGTTGGGCAGGCCAAAGACGAGCAGGGTGCGTGTCGTGGGGTCGATGGACGGCAGACGGCCAATGTGCTGCCGCACCTCCTCCAGGTAGGCCAGCGAGTCCTTGAGCCGCCGCATCACCGTCGACATGCGGCCGAGGCCGGCACGCTTGAGAGACTTGGCCTGGTACAGCGACTGTGAGTACTTGAGCAGCCGCACGTAGTCGCGGGCAATGGTCTCGATGGTGTTCTTGGCACCAGACAGGTGCGACAGGGCAATCTTGTAGTGGTCGGCATCGTATAAAACGTTGAACAGACTGCTGTCTAGACCGAGTTAGAAGAGAGAGAGGAAGCGGCACGGACGGACTGCCTGGCAAAAGGGGAGAGACACATACAAAAGGGGTGCAAGTCGGCCAGACGGGGAAAGGCCGTCAGTATGTCGGTCAGCTTCTCGGAGAAGCCCTCGGCTGTGAATTTGACTTTTCGAGTGTAGAAGGCCCGAATGCGAGAAATCTTGAAGCCCGCGCGGATCTGCGTGGGCAGCCGGCGCTGCGTCGACGACAGCACAATGTCGACAAACTCCTTGTCCGTCGGCACCGGCGGGATGTCTTTCCACGAGGTCTTCATCGTATCGGCCTGTCCTCTGGTTGCGACGTGGTTGAAAAAATAAGAGGAAACGAAGCACCGAAAGACCAAAAAAAAAAAGACTAAGAGAAAAAAAAAATAGCTGACCGACTTGGGAAAATTCACACAAATTCTGCCTTGTTGGAAAAAAAGAAAAAATAAAAAAAAAAGTTAGCGGGGGCTTATCGCAATCAGTGGGGATTGCCTTGTGGGTCTCATGAAAATCTTTTGCAGCTGTCACCAGCTGGCAAAGGTACAACATATATGCTTCCTCTTTCTCTCTTTCTCTCCCCCTCTCTCTCGTCTTTGCCATCTGCTCGTTCCTGGATCCCTCATGAATGCGACTCAAGAGTTTCCAACAGATGCAAAACCACATCTCGTCCAGACGGCTGATACCGCCTGGTCATGGACGCCCATGTGTCGACGCCCCTGTGGCTTCGGGCCAGAGATATTCGTGAATGTCATGGAGAATCTTGTGCACAACCCAAACCTGCTCTCATCCTGGCTGTTCCGTGCCGACATTGTCTATGACGAAGCTCAAGCCGTGGGAGAGCAGCAGCTGCAGCCCGGCATGTCTCCTGTCTCTCCAGCCAGACCTCCAGTTTTCGAGGGCTTTGACCTCGTCAAAGAAAAGACAATTGTGCGTCGACTGATTCCACGCAACACGCAGAGAGACAAGCCAATGCTGCAGACGTGTCTCTTTTACGAGGGTGCAGTTACGGGTCACGAGAGCCACGAGAGCCACGAGAGCCACGATGATCAGGATCACGATGACGTCATTGACGCCCATGTGGACGGCAGGACTAATTCTCGCAGCTGCATCGATGACAATGACGAGCCGAGCTATGCAGCACTGGTTGTCTACCTGCCACACATTGATGCGGCAAACAACGTGCCGTTTTACCATCCGAGAGCACGGGGTGTGGGGTTTCTTTATACGTGGCAGCCCATCTCTGGCACGGGGAGCGTCTCTGTGCACTTTGCATTCTATCCAGAAACGGCACAAGTGAGCCAGAGGGCGGACCACGACGACAAGGAGACAAGAAAAGGGAGCGACAAGAAGCAGTTGCTGGACAGGGACAAAAGCAGCCGCCCAGTGCTGTTGCGGGTGGCGCTGAATCTCATCCAGACGATCTGCAAGCACGGCGAGGGACAGGCGCGGGGCTATGTGAAGCGCGTACACCACGACCAGCTGGTGTCGCAGGCACGCGTGCAGAACCGGTACGGATGGCTCAAGGACAAGTATGCGCGGCGGCTGCTGGAGACGTGGCAGGAGACGACAGATCCACAAAAGCACGTCTTCGAAGACCTTTCCATTGCTGCCTTTCTCATGGAGCTGTGGGCGGACATGTACGGCGAGGACGGCGAGAGAGAGAAAGGAGGGGATGATGCGACGGTGCCATGCCGGTTTCCGGGGTTTGTCGACCTCGGCTGCGGGAACGGACTGCTGGTGCACCTCCTCCGCGAAGAGGGCTACCGAGGCTGGGGGTTTGATGCTCGCCAGCGGCGCAGCTGGCTGCAGTATGGCAATGATGCAGGACAGCAGCAGCAGCAGCAGCAGCAACAACAATCCCGTCCTCTGCAGCAAGCCCTCTTGCTGCCCCATTTCCTAACAAATTCAGACACAGCCAACCAAGAGGGGAAGACTCCTCCCATCCCTACTCATGACGGAACATTCCCACCAGGGACGTTTTTGATTGCCAACCACGCCGACGAGCTGACCATCTGGACCCCTCTGCTGGCCGCCCTCTCCGACTGTCCCTTTCTGGCCATTCCCTGCTGCAGTCACAACTTTACAGGCGCCAAGTTCCGGGCCCCGCCGCCCTCGGCCGCCAAGCAGGCCACCCTGTCGGCCGTCTCTCTCGACGCCTCTTCGTCCTCGACGTACGCCTCATTTGTGGCCTGGATCATGGATGTCGCCGAGGACTGCACGTGGCACGTCGAGCGCGAGATGCTGCGCATTCCCAGCACGCGCAACGTCGGGCTGCTTGGCCGACGCCGGCTCGATGGGGGAGAAGATGGGCCACGACCACCCTTTACGGTGGATGATGCGTGGAGAGTCATTCGTAAATACGGAGGGGCCCACGGGTTTGCTGACGCGGTGGCCAAACTGGCAGTGAGTGGGAAAAAGGCATCTCATTAAGTAGCAGAATCCATGACGAAATGACGTATGAATCAAACAATCAAAGCAGCATATCGGTATTAGTTCTTGAATCTATCCTTCACTCTATAACTTTTGCATCGCCTTTGTCGCATTCTCCCACATTTCGAGAATCTTGTTTTCCTTGCTGTCGAGACGTTCCTGTGACGTCTTGAAGAGACTGGGCACGCCCGTCGACTCAAAGGGAGCATTGTCGACGACCATGGCGGCAATGGCCTTGGTAGACAAGAAAACCTGGGGCATGCCGTGGCCCGTGAAGCCGGCGACGATGAACTGGTTCTGGCGGCCGGGAATGGCGCCCACATGGGGGCTCTTGTCGACCGAGTAGCCCATGACTGTAGAGTTTCAGAGTTAGCATCCGCGACGAAAAAGCGGAAAAAGAGGTTGGGAATTTCTCAAAAAAGACATACCTCCCGTCCACACCTTTGAGGTGTAGGCTCCGCTCTTCTCCCAGCCCCGGAAGGTCCGCTGCATGTAGCCATCAAAGTAGTGGCTGGCCTTTTCGATGAGATTGCCGTCGTCGACATTGTCGTACCAGGACGAGAGCTCGTGCATGTACGCAGTGCGGGCACCACCGACAATGATGCCGCCGTCCAGGCGGGGAATAAAGTACTCGGTGCAGTCGGGCCGCGTGCGGATCATGTAGGACGTGTTGAGCTGGGCGGGAGACTGCATGTCGGCGGGGGCAGGCGGAGCGGTTGACGGGCGGGGGCACAGCTCAGCAGACTTGGTGCCGGGCACGGCAATGTGGCTGCAGATGCCGCGCGAGGGCACAATGCGGCCGGCGTACTCGGGCAGGATGGACGAGGTGTAGCCGTTGGTGGCGTAGACGACACGGCGAGCCTTGACGGTGCCGCGGGCTGTATCGATGGAGATGAGGCCGCCTGGGCCGTCGGGAGTGCGGACGCCGGTGACGGGCGTGTGCGTCTGCAGGTTGACGCCGGCGTCAATGGCCTTGGTCAGCAGGGCATGGACGAGCTTGTAGGGCCACAGGTGGCCGGCCGTGTAGGTGACGAGGCCGATGGCTTTGTGGACGCCCGAGAGGCGCTCGGCATCGGCCCCTTCGGCCACATAGAGATCCTTGAGGGTGGAGAGGCCGTTGGCCGGGTCTTTGTCGGTGAACTCGCGGAGCCGCTCGATGCCGGCCTTGATCTTCGCCCAGTAGGTAGGATCAAAGTAAACGTCACAGCAGCGCGTCAGGACAAAGTCGCAGTCGATCTTTTCGTCCTCGACGACCTTTTTGACCGCCGCAATGTGCGCCACCTCAAAGTTGACAATCTCGGCCGCCAGCTTGATGCCGTGCGTCTCGGCGAGGCCCATGGCCCGGTAGTACGGGTCGGGCTTCAGGTGTCCGCCTATCGAGTCAGTTGTTGAGGTCTGGAAATCACTGCAAGTAGAAGAAACTCACCATTGCGTCCCGTGGCTCCAGAGCAGGCCTGGCGAGCCTCGATAATAGCAATCTTGGGGACGGGCACGCCGCGGTCCTGGCAGGTCTTGATGATGTTGTAGGCGGTCGACGAGCCGGCATAGCCAGCGCCGATAATGGCAATGTCGACCTCGGCAGGCAACTCGGCAGTGCTGCGGAAGTTGTCGAGGGCCAGCGGGTGCGTCCTCCAAAAGGAGATGAGCGAGCCGTCGATGGGAAGAGGAGAAGGAGCCATGGTGACAGATATCCGGATGCCGGTAGACTGCTGGGCCGAGAGACTGGAGTGAAGGTGAGGATGGTCTGTTCGCGGTCTGTTCTCGGTCTGTTCTCAGTCTTGTTGGATCGCTGACAAGCTGGATCTGCTCTTTTTATTCTTCTAGAGCTGTTCTCCGTGACGTTCAGACGGCTCCGACCCGACGACGCGACTCTCCGTCCTCGTACGACATGAGGCGGACAAGAGACCGGAGAGCGATCCAGGACCGATGTGGATCGTCTGATTCGCCTCCTCTGGCCATGACTGGTCCGGTCGTTTGAGCCGGTGCTGGACTGGTGCTGGGCTGCTTCTGGGCTGCTTCTGGTTGGCGCTGGCTGGCGGACCCAGCCCATGGGAGCTGCAGGAGAGATAACAGACCGGACCGGCTAGGCTGCTTTCTGCCAAGGTGCCCTATAGTTCCTGCAGGGCTAGTGAGCTTGATAGGAGACAATCACACAGAGTGGACGCGGTACCGGAGCAGGAGCCTGCCAAGAGCAAGACGAGGTGAATGCCTATCAAATACAGTCAAATAAAATCAAATAAAATCAAAAATGCCCAATAAATGGGAAAAATTAGCTATGGAATAGTCTATAGCTTAGTAATGTTGGTTTTTTTCCTTTTTTTCCTTTTTCGTTTCTATTTTTATCATGATTAAGAAGGAGCCGTGTTAGTGACAACTTCCTATTTAGGTCTATAACACGCTCTCTGCCCGACAGAAACTCTTGAAACTCGACAACCATCCAAGCCCATCCACTATGGGGTCTGGGCAATGACCATGTCTACCATCTTGGACAGTGTCGGCGCTACAACGTCCATGTCTCCAAAGATCTCCAGCATCGGCTCGTCCTCTAGGACAGTGCAGTAGGCGCCCCGGTAACTAGGCGTCAGTTAGAGAGAAGAACTATAAACAGCCGGCCGTCAGCCCATCAGATCTACTCACCCCAATGTGCGTGCTGTAGACACATCCCACATGTGTGCGGCCGCAAACCACGGCGCGGCGCCCCCAGACTCGGCCAGCAGCCGCTCGAGCAGCGGCTGGTAGGCGCCCGGTTGGGGCTTGGCAACGCCGGTGCTGTCGCAGGATATTAGGTTGGCAGCCGGCATGTCGACGCCGCCGACGGTAAAGTAGCCCTGGACGCGCTCAATATCGGCGGCCGTGACGCACCAGACGGTGAAGCCGGCCGCGCGTAGCTTGGCGATGGCCTCGGCAGCGTCGGGCCGCATCTTGAGCTTGCGCCAGGACTGGATGAGGTACTTCACATCCTCCTCCGAGGCAAACTCGCGCGGGTTGGGCACACCGGCATAGTGCAGCATGCGGTAGAAGAGCGCCTCGAACAGGACGAAAAAGGGCTTGTAGCGACCCGACAGGCTGAGATACGTGTACTCGCGCTCGGCCGTCTCGATCCAGCAGGCGCCTAGCAGCCGGGCGTTGAGGTTGGCGGCGCGCAGCTTCTCGGCGCCAAAGCGCTCCTCAATGGCATCAAAGAGGTACTCGTGCGAGACGAGACTGCCCACAATATCGAACACGATGTTCTTCTTGGACATGGTGAGGTGGCAAGGGAGAAAGTGAGAGATAGAGGAAAAGGGGCAAGGGAGGGGGGAGCACAAGACAGAGATTAGGACAGCCTGAGATTGAGAGATTGTAGGGGTGGTTCAAGATAGGTGGGTGACAGCTAGCTCGCAGATTGCAACGATGCTCTGAAAGTCATGCGACAACAATCTTACCCTTGCGACATACAAGTACTCGGAGATTTCGACTATCAGAGGTCATCCGTGACTGTTCTATGCGGGGTCGCGATGTACAGTGAGTCATGGCAAGCAGACAGCCGCCAGGGACCCCTCTGCGCATGCGAATACTCTAGTGATCCGGCTTAGTTTTCGTACCCACCGGACCGGCACTGCACCGGGCCGGTGCCTATAAGATAGGGCATTTCCGAGAAAAGATTCCCGACTCAAGGATACCCAGCCTAGCTCAGAGTGATAAACCTTAATGGGAAACTAACCGGTAGCTGTATCCTGTAGCTCCCGCTGACCTTTCGGTAGGCTTGCACAGGCGCCTTCTCGTTTTTCTTACCTTATTGTTACGAAATGGGGGCGCTTGGCTCGGTGTTTTGCAGTTGTCATGGTTATCTGCCAAGAAGGATGGCGTACGTGGTAAATGCCGCCCAGATAATGTAACATGCAGGTATCTTTGACCTTTGCATGCGTATGCCATTCTCTACCAGAGAAGTATTTGACCATTCGACAGGCACTCTCCCTTTTTCTTCTCTGGTTCTCGTTCATCCATCTCTCGTGAACTGCCACCTTTTTGGGAACACCTTTGACATTGTTTGCCCCTCCCCCTCTTCCCCGTACGATGGATGAAAAGAAAGTCGTGGCCGAGACCGTCGGCCAGGATATCGAGCGCGGCTCCATAAGCGTCGTCACGCCGCCCGACACCGAGACCGGCAACGGACATGGCGTCGATACGGCAGGCTACCATCGGAAGCTGAATAAGCGCCAGATCATGATGATCGTCTTCGGCGCAGGCATTGGCACCGGCTTGTGGGTGGGCACGGGACAGGCCCTAGCTGCAGGTAAGACGGCCCATGGCTTGTGGAGGACGGCAGATAACGTTGCACGGCGATGCACAAACTGCCGATGATAGGGCGTGAATGAGTCACTAACCAGCAATTTAAACAGCCGGTCCCGGAGGTATCGCCGTGGCTTACACGACCCAGGCGTGAGTAATGGCTGCAGCCCCAGTTTGCTCCAGTTTTGTGGCCTCATCGGCTCTCCTTCATGTGCTGATGGCTGACTCTTCTCTCCGGCTAGGTTCGTCGTCTGGACCATGTACATGTCCATTGGTGAAATGACATCCTACAGACCCGTCCATGGTGGATTCATCCGGCAGACGGCCGAGTACGTCGACCCAGCCTTGGCTTTTGCAGAGGGTATCAACTTTTGGTTTGCTGTATGTTCTTTCTGTATATGTGTCTCTTTTTGCTTCATCCTCCTGATGTCTTAGTGGGTCATGATCATCCCGGCAGAGATCACGGCAGCCGTCAGCATTCTCAAGTTCTGGCCTTCGTCTGATGTCGTCCCTCTGGCGGCCTATATTGCCATATTCCTGGTAGCCACTGCCCTGCCCAACATCTTCCCCATCAAGATCTATGGCCACTTTGAATATGTCATGTCCTGGTTCAAGATCCTCGCCATCTTCTTCATCCTCGCCTACATGTTCATCATGGCCTCGGGCGGCGTGCCTGCCACCCACGGCCCGCTCGTCTTTCACTACTGGAAGAGCCCGGGTGCCTTCAACAATGGCGTCCGTGGCATTGCCAAGGCGTTCGTCCAGGCCGCCTTCAGCTTCGGATCCGCTCAGCACATTGCCGTGCTGGCCGGCGAGGCCAAGCGCCCCCGCCGCACCGTGCGTGCCGTCGTCCTCCCCATCTTCTGGCGCATCTTTTCCTTTTTCGTCCTCAACGTCTGGATGGTGGGCATGTGCGTCCCGTACGACGATACCGATCTCGTCAGCGGCAAGGGCACCATTGGCAGTCCCTACGTCATTGCCCTGCGCCGCGGCAACCTCAACGGCCTCGCCCATGCCATCAACGGCTTCATCTTCCTGACCGTCATCAGCTGCGGCGTCACGAGCATCTACATTGCCAGCCGTGCCCTCACCGCCCTGGCCGATCTCAAGATCATCCACAACGCCTTTGGCCGCAAGGACAAACACGGCCGCCCCTGGCTGGCCATGGTTATCGCCGCCGTCCTCGGCGGTGGTCTCTGCTTCCTCAATGTCAGCTCGACCACGGTCAAGGTCTACAACTGGTTCTCCTCGCTCGTCGCCATCTCCGCCTTTCTCAGCTGGCTCACCATCATCTTTACACACATCCGCTTCCGCCAGGCTCTCGTGGTTCACGGCGTGGACCTCAAGACGCTCACCTTCCGCGCTCCCTGTGCCCCCTACTTCCAGTACTTTTCCATTGCCATTGTCCTCATGATTATGGGCTTTGAATTCTATCTTGCCCTCTACCCCTCGGCAGGTTCGCACCCGACTGCAGACGGCTTCTTTTCCGTCTATGTGGCCCTTCCGCTGTTCATTTTCGACTTTGTCGCTTACAAGGTATGTCTCCTTCCTCCCTCTTTCGTGCTCTCCCCAGGCTAACCTGACGTGCAGCTCTACTTTAAAACAAAAATGGTCAAATTGACAGACATTGATTTCAGCGAAGCCAAGATCTTTGACGAGGAGGAGCGGGTCGCCGCCGAAAAGGAGGCCGCCGAGGAGGCTCTGCTGGAGGCGAGTGGTGTGCGGCGCCGCCGCTTCAACCCTATCAACACTGTCAAGAACCTTGTCCTAGGATAGGTCGGGCGTATACCATCGGTCCAGTTCAACCCGTTGTGCTCTCACGGTGTATATATCCTGTACATGGTATATTTCGGGTAGTTTGGTTTCCTTGAAGTAAAGCGACTGTATTTTATGTAAATAAATAAACAAAAAATAAAAAGTATCATAAAGCTCTTGTCAAAAAAGAATGTCATTTTTGTTTTGCACTCTCTCAGGTCTATAAGAAAGCGGAGCAACCCGTCTTACAGGGTATGTGGCACAGTCCTAAATTGTGGCGGTGCATATCAGCCTCCAGCGTCGAAATTCGATTTCAGCAACTTCACCTCTTCACTCCCCCACCTTGAACCATGGCACTATGAGAAATGGATGTGTCGTACGCAAAGACCATTGAAGAGAATCCTATAGGAAATGGCCTTGATACATTCCGCGCGTCATTCAAGTCTCTCTGCGACGAGAGACGCGTCGCTTGCTCGCCAGACGCGTTGGCCGAACTGGGCGAAGCTGGTAAGTTGACCTGACTCCAAGTTACTGGCAGGCCTCTTGCTAAGGCATATCAGATATTCGAAACCTAGCGTACAGCATTATCACAGGACTATTAGGTCTGCAGGCCTCCTCACTTCTTTCCTCCCGCCACAATGGCAGAACTTTGGCCTTTGAGTTAGGAAGCATTTTCCCCACGATTGTCTCGGGCGAGTTCAATCTTGACCGGATCAAACCTTTGCTCGGTGCTGTCATCGCAAGTGAACCAGATGAAAACATATGGTCCCAAGCATACCGCACTGTCACTCCATCTACTCCTCTCGCTCGATAGTGTCTACCAACCAGCAGACTCCATGGTCTCGCAACTTGGGCAGCTTTGTTAATTCCACAGAAAGTCAGAAAGATATGCATGAGACCTTGAAAGAGGAGCTCAAAGACTTGCATGTTGGCCTGCGCAACTTCCACAAGGCCTTCTTCGGAGCCGTCCCTCGCCTGGGGGAAGCTGCTACGGCTTTCTTAGAACAGTGCTCTCAAGGCAGCGATCCCCTCTTCCACGATGGCTGGACGGGATGGCCAGACACGGCAAAGGAGGCGGATGTGATACGATGGTTTTCTACATTTTGCCGCACACTTTTGGAATTCATTGAACGAAATTACCAGCCTGCCGGTACTATTCAGCGTGAGCTGTATACACAGTCAACCACACCAGTTCGTGGATCTACGGCGATACGCAAGATGGATGTCGGCTTTGTGGACAGTCGGAAGTCATCCTCTGGGGCATATCACTGGTCCCAAGTCCTCGTGCCGGGAGAGCTCAAGAGCAACCCAGCAGCCGATACGCCCTCGGAAGCGTGGCTTGATCTAGGCAAATACGCTAGAGAAGTACTTGCCGCTCAAGATACGCGCCGTTTCGTCTTGGGGTTTACCATTTGCCCGGCCGTCACCAAACAGAGTGCATCGCCGCATTGTGCTGTCTGATTATGGGAGGTCCATCTACAGAGCCAGCTCTCGATCAGCCCTCCTCCGTGCCATGGAGGACTGCATTAAAGGGCACCAATCCTTGCATAACATGGGCATTCTCCATAGAGATATATCGATCAACAACCTTTTGATTAATGAAGACGAGGGCAATCCGTCTTGGCCCGCCTTTCTGATCGATCTGGACCTGGCTATTCGAGAAGAGCGAACAGGCGCCTCTGGAGCAAAGGGGAAAACGGGGACACGCGCCTTTATGTCTGTCGGTAAGCATTTAGCAAGGAACATGCATGAATTTCATAAATCTGACTTTTTTAGGCGCACTTTTAGGGGAGAAACATACCTTTGTCCATGATCTCGAATCCTTCTTCTGGGTCTTGTTTTGGATCTGTATTCACTACGACGGGTACGACAGCAGGGTCCATCCAAATTTTGAGATCTGGAATGTCCTGGGCACCGAAGCGTTGGCAAATTTGAAGAAAGGAATGGTTGATTTTGAGAGGGATTTTATCAAGACGGCAGAGGAAAGTTTCACGCCTTTCTATCGACCATTGGTCCCGTGGTTGATTAAACTACGACGGGTAGTGTTTCCTGATGGTAAGAGATAGACGGTAGAGGACGAACGATTATATACTCAAATGGGGGAAGTCCTTCATGAAGCCAGTGAGGATCCCAGTGTTCTGGAAGGGTAGCTTTCTTGTGTGTATTGTTCTTTTGTATTCTTTATTTCACGACATAACGACCAGAAACCAGCGTATATAGTGATACCAATTGATTCCAGGACGGCAGCCTATTGACTCGTGCAAAGTTCGTGATAATGAAATGTGATTATGTAATCATATTATGTCATCAAAGTGAATATTTTCAACCCACTTTTGCAAGCTTCTCAAGCTGATAATTGCAGCTTTTCCTGCTTTTCTCTCCCTGCTGCTTCTTGCTCCTCTAGCCATGCGCACGACATCAGTCCGTCTGGCCAGAGGCTTCTGGGGACGAAGCTACGATGAGCTGAAACGGCTCTCCGGAATAGGTTTGCTGGCCCTCTGCCTCGCTGTCCTCCCTTTTGCAAGCCGTCTCTGTCTCTTTGCTGACCCGATAGCCGTCCGGTTCGAAGGTATCAAAGGCCCGTCTGGCCCGTACGAGCTGCAAAAGTTTGACAGTCCCGAGTCTGTTGCCCGCTGCAAAGTCATGACCGACGACGAAATCGGCGGCTTCTCTACAGCCCAACTCGACTGGGACTCTTCGTCTTCGTCCTCTTCCTCCCCCCCCGGCTACATCCGCTTCCATGGAACCATCTCTACACGCTTGCCAGCCGACCGTCCCGACGTCGCCCGCACAGGCTATGCAGCCTGGCGAACGGCCGACCGGCCACCGACCGTCTTTGGGCGCTCCGTCTGGGACGTCGACTCGTACGCCTACCTGGCACTGCGCGTGCGGTCAGACGGGCGCAGCTACCTCATCAACGTGCAGACAGACTCGATGGTGGCGCAGACAGACCTGCACCAGCACCGGCTGTTTGCGCGGCGGCCGGGTCAGTGGGAGACTGTGGTGGTGCCATGGTCCGACTTTGTGCGCACCAATCACGGGTTTGTGGTGGAGCCGCAGACGGAGATGCTCAGGCAGCGGCTGCGGTCGGTCGGTCTCGGCCTGACGGACCGCGTGCCGGGGCCCTTTGAGCTCTGCGTGGCGCGGCTATGGGCGACAAACAATCCGAAAGAAGCAGAAGACGAGGGCGAGGAGATGAAGGAGCTGGAAGAGGAGGCTGCTCTGGACGTGGCGGGCAATGGCGGCCTGAAGAACAAGCATGGGCGACCGGTACGGTGGGATGTCGGCAAGGAGCCCCTGCCTCAACAGCAGCAGCAGCAGCAGTCACCAAAGAGCACTACGGCTGCATGACACTAGTCCACGCTTCTGCAGGAGATAGACTGCCGCATCCAACTGCTCGTCCCCTGGAAGATTTCTAGGAAAGGATGCGTTGGTGACGGGAGCTACGATGAGACAAGGCGGGCGACGATATAGCCATCGTTCTATATATCTCTACACCTAGTCTCGATCCAGTAGGCAGCTTCTTAGATAGCCGAGGATTCAGCCATGCTGCGCCGCGAGTTGAGATGGCTGGATATGTTGACTAGGCAGACTACGAAAGCGCCGTGCTGCAGTATGGAGCGCTGCTTCGGTTCAATGGTTGAAAGAGCGGCATACAGTCTCAAGGGAATAGTAAAATAAAGACACGCTTCACTAATCATTACAGAAAACGACGTATTTTGATACATTGAATTTTCTCAATCTAGTCCAGCCGCGGCCAGCCGCCGTCCAAGACACCGTCCAGCAAGCCTTGCGGGAAAGCCTGCAGGATATCGGACATTCCCAGATCACTGCTGGCTTCCCACGGTGCCAAGAAGGATGTGTCTGCCAGTATGGAGGATGGCGGCTGGGGGATGTTGCCCGGAGAGCCGACGGGGGGCAGCCAGCCAAAGTTGGTGGGCTGGAAGGATGCCAGCATGGGATTGGCATTGCGGTCCAGCAACTGGTGATTGTGGTTCGGGTTGTGCGAAGTGTAGTGAGCCTGCAGGGGGTGGAAGGGCTGGAGCGAAGAAGGCGACGCATGAGACGATATGGGAGGCGGAGGCGGCGGCGGCTGTGGTGGCTGTGATGACGCAAAAGACATGCTGCTGTTGGTGGCATCGGCAGTTTCTGGTCCTGCGCCAGGCGCCTTCTTGACGAGAGCCGACCATGCACAGAACATCTCATAGCCATTCCGGCCCGAGGCAGAACCGTCCTGGGCGGAGTCTGGCGGCTGCTGACTCTGCTTTTGCTCTTCCTCTCCGTCGGCATCCTTTTCCGGGGGGATGTTTGCGTCTCTGGCATCCTGGCCACCTCCGGGACCCTCGGCAGCAGCAGCCGCAGCAGCAGCAGCCGCAGCCGCCGCCGCTGCTCGCTGAGATCGCTCGGCATGCAGGCGGCGGACGGCACGATCGAGGGCCTCGACGACCGAGGTCTCGGAGCGGGTAGAGATGCTGCAGGTGCCTCCGGTGGCCATGGCGCGCATGAGGCGACAGCCGCGAGCCATGGCGTCGCGGGTGCGGCACTCGTACTCTTCTGGGCTCTCGTTGAGGCTCTGGGCCAGCAGCAGCAGCATGGCGGCCCGACAAGAGCTGAATTCGGTGTAGCTGGCGCCGGCGAGGCCAGTGGTCTCGTGCAGCAGCTGGCAGAGGCCGAGGACCTCGTAGGCGGCCTGGACGGCGGTGTCGACGAGCATGGCGCGTCGGCTGGGACGAGAGGAGGCAGAGGCGGCGGATGTGTTGGCCGTGCTGCCAGAGTTGTTTGTAGGATCGGTCGCCGGAGGCGAGGCGTGGCTGCGGTAGCTCTGGGGAGAGGTGGTGTTGATGGACGAGGGCGACGAGACGAAGCCGGCACCGGCTGCCGGGCTGGAGTTGCTAAGGCTGCCCCCGCCGTGGCTGCTGTGGCTGCTGCTGTCCCGGAAGATGAATGGCCGTCCGATAAACATCTGGTCGAGGTGGAAGCAGAGCTTCAAGTGGGCGTTGGGACGGAACATGGGCGAGGCCGGGTCGGGGGCGCGGACGTCGTCGGGCAGCATGGCCCACCAGGACTGCATCTTCTGCCACGTCTCCATGATGCGCTCAAAGTAGGCCGCCTGCAGCGGCTTGGGACAGCGGCGGAGGAGGCTGATGGCGTTGGCAATGTCGCTGAGACGCATGGTCATGTCGATGAGGGCAGACATGTTGGTGAAGCGCGGAGAGGGCAGCGTCGAGAGAGACGACGGCCGGAACTCGGGCAGGTCGCGGGGCAGGTCGACGTCCATCTCGGTGGGCGCAATCGAGGCTGGGCGGCCGTGCAGGACACCGATGCGGCGCTCGACCGTATAGGCCGTCCACCAGAGCCGGTTCCGCGTCTCAATGGTCCAGGGGTCGAGAGGGCTGGAGCTGGAGCTGGAGACGGAGACGGCCGTCGAGTAGCGGCGGTGCAGGCCGTTCTGGATGCCCATCTTGATGCCGAGGCCGAGATAGGTGTAGGCGAGGCCGTGGGTGTCGAGAGGCAGCACGTAGTGGGCCAGCAGCAGACAGGCCTGGACGCTCTCGAGCGAGGCAATGGTGATGATATCGGGGATCAGCCGGGCCGCCGTGTGGTAAAAGGTGAGGCCGACGTCGTCGGGGGGGTGGGACGAGGAGAAGAGAGAGGAGGGGGTCGAGGACGTCTCCTGCGGGCCGCTGGCCATGTGGGCAAATTGCGTGCCAATGGCCAGCACCATGAGCACGGCGCAGACCCAGGCGACATCTGAGCTGGTCACGGCGGCCGGCGCGTCGTAGAGGCGAGCCAGGCGGCTGCGCAGCCAGCGCTCCTCGACATAGAAGCTGTTGGTCTGCGCAAAGCGAAAGTAGACTTGCACGAGAAAGTGGGCCACGTGACGCGGTGGCAGACTCCACGAGCCGCTAGCGGGGCCGAGGCCGACTCCGAGGCCGACACCGGCCGCGGCCCCGCGCGGTGATGTCATTGTGGCCAGCACCGGCGTCGACGGCGGTGGCAGCAGCTGGGTCGCCCGCCAGTACTCGAGGATCTCCTTGCGGCCGCCGGGCTCGCCGCCGAGAAACTGCACGAGTCGCTGGCGCAGCCGATGCGAAAAGTTCCAGTGGGAGAACTCGCCCGAGTAGTGTGCCGTGCTGGGCGACAGCGTCTTGACCGTGAAGCTCTCCTCCTTGAGGGCGACGTCGTCCAGGTCGGCTGCCGGATCGTCTGTGCCGCTGCCGGCCGCTGCGGCGCCGGCTCGCTGGGCGCTGCTGATGCGGTCGTGCATCCGCCGCAGGCTGTTGACGTCGGTCGGCACGTCTCCGAGCAGCTGCGTCACGAGCTTCTCGAGGTACTGCACGCGCTCATCCGACGGCAGTGCCGGCAGAGCGGACAGGGAAGACAAGGAAGACAGAGTCGATGCCAGCGCCGAGGAAGAGGCGGCTGCCCAGACTTCGCTGCCGTCTGGAGCACTGGAGCCTCCGGCTCTGCCTAGGCTCCCGATGCTGCCTCGGCTCCTGTTGTGATCCAGGCTCTCATGTCGTCGTCTCCGGCTGCCCGGCGTCTGCGTCTCCTCTGTCCCGGCCGGCCTGCTCTTGGGAGACAGGCTGGTCTTGGCTGCCCCGGTTGTCCCGGCAGCCCCATTCGATCCGGCCGACCCTGCTGCATGACCGGGCGGCGTAAACTCGCATGTCCGCCCCGTCCTCACGCACCGCTCGCACGGCTGCCGTCCATTGCATTTCTCTTTGAGCCGACGGCACCCGGTGCACGCCTGCACGGCCCGTCGTCGAGCCTCTTCTGCCACTCGCTGGCGCTTGTGTGGTCGCCGGCTGCTGGTGCTGCTTTCCCCAGGGCGCCTCGTCCCCACAACTGGTGTTGCCTTTCCCGGTATCTGCTGGTGCTGTTGCTGCATGCTGGGGCTCTTTTCGGAATCCTCTGGCTTTGTTAATCCGTCTGCGTGATCTGATCTACCCGGGCTGGCCACGCTGCCGGGTATTGCCTCTCTCAAAGGCGTTCCGGGGCGAGGTCCATTGGCAGACAAAGATCTGGGAAGTGGAGGAGAGTGAGATGAAGATAAACGTGCTGTCTCTGCTGCTGCTGTGCCTCCTCCTCCTCCTCCCCCTTCTCCTCCTTCAGGTGTCTCTGATGTCCGGCTCGGGTCCATTTTTTGCTGCCTTCCGGGTTCAGCACGCACTGTACGTACAGTTTCTTGGCTGGTATTTGCTGACAATGTACCCCCTCCTCAAATACATGCAGACTGCCGGACCTTTTTACATGGACTACGATGGCTTTTCCTGCGACGGCTATCCGCCTGCCACCAATATCGCATTACGCCCGTCGTTGCAGCACATTTCCCGGTCTCCACCCCTTATCAACCGAGCCGGTACTATAGGACGCATCCGCTAGCAAAGTCCCCTGTAAGACGCTGTCATGGACCCTCTATTAGTGGCCCAGCGAGCGGAGAGATAAGCGGTTCACGATAGCCGGGCAAAGTATTTATAAGTCATAAAAACGAGAAGGGAAAGCTCAGAAATGGGGTCGGCCAATCAGAGAAATTCGAGTTGCAAGCAGCAAGCTCGTCTAGATGCATTTCCGTGATTCTGTCTATAGGCATACGTTCACACGTGATATGGGAGCTGGTGTGGATCTGTCACACCTGCTAACCTGATAGAGGCTAACGTACAAAACTTGAACCTACAGCCTTTTTTTTTTTCATCAACCGTTTTTTCGATCTCGATGGCCAGGAACACAGCACAACGCCTGCGTCCGCTCCTTTCCGTCTGCTCATGACATACAGGGCGCCGTCTCCTGGCGGCCTGCTGTGCCTTCAGTGCCAACTGCGCCTCCTCCGTCTCCCTCGCCCGTCTCGGCCCCATCGACCTCGACGCCTCTCGACAGCCTTCTCGCCATTTCCCTTCACTTCCGCGACCCCTCCGACGTCACCTTTTCTTGCCTCGCGATACAAACACAATGCCTACCTAGCCGGCCGAAACGTGCCGGGGGCGGCCTGCTTCTACCGCGCATCTCTGCCCTACCGAACCGCCGACAGCCATGGCAGCACTGCGACGGCCGTCTCCTCGCCGCCAGAGTCCTCTTCTGACGCCCCAGAGTCGGCTGCGGCGCAAGAGGCAGACAGCACTACGGATGCCACCTGGAATGTCCTCTTGGATGAAGCCGGCGACGCTGCCGACGCCGACATCTTTCGAAACATTGACGAGCTGCGACCCACCGAAGAGACGATTGTCAACCTCTCCCAATTCCAGCGGCTGGCCTCCACGCTCACCGACGGCTTCACGACCAGCCAGCTCCATGCCTATATCCAGGCCCACCAGGCCTCCCCCGCCAGTTCAGAGCCAGACCGGTACCCGTGGCAGGTCCGCCGCGCCCCCTGGGTCCCCGTCTCGGCTACGATGAAGGACCTCGTCGGTCGCAGCGGAGGCGCCCACGAGCCGTGGGAGGAGGCCGACAAGCCAGAGTCGCTGGCGAAGACGACGGCCCCGAGCTGGCTGCTGCAGGGCTACGTGACGCCCACGACGACTCAGAAAGGCCGCATGGCCCTGCTGCTGCTGCGCGAGTGCTGGGGTCTCTCTGTGCGTGAGCTCATGGACACCCCCGGCTGGCTCGATGTCACTGTGCGCCAGGCCGAGTTTGAGCTCCTCGTCCTCGGCGCCCCGACCTGGCTCGGCCGCATCGCCCAGGCCATGCGCGCCACCACGGCCGTCCGACACAGCCTCGCGCCCTTGCTAACATACGCCAGCTACGCCAAGAGCCGCCACGGCCGGTCGCTGACTCAACAGAACTATGTCGAGCTCGTTCCGAGCCGCCGCGTCCTGCGCATCTGTGCCCCCTCTGCCATTTCCGACGCCATCCTGAGAGCCATCCACAGCGTCCTCAGTCACGCTGCGACCAAGAGTTTCCTCTTGTCCGAGGTCGTCGATCCTGGCGCACATGCTAATTCTGTCGATGCCCACACTCTTGAGACGCTGACACGCTTGACGGGAAGCTGGGTGCGCTTTGCCATGGAAGGGGAAGCGGAACATCGTGACGATCATGGCCAAGGTCATGACAATCGTGACGAAGTCGCCCACGCCAGCAAAGTGGAACAGCGCGTGCTAGTCAGCTACATCTCGGCTGCCCCCCCTTCCAACGACAGCGGCATCCAGGGCATCAGTAGTTCTGGCCTCGAAGACGCCGGCGACCAGGTATATCGACTGCTTCTGGCCTCCTTTGGACCGTCTGCGCTGCCACACCCGTCGATCCTCGACTACCAGTCCACCGCCAAGACCAAGGCTCGGTTCCTCTTGGACTTTGACGCCACGAGTGCCGAAAAGCAGCCCTGGTTGGTCCACGGCAACGCCAAGAGCAACTGGGCACGACTGGTGGCACCGACTCTGGCTGTCGATGAGAACGAGGAGACGAAGCAGATGCAGGAGCAGAAGCAGGAGCAGGAGCAGAAGCAGAAGCAGAAGCCAGAGGTGCTGGCACCGACGCCTCATCGCTGCCTCCCCTTTGAGCTCGGCGCGTCCTCTAGCGAGACTGGCGAGCAGAAATGGTACGAGGTACCGCAGACGTCTACGGTGGCCACGTTTGGCCACGTCCTCTTCTCGTGGCCCGTGAAAAGGGGAAAATCAAAGCAGAGCGGCCCTCTGAGCATCCTCTCGGCCCCAGACGAGAAGAAGGAAGTCTATGCTTCTTCTCTCAAGCACCGAAGCCGTGCTTTTCTCCCCGTGATGCCGCCCCTATCTGGCATTCACCTGCCTGCAAACGAGTCTGCCACCACTATGACGTCTTCACCGTCCTCCCTTGTGCTACGGTTCCTGCCCAGGATACGTATAGGAAGTACAGGATCCTCGCCTCTAGCCGCACAAGCGCCCCACCTAGAAGTCATTCTAGACAGTACGGCCACCGCCGCCCAGCAGAAGCCGGTTGTGCTCGCTATACGGGCTATTGTGGCGGCCCACACGAGCGACGTGATCTTCCCTGCGCGGCCTGTCGATGTCCGTCTGACTCAGAAGCGGTTCTTTGAGCTCAGGGGAGACGGGCTGGCGGAAGAGTCATCTGCCCTTTTTGTGACGCCTCTCCTGTCTTTTCTAGAGCAGTCTGTGGTACACCAAATGTCTGTGGCCGAGGCTCCCCGTCTCCAGACGCCACTTGTTCTGCCTGGCATCCGTCTTCCAACAGAGGTGCTGCTGTCGTCATCGGCCTCGCCATCGCCCTCTGTGTCCCGGAAGAAGAGATCCAAAAAGAAGCTTTCAGAAGCACCGACAATCGAGACTACTGGGCTGGTGGATTATGTTTTTGCCGGACTGGAGGCACGCCAGCAGGTATCCACTTCCTGGGAGGACTGGACAGTCGCACTGACCCATGTGGATGGCGGTCTTGGAGGTGGGCGACGCACGGAGCTCACTTTGGAGGCACACAACAAGGAGAACAGAGAAGCATTTTGTGATGCCGTGACACGCCTGATATACGTAGACGATGTAATCCAGTGGCTGCTGCCGTAGAGAGGGGTATCAATCTCCAAGCATACTATATACATGTACTATATCTTGTTTTATACGCAGTCGCATGAATCAACACAACCTAGACAGAAATATGCAGCCGAAATCGCCGTGATTACGGCTTACCCTGCAAGTCACTGATGCCCAAGCGGAATGCACAGGAACGTACTGTGTAGACCAACAGCCAGCAGCCCACTATTGGGCGTCTACTCGTCTCCATGGCAAAACAACACACGTATGACCGTGCAAGACTCCATTTAGACAAGTGGACAGGGAGGGCAGGGGAGGGGTCAACACAAGCAAACGCCGTCATATCGCCATGTAGTCTGGCAGACATGCATATCACTACTCTTTCAATGGTTTCAGCCAGCTGTTTTAGTCTGTCCGGATTGTCTCGGACGTCTTTTCAGAGTAAAGCAAAGCAGAGAGCAGATGAGAAGACGAGGAGACGAGCAGATGAGAAAAATGTCAAATCTTACTAGACAGATAGAATGGCGGCAGCAGTAGCGGTGAGCCCTCTCATTAGTCTCGTTGCCTATGCTACGAGCTACTCGTACGAACCTTACTGTGTAGAGGCTGGTTCTTCCCTTCTTTCTCGTCATATTAACGCCTCCATTTTTCGGCTTGTTTGACTCCAGCTTGAAATACCTCTCAAATGAGTGGGTAAAAGCGCTGAAAACACTGCGACGGAGGGGTTAGAGGGGTTACGTAGCGCGCGGCTCACTTATCGACCAGGAAAATACTGTGTTCGGAAGGAGGGGCACAGAGGCAAAAAAAAAATAAGTGGCCACAAAAATTTTTTTCCTTAGCCCGTTTTCACTTTTTTTTTCTTGTGGGGCTACAAGCCCTGGCAACCAACCATAGCCCCGCCTTCCTTGTCCGTCACTGCTCTCCTGCCTTTCTCCCATAAAAACCCCTCCACGCACTTTGTCTTTTCAAACTTTTTTCTTCCTTTCTCTCCTCGTCGGCACACCTTGAATCAAGCATTCTGATCTGCCAGTTCACAGTGAGTCTTTCCTCTCTCTGCCTCTTGGCTTTCCTTCTTCATCAGCATCCTCCTCTACATTCCCCTCTTCTTTTTTTTCTCATTCTTGAGAAAATTTGGCTCTCGTCTCCCCTTCCTCTCATCTCCCTTTCTAACAAAAATCAGAAAAATTCGCTTCGCGATCTCAAAAAAACACATAACATCAATCAAGCTTTCCGCTTTCTCAATCCATCATCATGGGGTATATATTCTATTCTCTCTCTTGCGACCTTGCTACCGTAGCATTGCCATGCCTAGTCTATTTTTTTTGTCTCGTCTGTAGTCGAGAAAAGAGAAGCAGAAAGACCATCGTGGCATTGCTGTCTGGCAAAGGTCATCCCTTTCTCCATTGCGAAATCATCTGCTAACCACCACCACCCTTGTCTACAGTAAGGAGGATAAGACTCACATCAACGTCGTGGTCATCGGGTACGTCAACCTCTCCCTGCCTCCAGCGTCGTAACATTTTGCTACGAAAAACAACAAGCAATATACCAGAAACAACTAACATTCCACAGCCACGTCGACTCTGGCAAGTCCACGACCACCGGCCATCTGATCTACCAGTGCGGTGGTATCGACAAGCGTACCATCGAGAAGTTCGAGAAGGTCAGTCAAATATTTTTCTCAAGTTTTCTACACTCTTCCCCCCCTCCTACCCTTTGTGTGTCTACAAAAAAGAACTTTTTTCGGTATTTTTTTTTTCACTGGCTTCGCTTCCCCTCCAACGAGTTTTTGATGTTTTTTTAGTGCCCCTCCTCCCACTAAAAAGCGGGGTGGAGGGGCAACTACAATTTTTTTCCACTGCCTTTTCTGCCCATTCTGCCCTATGGTCTTTACAATAAAACTAGGCGGTCAGGCTGCAAGCAAGTGGTGGTGCACGGGCCATCTACATGGATCTGTTATGTTGTGCAGCCAACCATCCTTGTCCAGGCTATCCCTATCCACTTTTCTCAAGCTCCTCTCCTTCGCCTGGTACTATTTAGCTTCACAATGCTAACAGAAACAGGAAGCCGCTGAGCTGGGCAAGGGCTCCTTCAAGTATGCCTGGGTTCTTGACAAGCTCAAGGCCGAGCGTGAGCGTGGTATCACGATCGACATTGCTCTCTGGAAGTTCGAGACCCCCAAGTACTACGTCACCGTCATTGGTAAGTATAGAAAAGAGATATCCCTGACATGAGTGCAAGGACATTACTAACAGACTCAGACGCCCCGGGCCATCGTGACTTCATCAAGAACATGATCACGGGCACGTCGCAGGCCGACTGCGCTATCCTGATCATTGCTGCCGGTACCGGTGAGTTCGAGGCTGGTATCTCCAAGGATGGCCAGACCCGTGAGCACGCTCTGCTCGCCTACACCCTTGGTGTCCGGCAGCTCATTGTCGCCATCAACAAGATGGACACCACCAAGTGGTCCGAGAGCCGGTACCAGGAGATCATCAAGGAGACCTCCAACTTCATCAAGAAGGTCGGCTACAACCCGAAGACCGTTGCCTTTGTGCCCATCTCTGGCTTCAATGGTGACAACATGTTGACTGCCTCCACCAACTGCCCCTGGTACAAGGGCTGGGAGAAGGAGGGCAAGGCTGGCAAGGTTACCGGCAAGACTCTCCTGGAGGCCATCGACGCTGTCGAGCCCCCCAAGCGTCCTACCGACAAGCCCCTCCGCCTGCCCCTCCAGGACGTGTACAAGATTGGCGGTATTGGAACTGTTCCGGTCGGCCGTATCGAGACTGGTATCCTGAAGCCCGGTATGGTCGTTACCTTTGCCCCCTCCAACGTGACCACTGAAGTCAAGTCCGTCGAGATGCACCACGAGCAGCTTGCCGAGGGTGTCCCGGGTGACAACGTTGGCTTCAACGTCAAGAACGTCTCCGTCAAGGAGATTCGCCGTGGCAACGTTGCTGGTGACAGCAAGAACGACCCGCCTGCTGGCGCTGCTTCGTTCAACGCCCAGGTCATTGTCCTGAACCACCCTGGTCAGGTCGGTGCTGGCTACGCCCCGGTTCTGGATTGCCACACTGCCCACATTGCGTGCAAGTTCTCTGAGATCCTTGAGAAGATTGACCGCCGTACCGGCAAGTCGGTTGAGAACAACCCTAAGTTCATCAAGTCTGGTGACGCCGCCATTGTCAAGCTGGTGCCCTCCAAGCCCATGTGCGTCGAGGCTTTCACCGACTACCCGCCCCTGGGCCGTTTCGCCGTCCGTGACATGCGCCAAACCGTTGCCGTCGGTGTCATCAAGTCGGTCGACAAGTCCGCGGCTTCTGCCGGCAAGGTCACCAAGTCTGCCGCCAAGGCTGCCAAGAAATAAGCGGTCTCGTTGTATTGAGGAGGATGGGCCAGCTGTTGGCCAAACGTCCGGCTTGCTGCTGCTGGCTACCGCCTGAGCGGATGGGAAAAAAAAGGAAATATTTTTGTTCTAGTCTCGGGTTATATGCTTAGCTGTGGCCGAAATAGTTCTTTTTTCGTGCTGGTTGTTTTCTGTACATCTCACACCCTTATCTCACGTCGACGATATCCAAATACGAATTCCTTTTTGTTCAATCTAGTGTGCCACGTAGAGACAAGCGAAAGTGATGTAGCCGCAGAATGTCGGTCTGCCGTAGTATTTCGATGCTCTACAGGGCTCAGGAATGAGGAAGAATGCCCGCTATAATGTATTTTTGGTTATAGTGATGTGCAGAGTACCATCGATAAGTAGTCAAGATTGCACCAATCTGGACTGAGTTATTGCATTGGTGAAGCTTCATCCGTCTCTGAGAATATCACGTGAGGAATCTGTACTATGGCGGGGTAATGTCATAATTAAAAAAAAATGAAGAAATACTACTTCCCCTCCATGTAATATATCCTGAAGCAGGAAGCAGGAAGCAGTAACGGAAATCGACTGGGCGAGAATCGTGGTGTTCTACTCCATGGTACAATCCACGGATCCACCAGTCTCCAGACACTATGGCGAGTCCCAAGCCGATGAGTCGCAAAGACATGCAGCGAGGTTAGTCTGACTTTGTAGTGGGTACCGCTTTCTTCTCAGCTAACAGGTTTTCCTCCTTACCCCGACATCAAAATGCTCAGGCTTCTCCTTGCTGGATGACGAAATTGCAGAAAGCGACCTCTTGATGAGCGTGGCGCCGATCCGGCTGATCTCGGTAGGCGGCAGTCTGGCCGTGTGCATATTTGGCAACCGGGAAGCGTCCTCAGACATTGACTGCATGCTGGACCCCAATATTGCCGTGGCAGAGGACTATGTCGACGAATTTCAGCAGGCCGTGACGCGCGTCACTCGTCACGACGATCGACCCGACGAGTGGCTGAACCGGCACCTGGAAATGTTTGTCTCTCGCCAGAGACGGCCTGCCCTGTTCTTGGAGTCTGTGGACCAGAACATTCTTCTGTACAGAGGGCCGAACCTAGAAATCTATGCAGGCCGTCTGGACTGGGCCTTGGAACGCAAATTGCGGCGTCTGGCGCACACGCGGCGTGCCATTACCGGCAAGGATGTCGATCTCTCGGATGCGGCCGCCCTCATCCACTACATGGTCACGGCCGATCCAGACCACAGACCGCTGACGTTTGAGTATGTGCTGAGCCTCAACTACAACCAGTTCGACGTGGCGCCGACCTACGGATCGATTCGAAGAGTGGCTGACCACTACATTGATACCTATGGAGCGGCAGGGCTTGTGGAGCTGGTGTGGGATGCAGAGAAGAAGAAGGAGAAATACCTGGGCGTAGACGGGCAATGGGTCTGGTTCGAGTAATGCAAAGGGTGGGATTAAGTAGCAATGAGAAGCAATGGAAAGCAATGGGAAGCAATAAGAAGCAATGAGCATGCAAAGAAGATAGTTAATCATTATTGGTGCCTCTGCCTAGCAAAGTTTATGTCGTATAAAAGAAGCCTGTACATATGCCAATGTTGCGCTGATGAAAGGCGTCGTCCTGAGCCTGGGCATGAACACTCGCATGCATCCAGTCTTCATCAGGCACCTTTTGCAGAATCAACGGGCTCTCTAATGGCGCGACTCGTCGAGCGCTGATGGAGGCGCGTGCTCGTGGGCAGCAGCCGGCGGCGTAGTTTGATGAGGGGCCATCGATATTTCAGGGCTCGGAGTCGGCCCAGGCTTCTGGTGCCCTGTCAAGGATGATGCATTTTGTCGTGTTGGGCAGAAAAAGGTGGCTGTTGTCCAAATATTTCTGGCGAATTAGGTAAAAGAAGACGGGTCCATTGATTATGTAATAGTATTGTCCAGTGAAGATACACTAATAAAAACGGGGCTCATAAAAAGTACACTAACGATTCTACGTGTAAGTGACGTTCCAACGCGCCGTTTAAACTACAGGTTCATTCACGACTTCGCCTGTAGCCAGCAGCCGCTGACCTTTGGGCAGAGGCAGCGAGCATGTCGGCGGGCGTTGCCACCGTATATACTCTCGGCCAGCTGCAATCACACCAGCACGAAACTTGGCCGCCTCTTCCTTTGGCATGCTACGCTCGTTGAACGTCGGTCCACCAGGCACAGAAGGCCACTCCAGCGGCTCGGTGGCCTGGCTAAAATGACTAGTCTTCTCGTCAGCTATCTTGCGTCGATTCAGCCACGCAGCGAGAACACGGCGGTACTCCGTCACGGGGCGGTCCAGCTGCGTGTCTGGGTGCTTCGCCCAGCTCCTCATTCGGATCAGCTTCGTCTCATCGAGCTCGTGGGGGTAGTACTCGCCACGAAAGGAGTACTCGTACGCGCGCGTGATAATTTCGTAGAGGGTAAAGATGACAAACTTGACGTCGTTGCGGTCCTTTTCATACGCAAAACTCGTTTCTTCGTCGCCCTCCCAGCCCAGTTTGGCAGCCGAGTTAAAGTCAAACAGCTGGATGCTGTCCGTCTCGGCATCGATCAGCAGATTCCACGGGCAGATATCGCCATGCACAATGCCCAAGTGCAGGTTGAGGAAGTCGACGGCCTACTGGCGTGTCAGTAGGGGGAGCCCAGGCTGTCAGTGTTCAAGGAATACACACCTCAATCAGCTGCTCTAGATACTTTAGCTTGAACACGCGGTTCTTGTTGTTAAAGATGGTCTCGCCAGGAATGTACCGCGTCATGAACCCCACGACCTTGTCGTCGCCTTCCAGGGTCTCGAGAACAAGGGCCTCAAAGGGCACAATAATTGGGTGTGGTGGCATCCGCGCCACACAGTTGATCTCATTCCAGAACATCATGCGGTTTGCACAGGTGAAGAAATACTTGAAGACGGCCTCTCTCTTCCCCTGGGAGGGCGACTCGTAGCTTACACGATCGACCATGAGCCCGAATCGGTCCATCTCAGTCAGGTCCCGGCGGTACACCGTGGCGAGGTCGGCGGGAAAGTCGCCGCGGGACGGATAGATGGGAAGGTAAGTATTGTCATGCGAAACATCCGACTCGCTAGACACTAAAGACCCGTCGTCCGCGACAAAGACCTTGACGGTGTCTGCCGAAAGATCGTCGATGAACTTGGCGAGAGACTGCTTTGGAAAAGCCCTGTCCCCATCCGTTCGTGTCGGGGCCTCTACGCGAATCGTTCTTCGCTGGTCCCAGTCCTGGACCACCCACCCCATACCGTGCAAGGACGGCATCATGGACGACACGCTGAGTCGCTCGTCGGGCTCACAGGTGGCAAAGTAGTTGGACCCCATAGTTCCTGTTTCCACTGATCAGTATAAGAAGACGGCAATGTGTCGTGGAAGAAGATGCACAGGTATCACAACACCATGCTGGAAAATATAAAATGGCCACGATCAACTAACTGGATGTCTGCTCAGAGGCACTTGGAAGATATATATTGGATGAGCGCTGCTGGTCGCTGTAGCACCACCGAAATTGGTAGGTATACTGACGATGGGATGGATGCACAATAGGCAGGAAAAGCACAAGGTGGCAGGAAGATACTAGTATGTAAGATGGAGAAAGCGAACAGGCTGCCGCCGGGCGAGAGAGGCTTTATATAGGTAGTCCTGAGGGCATCGCCACGTGACTGCTGGGTGGGACCAGTCAGATATTACAGCGTCCTCTCAGGTCACTCATAGGTCACTCAAAGGTCAGAGATGGGGTCCGACGTGTCTTAGGATAGGCAGAAAGCAGAATACCCTGGCTCCATCCAATGTACCACGTAAGCTGCATAATGGTCTTTGATAGCACACTGCCCCGTGGTGCCCCACGTCGAAGGGAGTCATCATTATATACATATTATATGACAATGCAAATATCGCTATATATCTGTGTCGTTTTATATTTTTCTTGTCCTATACCATTACTCGAGGCAGTTACTTCATATGTGTCTTTTCTCCTTTTGTTTCTAAGCATCTGGTATCTCAAAGTCGTGCTCACCCATTATCAACAGTTAAATGTAATATTTTCCCTGAGAAGAAGCTTCCTCTTCAAGTTCAATGAGCTTGAGCTAATGGACTACTAAATATTCGATACCTAATTCTATTCGAAGTAGAAAAGTCCCAACGACTCATAATGTATAGCAAACGAGTTCCAAGCCCTACTGCAACTATAGGCCTGAAGCTGACATACATCATTATGGGCTGAAGTTTGCCTCCCAGATATATGAAGTATCAGGACCCACGCCTACTGTCACGTGGTAAGGGTTAGCCTACGCCTATATATATAGCTTGTGGGAGTCTGCCTCGCAGTCTCTCTTCGTCCATAGAATCCAGAGATCTATGTCCACCTTCCCTTGCCTCTACTCCTTCGTCAGTATAGCCTTCGTCATGAAGTGATTATCTATGTAGTTGGCAGCGTTTGTGGATGCTCGATGTACATTGGGAAAGACCTCTATTATGGGGTTGCCCCTTTTCAATTCTCAATGTTTAAACGTGAGCTGAGTGGGTGGGTTCAGTGCCGGCATACTGACAGTGGTATAGTGAAGAGAGTCTCTGAGCATCGAACTCTAGTATTCGGTACTCTTCTAAACATTTGAAGTTTCTGCGTGTGGATGGAGAGGCTTGGAAGTGTTGGCAACTCGTGGCCCCGTATTTTAGGTCAGTATACAGTTCGCTGTGAGAAATAGTACTGGGTGGCCACATCGACGTATAGACAATACTATCCATTACCTATATCATCAGACTATAGAAACTTGCAGTCTTGCTCCTTTATTTTGAGAATATAAAACTGTCTTGATGACAGCCTGATACAGAGGCGATTTGAGCCAACGATGTAGCAATCCTGGAGGGATCCGGCTCGCAGCCACGACCATGAAGCCCACTGCGACCACCAGGGTATGTAATAACAGATTGGAAGTCTACGAAACTCTACAATACAATCTTTTTCTTGTAGCGATGCAGGGGTGCCTTTTCGGGAGACTAGCAGATCAAGTACAAAGTACACGAATAATACGCAGATTGGTGCCCCACTTTAGAGCTTCATGAGAAAAAGAAGAGGAAGAGGGAATGAAAAGTCTGAGCAAATGACGCAAGTGGATTTCTTTCTCAATCGTGTCATGGATGGGCTGTTTGGTGCTCGGCGGAGGGGTCCGGAGCAGCACCGGAGGAATTTGTAAGCGAAAGAACCACACTCTGGCGAAGAGCTCAGATGAGGATGGTATGGTGTCATCGACGCGGATCTTTCGCCATCGCCGCCCCAGGCGAGGGCTTGTCGTGTGCGCGTGCTATAAAACCAGGCGGGGTGTGTTTGAAGAGGGGTCGTGAAGAGACTGGTTTCCAGCATCCAGTATCATCTAGCATCATCAAGCATCTTTCAGCATCTTCGACATCTCTCTTTCTCATCCCTCATCATGCCTGTTGAATTCAACTCCATCACATACACAAACGCTTCCACGGAGCTGCATCCGATCCCAGATGTGGTGCCTGTAGACCCGGCCTTTGTGGTGCGCTATGCCCGCACTCTCGATGACTACGGCTACAACTACACGCTCATCCCGTACGGCTCATCGACCTCGGACCCCTTCACCATCGGCGCCACCATCCTGGCCGTGACCAAGAAGATCAGCGTCATCATTGCTCTGCGGCCCAACACCATGTACCCGACCACGGCGGCCAAGCAGCTGGCCACGCTCGACCAGCTCGGCGGCGGCGGCCGGGTGGTCGTGCACTTTATTGCCGGCGGCAGCGACGTCGAGCAGCAGCGCGAGGGCGACTTCCTCAACAAGGAGGAACGCTATGCGCGCCAGGAGGAGTACATCCGCATCCTGAAGCGGGCCTGGGCGTCGGGCGACGCCTTTGACTGGGAGGGCAAGTACTACACCTTCAAGGACTTTCGGCTGGGCACCCGGCCGCTGGCCGGCAAGATCCCCATCTCCGTCGGCGGCTCGTCTGACGATGCCTACCGCGTGGGTGGCGCACTCGCCGACATCTTTGGCCTCTGGGGCGAGCCGCTGAAGGAGACGCGCGAGCAGATTGACAAGATCAACGCTGCCGCCGCTGCCGCCGGCCGCACCGACCGTCCGCGCATCTGGGTCACCTTCCGGCCCATTGTGGCCGAGACCGACGAGCTGGCCTGGAAAAAGGCCCACGCCATCCTCGACCAGCTCAAGGCCAACACGGCCGCCCAGCAGGAGTGGGAGAAGAAGAAAAAGGCCATCAAGGCCGAGTCGGCCGCCAATGGTGCCAATGGCAACGACGCCTCTGCCAGGGTCGTCCCCACCACCACCTCCACGCCCAACCCGCCCCTGCCCAGCAACAAGCAAGAGTTCTCGTCTGAGCCGCAGAACGTCGGCTCCCAGCGCCTGCTCGAGATCGCCAAGCGCGGCGACGTCCAGGACCGCGCTCTCTGGTACCCCACCGTCACGGCCACCAATGCCCGCGGCGCCTCGACGGCCCTCGTCGGCTCGCCCCAGACCCTCGCCGACTCTATCCTGGACTATGTCGACCTCGGCTGCGATCTCATCTCCATCCGCGGCTACGAGAACCTCGATGACGCCATCGACTACGGCCGCTACATCCTGCCGCGCGTCCACGCCGGCGTGGCCCAGCGCGAGAAGGACGCGGCCAATGGCAAGACGGCAGCGAGTGCTTAGGAGTCTAAGGAGGGGGGAGGGGCTTTGTGATCCATGCTCTTGATCTTGTTATGATCCTGTACTCTAGACTATAAACCAAATACTATACCATCCGAAACTCTATATGTGTCAAGCCATGATGCCACTGTATCCAGACTCGCCACTTTATATTGCAGGCGTCTTGGTCCTTTGCTTATTCTCTATAGCAACACGGGCGCCTACGCCCACGAGACACCCTGTGAGTAGAAGCCGATGATGACGTCATATAGCTCTAGGTGGTCTGTGTCGGTCAGCCGGCTAGTAAAGACGTCTTGATTCACTTGTGAAGTCACCGAGGCCCTGTACGTCCGAAGGTGGTATCCTACGGAAGGTGTACTGGTCTGGTGGTGATGCTTCGTTGATTCTTGTCCAAGTCCAAGTCTACGTCTATAGGAGTGTCTGATTATCAAGAAACCCACGCCTAGGTCTAGCCTTCGCCTATATATATAGCTTGTGAGAGTCTCTCAGTCTCCCTCTGTCCATAGAACCTAGAGATCTATGTCCACCTTCCCTTTGCTTCTACTCCTTCGTGCGTCTAGCCTTCGTCACACTACATATCACGTGCCTCTCCCTTCGTCTAGGTCCCTACTTGTATACTAACAGTCTGGGTCTAGATTCACTTTGATAATGCGGCCACTGCCAATAACTGAAATAACCTTACGAGAGATTCAAGAGTCATCGGTTCACAATCCAATTGTTTTCTGTTTCTATCGGGACCTGAAACCTGATAGTTGGCGAACGGCCCTAAATAAGCGACAGCGTTTGATAGTCACTATAGCCATCAGGTCTGTCAAGTATCTACTATGCAACTAGTTAGACGGCTGGATCCATTGGGAAGGGGTTCTAGAGAACGGAGAAAGAATATATATACTTTGAACGTGCCTGGAAAATATAAATGATTGGCCTATATCAAAGCCACTAGAGAACTGATCCTCTCCAGCACAGCTAGAATAGGATCTCAAATAGCCTGACAGACTACCATGAAACCAGGACGGTAACTAGGGCGTTTTATAACACTTAAAGATTAGCTTGAGAAGGAGTATCAATCAAATCATCCTTTAGACCCTTATAGAAGTGACGTTTAGTCAGTTAACAGTACGTAGAAAGACGTGTTGTGGGGCTTCCATCTCCTTACTCATCATGTCACGCCATCAAGATCATGACTATCAAGATCATGATCTTGGACCCCCTGGGATCATTGTAAGCCTTTCTCAAAGACTGAACAATCTACTCGACAGTCAAAATGAAGTCCGCTCTGCTTGTTGTCGATATGCAAAACCAATTCACCTCGATGGTGACACACTCTCTGCCCAACGTGATCAGTCTCGTCTCTCACTTCCGTGCTCTTCATCTTCCCGTCATCTTCACCCAACACGGCCACACTGAGGATGAGCTGGTCCCGAATTCAAAGAACCAGCTTGTGCGTAAATGGGGCATCAACGGCTCTATCCACTACGGCAGCGATGCGTGGGAGTTTCTGCCTCAGATTGCCGCGCTCGAAAAACAGGGATCCTATCCAGTGATACACAAGCATACATACGATGCCTTTCTTGGAACTAAATTGGAAACGCTTCTTCGGGATGAAGAGGTGGATCGGGTCGTAGTATGCGGTGTGATGACGGATTGCTGTTGCGACACGACGGGCAGAGGAAGCTTCAATAGAGGATGGGAAACGTGGTTGGTTAGTGATGCCTGCGGAACGGGAAACGAGACTCAGCACAGGCGAGGGTTGGCTGTATTTGCTTATGCGTTTGGGGAGGTTATCACCACGGAAGAGGTAGAGAAGAGAATTTACGACTGAGAACTAACTGGGGAAGCAAAGAAGCACGAATTTTATTAACAAAGGTTATACGTCTGATTTATGCTAATCATCAACAATCACTACAATCAAAGAACAAATTGCTTACATCCATATGAAAGTGGATTGGGTTGAAAAAGTGCTGCATAGGCTTATAATAGACAGGTCAAAATAATATGAGCGTATCAAGACAACTAGACTAACTGGCCAAAGCTGGAATAGGACCTCATATAGCCTGGCAACCTGCTGCTGCCCACTATTATTCAGCCTTGTAAACGTTGGTGAGCTTTTCATAGCGCCAAACTCGCTCGTCTCTTGACCTTGCTGCACAGATCTCGGACCAGCTCATCCAGCCGATCCAGCTTCTTCTTGCCATCCAGTTTACTGACGTCGCTAGCCGCGGAACCAAAGACCTCCCACACGGGCAGGTACTTTTTATCTTCCCAACTATCGCTGTCAATGTTCTGAAAGGCGCGCTTCATGCCATCGCATTGCTTCAGGTCCTCGGCCGACGGGTAGAATCTCTCGAGATCAGGCCGGTTCATTATCTGGTTGTAGAACCGCACGATGGAGGAGCAGTAAATAATGAGTGATGCCAGGCCTGCTGCGAGTGCCGTGGCCACGGATGACCCATCATGGTATTTGATAGTGTTACCGGAGCGCGGGTTCCAGGCTTCGGCTACCTGGTGGCCAGGAAAGAAGAAATCTATGCGCTTGACGTCCTCCGTCAAGGCATAACGCTGACCATGAGCGAGCCCGGCGCCAATGCGGATGATGCTCTCGGGACTCTGGCGGTACGGCAGCGAGTCGAGGCCGCCAGAGCGGATGTCGTCGCTGGCCGAGCAGAACATGAGAATGTTGGCCTCCTTGGCCTTGACGATGGCGTACTCCAGCTTCCGAATCGCGCTAGCCTCGTATGACGTCATATTCAGAGCCGCCGTGCCACCGGCCGACTTGGCGCCCAAGGTATCGGCGATCTTGCCACGCACCGTCCAGGACATGGAGATGATATCGACGCCGCGGCCGACGGCACCCAGAATGGCCTCGGCCGCGCTCGCGGCAAAAATCGTGCGGGAGCCGTCCTTGCTCCGGTCATCCTGAAGCTTCATCACGTACAGAAATGCCCAGGGGTTGATGCGCACAATCATGTTGGCCATGATCGTGCCATTGCCTCCGCTTGACTCATGCCATGGACATTCTGAGCCATAATCTGTCGGTGGGCAATAGCTCACACCAGTCGCCTCAACGATTCCGTTGTACCGGTCGAGGTCGATGAGGTCGACGCCGTCGTCGATCAGGGCAACCTGTTAGGAACGTCAGCAGATGGAACAGTAAGGTGAAACGAAACCTCATGCAGAAGAAGGGCTTCAGCCGGACCTTTACTCTATCGGGCTGGACGGACTGCGACATCTTTCCCAGTTCGGCATGGACGCCGATGAGGGCTGTCCGGAAGTACTCCATCTGCGTGATCCAGGCGTGCTGCTGCGTGCTCTCCTCAACCGTATTCCCTGCCGACTGACGCGACCTCTGGTCAACCTTGTCGATGAGACCTGTCATACGGTAGTTGAGCTTGATTTCGATGTTGTTGCCCGTGCTGTTCTGGATGTCGGTTTTAAACCGTGATAGCATCATGTCCATCCTTTCACGAGACTCGATTCCCTTCAGGACTGGTTAGTATATGTGCAAACACTTTGGCTAGATAAAATCTCTAGTGGATCGGCCCCAAACGTGCTCTTTCCATATACAGGTCGTCGACACAGTCTAGCCTAGCTAGACTACCGCCCACCTTGAGGAGACGCCCAATAGTATCCAAGGTCTGACTATACGTAGATCACCAGGAGGCATGTAGCACGGTGACGCGAGATGATGACGTTTACATAGCCCACCACATCCTATGCCATTAAGGAAGTCATGGAATAGCACTCGCTAGCCCTCATCAATTGCTGAATAATATCAAGCATGAAGGTAGACCAGACTTGTAAGGGGGGGAGCGCGTACCGGAGTCACGTCGATAGTCACCTTCCGTAACTTCTGCTTCGTATTGTAGAGCTTCGGGATACCCTCTGAGCAGGCCCAGCCTCGAAGCACGGTCTGGTTTCCGCTCCAGTACAAGTGCACATGTTCGACATTAGGAGCTGCGAATGCAATGACGTCAATGCATAAATCGGGTTTGCGCCAATCCCTAGTATAACTTAGCAGTGATGCTAGATTTGTCAGAAGTGTTAAAAATGTCGGTTCTCACCATGTTTCGACAGATATAGCTCGCTCAGGGTCTGATGTCTGCGTCAGAGACTGCCTTCCAATTAGGCACTCTTCGATCGCAGCGTCGGCGTGCGATGGTGTCTCCATGTCTTCAACAGTGAGGCGCAGAATCTTGCGGACACCGGCATCGTACAGTTTCTGGAAGACACTGACGAGACTACTGCGCCCGATGTTGGGATTTTCGGCGAGAACAGCGTGTCGTGGTACGCCTCTATTCATGGTGTAGCTCTTCTTGGTCTTCTCATGTTGAGAAGCCGTGCCCCGACTGTTCAAAATCGTCGGAAGATAGACATAGGCCAGCACGTCGCCAAACCCGCCAACAGACATTCGCGTCAGGAGATCCGTGACGTCGGCAGCGCTCTTGCTTCGCAGACTCGACGCATCATAGTAGAGATTCTTGTCTAGGCAGCATTAGCATAATGGCAAATGCTGCTCCCATGGCTCGAGCGTGCCATCTGAAACTCACCAGAAGCATATTTGCCGTAAAGAAGCTCCCTCGCTTTCAGATCGGATCGCTCGCGAATATAGTGCAGAACGAGGAAGTTCAACATGTCATCGACCGGCTTGTCCGGGTTCTTTTTAGGCGTGGACGGCTTGTTTTCAACCTTGGAATTGCCCGTGACCACAGTCTTGGCGGACACGTTCATCTGCGGCATCGAGACATTATCTTGTCTGTTCGTTGATAGCAGCTTGATCCCATCGGTAGGGAAAGGTTCATTGGTGGAAGCAGCCAAAGACGAACGGCGTTCCAGTGCTCTCTCGGGAAGAATACGGGGCCTGCCCTTGGAAGATCCAAGATTGTCTTGCAATGAGGGGGGCGTATCATTGAGCTGTATTATAGCGGTCTCGTCTTTGCCAATGTCCTTGAAATTTTCTAGGCAGCCGTTTGTGTCCCATGCCCGCATTATGGGGGTTTTGTCCACGATGCCCATGGCCGCGGAAGTAGAATGACGTGGAGGCTCTAGCGGCGGGACCACGATATACTTCTTGGAAGCCAGTAGCGCCTCTTTATACTCCTTCTTGGTGCGCTCGCAGTACAGGATCGGAGACTCGTCTGCATTGTTCATTTCATCCTTGACCTTCATCACGCTGTCGGCCCTGAGCACCATGTCCCGGAAGATCTTGACATACCACTCTCCGCGGCCCCAGCACTGCCGGTACTCGGCCGCGTAGTGGATGGCCGAGTTCCCTTCCCTGTCCTTGGCGGCGAGAGCCTCTGGCTGCGCGTCGGCGACGTATTTGCGGGCCAGCTCCACGGTCTTGTTGCGGACGTCTTTCAGGGTGAGGGGCTTCTGGAACGTCTTGGGGATGGCGTAGATGTGGTGCAGAAAGTTGCGGCCCTGGTCGTCTTGGACGCTCAGCAGGTCGCTGAACGTGTCGGGTCGGCACTCCTTGATCAAGTCAATAAACTCGATATTGTCGTACGTCATGGCCAGTTTGAGGATGGGTTCACCGGGGACCTCGTCCGCCTTCTCCCCGAGCTCATCGCAGCCGCTGTCCATGTGGTCCAGGAGATGCTGGACCACGGTTCTGAGAATCGTGGCAGGGTAGGCTGCATAACTTTTCTTATAGTCTTTGGCAAGGACATGGAGAAGCGTCGGGGCCACCTTGTCTCTCGTTGACCTCTCGACCAGCCCCATCTTCTTGAAGTCCTCGAGAGGCGGGATGCCTGCCTTGCCAGACATGTCGTCCCAGCACCGGATGCCCTTGGACAGGTCATCCAAGACGTCTCTGCATCTCTCATCCAGGTCCAGTTTTGCGAAAGCCGTCTGCTCATTGTCTGGATTGTACACCATCGTGCCAATGTCTGCCAACCTGGGCAACCCCTCCTCCGCCATCTCCATGTCGGCATCCTGATCTTCCATTTCCGCCATTGTACTGGATTGTCCGCGTTCTACCTTGAATTATATATACATATAACAGCTACCTGTTAAGACTTGTGATTAATTCTGACTCTACACTGAAGCGTCTCTGGGAAACAACCTCGCCAGAATCTGACAGTGTCGCTGTGTTGGCAAGGACGAAATTGATTCAATTTTCGATTCACGCCGCAACTTGAGACTCCACATGGTGAGACCGCCACTGAAGAGTTGCATATGTCAGGCCAGGGTGTTATACTAGGAAACATATGGGTGTGGTTGTAGTGCAGAACGCACTGAAAGGTGCAGGGTCGACCTTCTTCTTCTGACATATGCAGATGCACTGCTACTGTGTACAGGTGCTGTCTCACTCGCACAAGTTCCCTGATCATATCTTCTGCATTTGTACGGGTACTCCTTATCCCGAAGGGTGGATTAGTTACAGGTACGTGTATGACTGTATGAGTCAATTGTATGTACTTATAATATACGAATAACATTTAAACACATGTCACCATTTAGTTGCGGTAATACATATACAAAATACACACTTGCGCGTGAATGAAGTGATGTTCTTCATTTACGGAGTAGAATCACACCACATAATAATGATGGTCGTACTCGTGCGCTTAGCCAGAGTCTCTTCCCGTACTGTGGAGGGATGGTAAGCCTAGATAATTGGAGATGAAAAAACGGAACCCTGCCGCAGCGACCCGCTCGCTCAATGGAATGCTGTCACATTCAGGAGGGGTGAAAACCGCTCTACGGAGTACAGAGTACTCGTACGAGTACGAGTACTGGACATGCACTCTCTTTTCAGGGGGTTCCAGATCTCCCACTTCCAAGTGAGATTCTACTCCTATGGCATACTCCATAGACAACTCGTATGGCTGTCATTCCTAGAAAGCCTTTACAGCATGAGAGAACGTCCTCTCAAAGGTACAATCCCACAACGCGTCCATGTCCACAGCATCTAGGTTCCACCGGTCAATGGCTGGCCCGTCCTCGAGGGTGTTGAAAGGCTCGTATTCCGGGTCGAAGAGGATGGGGTCGTCCGGTGTCCGGGAGGAGCCAATGGTCCCTAGCCACGTTTTGAAATCCGGCTGCGCGTCTACATGCGGCACGCACCGGAACTCCTCCTCCTCCTCCTCGCTCTCGCGGACTAGCAGGATCGCAGTGCGCAGCAGAGCCACAATGCCCTTCTTTTGCGAGTCATTCTCCTTGAGTGACCACTGCGCGACGAAGGCGTTGCCCCAGTCATCAAACGGGAAGTCCCCCGTGATCTCGGCTGCATGCGTCGTCTCCTTCTCGACCGACCTCTCCAGGTTCAGCTTGCCGTCGAGCGTGACACCGACGCCGCCCGACACGCCACCCTCGCCCACGACCTTGCGTGTCTTCTTTTCGGTGGATGCCATCATGGTGTACTTTGAGAAGGGGGCGATCTTCTTGACAACAGGTCCTCTCGTGCTGCCCTCCGAGGCCAGGAACTGAAAGGAGATGTCTGCCGACTTGATGCGCGTAGACCGGTACGAGAAGAAGCAAAAGTCGTAGACGAGCAGCGTCGCCGGCGTCTTGCGCGTGGCGTCCAGGGTGCCGTGGATGATAGCCCTCGCCGTGCAGCTGACACGGAAGGCGGGCCGCTTCCTGGACTTACCCCCGAATCCGGACACTTCAGCCCGCTGTTTCTGGCCGGGTTTGTTGCGGACATGGTAACCTGATGAGTTGTGCCGTCAAGGACGCCATTTTAGCCAAGGCCGGCTGCGGCTGCCTCCTGCTGTTCTGATGAACCCATGCCACCTAGCAGACGGAGAGCTTACCTCCAGCCTGACCGCTCTGTCCCAGCCCCAACCCCAGACCGATAAACGTTGGGTCCGTCGGGTCCCCCGCCCATTCCTCTTCGTCGACGTCTCCCTCATCACTGTCGCTCAGCCAGAGCTCGGAATTCTCTATATCGGCCACGTCCGGCATCTTCTCATTTGTACAGAGTATACTCCATACAAGAATGTGTACGAAAGGGCAGCAATGCCTAGAACGATCTCGCGGCGATGGAAAAGTCAACAATGACTTAAAAGTCCCACTCTGTATTAACAAGCCAAGCGCCCTGTCCATGTTTCAGCAAGGGCAAACAGTCGCCCAACCCCATGTGATGGTCACAATAGCGACGGATGACGTGTCAGGCTCTAACTGGATAATTGACAAGTGTGATGTGCTGGGCTGCATTTACGAAGCAGTGCATCAGAAACCCTTGTTTGTAAAGCCTGCAATGTAACCCTATTGATGCGGTACTCGCAACGGAGAATAGCCAGTACTGTACCGGAGCAGGTCCCCTTCTAAAAAGTGCCAAAGTAGATACTTCCACTCGTAGACAGGAAGTCTGCTGTAGTATATAGCCACAAGTCAAGTTACGCACTTTCTTATTTGGGATTATGGTGATGTGAGGGTTCTCAGCACTCTAAAACGACGAGTATCTTTACCTCCCTACAAGAGAACAAGCAGTTGTCTGTAGTTCACCGCCTTCATACTATGTATAGCCACCCGCAGTGTGGAGCCAGGAGCAATCACATGCGCATTGTATGCATACACCCACACCCTACTCTAGCCGCTGAGGGGCATGTCCTTGCTGAATTCATACACAGTACAAAGCTATTATTTTCCGCCTGGTCCATGAGGCACAGAACAGAGGAAAACGACCTATGAAGCAGTGCGGTATTTGTGAGAAGTCCATCGGGTCGTTCTCAAGTCCAGTGTCTTCCGTTACCGTCGTCTGAGCCTGTCGAGACCTTTTCATCGTCAAGATGGACACACATGAATACTGGAACATTGACGAGGATCTGCACGATGAGCAAGTTAATACGACCATCTCCAAAGTATCCAAAACATCGCCAACCACCTCTGATGGCTTGAAAGCGGCAGAGAGATCCCAGCTCCGACGCCTCAACATCGTGCAAGGTATTACCAATGTTGAGTGCGTCCTTAATTCCTACTAAGCATCCATTGATTATGCAGTGAACTCACCAAATGGAATTGCGTTAGTATCGTTTATGTACTGGGTCTCTCTCGCCAGGAATTCTCGTCTGGCAAGGGTATGAGCAAGATTATGGCGCATCGAAACGGATGCAGAGCCATAGTATATCAGTGTGACGTATCCGGCTTGCTATCGGGAAACCTCATACAGCTATCGATCGAGGAGCAGGCCGTCCAGCTTCTAAAGGATCTGGCAGTCGTCAGAGAGCACGATGATCCGGTTCGCCAGCCAGCACCCAGCTATTTTGTTTTGAGTTTTCAAAAAAAGGGATCCATTCTGATTTGCACAATAGTCTCCAAGGATATGGGTCCGCTTCGTGGCCTACGATATTGCCTCGCTTGTTGTTAAGACGGTATAGCCATCCGACCTGTTTGCTAGTATGACCATTTGACTAAACCCATCTATAGGCACTTGTTCTCGCCATGACGAGAGAAAAAGAATATCCCAGACTTCACCGCGAAACAACCCAAATTGTAAGCATATTCTCATCTTGTTGTGTGACTCGAGAGTAGTGAAATCGGCATGCGAACCGGTCTGACAATAGGCACCCTAGGTATTCATGGGTTGCCCGCAGCGGAGTCTTAGCACACAGACAATGGAGTGGAAACTCATAGAGTTCTTGGGCGGCCACCAATATAAAACGGAATGGCAGCATCTGCTTACGGCAACCTCCATTCACTATCTGGCAAGAGCTGTCCAGGAGTCTACGCACGCCTTTATCAACTCCAAGATCACTCTGCATAGCCGTATCTTTAGCATGTACGCGGCTGCAGAATTAAGCACATCCTCTGTAAGAATATCAATTTGAGTCAGCTTGCCACTCTACTCTGGTTACTCTGGATATTCGAAATACTGACCCTGTAAAGCCTTTTGACTCCTTCATGGCGACCCTAGGAGTAGCCCGAGAGCATTGCATCCAAACAAACAATCTGTATGACCCGTGGCTCATCGAGTCCAAATTCAGGTGTATGTTCTAAAATCCAGCTTTCATAGTTCTTTGCTAATAATAGTAGACTCATACCCCTATGAACCGGGTTGGTTTCCAATGGGGCATACGCTCCTGTCACTATCGGCCACCCATCTACAGTCCCAATGTAACGGGTCGCCTGTTCCCTTCTCGCCGCTTGCCAAAAATGAAGAGTATTTGAAGTGGGCAGGCGCAATGGGTCCCAGTATCCTCTACCTCTATGGGACTCATCGCGATCAAATCTGTAACATTGCAGACCAGATTCCCGTCTCATGGACATCCAAGAGAAATGTGAAATTAGATTCCCCCAAAAGGCTTTTCAGTTTTACCTTTGATTCCATGGATCCGTTGCGCGACACCCTCGCAGATATGGTGACTGCCGTGGCCATGGAAATCGTCTCCTCAGGGGACATGTCGTCGATAAACAGTCGTCACCTCTTGGATGACCTATTCCGCCATCGCAGCGGTTGGTCAGAGGCATCTTGTCTCGCGCTCTTTGACTTCTTCAGACAATTCATGACTGTCGACCCTATCCTAGTGTGGCACTACTTGGATGAGTGCAGTTTAAAGACTCGCACGATGTTGCTAGATTTTCTCGCAAAGTTGGTGGAACGGAGTGAGAAGCCGCTCAAAATAGTAGTTACTTCACGACTGCCTGGGGCACTGCTTTCAGAGATGCAGGACTGGACGACAATCAACATGGATGCCTTATATGCCAATATTACCTCTTCAGATGCAGAGACCAAATGGACAATGGAGAGCGCATCCAGTGTGCTGGTACAGCCGTGCGTGAGCGAGGACAACCAGGATCACATTCGAGAAAGCCTTTCTCGGATTTCCGCAGCGGACAAGGACGACGTCCGTGCCATTATTACTCTCCTGTGCAACCACACAGGCTGGCCTGAAGAAAGGTCGTTTGAGACAATGTCGCTCTTTTCCAACTTACTGCGCAGCGTAAATCCTGGCGAGACGCCGCAACAGGTGCTAGATATGATTTTACGATCGCATGATGATATGACTGGTCTTTGCTGGGTTCTAAGCTGGCTGCTGTGTGCCTACCGCCCTCTCACGATACAAGAATTTTCGGCTGTCGTCTGCCATTACTTCCAGCAGAAGCAGCAAAAGAGCATGTCTGCTAGGGGTGGCTTGACTGAACTTCCAGCCTCGGATGTGATGCAAAGGGCGTCAGACCAACTAAAGGCCTGGCTGCGCGTGCTTGTCGACTTTCGCCAAGGCCAGGTCAGGCTGCGTGACGAAGTCCGCGACCTGCTGGCGGAAAATGGCGAAAGTGGTCATTATATCTGGAAGGAGATAAGGGGGTCGGCACACCGCACCTTGGCTGGCTTTTGTCTTGATCAGCTGGCCACGGAAGAGACAATGGGATTTCTTGGCGTTGCCATGCAAGACTACGAGTTGGAACTGAAACGATCGCTGGAACAGGACGTCGTACGGATCACCGCCCCGATTGCTCCTGACAGCCGGCGACTCGTCTTTTATGTTGTCCAAGCCTTGCCACACCACCTGGCCAGATGCCCCAATTCGTATGTGGCCAAGACACTCGAACTGCTCATCAGAGACCCATCATCGCCATCCTTCACGTTGTGGGCAAAGGTGCACTGGGCGATGAGCAACCCATTCACGCGGGGCATGAAACCACCAGAGTCTGCACTCCCTGTTCTGGTTGGCCATGGCTTGATCCGATACGACGAAGTGGAGCAGACAGACCGGGCAAGCGAGGCCATGCGAAGCCAGTGCCTAATCGCAGCATCGCTGAACGGAAGACGGGACATTGCTACGGAACTCTTACAGGGCGAGAGCCATACGATCCCCTACCTGACGGAGGCGCTTCTCTCAGCCACGCAGGCTGGGCATGAGGACCTAGCGCTGGATATGGCGGGCAAGATGCTGTCCGTTTCACCCGCCGGCGAACACGGCACTCTCTGGCCAAAGTCCCTGATCTGGGCTGCGGCCTGGCTCAGCATGGATCGACTCGCAGATACATTACTCGGCAATGGTGCGAGCTACAACCAGGAGACGGAGAAGCCGGGCAGGAAAGGCATATTCCCTGGGGCACTTGAAATAGCAACTCGCCTCAACCGCAGCCAGATCGTAAAAACAATGTTCAAGACGGACACACAGGCAGATTTTCTCCGGTGCGGTCTTGTTCGCTGCTTCTTTGATATGGCCGTCGTCTGGGGCAATTCTGAGATGCTTCGCGCGTATCTTACAAAAGACTCCACGCTTCTACAGTCCCAACCGTATACTGGCCATCTTTACGACTTGCTGTCCCAAGGCAACTGGAAGAATCTGGATGTGCTGATCCACGCTGGTGAGGACGTCAGCGTCAGGTTTCCTTACGAAGACGAAGACATGACACCCTTGGAACTCGCCTGTTTATGGGGATATCCAAAGTCAACAGAGATCTTGCTAGACCACATCGTGGCTGGTAACTGTCGCAGTTTGCAGGTGTCTTTCTCGCTCGCCATGGTCAATGGGTGCAGCGTGGACTGCGTCCGCTTGCTCCTCCAGCACGGCAGCGATCCCAACGCGACTTCCGAGCCGTTACTGTTCGAAATCATGAGGCGCCCAATAATTTCGCAGGACATTTTTGCCATCTGTGACCTGCTGGTTGCCAATGACCCTCCAATTCAGGTGAATAGGCGGACCTTTCCTGTTGGTTCGACAGCACTGATGCTTGCGTGCGCGACGGGCAAGGTGTCCTTTGTTGACTGGCTGCTAGAGCACGACGCAGACATCGACGCCATAGACTGTAAAAATAGGGACGCCCTACACTACGCTCTTGATTTCAGGGAAACTAAATCAGTGTCTGATGGCAGTCGGAAGGCCGTGGTGGAAAAGCTCCTCGAGTGGCACCCGAACCTGGAAACGGCCGACTCTATTAATGGAGAGACAGCCCTGTACAAGGCCCTCCGTTATCCCGATATTTTTCGGCTCCTCCTCGATGCAGGAGCAAATCCCGATGTAGAGACGGCGGATGGCAAGACGCTGGCGACCGCCGCCGTGTTGGATCACGGGATTGAGGTCACCAAGATGCTCGCCGAGCGCAGGGCCGACTTAAATCGCCCAGGCCGCAATGGCCATACGCCCATTTCAGCCGCGATATACCTGGGACATGATGCGAACATCATCCGCCTCTTACTTGAGAGCGGCGCCATCCCGAGAAGCATGCCTAACCACCCGACTCTTGTGCGGAAAGTTCTTGAATATCCCCCGGACATCCTGCGCACTCTACTCGAGTTCCGAAAATTGCTGGACCTCGAGGAGCTGGACGCGCACCAACAAACACCACTCCAGTCCGTGGACAGGCAAAGTAACATTGATGCCGTTAAGCTTCTCATCCGGGCTGGCGCCAATGTCAACGCCGAGGACAACGAGCATTTCACGCCGCTCATGCGTGCCGTGCGCATAGGAAGGAAAGGCTACATCAAGCTGCTTCTCGCGCAGCCAGATATTGACATGAACCTAGTCTCGCCGCGGCACGGCAGCGCGCTGCACCTGGCATGCGCTCGACTCGATGTTAAGATGGTTCTCATCTTGCTTGGCCACGGTGCCGACGCCAACTCTGTCAACCTTGACAGCATTGCTCTCACGCCGCTCATCGCCGCACTGGCCTGTGAGCAGAAAGAAATCCCTTATGGCTCCCCTCTGGATACCCGTAAGGACCAGATCGTGCGCATACTCGTACAGCGTGGTGCCAACATCAACTATACCTCGAAGCACACTCCGCTCACAGCCATCTTGACCGCCTGTCTGAACGCAGAACCGAAAACTATCAACTTCCTGCTCGACGAGGGCGCCTCGCCCCATGAAGCACACCCACACACCGGCGCCTTGCCGATACATTACGCAGCCGCAAACGGGCTACGCAACTTTCAAGCAATCCTGCTGCCGTATCGAGGCGACATGATGGATGTTGACCATCGCGGCAAGAATTGTCTGCACTGGGCTGCCGAGTTTGGCCATGCGAGTACTGTCAAATTTATTCTGGACCGACTCGATGACGGCGCCAAAGAGCGCTATATCAACCGCGCTGACAATAATGGCTGGACGCCACTCTGTTGGGCGTTGCGCTTCACGCGTTGGCAACTTGGAAGAATGCCATGGGGTCCTGATTATGCCCAGACCGTCCGGGTGCTTCTCGAAAACGGCGCCGATCACACGATCACGTGCAGCTGGGATCCCGTTAAAGACACCGAGCAGCTCACAATGCTGACGCTCGCCGAGCGGTGTGGCGCCCCCTATCGAACCACTAAGGAGCTGCAGAAATACATGGGGGCGGACTGTGAGCAAAAGACCACAAGAGTCCGCAGGTACCGCCAACAATCGATTTACTGCCAATTCTGTTTATCCGTAAGACATGACCTCTATATCTCAAAACAGAATCTGATGGGTAACTAACTGTTTTTGTAGACTATTATCGGCATGGTCTACACATGCACCGAGTGCTTCGAAACCCACGCCTGCACCAATTGCTTCTTTGGTGATATCCACATTGGTGATGCGTTCGATGACGGCAAGTTGCACAAACTGAAGCCCCGCCTCGAATTGGGTAAGTATTTCTCTTCGCCGAGAGAAATGACTGGCCAGACTCAGAGCGATCACCACTCGACCGAGGATCAGGCCGCTTCAGAGGCCAGCGGGGACAGCTATAGTAGCGAAGATGATCTAGGGGTCCTGGTCATAGATGATGACTGGTAGCACTATTCTGCAGCGAAGTGATATATATTGGCCTACTTTGCAACAGTACTATGATCAATCTGGAGTGAAAGCGTACGCAGCAGGCCATAGCCGTAGCAGCACGAACGTGTCTGACAGGAACCAGCTTAAATAAGATTGAAGGCTCAGGGATAAATAGTGTAAACAAAGAACAGACAAATTTATCATCCTTACACTTTGTGTCTGATTAAAGTTTGAGGTCCTCATATATCAATTCTGCCATCCGGTTATTCAGTGCCTTATAGACAGGTGCGCTAGAATCTATTAATATTCTAGAGCCATAAATAGCCACGACGATAAGCCGCCGGATTAACTCCGAATGCTCAGATGTGTCCTCTTTGCATGATTGCAGAGAATGACGTGACAAGGCGACGAACAAAATAGAAACCAAACACGACCTGGATCATGGTAGAACCGACCATATCGACCCGTCGTGATATTGAGACCACCCTCAAATATTACGACGACCCCGGCGATGGTTCACCGCCAGCACCAGTGATTGTCGGCAAGTACGTCAACCTCATCGTCCCCCATGGCGTGTTTGCTATCTCCAATCTAACGTCGCCCTAACTAGAGGGACCGTTCAGAATGAGCGGGCCATGATGGAAGCCCGGGCGACCATCCGGGACATCACCGGGCAGGAGGGCGACTACACGCTCGACAGCCATGGCTTCCAGCTGGTTTGCCGGCCTACCGCCGCCAGAGGCTGTGTCGCCGATGCCTTTCGTGACGAGAAGCGCATCGAAAAGGAGTATCTGGCCGACTGCGAGCAGCTGCTCAAGGATGTGTACGTCCGTGAGGAGAGACAAAGGAGAAGAGGCAGAAAAGGCAGAGAAGAAGAGAACGCCACCGCTGACGTCTAGCACGCATGCGTCACGCGTCTTCATCTTTGAGCACAAGGTCCGTCGAGGCCCAGCCGACTGGCACAAGCTCGGCGTCGGCAATGCGGCCAAGCGCGGTCCGCTGCACCGCGCCCATGTCGACCAGTCCTACCGGGGGGCCGCCGAACTGCTGGAGTACTACTTTTCCGACGAGGCGGCAGACCTGCAGCAGAGGCGGTATCAGATTATCAATGTGAGAAAGATGTGCTTCAGTTCTCTAGTTAGGGTTTCCCCTCTCTGACCACATTTCAGGCTTGGCGACCGATCCGGACCATCCGCAAGGACCCTCTGGCCGTGGCAGACTCATACTCTGTGCCCGAGACAGATCTCGTCGAGGCCTGCGTCATCTACCCAGACCACACGATGCACACGTGGACGATCAAGGCCGGTCCAGATACGGACGCGAGCCAAGAGAGCCAAGCGAACCAGCCAGAACACGGATCTCGGCTGCCGACGACCGCCCACCGCTGGTACTACAAGCACGAGCAGACGCCAGACGAGGTGCTGCTGATCAAATGCTTTGACAGCATCGATGACGGATCGGTAGCCCGGCGGGCCGCCCATTCTGCCGTGGTGGATCCTGGCTACGCTGATGCAGAGGCGCGGGAGAGCATAGAAATCCGATCGTTTGTGTTTTATTAAGAGCTGATCTCGAAGAAAAATACTTGTAAATTTCAAGCTATGACAGCTACCGTACCTTTTTCACTCTCATCAGTCCGCTTCCCCTGGGCTTTGCCTCCAGAGCCAGCTCCTAGAAAATCACATCTCCGTAAATGGTATCCAAGTTGGTGTGCGTCAGCCTCGGCCGTGCGTTCGGCTTCAAATCCGCACACTCAAACTCGTAATCCCGGACGGTGGCCAAGAGGATGATCTTCATCTCGTTGATGGCCAGATTCTGTCCGAGGCAGGCCCGCGGGCCCCGCCCAAACGTCTGAAAGTGTGAACGGGGAATCTCCGTCTCTCCCAGCCACCTCTCGGGTCGGAAATCTTGCGGGTCTGCAAAGTACGCTGGATTCCAGTGCATCCCGTGCCCGTTGCCGGACAGGACGAGGCCGCGATCGATGGGATAGTTCTCACCCTTGTAGGAGATGGTCATGCCTGGCTCGGCCTCACGAACACCAAAGCCCGTAGGGAACAGGCGGAGGGTTTCCTTAATGGTGGCTTCGGTATACGGCAGGTTTTGGAGCTTCTCGGGAAACTCGACGGCGTTGTCCAAGCCGGCGTTGACATTGGGGCCGAAAACCGCCATGTGTTCCTGGCGGATCTTCTCGACGACCTCGGGGTTCTTGGAGAGGAGGATGTACATGAACTAGTCGAGGTCTTAGTGCTGGGAACTTTCAGAGTGAGGAGAGAAGCTTACCGTGGTCGTGTCTGTCGTCGTTCCATGGCCACCAAGAAGCAGTCCTTTGACCCTGAAAGCAGAGGAAAAAAAAAGAAAAAACATACGGTCAGTGGATTCAGGTCCTCATGGCTATGAATGCATCGCATAAATACAACTAGGAGCGGGCAGACAACGTACTGGGTAAGCAAGAGCTGCATGTCTTTTTCGGAAATGGTGGCATTTCGTGTCCGGCCCTTCTCGGGATTCTGGTCTACATGCTCGCGCAGCATGAGATCCAAGATGCTGTAAGGATTCTTGCGCGAGGGCACGATTTCCTCGTTGATGAGAAGGTGGAAGCGCTCGTTGATGTGGCTGAGCAGGATGGGATCGAGGCGGCCCAGCACCTGTCTCTTCCGCCACCAGACACGCACCATCTTGACGGGGTTGTATTTGGTGCTCATTTCCAGCTGGCCCTGGGCGAGGGCGATGAGCTCGCGGATGTCTTTGAGCTCCTGGCCCGAGCTGGTCTGGGCGTGGAGAGGAAAGGCAAACACGATCCCGGCAATGACGTCGAAAATGAGGCGGGCCGACATCTCCTCAAACGAAAACACCTCGCCCGTAGCCGCCAGTCGGTCGAGTCGCTCGCGAAAGATGTGGCATTCGTCGACGATCATGCCGGTCAGATGGCGGATGTGCGACCAGGAAAAGGCCGGCAGCATGGCCGAGTGCAGACGCTTCCAGGTGGCGCCGTTGGACGCTGCGATGACATTGTCGCCCACCATGGGTTTCAGGAGCTCGTTGGCCATGCCGTGGACGGGCAAGGCCTTTGTAACCTGTATCTGCTGTATCAGCTGCGGGTCGTGGATGACGAGACTGCCGGGGGCAAAGGGCCACATGTCCATGTAGAACATGTCCTGGAGGCCGTATTTGTAGGCGATCTCGGTGTACATTTGCTGTGGGTGCATGTTGGGCGGCAGGAGGGCGGCGACCTCGCCGATGACTTTCAGGTGACCCCATATCCAGCTGTGCGGCGGGCCAGGCTTTGTCCATGTCAGTATAGATGGCCTGCATAGAGGAGCGCAGAGATCATGGACTGAAAAAAAAAAAAGACACTACGGCATTGCTGTCAGCTTACCAGGTTGCGGTAGAAACGACGTTGTTGATAGCCCCGCCAAAAGAAGCGGATGGTCAGGGCAGAGAGAACAGACCAGAAGACCGTCGTTATCGACGTCGCCTGGACGGCTTGCACGATACGGTCAATGACGCCCATGGCACACCGTAGGACAGTCTCTGGAGGTGGTGATGGGAGTTTCGAACCCAAATCCAACAAGACGAATCGAAGAGGAGAGTGACCAATTATACAATTTGAGTTTGAAAGTCTTCTCCATAAATGGAATCCCTACAGAGAGAGTACTCCACTACAGCTTATGCATAAGCAGTAATGTAGCAGAGTCGGATGAATAGAGTTAGGTCTTACATTCCATGTAATTTTTGATCTTACGGACTCGGAGACTCGGGTTGCTTTCTCTTGCTTCCGAGTTTGCAAAGAGCCATCTAAATATGGTGTGGTAGGATACAGCTTACGAATGGATGGGTTATGAATATATTCAGCTCGGAGACTCGATTACAACACGAGTCTGCTTCATTTCTCTTCTCCTTGGCGTTCCTCACAATCACCCACTGGCTTTACAAAGCCGACCAGAAACGGCAGCATCCACCAGTCTATCCGAAATGCTCCCTCCTGGCAGCGCAGGCATGCTGTATGGAATGCTGCCAAGCGGCTGAAGGACGCCACGAGGCTGCGCCAGTGCTGCTGTAGGTGGCTGATGCAGGCAAACGAGCCACATAAACTTCATTTTCGGGGCTAAAGAGGAGAGTTTCTTTACGGAGTAATGATGAGCTCAAAAGCCTCTTTTATTTAGAACATGGTCATTGCTATGCTGGTTTTCTCGTTTACTCATATAATCGTGCTCGACAAGGGCTCAGCAAGTTGTTCAGGCACCATTCAACGGCTGGTGGTAGGAAACACCGTCAATAGTCGTCGTCAGCGTCCCATTGGCATCAAACATGTTGGTCAGGACATTGATATTCAAATGAAAGCCCCCTTCACTGGTCACCTTGGTTGCGTTGACCACGCCCGTCTGCACGATATCCGACTCCCAGTCCACCGTATTCTCCCACGGATCCGTCGTGCTAATGGTCAACGTCGCCTTCTCCTCTCCATTCAAAACATACCCTGCCTTGTCACAATAGTTGGTGTACGACACGGACACCGTGCCTCTGCTTCCGGCACTACCAGGGTTCGCAATGGTCACGTTGGCAAAGCCCGATACCTGGCCCATGAGCGTAAAGTCGCCCAGGGGCAGTCCGCTCCGCTCAGGGGGTGTGGCACCGGGCAGGAACGGCATGGCCCACGGGAGATAGTCTGGCACCTCAAAGACTGGAGCGGGTGCTGTCGGTGTCCTGTCTCGGCGGCGGGCCAGCATGGCGCGGTATGTGCGGCCGCCCTGCTCCGTCGACACCGGACAGGGCAGCGGGTTGGTGCCGCCGCAGGCCGGAGAAACGACGAGGGTCTGCCAGTAGACAATTTGCGTGCCGTCGGGCGAGAAGGCCGGGTCCGCGCGGCCATTCCAGTTGGGGTCGTTGATGCTGCCGTCGCTCCCGTCGCCCGCAGCATTGATCTGCTGGCCAAAGTACGCATCGCGATCGCCGTAGCGGTCGATCAGGATCGGCTGGAAGAAGCGGCGCTGGCCGTTGTTGCGCGTCGACGCGGCCACAGCCGTAATAAGGGTGTCGATCAGGGGAGGCACCCAGCGCAGGCCCGACATCCACATCTGGCGATCAGTGGCGCGCGTGTCCATGGCGACGAACCACTGGTTGTCGTGGGAAAAGGCAATGGGGTCAACATAGTCGGGATGCTCCGTCAGTCTTCGTACGGCACCCGTGATGACATGCACCGCAAAGATGTCAATGTTGCTGGACTCCCAGGACGAGCCAATGTACAGGATCTCATCGCCGCTGCCGCTGAAGCCCCGGAGCTCGCCAACGGTAATGGCATCGTGGTGAATATGCAGCTCGTCGCCATCGACGGTGATGGGGTCTGTGCCGTTCGGCGCCATCAGCAGATTCACGTCGACAAGCTCGTAGCGGGGTGCCAGTGGCGTGCCCGTGGTCGGGTTGGCCTGGAACTCGAGCCGGCCAAAGTACGAGTACTGGCCGCCCGTGCTGCTAAACTCGCTCCAGCCCATATGGACGTCGTCCGGGTGCAGCCGCATCTCGCGAGGCGCACCAGCCCCTGTGCCGTCAGCCGTCGTTGTCCAGTGGATGGGATAGATGTGGGTGCTGTTCGGGGTGCAGGCATCGTCTTGGAGCAGCAGGTCGCCACAGTCGACAATATTGTGGCCCCAGAGAGCCTTGCTGCCGCTCCGGAAGATATGCGGGTAGTCCCCAGAGGGGTCGATGGAGATGGCGTTGCTGCTCGGCAGGCCACAGGTGACGCACTTCCAAGAGTCTCCATTGGCAAACACGGTGCCGTCTGTCCGCATGAGGATCATCTGCAGGCCACTATAGATACTGGCTGGATCCGGGGCAGCCGGGGCCCCGACATACTCCACCGTGGCCACAACGTACTGGCCATCGGGCGTAAAGTCGCCGGCCTGGAAGTTTCCTATTTCCGTGGTTATGCATCCGGTACCGCGGCGGTTGGCATCACGCGTACACGCTCCCACGCTCGTGTCAGAAATGGCCGGTGGCAGGTCGAGCTGCACGATATCAAACGACTCGGGGAGGGGCGGAGACGGTGTGGCATCTCCGGCAGCAAGTGTGCTGGTGGTCAGTGTCAAAAACGACACGATAGAATCCGGCTTCATTTTGATCGGCAAGATCCAGAGCAATGGCAGCAAGAGGACAAGAAGTAAGAGGCTTGGAAGCGAAGGGGTTGACAACGATCTCAAAAGTTTCCGAGTCTCGAGATGTCGAGTGTCTTGTGTCTCCCCGTGTTTCTCTGCCAGGCGCAGACGGAGCCATGTCGAGAGTGATGCTTCGGCCATTTCAGTGTTATATAGTTGGTGATGAAGTCTGAGACACAAAACGGCCATGTCCAAGCTGACAACTGGTATGTCGTATTACATAATACGAGAATACGGCGACAATACGACAATACGGGAATACGAGAGTCAAATTCCATATGAGGAAGGATCTTGAATGTCCATTCTCACTAGGTCCTACCCAACCCCAATTCAGAAGCGGAAAACGAACCCACAAAATACCCCAGATTTTTGCCAGCCAAATATGGCCGAGGCCAATATCGGCAGTTGGTATTCAACTATCTATGATCAGATGTAAAAGATCATTCGTGGAAAATAACCTGGGGTTGGCAAGAGAATAGAACCCTCTGGTGTGAATAGCGGGTGACAGAATTTCCCTCGCCGTCATCCGTCGGATTTGCCGGCGAGGGAGGGGGTCTGAGACCGAGCAGGAACTAGCTATAAGCTTCAACCTCCAAAACCTACACGTCCGTCGCCGAGAGCCTGGCCCACCCCTGATCCATCTGGTTGCTCATGACTGGCATTGTCTTTTGTCCGTTGATTGCTAACATCTACCGTCTTCCAGCCAGTCGTCAACTGGAAGACAATAGTCAAGAACCAACATGTAGTTCCAAAAGAATGCTATTGTCCAGATATAAAGTGAAGAAAAGTAACAAACAAGCAATCCACTCTTCTTTTATGTTTCTATTGTACTTTTAAAGACAACAATACATTGTATGAGTTACAGACCTATCCCAGATAGACTTGCCTCTGCCATCTTGACAAGCAATACTACCCCTCAGGATACATTAGACGGAAGAGAGAGCACTTGTATGAGTGGTGGACGAATTGTGTTCCGTCACTACCCAAGAATTAAAAAAGCTCCTCAAGACATGATGTTGCAATGGGCAATGTATTAACACGTAAAGAGCCAAGACTGGTAGTTTCGGCAAGAGACATTCCTCTAGGCTTCCTCTATTTCTCTCTTGAACGCTGCTGCCTAGTCTATAGCCGCATAGTGCGCCGAAGGTGAGAGACACAAACACGCGTGCATGAATCCTAAAGCGGAGGTAAATCAAACTATTGAAACTCGGAATCAATATTGGTAGCATGAGTGTTTAGAGCCATCGGTCATCGCTGTAATTCATCACGATCAGGAGAACCGGGCACTAAAATTGGCCTCTAGAACCTACATTCATTATTCATAATGTATCATACAAGAAAGCCGTGCCAAAAAAAAACGTACAGCAGCGGGTATTCGCTGGTCGTCACCGACCCAACTACTAATCCGCCGATTACTGGTTTAACTAGGGGAGAGCGGACGGGATCCCGTGCTTTCCAGTATCTATGGCCGTACGTGACAGGTTTTCTATCAGATGAGGTTATATTAGAAGTAGGAGAGGTTGTGGTAAAAAAAAATATCACCGTCCCAGCCATAACAGCTGCACACGGACACCAAGATAGCCTGCCAGAAGCACCAGTCACGCATCGACCACCCTGAGGCACGAATCAGGGCCATGGACCAACGCTGGAGCTATGTCTTGTTCCGTGCAGGGCTTCAGCCGAGGTCGTAATGCCGGGAATGGATGGAGGAGAGCAGCGCCAAAAAGAGTACAATCAGAAAAGGAATCCGAGTTGATTGTGTAAGCAGCGCATCGTGACTCCACAGTGAAGAGGGTCAGTAAGGAGGCCTAGACCTCCAAGATCAGATCCGATATGGTGTAGTGGCTAACATCCGACGCTCTCACCGTCGAGCCCGGGGTTCGATTCCCCGTATCGGAGCATTTCATCTAGTCTATTCTTTTTCTTTCTTTACTTTTTGGCGGTTGATATGGTAAAGGCGAAGCGACCCTGCTGTCATGTGCCCACATGCCTTCCTCAGCAAATAAACCCCGTCCATCTCGCCAGCCCAGCTATCTCATCTTATCCTTCTGTCCTCGACTCCAGCAAAGTTTCCTTTCTTCCTGTGAGATACGCTAGAAGGACTCGTATTGGGACGACGAAGGGGGGAGGCACGGGCCCAGACAAGCTCCACCGGACAGAAGTCTCTGCGCCTACTCAATTAGACACTCCGATAGACGTAGATTTAGACTTGGGCAACAACAATGAAGTATCACCACCAGACCAGTACATAGTACACCTACTGTAAGACACCAGGACGTGCAGGGCACGGTGATTTCACAAGTGATTTAACACGTCTATTACTAGCCAGCTAACCGACACTAATTAGTCTGTCGGTAGTCGTTGCTACTTCCTCTAGCTCCTCGACCCATTTTCCCACCTTGTCCTCGGTATCCTGCCGTATTTCACCTACTTAGGCTTCCTTTCCGTTTCTAGCGTTTGGACACTTGTTGGCATAATGCCCTTGTTTGTTGCATGCAAAGCAGGTGATGTGAGATAGATCTTTCTTCCTCTTCTTAGACCCTTCCTGGCCCGTTTCCTTTCCGTCGGTTCTTGGTCGCTTTCCGTGTTTTTTGTGTTGACCATTATTTGAATTGGACGGGGTCTTCGGGGTTTCCTTTTTAGTGATTTTGCTACTTCTTAACCCTGTCCTCTTGTCTTCCTTGCTATGGTTCTTCTGATCTTCTAGCAGTCTCCACAATGCGTCCGCCCTCGGGACGAGTTCCGCCCGGGGTACCTTGCCTGGCAGGCCAAATATTATAAGCATAGTACGGAGTTCTGGTCCTAGGCCATGATAGAAATTCATGGCCCTAAAGCGATCGTCAAAAGGGTCTAGCTTTTCCTCTAAAGTCTGTAGATATAAAGCGAAATCCTGCGGACTCTGGCCGGGTTTTTGTCGAGCCCTGATATACTTTACACTGGCCCTTGCGTACTCTTTTTCTGCCGTCCGTTCCTCATGAGTTAAATCTTCCAGATTATCCTCCCGTCGCTGTCCTAGCGATGTCTCCATTCCGTCAAGAGCGGTAATGATACGTATTGAATCTCGGCCGAATTTCCTAGGTGCTGCTTTGAAGAACCTGTCTATTTCGTTTAACTATGACTCAATTTCTCGAAATCAGAACTGTAGTTCCTCTAATCTGTACAATATATGCAACTTATGTTAAGACTAAATCCTTGCCCTCCCTATTCTAGGTAGGACAAATGTTGAATGAAATGAGGTTGATTTTAGAGAAATCTGAGGGGTAGTTGAAGTACCCCTCCTGAGCTATGACTAAAATTATATGACTAAGCCACGCGATCACGCGACAACTTAGAGGTCTGTCCTGACGTCACTCCTGCAGGTAGTATGTCACCTTTTTCCCTTGTCACGTACTATGAGTAGTAAGCCTGATTAGGCGGCGTAACCCTATTCCGGCTAGGGCCATGCACACAAGTGGGTCCCACAGAGGCGTATAAATAATTCGACTGAAAGTAGACAAAAGTACCTTTGACTTGGAAAATACATGCACAAATTCGATACTATGTAGTCACAACGAGTATGGCTTTTGCGCCATGCCCAAAGCCGACGCTGTCACCCCTGGCCACAGGCTACGTCCTGTTCTATCACCCGGGCTTTGAGACCCCGTCCGTGCTGCTGCGGTTTGCGCGCGTCGACCTAGCGCCCAGCGGCCAGATGGGTGTCCATTTCGGGACAGCGCATACGGCCTGTGCCATCGTGGCGGCCAACGCCTTTGACGGCTTCCTCGCGCTGGACCGCGAGGGCTGCGAGCGCGTTGAGCCGCATCCGGACGCTGTCCTCTTCGAGCCGGCCTACTTCTTCTTTGCTGGCCCCGATGCGGCCGCGGCCGCCGACTACGCCGTCGTACCCACGTTCCGCGACTGGCCGTTTCCTCACGGTCAGATGCCCGTCACCTGGCAGGCGGCACAGCGCACCCCGGACCGCTACGACGGCCACGAAAACAAGTGTGCCCTGTCACACCACGCCGTGCCACTGGACGTGGCGCACATTGTGCCGCGCACCGAGACAGACTGGTACTGCCGTAACGAAATGCGGCGCTATGGGCAACCGGAGATCTTTCACACCATCGACAACCAGGCCAACACCTTCCGCCTGCGTTGCGACATCCACCGCATTTTTGATGCGCGCATGCTGGCTATTGTGCCCAAAGGGCCGCTCCAGGACAGCAGCAGCGGCGGCGGCGGGCCGGCGGCCGAGCCCCCCGTCTTTGTCGCACATCTGTTAGGCGGCGGTGCCGTCAACGACTACCACGCGGCACTACACAATGCCATGCCACAGTACCTGCACGCCGAGAGCACCGAGTTTCTCTTTGCCCGGTTTGCCTGGACTGTCATCTTCTTTGCAAAGAGATTCCTCGTTGGCGGCATTCCGCGCAAGGTGCGCGTCTTCACCGCAGAGACTACCTACGGGTCGTACGTGGTGAAGGACCTCACCGGCCCGGAGCTGCGGGATGCGTATGGCGGCGGTGGATCGACCGATGCCACGCCCCTGAAGAAGAGAAAGAGGGGAATGGAGGACAACGAGGACAACGAGGACAACGGGGACAACGAGGACGACGAGGATGGTAGCAGCACTGACGGCGTCGGCGACATCTGGGACAGCGACCTCGGTCCCATCTTCAACAGCCGGCGTCGCGCACAGCAATTCTCAGACGAGACAGCGGACATGGACGACAGGACCAACCCGGCTATAGACAGAAGCACCGCACAGGCACTCCGGGACGCCGTTGCGCCGATTGTGCGGGAGGTTGAATCTCAGTACGAGTAAGGTTGTTCAAGCCGGGTTTTTTCTCTTCTGCATCTTTTTCTTTTTTTGATACCCCTTGGCAGAAAGCATAAATTTACTTTTGGTAGTGAGTGCAGGGTACATACCAGGACGTATGTCACACTGCTTGTACTCAGAATTGGGGCAAGGCTTTGCCTCGACGCCCTCTACTGTAGAACACGATATAAACAGACAGAGGTTGCTACTACTAGTCTTAGACAGACATGGAATTTAGAATCAAAAATACACACTACAACTAGCCCCTACTCCTGCTCGCAAGCCGTTCATATTGTTATTGGTGTAGGTGTTTGATGTGTGGTAGGTAGTTCCGCATTTGGTAGCCTCTTGAGGACGCTTATCGATGCCGCCCTATGAAGGACGTAGAGTGCTGCGTTAAAAAGGGAAAATCTGTTAATAGCATTCTGTTTTATCTTTTCTGTTTTTACCTTTACGATAAAGTCTATCCTCTTTCCTCTATCCTCTTTCCTGTTTTCTTTTTTCTGTTAAGAAGCACAACATAAGCGCTGTAGAAATACTTGGAGAGGGACAACCTCTACTTTATAAGACACAAAGAACGCCAATGAGACAACGAGCTCACATGACGAGGGCTCCACATCTCTTGTAGTATAGTGGTCAGTATACGGGCTTGTCACGCCCGGGACCCGGGTTCAATTCCCGGCGAGAGAGCATCTTTTTTGGTTCTTTTTGACCTTTTTGCTGCTTCCACTAGTATTTTTTTTTTTTGTATTTTCCTTTTTCACTTTTCTGTTAGACTCAATGCGGCGCAATGCCTCGAGCTACTCTCCCTTGTCTGGACAAGACAAAGAAATGACAAGACGGGTCGATCGTATAAGTGCTTGGTTCTTCTTGGTTGTTCCTTTCTTTTTCATGTTTCCTTATTTCCTTGTTCTACTTGTTTTTTCTGTTCATTTACTGTTCTTCTGAAAAAGGTTCTATCTGAGAAAAGGGGCGTCTTTCTGCAGAGGATTGGCTCTTAGTGAGATTACCACCCCTTGCATGGCGGTGATGAGCCATTGCACTCTTCAGCAGCCCTGTACGCAGCTTGCAGAGGATGGCGTATTCGTCGCACGCCGCTGTCGTACGTACGCATACGAGTACGAGTACATATAGAGGCACACCAGAACAAAAGTACTCGTAAGCCGACTCGTAGCAGTTCTCGGCTGCTAAGCGGAGCACAGCCCCACTACTTTAAACGAGGCGAAAGCAAAGCATGATGTCTGATACTATGTACTATGGATGGTGTGGACATGGTGTGGACGGAGTGCGGACGTCGTGATTTGGGTGGTTTGGGTGTCTTGGGTTCTTGGTCTCGGTGGTCCTCGGTCCAGCAGAACAAAGGACTGGACCAGACGGGTCAGCTCTAGTTGCACGGCACGATAATGGCTGCGTACAATAATCAATAAAGCCCGTCGGAAGTTGGATGGGGAAATAAATGCACGCAATATACAAGCAATGTAGCCGTCGTACAAGCAAATGTAGACACGGTAGAATGTACGAGTATGGGCAGCGGACGCAGTGGAATGCCCAGCCTATAATGCCCGCAGAGTAGCCGCGAGCTTGTTTTTCTTTTGTTGACTCGATGCGTATCCGTGACACATTCCAGTCGTGGCCTGTCTGGTGTTTGGATGTCGCGGCTTACTTAGCCCAACAGAGAGCCCGATTTTGAATTTCTTTTTTTTTTTTTTGCCTTCTTTTCTTTTTCTTTTTCTTTCTCTCTTTTCCTCTGTACTGTGCATCCATCTCATCGTCATCCGCATCTTGATTCCATCATGGGTGCTTGTCTCTCCTGTCTTCCCGCGCAGCCGGTGGACGACGACCCGGACGGCGGGCTGATTGTGCACAGAGACCGCCCGTACACTGCCTACTACTCTGAAAAGGCACCGCAGATCGAGACGACCGCGTACAGCCCGAGCCTGCCGTTTCTCTGGAGCATCGACCACCAGACGGCGCTCTTCTTTGCGCTCGAGGAGCTCGGCCTCAAGCTAGCCAATCGGGGCGCCGTGATCAATATCGTGACGGTCGGCGGTGCTGTCAACACGGTCTTTCTGCGCACTATCAGGGCGAGAGCAGCAGCCAAGACGACAGAAACGACAGTAACGACAGCAACAGCGATCACCACACCCCTGGAGAATGGCGACTTTTACCACGCCGTCGACAGCATCCCCGAGTACCATGAAATCAGCGCAGCCGCACAGCTCGCCCACGAGTACGTGTCGGCTGCCGACGGCGTCGATACGCGGATCAGGAAAAGCCGAGGCAGTGGCGGCAACGACAACGACTCCCAGGACTCCCAGGACCAGACCTGGATCAACGACACATCCCACCCGCTCCTGCTCATGGAGATGCAGCAAGAGTTTAGCAAGGCCGCCATGAAGCGAGACAATATCGTCTTCCAGCGCGTCCTGGAAAAGACGGGCCTGCGCATCTTTGCCGTCTCGTGGCTCCATGTGCTCTGCAGCCACATGTGCCGGATCCAGCAGCCGACGACGGCCCGCCGGCCGTACGACCTGGCGGACACGGTCATGCTCGTGGAGCAGCACCTGAGAGCGACGGGGGCCACGCGCATCTCGACGCGCGAGATTGACGAGACGTGCCGCAAGCACAACATGCGCGTGCAGCGGAGCATGCTGGACGAGGTCGACGCGCTCTACCTCGAAAAGCACGGCATGCGGGTGTTTCTGTGGGCGGCCAGGATAGACGACGACGAATAATGGTGACTGTCATGCAGTCCCACGGCTTGCATTCTTTATTTTTGGCTTCATTTTCATTTGTTTTGTTTTTGTGGTGTTTTTATTTTTCGGTTCATTGGCTTTTGGGGCTTGTCTTGGATCTACTTGATTAGTCATCAATTGAGACGGGCATCTGTGCACCTTGGTCTGGTATGCCAGTTCTTTCTGGACGAAGAGGGGTAACAAGGAAGCAAGTGTACGTAGACAGTAGACAGCTTTCAGCTGCTTACCACAGTGCAGAGATTGCGAGGGCGGACTCGATAAAAATAGGCCGCTTACTGCGTACTTTTTGCCAAGACGTTGGCAGGCTGCCCAAGAGCAGACTCCCAGCCAATCCCGAGAGAAGCGAATCCTACACAGGAGAAGAATCCTGGAAGAATCCTGGAAGAATCCTGGACACATTGGAAAGCCGTACGACTCCTCAGCTCACCGTCAGTCCTCTGGAAACACGCCATTCGGACGAGGTAGACTCGACTCACTACTCCTCGACTCCCTCAACTCCCTCGACTCAGCTCAACTCGACCCAAACCAAACCAACAAAGACCAACGACACCAAAAACACAAGAATACCAAAAAACAAAAACAAACAAAGATAAAATGGTCAAGCACATTAAGCTGGCCGTCTTCTCGGCAAAGTCCTACGACAAGACATACCTCGCCCAGACGCAGGCCCGCCGCGCGGCGGCCGACGCGTCGACGACGATCGAGCTCATCTTCCACGAGTTCCCGCTGAGCATGGAGACGGTCGAGCTCGCGCGCGGCGCGACGGCCGTGTGCGTGTTTGTCAACGACGCCGTGGGCGCCGACGTGCTGGAGGAGCTGCGGGAGGCCGGCGTGGTGGCGGTGCTGCTGCGGTGTGCGGGCCACAACAACGTGGACCTCGAGGCGGCCAGCCGGCTGGGGCTGGCGGTGGCGAGCGTGCCGAGCTACGCGCCGCAGGCCGTGGCCGAGTTCAGCGTGGCGCTGATGCAGACGCTCAACCGGCAGACGCACCGGGCCTTCAACCGGGTGCGCGAGGGCAACTTTAGCCTCGACGGCCTGCTGCTCGGCCGCACGCTGCACGGCAAGACCGTCGGCATCGTCGGCACGGGCCGCATCGGCGTGGCGGCGGCGCAGATTTTTGCCGGCGGCTACGGCTGCCGCGTGCTGGCGTATGACCCCCACGCGCAGGCCCCCGACTTCCCCGGCCGCTATGTCGACTCGCTGGCGGAGCTGCTGCCGCAGTGCGACTTTGTCAGCCTGCACTGTCCGCTGACGCCGAAGACGCGCCACCTCATCAACGCCGACACGCTGGCGCTGCTCAAGCCCGAGGCGCTGCTCGTCAACACGTCGCGCGGCGCGCTCATCGACACGAGCGCCGTCATTGCCGCGCTCAAGGCGCGGCGGCTGGGCGGGCTGGCCCTCGACGTCTACGAGAGCGAGGGGCTCCTCTTCTACAACGACCACTCGGGCGACATTATCGATGACGACGAGCTCATGCGGCTCATGACCTTTCCCAACGTCATCGTCTGCGGCCACCAGGCCTTCTTCACCGAGGAGGCCCTCACCGAGATTGCCGCGGCGACCCTGCAGAATCTAGCGGACCTCATTGACGGCAAGACGTGCCCCAACGCTCTCGTGCAGCAGGAGTCGGTCGATTCTGAGAGACCGCAGGGCCACGTCCTGGCTCGCCGTGACTCTCTTCCCGTGCGCATCTGAGTGGTGAATGTGTTTGTAGAAAGAAGAAAAGAGTAAAATAAAAAAAAGAATAAAAATGAATTAAAGAAAAAAGAAGAAAAATAAAAATAAATAAATACATTGTTTCAGTCACGTGCCAGGCACAACGTCATTGCGCTAAGCGAGCTCTGGTAAATTACGGCCCATCCTCTCTGCCATCCATCATCTCTCGACTTCCTTCTTCTTCTCCCTCCATGGACCCGACGCCGCGCCACTATGGATATGGATTCGGTCTTTGCTCCCAACAAGTCCACCGACTGTCCCGGTGACATTTTCGTGGCTCCCGGAAACAAGGACATTCAAGTCCAGCTCGTCATTTCGCTCGGCATTGGCATTTCTGCCTTTTTCTCTTTCTGCGTGCGTCCCGTCTTTCCGTTTCTCCCTCTCGTCTTTCTCTCTCTCATCTGTCCTTGTCTCCCCCTGCTCACATGTCTAGACCCTCCGCCCCCGATGGAAGTCGCTGTATGCGGCCCGCTGCCAAATGGCCGGCACCCCTGTCGTGCTGCCGGCCCTGCCCGACTCCTTCTTCGGCTGGCTGCCGGCTCTCTACCGCATCACCGACGACCAGGTGCTCACGGCGGCCGGCCTTGACGCCTTTGTCTTTCTGGCCTTTTTCAAGATGAGCGTCAAGCTGTTTGCCTGCATGTTCTTCTTTGCCGCCGTCGTCCTCGAGCCCATCAACCAGCACTTTGTCCGCGATCCCAAGGCGACGTCCTCTTCGTCCTCGTCCTCCCTATCGTCCTTCTTTTCCTCTTCGAGCCTCCTCTCTCTCGACCCCGCCTCGACCTCCCCCCTCTCGGCCGTCTCCTCCACCGCCGCCACCGACGACGACGACGACAGCTGGAACCGCGCCAAAGGCCATCTCTGGGCCTACCTCGTCTTTGTCTACTTCTTCACCTTTCTCACCTACTGGTTCATGGTCCGCGAGACCTTTCGCGTCATCAAGATCCGCCAAGAGTACCTCGGTGCCCAGGCCACCATCACCGACCGCACCTTTCGGCTGTCGGGCATCCCGCGCGAGTTCCGTGCCGAAGACAAGATCAAGGCGCTCATTGAGAAGCTCGAGATTGGCCGCGTCGACAGCGTCACCGTCTGTCGCAAGTGGCGCGACCTCGACCGGCTCGTCGAGCAGCGCCGCCTGCTGCTGCAGACGCTCGAAGAGACCTGGGCGGCCTACATGGCCGAGAAGCCGCGGCCCGTGCGCGCCGTCGAGAGAGTCGTGTCACGTGACGAAGAGGACGAGGAGAGAGCCGACAGAAGCGAGAGAACAGAAGCCGAAGAAAGCGAGGCGAGACAGCGTCTCTTGGGAAGCACGTCCGTGGAAGGCGTGGCGGACGGCGCGGCGGACGGCGCGCCTGTCCTCGTGCGCCGTCGGCCGCAGATCCGCCTCTGGTACGGCCCGCTCCGGCTGCGCTGGCGCCAGACCGACGCGCTCGACTACTACGAGGAGAAGCTGCGCCGGCTCGACGGCCAGATCGAGGCGGCGCGGCGCCAGCCCTACGAGGCGACGGAGCTGGCCTTTGTCACCATGGACTCGGTGGCCGCCTGCCAGATGGCCATCCAGGCCGTGCTCGACCCGCGCCCGGGCGAGCTGCTCGCCGGCCTCGCCCCGGCGCCCTCTGACGTCATGTGGCCCAACACCTACCTGACGCGCACCCAGCGGCGCCTGCGCTCCTGGACTATTACCGTCTTCATCACCGTGCTCTCCATCGTCTGGCTGATCCCCGTCGCCTCCCTCGCCTCCCTCCTCAGCCTCTGCACCATCCAGAAATGGGCGCCGGCGCTGGCCAAGACGCTCTCCCAGCACGGCATCACAAAGGCCCTCGTGCAGACGGGCCTGCCCACCGCCGTCGTCTCCCTGCTCAACGTCGCCGTGCCCTACCTCTACGAGTTCCTCTCCTACCGCCAGGGCATGCTCGGCCGCGGCGACGTCGAGCTCTCCATCATCTCCAAGAACTTTTTCTTCACCTTTTTCAACATCTTTCTCGTCTTCACCGTCTTTGGCACCGCCACCGGCATCTGGGCCGTCCTGCGCGACAGCCTCCACGACACCACCTACATCGCCTACGCCCTCGCCCACGAGGTGCAGCGCCTCAGCATCTTCTACCTCAACTTTATCATGCTGCAGGGCCTCGCCCTCTTCCCCCTGCGCCTCCTCGAGTTTGGCGCCGTCGCCCTCTACCCCCTCGCCCGCCTCGCCGCCCGCACACCACGTGACCAGGCCGCCCTCTCCCGCACGCCCCCCGTCTTCTCCTACGGCTTCTACCTGCCGACGGCCCTGCTCGTCTTCATCCTCTGCCTCGTCTACAGCGTCCTGCCCCGCGGCATCCTCGTCCTCGCCCTCGGCTGCGTCTACTTTAGCCTCGGCGGCCTCACCTACAAGTACCAGCTGCTCTACGCCATGCACCAGCCCCAGCACGCCACCGGCGGCGCCTGGCGCATCATCTGCTACCGCATCCTCCTCGGCCTCGCCGTCTTCCACCTCACCATGTCCGGCTACCTCGGCGCCAACAAGGCCTACGTCCAGGCCACCCTCGTCATCCCCCTCTTCGTCTTCACCATCTGGTACATGTACTACTTCCGCGCCCACTTTGAGCCCCTCACACACAACATTGCCCTCCTCAGCGTCCGCCGCGACGGCGACGACTCTCCCCTCTCCGACGACGACGTCCACGCCGGCCTCGGCAACCTCACCTTTGCCCGCCGCCGCCACCACCGCCGCCTCATCCGCCGCCCCAGCACCACCGTCGACGAGAACCGCGACAAGGGGCACGTCTTTGTCAATCCCAGCCTCGTCACTCCGTACGTCTTCTCGTCTCTTTTTGTCTTCCCTCTCTTTTCTCTCTTTTCTCTTTCTTCTCCTTTCTAACCATCAGACTCGAACAACCGTGGATCTACGACGACCCGCCACCGCTGGTGCCCATCGCCTATGACGAGGACAGCAACGGCAATGGAGACAACAGGGCCATCATCGATGACCTCCTAGCCGACACCAGCAACGTCCGCCCGGGTCCGGCCACCGACCCCCCCCTGCGCACCCCCGACCGCAGCGCCTCCAGCTCCTTCAGCCTCGGCGACACCCACATCTGGCGCGATGTAGCGCCCGTTAGCGATACCAGCGACCAAAATTCATAGCCATATTTGAAACTTGTTTTTTTTTCTACCCATCTCTCTTGTGTCTCCTTTGTCTTTTTTAGTCTTTTTGTTTCTTTTTTCCATTATTACATTCCTCTTGTTTCTGCTAAAGCTACTCGATCAAAGCTCTGTCCCATATACCACATAGATTGTCTTTTCTATTCCTTTTAATACATGCACCCGCCCATTATTCTTATACATCGTCCGAGTCTGACGAATCCAGCACATACTCCAATTCAATCGCATTTCTGTAGTCGTTCTTGCTCGCCTCTCCATTCTGCGGCCCTGCCGTCTCTTCGCCTCCTTCTTCCACGTCAGCTTCGTTCTCTTCGCCCTCGGATTCGCTCTCTCCTGATTCGCTTGCCTCCGTGCCATGCTCGTCCACATCACGCCCGTCCCCATCCTGCCCCTGTTCGGCCACAGTCTTCATTTTTGAACAGTAATTCTCCTTCACGCGTCGTAGGTATTGCATCAGCTCATCGTCGCCAGCGTCGCTCTGCTCGGCAATTCTCAGCTGGCTCACAAGCTCCCGCCTCAACTTCTGCCGCCTCTTTTCTTCCAGTGCTCGCCGTTCCTCTTGGCTCGGCTGTCCCTGTAGTCGAAGCTCTGCAGCTACAGCCTCGGCCTTGGCCATGAACGATTGAGGGAATCCAATGGCACGAGCCAGTGCTAGGCCATAGTTCTCCTGCTTCTCGGGCCCGTCGCCGACCTTGTACAACATCTTGGTCGTCGTGCCAGCTGAGTTGCCGGTCGGGGAAGAATAAGACTCTGTCATCAAGTGTCGGTTCGCCACGCCAATATGGTAGGCAAGCCCTCTGGCTAGACGATGGTCAGTATATCTACTACTTATTCGTCTACATCGAGTCCACGGCCTACCCAGCTGTAAAAAGTGTGTGGCAAAAAATACGGTAGCTTTGCTCTGTAAAAGTGCCTCTGACATGGCCGTCGCAATGGCCAGTCCGTCTTGCGTATTTGTTGCTCTGCCCAGCTCATCGACAATGAGAAGACTCTTTTCCGTCACATTTCTGTCGAGTCAGCGTATGCACAAGCAGACATCTCAAGACGGAAAGGGCAGCGAACCGCAAAATAAACGCCATCTCCCTCATCTCAACAGAAAATGTAGACATGTTGGCCTCGATGTTGTCCTCGGTCGAGACTCGCGCAAAGAGACAGTGTCGGATAGGGAGTCGAGCAGACTCTGCCGGTACAAAACATCCAATCTGTGCCATGATTTGGATCATGGCAATGGCTCTTATATATGTGCTCTTGCCACTCATGTTCTGCCCGGTAATGATTTGGAACCGGGACTCTTCCGTGACATAGTAGTTGTTGGGTATACACTTGTTGGCCCCGTGCTAGCCAAGAGACATGTTAGACAACAACAAAACAAGGCTGCACGTATGCCTACTCACATAATCTATAATGGGATGTTTGGCTTCCGTCAGACAGAAATTCTCTACAATCTCTGGTCGCTGGTAGTTGTGTGTTCGAACGAGGCTGGCAAATGACTGGAGCAAGTCCACAATGGCAATGCTCTCACAGTGTTGAAACAAGTCAGATACGTGTGGGCGTATATCGGTCAGAAGCTGTCGAATAACAAGTTCGCTTTCGTGGATAATACTCTTGACAGTCCGGTTGATCTGCTCGTTGAGCTGGACCAGTTTCAAAGTTTGACACTCGAAGCCCCCTCTGCAGCGAGTCTTGTTGATAAACACAGAGGGGAGGCTACCCTTGCCAATCTCCTTGGCCGAGACGCGCAGGTAAAACCTGCGAGATTCCATATACTTGAGCTGCAATTTTATACCATGTTCTCCTGTGGCAGAATGTCAGTATGGGAAAGTCAAACACTAGTTAACGACTCACCCTCTAAATTGCACACATAGTCCTGCACTTGGCGAGTGAGCTCCGTGTACAGCGTCCGCTGAATGTCGAGCGCAGCAGATACTCTGCGCTAAGAACATGTCAGGTTTCTTGGTTGTTTAAAGAGGAATAGTCCATCATTACCATGACGGAATGGATCCGTTGGTTCCTCATTTCAAGAGGTTTGGTGGAGTGAGAGGCCGTAGAGTCGATCTTTTCGTCAATGAGCTCCAGGATGTCTTGTGTGGACTGTGGATGCAAGGTCTGGCAAATGTTTGACAGAATTGGTGCCTGTGCATTCGACAGAGCATTGAATAGTTCAGGTATGATGTGAAGAAACGTCTTGAGGCGAAGGATGTTGTTGATGGCCTGCTCAGACTCGTACACAGACCCGTCTTTGGGCAGGATAACCAGCTAGAGCAGATTCAGAGTGAGAAAGCAACCCCGGCATTGCCAGAAAGAGTGGTCATACCTTGGTGATGAGCTTTTCGAGGTCGCCCAGAGGCTTCAGTGCACCTAGAGCTATAATTGTCAAGGACTGTTCATTGTCGATTTCTTTCATAGTCCAAGTAAGAGCTGTTCATATATGTATTTAAATACCTTGCTCGACCAGGGAAAACGTAGTGCAGTCCAGCGAGAGTTCCTGGACCGCCTCATATCGCTGCTGGAGAATCTCAGGCTTTGTGGATGGCTGGATAATGTTGTTCCGCAGGATTCGTGAGCCCATGGCTGTCTGTGTCCGGTTGAGAATGCCAAACAGGCTGTCTTTTGAGCAAGCATTCTGTGCGTTTTCCAGAATCTCGAGGGAGCGGATGGTGGGCAGGCTGATCATCATGACATCGGCAGGTGCTTTGTATCGGAATCGGACGGAATGCTTGTCGAATGTGAAATCGAATTCGTCTTGCATGTATTTCATAGACTGTTTAGTCAGTTTAACACTTCTATTCATTTTTATGTCCAGACTTACAGCAGACACCGCGCAGACGGCATAAAAGCTCTTTTCCAAGGCAAATTCCACCGGCGGCAGGTCCGCCGCCACAGCCATCCGGCGGATATATTTCATGCCTTCTGCCTGAGACCAGCAGGACCTTGCCATCTCGACAATACGGATGTTTGGCAGCTCCTTCTCGATGTGCTTGCGGATGTCGTCTTCGTGCGAAGGGCCGGCGACGGGCGGTACCAGGACTGTCGACGACTCCATCATCTGCATGTGGTGAATCATCTTGGGATAGAATTGCGTATCGCTCACTTCTGTGATAATCACATCGGCAATGGCAATGTTCACAATGACGAGACCCACTGATCTCTTCATGTCATGAGAGCCAAACGCGGCACAGATCACGCCGCGGTTCTCTTGCGGGCCGATGGACAGGGCCGGGCGTTGCAGTTGCGTCCCATTTATGCCGCTCGTCGCCGACCGTGTCAGCGATGAATTTCTAGTAGTTTTGCTGGCCAGTGCCTGGACTCGAAGAGTCTTTCGTGCAGCACTCGATCCAATGCGCCGCAGAGATGAATGCGGGTGAGATGACCGTGGAGCTGACATGTTGGCATGCCGAATGCCGGTAGATGTTGCATTTAAAATTGTTTTGACAGGAAAAGAAAGATAAAATATCAAAATACTTGGGATATGATTCTATTCTACACATGCAGAATGAATGATGTAATCTATGGGTGGTTCTTTCCTTTTATTGATCATTATCTTCATCCGCATTGAGAAGGAGCCAAACATACCGTGCCTGCCTTTTACAATAAAACATGGAAGGACAGGAAATACGTGGTATTAAAGTAACGGGATAAAATATACTGAGAAGAGAGAAGTAGAGAAAGCAAGAGTCTTTATTGAAATAAAGAAGATAATACAGCAAAAAGAAAAAAAAATATAAATAAATCGAACGGGCTCAATCGGGGATCGAACCCGAGACCTCGCACATTTTACATTGTGATGTAAAGGGAATTACCCGAAGCGCGAATCATACCACTAGACCATTGAGCCGATCTGAATGACAGACTTTCCACTAGTTGCCATTTTATTACTAGGTGTACAGTGGAGAATAATATCACATTTTTTACACAAATTACATCCTACATCACAGTATGCATAGTATCTGGCTTGACAATTCTCATTGCGCGAGCTATAAATGTCAAACACATTCCGTCTCTATCGTTCTTGGTATCCTGTAAAACAATAATGGGATAAACAGTGCTCCACAACTCCATTTACATCTTGAGAAAGCATCTTGAGAAAGCATCCACCTCAAAACTATCATCGAGAGAAGACGCCAGCCACATTGCGCGCCAGCATGCTCACCGCAGCCTGCATCTCTGCGGCCGTGTCACCGCCGCCCAGAGAGTTGGCCTCGCTGGAGTCGGGGTAGAAGAACGAGGCGACAGCAATGATTATGTAGGCCGCACACAACAGCGCGCCCTCGAGGTAGTTGCTGCGGCCGTCGAGGACGAGAAAGTTGACGATAAAGGCAGAGACAAACATGCTCACCGTCTCAAAGAGGTTAAAGTAGAGCGACATGTCCTTGTCCATGATCCAGCCGAGGATGACGACCAGCGGTGTAATGAAGAGGGCAATCTGGATCGACGATCCCAGAGCCACGCCAATCGAGAGGTCCATCTTGTTCTTCATCGCCACCGTCACCGACGTCACGTGCTCGGCTGCATTGCCCACGATGGGCAGCAGCACGAGACCGATAAAGGCCTCGGAGATGCCCGACTGGCCCTCGACGATCTCGTTGATCGAGTCCACCATGAACTCGGCACAGAGCGCTACCAGCCCGGTCGACCCCAGCAGCAAGATCACCGCCGTTGTCCGCGAAATCTCGTCCTCTGCGTCCTCTTGCTCGACCTCCTCGCCGTCTACAATGACGACCGTGCGCGGTGTCCGGTTGACCACAATAGGGACAATGGGAGGGAAGGCGGTGCCTCCACCGGCCGAGGACGGCCGGACGTGCCTGCGATCATCGGCCGGAACAGAGACGGTACGACGCAGCTGGGGCTGGGGGCAGGCCGTATTCGCGTGTGACGCTGTTGCCGTGTCCTGCCATGCGGCAGCATTCTCGCCGGCAGCACCAGCACCAGCCGGGTGTGGATGGGTGAACACATTGACCGCCAGCGTTTTCGACAGGGCCGAGGGGTGGGCGAGGGTTCGGAGAGAGAACGGCTTCTGGCGCGGCTCTGTCTGGCCTTCCACGTCTGGGGACAGGTCAAAGTCCACGCGCCGAGTAGATCCAGAGAGACCTGTACCCGTAGTAGCAGCCTTGGCAGGGACAGAACCAGGGGCAGCAGACGAAGAAGGACCAGCAGCATCGCCCGTCTCTGCATCCGCATGATGGTGTTTCCGGTGCTTGTGGTGCTTGTGGTGCTTGTGCTTCCGGTGTGACTTGGCGCTATTACCCTCATCGTCGGCGGCATCGGCGGCATCAGCGGCATCAGCAGCATTGACTGTATTGGTGGCATCGGTGGCACTGACAGTCTTGGCGCCTTCAGAAGCTTCCTCGGTCTTGCTGTTCTTGTCCTTGTCGTCCTGGCCACCGACATCCGTGGCGTCGCCTAAACGAGAGGGCCGGGTGAATGTGGCGGATGATGGCGAGACCGCTTCTGTGTCGTCGACCGATGCCTTGTTGGAGAAGCGGCGTCTGCCCTTTCGCAGTGCCTTTTTGAAGCGGCGTGAAGTGCCGTGGGATCCATCCGAGTCGGAGTCGGAGCTGGATGACGACGACTCTGAGCTACTCGATGAGGAATTGAAGTAGCCGGCCGCCGGGCCGGGAGCCAGCTCCCGCTCAATGATCTCCTGGGGCGTCGACTCATACATGTACGCGTGGGAGTTGAGCTGGAAGAGCAGGTACAAGACGTAGACGAGCAGCAAGACGACGCTGGTGCCGCGGCTCACTTTGAGGACCTTGGTGTCGGCATCGGCAGAGTCGCTAAAGGAGGCGTGGAAGGCGGTCTATAGGATTAGCGTCTTGCCTACTTTATATTCGTACTTGTGGGAGGAGGCCATACAGGAAGAAGCAAGCTGCTAACACTCAAGCTGAGCAAACAAGCACTCATCTGCGTGACGGTGCTGTTGTATATCTGACACTGTTAGCAAGGACTCGGCGCTGAAATAAGCAATAGAGGCTTCTTGGCTCACTTGTTCGCGGTACCGGAGACCACCCAGCAGAAAGGACATGCCGAGAATCAAGAGAAGATTGGCCAGAATCGAGCCCACCAGTGATGCCTGGACAATCCGAATCTCGTTCTGCAAAAGTTAGTACAGGACCACAGCTTGCCTGAAAAAAAAAACAAAAGAAAAAAAACCGACCTTGACCAGAGCAATGCTGAGAAGAGCAGAGACTAGGTTAGCATAAGAGGAGAGGACTTTGTTCTGGGGGGATTCCTACATGCTGTTACTGGTTAGCCTATACCCGAATCTAGAAGGTTTTGAGGATGCTCCGTAGAATGCTCACAAGATGATGAGCTCGACGGCATTGCCAAATGTCACGTTCATGAGAGCGCCGACAGTGTCTCCCAGACGCTTAGCCACGCTCTCGGTGGCATGGCTGAGGAGTCCGGCCAGGGGGATGATGGCAATGGCATTCATGGCAAAGATGACGCCCGCCGAGAGGCCAGCAAAGTGAGAGGCTATGCCAATGGGCACAAAGACGAGGAGGACGTTGATGATGCTAGAAAACAGGATGCCCTTCAAGGTGAGGAAGAAGCGAACGGCCACATTGGGACGGGCCTTGGCCGCTGCTCCGTTCTCGGGTGCCGTGTTTGCTGTATTGGCATTGGCAGCATTGGCAGCGCCGACAGTGTTGGCAGCGTTGGCCGCCTTTTCGGTAGCATCGTCCAAGTCCTCGGCGGCGACGGCAGAGGAAGAATTGTTGGCTCTACCATTTCCGCTCGCGGCACCGGTCGAAGCGAGAGAGCCCTGGGCGGACTGGACGCGGTGAAAGGTGGAGCGACGGCTCTCAGCGACGAGCGGCTTGGGACCGTGAGCCTTTTGGCGAGCCCATGTGCGGATGCGGTCTGGAGGTCAGAGAAAGGGACAAGTGAGGAGAGAAGAGAGGGGAGAAGAAGAGAGACGAAATGAAGGAGAGAAGAGAGAAGAGAGGAAAGAGAAGAAGGAGGGAGAGACTTACGCATTGCTGTAGGACAATCTTGGACACGTCGGTGAGAAACTCTGGTTCTCCAAAACGACGTCGGAATGGTTCAGACAGATTGTCGAGAAAAGATGGCCACGCGTAATCTTTTGGATCATCTCTGGCTATTTATTGCTTTCGAGGACGAATGCCTTAAAAGGCGATTATTATGGAGCACAGTACATAGTATACGTACTGAGGCGCTAACACAATAACAGCTGGAAGCACAGTGGATGCTTGTTTACTGTGCCAAGCCGCCAAATGCAAGTCTATGCTTTTTTTCATTTCTTTTGCGACGGCAAAGGAGTGCTGATAACAAAAGGGCACCGTGTGATGTGTACGTGTACGTACACGTACGAGTCTGAGTGCGAGTCTGAAGTGCAGGCACTCGTACGAGCAGCATCAACTGGCAGTCTGGAGTCATTTGGGCCAGTGCGTATTACTGTGTAAAGATCTCAAGATCTGTACTCCGTACAGGAGGCTCCCAAGGCAGCCTTTGCGCTGAGCTGAAGAAAAGCCGCCCTGGAGCCAGTAAAAGCTTAGCCAGAACGACGAACAGCGGGTCTGTTTGTCTTTTTTTTACGAACTAGGCTGCCTAGCTCGAACAAAGACCACTACTGCTTACGCTGAATACGTACGCCGTACGAGTACGGAGTACTTTGCCACACAAAGAACGGACACTAGCCACAGATTGATTACGTGGTCAGATAGCTTGGTGGGGTCGGATAAGATAAGAGATTGGGCGATAAGCAAAAAAAAAGTTATCGCCAAGAGCAGGCAAGTTTTGATACCTGTCGGCTCCTCCTACTCCCTACACAGACACACTCACACCCACTACTATGGCCACTCTTGTACCGCCACCGCCCAAGAGGCAGCGCCGCGAAGAGATTGAGCGCACCAAAGTACAGCAGGACGTCACGGCCAATCTCCCCCCGGACCATGGCTCCTTCAAGGCCCGCTTCGTCGACAGCGACGGCCAGCAAATGGCCGACGTGATCGAGGTCAACATGGCCGATGCGACTGAGAAAAACGTCTCGCTGCTCTTGAATACCCTGCTCGGCCGCGAGACCGACGAGTTTGTGCCGTACCGGTTCCGTATCCACCTGCCACCCGGCAGCACGGGCGGCAAAGACAAGGACGCCGCCCCCATTATCGTCGACCAGTACCCGACCGACCTGTATGCGCTGCTGCGGGCGCACGGCATTGAGAATCCGTTTGAGACGACACTGACGCTGGCGGCCGAGCCTCAGGCGGTGTTCCGGGTGCAGAGCGTGACGCGGCTGGCGCACCGGATCCCCGGACACGGACAGCCGATTCTGTGCGTGTCGTTCAGCCCGGCGGCGCGGGGCCGGTGGCTGGCGACGGGGTCGGGTGATGGGACGGCGCGGATCTGGGACACGGAGACGGGCGTGCCGCGGCACACACTCAAGAAGCACCGGGGCTGGGTGCTGGCGGTGGCGTGGGCGCCGGACGGCAAGCGGCTGGCGACGTGCAGCATGGACCACACGATTGTGCTCTGGGAGGCGGAGACGGGCAAGCCGAGTCTGCCCAAGGACCTGGTGGGCCACAGCAAGCCGGTGCTGGCGCTGGCGTGGGAGCCGTATCACTTGGTGCAGGGTGGCGGCGGCGGCGGCGACGGTGACAGCAGCGAGAGCAGCGAGGACAGTGGCGAGGGCCCGGGCCCGCAGCTGGCGAGTGCCAGCAAGGACGGCACGGTGCGGGTATGGGCAGCCAACACGGGACGGTGCCAGCTGGTGCTGTCGGGCCACCGCGGCAGTGTCAGCTGTGTCAAGTGGGGCGGGACGGGCCTGCTCTACAGCGCGTCGCACGACAAGACGGTGCGGGTGTGGGATGCGCGGCGGGGCTCTCTGCTGCACGAGCTCAAGGCGCACGCCCACTGGGTCAACCACCTGGCGCTGTCGACGGACTTTGCGTTGCGGACGGGCTACTTTGACCACACGGGCGTGGTGCCGGCGACGGCGGCCGAGCGACGGCAAAAGGCGCGGGAGCGGTTTGAGAAGGCGGCGGGCCGGACGGAGGACGGCGAGCTGAGTGAGCGGCTCGTGTCGGCGTCGGACGACTTTACCATGTACCTCTGGGACCCGATGGGCAAGAAGGCGGGCAAGCCGGTGACGCGCATGGTGGGCCACCAGAAAGCCATCAACCACGTCACCTTTTCGCCCGACGGGCTCTTTGTGGCCAGCTCGAGCTGGGACAACCACACCAAGATTTGGCGCGCCAAGTGAGTCTCCTCTTTTTTCTCTCCTCTCCCTTCTTGTCTCTCCTCCTAACCAGGGCAGAGACGGCTCCTTCAGCAGCACGCTACGTGGTCATGTGGCGCCCGTCTACCAGTGCTCGTGGTCAGCCGACTCGCGCCTGCTGGTGACTGCGTCGAAAGACGCCACGGTCAAGGTCTGGAATGTGCGGACGGCCAAGCTGGCTGCCGATCTTCCGCATCACGAGGACGAGGTCTACGCCGTCGACTGGAGCCCAGACGGCCAGCGTGTCGCCAGTGGAGGCAAAGACAAGGCAGTGAGACTGTGGAGGAATTAGCTGGGCAGGAGGAGTGGGGATGTCGTAGACCGAAGAAAAGCGCTTCTGGCCTATGCAGAAATAGAAATAGAATGCAGCGGAAATGCGGAGAGTGATTCTTTTTCTGCTATTGAACAGCGGACCGTCCCTTTGGTAGCGTCTTCATTGGAGGACGAAGTCCGAGCATACGAGTACTCCAGAGTGTACCTACGAGACGTACTGGTAGAGTACCACTCGTACGAGTATATAGTAGCACTCATACTTCCTAGAGAAGGCGTATTTCAAACAGGGATCGGAAGATTTCGGAGTCCTCAAACACGGCTGGTCTGCCATCACATGTTCCTGTGAGGAGTCTTCTCTCTCAGGATGAGACTCTTGCATTTGCCGCCAGAGTATAAAAATGAACAGTCGATTTTGGAGTCCGCTATCGCTACGATGTAGAAGCTACACTTTCAGTTCTCCACCTGCACGATTTCGCGCGCAGAGGCAGGGTTGACAAATCTGCCATGTGCCATCCTTCCGCTCGACGAGTACGAGTACAACGTAGTGCCCGGCTGTTCGGTCCACTGTTCCTGCAAAGCATGCCACGGGATCCGTTATCCTGATTTTAGTGGCTGGCCAGCTCCCAGGCAGGCCGCCTACTATGTCTATGTATAGTCTAGGCAGTAGAGAATGCCCAAGAGAACTCTCTCATCATGACAATGTCAGAGACGGATGCCGAGCCGTCTCTGCTTTCCACATGTCATCAAGTCTCGAATCCGTCGACTCATCCGGTTGGCGCTAGGACAGACGGACTGGCAGATGGACTGGCAGGCGGACTCGAAAATCACATCACGATGGCCGAGAGACCCTCCTCGACCCTCTTTGGGAGACCCTCTGGAAGAGGACCCACGACCGGTTCCTTGTTTATTTTCCTCCAATCGAACAAGAGGCCGTCCGTCTTCGGGACCAGCGGCAATGCACCTCTGCCTTTTTTTTTTGGTCACAGCGAGATACGCCAAGCATCTGCCCATCCCATACCCAGCGACCAATGACAAAGGACCAAAACCAAAACCAAAACCAATAACCAATACGGCGTTCATCCATATGGTACAATGGCAGATTGTGGTTTGGGCTGCCTCTCGCAGGGCGGAATTCGCATTGCCCCAATGGACCGCCGACATGCATGTTCCTGCTGACAGGACAGCTGTACGGTCTGTTGTGTACGGAGTACATGCTGTGTTACTCGTACAATGTAGATGACATGGGCCGATCTCTCTTGGGCACAGCCTCTACCATGTACTTGTACTTTGATCTTCTTGTCTCGAGTACGGGGTATCTACTACAAGCCGTTTGAAAAGGACTTTTTTTCTACCGGTTTCTCCCGCTGGCTTCGATCCTTTACCCCGGCCTACTGCAGAGTAAAAACAAAAAAAAAAGGACGAAAGAGGGGAAAGGAGAAAGGGAGAGAGAGAGGGAGAGAGAGAAATGAGAGCTCGTCCCGAAGGAGCACACCCTCTTTGACACATGTTACATGGCCGTTCTTGGGAGAGGTGACAAAAAGGTCACTCGAAACAGGTGGAGCTCTGCTCTTTCCGCTTTCCGTTTTTCATTCCTTCTTCGTTCTTCGATCTTTCCTGTCCAGTTCTTCTTCCTTGGCCAGCCCAACCCAACTGCCCCACTCCTAGCTGTCCCACCTTCCCCGAACATTTCTTCTTTCCTTTTCAGATTCTGCCGGAAGGTTCGAAGAAAAAAAGGGGAAAAAAAAAGAATAAAAGATATAAAAAGAACCAGCAGACAGGTACAGAATCTCTGTGAGTAGCTATACAAAAGGCCAGCACGCCCTCTCAACAACTCCTCGCCTGCCCCGGCGTCTCAACTCGTCGTCACCGCGTCTGTGCCTTGTCTGAGAACAAGAATGCCATCCCTCTTGACTCTCTAACCAATGTCCTCCCATTCTCCTTGATTAAGAGACCCACTTTTATCCTTGCTGTTCGTGGCAAAGCAAGCTGACTGCGGCCAGAAAAAGAAAAAGCAATAAAAAATACAAGAAAAAGAAAAAAGAAAAAAAAGGAAAAAAAAAGGAAAACAGGAAAAAGAAAAATAAAGAATTAGCCTTTTTAAAAACTAAACTCTTTCCTTGCCATCGTCAACTCCTTTTTCCCACCTCGCTTCTGGCGTCCACTCTCACAGGTGGCCATCCACCACCACTCCCTCCGCCCAATATGACGGTCTTTATCGCGTCCTTGTAAGTGATCTCTTCTCCCTGTCCATGGCGTATTTTTTTTCTCCTGCAGCTTCTGCGCTGGCGCCGCATTGGCTCTGACGTCATTTAATGAATGAAGTCATTTTAAAAAAAAAATAAAAAAAAATAAAAAAACAAACAAAAAACAAACAAAAGACAACAAAAATTAAAAGTTTACAAAAATTAACACTCGCAGATTTCTTCCCAAGACGGTCTACTTTGACCTGCCAGGCACGCCACCCCCCGAAGAAGTACCCGACAAGAAGACGGACCGCAAGACCAAAAAAGCCTCGGAAGACGCCCAGCCCAGCCTCTTTCGCCAGTCCGACATTACGCCGCCCGACACCCCCGTCGACGAGTCGACCGTCGACCCGTTTGCCAACGAAGATGGCACCCGCATCAGCGGCCTTCCCGCCGCCCCGGCCGGCCACGGCATCATCCACAGCAACACCCACAGCAGCAGTGCTAGCCACGGGAATAGTGCTAGCGCCGCTCCCGCCGACCGCGGCTCGCCTGCCTGGGGCGCCCGCCGCAACCAGCCAAAGTCACGTGCCAACTCGCCGCCGCCGACGCTGCTCGACTCGGACGACGAGCACCTGACGGAAAAGGCCAAGGAGCTCTACCGCCAGGGCATCTGCCAGCCGCGCTCGGCCCTGCGCAGCGAGAGCCACGACCGCGTCTTCTCGACGGCGCCCTGGCGCATCGTCAACGCCGACCAGGGAAACGGCGGGCTGCGCAACGCCGCCGATGCCGCCGCGCGCGAGGGCCAGCTCGGCGACCACATCTGGGTGGGCACGCTGGGCATGCCGACCGACGCGCTCGGCGACGAGCAGAAGGAGGACATTGAAGACCGGCTGGCCACCGAGCACGACATGCTGACGGTGTGGTGCTCCGACAAGGACTTTGACGGCCACTACGTGCACTTTTGCAAGCAGATCCTCTGGCCCGTCTTCCACTACCAGATCCCCGACGGCCCCAAGAGCAAGGCCTACGAGGACCACTCGTGGAAGTACTACGTCAACGTCAACCAGGCCTTTGCCGACGCCATCATCCGCAACTGGAAGCACGGCGACGTCGTCTGGATCCACGACTACCACCTGCTGCTCGTCCCCAGCATGGTGCGCCAGAAGCTGCCCGACGCCAAGATTGGCTTCTTTTTGCACGTCGCCTTTCCCTCGAGCGAGATCTTCCGCTGTCTCGCCGTGCGCACCGAGCTGCTCGACGGCATGCTCGGCGCCAACCTCGTCGGCTTCCAGATCCACGAGTACACCCGCCACTTCCTGCAGACCTGCAGCCGCCTGCTGCACGCCGAGGCCACCGCCGAGGGCATCCAGCTCGAGGACCGCTTCATTGACGTCATCAACATGCCCATTGGCATCGACCCGGTGGCCCTCGACGAGCACCGCGAAGAGGACGACGTGCGCGAGTGGCTCGACACGCTGCGCGAAAAGTATGCCGGCAAGAAGCTGATTGTGGCGCGCGACAAGCTCGACCACATCCGCGGCGTGCGCCAGAAGCTGCTGTCCTACGAGCTCTTTCTCAACCTCAACCCCGAGTGGCGCGGCCGCGTCGTGCTGCTGCAGGTGGCGCTGTCGACGAGCGAGCGCAACGAGCTCGACGCGGCCGTGTCCGACATTGTCACGCGCGTCAACTCGTCGTGGGCCAACCTGGCCTACCAGCCGGTCGTCTACCTGAAGCAGGACATTGACTACGCGCAGTACCTGGCGCTGCTGACGGCGGCCGACGCGCTCATGATCACGAGCCAGCGCGAGGGCATGAACCTGACGTCGCACGAGTACGTCTTCTGTCAGGACGGCAAGCACTTTGAGAAGAAGCACGGTAGCCTCATCCTGTCCGAGTTCACGGGCACCTCTGGCCTCTTTGGCGGCGCCGAGCTGGCCGTCAATCCCTGGGACTACCGCGCCTGTGCCGACGCCGTGCGGGACGCCCTCAAGATGTCGCCGGCGGAAAAGGCCGAGCGCTGGTCCCGCCTCTACAGTGCCGTCATGCACCACACGGGCTCGCACTGGTTCTCCGAGTTCCTCAAGCGGCTCGACGTCGTGTACGACGAGCAGCACAACCGCGACCAGACGTACATTCCGCGTCTGTCGGTCAGCACGCTGCTGCAGCAGTACCGCCGATCGCAGCACCGCGTCTTTATTCTCGACTATGAGGACACGCTGGTCAGCTGGGGGCCCGTTGATAAGATTATTCCCGTCAGCCCGCAGGTAAGACCCCAGAGAAGAAGGAAAGAAAAAAAAGAGAGAACACACTCAGAGAGACACACAGAGAGAGAGAGAGACTGACTTTTAGCGCACGCTCGACGTCCTCAACGACCTGGTTCTGGACCCGCGCAACACGATCTACGTCATGTCGGGCCGCAGCGAGAAGGAGCTTGACCGGCTCTTCCGCACGGTGCCGAATCTGGGCATGATTGCGGAGAATGGGTGCTTCCTCAAAAAGGCGGGCAGCACGGACTGGCTCGTCATGGTGGACAGTGACCAGATCCGCACGTGGAAGCAGTCGGTCAAGCAGATATTGACGTACTACCAGGAGCGCACGCCCGGGGCCGAGATTGAGGAGCGCCGGTGCTCGCTCATCTTCCACTACAAGTCGGCCGAGGACTACGACTCGGCCGTGCGCCTGGCGGGCGAGTGCGTGGCCCACATCAACGATGCCTGCGAGGAGCAGCGGGTGCATGCCATTGCCCTCGACGGCTCGATCCTGGTGGAGCCGCTGGACTGGTCCAAGGGCACGGCGGCCGAGAAGATTTATCTGGACATCTGCGCCGACGTGGCTCGCGAGGGCGAGGGCGGCAGCGCTGCGCCCAACCCAGACAGCCGAGGCCCCGTCGACTTTCTGATGGTCGTGGGAGACGGCCGCGACGACGAAAAGGTGTTCCGGTGGGCGAACCAGCTGGGGCGGGACAGCGTGATTCCCGAGGTCGTGACTGTGACGCTGGGTAGTCGCAGTACGGAAGCGACGACGACGCTGACACAGGGCGTCAAGGGTGAGTTATCTTTTCTCTCTTTTGAGTTCTAGTTCGTATACTAACAAGACAGGTGCACTTGCTGTCCTCCAGAAGCTTGCTTCTGCCTGAGGTCTTTTTTTTTCTTGTTTTTCCAAACTGATTCCCCCCCGCTTCTCCGCTCTTTCTTGTATTGTGTTTTTACATCTTTTCCATCTTTGCTTTTCAGTTTCCTTGCTCTCTTTTGCTCTTCTGCTCTTTCAAACAGGTACATACGCATCGGCATGAACATTAGGACGGGACAAGCATTATACACTGCCGGCTTGAGACGTCCACTCCAGACATATTACATGGGCATCGTTGCTCAGAGACCCAAGAGACCCAGCAATGGGCGAGAAGAGAGAGACTCGGTCTCTCTCGTCCCCTTTCCATAGATATAGGAACAGGTAGAGCACCAGTAACAAAGACGTATTACAAAGAAAGAACGAGACCACGTGATCTCGGCAGAGGAGTGAGCACGTAATGTACTATGTCAGCAAGCTTCCCCGCGATCGGAGCTGTGTCCCCCCCACTGCCGGCGTCTCATTGGTGAGCAGCTTCTTTATTCTTTTTTTGTGCCACGGAAAATTGAGCAGCCAATTGCTTCTGCTCTATTGTTACTTCGTGACCCGATTGATTCTCCTTGCCCCAGCACGTCTCGACATTTCTGGCTCTTGTGCAAATCATGGCATCCTTTCCCCCGCCGCCGGTCGACACGATTGACTGGTCCAATGTCGGTTTCCGTGTCCGCGAAGGTGAGTCTATTTCCGTCTTTTTTCGTCTTTTTCTGTCAGTTTCTCCCTTGTCTTCCGTCTCTTCCGTCGCTAAGAACCAGTCAATGGCCATGTCGAATCCCACTATACCAAGGCGACGGGCAAGTGGTCGGACCCCGTCTTCGTCGAGGACCCCTTTCTGCGCATCCACGGCATGGCGCCGGCCCTCAACTACGGCCAGCAGGCCTACGAGGGCCTCAAGGCGTTCCGGGCGCCCGGCGACGGGGCCATCCGCATCTTCCGGCCGAGCATGAACGCGGCGCGCCTGCAGCACTCGGCCGAGGTCATCTCGGTGCCGCCCGTGCCGCAGGAGCTCTTTCTCGACGCCGTCCACGCCGCCGTCGCCCACAATGCCGCCTATGTGCCGCCGCACGAGACGGGCGCGGCCATGTACATCCGGCCGCTCATCTTTGGCTCGAGCGCGCAGCTCGGCCTCAGCCCGCCCGAGGAGTACACCTTTCTCGTCTTTGTGCTGCCGACGGGCGTCTACCACGGCACGCACCCCGTGCGGGCGCTGATCCTCGAGGACTTTGACCGCGCCGCCCCCCACGGCACGGGCCACGCCAAGGTGGGCGGCAACTATGCGCCCGTGCTGCGCTGGAGCGAGGGCGCGCGCGACGAGGGCTACGGCATCACGCTGCACCTCGACAGCGCGCGGCACGAGGAGGTGGACGAGTTCAGCACGAGCGGCTTCATCGGCGTGCTGCAGGGCGCCGAGGCCGACGACGTGACGCTCGTGCACCCCGACTCGCAGAGCGTCATTGTCAGCGTGACGAGCGACAGCGTGCAGCAGATTGCCCGCAGCTTTGGCTGGAAGGTGGAGAAGCGCGTGGTAAGTGAAGAGGAGAAGAGAGGGAGAGACAGAGAGAGAAGAGAGACGAAGAAAAGCTAACGGCTAGATCAAATACGCCGAGCTGCCGTCGTTTTCCGAAGTCTTCGCCGCCGGCACCGCCGCCAGCCTCGTGCCCATGCGGTCCATCACGCGCCGCATCGCCAGCAGCCAGCCCGGCTCGCTGGCGGCCCAGCTGGGCCCCAAGGCCCACCCCCGGGTGCAGGTGGACGCGGCCAAGGGCGAGGAGACGATTGTGTACATTGCCGACGACGACGAGGAGCCGGGCCCGGTGTGCCAGCGCCTGCTGACGCAGCTCAAGGGCATCCAGCTGGGCAAGGTCGAGGACAGCTTTGGCTGGGCCGCGCCGGTGACCGCGGCCGACCTCGCCAAGGCCAAGTCGGCGTGATGCCGTGCATGGTACTCGTAGGTTGACAGGTTTTATAGAAGGACTGGGAAAAGAAACACAAAAAGCCCCCCCCAAAAGAAGCCAAAAGAAGCTTGCTCTGTAGACTATAATTTTAGACCTCCTTCTACCGTGTCAGACCGGGTCGATATTCGCTCCAAGGCTCCGGTATCTCCACTTCTTCCACATGCTGTAGTGCCGTTCTTGGCATAGGCTCGTAATTACGATCGGGAACGTGTCTGTTGAGAACAGCACACTGTGCCACTTTCATGGTCAGGACCCAAATAGGAAATCACCTTGGCATGAATAAAGTGGGAAACCGGTTGATTTTCTGCGGAGCAGCTACATGGTAGGGAAAGCTGCGGCAAAGGTCTCTTTTTGCGGTCCAAGCCCCAACCGTTTGGCTCCGGGTGGACACGGAAACAGGGAAAATACTCCCCAAAACACACCGACATGCCTTTTGGATTACAAAGCAGAGAACCTGCCATGAAAAGAATGCTCGATCCGCTTGCCCATCATTTTCTGTCAAGGAGTTGTGCATGGCTGCTGAGTTTAGAGCAGCTTGCTCTACAGAGTGAGAAGAGTAGAAAAGTGGACCTTCTGTACCGTTGATTCCAAAGAGAATATAGCATAAGAAAAGTGGACCAATCGTACCACAGTATTCTGCACTGTCTCCACTTACACTTACACCGTGCAAGTGTGACGAAATCCTTATAGGACCTCTCGCCACGAGTATAAAGGGTGGCAGTCTGCTTGTCGGCAAGTCTGCTGGCTGTGGTGCTGTCTCTTATTCTCTTCTCCATCCAGCTCCGTCTCTGTCCCCCCTGTCCTCTCTCACCTCTCTCTTCCCTCTCTGCCAACATGTCGTCTGACGGACCGTCCAAGGTGCCTATCAAGGTCATTCTAGGCCTGGGAATGGTCAGTCTGAGAAATCAAACAGGACAAGGCCGCCCTCGGTAGGCTCGGTAGGCTCGGTAGGCTCGGTAGGCTAACAGATCAGGTGGGCGATCGATCCAAGGACCCCCTCGTCCGCTTCGATACCCCCGAAGAGGTCCGCGACCTGCTCAACCTCTTTTACGACCGCGGCTACCGCGAGCTGGACTCGGCCCGCAACTACTCTCCCAACGCCCCCGGCAGCGCCGAGCCTCGCATCTACGCCGCCCAGGCCGGTGCCGGCGGCCCCGACAACCGCTTCCTCGTCGACAGCAAGGTCCTCTCCTTTTTGCCCGGCACCCACACGGCCGCCAACATCGCCGCCAGCATCGCCGACCAGCTCCGCGACCTCCACCTCGACCGCCTCCACATCGACTACCTCCACGGGCCCGACCCCGTCACTGACCTCGCCGAGACCCTGGCCGCCATGGACAAGCACTATGGCGAGCACAAGTTTGAGAAGCTCGGCGTGTCCAACTACGACCTCGAGAACACGCAGGCGATCCTCGGCCTCGTCCAGAAGAACGGCTGGGTCCGGCCGGCCGTCTACCAGGGCCACTACAACTTTATCAAGCGCGGCATGGAGCCCGAGCTGCTGCCCCTCCTGCGCCAGAACAACATGGCCTACTATGCCTACAGGTGAGGGGGAGACAGAGACCCAAAAGAAAAAGAGAGCTGACAAGGCAGTCCGGCGGCGGGTGGGTTTTTCAAAGACGCTGACCGCAGTCGATTCAATCCCGAGGTATGTCCGCCTCCTCTCTCTCTCCTCTCCTCTCCTCTTTCTTTCCTCTGACAAATACTGACAAATAGGGAAACTTTGCGGCCGCCCTCTACTCGGCCCACTACGAGAAGCCGGTGGTCGAGCAGATCGCCGCCGAGGTCAAGCAGCAGGCGGCCAAGCACGGCATCACGGCCCACGCCGCCGCCCTCCGCTGGGTCGCCCACCACAGCGCCCTCTCGGGCGAGCACGGCGACGGCATCGTCCTTGGCGTCTCCAGCCTCCAGCAGCTCTCCGACAACCTCGACGCCCTCGAGGCCGGTCCGCTGCCCCAGGAGCTGCTGGTGCTGCTCGACAGCGTCTTTGAGAAGCTGCCAGAGGAGGACAAGGCCCTGCCGGCCATTGGCAAGGAGGGCGGAGGCAGCCACTAGCATGTTCATGACATCAGGGGCGGGGTCAGCTATCGTCAGCAGGACGACTCGCATCACACATCTGCCGATGGTTGCTGACTAATATCGGTTGCTTACGCCTTCGCTATGGACTCTCTGAAAATCAAACATTTCTATCATACTTGTAAAAAATCCCTTGTCCATGCCGTTACCCAGATGCCCCCCCCCCCTCCCTGTCCGCCCGCCCCGTGCCTCGTGCACCCTAGATCCGTTTGGCAGCGTCTTCCTTGAGCGAGACAATGCGGTTCAGGACCACATGGTCGTCCGTGCTGTCCGAATCCATGGCCTAGAACGTTAGAAAAGAAAGCCAGACAGTCCGTGGGTACAAATAAAAAAACTCACAAAGTAGGCGACACGCATCGCCTGGAACCGCACCGTCTCGGGTCCCACCAGCTTCGCGTCGGCATCCTCGCCGGCCGTCGCTGGCCACGGCGCCCGCTTTCGCACCTCGTCCAGCCCCGACTCGATCAGCGCCGTCTTGTAAATCACCTCGCTCTCCGGGTCAATGTCGCTCAAGAAGCCGCCCTCGGCCGCACTCGGGTCATCCGATCGGAACAGCGGGCTGTGCATGCGCACCTCCACGCGGCGCGAGCCACCCGCGCCTTCTTCGGGCACCCACTGAATGTACGTCTTGGGCTTCTTGAACTTCTTGCCGCTCTCGCCAGCGCCATCGCCGCGCACGAGAACGGCGCGCACTTCCGTGACCAGTCCGGTGGCGGCGTCCTTGGTGAAGCTCGTGGCCTGGATGGGGTACGGCACCTGCAGCAGGCCGACCACCTTGCCGGGCGCCAGACGGTAGTAGTCGGGGCTGTCGACCTCGCGGAAATCAGACCGGTCAATGTAGACCGTCTTGGTCATGCGCACCGTGTGGCTGCCCATGGCCGGGTTCTTGGGCGAGAAGGGCACGTCGAGCTCGCGGCCGTCAATCTCGCGCAGGGCCTCGTCGTCTTCCAGCACGACCGGGATGGGGTCGAGGATGAGCATGAGGCGCGGCACCGTCGTCTCGAGGTACTGGCGCACCGACTGCTCGAATCGCGTAATGTGGATCAGCGTCTTGGCCGTCGTCACGCCGAGTTCCTGGATAAAGGAGAGGATGGCGCCGGGCGGGATGCCGCGCCGACGGAGCGCGTTGATCGTGTACAGGCGAGGATCGTCCCAGCCGCGCACAATGTGCTGGTCGACGAGCATCTTGAGGGACCGCTTGCTCATAATCGTTCCGCTGATATTGAGGCGGCCTAGATGATTAGTCAGCAACTGTAAAAGACAGCAGAGAGAAAGAAAGGAAAAAAATACGGACCATATTCTCTCTGCATGGGCTCGTAGACGCCCAGCGTGTGGTTGAGCCACTCGTAGCTCTCGCGGGACAGGACAAACTCGGTCGTGCAGAGGCTGTGGGTGATGCCCTCGAAGCTGTCACAGAGACAGTGGGTAAAGTCGTAGGTCGGGTAGATTTTCCACTGCGTGCCCGTGCGGAAGTGAGGCGTCTGGTTCTTGGGGATGCGGTAGGCGGCCAGATCCCACATCTGGGGGTTGCCGCTCTCAATGTCCTGCTTCATGCGCAGAAAGGCCGCCTGCGGTTCGTACTTGCCGTCGCGCATATCGCGAAACTGGGCGAGATTGGTCTCGGCGTCCTGGTCGGCGTGCCCGCACCGGTACCGAGGGCCATCCTTGCCGTCTCTGCCGCCGCGCTGCTTCTGCACCTCTTCCTTGTTGCAGTGGCAGACGTAGGCTTTGCCGAGGCCGATGAGCTTCTCGGCGAGGTCGTAGAGTTTCTGGAAGTTGTCGCTCGAGTAGGTAATGGCAGCCGGTTTGAAGCCTGAGGATTAGCCACCACGTCCTGTTTCCTGTTTCTTGATTCCTCCTCAAAAATACTCGTCTGCTCACCCAACCAGCGAATGTTGGCCTCAATGGCTCGAAAGTACTGTTCTTCCTCGGCATCGGGATTCGTGTCGTCAAAGCGGAGAATCTAGCAGGTCAGCCGTCCGGTCAGCAGCCAGCTTCTAGGACACTGGACACACCGTCTTGCCCCCATGGTACTTGGCAAAGCCAAAGTTGACCGTGATGGCCTTGGCATGGCCAATGTGGAGGTAGCCATTCGGCTCGGGAGGAAAGCGCGTCAAGACGTCTGGCGTCGGCCGCAGACCGTACACCTCGGCCAAGAAGCCCTGCTTGAACATGGCATCGGGGTCTTCCGGGACCACTGCGGCGGCCGCAGGTGTGGGCGCCTTTGCGGCAGCGGCAGCCTTCTTGTTGGGGGCCGCCGTGGCAGCTTCGGCCTCTTTAGCTTTGCGAGCATCGTTGGCCAGCTTCTTGGCTCGCTTCTGCATCCGTTTCTTGAGCTCGTTCTTGGAGACCATCTCCCCCGTCTCCTCGTCCAGCTGCAGCTTCGCTGCCGATTCGGCGAGTGTGTCGGCCATGGCGGCAAGAGGGGGCAGGGTGGTCAGGGGCAAAAAAGGATGGCAATGTCGAGACGAGAAAAAAAAAGAGAGAGTTGCTTGGAGAGGGGAGAAGAGAGAGGGGCAGCTAAAAACTGAGTCATCTTATCTAACCGTTTCGGTCGCCGATCCTCCTGATTAGTCATCGTAAAGATAAGGCTAGCACGTGATTACTGACCTCTGATTGCCCTCATTCCTCCTTTCTTTCCCTCCTCTTCACCTCTTTCTTTCCGTCTCCTTCCTCACCGTCCTCCAGCACTCGACAATATGCACGCGCCGCCCTTGCTCTCGCTATGGGCCATGGCCGGTCTGGCCGCCCAGGCGGCCGCCACGTCTGTCCAGCTGCCCATGGGCGCCGACTCTGCCCTCGAACTCGAGCTGGAGGTAGAGGTAGACCCAGAGTGTTTTGTGACTGCCTCTTGTGAACCCGCACCGCCCTACCGCCACGCCCTGCTGGACCTGCACCGTGGCCTGGTCGACACCGCCTCCAACTCGGGCCGCGAGGGCCCCGTGGGCGACTGGCTCGTCCACTACCTGCAGCAGCGGAACTATACGGTGGTGCGGCAGCCAGTGCCGGCTCGCCCAGAGACACCGCCGGGCCAGTCCCGGTTCAATGTCGTGGCCTGGTTTGCGGAGGAGACTGACGAGTCAGAGACGGCCGCTCGGCCAGCGAGCTGGATGGCGCCCGCCAAGGTCCTCGTGACGTCCCACATTGACACCGTGCCGCCGCATATCCCCTATAGCATCGATGTCGATGACGCCAGCCGCCTCTCGTCATCCACAGTCATCCACGGCCGCGGCAGTGTCGATGCCAAGGGCAGCGTGGCCGCCCAGATCACGGCCGTCGAGCAGCTGCGGCAGGCGGGCCGGCTCTCGGCTGGCGATGTCGCCCTGCTCTTTGTGGTGGGCGAAGAGAATAGCGGTGACGGCATGAGCCATTTCTCGGCCTCCTTGTCTCGAGCTGACGCGGCCAACGAGGCCAACGAGGTCCCCTCGTCATCGTCATCAGTCTCCTCCGGCTTCGCGGCCGCCATCTTTGGCGAGCCCACCGAGAACAAGCTCGCTTGCGGCCACAAGGGCACCCTCGGCTGCACCATCGCCGCCACGGGCCGCGACGGCCACTCGGGCTACCCCTGGCTCGGCATCAGCGCCAACGAGCGCCTCCTGCGGGGCCTGCTGGCCATCCTCGACGCCGACCTCGGCTACCACCCCCTCTTTGGCAACACGACGGTCAACATTGGCCGGCTCGACGGCGGCGTCGCTTCCAACGTCATCCCGGCCCATGCCCATGCCGACCTCGCCATCCGCGTGGCCGTGGCCCCCCAGTCTTCCGGCCACCTGCTCGTGCGGTCGCGCATCGAGGCCGCCCTCGCCGACGTCGATGCCGACGTCTTTGACCTCGAGTGCTCCCACGGCTACGGCATTGTCGACTGCGTCTGTGATGTGCCAGGTACGTCACCCCTCCCCTCTCCCCTCCTCTCTCCTCTTCCTACTTGCTGACCCTCTAGACTTTGAAACGATCACGGTCAACTATGGCACCGACGTCCCTCACCTCGCCGGCCACCACAAGCGCTACCTCTATGGTCCCGGCACCATTTTCGTCGCGCACTCGGACCACGAAGCCCTCACGGTCGGCGACCTCGAGACGGCCGTCGAAGGCTACCAGAAGTTGATTGTACATGCTCTGGCCGAGTCAGCATGATAAGAAAAGGAGAAAAAGAGAAAAAAAGAAAAAAAGAAACAAGAGGATAGAACCAAAAGGGGTCATCTTTATTCAAAAATGGTATGCCAACACAAGGAAACCAAAAATCAAATGGGTAGTAAAAAAGGGGAATAAGAATCAAAAGACAAAAGAAACAAGACAAAAAAAATCAAACAAATAACAAAAAAAAGCTAAAAGTACATGGCATCAGATGGCCAGGTCATTGTTATTTCTCTTCCTCTCATGCCGCAACATTTCTTTGTGGGCCTCTCCCGTCCCGCGCGGCCGCGGCCGCAGCCGCAGTCTCGGTCTCGGCCTCGGCCTCCTCTTCTTCGCCCTCCTCGTAAATCTTTTCTTCGACCCGCTCGCCGGGCCGCTGGATCACGGGGCTAAACGAGTCGACCTCTTCGACCTCGTCGATGCCTACGCCCAGAAACAGATCATCCACGTCTTCGTCGCCGTCCATCTCCTCCACGTCCTCCTCTTCCTCCTCGTCCTCTTCGGCAATCGTGATCTCGCCCGACCGCCGACCCAGCCCGCTGGCCGAAGCATTGCGCGAATGCGAACCGCTCCGGGCTCGGCCGCCGCCGCCTCCTCCCCCGGCTCCGCCTCCGCTGATGCTGCCCATACTGCCGCCCAAGCCACCCATATTGATGCTACCAAACGGACCCTTGAACAGGCTGCGCTTCCGCTTCGCAAACATGACAGTCGGCGTCCCCAGACCGCCGCCGCTGATGCCAAACGGATTCGGCGATCCCGGCACCGGTCGTCCCAGCGGCATGCCCTCGTTGAAGACGCTCATCGGCCGCGGTGTCCTCGACCCGGAGCCACCGTCACTGCCTCCTCCACCGCCGGACCCCCGCACGAGCCGCAGATTGCTGGGAAACGAGCCTAGTGTCGGCGTTGCCGGCAGCACCTTGACCGTCGAGTGGTGTGGCGACCGTCCGGTCGACTTGGACAGCGTCAGGGTCGACGTCGCCACCGATCCATTGGAGCTCGTCGACGACGCCTTGGAGTGCGAGTGCTGGTGGTGGTGGTAGGGTGTCTGCGCGGCGGCCGAGGACGACGACGAGCCGTGGTGGCCGTGGTGCATCGACCGGATGGACGAGATCGACGAGGACGTCGACTTGCGGCCGCGCAGTCCTCCGCCGCTGCTGCCGGGCCCGCCGCCACTCGACCGGCGCACCGTCGATCGCGGCGTCAGCGGTGACGGCGACAGCGACTGCCGCTTGTAGTTCGTCTGCAGCCGCGCACTGCCACTGTTTCCGGTGTTTCCGCTATTTGCCCCGTTGCCGCCGCTTCCACCAAACGTGTACTTTTGGCTCTGCAGGCTCGCATTGCTGTACCGCTTGGTGCTGTCCCGCTCTCGCTCTTGGCCTCGAGCACTGCCACCGACCGCCAGATTCGCAGCATTGGCCAGCTGTCCACTTTCTGTCCCTCCTCCTCCTGCTGTCCCTCCTCGCTCTGTTTTCGCACTGCCTCCCCCTCCTGGCCGCAAGACGCCCCTGTATCCATTGACAACCACCCCGCGAGGCAGACTGGATGTGTTGGGAGACACGGCTCTTCCACTGCCGCCTCCTCCTCCCGACCCAGCCCCCCCTAGCCCCCCTAGCCCCCCTGGCCCCCCTGACCCCGGTCCCCCTGATCCTCCTCCTCCTGTTGGCGGCGACAGCATCGTCGAGTCCGACACGAGCCCGCCGCCCACGGCACCTGTCGTCTGTGGCCGCGGACTGCTTCCATTTGCATTCCCATTGGCGTTGCCGTTCCCCCGTCCATGGCCGCCCTTGCCCAGCAGACTCGGCATCGAATGGCTGTTCCGGTTACTGCCGCCACGCCGGCCACCCGTGCTCTTCTTGCTGGGGCGTGCCGTCTCCACGATCCAGTGCGTCATATTCTTCCAGTGCGTCATGATCGCCTGCGACGTCTTCCGCCGCACTTTCTGCTGATCCAAAAACCGGCCACTGCCCGAGCCCGTTCCGGCTCCTCCAACCCCGGCGGCTTCGGCTCCGCCCGCTCCCGCCCCCGACACCCGTCTCTTGGTTCCATTGGCCCCGGCTGTGCCGCCAGCAGAGATCCCGCGGGCCATCTGCACAGCCGCCAGCGCATCCGACGCCGTCACCAGGTGCAGCGTCGAGCCACGTGACCGCGCACTCCGCAGCACACCCTCCTTGGGTGGCGGGATGGGCCGGCGGTGGCGGGACGAGCTGGCTGAGCGCACCGAGCGCACCGAGTCCTTGTCGATCGGTGGCGGTTTCTGGTGGTAGCTAGCGGCGGCCGTCGCGTGGTCGGAGCCCGGCCACTGGGCGGCTGCCGCTTCCTCGTTGAGCTTGCCGAGCTCGGAGAGGCCGGGAAAGTCCTCGATGCGCAGCTGGTCGAAGTTGCCGCTGCGGCGACGGTGCTGAGACCGGCCGCGGATCGACGTCGACCGCGGTGTCGGCGGCAAGAGGTCGTTGTCGGTTTTTTCCGTCCGGTCCGTCTTGTCGGTCCGGTCCGTCCGCGGAGAAAGCGGCGGCTGTCCGTCTCCGGCCCGGTCGCCTTCTTCGCCCACGGTCGCGAGCCGCTCGAGACGGCTCGACGTCGCCGACAGCCGGCGCGAGCTGCGCCGGTCGAGCAGGTCGCGCTGCTCCTTTTCCTTTTCTCTGCGCTTGCGCTCGCGGCGGGCGTGCTTGCGCTGCTCCTTTTCGATCAACAGGGTCCACCAGCCGGCGAGGGCGTCGCAGCGCTGGGCGAGGACGGACTCGATGACGGCGTCAATGTCGACGCCGGCACTGCGCATGCGGTGCAGCGTCTCCTTCTCGAGCGGCGTGGTAAAGGGCGAGTGGCGCGGCTGCTGCAGGATGATCTGCTGCTGGGGCGCGTGCTCGGCGAGAAAGGCGTGGGACAGAATGTCGGGCAGGGAGGGCCGCAGCAGGGGGCGCTTGGACAGCAGCTGGCGGAGGAGGGCGAGGGCGTCGGCGGGCAGGTGGTCGGGGTAGGCGGGCTCTTCGGTGAGGATGCGGCGGCGCGTGACGTCGTCGTCGTCGTCGTCAAAGGGCAGCTCGCCGCAGAGGAGGGCGTAGAGGATGATGCCGAGGCTCCAGACGTCGACCTTTTCGCCGGCGTACTTTTCGCCCTTGAGCATCTCGGGGGCCGAGTAGCAGATGGTGCCGCAAAAGGTCTGGAGGTAGTTGGCCTTGCCCTCGTACTCGCGCGTGAAGCCAAAGTCGACGAGCTTGACGTTCTCGTGCTTGTCGAGCAGAATGTTCTCGAGCTTGAGGTCGCGGTGGACGCAGGACTCCTGGTGGACGTAGGAGACGGCGCCGACGAGCTGGGCAAAGGTGCGCTGGACCTTGTCGACGGCGAGGCGGCCGTGCTTGAGCAGGTGGTTGTAGAGCTCGTCGCCCTGGCAGTACTCGAGGACGAGCCAGACCATGGTCTCGGTGACAATGACCTCGTAGAGCCGCGCAATGTGGGGGTGCACAAACTGTCGGTGGTGGTGGATCTCGCGCGCGAGGTTGGAGTCGTCCTTCTTGGCCGACTTGAGCACCACTTTGGAGCCATTGGTGAGCTTGTGGGACGCGAGGTAGACCTTGCCAAAGGAGCCCTTGCCAATCAGTCGGCCGAGCGTGTAGTTGCCCACGGACGAGAGATCCTTGCTAGAGAACTCACTGTCTTTGGTTAGCCGTCCATCCTGCGTCTGCTGACTGCGTCTTCTGTCTGCTGACTACCGTCCAAACTTACTCGAGCAGCGCCTGATACGAATTCGTCAGCTTGGCCTTTCGGCTCTGCGCCTCTGCCGCCCGAGCTCGAGCCTGCTGCATCCCGCCACCGGCGGCAGCTCACCGACCTGTGCCGTGAAAATTGGGTCGGCCGTCGATCGTCGTCGTCGGTCGTCAGTCGTCTCGGTCTCCCTCTTCCCCCTGAAAGCAAATTCTAGAAAAACTGAATGCTGTCGGTCAGCTTGCCGTCGCTCTGTGCCGCATGAGAACCCTGCTGGGAAGGGAGCTCCGTCATGGGGGTGAGAGACGGCAGGAGATGGGAGGAGAGAGAGAGGACGCAAGGACGAGAGAGGATCAGTTTCGTTTCGTTTCGTCGAGATCACCGCGTTTTTGCTCTTTTGGGGGGGGGGGGGGGGGGCCAGAGATTCGGAGACGGGCGGACGAGCTGGGAGAAAAAAACAAGGCAAGCAATTGGAAAGCAGGACAGACGTGCCTCTCTCTCTTCTTGCTCTCTTGTCTGGCTCTGTCCGTTTTTTTTTTTGGCTCTGTTGCTGTTCGGGTCTGCTCAGCTTTCGTGATGGATGGGCAGATGGGCAAATGGCAATCTCGGTGGGAGAAGAACGCGCCGTGGGGAGAGGACGTTGGAGTGGAGCGATTCCGGTCATTCGCTGTTATCCACTAACCGTCTTGGCCCTAATCCCTATTACATACTATGTACATAATATGTACATGTGCATCTTCTCCCTTCCCCGTACTCTGTAATGTAGCTGACATAATCACATCTCTGTGTGATGGTGGCAGGAGATCGTCCACACGAAACTCAAAAGACAGGCGAGCATGCATGGGGTTCCTTGCCGACTGCGGACTGCGTACGGAGTACGGCGCAGCCATACTACGGAGGATATTAAGGAGCAGCCAGCGTTACATTGTCTGTCCGCTCCCTACTCGTACACCGTACACTGTAACAAAGAGACAAGCGAAGTGGTCTGGTCACGTGACCTTGTATCACAGTAACTGACGACATGAGACACGTAGAAAGAAGGAAAGGAGGTGGCATCAAGAGAAGCGAGTTATCTTCGTGTCACGTGATACCCATCAGTACCGGCAGCCGAGTTGCATAACAGACGGAAAGCCATCGCAAGTTCTTTTCGTCTTTGGACAGTATATCATCCATGGCTGACTGTCTGAGTGATATCCACACTGGGTTCAAAAATATGCAGCTCTGGATGCGGGTTTGTGGGTGTGTCTGGAATTGGCCAATGGAAGACGAATCTTGGCGAAAAGCATATATCCTTCATTTGTATATGAATTAAGATAAGCACTCGCGCCATGTCTCGCACTCGCCCATATCCAGTGGTGAGGTAGTCAATCATTTGTCTATCTATCCGCTTAGAATAAGAGAAAAACGAAAAAGAGAGAACAGAGAAAATCTACTGAACAGACACCGCCCACTTCCGAGACGAGAAAAAAGAACGGTAGGGGGAAAAAAAATAAGAGCAAGGATAGTTACGGGTTACAAGACGTGAGGAAATTCAAAAATGGCAATTTTTTTGGCTCTTTTGTTTTTTTCTTCCTCTTCTGGATTTACTGCGCCTCCATCTTGTCGAGGATGGCCTTTGTGAACTCGTGCGTGGTGGCGTTGCCGCCCATGTCGCGGGTGCGGACCTTGCTGCAAGAGGTCAGTAGGGAGAAGATAACGAAAAGACAAGACGTTGAAAAGGACAAGAAGAAAAAGAAAAAGACAAAAACGTACCCCTCGGAAATGACGGCATAGATGCCCTTGGAGATGCGGTTGGCGTGCTCGTCCAGGCCCAGGTGGCGCAGCAGCATCGAGCCCGACAGGATCAGCGCCGTCGGGTTCGCCTGGTCCTTGCCCTGGATGTCGAGGCCGACGTGACGGCAGCCCGGCTCAAAGACGGCCACATCGCGGCCCATGTTGCAGCCGGGCACGATGCCCGGGCCGCCCACGAGCGCAGCGCCAATGTTGCTGAGAATGCCGCCGTACAGGTTGGGCATCACCATGACGTCAAACTGCTGCGGGCGGCTGACGCACTGCATGCTGGCATTGTCGACAATCATGTCGTTGGCCTCGAGCGTCGGGAACTCCTTGGCTGTCGCGTGAAAGGTGCTGCGGAAGAGGCCGTCGGCGAGCTTCATAATGTTGGCCTTGTGGATGCACGTCACCTTCTTGCGGTTGTTGGCCAGCGCAAAGCTAAAGGCAAACTTGGCAATCCGCTCCGACTTGGCCCGCGTGATGATCTTGAGCGACTCCACGACGCCCGGCACGCTCTGGTGCTCGAGGCCCGAGTACTCGCCCTCGGTGTTCTCGCGGATGATGCACAGATCCACGCCGTCATGCCGCGTCGCGTAGCCGGGAATGTTCTTGATCAGCGAGATCGAGGCGTAAATGTCCAGCTCCTGCCGCATCGCCACGTTGAAGCTCTGGTGGCCCGACCGCGACATGGGCGTGTGCAGGATGCCCTTGAGTCCCAGCTTGTTCCGCCGCAGCGACGCCACAGACTCCTTGAACAGCTCCTCCATCCGGCCCGCCGGCGCCGTCGTGTCCAGCCCCGAGGCGTCAATCTGCTCCCACTCAATCGGTACATTGTCCGCCTTGAAAATGGTCTTGACGCTCTCGGCCACCTCCGCTCCGATACCGTCGCCCGGAATCAGCGTCACTGTGTACTTGCCGCCGTACTTGGTCGGCTTGAAAATGTCCGACTGCACCGTCGCAAAACTCCGGGCGGCCACTGATGCCGGAGATGGGATGCCGCTGCGCGGCACAGCCGCTGCAGATCGGAAAAGGCTCTAGAAAGACGTGGCATTAGCAGAGATCTCTCTATTTCCTTCTCTCTCTCTCTACTGGCACGTGAAAGAGGGGAAAGGACAGACGTACCTGGGCCGTTCGAGAAGATCGCTGGGACATCATTGTGACCAGTTACAAAGAAGGAGGGGAGAGGGGACGAGAGGGGGGGCGTTAAAAAGAAAAAAGAGGCACAGAGAAGAATGAATAGAGGAAAGGAAAAAAAAAGAGAGGAAATAACAGGCAGGGAACTTCTTTTTTGGCGGTTGGTCCCGCGAAATGCCGCATTTTGCTTGCTGCTGGGAAAAAAGGTGGGCGGTGGATCTCGCTCGCGTCCAAGATAGTGCCGATAAGAGCCTGACAGCTGGCACCAGCTGAAAAATGTCCCAAATTTTGCTTAATAAGTGGCCGCAAGAGGATTAGCGTCGGATCAGCTGCTCTTGACCGACCAAACTCCGCCGTTTTCCGCGAGCACCGAAGGACACTGGGAATAATCAAGACATCTAAATTCGGTAATCTGATCCCCCACTAATGCTTTTTCCCGAACAATACTCTAAAAGTGTATATCATACGCCAACAGAACACACAAAAAAAAAGTGATAAAGTGAGCATGTGACCATTCTCTCCCAGCGAGAACACCAACAGACCAAGAAGAGAAAAGAGAATTTGGAAGACAAAAAAGAAGAGAAAAAACAAAAAAAAAAGAGCATGTAAGCCAAATATAAACAAAGCACGCTGGCTCTTGTAAAAAGCGTATTCCGGTCGTCCGAACACATCCAATTTTTCGACGCCCCTCACTCCCAAGGAAAGAAACAAACCCCCATAAATCAATCAAAAATCAACCAAAAAAAACCCAAAAGACAACACTGCCTCACATGGCTTCATCCTCGTCCAGAGGCTCGACCCGGACGAGAATCTCCTCCAAGAGCCCCTCCAGGAACGTGCCGACGTCTTTGCCCATGCCGACCGGCTCGGCCTTGTCATAGTAGTCAATCTCTTTGCATACGTGTGCCAGCTTGTACACCAAGCTGCGGATCTTTTCATGTGCCACCTCGGTCCTCTGCTGCTTGGAAGCCAATACCTGCTGCTGCACTGGCGTTGCCGCTCCCTGTGCGGCCAGGCCTGCTCGAGACTGCTGTTGGACACGGATCTGTCGCCGTTTCAAGGCCTCTTCGAGGGCCGGGAAAATGACATCGTTCAGCGCATCTAGATCGCCATTCGGGTTGGCTGGTGCTGGCGAGGGAAACGAAAGCGGCACATTGGAAGCCGAGGAGTCGGAAGAGAAAGGAGCACTAGAGTTACTACCGGCATTGCCGCCACCGCTGCCATTGCTGCTGCTTGTGGGAGATGTCAGCCCGCTCTGGACGGCCGTGTCTTTTTGCTGCTGGGACTGGTTCAGATGAAACGCGGGAGGCGCCGCAGCAGCCTGTAGTTGTTGCTGCTGTTTCTTTTGTTGACTTGCTGCTGTCTGTGAGCCACCCCGGAAAGGTGGTATCTCTGCTAACCGCATGGGGGTGATCTTTGGGATGGGCCGTGGCTTTTCGAAATGCTGTTGGGAAGCTTTGGATACGAGTGATGACTGGTTTGGCTGGACCTGTCGTCGATGCTGCAGCAGCTGCTGTTGCTCCATGTGACTGGGAGGCCGTGGTGGCTCCTCGTGATCCTTCAACGTAGGTGACCCCGATGCTGCCAAAATCATGCCGCCCATATCACGCCGTAGCTGCTCGGACAGGACATGGTCATAATCAGGAGACGGGCCTGCGGGTGAAACATTTTCCGTCATGGGCCGAAGGCTGCCGTTACCCATGACGCTCTTGGACGGTGTACTTGGCGGTTGCTGCGATTGCTGTGGTTGCTGCGACTGCTGCGGCTGTATAAAAGACAATGCCTTGCTGTTGTTGGTAGGTGTGGCTGCCGACACAATGCTGGATACCGGTTTCCTCTGCGGGCTTACCTGGCGAGCTGTACCGGTGGAAGAGGATGCTGTCGTGGGGATAGCAGCCTTGAGTGTGCTTGCTTGGTCAAAGATAGTCTTTGTCGGGCTCCGACTCGTCTCCCGTCGCGTCTCGCCGTAGTCGTCGGAGCTCTCGCTAGATCGTGATGAGCGAGCATTGGTGGCCGCTTCATCCATGGTGTTGAGCCCGGGACGATACCCAAACCCGGGCGGAGGTCCCGTCGTGATGCCGCGGTCGCCCACCAACCGCACCGTACCAAAGTCCCACATGTCCTCATTCATATCATCTTGTCCACCCAATGTCGGCTGCTGCTGTTGCTGCTGCTGGGGATAATCGTCATCGTCGGCCTCGTCCCCGCTGTTCTTGTTGGTGGCGCTCCATCGGCTGTGGCGTTCAATGAGCTCAGTGAGGTAGCTCGTTTTCTTGGCACGGCGGATAAAAGGGTGGCGGAGCAGGTCACGGGCGCAGGGCCGTTCCTTGGGGTCTCGGCGCAGGCAGATTTCGATAAAGTCCTTGAATGCTTTTGTAAAGTTTCCATCGAGCCGTGGAGGTGGATTTTTGGGGATGAGAAAGAGGACTTTCATGGGGTGGATGTCGGCGTAGGGGGGCTCTCCGTTGGCCAGCTCGAGGGCTGTGATACCGAGGGACCAAATATCAGCCTTGTGGTCGTAACCAGACTGCTTGATGACTTCTGGGGCCATCCAAAAGGGGGTGCCGACAAAGGTGTTTTTCTTGGTCATGGTGGCGGACAGCTGGCCGGAGACGCCAAAGTCGGCCAGCTTGACTTGTCCATTGGAGCTGAGAAGGACGTTGGCCGCTTTGATATCGCGGTGCAGTTTCTTGTCGGCATGGAGGTAGTCGAGGCCAAGGAGGAGTTCGCGAATAATAATGGCAATGTAGTCTTCTCCAATGAGGCCGGGCTTCATAAGATCGGCGCAGCTGCCGCCGGCACAAAACTCCATGACAATCCAAAGCTCGGCACCTTTGGCGTACGAGCCGTAGTATTTGGTGACATAGGGCGACTGCAGCTCAGAGAGGATGGCAATTTCCTGGATGATATCCTCCACCTCGTCTTCGGCACTCTCAATATCGATAATCTTGATGGCCACGGCATGGCCGCTGCGCTTGTCGACGCCTTTGTACACCTTTCCAAAACTGCCGCCGCCTACATGTCCCAAGGACTTGTTAGTACAAGTGAGAGAGAGAAAACCCGAAGAAAAAGAAGCAACACGAAAGAAGAACGAACCAATGCAATACTCCTTGGTGTAGAGCTGCTCAGGATCGGCAGAACCAGAGCCGGAGCTCCTTTCGTAGTCCCCCCCTCCGCGAATCATTGTGAGCTTGTGAATGAGCAAAAAAATGAAAGAAAAAGAATATGAGCGGAGGGCGCTGTAAGCCTAAAGTAAAACAAAAAAAACAAGGGCAGAGCAACACTAGAGGAAGACGCTGCTTTCGAGACAGCTCCGAGGAGGAGGTTGGGCCAATCCGTGGAGCAGCACAGGTGGCCGGAGAAGAGATACCACAGACGTGAGCAGCGCTGTAAGGAGGGAAGCGAGTCCAGCTGAGCACGCAGTACGTATATAATTTGAATTCGGACGAATCTGGTTGATCTGGACGATCTGGCTGATCTGAATGGCCAGCGAGCCGAGTCAATGGCGTCAACAATGAGCGTGCAAGCTCAGCCAAAAAGGCGGGGGGCGTGCGTGAAAAGGGTGTGTGTGGATGAGGGACAATGCTAATGACGAATGGCGTGTGTGGATTGCAGCTGTACAAGCTGTACAAGATGTACGTGTTTAGGTATGTCTGCTGTGGTCGGATTCGTAGACAAGAGGTCGCTAGCTGTCCTGGAAGAGGAGAATAAGAAACGGCCAAACAAAAAGAAAAGCGGCAATAAAAGTACTGGTAAGAAACAAGTGGTGGCCAGGCAAGGAATGGCCAGTGTCTCTCCTAACGGATGTAGAAAAGATGAAATATAACGGGTAAAAGGTCCAGCTGTGTGGTTGTTGTCAGGTCGTAGAGGCGGCCTTCTGGCAGCTGGTCGAGGGGAAAAAAGCAAAAAACAAGCCAATGTGAGTCGTAAAACGAGCGAATATGCAGTAGACAAACGAGGAAAGTGGGGTTCAGAAATAAGAAAGCTGGCTGATCGGTGTGCAAAAGTACTCGTTCCTCGATACCGGAAAGTCGTGAGGTAATAAACAAAAGAGAGACGCAAGTGAGGAGCTCTTTTTTCTGCCTTTTTCTCTTCGGGTCGGTGGAGGAAGGGATCGGCACCGCGGCTGACAGCTGAGAGGAGGAAAGCGGGGGAAGTGTCGCAAAGCCAGACAGGAAGCAAGGAGTGAAGAGAGGGGAAGAGAGGAGGAAGAGAGGAAGAAAAGAGGAGAGGAGGAAGAGGAGAGGAGGAGAGAAGAGGACAAGGATGAGCTCGTGCGTAATCGAAATGTCGGTCGAGATGGAGCGGTAGAGGGGCCAGAAGGGCTCGTGCTGTCAGAGTGCTCAGCGTTCTCGGAAGACGCGTGGTGAGACGACAAGAGGACCAAGCTGGAGCAGGACGAAAACGGGACGAGAAAAAAAAAAGACGCGAAGTCTGTTAAAGAAGGAAGAGAAATCGATAGAGGAAAGAGAAAAGACGTGAAACGATTGGTCAAAAGGTGGGGGAGAGAGAATGAACGCGGGCGTCGCTCCGCAGGCAGGAACAGGCAGGAACAGGCAAGGCAGATGGGGGGGAACAGTGGGGTATTAATAGCATGTGCTCACCGTGAGAAAGAGAAGGACAAAGAGAAGGAGCGAAGAACATGCCAAGTTGAAGAAAGGCATGTTCGGCAGGCACGACAGGAAGCTAAAAAGCGGTATACGGAGTCGGCTTGGACCCTTTTCTATTCGCTACGGCTTTCTTCCATCGCGCCTTCTCTCTATGTACAGTACGTCTAGGCTCACCGTTTTTCTCGGGTTTTTTGTTTTGTCTTGTCTTGCCTGTTATCTTTGTTTTTCTTTCTGCTGCTTTCTTTTTTTACTGGCAAAACAAGAGGACACGTGAAGCACTCGTGCTCGTACTCTGTACGCGTCAAAAGGTATTAACGCCGGCAATTCAAGAAAGCAAGTAGTGAAACAAGAAGGAGAGAAGCTAAAAACGAAGAAGTTAGCTGATCATTGATTACGGAGTACGGAGTACATTATACCAAAGAGAACCCTTAAAAATTGTCCACGTGACCTGAATTGTAAAATAAACTTTGATCAAGAGAGACGATCCTCTTCTAGCACAGCTAGAAGAGGGCCTCATAGCCTGACATGCTCTACTTTACGACAGTCCTTTGTATTAAGCATATTCATAAGTGCGTCCACTGTGATGAAACGTGCCGGATAGTGCTTTTCACAGTATTCCCTAGCCTTTGCGCATGTGACATTGCCGAACCTACAGCGAGTGAAGCGAGATAAAGATCTAGTATTGTGTAAGACGGGAAGTGTCTGCGTAGCAGGCACTCCCCTACGAAGCTATATATGTGAAGCCCTAGAGGCTTCTGACAAAGGCCATACACGAAGTAGGGAGGCCAAAGAAGGAGGGCATAGATCTCTAGTTTCTATGGAAGACGGGAGGACTGTTAAGCAGGAATCCCGTGAAGCTATGTAGTCCAAGGCTAGCCCGCCAAGCGTTGATAGGGCTCGTTGGTATGGCCAAGGTAGTACATCCTAGTAATGATCTGGCTGCCGAAACTGGCCCTGAGAAAACATATCCAGGGACTGAAACCTGTCCATACAACAGGTAGAAGCGGGTGACCACCTGGTTTTCCGCAACATTTTTGTGGAGTAGGGCTGATGCCAGGATGGCGTTCGACGTGCCTGGCTGCGATTGGGCCAAAGCGTTGTGCAGTGGCTCATAGCTCACGGCCGTCTTGAACATGGCTAAAAACTGCGACTGCGATGGCGTGCTGCTGCTTGACATCCCTGCCCACTTCTTGCCTCGATGTTATCCATATGGCTTGAGCAGCCCTCCAACTTCCGTATCAAGCCACGTTAAGAGACCTTGGCTGTCGGAAAACCCCAAGTACCCGCATAGGGTCGGCTGCTGCTGCTTAGCAGCTTGTCTCTTCCTGTCGATGTCCCCATGTCCAAATGGCACAGTCCAGCCCCAGATAGCACAAGGCCGTCCGCTTCAACAGCGGGAATATGTGTACCGTGGTACACTGGAATTGTCGAGGGGGGCTTGCTGGTGACCAGCGCTGGATGCGTCTTGTTCTAGGCGTCATTGACGCCATTATGGAAGTGTCTTCCACTTCCTTTTCTGCTGCAGTTCCCATGAAACTGTCCTGAACGCATGGCAAGTTAGAAGCTTTTCTTATCTTTCTGGATTGTTCTCGGCCAAACCTTTTCTAAGTACCTGCTCGCAGCACGCCCGCAGGCAGTCCGTAACAGTGTCGCTTAATCGGTAGTGGTCAACTGGACAAAGTGGTCCATGCATGTTTCCTTGGCGTCTAAATCGAGTTCATTACGCAATATCTGCGTCAATCCGTTGTGAATAGATGTCGCATCAGCGTTTATCCGGTGTAGAGTCGTTCAAGCCCGGGCTCCAGTGTCTGGTGCGCAGCGTGAAATATCCATTTTCAAAAGGACGACGGTCCTAGAATTGTTAGACGCGGAAAGTAAACAATAGCATAATGTGGCAGATACGCTGGAAAGTAAAAGGACGCGAAAGAAACGTGTTAGGAAGGAGAAGGGACGCGTAAGAAAAAGCAGCGAGAAGGAAAAGGACGTGGAAGAAAAGAAAAGAGTGGAAGAAAAGAAAAGAGAAGAGAGACCAAGAAGAGAGACCAAGAAAAGAAACAAGAAAGACCAAGAAAAGAGACTACATGAATAAAAAGCGATGATAAAAAAAGGACAAGAACGAGAGAAATAAATGAAAGAAGATGGGAAAGAAAATAGATGAAAAGAAAATGGACGAGAAGAAGTATGGTAGTGGGGTCATGTGGGGTCATATAGGGCTGTGGTAAGTGTCAGGTACCGGACAGCGCACCCACAGTGTGGGAACTGTGCCAAACTACCAGACAGCCAATAGGACTCACAACCTACTCGTGATGTTCTTGGCGTCTCCATAAATGCCACTGGGGCGCACTGTCCGATTCGCAAAACACCCTATTATCTAATACGCGTATCGCCACACATACCCGCTATAGCAGAAGAACCCGTGCAGTGGATGCAAGGTACATGTACATTTAGCGTACTATGTATGATGGTGAGAGCTGTCCGCTCTCCCTAGTTAAACCAGTTAAAGCAGTCATCGGCTGCAGCGTCATAGTGGTGGGGTGCGTATAATGGATAATGAAAGGTATGTATTCAGAAAGACTGACGTCGGTCTGTCTGTCTACGAGTAGCTAATTTATACCCTGAGAAAATATTCTGTATTTACGTGACCCAGTCTTGTGCGTCTTAGGGTTTCGCACCTAATTAGCCCCGCGTCTTGCTGACTACGCTCTCAGAGTACGTCTTCTTGTTTTCTCTTCAAAATTGAACGTTCTTCTGATATATTACGTAATCGCAAAGGAACATGCTCTGATTTCATCATCAGCCTCGTGTGCTCGACTGACTGGATCCTCTTGTATAAACCCTCTATTGTAAACATGTCCACAGGGACCCTCTCTAATAGCGACCCAACAAGAGACCCAACAAGAGCCTCCCTTCTTACCTTGTAGATCCTCTACTCCACGTACTCAATCATCACCGTCGCCTGCTTCAGCCCAGCCTCCTCAATGGTCTTGTCCAGATCCTCCAGCAGATCGTGGCCCTGCGGCATCACCTTGAGCTCAAAGGGGCCCGTCCTCTCGTCATCCCCACTCAGTGGCGGTGCCGCCTTGAGCCACTCGTACAGCCGCACAACCTGGTCGTGGACGGCGAACCGCCGGATCACGCGCCCTGTCGGGTGCCGGAACTGGATCCGCGTCGTCGTAGGACCGTTGGCCGGCTCCTCGTGCGGGTGATTGGACGCAATCTTGGTAAACGCCGCCGGGATACCGTCGTCATTGGCGTCATTGGCATCGTTGGCATCATTGGCATCGTGGACATCTTTTGTGCTCTTCTCGTCCTCTGTCTGGTCCGCTTTCCTGCCGCCGGTGCCAGTGCCAGTGCCGCTGCCGCTGCCGCTAGCTCCCTCCTCAGACTCCTCCTCAGACTCCTCTGACGAACTGGCATCGGCCACCGCCCCTGCGGTCCCCGCCAGGCTGTTCCGCAGGGCCATTTCCAGCATCTCGTCCTCCGTCATCCGGTCTACCGGCTTGTTCGCGGCCTTGTTCTTCTTGCGCCGTTTCTGTGCGATTTCCGCCTCCATCGCCACTGGGTTCTTCTTGGACGAGTCTAGGCTGTACTTGTCGAGGAACTCGACAAGGCGTGCATGGAACTCTGAGGCGCTGGGAAACGGCCGGTCCGTCCAGAGAGCCGTGCGCTCGCCCGTGCGCGGGTCGAGGATGGCCACGTGCGGGTAATTGCTCGGGTTCTCGTGCTCGTTGCCCGGCAGGTAGTACTGGATGTAGGCCTGGGCAGCCGCCGTGGAGAGGTTGCGGCTGTGTGTGTGCTGCACGTCCTCCTTATGGAACTGCATAAACAAAAAATTCTCGCGGATGAGGGCCTGGATGGCTTCATCCTTCCAAATGTCGCGGTTCAGGGCCTGGCACTGGAAGTCGGACATGTCCTGCAGATTCACGAGAATCCAGCGCTTTTCCTTCTTGCCCACGGTCCGGGCCTCGTCCAGTGTCATGTTCTCGATCAGCTCATAGGGCGGTCGGAAGAGGTCGGCCAGCCGGGCTTGACGAGAAGAGGCCGTCCGAGACGCAGAGCCCGAGCCAGCGCCACCGCCAACGCCAGCGCCAGAGCCAGAGCCCGAGCCAGAACCCACGCCAAAGGACACGCCTGCTCCATCCTCTTCCACTTCTTCGACTCGGTGGCTTCCAAAACCGCCTCTCCCTCCTGCTCCTCCGCCTCCTCCGCCTCCCAGCTCATTGTCTTCCCAGATCTGGTTAAAGGGATTGCTCGGACCACTTCGGGTGCTGCCGCCCATCCCCGTTCGGCCTCGGCCGTTATTACCCCAGGCCGCTCGCCGTCTCCGGATCTGCTCGTATATCGAATCCTCGCCCTGGTCAGCGGCACCGTAGTACGACGGCTCCACCAGCATCTCCGTCGTCTGGGCAATGGGGGCTCGAATATCGCCCTCTAGTCCGCCTGCCCCTCCTGCTGCGCCTGCTCCTTCGCCATACATCTCCTCTTGCAACCGCTTCGCCATGGCTTCGTCTTCTTCTTCCTGTGCCGCCGCCGCCGCCGCCACGGCCGCTTCGTATGTGTTTCCTGCGCTGGCCTGGTTGTAATCCTGGCGGCGGATTTCGCCCATCTCATTCTCGTTCCCATTGTCGTCATCGTCATCCTCCATCGCATCGAAATCGTCCAAATCGTCGTCGTCGTCGCTATCAATGTGGATCACGCCGTTTGCGTCTTGGCGGCCGGAAGAGAAACGGGCACCGCCAGCGGCAGCGCGGCCCGGGTTGCGGCCAGCACTCGCACCACTCGCACCACTCGTGCCACTTCCCGTGGCCCCGGCTGCCGCTCCTTCTTGTCGTCGCAGCGAATCGGCCACATCGGTCTCGTAGTAGAGCATGACGGCCTGTGCAATGTCCCCGTTGGCCATCTCGAGCATCCGTCGGGCAATCGGCTCCTCCGCGCCCGTCACACCGACAAAGTTGCTGATGAGAGAGTCATCCATAGTCGGCTTGATTTTGTAGTCTTCTTTTTCTTCGAAAGCAAAAATAAGGAAAAATGGAAAAGAAAACAGAAGGAAAAAAAGCAAAACAAAAAGAGCTGCTCAGACAGCGTTGCCCGCTCGTCTCGTCGTCCTCGATGCCACTTTCCAACTCCTCTTCTTGGCTTTCACTGTCCGTTATCCGAGGCTAATGAAAGCGATGTTGCTGTGCTCTGGAAATTGTGAGTGATCGGTTGAAGAGAACCTCGCGTAGAATGGCAATGGTTTAGGCACTCAGACAGGCAGGCGCTAAGATGACGAAGGTGCGGGCACCAGGATAAATTGGGGATGCCCCGCTTCAAGAAAAGTACGACGTCAGTGATGACTAAGTTTACGGTCTCACACAGAAATAGGAAGGTATACGAGTACACAGTCGTCTGACAGAAAATCATGTAAATGTACTGTGTAAATTATGCGGTATGTAACTCTACAGCTATGACTATTAGGATTCGTACGGCCCGGGGACGCTCGCCCAAGACGCTCGCCCCATCTCAAGAGTCATCTGAGCACTTTGCCACAGCTTCACGCAGCAGTTTCTGCACATCCAGGGACCGCTCTGTGCCCAGGGCAGCTTCCAGTGCCTTTTTCACCGCGGCCAAAGCTGCCTTGCGCTCGTCAGACGGTGGTCCAAAGACACCTTTCTGGACAGCCTGAGCCAGGGCTGACACCGACTTGGCACGTGAGGAGCGTTGGTCCTCTGTGCCGGCATCTGAATTGACGTCCAAGGAGCCGAGAAGAGCAGTAATCAGGGGGATGCGGCTGGTTTCCGTTGCCGTAGAGCTGGCTTCCGTTGTTGTAGATTCTGCCTTCTTCTCAGCCGCCTCTGTCAGCAGATCCGTTGCCGCCTTGTACCAGGTAGAGCGCCGGACGGCTGCATCGGTGGCAGCAGACGACGACAGAAACGGCTGCAGTTCCTTCCAAATGTTGGCCACAACAGCGCCAGGATTCTTTTTCAGCGCTGGCCGATTATATCCCCGGGCAACGGCGTCGAGGGCATTCTCCGTCGTGCGCAGGGCCAGCTGCTCGGCCTCCTTGTCCTTGTCCAAGTCCATCTTGTCGCCCTGCTCATTGTCGCTGTCGTCTTTGGCCTTGTCTGCCCCTTGCAGATACGGATCGACGACAATGCCCACAATGTCCGGCCACATATCGTCGTCGCGTGCTGCCGCTACGCGCCACAAGGTCCGAAAGGCGTGCACGCGGTAGGCTGCATTGTTACGCTTGGCCTCCACCACCGCCATCTTGCGCAGGGCTGCGGCCATTTGCGTCTTGTCAACCGCCGTCCACAGCGGCTTGGCCTTGCTGACCAGGTCAGGCAGCACCTCCGCCACACGCTCCTTGCCGTCAAATGTGCGCAGGGCCATGGCGCGCTGGAAGAGTGGCCACAGCGTCTCCACCTGGCCCGCGTTAACATGGCCACTGAGGTCGCTGGCGCTGAGGACGGCCTTGAGCGCGTCCGCCGCCGTCAGAGCACCCGCATGCTTCAAAGCCCACTGCGCCGTGTCGAGAGTGCTGCTGGTGAGCTTGGCAATTTCAGGCACGTAGCGGGCGACGCTGAGACTGCTGCCGGCATGCTTGCTCCAGACGTTGTCGGCAGCCTTGCGCACATAGTCGTCCGTGTCGTGGCTGGCGAGGTAGGCGAGCGGCAGGAGGCGCGATTCGAGGTGGCCAAAGTGGTCAGGTGAGATCTTGGAGAGCGCCAGAAGGGCATCGGCCACGCGCTGGCGTCGCTGCTCTTCTTCCGCCTGCAGGTAGAGCTCCACGAGGCGGTCTGCATAGCGTAGGCGGGCGTCGTCGGGGGCTGCGCGCACAAGATAGGCAGCAGACTTTGCGTAACTCCGGCTGACCTCGTCGTTGCGGTCCAGAATCGGCTGCCGGGACAGCTGCCGCAGAAGCCGGGCGGCATATGGTGCCAAGTCGGCAGCGTGACGCATAGCCAAAGTCGCGACTACGGTGCCGCAGCCAATCTTTGTCGGCATGCCCACGGCTGTCTGGATTGCTTCCTCAATGGCCGGTGCCAGCCCCTCCATGACGGAACTGTCGACGACGCGCAGACAGTTCTCGATAGCCTCGGATATGGGGGACTGTGATACCATGGCACTACGCATTTTATCCAGTTGTTCCTTATCGTCGTCGTTGGAGCGCAAGTAGTAGTAGCTAATGGCCTGCGGTTCGATCGTGCTCAGGAGGCCCAGAAGCCTCGCAACCATGTCGGCGACAAACGGCCGCAGCGCTTTGCCGCCATGTCGGGAAATGTTAATCACGGTCACCGTGGAGAACAGCTTGACGTCCTCGACGCCGCTCTCGATTCCCTTGTCGGAAAGCAAAAAGGGCAGCGCCTTTTGAAGAGCTCCTTCTGTTCCTGCCGCTCTCTCTTTTTCCGTGTCCTTGTCTGTGTCCTTGTCCGTGCTGGGTGTCTCCCCTGTCGCCCTCTTCTTCTTCCCACTACCCTTCCCGCCACCAGCTTCCAGCTCTCGCTCCAAAAGTGTCGCCAATGTCCGGCACAGTCCGAGTGCCGCCTGCCTCACAGAGCCCTTCACGTCGTCCAGCACCCGAAGCGCCCGTGACCACAGCTCCTCGTAGTAGGGAGCATACTGCTGAAACGGCCGCCCCTGCACCAGGTCGGCGAGGGCTGCACAGCTTGCCTGCCGCACCCGCCACTCTTTGCCCTGCAGCATGCTCTGCAGCAGGTCCTCCATAATCGCCGTAAAGTACTTGTCCACCACCGCCCCGCCATCGCCCGCCAGAGCTCGCCAGATACCCTCCATCGACCGCTGCACGTTAGAATTCGGATCGAAGCGGTACCGGAACAGCTTGGGGTACAGTTTCGGGTCCACGGCTGCCTCTGCGTCCGCCTTGGACAGCAGATGGCCCAGCCCAAAGCGGCCAAAAGCAGATCGGGTGGACCACGTAGCCGCATTGGCTGCCAGCGCCATAAACCGGTACAAAAGCGACGGGTCCCCCACCTCGTTGGCCAGAGCCACAATATCCCGGTACGAAGTCACCGACTGGCCCTCGCCGATTTGCAGAGCGCCCGCATCAAACAACTCCGTATCGCCCTCCACCTTGGCACCTTGTGTGCCCGTTCCTCCCGTGCCCGTAAAGGTCGCGACCAGGTCCTTAACCAGGTCTCGCTTCTGCTGGTCATCCCCCCGATCGTAGACCAGCGTCAGCCCTCGCGACGCCGTTTCCTGCACCAGCTCGTCTCGAGCACTCAGGAGCCGCATAAAGGCCCCCTGGCAGCTCCTCAGCCGCCCATGTATCTCTTCCAACCGCGAGCAGTGCTGAATCAGAGTGAACAGCCAGATGCCAGATGCCTTGAGCAGTGACGGCTTCGTCGTCTTGCAGTCTTCCAGCAGCTTGTCCAAGATGGCGGACAGCATTTTCGGTCGCTGTCGCCGCCAGCCAAACAGTGTGTTCTCCCCCAGGGTTGTCAGAGTGTCATTCCTTGCCACATCGACATCCCGCGCCAGCTCGAGCACGTCCGAATCCCAGCCAGCCACCACCGTCGCAATAGCAGCGCCAATAGTGAAATGCACCTCCACCTGCTTCAGTTCGTAAAGTTGGCATAGTCTATCCAGAATGGTCTGCGCAATGTCATCCTCTGCATTGGATTCGTAGAATGCATGGGATGCAGACTCCAAGTCATATTCCGTGTATTTCCGAAAATCACAGGCCAGAGACAGCCGTCCGAGTGCGGTGATGGCTCGCTCATTGCCCTTTTTAGCATCCGAATAGAGCAGCTCGATATAGGACATTGCCATGTCCATATTGCGCATGCCAAATCCAGACATCCATGCCTCGGAAAGTGCGTCATATAAAGCCTCTCTGAAAGGAGGAGCCGCCGATGTCAACTGCTCGGCTGTGGGGAAGAGATTACAGGCTTTCGAAACAAAGTCCCTTCCCCGTATGGGATCGTAAAACATCAGCCGCGACACTAGGTGGCCGAGAGCCAAGAACGCGCCCTCGGACGTATTCAGCTCGGAACCCACGGCAACTTTCCAGCCTTGAACGGCATGCGATAAGGCCAATAATAAATTCTTCACCTTTTCCCGGGGGTGTGCTGGGTGAGCCCCCATAATACCCACAGCCGCCGCTCCAAACTTGCGAATGTCCCTGTTATTCGAAACGGACAGCTCAAGCATATCTCCCACCTCGTCTGCCAGCCTGCTCCCGACGTGAGCAGCAGACCCTGCCTCTCTACCGGGAAGCAATCCTACCTCTTTATCAAAGAGCAATCCAGCAGCTGGTGTCTCAAAGACCTTGTACGTTGAAAGTGATGCTAGCTTCACAAAGCACTCTCCACACGGCTTGGCTATAGCCGGGGAGACCGACAGCATGCCCTTCAACGCGGCCGACAAAAGACCCACAACGCACTGAATATCATCTTCGCGCTCGAGGCCACGGATGTATTCTCGAATCTTGACCCGGCAAGCCAGATCCGTCCTCACCAAGATGTCCAGCTGCTGCTCCCACCCAACCTCCAACTTGAAATCAGGCAGAGCAGTCAGTAGCAGCATCCGCCAGCAGTACTGCACTGCTACTGGGAAGGCCTCACTCTTATCTCCAAGGAAATTGATAAACACAGACTTCTGATCCATTTCCATGTGCAATGTGACATCAGACTCAATGAGTAAACGTTGGCTCCGCACAGATATGGGGGACTGGAAAAAAAGCATCACAAGATCTTTCCACGCGGGAAGTTCACGACGACTGATTCCGGTGGCATCTTGCCCTCCGCCGCCGCTGTTGTTACTATAATAGGTCCATGGATCCAGGCCCCGTCGGCCCTCTTCCACAACTTCGTTTCGTTCACCTCGTCGTCCCACCGCCAGCACATCCATCCAGCGTGCGATGGGGTCTGAGTATAGCAAGCAATTGTTGGCCCACTTGACGGCCGCGTGTCGTGCACTTCTCACACTAGGAGAGCCATCATCCGCGTTGTCCATGTAGTGGAGCAACAACTTGCGCAACTTTGAACGGCTCACCTGGGCCTCCTTCTCCTCCTCTAGCCTTGTCATCTTTTCCTGGAACGCGGGCATCATACTAGAAAGAGCGCTGTCAATGTGGACCACTACAGCCGACTGCGTATCATTCTTGAGCGAACTGAAGAGCCAAAGCACCAACGCGATTTTCTCGTCTGCCGGAAGCCCCGCCGACCTCGCCAGCATGCCAATGGTATCGTAGGCAACAGCTCGCAGTTGAACTTGACTCTCCGGGATGACACTGTCAGGCCAGCCTTGCAATATAATAAAATCCTGTAAATGTTTAATAAGCGGAACGGCAATGGCAGAGGGACCGTTCCTGTTGCTGCTAGCACCTTCACCACCAGCTGTAATTGCATTGCCGCCTGGTTGCCTGGCTACCCAGTGCACGTACTCGAACAGTGCCGTGTGGAGCTTGGTAATCTCCAACGCACCAATTCGACTGTTTCTCATAGCGTTATCCCGAAGAGCGAGGACAGCGCTCTGAATCCCACGTATAGGGCCATTGGGTCCGAGATTCTCTGTGAATTCGGTTGGCTCCGTATCCATGTCGCGCTTCACAGCAGCCAGAATCTGATCAGCAAACTCTGCTGACGTAGACCGAGCCGATCGGCTCAGCAGTTTCAGGATGCGAGTGCGATAGTAGGGAGGCAGTACGGCGTGGGCGGCAAACATTTTTTCCACGAGAGCCTTGTTCTCCAAGAGCCCATCAGACGGGGTGGTAGCAGACGCAGGGGCAATGCTGCGCTTCAAAATCTCCTCGCCAACGCTCGAGACTCGACTGTCGGTGTGTACGGCTGCGTAGAGAGCGGCCATGAAGCGCTGCTCATCTGTAAAGGCACCGCTAGCCAGAAGCTGGATGGCACGGATGCGCGTCTCCGATAAGTGGCTGCCCGTGTGCAGCCAGCTGTCCTTCTTGTCGTAGGCAAAAAAAGCTGCATGGCTGTCAGGGCCATTCTCAGCGTCTCTAGGCAACCGGCCAAGGTGGAACAGCCGACCGAGCGTGTCGGCAACAAAGGAGGCGTCTGCATAGGGATCGTTGCTGATTGTCTCCTCACTCGTCTTTTCATCCTTGTCTTTCGCCTTCTCCTTGTCCCCAAACAGAAGCTTTCCAAATTCCTCGTCATCGCTTGATCCGCGTGGAGGAATCTTCAACGCTGGCAGTGCTTGCAAAAACACCTGGAAGAGTCCAGGAGTGTGTTGATTCTGCTTCGCAATGCCCCGCAGAATTGCCGGAATCACTTCCCGGCGCTCCTCGTCCGACAGCCGACCAATGCTGTGCTGAATAAAGACCATATCTAGATGCCGCACAACAGCCGAATCGACAGACTTGAATTGCTTCACCAAAGCAACCACGGGCAAGACGATCCTAGACAGACTGTATTAGATAGAGGGAGAGAGGGAAGGAGAGAGAAAAGAAACTCACCCTTCTGGCTCAACAAACAGCTTGAGTCGCTGGGCAATTGTAGCCACCTTGGAACGAACAGAGGCATGTTCACTCGCGCCCTTTAGCAGTAGAGGTGCCAGAAACTTGCTTAGCAGTTCCTGCAGCTTCTTCTCATTGTTCGATATATTGATAATACGGAAGTCGAGCTTCTCAACGAGCTGAAGCTCACGCTCCTCGGTCGACGGCGTAGCCATGCTAGGCAGGCGGCAGTCGTAGTCAAGGCAAGCGGGCAGATGAGGATATAAGAATGTGGAAAGAGGGAAAAGGGAAAAAAGGAAAAATAAATTGGAATGATGCAGAGCTGTAGAAACAGACAACTGAAATATCAACAGTTTAAAAAGGAAACAGTAGCATAATAAAAAGCAACATGTGAAAAGGAAAAAAGTCAGGAATCCGGCGTCAATGTGGGAATTGGCATCGTGGTCGCCAGAATGAAGAAGCAGGAAGAAATCCAAAAGTCGGAAGAGGCGGGAAAACAAAAAATAGAGGTTGTGTCGTCGTCAACAGCTTCCGTGCCTGGTTAGGAAGGCGCGAGTTTGGTGACGTTGGCTCGCACTTGCCTCCCTCATGCGAGAAAAGGCAGGCATGGGTGACGACACGACCCACACGCTAATTTATCACGTGATTTCTCACAAAGGCGATGCGTCATAGTAGCTTTCTCTCATTTTACAGGAGTGTCTATATTATGCTGTATCTCGCGGAGGGCAATTTCATATTCCATAAGGGCTAGTGAACCCGAATTCACGCTGGCAGAACCTATACCAAACATGTTACCAGTGGTGAGACGTGAGACCTGCTCTCTCAGGACACTGGCAAAAGGACAAGAATAAAGTCGGCAAAGGAAGGAAACGAAATAAAAGGCAGACGAATGCATCGCTATGAAAATACACCTGTAAGAATGCATAGTACGGATGCCCGAGAGCATGCAGTGACATGACGGGAAACCAGCCGAAAAAGAACATCATAGAAGGATACGAAAAAGAGGGCACGAAGACGCAGACGGAAACGGAGACGGAAAACAAAGCAATGCAACAAATCAACGTCAGTAAACAATGAAAGAAACATGAAATTTCTCATATCCATCCAGCCTTGTAAAGAAATCAGTGATAAAAAAAGGAATGACTATCATGACTTTTCCTTGCTTGTTAGCCCTCTATTTCTCAACCATGGACTTCCAGTGTAAAGCCTCGCACGAAATAAAAATAGCAGTCGCTGCAAACAAAAACACCAGACAGGAGACAGAGGCATTATTGTTTTGTTTCGTTTCCGTGTGTTCGCTTTTCTGCACATTGCCATCCTCCAAAAAGAAATGTCGTAATTCCCCAACCAAACCAAATCCTCCCTATAAGCCTGTTCCTTCTAGGCTCGTTCTGGACCGTCGTACAGAAGCTGTTCATGCATTCACACTGTCTCCTTCCTTGGGTTCTCGTGAAGATCTTCGAGATTGGCACATAAAAACACTCTAGGCAACGCCGGTAATGGGGCTAGCAAGACCCAATACCACCGAAAGAGAAGCAAAAAAGTCACCGGTAAAAAATGAGGCTGAGAAACGAAAAGCGGAACATGAATTTCAAGAAGGAAGAGAGGAAAGAGAAATAAAAACAAAGGAAAAGAAAGAAAATGAGAGAACTGAGTGATAACCCCCAACGATTCAGAAACGGAATCCATACGAAAAGCGTCGTGCCATGCTTTTTTTTTCACCGCCTTGACGCCTTTCACATCCGCCAAACGCCAACACTATGACGAAAAGCATCACGCGACGAAAGTAAAAAAGGAAAATAGCCGCCTCTGGAGTAGATTACTCTGGGAAACTGTTAGAGATGTCCTTTCCAGAGACTTCCATGTCGCAATGCATACCTAAACGCCGGTAGGCGGGGGACCCGGAGGGCCCTGGTGGCCAGCAGCACCAAAAGGACCGGGGCCGTACGGGCTCACGCCGCCGGGAACAGGGTAGTGTGGCGGAGGGGGGGCCGGACGATACGGGGTGCCAACACCCGAGTTGTTCTGGGAGCGACCCCAAGACAGGCGAACACGCGAGTTACCAATGGGGTAGCCCTGCATCTGGTTGATGGCCATTTCGGCAGCGTGGCGGTGCACGAACTGCACAAAGCCACAGCCCTTGCCAGGAGGAATCTTCACATAGGTAATTTCGCCAAAACCCTGGAAGAAGGAGCGGAGCTCGTCCTCGGTCACATAGCCCGAGAGACCACCGACAAAGACAGTAGTGTTGTTTGGGTCCGTGAACTGATTCATCGGCTGGGGAGCCATGGGACCAAATCCCTGCTGGTAGTAGCCGCCATTGCCACCATTGCCCATGCCCCAGTTGACATTGCCCTGAGCAGGCCCGTGAGGCGGCATGTGACCGCCACCCTGCTGCTGACCATACTGGTGGGAGCTGCTACATGAGACGGGATGTTAATACAGAATCTCCAAAATGAAAGGGGGCGGAAACATACCGAGTCTTGGGCGTCGCCGTCGAGATGCGCATAGGACGGTTGCCGCAGTAAACGCCCTGCATCTCCACGAGAGCACGCTGTTGGTCGGTCTCGTCGGAGAAGCGGACGAATCCATAGCCGCGGGACTGGCCAGTAACGGCATCGGTCATAATCTTGGCCGACTTGCATGACGGGAAGCGTGCCTGGAAGAGGCTGACCAGGACATACTCGTTGACCTCGGGGCCCAAATCGCCTACAAAGATGCTAAACTCCGGGCTGCGATCGTCACTGCAGTCGAAAGTCAGTTATACGCGAAGAGAGCAAGAGACACCGAAAAGGACTGGAAAGGACTGAACGTACCGACGGTCAACGAGACCGCCACCAGACGCCCAGTTCAGCTTGAAAATGCGAGTAGAGTTGGGCACAGTCGTGCCGTTAAGAGTCAGGGCCTTGGTGGCAGCATCGGCAGTGTTGAACTCGACAAAGCAGTAGCCGGCATTGCCAGAAGCACGGTCGCGAATGACCTTAACATTTACATTTTCGCCAGAGACAGTGCTAAACACGTTCTTGACGAAGTTTTCGTCCATCCAAGCCTCAAGCTCGCCCATCCTGCAGCAAGTTATTAGCAATTTTTTGCAGACAGACTAAATAATGGGTGTGTGCTTACCAGAGAGTCTTGGAGGACTCGCTGCCCTGAGGCATGTTGGCGCCCTGCTGGAAAGAAGGGTCCATGGAAGCACCGTTGATAGGCGTCGTGTTGGACTCGGCAGGAATACCGCCGTTGCTCGGAGGGAAGTTGGCCATTGTAGTGGTTGATCTGTTCCTCTTGGTCAGACACGGGCAAAAGTAAAGAAAAGCGTGGGAAGCGCAACATTGAAACCCGGGGCAAAAAAAGTGCGAGGCAGAACCTACTGTACAATAAATGTTAAACTTTACCGGATGTCGGACCGTTAAATTCTGGTAGGTAAAAAACAACGGAAAAGTAGAGGCGAAAGTGATGATAGTGCCCTGAGGTGTAAGTCAATATGATGTTCAAGTATAGTGACAGTTATGGAACAGACGAAGCTTTTAGCTTTTCAAGAGGTCTCCGTTCACCCAATGCATAGAGGAAGCAGAGGAAACAGAAGAAACGCCCCTTCTGGAAGAGATCCAAAAAAAGACAGGAGGGATAGACTCTCAACGTACTAGTAATCGAACAGGGTATATAACCGTTCAACAGGAAACAAGACAGACGCCGTTACTAAATTTCAATGGAGCCGATTCGACCTTCGTAAAAACGCCCCACGCCTTGGAAACAAAAATGATCCCGCAGAGGTAGGAGAAGAAGCAAAGGAAGCTTCGGACTGAAAATCGACGAGGATTGGGAACGAAAACGACTGTCCGTAAAGAAATTTCGGGGATGCGACGAGAAATACGCGGTAAAGAATAAACAGTCTAGTGCTGACGGACGGGTCGAAATTGATATGCTGGACAGACAAAAAAAGAAACGGAACGATCAAGCAAGAAAGCTGATGGAAAACTGGCGTCAGGTTAGTTAGCCTTAGTAAACAAGTGCTCAATGAAACAATGAGTTGCAAGCAAATGAGACAACAGCAAGAACGGAAAAGATGAGAAAAAGAAAAAGAGACAAGAGCAAAATCCGGCAAAGTTGCACGACCGCAAGTCATCGAGTTTGCCAAACCGGCGTGCAGAGGGTGTTTGTTGGTGTAATTTTCAGGTTCTTTTTGCCTGTACGATCCTGAAGCCGTGATTTGAGCGATCCAGGAACCAGGGATGAGACGATCGCAGCAGATGGTACGTCATGGCAGACACCGTCTCCGTCCGCTGCCGTCCCCTTCTCCTCGTTTCTTTGTCCTTCTTTTATTTCTCATTCTTTTATCTTATTGGGTGGGCGCAGGGCGCCATGTGCAAATCGCAAGCCATAAGTGGTGTCGACGATACGGAAAGTGCGCCCACACAGAGATGCCATGTCGGAAGCTGAGAGCAGGAGACAGACGCTGGCAGCAATGCGCAGAACTGGCCACCACAGAGACTGGAGTCAGGTCTTCCTGACATGCCCGTGGCCAGTGGCCTGTGTCCATGGTGCCTCTTTTTTTTCTCCTTTTTTCTCTTTTCCAGTCATCATTCCAGGAGCTTGGCAGGCAGGGTCCCCTTTTTCCGAACAGGTGTTGAGATTTGTGAGCTTCTGCGACGGGAGGAAACAACAGCCGGCGTTGAGTAAGACAGGGTGTGCCTTAATGTCTGGATATCCGCAAGAGACAACACTCTAAGGCACCGAAAGCCGGCGACCGGAAACGCCGGAGACAGCGGCTCAAATAGAATGCGGGCTAGTAGTAGATCTCCTGATTTTGGGTGGCTTTTTTCGCTCTCTCTGCACATTTTGTACACTTGGCTCTCTTTGCACTTTTCGCTCTTGTCTCTGGTGCCTTCACCAGACGTCACAAAAGAAGGCTGCAAAGAAATCATGGGTAATGACAACAGGTCGTGCCATCGTGTAGTCTATTGGCGGCGCGTTCGTAGATTGCTAATCGTTGGTCGGTCGCGGGGTCGATTGCGAAAGGACGTCGCAAACGTCGCAAAGAGCAGAGCCTCGAGGACAAGAGGGAATCGAGAGACAGAAAGATAAAAAGAGCGCAGAGAAAACAAGAATAAATAAGAATAACAAAAGAGAACAATGCAGAGAAAGAAAAAGAAACCCAATGCAGGGAAAGAAAAAAAAACAGAAGAAAAAGAGAGAAGAAAAACAAAATGCGCAAAGGAAACGAGCGCCAATGCGACAGCTACTTGTTCTTACCTCGAATCTTGTAAGAGTACACGTCGGGACGAATCGCAGGCTTTACGGTCGCAAGAAGCAAACGTTTGTGCGTAAAGGGAGCAGAGCGCAACAAGGGATGAACTGGCGAGCTGCAAGTCGAATAGATCGATGGAGCAACGACAAGCGACGAAAAAAACTTGACGTTACAAGAGGGAAGAAGAACAAGAGAGAAATAAAAGGGACGTGGAAGGATAGAGAAGAGACACAAGAAACTGCGTGAATGCGACGATGCCGGCAATTAACCACAACCAAAAACTAAAGAAAAAAAAATTCTTTTTTTGCTGGGAAGTGCAGAGCCAACGCCAAGGGGAGTTTTGGTGGAGGGGAATGAGAAAAGCGAAAATAATGCGAATAGCACAAAAATGGGGGGGGAGGGGGGTGTGCGTGGAAAAGAAGCCACGGAAAAGATGAAATAAAAAAGGGAAAGGAGAAAACAAGACGATGATGGAGGAGGAGGGGGGGCAAGAAGGAAGGGCGTTGCAGCAAAAGCACAAAAAGCAAGAGCAACGAAGAGGGTGAAAAAAGAGAGAATAAAAGTGTGTGAAGGCAAGAAGGAGAGAAAAAAGGAGAGAAGAAGAGGAAGGAAGGGAGGGTAAGGGAAAAAAAGTACGAGTACGAGCAGTTTTTTGTGTGTGTGTGTGTGTGTGTGGTTTGCGCGGAGGGGTGAAAGGGAAAAACGGATGGATGACGGGGTGGGCGGGAAGACAAGGACGCAGTATAGCGTACGGACACGTACTTTGTGTGCAGTTGTACTACTAACGAGTACTGTACGCAGTACCAAGAAGCGAGCGTAGTGGTTACGGGTTAGGGGGGCCAGCAGGGAAAAAAGTAAATTCAGTAGGCTAAGCTCGAGTACTGCGCATTCGCAGAACAGCCCAGCTACTCCGTACGAGTACAGCGACCGAGCAGCGGCGAGTGGGGACGCCGCACAGCCCGGAGAAGGACAGAGACTCATCCCTGGAAGGAGCCAGAAAGTGAAGAGGGGGGGGTGTACACGTAACGGAACAAACCACACTGTGTGTGTGAGCACGCTCCAGGCGCTCAGAATGGCCTAGAGGAGCCTCTACTCGTACGGCGCACATAGACAAATACAGTTTGTAGATATACTCTGCACTGTATAGTCTTTGCTCTCGTAAAAGTACGGAGTACTACGCGAGAAGCTGGCAGAGATCCACTTTTTGACTCGACGGACTGGACATCGCAAGGCGATTGAGGGCTCTGGTTGGTTGCTGAGACGCGTCGGGTTAGCTCGTCATCGCAGAAGGAAGGAGGGGCTTTTTTGCTTTTTCCTTTTGCTTTTTTTCTCTTCTTTTTTCCTTTTTTCCCTTTTTTCCTTCTTTTCTTCCCTTCTTTTCCTCCTCTTCTGTTTATCCGAAAACATATGCCAGCGTCCTTCTTGCAGTCGCTTGCTCGTTTCATTACGATGCACGAAATCTAGAGGTCATCATATGTTCTCCAGCTGCAGGGAAGGTGCTATTCATGTTGCGTACTCGTACTATGCATGCACGTCAAGCAAGGGAGGGGTGGGAGGGTCGCGTTAATGTCCTTTTTTCTCTGCTCTACAGTAGCTTCTGGGGTCGTAAGTCGCGCGTGTACATTGATTGTACTTGCTTGTACGCAGTACTCCGTACTGTAGGAGCACTCGTACGGAGTAATACAGCGTAGATACGAGCAGTCATACTGCCTACTCCATTTAGTGGGCGCTCACTGAGCCGGAATGGCGGATGCCGTCCCCTTTTTTTTCTTCTCCAAAGCTGGCACTACTGCGTACGGAGTAGTACTCAGTAACCACGCACAGCTTGCGACTCCAGCTGGCTGCCTCCATCTAGCCAGCAACCAAACAACGGCAAGGTAAACAAAAAGCGGGCACAAAGTAAACTGCCACCTATACGTACACAGTACGACCACGTCAATGACATTTTATTCGATTAGATTAAGCATTTCCACTGATGTACATGATTTGCGCGTAGCTCTTCCGAGAACAAAGTCGGGAAAATAAAGCTTATTCTCGAAAAAGGGTCGAGAGACGAAAGAGTTGACTTGTTTGCATCGTCAGATGCTCTATTGGCGTTGTATTGAGAGAGATACGGAGTAGGGAGTACGAGTACGGTCAAATGACATGCTCAGCTGCAGGGGTTTCGTCAGCTCGAGACAGCCCTGAACTGGAATGAAGATGAGTACTTTTGCAGTTGGGACTTTTTTTCACATCGTACGTATACGTAGTCCATGACAGGGAATCCTGAGGACGGACAAAGAAAGCTGAGCTGTAAGAATCCTTGAAACAAAACAATGGAATAGCAGACAGGAAGAGAAGAGAAGAGACAAGAAGAAACAAAAATAAGCCAATATATCAGTCATATATACCGTACATAATATGAGACAAAAAGAAGAGTACACCCAATGGAAACGGAATGGGAAATGGGAATGCTCACATGCACATGTCTCGGTGGAGCAGTCCTCGACCACCCCGGTCAGGACTCTGGACAACAAACCTCCTGTCTCTCTTTTTGTCTCCCCTGCTCCCATACTCCCATGCTCCCATGCTCCCCTGCCAGCTTGGCCTATTTGTTTCGCAGCACCAAGACACAAGCCGCAAACTGCTCCATTGCAGCAAACAAAGATGCGCATGCACAAATGCAACCGAGTGCTCATGGACAAACCCTTGTTTGCCCTTGCTGTCCTTGCTTTCCTAGTCCCATTGCTGATGCTTTCCTCATAGAGCCATGGCACAGTTTTTCTATACTCTCTTCTTTTATGAGAGGCTCTCTAAAAAGGTATACAAAAATGGACACGGAGCCCTCTGTCCTCTCATGCCCGCGTCATACAAGCAATCAGTCCTCAGACTACAGTCCCCAGTCCTCAGTCCTCTGACCGCCTAGTTGCATGGACCCCTCCCCTCCCCCCTTCTCAATTTAATGTATGTCTTGTAAGATATAGATTGCTGGCGGGCTACTCGTGTATCTCTTATCTGCCTGTTCTGCTCCTCGTGCTACTTCTCATTTCCGTAGGAGGGGGGGGGGAGGGCAGATACAGCAATGTCGATATCTGTGTGACGAACATGAACATTCACAGGCGCCGCCGCTGTACCATCCCCTCTATTCTCCCTCTGCTTTATGAATTCCAACGCCCAGCCGTCTGCGAAATTGTCACAATACAAAGGTCGTCCTGCAAGAGAAGAATAAAAAAGGGCAATGCCCCCCAAAACTCTCAAAAGGCCCTCTCAAAAGGCTCCTATATTCATGTTTCAAGCCCATTCTCTCCTATTTGCCACAGCTAGTCTGCGGCTGTTCTTCTTCAAGACATGGTTAAGCTTTTCATGTCAAACATGCAAACTCTTAGCATGTGTAAAGAGAACTCGGAGAGTCTGGCCAGCTTCCATTGTAGGTCTGTCTCAAGGCAAGACAGATGGGCCGATGGCAAGTCTAATGACCAGAGACTGGCCATCTTTCTACCCCTTCTCTCTCCTCGAGTGTACTTTGCATCTCTACTTGTACAGAGTCTAGCAACAACGAGGCCAAAGACACTAGACAAATATGCCTCCTGCGTCCAGCCACTCGCCAGCAATCTTCAGGCAATACTACCTATCCCATCTATAGCTTCGTACTCCTTCACCCAGGCTGTAGATCCTGTGCAGACATGCCCATGCTAGGAATATAAACATGTACATGGCACAGACGGTCTATACGAAAGACGTCACACGTCACTCGAGAGCTCACAGGAAGTTGTTGGTGATGAGATCATCCCAGGATCATAGCCAAGTCTCGATGCAACCTGCGCTGAATGGGAAACCGGTTAGAACTTGGTCATTTCGAAGCCCATGCAGACCGTTGTCGGACTTTTTTTTAAGAGTCTGGCAGGATTATCTGAAGGAAAAATCCGGGTTGGGCTGCATATATTACATCACTTTTCTAAATTTACTGACCTTACATAAGCGTGAATCCACTGGCACGGACAGAAGACCGAATATAATTCGCAGTCTTGACGATGGCCTATTACACAGTAGAGTCACGAGTTCGTGGTCGGGTTCGTGGTCGGGTTCGTAGGTGTGGACAAAGTGCGTGGACAGCTGCGTAGGCAGGGTGACATTTGCGTCACCATGTGCATCCCTCTTTGTTGGATCGGGATCTGCAAGAGTACGATTGCCAAGGGATCTCGTAGGCACTCCTTGGGAGAACCATGAGTCATGCCTCGTAGAGCACAGAAATGTGCAGAAATAGAATTTGTGCTCCTCCTAGCAGCAACCGTACATCAGCAGTGCTAGTAAAAACGCCGCATGAGGGTTGCCTGTTGCTTCTCGGAATCTGAACCCACAGATTCTACCGCCACATATGTCCAATGACGGCAGGCTCTGGAGCAGACTAGGGAGCAGACAAGGGAGCAGGCAAGACTACTTTACTGAGGATATGACGTCATGATCACAGCAAGACAGTTCCATACAGTTTTGGCATCTTCATTCAGATTCTCCGTAAAGGAGGGAAATATCCCACCAAGCCTCTATGTTTGCCCCATACAGTGTAATAGCTGCCACGCAGTCTTTTACAAATAACCGAATCCACCAAAACGCCACGTACAGAGCATACAGGGATAACAGAACAGAGCAAAGGACAAGAAACAAATCCCCAGACGCCAAAGGGACTATCAAGACAAAATTAGGAGAAACACACCGTCCCCCGTCCGTCTGCTGCAGGGTTGCTAAACGGTATTAAAGGTGTAGAATAGCTGGGAACAGTTGCAGAGGTCGAGATAAGAAGAGGGTGGGTGGTCGACGGTGGTCCAGGAAGATAGGAAAAGACTCATTGTATGAGCGGGTATAGCAATGCCAGGACAGTATGGCATTCAAAGAAAAAGGGAACAAAAAGCAGAAAAGCAAAAAAAGCAAAACAGCAAAACAGCAAAACAGCAAAAATAGACACGCTGTCTAATGTCTGGCAAATCATAAGACGCTCTTTATATGGACAAAAAGAACCCAAATCCAGTCGCAATGTAATAGTCGTCAAAAGTGAAAAGAGGCTCTGGTGGCCTCTTAAAAAGTGCTCCAGTTCCAGTCACCTGGAACACTCTGTGCGATATCCGGGACTTTGGCAACAGTCGGTGCACCAGGAGCGCCAGGTCGGTTGGTTAGCAGGGCCAGGACGGGGCTCGTGGGCGCAGTGGCAGCCGTCGTGGCCTTTGTGTTGCCGTTTGTGACGCCATGTGTGTTGCCATTCTTGTGTCCATTTGTGCTGCCATTCGAGCTTCCGTTTGTGCTGGGAGCCGCGCTGTCGTCGCTGGACAGGTCGCTGCTGTTGGTGCGAGACCGCCAGGACTTGAACTCGCGGTAGCAGTAGCCGCAGGAGCGGCTGGGGCCACCGCGGGGGTTGTAGTTTGCGTGCTCGTCGAGGGGGACCTCAAAGGCCGAGTGGAAGTCGCAAAAGATGTTGCCACAGCGGCGGCAGTGGTGGCGACGCGTGAAGTAGTTGAAGTACTTTTTGCACGTGGGCTCATCGCAAATGGCAGACTCGGCATCCGGCTATGAGGTCAGCATTCTATCCCGTACTGTCGCTTCGCGCGGAAAATTCCTCCTTCTCACCTTCCAGTGCCCCCGCGAAGGCAGACCCGACACCTCGGGGTATATGTCCAAGTTCAAGGCACTGTCGAGACACTTGCCACTGTCGTTTGTCGCGCGGCGGGTGAGGCGGCCAAAGCCAAAGGCGCCGAGACCCGGCAGGCTGATGAAGCTGCCGCTGGAGCGCAAGAGACGCCGCGTGCCGTCCACGTCTTCGTCGTCGCCGTCCTCAATGGCGCCGTCGGGCGATCCTCTGGAGGTGCTGGTGGCAGAATCGGCGTCGGTTCTGGAGCGCTTCGGCTTGATGGGCATCTCGCGCGAGGGGTGCTCGGTGGGTCGCAGGACGGCGGGAATGTAGAGTGGCCGTACTTGGCGGGTATGGTAGTGCGACTTGGGAGAGGTGGGCGAGCTGTTGGAGGTGCTCAGCGGCGAGATCTGGGGGTTGTAGGGCGTGACAAAACTGGGAGGAGCGGCAGGGGCAGCGGCCGTGTAGGCGCTATTGCCAGCGGCGCCGGCAGCAGCAGCGACGGCAGCATAGCTCGTCTGCTGAAAGTTGTACTGCTGGAAGTTGGGCGAGAAGTTTTGCTGGTAATTCTGCTGGTAGGGCGGCAGCTGTGCTTGCGGCTGGAAGAAGTGATCGCGAGAAGTCGTGGAGACTTGGGGCATTATGAGATCGGTGGCCATTTAGAGAAGGAAGACGAAAGGTGAGAGAAGACGAGAGAGAAAGAGAGCGAATTCGAAGGATGAAACCCAGAAAGAGAGACCCGAGAGGATTGCTGAGCGAGAGCCAAAAAAAGAGTAGAAAAAGAGAGGGAAAATAAAAAAGGCTGACACGGGCGCTTTAAAGGGTATAAAAAAGGCAAGAGCGAATTCACGAAGAAAAGACGAGAATCGGATGGTCGCGTGCGCCGGGCGCAACTGTTCGCTGGTGCGCTGGCGAGGGGGCGGGGAGGGTAGAGCGAACAAAAGAGGCAAACGGGAGCGCAATCTTCTGGCGGTGAACAAGAGATAAGCCAATCTCACGCGCAAGAGGCGGAGAGAGAGAGAGAGGGGGGAGGGGAGGGAGAGGAGAGAAAGAGAGAATGACCCGAGACAAGGGGAATCTTATGAAACAAGGGCGAAGCGTAGAGTCAAAGGATTGAGCAGCCTCTTTCAGCTGGGGGAAGAATGAAGGGGGGGTGGGAGAGGAGGAGAGGAATGCCGAGTGGGAAGAGGGGAAAAGAGAGAGAAATCTGACGATAAGAGTTTCTCTATCAACGGAAAGAGCAGAGGAGTAAAGAAAGAGTGAAAAAAAACAAATGGAGAGAGAAAAGAGAAGAAGGGGAAAGAGGAAGAGAGGAACGAGAAAAAAAAATAAAAAGAGGAAGGAGCAGTTGATACAGAGGACAGTAAGAGAGACGAAAGAGGGAAGAACGACGTATAAACGCTGGAGAGAGGCGAATTCCAGAAGGGAAAAAAAAAGGTAGGGGTACTGTGTACTTTAGTGGAGGGAGTACGGAGTACGGAGGGACAGTGTACAGTGTACGGAGTTGGTCCTTGCTGAATTGGCGTCGGTCAACTATCAGCACGGCAATTGGCTGCATCCAGGGGAACTATTTTTCGCCTCTGCACAGCGATCTCTGGACGGGGCTACACTAAGAGCGACAGGGGGTTGGACGGATGGCAATATGCGGAAAATGCGCTAGCGTACATAGTATGGCGGGTTTTACGCAGTGGATGGAGTGGAGGGCGCTATAGCGTACGTGGTAGGCACTGTATCACGAGTCGCAAAGTTCGGAGTACGCAGACTATGTACTGGCTTGGTTTCTTCGAGTACGAGTACTCGTTCTGGGTTCTTACTCCGTACTGCGCGCCGGGTTCTGACTAGGATCTGCGCTTTTTTCTCTGCTCGTACGAATATGCAGTCGATGTGAAATGTGATGGAGGAAAAAGCGGGACTGCGAGATGAAAAGGCGGTCACGGAAAGACGAAGAGACAGCAGGGGGAAGAGGTCGAGAGGACGAGGCAAACTGGCAGACATTGATGACATGGATGCAGAGGACGTACGAGTCGAGGACGAGTCGAGGACGTATGGGAGTACTTTGCAAAGAGATAAGCGATTGCCACCCTGTCGATCGTCCATCGCCCTTCTCCGACTATAAGCGTACGTATACTCGTACTGGTTTTCTGTACTTTTTCTATTCACTACAGTGTCGATGGTAGGGCGTCGTCCAACAGCAGGAGATCTGCTTCTCCGTGCGAGAGACATCGAGATGGGACCGACTAATCTGGCAGTCCCAAGCGGCTGAGCTGGCCGCAGAGCCGAGAGATAAGGCGAGCAACGCAGGACGGAGTAAGCAATCGAGGGAGAGAGGAGATAAAAGAAGAGGAGAGAACTACGTGATGTTCGCAAGAGTCCAGACTTGTGCGGCTCAGCGATGGTGTCAGAACCGAGAGAAGCGTCAGAAGCGTCAGAAGCGTCAGAACCGACAGGACCGACAGAACCGACAGAAATCAGAGGGTGGTGTCGGGCAGGGTGACATTTTCCATCTCTCGCCCGGAAGACTGTTGTTTGTTTTTGTGACAGGTCTATTTGCGGAGGGCGTTGGCGATGTGCACGCAGTCGTCAGTACGGGTAGAACTCAGAACACAGCAGCCAAGGGAGGGTTCGCTGACGCCCATCTTGGCCTATCCTGGGACGTCGTCCCGTGTGGACAGAGCGAGACAAGAATTGCGGTGACTTTCTTATCTTTCGCCACAAGCTCATTGGTCCGTGGCACCAAGATAAGATGGGCTGGGCTACCATGTAATAAGAGTGGATTCAGTACTATATACAAGCATGTACGCGATAGCCGTACTTGTACTTTGCATAGGCAGCGTGATCCTGGGGCGCTGACGTACAAGTACAGGGCTCCGTACGGCCGTCGTCGTACATCTCCGTACCCCTCGTGACAGGCCACCCCGCTGCTCACGTGCTGCCATTTGCGCAGTCTGCATGCGCTTCGCCCCCCCTCTATCGATTCCACAGAGGGGCAGACAGGGATGCTGTCCATGCGATCACGCAGTGCAGCACGAGTACGGAGTACGGAGTGGCACTGGAGAAATGGGAGGCATCGCAAGGCAGGCAGAATCCAGACGGTATCCCAACGGTATCCAGACATGGTACGCCGCTGGCTCGCACAAACAGCCAGCGGAAGATTCGGACGGCTAGAACGTTGTAAAAAAAAAAAAAATCAACCGAGAAAAAAGAAACCGGCAAAATTCTAACCATTTCCGGTATCTCTTCCCTCCCCTGCCATTTTCGGTTTCTAACGTCTTTTTGTCTTGCGCAACGCGAGGAGGCCTGTGATTGGTCGGCTACAAACCTGCTCTTATCGCCTCTCTCTGATTGGTCACTGCTTTTTCTACTTGCCATGCCGTCAAAAAGTTTCCACTCCACACCCACTGAAAGTACGAGTACGAGTACGAGAAGAAGGGAAAAAGAAGGAAAAAGAAGGAAAAGAAAAAGACAGATTGCAATGGAGAAGGGCCAAGGAACTTGCACTCGACTCCTGCCGTGTTTACGAGTATGTAAAAGCTCTCATCTACGATGAGAGATCCATTGCCAAGTTGATACATACATAGTAGTACGGTAGCTTCACGGCGAGTTACGAGACGGAGTGTAGTATGTGCCACATCAGTGCGAGTGAGGATACATGCTCGTACGTCTCTTGTTCCTGAAAGGCAGCAGGTGAGACGGGTTGTACTGGAACAGCTAACCAAGAATAGTCTACTATATTGGATCCAGAATGAGAGATGCACAAGAGAAAGTATGACATGAGGTACGACATAAAGTACGCAGAGAATTGTTCACAGTAGAGAGTGCGACTGCTTACACCCGAAAATGTACTCCGTACTTTATACATCTCATGTAACAGTCCATTGTCTGCAACAGCTTAGAGCTGCACAGCATGGAATTCTCTCGGGAACAGGGGGGGCTGGCTGTCACTTCTTTTTGGCTTGCTCGTTTCCCAGCTTCCAAAGTGGCAGGCCATTAGCTAATACTTTCCTCTCTTGGCCACTAGCGTGAAGCGCACGGAGGGTCCGCCGCTAGCAAGGCCGAGACTTGGGTCGGTCTATTGCGCCGTGTTCAGAACCGTAATAATAATCAGAAAAAAAAAGGTAAAAGCTTTCTTGGACGAGCTTGAATTTCGATGGGTCTGGCGTCTGACGGACAGTTTTCTGCACGCGACAGCGAGCCAGAATGGGATAGACTCGCAGAATGGCATAGTCTCGGCTTTTCTTTTCTTTTTTTTTTTTTTTCTTCATTTTTTATGATTTCTTACTTTTCGTATTTTATTCCTCTTCTTTATGCCTTTATGCTTTTCTTCTCTACATTGGAGCTTTTCTAGATGTCTTGACTATACGTAGAACTAGTCTGTAGAGCAGTATTGCATAAAACGCCTTGCCCCTCCTGTCAGATGACCTCCGGGGCTCCCTCCGATACAGAGCCGACCTCGCCAGCCTGAAACTCGCAGGGAGCCGCAGCAAGCCGAGCACGTAGAAAGACGAGCAAAGTCAACAGAATGGGTGTAGTGGCCGTCTCGTACGAGTACAGAGTAGGGAATACAGCCGACGCACAGCCGAATCACCCGTCCTCTCTTTCTTTTTTTTTTGCTTCTGGCTATGCCCTTTTCAAATCACATGCTCTTTTTGCTCTTTGCTCTTCTGCTCCTCCCACCGCCCACTCTTGCCTCCCTCTTTCAGCACTACGCGCAGCCCATCCACACGCATGCCCTTGTCCACGGCCTTGCACATGTCATAGACCGTCAGCGCGGCCACGCTGGCTGCCGTCAAGGCCTCCATCTCCACGCCCGTCTTGCCCTCGCACCGCACCGTAGCCCGGATGTCAACCTGTCCAGACCCAGACGCGGCCTCGGGACAGACGTCCAGCTCGACGCCGACGTGCGACAGCATCAGCGGGTGGCACAGCGGAATCAGGTCCGCCGTCCGCTTGGCCGCCAGGATCCCGGCCACGCGCGCCACCCCCAGCACGTCGCCCTTGGCCATCTCGTTGGCCCGCACGAGCGCCGCCGCCACCGGGCTCGAGAAACACACGGTGCAGACAGCCACGGCCGTCCGTGCCGTCGCCACCTTGTCAGCCACCGACACCATGTGGGCCGTGCCCGACGACGAGACGTGTGTCAGCCGAGGCGGCGAGGCCGAAGGCGGAGCACTCGCCAGGTTTCTGTCGTTTTTGTTGTTTCTGTGGCTGCCCGCACCACTCGAAAATGTCCGAGCCGGTGTCCGAGACGTCGCGCGTCCTCGTAGAGACGAGAGGAAGGACGTGCTCCGTGTCATACCACGTGCGCCCCAGTCTTTCATGAGACCGTCGGGATACGTAGCACTCGTAGAGGGTCGATGCCACAGGGGGTCTGTGATAAGTAATCATAAAACGCACGCGAGCGTGTCAGCTCCCAAACACTCTCGGCAAGAACGTCCTCTCCACACTTTCCCCCCGTGTCCACCCACCTCGCTGTCCTTGCTTTCTCTCCCGCCAGGCTACCCACCTATCAGGATCATGGGCCGGTTCTTCATGTGCTCGAGCTCGCCCATGCCGGCATGGCGCTCCTTCTTTCGCTTGACAGCCCTGCCGATCACGTCGAGCAGCTCCGAGGCATTCGGCAGGGCCTGGCTGAGCAAGAGGCCGTCGTCTGCGTCGTCTGCCTCTCTCTTCCGCCTGGCCGCGCGTAGCAGGCCGTCGAGGGCCGCCTCGTCCACCGGCTCGCCGCCGTTGGCTCGCCGCAGAATGTCCCGCAGCGAGACCTCGGCGTTGCCAAAGAGACACACCTTGAGGCTGCCGTCGCTGGTGATGCGCAGGCGGTTGCAGCCGCCACAAAAGTTGTTGGTCATGCTCGTGATGAAGCCCACACGCCCGGCAAAGCCCGGCACCTCGTACGTCTTGCTCGTCTCGTGCGGCCCGTTGTGGCTGTGCCGAGCCGCGTCGGGCACGACGCGCCGCAGCGTCGGAAAGGCGTCGTCCTGCCGCAGGCGTGCGAGCATCTCGCGGAAGCTGACCATCTTGGCCGTGCTCCAGCGGTTGCCGTCAAAGGGCATGTACTCGATGAAGCGCACCTCGAGGTCGTGGTCCCGCGTGAGGGCCACAAAGTCGGCCATCTCGCCGTCGTTGAGTCCGCGCATGACGACGCAATTGATCTTGAGCCGCACGCCGGCGCCGGCCGCGTTGAGCGCCAGGATGCGGTCGATGCTGCGCCACACGGCTGCGAACCCGTCGCGCCGCGTCATCAGCTGGAAGCGCAGCGGGTCGAGCGTGTCGAGGCTGAGGTTGACGCCCGTCAGTCCGGCCTCCTCGACCATGGCATCGATCTTGCGGTGCAGCACGAGCCCGTTGGTCGTCAGGCAGAGCTCGCGCAGGCCGCGCCGCCGCAGGGCGCCGAGCTGCCGCATCAGGGGCAGAATGTCGCGGCGCACAGTCGGCTCGCCGCCCGTCAGGCGGATCTTGGTGACACCCTGGCCGACAAAGGTGTCGGCCAGCAGCAGCACCTCGGGCGTCGTCAGCAGGCTGCGGGCGGGCGACAGCTCGACGCCCTCTTCGGGCATGCAGTAGAGGCAGCGCAGATTGCAGCGCTCCGTCAGCGAGATGCGCAGGTAGTCGTGCTGGCGCTGGAACGTGTCTGTCAGAAAGTCGGAAAAGGGCCGGACGTCTTTCTGCGCCAGCCGGTTTCTTGTCTTGTCTGTCTTTTCCGTCGTTTCCGTCGTTTCCGTCGGGCCGCCAGTGTCCTCCTGAACAGCTGGCGGCCGAGGAAAGACACGTGGTCCTCGAGGAGCGGCTGCCGCTGTGGCTCCTCCTCGGACATGTCCTCTTCTGGTGCTCTTACAGCTGCCAGACAGCAGCCTCGGCCGCAGAAGCCCTCGCAAGGGCATCGTACCTGGGATGAAAGAGGCTGGCTCCTTGTTCTCGTCTCCGGCCAAGGCGTCTCTCGATTGCCAATAAAAAGGATCAAACAAGACAATCTCTAATACTACCGTTTTTGCGTTCCCTATACGTACTCAGAATTCTTTTGTGATATCAAGACCCCACTGTTCTTTTAGTGCGGAGTTGGGACCTCTGGTGATGACAGAATTAATAAGCTGATAGGGAAAGAACAAGATAGCGCTACGTAATTCCGTGCCGGGGCCTCCACCGACCAGTCTGCCGCGCCAGTCCGACACGGAGGTGGCCGAGACACGGAGAAGAGGTCACGTGCACAGAATGGCAATGGATACTATGTACTCCGTACACATTGAAAGAGCGACCCCGCGCCTTTTTCGTATCAGAAATACAACTCTAGAAACAGAAAAAAAGAGAGAAAAAAAGAATGTGAAAAAAGAAAAGAAAAAAAATCAAAAACGTCCCAAGAGAGCAAGATCGTCCTTTTCATTCGCCAACACACCAATGCTTCCAACCAACTGCAGAAACTGACACATCACCTCTGAGCTCGGATCCTCTCACCGTGTCCCCCTCCTTTTCGTATTCATCGTTTAGTGATGACGCGATATTCGAGAGCCTTTCAGGGTAAGTGAGGAGAGGAGAGAGGAGAAGAATGAGAAAAGAGAAAGAGAAAGAGGGAAAGAGAGAGAAAGAGGAGGGGAGAGAGGGGAGGGGAGAGAGGAGGGGGGGAGCAAAGAGGAGCTAAATTCAGATTCTGACATGCAGCTCCCAATGCATAAGCAGACTGGCTCGAGTACGAGCTTGTCGTACAGACTTTCCATATTGTTCAGCTTCTTGTCTTGTGTTCCCCCTGACTGACCGCCAGCGTCTCCCTTTTGCCTTGCGAGCCCCGACGGGCGGCTGGTGGCCACCCTGCTGCCCTCCGAGATCCATGTTCGCACTATAAACGAGCTGGAAAAAGTGGCGGCGGTGCTGCCTCTGCCTGCTGATTTTCAGCGGTCTGGCGCCGTCACCAGCTTCCAGTGGGCGCCCTCCTCGCAGCGGCTGCTCGTGGCCACACTCGAGCAGCTTGTCGTCTGCTCTGTCCGGGTGGCTCTGGCTGGCACGGACGCTGACGAGCAGGACGCGAAGGAGCAGACGTGCATCAACACTCTGACGGCCAACACCACCGCTTCTACGACGACGACCAACAGCACAAGCAACGCCCCACGCTCGGTTCAGCCGTCCTGTCACGTCGCCACCATACGCAATCCTACCCTAACCGCCGTTGGAAGACCCGCTTTTGTAGGTTTTGGCTCCTCAGACGACGAGGTCTGTGTCTGCTCGGCTCTGGGTCTCAAGTTCTCCGTCTTTGACCTCTGCTCGGGCAAGACGACGGAAATTGCCAACCCCAAGCTCTACAGCCCCTCGTCTGCCTGCAGCCGTGGCTTCTCCTTCCGGCCAGCCAGTGGCCACCTGGCCCTGCTGACGCGCTCGGCCGGCAAGGACTGGATCAGCGTCCACGAGCCTGCTGCGGCCACCACCCTGACGGCCTCCTGGGCACCCGATACCGTGGATGCACAGGGCCTCGTATGGAGCCCAGAAGGCCGCTGGCTCGTCGTCTGGGAGTCGGCGAGCCACGGCCACAAACTCTTATTCTACACGCCCGACGGCCACCTCTTTAGGACGTGGACGGGAAGCAGGGGCAGTGGCAGTGGCAGTGGCAGCAAAAGTAGCGTGTCTGCCCTTGGTGGTGGCGGAGCAGGCGGTTGTGCTGGTGTTGGTGTTGGCAGCCTGGACGAGCAGGGGGGCACGTCTCATGCAAGTGACAGCGCCCTGGATACCGGTGTAAGACTAGTCCAGTTTTCGCCAGATGGGAACTATTTGGCCATTGGGGATGCGAGCCGAACAGTGCACATTCTTCACATGCCAGCCTTTGTCGGAAGCAACAGGCTGCTGCTGCATCCCACCACTCTCCACCCGGAGAGAAATTCATCACTCCAGGTAAGCTTATACGCCTCTGGCACCTTGACTAGCGGTGAGACGAGGAGGAAAAAGAGATTTAAAAAAAGCAAGCTATGGGAAGGCGCAAGGCGCCACGCATGCAGGAAGAGGGAAGAGGAGGAAGGACAAGGGTTTCCTGCAGGAAGAGAGAGGAGAGAGAGAGGAAAAAAAGGGGGGGTGGTGACAGAGGAGGGGGGAGGAGGGGGGAGGAAGAGAGAGGAAGAGAGAAAGAGAGAGGAAGAGAAAGAGGGAGGAGTGGGTTCCTTCGCCACTAGCTCTCCGCAGAGAGAGACTGCCAGAGGATCATATTGGAGCATGTTGGACTAACGCAGGCGTTCTCGCTTCGTCACATTGCAGGTCTGGCAAGAACAGGTAAGCCAGGACGTGGTTGGCTCTCTGGCAGCCACCAATCACAGCTTTATCAGAGCTGCGCGGGCAGTCGTGCCGCCGGAACGTGCTTCCATCACTGCCGGATCCAGCGCCGGCACCAGTGCTGGCATGGACGCTTCTGGCTCTGGCTCTGGCTCTGGCTCTGGCTCTGGCTCTGGCTCTGGTCCTGGCTCGCCGATGACGGGCTGCTCCCTGCTCGCCTTTGACTCGTCTGCCACCCTGCTCGCCACCCGTCTGGACGAGGCCCCCTCGACCGTGTGGATCTGGGACACGGAGGTGTGGGAGCTACGCACCGTGCTCATGTTCTATGCCAGCGTGTCGACGATAACTTGGCATCCTTCTCAGCACCAACAGGCGCTGTTGGTGACGTGTGAGGGTCAGCAGTATCGAGGACTGGGATTCGTGTGGAGTGCTCTGGCCACGGCGCCCACGGCCGTCAGCTGCGCACTCTATTTTTCAGACAGCCATGCTCCTCCCAAGCAGCACGCACCCGTGTGGCTGTCGGCGGGCGCACGAGTACCGCCGACGCTTTTTTATTCAGACGGCTGGGAATTTGGCCTCGTGACACCCAGTGGCGTCGGCGAGACGGACAGCCCAGCACTGCCTTGGTCCGACGTCCTCGTACAAGGCCGTCGTCGCCTTCTCTCTGCCAGTTTGGCGACTACGGGCAGCAGGTGGGCGGCTGAACATGAGCGAGAAGAGTCTCCACTCGAGCTCGTACCCGCCGCCATCGAGACGGAGGACGTCTGCGAGACGGACGATACCTTTTACTACAAGAAGGGAATTTGATGTGGTACGAGGATGGAGAAATTCAGAGAATTCAGTGAATGCAGTGAATGCAGAGAATCCTGAATCCTACGAATACAGAAACCGCTTCTGCAGAGTATAGCCGTTTACGCTTCAGAGACGGCAGACCAGGTGCTCAAAATACAACCAAAAGGGGGGCAAATAGAGCCAGCACACCAGTTCCCGCGAGCCCTGCAGCTCAGCTTTCCAGTCGGGTTGCTCCGCGCGTCTGCCAACCTTGCCGATCATCTCACTGCTTGTACAAGTATCAAGTACCCCTACTCTGGATTCAACCAAAAGAAAATAAATAAATAAAAATAACAGAAGAAAAAACAACAGAAGAAAAAAGGAAAAAGGAAAAATAAACAGACAAAAAAAGATCCCACTTGCTCGTTTACTCAACAGAGTAAGGCCAGGCTCGGATTCATCCTTTTGACGGTGTACGAAGAAAAGAGAACGAGTCACCTGGCTACGTGCAGCGGGCTCTCTCTACATGATTACGAATATATGAATGAATATAGGAATATCAATTTGTGCAGATGTGGTACAATGTACTTTATCACTGCACCTCTGATTGGCGGGTTCACGGGAGCTGCCTCCTCTTCTATTTACCTTTCTTTTTCTTTTCTTGCCCTTTGATTCTGTCACTTATTTCGGGTCCGAGTAACACTACTATATACGAGCGCCAGTACTTGTTACATACGGACAGGGGGGGTCTACATGGCATCCAACAAGTCATGTTGGTAGGACATCCATTGGTTGGGCCTGACTCTAGGAGTGCCTGAAGTTCTTTGTATCCTCTTCTTGCCATTCTTGCCCTTTTTTCATATTCCTTTTCTGCTCGTTACTCGCTCATCGACACGTCTACTTGCTCCGAGACGGCGCGCTTATACGCGGATGAGAATTCAAAGATGCACAACCATGTGAGGATTCCCGGCAAGAAACGGATAGTTTCTCGCTCCCGTGATAGAATCCATACTCTCCGTACACGGTCACAGAGAATGTGGCAGAATGCGGCCAGAAAAAGAGGCCAGAAAAAGCGGCCAGTGCGGACATTGGTGCAGGGATGAGAAGGCAGGTATCCGTACAGAGGCCACGAGAGGGTTACTCAAAACGGCGTGGTGTAAAGAAACAAGGGATACAAAGGCGCCAGGGATACAAAGGATTCTCCAAGAATGACATTCATTCTGCATTTGGCAGACTGGACAACGGCCACGGGAGTGAGACGCCCTTCACGGCAGGCGTGGCGAGAGGAGCAACGAAGGAGCAACGAAGGAGCAACGAAGGGGGGGGCGTTGGCGCATGCAGACGGTGATGAATCCCACGACGCTGCCAGAGAGGTCTATTGACGAGCCTCGGGCTCTGTTTCTCATTGTTGGCGTTTTTCATGGCGTTTCCATCACGCCTGTGGTTGGTCAACGAGGCAAAAATCAGACTCTTTTGTGAGGAGCATGCAGGCCAACGTTGCATAGACCCCCTTTTTTTTCTTTTTTCTTTTTTTTTTCTTTTCTTGCCTTTTCTTCATCCTTCTCCTCTTTGTTTGTACTCTATTTTTGAAATTTCTTTCCTGTTTTGATACATTCCGTTGTCCTTTCTGGTCTTGTGCCACCCAAAGGAGAGTGAGGGTCCAGAATCCTTTCAGTCTGACAGTCCCAAGTCAAAGAAGGACGCAACAGACAGGAAGCAACAGACAGAAAAAGAAACAGATAAGAGGCAAAAACGTGGGGGTAGCATTGCCAGGTCATTGTAAACAGGCTGCCGCTGTCTGGTAGAGAGAGTGACAGGTGTCAAAGCGGCAGTCCATCCGTAGCATGTGACTGTTCTCGGAAGCATAGGACAGCAGTTAAGAGAATGGATGAGCCTGTTCATGAGACCCTTTTCCCCCCTGTATCTCTCTCGACATCCTGGACCTTTTGGGAACAAGACAACCCGAAAGAGACGGATGACCATGGAGAAGCGGTGAGCAGAAGGATGAGAAAGAGTGGATTGTCGAGAAGGAAAAGGAGAAAAACAAGAAATTAATCAAAAATTAAATCAAAAAATCAAAAAACTGACAAGGCATGGATGCAGGATGGTGAGCTGTCCTGCACATGGGCTCCTTCGACCTGCAAGTGAGCATGGTCATGCCCGTTTTGGATACTTTTATATTGCAAGAGAGTCCTTGTTGCTCCGTGCCGATACGAGGTCGGGAACACATGACTGGCTTTGTATTGGATTGCCAAGAAAGTGCACAAATAAAAGGGGGAAGGAAAAGAGAAGGAGTACAAGAAAAAAAGAAAAAAAGAAAAAAAAATGAGAAATTCCTGACGCCACTTACGAAAACGACGACCCCCTTCCCCTCTTCCCTGTCAACGGCCATACATTCAGACGCAATGTCGACACAAAGACGGGGGGGGAGCGGGAACCGGCAGGAGTAAAAATAGAGGTGCATGTATTCGTACACCCTCTAGAGATGCACAAGAAAAGTGTTGTCTATCAGACTCTGCCAAGCCAAGCTGCACTTTCCCTCTCTCCCAACTCCCTTTCTCACCTCTCTCGTCCTCCCCTCGCTCCTCTCCTCGTCCTTCCCTCGCTCCTCCCTCGTTCCTCTCTTCCTCGCTCCTCGCTCCTCGCTCCTCGTCCTTCCTCTTCTCTCTTCCCCTCTTAAAAGTATTTAAGTACGGCATCCTTCCTCCCTTCCAGGGATTGCCCCTGCCCTCCCTCCATCCTTACTCTTCTCTCCTTCCCCTTCTCCCGTCCTCTCTTCTTCCTCTTGAGCCAGGGGCCTTCATCGCCTGATTTTTTCAAAGACTCATAGACTTTTTCCACCTTGTTTTGTTCTCCCTGCATCATCGTTGTTGAGGATTCCTGTCACCCCCCTCTGCCCAGCCAACATGCTTCTTCGCAATGGTGACCTCAAACAGACGGTCATTACCCCTGGAAGCCATTCCGGGGTCTATTACATCCCGCTGGCCAATGTGAGTCCTACCCTCCCCCCCCTTTAAGCGTGACTTTTTTTTGCCACTGCGTGATTCTACCAACACCTGCTGACAGCCACCCACCGTCCTCTTTTTCCAGATACCTTTTGGCATGACCAACACGGAACTTCGAACCATTGCCCTCAAGGCAGGCGAAGTAGAGGAGTGTTTGATTTATCCCCATACCCAAGTGGGCTGGATCCGCGTTCGCGGCCCCAAGACATACCTGGCCGTGTACAGTAAGACTCTCTCTCTTCTTCCTCTTCTTCCTTTCTCCTCTCTCGCTCTCTCTGAATACAGTCTAACATCCTCGAGACCACATCAATGGCTACAGTTTCAAAGGAAGCGTGATTGTCGCTTCCCGGCAGAACGAGGAGAGCTCTGTCTACATCTGGGATCACAGAAAGATCACAGACGAGCCTGGCAGCAGCAGTGCAGGTGGGGCTGCCGGGATGCAGATGATGCCCGGCGGGCCCGCGTACTGTGCTGCCACGGCCGAGTACGACTTTCGAGAGTATAATGGGTTCAACGCGTTCAACGGCGTTACTGCCTATAACAACAGTATGAGCACTGCCTACAGCGCTGTGTACAGTCAGCAGGATCCTCATGCTACCCTCAACGTCTTTGACACGAGCTTCATGAGCCAGGCTCTTGAGCTCGAGGGCAGCGAGGCCCAGATGCTGCAGATGCAGATGCAGATGCAGATGCAGTCGGCCGACGCTGTGGCCAACTCGGCCGCCACCTCGGCGGCCGCTGCCGCTGCCTCGGCGGCTATTGCTGCTGCCATTGCCCAGTACGTCCGCAGCCAGGACCTGAGCTACCCGGACCAGTGCAAGGTTCTCGTCAAGCGCCTGTCGCGCCATGCCTCCCGCAAGGAGCTCGACGCGTTCCTCTGCGAGGCCATTGGCGGCCGCCAGAAGCTGCGCGAGCCTATCCGCTTCCCGCGGGGCGGTGCTTCCGGCGGCTCCGACCGCATGCAGCACGCCTTTCTGATCTTCAGGGAGCACGCGGACGCTCTCCGCGGCATCTCGCGGCTGCACTGTGCCTTTTTCTGCGGGCTGGCCATTGAGGCGCGCTTTGTGCACGAGCTGGTGCCGTCGATGACGTCGGTGGTGGGAGCCGGTGCCGGTGGTGCTGGCCGTTCGGATGGAGCTGCTGCTGCTACTGCTGCTACCACGGAAGGTGAGGATGACAAGGCCTCAGACTCCTCTTCGTCGTCTGGCCACGAGACCCCTATCGTGGTGGACGGATCGTCGTCGCACGTGCGTGCGGCCAAGACGGAGACGCACTCTGTCCGCGGCAAGGACAAGGCCAAGGATCGCAAGGGCAAGGGCCATGGCAAGGGCAGCTCCAAGTAAGAAAAGTAAGTGACAGAGAAGGATAATGACTAATGACCAATGACCAGGAGATATAATCAAGAGGACTATAATCAGGAACTATGACGAGTTGAACCAGGAAAGTAAAGAGTATGACCGAATATTGCAGATTGTCGATTCGAAAAGGGAGGCCAGTGAGTGAATGGGAACAGATTGAACAACAACCAGAGGGAGACATGAGGAAAGACAATATCAGTAATGGAGACAGGAATTCATGCATGCTTTTTAGTAGGATAGCTTAGTTTTAGTACTCTGAATAGCTTCAATAGTTTTAGTTACTGCATTTCACGTTGCTCTGTGCTCATCTGCCTGGAAAGCTGTGCGATTCTGGCTATGTACATAGTACGTAAAAGTGTAGGGATATCTGGCCGAGAGACGAAAGGAAGCATGGAGGAGTAGGAGGGGAAGAGAGGAAAGAGAGGGGGGAATTGAAAGAGAGGAAAAAAAGAAAAATATAGACTAGACAAGAAAGAAAAAAAGACGGGAAGTTAAGAACCCCTATTAGTAGCCTCCCGACAAATGAAAAATAAAAAATAAAAACACCCATTCGCCTGCTTTTGTGGTCTCTTTTCTCTTGCCCTCCTTCTTCCTCCAGGCTTGCCCTCCAGCGCCTCTCTGATGGCCAGATTCCCAGGCGTGTAGGCAATAGGAATACTCGTTCGGTCGGTCGGTCGGTCGGTCGGATGCAAAGTGTCATTATTTTAAAGTTTGAATGTTTGATTTTTTAGCAGTGTTTTCCCCTGTTTTTCCTGTTTTTCCTGTATTTCTTTGGCGTCTTGTTCGAGTCTGGATCTCACGCTACGGTCAACCGTCCTCTCCGGTTCACGGGGTCGATTGGATTCCTAGTTGGATTCCCGGCACCGTGTCTGCGCGCCGTGGCTCCTGGCCATCGTCCACCATCATCGTCAGACGCTGCTCTTCCGGCATGGGATGCGGGATGCCCGGCTCAGTGTCTGCATCCTGGCCGTCGCCTCTCCGCGAGCCCGTCTTGGCTCCTGCTGCCGTGCTTGCTCCGGCATTGCTGGATGACCCGGTCCCGGCACTCGACGGCGCAAACTCATTCGTCTCTTGGCTCCGCTGCTGAGCCCGCCGCACTCTGCCCGTCTGCTGGTGCACCCACGAGGACACGGAGCGGAACCGCATGGGCTGGTCGTCGCTGGCTTCCGTGTAGACCGTCTCACGCCGCGTGGAGGGCGCATACCTGCTCGTCCGCATCCACGAGAAGCGTCCGACCCCGACGGCCGGCGGAGGGACACTCATCTGCGGCGACATATTCACCGGCATTCTCTCCGGCTTCTGGTCGTCGGGCTTGAGAGGCATCATGATCTCTCCGTCGCCAAAGCCCGACGAAAGCGAAGACAGCTCCGAGGCCCGGTTGACCTGGCGGCGCTCGGGGTCATAGGCGTCGGATGGCTGGCGTGCCAGCTGGGACTGGTTGTAGTAGGGGTCGGCCATGCGGGACCGCAGCGTCCCCGAATTGCTGCTGTCCACGTCGTTGGTGCCCGAGACGGGACTCACGACGGTCAAGTCAGGAACGGCCGAGGAAGAAAACGACGGTCCAGGCTGGTGCCGTGAATAGATGGACGAGGAGATGGGTGACACGGGCGTGTCTGCAGACTGCTGTCCGGCCGGAATGGCAGCCACTGCCGGCATGGCTGGCATCATGGACATCTGCTGCGTCGTCTGCACCGTCTGCATCTGAACTTGCATCTGCTGCTGATCTGTCGGGAATACCATGCTCATCCCCAAGCTGCTGCCACCATACATTTGCGTGGAGAGAGCCGGCAGCGTCGGTGTTCCGCCAGCACCACCGGCACCGATGCTCTTCTCATTATACACTGGCTGTGGCTGCTGTGGCTGTTGAACCTGTGGCTGTTGAACCTGCAGAGGCTGCGGTGGAAGGGCCTTTGAGAAGTTGCCGCCACCAATGGCCACATCCATCTCGCTCCGATCATCCAGCGTCTGCCACGGCCGGCTTCGGCGCTCCAAAAAGGGGATTTTCATGGCCACCTTTTCATAGGCACGGCGCACAGAGGCACCCAAGCTGCTGTTGGCAAAGCCAGCGTTGCCGGGTGCCTGGTTCGTGTTGCTGCGGGGGATGGCAGCCGCCATGACCGACGGAGCCATGCCTGACCGCATGGAGGACGCACTGGACCCGGTGCCAGCATAGGCAGCCTCTTTCCGCTCTTTCCGCTTCCGAATCGTGCGCCAGACAAGCCAGAAGAGAAAGCAGACAACAATAAAGGCACCTGACCATTTGATTAGTAAGCATATCTATATAGATGGGACCGAGAGAAACGAGACATACCAATGGAGCCAACCGAGATCAGGGCTCGCTCGGCCGCTGGGCTCAGACTCTTTTCCTTGTTCTTGTTCTTCTTGTTGTCCTTGTGCTTCTTATCGTCCGAGGAGGTAGAATTGCCCGCCGTCGACTGGGCGAGGCTGATGGAGGACGCCTCCTGGCTGACGAGCGAGGCAACGGCCGTTGTGATGGGCGTCGCAGTGGCTGAGCCGCTCGTCGGCGACGTGGTCAGGAGGGGGATGGTACTCGTCACGAGAGCACCCTGAGCATTGGAAATGGTCGTCACAATGGCCGTCGTGGAGGACGTGGCAGTAGTCGATAGTGGCAATGTTGATGATGTTGACGATGCTGACGATTGAGAGCTTGGTGGAGGCGGTGGCGGTACAAACGGCGAGAGCTCCTGAGCCCCATTCCTGTTGCTGTCGGCAGTGGAAGACGAACTGACCGCCGGTGGTGTGGTGGTGGTCACCGCTGCCGTGGTAGAGGTGCTGGCAGCAGCTGCAGTCGACGGAGCTGGGACTGGAAGCACGCCGACTCCGCCAGAGACGCTGGCACCGCTGCCGGCTGCAACATCTGGAGGTGGAGGGACAGGAGCGGGTGGTTCCAATGCCGGTGCCGCGTTGTTTCCACTGTTTCCGTTGCCCCCATTGTTGTTGCTGTTATCATTGCCATTATTGCCGTTGCCGTTTCCATTGTTGTTGTTGTTGTTATTGTCGTTATTATTGCCGTCACCTTTCTTGTCTCTGCCGCCATTATTGCCTCCGTTGTCCCCATTGCCATTGCCGTCCCCGTTGCCGCCGTTGTCGTTGTTGTCACTTTTCCTTTGGCTCTTGGCATTTCTAGACTTTCCTCTGCGGTTGCCGCCATCATCGCTGTCGCCGTCATCTCGGTCCCTTCGCTGCCGGCTTCTCCGCTGCTGGCTCCGCTGGACTATGGATATGATGCTGGAAGACTCGACCCATCGACGCATGGCCTCTCGCTCGTCCATCACTGGCGCCATGCCCTCTCCCCTTTGCATCCTATGCTTCCACGAGACGCCGCCAGAGTGTCGACGAGTCGTGGAGCATCCAGCCAAGTGGATGCTTCGCTGTCTCTGATTGTCTGTCTTGGATCGGTAAAGATGTGCGGATGGAAAAGACTGGTCAAGGAATGTAATGAAGTGATGCAATGGGTATGAATGAGTGGAAAGACAAGAAAAAAAAGAATAAAGGAAAGTATGATGGAAAATAATAGAAATGAGAAGAAACACGAAAAAGGGAAAAGGGAAAAAGGGAAATGAAAAAAAAGAAGGCCGGCCTTGAGAGAAGTGAAAGGAGAGAAGAAAAAGAAAAAAGAAAAAGAAGAAAAGAAGGATGAGGAAAGAGTATCAGGGGTGGAGAAGAAAAAAAGAAGAAAGAATCAAGCCACGAGAAGGCAAGATGGAAAGAAGAAGAGGAGAGAGGTGCTGGGTAAAAGGGGTTCTGGTGGGAAGAAGCAAAGACGGTCCATATGTGTGGAGAGGCTCTGCTGTAACAGTTCCTGTCGATCAGCCCTGCCAGCTGGAAGAATCAGAGGGCATGACAGAGGGGTCTGGCAGCCAATTTCTGTGTCAGAGGGGGGGGGGGGTGACCAGAAAGGGTAGTCAGAGGTATAGCCGAGAAGAGGAAGAATGTGGATCAGACTTTGGGGGGAGAGAAGCAAAAGGGAAAAAGTCCTTGTCCAAGGTGGAAGCCAAACCGGATTCCCAATCGTTTTTCGGTCCTGTTGGAGGCCTTTTCCCGTACCCGCAGAGTACGAGTACAATACGAGTGCGAGTTGCGTGTGCAGAGTGCGAGTACGAATCCCGTGTCGTCGGCAAGACGAGTCCATGGACCTCGTAGTCGAAGCACACAGTACCCAGTACTCGTACTGGGTAGGGTCTCTGTCGAAGGGGGGGGTGGCAAGCCGGGTCGTACTCGAGCTTGTACATGGTAGACAGGTACCGCGTGCTGCATACTGGCAGCTACTGCGCCCTGTCCTCTCCAGCCGAGACTAAACTCTTGCTGCTGCACCCGTGTCATCTGGAACGAGTGTGAGCTTGTCAGAGCTCGTGCTGTTCCCTGACGCGGGCTGTCCGTAAACAAGAGAAGCCAAGTCTGATTCAGAGGTCTCGTGCTCTGTGACTGCTCGTAGAGAACAACTGGCAGAGACCACGACAGAACCGTTGGAGCATCGTCTCGGCAAACCCACATCTCAACGCCTCATCGACAGCCGACGACCAGGAGAGAGCAGAGGGGGAAGCATAACAAGCTCAGCCTGAGACTCGCCAATCAGAGAGCGCAGGAGAAGGGCGGGACCATGTCACGGATCCTCCCCTTCCCTGTCCTGTACCAGTGTTATACCCAGTACTGTCCATAGTACGGTATACCCGTACTGCACTCGTATGAATAACGCTCCATGGAGTTGCTTGAGCTGCCAAGTTCTGGAAGAGCTCTCTGGGGTCTGTTGCATTGCCAGCCCACCGTAACCAGTGGTGCGAGGTCGAATGCGTGAGGTTAGCCCGTCCTCATGTTGTCTGGTGCAGGGGGAGACGCTGTCTCAGGTCGGGTTTCATGAGCTGTAGCTGGGGGAGAGACGATGCGAGCAGGGGGGAGAAAGTGGAACCGGGAATCTGGAACGGCCAAGGGGCAGATCTCGCCTTTCCGTAAAAGTAGATTATGTAACGTTCTCTCACTACTCGTACATAGTACACCGCAAACTGCAGGAACGAGCCCAGCGCACCTTCCCCGTATTCTGATGCACCGGCAAATAAGATTACTTGCTGTCTGAAGCTTTGCGCCATTTCTCCTGCTCTGGCGCAGGTCCATCGCTCCTGCCAAGATGCTAGGCAAGCACGTACCCTGCCATACAAGTATACAAGCATACAAGCATACAAGCATACTCGTACACAGTACATAACACAGTACTCGTACACAGGACGCGGCAGCCCTCTGCCACGGTAGCAATGCATAGCTGGCTGGCACTTGGCGAGGCAGACACGAGAAGCTCTGCGGAAGGTGCCTTGCGAGTACGCAACCCTCTTGCCACAGCCGGCTCCCAGTAAGCTGCACTATACTCGTATGTACTCGTACATGTACATTGTACAGGGCAAGATGTCCATCATCCTAGATTTCGGTCCCCGGATTGCATCGCCCCCTTTATTCACATCATCTCAACTATCGAGTGCGACGTGCTGTATAATCGGCATTAGGAAAGATGGAACGAGCCATGATGACAAGAGAAAGATTTCATTTGTCAATGCTATTCCGTCTCTTCACAGGCCCGGAGCCCGGTAGGACAAAACGGGCTGGCCGGACGCTGCGATCTCCAGGAGGATTTTCTCTTTTAACCTTTTTTTTTGCCGTCTGTTTCCGTAGGGGATCGCTGTTCATGCGACGGCTTCCGCTTGGCGCGAACCATTGAAGCTGCTGCCGATCATCGATGCAGGACCGAGAGGCAGTCGACGATAGAGAAGGAGTAGCAGGGTCTTTGTTTACGCAGTTCAGGCACACTCTGCTTGCTATGTGTGCTGCCTGTCCGTGCATCCCTCTGCGCCAAAAGTGTCCGTCCACAGCAGACGGCGAAAAGGATGAACCATGGATGAAGAGGCGATCAGAACGCGGAACTCTTAACAGCCCATGCCACATACTCAAATCTCTTGTCTGTGTGCTTTCGTGTTTGTTTGGCCGTGGGTGAGCACGAGTATTTGAATATTCTGTGCTCGTAAACTCCTTCACATGTGCTCGTGCTCGCCGATCCTTTCCTGGATGCCAGACTTTTGGAGCATGGAAGGACATGCCCTCTGCTTATCAACGACTATCACTTCTCTCAAGTCATGATGCTCGGGCTATTTTGGCTTCCGAATCTAAAGTAGACGCTATTCTCTAGCGAAGCTGATGTCCGATCTGTTCCTTTTCTTCTACTTGTGTGCCCTTTTGTGCATGTATGAAATGTGACTAAAAGACACTATCCAATAGAAGGATCTGGTGAATACTGTGTAACATGACCGGGAAGACCCGACTAGCAAAGGGGAAAAAAAAAGAAAATAGACAAAAAAGACCATGCATTGTATACGATGAGGGGCAGAAAAGAATCAAAAATGTGACAGACGCTTGTAATGGAGCAGTAGGGGATCGAACCCTAGGCTTCTCGCATGCAAAGCGAGCACTCTACCACTGAGTTACAGCCCCGATTGTTTTTGCCATCCAGATGCACTCCTGCTCATAAGAGCAGCACGAATACTAACCCAGTTCACGAGGGAAAACACGGAGATTACGCCGTCGCAGCAGCAGGCCACAACCCGAGGACACCCTTTTGTCTACTCGTAGACATGCGTACGGAGTATACATACGTATAGAAGACCACACAGGTGTCTCGTGCTCTTGTAAATGGTGATTGGATTCCGAGGCTCAAGGCACATGGGAGGCACATGTAAATGAATATGTGCGTACGAATGCGTATGAATCTACGAGGACAGGCTGGCTATGAATCCTTCTCATCGGACTGGCACCGAGCTCCTGTTCTGCTCCTGTTCTGTTCATGTTTTGTTCATTTCTGCATTCTGCATTCTGCATTTCTGCACACAAGGCAGATGCAGTTCTCTTCATTCCCATGCCGCAAGCCTGTCACCCGGAGGAAAGGGTGCTGGGTGAAGGGAAGGGCGACTGTGCTCCGGAAGAGTCCAAAGTGGATACAAAGAGATGGACATTTGGAATACGCAGTCATATCGGATTTCTCAGCTCCTCGTACTTTTTAGACAAGAAAAAAAAAGGGAGAAATGACCCGCAGCCGTTTGACCGCAAGCGCACAGCTTTCCCTTTTTTTGTCATTTTTTTTTTTAAAAACTTTTTTTCTTTCTTTTTCATTTTGCCCTCTTCCTGAACGGGATCCTTCCGACTACCTTTTCTCGCATTCTAGTATGGACGAGGTAGATGCGCATTCCGGTGACCCGAGACGATTACACCAAAAACTGTGGATGCGCGCCCTCGAGACGCGCCTCTGGTGTCTCTGAAATTAAAATGGCTGCTTATATAAGATAAAAAGTTTTGCGAGTACTTCTACTCGTACATTCGCTCGCACGCCCTGCTCGGGAAATCTTGGGTTGACCTGGCCAAAGTCCGCCGTCCATACGAATCTCTAGTGCACTGCAGCACTGCGCAGAGCGGTATAACACGGAGTATTCACGGGATTCCGGGCTTGGTCTTAGCGAGAAAAAACCATGGACGGATTGGGACGGGCTAGCCTTTTTGGGAAATACCGTGCTTGTCCACAGAGCGCTCCAGACGGAGTTTCACCGATATCTTAGCGGGAATTCAGCGAGGAAAAAAACAACGATAAAATAAAGCTAAAAAAAAAAGATAAAAGGTGTCGAAAAGGGAAAAGTAGAGGGAAATGGGAAAAACCTCTCACAAAATTAATACCTCTGATCTCTTTTTTTTTTCTTTCTTTTTTTTTTCTGTCCTTTCCCTGTCTCGTGCTCTAGTAGGTCCTCTTCTCTCCCTGACTCACGTCCGACAGAGGAAATTTGTCTTGGACTGAGCTGCTCGGATGAAACTGAGAGACTGATTCCATTCATTTTTGCTCTTGCTTTTCTTGCTTTTCTTTCTCACTTCTCCCTTCTCCCGTTTCCTTCTCTTTCATCCGCCATGGCAGCTCTGTCGCCAGCTCGTCTGGCCAGCTTGCGCCTCCCTCGCCTGTCATCCGTGCCGCCCTCCCGTCTCTCCACCTCGACCTTGACTTCGACCTCGTCCTTCTCCTCCCTCTCCCGCGCTAGTGCCATCCTCCGATCCAGCAGACAGGCAGCGCCGCGCACGGCTGCCGTCCTCGCGGCGCGGCCGTTGACACTGCAGCTCGCCCGCTATGCCTCCACCTCGGCCGCCCCAGCCGCACCGTCGTCGCCGCCGCCCAAGAAGAAGCGCTTCCGCAAGCTGCGGTGGATGTGGCGCCTGACGTACCTGTCGGTGCTCGGCCTTGCCGTGTACGTGGGCTACGGCGTGTACGACGACCGCCAGCCGGGGCTGCAGACGGCCGCCGACCCGAACAAGAAGACGATTGTCATTCTCGGCACGGGCTGGGGCTCCGTGTCGCTGCTCAAGAAGCTCGACACGGAGAACTACAACGTCGTCGTCATCTCGCCGCGCAACTACTTCTTGTTCACGCCGCTGCTGCCGTCGTGCACGACGGGCCTCATTGAGCACCGGTCGATCATGGAGCCCATCCGCACGATTGCGCGCGCCAAGAACGGGTCGGTGACGTACTACGAGGCCGAGGCGAGCTCGGTGGACCCTGAGCGCAAGGTGGTGCGGATCCGCGACGAGTCGGACGTGCGCGGCGCCACGGTGGAGACGGAGGTGCCGTACGACATGCTGGTGGTGGGCGTGGGCGCGGAGAACGCGACGTTTGGCATCCCGGGCGTGCAGGAGAACTCGTGCTTTCTCAAGGAGATTGGCGACGCGCAGAGGATCCGCAAGAAGATTATGGACTGCGTGGAGACGGCGGCGTTCAAGGACCAGTCGCCCGAGGAGATTGACCGGCTGCTGCACATGGTCGTCGTGGGCGGCGGCCCGACGGGCGTCGAGTTTGCCGGCGAGCTGCACGACTTTTTCGTCGACGACATCAAGAAGCTGATCCCGGACATTGCCGACCGCTTCCGCGTGACGCTGATCGAGGCGCTGCCCAACGTGCTGCCGAGCTTCAGCAAGAACCTGATCGAGTACACGGAGAGCACGTTCAAGGAAGAGGAGATTGCCATCCACACCAAGACCATGGTCAAGAAGGTGACCGACAAGGTGGTCGAGGCCGAGGTCAGCAAGCCCGACGGCAGCAAGGAGCGCGTCAGCTTCCCGTACGGGCTGCTCGTGTGGGCGACGGGCAACGCGCTGCGGCCGGTGGTGCGCGACCTGATGGGGCGCATCCCGGCGCAGAAGGACGCGCGGCGCGGCCTGGCCGTCAACGAGTATCTCGTGGTGCAGGGCGCGCGCGACATCTGGGCGGTGGGCGACTGCGCGGTGGCGGGCTATGCGCCGACGGCGCAGGTGGCGTCACAGGAGGGCCACTTTCTGGCGAAGCTCTTCAACAACATGGCCAAGACGGACGAGCTCGAGGCGCGCATCAAGACGCTGAGCGCGTCGCTCAACCTGCAGCCGGGCACGGACTCGGCGGCGGCCAGCCACGAGATTGAGGAGACGGAGCGGCAGCTGCGGCGGATCAAGGACATCAAGCCCTTTCACTACTCGCACCAGGGCTCTCTGGCGTACATTGGCAGCGAAAAGGCCATTGCCGATGTGGCCTGGTACAATGGCAACGTGTCGTCGGGCGGCAGCATGACCTTTTTATTTTGGCGGAGTGTCTATCTGTCCATGGTGTTTAGCAGTAAGTTTTGATGCCTTCTTTATCTCCTTTTTCTGTCTCTTCTGTCTCTCTTCCTCTTGCTAACACGACAGACCGCAACCGCTTGCTGGTGCTCAACGACTGGGTCAAATCCAAGGTCTTTGGCCGTGACATTTCCCGCGAGTAACCGCCTCCTTTTTCATTTCCAGCTTTGCTTTCTGCTTTCTGCTTTCCAGTGGCATGTCATGTCTTTTGCCCGGACCCGGGCGCCAGTTTGAAGCCGGATGATGGGAGCCGGATGATGGGAGCCGGATGTTTTGTTTCTGTTATGATAGAGGGTGTAATGAGAGGATAGAACAGGATATACAAAAAGAGGATGGAGGATGGAGGATTCTCTTGTTTCTTTGCCTTTTTCGTTTTCTTGCTTTTTTCCTGTAGAAAATGTCTATAGAGACCATCGACTGGTCATGATGTATTTCAATGGATTCCATTATCCCAGCTGTCGCAGCACAGCCCAGGCCGAGCCGAGCACTTCTGGGAGGCTTGCTAAGCGCTTGGAGAGGGAGACTGCTGGCTTTGCATGTACTGGTACTTGGCGTGCCGCATGCCTCGACGCAGTGATGTCATGTACATATTAGTACCAATACGTACTTTGACAAGAGTACATGAGACTCGTACTCTGGCTCCTGCCTCCGCAGCTGCTTCCGAGACCCACTCCCCCTCCTTCCCTTCCCGTTGCCGCCGCAGCTGCAGACAGGCTCCACACGCGACCATCGTCAGTCGTCGTCCCTTGCTGCCTCGTCTCACTCTCCTCTCACTCACTCACTCTCCCATGCTCCCGTCTGCCTTTTTTTTTGTCCCTCGCCCCAGTCTCGCCCCATTCGCCCACCACTGCTGTCGTCCTGCATACGAGTATTCTCTTGCGGCTATCTCCTTGCGTTTGGCGCTGCTCTCGACATTTTTGTCTCTTTTTTCACTTTTTCACTTTTCTCTTTCTACTTTTTTTTTTCCACATTTTTGCAATTCCTGGCAAACTGCTCTTTTCTAGACGACCTCTGGCATTTATCCCTTGGACAACCAACTTGGAGAGAGAGGTAACACGATAACATCCGAAACAACAGCCTAGACCAACGCCTCTTTTCCTCTCACCTCTCTTTTTTTTCTCTTCTCTTCTACCTTTACCTGTTTTTTTCTCTCTCTTTCCAACGTTGTCCGGTGATTGATTTCGGCACTCTCTCCACTACCAACTGTCTCGCACTCTGCTGCTGAGCTCGTGAGCTCCATTGACAGCTCCATAGCTCCGTGGTCAGCTCTATTTGCTGCTGTTCATGCTACTGTGAGTCAGTCACCACTGCTTTTCGTCTCTCGTCTGTGCGAGTACAGCCTGTGGCGCTGAGCATGCGCCACGGCCTGGCCATGGTGCGCCTAACCCCGCTCTACACTCTCACAGCAAAGAGACCACGCTACTAACACTCTGGCCAATCTCGCTAGAGGACACTCCACCTAAACCACAAACGTCATTGTTAACACCACCTGGCCAGCACTCCCCAGCACTGACCAAGCACCACTGAGCAGCTCTGCTGGGAAAATTTTTGCTTCTGTTAATCTCCTCCACCCCCCCAAATTCATAGCACGCGGACGGAAAAAAAATAGCACCAAAAAAAGAAGACGAGAAAAAAAAAGGCAGAAAAATAAAAAGGAAAAAAAAAAGGTTAAAAAAAGGTAAAAACACAGCCACTCCGCAAGTTCTCAATTCTCGACAGAACCTTTTTCTCTCTCTCTTTCCCGTCCCACCAACCCCGTCTAATCCGACCCCCGAATCGCCGCCTTGCCTCGCCGCGTCGCCGCCTCCGCGCCACGTCCACGGTCCCATCCAACCACCCCCTCCTTTCCCTCTCTCTCTCTCTCCCCTCGAGGCGCGTGCGCTCTGTTGTGGCCTCTCGACTCCCCCCGTCTCTTTCTCTATCCACTCGAGTCGAAAACCCCGCGCGACTGCGGATTCCACTCCCTCGTCCACACGTGTTTTCACCATGGGACAGACACTATCCGAGCCTATCGTCGACAAGGTACGTCTTCTTCTCTTCTTCGGCCTCGGCGTTGAGCTGTCACTCTGGCCTTGGCAGCCTTTTGGCTGCCTCGGCTCGCGTGCTCTGTTGTCTGCTCTGTTGTCTGTTTCTCTCTCCTCTCTCCTCTCTCTCTGTTCCAGCCCACCCTCGTCTGCCATCTGCCACCTGCCGTCTTTAGTCTTGCCTCTCTCTCCTCGTCTGCTTGCCTGCCTTCTTGCCGGCCAGCCTGCCTCGTCTACTCCATTTCTCTGCCTACAGGGCTGTTCCCTCTCAAAGTCTCTCTCTCGGAATTCACGCACGCCTTCCAACCCCTCCTCCCCACATACTCTTGACCCCCGCTTTCCGACTGCTACCTCCTCACCACCCCCCCCCCCCCCCCTCCTTGATACCCGGCCACAGCCTCGTCTACCGCCACTGTCCGTTTGCTCGTCACTTCGACTCTCACTTTCTCTTGTCGTGCTAACCGCCGCCACAGTCGTCGGCCAAGGGAGAAGATGAGCGTCTCCTCTACGGCGTGTCAGCCATGCAAGGCTGGCGTATCACCATGGAGGATGCGCACACCACAATCCTCAACCTGCTCGAAAGTCACCCCGATGAGGCCGGTGCACACCCCTCCAAATTGAGCTTTTTCGGCGTCTTTGACGGCCACGGCGGAGACAAGGTTGCCATCTTTGCCGGCAACCATATCCACAACATTGTTGTCAAGCAAGAGGCTTTCAAGCAAGGAGACTACGACCGTGCCCTCAAGGACGGCTTCCTGGCTACGGACCGTGCTATTCTCAACGGTACGCAGTGGACAAGGGAGAAGAACAACTGCCAATGGCTGAGCCAGAGTCACGCTTACTAATACATATACAGACCCAAAGTACGAAGAAGAAGTCTCTGGATGCACAGCGTGTGTTGGCATCATTACAGACGACAAAATCTACCTCGTAGGTTGCTCTCTTGCCCTCGTGCTTTTTTTCGCTCTTTTTTTCATTTTCTCCGAGTCTAACCATGCCAGGCAAACGCAGGCGATTCGAGAAGTGTCTTGGGCGTCAAGGGTCGAGCAAAGCCCCTCTCCTTCGACCACAAGCCGCAAAATGATGGTATGGTTGCGTCAGAGTATATGGTGCTCTTCCGGTCAGCATCGGCCAGACCAGGAATGCTAACGGGGCGGTTTCTGCACAGTGGAAAAGGCGCGGATCACAGCTGCGGGCGGCTTCGTCGACTTTGGCCGGGTGAACGGCAACCTGGCTCTGTCTCGTGCGATTGGCGACTTTGAGTTCAAGAAGAGTGCCGAGCTCGCTCCCGAACAGCAGATAGTTACTGCCTATCCGGATGTGACGGTTCACGAGTTGGGAGACAATGACGAGTTCATTGTCATTGCCTGCGACGGTGCGTACTGGACACTGCACTCATGCGGTGACAAGACGGGATCATGAGACCAAACGTGCTGACTCTTTTTTTTTTCTACTGCAGGCATCTGGGACTGCCAGTCCTCTCAGGCAGTTATTGAGTTTGTCAGACGAGGCATTGCCGCCAAACAGGATCTGGACAAGATTTGTGAAAACATGATGGATAACTGCCTCGCGTCCAACTCTGAGACTGGCGGCGTCGGCTGCGACAACATGACCATGGTCATTATTGGCTTGCTGCGGGGGCGGACCAAGGAGGAGTGGTACGAGGAGATTGCTCGGAGGGTGGCCAGTGGCGACGGCCCATGTGCCCCGCCTGAATATGGTTCGTTATTTGCTCTTCTTTAGCTTGCTAGTTATTGTATTCTCTCTTCTAATCGCCTTGCCTCTGCAGCCGAGTTCCGGGGCCCTGGTGTCCACCACAACTTTGACGACAGCGACAGCGGCTATGACAATGAGCTGGATGGCCGGACAGGCACCTTTGGAATTGGCGGGTACAATGGACGTGTCATACTCCTTGGCGACGGGTCGGAGGTCGTTACCGAGACGGACGACACGGAAATGTTTGACCGGGAAGACAAGGATCTGGACAGTCAGGTCACAAAGCCGTCTGGGGGGGCAGTGGCGGATGTGCCGGTCGGTGTAGTCGAGGCGGCCTCGACGGCCACGTCAAGTGCAGCCAGCGCGGGTGCCACACCAGAGAGCGCCAAGACGGACGGTAGCAACCCCCAATGAGGAACGAGCAGAGTGACGAAGGTGTAGACGAATTGACTACGAGATCTTATGAAGCGATACTCTGGGAGGGAGACAGAGGGGGGGGGGCGACAAGAAGGATCGAGATGGCGACGATGTTCTCTACATCTGTAGCAGCTCGCTTTCTCTTTCCGAAATTTTTTTACCTTTTTTTGTTCAATCAGTTGTCGGCTCCTTCTTGTCATTATAACGCCTTCCCATCCCTCTTGGTGGCGCAGGCACAAACACGGCTGTTCGCAGTCTGAGTTTGGGTCTGAAGTGGAGAAGCGAGACGCTTGGGGAGACATGCTGCTAATTTTTTTTTGAGTATGCGTGTGTGTTTATGTGTATTCATTCATGTTTTAACGTCCTTTTCCATCACTTGAGGTTTTCTTTTGATCGTTTCTTTCCATGCGTGCGTCCATATATCAAATCACCAAACTTGGCCATACCCCCCTCTTATGCCCTCTTTATGATTTCTCTTTTTCCCCATCCACAAGTGTCGCATAAGAAGTGCTTGATGTTCGTCGGGCCTGGCTGGCGGTATCGGGAGAGAGCGAACAAAAGAAGGTGCTCTGTTCGGCCCTTGTGGAGGAGATTCAAGAAAGAGGTGGTCCTGTGGAAAGCGAGGAAAATAGAAGGGTACAGAAAAAGAAGGTCACGTGCAAGGCTGTGGGTTTCATCGCATGTCTGTCGTCTAGCTGGACAGGGAGAGCCTAGAAAAAAACAGGAAAGGGGGAAATGTGGAGGGGAAAATATGAGATGAAAATCCATGCAAACTATCATTATCTATCACGTGGTATTCTTTTCTATACATGTCCATTTTCTCGGCTCTTTTTACGTCTGCTCGAGGCCCGCTTTGGCGGTATAGGGTCTACATGAATCTCCATGTAGGAGAGGTTTTTAATGTGGTGGCCATCTCTTGACTCTGGCATTTTTTGTTTCTGGCGTAGAGGGATCCGCAGGGGTGGTAAAGGAGACGGGGGGGTGGAGGAGATAAAGGGGACGGAGGAGAGAGAGCAGACAGAACAGACGCAGCATCACCGTCGTGGGCGGCGTCGGCAGAAGAAGACTGCCGCAGCAAGGCATTGTCGAGCTCCATGGCGTCTCTGAGGGCATCGCCGAGCGACATGGCAGGCTCCCAGCCGGCATAGCGGCTGACGAGGCGGTTGCGGACAAAGGTGCCGAGGCGGAGGAGGACAGAGGAAGAGGAAGCGGAAGAAGAAGAAAAAGAAGAAGAAGAAAAAGAGGCAGTGAGCTTGTCTATGGAGACGGGTCCACAGAGGCCTCTGACGAGATGTTGGGTGTGAGCGAGGTGGATTCTGCTGTTGGAGAGGGGAGGCGGCGTGGTCGTGGTCGCGTGTTGGTTGGTGGTGCTGGTGTCTGTGGTGCTATTATGGGCGCTCGCGCGGCCCGGGTGCTCGACGGCATCGGCCAGGATGGTGCTGACCCGGCGGCGCAGCCAGTAGATGTCGAGGCGGGCGAGGCAGGCGTAGTGCCAGAGGACGGCGAGGACATGGGGCAGGCGGCGCTGAAAGGCCATCTCGAAGAGGAGCTTATATGTCACGTGATCGGGAGTGACTTGGGCGGGACCGCGGCTCATGGCCTGGACGACGGGGATGGCGTTGCTGAGCGAGTTCTGCACGTAGCAGTGGGTGAGGACGACATTTAAGGCGTAGACCTCGACGCGGCGCTTGTAGGAGCGCTCGTCGAGGGCGACGGTGGAGGCCGAGGTGGTGTCCTGCATGAGCCGAAGGAGCTGCCGGCACTCGTCAAAGCGGCCGTGCTTGCCGAGGACGTCGAGGATGCGGCCGGCCGAGAGGGTGTTGAGCCAGCCGGGGCCGTAGCGGGCCGTCTGGCGGTCGAGAAAGGCGGGCAGAAAGGCGCGCCGAAAGTCGGCCCAGATGTCGGACGAAGAGTCTGAAGAGTCGGAAGAGTCGGAAGAGCTGGGCGGCTCGCGCAGCAGGGCAAGGAGCGCCTCGGCGTCGTGGGCGACCATCTCGGGCGCAATGGCGCGCATGGCCCTGGGGCTCTCGAGCAGGCCGCGGGCGTGCATGGCGTGCAGGATGTGCAGCTTGACCTCCTCGCTGGCGAAGAGGCGCAGGAAGAGAAGCCACGTGACCAGATTGGGCGCGTGGCGGCGGCCGCGCATGAGCAGCAGCGTCGCGCCAAAGTTGCGCAGGTCACGTGTCTGCACGGGCGACGCAAGCATCGTGTTGAAGACGCTCGTGTCGAGGGGCAGGCCGACAACCTCGGCGCGCACAAACAGGGCGCGCGCCTCGGGCCGGAACACCTCGCCGCGGCGGCCCATGTAGGCCAGCGCCCACTTGAGGGCGTCGGTCGTGAGGGCCGGCTTGGCCGCCTCGTCGTAGAAGACGGCCTGCAGCAGGCTGGCGACGGCGCGCTCGTGCCCCGAGGGCGACATGCCGCCGCCGCCGTCGTCGAGCTCTCCAGGGTGTGCGTGGTCTGGTCGTCTGTCGCCGCCGCCGCCGCCGCCGCTGCTGCTGCTGTTCTTGCCCTTCTTTCCTCTCTTCTCTAGCGACACGGGAGAGAGGTGCGGCGGCAGCCGGCCGTTGATGAGGGCGGCGACATAGCGCTCCAACGATTCGGGCGTCCACTTGGGCGGCCGCGGGATATCGCGGGCGCTGTGCTGCAGCGTGTAGGGCTGGAAGACGGGGTCGCTGAGGCGCCGCAGCGCGGCCGGACTGCGCGTGGACCGGACGAGCGTCCAGCCCTCGGTCTCGCCGCTGCTGCTCTTGGGTAGGAGGATGCTGTCGTCTGAGCCCGCCACCTCCTTGGCGTCTGGGGCGATGCGCCGGATCTCCGGGACGGCATTCTGCATGTCCTCCTCTCGGCCCTGCACGGTCAGCAGCCACTGGCGGTCGGGCGGCCGGTGCTCAAACAGACGCAGCTGGCACTGCATGCGTCTCGCCATGTCAGAGAGATCGCTCTCCTGCTGCCAGACTTGGACGGCGAGGCTGTCGTGGGGCAGAGTGAAGGCGGCAGTCCGCTGGCTCATCTGGCTCGGCTGGCCAGGTCTCGGGGAGGTGGGAGAAAGAGGAGAAGAGTCCCAGGAGGCCGAAGCGAGACGGGAGGACAGGGAGAGGCTGTCGAGGTCGGGGGCAGCACAGCCCGCGTCGGCCGTGGGCGTGGAGACGGTCAGCCGGCGCAGGATGGCGCGCCAGTCGGGCAGCGGACGCAGCTGGACCTGGCGGATGGCCTCGAGCCGGGCCTGGTGGACGAGCGACTTTTTGTGTCGGATGCGACTGCGGCGACTCTCTCCGGGGTGGGGATACTGTCGGACAGGCTCGACGAGGACGGAGAGCGAGGAGGAGGAGGAGGCAGACGAGGAGGACGCCTGGAAAGGATTGCGGCGGCGGCGGTCGTTTTCGAGGCTCTCCAAGAGGACAGCGCCCGGCGAGGGTTCCGACGCAGGCAAGCTGCCACGAATTCCACTGTCGTCGCTGCCGTCGTTGCCGTCGCTGCCGTCGAAAAAGTCCTCGTCTTCGTCCATCTCTCGCATGCTCTCAAAGTCGAGCCGGAGTCCGAGTCGTCGTCGCCTCTTCTCGGCCGTCTCGGCCTCTTCCCGGACGCGCCGCGCTTCTTCCTGGCGGGCCAGGGCCGACCACGAGACAATGGGCGCCGACGGGAGAAGCGGGCTGGTGGTGCTGGCGGTACTATATCGGCCGGTGCGGACGTGGACGATGGGCCGTCCGGCGGGGTCGAGAGCCGGGACGCCCTGCTGGAGGAGAGGCCGAACGTTCCGCCATCGTGGCTGCCGTCGTAGAAGCATTGACAAACATCTGCAGCTATGGCAATGCCGATACCATGGTCGTTTGGGCAGTCGTGAAATCGAAATGGTGTATTTGACCAGTTCTTTTTGGGGGGGAGGAAATTTACTTATCGATAAGATTACATATTACATAAGCACATTCTTAGTCATATTCTCTATATTCAGACCTTTTCTTAACCAATGCTGGGTATCAACTATTTCTCGTCTGCCCCGTCTGCCTTGCCCTTGTCTGCCACCGCCCTCACGTCACTCCAGTACTCGAGACGACGCACTTCCTCGTCGGCGTGCCGCAGCGCTGCGGCCAGGTACCCAACTCGGCGACCCAGTGCCTGCTGGCGATGCACGCTGTCCATGGCCTCTGCCTCGGCTGTCTCAGCCGTCTCGGCCTCCTCAGCCTCTTCTGCCTCCATCTTGCCCTTCCCCTTGACGTCCGCTGCCCTCGCCCGTGCCTCGACGGCCTTGTCATAGGCTGTCTGGATGTGCGTGAGCAGCACGCGTCGCGGCGCCTGAAAGACAAACTGGGCCATGATCTCGTGCATGACGTCTTGCAGCCGCACTAGATCTTCGCCGGCATGCGCCAGAAAGTTGTCGACAGCCTCAATCTTTTCTCGGTCGATCCGTGCCTCGTACAGGAAGCCCAGCAGATCGTCGGCATTCTCAATCTCTAGAGCGTCGAGGCCAGCCTTTTCTGTTTCCTTCTCTTCTTCTTCCTCGTCGTCGTCGTCGTCGTCTTCTTCGTCGTCTTCGCCCTCGTCCGCCTCTTCGTCCTCCTCCTCGTCTGTCCCCTCGGCCGAGAGATCACAGCCAGCGACAGCCTGCGATGCTCGCTTGTTCCGCGACGGGCCCTGTCGGCTCGCTGTCCGCAGCGAGCTGCCTGCCCTGCTCGCCCTGCTCACTCTGCTCGCTCTGCTCGTTCGGCTCAGCCTGCTAGAGCTGCGCGGCCGCAGCTCGGCCGCGGGCAGCACGAAAAAGTAGTCGGGGTTGAGCAGGTGCGGGTCGGGCTCGGTGACGGCCGCCGCCACGACTTCGGCGGCGGTGGCGGCCGCGCCATGGAGAGGCCGCGCCCTGTCCAGTCCTCCTTCTGGTCCTCCTTCTGGTCCTCCTTGGTCCCTGGCCACCTGGACGCGCTTGCGCATCCAGACACGGCGGCGCACAAACGAGCTGTACCACGTCGGGCCGTGCCAGGCAAACACGTCGGAAAACATGAACGAGTACTCCCAGCCGTCGTGGGGGTCGGCGTGGTCGCTGAAGCCGGTGTTGAGGCGCCAGGCGGGCCAGACCCAGCGCCAGGAGGGGTCGGGCACCTGGGCCGTCTGGGTGTTGGTCGGGCTCGTCTTGTGGGCGCCGTTGGTCCAGGGCGACGGGTCGAGGTTGCCGAGGGCGCGGCCGGAGAAGAGGGGGATGCCGCAGAGGAAGCCGCCGCGCTCGTTTTCGTAGAGCGTGTCTATGGCGGACAGGGCGTCGGCGGGCGGCAGCTCGGCCGCCGCTGCCGCCGTGAGCCGCTGCCGCTTCTCCCTGTCTTGTTCCTGCTGCTTCCTCGCCCTTTTTTCCTCTCGCCTTCTTTCCTTTTTTTCCCTCTTTTCCTGTTTCCGCTTCTCTCTTTCCTCTTCCCCTTTTTCCCCTTTTCCTCCTTCCTCCTTCTTCCTTTCCTTTTTCTCCTTCTTCTTTTCCTTCTTCTTCCCCCTCTTCTCCTTCTTCTCTCGCAGCCGTCCCTGGACGGCCGAGGGCAGCAGCAGGGCTAGCGACGAGGCCGTGGCCGCCGGGTGGAGGGCTGCATCGTTGCTGCTGTTGCTGGGACCGCTCTGCAGCGGGGCGAGGTAGGGCGCGGGAGATGTCTGGTCGGCGGCGGCCGGGACGGCGTCGGCATCGGCATCTGCTGGGCCTGCCTCTTCCTCGGCGGCGGCCTCTGCAGACCGGTCACACAGCTGAATCTCGTGATCATAGTCGCTGTCTCTGAGGGGTGGAATGCGCCGAGAGATGCGGCTTCTCATCTTGGGCATCGCTGCGGCTGTCGGGCTCGCTGTCGGTCATGACGGGACGGTGCAGGAGGGCCCGAGAAGAGGGGAGAGGAGGAGGAGCGCAGGCATGCGCGCTTTCTGCTTTCTGGCAGGCTGCAGACAAAACAAGACACGAAAAAAGGAGGAGCCTCGTTGTGCTAGACCCACTAAAATGCCTGAAAGTACGTATTCCCCAGGAGAAAGCAAGAGACCCACAGTGGACTGACGTAACAGCATGCCAGAGAGCTCCTGCTGACTCAGCGTCCTTTTTGCTGTCTGTTGGTCCTCTACGTCATTGGGCTCCTCCAACTAGATGCGATCATGAGATTCTATTTATACCCCTCCCTCCCCGTCTCCCCGTTCTCTAGTCCTACACTGTCCACCCACTCTCGCACTCCCGCACTCCAACACTCCCATACTTTCATCGCTCCACCATCCAAAATGTCTCGCACTCGCACGCCTCTCCTCCTGGGCTCCGCACTCCTGGCTGGTGCCGGCTACTACCTCTACGCCTCGGGCGGCGATGCCAAGGCCGCCGAGCGCAAGTTTGAGGGTGCGTGTCCCAGCTGAACAAGTTGTCAAAAATGAAGCACGGCCCCAGCGGCATTGTACTGACCACAGCCCAGGCGACCTGCAGACGGCCAGCAACAAAGCGACGGCCAGCGGCCGTCAGCTCCAGACAGAGGCGGAAAAGTACCGTGCCCAGGCAGGGGCCAAAGCCGAGGATCTGGTGCGTATTCTGACAAGCATGAGGGGAGTTCTTTATTCCACCAGCTGACCGTTATGCAGTGGAGCCAGGCCAAGGACAAAGAGGCCCGTCTCGCCAAGGACCTCGACAAGGAACGCGCCAACGTGCAGGCACGCATCAATGAGGGCGCCGACGCGTTTGACAAGAAGGTCGACGAGGCCGCGGCCAAGACCAAGAGCAGCGTCTCAGGCTGGTTCGGGGGGAAGTAGGAGAGGAACAAGCGAGAAGTTGAGAGAATATAGATTAGTCAGATAGTCCAACAGAGGAGGAAAAAAAAAAAAGAGAGATCAAAAAACTAGTTCAGCCGCGCGGCTACCAGCTTCAGAATGTCTGCCACGCTCTTGGCCGCGTTCCGCGGATCCTTGGCCACCGGCTGCCAGTTCTCGCCGTGCCGCGGGTCGCTCTGCACGCACTTGTCCACCACCTCCTGCTGCTTCTCGGGCGTGCCGTGCTGCAGCAGAAACTTGTAGTACCACGCCCACGCGTCGCCCGCGTCCGGATCGAGCACGAGCGCCTTCTCGAACCAGTTCTGCGCCCGCTCCAGCTTGCGCTCGCCCCAGAACACGCGCGCCACCGCCGCAAAGAGCAGCGGGTCGTTGTCCACCTGCTTGATGGCCTCCAGCGACAGCGGCTTGCGCTGCGTCCGCGGCTCCAGGTGCCAGATCCGCTCGCTCCACAGCAGCCCGCTGCGCGGCATCAGCTTGAGCGCCTGCGCCATGGTCGCCCGCGCCTGCGCCGCGTGGCCCGCCCGCCGCTCGATGCGCACGAGCGCGCACCACAGCTCGGGCGAGGGCGGGCTCGCCACCGCCTGCCGCGCCCGGTCCAGCACGCTGCGCGCCTTGACGACGGCGCCCGCCCGCTCCTCGAGGCCGGCAAAGAGCAGCCACAGCGGCACCGACCCCGGCACCGCCTTGACGCCCGTGCTGTAGGCCTCGCGCGCCTGCGCCACCCGCCCCAGGTCGTGCTCGTAGATCTGGCCCTTGAGCATCCACAGCTTGGCCGCGCCCGGAAACAGCTGCAGCGCCTCCTGCACCAACGCCAGCGCCGCCTCCCCGTCGCCCTGCTGCCGCTCAAACACCACGCTGCGCATCCACACCCGGTCCGTCGGCGCGTTCTGCCGCGCCGTCGCCAGCAGCTCGCGCGCCCGCGCCGCAAACCCGTGCTCGGCCTCCAGCTTGACGGCCGCCAGCCAAATGTCCTCGTTGTCGGGGTTCTGGCTGAAGGCCCGCCCCAGCACCCGCCGCGCCTCGTCCAGCTCGCCCGTCGCCAGCCGCTCCTTGGCCAGCATCATCCACAGCACCTCGCTGTGCGGACACGCCTCCACGGCGCGCCCCAGCACCTGCAGCAGCGCCTCGTTCCGCGGCGGGGCGTCGGTCATGGCGTCGGTCATGGCGTCGGTCATGGCGTCTGTCATGGCGTCGCCGTCGCCGTCGCCGTCCTTTGTCTCCGTCTTTTGTGTCTTTCGCTGCCCGTGCAGCCGCTCCAGCTCGGCCGCCGCCAGCCACAGCGTCCGGCTCGTCGGAAACACGCGCAGCGCGTACGCGTAAATGGCCCGCGCCGTCTCGAACCGGCCCCGCTGCATGCTCTCGCGCGCGTCCTCCATCCACGTGTCCTTGCGGTCGTCGTCCTCGTCGAGACCCCAGCCCAGCGTCTCGCGCACAATGCTGCCGCACGTCAGCACGGCGCCCTCCTCCTCGCACTTTTCCGCCTCCGCGATCCACTCCTCCCGCTTCGGCATCGCGCCCTCCTTGACCAGCGCCTGCACCGCGCTGCGCATCACGTTGCCTTTTGACGTGCCGCTACTGCCGCCGCCGCCGCCGCCCATCTCACCCAGTTGCTCCTGCAGCCGCGCCGCCGCAATCCAGATCTCGTGCGACGTCGGCACGGCCTTGCGCGCCTTGTTGAGCACGGCCTTTGCGTTCTTGGGCGTCTCCAGCCGCGCCAGCGCCAGCCACAGGTCGATGGAGGCGGGGATGAGCTCGGTCGCCTTGGCCAGCAGCAGCCGCGCGTCGGCCGGGTCCTCCTCCAGGTTGACGGCCTCCTTCCACATCGCCTCCGACTCGGGCATGTGGTCCAGCGCCCGCCGCACCACGCGCTTCCGCGAGAGCACGTCCGTCTCGAGCTGCATCGCCGCCACCCACAGCCGCACCGACAGCCGGTTCGCCTTGATCGCCTGCGCCACAATCACCTTGGCGTTGCGCTTCTCGTTCAGCCGCATGCTCTCCAGCCAGACGTCCTCGCTGCGCGGACACTGCTGGCAGCCCCGCGCAATCATGTGCCGCGCCGCCACCACCTTGCCCGCCAGCTCCTCCACCCGCGCCGCCGCAATCCAGCCCGGCGCGCTCGTCGGATTCGACTCCACCGCCGACCGCAGCAGCTTGCGCGCAAAGTCCACGTCGCTCACGCTCACCTTCTCCGCCGCCTCCACCTGCTTGTTCAGCGACGTGATGTAGCCCCGCGGGTCCACGCTCGTCGCCGACCCCAGCACCGTGCTCGTGCCCGACACGCTCCCCGACGACGCCTGGTCGAGGTGCGCCTGCAGCACCTTGTCGCGCGCCGCGCCAATCTGCGCAAAGTTGGTCATCGTGCCGTCCTTGTTGTTGCTGCTGCCGTCCTTGTCCTCGACCGTCGTGCCCATCTCCCCCGTGTCCCGCGCCGCCGCCAGCACCGTGTCCGGCACGGCATAGAACCGCTGTCGCTGGGCCTGCCGCGCCCGCTTCGTCTTGCCCGTCATGTCCTTGACGTCCGGCAGCTTCTGCCACTCTTCCTCCGACACCGTCCCCAGCGCCCGCTTGAGATCGGCAAACTGCGCCTCGATCTTGGGGTTGAGCCGGTCGTACTCCTCCTGCTCCGCCTGCTCCCGCACCTCCCGCTGCTTCTGCCGCCGCCGGCCCATCCGCTCGTCCACCTCCCGCCAGATCTGGTCCGCCTCCTCGTCGTCCTTCTCGTAGATGCCCCCCGCAAACAGGCCCACCTCGTTGTCCGGATCCTGGTACCGCCCGCCCTCCTCCTCGTCGCCACCGCCGCCGCCGCCGCCGTCCTTGCCGTCCTTGCCGTCCTTGCCGTCGTGGCCATCGCCGCCGCCGTCCGTCTTGGCCTGGATCTGCTGGGCACGCTTGGCAATGGCCGCCTTCATCTGCTCGTCGGTCGGGCCTACATGTGTCGGTCCCAGATCCGACCGCGTCACGAAGCTCGTGGCTCCGCGACCCACGCCGGCCACATAGTTCTCCGGGGCTTTCTGGTTGAGGAAGTCGGGGAAATTCATTTTGGAGAGAGAAGGGGGGGGGGGAAGGGGGAAAAGGACGAAAGTGAAAAAGAAAAAAACAGAAAGGGAAGGAAGCAAGAGGATTAAATTGTTATCGTTTGGCGTGGCGATAAACATTATGTCATCAATCTACACATGCATATGCATATGCATATATGCGTGTATATATATGTATTTTAATATGCACATACACATACATACAATCCGATATATTTATTCGTCTTTTACAGTCTCCTCGCGCCAATATAAAAAGTAAAGCAGCAAACCATAGCCTGTCCATCCTCCTAGGAACACTCTTCACATGTCCGCCACGCTGTCATGCCGCCTCTCTCCACCTACCGCCTCGTCTGCTGCATCTTGAGAATCTCATTCTGGTAGCGCATCTTGAATCCGTTGGCGAGCGCCCGCATGTCCGGGTAGGCCACCTTGAGCAGCTCAAAGCCCTTGGGAATGACGCGCACCGGCCAGGCATTGACGCGCGTGCTGCGGTTCACCTTGAAGCAGAGCACAAAGTAGCCGGGGTGCTTGCTGTCGATGCAAAAGGCATACGACGACCGGTTCGGGTTGGCGTCCATGTATGTCGTGAGCCATTTTTCTAATGGTCAGTGGAGAACGAGAGAGAGAGAGGGGGGGAAATAAAAGAGAGAGGGAGAGAGAAACTCACCGACATCGGCACGCGAGCCTTTTTGAAACTTTTCGTTCTGCCGCATCTCGTCCACCTTCTTGGCCATGGCCTTGACGTGGTCCACAATCAGCTCGTCCAGATCCGTGTACGTGTACTTGCCCCCGATCCGCAGCTGCCGGCCCACCGAAAACTCGTTCTCCTTTTGCAGCTCGAGCACGTCAATGTGCTCGTAAATGCCGTCGGCCACTTTCCACGTGACCACGAGGTGGTCGTTGCCCCGCGACGACGGCCGGATCACGAGGTCGCCCGCCGCCTGCGAGCCGAGGTACTCCTCGGCCTGCGTCGCGTTGAACGGCCGGAAGAGCGGGTGCTTGATCACCCGCTGCGTCCGCCCCGTCGACTTGTCCTTTTCGGTCAGGTCGTCGCGGTCCTGGTCCTCCTGTCGGAAATCCCACGTGCCCCGCTCGTGGTCCATAAACTTGCGGTACGGCCGCCGCAGCGCGTCCTCGCGCACCGACAGCTTCGCCTGGAAGTCCTTGCGGTTGAGCTCCAGCAGCTTCGCCTGCACCGTCTGGCCCTGCCGCAGCGCGTCGCGGATCGACTGCCGCGGCGACACCTCGTGCGCCTCGATGCGGCCCTCAATGCCGCAGTCTAGCTTGACAATGGCAAAGTCGTCCTTGACGACGCGCACGACCACCGGGATCAGCATGTTCTCGCACAGCGACTCTGGCGTCTCGCCCGTGAACATGGTAAACACCACGTCGGCCGGCAGGCTGCTCAGCTTGCGCCGCAGCTCCTCGTACGGCGCCTGCAGCTCCGCGCGGATCGTCTCCAGCGTCGCCCGCTTCCGCTGGCTGTAGTTGCGCAGCAGCTGGTCGGCATACTCCTCGAGGATCAGCTCGTTGACCTTTTCCTGCTCCTCCTCCTTGAACAGCTTGCGCACAATCGCGCCCGGCCCGTTCTCGTCCGTCTCGGCCTTGACGTCCTCCTCGTCCAGCTCCAGCGCGTCGGCCGCCATCTTGCGGCCGAGCTCGTAGTCCTCGGGGTGCACGCGCGTGTTGTCGAGCGGGTCGGCCGCCGGGTTCGAGCTGTCGTACTCAATGTACAGGAAGCTCGCGCAGTTGTTCCACACCCGCGGGCCCACCACGGCCAGCTTGCCGCTGTCGGGGTCGCCCACGAGCTCGTCGCGCGAGTTGACCATGCCGCCGTTGGCGTTGATGCCCTTGATCACCGCCGACGCCTTGCGCGGGCCCAGGCCCGACACGTACGGCAGCAGGTTGGCCGTGTAGGCGTCGTTGACCGCCTCGTTGATGTTGACGCCGCAGAGGTTGACCATGTCCACCATGGCCGTCTCCAGCGTGCGCGCGAGCTTCTCGGCCGGCAGCAGCTGCTGGCAGGGGTGGAAGTGCAGCGACAGCACGTCCTTGCTGCCGAGCGCCGCGTACTCCTTCATCGGGCTCTGCAGGTAGCGCGCCAGCGCCACGCAGTACCGCGTCATCCCGTTGAGCGTCGGGTGGTCGGCGGCCGCGCGGTCGCTGTCCTTGTACAGCCGCGCCACCTCGTCGTTCACCACCACCACCTCCAGCAGGTCGCTGCGGTACTCGTTCGTCTCGCCGTCGTCGTACTCGGGCCCCATCAGCTGCTTCTCGCTGATGAGGCTCTCCAGGTCGCGCACGAGCTTGTGCGTGTCCGCCGAGAAGCCGCTGACCCCCACCACGTCCGGCCGCCGCCGCTCCACGAGCTCCACAAACGCCTCGCGGTCCTTGTCGCTGCGCGCGAGGTTGCCAAAGCTGCCCTGCTCCATCACGCGTCCGTCCTCGGCGACCCACGCCCAGAAGATTGGGTCACGTGACGGGTCCCCCATGCCGTTGGACAGCGCGAGCACGCGCGGCGACGTGCCGAGCACCATGTCCTTGGGCTTGTACGGCGCCTGGTCCAGGCGCTTGGAGTACTCGTCGCGGCAGAGCTTGAGCACCTCGTCCTGGCAGGCCGTGCGCAGCGAGTCCTTGACGCCCTTGGCGATGACGCGGTCGAGCTTGGGCACGGCCATGTCGAGCACCTTGCGCCGCTCCTCGTTCCAGGCGTCGGCGCGGTCGCTAAAGTTGTCCGAGGCAAACTCGGCGTACAGCTGCCGCCGGAAGTCGCGCTCGTTCTGCATCGTCAGCGTCACCTCCACGAGGCCCTCCTCCTCCGCCTTGACCATTTTCAAAAAGACCTCGGGCCGCCGCGCCATGTCGCTGATCGTCTGGTTGACGAGGTACTTGATCTCATAAAAGGGGTGTGACTCGTCAATCTTGCGCAGGCCCTTTTCCGTGCGCCGGCAGCTGATGAGGCCCGTCGTGTAGTAGGCCACGCGGAAGAGCTTGCGCATGCGCGGGCTCGTAAAGAGCTCTTCGGCAAACACCTGCCGCGCCGCCGTCATGACGCCCTCGGCCAGCGGGTACGTGTCGTCCGTCAGGCTGTCGGCGAGGTCGACGGGTAGCTTCTGGTCGTCGTCGGCCGACACCTTCTTGCCCTGGCGCAGCACGTTCTGGGCCAGCCGGTCGGCGCTGATGCCGTAGGCCTTGGCAAAGGCATAGGCGCGCGCCTTGCGGACGCGCTCAAAGGCCGAGGTCGACTTGGCGCCGGGCCGCTTGGTGGCGCCTTCCTTGGCGGCGCTGGCCTCGGCAGCGAGGTCCTTGAGCTGGGCGGCATACTCAAAGTGCAGATAGTCCTGCAGATCCTGCAGCTCCTCCATGGTGGCGGCGACGGAGACGAGGTCGGAAAAGACGGCGTCCTCGATGCCAAACGCGCTGGCCAGGTTTTCAAAAGAGCGCTCGAGCGAGTTGCGCTTCTCAATGAGGGAGCGGAAGCGAATGTCAAACTCGAGGATGCGCCAGAGGTCGTCCTGGTTCAGGAGCTTCTCGGCGCTGACGTCGTAGTCGGGGCCGTCGGCGTCGTCGCGGTGGCCGCTGCCGCCGCCCTGCTTGGGCTGCTGGCGGGCGTGGATGAGGTAGTCCTTGCGGTGCTGGAAGACGTAAGGGACCTCGACGTCGTCGACGACAAAAAACTCGAGGACCTTGCCGACGGCCTTGCTAAAGGGGACGTGGAGGTCTTCGGGCAGGTGCTTGGTGGGCCAGAGCAGGTTGATGACCCAGCGGGCCTCTTCTTTGAACTGGTCGGGGGTGATCTGGAGGTTGCGGAAGGCCTTGCGGTCGATCTGGAAGCGCTCCGGCTCGTCGGTGTAGCGGATCTTGTTGTCCTCGTCGGTCATGAGCTTCTCCTGCAGCTGGGAGGGCTCAAAGACGTCCTTGAGCTCGATGCCCTGCTCTTCGCGCTCGCGCTCCTCTTCCTTGTCCTCAATGTCGAGGACCCAGGCGTAGTCGCCGCCGTCGCCAAAGATCTTGTCCATGTCGTCGAGGGCGTCCTGGTCGAGGCCGGTGGTGTCAATGACGCCGCCAATGAAGCGGTCCCGCGGCCGGGCAACCTCGAGGTCTTCCTGGCGCTGCAGGCGCTCGTCCTCGTCCTCGGGAAAGTCTTCTTCGATAAAGTCGTCCATGTCGTCGGCCGGGCCGCGGTGGCTGTGGCGGACATAGCGGTCGTCGGTGGCATCCTCGTCGTCGTCGGAGAAGATCTGGGCGAGGTCTGTGCGGTCGCGTCGGTGGCTGTCTTCGTCGCGGTGGCCGCGCTTGAGGCGCTTGAATTTTGGCTGGCAGGTGAGAAGAGGAAGAGAGAGAAGGAGAGAGAGAGAGAAAGAAAGAGAGAGAGAGAGAGAGAGAGAGAGAAAGCTTACCTGAGCGGCCGACTGTCGATCCCAGTCGGGACGTGACTCGCCAATCAGATCCAAATCTTCCTCGTCGAGCTGTGCCTCCTCCTCCCGCTCCATCCGCCGCCGCTTCCTATGCTTCTTGCGCTCGCGGTCAGACATTTCTCCGTCTTCCTCTTCGCTCTCGTCGACAATAAATCCTTCGCGGATCTTCCAGTGTTAGCAGACAGCACAGAAAATACGAAACCCACCCCTCCCAAAAAAACCACACACTCACCTTTGCCGCCTCCTCTTCATCGTCATCATCGTCCTCCTCCTCGCTCGAGTCTTCTATACGCGAGGCTCTCTCCCGAGATCGCGACTGGCCCTCCTCGCCCTCCTCGGCCTCGCCATCAAACGACTCGTCTTCCTCGGAGCCCAGCTCGGCCTCGCCCTCGATAAAGTCGGCGTGTCGGCTCATCTTGATGACCTATAGTACGAAAATCGATCAAGAGCAGGTCAGCTCGATGGTGGTCGCAGATGGAAAAAAAAAGAAAGAATAAAAAATAAAAAAAAAAGGGAGACCTCAAAAGTAGTCTGATGAGTAAGCTTCCCACAAGAGCCAAAAGAAATTTTGGAAATGGAAGAAAAAATAAAATTAAAATAAAAAGATGGACAGCAGAACGGAGAGCTTGGACGAGAGCGCAGAGGAGTAGACACCCACGGGTGTGGTTTGCGCAGAGAGTGGCGTCTTGGAACTCGAAATGTAAATTTTTGGACAACGCGAGAGAAGTGCCTCCAGCCTCAGTCAGGGACATGGACTTGTGATTGGCGGCAGGAGCAGGAGGTCTCCACAACACATGATCACGTGTTTACACCACTGCGTATACATAGTACAGTAGAAGCACTACGTATCCCCTAGACCCACTACGCGTTCCCCAGCTTTTGTATTTTGTATTTTTATTTTTATTTTTATTTTTTTATATTGTTATTTTTTTCCTCATTCGCCGTCTTTCCTCTTCCTCACACCCCTCTCCAGCAGACATGTGTGTGCGGGTCGCGGACCACGGCCAACCATGTCCCTCACGACGCAATTCCTCAGCAGCATCCGCGGTTTTGTGAGCCAGAAAGACGGCGCGTCCCTGCGCAGCTGGCTGCAGGTCGACCGCGGCGCTTCGGCGCAGTATTTTGCGCTCGGCCAGGAGCTCTCGACCGGCTTCCGGGACGATGCCGCCGTCAGCACGCTCGTCGAGCGGTGTCTGCCGGCCGACGACGACGACGAGAGCAGCGGCAGAGGGACGCCCTGGCCGGGCTTTGTGTCTTTTGTGCGGGACTACCTCGTCTACTGGCGGAGCGTCGACTTTGACGACCTGCCCCGTCTCTATGGCCAGCTCAGCCTCCTCTTGACGTGAGTGGGGGAGAGAGGAGCAGAGAGAAAAGGACAGACAGAGGAACAAAAGAAGAAAACTAACTGGCCAAGGTCTTGCGCGACAGCCCTGTCCCATCCCACCCACGGCACCATGATGCTCGAGACGAGCGTCGCCGTTTCCGAATCGCTCGCCCGCCTCGTCATGGCCCTGCACCACCGACCCGACCTCATGCGCCGCATGCAGCCGGCCGACGGAGGTGGAGCTGGAGGTGCTAGAGGTGGTGGAGCAGGAGGAGGAGCCGGAGGCAACGACGAGGAGCGCAAGTCGCTCGTGGAAAACACGGCCGACGCCATCCAGAAGCTCTTCACGACGTGCCTCTCGGACCGCTCGAGCAGCCGCTGGGCCCGGCCCGAGGGCAAGAAGGTGGCCGTCTACCGCTTAGCCAACCTCGTCCTCCAGCTGCTCTTTGCCGGCAACAAGGCCTCCCGCTGGGCCGTGCAGATGTTCACCAACCTCGCCTCCACCGGGCCCCCCCTCGCCCTCTTCCCCGCCGCCCAGCGCGTCACCTTTCTCTACTACCTCGGCCGCTTCTACCTCGAGAACAACAACTTTGCCCGCGCCGCCCTCTGCCTCGACGCCGCCTACCTCCAGACCCCGCCCGCCTACCGCCGCCACCGCCGCCTCATCCTCACCTACCTCATCCCCGCCAACATGCTCCACGGCCGCTTCCCCTCCGCCGCCCTCCTCCTGCGCCCCGAAGCCGCCGACGACCTCCGCCCCGTCTTCGCCCCCCTCGCCGCCGCCGTCCGCCGCGGCAACTTCCTCGCCTTCCACGCCGTCCTCCGCCAGCACGAGGCCTGGCTCCTCCGCCGCGGCCTCCTCGTCACCCTCGGCTACCGCCTGCGACCCCTGCTCTGGCGCTCCCTCGCCCGCACCACCTTTCTCCTCACCTACCAGCCCCTTCCCGCCCACACCGAATCCGCCTCCGCCTCCGCCACCACCCGCCGCGCCGCTCCCACCCTCGACCTCGACGACCTCCTCGCCCTCGCCACCCTCGCCCAGCACCAGATCGAGGGCTGGGTCCCGGCCGCCCCCCCCTCGGCACCCCGTCCCCGCGCCCCCCACACCAACACGCTCTTTCTGCGCGCCGTCTCCAACCACTTTGCCGAGACCTACACGCCCACCACCAGCACTGTCGTCCCTCCGCCCCGCGGCCCCCTCCGCCTCCGCCCCAGCGAGGGCCTCCTTTGGGGCAACCTGCCGGTGACCCCGGCCGACGTCGAGAGCATCGTCGTCTCTCTCACCGCCCAGGGCCTCATGCACGGCTTCGTCGCCCACGCCGCACACAAGTTTGCCGTCATCGGCGCCAAAGCCAAGGGCAGCGCCGTCCTCGCCGGCTGGCCTCCCGTTGCCACTGTCCTTCGCGAACGTCTCCTCGAAGAAGGCGTCGACCTCGAAAATGTACCTGCATGGGTAAAGGCACCATGATCCTTCATGATCCTTCTTGTCATCTCTTGGACCTTTCCTGTATATACACACAATGATTATAGAATCATTTCCCATATGTTTGCTTACATAATCACATTGCATTGTCTTGTCCGTTGCAAATCCATTCATACTACATGCTCCTCAAAGTACTCTCATACGCAAGATCTCGTGCGAAAAAGGGTCAAAGAAAAAAAAAAGAAGTCAAAAATCACCAATCCTCTGTCCCCCGAGTATCCCATAGCCCTGTGTACATCCCGAGTATAATATACTAGTACTCTTTCCTTTTTCTGTGCCTCCAAACCAAACACCAACACGTCCTGTGCCCAGCAGGCCAAGACGCGCAAAAAGGCTCCAAAAAGAGGACGTTGCTTCCGTCCTTGTGAGAAGAGAATAAAAAAGACGCATGCTGTCGAGGGTAGGCGGCATCCAAGAAGAGAAGAAAGCCCAAAAGGGAGAAATAGACAATAAACAATACACCCGAACTTGTGGGGCCAACGGCAAGAGCGTATAGACAAAAAGCGTATCCAAAATGTGAAGAGAAGAAAAGAGAAGAGAAGAAAACAGAAGATAAAATGAAGAAAACAAAAAATAAGAGAATAAAAAAAGAGAATAAAATGAAAAACAAAAGGGGTATAGAAAGACAAAGGTCAAGAGTCAACGCCATCGCAGACAAAAAGGCCTCGTATCGTTGCAGTTGAAGAATACACGGCAAAAAGACCGTGTCAGGATCAAGAAAGAAAAAATATGTGGGAGCAGAAAAAGATAGTCAACAGTCACACCGCGGGTCCCAGCCGACAGAAAAAAGTTCGTTCATGGTCGTTTCACTCGGCAATCTTCCGTCCAGTCCTCGCAGCCTAGAGCCTAGTACAGCCACAGACCGGCCACGACGGCCACCAAGAGGCCAACGACAGCCGAGCTGCTCTGAGCAGATCCTTCGTTCTGAGACGAGGATGTGGATGCCGCCGTAGAGCTAGAGCTGAGGCTAGCGCCGGCGGAGGCCGTTGTCAGACTGCTTGAAGTGACGGCCGTCGAGTTGACAATCGTCACGGTTCCCGTGGCCGTTCCATTCTCGCGAAAGATACCTCCGGCGACAAAGGTGGAGGTGGACTTGGGCTTGGTAGTCGAGGTGGAGCTCGACGACGTGGACGAAGACGAGGACGAGGAAGATGACGTCCTGATTAATTGTGACGAAGACGACGACGAAGACGAAGACGACGAGGACGAAGAGGAGGACGACGATGAGGAAGAGGACGACGATGAGGGTGGCACCGACGAGGACGACGAACTGGACGAAGACGAGGACGAGGACGCCGCGGAGGAGGCAGCCGAAGACGATGAGGAGGAGGAGCTCGAGCTGCTGCCATCGATATTGGTGACGACGACGCGGCCGCTACCTCCGCTGGGCACGGTGACGACACAGAAGCTGGCACCGCCGGCACCGATGGAGGCCTTGGAACTATCGACGCTAAAGTCGGCAATGTTGTCGGGGCCGATCTTGCAGGGAGTGCCGTTGCAGCCGGAGCCGGTGCACTCGACCTCGAGTCCAAAGGTTGGCTTGGCAAAGGTGGTGGACTCGATAAACTTTGGGTTCCAGCCAATGGTCAAGTACGTCTCGCCGTTGGAGACGGTGTTGGTGCCGGTGATGTATGGGCTCCAGTTTCCGGCAGCCGTGTCTTCGGTACCCCAGATGCACGCATCCTGTGAGGAAATGCCAGGAGCGTTGACATAGTAGCTAGTCTGTTAGCCTGGAACAGGGATAAGAAAAGGAAGTAGAAAGGGGTAAGTAGAAAAGGGTGGGTAGAAAAGGGGGAGAAGAAGAGAAAAAGGGAGAGACGGCAAGGGTGACGAAAGGGTGGCGGAAAGGGCGACGGCAAGGGTGACAAGACCAAAGACAAGACAAAAGACAAGACGTACTGTGCCGAGGTGCCTGCCCAGTAGGACGGGCCCGGGACGGCCAGCGTGACGGTGTCGTGAACTTCAGTGGGAATGTACATGCCCTCGTCGCCGGGCAAGACCGTCTGGCAAAAGGACACGACAGAGCCGCACTTGTTGACGGCCTCGACGACGCCGGTGCCGTCCACGCAGTAGGGCTTGTCCGTAAAGGACTTGACGGGCGTGCCGTCGTCGTCGCAGTAGAGACCGCCGTCCATGGATTCGGGGTACGTGTAGGTCGAGCCCGGCTTCCACTGTGCCATGACCTTGCCGGGCACACAGGCAATGGGGCAGTAGTTGCCGGCCGTGCAGGGCCGGTCTGGCGCCATGGCGAATCCGCTGTTCTCGGCGCCCTGGATGGGCACGAGGTCCGGGTGGTCGGGCAGAGAGCAGCTGGCCCGCTTGAGGATCTTGATGCCGTTGTCCGAGGGCGCTGTCTGGGGTCGGGCCTTTTGCGTGGGGAGGCGCTGGTGGACGTTGGCCGACTGGGACTCGTAGGCAAAGCCCGAGAGGTCGTGGAGCCCCGAGAAGCCCGGCTCGCTTCTGCTGGTGTGCGCCTCGGCGTGGGCATGGCTCGCCACCCGCTTGCCGTAGTGTCGATGTGCGGCGCGGTGTCCGGTCTGCATGACGGCCACGGCCGACTGGACGGCCAAAGCCCCGAGGGTGGCCTGAACAAGATAGATCTTCATGGTCTGGAAGTCGAGAAGGCAAGAGATGTGAGGGGCGTGTGAAGACAGACAAGAGATCAGAGGCAAGAGATGAGAGACGAGATGAAAGAGACAAAAGACGAAAGATGAGGAAAAAAGATAGACGAAAGGCGAAGAAACGGATAAAGGAGTGCGTGTGCTTTAAATACACAACAAAAGAGGCACTACGTCAACGATCGTCCGAGGGCACTCGTCATGGAAGAAGGATGCAGAAAAGAGAAAAGAGAGTGACGACAGAGCGAAAAGAAAAAGCGAATGTTGGACAGAACAAGCGAATGTTGGAAGGAGCGAGTGAGGATGAGAACGGGGCAGAAAAAAAAGGAGTGGATGGCGAGGAGCCAGAGTAAGGAGACGAATCTGCAGGAAACCCAAAAAAGAGCCTTTTTTTTTACATGATGGGGTTCGGGGTGGAGCAAGAGGGAGTTTAAAAAGAAGGGGGGGGAGAGAAAGAGAGGGTGACGAGAAGCAGCACAGACGAAGCAGACGACCAACGAGAGCAAAAGAGCCTTACCCTGCCCAAAGGAGACAAGGTTAAATGAGAAAAAAAAAGAGTGTAAATTGAAGTGGGTCAAAACAACGGAGTAGTGGAAACGGTAACGCGGTGGAGACCAAATGACATTTCCACAATTCATAACATGCCATTACTCGTACGGAGTCAGTGCAACTACGAGTACGTGTGTACGAGGACGGAGTACACGCTCTGTACTCGTAGTACACGCTCTGCAGTACTCGTCCTGTACTCCGAACAAGAACGCTCAGTCTACGAGTCCTCCATATTCGCGCTCTCATCCACATACGGAGTACTCTCATCCACATACTCGTGAGCTCTCGGGTCGTTTTACGGGCAGCCCTTGCGGCTGTCGTTGGCCAATCATGTGCACGAGCGCGACCCGTTCATGGGTCACAGTCAGGTACACCAATCACATGCGACCCGTTGGGGGGACTAGAGGCTTAGCGGGTAATTAAATGAGACCTGTCCCGTTCAGTTTATGCTGTGGGGACCGATCAGGTACTCCATAAGTACTGAGTACGCCCCTTGACGTGTAGAGACACTGGAAAAGTTTTACCAACAGACGTACACTATACAAGGAGGAACGCACAAGCTTTTTTTTTCAGTCTTTTTCTTTTTTTTTTTTTTTCCTCTGGCAAAATTTCGTCCTCTCTCCCCCATCTCCACTCTTCAGGCTTGTACTTTCTAGACCCGTTTCTCCTTCTCTTTCCCGTCCTGTCAATACTACCCGCAAGTATGCATCGTCCCCAAGAGTGCTAGCGACGTGACGAGCACGTCCTCCACGTGTAGCAGTACGACTCGTGCTCGAACGACAAAAGTCGAGCTAGCGCTCTCCTCTGGCGTCACGCTCTACGAATGTACTCGTACATGTCAATCTCTAGGAAATGCCATTCCCACGACACTTGACACGCCAACGGCATTCCTGACAACCCGTTTCTCTGTGACGCGCCATCCTTGGTTTCGTCATTCTTTCTGCGCGAGTATGCCTCTCAGAGTCACAGGGACGGCCAACGTGTTTACATACGATCCCTGTCCTCGTACTGTACTCGTAGTGTCGGGTCGATGCCGGGATCCTATGCCGGCTCGATTACCCCATGTTGATCGCACTTTTCCAGTGCTTGTAGTGCTTGTGTGTTCGTATAGTGCTTGTATCATGTAGACAAGACTCGTGACCAAAATCCCGGCTGCTATGGATATCCTCATCTCTACCCGTCTCATATACGAGTAATACATAGTAGTAAAACTATTACTATGTACATAGTATGTACGCCGTCTCTACGGCGAAATTTCGAGAGATCGGGCTCCATACTGAAAGTGCTCGCATGCCGACGGCATTGACCTGCAAAGAGAACAATAAAGAACCGGGTTCTCGCCAACCGCACCGAGGACTCGTACCATACTCATAAATGGATGGGTAGTATTGCGTAATGCGTATACCGTGCAAGAAAATGATCAACATGCTGAAAACAAAACAACAAAATAAAAGTAACATGTGAAAATGTGAAAATAACAAAAAGATGGTCAGAACTGCGCCACGCAACATGACACGCATATCCTCGATATTCCATGACGACAGTCTTCTCGGGCATCCCTCAGCCGAGTCCTCTCCTCGCCCCTGCTTCCAACCATGTGAACACGGTTGGCCCGGTCAAGCGGCCGCGGCAAAAAAAGGCATTCATTCTTGTTCCTTCTTGTCCCTTCTTGTCCCTTCTTGTCCCTTCTTGTCCCTTCTGGTGCTTACGCAAATATAGAGCCATGCCGTCTGCGCCGACAACCAACAGCCAACAGGCCGTATAGCAGCTGACAGCTAGCACCTAGCACCTAGCTAGCCACTAGTAGCTGGAGGACGGCACATCCTCGCGAGCCGTCACCACAATGACGGGCACGACGATAATGGCAAAGAGAAAATTGAGGCCGAGGGCGGCGCCGTACACCTTGCCGTAGAGCACCAGCAGACGGCGCCACGAGGCTGGCGAAAAGGTGCGGAAGGCGTCCCGCATCGTGGCAAAGCCGCGGCCGTCCACAATGAGCGGCTCGACCGAGCCCCCAAACGAGCGGTCAAACGGCACGACCGTGTTCTCGTCGGGCGGCAGCAGGCTGGCCTGGACGCGGACGAGCACGGCGTTGGACGGGATGACAAGGGTAAAGACGAGCAGCAGCTGCAGGAAAATGACAATGGCAAACTTCCAGAGCATGTGGGCGCCGAGCACGGGGAAGCCGTAGACCATGCTGGCATCCCAGTGCGGGAGGCCGAGCCAGCCGCCGACGAGCAGGGGCAGGTAGACGGAGGCGGTGGTGGCGGCCCAGGCGGCCAGGATGGGCAGGCTCGTGGCCTCAAAGGTGCGGCGGAAGGGGGGCAGATTGCGGAACATGGGCTTGGCGTCGGCGCGGATGACGGCGTGGACCCAGGCCGCGTGGAGCTGCACAAAGACGAGGGCGGCGAGCAGGCTGGCGAGGGCCCAGTGCACAAAGGGGATGGCAGAAAAGACGCCCATGAGGACGCGCGTGCCAATGGTGATGAGGATAGCGAGGAGGATGCCGCGGAAGTTGCCGCCCCAGCCGCCATTAGCAAAGAGGACATTGAAGGTGCGCTTGAGGTTGGAGGTGATGGGGGCGGCCGTGAAGCCGGACTCGTCGTCGCCGCGCGCATCAATCGTGGCGTCGTGCTCGTCGCTCAGCGCCTCGTAGGCCGGCGGATTCGGGTTCTCGACAATGGCGAGGACGGTGTAGACGGCTTGGAGGGAGTAGGTGGTCTCGCCTGTCAGCCGAGGGGGGGAAACGCCAGGCGACGCGGGAGGTCAACTCACAAAGACAAAGAGGGGGACAAAGAGGAGAAAGACGAGGCCGACAAAAATGTAGGTCCCGAGAGGCAGGCTGTAGGTGGGCTGGTCGTCGCCGCCAGCGAGAGCCCGTTTGGCGAGCGAAGCGCCCGTGCCAGCAAGGTGCGACCACATGATGAAGAAAGCGGGGCTCCGGTCGCGATGGGAAAGCAGGTGTCAAATCGTGAGGCGGAATGGAAGCGAAAAGGGTGAAACGGAAAGAAGAAAGTGAGGGAAATAAAAATGAAAAAAGTAATGAAGTGAAATGAAATGAAATGAAATAAAAAGGATGGAAGAAAGGATGGAAGAAAAGAGGAAAGGAGGAAAGAGAAAGGGGATGGCGCTCCTTCCTTTGATGAATTCAGGTCGCTCAGGAGGGTACAGAGCAGTATTAAATACAGTAGCGCTTATGTGTTAATCCCTTCCGAGAACAGGCAGCAGGCAGCAATTGTGGCGCTGCAGCGCTACCGATCTGGTGCAGTTACTCCGTACTTCGTACTGCATACGGTACGACAGAACAATTTGCTCGCAGCGTAAGACGGAGACACTCACCACGTTTGTGCGCGCTTGCACGCAGCACCGTCTCGGATGAAGCGAGACCCTTGTTTCACTCTTGAGGATTGTTAGGGAAAGAACGGATTCGTAAATGACCTTATGCAACAAAGCGTGCACGTCTTTCTCTTTGCACCTCGACACCAGCCATTCCCTCCAGTCTACAAGTACGGTCTACGAGTACTCGTCAGTCTACAGTCTGCAGTCTACGAGAACTCGTACAGTCTTCTTGTTCTCGTGAGACCCGTCTACCCGTACTGTCCTCTTCGTGATTGGTATACGGAGAACCCGAGCTCGTACGAGAGAAGCCGTGCCACCATAGTCCCACCTTTAGAGCTCCCGTAGCTTCCTACTGCATCAGGTGACCTAGGCGGGGGAGCTGCGACAAGCTGCCGCTTTTTCTCTCTCGCCTCTGCTTCTGGCCGATTTCGATCCGGCTTGACGCAGAACAGGACCATGGAGAGACAGAACCCGGCCCCTGGCGGGCTCCGAAATACAAACGCACCACCCTCGTCGGCACCGTCCTCGTCGACACCGGCCTCCTCCTCCGCTCCCATGGCTGCGCCAGCCATTCCCAATCTCTTGTCCCGACTCGGCACGGGGCCTCGCCTCCGCGGGGGCCGTCGTGGACAACGCGGTGGACTCCGCGGTGCTGCCCACGGACTCGGGCCGGGCCAGCATCCAGGACACTCGGGACACCCGGGCGCCAGAGCCATGGACCACGACGCCGTCATTCAGAGCACCGACAGCGATGCCGCCCTCTCGAGGCTGAGTGCCGTCGAGCTGGGCCTGCTAGACGACCTCTATGCCCAGTACTTTGTCAGCGACGGCGGTCCCGCCGTGGCCCGACTTCCCATCATCAACAGAGGTAGGTGGCCGAGACAGCCGTGTTCTCCGCTCTCCAGCCTCACTGACTGGGAGACAGGCACATACACGCGAACGAGCGCTCTCGACACCATTATCGGCTCCTTTCTCGCGGACACGACAGCCTCTACAGAACCACAGACGCGGCCTCGGCGACAGATTGTCTCTCTCGGCGCCGGCACCGACACACGCAGCCTCCGCATGCTCTCACAGGCCAGCCAGGCCGACAAGGCCTTTGCACACGTGGCCTACCACGAGATTGACTTTCCAGCCGTGTGCACGCGCAAGCGCAGCATCATACAGTCTGTGCCCGCTCTGAGAAGCCTCTGTACAGAGCCTCCCGTGCCGGTGACAGAAACAGGCCCGAGCTGGCGGGCCAGCCTCGGTCGCGGGAATCAGCTGTGGGGACACGGCCTCGATCTGCGACAGCTGGCGCGACAGGGCAGGAAAGAAGGAGAGGCGGAGGAGGAGGAGAGAGAAAAGAGAGAGGGGCCACAGACGGCGTCGCTGGCTCCCCTCGCCGGCCTGCACCACGACGTGCCGACGCTGCTCGTGTCCGAGTGCTGTCTCTGCTACCTGCAGGTGCCCGAGGCCATGGCCGTGCTGCGCTGGTTTTCCGACCGCATTCCCCAGCTGGGCGTCGTTCTCTACGAGGCCATCCGGCCGTTTGACGCCTTTGGCCGCACCATGACGGCCAACCTCTTGTCGCGCGGGCTCTCCATGCCGACGGTGGCCGTCTACGAGGACGGCCGCGCCCAGGAGACGCGGCTGCGCCAGCAGGTGGGACTCGAGCGGGCCGGCCACGCGGCCATTGACACGGTCTGGGCCGACTGGGTGTCGGCCAACGAGAAGAACCGGATCAACGAGCTGAATGCGCTCGACGAGGAGGAGGAGTGGCAGCTGCTGGCCAGTCATTACGTCATAGCCTGGGGTTCACGGGGTGACGCCTTTGACGCGTCGTGGGAGCCTCTGTATGGTAAAGGATAGGAATGCCTGAGAATGAAGAAATGTCCACAATACGTTACTTGTCAGCCATAGCTGTTTGTCGTCAGTCTGTCGCTCCATTTGTCTGTCAGTGACCGTCTGTCAGCCCGATACGGTCACGTGACAAGGCAGCGCTGACGTAACGCACAGACCAGCGCCCATGACCCCCGTCTTGCCGTCCTTTCTGGTGGTCGCTCTCCTCGATGCAACAGCGTCTGCCCACCCATCCAGCTCTCGCGCTGTCTCGCACCGCCTTTCTCTCTCCTCGGCTTTTCAAGGGCGCATTGAGCCTTGTCCTCTTCTCTGCCGGGACCGACTCGGACGCTCCGATCCCCTTGACCACTGCGGCGGTCTCCCTCTCTCCCTTCCGCATTTTCTCGACACACAGACGGCCAGCGATTGGGCACTCTGGACCATGGCCGACAAAGATGGCAAGCAGAACAAGTACAGGCAGGAGATCCAGCAGGTCAGTGTTTCTGGTGTTTTTCTGGTGTTCTTGGCCTTTCTCGTCTCGTCTTTCTTTTTCTCGGCCTTTTAAAAGTGCCGAGAATGGCCGACAATGGTGACAAGGCAGTCACAGTGAAATCATGGTGAAATCACAATAGCATCAATAACAAGAATGATATCATTGTCTATACCGATGACTCTTGTGACTCAGAGGCATCCCTGCCGATGTCGAGCGTTGCAACGAACCCTGGACAGTATCTAGAGCGAGCAAGAGCATCGTGAAAGACTAGAAATAGGAAAATCAAGTGATTTTTTTAGGAAAAAGTGTCTTTTTTTTGTTTTCCTTCCTCTCGACTTTTACCCCAAACATCTGGCCCCAAACGTCCTCTCACGCGCTGGCCTCATGGAGTCGAATCCTCCCATCTTCCCCTCGCTCCGGCCGACACCTCTGTCGGCCGTGATGCCCAGACACGGCCGGCGCCACCGAGCCGAGCGATCGGCCGGGCCGTCGGTTCTGGTGGCCAGGAAACACGTGCATGCCATGAATCGTTTTCAGATAGACTTACGCCAAGATATTCTACAGATGATGTATGTCAGTGGCGAGACGGGCGAGCCATCTGTCGAGACGCTGGGCATGATTGAAGAGATTGTCCGCCAGCAAGTTGTCGAATTGGTAAGAGGAGAGAGAGAGAGAGGGGGGGAGAAAAGAAAAGAAAAGAAAAGAAAAAAAAACTGACGACGCAGCTCCGCAGCTGCACAGAACTCGCGGCGCGCCGCGGCTCGCGGTCCATCACCATCACGGACCTCATCTTTCAGATCCGCCACGACGCCCCCAAGGTGTCCCGGCTGCGGACCTTTCTCTCCTGGAAGGACGTCCGCAAGAACGTCAAGGACTCGGACGACAAGGGCGCCGAGGTCGACATTGGCGGCGGCGAGGACGTCGTCGGCGCGCCCGTGGCCGGCGCCGCCGTCGAGGAGACGGCCAAGAAGAACAAGAAGAACAAGCTGGCGCTGGTGTGGGAGCCCGTCTCCTTTTTCAACCAGGAAGTGCCGGAGCGCGAGGACGAGGAGGACGAGGAGGAGGAAGAGATGAACCACATCACCCTGCAGCGCCTCCGTAAGGCGGACGAGCGTACCAAGGCCATGACGCGCGAGGAATATGTCACGTGGTCCGATTATCGGCAGGCCTCGTTTACGTACCGCAAGGGCAAGCGCTTCCGCGAGTGGGCCGGGTTCGGCATTGTGACGGACAGTAAGCCGTCTGACGACATTGTCGATATCCTCGGCTTCCTCACCTTTGAGATGGTCCAGACCCTCACCGAAGAGGCCCTCCGTATCAAGGACCACGAGGACCAGTGGAAGGAGCGCACCGGCGAGGGCGCCGACGAGGCGGCCGGTCCCAAGAAGAAGCGCAAGCTGGCCCAGGGCCTCTTCAACCTGCCCAGCGAGGGCCGCACGCCCGTCGAGCCGCGTCACATTCAAGAGGCCTTTCGGCGGCTGCAGGCCCGCCAGACAAAGTACCATGCCATGCTCAACGGCACCCGGCTGTCGGCCAAGAATAGTCTCAAGATTGTGAGTAATTTTTTTTTCCTTTTTTCTTGTCATTCAACTATACATGCTAACTAGTCAGTTTTGATTATTTTTGTTTGCTTGCTTGCTTGCTTGCTTGTTTCTATAGTGTTTGGCGTTGGTGTTTTTCTCGTTTGGGGGTTACTCGGCAGGCGTTATTCATAATTACTATACTATTTCTATTCTGTTCTCCTGTTCTCTTACGACCTTACAGTTTGGCCGTCTGGTGCTCCTTGGCAGCACGACCACGCAGGATCTTTCGGAGGATCTTGCCAGACTGTCCTGTCAGTACCACACACAAAAAAAAAATAGAGAGACGACAGACGACAGACTCACCGGATTCTTGGGAATCGAGTCGACAAAGACCACGCCGCCCACCAGACGTTTATAGGGAGCGACGCGGGCGGCGACCCAGGCGGCGACCTCGCGGGCGGCGGGCGGCTTCTCGTCCGGAGCCAGCACCACGTACGCGCGGGGCCGCTCTTGGCCGTCGACGGCGACGCCAATGACGGCGGCATCGAGAATGTCGGGCCGCTTGAGCAGGAGCGCCTCGAGCTCGGCGGGGGCGACCTGGTGGCCCTTGACCTTGATGAGCTCCTTGCGGCGGTCGACAATGTAAAAGAGGGCGCCGGGACCGTAGTTGCTGACGTAAGCAATGTCGCCGGTGCGCAGCCAGCGCGTGCCGTCGCGGGGGTCCGTCCAGGTGGTGGCGGCAGTTGCGGAAGGGTTGTGCCAGTAGCCCGAGAGAAGGGTGGGGCCGGTGACCCAGAGCTCGCCGGGGCGGTGGCCCTCGGTGATGAAGCGGGGCGCCGCCCTGTCTGATTTCTCTGAATTCTCGGAAAGATCGTCAACCTCGACGAGACGGGCGGCGCAGTTGGGCACGAGCTCGCCGACGGCCGGGCTGCGGCCGACGGTGTGGTGGCTCCAGCCGAGACAGGTGCACGTGACCTCGGTCATGCCCCAGCCCTGGCGCATGTTCATGCGGCGGGCGGCGGGCCAGAGCTGCTCGACCGCCGTGGCCGTCTCGGGGGCGAGCGGGGCGGCGCCGCAGCCGACGGTCTCGACGCTGCTGAGGTCGTACTGGCGGGAGAGGGGGTGCTTGGCGAGGGCGAGGGCAATGGGGGGGACAATAGTGAGGCTGGTGACGCGGAAGCGCTGGACGTACTGCAGCATGCGGACGAAATCAAAGCGCGGCATGATGTAGACGCAGACGTCGGTGTAGGGAAAGTTGGCGATGAAGTAGGTCTGGCCGTAGGCGTGGTAGAGCGGCAGGAAGCAGAGTCCGACGCCCGCCGTGGCCGGCCAGCCGAGGGGGATCTCTGGGTTGTTTTCCGGGTTTTTCGGGTTCTCCGGGTTCTCCGGGTTCTCGGCTGCGTCCTCCCCCGTCAGCGCTCGGCGGACACTGGCCGGCACGGCGACGTCGGGCTGGTCCCGCATGGCCACGACGCCCGTGCAGTTGGCCACGTAGGCGTGGTGGCTGATGGCCACGCCCTTGGGCATGCCCGTGGTGCCGCTGCTGTAGTTGAGACAGCAAATGGTCGTCCGGGGGTCGGCCGGCTCGACCCAGTCCCACGTCTGGGCTCGGGCGAGGTTGGCGGGGCCGTCGAGGAGGTCCAGCCAGGGGCGGACGGGTCCCGAGCTGGACGGAGACGACGGAGACGAGGCGCCTCCTCCTGCCCGGCCAGGCCGCTCCATCTGCGTGATCCCTCCTGGCGTCTCCTCGTGCGGCTCGAGGGCGTAGATCTGGCTCGGCGGCAGGCCCACGCTGGCCGCTGCCTCGAGGGCGACAGCCAGGCAGGTGCTGCTGCCACTGCTGCCACTGTTGCCACTGCTGCCAGCAAAAGGACTGCCGCCGGCCACGAGGAAGCGCGCCCCCGAGTCCCGCAGCTGGTGCTCGAGTTCCCGGGCGACAAAGGCCGGACTGGCGCCGGTAAAGATGCCGCCGGCCATGAGGACGCCGAGGAAGAGGGCCGGGTAGTAGAGGTGGTTGGGGCTGAAGAGCAGGACGCGGTCGCCGGGCTGCAGGCCGGCATCGAGCAGGCCGAGGGCGATGCGCTTGGAGAGCAGGCGGTAGTCGGACTTGGAGAGGAAGTGCGTGTCGGGGCGCTCCGGGTCGACAAACGCCCGCACGTCGGCCAGGGGGCCGCGCGAGGAGCCAAAGATCCAGGTCTGCAGCGAGCAGAGCTCGACAGGCGTAGACCAGCGCGAGTGGATTGTCATGACTTTTTTTTATTTTTCTTTGATTTTTCTTTGATTTTAATTTGATTTTGATTTTAAAAACGCAACGTGACTCGTCTCACTTGTTGATTATACTCGTGTGGCATTGTGTGACGATGATCCTGGTCAAATGACAGAAAAGACAAAGGAGGGGAAAAGAGATAAGAAGGAATGAGTTACCCTGGAATCGGACCACACAAAAAAGGACCGCATGCCGAGGCAAGCCATGAGAGTGAGGAGTAAGTGGAGGCGAGAAGGAAGGAGGGGGGATGTTGGTCCCAATGGGGATATATCGATGGACAGATACGACCCAAGAAAAAGAAAAGAAGGCAGCAACAGAAGGACTCGCTTAAATACTATTTTTTTACGTCATACTTGCCAGAGATGTTCATCTTTCTGCAGACTCCCGCATCAGATCTATCGGCCTATTCGTTCCACGCCAGATCCGTCTCCAAATTCCCACTCACTGGACGCGGTCACGCGTCCTCTTTCGTCAATATTTCCCCGAGCCCCGCCTTGGAAAGATCCTGCATAACACTGGATTGGTCCTCTCTAGAGCTTACTTTTTTCTCTTTCCATTTTACAGTTTACAGCTTACAGTTTACACTTGACACTTGGGCTCTCAACGAGCTTGTATTGATGGCAAACAAAGGTAAAAAAAAGTATAGAGAACGACTAGGGTGAGATGAGAAGCGAAACTAGGTGAGAGAACCAGTGGCAGGCAGCAGCCATTTTACTCGCGTGCACACGGCCCAGAGCTCCAGGAGCTCTGAATACTCCAGGAGCCAAAAGCTCAAAAGAGCTTGTGCTCCAGCGTCATCTCCGACTCCGGCTCGAGTCCGACACAGGCACGGAAAATGTTGGTCAGCGCCGCACGCTGCTTGGCCAGCGCATTGACCACCGGCGTGCCCGGCGGCGTCAGCGGCGCCTTGAGCATGTAGCTGAGCACGCTGAGCACGCTGTGGAAGCTCTTGTACTCGGCCGTCGTGCTGCTGCTGGCCCGCCACTGGATGCGCGTCATCATCTCGCCAATGAGCACGAGGTCGATAATGAGCGGCGACGCCAGCAGCGAGTCCTCGCAGACGTTGAAGATGCTAATCGTCTGGTGGCCGCCCATAAAGATCTCGGCGTAGTACTCGTCGAGGGCGCGCTTGTTGTCGCCGACGGCGGGCATGTACTTGATGACGACGGTATGGTCGGGCTTCTCGCCCGGGCGGTAGAGCACGCTGTTGGCCTCGACCATGTCGTCGACGACGTTGGACTTGGAGATCTCCTTGGACCGGAACTGGCGCTGCGAGCTGAGGTTCATGCCGTCGTTGTTGCCGAGGTGGTTGTAGCTGGCAATCGACGTCAGCCGGATGCCGGCGTTGATGAGAAAGTCGACGAGCGCCGACTTCATCTTGGTCTGGCCCGACTTGAAGTCGTCGCCGCCCACAAAGGCGCCCTCGCGCTCGGCGAGGTCAATGGCGCCGGGCACAAACGTGTTCTGCGGCGAGCCGTTGATAAAGGGCGCCTTCTCGAGGATGGAGGCAACGGCAAAGACGGTCGAGGGCGCGACCTCTGCGTGGCCGGCGCGGATGGCCGCCAGCAGGTGGTCGGCCGTGTCGTTGACGCCCTCGACGACGTCGGCAAAGCGCTCCGTGTTGGCGGTCCAGAGGACAATAACCTTGTCGACGCCGCTCTCGGCCTTGAAGTCGCGAATGTCCTGGCGGATGCGCTCGACGTGGGCCCACTCGGCCTTGGAGCCGGGCAGAATGTTGTCGGCGCGGGCCTCCTGGTTGGCGGCGATAAAGTCGGGGTAGTAGATGCTGGGCCGGGGCACCATGGTGGCCATCTCCTTGCGGACGAGCTCCTTGAGGGTGGGCTCGAGCACGCCGGCGCGGTCCATGGAGGCGGCAAGGTCGAGGCGGCTAATGTCCCAGCCGCCGAGGACGAGGTCGTTGGGGTGGACCATGGGCAGCACGTTGTGGAAGGGGATGTTGACGTCGCGGTGGGTGGCGGTGTCGGAGCCGAGCTTCATGGTGGAGCCCATGACGAGGGAGCCGTAGTAGTTGGCGGAGCGGCGGCCCTCGCGGGTCTCCCAGGAGAGGTGGCGGCGGTTGGCGAGGATGCCGGCAGTCACGGTGGAGCCGTTGTTGCCGCCCCAGCCGACGAGCATGACGCCGACCTTGGGCACGCGGCGGTCGACCTTGAAGTCGTAGACGGTCTCGCGGGGCGTGGCGGAGAGGCTGCCATCGGGGCCGGCCTGGACGTCCGTGGTGCGGTACGTGTACTTTGAGCGGATCTCGGTGTCGGTGTAGACGACATTCGGAGAGCGGACGGTGAAGAGGGCGGGGGCGTCCGCGGGGACGTGGTGGGGGTGGGGACCATCTCCGTTGGCGGAGCCCGTGCCTACCTCGGCGTGGGGAGCCATGATGCGTGGCTGAGAGAGATCGGCGAGATCCCTTACTTGCTCAGGATTGAGTCCGCTATACTCCCAGAGGCAGCGCAGCGGGCTCCGGCAAACGGGTGATGGATCCTGTCGGTTAGCATCTCATACCACGTTCTTTTTCTCTCCCTGTCTGCTGTCTCCCTTTTCTCTCCCTTTTCTCCCTTTTCTCTTCTCTCCCTTTCACGCCCCTTGCTTGAACTCACGAGTTTAAGAGATTGGAAAACGTTTTGGCGACGTCTTGTGACCGAGAGAGGTCACGGAAGGAATAGAGAGGAATGGCAAGAGTTCTAGAGTGTAGATGCCTGGCGGCGAGAACGAGAGCTGGCAGAAGAGTGATGTGGTTGGGAGGAGAAGAGAGGAAAGAGGAAAGAAGAGGAAAGAGGAGGGGCAGCTTAAATAAAAAAGGGGGGGTGGTGCGTTATCTTACGATGGCTTATCTAAGGATGGCACACAAGTCGAGAAAAATAAAAATAAAAAAAATACAAGAGAATTACGAGGACAAGCTTGTCGGCTAGCTGTCGTCCGCACAAGGAAGGTGCGTCTACGGAGAATGGAAAAGGGAGAAGGAGCTCGCACACATCGTACTGTGTACATCGTTCCTGCCCCTGGACATTGGCGTGTGCTAGAGGTGCTAAAGAATGCAGGACCCAGAATCGTGACGTCGGCTCGGAGGGCAGCTTCGCCTACCTCTGACGAGAAAGGGCAAGAGCGACCAAGAGACCAAGAGACCAAGAGGCGCTACTGCAGGTCTGCAGGGATGGCGGCATTCTTCGGACGGCGTTCAAGGAGAGATGACGTTGCCAGAGCCATGAATGACGGTGAGAGGGAGAGGAAAAGAAGGCAAAAAAGACAGGAAAAAAAAAAGATAAAAAAAAAGGCAAGAGACGTACGATGGAGAGGGAAGAAAAGATCAACATCGGGGTGTTGGTTGACCCCGCCAGCAGGATGGGCGGGGTGGTAGGACAAGTATAGTGCATTTGTGTGGAGGGGCAGCTATTAGGCAGCCAGCTCTGCTACTCGACTGCGCCAAGTCACCGCCTTTTCAGTCCGAGCACACCCGAGAACCTCCATGTCCAGAATCGGAGTCCAAGTCGGAGCGGAGGTCGGAGCGTCGGGGTGCCGGGTATTTGGATATTAGTCATTGCACTATTCATACCATGGAAGCAAGGAAAGACTTTATTGTCGAGGAAAGAATAGTGTCCATGTGAGACTCGCAGGCTGTCTCAATGCGCATGCACGCTGCCTCCCTGGAGATCGCAAACGACGACATGTGAGCCCTTGCCTGTTTGATCGCCACGCGGTCTTGTCAATACAAGTGCCGGATGACGGAAGGGCAGACGTCTACTCCGTACATATAGGAGCATAGGAGGATGCTTGTATATGGTACACCACTCCTGCTTGATTGCCGCTTTGGGTTGTCTGCAGACCAACGTACTCGTAGTACTCTGTAAGAGAGAGTACGACACTGCGTGCGAGTACTCGTATATACTACTCCGTACTCATCCTGCTCTGATCGACTGCCCCGCGCAAATGACGTGCCAGAAAGTTGTCCTGAAGATCACAATTACACATCTTGATTGCCAGAAGGAAATTACGAGTCCTCCGTCCTGTATACTATGTACGTAGGATCCCCATTGGAGAGCCTATTCTTTATTTCTTTTCTAGCCATTTTACTAGACCTGAGATGGTCATTTGATTTCCGGTAGTGGGAGTTGTCAAATTACAGCAAGTCGTCTTGTCGTCTTGTCGTCTTGTCGTCTACGGAGTAGTCGTAGTCGTAGTCGTAGTCGTATTTCGTATTTCGTTTCTCGCTCTTCGTATCGCATTTCGCAGCCTCACCATGCCATTGGACTGATCCACGAGAGCATGCGCACAGTCTCAGATCGGCTCTGGAAATCGGGGTGGCAGGTTTGGTTGCCTGCGGCTGCGATTGGTTGCTGGTGACATATCCGAGGCGAGACAAGCAAGACAAGACATGTGCCAAGTTGACAGGAACGAGTTAGGTCGGCGTAGTCCGGAATTGACATGTTGCTTTGACGACGCCAAGGCGAGACTCGTCGACGGTGTTTTTACGAGACCATCCAGTCGAGTCCTCGTACGGTCGGTCGTACTCTTGGCCAAGGCCATGAGTGAAAAAAGGAAAAAAAAAAAAGAGGAGGAAAAAGGAAAAAGGGAAGAGGGAAAAATGCAAGACAGCGCTAGACTAGCACCAACGGCGGACCAGACGGCTGGTGAACGATCTGGGGGTTTCTAAAAGTACGAGTCGTACGAATCGAGAGCATTTCCGCTGCGGGACGGGATGGATGGGTTAGTCAGGTACGAGCTACAGCACGCGCGTCTCTGGCGCGTCAGAGCGCGATCACGCGTCACTCATTAAAGTGCAAGCGGAGGAGGAAAGAGGGAAAAAAAAAAGAAAAACGAAGAACGAAAAAGAGCCAGAGAAGAGATGCACGCAAAAAAGCAAATGAACATTCTCGTATGAATTCATACGAGGATTAGTGCCAACCTATTTTTGAAAGTAAAAATGAGCACGCTATCTAGACAAGGGTACAGTGGTTGTGGACGGTGGACAAGTGGGCAATGGTTCTATACAGAGTACAGCGTATAGTGGTTACAGTGGTTCTATTTGTCCTGCTACTCCGTATGTAAAGCTCTCCGAGAACCGATCTAGCAGGGGGGAGCTTCCTATAGCGCCGAGCCTGCTGGGATGCTCATATTATTCTTATATTATTCTTATATTACTCCATGCACGTCTCCTCCTCGGCAGCCACTAAGAAGGCCTGCTAGCCTCTGCCGCCAGACAGGTGACCGTCGACCGCTGCCGGCTGCTGGCTGCTGCCGGGTCTCTGGCAGGCCTCTGCTGGCCAGTCGTTTGATTTTGGGTGTTTTTATTTGATTTGCAGAGGTGTTTCAATTTGCCATTTGTACGAGTAGCCGCCAGGGCAGCATGTGTACACACGGAGTACGAGTACTCTGAGATTACCATTTTCGTACTCCGTAGTCCCCTGAGAGCGGAGTGGGCGGAACAGGATTTTTTCTGCAACCTTATCTTACAGGTCGTAGAGAGAGAGAGAGAGAGAGTTACTCTGGTTGCCAGGTTGGGTAGTGTTCTCCAGTCTAGGTCAACAAAATGGCAGCTGAACAAGTCACTTGTAACTCTGTACTTTCTTGGCAGCTCGACATCTCAAAGGAGCAGGTTGTCCTGCTGCCCCCACCGACTCTTCTTCAGCACGCGATCCGCCCCAGAAGAGGAAGGCCAGCAACGGGAAAAAGAAAAGAAAATGACTGAAAAAAATAAAAATAAAATAAAAATAAAGCAAAAAAAGAAAGCAGAGGAAACAACACGGGTCCCTGTCTCACGCGTGACACCTGGACCACGAGTAGCATCGATTCGCCATGCACGAAATGAGCACTCCACCTCTTGCGCATTTCGAGTGCAAGCGATTGTATGCCGTATCTCGGCGGTCAGTCTCAGATCTCGACGTAAACGAGCATAAGCACCAGTGTACTATGTACGAGTAAGCCGTAGTGTTAGTCTGGACGGACTTTATGCGACGAAAGTGCATAAGGGCAATGCCATTCGTCTCTCGTCTCTCGTCTATTCGACTTTCTCATCCCTCGTTCTCGTCCTCCTCTCCCTCCCTCCAGTACGACTGGAATGTCACTGGCACCTGGCACTTCCGAGGGCTAGGCGAAACAAGACCCATTTTTGTCTATGATCGACGATGCCTCCTCACGAAACGTCTCTCTTTTTCTGCGCCTGTTTCTACTCAAAAGACCAGCCTCGTATTCCTACAGAGAATCTGTTCTTTTTTCTCCTTCTGTCTTGCTCTCTTCTCTTCGGTCTCTTTTTCTCCTTCTTGTCTCGATTCTGTCTCTCGCTTCCAGCCTCTGCATCGAGCCTCGTGATGCTCGCCTGGACAGTGCCCTCCGTATCCGTACTGTGCTACTGTGCTAGAAAGTACGTCCTTTTTGTCGTTGTGCGCTCCCTTTGTCTCTCTCCCTGAGTTCCTCGACGCTCGAGACTCTGTTCGTACAACGGCACAATGCGTCCACAATGCGGCTTGGCTCGCCTCTGGCTCGTACAGTACAGTCGTACTCGCTGTCTCTGTAACACGCTATGAGCACTCCGTACGGAGTACCTGCCCTCTCACCCAAATGCAGTGACAAGCAAAGTACCCACTGTGTTCCCTTGGCGACTCGTCTCCATTCTCGTACTCTGTAGTTCTTCATGAGAGTTGTGCTCTGTGCTTGTGCTGTGTTCTGTGCTCTGTGCTCTGTGCTCTGTGCTCTCTGCACCTCTGCACCTCTCTCATCCGTGCCACTCTCTCTCTCTCTCGTACACCCCTGCCTGCCTCTCTCAATACGAGCCCTGCTCACACCCCCCCCCCCCAATTGCATCTCCACTCGCCCATTCGAGACACCAAGCGCGGCACCAGCAACGTCGAGAGAGAAGGTCCATGACAAGGATATTGTTAGTCGTACCTTTTTGTGCAGCAAACGACCCCCTGTCTTCTTTATCTTCTGGCCCTGCTGCTCTCTTTCTGCTCTTTCAACCTCTCTCTCTCTCCACGGACGCCTTGCTGCTCTCGCTCTTTCTTTCAACCTCAAACACCAGTCCTACCCTCCCTTACCGTCGCCCCCATCTTTCAGCCAAGTTTTTTTTCCCTTCTTTTCTGCACTCTCTTTTCCCTTTTTTGCTCTGGTGCTCTCTCTCTCTCCTCTTTCCGATACGACGCTGCCGACGGGAGTACTGCAGCCGTACTCCCCTTGTACTCGAGTACCACACTGTACGAGTACTCTGTATAGTCCTGTAGGAGCCGGGGCTCCCCCCATCTGGAAACAAATCCTACACAAACATTTTCTTCCTCTTCTCTCTTCTGTGATCCAAACAGAAAACAACGTTTCTCTTTCATCCTTCATCGAGAGACTGGTTACTCTCTTTGTCAGACTGTCTCTTCCTCTCTTCCCTCTTCAGCCTTCGTCCGCTCTCTTCTGCTCTCTTCAGCTCTCTTCAGCTTTCTCCGTCTTGGTCTTCTCGGTCCTCTTTCCTGCCTCTTGTCTCATTCTAGCTGAGAGGAGGACAGCACATCCTTTCGTGTCCTGGCTTGTCCTCATCCGGCCATCTTCATTCCTACGCCCGCAACATATAACCATGGACCGGCCGGCAAGCTTCTTGCCGACCATCAAATGCTCGTCATGCGGCAATGACGTTGAGATCTCCATGATGGGAGACCACATCTGCAGTGGCAATGGCAACGGCGCAGCACAGCTCTTGCCAGAACCGTCCTTTTCAGACCGAGACCGAGACCAGGATCGGCCTGGTCGTCTGCCTCCTAAACTCGACACTTCTAGTGCCAGTATGTTTTTTTGTGTCTTTCTCTTTTCTTCTTCTACTTCTTCTTCTCTGACTGACTCGACAGACCGCAACTTTGGCCGTGGCCAGCTGACACCCGTCAGCAACTCCAGCGAGTCGCTCAGCGTCTCTCCGCGGACACCACTGGGCCCGCGTCCCGGCTTTGGCAGTCGCTCAGGCGATGACTATGCTCCCAAGATTGCCGGGGAGTACTCGCCCTACACGTCCACCTCGCCCTCCTCGTATTCGTCCCAGCAGCAGCAGCAGCAGTCCCTGCAGCAGCAGAAACAGCCACTGCCTCGCATGCGCATGGGTGGCTATGGAGGCATGAACGACGATGAGTATGGTAACAATATGAACAACAACATGAACAGCATGAATGGAGACATGTACATGCCCTCCGGGAGTCCCAGACGCCTAGAACCAGGCAGTTTCGGCAGTCTTGGCGGTGGTCCTGGACCCGCTGTACCGCGACGCGTCGACTCTAATGCCTCCTATGATGCCCGACCGCCTACGCGCAGCGGCCGCAATGCCTTTCCAGGAAGGTCGGGCAGCGGTGACAGCTACAATGGCGGCAGCAATGGATATGGAGGCCTGGGCAACGACAATACCTTCAACCAAGAAGAGGACTTTAATGTGCCCCCAATGGCCCGTGCCGGCACCTTTCCTCGGCTCAGTGGTCGATCTGTGCCTGAGCCTCGGCGGCGGCAGACGGACTCGACCTCGAGAATCGAGGGCAACAACAGTGGCAACGTCAGCAACAACAACATCAACACCAACAACAACAACGCCTATGCCAACAGCTATGCCAACAGCTACACCAACTCCAGAAGCCGCCGTGGAAACAGCTCGTCCACCTCATCCATCTCGTCTTCCTCGTCGCGGCGGCCATCCATGGGCCCCGACACTTCTCGGGCACCGCCGCCGCGGACAAGCCTCGTGCGTCCCTCCACCTCTGGCGGCAACGGGCCGCAGATCAACCTCGCCGAAGAGTTTGGCATCGGCAACCCGTACCACTCGCCGTCCGAGTCCATGTCGTCGACCGTCTCGAGCCTCGGGCCACCCACGAGCGTGCCCTTTTCGTCCTCGGCCTCCTCCTTCTCCTCGGCCTCTTCCTTCTCCACCTCTCCCTCTCCCACCAAGAACTATAACAGCTACGGCGGTGACCGCAGCCGGCCGAACCCGCCCATGCCACCCAACTCGAATAATTATGACACCAACTTTAACGGTCTGATGACGGACCTCAAGAATCTCAGCACGAGCGAGCAGCGGCCACCGCAGAGACAGCAGCAACAACAACCACAGCAGCAACCTCGGCAGCAACCACCCGTAAACTCGCGCGGCCTCTGCAAGGCCTGCGGTGAACCCATCACGGGCAAGTCCGTGTCGAGCGCTGACGGACGGCTGACAGGCCGCTACCACAAGGCCTGCTTCGTGTGCACAACTTGCTCCGAGCCCTTCACGTCGGCCACCTTTTATGTGCACAATGACCAGCCGTACTGCGAGCAGCACTACCACCGCATCAACGGCAGCCTCTGCGGCACGTGTGGCCGCGGCATCGAGGGCCAGTACCTCGCCGACGAGACCGACCAAAAGTACCACCCGACCTGCTTCGTCTGCGCCGACTGCGGCATCCCGCTGCGTGACGGCTACTTTGAGGTCGGCGGCCGCTTCTACTGCGAGCGTGATGCCTGGCGCCGTGTCCAGCAGCAGAGCTGGGCTGCCCAGCCCCTGCCTCAGTCGCCGCTGTCTCAGCAGTCGCCCATGCCGCCACCGCCGCCACCACAACAACAACAACAGCAGCAGCTGCAACCGCCCATGGGTGGCAGACCCGGCATGGGTGGCATGCCTGGTCCGCGCATGATGGGCCTGCCAAGCGGTCCCGGCAAGGGTTTCGCGCCCGGTCCCGGCCGAGCGTTTGGTGCTGGCCCGGGTCTCGGCCCTCGACCGCCCATGGGACTGCCAAGCAACAACCGTTTGGGTCCCCGGCCGCGCATGGAGAAGCGCATGACGCGTCTCGGCATGATGGGCTGATTGCTCTCTTGTCTCTTCCTTTTCCCTCTCTTCCGTTTCTCTCCACCTGTTTCTGCTATACTTTTTTAAAGCAACTTTCCTCGTCTTTTTATGAATCACGCATTTCTCATGTTTTTTTTTCTCGTTTCGGGTTGCGGCATTGGCGCTTTCGTGGTTTGCATTTCGAGGCAGAAAAGGGATAGGAGATATCCGTTCCGTATGTGGGCGTTTTTTATCCTTTTTTTTGTTATTTTGTTGCAGAGGTATACCCATTGAGCGAGGACATTTTGTTCTCCGAAAAAGTAGTAGATACTTACCATTTTAATCCTACATAATTTCCTTCTTCACAATCATGCAATGTGCTCTCTCTCTCTCTCTCTCTTTCTCTCGCTTCGATCCGAGATGACAAAAGTCTCCAGGTTGGTTTGATTGCACTTCGCTTCTTCGGACAGCAGGTGTCTTTGCCTGTGAGAGCTTGCTAGCCTGCGTGCCAGGAATAGCGACGTCTGGATGGCTGAGAATGGGAGGGAAAGACAACCCGGACATGTCTTGCCCTTTGCCAGCGTTGCACACGCATCCGTGCCACCTGTGGGTACGGTACGTGGCAAGGTGGGCGCGGTGAGGACTGTACGCAGTCAATTGTCAAGTCTCATTTTTTCCCTTTTTTTTTCTGATCCGCCGAACAGATGCAGAGATGGGCGTTTTGGCTTGGCAGGATGTTGGTCGATGAGAGAGGGGCCTTCAGATATGACAGAAAACTAAAAGTAGCACAACAGCAAAATGAAAACAGGGGCCAACCAAATCAGAGAGGAAAAGAGGAAAAGGAAAGGAAAAAAGGAAAGGAAAAAAAAAAGAGAAAATCATCGTGAATAGTCAGTATTAGTGAATAGTCAGATGCAGCACTATTTTTATTGCCACTCCTCCGTACACATAAAGGCAGCTGCGATCGAGGGTCTGGTACGAGTCATCGTCATGCCTTCCCAAATAGGTACATACACACCCGCGTCTCATGGCGTGCAGTGCAGGAGCGACCAAACCTGCTCTTTCCTTTGAAACGCGTATTGGGAAGCGACCCTGACTCTGAGCAAGATTAAATTATACGTGGTATGAATAAGAAAATGATAAAAACCGGATTGCTGTATTAGTCTGGCTGCCCGGATGCTCCTTCCTTGCTCACCCCAACCATCTCCTTTCTACCTTTTCTCCATTTCTTTTTCTCTTCTTCCTTTCCTCTAGACTTTTCTTTTACATTCTCTCTCTCTCTCTCTCTCTCTCTACGGCCACCCACTCAAAGGGTAGGAAGCCTGCTGCACATGTCGTCTTGACTGTGGCGTCCTCTGGTCGGCTGCTGGTTTTTTTCATTCTCTTTCGTCTGATTTTCTTCCTTTTTTTCCTTCCTTTTCCCCTTGTTCTTTTCTTCTCTTCCTCCTTTTCCCTTCTCTAATTCTCTCTCCCTTCTCTTTTTGAAACATTGAATTACGGCATCGTTTCTTGTCTTATCAAACACCCACACAGTACGCCGCACATCCAACAGCCAGGCAGACGAGCTGACTCACCCCGAATTTGAACAGATTCGTCTCTGACCAGCTTCTTTTCTCGAATGCATCAAAGACGCAAGAATTGACAGACTGAAAAGAATAAAAAGGACTGGAAAGACGAACCTAGGCCATGTATCCATTCAACGCCTCTGGCCTCATGTTTCGGCCCAGGAGAGTCCTGTGCCTCTTTCTGGCCACCATCCTCGCATACGTCCTGGTGGCCTCGTGGTACCGTGCCGAAGAGCTCTCCTCTATGCTGCAGCAAGCACGTAACGATGGCATTGCTGACTTGCTGCACTTTGACGACATGAATCCCTTTGGTTTCAGCACGACGCCGTCTCCCGACGCCGACTACGACGCCTACGACGGCGATGTCTATCCTGAAATGGATAGGGGCGTCAAGAACCAGAATGTGCTCAATGAAGGATCCTATGCCACCGACTCGGCTGGAAACAGCGGCGACGACTTTGTCCGCCAGGAATTTGACAAGATGTTTGCAGAGGCACGCAAGTGAGTGGAGAGGGAAAGAGGGAAGAGGGCCAAAAAATAAAAAGAACAGAAGCTGACTGTCATTTTCAAGGCGACCTGGTGCACAAAACATTTATGGACAAACGCTGGCAACGCTCGTCAAAGATAGCAAACGGTCAGACGATGCTAGCTTGACAGAGTGGAACACGACAACGAGCTTCACGACAGCCAAGCCCTTCACCTTCCACCCCTACCCCGACTACAACTCCCGCAACTGGAAAGCGTCGGGCCGCGCCAAGCACGTGCCTTGCATGGGACCACTGGGTCGCCCGGTCAAGGATGTGTCGGCCTTTGTCGGGCGGCCCAAGGACTTCCCCAAGCCGAGCTTTGGCAGCTACGAGGCTCTCGGGCTCGACCCCAACGTCTGCTTCGAGAGAGACACCCGACTGGGCCTGTATGCCCTGACGCCAGAGGAGCGAGACAAGGCGCGCTGGGGGGCGCTGCAGCGGGAATGTGCAGAGCTCAACAAGGATCGCTTTGACCAGTCAGGCCCTCCCAATCACCTGGCCCGCGACGTATACGGGATACTCAGCGACGAAGACCGGCGAGAGACGGACAATGCCAAAGCCCCATCCCATGCCCATGCCCATGCCCATGCCCAAGCCAGGCGTTGGGCGGCCCCGACAAGAGGCAAAGCAGACAAGACACTGTGGCGCCGCATGTGGGAACAGCCCAGCAAAAAGACGGGCTCCGAGTCGCGGACGGCGGTCCTCCTGCGGTCGTACACGGGCAAGACGTACACGGAAAACGACCGGTACAACATCCGGGCCCTCGTCTCGGAGCTGAGCCTGCAGACGGGCGGCGAGTACCAGGTGTTTCTGCTCGTCCACGTCAAGGAAGGCGGAGTGAACCTCTGGGACAATGAGACGTACGAGCACACCCTGGACACGGTCGTGCCGCAAGAGTTCCGCGACATGACGCTCCTGTGGAACGACGACATGGTGCAGAGCATGTACCCGCTGCTGGACCGGAACCACGTGGCCACCGTGCACAATGCGCAGTGGCTCTCGGTGCAAAAGTTCATGCAAGAGTTCCGCGACTTTTCCTTTGTGTGGAACTGGGAGATGGACATGCGCGTCATCGGCCACATGTACGACATGCTCTCTCGCATGGGCGAGTTTGCCAAGAAGCAGCCGCGGCGCGAGCTGTGGGAGAGAAACGAGCGCTACTATATTCCGGACTTTTATGGCGACTATGACACGGCATTCCGCGGCAATGTGTCTGCGCGCACCGGCAACGAATCCGTCTGGGGTGCGCCGAAACTGCCCATGATCCGCCCCATTGGGCCGACGCCGCGCAAGGCCCTGCCCATGCAGGACCAATACCGGTGGGGGGTCGGCGAGGAGGCCGACCTCATCACGCTCTCGCCGCTCTTTGACCCGAAAGAGACGGCCTGGGTCTTCAAGGACATGGTGTGGGCGTACGACGACGACGAGCACCCTTCGGCCTCGCTGCCACGCCGCGGCACCATTGTCACGCAGAGCCGGCTCTCGCGGCGGCTGCTGGATATTATGCACACGGAGAACCTGCGGGGGAACCATGTTGCGTCGGAGATGACGCCAGGCACGGTGGCCCTGCTGCACGGACTCAAAGCCGTGGCGGCACCCATGCCCATCTTTATGGACCGGCCCCTGACGCCACAAGAACGTGCACGATGGTACAACGGCGGCCCTCGAGGGTCGTCAGGGGGTGCCGGAAGTGCCATGGGCTGGAACCTAGAAGGCCGCTTCGAAGGCATGACGTGGTACTACCGAGCCGGTCCTCCACAGCGCCTGTACAACAACTGGGTGGGATATGAAGACAAGGGCACGGGCGGCCTGGAGTGGGAGCTGCAGCATGGACGACCATGCCTGCCTGCCATGTTTCTGCACCCGGTGAAAGACATTGTGCCAACAGGACCGGGGTACCAGAGCGAATCCAGGCTGCCCTACTCCTAGGGGAGACGAAGACGAAAGAACAATGCGAGTGAACCAGCAGAGGCGGGAGAAGGACGAGCGGGAACGGATATATTACTGAAAGAGTGGCACGGATGGATCTTGTGCGTCTTTATTATAGGAAAACTTGACAAGGCGGCGCGGGGGGGAAGAGGGCCATTTATTTGTATAGACCCGGCGGAGTTGGGGTGTAGCGTATGATATAGAACGAGGCCTGTAGATAAGGCCCCAGCAGTCAGTAGCAAAGCGATGGAAGCCGAGCATGCGAGGGGTGCATTTTTTCCGTGTCGTATTCCTTTGGTGCTTGCCTCGTGCTTTTCATGCCTCTGGCTTGGGCCGCAGGGAGTTGTAGTGCTCGCCGAGACCGAAGCCGTGACGATAGTAGACGAGCCAGAGCGTGGGCCGCGACGTCTTGCCGTCTTTTCCGGGTTGGTCGTGGTCGTTGTCGCCTCCTTCGCCTTCTTCCTCAGCGCCGGCCGGCCGGATGAGCTCGCTGCGGCCGTCGTGCAGGACGCGAATGTCGACGGCGTACGCAGACGCGAGAGCGCGCAGCTCGAGCTGGCCGCCCCACTCGGCCGTGTCGCGGATGCGGGCGACGTACGCGGCAAAGTCGCCGGAGCCGTCTTCGTCGAGGACAAACGGGGCAAAGTCGTCGGCGTGGGTCTCCATGTAGCGAGCAGCGGCGAGGCGGACAGGCAGGGGGGAGGTAGAAGAAGAGGCCGATGCTGCCGAGGGGTCTGCCGTGCCTGTCGAAGAAGAAGAAGAAAAAGAAGAAAAAGCCAGCTGATCCGCGACGGCCGAAAAGAGGCAGTGCCCGTCGGCGCGAATGTAGTGCTCGACGCGGCCGCTGCGGGCGAGCAGCGGCGCCAGGGCGGCGCGCTCGAGGGCGGCGTGGTCGACCATGGTGGCAGCCTCGGCGGCGGCGGTGGCCTCGTCGTCGGCGGCCTGGGCGGCGCGGCGGGCGAGGCGTTCGCGGGCCCGGTTCCGTTTCTTGGGCTCGGCCGGCGGGGTCGGTGTCGTCTCCTTCTGGGCCCTCTCTGGTTGGTCGGCCAAGGTCGTCCCGGCCAGCTGCGCCGTCATGGCCTCCTCTGCTTCCTCTTCTCCTTCTCTTTTTTCTTCTCTTTCTTCTTCTCCTCCTTCTTCTCCCCCCCCTCCCAGAGCCCGCAGCTCAGCCTCCTGCTTCTCGCGCAGCGCCCGCTCCAGCCCCAGACACTCGTCCAGGACACCCTTGCGCGTCTTCTTGGTCGCGTTCTTCTTCTTGTTCGTGATGCGTCCCTGCAGATCACGCTGCTCGCGGCGGTGGCGCGCCTGCATGTCCTCGAGGGACGACTCCATGGTGGCTAGGAGACGAGTGACGAGGGAGGAGGACTATATACTCAGAGAGAAAGAGAAGAAGAGGAGAGAATAGGAAGAAAGAAAAGAGAGGAGACGGAAAAGAAAAATTTGGAACGAATGTCAATGGGAAGGAGCGATCCTGCGAGTCGAGATTAGTAACATTTTTCATTTTCTCTACTTTAGGCAGAGGGGCACGTCCCCACAAAACCAATAAGCTATTACTCTGTACGCGGAAATATCAGAGGCACAAAACACCTGTATTGTACAAGAGGACTCTGCGAGAATCGTCTGTGGCCTTGCTTCCCTGAGAGAGGGATAAACCAGCTATCTGTTTTCTGTCGACCTGACACTGAAATGAAACAAAGGAACAAATCAACTAAATAGCAAATAAAAGAGAGCGTGTAAAAAAAAAAAAGGATGTAGAAAGAAAGATGAAAAAGAAAAGGACAAAAAAAGAAATCTGCCTGCTAGATAGCCTCAGATGAGAGAACATGAGAGAAATGCACATAGGAAAAAATAAGAGAAAAAAACTATAAATGAGAAAAGAAATGGCGTGTGAACGCTCTCCCAGACCGTGTGAAACCCGTAGAAATATCCCCGCCCCGCGGCACTTGAATAAAAAAAAAAAGGCCGTTAAAAAAACCAGTGAATGAAAGCAAGGCGAAGAGAAATCACCAGAGATGGAAAGTAGCCAGCAAAACAGCAGAAATCCAAACAGATCTCCATCGCCCCTACCATCACCACCATCGCCAACAACCCCCTAGGCAGTGACCCTAGAATCCCTTAAAGGGGTCGTCTCGAAAGTAGTCCTCCTCGCCACCAGTCCGACTGCCGCTGTAGTAGTCGTCGGTGCCGCCCGTGTTGCGCGTACCCCGGGAATGGTAGCTGTCTCGATGTCGGCTCCGGCTGGCTCGCCGACGCGCCTCTTTGCTCCGCCGCCGGGCTCGGTACCGCATCTCCTCCTGTTCGTCTGGGAATTCGTCAAACTGCGACAGTGTCAGAGGGCTGATAAAGGCCTCCATGCGCACCGTTCCAATGGCGTCGAAAAAGTTGTTCATCACTACGCCGCTCGGCCGCGACGATGCCTCGGATGTGCGCTGCGAGCTCAGAGGCCCCGACGATCCGCCCACACCATTGTTGTAGAGCATGTTGTTCACCATGCCCCACGTCACGTTCGTTGACGCCTGCGACTGCGAGATGTCGGACTGGCCTGCCGTGCTGTTGGTCGACGCATGGTGGTACGAGCTGCTGTTGCTGGCAGGCCCCGAGAAGCCGCGGAACGACAGGGGTGGAGGCACGTGTCCGCCCGTGTTGCTGCGCTTCCGTCCATGCACGGCCGGCCCCACGCCGCGGTCATAGTACCGCGCAATAACGGGTGGCTCGGCCGTGTCCCGAGACGTGTCTCGCTGGTGCGTGGACACGGTGCCAGTCACAGACGGCGCCGACATGGCGGACATGGCGACAGACTCGGCAGGCCGGTAGCTGGGAATACTCGGCGGCAACGAATCCGTCTGCTCCGACGACACGCTCATGGGCGGCGGAATAGCCACCTCGGGAACAGGGGGCACTACGACCGAGGCCCCCGAATGGGCCGAGTGCACCATGGCCCCCTTGCTCTTGGTCAGCCGAATCGAGTCGCGGATCCCGTTCCGCCGCTTGGGCTGTGGCAACTCAAAGTCGGGTGCGGCCTTGGGAACGGGCACGGCAATGTTCTCTGGCACAGCCTGCTGCGAGTGGGCCAAGAACGACAGCGATGTCAACCACAGATAGTGACGCTCTGCCGTTGTTGCTGTGAACTTGAGCGCCCGCTGGGGCGTCAGGATCAGGATGGACCGGTTGAACAACTGCGGGCACCCCTTGGGTGGAGGGTTGTCGTCCTTGACGTCAAGGACAGACTGAATGGTCACTGGAAGTTGGTTAGTCGGCATTCCCTCGTCGTTCAGAAGAATGAAAAGAGAAAGAAAACAAAGAAACTCACGTTTGCGACCCGATTTGCCCATCAACGTGCTGTTGTTGGACGGCTGCTTGCTGCTCCACAGAATGGCCCGCTCATACGGTGCCAGCCACACCCACCGACGGTGCCGGTCGTTGCTGCTGTCGTCGCCTTTGCCCACATCGGCGCCGCCAAACGACTTGCGCCGACGCACGTACTTGAACATCCACTCGCCCACCATGGTCTGCGCAATGGCGTCCACCACGCCGGTTGCCTGGTTGCTGCTATTGGCAGTCTGGTCTGTGACGGCAGTATTGGCTGTCGTTGTCGACATCTGGTGCCGGTGCCGAGGCTTGTACTGCGAGCTTGTCGCCGTGGGCATCCGAGACGTCGTGATGTCGTTGCTAGGCAGAGGCGGCATCCCCGGGCTCTCCGGCTCGCCGTCCTCTGAGAACGGAATGTTGCGTGGAGGTGAGCGGCTGCTGCGCCGGCTGGGCCGTGGCTTGACGGGAATGGCTGCTGCCGATCGCACCTTGCGAATGCTGCTGACGCGGTAGTGTCCACGGCTCGAACCCCGACGCGTAGGACTGCGCTGTCCATCGCTCGGAGCACTCGCGCTCGTCGGAGGCTTCCGTGAGCTGGCCCGCGTCGGAATGGGAAACGGCGGGTCTCTGACTTCAGACGTGCTGGGGCCTCCCGACCATCCCTGGTGGCTCGCTATGCCACTCTGGATCATGGCTGCCTTGCGCATCACACTCGACTTGTTGCCGCTCGTGCCAATGACTGAGCTGCCCTTCTCGTACGACAGACGCGAGCCCTTGGTGGACATCCGTCGGCCGGTAGAGTAGTCACGGCTGTCTCGGTTGCTGCCACTGTCAGGCAAGGAGAACTTGCTGTACGTTTCCGTGCTCGCCGCGGTGCCGGTGGAGAATCCAGACCTCCTCGTGTTGCGCGTCGAGCTGCGCCGGGGGAGTGCGGGCACCTGGTCGGGAGAGGGGGCCTCATCGATTTCATTGATCTCGCTAAAGATGCCAGAAGCCCGTTTGTTTCCGACACGCGAGGAGCCGCCCTTGGGCTTTGGAGCAGACAAGGCTGTGCGGAATTCCGAGTCGCTGAGTTCTCCATCCATAAACTCGTCGGCCTCATCGGAGCTGGCAGCATCGAAGCCAGCGAAAAGGCTGCTGATGCGATGAGGACGTCGCATGGGAGCCTTTTGGCTCGACAGCGGCCCGTCGTCATTGTTCCCAGGGTAGGCATCATGCGTGTCTTCGTACAATGCCGTGGGGGAATGCACCGTCACAGGAGGGGGAGACGAGGGGGGTTCGCTGTTCAAGCTCGACCGCAGGTTGCCTGCCAATCTCCGCGGGTTCCGTGGGGGCACATAGGTTGGCACAGGCCGACTCAGGTCATCCACTGCCGCTGCTGTGGGATCCACAATGATGGCACCCGGGGACGACGGCCGGGACGTGATGGCCGACGGGTGCAGGTGAGGGGGAAGACGGTCGAGGCGCTTGTCGACGCGGATCTCGTCCGTCTGGACAGAGACAGACTTGCAGGGCATGGGCAGGGATATTTCCACCTGACAGCCAAAGTCCTTGAAAAGGGGAGGCAGGCGTGGCTCACGCGGTGTGGTCGGGCGGCTTGTTGGCGGGATAATGCTAATGTAGGGAATGGACATTTGAGAGAGAGGAGGCAGGACGGGCGAGGGCGGGGCGGGCGGATCCGTCTGTGTAGAGCTGCACACCATGACGGCCGGGACTGGCTTTGTCTCCTCGGCCAGAGACACGACAGAATCGCGCTTGATGTGCTGCTGCTGCTGCTGCTGCTCATTTTCAAAGGGCGACTTTGGCGTCTTGGGCGGACTGAGAGGCTCTTCTGCCATGGTCTGTGAGCCGACAGAGACCATGAGACTGGGGCTCATAATGACAGGCTCAATCGTCAAGGGGCGGGCAATGTGCACTCTCTTGCGGCGCTGGTTGGCCTCGATCTCGCCCAGCTCGCTGCGGTGCGCACTGTCAATCTGGCCCTCCTGCATGGAAGACCGATCGCCCCGGTGCAGGGTAGCAGTCTGCGGCTGCTGCGGCTGCTGCTGTTGGTGCTGATGAAGCCTTTGGAAGAGGGGCGACTGAGAACGAGACAGGTCGCTGAAAGAGGTGACGTCAGTCATGACAGATTCGGGGCGGAACTTGGGCGAGGGAGGCGGCGAGTACTGCACGGCAGCGTCGGCGTAGTCCACCTTGGGAGGCGCGCTCGTCACGACAGACGCTGCGAGGGTTTGCTGGTCCTCCTCGTCCTCGGGAATGGCGCCGCCCTCGAGGCGCTCCAAGACGGTCTGGTTCATGAACCGGCCACGGACAACGCTGCCGTTGCGGCGCAGGCTCTCGTTGCTCTGGTTGCGGTTGTGCGAGCGAGAGAGGCTGTCGCGGCTCTGGTTGCGGCTGTGGTTGCGGCCGTGGAAGTAGTTGGAGAGGACGCTCTCGCGGCCGTTATCTGTCTCGTAGTCGTCATCTCCGTCGAAATTGAGCTCGTCGGCAAGCGAGTGGCCGTTTGCCTTGGCAGAGATGACAGAGAAGCGAATGCTGTTGGTCATGCTCATTGTGCGCACGCTGGCAGCATCGCCGTCTTTTCCATCCTTGCCGGCAGGCCCCTCTTCCGTCTCGCTCTCGACAGCGGTGCCGTCCAGGCCATTGGCGCCCTGTGTCTCGGCGTGGAAGGCAGCGACCTCTTCGAGGACGGACTTGAGACGCGAATCGGCCACATGGACTTTCCGTTCGAGCTTCCGCTTGTCGTCGGCCCAGACTTCCTTCTCCTCTTCCCATTGCTTGTGAGAACGCTCGAGGTCCTCCTCGGCGTGGCGAAGCCTCTTTTGCAGGGTTTCGAGACGCTTCCTCGTCTCGGTCGACGTCTCTGCAGCCTCATCGCGTTCGCGTGCGAGCTCGCCGAGGGCCGATGACGTGCCGCCCTCCAGGAGAGCCAATTGGCGTTTCAGAGACCGGTTTTCCTTGCCAACTGTGGTGGCATTCTCCTGTAGGGATTCCTGTTCCTGCCGTGTGGCGTGCAGGGCCGTCTCGAGACTTTCAATGATTTTCAGTTTCTCCTCCTGATCCCGGCGCAGGTTGAGGATTTCGGATACGAGGTTGGCATGGAGGGTAGGAGTGAAGCGACGGGGGTCGAGGATGCTGATGGAATCGTCCGTGGCCAGGTCTCTTGAAGAGCGTTTGGAGCTCTTGTCGGTCTTGTCGGTTCCGGGAAGTGGTGGCGGAGTGACGGATCGCCGTGCCTTGCGAGAGTTTCGAGAGGGTGTTCGATAGGGTGTGTCTGCCGGGGTGGGCAGGGCTGTGGCCGCAGGAGAGACGGGGAGGTCGGTCTCGTCCTCGGTTTCCCAGACCCCGGGGCTAGCCATTGTAATAGAGGGTGTAAACGACGCGTGATTTTGAAAACTTGGCTTGGAAGCTCCAATAGAAGACGGACTTAGGCGTTCATGTCGAAGAGCAAGCGAGCCAGCAGTGAAGAAGACGATACAATTTCTGAAATAGACACTGGAAGCATGATTGTCAGCATTCTTGAGCCATGAATGCCAGGCGAGACCGAGAGGAAAAGTCCGTTGTGAATGCCACTCACCACTACTAACAATGTAGGATCCAAATGCGCCGTTGAGGCTGGCGGAAGAGAGACCAAAGAAACACGAGTAGAGCACGAGACAGACGACAGAAACGAAAAACAAAACGTGTTTCTTCTCCGGAAAACAAAACTGTTTTTTGTTTTTGTCTTGTGCAGTGGGCAAGACAGCTCTATCCTTTTCAGAGGGGTTGCAGTGCAGTTCTGAGGCAGTGTTAGCTAGAATGTTCCCCCCTGTGATGCCGCATTGCCTTGTCTATATCACCTCCTGGCTAAGAGCAAGGGTTCCGGGTCCTGCTCTGGTCCCTCCTGCTAGTCCCTCAAGTCCCCTGTTCTAGGTTCTCAAAGGGGGCATCGGCAGCCGAGCGCACCAATTAATGCCAAACCCACCTTAATGAATGTGCTATAGGCAGGGTAGAGTGGTGGATTTCCGGGATTGCCAGGCAAATTCAGATATATTGCAGCACTCTGGATAGCAAGGGATTCGTACTTTGTACTGGTTTTTGCGGAGTCGACGCAACGGTTTGCAAATTGTGTGTGCAACCACACTGACAGGACCAGATGCAATTGGTCAATGCGGCTATTGAAAAGAGAGATGAGCAGATGGGGAGCAGATTGCTGGCTTGTGTAGTGGCGTGGCCGCGTGTTGTACGTAGTAGGACAGATGCGGTGCCAGAAGAAAGGGAAAAAAAGACTGCGTACAAGAGTGTCAGTAGTCCAGCCGTATGGACAAAAGGAGAGCAGACGACGACGGTCCAGGCCGTTGAGCCGTTCGAGACCGTTTCGGATCGAGGCGAAAGGGAGGTTAAGCTTGTGGAATGTAAGACTCACTTTTGATCAATTTTTTAGAGTTTTTTGAGTTTTCAGAATTTTCAGATTTTCAGATATTTGGAATGAAGGATGATGGAATGCAACGAGAGGCTGGCCGTCAAGAGGCTGATATTCCAGAGAAGAACCAAAGATGCCAAGACGAAGAGGGCAAATAATGGACGGCACGCGAGCTGTGCGTAAAATATTTTCTCGTGTCGAGGCGTGTCAAATCCTGTCGAGTCGAGTCGATTCTGCAGCGGCGGTTGGGGGAAGAGACGCGCTGACTAGCCTGTGCTTTCGAGAGCGGCCAAGCACAGGAGAGGAGACAAGTGAGGAAGACAAGTGAAGGAAGGAAACGAAGGAAGAGAGAGAGAGAAAATGGATCGAGCGCGTCAAAGAGGGACTCGAGAGACTCGGCCGAGCGAGGCTGCTTTGAAGAAAGGAAGAAGAAAAAGAAACAAGCTCTCGAGCAAAAGAAGAGTCGATCAAGGGGAGAACTATGGGGAAGAAGAATACGAAGAAAAAGGAAAAAAAAGGGAAAAGAGGGGACGGGAGGTGGAAAGAAGGGGAAAGAAGAGGAGTGGTAAAGAGTGGAATCGAACAAGACGAGAATGTTTTTGTTTCTCGATTTCTCGATTCTCTACCCTGTTGTCTTGCCGTCGAAGCGAGAGGGAACGCGAGTCAGGGATAGAGAGACAGGAAGAGACTCAGACCGGAGACGGACGAGACTGACCAGAGAGAGAGACTGAGCGAGTATCTGGCGTGGAGAGCGACCGGGCTGAGAAGCAAGGACTGGGTTGGTTGTGCTCCACTGTGCCATCACAGACCAGGTTGTTTGGCCGGGATGACCAGGTTCACCCGCGACTGGTGGCGTGTGCTCTGGTCTAGTAGCGAGTACAAGAAGTACTGGTAGGGGTTTGGAAAAAAAGAGTCGAGTTACGAGGTCAGAATCGAGGAGGTCGAGGTCGAAAGCGAGAAGAAAAGCGAGAAAGCGACAGCTGAAAAGTACCTGTACTACTCGTATACGTATGTACAAGAGAGACAAGATACTGGTACTCTAAGCAGATCGGAAGGTGTGAGGGAATATGGGGCAAAAGGTCGTTTCGGGGGAAAGTTGACTGAAAAAAAGGAAACAAATGAAAAAGAGAAAAAAAAAACAGAAAAAGCGAAAAATGGAAGCAAAAAATAAGAAGCAAAAATACTACTTCTTTCTCGGATTAGGACCGACTGCCGCTTGTCTGTCTCAACTGTCCTGCAACTGCAAGAGCGACCGGTGCAACTGCCTGCATACGAGTTGCCTCTGCTGTCTCGACGAGGAAGGACCCCATTCCCAGAGAAGGCAGGCGCAACTGCACAAACGTACGCCGTACTGCATGCTCGATGGGCACTGGCAAAACAGCTCGCAGCAGAGTAGACATATCGGGCTAGTCTCGGTAAGCTGTTGTCTGTCATTTTTCGCGTCTATTTCTTCACCTTTCCCGGCCTGTCCCTGCCTGTTACAAGTACCAGTACAAACCGGTACTACTACGAGTACTACTTTGTATAAATGTACACAACTACCCATTGGCGCTCTTTTAGGCAAGGCCTATTTTACGGGTCTTTAACGCAGTACGAGTAAGATGACGCTGCGTACTCTGTACAAGATGAAGAAATATACTGCAAGATGGAAATGACAAAACTGGCAAGAGAGAACACGAGAATCGTAATTGACGTGTTGACGGCCGCCATTATAGGCTCGGCCAGGGCCAACCCGTGACGTCCACCATTGCACAAAGAAATAGGACGCTAGCTCAGTGCAGATATCAAGAGTTCCCGAGAAAAGGGGGAAGCAATATACGAACGAGTATTACGCAGTTACTCCGTAGAGATTCGTACATAGTAACTCGTACTTCTACTTGTCTACGAGTATTATGGGGCGACACCAATAAATAAAAGGGGTGGGGTCAGCACGGGCTAGGACCGAGAGAGGACAAGCGCCTGTGTGATTAGATTTTGCTGAAACGTCGGGCAGAGGAGAGGGGAAGAAGAAGAAAAAAAAAAAACAGTACGTTTAGCTCGTACCTCGTACTATGTACAATGGGGTTTAACGGGGAGCACGGGCAAGAAGCACGGGTCATCGATACCGCTCATACCGCTGCCCGTCTCGTTCGACAGTGCAATTTTACTTTTTTTTTCCTCAATTTTACGACTTGCGCTGATCGAATAGATCAAATTAATTCATCGTACTTGGCACTCCTGCGTGTCGTCGTACGTACTCGTAGCTGCGACGTACAGGTGTCTGACATTGTAGATGTAATGAATCAATCAAATATAAGCATCAAATCAAACGAGAGAAGCAGAGAAGCAGAGAAGCGACAATCTCAGCATGGGTCACACTGCCACAGCCTGGAGTGCATGTTCCCCGTCCTGCAGCTGTCCATATGCGCAGCACACTTGCATCGAGGCAAGGACTCGTACTCCGCAATTCCCAATAGTGCTCGTACTGGTAGACAAGTCCCAGATACCGTCAGCTGTAAAAGGTAGGGATTGCCGGGAACGACCCGCGGTGCGGCCAGGTGCTCGTAAACATGGTACAGCACAGCACGATGACGGGGACCGAGCACTCTGGGTTCTCTTCCTATTCGCAGAATTATCCTCTCGACTGTACTACTCGTACAATGTACAATGTACGAGTATGTACGAGTACTCGTATGTATGGCAAAAAGACGCAGACTGAATCAGGGTGCATGGGTGATCAGTGTCACGAGGATAAACAGAGGACCGCATACGAGTACGACATTACGCAGATTAGTCTGATAAGGAATGTCTGTGCCATACGAATATTGTATTGGAGTCGAGAATATAGAATATACGAGTACGTATACTCCGTAGAGTAGGAGTGCTCGACTCTGAGAATCACGAGAATCATAAAAGGTCTGTCGAGTATACACAGTAAACACACAACTTCCTATTGAGGCTCTCAACGTCTGCCGATCTCTCGTCGGGCTGTTTCAGAACGGTCATCCCCCTATTGTTCGTGACATGTCTCTCGCGGATTTCTCCTTCTCTGCCGTATCAGCACTCTACTGTGCAGAGGTAGCATTCACTACGGAGTAAACATCCTGCCGTCCTCCCCTGTCAGTTTCAATAGCCCGCTGCCATTTTGGGATATCCGAAATTAAGAGCGAGTAGTGTACCTGTACTTACTCGTACTGGTACGAGTACTCGCACTCGTCTCTGAGCTCAAGCTTTTTCTGTCCGTACATAGTAGGTCGAGGACTCGTACCGTTGCAAAACTCGTACGAGAGTACCTCGTCAAGTCACCGTAGCCAACGGCACGTTCAAGGGTGTTGCCCCTTCATGTGACGGTTTTCTTTTTTCAGACAAGATTGCGCATCATTCACAGGAGCACGCGAAAACGCGTCCGTCATCTCATTCAAGTCCTCCGACGCATAAGCCATTCATACGGAGTGGCCTACTCATCTACTCATCTCACTCTCAACCTAAGCGAGATGCCACATGCACAGCGACGGAGCTCTCGGGCTGCACAAGGCTCATCGTGCTCTTTCGCCGCAACTGCGTACTATGTACACGTTCAGATCCTCTAGTCGATCACTGCCATCCATCCCACAAAATCGTGAACCACGGACGCATAACGCCCTGCAGTATAGGCACTCATTATTTCAGCTCTTATCATTGGCGTCGTATCGTCTCTGGAAAGCTTCCATTGCCGGCATACAGAGTACGGAGTACGCGTACAGAGTACTCCTACTCCTACTCCTACTCGTACAGTACTGCATGCAAGAACCAAGACTGCCTCTAGGACATGAAAAACCAGGCTGCCGACGGACGTAGCATCGACTGGCCCTCCATGTGATGGCAAGGCATGCCTAATATCTGCTACAGTACGTGTACCAGCGTCACTGAATACATAGTAGTATGTACTCTGACTCCATACTCTGTAAATAAACCCCCCGAGAGAGTGCCGAGACATGCTTTGTTGATGTCTCTCATGAAGGAGATACGCAGTACTCCGTACAGCTCGCCTAGCACCTCCCTGCTCGTATTGGACGTCTGCACGTAAGATACCGTGCAGGCAGGGACAGGCAAGGAGATGTAGGCAATCGTTCTACCGCGGCTCCCCTGCGGAAGAATACAGGCAGAGGCGAACTCTGATTTCAGCCTCCCTTGCGTCTCGGTAACAATACTCGTACATATAGTAGCCTACTCTGGTCTATTCATAGGCCTTATTGGCCATTCGTATTCCTGCGCAGTACTCCATACTGCGTACATAGTATGCCTCTTTGTTGTTATTACCCTCTTTGACAGCAACGCGTCCTCTTCGCGACGTCGTATTTCCCCTCCCAAAAACAACAGGCAAATCCACAGTGGGACGACCGTCCCAACTGGCAGGTTCGGTTCTCGCCAAGTATGGAGCTGCAGCCGTCTGGACAGCACTCTTATGAGTACGGAGGGCACCGTATCGTGGTCTTTGACTCGTACATACTCCGTACACGTACTCATACATAGTAGGCAAAAGGGGATTCATGCGAGCCACGCAGAGGTTCTCTTCAGTGGGGCTTCCATCTGGCATTCCCTGCACAGCACGAGCGTGCTGAAGAGCAGCACACGAACCAGCGTCGTCTGTTTCGTGATAGAACCAGACTTTGCATTCTCTGGGACGCCTTGAAACAGAGTTCTTGCATCTTTTTTTAATGCGCCTGCTCATGCAGATACCCTTTTCTCCTGCTCCGTAAATAAGCGTCTTTTCTTCCTACGTAGTTTTCCCTAGGCCAACAGGTTCATCTGATTAGCTTGTCAGAAAAGGTCTCACAGGCCAGCCTCGGCAGGACCATTGCATATTGCACACTGCACATTGCACATTACACAAAGAGCATCCTGCTCCAGCATAAGCGATCTTCCTGTCTAGCCGCGTTCTACACGCACTTCAAGAGTGAGTCATGCTCGTCTGGCCTCGCCTCGCATCACTGAGGGCCAACACGCCCGCACAGTACTTTTTGTCGAGGCTGTTGCTCTGCAAGTACGATTACGAGTACACAGTAATCCCACCAACTGAGCTCAGACGGTGCCCCAGGCCAACACAGGCAGGAAGAAAATCTTTACGTAGAACATGCAAAGACTACCAGAATCTGCTTCGGCTACACTGTATGGCGTAGACATACTCCATAGATCCTAGAAAAAAAGAGGTCATGGCGTCCTCTGCAGAAAAGCTGAAAGCTGAGCTGGCTGTTTCGAGGCCTGTGCACCCATCGAAGCCAAAATCTTCTCCAGCTTCTTGGTTCTTGGAAAGGGCGAATTGGACGCCATAGGGTCCTAGTGAGATGTGGTTCTAGTGAGATGTCGGACAGCTTGTGTGGCACACGGGCAGAAAAAAGTCAATTCAGACGAACCTCCGAATTGTGTTCAGTCACGTGTGGCCTAGTCACGTGATGCTTCGATATCTCTTACATCCCACGATGATGTGATGATGAATGTTGCCGCCTGTTTAAAGTTGGCCAGGTAAACTATGCAAAGAGTTTTTTTTAACGTCATGGGGAAACAACCCGGTGGCAATTTACATGTCATCCGTAGACTCATCCTAATCATCAACCTGTTGGCAGGTCATCCAACAACATGACGTTCTGTAAGCAAAATGGATGTTGGGGTTGGAAGATGAATCTTTTGGGTATTTATACTGGACTTCACTCTTTTGTTTTTTCATCTCTTTTCTACTTTCATCTCTCTTCTACTTTCATCTCTTTCTTCATCTCTTTCTTCACTTTCCTTTTTTCACATCTTTCTTCACCTCTTTCCTTTTTTCATATCTTTCTTCAAATCTTTCTTTTTTTCATCTCCTTATTTTTTCATCTTTCTTTTTCTTCGTCTTTTTCTTCGTCTCTTTCTTCACCTCTTTCTTCTTCTCTTTCTTTTTTTCATCTTTGAAATTCTCGTCAAGCAACTTCGTCAATACAAATAGTTTTTTTTTCAGATACAGATTCTTCAACCGAGTTATTTGACAATATGGAGTTTTATAGAAACGAGTCTATGGAGTTTCTTAGAGACGAGTCTACCACGGTAGCGTCTGTGTGGGAACTGAACGTGCGTATAGAAGGTGCCAGACGCTACCCGAGTACCTCAGAGACGAGTGCCACGTGGACGGATGGCGCAAGTAGCACGGGTGAGAGCCGCAAGGTCAAGACATTGATATTGTCCTGGCTGAAACGGATCCAACCGAGACGCTTCCGAAGCCTGCGCGGCGGACAGACGGACAATGGCCAGACGAGTATCAAAGCGGACGAGGAAAACAGCAGCAGGGTCAAGAAATCGATATTGTCCTGGCTGAATCAGATCCAACGGATCCAACCGAGACCCCTCCAAAGCCTGCGCCGCCTCCGTCACTTCCGGTATCACCGGCATCACGAGTCCCCGAGGAACCAGTCGTCAGCCTCGGCACTGCTGCCCTGCCCTTGTAAGGCGGACTCCCCCCTGCCCTGCCCTTGTCAGGCGGACTCCCCCCTGCTCACCAAGCTCGCGGCAGATACTCTGGCGAACATCACAGACTACCTGACCCCGATGGAATACCTCCTCTTTACACACACGTGCTATCCGGTGTGGAGAGCGCTGAGCAGGGATCGGAAGGAGTCCCATGATGAGGCCGCCAGGCTCGTCAACCAAGCCATGCTGCCTAGGGACATCGATGACTGGCCGACAGAAGCTTGCAGCACCCGATACGAGTACCAGGCGATGCTGGCCCGCGATGACCCTAACTCCTGGGCCTGCACGCATTGTGCCGATATACACGGCGTCCAGCTCTCAGACATGCCAAATCCGGGTCTTTCACGCCGCTACTCTGACAGGCACGACAAGCTCGAACTGACCAAGACGGTGTTGTGCTTTTATGAAGAGCATCACGTGCAGCTGGCCCTCAAATACAGCCGCATGCTGTATGAGAACGAGATCTACGAGTACAACAAGAGCAGGACAGAAGACCAGATCCAGCCGTGCTCCCGGCCTGGCCGCCCCGGTACCTACCCCCTGACTGCCGAGCACATTGAGTATCTCAAGCGCCTGCTGTCCCCCCGCTCCCAGGATTGTTTGACCACGCTGGAATTCAGGCCCTTCTTTAATGGTCGCTATACCCTGCCGCCGAGAGACGGTGCAAAGCGGCCGGCAAGAGTGATCTACTCACCGCGGATCGTCGAGGACGACTATGGCGAGATCCGCTTCATCAGCCAGAGCACTGTTCGTTTTTATGCGTATGCCGTAGACGCCAAGTATCTCGAAAAGACGGAGGATCAGGAGTGCCGTGAAAAGAACGCTCCGGTCATCTTTGGCACGCTCGGCGACGTTGAAGTCTGCCCACACCTGTCGACGCACCTCAACGAACGGCGGGGGAATTTACCCTGGATGTCACTGTTGTTTCAACACCATCACCCGCGGCTTGGAATCAGCTTGCTTGCGGCCTTTAGAGGCGACTACAGGGGCCACTACGACATTGATGCGAGGCCCGAGTACAACGGCAAATGCCGACGTTGTCGTGTCGACTATTCAGTCCGGGTCGCGCATCACATGGCCGAGATTCGGGTCTGGAAAGACTTGGGCGTCGAGACTTACCTCCCCGGCATTGAATGGCTTAGTCATCTACCGAAACCCCCAGGCGAGGTGAACGACACACCTACCGTTAGCCATTATGGGGGCAGCATTCGGTGGTTGTATGAGAACCAGTATATCAATGTTTTCCCGGAAGACGACGCTGAGCTGGATGCTGGGAATGCATCGACCCCTGTCTGATAACAAGAGAAACAGCATGGATTCGCAGACGCTCTATGACTCTATAAGAAAGCAAACGCCAGACAAAAGAAAGTACTAGAAAAGTAGACGAAAAACGGCCTATCACCGAAACCCCCGAGACAGATAAAAGACAACGAAAGAGAACGCAATGAACGCAAAGAACGCAAAGAACGCAATGAACACAAACGGATCCATTTAGAGAAAACGCCGAGGAGCATGGTCCTCTCTTCTTGAAACAACAAAAAAGAAAGAAAAAAAACACAAGTCTAGTCCTCAAGACTGCGCTTGCCCATCTCCCTGAGCCGCTGCAGATGCTGGTGCCGGATAACTAGCAGAGTGACGACGAGGCCAAGGCCGCAAGCACAGAGGGTGACGAGGTAGGCGGCGCGGTAGCAGAGCAGTCCGTCGGGACAGGTGCGTTCGCCATCTGGACCGACGATGGAGTGGTGGTCAAAGATGGTGCCATAAAAAATGTTGAAAATGTTGCCGGAGATGGTGGGGGCCATGGTCATGAAGCCCCAGTTTTGGGAGAGGCCGTGGATGCCAAAAGACTCGGCGACGATGGAGGGGAAGACGCCCATGAGGAAGCCGTAGCCGACACCGGAGAGGCTGGAGACGAAGGCGAGGTAGTGGGGGTTGACAATGGTGAGGGCGAGCACCTGGGCGATGCTAAAGACGACAGAGGCGAAGACGAGACACCAGACGCGGCTGGCCTGCAGCCGCTTGACGAGGAAATCGGAGCCGGTGCCTAGAGGTTAGCGGACTGAGAAGATTATTTCAAAGTATTTTTTAAATGGAAAAAAATGGAAAAAAACATACCACTTAGTAGTCGTCCTGTGAAGCTGCCAATCGAGAGAATAGAGACATGCATCTGCTGGCGATGGACGAGAAAGCTCTCGGAGACGGAGTCGTCGTAGTGTTTCCAGAGCGCATTGGCATCGTGGCCAATGTTGCTGATCGATTAGAGGGGATACTGAGAGACAGAGAGACGAGAATAAACTCACTTGATGGTCATCAAACCAATACCAGCAAGAATGCCCATGATGGAAAACAGCTGCCAAAACTCGGCACTGGCCATGAGGGCCCATCCGCGAATGTCTATACGATGGGATCGATCCATATCAACACTGTTCTGTACCAAAACGTCGCCGGGCAGCGAAGAGGTTCGCGACATGAGCGAAGACGTCTCGTCCATGGACAACTGGTCGGCATCTTGGGGAAATGCGGGCACGGAAGACGGGCCAGAGGCCGAGTTGGAGGCCGAGTTGGAGGCAGAGGCGGAAGCAGAGCCAGAAGCAGAGACGTGGGCAGGGACTGCAATTGTCGTCTCCGAGTCGGTCGTGGAAAGATAGCCACCGGGACTGCCGAGTGGCGAGGCCGGATACGTTGTCGTCACCCCCACGGCCGACCCCGCTCCTTTCCCCGCAGCCACAGCCGTCCCCGCAACCGTCCCCACAGCCTTCCCCGCCCCCGTCTTCCGTCCCGTCACACCGTCTGCGGCCTCCTCGCTGTAGCCACGGCCATCTGCGTGCTGGAAGCCGCCACCAGACCCCAGGCCTGAATGATACTCTGCATCCTCGTTCTCGTCCCCACCAGAAAACAACGTACCAGGTTCCTCTGTGTGTGTGGCGCGTGCGTGTGCAGAAAGGCCTTTTCTCCGAGGCAGCCCTCCTGCTGCTCCGTCGGCGGCGGGCGTCTCGCCGTCGGGCAGAGCATCATAGGCGTGACCGTGCACGGAGGCGTGTGGCCAGACGCGCAAGAAGAAGAAGCCGGTCGTGGTCAGACCAAAGGTGCCGACGGCGAGCAGGAGCAAAAAGGCGCCAGTGTCACCCGGGAAGGCGACAGAGCCGACGACGGAGAAGAAAAAGGCGCTGAGGCCAAAGGCAGCGAGGGGAACGGCCGTGGCGGTGCCGCGGTGGTGTGGCCAGTTGAGGGCAGAGGTCTTGATGGCGGAAGAAAAGGCCATGCTGCCGCCGAGGCCGGTCAGGTAGGCGTAGATGCACATGGCGACCAAGGAGCCGGAGCCGGCGACGAAAGCCTGGCGCAGCAGAAAGTAGCCGAGGCCGAGCAGGAGCGAGCCGCTGAGGACGGCCGGCCGAGGACCGCGGGTGTCGATAAAGATGCCGACGGGGACGCCGAGAGAGTACATGCCGAGGTTGCCCGATAGGCCGATGAGGTTGGACTGCGTGGCTGTCAGCTGCAGCTTGTCGGCAAACTGGGGAGCCCATGCCGAGTAGACATACTATCAAGTTAGAGAAGAGAAAAGATGGAAGAAGAAAGAGAAAGAGAAGAGATGAAGAGAACGGGAGACGGACATTGGTTCCACATGCAAGAGAAATGGCCGTGGCAGCAACGCTGGAGACGATGCGCGCACGGTGGAGGGCGCCTTCATGCATGGTGGTGAGGGAACGAGAAGAGCAGAGCGAGCGACATGCGCCAGACGAGCCAGCAGAGCGTGTTTATATGGCCGAGGGTGAGCTGGCGAGGAGGTGCGTCAAACGAGAGGGAGAGAGGCGGGCATTTAATGAAATAGGCGGTGATTGGCAGAGGGAGAGACAGGGAGAGACAAGAGGAGACGAGAGGAGACGGAGGAGAGACGAGGAGACGAGGAGAAACGAGACCAGGAGACAGGAGACAGGAGAGAAGGGGAGAGCAAAAAAAGCAGAGAAGAGGAGCAAAAGGAGGGAGAAGAAGGCAACAAAACGTCAAAATGAGAGGCAGAGAGATCGAGAGAATGGAAATCAAGTAAAAGTGAAAGCAGAGATAAAGAGAACGATAAAGGGAAAAGTGCGCGAAAGGCCGCCAAGCATTCGAGGATAGCGAGACGGTAGCTGTAACTGACAGCGCAGACTGCCGATGTCTGTCCGATCCAGCCAATACAGGGAGGAGCATTAGCGACGATCGGACCGACGTGCACGTGACCATTCCTGAAACGACACGTGATGTGACATATATGTCACGTGGAGATATGACGACGACGACCCACTCTCCTGTCTGCGCCTCTTTCTTTCTTTCCTTCTTTCTTTCCGTCTTTCCTTCTTCCACTCCAACTTGTTGTCGACTCTCCATCGCGGACTGGTCCGCGTGCATCTGACAATCCCTTTTCTTGTGCGATTCATCTCCTAGATCCTCCGACTCGCTCTCGCCGACTTTCTCGACCCCCTCAACCTCCTCAACCTCCTCAACCTCCTCCTCGACCGACCTCGCAACAAGGCTGCCTGGCGCCTGCCTGCCAAGATGGGTGCCCTCCTCTCCATCCCGTTTCTCGCCGTCCCGAGCGCCACTACAGTAAGAAGACCTTTCCTCTCTCTTCTGCGCATCCTTGCTGACGTCTAGCTCTTGTCGTTTGGGGCCAGCTGCTGCGGCGCGGCAACCTGTTCCATGGTCTTTAGCGCCTGCGGCAAGTGCGGCAACAGGTATGTTTCTCTCGTTTCTCTCTTTCCCCCTCTTCTCCTCTTCCTCCCCTCTCTGACCGACTAGCATCGCCACCCGCATCGGCTATGCCCTCATCCTCCTCCTCAACTCTATCCTCTCGTGGATCATGGAGACCCCGTGGGCCATCAACAAGCTCGAACACCTGACCTTCAACTACGTCAAGATCAACTGTCCGACCGGCCAGTGCTACGGCTGGCTCGCCGTCCACCGCATCAACTTTGCCCTCGGCCTCTTCCACCTCCTCTTTGCCGGCCTCCTCATCGGCGTCTCCTCCTCCAAGCAGCCCCGCGCCGCCCTCCAGAACGGCTTCTGGGGCCCCAAGGTCATCGCCTGGCTCGCCCTCATCGTGCTCTCCTTCCTCATCCCCGACCAGTTCTTTGTCTTTTGGGGCAACTACGTCTCCCTCGTCTGCGCCATGCTCTTCCTCATCCTCGGCCTCATCCTGCTCATCGACATGGCCCACTCCTGGGCCGAGTACTGCCTCGCCCAGATCGAGCAGGACGAGGAGTCCCGCGTCTGGCGCGTCGTCCTCATCGGCTCCACCCTCGGCATGTACCTCGCCTCCATCGCCATGACGGTCCTGCAGTACGTCTTCTTTGCCCACGGCGGCTGCTCCATGAACCAGGCGGTCATCTCCATCAACCTCGTCCTGCTGCTCGTCGCCTCGGCCGTCTCCGTCCACCCGGCCGTCCAAGAGTTCAACCCCAAGGCCGGTCTCGCCCAGGCTGCCATGGTCGCCGTCTACTGCACCTATCTCACCATGTCTGCCGTCTCCATGAAGCCTGACGACTCGGCCGACAAGCACTGCAACCCGCTGCTGCTCGCCCAGGGCACCCGCACCACCTCGGTCGTCATTGGCGCCATTGTCACCATGCTGACCGTCGCCTGGACGACGACGCGTGCCGCCACCCAGACCCTCGGCCTCGGCGGCAGTGCCGGCGGCAGCATCCGCCTGCCCGACGACGACGAAGACAGCTACTCGTCGCACGACCTCGTGACCCAGCAGCCATCGTCGCGGCGGGCGATGCGCGCCGAGGCTCTGCGGCGCGCCGTGGCCGAGGGCAGCCTGCCGGCCGACGCCATGCTGTCGGACGACGAGGACGACGAGGACGACAGCAGCAGCGGCGGCGGGCGGCACGCGGGCGATGACGAGCGCAACCGCACGCAGTACAGCTACACCATGTTCCACATTATCTTTTTCTTGGCGACGGCATGGGTGGCCACGCTGCTGACCATGAACTATGAGGACTCGACCAAGGACGGCGACTTTGCGACGGTGGGCCGGACGTACTGGGCGACGTGGGTCAAGATTGTCAGTTCGTGGGTGTGCTATGTCCTGTACATCTGGACGCTGATTGCGCCCGTGTTGCTTCCTGACCGGTTTGAGTCGTAGGGTGTGTATGTGTGTGTGGACTGTCATTTTTCTGTTTTTCTGTTTTGGTGTATGATAGTGTCTGCTATTCGCTCCTGTTGCCCTGCATGCTTTCCTTTGTTCTAGTAGTGCTGTTACACGGCATATTGTATATATAGGTGGAAGCAAGAGACAATGCATAGTCTTCATGGTCTTTTTGAATAAAGACGAATGAAAACCAGTCGAGGAGTGCGGATGGTGCATCCGGTGATGCATGCTCGCCCTGTCATCACAACGAATGGGCCGGTGAAGCAGGCGGTGGGTATCATGAGGCTCTCTGCAGCATGCACACAGAGAGAACAAGAGCAAGAGACCATGTCTTTATCAGGCAGATCATCGGCCTGCAGACCGACTAGTCTTCACCGGTTCCCCCACCTTTTGCATTCCACACCCCAGAGTGGGGATGGATGGGGAGCTGCAAGCCACCGGTGTAAATGTAGGACTCGAGACTGGACGACAGTGAAGTCGAGACTGACAGTAGAGTTAGAAGAGAGGCATGGAGTGCAAAGAAAGAGAAGTGCGAGCATGAAGTGATATATGCAGCCACCTCTTATCTTATCGACCTTGCCAGAATGCAGAGTTTTCCATTGGTCTGTCCAGTGCAGCGTAGAGGCATCTGGACGCCTTATGGCGGGTGTGAACTTAAAGGTGCCTTACATGGCCGGCATTGATTCTTAATGGCCAAAACGCACCATGAGTACTCTTTGCGTCGGGGGTGATGATGATATGTGCGAATGAATGTTGGACATACAAAATGTATATAAATATCCCACGAGTCGTCACAGTCCTCTGCCTTTTCCTTACATGCTTTGATATTTACCACTCTTACTTTGGTGTATTATCGTCTTTTACATATATATATATATATATATTGTTGATAGACTCTGCGTTCAAGACTCCCTTCCGAACACATTCCATTCATAGTTGACTGTCCTCTACACTCACCATGACTTGCAATGAGAGCACAATTTGGTTAGTCTCCAAGAAATGTCCTCTCATTGCCGAGAGACACCGCTAGACTAACTCTTCATCATAGCAACGGGGGCCCCTCCCGTCAAAGTACTGCCGTGCCGTCCTCGGCGCCCTTATCGTCCTCAGCGCCCTTGTCGTCTCTCGGCGAGGCACTCCGCTCTCTTCCGCTTGAACCGCTTCTAGACAGTTGGGCGCAGAACACGGACAAGACCAGCCTACCATTTAATGAAATCGCACATGTCACCGCCCAGTCCACCCGCGACAAGTGAATAGGAGAACAGTGTGATGAGCTCAACTATTACACCTACTGGGAATAGGGGGCTAAAGGATTTATTAAAAGCTGTAAAGAAGAAAGAGGAAGACTTAAAGTAAAGGATAAGACTACGAAGTACTACTTAAATAGAGGGTCGAACATCCCTTTCTAAAAGGGAGAAACTCCGTAGATACGAGATAGAGAATCTAAGCTTCTTTCTTTTTTCCAATCGTTACAACGTAACCGGTAGAAAAAAAAAGTATCATACTTTACTCCGTAAACAGGGTGGAGCTTTTTAGACTATATTATTAGCCCTACGAATACAAGTGGAAGGACGGAGTAAGAGCGGAGTAAGGGCAGAGACGTGTCGACATCTTAGCATCTTGGCCACATACTCGGCCAGCTAGATGGACGAATCCTATTACATCACCTCCATTCCTGCAGCCATCCTGAGAGATACGAGAGCCAATTAACAGGCGTTCCTTTTTAGGAAAACAGGGGGGTGGGGGGAGTTTTCTTCCGATCTTCGCCTTTATTGGTGCAGCCCAAGTTGCAATAAAGGAGCGGCCTAGAAGTATGGGATGGTGTCCATGCCATCACCGAAATTCGAGACAAATATTCTGCCTATTTGTGATATTTAAATACGAATTTTTTGCGGAACAGGTTCGCAGTTCGCAGTTTTACGATCATAATGTAAGATGAGTAGTCATGTCTCTTCATTTTATATTTTTATATACCACAAGAAAACCCTTCCCATTGACACCGCATTAACCATGATAGATACACATCAAAGAACAACACACGCAAACAAATGAGACGATGGCCAAGAAACAAATAAATCATTTACAATCACTGCGCCAGTGCCTCCGGCTGCGAAGCGGCCTCAAAGCCGTTGATCGAGAGGCTGACAGCGCCGGCTTGGACGAGCTAGAAAAATGTTAGACAGGGAATGCTGACTAATAACGGACATCCACTTACCGCTCGCTGGAGATCGTCAATGAGATCGCTGACGTCCTCGATGCCCACGCACAGACGAATAATGTCCTCGGGCATCTGGCGCTCCTGCCGCGTCTTTGCGTCGATGCTCGCGTGGCTCATCTGGCACGGCATGCTGATGAGGCTGTTGACACACCCAAAACTGACGCTGATGCCCCAGAGCCGCGTCGCCTCCACGATGCGCTCCGACAGCGCCGCATCGCCCGTCTCAAACGACAGCACGGCGCCCGCCCCGCGCGCCATCGACCAGTGCAGGTCGTACTGCGGGTGCGACCGCAGGCCGGGGTAGCGCACGCGGAAGCCGTGGCCCTCGAGGAACTCGGCAATCGCCTGCGCGTTCTGCTGCTGCTTCTCCATGCGGATGGCGAGCGTCTTGATGCCGCGCATCAGCAAAAACGAGTCGTTGGGCGACAGCCCGCAGCCGGTCGCATTAATGGTAAAGAACAGCCGGTCGCCGACGCCGGCGTCGTTGACGGCAATCACGCCCGCCATGATGTCGTGGTGGCCCGACAGGTACTTGGTGCCCGACTCGTACACAATGTCGGCGCCCAGGTCCAGCGGGTTCGCCAGCAGCGGCGACAGCATCGTGTTGTCCACCACGACGAGCGCCTGCGGGTTCGCCGCGTGCGCTGCCCGCGCGATGCGGCCAATGTCCACCACCTTGATCAGCGGGTTCGTCGGCGTCTCCAGCAGCACCATGGTCGTGCGCGCCGTCAGCACGGGCACGACAGACGCCTCGATGCTCGTCGTGTCCACGTGGTGCACGGTGATGCCCTGGTTCTTGGCCAGGTATGTCAGCAGCCGGTTCGTGCCGCCGTACAGGTCGTCGCCCGTCACCACCTCGTCGCCCGGCCGCAGCAGCCGCGTGATCACGTCCAGGGCGCCCATGCCGGAGCTGACGGCCAGGGTCCGGTTTGCGTTCATCACCTTGGCCAGGTGGCGCTCGAGGTGTGACCGCGTGGGGTTGCCCGACCTCGTGTAGTCGTACTCGCCGCCGCCCGTGGCTGACGTCTGCTTGAAAGTGGCCGACTGGTAGATGGGAATGCTCGACGCCCCGTGCTGGTCCTTGGTCTCGGTGTAGACGAGCTCGGTGGCCAGGGCGTACCGCCGGCGCCCATTGGCGGGGCTGGAGGGTGCGGGAGAGGGCGGCAGAGCGTGACCGTCCCGGTCCACACGCGGCAATGTCTTGCTCTTGGCTGCGGCGGACGGACCGCCGGCATTGGTGGGTTGCTCAGCCATGAGGAGAAGCCGAAATCGGAAGGAGAGAATCACCGGATGAAAGGAGAATAATTGGTCAGAGACGGACCTATCAGAGATGAGTGGGGGGGGAATTGAGGGAGGAATATGGAGAGGCGAAGAGACAAGGACGAAGAAGAGGTCAGAGAGGAAGAAGAATCGACAAACGAGAAGAAGAAGAGGAGGAGAAAGAAGAGGAGATGACTCAAAAGAGGGGAAGTTGAAAAAGAGGAAAAAAATCAGAAAATCAGGAAACAGGGCAGCAACGATGGGAAGACGCAAGATTATGCGAGTGAAAATCAGCGTCCGAAAGGCGTGCTCGGAATCGTAATGAGCAGCAGCCGGGATTTCCTGTGCCTGGCTGACCGCTTATTTGAGGGAGGGACAGCACGAGATATCAGAGTGTTTTGTTTTTATGACTGCGACGGGGTTGGAAAAACGTTCCAGTTGGAAGTAGTCATAGAGTGGGGCAGTACAGCCGCTCTCGCAATGTATTCTGCAGGGAAAAATTGGAGGTAGGATGACGTGATTTTGATTACATAATATTTCTCTTACATAATACACATATGTTTCATCTCCTCTGATCTGTCTGACGCAGATCCAACTCTTGATATTACCCCAGATCTTTCTTTCTTTGTACTCTACTGGAAACCCAACGTTTTCTAGCTGGAAAAACTGACTGAAAAACCCCCAAAACGCCCATCCTATGCTTTCCCATCCAGCCTACAACATCGGCACGTGACCTCCAATACAAGCCGAGACAACAGACAACAGACAACAGACAGGGGAAAGAGGAAAGAGTAAATAGACAGAGTCGTGAGAGCAGAGAGGGTAGAGAGGGCAGAGAGAGTAGAGAGCAGGGCGAGGATCAGTCCAGGGTCGGTGCCTGGGGAGACAGCTCCTCGACATCCTCATAAGCGTCGTCGTCGTCGTAGTGGCCCTCCTCGTTGGTGGGCGTAGTGGCGGTGGCGGAGGACCTGCCGGACTTGCGCAGGGAGGCCGAAGAGCGGCGCCGTGGTTTCTGCTTGTCCTGGTGGCCGCGGCTGCTTCGGGTCTTTCCGCCGTCGCCGTGCTTCTTGCTCTGCAGCTGGTTCTGCAGCGCCTCCATGTGGGCCTGGACGTCCTCCATGTTGAGGCGGCCAAAAAAGTCTTCGGTGCGCAGGTAGCGAACGTTGTCGGGGTTGATGCGCGACACGGGCTGGCCAGAGGCCTTGTGGGCGCGGATGTACTCACGCATGGGCATCATGGCGGCATCGCGGCAGAGCTCCTTGAGATCGCTGCCGGACATGCCTTCGGTGACGCGTGCGATAAAGTCCATGTCGAGGCTGTCGGGATCACGCTTAGTGGAGCCGAGCACGAGCTCGAGGATGCGCTGGCGCTGGGCGAGGGCGGGCAGGGGCACGGGGAACTTTTTGGGCATGCGTCGCAGGATGGCCTCGTCAATGTCGTGGATGCGGTTGGTGGCGCCGAGGACGACGATGCGGGACGGCACGCCGGCCGAGTTGGACGATGTCAAGCCGTCCCAGAGGGTCATGAACCTTTCGTGTTAGTGAGAGAGAGAGAGAGAGAGAACGAAAAAAGAGAAGAGAGAGAGAAACACACTCGGCTTTGACCATGCCGCTAGCCTCGTGCTCGCCGCTGCGGCGTGTGCCGAGAACGGCGTCAATCTCGTCGATAAAGATAATGGCGGGCTGCAGCTTGCGGGCGAGCGAGAAGACGGCGCGGACGAGCTTGTTGGAGTCGCCATACCACTTTTCCGTCAGCGTCGAGATGTGCAGATTGATAAAAGAGGCGCCGCTCTCGTGGGCGAGCGCCTTGGCCAGCATCGTCTTGCCGCAGCCGGGCGGTCCGTAGAGCAGCACGCCCGAGGGGGCGGCCAGCAGCGGTGCGGCGTGCGAGTAGAGCTGCGGCATGGTCAGCGGATAAATGACCGATTCCTTGAGCTCCTCAATGATGTCGTCGAGGCCGCCAATGTCGTCAAAGCCGACGGAGATGTCTTCGGCGGGCACGACCTCGAGGGCGATCATGTTCTCGTACTCGTTCAGCTCGAGCTCGTCGGCCCGCGGCCCGCTCCGGTGTGATATATCGCCGCTGCCGCTGCCGCTGCTGCTGTGACCCCCGCCATTCACTCCGCCGCCGGCGCCGCCGTCGGTGCCGTCGTTGGCATCGCCGAGCTCTTTCCGCCGCTGGGACTTGAGCAGCCGCTGGATGTTGGCGCGTGCCCGGATGCGGGCCTGGTCGTGCTTCTCCTTGTCGGGGTCGAGGTTGCTGGCAAAGGACGAGAGGATGTTCTTGGACAAGAAGTAGAGCGTGGCCGTCTGTTTTTTTTGAAGAGTCAGCACCGTTTAGACATGGGCCCGCTACATTCCAGCGAGGAGGGAATCCGAGCAACGCACCATGCCAGCAAACAGGACAAAGTCCATCACATAGTCGCCTACTCGCTTTCGGTCGCCCATGATTATAGAGAAGAGAAAGAGGAAAGAGGAAAGAAGAAGAGAGGAAAGATGAGGATGAAGGACGAAAGACAAAGGAGAAAATAACGAGCACAAAAAAGAACAAACAAGAACAAACAGGGGCAAAACGAGAGCAGAGACTTGGGCACCAATCGCTAGAGAGGAGACTCAAAGGACGCTGGCGGCGGTGCTTCAGCTGTCACCCTTTTTGCACGCGGTGTGCAGCGTTTAGGCAACGGCGGAAGAGGGGGGGGGACACGCGGTAATTGGCAGGGCAGAGACGGCGAGACAGCTCTGTGCTCTGGTGACTCTCTTCTCCGTGCTCTCTCTGTTCTCTGTGCTCTGTGCTCTCTCTGTTCTCTGTGCTCTGTGCTCTCTGTTCTGGCGCTGTGCTCGCTTCTCGTCTGCCCAGTCGCACGCTTGCCCAAAAACCCTTGCCACGTAGTCAGCCGACCATGTGACACGCGGTGGACACCGAGCTGGGCGCTGTGCTCGGCTATCTGCTTAGTCATCAACCGTGGGAGTTGTCTAGTCAACACGCGCGTATACAGAAACCAGCCAATCAGCACAAGCGCCTTGCACGTGCAGACGCCCCCAACTCGTACGGAGTACTATGTAGCGACGTCGTCACAGGGTAAGGGTATGCTGCGTGCTGCATGCTGCATGCCCCTCGACTGCGACAATCTACGTAGCCTGGCCCGTCCGAGTCGTCATACTCGTGTATCGTATCTCTTTTTTTATCTCTTTTTTGGCTGTCTCACTTTTTGGGGGAATTCCTGTGTGACGCGCTCAGACTGTTTTCATTTTTTTCCTCGCACTGTTTTCTCCATTCAGATCAGAGAATCCACACACGTCTCTCCGTACTTTTTTTGGCGAGGGCGCGCACATCTGACCCCCTTTCCCCGCTCTCTCTCCATGGCTAGAGTCAAGGTTGCTTCAAAGCTGCTGAGCTTGGTCGAGTCGGAATCGGAAGACGATCTGGGAGGCATCACAGCAACTGTCAAGACGGTAGCAGCCGCCTCCAAGGCCAGAGCTTCCTCGACTCAGACTCGCGACATGGCAGGAGCAAGGCGGGGCCGGCCAGCGGCGACGGCGACGGCCACAGCGACGGCGACAACATCCAGCAAGGTGACGAAGCCAGCGCAAAAGAAGGAGACGACAGCGACAGCCCGGCGAGCAGGCGAGAGGAAGGCGGCAGCGGCGGCGGCGGCGGCAGCTCTGGAGGAAGAGATGAAGGAGAAGACGGAGAAGATGGAGAAGACGGAGAAGAAAACAAAGACAGCAAAGACAGCAAAGACAACAAAAGCAACGGCCAAATCAGCGAGGAGCCGACAGATTCTGGCAGACCGGACAAACGAGCTGGACGTGGAGCAGCCGGCGGCCGCCAAGAGAACACGAGGACGGACAGGACGCAGAGCCGCCCGAGAAGAAGTGGAGGAGGAGGAGGAGGAGGAGGAGGAGGAGGAGGAAGAGGGTGACGAAGAGGAGGCGTCGGCCATGGTGGCAGCGCCAGAACCAGCAGCCGGGAAGCGCGGACGAGGACGAGCCAAGCCGACGAAGCCGACAAGGACAGCGAGAGCCAAGACCGAGGAGGAGGAGGAGGACGACGACGAGGCTACCAAGGAAACAAGAGACGCCATTGACGAGGAGACCATGGCCGAGGACACCGTGGACATGGACGGAGACATGGACGTGGACATGGACGATGGCGAGGCCCCAGACGCGCAAGAATCCACCGCCGATGCCGGCACCGTCGACGCCGCCGAGCGCCAGCGCCAAGGCGAGCTCGCCCAAAAGTACGACGCCCTCGAGACGCGCTTCCGCAGCCTGCGCGAAGTCGGCGTCAAGGAGGCCGAGCGCAACTTTGATCGGCTCAAGAAGCAGGGCGACGAGAGAGCCAAGGGTGAGTTGTTTCTTGTCTGTCCCTTTTTTTCTCGTCTCCTCTTTTTCTCTCGTCTCCTCTACTGACAGACAGCCTCCGACGACCTCATTGCCAGCCTCCAGGCCGAGCTCGCCTCCTTCCGCGCCCTCGCCCAGGACGGCGCCCGCGCCCAGCGCGAGTGGGACGCCAGCAAGGCCCATGCCGCCCAGCTGCAGTCGCGCGTCGACGAGCTCACGGCCGCCCTCGGCGACGCCAAGGCCGAGGCGCGCACCCTGACGACAAAGCTGACCGCCGCCCGCACAGAGGCCGCCACCGCCGGCGCTCTCGTCGGCGCCGCCATTCCCGGGAGCGCCATCAAGCACAGAGCTGTCGGCGGTGGCGCCGCCGCCGCCTCGGCCGCAGCGGCTGCCACGGCCTCTGCTAATGCCGCCGCCGCTGCCGCCGCGCTCGCCCAGCTCAAGGAGAACCTCTACGGCGACCTCACAGGTCTGCTCGTGTGGTCCGCCCGCCGCGACGGCAGCCGCGAGATGTACGACTGCATCCAGACCGGCCGCTGCGGCAGCCTGCACTTTAAGCTCTGCATGGACACGGCGACCGGGGCAGCCGGGGCAACAGGCACGACAGGCACGACGGGCGCTGGCTCCGACCATGCCGACGGCACCGAAGAGGCCCAGTTTCACTACATGCCCCAGCTCGACGCCAGCCGCGACGCCGCCCTCATCGAGAGCCTGCCCGACTACCTTGTCGAGGAGATCTCGTTTCCTCGCTCGCAGGCGGCCAAGTTTTACAGCCGTGTCGTCCAGTCGCTGGCCGGTGAGAGATAATTTGTTTGATTTTTGGTAGTGTCTTGGTCCTCTTTCTTTCCTGTATCAGTAGTCACGAGTCATGCACCAGTCTTGCCCTTGTTTGTTTCTTGGAATTTATTGGTTTAAAACTTGTCCTCTAGACATTTATTTACAGCGGATATACAATTGTCCCTGTACAGTGACAAGCATTGTCTTCTTGCTGTGTACGTGACAGCTTCGCATCCCAGCAGGATGCGCAGAACATCTTTCCTCGCTTCCCCTCTCTCCCCCTCCGTGTCACCAACCATCATTACTCTTCCGCTGCCTATAAACACAAGGAAATGTATCATGCCCAGGAGCGTCCCGCAGGACTCATCTCCCCGAGACAGGCAATAGCTATTAACTTTTAAAAAGGGGGAATGAAAAAGGGCACAAAGAAAAAGAAGAAATAAAAAAACAGAGTAACGAGCAAAGAGGCTGTTTCCTGTCGTCTGTCGTGGGCATTGGCGCCATGAATGCCATCGGCTAAGGGCTCGTTTCTCTCTTGACGTGTCTTTTGATAAGAGACATTTCCAGAAATGTGTGCTGGATATCTAATTCCATCTTGTACATGAACACGACACGCTGTGTCGTAGCCGCCGTGGCGGATGTTGTCCGATGAGCCGATTTCAGACGAATGAAACAATTATAATACCGATGAACCCACGAGATCAACCCAGCCAAAAAAAGAGACATCTTCGAGATGTGTTCCCGTTGGCCTGCTGCTTCTTTTTGCCTCTCTTGCCTCTCTTGCCTCTTTCTGGCCGACAAACAAACCATGACAGGCCGAGGCGAAACGAGATTGGAAATCACCGTGACGCCAGCTGCTCAGAGTGCAAATGAGAAAAAAAAGGAACAAGAGAAAATAAGGAACGAGATGGCATCGCAGCCAAACAACCCAGGAGATAACAACAACAACAACCGGCTGAGACTATTAACAGAAGGAAAAAAAAAAGGAATGTAAACTGATAGAACACCGGATGCCATATGCATTAAACAGATAAAAAAAGGTGGTATGAGACAAAACACACAAAGAAAATGACCAAAAAAGGTGCGGGCTTGAGACGTAAAGCGAAGTGTATTTACTGCCTGAAGGAGTCTGGATCCTTCCGTAGGGCCGATTCTTCATGGCCGGATAGAGGAAAGTCGTGTAGAGTATGGTCGTCAGCGAGAGGCAAGATATAAAACAGGAAAGGAAAAACAATGGGGGCAGGATAGGGAGCCAACAGCAACCAGACAGGAATGCTATGGCGCCTTCCCCCGTTTCCCATCGCTGCCACAGTCGTCGAGGATGCTGCTGAAGAGGGTGACGGACCACGCACGCGGCTCGCCCGTCGAGTGAACCACAACCAGCCAGGCCACAACGGCGTTGACCAGATGGTGGACCATGTAGGCATAGGAGACGCCGTAGACGCCGGCACAAATGGCCACGGTGAACAGCAGCAGACTGGTCACGTGACGCAAATTCGAGTGGATGCGCGGCACCATCTTGCCTGTCGTCAGGGTCTCGACGAGCAAGATAAAGGGCATGATGGACAGCACGTTATGATGTGACGAGAAGGGCGTCAACCAGCGCACAGCCAGATTGCGGACCCATACAACCAGGATGGGAATGTTAATGGGCAGAATCCAGAGCATGAGCACGAGCATAGAGTGCGCGTAGTTGTAAAAGTTGTAGTTGGCCGTCGACCGCAGATCCGAGGCCACTCGCAAGGCCCGCACGGCTGTCGCCAGTTGGATCAGACACGCGACCAGGTAGGCAAACTGGTACGGGATGAATGTGGTCACCAGGAGCAGCAGCACCATTGTGGTCACCACGCGCCGCCGCGGCGACGACTGGATAAAAGGCGGCGTGAAGTACTGCTGCGTCTGCATCTGCTGCATCTGCTGGAGCTGCTGCAGTGGCTGCAGGGATTGTGGCGGCTGTGCTGGGGGAACAGGCGGCGTCATGATGGCTGTCGTAATGGCAGTCGTCGAGGCCATGGCTGTTTCTGGAGCGGCAGTCATCTGCGCTTCTTTCCCGCCTTGCCCCTCTTCTTGGCGCTGCTGCTGCTGCTGCTGCTGTTGTTGTTCGCAGATGGCCTGTCGCTGGGCCATCTGGCGGCGATCGTGGCGCAGCCAGGCAGGCCGCGAGAGGGCCAAGCTGAGGGCTATACTAAGAAGCCGTGTGAGGGCGAGGGTGGCGTAGTTGAGGGCCGTGCAGATGCCGATGCAAATTAAGCCGATAAACGGGATCAAGAACCAGAAAAATGGGTCGCGTGTGCCGACCAGAAGCTCGTTCTCGTGGAAATCGATGCCGCCCATGGTAACGTTGCGCCAGGCCAAAGTGACGCCGGCCGATGGCGACAGTGACGGATCCGACGGTGGCGGGGCAGACTGGGAATGGCCCATAGAGAGAGACATGAGCGTCAAGGACGCCAGAACCAGGGGGATCGACTTGCGCAGGCAGCTGTCGAGGCTGTCGGAGAAGGAAATGAAGATGCCCTTCTCGTCGTAGACGCGGAACTGCTTCTGCAGCACGAGAGCCACAATGAGCGTGGGAAAGGCGGCCAGCACGGTGCGGTACCGCATGTAGAGCTTGCCCATGCTCGCGAGAATGTCAATGCGCATGCGCACGTGCAGGGTCGAGTTGCACGTCGGATCCGCCCAGAATTGGAAGGAGAGACCTGTTTCGTTTGCGGCGGCCGCAGCCGCGGGCGGCTCCTGCACTAGTGCTGGCGGCATATATGGCGCCATGCCGTGCAGGCTTACGTCAATGGGGCGAGCATTGGCGTTGACGTAAAACTTGGACTCAAAGGGCCGAGAGACGTGCTGGCGCACGAGCGGCGCAAAGAGCTCGTGTCCAGCCGTGCAGGCGTGGCTCTCGGAGAGATGGAGCGTGTAGGACAGCAGACTTGACTGGAGCGTGGGCAGCTGTAGTCCCATGGTCATGGGGCGGTTTACCGGGAGATCGACGGCGAGGCCTGGACCCAGCATCTGGCGCAGGCTGACGTGCTGGGTGATGTGGGCCTTGTCGTTGTCGCTGAACTCGGCCACGACGAAGCCGGGCGTGGGCACGGTGGCCCTGTCGACGACAGCCACAAACTGGTGATCCGCCAGGTGTTCAATGCTGTACTCCATGTAGGAGAAGGGCGCCGACTCCCGCTCGTCCAGCGAGAAGGGGTGGCGCGAGGACCGACGCGAGGCAGGCAGGGTAATGACATCCTGGGTGGCATTCTTGCAGGCGAGGCGCGTCGATGCCGGGTCGATCTCGCCCGGCTGTTCTGGCTTGGCGTGCGCATGGGCGGGAAAGACGCTGCAGAAGAGGACGTCAATCTTGCCCGTGTCACCGTCGGCGCCGGCCTGGCGGTCGTCGAGACGCTGGTCGGTCAGAAGGGTGAAGCGCTTGCCGGCCGGCGATCCTGGCGGTGGGACGGGAAGCAGGTGAGCCTGGGGCCGTGGGGAGGAACCGAGGGAGCGCAGGACGAGACGCTCGCCCTGACCGATGATGGTGCTGTAGCTGTCGTCGAGAGACAGGGGCGTGGTGGGTTCCTTGGCGGGCATGTCTCTTTCGGCGGAGGCTTCGAGGCCGGTCAAGAGACGTTTCTTGAAGAGACGCATGCGCTCGGCGCGCGGTTTTGTCTGAGAGGGGCGGTGGACGTCGACGATATCAAAGAGGGTGCGAGCCATGACCTTGCGGAACTGGTCGCACCACAGGATGGCCTGGTGGTCCATGGAGGTCCAGACGTCGGGGATGGTAGTGGTGAAGACGGTGAAGCCGTGAGTGTCGGGCAGGATGGACTCGACGCCGGCGTAGTCGGAGGGGACGACGGTGTCGAGGCCGCCGCCGGCGATGGAGACGAGGGTGACGTGCCACAGGGGGTTGTCGTTGGCCCATTTCTGGGCGTAGGCCTGGCGCCAGTAGTGGTTGATGTCGTCGTAGAGCTTGACGATCTCGCTGTCAAAAGTGACGGGGGGGCGTGCGTGGGGCGCAGAGAGGGTGACAATGGTGTTGATGGAGTTGGACTGGTAGTTGGGCATGACGAGCATGGTGCGGGCGACGATGCCGCCCATGGAGTGGCCGAGGATGATGACCGAGGTGGGGTCGGGCAGGTTGGCGTCGCGGGCGGCGATGCTGGGGTCGAGGTAGAGGGAGAGGATGTAGCGAATGGCCTCGTTGAGGTACTCGGCCTGGTCGAGCAGGGTCTGGCCGTGGAAGGCGGTAATGTCCTCGTTGAAGTCGACGGTGAAGAAGTCGAGGGTGCGGGCGCCGTCGTGGAGGGCGGGCATGTCGTGCTGGACGACATTGTGGAAGTGCTGGGCGGCCTCGCCGGCGATGGGCCGGACCTGTTTGTAGCTGCCGGCGTTTCCTGGAATGAAGAGGACGGGGATACCGCGGAGCTGGATGGGGTACCATGTTAGCCGAGTCCATTGGAGGGGAAACCAGAGAGACAATCGGGTCGTCTGAGACCAAGTAAATCAAAAAAGTAAAACAATCAAAACAGCGCAGCGAGGGAACAGAAAGTAGAAAACAGAAAAACAGACAAGCAAAAAAAAGACGCACCTTGTGCTTATCGTCAAAGCCGTCCTCGCGGTAGAGGTAGAGCGAGTACTTGCTGGCAAAGCGGGTGTGTTCGGTATCAAAGTCGCTCAGACGGATGTAGGACGGGTACATGTAGGCCATGCGACAGCCCTTGGGGTCACAGGAGCGTGAGACGAGAGAATTAAGTATTAGTGCGAGCAGGGCAGCGCCGAGCAGCGAGATGGAGAGGGTGAGGAGCGAGATGGACCAGGGATTGCGCGAGCGGTGCCGCAGGGTCGGCGTGGGCGACCGCGGCGGCTTGCCGTCCATAATGGCCGTGGCCGGGAGGCAGGAGTACTTGGCGAGGTTGTGGCTGGTGGAGGTGGAATTGTGGCTGCAGCCTCCCAAGCCAATGGCCGTCTCGTCGCGGTCGACTGCAAGATAGCTGCCGCCGGTCCTGTCAGCAGCATAGCTTGCCGAGGCAAGGGGAGAGACAGTCAGGGCAGGTCGTCCGGACAGGGGCGGCGGCGGCGAGAGGACGGTCGAGGACGAGGTGGACGTGGCTGGCGGGACGGTGGGTGTCGCATACGCCGAGCCATTCCTTGGTGGCAGCTTGCTGGACGGCTTCTCGAGCAGGTTCGCAGTCCGCCTGCTGCGCGCCGAGGACGACTGCTGCCGGTCAGCGCCGAGTGGCGAGGGGGGCGGAGGCAAGGCCGGCGGAGCCAGCAGAGGCGCAGACACAGGCGAGGGTGCAGGCGTGGACGAGGACGCGGTCGGAATCGACAGAGAGGGCGATTGTTTGGGTGGCCGGCGAGCAGAGCGCCATTCGCCGTTGTAAAAAGTCGCTGAAGCTGTCGCCGTCGTCTCGAAGCTGGAAGTGCTGGTCACTGGCCGTGGCGCGAGGGAGCTCGGCAGGCGGGAGGGCGAGAGGGAAGGATTCGAGGGAGTCGAGGGAGTCGAGGGAGTCGAGAGATGCGAGAGATTCGAGAGATTCGAGGGAATGGCGGCATTGGACGTCTTGGCCGGAGAATTGTCGCCGTCAGAGAAACCAAAAGACGGTTTCTGCATCCCCAGGAAGATCGGACCTGCACTGCGCGCAGTCGCCCGTCGGTGGTGTGGGAGAGAAAACGCGACGAGGGAAGGAGGAGGAGAGGAGAGCCGAGTGTCGCGAGTCGAGAGTCGAGAGCTGGAGAGAGAAGGAGAGAAGGAGAGGAGGGAAAGAGGAAAAGAGGAAAAGAAAAAAGAGAAGCAAAAAACAAATAAAAAACGAAAAAGAAAAAAGGAAGGAGGGGGAGGGGAGCAGAGAAGGAAGGAAGGAGGGAGGTCGAGATCAGAATGAGGAAGGCATAAAAAAAATAAAATATAAAAAAGGGACGAAAAAAAAAGGGACTATTCGAGGTAGTACGAGTGTACGAGTACGCAGTAAGTAGTACAGCAGAAACAACAGGAAACGGCAGAAACAAGCCTGGGCAAACTGCATTGGGGGAAGAGGAAAGAGTGGGGGCAAATGAGGAGAGATAGCTGGTCCAGGCGTCGTTCGGGGTGCTCGGGGGAATGAGGTTGGTTGGGGGGAAGGTGCGACGAGAGACCAGGACTAGAGCACTAATAGAGCCACTAGAGGACCAGGAGGACCAGGAGGACCAGGAGTGCGGCAGGCGGGCTAGCTCGTGCAAGAACAGTGCGGTTGGTGTGCGGTTGGTGGGCCGAGGAAAGGAGATTGCGAGTAGAATTGGCTGGAATTGCGACTCGCACCTTCCTCCTGGACAGCATTCCACCACTGATTCCACCGTGATTCCACCCTCTGGTTGCGTTCGGGTCTGGTTGATGGGCGCCAACGTCTTTTAGCGCATGGTGGGTCTATTAGCCCAGAGAAATCTCAGTGCTGCTGCCACCGCGAGCGTCTGGAGCAAGCAAGGGAAAGAGGAAGAGGAAAAAGGAAGGATGGCAGCTACGAGTACTGAGTACTTTTCGAGGAAAAAGGAAGCAAGTGGACGTACAAGAAGAAGAAATATAAAAAGAGAGGAATAGAAGAAGGAAAAAAAGAAGGGAAAAAAAGAAAAGAAAAAAGAGAAAAAGGAAGGAGCTACGGAAATGTTTCAGACGGCGGAGCGCCACCCAGCACGTTGTGATGTTTTCGTATTCATTTGTGTATGCAGGATGCACATTGAGTCTTCATCTACCTCAAACTCTGGATGCCTGTGGCATGGCACCCTACATCACTGCATTGGGCGAGCGTCGTCATCAACCCGGCATCTCTGACATTTGGCAGGATGAACAGACTTGAAGACGACGGCCAAGAGGAGAGGACCAAGAGGGGAGAAAAAGAGGACAGGAAGAGGAGAGAGGACAGGAGGACCAGAGACCAGGGTACACAGGCAATCAGATGGACCCAGACGAAACGTACAGGGAGGCAATGTGACGATTTGCCAAAAGATGAACAAAAAAAGACTAACAAGAGAAAGACCGAAACAAGCGGACGCTAGGCATACGTAAGTTTTTGGTCTTGGCTTGATAGAAAACCCTCAAGCGATGGCGCACTCGTCCAATCGTCCAATCACAGAGTGCTTACGTTGTTAAAACTCTCACACTCGTGCTCCTGAGCCTCTCTACTCGTCTGGAAAGCACAGCACGCGCACTCCGTAGTCAAAGCTTTTTAGCCAGTTCTTTCTTTTTAGCTCTCGTTCATTTTTATCTTCTTTTTTCTTTTTTTCTCTGCTTCTCCTTCGCTCCTCGCTTCTCGCTCCTCGCTCTCGCAAAGAGCCCTGGAGAACCCCTGTCTGGCAGAGATCGTCATGTGTCCTCAACAAGCTTGGAGCCGCTCTGCTCCGTAATTAGTGGGCGAAAACTCTTATCTTGGAGCTTTGCGGCGGAAGCTTGTTCTCTTATTTTCTCTCACTCCTCTCTCCTCACTCCTCACTCCTCACTCCTTCCCCGCTCACACAAAGAATCGTCAGGCTGCCCTTTATCAGGATAGCTCTGATATCTTTTTTTCTCCCGCTCGCCGATCCATGCATGGTTCTTTTTATCCAAGATGCAGTCATATTGTGCATCCCGCGGATGACGGATGGCGGATGGGAAAAAAAGGAAAGGGACAGAGGGAAGAGGGAACAGGCAAGGATAGGCTGGTGCTGGCTGATTGGTGGACGTCTCTTTTTTTTCTTTCTGTTTTTTTTACAAGAAGCCCTCTTGGCACGTCACCTCTCGCTGATCCCATGGCAAAGTGCCGCAACTACGTATGGTCGAAACATGTTCTGCAGTAGCATTGACCTCCGTGTTCGTGCTCGTACGAGTTTGGAGACTCAAGCAGTAGACGTACATAGTATTATAATACGTGTGAGTACGGAGTACAACAGTCTGGCACACGACACGCATGTACGTATACAATGGAGATAAGAGAAAGGCTGCGCTCTTCACATCTCACCTGCCTCTGCAGCACGTCTTACTCTCTTATGCAGACGTTGCAGCCGAGGTGGTTCTTGGCTTGGGCGGTCCAAGCGGTCTAGAGAATCCTCCCAACGAGTCGTGTACGGAGTACTTGTTTGAATATTTGCGTACGTAACTCATAATACTGCGTACTCTTCGGACCATCCGGGCCAAGAGGAAATCGTCACGGATCACGTCCGTTCTCATTCTTGCCTTTTCTCTGTGCTCTGCTCTGCGACAGGCACCGTGGTGTGATGACGGCATCGATTGGATCTCGATTGGTGCGGGCGGCATGAATACGAGTACATGTACCTGTACTAGTCCTCGTCATCCTAATGCATACCACACACATACTACGAGTGTGTACTTGTATGCTATAAAAGCAGTACTAACTCATAGTATATTTGCCTCTCAAAAGTTGGCACGCCTCTTCGTAAAGCCTTTTCTTGTCGATGACTCCGCACTGGATTTCTTGAAAGGTGTCGTACGCAGACAATATTGCCTACGAGTACAAATATTCCACCTCCTGCACGTCCTGCAATACTACCCTGCCATTTCATGACATCTTTTCTGGGTCCATCCAATACCGAGTTCTTCGACTTTTTTTTTCGTATCCGTCTGCAGCATGTACTCTGTACAGTGTACTTGCGTCGATTATTGCCTCCCTTATTTCCACTTGCCGTCTACTCTTTCACTCGCAGCGCCCCTGGCCAACTTGGGTGTTAGCTGGTACACGGCAAAAAGAATTCAAAAGCATTGTTCTCTAGACTCCTTTTCACTATTTTTTTCTCAGATCACGTCACTCGTGCTGCTTAGTGAGCTGCTTATTCAGCTACGTAGTACAGGAAGAAAAGACAAAGGAGCTAGTCCAAATATAGAACAAGTGTGCCTCGTACGCGCAACGCGCTTTATGTAATATTTCAGAGGGCGCCTGACAGCCTTGTCTGCATTCGTCGTCGCCACCATTGGAAAGTATTGCTCTTTGACTGGCTGCTTGGGTGCTACATTCGTTCTTTCTCTGTTGTATTTTCTTTTTTTTCCTATCTTTTTTTCTTTTTTTTCTGTCTTTCTTTTTCTTTTTGGAGACGAGCATTACATCATTGCCCATGCAGCCAACGTGGCCAACGTGACGTGACCATCATGGCAGACTCGGCGACCATCAAGGCGATTGACGCGACAGCTGTAAGTGGCCAAGCCAGGGCGGTGGCACGGGGCTTTGTTCTAACGGACCTCCTTCTCCTCTCGGACAGGTGCACAGGATCCAATCGGGCCAGGTCATCGTCAACCTCTGCTCCGTGGCCAAGGAGCTGGTTGAGAACAGCATCGATGCGGGGGCCACCAGCATAGGTCAGTGCCACACAACGGACATGCGGGAATCCAAAATCAGAGAGAGACCCACCCCGAGGCAGATGAGACTGACTCTATAGAGGTCCGCTTCAAGAACCAGGGACTCGATGCCGTCGAGGTCCAGGATAACGGCGACGGCATCGCCCCCGCCAACTACGAGAGCCTCGCTCTCAAGCACTACACCTCCAAGCTCGCCACCTACGATGACCTCGACACCCTCCAGACCTTTGGCTTCCGCGGCGAGGCCCTCTCCTCCCTCTGCGCCCTGTCTCACTTTAGCGTGGTCACGTGTTTGGCCGCCGATGAGCCTCGCGGCACGCGGCTCTCCTTTGCCTCGTCCGGCCGGCTCGAGGGCACGGCGGTCGTCGCCGCGCAGCGGGGCACCACCGTCCTCGTCGAGCAGCTCTTTGTCAACCTGCCCGTGCGGCGGCGCGAGCTCGAGCGCAACATCAAGCGTGAATGGGGCAAGGTCATCAGCCTGCTGAACCAGTACGCCTGCATCCAGACGGGCGTCAAGTTCACCGTCTCGCAGCAGCCCAGCAAGGGCAAGCGGGTCGTCCTCTTCTCCACCAAGGGCAACGCCTCTGCCCGCGACAATGTCATGAACATTTTTGGCGCCAAGACCATGGCCGCCCTCATCCCCCTCGACCTCACCATGGCGCTCGAGCTGACACGTGACGCCAGAACACGGCGGGCGGCCACGGCTGCCTCTTCTCGGGACGTCCCCGACATCCAGGAGATCCGCGTGCAGGGTTTCGTGTCGAGGCCGGCGCACGGCCAGGGGCGCCAGACGCCCGACCGGCAAATGTTCTTTGTCAATGGCCGGCCCTGCAAGCTGCCCCAGTTTGCTCAGCTCTTTGGTGAAGTCTACAAGACGTACAACGCGTCACAGGCGCCCTTTATTTTTGCCGACATCCAGCTCGACACGCACCTCTACGACGTCAATGTCAGCCCCGACAAGCAGACCATTCTGCTGCACGACCAGGGCAGAATGCTGGACACGCTCCGCGAGTCGTTGATTGAGCTTTTTGAAAAGCAGGAAATCACGGTGCCTATGGCGAAGCTTGCCGAGCAAAAGATTACCACCTATCAAAAGCAGACGCCCGCGAGCACCCACGCAAACAAGAGCAGCGGCCAGGGTGACGTCGACGGTGATGACGGAAAGAAGGACCGTGAGGACAGACGAGCGGCCAGCATGCCGGTCCCAACGAGCACGAGCTCAACTCGACCAGAGAGGCAAGAGAGAGGGAAGAGCACAAGTGACGCTGTTCCAGAGGCTCCAGAGGCAAGACCAGACGACAGAAAAGAAAAAGACAGTGACGAGGAGGAAATCGTCCATTACCTGAGCCCTAGACGAAAACGACGGCCGTATATGGCCAGAGTGACGGTTGGGAATGAGACGGTATCGACGAGCATTCTGTCGAGTGCTAAGCGACCAAGGATTGGTGGTGGCGACATGCGGAAGACGAGAGCCACCCAGTCTCTTCCGTCGTTTGGCAGTACATTGACGCAAATGTTTGCTTCGGGGGCCAGAAAGTCGAGCAAGGAGGATCATATTGAGGAGGAGGAGGAAGAAGAGGAGGAAGAAGAGGAGGAAGAAGAAGAGGAGGAAGAAGAAGAGGAGGAAGAAGAAGAGGAGGAAGAAGAAGAGGAGGCAAAGGAGGAAGAGGAGGAGAAAGAAGAAGAAGAGGAAGAAGAGGCTGACAGGAAAGGAGAAGATGACGTCATTGAGGAGGCAGCACACGCGAAAGAAAGCAGAGCAATAGCCGACGTGGATATGGAGAGGGACGAAGCAGACGAAACCACTCCACAGCCGATGGAAGGCGTAGAGGTGGACGACACGACCATGGCTGGCGGGCAAGAATCAAACGACGAGCAAGGGGACAATAGACAGCGAGATCGCAGCCCAGAGAAGCCCGAGAGCGAGGAAGAACGACGGAACCGACTCTTTTTAAAGACGGGCAGCTCTAGGAAGCGGCACGAGACTCTTCGGCTGGTGCAGACGGTGCGAATCGACGAGGCGACGATTAAGAGACGGGCAGCCTGCTGGCAGAAGCGCAAGGTCTCGAGGGAGGGCGGCCGAGAAGCGGCGGACCGGGGCAAACGAGACGTGGATGGCCGGGATCCAGACGATAGCAGCGGACTGGATGCAGGCAGCGCGGCGGCCGAGGAGAAGCTGGCCTTGACGATTGCCAAGAGCGACTTTTCCCAGATGCGTGTCGTCGGCCAGTTCAACCTCGGCTTCATTCTGGCCGTGCGTAAGGCTGAGAGTGTGGACAAGGCTGAGAGCGTGGAGGGTGGCGGAGTGGACAGCAAGAGGAATGCCGACGACGAGCTCTTCATCATCGACCAGCACGCGTCTGACGAAAAGTACAACTTTGAGCGGCTGCAGGCCACGACGGTGCTGCAGTCGCAGCGGCTCGTACGGCCGAAGCGGCTGGAGCTGACGGCCGTCGAAGAGGAGATTGTGCAGGAGCATGGCGCCGCACTGGCGGCCAACGGCTTCACGGTACAGACGACGACAGACGGCAGCCTGCCCGTCGGCCAGCGCTGCCAGCTGCTGACCTTGCCGCTGAGCCGCGAGACCACGTTTGACCTCGGCGACCTTGAGGAGCTGATTGCCCTCCTCGGCGACCGCGCGGGGGAAGGCAGTGGTAGCAGCAGCAACAACAACAAAAATCAAAACAGCTACGTGGCCCGGCCGGGAAAGGTGCGTCGCATGCTGGCCATGCGCGCCTGTCGCAGCAGCATCATGATTGGTAAAGCTCTGACGCACCGTCAAATGGCTGGCGTCCTGGCGCACATGGGCGAGATGGACAAGCCGTGGAATTGTCCTCACGGACGGCCAACGATGCGGCATCTCGGCAGTCTTGGCCGCACGTGGGATGCGGCTGGCCGTCGCTGGGAGGAGGACGAGGTCCAGCCTCTTGGCTGGGAAGGCTTTCTCCAGAAAAGGGTCTCATAGGGGAACTCTTCTTTTTTCTTTTTCTTTTTTTCTCTTTTTGGTTTTTTGAAAATGCAAAATGCTATTGGTTCCTTTTTGAAGCTATGCTACAATACTACAATACTATAAAATACAGACGTGTCATGAAGAATCAAAGAAAGCAGAGAAATCAAAGCAATACAAGAATCAAACAAGAATCAAAACAAACAAGCATATGTTTCAAAGAACCCCAACTCCCCCGTAAACCAGCCATTGTTTCCCCCCAGAATCTGTCATGAGGACCCTCATTCCCATCTCTCATATCCTTCTCTTGTCTAGCTGAACCGCCCATAGGCCCGGCCCTCCTCGGCCAGCTTGCCACTCACATGCCGCCGGCCAAACGTGCTCAGCGGCTCGACGCCACTGCCGTTGTTGTTGTTGCTGCTATAGTATAGGTAGCCGTTGCCGAGGTCGTAGTCGTTACCGCTCGACACCTGACGGTCCGTGGCCGTCGCGGCCAGTCCTTTCTGGCCCACGAGGATCGGCGGCGTCGCCGGTCTCAGGCTGCCGTACGGCTTGCTGGAAAAGGCCTCGTCGGTCTGGATGCTGCTCTGGCGCTTCATGGCGGATGTCGTCTTGTCGTGGATGGCCTTGTCGAGGATGGCCGCGCCGTTGGACGACCGCCGTGATCCCCACGTCCACCGCTTGCTCTTTTGCCGCGTGGGTGTCGTGTTTTGGCTGTTTTGGTTGTTTTGGTTGTTTTGGTTTGGCGAATTTTGCGGGTACGCACCGGCCAGCGTCCCGGTCGCCCCCGTCAGAGTCCGTCCAGCACCGGTCGCCTCCTTCTTGCCGTACACATACACGCCATCGCTGAGGTCGCCAGAAACACCGCCGCCACTCACGCGCCGGTCATTCACATTGAGCTCACCAAGGACCGGGGTGGCTCCGTTGTTGTGGCCGTTGCTATGGCTACTGACCGATGACGTCATGGAAGACTCGGTGGGCGACACCGATGGCTCGCGGCCGAGCATGGTCACTGTCGTCGTCGGGTGGAAGCGCGTGGCACTCCGCTTCGGTGTCGGCGTCGGATGGGATCGCAGAGGGTTCGGGTGGTTGTCGTCGTCGTCTGTTTTTTGGTTGTTTTGGTTGTTTTGGCTGTTTTGGTTGTTCTGGCTCTCGTGGTATTGGTCTTCCTCGTAGTAGTAGTTGTACGGCCGGTTCTCGTCATCGTTGCCGAGGGCTGCCGGTCGGTGGTACTTGTCCATGTCGTTGTCGTCGTTGTTCTCGCCGTCCGAGTCGACGAGGTCGAATGATTTCTGGTTGACGGGGTTGTAGTTGCGACGCATGCCCGAAGCGTTGAACATGAGCGTGTTGAGGGCCTGGTTGCGCTGCTGGGTCCGGTTGGCCGGCGCCTTCTCCGGCGACGGCTGGCTGCTGCTCTTGCTGCCGGGGCGGCTGCCGTAGGCGGACGTGTACTGGGCATAGGACGAGAACTCGTGCAGCGGGACCTGGGCATAGGTGCCTCTGTCGGACTGGCGATCGGACTGGCGATCGGGCAGGCTGCTGGGAAGGCTGTTTCGATTGCTGACGTTGCTCGGCATGATCTGGTACTGGCGGCTGGGCAGGTCGAGGCGGGAGTCGCGCGAGTGCACGCTGTTGACGGCCGTCGTGGCCGTCGAGCCCGAGCGCGTGTGGGCAAACGGCACCGCCGGAGGCTTCTCGGGAAAGTCGACAGACTGCAGCGAGCCCATGGTGACGACGGACGACTTGTTGCGCGCGTGCTTGGCTTTCCGGACGGAGCCGCGCGAGGTCAGGTGGTCCTCGAGCGGGTTCATGTCGGGCGGCATCAGCGTGATCTGGCGAAACTTGAGGGCGAGCCAGAGGGCGACGGCGAGGGTGACGAGGTGGAGGCTGGCGGCGCCCAGGAGGGTGTAAAAGTAGGCCGTCTTGAGGGTGTCGAGCAGGTCGGACGTGTTGGCGGCGTCGGGCAGCAGCGTCGACCACGCGTCGCTGTCGTTGCGGACGGCGAGCATGCCGTAGCCGTAGAGGGGCAGGACGCAGAGATCCGACATGGCGGAGAAGAGCTGGTAGGCCGAGGAGGAGGCGGGCGTGCGGGCGCCCGGGCGGCGGGAGAGGTGGTAGATGCCGTAGATGCAGTGGAGGACGACGACGCCGGCGGTGATGCGCAGGACCCAGGCCGGGAGATCGGCGACGCGCGTAAAGAGGATCATGAGTGCCAGGAGGCCCATGGCGGCGAGGAGCTGGGGCACCCGCAGACACAGCAGCACGATGCGCATGGCCACGATCCACGACTTTGTTCTCCGGCCCATGGTCCGGACTGGCTGGCGCTGGCCGCCAATGATTCCATGTGCACTGCACGTTAGCTGTCTATTCTTTCTCTTCTTTCTTCTTTCCTCTTCTTTCTCTTCTCTCCTATACATACTCGGGATGGCGGTTGACGTCCAGGAGAGGCCCCTTTCGCTTCGGCTTGACAGGCTTGGGTTCCCAGCTGGCCCGTGTGACGGCCTTGGGATCAAAGGGCTTCTCGGGGAAGGAGTTGGTCCTGCTCGCTTCGTATAGAAACGGCTGGTGGACGCTGGACATGGCGAGGAACGGGCTGCAGACAAAGAAGGAGCAGCAGAGACTGGAAAACGAAAAAAGGGAGGAGGGAGCGTCCCGGATCTGGTCTTGAGAGACTCGCAAAGAAAAAGGCAATATAGAGAGCTGCCGTCAGCTGGATAGCTCCCAAGCTGGAATGTCAAGGGGAAACTGGTGCCTGGAGCTTGCTGGAAAAAAAGAAGAATGAGGAATAACGGAAAAGATCAGAGAGCAAAAAAAAAAAGGTCATATGCAAAGGAAAAAGAGCAAGTCGTGCTCGTGTTCCTGGCTGCAGAGCAGAGAACAAGGAAACAGCTGTGCCCTGGAAGGTACATATCCTAGTTTCCAGGGCAACGACGATAAGCCTCGTATCGATAGAAAAGTACTCACTATGTAACGCTAGTCTATTCTTGGATACTCGCTAGGCGCTTCCAAGAATGAAATGACTCCACTCTTTAAACCAATCATATCACCGGCAATTCGCACACTAGAGCCTCAAAAATTCATCCCGCATTGCCACTGCCGATTTCGCAGATAGCAAAGTCGATTTCAAAGCAGCACCTGCGATTCGTACCATGCCATGACCAGACTCTAGACTTTCTCTCTTTCCTTTCTCTTGTCCCCTCTCTCGTCTCCTCTCCCATCCTCTCTCCCATTTCCTCTCTGCCCTTCACTATGAGCGCCATCCTCTCGGCGGACGACCTCAACGACTTTATCAGCCCCGGCGTCGCCTGCGTCAAACCGATCGAGACCCTTCCGCTGCCCGCTCCAGACGACGACGCTCTCGAGCACGAGGTCATCCGCGATGGCGCACCCAGCGCCGCTGGCTCGGCCGCTCCCGCCTCCATCTCCCTGACCGACTGCCTCGCCTGCTCCGGCTGCGTCACGTCGGCCGAGGCTGTCCTCGTCAGCCTGCAGAGCCACGCCGAAGTGCTCCATGCCCTCGATGCCGCTCCTGCCCTAGAACTGCGCCCGCTGTCTCTGTCTCCCTCCTCGACCTCCACCTCGACCCTTCCCTACACCGTCCACGGCCTCGACGACCCCGCCCGCCGCCTCTACGTCGCCAGCGTATCGCCCCAGAGCCGCGCCAGCCTTGCGGCCGTCTGCGGCCCAGGCGTCACGGAGCGCCAGGCCGGCTACATGCTCGAGCACCTCCTGCTCGGTCCTCTGGGCCTGCGCTCCAGCCGAGACGGCAACGGAAGTGGCAACAGCTACGGCAACAGCTTCGCCTGGGTCGTCGACACCAATGCGGCCCGCGAGGCCACCCTCGTTCTCGGTGCCGACGAGGTCACAGCTGCCGAGAAGGAAAAAGAAACAGACCAAAAAGACACGGCAAAAACGGCAAAAACAGCAAGAACGGCTCGGCCTCTCCTGGCCTCGTCGTGTCCCGGCTGGGTCTGCTACGCCGAAAAGACCCACCCGCACGTGCTCGGCCACCTCTCTCACGTCAAATCGCCCCAGGCCCTCACCGGCACCCTGCTCAAGACCACCCTCAGTCGCCGTCTCGGCATCCCGCCCGACCGCATCTGGCACGTCGCCGTCATGCCCTGCTTCGACAAGAAGCTCGAGGCGAGCCGCGAAGAGCTGACCGACGCCGTCTGGAACCCGAGCGGCCACCCGTCCAGCAGCGGCAAGCCCGTCCGCGACGTCGACTGCGTCATTACGAGCAGAGAGGTTCTCATGCTGGCAGAGTCCTGTGGAATCGATTTCTTTAGTCTACCCAAGACGCCCTGGCCATCCTCTACCTATCCGGATTCTCTTGCTCTTCCTCCTCACCTCCCCTTTCCCGACCCCGTCCTCGACCGCTTCCTCTTCCCGCCCCATCGCCTCCACCGCGGCCGCTCCGCGCCGCCGACTTCAGCTGCCGGCAGCTCTGGTGGCAACTTGCACTTTATCCTGCAGTCTGTGCTCGCCCAGAACCCCGGCGCCCACCTGCAGACCACGCGCGGCCGCAACGTCGACGTCGTCGAGTACGCCGTCGTCAGCCCACAGCCAGAACAGCCCGTCCTCTTCCGAGCCGCCCGCTACTATGGCTTCCGCAACATCCAGAACCTCGTGCGCCGTCTGCGGCCACCACGGCCATCCCGGCTGCCCGGCAGCGCAGCAGGAGCAGCGGGTCGTCGCGTGCCCAACCCGAGAGGCGGCGCTGGCGGCAGCGGCCTCGATTATGCGTATGTCGAAGTCATGGCCTGTCCGGGCGGGTGCACCAACGGCGGCGGCCAGATCAAGATGGACGACCCCATTGTCGTAGACCGCCGGGGATTGACGAGCAAGCCCGGCCCAGAAGAGCAAAAGGCATGGCTCGCGCAAGTGGACGAGGCCTACTTTTCGGCCGACGACGACATGGACGTCGAGAGCGAGGATGTCGAGGAGGGCGCGGACGTCAAAGGCCCTGCTGGTCGAGGCCGAGAAGACGAGATGGACGGCATCAGTCCGTCGTACGTGCGCGAGACACTGGCGCACTGGTCTCGCATCACAGACATTGACCTGCGGCTTCTGGCCTACACGACCTTCCGGGAGGTGGTGAGCGATGTCGGCAAGCCTCTCAAAAAGGGAGATGCGGCAGAGCGGGTCATTCAGCTTGCCAGCAAGATTGGCGGAGGCTGGTGAAGGACGGAGCATTCGTTGGAAAGGCGTTTTCGGTAAAAGTATCTTGTTTTTTTTTTGGTTGATTTCGATGCCCGGCATATCGAGAGCATGTAGCCCTATAGATTTTCTTGTCAAATCTTGCATCCTTGCCCCCGTCTCCTTGGCTTGACTGTTTTCTTCTCTTCTTCTCAACTGCCCCGTCTAGCAAACCCGAATCCTCCACGGCCGCTGCCGTCAGGCCCACGCGGTGCCCGGATGACATAATCACTCGGTGTTCCAGACCGATGGGGAGACGATGACCACGATGGTGCATCACTGTTGTTGTTGTTGTTGTTGTTGTTGTTGTTGTTGCTGTTGCTGTTATTGCTGTTGCTGCTGTTGTTGCCATTGCTGTTGAGACCTCCCCGTCGCTGGTGCTGGCCGCTGCTGCCGGGCCGGGCCGCATAGCTGGGGTCAAAGAGTTCTCTGCCTGGCTGCTGTCCACCACCTGGCTGGGATCGTCGTCCAAAGTTTTCTCCCCGGTCTCGGTCTCCTCGGTCTCCTCGGTCTCCTCGATCTCCTCGATCTCCTCGATCTCCTCCATTCCGGTAGTTGCCTCCTCGGCCTCGGCCTCGGCCACGACCTGCCGCATGACCGGCCGGCGGTGTCTTTGTTCCTGGCGGTGCAGGAGACGCCTGTCTAGACGACCCAGAGGACCAAGCTCCGGCCTGTGCTGCTCCGGCCAGTGGCGTTGCTGGCCCTTGTGCCGGTGTGCCTGTGCCTATCCCAGATGTCCCAGAGGTCCCAGAGGTCCCAGGTGACCCCGGTGTTCCAGACGCCCCAGACGTCCCAGACGTCCCACCACCTCCTGCAGCCTTGTTGGGTAGCGGCTCTCCAAAAATCTTGGCCCGCGCCTCATCGTACTTGCGCTGCTTCTCCTCGCGCTCGCGCTGCTGTCGAAGTCGGATCTGCTCGGCTGTCGGCTTGTTGCGTGCCGCCTCGGCTTCGGCCTCGGCTGCTGCCTCGGCCGCATCATCCCACAGCGTCATCTGCTCAATGCCCGTCACAGGGTCGCGACGCTTGATCATCTTGGGTGCTGGCTTGCGGCTCAGCAGCTTCATGGCCGGCTTGATGCTGATCGTGCCCGGCGGCAGACTGCTGCTGGTCGTGGCCAGAAAGTGAAACTCTGCCGGTGCATCCCTTGCCAGTTAGGAGGACGTAAAAGAAAAAGAAATAGGAAAAAAGGAAATAGGAAAAAAAATATACATACGCAGACTTCCAGAGTTTCTTTTGCTCTTCTTCATGTTTGGCTAGCCGCTGAGCTCGAGTCAGCTCGGCCGGCTCTTCCTGGAGCGACACGCCACCCATCTCCTTGTCCTCGGAGGCGGCACGGTCCGCCTGAGACTCCCAGTCATCGTCCCAGGCGTTGGGCAGCACCTTTTTTGGCATCGTGGCCAGCGTTTGGTCGCTGTCCGAGTCTCGAGTCTCGAGTCTGCTGCAAAGAGTCTGCCGGGAAAGGAAGGAGAGAGTTTTTCCGAGGGCAAAGTGGGGGGAGGACAAAGGGAAAAAAGGCAGGCCAAAAAAAAGGTATTGTAGAGATTCGACAAAAAAAAAGGATGCGGTCAATCAGGATGCCCGACGAGACGGGCAAGGGTCGGCCGGTGCAGAGAAGAAGTGATGTCGGAGAGAGACAAGTCTTTCTTTTTTTGGCGGAAAATGGGAATTTTGATTTCTTTTTTTTGTTTTTACCTTAATACATTTTTAAAGGTTCGCCGGCACAGTTCCTAGCGCCGTTGACACTCGCGCCTCTTGATTGGTGGAGATGGCACTCTCCATCCCACCTTACGTAGCCTTGCAATTCGGGGAGACATTATTCAGCATTTTCCTCGCTCACAATTTCTGCTACTCACGCAGCCTCTCTGCTGCACTGCTTCTCAGCCACGCAGTCACTCTGTTCCCCGGACCACTCAGCAACCCCCCCGAAACCTCCTCTTGTCATCTCGTCAGCTCGTCAGCTCATCTGCCCTCTAAGCCAGTCAAAAGTCCTCCAAGATGCAGGGAGATGCCATGGACATTGTGCCGACGGAGCCTGTCGAGGCTCCCGCTGCGGCTCCGGCTTCCGCATCTACCAGTGCTGGCGGCATTGCCAGCAGCATTGCCATATCGGCGGCCTGGAGAGACAACAGACAGCGCGATGAAAACGAGGCGTTCAAGGATGTCCTCTCTGATCAGGGGTTCAGCATCGGTATGTCTACCCCAGAGATTCTGCCGTCTATTATACTGTGTACGCTTGTTCCTGACAAGGACGTCAGCCGACTACGGCGACCCGCTCACAACCGTGCGGCCTCTTCAGAAGCAGTACGCCCGTGCTTTTCCCGATGGGACAGAAGAGTACTTGCAGGGTGTTGCGGCCAAGCTGAAGGAGAGCTCGTCATGATTTCCATTGGACAGAGGAGGATGAGGAGGAGGATGTCAGTAGTCCAACCGAGTTTTGGATCACCTATATTGCCTGTATTCTTAATGATTCATGAACATGCCTTGTCTGTTGAATGTATTGTCACGAGGCATGAATGGCATAACTGTGACCGTTTGAATCTTTAAATGCCTCTGCAACACAGGCCCAGGCCGTCAGATATCATCACCTACTCTGGCTCCTTGGTCACTTGAAGAATGATGGCATGGCAAGCCTTGGGGCTCTGCAAAAGGTATAAATTTCGCTCTCCTGTCCCTTTCACCATTTTCATTTCTACCATTTTCTTATCTTCCATTTTCATTTTCATATCTACCAGAACTCCCAGAACCAGAACAGAGTGAGAGACGACCAGATATTTCAACTTTACAGTGACCATGGCAGCTGCCACTGCCACTGCCACTGCCACTGCAGTGCCTTTTTCTGCAAAAGGTCAGCCAGCCAGCCAGCCAGCCACAACGAGAATCATTAGGATCAAAGTGCCGCCTTCCCTCATGGCCCGACGTCGTGCCAAGGCCAGGGGAGGTGCCGTTGCAGGTAAGGGTCGTCCTGCACTCAGAGATACGAATGCCAAGCATGCGTCAGCGGGAATCCCACCACCACGACGGCCTCTGCCTCGGCTTGTCGTCATTGGCAGCTGGCGCCCAACCTGGCTGGCCGGCCTGGCCCGCCAGCGCCGCCAGCAGCAGCACATGGCCTGGTCAGCTGACCAGCAAGAGCCAGAGAAGTCGGGAAAGGAAGGGGGGAGGGAGAAGGAGAGCGGGCCGGAGACAGAAGGGGGTGGACATGCCAGTCTTCCACGCCCTCATCCACCTCCGGGTCCGCATCCGAATCCTCGACCCCAGCCCCCTCGTCCGAAACCACCACGTCCCCCTCCCCGAGCCCCTTCTCCGAAACCACCACGCCCCCCTCCCCCACCCCCTCCTGTAGCATCTACATAGAAAGCATTTGGAGTTGATAGAAATTGAAAAATAAAAATAAAAATAAAAATAAAAATAAAAATAAAAATACAATCTACAATCTACAAAACAAGTGCTATTGACTAGTTGAATTCGGAATGTACTCTATTCTACCCGCTGCCCATCAGGCCTTTGTCTCGTCCTTGTCCGCAGTCTTGGCTTCTTCCTTGAGCTCTTTACCGTCCATCGTTTCGACAATAACGTCAGCCGGGATGCGGTCGGGCGTAGAGTTGACCAAGACCAGTGTCGGCAGCAGGGCAGCAGCCATGAGACCAAAAGTGACGCAGCTATACTGTTAGTTTTTTTTCTCTTCTTTCTTTCTATTTTCCAGTCTTTTTTCCTTCCACTAGACTTACAATCCAACCAAAAGGGTCGACTTTGTCTTGGTGTTCATGCCATAGGCAATGGCTTGGCCAACGGCTTCGATGCAGCGGAAAGCAGCCCCGTTGCGAACGTTTGCTAGAGAGTGTCAGCAAGCAGAAAAGAAGAGGGAAAAAGAGGAGACGGCAGAGACGGCACTCACCTTGTGCATCCGTGGCAAAAGATGACAGCAACCAGTACATGTAGGACTGCGACAGCGGGCCGGTTGTCTGTACAAAAAAGTAGGGGAGAAAGGCCGAGCCAAACAGGCCGTCGTCCCAGTCAATAGAGGGCGGCTTGGACCGCGAAAAGCGTGCCTGCATGACGATGGACCAGATGTAGACGCCCGTGTTGAGGATGATGACGGTGAAGAGGCCGAGCTGGGCTCGCCGGCGCTGGCTGAGGGACTTGATGTCCAGGATGAAGCCGAGGCCGAAACAGCCGACGCTGGCCGTCAGTATACGAAAGTGGGATGAGAGAAAGAAGAGAAGAGAGAGCAATCAAAGAGGGGGAAAAGAGCTTACATGCAGAAAAAAGGAGAAATCAGAGAAGACAGCGCACGCGTGCGGACAGAAAAGTATGTTGCCAGATAGGTGGACCACGAGCCGCTGTCCTGTTGGTTCTCTGCTCTATACTCTATTGGACTGGGACTTGCATAGGAAAGGACGCACCTGTAGAAGAAGGACCAGATGGCCCAGAGAGCAGACAAGAGGATGAGCTTGGACATGAAAGTCTTTTTGATCTGCTTGAATTCCATCTTGAGGGAGAGAGGCTCTGCGAGGAGGATACGAGTGCCGTCTGATCGGACGACGCGGTCCAGTGGCGAGATGAGAAAGGCAAAAGGGAAGCTGGAGATACGTCAGTTCGTAGCCATGTAGGAGTGTGGGAGTATGGGAATCTTGAAATCACATACGCCATGGCTTCAATGGTCATAAAGGCAATATAGGTACTGGGCGTAATGCCTCCGCTGTGGCTCTCAGTGTGGTTCTTGGACAGACTGGTCGTCAGCAACTCGGGACGCAAATGCAAAAAAAAATACAGGTATGCAGAATTCATACTTTATAGCACCACCCACGAGCTGTCCCAGGTTGCGAGAGACAATCCACAGCGCCAGGTACTTGCCACGAGCGCCAGAGGGTGCCAGGGACAAGATGCTGCCGGCCTCGGCAACATACCAGAGGCCGGAGCCCGTTCCGGCCAAGAAACCGCCGAGAATGAGGTACTGGACAGCGGCAGTTTGTCAGCGTGTTCAGCATGTCTTTCTATTGCAATGTTCTTGAATTCTTACCCATTGGTTGCCAAACTTGCTGTTGCAGTAGTACGACGATCCACGAATAGGAAACGTCATGGAGCCGAGAATCAGAGCTCGACGGGTGCCCATCTTGTTGACTATAGGGCCGCCAAAGAAGCAGACTGGTAACGAGAGTCAGCCATCGAAGTAGCCACATGAATAGATCTTTTATCATATCCATACCAGTTGCAAGCATGGTGTAGCTGACTGCCGTTCTGTGATCAGGAGGGTCCTCATTAGCCGCGAGAACACACTCTCTCACCATGGATCCACCAACAAACACTCACGCAATATTGGATGTCTGGGGAGTAGCCAGACCACCACCTCCAAGACCTGCACGTCCATTGTCAGTCGTCCGTCATCAGAAGGGAAGAAGACGAGGCACGACAGGGATGCTCACCTGCAATGGCATCAGACATGGCCGGGCCGCAAAAGGCCTGCACACTCAGAAGCATCATCTGCGTCAGGCTGTGGTGGTAGACGCGCTTCCAGAGAGGCACGTTTTGCTGGTAGGCGGCCACGTCAAACGGCGTCTCTGCATTGTTGCCGGGGTTCTGCGGCAGGTCTCCCCATGCCTTGGGCGTGTCCACATTCTGACCGCTGTCGGTCTGGCTTTTCTCAGGGAGCTGTGCCATTCTTTTCGTCTTTCGTCTTTCGCCTCTTGTCTTTTTTTCTTGTTCTTTGATTTTTCTATGATTTTTCTATTTCGTCTCCTTCCTACGTTCTAGTCATGCCAGAATGAGACGAGACGAGGATGAATGAGCAGGAGAGTGGCCTGTTTCGGTCCCTCATGCTGGCCCGGTCGAGAGAGCCAGGAACCCCCGGGGCATTATATCGTGCTCCCAAGGCTCAAAGCCCCCCAGTCTACGCAGTTATGCTATTGGGTGAAGCGATGCTGTCCTCGTATGAGTCTGGGCTTCGTGAAGGTCCAGCCGAATGAGCTATGACTAATCTGGCTAGACATCTCCGGAAAAAGGGTCCCTGCACTATCGGCATTGGATTTCATCATGAACTAATACGACTCTGGCGGAGAGATAACGGTGAATCTTACGCCGAATCTGGAGAGAGTCGGACTGCTGGTGGGTCTCGAGAGCTCCGTTAAGCGGACTGGGTAGCGGCCATATAAGTTTTCGTCCTTTGACTCTTGTCTTTTTTGCCCTCCACTGCTACTCTGAGATGAAAAATACATAGATTAAGACAAAAGTTCTCTCCAAAATGACCGTCTCGCGAGATTCTACAACGGTCATCGTCGTGGGTGGCGGTGGCACCCTGGGGGCCTCGACGGCCCTGCACCTACTGCGGGCCGGATACACACCGTCCAACATTACCGTGCTCGACACGTACCCGATCCCGTCGGCACAGTCGGCCGGCCACGACCTCAACAAGAACATGGGCGTCCACATACGCAACAAGTGCGACCTGCAGCTGAGTCTCGAGGCCAGGCAGATGTGGAGGGAGGACGAGCTCTTCCAGCCGTACTTTCACAATACCGGCCGGGTTCGTGCTCTCTCCCCGCCTCCCATGACGTCATACTGATGTAATATAGCTGGACCTTGCCTCGTCAGAGGATGGCGTCGCGTCGCTGCGGCGCCAGTACCAGGCCCTGCTCGATGCCCAGGCGGGCCTGGAGAGCACCAATTCCTGGCTGGACACGGAGCAGGAGATCCTAGAAAAGGCGCCGCAGCTGGATGCAGAGAAAATCAAGGTGAGCCAGAGCCTACAGGCAACAGGTGGCACAAGACGACACGAGGCGCTCACAGGACCCAGGGGTGGAAGGCCATCTACAGCAGCGACGGCGGATGGCTCGCGGCAGCCAAGGCGATCAACGCCGTCGGACAGGTGCTGCGAGAGAAGGGTGTCGTATTTGGGTTTGGCAGGTGCGTCTCTCTGTCTCTCTCTCTCTCTCGTGTCTATAAAACACCGGATTCCTCTGACGCTTCTAGCGCGGGCTCTTTCCAGCGGCCGCTCTTCCAGGGCGGCAAGGACGCCCTGACCGGCCAAGAGGCGACGTGCATCGGCGTCGAGACGGTCGACGGCAGCCGGTACTACGCAGACAAGGTGGTGCTGGCGGCGGGGGCATGGAGTCCGGTGCTCGTCGACCTCGAGGGCCAGTGCTGCTCCAAGGCCTGGGTGTTTGCGCACCTGCAGCTGACAGAGGCAGAGGCGGCGGTCTACAAGGACACGCCCGGGGTGTACAATAGCGAGATCGGCTTCTTCTTTGAGCCCAACGAGCACGGTGTCATCAAGGTCTGCGACGAGTTTCCCGGCTACTCGCGCTTTGTCATGCACCAGCCGTACGGCGCGGCGGCGCCCCAGCGCCTGTCGGTGCCGCGGTCGCACGCCAAGCACCCGACCGACACGTACCCGGACGCGTCCGAGGTGACGATCAAAAAGGCCGTCTCGACGTACCTGCCGCGCTTCGAGGACCGCGAGCTCTTCAACCGCAGCATGTGCTGGTGCACCGACACGGCCGACGCGGCTCTGCTCATCTGCGAGCACCCGCAGTGGAAGAACTTTATTCTCGCGACGGGCGACAGCGGGTGAGTGGCGCAGGACTGCGCAGAGGAGGACCTACCCATGCTAACTATCCGACGGCAGACACTCGTTCAAGCTGCTCCCCAATATTGGCAAGCACGTGGTCGAGCTCATCGAGGGAACCCTGTCTGCAGACCTCGTCGATTTTTGGAAATGGCGGCCTGGAGGCGACGCTCTCAAGTCTCGGCGCAAGGCTGTGCCAAAAGACCTTGCAGACCTGCCAGGCTGGAAGCATGATCCTACAGCGAATCTATAAGAGAGAATAAAAAAAGGAAATAAAGGAAATATAAAAAAAAAATAAAAAATGAAAATAAAAATAAAAAATTCGGAGTAGAATTAGTATCGGCCCCACTGTTCATGAGGGTGGGGGTTCTTGCCGAATGAGGAAGGCTTGTACCCCAATTACCCTGAATGGCAACCCGGCTCTCGTGGCGAAACGGAAGGCTGATTTGATGTGCGCGCATTGGCTGGAGTACGGCACCCCTGTTCGTTCCGGAGGAGGTTACTCGCGGGAGATGGGAAGGAGGACGAGGAGAGAGGTCAGCAGAGCCACGATGTATACGGAGTACTGCGAATATATGTGGAGGTTGCCAGTCTACGAGAGCTACTCCGAGACATGGCCAGAGAGAACCATGAGACATGTGAATGGAGGGGCAAAATGTTACACAGCCTTGCCCTTGGGGTGTCGAGAGTCACATGCGCGCGCGAGGGAGATGGAATAAGTGTGAGAGGGTGGGCGTCGTCGTGGTGCTGCATGTTTCACAGCTCTCACGGCTGGGCGGCTGGACAAAGCCTGATCGGGCAGATCTCGGCATTCCTCCAAGGACTGTGGGAAGGTGCGATGGTGGATGGTGGATGGTGGATGGTGGATGGTGGTGGATGGTGGGAGCAAGCTAGGCTTGTGATTGTTCCAGCACACGAGAGTACGAGCAGCCCGCTGTAATACACTTGTTCATAGCGCTGCCCCCCTCCACTGACCATCACTGGCCGTCCACTGGCCAGTGTCCTCGTATGATAGAACCCCTCCATCTACTACGGAGTATGTACCGAAACGACCTCTCCACATCAGAGCTTCCCCTCTTCACCTTGCTCTTTCCTCCTCTCGTTCTCTCCCCCAAATTTCCACTCGGCCGAGTATTCTTGCCTTTTATTCTCTTCCTAGAGATCCTTGTACCGCTGCTACCCTCTCGCCTGCCAAGATTCTAGTTTTGCCTTTCTGCCTTTCTGCCTTTCTGCCTTTCTGCCTCTCTGCCTCTCTGCCTCTCTGCCTCTCTCAATCTTTCTACCTTTCTGCCCCGGCCGCCTATAGTATTCCAGGGATAGCTCCACCGGCGACGGACCGACACAGCAAATTCGAGCAGAGACCTCCCATCATCACCACAAAACGAGCCAATCCGACAGCAACGACAGATCATCTGCCATGGTCGGCGCCACGGGAAACACTGTGGGCGTCCCTGCAGACAATTTCGATCTCTTGCGACGGGCAACGCAGGCCATGATGTCCAAGTCAGTCCCTTTTCTTGTCTCTTCCTCACCTTCTTTCCTGCCCCTCTGAGGGGGAGAAACTAGGAAATGCACTGCAAATCACCTTCTCCGCCGCCTCACACGGCCGTTCCGGTTCCCTGCACTCTGTTTCTGTTCTGTTCTTGCCTGCCCCCGTCTGCCCATTCTGCTCTTGCCGACGTATCTTGCCGTCTCATCTGCTCTGCGTGCTCCATGCTATCTATTTGTCAATGACCTGCCTATTTGTCCCAGTGTGGATACACGACACCAGTCACACTCTAGATAAGTGATTTGGTTGATTGATTCTTCCTCTTTTTTTATTTTTTTTTATTGTTTTAATCCCCTCTGGACAACGGGATCTTCCCGTACCGCTCATTCTGGAGAGTGGCAAACGAGCAAGGTCCAGACACGCTCAGGACAGCCAACCATAGCACAGTGGAGCAATCACATTCTCCTCTTTTTCTTGACGCCGTATGCGACGTCTCTTTCAGTCGGCAGCTGGCTGGCCACCTGTTGTGTGTCATGTGCATACTAAGCCTGCAGTGTGCGCACACGGACGGCACTCTGACAGTCCGGCGAGGCAGCCCTCTCTGTTGCTGCGAGAGAGGACAGAGACCAGAGGACAGAGAGGACAGAGAGGACAGAGAGGACAGAGAGGAAAAAAAGAGACTGTGCTCTGGCCAAGCGGCTGTACAGTAAGACCTGTGCGCCTGTACGGGTACGACGAGGACAGCTGTGTTGTGGCAGCTGACGCATGTGGATGGGACTTTTTGCGTATTACAACACAGCTGACTGAGCAAGTGGAGCTCTTCGGCGAGCAGTCGAGCTTTTTGCCTGTGAGAGAGGGGGGGCAAATTTCGTCTTAGCGGTCTTGGTATGCACCAGTGCGAGGCCACAGCGGGCTTTGCACCCCTCTTCAGTGGACTTGCCCGGTGGAATACTGCGCCTTACGCAGTACGGAGTACGGAGTACGTACTTTGTGGACCAGCCCACAGGGGGTCTCTCTCTCTCTTCCAATGCCTCCCTTCCCCACCTCCAAGAGTCTTTCTGAATTCCAGACTTTATCCTCCAACCATGTCACTGGGATGGCGACATTCTTTTTTTTGGCTCTCCTGCTTTCCTGCTTTCCTGCTTTCCTGCTATCATGCTACCCTTCTCCTGCTCTTGCATGTCATCACACTCTCTCGTCCACTCTCGTCCACTCGTGATTCGGGAATTTGCATGGGAGCGGACCAAGTAGGAATGCCGCGTAAGAGTCACACAGCGGGATGAGGAGGCAAACGAGTAAGATACATATCTTACATATCAAAGAGGAAGCTGCGCCCTGCCAGCCAGAACTGACCCCGTTTCCTCCCTCTCATTTCCCCTTTTCTACTTTCCTGGCCCTTGCCCGTCTTCCAGCTCCTTTCTTCTGCTCTGTCCGCTGCTTCGTAATCAGCCCCGAGTCCCTCACTGTACTCCGTACTTATGTAGCCATTACGTCTTGTTCTGCGAGTACCTACGTATTGTTCTTCGCTCCTTCCTCGCGCTTCCCTCTCTTCTGTTCCCCTTTTCCCCTTCTTTTTCCCTTTTTGTTCTTGTTTTTCCCATGTCATCTTTCCCTCTTCTATCTCCTCCTACATCGGCTCTGCCGTCTTTATCGCGTCATAGATCCGTTGGTGGCCAGACCCACAACCGGCTTTATAAGTACTCGCTCGCAGTACTTTGTCCACGGCAAAGCTGCTCAGCCCAAGCGGCCAAATTACTCTGGAGACAAGCAAAAAGCAAGAAAGCCAGAGAGCAAGAGAGCAAGAGAGCCAGAAAGCAAAAACAACCTAGCCGCTCATACATAGTACATTACATACGTATGATAGCACGGCCAGACGACGAACGACGATGGCCTAGCTGCCCACTGTGCCCCTCTCCAGTCTCGAAATCCAGCCATCAAGCCAGCCGTCAGAGGAGAAAATCTTTCCGCCACGTCTTAGTCCTCTTTTGCTCATAGTAGCCCTCTTCCTCACTAATATTTTTTTGCCCCTCACTGGACACGGCCATTCCTTCCCTTCCGAGCTATTTTCTCGTCTTCTGCTGCCCTTCAGCGCCTTCCCTAATTTTTCTTGTTTTTCTCCTTCCTCTTTCCATATTTATCATCTTAATTCTGATTTGGTTTTCTCGTTTTTTTTCCTTTATTTTTTCCTCTCCAATTCCCTTCATCTCTCTCTCCATATCTCTCCAGATCTCTCTTCTCCATTGAATCCATTCCTCATGACCCTTCATCGGGGAAGACCCGTTACACTGTCTTGACGTTCTGGACTCTTTTTTTTACCTCTTTGTCTCTTTTTTCCTCTCTCCCTCTACCTCCCTCTTTCTCCTTTTTCTTCTTTCCTCTCCTCCTCTCCTCTTTACTCTCTTTTTTTCTTTTTTTCTCTTTCTCCCCCCTCTCCTCCCCCCCTTCTCTCCTTCTCCCTCCCCCTTCTTCTCTTCCAGCGGCCTGCGTGTCGTCGCTCTCGTCTCTCTTTTCTCTCCCAAAATGTCTGCAACGAATGGAATTGACGAGCGCAGCAGGTCTGCCGCAGCCGACGATGACGGCACTGATCACATTGGCTCAGACACCCCACGCTCTGGCGTGGCCACACCGCAACCGGACCTCCACGACAAACGGCTGCCAGGCATCATGAGCTACTTTAACCAGGTTCGTCCTGCCTCCTTTAAACGCCTGTTCTCAGGTACCTTTGCTGCACATGCGGCCTCTTCCTCTTCCACCTCAACTCCTGCTGTTAGCCCCACTGCAAACAATGCAAGCCATGCAAACACAAACACAAACAACACCTCTTGCACCCCCCCCTTTGCTTTCCCCCCGTCCACCCCCCAGCAAGAAGAGGAGGGGGCTGTTGGCGCATCGCGGCCCAGATCCCATGTGTCTGAGGAACCATTGGAGGCGCAGCCACAAGCACTACTAGAAGCACAACCACAAGCACAACCACGACCACAACCGGGGGCGCATCCGGGAACGATGCCCATTGACGCTCAGGCACCAACTTGGGCAGATCCACAGCCCAACAATGGGCTGCCTTTTCCCGCAGCACAACCTGAGCCGCAGCCATCCTCGTCCCCGACCGAGGACTCGCCAACAGTTTTGCAAAGGGAACAAGCTCACCAAGCTCAGAAAACTCTAGAAACACAACAAGCAGCCCACCACGCACAGCAAGCATCACCAGTAGACGTTTTGGGAATCTCGCAATCGCCCTCTCTGCAAACAAGACCAGAGTCGCCACAGCCACCATCTCTGTCGCCAATGTCACAAACACTATCGAATGTCGACGAGAGCCCGCCTCTGCTGCCTCACGAAAAGACTGGCCAGAAGGAGAAGCTCGGCGAGAAGGAGCTTTCCACAGAGCAGTCGCTGCTTTCTTCGCATGCTGAACCCGATTCCGTGGACCCTCTCGTGCCCCTGCAGCCGATTGCACCATCCCAAGATGCTTCTCCCCGGGACACCGTTGGTGCTGCCACCTCTGCTCTGCATCCATACCCTACGCCACCCGGTTCGGTTCGCGGCTCTGGGCCGGCCAGCGCAAGCGGAGACGGAATCGTCATGAAGAAAACCTTTTCCGGCATCGGCATCGGCATTGGCGCCCGCGTCAGCGCTAGTTCTAGCTCCAGCGGTGCTGGTCGTGAACCTCTCAGTTCGGCCCGGGAACCCAGACGAGAGACGCAGTTGAGCTACAGTCGCCACAAGAAGAACATTTCTGACCTTTTCGATTCCCTCCCGCTGGCCAATGTTGTGACGCCATCTCTCGTGCTTGCTCGCCACTTCTCCATCCCCTCCATTCCCCTTCAGTCGCGCAACACTTCTCCCTCCCAGACCCCCGGCCTACATGCCTACACTGCCCCTGACACGCCAACTCGTGCCCACATTCAAGAATTTGATTCAACTGCCCTGTCCTCTTTCTTTCGGTCCGCCTCGGCTGGCCATCTCAAGAAGCTAACAGAACTGACACGTTTAAAGAGCGGCCAAAATACTCCGACTCGATCCTTGTCCACGGCCCAACCCGCCGAGGAAGACCCCCCTCAGCCCGTCCCTGCCACCGCCAGCGAAAGCTTTGGGGCCGCTCTGGAATCAGATCCGCTGGATAACGGTAATAGTATTAGCCGCACTACCGCATCCACGCCCACGCCGGCCGGCGCCCAAGCTCCAGCTGCCAAAGGCAAGCTCAAGATCAAGATTGCAGAGGCCCGAGGCATCAGACGCAGCCGAGACCCTTATGTCGTTGCTGTCTTCCAGCGCAGCGAGCTCATCTCCGGCGGCCCGAGGCCCGCGGAAGTCGACGACGATGCCGCCGTCATGGCCGTCGCCATGGGCGGTCTGCCCATCCAGCGCCAGGCCAGCGATACCGGCCGCATCCCCATGGCCATCCCCATGCGCAGCCGCCAGAGCAGCAACACCAGCATGACGGACTACAACACCTTTCGGAACCGAACTGCCCGGCGCTCTCTGACCAATCCAAAGTGGGATGCCGAGGCCGTGTTGTATGTTGTCATGTCTCTTACCCATTTTAGGCTATCGCTTTTGTCTCTTGTGCTAACAACGTAGTGATGTCGTCGGACCCGATACATTGGTGGACATTTCCGTCTACGACCACTCTCCTACGGGGGAGGAGTTTTTGGGCCACGTCGACTTCAACGCACACGTTTCCGAGAAGGAGGGGCCTGTTCGTGGCTGGTTCTCTCTCCGGGGTCACGCTGACACCATGGCTGAGAATACGCCCACCGGCGAGATCTACGTGGAAGCGATCTACCAGCGGAGCGACCGGAAGCACTACGGACCCGACGACTTTGAGATTCTTCGGCTCATTGGAAAGGGCACCTTTGGCCAGGTGTACCAGGTTCGGAAGAAGGACACCAAGCGCATCTACGCCATGAAGGTCCTGTCCAAGAAGAAGATTGTGCAGAAGAAGGAGGTCGCACACACTGTCGGCGAACGCAACATTCTCGTTCGGACGGCGACGTCGGACTCACCATTTATTGTCGGCCTCAAGTTTTCTTTCCAGACGCCATCTGATCTCTATCTCGTGACAGACTACATGTCCGGCGGAGAGCTGTTTTGGCATCTGCAGAAGGAGGGCCGGTTCGAGGAGACGAGAGCCAAGTTTTACATTGCAGAGCTCATTCTTGCCATTGAGCACCTGCACAATAACGACATTGTCTACCGCGATCTGAAGCCCGAGAATATCCTCCTGGATGCCAATGGCCACATTGCCCTGTGCGATTTTGGCCTATCCAAGGCCAATCTGACCAAGAACGACACCACCAACACGTTTTGTGGCACCACGGAATATCTAGCACCCGAGGTTTTGCTCGACGAGGCCGGCTACACGAAAATGGTCGACTTTTGGTCGCTCGGTGTGCTCGTGTTTGAAATGTGCTGCGGCTGGAGCCCGTTTTACGCCGAAGATACGCAGCAGATGTACAAGAATATTGCCTTTGGCAAGGTGCGGTTCCCCAAGGACACGTTGTCTGCCGAGGGCCGCAGCTTTGTCAAGGGTCTGCTGAACAGAAACCCGCGGCACCGACTGGGCGCAACGAAGGATGCCAAAGAGCTGATGGAGCACCCGTTTTTCCGCGACATTGACTGGAGCACATTGTCCAAGAAGCTCATCACGCCACCGTTCAAACCCCAGTTAAAGTCGGACACTGACGTATCGTACTTTGACCCGGCCTTTACCGACGCCATGGACAAGAGTGGGTCGCTCAACGAGCGGGCTGCTGCCCTGGCTCGAGGCATTGCCACCTCGACCCCCCTGTCGCCATCCATGCAGGCCAACTTCCAGGGCTTTACCTTTGTCGACGAAAGCGCGCTGGAGGACCACATGCGCAGCCAGAGCTTGTACAGCCGCCACCACATTGAGGACGACGATATGGACGACGACACTGATGGTGGACACGGTGCAGGCAATGGCCACAAGGATGACACGGAGTGGGACGACATCAACGACATTGATCCACGGCGAGCCGACCGCATGAGTGGAGTTGTTAGAAGCAACGATGAACAAATGTTTGGCGGATCCCATTTCGACATTTAAAAAACCCGACGCACGTGGAACTGCATTCTGCCGTTTTCCTTTTTCCTTTTTTACCATCTCGTCGATTCTATACATACCCTCGCTACCTCGGTCTACCCATTATATCATATTCTCTCTCTTTTTGTCTACCCCCAATCACGATCTATCATGCGAATCGTTGTTATCATGGCATTGTTGCGTTTTTGAAGAGGGACGGTCTTTGTGTTTTCTTTTTGTGGAATTGCATTTTTTGGGGCTCTGGCAGAACATCAAAAAAATAGCAACCGACCCTGGTTGGATGGCACAGGCGTTGTTTTTTATTCACTTTTCTGACGCGTTATATGGGCACGTTTTGTCACGCCTACGTTTGCGTCTCTACGTGTATCTCTCTCACTCTCCCCTGTTCTCTTGTTCTCTTGTTCTCTTGTTCTCTTCTCCTGTTCTCCTGTCCTCTTGTCCTCCCTCTCTCTCTCTCTCTTGTCCCTCTTCCTAAGCAAAGGGCAATGCAGAAGTAGATCGTGTTTCAAGGGCGTGTATTTCAGAGTGGAGTTTTTCATCGGGTTTCTCTTTTGCAGTAATCCAGAGTACGTTGTTGATCTCGGTGGACATGGCGATGCTCTTCTGTTGGCCTAGCGGGCTTTTTGGCCTGTCTCGTGTTCAGCCCAGTATATAAAATTGCCAACAGGAACAACACTGGCAGGTTGAGGCACTGCTGAAGGAGGGGGGCTGGAGGCGAATGGGGCTGGAAGAGGAAATGGTGGAGGTGGGGGGCAAGAGAATGAGGGAAAGCGGTCAAGGACGACTAGCAGGGTTTCTCGAGACCTGAATGCTCAGACAGAGCTGGGCGGACAACCAGTATTCTTACAGCAAAAGCATACGTCACATGATCGTGGATGGCGCTTCTGTCATGACATGTCCTTCTTTACCTTAATACTATTTATTATATTCCCCTAATTGCTGATTCGTGCCAAAGACGAGAGACCGGCTGTACGAGTACGAGTACGAGTACCCAAAACTCGCACTGCTGTCAAGGCAGGAAACACGAGATCCATGGCGGAGCAGACGACAGGCAAATCAGGCGATGGAGCAGGCTAGGCGAGCCCCAGTCTCCGTTGCATTTGTTGTTCCGTCTGATAGCTCCTTTGTCTGCTCACCGCCAAAGCAGTCTACCAGCCCAACCGTGCCCAATATGCACACTACTGTGAGCTCGTTTATCTTTTCTACAGACACGATAGCAAGCTGTTTACTGTTTACTGTTTACGCAGTAGCAGTACACGGTACACAAAGGACTGGTCTGCATCATGTACGAGAGTACTCGTAGCTATCGCCTCGAGGCAACGAAACCAGCCTAGATTTTTGCATTCCGAAAAATAAAAGAATAAATTTGAGGTAGAATTTGTACACGGGTTAAAAAAAAAGATAAAAAAAGTAGAGGTGGCAGTGGAAGAGAGCTGGAAGAAAAGAGGGAGAGGATCGTGTTGGGTCCTCTTCCCCCCACCTCTCGCCCACTGGCCCTCCCCTCCCCTCCATTTCTGCATTTCTGCTCCTCTCCTCTTCTGTCTTCTTGTCTTCTGGTGGCCTGATCTTTCCGGGCAGCCTTCGTCGGTCAACCACCCACCCGCCTTGCTAGGTGTCCATCATTTGTCATTGTCGAGTTCGTCCATCATGTCCGTCTTCCCATGGGAGTTTCCCATCTCTCTCTCTCCCCTCTTTTCTCCCCCCCCCTTTTGATCTTCTGGGCAGATGCAGCACGACCGTTTCTCCTCTCTCTCTCTCTCTTCCTCATTTCTCTCTGCAGGCGTGTGTGTAATGTAATGACCGTCGCCTCATCCCAAGGCGAAATGAAAAAAAAAAAAGGAAAAGAAAAAAAAGAAACAAAGAAGGAGAGAGGCTTAGTGGTGGCCGTCGGCCTCATCCTCCTCCTCGACGAGCCAGTCCTCGACGGGGGCGGCAACGGCGTCACCGCCAACGTTCTCCTGACCCTCAACCTCGACGGCAATAGTCTCGTACTCCTGCAGGCTGCTGGCGAGGTCGGCCTCCTCGGGAGAGGCGGGGGTCTTTGGCAGGGCGAATGTGGCGACCTGGCCGGCGGCATCCTCGGGCTTGACGGGGGGGACCTTGTAGGCCTTGAGCTCCTTGAGGTAGAGCTCTTGGACAAAGTCGGCTGGAGGGGGGTTAGCAGAGGAGAGAAGAGAGAAGAGAAAAGAAAAAGAGTAAAGAGTAAAGAGTAAAAATAGGAAAAGAAAAAAGAAACATACCACGTCGAGAAAAGGTCGGCACAATAAACGTCCGCATCGGCACGGCCGACCGGCTGGAGCGTGCGGCAGCAACGAATACCCGGCGGGACATCTGTCCAAACATCAGCAAGAGTTCCAGACGAGAAAGAAGAGAAAGAAGAGAGAAGGGAGAGAGAGAGAGGGAGCTGTCGACAAGGAGTCCGCCCTCGATGGGACGAGATGGCTCCCTTGCCGTCATTGTCCTTGTCCCTTGTCGACTCTCTCCCGTCTGCTGCTCCCCAAACAAGAGTAGCCGGACGTACCGCAGAGCGAGATAGAGACTGGAGCATTGTGGCGGAGGAGGATGGAATCGGAGGAGAGAAAGATTCTTTAAAAAAAAAAGGGAGAATCCGAATGGTCAATTCAGGCAAGCCACTTCCCACAAACGTGCTGTAGATGCAGTGATTGGGCAGAAGCCGGAAAGGGTAGTGGTGAGGATTAATGTGGTGATTTTTTTCGTTTCTCTCCTCTTGGAGGCAGAAAAAAAGAAATGGCGGCTTTAGGGAAAAGCAGGAAGAGAAGCGAGGTGCGGAAAAATGGGTCCCGCGTGTTTTTTTTTCGTGGGCAGAAACAAGCCATATCTCCGGGCGTTACCAGAATCGGGTAGATTCACGTGACCTGTCACTGGATAGCATTACGTTTAGTCTGAGTGATAGCTCGCACTACCCCGCTGAAGCTGTCCAAGCTCTACTCTGTAGGTAGTATAGTACGGAGTCATGCCGTAGTTTCATGCTGTACATGCAGCAGAAAGAAACGGCAGAAACGGCATGAATACAGCAGAACACAACACGATGCATTCGGACAAGAGAAACTCAGACTGAGATGTGTCATTCTGTCGTCTTTATAACCAAGGGCCTCTCCCTTTACTGTTTGTCTAACAAAACGAATGTCTACCCTAATGACCGTTTTCCCATACAATGTATTCTGAACAATGAAAAAAGACACAAGCCGATTGCGGTCACCTTCCGGATCCATATGAAACAAGGAGTTAAACAGTATAGCTAGAGAGAAAGTAAGAAGAAGAAAAGAAAAAAAAAGAAAAAAGAAAGAGGTCGTTGCTGATTCATTCAAGCTTCCACCAGAAGCGGCAGTAGTGCTTCTGAGAGACTTTATATTTTTGGTAGTTTTTGGTATTTTTTTGGTGATTTTGTAGAGTGCTTTTTTTAGAGTAGACTCAGGCTAGATCCGGTTCTGTCGAGAGTGAATCATCTCGGCGGCGTCGTCGCCATACTGGGCGCGGTTGTAGCTCTGGTGCCGCGCGTGTCGCGAGCCGCGAGACCCCCGCGCGCTCCGAGAGCGCTGCGGGCCCGGGTTGAGCTTCCTCTCCCGCCGCCGGGCCAGGTAGCAGACACCGACGGCCTTGCCGGCAATGTAGGCGAGCGAGATGACGGCGGCGGCGACAGAGTAGCCAATAATGGCCGAGTGGGGCGCCTCGGCGAGCTTTAGGCCGAGACCGCCGTTGACAATGCCGAGCAGCATAAAGACGCGGCCCCACCAGATGTGGATGTAGCTGACGAGACCGCGGCGCTGGTGGGTGACAAAGTGGCGGTGGTGGAGGTAGCCGAGGAGGGGCTGGACAGCAAAGGCGGCGACGACGACGGTGCCGAGGATGGTGTGGTGGCGGGCCTCGTCGACGAAGAGCATGTGGCGCTGGTTGGCGAGGGCGACGCCGAGGCCGAAGCCGATCCACATGAGGACAAAGGAGACGGCCTGCCAGGTGCCGTGGACGAGCCACATGCCGAGCAGCGGCATGAGCGCCGAGCCGAGGGGGTAGAGCACGACCATGACGACGCTGAGGACGATGGCGTGAGCAATGAGGATCGCAGAGCTCGAGGAACCGCTGCCGCCGCCGGTGACGGTGACGCCCGTGTTGCCTGACGTGTTGCCGGTGGAGCCCGAGCCGGAGGATCCGGAGTCGGAGCCCGAAGAGCCCGAGCCCGAAGAGCCCGAAGAGCCGGAATCCGAACCGGAAGAGCCGCTGTCGCTGCCGCTGCTGCCGCTGTCGGACGAGCTCACAAACGGATTGCTGTCGCTGCTGACGGTGGCCTGGGTAAGGTCGAGGGAGTACTGGGCCGTGCCGTCGTGGCGGGAGATGGAGGCGCTCTGCGAGGTGGTGGCGAGCGAGCTGCCGGCCTTCCAGGCGCCGATCCAGGGGGCGCTGTTGCTCGTGACGGACATGCTGCCGCTCGAGCCCCAGGACTCGCAGTTGGCGCAGCGCACGTTGGCCGTCATGACGCCGCCGCTGACGCCGCTGCCGGCGAGGAGGGTCAGCTGGGCGGCATTGCTGCTGGTGTCGAGGGTGGGCGTGCTGTGGCCGGAGCCGAGGCGGGGGGAGAGGGTGAGGTTGCCGTTGCCATCCTGGTACATGACAAACATGTTGGAGCCGGACATTTGCGAGCCGGTGCCGAGGGCGACCCACTGGTAGCTGGACGGGGCTGTGATGCTAAAGTAAATGTTGCCCGAGCCGGAGCTGGCCGTGGACTCGGGGATGCCGACGGCGAAGCAGATACTGTCGGCGCCCGAGGGGCAGTAGGAGACGGTGCTGGCGGTGGCCGCCGCCGCCAGGGCTGTCCTGTCAGAACACGTTCCTCCCTGGTATCTCTCTGGTATCTCTCTGGTGCTCTGGGATCTCGACTCTCGACTTACAGAGGGCCACGGCCTTTGCCGTGATCGAGTGTGGGTGCAACATTCTGATGTGGTGCTGGTCTTTTCTCTCGTGGTAATTTCTTCTTCCAGAAACCGTGGAAAGAGGAGAGAGCAAGAGCAAAGGGGGGGAGGAGGCAGAGGTCTCAACTATAACGTCTTTGTTGTACACGGTAGCTGCAGCGGTGCCAAGCTCGCCTCGACAATCACCTTGTTTTTCTGTATATCCGTGTGCTGCTGTGACTCGGAAATACACTAGCAAACAAAGTTTGAGTCAAGGGAGAGACGGAAGACTGGAGAAGGGGCGTAATGGGAAACGAGACGACGTCTATTGGACCGAGACTGGGCGAGGGAGGGCTTCTTGTAAGGCCAGATGGAATGTACAAGTCGAAGAGTTGAAAAGTATAGAGATCTATTACGTGCAACAAGCCACAAGAGGAAAAACAAGAGCAAGAGACAAGAGAGGAGGGGAAAGAGGAAAAAGAATGTGGACACAAAACGGGGGGACGGGAATGAAAAAGACTGCCAAGAAGGATGAGCAGAAGAGAGGAAAAAGGAAGAAGAAAAAGAAAATAGAAAAAAAAAAAAAGAGAAACGAGGATGAGAGCGTACAAGTGTGAGGAGGAATGAGGAAGAGAGAGACAAGGGGGGGAGGGGCGGATCCTTCATATAAAAAAAGGTACACAGTACACAGCGATGCTGATCAGTGGGAGCCGTGAACAAAGAGGAGGAGAGAGACGAAAGGAGGAATGTGTGGGTACGGGACTGGACGAAGATGGTGGCTGACAAGCAGGCCAAGACAAGAAATCGACCAGGGACGTGAGAACGGTGTGCAGGAGTATAGAGAAAGCAGGAGGGGGAGGAGAGCTGCAGAGAGCAGCAGCGAGCGGCAGCGAGCGCAGAGATACGCGCGGCCTTCTTGGCTCACGCCCCCGATGAGACGGGATATCCTGTGGCAGCTATAACATATCGACGTATTGACGTATCAACGTATCAACTGGCATGCTGGCTTGCTGACCTGCTGGCTATACTATGTAGGCCATGCTGGCTCTGCTGGCATGGGCGGGCCATAGCAGACGTCTCTTAAAGAATGCATGAGAATGCTACCATGTACACGACGGATGCTGCTGCACAGTTCGGTCCTGATCGGGGCAGCCCTGGAGGGAGGGGGCTTCTGCACATGGCGGCATGGAGCGAAGGGAGCTCGTGGGCCAGAACAAGAGACAAGAGATAACGACAAAGCGGTCCAACAGCACGCCACCCCGTTCCCAGGTACGTGAGCCAAGGAGCCAAGGAACCAGGGAGCCAAGGAGCGTGAGAAGGAGAGAAAAAAAAGAGGAGAACAAAACGGTCTCAGACAGAGTTCCGTTTATAAGCAAAGCCTCTGATTTGCCGAGATCGTCGAGGCAGTGCTTCCTGATCGACCTTCTGGATACGTGTACGTGTTGCCAAGTCAGCCGGGGAAAGGGAACTCTTGAGAAAAAAGAAGAAGCAAAAAAAATGAAATAAACAAGGACAGAACAAGGACAGAACCACAATAACTCAGCTGTCGGACACCGCTACGCAGCATGTCACGGACATGAGCCTCCCAGTGCCGGGGGGTGTGATGGGTGATGGCTGGGGCTCATGAAAAAAAGAAAAGAAGGAAAGAAGAAGCGAAAAAAAGTACGTACATACGTACTCTTGTTGAGAGATTGTAGAACCTGCAGCGTGGGTGAGATGGGCATGCATGCATAGCCGCAGTGTTTCAAGACCTCAGATGGAACCCAGTTATCTCTACGTATAGTCTCACTCATTTTCACTTTTCCCTTCTTTCTTCTTTTTTTTTCATCATCTCTTTCATCATCTTTTTTCCTGATTTCATTCATCCTTTTTCATTATTCATATTCTCCTCTCCTCTCTCTCCTCTCTCCCTCCTCTTCTTCCTCGTCTTCCCAGCGTACTGCCTGGGCTGCAGGTGAGACTTGTCTCTCGTCGCCGCAGGTACCCAGCAGGTGTCAGCCTGCGCCGGACTTTTTGTCTCGATGCTGCAGGGGGTCCAATGTCCGCCCTATTAGTTATCTAGCTGCTTTCACTGGCTAGACTTGCTGGACGCATCCGGGTACAATGTCCCTTGTACTGCCTTACAAATGCATAGTAATAGCCTCTCGCCAAGAAAGGCTGACGTGGATATAGGCTGGGCGAAAAGCCTCCATAAAAAAAGAGGACATGATCGACACGGACTCCGGTGTCCGAGCAGGGGTCTTTTTATTCCTTTTTTTTTCTCTTTTTTTTTTTCTTTTTTTCTCTTTTTGTCTTTTTCTCTTTCAGAGTATGCTTATCCAAGTACCGGTACCTCACTGCCCCCTGCTTCTCACACACTCTCACCAACTCGCCCGTCCTCTCTCACACACACTCTCAGTCTCTCTCAGTCTCTCTCAGTCTCGCACAATCTCTTTCTTTTTTTATCCTTCCCCACCCCCATTCCGAAGCTGAGTCTCTCCGACGCGCACGGTCAGACCAACCGAACTGAAGATCGGCACTGTACTATTCATATATATGACTGCGTGCATCGTATACGCACTCGTATTCTGTGCTCCATGTATGGGTCGTCTGTGATGGCTCGAGTCTGCATGTGCATGCTTACACAGAATTCATGCCTCTCTCACGGCAGCGGTCCACTCCTCCTTCTACGTATATACGCACGAGTACGGAGTAGTACGAGTCTGCATACGAGTACGCTGTACGGACTCGGGCGCCTTCTGACGCGTTTCTCTCACATTGTTGAGACGAGGGCTTCTTCCGAGCCAACAGCGTCTCCTCGTCCTCGATCGGAACCGCATCTTGCTCCTTCCGAGATGGAGCTACACAAAAGCCGACCACTAGGCATACGTAGTGCTTGTGTTTGCATGTTATTCATCCTACGAATCATACGTATCGTCTACTCGTACAGACTCTCTCTGCCTCGGCCTCTGCCTCTTATCGCGACGGACTCAGTGGCCGGTTGAATCCACCAACCCGGTTCATGTACTGCCGATACTCGGTCTTCTTCGCCTTGCTCACGGCGCCCACATTGTTGCCCTGCACCTTCTTGCCCTTTGTCGAATCGAATCCACTGAACCCCATCATCGCCTGCATCGCAGCCATCGTGCCGTCGTCCTCCACGACCACGTCATTCTCGTCGTCATCGCCATCGTCGTCTCGGCCGTCGTAGTCCTCGTCCATGCGCGACCCAGACTCCTCTCTGTCTCGCCGGCTGCGTCCTCGCCCGCGCTCCTCGTAGTCGCCCCTCTCGTCCTTGTCGTCTTCGTGCTTGCGGCCGCCCACGCGGAACGACAACGGCGCCGCTCCTGCAGACGGTTTCTTGTGTCGCAGCCGCGTCGGCAGACCAGCAGTGTTACTGCTATAGTCGTCGTCGGCGGCGGCGGCGGCGACGTTGCTGTCCTCCCGTCGGGGTGAGGCAGACCTCCGGCGGCCCTTGTCGTCTAGAAAAGAGTTAAAATGTGTGTGTGAAAGAGAGAGAGAGAGATGAGAGTCACGTCCTCGCTTACCTTTATCTTCGCGTTGCTGTCTGGCCGTAAACGGGGGGGGATCCTCTCGCGACGGTCTGGCCTCATTCCCATCCCGCCTGTCGCGGTCATCACGGCCACGGTCACGGTCACGTCCACCCCTTCTCGACCGCTCTTCCTCGTCCCGGTCGCCGGCCCCCGCCCGGCCTGGCGATCGTGATCGAGACCGGCGACGGTCGTGGCGGTCCCTCGAGCGCGACCGGTACCGACGATTCCGATCTCTGTCTCGGTCTCGATCGCGGTCTCGATCTCTATTCCGGTCGCTGCGATCCAGTGCCCGGTCCCTGTCACGTTCCCGGTCTCGCTCTCGCTCCCGATCCCTCTCTCGCTCCCTCTCTCGCTCTCCATCGCGCTCTCTGGCCCTACCGCCGCCGCCGCCGCCGCCGCCGCCGCCGCCGCGACTTCTCCGGTCTCTGTCGTCCCACTGCTGTGCACGGTCGCCGTCTCCACGGCGCGAAGAGCGTTTGTAGCCCGAGTCTGCCATGGCTCTCTGTCGCTGTCTGCTCTCCCAAGAGAATCGGTAGCGTCAAGAGAACAAAAAAGAAACACGGGGAAAGCCTCACGTGCTAGAAGGAGCTAGTACTCTTATTTAGCGCCAGGTGGCCTTGTTCTGCCACGATACACCGCTATCCTTTTCAGTCATTGTATTATGTAATCAATGTTCTTCAGATCTCGTCTTCCTCGTCATCAAAGTCGTCTTCGCGACCCATATCGTAGAGAATCCGCCCGCCCTCGCCCGCTCCAATGTCTGTCTGCGCATCAAAGTAGGGCAGCACAATGCCCTCCCGGTCGCGTCTCTGCTTCTCCGTCAGGCCCAGGCTGAACGTACTTTCCGGCATGGCATCCTCGGCCTCGCCGGCTGCTGCTCCGGCCTCTCGCAGTCCCTCTAGAGGGTCTGGTGGCGGCGCAAACAGGGGGTGGTCGGCCATGACGGTAATGTCCGAGCTCGGTACGGCCTCGGCGTCCCACGGCATCCGTGACGGCGTGCCCGCGTCGCTGGTGGCGCTCTGGCCTGCCTTTCTGGTCTTTTTAGTCCCGGCACTTCCCCAGACGACGACAAACCGCTCCACGACGGCGCGACCGCTGCGTCTCCGCAGCTCCATCTCGAGCAGAACGCCGCCCGCGTACGAGCCCAGCGGACCACCCATGAGCAGCTCCGCCTTGCTGCCGTAGCGATGGTGGTGGTGGTGGGCCGAGCCGTAGAGGGGGCCCTCGCCCTCGACCCAGCCGAACCGGGGCTCCGGCTCGCACCGATCGCGCGCTCGCTTCCGGGCGACCTCCTCGTGCAGCGCCAGCACGCGAACAATTGCCGTGGCCAGATGGCAGAGGACCCGCAGCGGCGGCGGCTTGCCCAGCGTCAGGCGAGTCGGTCTGCTGCTGCCGCCGTAAGCATCGGTCTCGTCCTCGTCGGCATGGTAGAGGCCGACTACGGAGGCGGTGGGCGAGACGAGGCTGGACACAAACGCGGCAACCGAGAGCGGGTCCTCTTGAGCGATCTGGCAGAGCGAGTCGATCACGATGAGTGTTTCTATAAAGAGTTGGTTTTTGGGGGGTGGCTTATAGAGTAGAAAGACGTAGATGGGGCGAGACGTACTCTTGTGAGGCTGTCCAGGAACGGACTCCTGGCACTTGGCCGTGATTTCTTCACGGAAAGCCTGCAGAGACTGGTGTCTCCGTTCCACGAGGACATCGACATGTGGTGATCGCCTGGGACGGGCAAGGAAGCTGGAGGCATAGAGAACTCGGGTCCCAGAGGCCTGGCAAGAGGACTGTTAGCCGGGCAGGGGGGTGGATATGTGTGTGGGTGATGACTACCTTGGCTCGCAGCATAAACTCCTCCAGAACAGCCGTGCCCGGCTCCTGTAGCGAATCTAGGACGAGGGTGAGGGGGCTGATGCCATCGCGGAGGCTGAGAAGCTTCTGCAGCAGCAGAGTGCTGTAGGAAGACGGGGTGTAGGCCTTGACGGAGGCCATGAAGGAGGGACAAGCACGGGGATGGGGCCCATTCAAGGTTGAGATGATGGCAGGTTTGAAAGAAGAATATTTGAGATTTTCTGATTTTATTGTCAAATTGTCAATTGTCCATTGTCAAAAATTCTCTCTGGCGCCTTTTCGACTCACTGTGCCAAGTCACGTGTCGGATCTCATTCTCTCAACAGCCACTCGACCTCGAAACAGAAAGACTCTTTACAGTTCGTCTGCAAGACAGTCCACTCTCTGCGGCACATGCTTGGTATCTCATAGATAAGCAGAGAGGGCCGACAGCCGTCGGTGCGGGGGAGGACGGCTACCGGGGGGGAGGCACTTAGTCTCTTTTTATTCTGGCGGGCTTTCTTCTTGGCTTTTCTTTTTGCTTTCCTCTCATTTTTGTGTATGCGCGGACGAGTGCATCGACTCTATATCATGGCAGGCATTGACCGGTTCAACAAACAGGCAGCCACCTGGGACGACAACCCGTACGTGGTGCGCTCGGCCGATCTCGCCCTGGAGGCCCTGTCGGCTTTCCGACCCGATCTGGCCGTCTCACGACAGGGAACAGACGGCACGGCGGCCGCGGGCATCGACGTCCTCGAGGTGGGCTGCGGCACCGGCATCCTCTCGCTCAAGATGGCGCCACACGTGCGCTCGCTCGTCGCTCTCGACGCGGCGCCAGGCATGATTGACGTGCTGCGAAAGAAGCTGTCCGAGATGCCGCACGTGACCAACGTGACGCCGGTGTGTGCCGTGCTCGAAGATCCCGAGGATCCAGCACTGCCGGCAGAAAATGCAGAGATAGATGCAGAAGAAAGACCGGAAGGAGGACCAGAAGGGCGAGAAAGAAACACCCCCAGACGCCAAAAGTTTGATCTCATCACGAGCCACCTGGTGCTGCATCACATCGCCGACCACGCAGCCCTGCTGCAGACGCTCTACGGCTGCCTCAAGCCCGGCGGCCAGGTGGCTCTGTCTGATTTTGAAGACTTTGGCCCCGACGCACGCTCCTTCCACCCGCAGTTCAAGATGGACGGCGTCGAGCACCATGGGACGCATGCAGAGACCTTTGCTCGGCTCATGCGCGAGGCCGGATTCCACGACGTCGTCGTCCAGCCGGAATGGACCATGGACAAGAAGGTCGAGCGGTTCCCGGGAGAGTGGGGGGACAAGATGCCTCCCAAGGGCACAACAGACTCCAAGGTGGTGTCGTTTCCGTTCCTGCTCTGCCGGGGCACCAAGAGGGATGTCGAGCAGGCCGAGTAGGTCGAGTAGGCAGTGCATATTCAAGTTATTTTTAGCATGGGCTCTTCTTCTAGACGGTAGAGGGCCATGTTCATGCTTATTCTACGTTGGACATCTGTATTCACTATTTAGCCGGGGACGGAGAGATTGCCGACAGGACAACAGACACAAGACTCCAGAGTCCCTTTCTCCGTGGTTCCTACTATATCCACGGCAAAATAAGAGACCAGCCAAGAAGGGATTATTACAGCCGCCTGCCGATCCACGTAGCGTAGAGCAGAGACACTTTAAGAATGTCCCTGTTGTGTCTCTGCCCGTTCAGACGGGGGACTGCTTGCCAGGACACACTTTTGCGCCAGACGTCGTCATCGATTCCAAGAGGATAAATGGAATCCAAAGACATGTCTGCCTCTTATCTTGTGTCTCTTGGTCTTCTTGGTCTTCTTGGCCGCTTGCCCTGCCATGTAGGCCTCGGGACACTCCTTCCTACCTGTATTCCGAGACGGTCGTTTCTGTCTTGGCTCGCCTGTCTCAGATGGCTCCTTCCACCTTTCCACCTCCCTAGTCCTTCCATTCTGCAGCAGTCACATGACTCGCTTCCATCACCACTGAGCCAGTCCTCTCGACAATCTTCCGAGCCTCTTCCGAGTGTCTCTTTCTTCTGCGTCTCTTCTGTCCCACTATCTGGCCACTGCCACCAGTTCTTGGCACTCACTCTGCCACACTTCATCCGTGTTTCTCTGGAATTGCAATCTATGATGGATGTGTGAACCCCCCCCCCTTGTCCCCTTGTCCCCTCATTCTCCGAGACCCCCTCCACTTGAGAAAGATGTTCTACGGATCGGTTTTGATTCCTTTCTGGCTATCCTGCATTACGTGCTGCCCATTGTGTCGATTTATGTCCACTATATCCATTATGTCCTTTATGTCCTTTAGACGTCTCTTCTTCCACTTGTAGCCTGTAGAGACTACCGCTCCATTAAAATGGTAATAAAAGAGGAGGGGGGAGGAAAACGAAGCCGAGAGCCAAAAGAAGTGACAGTATCTCCTCGTTTCTTTTCTCGCTCTCATCTGTCCCCTCTCCATTCTAGTCTTATTCGCTCACCAGCTCATTGGCTCACTGGCTCACTGGCACTGGCTCACTGTCATTGGCTCCCATGGCCCTCACTCCTCTAAGCGGGCTGCTCGCCGGCCTGGCCATGCTCGGCCTGGCCGTCGAGGCGGCGCCGACACGGCCAGACCATGAGCACCGCCTGGAGCGCCGTGCACCGGCCACGGCTCTGGTCGAGCACACGCTGCCTCTGCTGCGGCGCTCCGTCAGCAGCAGGATACCGCGGCCCTACATGGACAATCCGATGCTCGTCGCTCGAGATGTGGACACGGAGGCGGCCGGTGATCCGCCAGCCAGCTCTATTGGCGTCGGGCCTGCACTGGCTGCGTCACAGCAGATTGAGTACATCTCGACCGTCACGGCCGGCTCCAACACGCTGCAGCTCATTGTGGACACGGGCAGCAGCGACACCTGGTTTGTCAAGGAGGGCTTCACATGCCTCGACGTGCAGTACCGACAGCCCGCGCCGGCGTCTGTCTGTGATTTCGGGCCGGCCTTTAAAGGGGACTTTCCGGGTGGCCAGATCACGGACCAGCATTTCAACGTGACGTATGGCACCATGAATGGACCTTTTCTCAACGGGTTGATGGGCTACGCAGAGTACGTTGGAGAGAGAGAGAGAGAAAAGAAAAAGAAAAAAAAACAGAAAAAGAAACTGACAACCCAGTCTGAGCGTGTCTAGCATTATTGTCCCCAAACAGCAGATCGGCCTGGCCACCTTTGGTGCCTGGAGCGGCGACGGCATCACCAGCGGCATCCTCGGCCTCGGTCTGCCCGGCTTGACGGCAGCCTACCAGGGCATCGAGACCACCAATGACGGTCTGCGCACGGCTGTCGAGTACAGCCCGCTCGTCTCGACGCTGGCACAGAACAACATGACGTCCGTCTTTAGCCTGGCGCTCTCGCGGGACCCCGACCAGTCCTTCCTGGCCTTTGGCGGCGTGCCGGCCGGCGTGCAGACGGACGGCGAGTGGACGACGGCCAAGCTGGTCAAGATCAATCTCCGCAACCACGAGTCGCGGTACATGTACTACCAGATCCACATTGACAAGGCTGTCTGGAACAGCAGCCAGCTGTCGGGGAGCGAGAGCAGCATGCCCGACATGATTGTCGACAGCGGCACGACCATGAATCTGTTTCCCTTTGGTATGTCGGTCAGACGACCCCCTTACTGTGTTCCCTTGCCTTGTTGCCTCTAACTCTCAGAACTGGCGCGGTCCATCAACTCCATGTTCACGCCGCGGGCCGTCTACGACCCCCAGCAGCAGGCCTGGTTCGTCAACTGCAATGCCAAGCCGCCCACCCTCGGCATACAGATCGGCGGCAAGATGCTCTACACGGACCCGTCCAGCATGATTCTGCCCCAGGTCCGCCACCCCCTGACCGGCCAGTGTGTCACGGGCATTGGCGTCACCAACGGCTTCCCCTACATCCTCGGAGACACTTTTATGCAGCAGCTCGTCACTGTGTTTGACATTAACAATATGGAAATCAAGTTTGCACACCGCCCACCAAAGTGATGGAGCCCGTTTCTGCGTTTGTTTCTGCGTTTGTATATGCGTTTGTATATGCGTTTGTTTATTTGCTTGCTTGTCTATTTGTTTGTTTATTTGTTTGTTACATTAGATGAATAAACCCTTCCATCCCAAAAAAAAGACAGTGTCATGCCTTCGTCTCTCATAGTCTTTCATCACATGATCGTGCCGCTTGATGGCCACCTCTATCTCACCGACACCTCAATCGAATCTCCCATCTTGTCACACTCGCCATCGCCGCCATTCACTGGCTCTGAGCCTCCCGTCGGTTTGGCCTCGCTCTCTCCGACTGTGTCTGACACGGGAGAGAGTAGGTTGTCAGCCGCCCCATGCATTTCTATTTCTGTAGACACGGCAGTGTCTGCCATTGTCTCTCGTCCATCCATAGTCTGGTTCTGCTCTCGAGCCGTCGTAGATTCTGGTCGATCCGGCTGATCAGGCTGACCAGACTGATCCGTCAGGCTGTCTACAGGACGTGAGTAGGCTGGACGGTAGGCCTCTGGCAGCTGGATATTCCACTCGCGCTCAAACGTCTCGGCAATAAACTGGTCAAAGATGCCGCTCTTGCGGAGTTCGTGCGCGGCATAGGCCTCGGCGAGCCATTTCTTGTCGTGAAAGCCAGTCCGGAGGTCGTTCTGATAGCGGGCACAGTCGTGCCGGAAGCTGTCGTCGTTCTTGAGCGACGCAATATCCGGCCGGGCCTGGTCGGTGTCGGCATCGACAATGTGCCGCCCGCTGGGAAAGAGCAGGAGCACCTCTCTCTGGTCCTCTGGGGTGAGTGCCTGCCAGGCCTGAGGATTGCAGAGGAGGGACTGCCACGTTAGCCTTGCGTCTGCAGAATCCAAGCCAGAATCCAAGCCAGGAAGGAAACTACCTACCCGGATGTCGTAGTTGGCCAGCGGCGATTTGGCATTGGAGAGAACAAATTCCGGCTGCCACCGGGCGGCCTCGCGCTTGCGGCGAAGGTTGATGGCCGACTCCGACGGCGACTTGGCCGGCCGGGGCGCTTCCTCGCCAAAAGAGCTCGATCGCTTGCGAGCGATTCGTCTGCCAGAGCGAGACACTGTGACGGGAGGCGAAGAAGGCAAAGGCGGCGGAGACGGCGAAGGAGGCATGCCTGAGACGAGAGTGTCTGTTAGCAGAGAGAGAAAGAGGGAAAAGAGAAGAAAAAAAAGAGTGCTCTTCACCTGGAGGAGGGGGCTTCCGATCTGGCAGACGGGGAGACGGATCCGCAGACATGGACGACGTCGTGACGGGTGCCTCTGTTCTGGGTGGCATGGCATCAGACACAGTCTCGTGGGCAGCTTCAGCGGGGCAGGAAACAGGAAGAGGGTGAGAGTCTTGTGCCTTGCCGGCCGAGGGAGAGGGGGGTGAAGGAGAGCTGGGGATCTCTGGTGGCAAGCGAGTCAAGGAAGAAAAAATCTGGGAATGCGGCGGAGGAAAAGGGTGAGCGAGGCAGTTCATGTCCTCGTCAAACTGGTTGGAAGAGAGGGCCGAGGACAGGGGGGAGGAGGAGGCGCTCGAGTCCATTGTGATAGAGAACAGAAAAGAAATTTCAGAAAATGAAAGGAACTCTCTGGCGAAGAAGAAATGCCAGAATTTTTATGACATGGCAGTGGACTAGAGAAGAGTATTAAAAGGCAAAAGACAAAAGACAAAGACAAAAGGAAAAAGGAAAAAGGAAAAAAGAACGGCAATTTGTCTCGCTCTATAGTTTGGCTAAAAATGGACAAGAATGTCATGTGTGGCGAAGATCGCAGAGACGGCGAAGATCGCGTACACGACAGCGCAAGCAGACACGGTCGGAAGGACTCTTGTGTTGTTTTTCTTTCCCCAGGTGAGAATGGGCTCGACTAGCTCTCAAGCTTCCGTCACAAAGGAGCTCTCGCGAGGCTGGTGTCACGGGTGATCGCAGTACTAGCCAGAAGAGCGAGTCACAGCCACAATGGAGAAAGACAAGCCACATGCTTGCTTATATAATACAATCGGTTGGCCAGCCTTGTGAAATGTGGAGTTTTGGCCTCTTTGTCTTTGCTGCAGAAACGGCCACTTTATATTTTTATTTTTATTTTTGGAAATCAGGGGCAGCAACCAACCAACCTTTTCGCAGGGAGCCGCACCAGACGACAAACGAGCCTAGACGACCCTAGACGACACCATTGGCTCTTCCTCTTACTTTGTATCCTCACACCGACTGTCCATCTCGTCCTCGTCCTCATCCTCGTCCTCGTCTTCATCCAGCCACGTCACCCTTTTTTGCCGACTGACAGCTTCGACCTCGACATCGACTCCCTCCCCCTCAAGATGATCCACTCTACCCAAATCTCCCGCATCGACGGGCTCATGTTCTGCGCCTCGGTCGACGAAGACGGCGCCACCAAGTCGGCCCTCAGCGAGGTCAAGTCGCAGGTCAAGCTCATCCTGCGGCGGCTGAACCGCAACGCAGAGCCCCAGGCGTCCATCGAGGCGGCCGCCAGCCTTGACATCCACTACCTCATCCAGGACGACGTCGTCTACGTCTGCATCTGCGACCGCTCCTACCCCCGCAAGCTAGCCTTTACCTACCTCTCCGACGTCGCCGACGAGTTTGCCGCGACCTACCCGGCCGTCCAGCGCATGAGCCCGTCGCTGCGGCCCTATGCCTTTATGGGGTTTGACACGTTTATCGCGCGCACGAAGAAGACGTACAGCGACGCGCGGGCGTCGCAGAACCTCGACAAGCTCAACGACGAGCTGCGCGACGTCACGCAGGTGATGACCAAGAACATTGAGGATCTGCTCTACCGCGGCGACAGCCTCGAGCGCATGGGCGAGCTCAGCAGCCGCCTGCGCGACGACAGCAAAAAGTACCGCCGCGCCGCCGTGCGCATCAACTGGGACCTGCTGCTGAAGCAGTACGGACCTCTAGCCGGTCTCTTTTTCTTTATCCTCTTCTTTCTCTGGTGGCGATTCTTTTGAGGCGGACGGGGCGTGGTAACGTCCTGGTTTTCCCTTGTTTCCTTGTTTCCTTTTTGCTTCTTCTTTTTCTCGAGCTCAGAAATTGTACGGACTGTACATTAACATTAGCAACATTGGCGTTTTGGGTGGAGGGGGAGAGCGGCGGACCCGTTGGATGGGCTAGAATTGTTTTCCTGTGAAAAAAAATAAAGAAAAAAAAGAATATCCAATCACAATCTGTGCTCCTAGACATCATCTACACATTGGTATCATGGCTGTTTGCCGCTGTCTTTTCTATTTCTTGCTCAGTCTTGCTCCTGTGGCGCAAGAGGGATGTAAAATGTCATAAGAGTCGTATCGAAACGCCACGCAATGCCTCGCCCATCAAACATCCAAACATCAAACAATACAGACGACACGGTATACAAAAGACTGTACCCCAAAAGTGGAACAAGTTCCTCCATGTCTGTAAAAAAAACGAAAAAAAAAAAACAGGATTTTCCTCCATTCTCCCGAGAACGCCCGCTGGATATAAAACCTCGTGTCCAAGACTGTAAGACAATAACATTAGGAAAACAATAGAGGGATAAAAAAAGGTGGTTGTAATACAAAACAGCTTGCACGTTGTCTGCCGTCTCTCGTGCTACATTAATGTGCAGTTGGTGGATGGTGTGGGGAGGGCGGGAAGGGGCAGCGCCGTGTGGTACCACTCGAGGTGTTCTTGAAAGGCGGCGAGACTGGGAAAGCCAAACTCGTCCTGGGCGTACCGTGTGTGGTCGCCTTCGGCCGTGTCGTAGTACATGTAGTCGTCGCAGTAAGGACACCAGAGCCGAGCCTCCCAGTCGCCACCGGTGGGGGGCAGGTGGTTGGCAATGGCGAGCGGCGCAAAGACAATGGTACGCTCCTTTTCCTGGCTGGAAACGGCCGTGGTGGTGGCTTGCCACTGCGGATAGCCGTCCGCCGACTTGGGCGGGACGGGAGGCAGTGTCGAGTTGGCCGAGGCGGCCGAGGCGGCCGAGGGGGCGGATATCGGCAGGATGGGCGGTAGGGACGAGGTTTTGGTCGTCAAGGACAGCGAGGTGGGACGCGTCATCGAGTCTGCGGGGGGCACGCGAGAGGTGGGCAGGCGGTAGACGTCTTCCCAGACAATGTGACCGTCGCAGTAGTCACAGACAAAGACGATGTCGCGGTCGCCAAAGCGCTCAAAGGAGCCAATGGCATTGCAGTCGGGCACGAGGTCTTCGAGGCTGGGCCGGCGGGGCTTGTCGTACGGGGACGCGTGGGAGTAGGGCGGCAAGGAGGAGTCTTGCATGGCCGAAACGGCCGCTGCGCCGAGAGCCGTGGCGGTAGCGGTGGCTAGCGACTTGCCGTCGAGCGAGACGGGCGTACCGGGCAGAGGCGTGGCCGTGGCTGTGGCCGTGGCCGTGGCGGAGACGAGGGTCGAGGCTGGCAGGCCGGCGAGTTCAATGTCGCCCTCGTCCTGACAACTGTAGCTGGCCTGGCGACTGTGGCTGAGCTGTTCGCGGCCGGCATAGCGCTCGTCCTCTCGCTCTTGCATCCGCCTCTGCTGCAGTTTCCAAGTGGGCACGCGCTGGAGGGTCGGCCGTCGCGAAGAGTTGGGCGACTGGCGCGAGAGGCGTCTCTTCTGCTGCTGCTCCTTTTGTTGCTGTTCTTGCTTCAGCTGCTCTTGCTGGCTGTGCTTCTCTTGCTGCTCGCGCAGACGGCGGTAGACGAGGTAGGCGCCGAGACAGCGGGCGCCGCTTCCGCCGACCTCGCGTTCGGCGTTGAAGATGCGGCGGGCAGCACGGCACTGGGCTCGGTGGAGTTGTCGGCGGAGGTCGACGACGTCGCGGGTCTGCAGAGGACTAATGGGACCGCCGGAGCGTAGCCAGTCTTTGAGGGTCTGGGTGTGGCTGTCAAACTTTGCTCGCAGAGCTCGAAGCTCTTCGAGAGACTCGCCTAGACTGTTAGCGGGCCAGAAGAAGACGGCGAAGAGACAAAATGACAAGGAAAAAAACACACCTCTCTTGTCGTTTTCGTAATAGTGCTGGCCATTGACGAGAGGGGAAATGGACTGAAAGTCCTTCTTGGCCTCGGCCAAGGTGTCTTCGAGGGCGTGCATCTGGTCGAACTCGCCGGGACCCCAGCCGCGCTTGTCGGCAAAGGCGAGGATGCGGAGGGCATTCTGTAGGGCTGAAGCAATGAGGGCCAGCAAGGAACCGACGGTGTCGCCTCGGAGAAAGTCGGCCATTGGCATAGGGCGAGAGGACGAGCAGGAGAGGAAAAGAAGAGAAGAGGAGAAGAGGAGAAGAGGAGAAGAGGAGAGGAGGCGAGAAAGAGGAGGAGAGGGGAGAAAGAGGAGGAGAGAAAAAGAAAAGGCACTCCAAAAATGGACAAGGGGAAAGGAGAGGGATGTCGAAGATCGACAAGGATCGACTGGTGGTTAGAGGCGCAAGTCTGAGCGCTGGAAAAAGAGAAAAACAGAATAAAAGAAAAAAAGAGACTGTCGAGGATCGAGCAGGGGTCAGGGTGAATCGCAGGGGCGAATGGATGCTCGGTCAGACGTTGAGAGGGGAGAGAGGAGGAGAGACTGGCAGACTGAGAGACTGAAGAGAGAAGAAAAAAGAGAGAAAAGGTCACCGGCTGTGCAAACAGACCGAGAAGAGAAAAACACCACCGCACAACATAATCGTGCTCTCGAGAAGTGCAATGCGAGCGGGTCGCGAACCAATCTGTTCTCGTTCTGGCCTATCGTGAGGCTGAGCAGAGAGCAAGGCAGCCGTTTCGAGCAAGAGGCCGGGCAAGGCCGATCTCGTCTGTTCGGGAGAGCCGCGCGCGCGGAGGAGAGGAGAGAAACTGGAGAATGGAGGCTGTCGGGACCACAATCCAGCCAAAAGATGTCGTTACTGTCGCTCGGTGGCGGTGTCGTGGTTGTGCCCTGGGGTTGCAGCCGGCCGAGTGGGGAGAGAAGAAGCGAAGAAGAGAAGAAAAGGAAAAAAAGACGAAAAAGACGAAAAAGACAAAAAAAGGAAAGACGAAAATATACAAAATAGGTTTCTAGTCTATTTGGGTGGGGGAGGTCCTTTTTTTCTATTTTTATTTTCTCTTCTTCTTTCAAACGGTTATAGGGCATTACTGCTGCCTAACTGCTTGGCGGCCTTATCTTGCGCATTCTCCATTGAGCTATCATTTCTTCATTTCTTCATTTCCTTTTTTTCTTTTTCTTCCTTCCTTTCCTTCTCATTTTCTTCTTTCCTTTCTTCTTCTTCTTCTTCTTTTCTTCTCTCCCTTATTCTTCCCTTCTTTCCCCCTCCCCTTCTATACAATCAAGACACTTGTTCTCAAGAGTCAAGGAGGGAACCCAGTCATACCTTGTATTACACCGTCTTGTCCCACTTGCAATGGCATGCCAATCGTCTTCACTTACGACCTGCGACACTATCGTCAGCACTTACCTAACCCCTCTCCACTATGGGTGCTGTAGTGGACAAGGACCTGTTTGGGTAGCATCTCGTACTCGCACTCGCATGTAGTATTACTACGGAGTATGTATACTACACGTACCTACATATAGTGTCTTTTGGAGCTTCACACTGTCCTGCCTTGTCCTGCTCTACAGGGGCAAGAGCGTCGTAACACCGCCAAGCTTCCCAGCTCGTAGTAGGAAGGAGCTATGTGAACTGAACCCACTCTAGACACTAGCCCCTCTATGCCTCTTTCATTTTAAATTATGCCGTACATAGTACTCGTATCTTACTCCGTCCTCTTTTGCTGTACTCGTACTGTGTAAATATTTGCACTCAGCCTTACAGCCCTGATGAGGAAAGTGCATCCAATGTGACTGCCACATTCACAAATCTTACCACTTTCTCTTTTTTTAAAGTATTTTCAGTATTTTCCTTTCTTTCTCTCTTCTTTTGGTATCTAATTTTCCTCTCACAACCACCCGACGGCCACCACCCATGCCCCGGATCCCCCCCTCTGTTTTCTGGCATGCTCGTCGCATCTCGCCCTACGCCCCGCTCTTGCTGCCTATCTGCCGAGATCTTCAGAGTGCTCTGACTGAGCTGCACTGGATCCAGCAGCACGTCGCCGACCGGATTCGAGACGGCTCTCGTGCAGCTCGCAAGACGGCCTGCCATGCGGCCGTCTGGCGTCTCTGTCGCCGCCGCGGTCGTGGCGAGCCGCTGCAGTACGTCCTCGGCACACAGCCTTTTGGCGTACTGGACCTGCTCTGTCGACGCGGCGTCTTGATTCCCAGGTTTGTACTCTGTCTCTCTCTCTCTCTCTCTCGTCTGAGCGTTTCTTCATGGATCTCACAACCTAGACCAGAACCAGAAGCCTATAGCTTGCACTTGGCAGACCTCCTGTTACAAGATGCTGGGGCCAAGCCTCCACCAGAACCACAAGAACCAGAACCACAAAAACAACAGTCACAGTCACAGCCACAGCCACAGCCACAGCCACATCAGAGGATCCTCGACATTTGCACTGGAACCGGCTGCATTGCCCTTGTCCTGTATTCTAGGCTGCGACAAAGCCAGAACTGGAAAGATGTGCAAGTCTGGGGCATCGACGTGTCCCCAGAAGCCGTCGCTCTGGCCCAGGCCAACCGAAAGCGCCTTGGTTTTCCCGTCACATCCATCCACTTTTACCGCGCAGACGTGTTTGAAAACGACTGGCTGCACTCTGTAGACGCGCCTCTCGACGTGCTCGTCTGCAACCCGCCCTACATATCCGCAGACGGCTTCGCCCATGACACGGCGCGGTCAGTACGGCTATTCGAGCCAAAGCTGGCACAGGTCCCGAGAGACCAGCTAGGCTGTCATATGAAGAGCGCTTCGCTCTTCCACGAGGACGTCTTTTACGCGCGCCTGTGGGAGTTGTCTGTCCGCCTCGACCCTCGCATAGTGCTCTGTGAGGTCGGTGGCGAAGACCAGGCACGTCGCGTGGCTGAAATGGCAATCCGCATGGCCGGCTCCCTGGGAAACCTGGTGGCGTTGGAGATCTGGGCCGACTGCCCAGACATTGCCGACACGGGCAGCCGCAGCGTCCTCGTGGCCGGACAAGAGGTGGCCGTGCGTGGAAGCGGTACCTGCCGGTCCGTGTTTGTCCGTCGGCGATGAGCACTTTATATAATCTTTATTCTGGTAAATGATAGTACATGGGAGAGGGTCTAGCTCAAAACAAAAAGTTGACAAGCTTGCCGCCCTGCACAACTATAATTTTTTTTGCTTGGCGGACCTCCTCTTCGCTCCGTGCCAGCTTCGACCGGACTTCGTCGCTTTGCAAGAGAGCCCCGATCAGCCAGTCCTGCAGCTCGTCGCCAGCCAGACCAGCTGGCGGGCGCGGAATGTTGACGGCACACCGGACTCTGCCCCCGACCTGGACTACACAGTTTTGCATTCGCGGCTGCAGCCAGGCGAGCGAGCCATTGACAACGGGAAAATTGGGAGTGGCCTGGCCGGAAAAGAGCATGCCGGCCTCGGGATGCAAGAGGGCCCAGCTCTCTTCGGCCACGGCTGGGGCGATGGGCGCCAGCATGCGCACGAGGTCCGAGACGGCCTGGCGCAGGACGCTGGGCGAGGCGAGGTCTTGATGGGTAGCGAGGCTGTTGGTCAGGCTCATCAGGTCGGACACGACAGTGTTAAGCGAGTAGACGCGCTCGTACGACGCCGTCACAGACGCAATGGTAGACTGCACCTGGCGCCAGACGCCAGAGTCGGCATCCCAGCGTGCGAGCTCCTTGGCATCGGATGTAGAGGCGATGGATGCGGCTCGCTGGCGCAGGTCTGTTGTTACAGACAAGGAAGTCAATTCGTCTGTCTTTTCCGCTGCCGTTACTTTGACGAGATCGTGCAGCCGTTCGAGCCAGCGTGTGATGCCGGCAACCTTTTCGTCGTCCCAGCTCAGGATCTCGGACACGGGCGCCTGGAAGAGAACATGAGCTCGAGTGGCGTCTGCACCGTGGGCCAGAATAAAGTCGGTCGGGTCGATGCCGTTGTACTTGGACTTTGACATTTTCTCGTAACGAACAGTCAGCGGGCTGCCCGTGGCAGCGTCTCGCGGCTCGTCTGGGTTGCCGAGGTCGACCTCGTTGGGCTGCAGGAAGCGGCCACTGCTGGGCTCTATAAAGGTCTTTCCATGGACCATGCCCTGCGTGATGAGGCGACGAAAGGGCTCAGAGACATCCTCTTCATTTTCTGCACCGTCTCCGCCTTCCTTTGATTTTCCCGACAGAGGCGAGGACATTATGGCTTTGTAGACGAAGCGGGCATAGAGCAGGTGCAGGATGGCGTGCTCAATGCCGCCAATATAAATGTCCACGGGCAGCCAGGCTGCGCCCTTGGCAGGCGAAAAGGGCGCGTCCTTGTTGTGTGGATCGGCAAAGCGCAGGTAGTACCAGCTGGAGTCGACAAAGGTGTCCATGGTGTCGGTGTCGCGGCGCGCCGGCTGATGGCACTGGGGACAGGGCACGTTGATCCAGTCAGATGCCGAGGCCAGCGGGTTGCCTGCGCGCTGCTCGGCAAAGTGGCGGTCGACGTTGGGCAGCGTGACAGGCAGATCGGCCTCGGGCACAGGCACAGGGCCGCAGGTGTCGCAGTGGATCATGGGGATAGGCGCGCCCCAGTAGCGCTGGCGGCTGACGAGCCAGTCGCGCAGTCGCCAGCGCTCCGTGGGCTCGGCGAGGTGGGCTTCCTGCAGCATCGACAGCAGCATCGTGGCGGCTTCCTGGGACGTGCGACCGCAAAAGGGCCCGCCGTGCTCGTTCATGATGCCGTGGTCCACAAAAGGGCCGTCATTGGCGCTGTCATCTTCCAGACGGACAGCCGTCATGGAGTCGTCCGTGGCGGCAATGACGAGACGGACAGGCTCGTTGGCGTGGTGGTGCTTCCAAAAGGCATGGTCGCGGACGTCGTGGCCCGGGACGCCCATGACGGCACCCTCGCCATAGTCGCCGAGCACATAGGGGGCGACGTAGATGGGCAGGGAGGCCTTGGCGGCTGTGGGGGTGGCGTCGTGGTAGGCGAGCGGGTTGATGGCGCGCAGCTGGGGCAGCAGGTATCCGACCTTGGAGTCGGGGGGCAGGCCCGGCAGGGTGTCGAGAAAGGCGCGCAGTTCGGGGTCGTGGCGGGCGAGGTCCTGGACGATGGGGTGGTTGGCGGCAAGGGCGATGTACTGGACGCCGAAGAGGGTGTCGATGCGGGTGGTAAAGACGCGGATGTGGAGGACAAGGTCGCCGTTCTCGTGCTGCAGAGGCGTCCTGTCAGTGCTGGCGAGGAGGGGAAAGCGGACGAGGGCGCCGGTCGAGCGGCCGAGCCACTGGCGCTGCATGGAGAGGACGCGCTCAGGCCAGGCGTCGTTGCGGGCGAGCACGTCGAGGTCCGCAAGGAGAGACTCGCGCAGAGCCGAGATGCGCAGGAACCACTGGCGCAGATTCTTCTTCTCGACGAGGGCGCCCGATCGCCAGGAGCGTCCCTGGGCGTCGACCTGCTCGTTGGCCAGGACGGTCTGGTCGACGGGGTCGTAGTTGACCTCGGCCTCGGCCTGGTAGGCAAGGCCCATTTCGTGGAGAAGGAGGAAGATGCGCTGGGTGTGCTTGTAGAATTCGGGCTCACACGTGGACAGTTCCTAACGGTCAGACAAAGAACATGGGGAAAGACAACAACAGTCCTACAGAGAGCAAGAGACCTACCCTCGTCCAGTCAAAGCTCCCATTCATCAGGGCTAGCTGCTCCTTCATGTGCGCAATATTGTCACGTGTCCAGGTGGCCGGCTGGATGCCGCGCTGGTTGGCCGCGTTCTCGGCTGGCAGTCCAAACGAGTCGAAGCCCATGGGCAGCAGCACGCGGGTGCCCTGCAGCCGGTGGAAGCGGGCCACGACGTCGGCAATGGTGTAGACGCGCAAGTGGCCCAGGTGCAGGTTGCCCGACGGGTAGGGGAACATGGAGAGAATATACTTGGACTTGTCTCGCGAGTCACGTGCTGAGTCGGTCGTGGAATTCGTCGATGCGTCTGGCTCGTCAGGCACGATGCCCACGCCTGCTGCCGTCCAGCGGTCGCGCCACTTCTTGTCGAGCGCGAGAAAGTCTAGCTTGGTCCTTTGTCTCCGCTGAACGTCTCCGCCTGGAGAGCGTGGCGACGCGGACGAGAGGAAAGCCGCTCGTCTCCATTGTAGACTAGACAGCTGGGAAGAGGCCGTCCTGCTTGCCGAGGCCAATGGCCACCCATGAATTCTGTGGCAGATGTGTCTCGCATTCAGTGCCATCATGCCGAGGACATGTTTATCTGGTGAGGGCGGTACAAATAAAGAAGAAGAAAGAAGAAGAAAAGAAAGCAAAAAAGAAAGCAAAAAAGAACGTATGTTTTTGATGCACCTGAAAGAGCCTTTTCGTTATCGCCGATAAGCAAGCTAGGCGGGGGTTAGTGGCCTCTTGGAGCTCGCAGAGCTGACAGCTGGTGAGAGCTTATAGGCTCTAAAAGGCTAGTGAGCTAATATTACACGCACATCACTTTTGCTGGCTCTGACGACAGCCTCGTCTGACTCACAGACTTATAAAAGGCGTCTGGACTCTTGTCATGATTTCCTTTTTTTATTTTTTATTTTTTACAACCGAAAAAAAAGAAAGATGGCTCCTCCTACAGATAACGACAAGAGTCAGCTGCGCCAAGGACTTCTTGACCTGCTCTCGCGCACATCGTTTGCGTGCTCGAGTCTCGAGCCGCTGACCAATGGGACGACCAATTTTGTCTTCCGCGGTCGTCTCGTCAAGCCACTCGAGGGCCGAGCAGAGGAACAGCTCAACGGTTCGACTACGGTCATTGTCAAGCATTCGACGGCGTATGCGGCCGTCAATAAAGACCTTGCGCTGGACATTTCGCGCAGTGTATGTCCTGCCGTGTGAGAGAAGACGAAGACGAAAAAAACAAGGCGAAAAAAAACTGATCTGACTGCATTTTAGATTGTCGAGCAATCCATGCTGCAGGCTCTCAACAGCTTCTCGCCCCGGGACGCGGGCAGGGACGCAGACGCAGAGGCCAAGTCACCCCGGCTCTTTTGGTCAGACACGGCCAGCCACACGCTGGTGATCGAGGACCTCGTTGGGGCTGTAGACTTGAAGACTGTCCTCTTGCCTCTGTCGTCGGCTTTGCCAGCGCCCCGTCTCGATCAGATGCAGGCCACGTCAGTGGGCCAGGCTCTCGGACAGTGGCTGCGGGCCTTTCACTCCTGGACAGCCTCTTTTTCTTCTTCTTCTTCTTCTCCTTCTTCTCCCTCCCTTCCAGAAAACAAGCCCATGCGGCAGCTCAAATGGAAGATCACCTATGGCGCCTTTCTAGACATTTTTGAAAACTTTCCGGCCATTCTACAAGGAGAAGCAGGCAGAAAACGACGGGAGGTGCTAGAGGCCGTGCAGGCCATGGCAGCCGACGAGTTTGCCCGGCAGGACAAGTGGCCAGACAGACACGAGGGCATCATCCACGGCGACTTTTGGACGGGAAAGTGCGTATTGCCTTTTTTTTTGTCCCAAGCTGCTCACAAACGCTCATAAACACTCACAAAAAACACAGCATCCTTCTGTCTCGTGTCAGCCATGCCACTCACGTCTCCATCGTCGACTGGGAGTTTGTCCAGCACGGCCACCGCGCCTACGATGTCGGCCAGCTCGTCGGCGATCTGCTGGAGCGCCGACACCTGCGCGGTGCTGACTCATCTGCCACGCACATTCTCGACGGCTTTCTCGCTGGATATTTCGGGTTTCCCCGAGACGGCGGCAGCCAAGAAGACGACAACGACAGGGATGACGCCCTGGCCTTTCGCACGGCCATTCATGCAGGCGTGCAGCTGGCCGGCTGCTATATTCGGCGGGCGCCCGACGGACCGCTGCCGGGAAAGACGCCAGAGCAGCTGGCTGCGGCCATGGAGCTGGCTGCCGAACTGATCGTCCGGGGGTGGCAGAAGGACCGAGCCTGGCTGGAGAGCAGCGAGCTGTCTCGGCTGTTGAAGAGAGGCTAACACAAGGTTGTTACCGCTACAAATGAATGCTTGGCGTGCCCTAGGGCGCTCGGTTCCACGTAGTCATGACATAGTTTAGATTCAATTGGTTATTCAAATCACATGACTCATACATCACTGTAACGGAGGGGTTGTCTATTAGTAACGTAATCCTAGGCACAACGCAGTCACTGTGTGCTGTACATAGTATTACGAGTAATACTATGTAGAGCTCAGAGCTCCTAAGAGCCCCACGTGCTATACGCTATGGCGCAAGCCCCTCCTCACTTGCCGCCAAGCTCCTTCTCCACATTCGTCTCGAACCCTCCTTCCATTGCCCTTTCCTAAACGAGAGCGCTGGACCACACACCGCTGGAGCACACGACAATTGACGAATTCTGGCCACAACTGTTTTAGATTTGGAGCTTTCCAGGAGCTCTCCTTTCTGCCTCTGCCCTTTTTTTTTCTGACCACTTTTTTTTTTCTCTCTTGACCACTTTTGACCTCTCTTCCCCTATTCTCCCATTCTCCTATTCTCCTATTCTCCTTTTCTTCCCTCGTCCCCTCTTCTCCTCTTCTTCTCTCTCCATTTTTATTTTTTTTCTTGCTCTTTTCCATTTCTTATTTCATATTTATTTCGTCCCATTTTCAGACTCGCCTGGATTGACCCTTTGTAAGTTTGCTGTTTTTCCTGACCTATCAAGCCAAAAAGGCACAAGATGCTCAAGCATCACAGAGGCCTCTGGCTCTAGTGAGCCTCTCCGAGACTAGCCAGCCGCCGTGGTCTGGCCTCCTCTGATGCCGATCTCTTCTTGCCTCTACCTCTCTCCATCTTCACTCCACGCCCTCGACTGGCAGTTCTCTCCAGACCATTCATACCATTCAGACCATTGAGGCCATTCAGACCGTTCAGACCATTGAGACTATTCAGGCTGTAGCTTCCAGTCAGTCGAGGCTCTGAGCCTCCTCGTCTCTTTGCATCTGTGCATATGGATATATGGATATAGGCATATGCACTTACGCGATATCAATTCACCCTCCCCTACGGCTTTCATCCAGTTCTCTCCTCCTCTCTCTCATCTGTTCAAGATCTTGCCAATCGTTCGATCCATGAATACCTCGTCTGCTGCCCGCCAAGATGGCCGTGCAACACGGCCGTTTCCCTCTCCTCGTCTTCTCTCCTCTCGTCTACTTCTAGCTAACCATCCAGCTTGTCTCTCTCGTCCTTGTGCCGAACTCGTCTGCCTGCCATGTCCAAGGTCTTTGTTGCCAATGTCAAGTCTGTGCTGAGCGGGGACACTCTTGTCCTCACGAGCCCCAACAACCCGACCCTCGAGCGGATCCTCTCTCTCGCCTTTGTCAATGCTCCTCGCCTGAGCAAAGACAATGAAGAGCCGTTTGCCTTCCAGTCCCGCGAATACCTCCGCTCCCAGATCATTGGCAAGCAGGTCCAGTGCACCGTCCTGTACACCGTGCCCGCTTCCCAGCGCGACTACGGCACCGTCCTCGTCCAGAACGGCCCCGAGCTGCCTGACGCCTCCGTCAAGGCCGGCTGGATCAAGGTCCGCGAAGACGCCGGCAAGAAGGAGGAGAGCGAGCAGATTGCACAGAAGCTCGAGGACCTCCGCTCCTACGAGGCCGGCGCTCGCGCCGATGGTCTCGGTCTCTTCTCGGGCGCCAACGGACACATTGACGTGCAGTACGACCTAGGCGGCCCCAGCTTCCTCACCGAGTGGAAGGGCAAGACGGTGGACGGCATTGTCGAGCGCGTCTTTGCCGGCGACCGCTTGCTCGTGCGCCTCCTCCTCTCCGACAAGAAGCACGCCCAGGTCATGACCCTCGTGGCCGGCATCCGCACCCCCGCCACCGAGCGCGTCAACCAGGCCACCGGCGAGACCCAGCCGGGCGAAGAGTATGGCAAGGAGGCGCAGCGCTTCGTCGAGACGCGGCTGCTGCAGCGCCAGATCAAGGTCCACATTGCCGGCGCCAGCCCCCAGGGCCAGCTCGTCGCCACCATCCTGCACCCGCGCGGAAACATTGCCGTCTTCTTGCTCGAGGAAGGCCTCGCGCGCTGCAACGACTTCCACTCCACCATGCTGGGCGACCGCATGCCCTCTCTGCGCGCAGCCGAAAAGGTCGCCCAAGACGCCAAGAAACGCCTGCACAAGCACCACGTTGCCAAGGTCAGCGAGGGCAACCAGGATGCCACCGTCATCAAGATCATTGGCGCCGACACTATTGTCGTGCGGAACAAGGCCGGCGCCGAGAAGCGGTGCGTGTTTTTTTTTTTTCTTTTTTCTTCTCTTTTTTCCTTTTTTTTTCTTGTTTTTCATGTTTTTTTCAGACTCTGATTCGTATGTACTAATCGGGCGCAGCATCCAGCTGAGCAGCGTGAGGGGTCCGCGGACCAACGAGGCGACCGAGGCACCCTACCGCGACGAGGCCAAGGAGTATCTGCGGAAAAAGATTATTGGCAAGCACGTGCGTGTCAGCGTCGACGGCACCCGGCCGGCCACGGACGATTTCGATGCTCGGGATGTGGCCACGGTGACTCTCAATGACAAGAACATCAATCTGAGCCTCGTGCAGGACGGCTACTGCACCGTCATCCGGCACCGCAAGGACGACACGGACCGCGCACCCAACTATGACGAATTGCTGGCCGCACAGGAGACGGCCAAGGAGGCAAAGAAGGGCATCTGGTCAGGCAAGGCACCAAAGGCATGTTTTTTTTATTTTTTTTTTGCCCCGTCTCTCAACACTTTCTTTTTCCTTTTTTGCCTCTCCCTGCTAACTTTCCAGATCAAGCAATACGTCGACGCATCAGAGACGCTGCAGCGCGCCAAGATCCAGGCTTCCACACTGCAACGGCAAAAGAAAGTTCCCGGCATTGTGGACTTTTGCAAGTCTGGCTCACGCTTCACCATTCTGGTTCCGCGCGAGGGCATCAAGCTGACGCTCGTCCTGGCTGGCATCCGTGCCCCCCGCGCCCCCGGACGGAATACGCAGGACAAGGGCGAGCCGTTTGGCGAGGAGGCCCTGGAGCTGGCCAACCGGCGGTGTAACCAGCGCGACTGTGAGATTGACGTGCACGATGTGGACAAGACGGGCGGCTTCATTGGCGAGCTGTATGTGAACCGCGAGAGCTTCGGCAAGGTTCTCGTGGAGGAGGGTCTGGCGACGGTGCACCAGTACTCGGCCGAAAAGTCGGGCAATGCGGCCGAGCTGAACGCGGCCGAGAAGCGCGCCAAGGAGGCGCACAAGGGGCTGTGGCACGACTGGGACCCGTCGCAGGACGAGGAGGCCGAGGAGAACGGCTATGCCAACGGCAAGAACAGCAAGAACGGCCAGGATGCCGGCACATCCGCCGAGGGCGCCACGCTGGACAAGAAGCCGCAGGACTACCGGGACATTATCGTGACCAACATTGATGCCAACGGCCGGCTCAAGATCCAGGTCATCGGCAAGGGCACGGCCTCGCTCGAGACGCTGATGAGCGAGTTCAAGAAATTCCACCTCGACAGCAAGAACAACGTCCCCATCCAGAGCGACCCCAAGGCCGGCGACTACGTCTCGGCGCGCTTCTCGGCCGACAACCAGTGGTACCGCGCGCGCATCCGGGCCAACGACCGCGCCGCCAAGGTCGCCGAAGTCATGTACATTGATTACGGCAACAGCGAAAAGATTCCCTGGTCGAAGCTGCGGCCCCTCGACGCCAGCAAGTTTGGCGCGCAGAAGCTCAAGGGCCAGGCGATCGACGCCGTCCTGTCGTTTGTGCAGCTGCCGACCGGGTCGGACTACTTCCGCGACGCCGTCAACTTTATTGCCGAGTGCACCGAGGGCCAGCAGCTCGTGGGCAGCTTCGACTTTGTCGACACCAAGGAGGGCCTCAGCTACATTACCGTGTTCGACCCCAAGGCCAAGGGCGACGGCCCGTCGCACGAGGAGTCCCTCAACCGCGAGGTCCTCCTCAACGGCCACGGCCTCGTGCCCCGCAAGCTCAAGGTGTGGGAGCGCAGCCCCGTGTTCGAGCCCACGCTCAAGGCGCTGCGTGCGGCCGAGAAGGACGCCAAGGAGCACAAATACGGCATGTGGGAGTACGGCGATATTACCGAGGACTAAACTTCACGTCTGGGCTTTCAAGAGTGGAATGATCGTCTATTCTCCTGCTTGCTCTCCCTCTCCTTCTCACCACCACTCCCCATCGCCCCTCTTCTTCTTTTTGACCACCTCCCTCCTTTCCTCATGACTTAGGTAGCATTGGGTAATGATTAATGGGGAGCATAAAAAGTAAAATGCAAGAGACAGAAAACATATGACATTTTTTCGATTTGCACAAATATGAAAGCCCTCTTGGGGGAAAAAAAGTCAAGTGACTGTAGTAGCAAATAGAAGGTAAAGACCATCTGTGGGCACAGTAGCTGCCTCGCCACTTGAATTCTGCTTGTCTTGGTAAGAAAAAAGAAGATGAAAGTAGAAGAGCGATTCTGCCGACTCTAGGCCCATGGATACCATCTTAGTGTATCATTCTTGCGCCGCTTGCAGCCGCCTTCTTCCGTCAAGCTCGGTTGGCTGTTGCTGTTGCGCTTCCGTGACAAGGTGGAGAGTGAAATCGGGGAGCCAGAATCCGAAAAAGACATCACCGACGCATTCGAGGAAACGGAGGACTGCCGACTCCAGCGCTGTTGGGTGAGTGTTGTCGTGCTGCTGTCGCTGGGGCTGGGGCTGGGGCTGCGCTTCACGGTATTCAAGGAAGTGCTGCGACTGCTACGGCGGCTGCTGCTGGCAGAGCTGGACACGGTGCTACGGGAAGCGACGCTTCCACTTTCACTGGGTGGCCGTCTCGGGAAGCCACGTGCTGCCAGAGAGCGGGCATTGTTGGCTGGGACGACAAAAGGGGACATGGCAGAAGCCATGGCCGAATTGAAAGCAGCCGATACGGCGGGCATGGGGATGGGAATGGGACAGATGAGGATGGGCATGATGCTCCCCGTCTGGACGCCGCTCAGATTCCCGAGCCTCTGGAACAGTTGGGAGAACATGTCCCCGCTCGTGTTGCCGACAAAGTTTCCAATGGCATTGTTTCCGTGGCGATTCCGGACTGGCGTAACCATGATCGAACGGCTGTTGTTGCTGGCATGACCAGCCGGCCTAGCCGTCACCATCCTCGACGGCGCTAGCTGTTGCTGCTGGGGCTGTTGTTGCCGCTGCATCTCCTGCAGAAACTGTATGGTCGCAGCCTGGACGTCATCGGCGTCGAGCGGTTCGTCCAGAGGCTGGATGGGATCCACAAACAGCGAGTCCTCTCCGTCCACGTCAAAGCTGTTTCCAAACAGCCGCGAAGCAGCAGCAGAGCCCACGGAGCTTGTCTCCATCCACGACTCGTCTGCCGTGGCACCACTGTTTCCAACGCCACAAGCGGCTCCTGCCACTCCTGTCGCGAGGCCGGCTTCCCGTCCTTCCGTGCTGTCCAGCTGCCAAGTGCTTGGCTCATCGGGGAAGAAGACATCCGAGATTCGACCAGCACTGGTCAGAGCCTTGAGCAGTGTACTGGGAACCTCCAGGTTCCCATTGACGAGGCGAAAGACACGCACATCGGTAGATGACGGAAGAAGGTGGGCGTAGCGGGCATTCGAATCGTCATTCTCCTCGTCGTCCTCTTCGGGCGAGAAACTTGCCATCATTCGCAGGTACTCACTGGCTTTGTCGCGTGCCTGCCGGTACGGGGCAGCATTTCCCAGTGTCTTGGCCGCTCTGTGTCTGCGCCAGTAGTCTCTCAGGGCACGGAGGGTCTGTTCAAAGACTTCAGGGTATCGCCAATGGGGAATCAGAATGCCTAGACGGCGGTATGTTTCCGTGTCGGTGCTCAGTCCCTTGCGCCGCAGCTGAGCAATGGCGCCGCGTAGGAGTTCACGTTGAGCACGGAGCAGGCCAGCCGGCTCAGGGGAGGCAGTGACGGCAATGTCCCGAAGATGACTGAGAGGACTATTGATCGAAACTTCGATCTTTTCACTGAAGAGGAGAGGATCCGGCATGGTTTATATACTGTGAAAAGGTGATCTGAAGACGAACTGAGTACTGCTAGAGACTCTCTTGGCGCGTGACTTTGTCATCAGAATCGTCCCAGTCGCCCAAACAATGGCGAATGGCCGTAGAAAATGTTATGAAAGTGTGAAGTGGCTGTTGCGTCAGCGTCAGGATTTAGTCTAGGAGGTTGAATGTTACAAAGAATGGATGTAGAAGGGAAAAAGTAGACAGCGACAGTCTTGAGAATTTGTGTCTTTCAATGGAGTTTCTTTCGATGAGGTCTCTTTGGATGTAATCTGTCTGGAGTAGTGAGCTGCTCAGGTATAGTTGACAGTAGGTGTGAGATGAATGTGGGTTCTTTGTAAAAGATCTTGAGTCAACCGTATTTCTCGAGTCAAACGTATTACTTAGCAGCAAGATGAATGTGGACGATCTAATGTGCTAAGAAGAGAATGAAAATCCGTTGCGCGTCTTGATCAACTCTGCAAGACCGCTCTTGTCGTTACCGTACACGCCAATCACACTGTCACGCAGTAGACCCCGAAGAAGACCAAACATGGTATGTGTCAGTCCGGGAAAGGCGAACTCGTCAAAACCCAGTTGGATGCCCACATATGTATGGTTTCCGGGTCCGTGACTGTCTTTGTCCAAAAATACAAGACGCTCGGAAGGCGGAGGCGGCTCTTCTCCGTCCTGTGTCGGCCGCAAGTTCAGGTAGAGACCGTAGACGGGTAGCGGGTCGTTGCAGCCTTCCATGCCCACCATCTCGAGGGCTGGGATGCTCTTACGCGCAGCATGCATAGAGCTCCAAGCCTGTGTCTGCACGCCGTTGCTGAGTCGGACGAGACGTGTCCGGTTCTTGACTTGGACAAGGAGCGCTGTCATGGGCTTGCCGGGACCTTGCCAGACGGGCACCAAAATGTCGGCACCTGGGAAGTTGTTGGAGAGAAACCAAGCCTCGCCCGTGAGAAATGCCGTCAACAAAAGGTTCTGTGTGAGAGGCTCGTCTGTGCAGAGGCGGCAGATGTGGGTGAAGTGGACGCGGGCGTGCTCGTCCCACGTGCACTGCATGGGCACCTGGACGGCCGAGGGATCGGAAAGGCCGACAAACTGCACAATAAAGTCTCGCAAGGACTGGTGCTGCTCGTGTGCCTCCCAGTCGCGGATGGCGTCCATAGAGAAGAGCATCAAGAGGCCGGCCACCATCTCACCAACATCGCCGGCATGGACGGCCCCCCTGTGCAGGCAGTGGACGAAGGTCTTGACCATATTTTGGCACAAGCCGGCGTCGGCCTTCATGAGCCAGGCGACGTACTGCGCCAGGATGGGCTCGCCTGGCTGAACAGTTTGGATCGTGAAGCGGTCGGGTGAGATGTGCCGGATGTAATGCATCCAACTAGCAACAAAGGATTCAGAGAGCTTGTTGTCGGCCACGTAAAACTGAAGGCGGAAGAGGAGCAAGGCAAGGTAATAAGACGTCTGGCTTTCTGCATCCGTCGGAAGAGTCAGCTTGCTCCCAATCAGACCCCACACTGATCTGTTGGCACTGGTGACTGCCGTATCGGCGCTCTCGGTGCTCTCGACACTCCCCGTGGCGCTTCTGCTCTCTGATTCGTCGTCCATGCGATCATCGTCAACGGCCAGCCTTGTCCCGGCGTTGAGAAACGCGCCCCAGAGAGGACGGCCGAGGCAGAGGAAGAATCGGGTCCACTCTACTGTTCTGCTCGGACCTTGCCACAAAAGCCTAAACGGGCCGTCTTTGCCGTCTGCTCCGGTGACGGGCTTGCTGATGTAGTCCAGCCAGAGCTGGATCTGGCTGGACTGGCGAGCGAGGGCGTCCCAGGTCGTATGGAGAGTGTAGAGGGGTTCGAAAAGCTCGAGCTGCGTGGCCACTTTCAGGCTGGGATCGTAGGGATATGCAGCAGAAAAATTCTGCACCCGCGACGAGGTGTCAAGCAAGAGCCCCATGATCTTCCTCGTCTTGTGAGAGCTCTTGTTGACTAGGGTGCGCCGGAATTGACGGAATGCAACGGGGAAGTCGTTGTCCTGCTCCTTGCGAAGCTGCCTCGGAGCCGGCTGACTACCCAGGAGGCCCCTGGCCTCATCAATGCAAATGACGTGCAGGCGGTCTCTCAACTGCTCATCCGCGGCGCTGAGACTGGGGTCTGGGGCTCGCCGACTCCGGCTGGCTTCCCAAGCTTCCAGGTCTGCCATGTTTAGGCTGTCGAGCAGCTTTCTCACGTCAACACGTAGGACGGTGGCTCGCAGAGGCCCCTTTAGCTGCAGGCGTGCCATGACAAGCTTGGCAATTTCCTGCTGCAAGTCCTCGTAGCTGCTGTGGTATTGAACCCGGAACAACATGCCGGGTGAAAAGTTCTTCGTCTTGGCCACCTCGACCAGCATCAGTCCAACGTCGAGAAATTGGTTCCAAAAGGCCTCTGCATCCTCCTGGCACTGCAAGGACCTGACATGAGCAGCGAACGGTCCTGCGGGGGGCATAGAGAGGGTGGTGGAAGATAGGCTGGTATAGATGACCCAGACGTCTTCGTCTTCCGCCAGGTGCTTCACAGAAAACGTCTTCCCGGAGCCGGACGGACTGACAATCGCCGCGTAGGGAGAGTGGTATACGCGGTGCGGCCTGTCCGCATAGTACTCGTCGGCGTATTCAAAGATCTTTTGGCGTAGCCTTAAGCTGGGTGGCACCCCGGCACTATCCGGGATCTCCTCACCCTCAAAGGCGCTGCGTGCCAAGGCGCAGTCTGTATCTGACAAGGGCGGCGGGTTCTTGGGAAGGTTCTGGAGAACCAGCTCATTAAGCTGGTCATCCAGAAACCTCTCCACTCCATCTTCTTGCTCTGAGATCAACATGGCCACTCGTCCGATCTTTTCCTTCTCTTCTTCGGTCCAGACCGTATGCCTAACTTTTGGCCATGCAATGTCACTTTTGCCGATGCCTTGAACAAGAATGGCAACAGACTTGGCGACATCACGGAGGACTTGGGACACCAGTTTTTGGCCTTTCGGGATAGAAAGCTGGCCAGCGGCTGGGAAGTTGTGGTACAGCCGCCAATTTTTGGACTTTAGGATGCCTTCCTCCCAGTCGGGTCGCTGGGAGCTGGCAGGGGCGGTAGAAGCCGCCTGGGCAGTGGTGCTCCTCATCTGCCTCTTTGCCGCTAGATGAAGAAGTGGGTTAGTAGCTGCCATGAAGATGTGCGAGGGGTAAAACACGTACGTCGTGGGGCCATTTTCAGAAGAATTGGGCGAGTCAGACAAGATGGTCGGGTCTTCTTGGGCTTGGGAGGTGGTCTCTTAGACTCGACAAGTAGGTCGGATGTTTGGGGGGGGGAGGGGGGGGGGGGGGTTGAAAAGAGAGGGGATAAAAAGAGGCCAGCAGGGAGAGAAATGGGAAAAAAAAGAAAAAAAAAGACAGAAGACGACGAAAAGTTGAGAAAACAAGAAATTGGGAGACTGAGAAAGGAAAAGAAGATTGCAGCAACAGTTCTACTATGCCAAGTAGAATTTGGGGCAAGGTGAAAACGCAAAATCAAATGGTGTTGTTGACAGCTTTTGATTTTTGCAAGTTTTGTTTTGTTTTGTTTTCTTTTCTTTTGCTTTCGATTCTAAGAGAAGAAAATGTTTCGAGGAAAGAACACCGTGTAGCATCCTTACGTAAAGCTCACACGCACACCGTAGACGGAGGGGTCATACACTGTTCATAAACAAAAAGGCACGGACTAATACGGAAGGATAGCTCTGGCACAATTGAGGAAGGAGCAACCGATGCTCGAATACAGCAAGAACCCCAAAGAGGCAAGAAGCATGTCGGCTCAACGAATTTCCGTTGGGAGACATCAGATCTGGACGACAAACGTTGGACGGCCATAAAAGACAAGGATGAGCACAGTGATGGGAAATGATGGGTCTTTTGACAATGTTGATGTTCTTGGCTAGGAGGCGGTCTCTGTCTGTACAGAAAATACACGAATAACAAACCAGTGTCCGGCTTTTATATCACACTTCAGCCCTGAAATAGAAAAGGTTGTCAACAAGATTCGTCCAAGAAGGGAGATATGTTCCCTCCAAGGCTTTCAGAGATTAGGAAAAAAAAAAGAACCCAAAATGGATGAGAAACCAAAAAGTCTGAGCCACTCCCAGTTGACGCCGTGCTTTTACAAGGGAAAGCAATGTGTAGTGGAAAGGAATAGAAAGAAACAACGCCTTTGACCAGCCTCTCTTCGCCCAGCTGTCCCTCGATCGCCACGCACCTCTGCCCTCCCTCTCCTCTTCCTTTCCTCTTCGCCTGCGCCGCCAGGTCTCACACCCCTCACGCTGGTCTACCCGTTCTCAAGTGTAGTAGTCTTTCTATCCTGGTTGCAATGCCAAAGCAAGTCGAGAGGAACATGCCACCTAGTCTTCCATATTCGTGTCGCGGTCGTCTCCACGAATCCAGAGCACGTTGTTGCAGCTAAGAGCGTCAGTGGACATCAGGGCAACAGGCAGCACACAGCACAGCACACAACACACAGGCCTAGACGACAACATACCGTATCAGCACCTGGCCCAGCGTCCCGGTAGATTTCCCGTCAATAAACTCCTCCGTATCGGACAATTGCAGGTTCATGTAGCTGTCAATCGAGACAAGCGCGCCCTTGTACTCGGTCTCCCCCCACTTGAGCCGTACAGAGACCGACTTGCCGACGAGGTCCTGGAGCATAGGACGGGGGTTGACGGGCATAAAACTCATGGCTGCGGTGTACCTGGAGGAGGGGGGCTTGTATAGGTTTATGAAGAAGAAGAGGGCGACGGTGTTTGTGAGGGCCGTGCGAGGTGGAGGTTCTTGACGTTGGTGATATTGCGTACGTTCTTCAGACGTTCTTTTGGCTTGTCGTTGAACTTTTGCGATTGTTGATATTTTAATGTGGGTCCAGGCAACGTTTGCCAGCTGCCAGAACAGGTCGAAAGTTTGCCAGCTGGTGAAAGCTCATGGCGTGAACTGTGGGGTAACTTGGTTTAGACCCGCCAGTAAGCAACACCAGGGTGACCCTCCACCTTCCCCAACAAACCCCATCCACTTCAAACACTTCATCGCCGTTACAAGCAACTAGCATATCGTTGAGGAAAAAAACACTCCTAGAGAACGGAAAAATGCACACCAAAATGTAATCTCCTTTCACTCTTCCGAGCTGGAGCATCCATGGAACTCGTGCAATGGTTGCCAATGTTGGCAGAGAAGTGACCAGGATCCGGCAGTGGATGTCTCTATGCAGAAAATCGGAAAGCTGCCTTGTTTTTCGTGATCCTATTCCTTTGAGACGTCACGACTGTCCTGCCCAGAATTTACTGATTAGCGGGTCCAACGTCTAGTGGCCTGTGAATTATGCATCGAGGCTGGCGGGAGACTGGTTATTCCTACAATGTACGGTTTGAGGGGCTCTTGGAATCTTTTGCCAGAAGAATACTGTATACACGTAGGTCTCTGTGAGAGGAAAAGGATTCCAGACAAAAGACGAGTAGAAAAGGCTGCCCAGTCTTTTTGGAGAAGCAGAGAACGTGCAGAGTCTTGAACGGCGTTCTGGAGTGAACTGGGATTAGATGGATTAGACTATTGATGACGTAAGAGACCAGCTGCCCTGAACAATGTGATACTATGACCCCTCACTGTGCCCCACCATGATTACGTGACACTTAGTTGACGGACAATTATCCCGCGCAAGCAGCATTGCAAGCAACCTGGCGAGTCTTTTTATTTTTCCGTGACCTCCTTTCCTTCTCCTAAACTCCCCGTCTGCAACTACCCAGCTCTCTTTTCTTTCTCTCATTCCAACCACCACCATTCTCGCTCTACTACACAATGGCTAGCTCTCTCGATCAGCTCAAGGCCGCTGGCACGGTAAGTTGCTCTCTGACAGTCTTTCTGCTGCTCGTCCGTTTGAGCTGCTCGACTTTGTTGTCATTTCCAATTCCGTGACTTTCTGTGACTTTTGACTTTCTTCTGCGCCTTTCATTGTCTCTCTTTATGGAGTTCTTGCTGATCCGCTTCATGCATGCAGGTCGTCGTCAGTGACTCTGGTAAGTCTTTTGTCTTTTTTTCCTTTTTTTTTACGTCTTTTTCATGTTCCGGCTGCTCCGACGAGAAGCTAACAATTTTCTCTAGGTGACTTTGCTTGTCAGTATTTCTTCTCCCTGGGATCTGCCCGCCTTCTGTCACTCACACATCTACAGCCATTGCCCAGTTCAAGCCGCAGGATGCCACGACCAACCCGTCGCTGATCCTCGCTGCCGCCAAGAAGCCCGAGTATGCCCCTCTGATTGATGCTGCCGTGGCCTACGGCAAGAAGCACGGCGGCTCCGTCGACGAGCAGGTCGACGCTGCTCTGGACCGTCTCCTGGTCGAGTTTGGCCGCGAGATTCTCAAGATCGTCCCTGGCCGCGTCTCCACCGAGGTCGACGCCCGCTTCTCCTTTGACACCAAGGCTTCGGTCGACAAGGCTCTGCACATTATTGAGGTATGTCTTTTATTCTTTTGGTTCCTTTCTCCCTCCTGTCCGCCTGGCTTCTGACTCCTTTCCTCTAGCTCTACAAGGAGCAGGGCGTCTCCAAGGACCGCGTCCTCATCAAGATCGCCTCCACCTGGGAGGGCATCAAGGCCGCCGAGATCCTGCAGCGCGACCACGGCATCAACACCAACCTGACCCTCCTGTTCTCGCAGACGCAGGCTATTGCTGCTGCCGAGGCCGGCGCTTTCCTCATCTCCCCCTTTGTCGGCCGCATCCTCGACTGGTTCAAGGCTAGCACCAAGAAGGAGTACAGCAAGGAGGAGGACCCCGGCGTCGCCTCTGTCAAGAGCATCTTCAACTACTACAAGAAGTACGGCTACAAGACGATCGTCATGGGCGCCTCCTTCCGCAACACTGGCGAGATCACCGAGCTGGCTGGCTGTGACTACCTGACCATCTCCCCCGGCCTGCTCGACGAGCTGCTCAAGTCCACCGCTACCGTGCCCAAGAAGCTCGATGCCGCCGTTGCTGCCACCCTGGACATCCCCAAGAAGTCGTACATCTCGGACGAGGCTCTCTTCCGCTTCGAGTTCAACGAGGACCAGATGGCCGTCGAGAAGCTGCGTGAGGGCATTAGCAAGTTCGCCGCTGACGCCATCACCCTCAAGAACATCCTCAAGACCAAGGTGACGGCATAAATCTAAACACAACAAAAAGAAGGCTGTCCAAGGGGTGTGTAGAGAAAACAAAAAAAGGCAAAATCGGAAGTGGTACAAGCACATGGATTGTATGGGAGCCCTCACTGTCCAAAGGCAGAGGGACTCTCTGGTCTCATGCGCATAGATTGCTAGTTACAACTTTTAGATGTAGGGCCACTTCCAGGGCTAATTATCCCAAGCCAGAATGTCAACAAATTAATACTATCAAATGGCGTGGCAACTTGTAACTCACCCTCGAGAGGAACGATTGACCAGAGTGCTGACAATACGGAGGATGCAAATCATCAAAAATAGACAGCTTGGCCACAGTGCTTGCGCAAGAGTTGAATATTAGGAGAGAAAATGAGAGAAAATGAGAGAAAGAAATCAAACCCTCCCAACTCCTCGTTTATATGCCGATCGTTTGTGTATATACCCTCATGCCCCCTCATGCCTCTTGTCCGTCTCGTACTCGTACAATCATGAATCTCTCTTGGTCACACCATTATACAAAAGAAGAAAAAAGAAAAAGAAAAAATCAAACATCAAAAAAAGGCGGGCAAGCCTGCCGTGCTATGGCCTTTTTGATGCTGCTGCGAGAACAGCAGCTGCCTGCTCTCGGCGGTACTTTTCGTTTTCGAGCTCTCGCCAGTCGGGCGGCGCCTTTTCGTCGCCCGATGTCTCCTTGACGGCACCAGCAAAGGCGGACCGGCCGGCATACAGCTGGTAGCCTTCTATCGAGGACGAGGAAGACTCGGAAGACGGGCTGCTGCTGCTGTCTGCGCTGGTCCGCTGCAACGCCTTGGCTGCGGCCGGCTGGTTTCCCCGGAAGCGTTTGCGCATGTCAATCATGCCGCGGCGGCACTCTCCAAAGCTCCTCTTGAGCTGCTGGCAGTGTGTTGAGAGGGTGTCGGACAGCGGTTCGCGGAGACACTCGGCCGCAGTATGCCGATGGACCATGACGCAGTCGGATTCCTGGAGGCACTGAGCCAGAGCGGCGCCTGCAAAAATGTCAGATGGTGTGCAGGCAAACAAAGACGCACAAAGACAGACGACAAAAAAAAGACGCACGTATTTCTTTGCAGGAACTGGGCATCTTGTCGGTGGTGAAGACGAAGAATCTGATGATCTTTCGAAAAAAAAAAAAAAAAAGTAGAACGGTACGAGTACATTTACACCGAGTCAACCAGACGCTGATTGGACGCCACACTACAGTCAAGCCACACCTTTCGAGTGGCTGCCATCTGTACAGTCAAGCCACAGATCCACCGCGTGGGTCGTGACTGGCAGGTAGCTAGCGCGTTGGACCTGTCACGGCGCTAGCATGTGACATCATGAGCGGGTTGGGAATCTGCATCAAAGGGGAAAGTTTCTCCTTTGTTTGGACGTCTTTATTTGTTTTCCTTTTTCTGCCGACGCTCGACTGACGTCTGTCGCCTCTGTCGCCTCTCGCCTCTCACCTGCAGACACCCTACAGAATGAGTGCCAAAAGACATTCTTTTGCACGCGTATAGCCTTGTCGCCACCATGCCAGTGCCGCTTATTGGACGGTTGAACGTGTGAGCCACATTTGTCTTGTTTTTTGGGCATCCATTGGGCCTGTCTCGCCTCTGCGTGCCTTGCCCTCTCCTCCTCTCCTCCCTCCATGGCTGACATGTTCAGGTCCGAGTATACGGCACTCGTTGGCTCGGTGCTTCTCGTCTTTCTCGAAGCCAGCATCCGCATCATCACTCTCTGTCTTCGTGAGTATCCCTTTTCTTTCCTCTCTCCTCTTCTTCTCCCCCGCTGACCGCCAGCCAACTCTCTCATCGATCTCTGTTACCGAGCCTCGCGACGCCTCTTTAATCGATTCACCAGCCCGGCCCAGAAACGAGCGCAAGAGCGCAAGAAATGTATGCTTCTCTCTCTTCCTCCTCCTATTCCACCAGTCTCTGACGGCCAGCCATCTCAACGTCCATCCGCGATGCCTCGGACTTTGTCGAGCTCTGCCGTCTCTTTGGCTACACGGCCGAGGAGCACATCTTCCAGACCACCGACGGCTACCTGCTCGGACTGCACCGGCTCGCCTGGCGCCCCGGCGAAGAACACCTGCACGTGAATGCCCACAGCAACAACGCCGCCCACCACGCCAACAGCGTCACCAAGCCCGTCGTCTATCTGCACCACGGCCTGCTGATGAACAGCGAGGTCTGGGTCTGCATGACCGACGCCCGCCGCTGCCTGCCCTTTGTGCTCGTCCAGCAGGGCTTTGACGTCTGGCTCGGCAACAACCGCGGCAACAAGTACTCCAAAAAGTCGGTCCACGCGTCCTCGACGAGCACGGCCTTTTGGAACTTTTCCATTGACGAGTTTGCCCTGCACGACATCCCCAACAGCATCGCCTACGTCCTCGAGGCCACCGGCCAGTCCTCGCTCTCCTACATTGGCTTCTCCCAGGGCACCGCCCAGGCCTTTGCCGCCCTCGCCATCCACCCCCGTCTCAACCAGCAGGTCAACGTCTTCATCGCCCTCGCCCCCGCCATGTCCCCCGCCGGCCTGTCCAACGGCATCGTCGACGCCCTCGTCAAGGCCTCGCCCCAGGTCCTCTTTCTGCTCTTTGGCCGCCGCTCCATCCTCAGCTCCGCCACCCTCTGGCAGTCCATTCTCTATCCGCCCATCTTTGTCCGCGTCATCGACCTCGGCCTCGACTTTCTCTTTGGCTGGCGCACCGCCAACATTGCCGCCTCCCAGAAACTCGCCGCCTACCCCCACCTCTACTCCTTCACCAGCACCAAGTCGGTCGTCCACTGGTTCCAGATCATCCGCACAAAGTCCTTCCAGATGTACGACGACGACGCCCCGCTCGCCCTCTACTCCCACAAGCACACCAAGGTCGCCAAGTACCCCACCCGCAACATCAAGACCCCCGTCGTGCTCGTCTACGGCGGCAGCGACTCCCTCGTCGACATCAAGGCCATGCTGCAGGAGCTGCCGCCCCAGACCGTCGCCACCGAGATTCCCCACTACGAGCACCTCGACTTTCTGTGGGCTCGCGACGTCGACTCCCTCGTCTTTCCCCACGTCTTTGACGCCCTCAACTGCTTCCGCGGTGCCGAGCACTCCAAGGAGGAGTATGCCCGCTACCGGAGTGCCCGGCACATGAGCATGAATGCGGCCGCGGCCCAGTCGCAGCGGCACCAGAGCGTGAGCAGCGATGTCCTCGACAGCGACCTCAACAGTGGCAACTCAAACACAAACGGACAGGCAGTCTACCAGAGCATGCTCCCCGACTCGAGCCAGGACGTGGACCATGACCAGACGTCTGCCTCTGCGTCTTCGCCGGCCCAGTCCGAGTCCGGCACGGCCGTCACTGTCTCGGAGGGCACGACATTGATAGCCTCGGTCCCCGATGCTGTCCCGGCCACGGTTCTCGCCACAGTCTCCACCATTGTCCCAGCTGTCTCCTCCTCGTCCGTCGCGCCGGTCCTCTCGCCCGTTGGCACCCATCCCACGCTCCGCAAGACGTCCTCGCAAAAGTTCCGCGATGCCGGCAGCGTCACTATCGGCTCTGTCCGGGGCAGCCGGAGCCGAACGGGCAGCGGCAATTCGGTCATGATGCCGACGGGCATCCGGCTGGGAAGCAGCCGAGCCATGAGCGGGGTGACGACGGAAGCGGCCGTCGTCGCCAGCAGCAGCAGCTCTCTGGATGAAGGCCTCAGGAGGAGGCCGTCGTAAATACGTGCATGTTCTCTTCGTTTGACCCATGTTTACCCATGTTTACCCCATTTGTTTCCTTTCTGGAGTTTCGTCGTCTTTGCCAGCGCTTCAAGAATCGGTTTATATATAGAAGGCTTCAGGAACACACATTTATAGTGGAAAATAGTGCACCGCACCTTTTTTGATTTGCAGTATACATTGTACAGCCATCCCCCATCGACCCATCTATTACTCTCAACGCCGTTCTTTTCTACTTTATTATTTTGAACTCTCTGGATCAATCCATTTCCACTAGAACTTTGAGCGTATTCGTCTTGGCGGCATTTTGAAAGGTCTCGTAGGCCTTTGGCATCTCGGAGAATTTGAATTCTGCTAGTCAGTGACTTTTTCCTTTTTCCTTTTTTTTTCTTTTTTTTTTTTGCGTCTTCCTTCTCCACCACTTACTGTGTGTAATCAATTGCGCCGGGTTGAGACGCTTGGACTGCACGAGCTTCAGCAGCAGCGGCAGCGTCGTCGTGTTCACGAGCGCCATGTTGATGGATATGTTCTGGTCCCAGATCTCGTCCAGGTGCAGCGTCACGCCGGTGCCGTGCACGCCCACATTGGAGAGCGTGCCGCCAGGCGCCACCAGGCGCTGGCAGAGCTCAAAGCTCGCCGGCACGCCCACGGCCTCGACGACCGAGTCACAGCCGACGCCGTTGGGCGTGAGAGCCCGCACGGCCTCGAGTGTCGCGGCCAGGTCGCGGCCACCATTGTTGACGGTGTGGGTAGCGCCGAGCTCGCGGGCGATGCGCAGGCGGTTGTCGTCCATGTCGACGACGATGAGGGTGGCGGGCGTGTAGAGCTGCGCCGTGATGAGGGCGGCGAGGCCGATGGGGCCGGCGCCGACAATGACGACAGAGGTGCCCGGCTCAACGTGGGCGTTTTGGACGCCGAGCTCGAAGCCGGTGGGAAAGGTGTCGCTGAGGAGGACGAGGGCGGCGGCGTCGGCGTCGGAGGTGTCGGGCGGCAGGACGTAGAGGCTCGTGTCGGCGTGGGGAATGCGCACGTAGTCGGCCTGGGTGCCGTCAATGGTGTTGCCGAGCAGCCAGCCGCCGGTGGTGCAGTGCGAGAAGAGGCCGCGGCGGCAGTAGTGGCACTTTGAGCAGGAGGAGATGCACGAGACGAGCACGCGGTCGCCCGGCTTGATGTTGGTCACGCCGGCGCCGACAGCCTCGACGACGCCGACGCCTTCGTGGCCGAGCACGCGGCCCGTCTGGACGGCCGCCACGTCGCCCTTGAGGATGTGCAGGTCGGTGCCGCAGATGGTCGTCTTCTGCATGCGCACCACCGCGTCCGACGGCTGCTCCACCTGGGCGCGGGGGACGTCTTGCAGCACGGGGCCCTTGGTGCTGTCGAGATAGAGGAGGGCCTTCATGGTGGACGACGGGGCAGAGGCGGCGGGGAAGGCTCGGTGGGAAGAGGAGGAAAAGAGACGAGGCGGCGAGAAGGCTCTTTTGGGGGGCGTGACAGGGACAGGGTGTATAGTACCGGTGGCAGAAGTGGTGGAGATGACAGAGAAGACAGAGAGGGCAGAGAGGGCAAGAATAGGAGAGCGACGGAGAGTCAGACTTGAATGACCAGCGATTCGGAGAGCATTCATACTAGCAGGAGGAGAGCTGCCTTTGAAGATTCAGCTGTTCCAACTGTGCAAATTGTCTCTTGGATTCTTGGATTCTTAAAATCTTGGATTCTTGTCTGATGAACTGACTTTATAGACGATCCGGTGATTCCGCTGGTCCGTCGACAACCCCCATGCTTGCTCTCCGCACGCCAACGCATTCTACAGCTAACCCCTCACCTCTTTGTTCGTTTTTGGAGATGGGTGGTCAGAGACGGGGGGATCTCGTGATTGGAGACGGTAGAAAAACACGAGAGGGCAGACCAGTGCAGACCAGTGCAGATCGGTATTGTGGGGAGCTCTTTCGGGAGAACATCGGGAATACGAGTACATGTCATGAAAATGCCATGGCATCAGCACACGTTACCCTGTGCATGCGCTATGCCATCCCGAGCGGTTGGGTCCCCATTCTTCCTCCGTGTTGTCGACTTTCTGATAAGCCCTCCCTGGCATCTGCCAAGCCCAGCTCCACTGCAGGCATGCGTACTCGTACGTACGTACGAGTACTTTCCACCCATCTGGTGATTCGCTTACTCGCTCGTTCGTTATGCCAGATGGGCATACTGCTTGTTAAAGGCCCGCCCGATCACCATGCGTCGGATTTCGCTGGTGCCCGCACCAATCTCGTAGAGTTTGGCACTGTCTTGTTAGCATGGCCTGACCCGACAAATGGTGGGGTTTTTTTGTTCCTGCTTCTATCACTTACTCTCTCAAGATACGGCTTGCCGGCATCTCCTCCATGTAGCCCATCCCGCCCAGCAGCTGGATGCTGTCGAGAGCCACCTCGGTGGCCCGCTCGGCCGCATACAGGATGGCTCCCGCACAGTCCTCGGTGCGGATCTCGCCCGTCTCGTCGACCTTGCGAGCCGTCGCGTAGGTGTAGGACCGCGAGGCCTGCAGCTTCGTGTGCATGTCGGCCAGCCGGCCCTGGGCCAGTTGGAAGGTGGCCACGGGCACGCCAAACTGCTTGCGTGTGTGCACGTAGGGCAGCGTGACGTCGAGGGCGGCCTGCATCAGCCCGAGGGGGCCGGCACTGAGCACGAGCCGCTCGAGGTCGAGGCCGGACATGAGGACGCGGGCGCCCCCATCCACGGTGCCGAGGACGTGGCTCTGCGGAACAAAGACATCGTCAAAGACGAGCTCGCCCGTGTTGCTGCCACGCATGCCCATCTTGTCGAGCTTGCGGGCGCAGGCGAAACCGGGCGCGTCGGCCGTGTCGACGAGAAAGGCCGTGATGCCCTTGGAGCCGGCATCGGGACGGGTCTTGGCGTAGACAACAATGAGGCCGGCATCGGGGCCGTTGGTGATCCACATCTTGGTGCCGCGCAGCAGGTAGCCGTCCTGGCCGTCGCGCGTGGCGGGCCGCGCAGACGTGCGCATGCTGACGACGTCGCTGCCGGCGCCGGACTCGGACATGGCGAGGGCGCCGACGGTGGTGCCGGCAATCAGGCCCGGCAGGTACTGCTGCTTCTGGTCGGGCGTGCCATGGAGCTGCAGCTGGTTGACGCACAGCTGCGAGTGAGCGGCATAGCTGAGGGCGACAGAGCCGCTGGCACGTGACAGCTCCTCCATGACGACGCAGTGGGCCTGGTAGCCGAGGCCGAGGCCGCCGACGTCCTCGTCAGCGGTGATGCCTAGAAAGCCGGCCTCGCCGAGTTTGGGCCACAGCGCCGCCGGGAAGTTGTTGTTCTTGTCGGTGGCAGCGGCGACCTCCTCGGTCAGCTCGCGGCGCGTAAACTCCTGCACGCGGTCTCGCAGCTCGTCGAGGTCGGCCTGTGATGGCGGCTCGAAGCCTTTGGGGTGCTTGGAAGAGGCCAGTCGGATCTGCCAGGCCGTGGAGGCGCCAGGCCGAAGGAGGAAGGGGCGGCAGGCACGAGCCAGTGGCCGCAGAAGAGGTCGGGTGGCCATGGTGATGAGGGGAAGGCGGGGTGCGGCGGGGAGAAGGACAGCTGGCAGAGGGCGAGGGCAGGGACAGAAGATAAAAGAGAGAGAGAGAGAGTGAAGGAAAGAGAGAATTGAAAAGAAAAGCGGAAGAGAAATTTGCAAAATAGGCCAAAAAGAAGTTATTACGAAAACGGCAGGAAGCAAAGACAGCTGTCCAGGAAGGCGCGTGAGACATGCAGGCCTCGGTCCAATGACGGCTGAGGACGGCTGGACGCGGCATTACGAGGTGTACCAAGCCCCAGATTGCATTTCTGGGGAAAGAACGAGCGGGCTGAGACATCCGGAAAGAGACAGCTATCGTGTTGTATTTTATTTTCATTTTCTCTTTTTTTTCTTTTCTCTTTTTTTATTTTTCTCTTTTCTCTTCCTTTAATTCTTCACCTCTTACATCTTCTGACACGCCGCGGTCACCATGACCGCCTCCTCTCGCACAGCCGCCAGGCACGTCGCCCGCCGCTTGGCACTGTCCCTCCAGCACCGTCGACAGTGTCCCCTCTTTGCTTCCTCTGCTTCCTCTGCTTCCCCCGCTTCCTCTCGGCTTTCCGCCTTTTCTCTGCCCCTCTCGACACCTCCCTCGCTCTCGACGCCACCCCCCCATGGCTCGCGCGGCATCGCCTCCTTTGCCGCAGCCGGGCCCTCGGACGCCGCCCTCTCGCAGCTGCCCACCGCCGTCGACTCCTCGTCCGACGAGTTCCGCGAGAACCAGCGCCTCATGCAGGCCGCCGTCGACCGCATCGACCAGCTGACCCGTCGAGCCCAGCGTGGCGGCCCCGAAAAGGCCCGCGCCAAGCACCTTGCTCGCAACAAGATGCTGCCCCGGGACCGCGTCGCCGCCCTCGTCGACGTCGGCTCCACCTTTCTCGAGCTGTCTCCGCTCGCCGGCGAGGGGCTCTACTCTACAGCCACCACGTCCACCACGTCCACCTCAAACGACAGTGCGAGCCAGCCCGTCGAGGTGCCCGCAGGCGGCATCGTCGCCGGCATCGGCGTCGTCGAGGGCGTCACCTGCATGATCGTCGCCAACGACAGCACCGTCAAGGGCGGCACCTACTACCCCATCACCGTCAAGAAGCACCTCCGCGCCCAGGAGATCGCCGCCCAGAACCGCCTGCCCTGCCTCTACCTCGTCGACTCGGGCGGCGCCAACCTGCCCCACCAGGCCGACGTCTTTCCCGACCGCGACCACTTTGGCCGCATCTTTTACAACCAGGCCCGCCTCTCCGCCGCCGGCGTGCCCCAGCTCGCCGTCGTCATGGGCCCCTGCACCGCCGGCGGCGCCTACGTCCCCGCCATGAGCGACGAGAGCATCATCGTCGACCGCCAGGGCCACATCTTCCTCGCCGGGCCCCCGCTCGTCAAGGCTGCCACCGGCGAGGAAGTCACGCCTGAAGACCTCGGCGGCGGCCGCATGCACTCCTCCGTCTCCGGCGTCACCGACTACCTGGCCGTTGACGACGCCCACGCTCTCGCCCTCGCCCGCCGCTGCGTCGCCAATCTCCACTATCCCTCTTCTTCTTCTCCACTGGCCTCTTCCTCCTCTTCCCACGCAGAACCCCTCTACGACGCCGACGACCTGCTCGGCATCGCCTCCACCAACCTCCGCCGCCCCATCCCTGCCCACGAGGTCATCGCCCGCCTCGTCGACGGCTCCGCCTTTGCCGAGTTCAAGCGGGACTACGGCACCACCCTCGTCACCGGCTTCGCCCGCATCTACGGCCAGCAGGTCGGCATCGTCGCCAACAACGGCGTCCTCCTCTCGACGGCCGCCCTCAAGGGCGCCCACTTTATCGAGCTCTGCGCCCAGCGCGGCATCCCTCTCGTCTTCCTCCAAAACATCTCCGGCTTCATGGTCGGCGCCGCCGCCGAGCGCGAGGGCATCGCCAAGCACGGCGCCAAGCTCGTCCAGGCCGTCGCCTGTGCCAACGTCCCCAAGCTCACCGTCGTCATTGGAGGCAGCTACGGCGCCGGCAACTACGGCATGTGCGGCCGCGCCTACAGCCCCAACTTCCTCTGGATGTGGCCCAACGCCCGCATCGCCGTCATGGGCAGCGAGCAGCTCGCCTCCGTCATGGAGTCTGTCGGCACCCGCAACGCCGACCCCGAGCTGCGCAACCGCATCGAGCGGGAGAGCGACGCCGTCTTCTCCACCGCCCGTCTCTGGGTAGGCTCTCCTCTCGCCCGTCTCTTACGTATTGGACTAACTCTCTCCTCTTCTCTCTTTTTCTAGGACGACGGTATCATTCCCCCACAGCACACGCGCCGCTATCTCGGCCTTGGACTGCGCGCAGCCATGGGCGGTCGCAATGAGGTGGCTCCCAACCAGACCAAGTTTGGTGTTTTCCGAATGTAGACATTGTAGACATTGAATCTAGCACGCCTTGTATGAAGAGAGAAGCAGCATGATTGCTCATGAATAAATTAAAAACAGAAATGCTGCTATGCATGCGGAAACGCTTCGCTAGATGCCTGACACAAAAAGAAAAGTGAAAATGCAGGGTATAATCGCACGGGCTGGTTCCGTCCCGTCATGCCTCTGTCATAGCTGCAGACAGACCCCTTTCCATGAAAAAGAAAGAAGAAAAACACAGAAAACGTACAAAAAGAAAAAAACTCCGACGCTGGAGAAAATAAAACAGCCAACAGAACAACTAAATCAAAGCGTGCGTGTAAATCAAAGACTGCTCACTCTCCCTCTCTCCCAGACCAAAACAACGCCTGCGTGTTCATGGCGAGGGGAAGAAGACGAATGTCGTCACACAGACGCAATAGCCAGCAAATACAAAAATTATGAAGCCACATTCCTCTCAGTTGTGGCCGTCTTCTTGGTGATGGTCTCGGGCCCTCGACTCTCTCCACGAGGCAAAGTTCCCTTCTCCCAGCCGCTCCTTCTCTCGGTCTAGGATAATGTTGAGTTGGCTGCGTGTTCGGGCAAATGGGATGCGTGGTGTCTGGCTTGGCCGCGTAGGTGCAAACAAGGGTCGCTGAACAGAACCTTGCTCGCTAAACGGTGAGCCCTCGGATATCGGCCGCCACTCTCCCGCAGTCTCCGCGTCCAGCCCAGTCTGTGCGTAGACATCAAAGGGATCTGGTCCCTCCGTGTCCAAGAGCACGCCGCTTGCCACAATAGAAGGGCTTGTAATGGGTACAGCGACGCTGCTCTGGCCTCGTCCGAGAGATAGTATGGGACGAATACCCCGTGGGGAACGCTGCCCATAGCCATCTTGAGAGAGCGACCGGCTCAGTCGAGGGGGGATGACCTGAGGAACAGCAGTGGTCTCTATACCGCTAGTGAACTCTGCTTGGGATGTGGATGGACTACCAATAACAGGCGCGGAACGCCCAGGGTCAATGATGAACTTGCGGCCATCATCGGGATAGATTGGAGTCGCTTGATGACTCATCGGCCTGCCGCCGAGCCTGCGCACTCTCTCAAACGGTTGGTTCACAGATGTCCGGCTTCGATTAGCAGCACGTATTTCCAGCATATCTGATTCGCCCACCGACTCCAGACTGCCCGATGTTGCCGAAATCTCCGATACAGGAGCAGCAAGAGGAGACGGAGGAAGCCACTGGCTTCTCGTGACAGGCACTGGTCCTCTACTCGTTGCAGACGCTGGTTGTGCTCCTGCTTTTGCTGAAGCCTGCGTTTGTGTCTTTGGCATGACATCCGGTTGTCGGGGCATGCTTTGAATTAGGGACGGCATAGGTCGCTTCCCTGCGGCCTTTGCACTCAATAAAGGGGAAGTATATTGTGTCACATTTGCATTTGAGGAAGCATCAATCTGCTGCAGACTCTCGGGGTCTGGAACGACCAACTGCGACGATGACTCTGGATGAGGGGCCTCTGGTTCTTCCTCCTCGATCAGGGTTGGACTCGAACGGCCTAGCGATGGCGGTAAAAGGTCCCGTGGTCCCATCACATCTGACCCCACGGATCCTGCCGAGGAGTGTGAGTTTGAACGTTTTGATACGACGGCCTTTCTCTTTGATGTTGCGGAGCTAGCCACAAACTTCTTTTTCACAGCCTTTGATTTCAGCTTGCGAGTGTCTGGTTTGGATGCAGTGGCACCGCGGGTACGAGAGGATTGGGATTCGTTGGAGAAACTTCTTTGTGTTCCGGCGCTGCTTGTACTTGTATCTGCAGTGCTTGTAAAGCTGGTATCGGCGTCAGGAATCTGATTTGCTTCAGGTGTTGACATGTCTGATGATGCTATTGTCGGAGTCGCTGTGGTCTGCTTCCCCGCATCTTCTGGCACTGTCTTTTGTGCATCGTCCTCGCCTTCATCTTCAGATGGCTCACCAGAGGGCAGCGCAAACCGAGGAGTTGGGCGCGGTCCACTCAGAGACGGCCGTGGCTTTTTGAGAATCGACTGAGACGGTGGAGGTCGTGAGGATGAGGATGAGATGGCTCGTGGGGGAGAGAGGCCTATCGATCCTGCTTCGATCGACAGGTCTTGGTCAGACGCAGTCTTTTCAGATATCTCGGGTTCTCTCGTGCTCGATCTGGAGGTGACGCGCTGGTCACCCCCATTTTCCCTAGACTCTTGCCTTACTAGATGAAGGCGCGTCTACACGGGGCATGTCAGTGACAAGAAAGGTCGCCCGAATGGAACTGCAACTCACCATCAAGCCCTCATACTGATCTGCAGGGCCGTGCAGCGGCACAAACGTCGGCCCAGTGGAGATGTTCCTGTATAGTGCCGCAAGAGTCTCTCCACTGAGATGACGGCGGTCACTGCCCCAGACATGCCACCAGAAGCTTTCCAAGCGGCTGGCTGTTGGGTCGTACAGCCGGCGATGGGTGGTCGTGTAGACTGAAAGAGTTAGGAGTCGTACAGGATGGATAAATGGATGACACTCACCGTGCCAGTATTCCTTGAGCCGCTGCTCAGGAACAGTCTCATAACTGGCCACCTCCAAATATATCTCGGAGGTATTGGCCACAATGCCCTTGGGCAAGACGGGGATAGTTCCCTGAACGGCGGCCATATGCTGGCCGTTCATATCGGCCATGGGATCAGCCATCCCCTTGTTCTCAGCAGGATCTGATTCCCGGTGCGGGCTGGCACCCGACCTATAATGTGACATGGTTGGCAAAGCTTCCATGGACAAGAGCAAGAAACAACATGATTCCAGGTATACAACTGTCAAGCAGTGAATGAGTCAATGAGGATCGGACAAGCAATATAAAGGGGGGGAGAGCGGCAAACGAGAAAGAGAAAAAAGAGGACGAGAGAAGGAGAGAAGAGGAGAAGAGAGACGCAAGGACACTGGATGGAATGGCGAGGAAGAGCGTGACACGGTCCAGTACGAGTACTTTTGGACCAAGGTAACAGAAGCAAGGGGAGGGAGAGGGGCGTAGGCAGTTCCAAGGCAGAGAGTAAACTGGGGCGGTGAGCTAAATGTCATCGGGGAAGGGGATGAGAATGAGGGTGGCAAGAAAGGCGATTGGCTCTTGCTGCGACCTTGCTGGGACCTATAGCAAGGTTGGAGCGCTCTGGCGTGTACGGAGTACGCAGTACGCCGTTCGGGGTGGCAGAGGTGATATCGATTTTCAGCCAAGGGGGAGAAGCGAGCTTGTGAGACGTGGCATGCGCAGAGACGATTGGGCGCGGTCCAAGGAAAAGGAAGCCGGGATCGTATAGCAGACGTATAGCAGGCGTCAAAGCTGAGAGGAGAGTCCGAGGACAGAGGAGGACAGAGGAGAGGACCGAGGAGAGAGGAAGGAGAGAGAGGAGAGAGAGGAAAAAGTAAGAGGGGAGAGAATGCCCCGTTTGAGAGAACGAGGCTAAAAAAAGAGGATCTATAAGCAGCGAGCTCTCCGCTCGGTGGAGAGGGCAAGTCGGGACCAAGACTTATGAGATCAGAGGCCAGAGGCCCCGAGGCAGATATTCCCCAGGTATTCCCCAAGAGGTAACGAGACGCAAAAGGGCAGAGGGAGAGGAGGCAAAATGTAGTTGCGTGTTTCTGTTTGAAGACAAGCACGCCACTTGGGAACAGGGTGTGGTCAAGGTCAACGTTGAGCGTTGAGGATGACGAAAGCTTGGGGAACGTGCAGAGATTAAAGAGACACTCATCACTCATAGACAGTCGGTAGAGACACACTGGTAGAGACAGGGACTGATGAGGCTTAGTAGGTGCTAGAGTAATAGTGTGGGGGGAGGATGGAGACGGCAAGACTCTGCGTGTTGCCATGTAGAGAGTTCACGTAGTGCTAGTACCGAGTCTGGTGGAAATAGTGTTTGCTGGAGGTGCTAGTGGTGCTGGTGGCTGGCTGTCCGCGTCGTTTATTGGAGGCGGGAGCAGCTGCAGTAGCCGTGGAATATTCTCTGGACGTTCGGGGGAGAGTGGATCGATGGAAAGATGTGGGAGGTGGACATGCAGCCAAGCTGCAGGACGAGGTGGAGGAAGGAAACGTTGCGCCAGCATGGTGGCACAGAATCAGGCATTCGTTGAAAGACAAGAGAGGTTTGGCAGATGGGAGACTTTTGAGAAGCAGGAAAAAAGGGGAAAAAATAAAAAGGGGGAGGGAAAGAAAAAAGAAAGAAAGAAAAAACAGAAACAGAAGAGCTTACTCAGAGGGGAGCTGAGAAGGGCAAGCCAGAGTGGGTGCCAGTGAGGATGGCAAGTCGGTGAACGGTGAGTCGGTGAGAGAGGAAGAGAGAAAACAAATAGAAATGAAGACGAGAAAGAGGCCGTGACACTGAAAAAGTGAGATGGAGACAAATGGTTAGGGGGAGTGAAGCGAAATTGAAGAGACGAAAAGATAGAGAGAAGGTAATAAATGAAAAGTAAGAGGGAAAAAGACTTACGCAGAAGACAGGACAGAAAATGAAGAGACCAGCAACGAGAAAGGGAAAATGAAGAAAACAAATGAGAAGAAAAAAAATGAAACGAAAAAAAATGAAACGAAAGAAAAAACGAAAAACGAAAAATACACGCAAACGAATCAGCAGACCCTTCAACCGCTCAAATAGGAAGGGATGAGGAAGGGAGGTCTGGGTTGGCAGACAAACATGGAAGGCGCAGGGGACGAAGGTGAAGTTCCGAAAAAGGAAAGAACTAAGAAGACACGACTTGTATAATTTACAGTGTAGTACAGGTGTGCAGGTAGGTAGGTACCTGTACAAGAGCTGTAGGAGTTAGTTGTAGGGTACCTTGTAGTTATAGGACATGGGGGGCGTCAAAAAGGGCGCCAAAAAGGGAGCCAAAAGGGAGCCAAGAGGGGCCAGCGGCAACGAAAATTTAGCGCGCCGCCTGACAATCAAGTACGAGTACGAGGAATACGCAGTACGGAGTGGCCAAATCAGCGGGATTTTAAAGGTCCCAACGGAAAGAAATATGAATACGGCGAACGAATAATCATGGAAAGCCCTAAAACACCAAGATGATGCCTTGAGAGTCCTGCCTAGGCCCAAATGCAGACACAACAACAAACAGCGTGGTATGTGTTTGTGCTGTTGTGCTGTTCTGTACACAAATAGATTCACAGTTGACGTACTTGGGAGACGGTGAGCAACGGACAGCCCGTTGGGTTGGATCCAGGGTCCAGCCGCCCCCCCTTTCATGGATACGGCCAGACATAATTACTCTTGATGCCTAACGAGCGAATTACGGAAAGATGTACCTGTACGTAGAAAGAGGGTTACGGCAGGTCTGGGTCGTGCAACCGCTGTCCGTCGGATCGGAAGCAGTCTATTGTGCGAGATACTTGTGCGACAGAGTACTGCGTTCACAAAAGTACAGGACTACGAGTCATCATGTCTGGCGGAGCTGCCATGTCTCTGGAGCCTGGGACATTGCAGAGTAGGAGACCCCGATATGATGTACAAATGATGTGCTCGGGTCTCGAAAAAAGAAAAGAAAATGGAAAAAAGGAAAGAGGAAAAGAGGGGATGTTGTATTTGTCACGTTTCTTTTCTTTTTTTGTCTTCCTCTGTATTTCCACTCTTCTCTTCTTTCTCTCTCCTCTCTCCTCTTGTCTCACAGCTTTACGTATTGGCGTGGGGGAGTGCCGGATGTGTCGTACTTGTGCGAGTCATGTGTCTGTTTTTTTACACGGGAAAGGACGCAACCAGCTCAGCAAACAAAGGCAAGAGAGCGGTGTATGCAGTACAGGTACGACGAGGACGCAAGACTGCGCAGAGAACAGCTGGGATCAGAGACAAGGGGGGGGGGGGCACAGCGTGGATCCGCAAACAGGTCGTTTGGCAGCCCAAAGCTGCAGTCTGTTCTATACATTCGAGGAGTAGCAAGTACAGAGTACGAGCACGGCGAGAGCGAAGTACGAGTACAAAATACTCCGTAGTACTCCGTAGACGTATTACTCAAGACCCCGGTAGAACTGGTGCGACCCAACAGAGCGGTCTGGGCACTAAGAGAGGTACACAGTAGCATTCCCAAGAGGTACAAGTACCGTCCAGGGGCAGAGACACTTGTTAGGGAGAGAGGACCAGGGACCTGAAGACCAGGGACCTGAAAACCAGGGACCAAAAAAAGATGAGGGAAAGCAGACCTGGAAAATGACTGCTTATGAGACAACGGAAAGGCGCAATGCGACGCGGAGATGCAGACGCAAAGACGCAGAGACGCAACTACGGGCAGCCTCGCAACGGGTCGGCAGTGCCGAACCGACAGCTGTTGACAAGAAACGTGTGCGCGGGATGTTCGTGGGGGTTGAAAAGGTCTTTTGAGTAGTCGTACTATAAGTATATCTCTGTCTCCCTCTTTCTTTATGCCTCATGTCTTGGTGGCCTTGTGACTGGCCTGTCCGTCTCTATTCGCTCGTCCGTTTTCTAGCTGGCGGGTGCGTGCAGCTTGGAGGTGTGCGTCGCAACAGAGATAGGATCTCGGTATGCCGTTTGATTTTCGCGCAGCTGATGCACGTGGATGGTCAGATAGGCAAAAAGAGCCGAGCAGACGAATTCTCGCATTCGGTCACGCCGGTCCAATTTTCTGCTTCCCTGGCTCTCTGGCTCTGGCTCTCTGGCTTTCTCGCTCTTTTCTGTTCTGGCTCTTTTCTGGCCCTGCCCCTGGCCCTGTTTTACTGGTTCTTCCTCGGCGGACCTTTGTATTGCCACTCTGCCCATCGATGACACAAGATGGCAAGCGAAATTGCGCCAGCCTCTGGAGGAAAATCACCGTCTCCTTCAGCTGAGACGGGTCTTTTCTCCTTTTGGACACTGCTCCATTCTCACTGTACTCGTACTGCGTCCACTGTACTCGTAAAACCAAATACGAGTACGCAGAAATGCAGTCATGGACTGGTCAGCAATTGTACTTTTGTACCGACAGATATAGAGGCCTCGAGTACACAGTATCCGAGTCAATGCGGGGAAAAGTGCGAGTTCAGGCCATGCAAGCTGCAGCTGATGACGTCGATTTGAAAAGGGGAAGGAAAGGAAAATGCATGGATAACATGGAAAAACGAGAGAAAAAAGAGAGAGAAAAAGAAAAGAGGTAAAAGAGGTAAAAGAAACTGCGCCACAGCCTCAGTTACCTAATCAGGAAACTGCTTCTTTCTGGGACACGTGCACCCTCGACCAACTCGACCTTCTCCAAGCCGTCTCTTGACCAAGCAGACCCTTCCCGCTTACTCATACTCCATACAGAGATCTCACGATAGAACCTCCCGTTCTCGTCATAGTCTTGATCCTCGCATGCTCGTTCCATCTCGGCCTGCTATCGTTTTCCGTTCCCCTAGGCGCTCCCCCCGCCTCTCTCACTCCCTCTGTCCCTCCGCTTTCCCTTCCTGGGCCAGGTCACCTGGACCTTTTTACTCCGCGCCTGACCCCGCTAAGTAGCATGTAGTGCCAGAAAAGTAGATTTTCGTGGGGGAGGAGACGTCGGCCACTGGACAGCTCACGATGCTAGCTGGGCACAATGGGCGCCATCTGTGAGGTCTGCGAGGAGGATGGGGCCGGTGCCGGCGTCTGGGAGAGAATTCCCGGCCCTGCAGAAGTCTAGATGCCAGGTCTAGATTCTCTTGATTTTTATAGTTATATTCCCGTTTTATATTCACAGCTGTTCTGTACATAGAATCAAAAGCCATTTCTCCCTCACTCCGTCGCCTCTGGCCCTCCGCCTCTGGACCTCCACCTCTGACTCTCTCCATGCTCTCCCTCGCCCGCCGCTCGGCCCTGGCCGGCCTGGCCCGGGCTGCTCCTCGTTCGGCCGTCGTTCCTCCCCGTCTATATCAGCGCCACAACGCTTCTGCCGCCGATCCCTCCCCTACTCTGGATCGGCCGGCCTTTTCTCTCGCCGGCAAGCTCGTCGTCATTACCGGTGCCGCCCAAGGTCTGGGCCTCGCCATGAGCCAGGCCATAGTCGCCAGCGGCGCTGATCTGGCCATGGTCGACAGGAACAGTCTGTCCTCTCTTCTCTCCCCGTCTTTCTTCTCTCTCTCTCTCTCTCTCTCTCTCACCTGTCTCTCACCCGTCTGACATTCACAGAGGATCAAGTCCAGGTCCAAGCCCAGCGCCTGACGGATGCCTTTCGGGTCCAATATCCTGACCAGAGGTAATCTCTTTCTTCTTTCCTTCTTCTTTCCTTCTTTCCTTCTCCTTCGTTCTCTCCCCCACTAACCCCCCCCCCAGACAACCCATCATCACTTCTCACTACGCCAACGTCGCCGACGAGACAAGCGTCGACGCCTGCATTGCCGACGTCACAGCCGCGCACGAGGCCGCTCGCTCTCCAGCGTCTACCGCGACCGGCCCCGTCACCATCAACGGCCTCGTGGCTGCCGCCGGCTTCCTCGAGAACTACGCCGCCGAAGACTACCCGCCAGACCGTATGCGGGCGCTCTTTAGCGTCCACATTGACGGCGCCTACTTCTTTGCCACGGCCATCCGACGCCATCTCAAGGCTCTCCAGTCGTCGTCCTCCTCCTCCATGCCCCCGTCTGCCAGCATGGTCCTCATTGGCAGCATGTGCGGTACCATTGTCACCGTTCCCCAACTCCAATCGTGCGCCTTTCCTCTTTTTCTCTCTTTTTCTCTCCCTCCCCCCCCTCTCTCTCCTCCTCTCTCTCTCTCAGATTGGCTCACCTCCTAGTCCCTACAATATTGCAAAGGCCGCCGTCAAACACATGGCCGCCACCCTCGCCGTCGAATGGGCCACGGCCGGCATCCGCGTCAACTGTCTGGCTCCGGGCTACATGGCCACCGCCATGACCGCCCGCCTGCTCGACAACGACCCCATCCTGCGCAAAGAGTGGACGGGCCGCGTGCCCCAAGGCCGCATCGGCAACCCGCCCGATCTCGCCGGACCCGTCGTCTTTCTCCTCTCCGACGCCGCCAGCTACGTCACCGGCACCCAGCTCATGGTCGACGGCGGCTACTCTGCCATCTAGAAAACAGATACAATAAGAATAGTAAAATATTTGTCTCGTCTATTTTGTTCGTAACTGGTTACGTGATGGCCAAGAGTCTATTGAAAATGAATAAAAAAGAACATGAGAGAATGTACATTGTAGACTATTCAAAAAAAAAACCCCCCCCAGAGAACAAAAGAAATCATACTCGATAGATGAAAATCAAACTCCTCGATTCCTCAGTCATCCAGCCGAAAGATCTTGCGCAGCGCCGGAAACTTCTTCTTCTTTGGTCCTCTCGCCACGCTTCCTCCGTCTGTGACTGTCTCTGTCGACATGCTCACAGGCCCGTCTCCGCCGCCGCTGCTGCCGCCTGCTACTTTCTGCGCTTCCTGCGCTTCCGGCAGCGGCCAGTTTGCCTTGGCAGCCTCGTCTTCTACCTCGTCTTCTTCCTCGTCCTCGTCTTCATCTTCCTCGTCCTCAGCGCCCTTTCTGCGCACCGCCTGCAGCTCGCGCTGGCTGCGCTCCAGCTGCGTGTCACGTCGAGCCGCGCTCTCCATGTGTCTGTCGGCCGTGTTGATTGTCTTCTTGCGCCGCAGCACCGACATGAATCCGCCTCCGTTGCGGCCGCTGCTCCGACCGCCACCTGCCGCCTGTCGGCGCTGCGTAAAGGAAGACCGCGGCATGTCTTGAGAGGCTCGCACAGCCTGTGACGCCTGTACGAGAATCTCGGCGCTCATGCTACCCGCGCCAGGTCCTGCCTCTCCTCTCCCTCCTGCCGTCGGAGAGTAGACGGGCGACATGACGATCATGGATCCCCGGCCGGACCGCGACCGCCGGATCGATGACGTTCCAATATTACTGTTGCTGCGGTCACGACCGCTGCCGCCGCCGCCGCCGCCGCCACTGGCGTGTCTCATGAGCATCATGGCAGGACGCTTATGGTCGCTGGCAGACGACAGGGACATTGTCCGCCTATCGTCGACACCGGCCAGGCCACCACTCGCTGGCGTGGCAGTCACCCGAACTGCGGCAAGAGCAGCCTGCCTTGCTTCCGCCTCGGCTTCCGCCTCTGCCTCGACATCCGACTCCTCGAGCTCCTCAGGCAGCGGCGGGCTTGCCTGCACCTGACCAGACTTTGCTCTCTGCTGCTGCTGCCGTTGCTGCTGCCGCTGCTGCTGCTGGTCCTCCATATCCAAGTCCTCTTCGTCGCTCGAGTCGACAAACCGGCTGCGGAACGTGCTGCTGGTGCTCACGACCGTCTCGCTCACCGTCCGGCTGTGGCGTCCGCGGTGAAGAAAGCCCTTGGATTTCTTGGCGCCGCTCCCATAGAGCAGGTCGTCGTCATCGTCGCTCGAGTCTTGGAACCGGCTGCCTGTCGTGTTGCGACCGCCACGCCGCAGCAGCTTGTTGCCGACACTGCCGCTGCCACTGCCGCCGTCTGTCCGACCGAGGGAAGAGAAGAAGCCCGTACTGCTGCCCCTGCTGTGCTTGGACGACGACGACGTGGGCCGGATTGTGGCCGTTCCGATAGACTTTCCACTGCCACTCACGCCAGATCCGTCTCGCATCGACTGGCGCAGATAGAGGCGCGAATCGAGACTTGCTTGTCGCGGTGGCGACAGCGACCGGACAGAGAAGCGGCCGCTGCCGGCCGCCTTGTTCTTCAAGTTTGGCAAGTCTGCTGAAGCTGCCGAGTCGCGGCGCATCGACTGCCGGAAGCCCATGCTGCCCATGCTGCCACCTCCCCTGGAGCTGCTGACGCTTCGGGCACGCGCCCGCTTGAAGCTGCTCTGGCTCGAGTCCGACCCGTGACGCGTCAGGCTCACCGGCGGAGACACTGCGCCTGGGCGAGATTTCCGCACAATCTTGCGGCCTCCAGACGGCGACTTTTGTGCGGGGGCGCTGACCAGAGCAGTGTCTGACACCGTGCGCAAGTGACTCGGGCTCGTGATGACCAGAGATGCAACCGGAGAAGCAGGAGCAGGAGAGGGAGGGAGGGACGTTGGCCGCAAAGAAGGCGTCAGGACAGGCTCTGCCTTCTTGCCACTGCGCAGAGACTTGCGGATCCGTGGAAGCATTCCCGTCTGCTCTGCTTTGGGCTGTTTCTGCTTCTGCTGTGACGTCTGTTGTGTAGTTGGCATAGTCACGTGACCAATTACCGACGGGTCAGCCGCTGGCAACTGGGCGTCCGCCGTCACGACCGTTGCCTCCTGTGAGCCAGTCTTGCTTTCCTCGGCCGTCTCCCGCTCCAGTCGGGCCCGCTTCTCGGCAGACAGACCGCGCCACAGGGCCTTGATCCGGTCCCAGTCCTCGTCGTCTCCGCCCGTCCGCAGAGACGACGAGGCAGCCGCACCCGCGGCTGCATTGGAAGCAGGGGATGCAGCCATTGCTGTAGACTCTGCGGATGCGGTGGGCTCTGGCTGCTTCTCCTGCTTCTTGGAGAGGACGACGGGCTGGATGGGACTCGACACGACGGCATCCAGCGACAGGAACCCGTCGCCGTCCACCTCTGACAGATCCTCGCGGGCATCGCTGTAGATGCTGCTCTCGTCACTGTCGCTGCTGATGCTGTCTCTGTCGCTGTCGTGGCTGCCACTCTTGCCGGGCACCTCCAGCATGACTGGCGTCTGTTCTTTGTGTTCTTCGAGCTCGGCGTGCTCGGCGTGCTCAGAAAATCCTCGGCTATCGGAGCTGTCGGCATCCGAGTCAGACGGAAATGTGCCCGGCACATCGGCCAAAACACCAACACTGGCCACGGATGCGGACACTCTGGGCGGCGTCTGGGCGGCCGTGATGGAAATGGTGGGAATCGGAGCCAGGATCGGCGTCGCAGGAACCACCTCGCTCCCAGCTTCCGCCTCGACCTTGGTGTCGACCATGGTGTCGACCTTGGCCCCCATGTCCGGACTAGACACCGAGCCCAGCGCGGACGGCACCCGCGCGTCTGCTGCAAAGCTCGTCTCGCTCTCCTCCAGGCTCAACCCGCTCGTGCTGTCCGTGTCTGAAACATACCCGCTGCCATCCACTGACGTCACTACCGGAGGCAACGGCTCCCGGTACCGCGATGTGTTGGCCTCGTTCCGGATGGCTCCTGAAGAAGAAGAAGCCAGCGAGGTCGACGGAGTCGACGCCGCCGTCCACTCGGGGGCCACGATGCTGCTGCTGCCCCCGTGCTCTGGTGGCGGGACCAGCGGCCTCTCGGACCGCGACCCGGCCGGCTGTGCAGCGGCGACCCGCTCGCGTACACTGCCAAAGAAGGGCAGGGCTGGACGTGGCTTCATCACCGTGTCGTCATCTTCGTCGTTGTCGTTCTCGTCGTCGTCGTCCTCGACCTTGAATTTGCTCGGTAGACCTGCCCCTACAGCCGGCGCTGCCGCTGCCATGGCCGCCTCCTTCTTCTTGCTGCGGCCGATATTGCTGAACCACGAACGGCGCGATGCCGGGGGCTGCGTGGCCGTGCTGGCAGGCGGCTCGGGTGCCGTGGGCGGAAACTCGTGCAGGGAGAGAGAGGTGGCCGAGACGTCGTCGTGGATGGGGAGAATGATGTGGGCGTCGGTAAAGCTGACCCGCGCCGGCCTCTTTCGCGTGGTCGATGCGGCGTCGCCAAGCTCGGCCGTCGGTCCTTCAATGGGCGAGGTGTCGCGAGACGGGCTGGTCTGCTTCATGGCTGACTTGCGAGGCGAGATGGACCGTGGCGGCGGCGAGTGGCGCAGGACGGTGAGATTCCCCAGGAGACTCCCTGTGGAGGAGGCAAAGTGGGCAGTCCTCACCTGGCTGTCGGGCGGCTCGCCGGCCAGCGGCACGGCTGGCACAGGCTGTATGACCGGGGCCTGGACGTGAGGCGCTTCTGGCACTGGGGCTTCCGGCCCTGGGGCCTCCCATGCCGGTGCCACCTGTCCCTTGAGCTCCTCCTCCTCCTCGCGCTCGGGCTCTTCTCGGACAATCGACGGCCGCTTCACCACCACGTGGGGTTCGTCTCTGCTCGGAGCACAATAGTCCTCATAACTGTGGCTGAAGCTGGCCGGGTTGCCGTATGGAGGCGCTGTCGACGCTTGGGTGGCTGGCTCGGGCGATGCCGAAAAGGGGCTGCTGGTGGAGGTGGAGGCAGAAAGGGAGAGGGCGGGTGGCTGGGACGAGAACTCGAGCATGTGCCTCTCGAGCATGTCCTTCTCGGAAAACAGGCCCATGAACGGTCCCTGTTGGTGAGTGTCGGTCGGCGAGAGGTCTGATTCGGGGTGGTGCCGAGTCTGCTGCCGATCGGGCTCTTCTTCCTCCGGCTCCCACTCTTGCTCCTCCGGTTCGGATGGCCCAAACCTGAGCTCATGCGCCAGCATGGGAACCGACTTTGGTGCGGCCGGATGCTGCGGCTTCTTCTTGTGCGGCTGCTCCCTCTGCTCCCTCTGCTCCCGCTCTCTCTGCTCCCTTTCGGCCATGTCGCGAGCTTCTTGCTCCCAGCTCAGGAGCTCGGCTCGAGGCACCATGCGCCGCGAGTTGGGATCGTACACGAGGGTCTGGTCAGACGCCGAGGATCGTCCCATCGCGCGGCTCATGGAGGCCGATCGCCGCACGGCGCTAGACATTTTGGCGGCCGAAGCAGAGGCAGACGCATGGCGCGGAGGCTGTGCGCGGTCGATGGAGGTGGCACGCACTCTCGGACGGACGGGGGAAAAGTCGTGGGAGTCGGGGGGGAGAAAGGAGGCAGAGGAGGCAGCGGAGGCAGGTGTGACGCGTGCGACGTGTGTGAGAGGTGTGGCGGATGTGGGGTTCGCATGGGTCACAAGGCTGGAGGATTTCAGAGTGGGAGATGTGCCAAACGGCGGCGGCGAGGCGACCCGGAGGCGGCTGGGATAGGAGAAATTGACAGACGCACTGCTGCCGCTGGTCGGCCGGCCTTCCTGAAAGGACGACCGGGAAGCATAGTCCTCGACCGTCTCGGGCAGGTGTGTAGCGGCCGGCCCTGGCAGCAGCCGTGCACTGGCTGTGCTATCCAGAATGGGACCGCTGAACCAGGCGCCGCCCTGCTCTCGTGTCTGCTGCGATGATGCCAGGTGCAGTCCCTGCTGGGCGAGCACAAAGCTTCGGCCGCCGAGAGATTGGGAGTGGCCGTGGGAGGAGGGGAGTGGTGGAGGCGAGGGGGTTGCGGCTGCCGATGCCGAGGCAGACAGAGGCAAGGGCGGGAAGCCGGACGAGGCCAGGATGGCGGCGCTGGCGGCCGTGTGGGAGGCAGAGGCGCTCCGGGGCCGCAGCGGACTGGCCGACCGAAAAGAGCGCTCGCTCATGGGCGACACGCTGGTCCGGCGCCCCACGAGCAGCGTTGCGCCGCCCTCTTCGTATCGTCTGCCTCTCCTGCCTCCACGCTCTCTCGCCTGTTCTCGCACCGTCGGCCGCAGACTGGGCGCCGGGCTGATGCCGCGCCGGGAGCCCTCGGACGAGACGGATGCGCTGCGCCGGGCGGTGCGCTTGGTCTGGACTTGGGCGACGTTGGTCGGCTGGAAGGGGAGGGTTCGGATGGCCGTGGCCGCAGCGGCGGCGGCGGCGGCATTGGGGTGGATGGTCGAGGCCGTCGAGGCCGTCGAGGCCGTCAAAGCAGTCGGGGGCTGGTCCGTCAAGTTAGCATGCATCAGGGTCAGGTCGCCCTTGTGGGCATCCCACTCGGCGCTCTCATCATGGGGGCTGTCGTGCGGACGAAACCAGTCGGTCATGTAGGTCTGCGTCATGGTGGGGAGGAGGAGGAAGAGGAAAGAGAAAGGAGGAAAAGACGGGAAACAGAAACAGGCTGCAAGCCTCGAGATAGAGACGTCCAAGAGTCAGAGGGAAAGAGGGCACAACGCGAGATGGCCAGTGTTCAGTGCGACGGGAGGAGCGGGCAAGGGAAGGGGGAGCGTTCCAGGTTTTGCTTCACGGCGAGGGCAAGACAAAAAAACGTCGAGCCCACAACCCGCGCTCTTGTCGCAGAGCCACCCACGAAGAGACGCCCACCTGCTCTTCCTTCTTTCCTCTCCACCTCGGCCTCTCGTCTTTTTGCCTTTCCCCGCCGCACCGGTAGCGCCAAAAAGAGAACAAGTAAAGGTAAAACATGATGACATACCGTATACGGTCGACGGCTCCTGCGGGAACCAAACATGGTGGCGCTGATTCTGCCAGAGGCCAAAGTGACCCAGACAAGAATAAAGACTGAAAGAAAGACAAAAGAAATAAAAGTTAAAGTAAAGAGAGCCAAAAAAAAAGAGCTCTAGCAGATCGCAACCTCTTTTTGCGATAGCGGTGGCGGCTCGGTACTCGTTCGTGTTCTGACCAGCTGGATCCCCTGGGCCTCTTCTCCCTTTCTTCCTTTTTCCCTCTCTTTCTTTTCTCTTTTCTCTTGCCCTCTCTTGCTGCGTCTTTTCGAGCTCGACACGGTTTGCCTCTGGCCTTTGTTTGAGGCGCAAACTCCTAGGCCAGAATCGATCGAGGCTGACTGATCCCCACTGCTCTCTCCGACATGGCTGGGCTGGAGGTAAAAATAAAAAGGGGAGAGGGGGGGGGGGGGGGGGGGGGGCAGGAATCGTCAGGGGAAGACGAAGAAGAGGAAGAGAGGAGAGAAAAAGGAGTGACGAAGAAACGGCAACAGGGACAGGGATCACAGTACGAATACGTGGCGATGAGCCGGGCAGTATACGTACTCGAATGCTTGCTGTCTGCGGTCTACTGCCTCATACCCGCTGGACTCGCAGAGAAAAGGGTAAAACAGTAAAGAGTGCGCGGCGTTGTTCTGTTATTTCATTGGTGATCAGATGATCAATGACCGGTCGAGTCGGCCACAAAATGAGACAAAGGCCGGCTCCAAGAGAACTTGGGGGGAAGAGGTCCACTTTTCTGAGGCCTAACTAATCGCATACATAGTTTACAGTACGGGGAATACTACATTGTTCTTACGCGTAGTGTCTGCTAGAGAGTTGGAGCTACTGCTGCGTAATTCTCTGCGCTAAATGGCCATGCCAGCTGAAGAAGCGCAGATAGCAGATCAGCACAAGAAAGAAATACGAAAAGAGGCATGCCAGAGATGACTGCGTATTATGCGCACTACTGTTACGCATTACGCAGACGCCTCGTACAGCGCGACAGTGTGAGAATGCGAACCGTTTAAAAGAAACTCGTTCGTACACCCGAGACACACCTACCTACTCCGTATTAGTATTCAATCTAATGAGGAGAGAACACGAAGAAGCAAGATGGAAGCATCTCATCCAACGTCACATTATGTAAGCGGAATGATGGGGTTCTGATAGGTCTGCATTGGGCTAGTGCAGACCCGGTCGCCCACGACAGTTACGTCATCGTTTCATGCCATTCTTGACAACAATGCTTCCGAGTCAAGAGCCCAAGACTGCATAGAGTTAGACACACACTCCCGCCAAGAATAATTCGCTCAAAAAGGTTTATTGATTACGCTATGTTCCTGAATGCTTCTTCACTGTCGAACAAGAGATACCCGCTATACTCGAACAATATCAATACTGCATCAGCAAGAGTGTAGAGAATACATGTTAATCCAACGTGCTGTCTAGGCACTCAACAACACCGCCACACATCGAGCAGACTCCAACAGACAAAGGAAAAACCCTAGCAAGGCCCCCGGGAAAGGGCCCGGAAAGGACCAATGAAAAAGAGAGAAAACAGGGATAATGATATGAGTGGAAAAGAATGGGAGAGGGACTTGTCTGTGAAAAAGAGAGTGCCAGTAGACCAGTCGCAATGCGGATGCTATTGGGGCAGAAGCGGCATTGCAGTCTTGACGCGGCAGCTAGAGCGAGGCCGTACGGGGCCCGGTGGGGGGCCACCCGAGCATCTTCGCCGCGCCAAGAAAAGGAAAATTGTATACGCTGGGAGGAAGTCCACTGGGAAGCTTTGGTGGTCCGGGGTCGGGAGGTTTCCGGTGGCCGGGAGGAACAGGCTGTCTAATAATAGGCACCGGATCCGTAATGTAAGGATCTTCCTCACTGCCGTCATCGTCTTCGTCATCGTCTTCGTCGTAGCCTTCACCAGGAGGCATATTGTCGAGTCTACCGTTATCCAGGCGGCCATTGGGTCCTTGGTTATCTGCCGTGCCTCCTTGCGTCTTGTTTGCATTCGCTCCGCGCGAAGCCTTTTTTCCTTTGCGGCTGCGGGCCTTTGCCTTGTCCAGCAACCGCTGTCTCTCCTCAGCCTGCTCCCGTTTCCGGCGCTCCTTGAGCTCAAATGACCGGATGATGCTATAGGGTTTCTTGCGATAAAATGTTTCGTATTCACAGAAAGGACACATGTATAGCTCTTCCATCGGCATGCTGATGCGGTTCTGTCGTTCCTGGCTGCGCTTTCGATCTCTGGCTTGTTTCAGCAGCTCCCGGTTGAGCTTCCGGGCTGCTGCCTTTTCGGACTGCTTCGCATCGCCGCTCTCGGATCCTCGAATGGATCCGCTACCCACATCTGCCTCGTCTGTTCCATTTCGGCTCCTGTCGGGGTTGCCTGTGTTCTGCGGTGGCCCATAGCCGCCCTGGAACTTGCCTTGCTGCCAGTTGGACGAGCCCTCTGGCATGCTTCCTTCAGGTCCCGGCCACGCGAGGTTGCCGGGTACTTGCGACGAGCACGTAAACGTAAACTGAGCAGAGGCCGGTGTCGACATGACAGACGACGCTTCCTGACCAGGCACAGAGTTTTCCTGCTCCCCGCGAGACGTCTGCTTCTCACTGGTGGTAGTGCTTAAAGCGTGGGAAGCGTTTGGAGCGTTGGTAACGTTGGTGTTGGTGGCGCTTACAGCGTTTGCAATAGCGTTGGAGATGATACCCGCACTGCCGCTAGACGCGTTCGATTTATCCGAGGGCTCTATGTGCAACGCATCCTGATTAGTAACAAAATTTCCAATACAAAATAGTTCAGATATGCCCAGTATCTCGAGTGTGTGCAACCAGAAGTTGACAGTGACTGCACATTCTCGTCTCGGAATGTCCAGTTGTCCCCCCCCCCCCCCCCCGTATCCAACAGTGGCCAACGGCGGCCCAAGGGGAACGAGAGATTCTTACCGTTCCGGCTTCGGCCGTAACGTCCCCTGCCAGAGCCCGATATACCAGAAGCAGCTGCCACGTAAGCAGGAGAGTGTGGGTTCTGGTTAGCCGAAGAGCCAGAAGAGCCTGCAGTCATGCCGGCCGTGCTTCCTGTTGCGTTTGATGCTCCAGCAGGCACCAGGTGGATCTCCGTGGTGTAGTTGCTGGCGTGAGAAGCGTCGCCTGCTGTGGGTATTTTCCGCTTCTTCTTGTTGTTGGTGTTCTCAAAAGAGTCGTAGCCGTCCACGGACGAGACTGCAGAAGCAGCCTGACGGTTCCCCGATGAGGGTGAAAGGCCAGACGGGTGGCGGGAAGAGCGATTCACGAGCCGAACAACACGAGATGTGTTTGAGCCTTCACCATTTGTGCTGCTACGGCGAGCAGGAAGCGAGCCTGGCGTGTCCTGGCGGGCGGCAATGACAGACGGGGCCGTGGTAGCTCTGTTGCGACCTTGGAGGGCAGCTCTCTCCGAGGCGCTGATGGCAGAGGCCTCGTCCTTCAAGTTGTAGGGGTAGTAGAACAAGGGCGAGGCGGTAACGTGGCTCGGCGGGTATTGGATGGAGTCGGCCACGTCTGGAGAGAGGCGTTCTCGCAGACGACGTTTAGGCAATGGGTGGATCAGTCGATCGGGAAAGACGGACGAAATCGATTCGGACGACATGGTTTGACCGTGTCCTGTAAAGGGGGAGCAATCATGCCACGAGATTAGCCTGGACCAGAGCGAGACGAAAATCCAGCAGAGCCAGAAGAGCCAGAGGAGCCAGAGAAGGAAAAGGAAGCTGCAAAAGAGGACTAGGGGGATGAGAGAGGAGAGTGCAATCATTTGCATGATGTGGATGAGTTGGTCATTTGAGCCAACCACCGTGGCAAAAGGAGGGACATTGAAAGAGGATAAGATTACTATGGGGAAAATGCAGTCTGACGGCACCCTATTTGGGGGAGGGGGAAGAGGCCAACGGGAAATGGGCTTGTGTATCCTTGGGCACGCAGTAGGCCCGAAAGGACGAAGAGCATACGTGGAGGGTAGAGGAAAGAAGCCAACAGAAGCCGACAGAAGGAAACAGAAGGGAACAGAAGGAAACAAGAGCGTTCAGGACTCCCAAAGGCAGCGAAAGACGAAGAGAGAAAAAGAAGAGAGGGGAGAGGAGAGAGGAGAGAGGAAAAGAAAAGGCAAAGAGGATCGTCTCCAAAAAACATACCCGTCTGCACTGCCTCAGCTGTCACCAAGGCCGTCGAATGAAAAGGACATGTGTTGGCACAAGTGCTTGAGTGCCCAACGGTCTCGCAGTCGCAGTCTGTAGAAGTGGGAGAATCGTAGAGTCGTAGCGTCGATAAGTTGGTATTTTGATAGCTTGATAATGCAAAAGTCAGAGATCGGGTGGCTGGCTGTTTGGACAATGTGCAGTGACAATGTCAGTCTCCGATGGCGTCGAGATTACAAATCACTCAAAGAGCAGGACGAATTCAGAAAGAGAAAAAGAAGAGAGAAAGAAGACAATGGATGGCCCTGTTTCTGCCCAACGAATCAGGCTGTACGTCAGCGTCAATCTCTTTCAGCACAAAGAATAGAAGACACGGAGGAGAAGCGTGAAAGGCGAGAGTCCGACAAAGAGAGTATGAAGCGGAAGAGGATTAAGCCACGCGAGACATGGGAGAGTCCGAAGGATCAGGACGAGACTGGAGGAAGAGAAGAGAGAGAGAGAGGAGGGAGGAGAGAGGGGCTTCTCAGTTCTCCTGTCTTCTCTCTCGCCGGACTGACTGAGGGGTAGGGAAGATGTGGCCAACCAGAGTCTGCTGTTAAGAGAGAGAGAGAGAAGAGAGAGAGAGAACGGAGAGAGAGAGAACGGAGAGGGGGGGGAGATCGGAGAGTGGAGAGGAATGAGAAAAGAAGACGAGGATGGGGGAGAGGAGAGGGCCAGAGGACAGGATGGTAGAAAGAGAGCGGAGGGTCTGAGGCGGTTGCAACGAGAAAGACAGATATCAGGGCGGACTCGCCTACCTTTTTTCTCCTTGGACCACCCAAGACACAAGAGAGCCGGTCGCCGACGTCGGTCGAGCACGAAAAAAATAAAGACAAGAAGCAGACGAAGACGAAGCAGAGGAGACGCTGGTTGCCAGAAAAGGGCACGATGAAAGGGAGGCGACGCAGAAGGGCGAGCAGGTCGGCTCTGGCAAGGTCGCAGATGGGAAAGTCGTTGTGGATGTGGCAAGGGTTTGGGCGTTGATTGCTAATGCCCTGAAAGTTTGTACTTGTACAGCGATTAGGAGTCATTAGGGGAAGGAGCCAATGCCACAAGCCAAATGCCACTGCGAAACCCACACGAATGGGAAAGGTATGCCCTGGTCGATTTGATTACATATGCTACGAGCCACAAACAGTGTTTTTGGTGGGAAAAAATCCATTCCAGATCTGGTGGCTTATCGTGGCTGATATCAAAAGCACGTGATTGGACTGAGGCTGGAGTGGGACACTCCTCGTACGTACTCCGTTCCACGGCCGGTCCACGGGCTCGTGGGTTCTTTTTTTGCCAGTGCGCAGTACTCCGTACTCGTACTCGTACTTGTCGACCACCACGGCACGACGACGAGCGACAATGGGCGACGATGCAGACACGCAGAGGCCCGCACGTTGGCCTGAGCAGGATGCCCTGCAGAGGGACCTGCACGAAGAAAGAGGACGAGTACGAGGAATTCCGTACAAACAACACAGTACAGTAGGTCAGAGCATTTTGCAGGCAGACAAAGAAGGCGCGACGGGCCCCGCACGAGAGAGCGGTAGTTGAGTATGTTCGTACGAGTACGTGAGAGCGCAAGTATTGCTAAGCACGGATGGCTCAGAAAAGGTACATGGAAGTTGGGGTCGGTCCCTGTAACCATGCAGTACAGGCGCCCCACAGCATGCTTCTCTGCCTCCGAAGCGCCGCCAAGCATTACGAGTTAGAGCGCCTGCCCGCTAAATTTCTTTTGCTGCTGCCAGTGTGCGACTGACGGCGCCGAAAAAACAAGCTAATTTTTTTCCCACCCTTCCTTCTCTCCTCGGCTTTTCCTTTTGCTCTCTCTCTCTCTTCTCCTCTTCTCGCACGCTCTCTCGCTCCCGGCTTCTGCTCTCTCTCTCTCTCTCTCTCTCTCTCTCTCTCTCTCTCTCTCTCTCTCTCTCTCTCTTTCTTCCTCCCCCCCTCTCTCCACTCCTCTCTATCCTGACACTCACTCGTCGCTCGTTCAGCTAGCTCTCCTTCTACTCCTCTGCAGCTGATTCGCAAGCCATGATTTGCATCCCAGCCGCCTCGACTTGCTCTCGTCTCGAATCCTCTCTGTCGCGACCCTGATTGCCCTCCTCTTTTCGACACCCTCCTCTCTGACGATCGCCCGTCTGTCCTCCTCTACAGCGTGCGACGCAATTCTGCTTCGTGTCTGTCCCGTCCTTCCGCTGCAGACACGCTCTCCTTCTCTTTTTTCTCTCTCCAGCTGTCCTCTTTTTCGACTCTCTGCTTTTTTGCCTCTTTTCCTCTCTCTCTCTCTTTCTCTCTTCCTCCCTCTCCCCCCCCTCTCTTTCCCCTCCCCCCCGTCCTCTCCCGGGCTCCCCTTCCTCCCCTCGCCCCCATCATCACCGCGACAAGGACTCATGGCTACGTCGGATCCCCGACGTTCTTCTCGTGCTAGAACCACCCAGCCTCAGTCCCGGCCCTCTTCCACCACATCCAGCGTCTCTGGCCGCCCCGACCGCAGCTCGCGGCCCTTTATAAAGACAGGCTCTCCCCAGAAATCACTGTCCACCGCGTCCCTCGCGTCTGAGGCTCCGGACGACTCCGCTGCCATCACGGACGACTCCCCTCCCCCCCAACCGCGTAGCCGACGCGCAACCCAGGCCGGCCACACCCACACCCACAACACACTCCACTCTACCAAAGACGACTCCCAAGAGGCTCCCTCTGTTATTGTCAGCGAAATCGAAATGCTCAACGACGGAGACGACATCCAAGAGGACGACGAGGCCGTCCGCTGCATCTGTGGCGATGAGGACTATCCCGGCACGCCCCAGGACATCTTGCACCAGGCCGCCAAGGATGGCTTCCACGTCGACGCCATCTTCCCCTCCATTGTCATGGAAGACCTGGCCGGCTTCTTTGTCCAGTGCGACATTTGCAAGGTCTGGCAGCACGGTGCCTGCGTCGGCCTCGTAAACGACGACACCCTGCCAGAAGAATACTACTGCGAGGAATGCAAAAAAGACTATCACAGAATCTACCTGAGCTCCAATGGGTGAGTCTGGTTTGCTCCCCTCTTCTTTTCTTCCTCTTCTCTTTCCTCTCTTCTCTATCCGCTTTCCTGTGCTAATGATGTAGAACACGACGGTCGATTTACCAGCCGGAAAGCCGGAGCCGACGGTCGCGGAGAAGCTCTCTCGTCAAGGAGCGCGAGCATGAACGGTCGCCTCGCGTTCGTGAAGGCAGCAAAGAACAAAAGACGGAAAAGGACGGCGTCAAGGAGCCCACTAGGGAGGGCAGAAGCGGACGAGCATCATCCGTGACGCTGCCGTCCAAGCGAAGATCCACCATGAACAGCAGAGATGCTGCCTATGACGAGGAGCAGTTGCGGATTGCCATTGAGGCCAGCAAGGAGGAGACGCAAGTCGAATCTGTCGAGGGAAACGGCGTCGCAAGAAGATCGAAGCGCAGCAGAAGCTTTAGCGAAGAGTAAGTATAGACAGGCGAACCGCTTTCTTTTTGGGGGGTGTTTTTTTTTCTTTGTATTCTCCTACCAATGCTAACAGTTCTCTAGAAAACCAGACATTGTGAAACGACAGCGCACAAGCTCACGATCCGTGTCTCCCATCGAGGACAAGTCGGACGGCGAAGAGTATTCGGACGATGCTGCCACGCCACGGAACGGCACGGTGAAGAAGGCGTCGCGGAATGCAGCCGTCATGCGCAGCCAGCAACAGCGGGAAAAGGCCGAGAGAGAAGAAAAGGAGCGAATGCGCGCAGAAGCAGCAAACAAGCGCAACGGTAGAGCTGAGCGCCGCCGTACCGATGGTACAGATGCCATGTCCGCCTCTCTGCTTTTGAAGGATGCGGAAACTTACTCGGCGACAGATTCTGATCCTTCTGATGAGGTGCCCCTGGCAGCCGCTCGCCCTGCGAGCAACCGTCCCACCAGCGGCGGCAGCGCCGTAAGCAGCGGAACGGCCTCGGGAACCGTGGCGGGTCTTGCTTCTGGAGCAGCAGCAGCGGCGACGGCGGCGGCGGCAGCGACGTCATTGACCGCGACCGGGTTGACGAGCACGGCAGAGCCCACCACGACAGCACCGGCCTCGTCTGCGGCCAGCCCAGCCACTGTATCGACAGCAGCGACGGCCCCGACACCCCATGCATCTCTGCTGGCAGCCACGCCACGATCGGTGCCTACGCGGCTGCCCCAGCCACATACACAGCCACAGCCACACCCGTCACCTGAGACGCCGCCACCGACATCGGCGCCGCCCATGAGCGCGTCCAAGTCCAAGGGAGGGCGGCCAACACATAAGAAGAAGGGCCGCAATCAATACACAAAAGAGCGGGAGGCGCGTGAAGAACAGCAGGCCCGGTCGCGCTCACGCGACGTGCTGGACAATGGACAGAGCAAGTCTGGCGCGGGCAGCGGCGCGGGCGGCGGACATGGCAGCAAATCCGGGTCACGTGCCAAGGGCGGCATGAACAGCCGCGTGACCATGACGGAGATGAAGCGGCGAGTGACGGCCATGTTTGACTTTATCTCCAAGACGCAGGTGGAGCTAGCCGGCGAAGACGAAGCCGAGGCAGGAGGCGATGACCGGCCACATCCGGTCCATGCATCTCATGCCAGCAAGGCAAATGGCCATGAAAAGGACAGGTCTGCACAATCAGCAAAAGCAGCACACACAGCACACACAGCACACACAAACGGCGTCAAGGGCAACCAGTCCCCGGTTAAAAAGGCAGCTGCCGAGGTCGACAATAAGGACGACGCAGCAAAAAAGGAGTTTGCGGATCTGTCTTGCCTGGAAATGATGGATTGCCTTACTAGGGACATTGTTCTTTGGCAGGGGCAATTTACGTAGGTCCAAGACCACTTGCGTCACCATGGACCTTTCCACCTCTGTTTTCTCTCTTTCCTCTTTTCTCTTTTCTCACTTTTCTCACGTTTCTCTTTTTGTTCTTCCATTGGTCTCGAACCAGTCTGTACTCGTAAGGGATATCTCTTTTGGGTGGGCGGCGTTTTCTCTTTATTTATTTTTTTACATCGCCAGGATAGCAAGGCTCTGCGGACGAGGCGCGCAAGATTCATGAATACCCTTTTTTTCTATTTATATACTGCATCAATCCATAAATGTACAAGTTCAAGAGCAGGTGTGGAGAGGTCAAGAGTCTCGTCTCAAGTGTCATCCACGACCACGCCGCTGTGCCGAGCGGCCGCCCGAGCCTTGCGCCGTTCCTTTTCGCGCTTGCGAGCCTGGCTCAGCGAGACGGGCGGCGCCCGCTGGGCGGCCGCGCGTGCCGCCGTAAAGGACGCGGGCGAGAGGTCGTCGAGGCAGAAGCGGCCGAGGCGGCCACGGCGCCAGGCGTGCACGAGGTGGAGGGCGGCGGCCTCGTGGACGGGCGCGCCGCCGCGAGCGAGTTTGCCGGTGCGGTGGGCGACGGCGTCGAGCAGGGCGTTGATGTCGTTGGTGGGCGCGTCGAGGCCGAAAGCGGCGACATAGCGGCCGGGATCGCGGGTGTTGAGCTGGAAGAGCAGGTAGTCGGCGAGGGTGACGGGCGGCACGAGTCCCTCGCGGACGCAGCCGACGAGGGCGAGCTTGAGCATGCTCTCGGCGTCTGGAACGTACGGCACAAAGACGCCGGGCGTGTCCATCAGCAGCAGGTTTTCCTGCGCATCGTCGTCGCCGCTGCCGCCCAGCACGCGCACGGGCGTCCCCAGCTTGCGCGTGACGCCCGGCTCCGAGCCCGTCTTGGCCGCCCGTCCGCGTCGCTGGGGGTCGGCCATGCCGGCGGCCCGCAGTCGGTTCAGCAGGGTGGACTTGCCGGCGTTGGGCATGCCGACCACGAGGGCCCGCAGGTCGGTCAGCGACTGCTGGCCGTGGCGCCGAGCAGCGGCCCGCACGGCGCCGAGCAGTCTGGCCGTCTCGCGGGCGGCCTCTCTTGTCTCTCTTGTCTCTCGGGTCCCGCGAGTCTCATCCGGACCCATGGTGCCCATAAAAAGAACGGCATCGGCCTCGTGGCGGTGAAAGGCAGCCAGGCGGCGCAGGTCGGCGGGCAAGGGCGAAGTCGAAGAAGACGAGTCGACGACGAGATCTCGCTTGGTGTAGATGATGATGCGGGAGCGGTGGGTATAGGCGGACGGCAAGAAGGACGAGGAGGACGAGGAAGACGAGGAAGACGAGAAGGGGGGGGGAGAGGACAGGCCGGCGACGCCCGCCGTCGACTCGGGCTCCTCGCTGGCCACGCCCGACGACAGCGACGTCTCCAGCAGTGGATTCCAAGCCGTCAGCGGCACGCGCATGTCGCGGCACTCAATGACGAGCCCGACGGTAGCCAGCACGCGGCGCATGTGGTCGAGCGCTGCCCGGTGGTGGCCGAGGAAGTAGGACCGCGGCAGGCTCGACGACGGTTCATAGACGGCGCGCGGAACAAAGTCGGGCCATGACGTCACATGGCCTCCACTTGCCGAGCTCGAGCTGCACCGGCAATGGGCTGCTGATGTTGATATTGGTGGTGCGGATGGTGCTGGTAGTGCTGATGGTGCTGATAATGCGGCACCCTGGCGACCGAGTGGTCGGCCCGATCTCGTCAGGAGCCTCGCCACCAGGCTCCCAGACGTCATCCTGGGGGGGAAAGAAAAAAAAAGAAAAAAAGAAAAGGATAAGATCAAAAAAGTGCTGGTTGTACCACGACCCTGCTGTTTCAAGGCATCATGCACTGATCAGCTGCGCCGCAATGACTGCCAATGACAAGAGAGAGAGGCAATGCTCTGTAAGATCCGTCCCTTGTCGTCACAGCCAGGCACTGTTTCAATAATTTGGCCGAGTGAAACGATATAGTCCTAAAATTATGCTGGAACTACATGGGGTCAAGAATCAGAAATTTCCTCCGTCACGTGACCATATCACAAACTACGAGTATCAAAGAAGACGAGAAAAGGCAGAAAACAATCACATTCAGAAGCGAGAAAAGAGGAAAAAAAAATGTTTGAAAAAAGTGGTCTTTGCCAATTACTATTAAGATCGGAATCGAAGTCCGCCAGGGTATGTAAGTAGTCTACATGCTATCTCAGATATAGGAAAAAACGGGTATGTAAAAGTAGTAGTGTCAAATCAGCCCAAAGACCACCGGATGGTAAATATCGTTCGTAAGGATCGTAAGAATGGAAATTTTTTCAGGTTTCTATGGCAGAATGAATCGAGGATGGGCAGCATGAGAATGACATCCATCCAAACGACATCAGAGCCGAAAGAAAACATATAGAGAGAAAAACAAAGAAAAATCAAGGACACTAGGAAATTTTTCGACAGAGCAAGTAGGAGTACACAAGAGCCTATCCAAGGCTCCATGCAGTTGGAATATGTTCACAAAAAAAAAAAAAAAAGGAAAAGGAAAACGAGGATAGCATTAGCCGCTCTTACAAAAGAGCGACGACGGCCATGAGGGCAGCACCAGCTAGACCAAAGGCCTGGACACGGTCGCCACCGCTGACGACGACAGTGCTACTGGTGGGAGAGGGGGTGTGGTAGGTGGTGCTGGAGCCGGAGCCGGAGCCAGAGCCGCCAGTGGAGCCGGCTGTGCCGACAGGGGTGGCCACGGTGACACCGGTGGCCTTGGTCTTGGTGGCCGGGACGGTGGTGACGGCGTTGCTGGCAATGGTGGTCTCGACGCTCGTCACCGGGACGACGTCAACGCCGCCAGTAGCGCCAGTGGTGAAGCCGACCTGGGGAACGGTGGCAGCCGTGCTGATGACCTTGGTCGTGCTGGAGCCGACAATGGTGGAACCGGCAGAGTCGGTGCAGGGGACGACGGCCGTGGTCTCGATGACGACGGTGGTGTAGGTGACGGCGGGCAGAGTGGCGGTGGCAGTAGCCGTGAGGTAGGTCGTGACGGTCTCGGCACCAGTGACAATGGCCGGGTTGCCGCCAGCATAGCCGGCGCACATGCCCTGGAAGAAGACGATGGCGCTGGAGATGACCTCGTCGGTCTCACCGTGGGCGTAGATGCAGGAGAAGATGTTCTCGACAAAGATCTGGTTGGGGCAGTAGCAGCCAGAGTCGGTGTTGCCGCTGCAGCTGACGGAGAAGAGCCAGGTGTTGAGGCACTGGGGCACGACGACGGGCACGGAGACGGTCTCGGTGGTGACGGCGCCAGAGACGGTCGTCGTGACCTCGGAGCTCTTGGTGATGGTGACGGGCACAGTGACGGCAGAGCCGGTCTCGGTGACGGTGATGAAGACAGACGTGGCCGGGACGGTCACGAGGGCCGTGGTCGTCTTGAGGGACTCAGCCGGGCAGTTGGTGACGTCAGCAGCACAGCTCGTGATGGTGGACACGCTGGTGGTGAAGACGGTCGAGACAGAGACAAAGGTGGTCGTGGGCACGCTCGTGGTGAAGACAGAGGTGAGGACGGTCGTCTCAAAGGAGGTGGTGGTGGCCGGGACGGTGGTGGACTCGACAGCCGTGGACTCGACAGAGGTGGTCGACTCAACAGCAGTGGTCGACACGACAGCCGAGGAGGACTCCGTCTTGGACTCGACGGCCGTCGTGGAGGAGTTGCCAAAGAGCGAGGTGGTGGACTCGACGACCGAGGTGGCGGACGAGGTCTCCTTGGTCTTGGTCTCGATGGTGGTGGCCGGGACCGAGCTGGAGCCGGTCTCGACAGACTTGGACTTGGTCGTCTTGGTCTCGACGCTGGTGGACGAGGCGGTCGTCTTGGACTCAACGCTGGTGATGGAGGCAGTCGTGGAGCCGGTCTCCTTGGTCTTGGAAGAGGCCGTCGTCTTGACAGAGGAGACGGTCGTCGCAGAGGTGATGCCGGTGGTGGAGGTGCTGCAGGAGAAGCTAATGGTGGAGACGCTGATGCTACAGCTGGACTTGGGCTTGCCCGTCTGCGAGGGGTAGACGACGGTGACGGAGGTGGCACCGGCGCACTGGTTGTTGTTCACGACCGAGCCCTTGGACGAGCAGGAGCTGCGGTGCTTGCAGGAGGAGCCATCGCCCATGGCGTAGTGGAACTCAAGGTCGCAGTCAAACTCAGTGGCAATGTGGATCTCGCTGATGGAGAAGCTGCCGACGGACGACGAGGACTTGCTGCTGCTGCCGCTGGTGGTGCTGCCAAACGACGGGCACTTGGAGACCTCGGAGCTGCACGAGCCGCCAATGTAGTTGCCGCCAAAGGTGCGACCCTCGATGCGAGAGCGCTTCTTGTTGTTGTTCTGGCAGGTGAAGCCGCTCCAGGACATGCCCTGGAAGCTGGAGAAAGAGCCGAGGCTGAGGTCATCAAAGGTGAAGCCAGAGCCCTGCTTGTCCGTGCAGGTGTCCTTGGTGTTGGACGGGCACGTGAAGGAGCCAGCATTGAAGAAGCCCTAGCAGGTCAGCGACGGTCCAGAGACGGAAGACACAAAAAGTGACCGGCAATGACAGAGAGAGAGATACTTACGGTAGCCGAGGCACCAGCCACGAGGGAGAGAAGGGTGTAGGACTTCATGTTGAATACAGATCAGTGTGTGAACAGTGTTGCTTGTGTGAGTGAGTGACAGAATGAACGCTGCTAGAGCGGCTGGATTATGGTGATTGTTTGAAGAAAGAAATCAAACAACGAATGAGGATGTGAGTGCAAAGAAGCGAATGACTTTGACGACTCGAGAAGCGAAAGTGAAGAGAGAAAAAAAAGAGAAAAACGAAAGAGGAAACAAGCGATGGAATGATAAACGACTGAAGTGTAGATGGGATGAGGAGAGAGGAGAAAAGGAAAAGAAGATGACAGGCTGGACGGTGCTTCTAATATAGTCGTGAGAAGGGGGGGCAGGGGGGGCAGGAAAGAAGCGGCCAGGAGAAAGCGGGCGTCCGGCCACGGACAGCTGCCAGCCATTCAGCCAGATGAGGTGCCCTTCGGTTCTGATGCCCGCCCGCATAGCGTGTAAGTGAGGATGCATACGAACAGAGGTGGACGACCAGGGGGGGCCTGGCCATTGGACGACGGGGGTGGCGGATGGTCCAGCAGTAGGCGGACCCCACTGATGAGACCAGGGGTTGGACCCTTTTTTTTCCCTTTTTTTCTTTTATCTATAATCTTTTTTTTTTCTACAAGCATTCTCCTATTCTTTTTTTGGAGGCCAGAAGACGACCAGGTGACCAGGGTGGCAGCGGCTGCTCTTGGACGGCGCTTGCTTTGCGCCGGGTTGGATCTTGTGGACGGCTCGTATTCGATGCAAGGGCATCACCGTGAGTGAGAGCAGTGAGTCGTGAGGATGAGTACGGAGTAGTGAGTCTCACTCGATTTGGCCCCTCAAAAGACCTGCCGATCAGCTCCTAGCCGCCCGAGCCTATCGACACTCTTTCTCTTTATTTTCCTGCACCATGCCCGCACGTCTGTTTCGTTGTGTATGCTTGTTTTCATGCTCTTCATGCCTATCGTACATTGACTGGATACGCCAGAATCCAAGACCCCGTTCTTTCTCCTGTATTGCTGCGTACTCTGTATAGAAGCGAGCAAGAGGCCTGTTCAATACTCTCCTCCTATCCTGGTCACTGTATTCCCTGCTGCCGGTACGAGCCAATATGATGTGACGTCCCCGCCTATGGATGGACCTGTGGACTATACTGTGTATTGTACATGTTGCCGTGTACACCGTATACTCTGTACTCCATGGTGAACAGAGCGGTGGCTCTCGGTCCCTTGCGCTGTCCTGTTTTACTACTGTATGCTGCCCGTGTCCTGGTTCTCTGTTCTCTGGCCAGATGCCCGACCCACGCAGCGGGTCTGCCTTCTGCTGCAAATATTGGCACCTGCCAGCCAATCGTCCCTATTAGTGCCCGAGCTGCTATGACAAACAAGTCCCATAGTACGGAGTAGGCGTCTCGCCCCCTATTGCGTCCACTGTGCCATACTATGTACATACTCCGTAGTACCGTGTATATACGAGTATACATGAGAGTCCTCTGTGGTAGTGTTGCGTATAGGAGCATCCTTGATTGGCCGGCTGCGCACAAGAAGAGCAAACACAATCGCGGTCTGTGTGCAGAGAGAACGAGCAAGTTGCATTCATGCCAAGCAGTGCTACGTTGATCACAGAATCAAGCTTGGAGTGGCAGAGCAACATCCTGGATGACGCATGGACAGCCATGGAGTTACGAGAAGCAAGAAGAGACAAGAGGAGACGAGTGACAGCGGGCAGAGGACAAGACCAACAGCCAGGACACACCCTCTTGTGAATACGAGAAACGCTGTTGCATGTTGACAAAAGGGGGCATGTCCATGTGGCGGATCTGTGAACAAGTCGAAGAAGGAGTGGGTGAGAGGCGAGAGAGGAAGACCCGAGGTCAGAGGTTGCAAAAGTCCAAAAGTCACAACGGTCAGACTGCGGAGCAACTCAAAAACGCTCAAAGCAACCCCCTGAAACACGGCGCCAAACCACAACGGGTGGCGAAACTCTCTGCTCTGTACCACGAAACGGCGACTCAGCCACGTTCTTCCCCTGTGTCTGTCTGTCTCTCGTCTTTCCATCATCTGTCAGTCTTTCATCTGCCCGTCTGCCAGTCTGCTCGGGAGAGGGACATGTCGCCGAGCCGGAGCTAATGCAGGAACTGCATCGCTCAGCGGAGTCCAGCCAGGGGAACCAAGGAACCTCTACTCGTATGGAGTACTATGTACACAAACACTAAAATCAAATCCCCCGACAAGCTACTATGTACCATGTACATAGTACAGCTGCAGAGAGAGACCAGACCCTAGCAGTGATCAGCAGAGTCTCCAAAGATCCAGGCAAGATGGTCGAGATGGGGTCTCCCCCGAGCCCTGTTTTTTTTCTGGTCTTTCAGGGACGAATGACGAGGGACTCCATGCTTTACAGAGGAGCCGCATGAGAAGCTGTGAGGCGATGCAGTGATGCGTGATGCAGAGATGTCCTGTAGAGATGCGTGAGGCAGTGATGCAGTGATGCATCGACAGGCAGTACACTGTGCAGCCATGCAGGTCAAATGGGAGATGCGAGTCCAAGCTTCAGAGACCGAGGGACTGGAAGCCCTCCAGGGAGAATGGCACGCCGCACTCCGTACGAGTACACGTACGGCAACTCGTAAAACCGAATGTTTGTCCGAATGGATGGTTAAACAAAAAAAAAACTGTCTAAATACGACATGAGAGGCAGATGGCAAGCCAAATGTTCTAGCACATTACGAATACAACCTGCCTGTTCTTTGAAAATCAAGAGTTTACTCGTACATAGTAGAGATACATACGAGTATGTACAGACTGCACGTATCGGACAAGTGATCGGATCCAGACCCCATACTCTCAGAGGCAGGTGTTTCCCAGAATAGCTCACCAGCCCTCCCACTCCACCCAATGCCGAAGATGCGAAATTACACAGGACTGCCAGTGTGCACCCGCCGTCTACTCGCGCAGTCCTCGCTCGTGCTAAAGACCGTCTGGGCTTGGTGACGTCGTGTCGTCCCTCTGGCCATTCCCTTTTGAGGCCATTTGCCATTCACCTTACCCTTTTCCTAGGCACGCTGGCTCGCTTTCGGTTCTGTCCCGACAAAACGTTGAGAGTTGACTGCTACATTCGAGTAGGATGCACGACTACTCGTACTACGGACTGTGTTGAGGACAAACATGAGTCTTCCGACGCCAAGACAAAACAGCCCAGGAGGTACGGCTGAAATGGTGATTGGGCACACTGGTTTTTTCAGAAGCGTCCAGGCTTGTTTCATGTTTGGTCTTTCGGGCCAACCATGTGAGAATTTAGACAAAAATAGAATCAGACAAAAAAGTCTAAAGGACAATGTCAAAAGGACAAGAGTAAAAAACAAAAAACAAAATGAATGAATACAGTAATATCATGTGCTTGTGCTTTCAATACTAATCTCGTCTGCAGAGATCACTTCATTTCACCAGCGCAAGCACATTCACAAGACGGCACCTATCTGTGCACCAGGTCTATACTATGTACGTACTCGTATTGTGATTTCTTTTCATGGAACTTTGTATACTCTGTACTGCACTCGGTTCACTCACTGCACGAGTAGTCTTTGCTTGGACCGCTTCGCCAAAAACGGGTATCCACCAGCGTGTCATTCTCCTTCTCTCTTCTCCGAAAATAGGGAAATGGAAAAAAAATCACGTCAAACTATTGATTTGTAATTTCCCCCGAGCGCAAGTCTTCTCCAGCGATACACAGTATCTACGAACTCGTTACCATTGTGGAGATGAGAGGTGCGCTTCGAGCTCTCCCCCTCGATCAAGGACAAAATAAGAGTCTGATGGAAAACGACTTGCCCCATTTGTCGTCCCGCCGCATCTCATTAAAGAAAATGGGTCTAAACACAAGGTCAGTGTGAATCGATTTGTCCGATTTGTCCGATTTGTCTGATTTGCCTGGCTTGTCTGGCTTGTCTGATTTGTCCGAGTTTTGCTGTTCTTGCCTCTACTCGTATTTCTCCAAATCTTTGGATTCTGCCGTAATAGTCTCTTCTTTTTTTCCGACTTCGTATTGCGAAACACAAGACTGCCCTGGCTGCCGCACGAATGCTGCCCGTCCAGGGGTACGGAGTAGCTGGTGTGTGCTTCTGGCCTCTCCTATTTTGACCTTTCTAGGCCTTTTGGGCCTTTTTGGCCTCTCTTGCTGTCTGCCCCCTAGCCTGTCAGCCTCTTAGCTTTCAGCCTCTCAGCCTGTCAGCTTTTTGACCTTCCCAATTTCATGTCAGCTGACTATGAGGACTCTGTACCAGACAGGAAGCTCTAGAACGAAGAACGGCCGATGCAGGGAATCTGAAAACGAAAAAAAAAATGCCGAGGTCTGACAGCATGAATCGAAACATGCGCCCCCGTTATGCACAACGAATCCGGGGTTCTCATCTGGGCTGTGCCTGAAGAGAAGTGATGCTCATCATGGTGCAGCGATGCAGGCCCCAAGGGAGCTCGTCTCCTTTTTTTTTCTTTTTCTTTTTTTGCTTGATTTATAATGCTCAGTCAACTTCACCCACTTCCACTCGCTTGCACTGCATCCACTCGTCACAAGAATTCCATCACGCGGACGGATATACGGAGGGCGGAAATCGTGCTCTACAGCGTGAATACATACGTATGCTCGTAGTCTGCTCAACGTCTTGGTATCATTTTCTCGTACTTTTAGTGCACGGGTTGCCAGAGTTGCTGTCTGCATGTTGCACGCCAGAGGTGCAGTCACACGCCCTCGCTCGTGATGTTACGCTGCACATACGAGTGGCACGGACAATTCTCGGTCACCTTTCCTACGCAGTACGAGTACTCCGTACGAGAACAGTACATACTCCGTACATAGTACGAGCACAGAGTACTTTCGTACGACTTGCTCGTATTCCCAGACGGGGATAGGAGGTCGGTCGGTCTGGGGGGGAGGCCTCGTGCACTGCACTCTACTCTGCAATATAGCCATGAAATCAAATTTATTTGCTCGCTGAAAGCCTGTGCTCCTCTCTGCTCCAGTCCTCTCATATACAATGTACTCATCATGGATTATAGAGCCCCGCTTTCCGGTGAGCCGGTGCCTCTGATTGGATATAAGCCGTCTAATTTCCCTGTTGGGAAAGAGTACTTTCAAGTAAACAAACATGCGCTCTCATCTCCATTGGAATATTGAACCCGCTGAGCTACTCTGTAGAAATTGGCTTGATGCATTGCTTCGTTTGTGACCAGTACTATGTAAATAAACATGTACATAGTAAATAAACACTGTCCTCATATAGGGGCCCTCTATAGAGAAGACAGTCGAGAGGCAACACTAGGACTCTCTAGTCTGCTAGAACGGCTTCCATGGCTTCCGCTGTGACTGTGATGATGGTGGCTCTGGCCGCTGTGACTACTGCTGTGGTGATGACTGCCATGGCGATGGCTGCCGTGACTGCCGTGGCTGCCGTGACTGCGCCGACTCTGACCAGAGCTCGTGCAGCTCTCCATCTGGACCGGCGGATCGCCATGCACCGACGTCCAGCTGCTCGCCGCCATGCCGCTTCTCGTGTCATTGTAGCTGGTCGCTGTGCTTCTCGTGCTGTAGTCGGCAGCGTTCCCCGCTTCCACCTCCTGCCGCATGCCATACGGGCCCCAGTCCGAGAAGGATATCTTGTCCCATAGAGAGCTCACAGCTTCGTTCTGGCCAGCTCCAGTTTGCCAGTCTCGACTCTCTCGACTCTCTCGACTGCCGGCCGGCGGCTGCCTCACCTCCGAGTCCGTGCCGGAAATGGCTCGCTTATATGCCAGCTCGTCTATATAAGCAGCTATATTGTCACCGCCCCCATAGTCCTTGTAAAGATTGCTGAAATGGCTCACTCGTGAGATCTCCCCCGTGGCACCAATCACCGACTGAGAAGAAGACACCGACGGTACCGGTCCCAGGTTGCTGCCGCTTCCGAGGGCACCAGACATGAGCATCTGCTCCGCCATCTCCTGTATCTGCGCCTCCTTTTCGGGCGAAACACGCACCCAAGAATCCTGCCGCACATGGCCGTTGTCGTCGATGTGGCTGTAAATGTCTTTGTATGGCGTCACGGATTCTGGCAGGCTCCATTCCATGGCAAATGGAGCCTTTCTGGGCGAGGGGGCACTTGCTCTGCTGCCAGCAGATGTCTTTTTTCCGGCAGCAGACGTATTCTGAGCCGGCCTGTCTGTCTCTCTGGCTCTGCTGTCTCTTGCCTGTCCAGCAGCAGCATCGTTCGGATTGTCGTCTCCCCCTCCGTGCTCCTCTGCTCCTCTATGAGAAGCAGCCCTTGGCGGTTCGTTGGAAGCCGGCTGTTTTTCTGTCTCGCCACGAGCTTTCGTCTGCATTTCGTCTTTTCTGCTGTCTCTGGTGGCGCCTCTGGTGCTGCCTGGGTGATTGCTCCCTCCACCGGCTGGTAAGACCTTTTCCTTCTTGTGATCAGAAGCTGCGTTTCCTTGATCTCTCGTCAAGGCTCTGCTCAACCCTCCCGAAACCTGCTCTTTTTCCTTGTATTTTGTGTTTTCTCCTCCACTCCCGGCGGCCGAGGCTGGTATGCTTTCCTTTTTACTGGATTTTTTGTTTCCACCACCTCCCTTTCCGCCACCACTTGCCCCTCCACTGCCTCTTCCGCTACCGCTTCCGCTACCGCTTCCGCCTTGGCCGCCTCCATTTCCTCCATCACTTGACTTGCCATTGTTTGGCAGCCAGAATCTCTGTGGAATGCCTGGCGGTTGTCTGACGGGCGGTACCATGACCATATTTTGACCGTCACCGTTGTCGTCACCATTCCCATTCTTATTCTTAATCTTATTCCCATTCTCGGCCTTCGTCTCCTGGTCCTTGTGCGTCGAGGAAATACAGCCGTATCGTTCAAGAATACTGTCGACATTGTCGCGGGGTATGGCTGGATCAAACAATGGCAACCACTGATGCCAGTCAGTCTGCAGTGGGTATTAATTAGTACAAGGGATGAGGTGTAATGCATGACCAAAGGAGAGAGAGAGAGAGCAAAAAATGTTTTAAGGAAAAGGTAAAAGCGTACACTTCCACGAGGTCGGTTCATTCCCCATACCTTTCCACCCCAGCTCTTCCCATCACACCAATGTGGCCCTGAGCTCTGACAATCAAACATGCGTCTCTTGCATTTGGCAGAGGAGTATCTGGGACTAGGGTCTGGTCGGCATGTTCTTCTGGGTGTTCGCCCTTTGGCGGTGACGGGCCCCAGAGGCCGAGACTTGCCATCCTTGCCGCTTTTGTCTGCCTTGCCCTGGCCATCCGGAGCACCCTGGTTCCCTTGAGCCACCCGGCCATCAAGCATCTGAGCGCCTTGCGTATATGCAAGAGGCACGCCGACATGCAGACTCGTCCGCGCAAACAAATCCAAGAGTCTCTCTTGGTCTTCTTCCCCCGGTACCGTCTTCTTGATTGTGTCTTTTACTTCTTTGGGGATATGGGCATAGGGGTCTACCGGAATGACCTGTCCAGCACCATTTCCTGCCATTCTGTGGTGTATTTCGGGGCAAACGAAGTAAAAAAAGTCGTATGAAAATGGAAGAGAGGTCAAGAAAGTCGAAAATGGGAAAGTAGCAGAGGCTCGGAGCACTGATAACAGTAAACTGTATGATGCTTTGCTATACCACAATGAGGCAGAGGAAAAGGATGAATGTTCGTGATATCGTAAGGGGAGTCTAGGAGATGGGAAAAGGCAAACCTTGTCAAAGAGAATGGAAGGTTCATGCTAGAGCGAATGGACAAGACAGGCCTTGATGCTCAGTTTATATACTGGCAGAAGAGAGTCGAGTGTCTGCTGGTCTTGACCTTTTCACGGCTGTCACTTCACCTTGTCAGGTTGGGGGTTGCGCCTGTCAGTCACCGTTCTGCCGTCTTTGTCCCATGTGTGACAATCACCAAACACTGGTTGCGTGAATAGGCGACCAGAGTGAATATGGAGAGCAACCAGCCTGTACTGATTCTCATATCCTATTATTTCATACGCATGATAGAAACTACAAACACCTCTAGGTCTCTTTAGCTGTCTTCCGTGCCACCTCTTCTTGACTCATATGGAAGCACTGAGTAGTTTGTGCAAGTTAGCAGCGATGCTTTGCTGGCATCGTGCAGGCGAGGAGGCTCTTGCCTGGATCGTAGCTGAAAGGGTGTGCTTGGAGACTGCTTTCTTGTCATATAGTATGACGTCGTGATGGAGGTTGCACGTGAGCCCTCGTGAGCAGTGTGATGGACTACGTATGTCATGCATGCCATCGTTCCTTCCCCAGTTGGTAGCACTCCAGTCCCTCTCCAGTTGTCGGTGACTAAGGACCAATGTCCATCTCTAATCCAAGCAACTAGGCCACGCGGTCTGCTGAGAGCGTAGAGGAAGTGACGAGGAAGGCGCAGAGAATCTCTAGATTGGATAGGAACAGGAACAGGAACAGGAGCAGGATAGCTCGTCAGCAGTCATGCTGTGCAACAACGGCAGTGACGACTGGCCAGCTGGCAGACAGGAACACAAATTAGGCAGCTCCGTCTCCTGACAAGCGTCACGTTACACAGTCACACAGATTGGGTTTCCCGTCTAACTTTATCACCAATAAACATTTATCCGATATATGAGACTCTGGGAAACTTGTCACGAAACCGGCAGCCTCTGCCCAGACGGCAGCATGAGAGTGAATCGGGGCCATGATGATTATTCAAAGGTGCAAGCACGGTAACAGAGTGAGCATCGTCTTTGCGAAAGAAGAGGATAAAAGTCAAAATACAACCAAAAAGATGAAACCAAAGAGGAAACGAAAAAGAGCTTAAAAAATAGAACAAGAAAAAAAGAGAAACAGCAAACGCCCGCACCATTATGCAACAGCTCTCCTTCCTAGTCAGACAGCCATTTCTGTACCCAGCCATTCCAACAGCCCATTATCCATCACCCATAACATATCAAAGGCATCAAAAACCTCAAAAACCTCACAAGAAACCTTTTGTCAGACTCGGCACCCGTGCCCGTCCGATGCTGCTCTTGCGCTTGGGAACGTCAATGCCGCCCGCCTCCGAGGCCAGATCGACCGACGACGCCGCCGTCGACAGTGTCGTCCGAGTGGTCGCTGTCGATGCCGTGTGGCCCAGCAGAGACCGGAAGTTGCCCTGCGTGCCCATGCGTCGCATGCTGCCGGCCGCGCTGGACGAGCCCGCACTGCTGCTCGTGTTGCGCCAGCTGTCCAGCTCGTGCTCCAGACGCAGATTCTTCTCCCGCTCCTCACGCAGCTCGCGCTCCGCCCGCCGCGCCGTCAGCTGCACGCTCGACTCGGACGCCTGCAGCTCGTCAATCGCCTTGAGCAGCTTGTCTGCTTTGTCGCGCATGCGCACCACGTCGTCCTGCAGCTGCTGGTTCTGCTTCTCTTTGCGCTCCAGCTGGCCCTGCAGGTCCTTGACGGCCCGGTCCACGTTACGGACGGACCGCTGCGACTGCGACTGCGCCTGCTCTTGGGCTTCCAGTTGTGCCTCGAGCTGATTATGTCAGCATACATATGCACACATATACACATACACATCTTCTCTCTCTCTCTGACTTACCTCTTGGATCCGCTTGTGCAGAAACTTGATGTCCTGGCTCGCGCTCGTCGAAAAGCCCTTGGTCTCCAGGTCCACCAGCTTCACCTGGATCTCACTCAGCGACTTCTCCAGTGCCGCCTTGTCCTCCTGCAGCTTCTTGTTCGTCTCGCGCTCTGCCGACATGTCTTTCTGCATCTCTGCCGACAGCGCCTCGGCCCGCCGCATCTTTTCCACCGCGGCCGCCGCCACGTCCTCCTGCTGCGCCAGGCTCGACCGCAGATCCAGAATCTCCTTGTCTGCATGCGCCGCATTGCGCAGAGACGGGTTCGTGCTCTGCTTCGACAGCTCCTCCAGCCCTGCCTTGGCCTCGGCCAGGCGCGCCTCCACACTGCGCTTCTCTCGCGCCAGTGCATCGCGCTCGGCCGTTGTCTCGTCCACGGCCGTCCGCAGATTGTGCACCTGCGACAGCAGCGTCACGATGCGACCCTGTGCCTCATTGTGCGCCTGTACAGCCTCGTCACGTGACGAGGCCACGTCGGACAGCGTGCTCTCCAGCCGCGTCTTTTCCTTGGCCCACGTCGAGCTGTTGAGCACCTCATCGTCCCACTTGGATCGCAGCTCGTCCAGCTCCTCCCGGAGTCGGCCAATCTCGGCCTGCTTGAACAGCTTCTCCTCCCGCGCCAGATCCAGCTCCTTGGTCAGCGTCGCAAACTCTGCCTGGTACTTCTTGCGCGTCTGCTCCATGCTGATCTCCTTGTCTTCAATGTCCATGGCGCGCTGGCTGCGGTAGTCTTCTAGCTCGTGCTGCAGCCGCTTCTTGGCCTGCGTGGTGGCCTCCAGGTCCGTCGAGGCATCCTCCAGCCGCTCTTCCAGCCGCTGGTTCTGCCGCTGCAGGTCCTCCACCATGCTGTCCATCTTCTTCCGCTCCGCCATCACCTCGGCATACGTCTCTTCAGCCTCCCGCGCCTGCTCCCGTGCAAACTGCTCGGCCCGCGACGCCTTGATCACGGCCATCTCCGCCTGCTCCAGCTTGCCAAAGTACTCGTCGGCCCGGCTCTTGTACAGTCCCAGGCTCGCCGTCACGTCCGTCAGCTTCGACGTCTCTGCGTCCAGCCGGATCTGTAAATCGGCAAACTCTTGCAGCAGCTGGCTGCGGCTGGCCGACTCCTGCTCCCGCGAGAGAGCCACCTCCTCCAGCTCGGAGCGCGCATCACGCAGGTCCACCTCCATCTCGGCCCGCTCCCGACGCACCCTGTCAAAGTGCTCCTTGACGTCGGTCAGTTCCGCAATGGCGTCCTTGTGGCTGTGCAGCAGCGACCGCCGCGACTCCTCCTGCCCGTTGAGCAGGTCGAGAATCTCTTCGTGCGACCGCGCCTGGATGTCGTGCAGAGAGAGCTCGCCCGAATGCAGCGCCTTTTCGAGCACCGACACCTTCTTGTTCGAGTCGTCCAGCAGATCGTGCAGCCGGCTGTTAGCCTTTTCCAGTTTCTGCATGCGACTGTGCTTGCTGCCGCTGCCGCCGCCCTCGCCGTCCATGTCGGCCTGCAGGCCTCGAGCCGACTCGCCGCTCGCGCGCTCCAGCTGGCTCTGCAGGTGCCGGTTCTCCATCTGCGCCAGCTGCAGCTGGTTCTGCATCTCCTCCAGCTCCGCCTTGAGGTCCATCCGGTTGTTCATGCTCAGCATGTCCGCCGTCCGGTCCGAGCGCGCCGAGTCCGGCATCATACTGGACATTTGGCGGGGCGGTGTGCACATGACATTGTTCGTCTGGCTGTTGGAGATGCGGCGCGTCCCGGCGCGGCCTTTTCGGTTGGCCGTGGGCGATCCATTGCCGAGGTACGCCACCTCGTTCGGATCAATCTCTTCGAGCCGGGGGCGCAGCGGGGATTGCTGCTGTTGCTGCTGCTGTTGGGAGCGGAGGTCGGCCAGCTGCGTCTCTGCATTGCTGCGGGCGGCCCGCTGGACCCGCAGATCCTGTTGCAGCTCCTCGATCTTGCGCACGAGGTCGAAAAAGTCTTTGCTCGGCAGACCGGACTCGCGGGCCGTGCTGGGTTCGCGGCTCGACACGTGACTCGCGGCCACGGGATCCACCGTCTTCAGGATGCTGAGCATCTGCGACCGCAGGTCGGACAGTTCCCGATCACGTGACTCAAGGGCCGTCTGGACGGTCCGCAGCGTGCTCTGCGCTTGGCCGCGCAGCTGTCGCTCAGCCTCGACGGCCCGGTTGACTTCGGCCAGCTGTGCCGTGGCATTTGACGACACTTTTTCTGCGTTGCGGCTCGTCTTGACCTCTCGCGCCATCTCGTGGCTGATATCCTCGAGCGTCAGGTTGAGCTTCTCGAGCTTCTTCTCGAGGCTGGCGACGGCCACCTGCGACTCGCCCAGCTGCTTGTTGAGCTTGCCGTTCTGCTCGTCGAGTCGCGCCTTTTCCCGCTGCAGCACCTGCAGCTGGCCACGCGACGCCTCGCTCGCTCGCGAGCTGGATCGCGCAATGTCGAGGCTCTTTTGCTGCAGCTTGTTGAGCAGCGCCTTGTTGTCGTTTTCAGAGGCGGCGAGCCGGCTCTTGACAGTGTGGAGCTCGCGCTCCATCCGCTCCTTGGCCTGGTCCGTCTTGAGGCCAAACTCGCCTGACGACACAATCAGCTTGTTGAGACGATCCACCTCCATGCTGAGCCGGTCGCGCTCGCCCTCGAACCACTGTAGCCGGTCCTGCGCCGCATCGAGGTCCCGCAAGAGGCTCTCCTCGCGCTCGCGTGCCAGTCGGAGAGCCGCGCGCTCGCCCGACGTCTCCGCCTCCAGCCGCGCCTCTTCTGCCTCGGCCTTGGCCACGCGCAAGCGGCGCACCTCCTGGCGGGCGTCGTCGCGCTCCTTCTCAATCGCCTTTCGCGCCTCCATTGTCCGACGAAGCGTGTCCTGCTGCGCATAGAGCTCCTTCTCAATGATAATCTTGGATTCGTTGAGGTGGTCGTACTCCTCCTTGAGCGCCTGGTACTTGTGCTCGCCAATGAGCTGGACGTCGTCCCGCGATTGTCTCTCGCGACTGAGCTCCTTTTGCGTCGCGTAGAGGGACTCCTTGAGGTCCCGGATCTGCGACTCCAGCAGCCGCCGGTTCTCGTCGGCTTGTGCGTCCTCGGACAGCCTCGCCTGCAGCAGCTCCTGGGCGTCCTTGGCCTCGCGCCGCAGCTGGTCTTCCTGCGAGCGCATGGCGGTCAGCTCGGCCTGGACCTCGTGCAGCCGCGCTGCCGCCTTTTCCTTCTCAGCGCCCAGGGTTCGCCGCTGCTCCTCGAGCGACCGCCGCTCGGCCTCATACTTTTTGTTGTCGTTGCGCAGCAGCACGAGCTCGCTCTCCTTTTGACGCACCAGATCCTCATAGTCTGTCGAGGTCTGCGAGAGCTGAGCGAGGCGCTGCTGGACGTCCCGGTTCTCCGTCGTCAGGCGCTGCTCTTTGGCGTGGGCGGCACGGAGCTCCTTCTGGGCGGCGGCCAGCTGGACGGCGGCGTCCTGGTCCACCTGCAGCAGACGGCCCTCGAGGTCACGTGCCTTGCGGTCCTTCATCGACAGCTGGCTCTGCAGCATCTTGACCTCCTCGGCCAGCGCCAGCTCCTGCTGGCTGCGCTCCGACTGCTTCCGCGTGACCTCCTCGAGGTTGCGCTCCAGCTCCTGCACCTGTTGGGCGAGCTCCGTCTTTTCGTCCTCGAGACGGGCAATCAGGCCGGCTGCCTTTTCGAGCTGCTCGCGCAGCTTCTCGACGTCATCCTCGGCTCGCTTCTTGGCGTCGAGCAGGTCGTCGAGCTGGTCCTCGAGACGCTCCTGGTCGTCAATGGCACCGGCGAGCTTGTCCTCGAGCTCGGCCTCGCGCAGCTGCAGACGCTTGAAGATCTCCTCCTTGTCGAGCGCCAGAGCCCGCTCGCTCTCGAGCGTCTGCTGGATACGCGCAATCTCCGAGACGGCACTACGCCGGTCCTCCTCGAGCTTCTGGCGACTGGCCTCGTGCAGCTGCATCTGTTCCTGCAGCTGGCGGATGGCCTCGTCCCGACGACGGACCTCGGTGGCCGTGCGCGTGGCGCCCAGCAGAGGGCGCATCTTGACGAGCAGCTGCCACCAGGGGTTCTCAGCGAGCTGCAGATAGGCGTGGAAGTTGCGCTGGATGACACGGGTGGCCTCGGCGCGGTAGAGGCGCTTGTAGGCGATGCGCCGCTGGCTGAAACCACGGGCGACTGCTTGGAAGCGGGCCATAATGTCGTTGATAAGGGCATCGCGCTGCTCTTCGAGCTCGGCGAGGACGCCGGCACGGAAAAAGACCTTTGTGAGACCGACGCGGAAGAGGGCCTTGTCGAGCTTGAGCTTGCTGAGAATCATGGAGGCGGCAGCCTGGCCCTCGAGATAGGAGCCCTTGGGCATGTCGCGGCAGAGGACCTCGTAGCGCTGGCGGAACTCGGCAAAGGAGAGGCGGTTGGGGAAGCCGGTACGGGCAATGCGGATGCCTTCGAGGACACCGTTGCAGCGCAGCTGGTCGAGCACGAGCAGCCCGTTGAACTGCTTGGAGCGCTTCTTGTGGTTGGGCAGGATGCAGCGCACAAAGTGCGGGTGGGTGGAGTGCAGCTGAGCCATGAGCTTGGAGAGCTGCTCCTTGTGGCGCTGGGCGACGGTGCGGAAGAGGCCCTTTTTGACGCGGCTGTTGCTGATGCTGCTGACACTGCTGGCGCCGTGGCGGCCAGCGTCGTCGTCCTGGTCGGCGCAGTCGGCAAACAGACGGCCGACGTGCTGATCGCTCGACGTGGCCAGCAGGCGGGTGACATTGTCGTTGAGGGGGTCCTTGTTCTTCTCGAGCCAGTTGTCGGTAGAGTACTCGACCTCGGCCGCGTAGTGGGTGAGGATGAAGCCCGAGTGTAGACGGGACGGCCGGTACTTGGGAGACTTCTTGTCCCACAGCGAGTGCAGCTTCTCGGTGAAGGACTTGTCGGTGGCCTTGGGCATGACGCAGTCCTCGTCGAGACAGGAGAAGATGCCAATGGGGTTGGACAGCTCAATGAGCTCAATGGTGGGCTGCAGGTCGCGGCCAAAGTCGATAAACTGCCACTCGATTTGCTCGCGCGCATACTCTTCCTGCTCGAGGACAAACATGTGGTGGTTGAAGAACTGCTGCAGCTTCTCGTTGGTGTAGTTGATGCACAGCTGCTCAAAGCTGTTCTCCTCAAAGATCTCAAAGCCGGCAATATCCAGCACGCCAATAAAGCGGGAGTCGTCCATGCCCATGAGGCCGGCGCGGTCGAGCTGCTGGTTGATGCGGGAAACGAGGTCGCCAAAGCCGCGCTCGTAGATGCCCTTGGCCAGGGCATCAATGCTCAGGCGGACCTGTTCGGGCGTCTGCACCTTTTCGACCCACTCGCGGCCGGCCTTGACGCGCGGATGCAGTAGGCCCTTGAGAAAGGGCTCGACAGGCACGCCGAGCAGCTTGCAGAACCGCTCGGCATGGGCGATGGCGTCGGTGGCGAGGCGGGCCTGGTCGGTGGCGCGGCTCTCGTTGACGACGGAAATGTTGCCGAGGTGCAGCACGGCCGCGACGGTGCGCAGGATGGCCGTCTGGTCCTCGTCCGTAAAGCCCATGACGGCGAAGGCGTCCAGGAGGGCCTCCCACTCGTCGCGGTCGGACATGCCACTGATGACGTCATTGCCGTCACGTGTATAGGCAAAGTCCGGGATGCCCATGTCGTCGAGCAGCAGCTGCTGGCGGAGGCGGCGGTCGGCCCCGCACAGCAGCTGGTAAAAGATGTGGTAGTTGCGCTCCTGCTTGTGGATGCGGACGACGCGGGACTTTTCGAGGAGGTACCAGTCGATAAAGGCGCCGGCAATGGCGCCGGTGGGCGTGAACTCGATGCGGATAAACTTTCCAAAGCGGGAAGAGTTGTTGTTGCGGACGGTCTGGGCGTTGCCAAAGGCCTCGAGGATGGGATTCGCGCGGAGGATCTGGTCCGACAAGTTGTGCTGGGCACCGGATCTGCTGTGGCTGCTGCTGCCGCCGTGGGTGCGGGCCAGCGACGGGTCTATATGGGCGACGGCAGCGAGGTACTGGATGACCTTTTTGGTGTTTTCCGTCTTGCCGGCACCCGACTCGCCGGTGACGAGGATGCTCTGGTTCTCGCCCTCGTCGACGAGGTTGCGAAAGGCCTCGTCGGCCATGGCAAAGATGTGCGGCTTCGTGTCTTCGCGGCTGCGGCCCTTGTACATGTTGATATACTCGTTGGAGTAGATGGGCAGGGGGCAGTAGGGGTTGACGGTGACGAGAAAGAGCCCCGAGTACGTGTAGATGAGGTCGGACTGGTACCGCATGTGCAGGTTGTGGATGACCGAGGCCTCGTTGAGGTGGGTCAGCTCGGCCATGTCGTTGGCCTTGTCGAATTTGGCCGGGTTGACCTTGTCGACGCTCTCGGCGTCGACTTCGCGCTGCTACCAAGAGTTAGAGGCAAAAACAAAACAAAACAAAAGAGACGAGAGGTGACAGAACACGTACGCTGCCGTCTTCACACTGGACAAGGATGCGGCTGCCGTCGAGCTCGTCCACGACCCAGCCCTTGACAAAGGCCGTCTGCGGATCCTTGAGCCAGACATAACGCTTGCCGGAAAAGTCGTTCTCGCCCTCTATGCCGCGGACGGCATCAATAGTGCGGTGCATCATGTCTTCCGTCTTGATAAAGGACGGGGCAAAGGTGCCAGAGGCCGGCGTCGATTCGCGCGAGCGGCCCTCGTGGCTCACGCGAGGCACGCTGCTCATGCGGACGTGGCCATTGGGCGTGGCGGGTGGTACAGGGGCAAGAGACTGCGAGCGGCTGTGTGACAGGGCGACGGATGGCGACATGGCGTGTGACTGGGAGGGGGCCGAGGACGGGAAGAGAGCGGCCGTGGCCTTGGACCGCACCGAGAGGCTGCCGTGGCCCGGCGAGACCGACGCCGTCCTCGCAAAGGGATTGCTGCGCTGCTGCGCCGTGAAGCCGGGAGGTCCGGCCATGGTGGGAGAGGCAGAGTGGGCGGATGGGAGAGAAGAAGCTGGCTATCGTCGCTGAAAAATACACGGGGAATCGAGGGTCATGCGTGTGTCGCGGCGACAGGGCGCCAACAGTGGATGTCGCTCCAATGCAGATAGGGAAAAACAGGCGGGAAAACAAAACAGAGAAAGAAAGCGAAAAGCAGAGACGTTGCCAGAATCGTCACTTCATGAGTGTGAAAAGAGAGAAGGGGGGGAAAGAGAGGAGGACGAATAGGCTGGTCTGCTTGGGCGTCTTTTTCGTTGTGCCGTTTCTTTTGCGAGGGTCCTGGACGACTATACGGCGAGCAGTCATGTTTGTGTCTGAATTCGATGGATGCCGAAGCTGACCCGTTGCCAGGACAACAATGGCCAACGCGAAGCTAGCCAGCCAATGACAGGGGTTGCCGTTGCACGTCACGGCCGACGCGATGGAATTTTATGGGTCTGACGTAAGGCCACGGACTAATAAAGGATCCGTTCCGACGTGATACTCGACTGTGGATCGGGCATTTTTTCAGAGAACGCATGCCTGTCCAGAAAGCCCAATATATTCCTTCTTCTGCCCAAGGACGAAAGAATATTGCACATCGGAATTCTGCATAACACCAAAGAGTATCCGCTGGTACCTTGCGTTTTTTTACCCATTTTCTGGTGCCTTTATTTCTGCACGCCGTCCAGTATTTGATTGGGCAGACAAGAGACATCGGGAGATTTTGACAGATCGAATCGTCGGATTATACGAGACGCGTTTTTTTGGCCATCTCCGTCTTTCATCTCAACTTTGAGACGTTTGCTTGTCCTGTCTAATCCGCTTGCTGTCTTCATTTCTTTGCGCATCTTCTTTTCTCTTTCTACGTGGTAGTCAGCAAGATCATACGCCGAGAGAACTTGGCTGTTGCTTGTCTGACAACATTCTTTTGCTCGCCCTTTTTTCCCTTTTTTTTTCCTTTTGGGTTTGTCTGGGCCCTTTCCTCATGTTCTGCTTCAGTTGCCAGCACTTGCCGTTTCTGCGCTACTCTCTACAGAGGCACAAGGACGTCTAGACCGCCCTGTTCCGACCATGACCGACTACTCCTACGGCCTCGGCCAGTGGCCACCACAACTGCAGCCACCACCGGCGCCGCCACCGCCACCGGCCCAGGCACATGCTCCGCCGCAGCCGTACGCGCCCTATGGCTACCAACAGACCTCCGGCCATAACCAGCCACCTGTCTATGGCAGTAATCCGTATCAGGCGACACCGCACTATTCGGCACAGTATCCTCCGCCGATGCTCTCCCAGCAGATGCCTCCGATGCCACATTTGCCCCATGCGCCTCAGATACCTCCGATGCCGGCGATCCCCCCGCAACTGTCTGGCCGTGCATCTCCTGCCGTTCATTATGCGGCGTCCCAGGCTGCCTTTGATTACAATTCGGAAAGAAATGCTCTGCATTTGAGTGGGATGACCGGCGTGCCATCGGCCCCTTCGCGCTCGGGCTGGGGGACATCTCCTGCGGCCACCTTTGGGGCGACTGCTCCGCAACCATCACAGCCCCCGCTACCCCCACTGCCACCAAAGAAACAAGAGATTCCCGCATCGGGTAGCTTCCAGGAACTCTTCCAGCCCCATCTGACGTCGACGCAGAATGACTCGTCGTATCCTCCGTCCACGATCCAGAGCAGCTACCTGGCTGCGTCTCAGCCAGGGGCTCGTCGGGGCACAGCACAACGAGAGGAGGGTGAGCTGGAGGAGGGCGAGCTGAGCGAGGGAGAGGTGGGCGGCGATTACGAGGACAATGAAGACGACTATGATCCGACGTTTTCTGGCTCGGCGTTTGTCGACGATGCGGCTGAGGATTCGGCGACTTCGAACCCGCTGCGGGCTGGCGAAGACGAAGAGGATATGGCGGATGTGGCCACGAGACGTGTTTCTCTGGAGCCGGCTGTGGCTCTGTATCCTGTTGAGGGAGATGTACCGAGCCGCGATGCGAGCGTGATCGATCCTCAAGATGACGCATTCTACGACGAAGACGAGGAGGAGGAGGAGCGCAACGGCAACGCGGACCGTGGTGGCGGTGCCCCACTGGGCGATCAGGCACCAGTAGGCTTGGACGCGGCCGATGCAGACGACGAGTACATGGAGTTTTCCGATTCAGAGCAGAAGTCGCCGCGGCCAACGTCGGGTGGGAAGGACAAAGTCTCGAAAACCGTCGCTCCCAAGACTGCCAAGACTGCCAAGAAGGCTGACAAGGCTGGGAAAGTCGGGAAAGCTGAGAAAGCCGTGAAAGCTGCAGCAGGCGCGTCTACCAGTAGCGTTGTTTCCGTGTCCGTGAATGGAGAGAGCAAACAGGCGTCGGCCACGGAAAAGGCTATTGGTTCGAGTGAAAAGAGTCGACCTCCGTTTGCCTCTATGGAAGAGGCCAAGAAAGAAGCACAGCGATCCATATTGCGTTTGCTGCCATACGGCGTCAACTTTCAGACTTTTCTGGACGAAGGATTTGACGAGAAAATGATCAAGACTCTTTTCACCGAGTTGGGACTAAAGGCTACACCTACTTCAACTATATCAGAAACGGCAGGTGCTGATACCGCGACGGCCGCCACTTCCGGCATTGCTACCAATACTGTCTCTACTCTGGTGGAAGCAGCAGAAAACCCCTCGCCGACTCTTACGTCACTGCCGACGCTATCGACAGCACCAACATCACCGACAGCACCAACAGCACCGACAGCAACAGACAAGCAGCCGTCCACTGAAAGCACTACAGCAAAGTCCAAGCCAGAAGAGAGGAAGGATCGCATCGCGCGTCTACTCGCCATGAAAGCTGCCAAGCCTACACCAGCGCCTGTGGCACCAACAGTGTCTGCGCCTGCGCCTGCAACAAAGCCTACACCCAAACCTTTAGAAGCTGCAACCACTTCTGCCGAAATGGCAAAGGCAGAAAAGAGACGGCTCTTGCAGCAGAAGCTGGATGCGCGGAAGCGGCAGCAGGCGGCAAAACAAGCACAGGTGCCTGTCGATACGCCGCCCAAGAACGACAGGCCAGCCGCATTATCTGCATCGGTGCCTCTGCCGGCGTCTCTGCCTACGCCTCCGGCTCCTCTGTCGGTTCTTACCAATCTTCAGCAATCTGCGACCCCCGCTGCATCTCGCAAGCGACCTATTGCAGCTGACCTCAACGACTTCTCCACAGTCGTCACGAATCCGGCAAAACGGCCGTTTGGACAGAGACGGCAGGAGTCGACCTTGATTATAGATGTGAGCGACGACTCCGAGTCGGAAAGCGACGAGGGTGAGGACGACGTGGATGTGGTGATGGAGGACGATTCACCGACGGAAGAGCACCCAGCGAGGGCACTGCAGGACGGCAGTCGGGTCAAACGCAGAAACGATAGGAATGGGTCACGTGACACACACTCTGATAAGACGCCCGGTGCTGCTCTGCGGCACTCTACCATGCCTGCCTTGACTCCCCCGACTGGACCTGCTGCGTTACGGGCTAAAGATAACGAGTACGCGCGTAAGATGCAGCAGATCGAAGATATGAAGCGCCGAATCGCAGAGGCCGAGGCCAAAAAGGCACGGGGTTCGCCGACACCAGCAACAGACAGCAGCACACCGTCCGAGTCGGAAACCGGGGCGGTGGCAGGCCCCAAGACAGGGGCGGCAGCAGCAGCAGCAGTAGGGCGAAGGGTCATGTCCGAGGGCGGGGTTGCTCTCGGTGCTAGCACGACGGCGCCTAGAAAGCTAGACGTATCTGCGCGGCTGCCAAAGCGCACAGATTCTGTACTGTCGGATGCGGGATCTGTGTCGTCGAGAGAGTCGCGACGGGAACAGCGGACGCGCATTGCCAGCCAGCAGTTGCCGCGAGTGGAAGCCGGCTTGCAGGAGAAGATGTTCAAGCTCAAATTGCTGCAGGACCGGGTGCAGACGCTGCAGGACGAGATTGAGGCGGGCATGGCAGAAAAGGAGCGGCTGACGGGAGAGATGACGGAGTTGGAGCAAGACTCTCGCGAGTCGTCACCGCAGGCCGAGCAAGCAGCAGCCCAGACAGAGACAGAGACGGTCATGGTGGATGCTCCAGAGGCGACGGCCGATGGCCATGACAAGCAGCAGCCACACGTCGAGGCAGCGGAAGCTCAAAAAGTCGAGGAGGTCGTGGAGGTCGAGGAGGGCGAGGCTGATGAAGATGACGGTGCACGCTTGCGGGCGTCATCGCACGAGTCTGGCGAGTCCAGAGAGCTGCTGGAAGGGTCTGGAGAGCTAGACGAAGAGTCAGAGGAAGAGGAGGAAGGAGATTTGGACTTGGAAATGCAGGACGAGGCCGAAGCGAACGAGGAGTCTGCCGAAGTGGAGGATGTCTCTCCCGCCCCATCGATCCCGTCTATCAATGCGCCAAAAGTGGTGGCCAGCTCCGATCATGGCCTGCCGCCACCGCCTCTCCAGCCTCTGCAGCGGTACGAGCCACAGCCGAACCACCACTTTCAGCCAAATCAGCCGCTCCAGCAGCCCAAACAGACGCCTGCCCCGGTCGACTGGAGCTTGACCGGCACCGACGCCACTCACTACGAGAGCCCGCTCAAGTACTTTTCGTCTTTCCGCTTCCATCCGCAGTACAGGGCCGTTGTCGAGGGTGGACTGAAATCATTAACCTTTAGTGGCAAGATCGATCCTGATGTCGAGCTGTGTCCGTATGAGCTCAGCGGCCAGGACTGTCCAGCCATCAACCCGCAGTGTCCATTTCAGCACTTTTCGTCGATTGCTATGGAAGGTGAGTCATTAGACCCGTGCCTCTTTTTTATGATTTTTTCCTCCTTTCCCTCGTCTTCCCTTGTCTTGCCTCGTTCCCATTTCTCTCTCTCTCTCTTCTCCTCTTCGTCCTTTCGTCAGATGTGTATGAAAAAAAACTGTCACCCCACCCCTTGACCGCTGACGTATATTTACTATTTTCCCTCCCCCTTTCTCTTGGCCTTGATCGGCTCTCTTTTTCTACATTATTCTCTTCTTTTCCCCCACATTTAGATGATAAAATTCTTGTCGAGCTCGGTCGGCTAGACGACTTTTCTGGCGAGCAAAAGACCAAGTTTATGGCCGGACTCCGCGAAGTGCTGAACCGCTTCCGAGACGCCAAAGTACGCGACTTTGACACGATTGCGTACGAGATCATTGCGTATCGGCGCCAATTCCTCGGCGACGCGTCCAAGGTGGTTCCACACCTGGAGGACGTGGCGGTCTAAAGGACCAGACGAAGATGTACGAGGTGGTGCGAGGAGACGAGGACATTCACTGAGAGAAGATGTGTGAAGAGGAAGTGAAGAAAGAAAACAGTAAGAGAACGGATGGAAGGGGGCGGCTCTCTTCCCCCTTTGTAGAACGTTGGCAGCTGCACATCCATTGCTTAGTCCTGGACGAGTATAAGACCACTTACGAGCCTCTCTCACCCCTTCCCCTTTGCTTATCCTTTTCGTTTGTTTACATAGTTTTTTTTCTCGTTCGTCCCCCTTTTATATTTTCTTGTTTTTGTGTTTCTTATTCATATACCCCCATTGCACTCCTAGAGGGTCTGTGCAGAATGTGAGGGGGGAGAGGATCAGAGCGTCTCCCAGCTAGGCCGCGGTCCGTCTCCCCAGCTGGGTCTCCCAGCTCGACCTGACAACGCCCTGCCCTGGCTTTACCTGCAGCATGAGCAGCGATAGAACAAGAACGTCTGCTTCTCGACGGCAGGCATCTCCACGAGAGTACGGTGCCGACGGGGCGGGAAGTCCGCTTACTTACGCGGTATAGTTTTGGCAGAGAGAGAGAGAGAAGAAGAAAAAGAAGAAGAGAAGAAGAAAAGAGACGGATAGAAGAGAGAGGATCTCAGACGGGCCCTGCTGATTGGACGGGCAGAAAAGAGGAGGAACGAATAGGGTACTCGTACATGAGCCTACGCAAGCCTAAACAGAAAATAAAAAGAGTCCACCAAAGGGAGAAGAAGAAAAAACAAATGAAAAAAAAAGTACAGACGAGTCATCTCAAAGTACTCTTTCAGAAGTGAGCTAATGTCCGGTCGCAACAGTGTAAGCCGTGTTGTCAGCCTTGCAGCCAATCAGAGTCTCTCCATCGGAGGAAACGGTCAGATGTGTCTCAGGCCAGGGGGCCTGCACGCCTTCCCTGCATAACACTGTCAGCAGCTAGAAGATGCAGGAAGCGAAGAAAGCGGGAAAGCGCCTTGCCCACAAAATGCGCTACATATGTACGAGTACGCTACGGAGTACAGTACTAATATGTACGAGTACGAGTACGAGTACACGTACGTACGAGTACTCGCACTGGCATGCCGTTGTGTGTGTGGACTACGAAGTAACTCGTACATAGTACGAGTAGTGGTGAGTGGTGAGTGGTGCCGTTGGGTTGGCAAGATGCCTGGCATGCAAGGGAAGGAGCGAGTGACAGGGTGGAGAAAGTCAGCCACGCCTTGCCAATACGAGCTGCTGCAGACGCTCTTCCTTTTCCTCATTCATCCTCTCCGCTCCCCGTCAGCCCGTCAGCCCCTCGTCCCGCTCTGGCTTGCACAGGCGGTAACCATGTATTCAAACGACCCCAAACAAGGCACAGGCAGGAAATATGTCCATAGAGAGAAATACGGGTGGCGCTCGGTGGACTGGGCTGGCTCTCCAGACAAGCTGACCTGTACCTACGGATCTTCGCTGTCATTTCCCTTCTCATGCCCCTTGTTTTCCTCTGGAAAATTGGAAACGAGGAAAAAAGTCTGAAAATCAAAAAAATCCCGACTATATTACTCGGCTTTCCTTCTTTCCTTCTTTTTTTTTCCCTCCTTTTATTTCCTTTCTTCCCCTTCACCTTTATCTGCTCTACTCCGTACAATCTATTCCTACTCCCCTATAAACCTCTACGTCTACTCACACCATGAAATCCACCATTGTTTTTCTTGCCTCGGTTGGCTCTCTCGCCAGCGCAGCCTCTCCGCCTGCCTGTGCTGTACGTTTCTTTTCTCTCTCTCCCTCTCTTTTCTTTCGCTCCCACTGACAAGCTAGACCTCTTGCCTCTCGTCTGCCATTGCCTCCGCTGGCTGTGCTGTGGCCGATGTCGGCTGCCACTGCGGCTCGGCCGCCTCGCTCATCTCCCAGTACGCCGGGCCCTGCCTCGCTTCCAGCTGCAACGCCACCGACCAGGCCGCTGCCCAGAGCTTCGGCCAGTCCATGTGCTCCCTCTACAGTGCCACCGCTACCGGCACCGGAGCCACGCTCCTGCCGACGGGCAACCTGACCATCCAGACGTCGACGCCCTCCTCGTATGCCGCCAGCACGACCAAGAGCATCAAGACCACTACCGGCAGCGGCAGCAACCTGACGACCACGCGCACGTCGAGCAAGTCCACGTCCGCCACCCTGCTCACCACCGCCAGCAGCAGTGCGAGCAGCAGTGCGAGCAGCACCGCCAGCGGCAGCAGCACCAGCAGCCTCAGCAGCAGCACGAGCGCCGCCGCTGCTGCCGCCATGGCCACTGCCGGCCCCATGGCTCTCGGTGCCGGTCTCATGGCCCTCTTTGGTGCCGTGGTGGCTCTGTGATGTTGATTCCTGTCATGTGTAAAAAATGAAGGAGTCTCTGTCGTTTTTGTTTTTCGGTTTCACTTCTTGCATGTACACAAACGCGTCCCGATTTTGTGTTTATTTCTACCTCTTTTTTTAATTTCTTGTTCTTATTTATTCATGCACATGGAGCTTGGTATACTATGGATAATTGGAAAAGGAATGATATGTTGACCGTTGCGTTGCGCATCTCCAGTAGAGTAAAACCATGTCTAACACTGTAACAACTATGCTGGCTTGTGATTGGCTAGAATAACAGATGTGCTCGTCTCCACTGTACTTGTGGGTCATGTGACAGCGTTCAATTTCAGCATCCTTCTAAATCTTGCCCAAATTAGACAATCGAGAAACATCCGTGAGACACAAAACATACAGACGCACAACAAACACTACAAAACACTGCAAAACACGGAACATCCACACAGAAAGACAACAGCAAACGACAACGACAACACCCTCCCCCCTCCTCCCCCCCCCCCTCTCCATGGCCATTCCAACACCGCCAGCCGGCGCTCCCACCGCCGAGCTGCTGCACACCCGCTTCGAGGTCGAGTGCGAGTTCGTCTCCTGCCTCGCCAACCCCTACTACCTGCAGTACCTCGCCGCCGAAAAGTACTTTGACGACCCCCGCTTCGTCCGCTACCTCGCCTACCTGCTCTACTGGCGCGAGCCTCCCTACCTGCAGTACCTCACCTGGCCCGGTCCGACCCTGCGCCACCTCGAGCTGCTGCAGGACGCCGCCTTCCGCCAGGCCATCATCAGCCCCGAAGTCGTCGCCCGGCTCGAGCGCGACGGCATCCAGGCGGCCTTTCGCTGGCAGCAGCAGTGACCTCGTTGCATGTCAAGACTCTCTCTCTCACACACTGGTCTGGAAAAGAATGACTCGTAAGATTCATCGCTACTCTACTTTCTCTCTCTCTCTCTCTCTCTGTCTGTCTTTTGGGAATATCCATCAGTTCTCCCGCCATCGGTTGCCGCAAGTCATACACTAGACTGGTCAGCAGACGAACAGAGCAAGAGACAAGACAACAGACACCGACACCAGACAAGTGACTGCTCATCACCCACCTTGAAGAAACTCGTCATCGGCTCGTCAGCCGACCGGATCTGCACTTGAAAGAACGCCGCCTCTGCGCCGTCGCACCCCTCGGCCGGACACTGCACCTTTGACTTTTGCGCGTTGTCCCATGCCCCCGGCCCGCCAAAGACGTCCTCCTTCTCTTTCCGCACAAACTCCCGCCGGCTAAAGAGCGGCGTCGTGATTGCGTACTCGTACGGGCATGTCCGGCATTCCAGTCGGTTGCGCCCCGTCTCTGGGTGCGCAGATACCGTCAACACATTAGCACAGCAAGGACAAACTTGCCGCAGGGCATCCGTGTTAGCAGTAACAACACCTCTCGGCAGAACAAGGACAGAAAGGGGGCTGACCTACAGAGCAGCATGTTGGCTCCAACAAGGTGTGGGCGTGGTCTGGGGGGGTTCAGAAATCAAGGCTGTCGCTTCTACCAGAGAAAAAAAAAAGGCTACTCTATTGTGTATTAGTCATATGGTCACGTGAAAATAAGATCAGTGGAATTGCTATGTAATATTATGACGCCCTTCAGCCTCCAGTATCACAATCGAGGCCAAGGCTATTCTGGTACAAAGAAGACGCGATGTCTGCCCACGGCCAAGCATTCCGTAGTCAGATATGTATACTGTGTAAGCAGGAAAAAATGCCAAGAAAAAAAGGATATGCCAGTTTCGCTCCTAACCAACCACCACTAACCGAGAAACAGATAATGAGTTATAAACGAATGAACGTGCACGCCATATACCAAAAGGCTCTAGAAAACACAACAGGCTGGAAAGACAAAAAAACAAATGCCACCAAAAACGAACGTCCAATAATGCAGTGTTTCCCGTATTGGGTCATATAAAAAAAATACATGGCTGAACATGTGCCAACAAAAAAAGATTTCATGAGAACAAAAGAAAGGTTGTAATACAAGAGACAGTATTATGCAAATCGCTAAAAGGCTGGAGTATGTGCACACAAGTGTAAAAATATGGGAAAATAGACAAAGAAGATAAAAAAGGACAAAGAAAAAAAAGACAGTGCTATAGGTGATCTGAGCACAAGCCAGCCTCTCACCCCCAGATAGGGGCCCCTCGGTAAGCTGGCGAATTGTAACTGTGCAGGATCCGGTAGGGCGCCTGCGGGCTGAGGCGCTGGTTCATGCTCTGGTTGCGGTTCTGGTAACCCCGAGACACATTGGGAGGCGGCCGTGCGTACTGCTGGTAGTACTGGTTCCAGGCCTGCTGTTGTTGCTGCTGGAAACTGTTGCCACTGCTGCTGCTTTCACTACTTCTGTTGCTACTGCCACCGCTGCTGTCATGTCGCTGGTGTGCGTGTGCATTGGCCCGTGGGTCCTGATAGCCATTGGACATTGTCGGCGGGTTGTATTGTCTGGACACGCTGGTCCTACCACCAGCCACACAACCCCATCGCTGTCCGTTGCTGTACCCGTCAAAGCTCGCACGATGGCGCAGTATCGACGGTGGCGGGCCGCTCTGCGATGTCCAGGCCTGTGTTTCCTTCTCCAGAGCTTGAGACGACAATGCCGAGTCCGATTGTATTTCGCCCGTGGGACAGCTGCGAGAGGAGACGAGCGATTTGGAGCGAGTATGCTGGCGAGAGAAACGTCTGCGAGAAAACCTGGACACTGAATCCTCACGCCCCGCATCGTCGCCTAGCAGAGACGAATTGAAAATGGAAGGAGAAGCCACTACTGTCGCAGAAGTGACATCAACATGCACTTCATCACCCGTCTGCTGTGCCAGCGTCCGGTATTGTTCACATGTGCTGGACATACTAGAAGAGCTGGCCATGCTAGTCAGGCTCACCATGCTGGCCCTGTGCTTGAGCTTCTCCCGACTGGCGGGATGGGACGTCCGCGAATTCGAGTCTGAATCGGCAGAAGTTACCGAACGTGTCCGTAGTGGCGGAGGCATGCGGAGAGCATTCGGGCGTCGCAGATGCGGCCGTGCACTAGCCGGCACCGTCTCAGCCGTCATCTTCTCAGCCGATAGGCCCAGTCTCTGCTGCTCCAGCATCTCGGCAAAAATTGGGCTCGGTAGGCTTGGCGATGGAGGCGGACGCAGAGCCGTAGTCAGTGCAGTTGGGTAGTCGAGGCTGTCTCCTGTTGCAATACTCGTGTTGGTCGTGCTTGCTGTAGAAGGCCTCGTAAGCTTACCAAAGGGCCGTCTCATGCCGAAACCATGCTCCAACTGGGCTACCAAACTCATTCGATTCGGGTGGCTGGTGACGTGCGACATGACAGACTCTGACACTTTCTGCTGCTGGACATGTTGATCCTTATTCGCAGCAGCGATCGCCAGGCCGTCAGTGCCGTTCGTCTTGCTATTTCTCCTCTTGTAAATCGGCAATTTAGCCTCATCGTCAAAGATTTGAACAGGCAGAGAGACAGCAGTCTCATCTTTTGCAACATCTCTAGAGGTTCGATCTCTAGAAAGCCAGTTGATTCCGCTCTCTTCGTGCTTGTCCATCTTGCCTCTGATGGCTTCCTCGTTTCCATCCGAACTGATCCGCGACCGCCCCAGCCAGGACCTCTTGGGAGTGATCTTCCTCGACGGTTTAGCAGCTCCAGCTAGATGAGCAAGTGACGAAACAGTGTGGAATTGACGGTGTAGATTTAAATTCGGCTGCTCCATTTGGATACCGTGGCCATGGAGACCCAGGTCAGTAGTCGTGGCTGCGCTGGTCACGGAAGAATCCGCCGTGGTATGCGTTTCCAGGCTCCCTACACTGAAAATCGTCTTTAGTGTGTCTTTACTCAGTTGTGCCCTAAGGGCAAGTCGTTTCGTTGTAATGGGAAACAGGCCGTCGTGCTCGTGGAGCTTCTCTCGCACCTCCCGCGGCACAGAAGGAACGTCTGCCTTCTCTTCAATGTGCGTTGGGTGGACTGTCGGTGGCCCCATATTCTGAATGACCGCACCCAGGTTAAAGAACCGGCGCAGTTTGTTTGGTCGCTGCGTTCCGCTCCCAATGCTGAGAGCGGAGAATGAACCATCAGAACCTGCACTGGCAGGAGTCAGGGGAGTCGGGCTGGTGACATCCGGACTGGGGCTATTGCTTGCAGCCGGCGCCGTCTGGATGCACTCTAGGGCAATGGGCATCGTATGCCGTTTCATCACTGGGCCGAGTAGTTGCATGTTGGAAGCTCCTCCAGTGATGCCTGGCGAGACAATGGGTGAAGTGGTCTTTGGGCCACTAGAGGACGAGGCCACCGGCTTGTCTTTTGGGGGCACCGGAGGGGGAGGCGGTGATGAGACAGCGGGTAGCGGCGGCGTGGGAGTATGAAGGACTGGAGGTGATGATTTGGGCTCTGGAAGTGACAGTTGAAGCCCTTCCAGGGCTCGTGGTGAAGGCAGCGATGGCAATGGTGGCGGGTCGTTTAGTCGAGGCGAAGAACTAGCCGTCGGCGGCGAGAGTAGGCCATCATGATCCGAGTGGATCGTGGGACTCGGCAATTTGAGCTCATCAATGTAAAAGGACTCACGCTTTGAGCTGCTAGAAGAAGCTGCAGTTGTGTGCTTGTCTAATGCGAGCATAGAAGCTACCTTGGTAGGAGCCATGAGTTTGGAAGCCGCATGCTTGAAGGAGCGCAGTGAGACATTGGAGCTGTAGCCCGAGTCAGCCTTACTCAGTGGCTTCTGGGATGTCTCTGATGTGGGCGTTGAGACGAAACCACTATCCGTCCGAGCGACACTGTGCATACTATGTGCACTCTTCTTCTTTTCCAGTACCTGGCTAGGGCCTCTCTTGGCATTCGAATCGAGTCGAACATCCAAAACCTCATCGCGAGCGAAGGGGGGGCTGCTGCATTCTTGCTCAAACAGCTGGTCTTCCACAGCCGTGTTCTTGGACGTGGCCTGAAGGCCCCGAGACGAAGGAATGCGTCGCACTGTGCTTTCCTGAGCACTAAAGGAGAAGGAGCTAAGCTCAAACTCTGAAAAGAGTCCTTCGGCGAGTTCAATTTGCGGCAATTCGGTCCGCGTCGAAAGAGCCGGGGCCGAGTCAAGAGGTGTCTTTTGACTGGATTCTGTTGCGAGTGGTGGCAGCGGCGACGGAGGCGACAGTGTCGATGGAGACGACTGTTTCGCAACGCCAGGAGAAGGCAGAGGGTCAGTCTTGTCAGCCAAGGCTTCGGCATTTCTTTTCGCCTCCTGTTTCTTGAGGATCTTTTCATAAATGGTTTCTTGGAGTCGTTCCTGAAATTTTGCAGAAAGATCGGCCAGTGCCTGTGTCCTTGACTGGCTATCGATGACTTCGTGGCTTGTACTGGCAGGCTCCTCGTCGTCGTCTCCCGACTCTGAGCCAGAAAAGGACATTCCAGTTGAAGAAATGGGGCTAGCAACACCATTGGTAATGCGTAGCGAGCCCAGCTTGAAGGCGCCAGTGACTGGGTAGTCCCCATCGGTCGGTGTAGTGACGCGAGGACCCGGCTCCGATTTTTCCAGAGTCTGCGTGAGAAGATGCAGAGGGGGCAGTGGAGGCACAGGGGGCACGGGCGATGTACTAAAGGGACGGCTGCCGCCCGACTCAAAAGAAGCGTGGCGTGAGAGGTTGGGCGTGGCGGGTAGACTGTGTCGCACCTTTTTCCCGCCCTTGGCACTAAAGTCCAGAGCACTGCCAGCAAGGCTATCACAGGTGCTTTCTCTGCGAGTAGCAACGCCAGGGATTTGGGCCATGGACCGTCGACGAATGGGAGCGTAGAGAGATAGGCTGGAATCGGCATGGCTGAGCAGGCCGACACCATCCTGAGACGGATGGGAGCTCTTCCACGTCAGTCCAGACACGGCGGAAGCCCTAGTCTCGGAGACGGCAGATCCTTTGTCCAAGCCGTTCTCGAATGGTGAGCTGCCATCATCCACCATGTTCAGCAGACGTTTGGCTTCGTACGAGGAAAAGTTATAGTTCCACGAAGTTCGTGAACCAGCCTTGGGCGGCCATCTGCAGGACAAGGTTAACATGAAGAAGCAAAAAAAAAAAAAAAAACCTGTGGGAAAGTGAGGGGAGACGAACTCATCCGTATGCTGTCCGCCATGGTAGCCGGAATTCTGATCGTACATCTTGGAGTCCCTGTACCAGGCGTGCCAGTCACCAGTGTAAGGGTTGCTGGGGCCAATGCTGTTGCGTCGCTGATAGGGGCGTGTCTTTTCAATCTCGGCAGGTCGACGCAGAGACAGCGAACGCAAGAGACTGGGCCGTTTGGGTTTCTGTTTTTGCAGGGTGGCCCGACCAGAGGGGGATATGTCGTCTTCTTCATATGCTTCTTGGCTCGTGCGCTGAGTCGTGTCCTGCCTTGTGCTCTGCCTTTTGTGCTGACTCGGATAGTGGTTCAGATGGTGATTCAGTGGTTCAATCGGCAGCCCACTTGGCTGTCCACTTGCATCTCCGCTTAATACTTCTTGGCCACTAGAGTCCTGTGCCTTTTGAGACAGTATGCTGGCTTGCTGGAGGCCAAGTCTATTTTGCCGCTGGCGCTGATGAAACTGTTCCTGGCGAACTTGTTGTTCTTGCAGCAGTTCCAAGTCGAGATCAAGGTCCTGCACGGGGTAGTCAGACGTCATAGGTGCCCAGTAGCCAGAGGCGCGGTGGCCGGCTACGACGCCGACAGCTTCCTCAAAGGTGAAGACGGAGGAGGCGAGGCCGGGAGAAATGGGAGAGGGAAGAGAAGAGTGGGGGTACTCGAACTCGCACTCGTTCGAAGAAGCTGTGCTCCTGGCAGAGGAGAATAGGGGTGCAGGATAGCCAGGGCCGGTTGAATGGCGTTCAGGATACCGAGAGCTGCTGCGTGCAGAGGCGTTCCGAAAGAGGCCAGCAGTTGAGCGACGGCGAGTTTGGGGTTTGGAGAGCTTATTAGGCTGCGAGAGAGGAGCAGGAGGGAGAGGGGGCACGGAAGGAATAACTGGGGCCGAGATGGAAAAAGAAGGAGGAGGCAGCGGAGAGGAATAATGCCGCTGAAGGGCAGGGGGTTGTGGGAGAGGCTTCCGGTTGGCCTCGGCGGACGTGTTGTTTCCCATTGCGGCTCTAGTTTATTGAAGCGGCAATGTATAAAAGAGAAAAAAGGGTAAGACAAGAGAGAGAAGGAGGGAGGGGCGAAGGCGAATGAGATTGGGTGACTGAGAAAGGGAGGTTCCGCCGTGGTGATGTAGAGTTGATTGCGATCTGGAAGGGACAAGGCGACGAGGCGGTTCGAGATTGACTATGCCGGCATTGACACCACCATGCCGTCACTATGTGCAGCGGGTCTGCGTACAGCGACGCAACCCCTTTTGTCAAGATGGAATGGACAATGGTCGTTTCGGAGATTGCAGATTCATGTAGAGACAGAGAGACGGAGAGACGGAGAGACGGAGAGACAGAGAGACAGAGAGAGAGAGAGCCGTATTGCAAGGAGGCCGATGAGGCAAAGAATAAAACGAACAATGCGCGGAGGAAAAGGCGATGAGAGCCGTAGGGATGACGGAAGAGACACTGGCGAGGTAGGGTTATTAATAAAGACACAATCAAGTTGATACTGTAGGCAGTAAAGAGGGTGGCGGGCCAGGCTGGGCGAAGAAAGAAAGAGGCAGGCGACGTCAAAAAGGAATAAAAGAAGAGTGCTCCAAAAAAGAGGCAGAAAATCAAATACGAGAAGAAACTTGAAGCTGTAAAGAGAGAGAGAAAGCTAAGTCAGTTATTGAGGGATGTTTGGGGGCGTCAAGACGTCAAGAAGGCGGCGCAGAGAGGAGGCAGAAGGCAGGAAAGGCTTTGAGAGACGTCAATGGGAGTGGACAGATGCCAGAGCTCCTGCGAGATTGAGAGTGATTCTGGCCTGAAGAGGGCAGAAGAAGCAACAAAGAAAGAGGCGGGGGGAGCAGATGAGAGAAGGAGAGTGACAAGAAGACAGCAAGAGGAAAAGAGGAAAAGACAAGGGAGTAAGTATAGCTCGCTCTCCTTCCATATGCTCTATTCTGCCGATCAGAATCAAATTGTTTCCGAGTTTGGATGGGAGAGAGATCGATGGACGTCCTCGATGAACAAGATAAGGAGAGGCCGTCTGGAAAAGGGAAAGGAGGGGAAGAAGTAGCAGATCCAAGAGGAAAAAAGTGGCCGAGAAGGCGACCGGGGGTGAGTGGAGGAGAAGAGGGGACGAGAGGACAAGAAGACAAGGGGACAAGACGACGAGAGGCGTTCATGCTGGGGAGAAAGAGGCACTTACACGACGCTTGCTTTGTCAAGCGGACGCAAGGGACAGGCACCCGGATCGTCGTGAGGCTAGAGAGCAGAGCTAGGCATGAAAATGGGGGAGGAAAGGGAGGGCTGGCGAGCCTGGAGCCAACAGGAGGAGGAGGAGAGGAGGAGGAGGAAAAGAAGAAAATGAGAGGAAATAATGAAATCAAGCGGCCAAATAAAAACGACAAAATAAAACGACAAATAAACAAAAAGAAAAAAAAAGAAAAAAAAAGAAAAAAAAAAGGACTGCAGCAAAGAATGAAGAGGACCCAGGCGGTTACATCATCGATGGAAACAAGATCATACTGTGCACGGAGTACGGCGTATGTACTCGTACTGCGTACACTGCTTCGGCAAGCTAGACGTGGGTCAATGGCGCATATCGTGCGAATGAACGCTCGCAGGAGAGGCAAAAGAAAAAAAAACGAGAGAGTGAGAGCGAAAGAAAGAGGGGAGAGCAGGGAGGAGAAGGAAGCTGTGATCTCCAGAGTGGAGAACGGCTGTGTTTGGCAGGGGGAAGGTGCCAGGGAGACGTTCTTCATGGGAAGTTGCGAGTTTGATGGCGCGTTGAGGCAAGAGCGCCGCACACGACCCCTGTCGCAGCTTCCGGATCTGCCAAAAGCAATGCAGGTTTCATTTTACTGTTCATTTTCGAATTGCCTGTGCGTTGGCTTCTTTTCCCAGAAGAGCTACAGCCAGCGATCATGACGGTGTTGCAGTAGCAGGAAAAGGAGCAGGAAAAGGAAAAGCACGCTACGGATGCATTACGATAGTACGCCTCATTATATCTTGTGCAGTGTACTTTTGTGTCGAGGTTGTGCTCGGTACGCAATCTCGTGCGTGAACGGAGTATACCATGTATCGTGACAATGTATAAAATAAACAGTGCGGGGGTACTTGTACGCGGTCCTTCTCAGAGGCCTCTACATACGAGTAGTACTACTCGTTGCTGCGTATGAATTGGCTGAGACCGTTCGAGAAGCCTGGCGGAGATGTTTCAGGACCCTGCGCGTTGCTGCCAAAGCCGCAGAGCAGGGCGAATCAGAGGAAAGAGCAGAGGATAAAAATAACAGACGAGATGGGAGAGCAAGCCGACGAGAGGATGACAGTAAAAGACGAGGCAGAAAAGAAGAGGAGTGCCAGAAACAAGTGAATACCAGCAAAAAAAGAAGGAAAAATTTAAAGAAAAAAGCGTGCCAAGACGAGATGGATCAATCTACCCTTAGTGTCTGTTAGTGCACAGTGTGTCTGTGGCTACGATGCACTAACACGAACTACACCAATCATACGAACAGCACTAACAGCATGGGATCTCGTATCGTGCACTAAGATAGGAGGTTGGTCTACAAAGTACGCATGGGAGCTTCATGGCCATGGACAGAGCGGGGCTAAGCGAGAGGAACTCATCTCAGCCTGCAGATCGGACATGTGCTATTTTGCCTCGCCAGCTGGATGGCAGTACTTTACAGACGCCTACGGCAGCGAATGGTACGATACGACTACTGCGCATACGAGACAATGTTCAGGGGCTAGGCCGGATGTCTTGATAAGAGTAAAGGAAAAGGTAAAAAAAAAATTGTCCGAAAAAAGGGAAAATATTGAAAAGAAATGACGTGTATGAGTGGTGTGAAGCTGCGACCTTCGGTCTCCGAAGACGGACAGGAACAAGATGAGAGGTGGAAAGCAGGTCCGATAACTTGCAGAACGTGCTCTTCCACTCTTGTTGTCATCTCTCCGAAATGCACACTCGATTGCAGAGACTCGGCCTCTTTGATCCTGAAGCCTCTGCAACAGGCTGTGCATTGTTCTCTTCCTTTACCTTTTCCTTCTCACTCTCCTCCTTCTCCTCCTTCTCCTCTCCCCGCTGCCCGGACTGACCCTTTTGTGTACTGGTACAACCTCTCACGGAGAGACCAGTCCGGGGGTCATGCCGGGGTCTCCTGCACCTACAGGCTGTGTGCAGCTGAACAACAGCGCATCGGACATTGTGTGCTGTCTACACAGGACTCGAATTGCATGATGCCATTGGCCGGTGACCGCCGTCGCTACTATGTAGCAGTCACGTATTTTCCATAGTACTCCGTACACCGCGCCAAGAGACCGTGTCTAGATCCTCCCATCTCGGTCTCAGTCGACCGTCTCACCCCTGCCCTGCAGCTGGTCGGACCAGCAGGTCGAACAGTAAAATGAACGTGTACGCAGTCAGCATTTAGCACACAATACTCCGTAAACTCTTATCTGAGAACGCGTTCTAGCTACAAATGTCTTTGGCGGAGCATGACCAGAGAATCGAAAAGACTCGAAAAGACTCGAAAAGGTAGGATATGGGAGAGGACAAGAGCAGAGGACAAGAAGACAAGACCAAAGCAAGGTCAAAACAAGGTCTCACGCTAAAAGAGTGAGCAACATGGTCCAGGTGCGGCTTCGAAACAACCATCCATCAGACCTTCGCTCGATGCCAGCCAATCGATGGGAAAGCTGAGGAAAAGGGAGGAGTTATTGAAAAGAATGGGGAAAGGCGACCACTTTTGGCAGCCTCGTGCAGGTGGCGTGTTTGAGGGAATAGGGGCATGCCCTCTTTTGCTTCCTCTTGCTTCCTCTTGCTTCCTCTTGCTTCCTCTTGCTTCCTCTTGCTTCCTCTTGCTTCCTCTTGCTTCCTCTTACTTCTCTTTTCTCCCTCTTTGCTCCCTCTTTTGCTTCCTTCTCCTCTCCAGTCAACTCTGCCCCTATCCTAGTCTGGAACCTTGTTGTCAGAAACAGAGGACGAGTACTCCACGTAAGCTGCGTCGGGTCTACTGGGTTATTGACCTCTCCCAGTTTGAGCATCCTGGAATTTCTGAATACAATCGTCTCGTCGCATGTCCTGTCCCATCTGCCGAGTGAAACCCCAGCCGTCATTTGCCTGTTTTTTTTCTTACAAAAAAGGGGCTGGAGGCACTGATGAGAGGAGTGCCAAAGCCTGGCTTCCTCCTGGGTTTTCCGCGTTCCATCTCGTGTCTACGGAGCATCTTGTGTCGCTCCTCTACGTTTAATCTTGGCTACGCAATAGACAATTGCTCTGCATCTGTTTCGGAGGAAGCTCAAGTTGGATATCCCATCTCATCGTGCTCTAGTACATCTTTATCTTTTACTTGTTTTTTTCTCTTATCCCTTTTTGTTTTCGTTCCCCTGAAAAAGATGTGACGGGGGATCTCCATTTGCCCATGTTTGGAGTTTGATGTTCGAGATGGATGCCACCCTATTTGCAGTTGCATTCGTTTTACCTCTGGACAGGGGGATGCGGAAGAAAGAAACAAGCAGAAACCGGCACAAACTGGCGCAAAAACAGTATCGAGACAAGTCCAAGCAATGGGAGGGAGAACCTGACTGTATAGGCAGATTGAGGATTCCCCGCTCTCGTGCACCACGCCGATGCAGGTGCCAATAACGAGTTAGTCTAGGCTGATTCGCATCGGAGCGGCTGCACCAACACCATGTACCTCTGTAACTCCCTCCAGATCTTGATCACGAACCCCCCCTCCTCTCCTCATGCCAGACGGCTGTCGTTTGTAGAAACAAAGCGAGTCGGGCAGTCGGGCAAGTCCGGTTCGAGCGTGTCGGCGAATCTACCTCCACGTCACTCCATCTACCTGAGACGTGGACCACATTGCCTGGCTCTGCGGTTGACCCAAACCAAGGCAGTCGAACCAAGGCAGGAGAGGGAACTATAGAGTCACGGAAGAGACCAATGGCAGTCCATACAGGAACCAGCGTTGGGTCTGTTGGCACAAGTATGCGCAGTTTCTGCATTATATCTATCTGGCACCGTCCTTGTGATGCTTCTGACAAGACGCACATGCTCCAGATTCTGCGTCCGCATGAGGCCACGGAAGCAGGGATGTACGTATACTGAGCAGTCTGAATCGTGGCAAGCTTGACAAAAAGAAAAGAGAAAAAAGAGAGAGAGAGAAAAAAAAAGCAGAGCTAGACTCGGGAGGGGGACGACGCTGCCGCTACTCTCCAATCACATAGGTGCAGCCCTCCGTCCCGATCCAGACTTGATGGGACTTGCCCGCAGGCACGTCGAGTCGGTCGCCCACGCCGTAGGTAGTCTTGACGGGGCTGTCGTCCGGATAGGTGACGGTTAGCTGACCGCGCACGATAAGATGGGTGGTCAGACCAGGGTGCGTGTGGGGAGGGTAGTAGGCATTTCTATGGCAGTCAGCCAGCGTATCACCATATCACCACGTCAAAGCCTATCCATATCCAAGCCTATCCAAGCCTTCACTGTGCGACAATGATGGTAATGGCAGGCATTGGAGAGGAATGGTTCTCACGCCGTAAGAGGGATGCAGGCTCGACAGCAGCCTGACTCACGGGGAATCTGTCCAAGTGTAGACGTGGCAAAAGCCCCAAGAGCGAACGGTCTCTTCAGCGTCCTGGGCATCCATTGGCTGGTAAAAGGGAAAAATGACTCAGACGTAAAATGGCGGGAAACAAAAAGAAAAGAGAACGAGAACGAGACAGAACAAAAACGAGGCAAACGAGGCAAACGAGGCAATCAGGCCGAGGTCTGGAGCACACCGACACAAAAGGGGGAAAACAATCAAAAGAAGAAGGAATGGGCGCAATCTGCAAGTTCAATTCCACCTGACGAGCAGAGGCTGTGATGTCATCATCGCCGAAGAATGAAGAGAGCAGGACGAAGAAGAGACTGTCCGGAAGGAGCGACCGAAGCAGCTTCGGGTTACTGCGTACGGCATACTGCGCAGACTGCGTAGAGCAACGGAAAACAGTGGCGCAGCAAGCTACTGTGTATGTAGGGGAGAAAACAGGGCGAGTGCTAAGCTCTAGCGGCACTGGTACGGTACCTCGACAACGCTGTAACGGTGCGTGCTAGCGAACCTAGCGACGAGCGTATTGCCTGGACCGTTCCGAACGGGGGGAGAGCACTAATAGACACTAGCAGGCTCCGCCTCTCGCTGACGGTCGCCGCTGACGGCGTAGCCTGATTGGCCCGTTCTGCTGCCAATGCTGTTTTTGCGAGCCAAGAGCGTCCCACGTCCTCGCGAGGTCCTCTCTCGTACGCAGTATAATACAGTATAATATTATGCGGTTCTGCTCTCCGGTAGGGCAAGTGTCTCGCTGCGACCCAGAAAAGACAGGCTGAACCTGCCATTGAGGCTGAGGCTTGGGTTGTATTTCCTGTACTTTTTTTTTATCTTTTTTTAAATTTTTTTTTGAGTAGCTTATATTTTCTCCCCAGTCGTCTTTGCTGACGATCGCCATACGTAGAGAAATCCCAGCCAGGCTGGTCCAGTCTGCCAGGGCTCTATTACTCCTCTTCTTTCTTCTTCCTGACTGTCCAGTCTCTCCTGCCCTTTTCGATATTTCTCGCTCTTTCGCTCTTTCCCTTTGTCCTGTCTTGCGCTTCCCCTGCTTTCCCTTTTTGGCGTTTCGCTCGCACCTGCAGTTTCCTGTCTGGTACCTCACTTTCTATTATAAATCCACAGACACCCTCACCCTCTTTTTTTTTTTTCCAGACACACCCCCAACACCCACTCACATCCTCGTCCTCCTCTCCCCCCCTATATTCTCCCTTTTCTATTGCGTGCGTCTCCCCCTCCTGTCTCTCGCTGTTCCAGCGTCCAATTGCTCCCGGCACCTGGAGACGATGCCGAGATAGCGCACTTTCAGCTGCGATTGCATCTCGCACTTTTGGAAACTCGCTCTCAGCTGCTCAACTGGACACCATTTCTGGGTATCCCGCAGGATATCCCGCAGGATATAGTTTCCTCGTCCTCCCATTTCTCTCTCGTCTCTAGAAGCATACGCCAGACCTGGACCAGAATGGGTATTTTTGTGAGTTTTTCCATCTCAGTCGACTCTGTAGAGCTCTCTAGAGTTCTTCAGAATCGAGCTCTTCGTACTCCTTGACCCCAGCCTTGTCCGGACTGACTCTTTTTCAGGATAGCAGACGCGCCCCCCGGACGACCATCCCGAAGCTGAACCCGGAAGAGAGCCAGTATGGCATCCGCAGCGCCCTCCGCCGCTTTGTCGACACCTCGACCCTCATCTCCCCCCCCCAGAACAACCAGCTTCACAAGCCCGTCTCCATCATTACAAACACAGACGGCCGGTCCCTCTTCCACCGCGGACCGGCCGACGGCAACACCGCGCCCATCGTCTTGGGCGAGAGCACCCTGCTCCGGCTCCAGGGCCTCTTCCACAGCCTCTGTCGCAGCCCCACGTTTTCTCACGTGCCCTTGCCCACCGTCGGAACCCACACACTCTCCCGGACCCGGCTCGAGCACTTTCTGCGCAACGTGCAGGGCGACGACGACTGGGTGGCCAAGTGTGGTGGCCTCTCGCTGCGCAAGGAACGCTACGGCCTCGACGACTTCTTGATGGTCCTCTCCACGAGCGTCGGCTGGGACATTGAGCGGCCGCTGCCGTCTTGCCTGCCCGATATGTCGGAGCCCATTTCTCACTACTTTATCAGCAGCAGCCACAACACCTACCTCGAAGGCCACCAGCTGCTGTCCAATCCCTCTGTCGACGAGTACCGCAAGGTCCTCGAGAAGCACTGCCGCTGTATCGAGATTGATGTGTGGAATCCACCCACAAAGTCCAGCAGTGCCAGCATCCACGGCAACAGCAGCAACAGTAACAGCAACAGCTATAGCAACAGCAGCTACGGAGGGGAGTCGGGAGGAGAGGCGGGCGGCGCACGGGAGGCTGGAGACGGCGCGTCCTTGGCGCCCAAGTCCTCTGACGGCAAGCGGAGACATCGGCGACGCATCTCGTCCAACTTGACCTTGTCCATCCATGATGGCATCGGTGCCGTCTCCGGTCTGCTCAAGGGCCGGAGGTCGCCTGGTCACCACAGCCGGACTTCCAGCTTTGACCATGTGAGCCAGACGAGCCAGACAAGCCAGGCGAGCCAGACAAACCAGACGAACCAAGCCGCACCCGACTCGCAAACGTCCTCTGCTGGGCCGGCATCAACTGTCCATGGAGCCTCCTCCCGTGAACATGACGGCCCTCTGGCTGCCTCCACAAACACCTTGGCCACGGACGTCGATGTGACAGCCAGCCAGCCTGCCGAGCCGGAACCAGAGGGTGCCGTTTCCTCTCTGGCTATGACAGAGAGCACAGTTCCAACAGTATCGACTTCCTTTGAGACTGTGGACACGTCCTTCTCGCGCTCCGAGACCACCGACCTCGGCAGCATCATCACCACCAAGATCTCCGTCACTGCTCCAGACGCCAATACGCCCGTGGAGATGACCGGACACGATGACATCCCGGAAGCATGCACAGACGACGAGCCAGTCGTCATGCACGCCAAGACGGTCGTCCGCAGTGACGTCACTCTCGGCACAAATGTGCCCTTCCGCGAAGTGTGCCGGGTCGTGCGCAAGAACGCCTTTGTCGACAACCCACTGCCCATCATTGTCAGCCTCGAGGTCCACACTAGCCCACTACAGCAGCTGAAGATGGTGCGCATCATGCGAGAGGAATGGGGCGACCTGCTGCTCGACCTGCCACTCGATGGCACAGACCCGCGCCTGCATCTGCCCACGCTGGCCGAGCTGCAGCGCAAGATTCTCGTCAAGGTCAAGAAACCACAGCTGGCGCGCTCGCCGCCAGCTGGTATCGGCGTCATCAGCGGCGGCCACGACTCCTTTTCTGCCGCCTCGTTCCACGACAATCTTATAGCCTCGTCTGTAGTGCACCATGTAGTCAGCCTCGGCACATCACTCTCCGCCGTGGCATCAGACAGCGCCCGCATCCTGTCCACCCTCGACAGCAGCAGCTCTGGCCCGTCGGCAGGTGGCCTGACTGCGGCAGTGGCCACTGCTGCGACAGCTTCGGCTGCGGTTGCTGCGGCATCGGCATCGGCTGCTACTTCTGCTGTAGGCCCTGGTCCTGGCACCTCCTCCTCTTTCTCGTCTGATGCTACTGCTGTCACAACTTCCGCCGCTGCCGCCGCTGCTTACGCTGCTGCAGCTTCTGCAGCTTCTGCTGCTGCTGCTACTTCATCATCCTGCGGCACGACACCCGAGCTCGGCAGCCTCGCCATCTACACGGAGAGCAAGCATTTCAACAACTTTAGCGATCGCGGAGCCAAGCTACCAACACACATTTTCAGCTTGGACGAGTCGGCCATCCAGAACCTACACGAGAAACAGCACGAGGAGCTCTTTCAGCACAACAAAAAATACTTTATGCGCATGTATCCTCACCCAACCAAACATGTTACCAGCTCGAACCCCGACCCAGCACCCTGCTGGCGTCGCGGTGTCCAGATGGCCTCTTTGAATTGGCAGACATTTGACCGCGCCATGATGATCAACCACGCCATGTTTTCCGGCTCCTACGGCTGGATTCTTAAGCCGCGTGGCTTCTACACTCCCGGCTGGCCGCATCCGCCCTCGCTTCTGTCGCCGACGACGACCGTCTCTACCGAAGGCGCTACCAACGAGAAACAGCCGCAGCAAGAGCAGCAGCAGAAACAGCGGGTTGCCACCATGCAGAGCACGCACACCCATACCAATGCCTGCTGCCCTGTGGACGAGGCGGAGCCCACCTGCTCACTCGATCTCTACGTAACCGTGCTCGCTGGCCAGCACCTACCGCTTCCGCCATCCCTGGAGAAGCGCGGGAAGCATGGCCGAGCTGCGGCCACGGGCATCATGAGTGGCCGACAGCGCAAGGATTTCTGGCCAGTGGTCAGGTGCGAGCTCAACATTGAGGGGCCCGATGGCCGCTGTCCCAAGGCGCATCAATCGGCGTCTTCCACTAGCTCCTCCTCCTCAACCAACGGTGACAGTGCACCTGTGGCCGCAGGGTCGACGCCATCCGCAGCCGCACTGGCAGCTGACCCTCTGGTGCTCAAGCAGAAGACGCCCAAGAGCCGGACCGACCAGCCAGACTGGGGCGCGAACGGTGCCACTATGCGGTTCTGCAACATTACCGGCATCATCGAGAGCCTCTGTTTCCTCACGTAAGTTTATCTCCCCTCTCCTCCTCCTGTCCCCCTTTTTGCCCTCTCCACTCTCTTCTAACGATGCTCAGTTTTGTTGTCGAAGACGATGGCTCCAAGTCCATGATGTCACTCGGCCACGATGAAGCCATGGCCGGATGGGCATGCATCCGACTGGACCGCCTTCAGACTGGATATCGCTTCGTGGAACTGAGGGATGCGTGCAACAATGCTACCCAAGGCAAGCTGCTGGTGCAGATTGGCAAGGCGGTGCGGCGAGAGTGAGATGGCCTGTCTGCACTGCCACCTCTGACGCGATAGATTGTTCAGATGGCAGCCTATGACGTCAATTTTTATCAATGACGTTGTTGGGTAGCTTCTGGCAACTCCTGACTTTGGATTGTTTCAAGCGTTTCAACCTCTGCTCCTATCTCTTGCCTTAATCTGGAATCGGATGGACTGTTTTGATGTCATGCTTTATTTCCTGTCTATGCTAGTGTGCCTTTTTTTTCTGCTTTGCTACCGTTTTGGATCTGTTTACATGTCCTTGGATACACGAACAAGGAACAGGGAATTGGTGTCTGGTGTTATGGGAATGGATACTGGCGGGTTATTGGAGTGTAACTATGGCGTTGGGCGATCCTTTGTTGTTTGTATGGAAAGGGAGATGGAACTCTGGGAATTTGGAATTTGGAATAGGAAAGATGAAGCATCGAATCTAGAATCTCATTTCTGCGAGTCATTCGGGCTACTAGGCAGATTCCGGGGAATTTGATTCAATATGGGAAATTTAGTTTTCATTGATGCCCGTTCACATTGTATACGAGAATGAATAGTATTATTATAGACCTGGTCTTATGGAGCTTTTTGAAAACTGACAAGTGACAGGAGAAGAGGGCGGGAGCTCCCTTTCTGGCGAGAGTGTGTTCACCGTCGAGTCCAAACGTGGCATCCGGATTTTTAGGAAGTGGTCGGCGATCCGGAGAACCCCATCTCAGCATTCTGTTAGGGTCGGGTGGGTAGGGAAAGTGGATGGACAGAGAGTGACGTCCCCGAGCTTGTTGCACGAGTAATTCCCGATTTGTCTAGTATTTTTTGATTCGTTTCCCGTTTCTATTCCCCTCTTTTTTTCGGTTTCCTATTTCAATCTTTACTTTTCTTCTGATTGTACAACCTCAAACATTGTGAGACATTGTGTTGATTCTTGGAGACATGCATATGATGTAGGTCTAGAATTGGATGAAGAACTTGTTTATATCCATCAAAAATGAAAAAAAAAGCAAAACAAAAACGAGACAAGAGACAGAAAACGACAGGAACTATATGCAAGGGAGAACGAAACCCACCGATGACGATGGATTATGATTTGTGAGAGCACACACAGCACCAGACCCAAGGCCAAAAGTCCCTCCCCCCCAAAGGCACCAGTACGAGTCAGAACAAACCGAAACACTGAGACATTCTGTGCGTTGCATTTGTATGCGTACTTTTTTTATGCTGAAAAAAAAAAGGGGGAAGAGTAAAAACGAAAAAAAAAGAAGAAAAAAACAGACGACATATTCCTCTTCTTGCCTCCTCCCTTTGGCTCTATGCACGTTCTGTGCCGTATTCCGTGATGCAAAAGCTGTTTCCCCACTTTCCAACGGTTTTTTTTTCTCATTGTCTCAGACTGATGGACGATCAGCAGTGTACGTGGAGAGAAGTGGCCGAGAACAGGAGATAGAGACAAGAGGGACAAGAGAGACACGAGTGTGTGTGTGTGCGTGCGTGAGAGAGAGAGATAGATGCAGGTCGACGAGGAGGTCTCGGTGTCATGGCGCATTCGCGAGTGCAGAGTGTGCAGGCGAGGGCTGGCTAGCACGAACTGAGGACAGCCCCCCTCTCCCCTTTTTCGCGGACAGAGTTTGCTTTTACTCATTTTGTCCAAAATTGTGCCTGTATGTTTCGGCTGCTTTCCTTTTTCGGGGTCTATTTCTCTCTTGTTCCACTCTGCCTGCGGATTGTTAGCCTTTTTCTTTTTTTTCTGCTTTTTTTTTATTTCCTTACACCCCTGCACGTTGTGTACGCGTGAGTATGCGCGAGTATGCGTGTGTATTCCTCTTGCTGTCGTCATTGTTTCTGTTGCTGTTTATCATGGCCGCCGTCGTCATCACTCCGCTTCGTCTCTGCTCCGATCCGTCATGCAACCTGGTGTCGTGGCCAGGCGGCAGCCAATGGCTCGGGATGTGAGCGGTAGCAGACATGCGCAGACATGTGCAGATATGCAGAGTCACGCAGACACGCAGACATGCAGACACGCAGACACGCAGACACGCAGACACGCAGACAGGCAAACGGGTAAACACACGAATGACCATGACGTTGTGGCGTTGGTCCATGATCTTGGCATTCGAGACAGCGCGAGCAGGATTGGCAGTGACTCGAATGTCTGTGCCGTACGAGTGTCTCCGCGCTCGTGTCTTGTGTCCTTGCGTCCTGGTCCTGCGTCTTGCGTCTTGCGTCTTGCGTCTTCAGAGACGGCATCTACGCAAGAAACTACGTAGCTTGCACTACAGACATGGAATCATGCTATACGGAAGAAGGATCTCCTGTCCATGTCTTGATTTACAGCCGGAATGATACGAGAGAGGAGGCCGTTGGCATGAGGAAGCAGCAGGAAGCAGCAGGAAGCAGAAGGCAGCAGGAGGCAGCAGGAGGCAGCAGGAGGCAGCAGGAGGCAAGGGGATGGGGAAAGAGGGGATGAGCGGTCAATATTTCGCGCATGAGGGGGGAGGATTGGTGGGATCCAAGACGGAGGGACGAAGAGGGAATTTCAAATAATTGGAAAAAGAAAAGAAAAAAAAAAAGAAAAAAAAAAGAACCATGGAAAAAGCAAACTAAGGAAAAAGAAAAGACGAGATACCGTGGTCTTGGGAATGGAATGCGTGGCACCGGAGGAAGCTCCGGGGAGAGGGGGCCAAGGGCCAAGCACGTCTCTGCTGCGTTGCATTAGGAGAGAGTAAAAAAAGAAAAGGAAAGAAAAAGAAGGAGAAAAGGGGCAGAAGACGACGCCAGGAAGTTGGTAACTCTTTGCACAAAGCTTGGACTGGTTGGACGTTAGTGTCGGGTGAGAATGTGATGGAAGGGGAAATAGGGGGCAGAAGGAGAGAAAGAGAAGGGGAGAGAAGGGGGGGGGGGGGGGGAGGAGAGAGAGAGAGAGAGAGAGAGAGAGAGAGAAAAGGGGGGGCTAGGAGGGGGGACACTAGGAGGGGGCTAATAGGACAGGAGACGCCTAGGGGGGGAAGCCTCTGGATGCTGAAGAAGTGCGGTGTGCAAGTGCGAGCACGAATGGAGCACATGGACGCCGAGATGGCAGCCTTGACAGGGATGATGGTTGTTCATCGTGGCTGTCTATACGCAATAGTACAGATCACACAGAGGTCATGTGGTAGTGTGGACAAATGGGGAAGGCGAGGACCGGGAGGGACAGCTGTCTATCCGGCGAGTTCTGACTGGCTGTGACTGGCTGTGACTGGCTGTGGCTGCCCTGACTGGCCATGACTTGGACTGAGACTGGACTGAAATTGACTGGCTGCAGACGAGGACAAGAGATGCTACTGCTGACCCCTCGGACAAGTGCTCTCTCTCTCTCTCTCTCTTTGGTCGAGAGAGCACTCATCGAGGCCCTAAAACGATGTGATGCGACGTCGACCAACGCTAGATATCTGGCTCCCGGCTCCCGGCTCCCGGCCAGCTGCGGCGAGCGGCGAGTGGCGGCTTACTCTTTCTGGAGTCGTCTGCTGACACAAGCATAGATGTCCTGGGGATAGTACAGCTGCTGTCCATCCTTGTCTCTCGGTGAGCACGGCAGACGGCAGGCGGCAGGTGGCAGGCGGCAGGCGGCAGACAAGAGACCAAAAAAAAGAAATCAAAAAGGTCAAAAAAGAAGAGAACAGCAAATCAAAGGTGATATCACAACCCCCCCCCCCCACGAGCTTCATCATGCTCGCCTGTTTTTACTCCTTTTGCATATCTCCTCGCATGAATTTCCCCTCCTCCTCATCAACCCTCTCAGCATTGTCTTGGACCCTTTTTCATGAACGGCTTCCAGAAGGAGTAAGTATTCGCGCCTATACCGACTAGACCTAGACATTACCGCAAGGACCCGAACCACTGCTGCGTCTGCGAACCGAGATGTGAGCAAAAGAGGAGAGGATGAGAGGGAGAGAGGGGGGGGGAGAGAGAGAAGAGGAGCGCCGATACCTCGTGGACCGGAAGGCAATCCGGTGGGATTTGACGCACCGCCCCTCGCACGGAATACGCACAGCGTACTTATGCAAGATGCCAGGACCTTGACCTCGTCTATTCCTACCCCCCTTACCACTGTGATGACTACACCGAAATAGTGAGGGAAAAGGGGCGATTGGCTACATGCTTTATGCAACGGACTAGGTATGCCATGCACCGGTGGATCCAGGACCAGCTTGTGAGCGGGACAGATGACAAGAGAGACCGACTGAGACGACGAGAGAAGAAAGACGACGCAAGAGACACGGCAGACGTACAGAGTAGGACATTTGCGGACAGAGATCGGCAACAGTAAGCCGGCAGGCAGCGTACTGCCTATACGTATAGGGTAATGGGACAGGACAGAAACGACGATCGGCACTGCAGCTTTTTTTGGAATTTTTTTTTATTGTTTATTAGTTATTCGTACTCCGTAGTTACTTTTTGGAGAATTTCCTCATTTCCTCATATTCTCATTTTTCCTTGTCCTGCCCACTCCCCACCACACAGACTAGCCATAACCACATCTGCCTGCGGTCTGGTAGGGCACGTGTGAAGGGCAAAAAAAGAAGAACCTCTGGAACTCTTGGGCCACGGGAAATGGAAAAAAAAAAAAAGACACTGTACCTACTCGTACTTGTACGTATATAGCGGAAATTCTCCGCGGACTAGCAGCCGCAACTACTCGTACATGGCACAGGGAGACGCAACAACGAGCGGACCACGACACATGGGACATGCACATGGGCATGCTGCCCACTGCGTACTGGAAGACAGGTGCCGGACTTCTAGTCCCTGCAGGCCGGCTGGCCCATCTAGCGTACTCGTAGAACGAAACTGGACGAGTACGAGTACGGAGTACTCAGTACTAATGTAGCTACATAGTGTGTAGTTAGTAGTAGAAGCAGTTCTGGAGGTGAAATATCATGGCTCACTGCATCTCCTTGGGAGTGGTTGCTGCGTCAAATAGAGCAGGGATGCAGACGCCACATGGATACGAGCGACAAAAACACCGTCATATTTTCAGACTGTTGCCAGAGTCCAGTCTGATACGTCGTATCTCAAAAGTCCATCATACGAGATGGTTTCGTGCTCAAGTACACAAGTATAGGTACATGTATCCACCCCACTACGAGCTCTTCACATGCAAGAACCGAGTACAAGTACTTGTATGGACTTGCCAGTCCTTCCTGTGTGTGTGTGTGTGTGTACTAGTTTGTGTTGCATTTTCTCTCCCAACCATCTATGAATCTCATCTTGGCCGGGCTGATGGTGATGATGGTGAGTGTGTGTGATGAGATGATTGAGCCGAAAGGAGGCAGACGAGACCAGGGTCCATGGCAAAACACGCCGTATATACAATGTACGAGTATTCGTACGTAGAAGCAGAGGAAGCAAAGGACCAGGAGACAGGGATCCTGATTGCCGCTTCTATTTCGCTGCATTACGGAGAACAGCCCAAGAATATAGAGGCGGCCAAGAAGAGCGCTAAAGCAGTAGAGCGGTCTGGGGCAGAGGATCGCAATAAAGTACAAAGTACTGTACACTTGGTACGTGCTGGATGTATACATGTATATGTACATATGCGGTATACGCACAGTACTCCGTATTGTACATATGAGTACATACGGAGTACGAGTACGAGTATATAATACTCATAGTACGGAGTAGTATGCGCGCACGGAGCACCGACAAAAGCGGCAATGACGACTGTGGGCGGCGGGCTGAGATCGATGTCGGAGGGAATCCTGTCGTTCCACTGTACTACTCGTAAGTATTCCTCTGGACCAGCACAGCATGGTGCTGCTGGGGGCTGCTGGGAAGCTGGGAGTTTGGTTGCGCTTGCGCTTGCGCTTGGCTTGTACCTCTACTTTACGAGTACTATGTACTCCGTACTCGTACCTCGTTCTCAAAAGCCGATGGAGATCCAGCTCCAAAAAGGCGCTATGGCCTACTCGTACTCGTCTTGTACTCCTGAACACGGCAAATCAATCCGGTCGATCACGTGCTGCCTTGCATGCCCTATATCCGTACAATGTATATCTCGGACAAGCACTTGTCTGCTTATGGAAATGTGTTTCTTTTCTTTTTTTGGCTATTGCTTTCTTTTTTGCATTCTTGGATTGCGGCTTTTTCTCTCCTGCATGCGGTGCGGTACTTTTGTCCTCATCCATGACCAGTTCTTTCTGCTCTCACTGGCCACTCGAGTCATGACAAGGGAGCTGTGGCAGAGTGATATGACACAAGGAGAAGGAAAAGATGAAAAAGATACGCCGTTGATACATCGCACAAGAAGAGAGAGAGTAGCAAGGGATCACACGGACATGTAGGACAACAATTCGGGCTACGCTCTGCATGCTGCATGAGAGTACAACAGGTACAAGAGAAGAGAGAGAGAGAGAGATACGAGATACTTTGTTGCTGTGCGTGTCAGCGGACAGGCACGTGTGCCAGACTAGTACGAATACGCCTTGCTGCATACGCAGTATGTGCAAAATCATGCATGCTCCTGTCGACCTCACTCTCTCACTCACTCTCTCTCTCTCTCTCTCTCATGGCCTGTCGACCCCTGTCGACTTCTGTCTCTTGCTCTCTGGTTGTCTCTTCTCCATCGACGGAACTGCCTCGACTGCCTGCCCTTTTCTGCCCGTACTACTCGTATGTATGCTACTCTACGGCGTACGAATACTCTCACTACTTCCAGCCAAAGCCACGGTACATGCCATGGCGTATGCAGAGAAGTGGATCACAACCCTTGTCGGATTCCATTGCTCTGGATTCGGGGACTGCGGTCCTTGCAGCGCATCAGTACATCAGAGTGAAGCGTCATCCAGCAGTGGAACATACTGTCCAAGTCCCAAGTGGAGCTATACGTACGTACTATCAAGCGTACGAGTACTCGTACTGCGTATCGTATACTATGTATACATACGGAGTAGTACGTACAAGTACACACGTAGAAGCTGTCAGCGCTTGTACCCCTTGTCTCTTCCTTGTACACCCTCCCCCTGTCTGCCCTGAGAGTACGGTTCCAGCACATTCTTATACCAAGCACACTTGTGGGACTGCTAGCGCTACGTACTCTGCGGTTCTTCTAGCGAGCTTTTCGGTATTTGTGTTTCCAGGAGAACTCTCTGCTGCTTCCTTTTCCTCCTACTCGTTTCTTTCCACTACTTGTGTATGCTTCCTTCACGTTTATGCTTCTGCTTCATCGTCCTCTTTTACTCCTCTTCATCATCATCTTCTTCTTCCATGCTCGTCTGTGCTCTAGCTGAGTCTGTCGGAGCTCGTTTCGGCTCGGTTCTCTTCGTTCCTCATGGTCAACCTGTTCGCCGTCCATTCTCTCCGTCTCCATCAAGCTAGACCTTCTTCGCCTGCCCAGTCCTCAGCTGCCAAATTGGTGGCGCTGATGAGCTTTATTACTCGTCACATTTCCTCTCTCGCCGCTGCATCTCTGGGACCAATGCGCAGGACGAGTAAGATATCGTCCTGCTCAGCTTGGCGTTCTCGCCTAGCTGCCACGATTCATTGACTTTATCTGGTCAAGCGTCGGCCATCTTTGTGTCTGTTTTCAGAAGTATTCTGCATCTCTCTCTCATTTTTTTTTGGTATTGTTTTTGTCTTTTTTACATTACCAATCTCCCATTCTCGTCTCTTGTTGCCTTTCATCTCGTCTCTCATCTCGACTCTCATCTCGTCTCTCATCTCGACTCTCATCTCGTCTCTCATCTCGTCTCTCGTCTCGTCTCATCTGTCTAGTCTTTCGTCTTTTCCCTCTGTACTACCAACCCAAAGGAATGAGAGATGAAAGGATGACTGAATAGATAAAAGATGAGAGATGAAAGATGAGCAGATCCATGGCACACGCACCATTGTGAGCTCAATAAGCCTCCACCCCCTCTTCTCCACCCCTATCTCCTTGGTCGTGTTTTTCTTCTTCGCATTGGTGGATCATCCGTCACAAAACTTCCATGCTTTCTTTTTCCTTCCCTCTGGCTCCTTTTCTGACCGCACACACTCTCTCTCTCACGCCTTTTGCCTTCTCCTTCTGCTCTCCTTCTGCTTCTCCTTCTTCGCCTTTTCCACCCTCGGTTCGGCTCAGCATCCTTAGTGCCGCAACATCGCTATTTCGTCCTCTTTTGTCTCTCGACCACTGGCATCACTCCCCTTCTCCTCACTCTCCACGCCGTCGATCCCTTCCTCCTCCTCAGCTGCACGAACGGGTCGTAGCTGCTTGTGCTGCATACCTCTGCGTACTGCGTATTTTTCCTGACATTATCCCTCTGCTTCACCTCCACCGTCCTCCACCGTCCTCCACTGCCCTCCACTGCCCTCCGTTATCGCCTTCTTGCATCGCCCCCCCCCTCTTCTCTGTCATCACTTCCTACGCTTTTCATCTCCTGCTGCCTTCCTCCGGGCCACATGTACAAGAAGGCGTATCTGCACCTCTATGGATCCCTCTTCACCTTCTCGTCCTTGCTGCATGCAATCTTTCGCCTTCACGCAGTACGGAGTAGTTTGACCTTGTTATTTTCCGCTCTCGGTCCTCTCCCCAACAAGAGGGCTCCAGAAGAAGGGACCCTCCGCCCCGTCAAATTAGCCCAGCTTCCAGCCCTCTCATACACACTCTCCCACTTCTCACCCGGGCTCCCTTGCTAGTCGCATCTGAGCCCACTACGGACTGGTGGACTGCCGACCTCTCTCAACTCGCTAGCCCCTGCTTCCTGTATCTTAATTTTGTCATAGTGTCAGGCCCCCCCCTACTGCCTGCTCCCACTCGCATTCACACTATTCCGTATCTTGCCCAGCTACAGGTACCCTAGCTGGAAGGAATTGGGAGCGTCCCCGCATAACATGGCGTAGCATGGCGTAGCGTATACCATCGTATAGCATGCACGTATCGACTGCGTAGCACTATAGCGTACGGAGTAGAGCATCATGTTCATTAGTCTGCTCGTAGTATGTCTCGGATGGAGAGACGTACGAGTACATATTTGTGAAAGTATCAGACTGGCCCAGCACAAAAGCCTCCGACGAATGTAGAGAACCAACGCAGATCCCTCTAGGAACATGGAAAGGTAAAAAGGTGGGACACTAAAAAGGGGGGGGGGGGGGGGGAAACAGCCGGAGCAGAGAATGACAAGAAGCTCCTGGGAGAGAGAAACAGGAAATACGTTAAAAAATACAGAAAAAATACAAGAAAAAAAAAGAAAAAACCACGTACTCGTCGTATATATCAAATGAGTAGAGACTGAACATACCTAGGAACGTCTCCATTTTTTCCTTCTTTGTTCCTTTCCTTATATCTCTCTCCCTTTCTCTCCCTTTCCCCCCTTTTCCTATACTGCCTTCTGCCAGCTTCTCTTCTTCGATTCCCCATTGCTTTTCAGGCCTCTCTGTTCTCGACCATCTTTATCATCTTTTTTAGACTTTTGGCCGTTTGTACGCCATCAGCCTGACGGCTTCTCACTCGTATACATTGTCCGTGTACAACACGGCAAAGAGGCGAGAAAAAGGGAAGGAATACAGAAAACAAATCATTAGACAGGGGAGGCAAAAGTGAGAAAATAAAAAGTACGGGAAAACGGGGAAACGGGAAGAAAAAAAAAGAAAAGAAAAAGGAAGAGAGAAAAGAAGGGAAAAAGGTACGAAAAAAAAACAGCTGTTGTGTTGGCTGCATGTTGCACCAAAACGGGATACACTGCCGTGCCAAAGCTTCTTCTATTGTGGATTCTCCGTGGCCTCCTTCAGGCGCCCACATGCGCATATCAGAACTGTTGTTGTCCTTGGGTATCACAGCATCCGCAAACACAAACGCCAATCATAAAAGGAAAGGGCGAGAAAGAACGGATCGAGAAGAAACAAAAGGAAACGAAGAGGCTTCATTGCTACTGCCTCATCATATTTTGCTGAGCTATTCTGTCTATCTGACGTTGGAAGAGCTTCCAAAGAGCTTCTCTCTTTTCTGTTTGTTCTCCCCTGCCATCAGCGAGATTCTGCTTTTCCACTCGGTTTCCCCTATTTTTGCCGTTGCTGTAACATGAAGAGCTCCAGCTAACCCTGCAAGAATCCATTTGTCCCACCCTGGGTGTACATCTTTTCTTTTCTTTTTTTTCTTTTCTTAATTTTTCTTTTTTTTATCTTTTTATCTTTTTTTTTGGCCTCCCCCCTTGCCTCCTTTCTTGGCTTGCCAAAGTCCTTTTCTTCATCTTCCGTTGTCTCGCATGTCCTTATTCCTCTAGCCGACCACCAGCATACACGCCTCTCGCTTTCATAGTGCTTCCGTCCGTCTCGCCTTTTATTTTTTCTTTTTTTTGTCCTTTTTGCTTGTTTGTCCTATTCTTGTCTTCTGTTTGGCTCTTCCTTTCTTCCGTGCCGGCTCTCCGTCTTAATCAACGACGTGTGTTCTCTCTTCACATTGGCTGCCACTCTAGGCGACTGTCATATCTCTCCATCACTTACACCTCACACACATAGTAACACGATTTGCACCACCTACGCCCCCCCCCTCCCCCCTACCCTTGGCTGTTGGTGCCCTCCCCTCCCCTCTCACAACTCTGGCCTTTCGATTATAAAGAGCTGGCCTCTCCCCCCTTCTCCTCCCTCCTTTCTTCTCTCTCCAGACATCAACTTCCACTTCCTCTTCTTCATCCATCTCCATCTCCATCACAAAGCCACTCCTGCCACTCACCATCTTCACTCCCATCAACTACGTTAGAGACATTCTTCTCTTGCTATATCATCCTGCCCTACCATATTGCACTTAAAACTCTTTTCTCAATCATATCATTGAAAAGGACAAGTCACAATGTCTCGCTCTCAGTCTGCCCAGATCTCCATCTCCTACTGCACTGCGGAGGAGGCTTGCTCCTTTATCCATGACCATGACCTGGCCGACCCCATCCCGTCCAGCCCACGTTTCAATGTCCCTGGACATGGCGATGAAGGCATCCACAGTGTGCCGGTGAGTTTCTCTCCTGTTTCTCTCTTCTCTATCAAAAGATTAGCTAACAGGATCCCTTCCTCGTAGCTTCCTGGCGTGCGTTGCCCCAAGTGTGCAGAGCAGGGCAAAGAAGTCTGGGTGATCCCTGGCCGTGCCTGTGGCTACTGTGGCACTGCCTGCATGTAAATGCAGAAGCACACGCAATAGGGTTTGCCTTTCATGGCACCTTGCAATTTTTCTTGAATTGTTCATTTATTTCTCTGGTTTTCTTTTTTTTTCAACCAGCCCCCCCTCTCCCCCTACTAGTTTATTCACATCCTCTTCTGGTCATACATCTAGAGACACGTTCTAGGGCGTGTCATATGATTAGATGAACGTCGGTTTCTTTACAGTAAGAGGATGTGCAACTGGAACTGGTTGTTGGAAACAATGGGACTTATTTAGGGGTTGGAGAAGGCGAGTTATATTACTAATGCTTGGGTTAATGTTTGATTTCTTCTGCTATCTGGTTCGGATTCGGCAAGAAATCATAGGGAATGAGGATATGATGGTACCGTCTTTTTGGGAAGGATCTAGTCTGGACGTTCGTTTTTTCTGTCGCCATATTTCAGATACATGACTATATGGATTAAACTCTCTTTTGAGCTTTCTATCTCTAGCCACCTATTTCATGCAACGTGACCAATCATACAATGCAGTACTCGTGAATATGTAAGAGTCTGATGATACCAAGAAGTGGTGTGCAGCAGAGAGGACCACGATAGGGATGCACAAAGAAATGTTTATGCTTTTTCGGGGAGACGAAGAAGCCACCAAGAATACATAAAGGAGGCTTTGCATCAGGATTGGGATGGCACAGTCCCATGTTTCCTCAAGGAGAAGAATGAAGCTATGATGGTAGCACAGGCAACACTACCTTGATCTTCTTGTGCTCACACCCGGACGAAAATGATTGGTAGTCAATCATATCATCCCACGAGAACATTGACAGTCCAGAGAAAAAAGCCGCTCTTCGTTCCTTCTGTATTCCGACTAATTGATTGCATGACAGCGGGCCCTCTGTAGGACTCTCTAACCAGGAATAACCAGGACGCACATGCACCTCGCTTAAAGTTGTCGCCTTCCAATTTTATTGTTCTCTTCTTTTATAGTCTTCTCTTTTCGTCCTTTCCTATCTTCAACTAGAATGTAAACGCTATGCCAAACAGAATGAAAACTACGCCACCAACCAGAACAAGCCGAATATCATATCCATGTTCTCGTATCAAGACAAAACTTATTGTCGAGCCACAGACCTCCCCACTCCCCGGAAACGACATGAAAAGAGACTGGTAGCACACTGATCGGGGGGGCGGGAAGCGGCTCGCCAGCAAGGTACTCATAAACTGGTGGCACGTTTTCAAAAGTTTTTTTTTCCCCTCTGTGAGAATATGCAGTCATTTTTTTCATCTCCATCAGTCAACAGCGGCTCGTCTCCTGTTTGCCTTTCTCATCCCTTCCTCCTCCAATTGATGTCTCTCTTACACTTTTTGTGTGTCGGTACACCGGCGGGATGCTGGGGGACCCTGGGGGCACACTGGGGTGGAGAAGAAGCAATACATTGATTGGTATTGTCTTACTTGCAGTAGTCCTGTCATACATGTTCTGTGCTTTGTTGCACGGCATGTGTACCGTTTGGATGCCTGACGGGTGGGGGAAGGTAAGGGAAGTAACGCGCCTAATCCGGGGATGCTTCCAAACTGAGAGAAAGAAGGCGAGCAAAAGGGGAAGCCGAGAATACGACACGGGCACGGCCTTTGTGGTGGTGATTGACAGGAAGGGAGGTAAAAGGGTCAAAAAGTCAAAAAGGCAGAGAAAAGCAGAAGAGTGAGAACGAAACACATAAATGTTTTTTTATTTTGATTTTTGGCGCTGCTCGGGAATAATTATAAGCCAAGATGGCACAAGCCAAACATGCACAAAATACAGATGCACGAAGCCTGTCACGGAGCCAGCCACTGGGAACGTAAGCCGTCTGCTTCCGGATTCCCAAGTGTAGACACTGCAGTCTCGTGTGTCTGATCTGTCTTGTTATTCTGAGTCACTTGTCATGAAATAGAATGCAATATAAAATCGAAGCGAGTAGATGGAATTGATGGGTAGCATTGTAGCTTAAATAAACAGACTGCAGCAAATAAAGAGCCGTACACGCGGCCAGATCGAGTGCCTCCGTCTACGTGGACCCCCTTGTGCCATCTCGGAGAATTTTGTATTGGTAAAAAGCAGGCAGGCCGCGTCGGCACGCATACGTGGACCAGAGTTTGGAAGAGCAGCACGAGAATAGATTACGACACCAGATGCCGCTATGCTCGTTGGCTGATGGCAAGCAGTGCTTCAAAGGGTATCTTGCTCTGTAGGTGAGATATGGCAAGTGGCTTTGGGGAAGCAAAAGGGAGAGAAACATAAGTGGCAAGAAGATTGGAGAAGGCAGAAAAATTTAGTAAAAAAAAGAGTAAACAGTCCGCAAGGATGGGATGCAAGCCACTGAAAGATCATGCGAAGCCTCCTGTCAGGGAGGACGTACAGCATGCAAACATCAGAACTGACATGTGCTTCCTGTGTAAGGCATGACCTGGTGTTACAAAAGCAGGCAGCAAACACTTAATTTTACAAAGAAAATAAAAATAAAAAAGGAAGAAAAAAGGAAAAAAAGGAACAAGGGTAAAAATCTCCGAGAAAATGGACACAAGAGGTGCATAGCCGTCTGAGCTGCCCGTGAAGCCTGTCCGTGAGCCGTCTGCTGTCCTCTCCAATCATTTCTGCATTTAGAGTTGTGCTATATAGAGTGCTCGCCAGGGACGGGGCTTCCGCTGTCGGAGGTCATGTCTGTGAGGTCCCGGCTGTCGTGCCACACAGAAGAGAGAGAAGAGAACAAAGAGACGGACGGGTGCACAGAATCAGCAAAGCCGTCTTCGAAAGGGGAATAAACTGGACGAGTCGGTGAAGGATGGATGGCGGGCGGTGAATGAGAGGATGGCGATATTGGTGAGAGAACGGTCTGTTGTACGACAGACAAGGCTGCGTGCATACGACTGACCAATAGTACTGTCCTTTTTCCCTTTTCCCTGCTTCCGACCTATTTTCGTCTGCCCTGCATTCTCGTGTTTTTATAATCTCGTACTCTTTCTATTCTCGTATTCCCAGGTTCCGTCTTTTTTTGCTTATTATTTCATAGACGGTTGGCATAGCGTATGCGGAAGGCATTCTGCCGTGCTGTATTGTCGCGGACGTTGTGTGATGGCCTGTCGGAAGGCTAAATTGCAGACTGCTGAGCCATGTAAAAGGTCACCAAAGGAGATCATTCATCTGCCATCCAAGAGATACACGAATGTTCACGTGAGTGAAGGAAATCCGGAGAGATATCCGAGAATGGAAGGAACGCTTCCGGATCACCTGACTTGTAGCGATGGTTCCTTCCTGCTGCTTCCTGTATCAGCAGGAGCATACGTAGGCAGCTGTTGCCTCTGACTAAAATAACAAGAGAGACCTGAGCGACTTTTAAAATTGCATCGTTTCTGTTTGCATTGCGTCAGCTCAACTTGTCGCTGACCGCCAACTGACCGGAAACCAGAAACCGGCAAGTAGCAGACAGTGTCAAACTACTAATCGTCTCTTGTGCCCAGAGTGATGTGCTCTTGGCATGGCAATCACATCATGGCAATCCTTTTTTGGCAATAGAAATGATCATTAGGGCCATTAAGACGATTGTGAGACGCAATGAAAAAGAAGAGAGGACGGGATGAGAAGTAAGAAAAGAAAAAACCGATGAAAAAAAGTCTCTGGAGACTGATATTCAGCGTATCGATAAAAATAGCCAGCAGAGACTCACAGTCAACGAAACTGGAAAAGCCGGTTTCAGCTTGGCATTCTGCGACGCTACTGTTGAGGCTTACCTCTTTTCCTCGTCCACAGAAATTTGCCATCTTTTGGACGTGCCGACTTCTCTTGTCTACTTGTACGAGCCATCGATTGGCTGGCAGGGCACATCTGCTCTCCAGTTTCAGCTTACCACTCCTACGTCGATCACGCCAAGCTTTTTGCACGCTGAGCATTCAGAGATACCAAGATTTGAGCAGCAAAACTGAAATACTTTTCAGATATGGTGGGTTCTGGGAGGGACGTCGGGGAGGATGTCTGCCAGAAACACGGGTCACCACCCCCCTTGGTGCATTGTCCAGCTGCAAGAGCCTCTGTTGGCACGGGCACGATCCTACGAGTCAGCAGCCAACAGTCGCCTCTTTCTCTGTCTCTTGGCATTTCTCGTCTTTCTCTTCTTTCCACTCATCATGCCGGATCACCATCTACTCTACGTTTTCTAGCATAAGCGAGTGAAGGCTCACTGATGTTTGCTCAACCCCTGGCTGTTCTAAGCAACTTCAGACTCTCATCTGCCGTCGTCATCATCCTCCCCTTGCTTTTACTGCTTCAAGAACTTGCTCAATCCATCTCACTCTTCGCCTCGGGTCCTGCCGTCTTGGCACAAACCACTCCATTTACTGGTTCTCTGCTTCGATAATGGCTCCTCCGCCCCTCAAGCCGTTTGATGCAACCAGTTTAGGTTTGTACACAACCATAACACCAACACCCCGGCATCTCCTCTCGAATGGCACCATTGCCACGGCCGCATCTCCTTTGCAATCCAGCTTCCATCTAAGCTGCCGCTCACCAGGCTCTCGTTTGTGGCGAATGTCACAGCCATCTCCTGGCCTGCCCCTAGTGCCCACCGAAAATGATCTGCGGCGGCAAGATGCAGGGAAGCTGGGCATGGCCTCTACAATTAACATTATTGTGGGCAAGACAATAGGAGCAAGCGTCTTTTCTGTTCCGTCCGCCGTGTTTGAAGGCGTGGGATCGGTTGGCATGTCGATGCTTGTATGGGCTCTGGGGAGTTTGATTTCCTTTTGTGGCATGGCTGTCTATCTGGTGAGTCGGGTCGGGCCAGCATACAGCAAGGATGGCAATGGTGCTAATGAATTCAGGACCTCGGCACGGCCCTGCCTAGAAGTGGCGGAGAACGCGTCTACTTGGAACGCATCTTTCGAAGACCACGAATGCTGGCAACGTGCATGTTCATGACCTATGTGGTTCTCCTAGGCTTCTCTGCGCCAGATGCCATTGTCTTGGGAGAGTACGCGCTGTATGCGGCGGATGTGTCGCCCAGCCGCTGGAATGCTCGAATTATTGCAGTAGTTTCTGTCAGTTTTTTTTGCTGCATCCATGCACGGCTCCCTCGCCTTGGCCTCGGATTCATCAATGTGCTCGGCGTCGCCAAGATCTTGTTTCTCTTAGTCATGGTTGTGGCTGGGACGACAGGAGGCCTGCTGGGAGTGGCCTCGGATCACTCTGCTCATAACGGCAGCTCAGACAAGCATGTGCTGATGGGCCACCACATGGACGCCGACATGATAGGCCATATGCCGGGAGCAGCGAGGACAACGAGTATGAGCATTGCCCAGCGAAACTTTCAGGATATCTGGGCCGACACTTCGTCACAACCGTACGACTATGCGACGGCGCTGCTCAAGGTGATCTACTGCTTTCGTGGCTACAGCACAGCCAACCAGGTCTTGTCGGACGTGAAAAATCCCGTACGGACTCTTCGGGTGGCCGTTCCAGGCGCTCTGACACTGGTGTCGGTAGTGTACATGGCCGTCAACCTCTCGTTCTTTCTCGCTGTGGACAAGGAAGACTTTCGCACTCAAGGAGTGCTTGCTGCAGGGGTCCTGTTCCGCAACGTATTTGGACAAGTTGCGGGCACGCATGTTCTCCCTCTGTGCGTCATTATTTCAGCCGCTGGAAGCATAGCGGCAACAACGTTTGCTCAAGCACGCGTCAACGAGGAGCTGGCGAAAGATGGCCTGCTGCCCATGTCAGGCTTTTGGAAGAGTCACGGGAGAACACCGAGTCGCGGACTGCTCCTGCATTGGGTTGTGTCGGTTGCTGTTATTGTGCTACCACCCCCGGGCAAGATCTACAACTTCCTCGTCGATATTGGTGGCTATCCGGTATCGGTGATTAGTATGGCCGTTGCTGCAGGGCTGCTGTATCTTCAGTGCGCCCCGTCAGAGCGGTGGGTATCGCCATGGCCGGCACCGCGCTTTGCTATTGTCGTCTTTGCCATTGGCAACTTCCTGCTCTTGCTTCCGCCCTGGATTCCGCCTACCGACCTCCGTGGAGAGAGCGGGCGATTTGCAAACTATGCATACCCAGCAACAGCCGTGGCAGTGCTTGCTAGCGGTGTGTTGTATTGGTGCTGGTGGCGGTGGCGGGATAGTGGGAACGGTAAAAGGGAGGCGGCGATGACAGAGGTCGAAATCGCTGACAGCGGCAATGGTGTCACAGGGAGAAGCAGAAGCAGTAGAAAATCGCAAGATCGCTTGGATGAGCCTGATCACACATATAGGGCCATGAATGGTATGCTGCCGTCTGATGATGGGATGCGAGAGAGCTCGTCCTTGATAGGCCACTCCCCAACACTCCGACAACGGGCGCCATGTGGGTGTCCAGTAATGCATTGAGAATGAACGGCCGAGAAGAGAAAAAACATGATAACATGATTTGTACTCGAACAATGAAAGAAAACAGAAACACATAGAGACATATGGGCATGTGATATGTACTAGGAATCGCCGAAAGACGGAAAAAGACACCTATAAAAGTACTTTAAAAAACAGCCAACGGAGAGCAAAACGAACGCATACAATGATGCAAAAGGACACATGATTCTACGCGATGCGGCCCGTGACCAGGACGCTGTTGTCTCGAGAGACAACCCGAGAGCTCTCGAGCTCCTCCAGAGGCAGAGGTGGGACACTGTCACCAAGCAGGTAGCGGCGGTGCCAGGGGCCGACAAAGAGACCGTCTGGATCAGTCCTGTCGCGGACAGACAGGAAGCGCTGCAGATCATGGCCGTAAAAGGAAGCAATGTCTGCCTGAGAAGAGCCGAAGCACTTGGCCCAGTGGGGACGACCACCAATATCGCGCATGAGCCACTCGAAAGCCTGGTAGTAGCGGTCGGTGCCGGGAGGATCGGAGAAGTAGGGGCGGTACATGATGGCGTTGAGATAGAGAGTCGGCCCGTCGGCAACGGTAGGGTCGAGTAGGGGTCGGTCGAGCGGGGAAGAGACAGCGGCGGTGTCAGCGACGCGGACCTCAACCGGAGCGTGGATGTAAAGGCCATCGGCAGAAAATGGTATGCCGTGGTCGACATAGCCCGGATCGCCGGGCTGCAGATGATTGAGCCAGGCGCCGAGGCGGTTGAGGGCCTCGGGTCCGCGGGCCAGAGGAATAGCCCACTCGTTGACGTACTGGGAGTAGAGGCAGTTCATGAGCAGGGCCTTGTCACCGGACTGGAGGCCGCTCGTGGTGGTGCCGTTGCGGAAGCCATACTGCATGCCGAAGACGAACCACTCAATCCAGGGCAGGATGCGCGGCACAAAGCGGGAGAGATAGAGGAGGTTGTGGTAGACGAGGTAGCCGAGGCGGCTGTCATAGTAGCTCGTGGGTGGCACGTGATCAGGTTCACGGGCGGCAATATTGCGATCATCGGCGGCCCAGACAACGGCGCGCCGCGTGTAGGGAAACCACCAGACGCGGACAAAGTGGGCCTGGGTCCAGAGGGGGCTGCGGCGGGCGGCGGCGGCGCTGTCCGTATGCCACTGCGCAAAAACGTTGGTGTCAGCGTCGACTGTCTGGCGCCACCGCAGGCGAAAGGCGGGCACGACGCGCAGGGTGATCTCAACGACGATGCCGAGGGCGCCGAGCGACAGCAGGGCGGCACGGAAGAGATCGCGGTCCTCGGCGTTGTCAGCGTCACGTGACACTGACACAGTGCGACCGTCGCCAAGAGTGATGCGCAAGGCGATGACGCTGTCCGACAGCAGGCCGTGTTGCATGCTGCTGCCGTGGGTGCCGGTGGAAAGCGCGCCTGCGATGGACTGCGCGTTGATGCTGCCGAGGTTCGGCAGGGCCAGGTCGTACTCGGCGAGGGCAGCACTGAGGTCGCGTAGGCGGATGCCGGCCTGCACTGTGACAATGGGCTGCCGTTGCGGCTGCTGCTGTGGCTGCTGCTGCTGCTGCTTTGCGCCCTCGTCCACGGCCAAGACGCGGTTGAGTCGGTCGAGGTTGACGAGCCAGCTGCTGGTGCACGTCATGTCTGAAGGCGAGTGCCCGCAGCCAGTCGTGGTGATGCGCCGGCGCCGGCGCCGTGCCAGGCGGACGACCTGCTCGACTTCGGCGATGCTGGCCGGCTGGATGAAGAGCTCTGGCTGCGACGCAAAGGTCCGCGCCCAAGTGGCGTGAGCATAGCCGCGGCGTGCATAAAAGGGACCTCTGGCTGCCAGATCGACGCCATCATAGACGGCCGGGTCAAACGCGGCAGCTTCAGTTGCGTCTGCCATTCTGTGCGACTGTTTGGGCTCTCGACCAAAATTATCTGCTGATGTTCCCACGCTCGTACGAGCAGAGTAAAAATTCCAGGAGAAAAAAAAGACGAAAATCTGAAAGCGGCAAGAGAACGATTAGACAGCCAGAGAGCTAGCACGCAAGCTCCCGCCATATAACCCCACCAGAACCCCCCCCCCACTATGTACAAGTAGAGGAGGTGGAATGAGAGCTATATTACGAGTACGGCCTGCCAGTGTAAGTCAGAAAAGTCAGAAGTGGGGGCGGGCTTTAGGCGGGTCTTTCGGAAAATTCTTACTCCGTAATCCTCTATGCGATGAACTTTTTAGTGGACCGTCTTTACTCCATACAAAGCTCAAAGCTTTTTCGAGAATAAATTTTCTCCTTGCTTTTTCTTCTTCTCCTCCATATGCTGCAAAGCATCTTGGACCCCTTCTTCTCTCGTGATTTCGTTATTCATTATTTTTGGTATCGATATATTCTCATGTTTATAATATTAGGTAAGCATTATTGTCCCTACCCTGATCTGCCCTGCTCTGCTCCCAAACAACCTGATGAAAAAAATTTGCGATTGATGGTCCTGTCGGTGGCCGCAACGCCTAGCTGGCTATATCGCTTGACTATGTGAAAGTATTATTTTATATTCCTGATCTTCGCTTTGGACAGATGCAATAGACACGAGAAGACTGTTTTGTTCTTGCTGGACTGAAAGCTGACTTGTTGCTAGGCGGACGACGCAATTGAGCGAGTCCAGAGACTGCCGTCTCTCCATTTCATTTACAGTTCCATAGAATAATATGAGCAACAGAATGTTACTTCTTCATCCCACACCTCTTGATTTCAAGCATGTAATGCATCGTGTCCTTTTCCCTGACTGGTTCCCAGCATCGCCTTTTTATTGTGTGGTGTCCTGTGGGTTGCGAGGAGAAATCCCTGACAGGAAGGAACGTCCCCCGTCGCCGCTTCTGTCATCCCATCTCCCAATATAGCAGGCACCATGCAGAGTCGCCGCTTCTTCTTCTGGGCTTGTATGTAACGCGTCAAGCCACCGCGTTCTACCACTTTCTTTCGCGTTTCCACGTAGGACTCTTAATTACAAGGTCACTCTTTTCTCATGCGTTCTTCTCGTCGAGCTCTCACCCCCCATCCTTACATCTCCTTTCCTCTGCTTGTTCCTTTCCCTTCTTGTTTCTATCCGTTTTATTTTTTTACGGAAAATTCTTATTTTTATCGAATACAAGATCCCATTTCAGCATCGTCAGGAGGCTTCTGCAAGCTGAAAGTATCTCCAGTTTCGACTTCGTTTTTCATCCGTACTGGACCATGTTCTACAGCACAGAAAGTACGTCTTGTCATTGCTAGCCTACTACGACATTTTGCCTTGCTACCTGCTTACGCCTTTCCGCAGTCCTCTCCTCAAAAAACTCAGCATTGTCGACAGTATGGTAAGATGGCTTTTGTCATTCGAGATGAGACCTGACAGCACAACACCACAAGAGCAGATGCTAATGCTGACTCTAGGCGCGCTGGAAACACTGCGCCCGGTGCCATGAACACGGGGATCCGTCGCAAGGCTGTTCTTGAGGTCAACATTGGGCGTGCCTGTGGCACTATCATCGACCCGCCTGGCGCTCCCATCGCCTTGCGTCTCCAGGGAACCCTCCTCTATGGTACGGCTCGCATCTTTCAAGAAAAGTGCCGCTATGTCCTCACCGACAGCGAGCGCATTCAGCGGACCATGTTCAAGCTCTGCAGCAGCTTGCTCGACGACAAGATTGACCGAAATGCTGGGCGAGTCAAGTGTGTTACCTCCCATTCTCAGACTTTCTCCCTTTACTGTTCCTTCTCTCTTTGCTCACTGCTCACTGCCGACTGAACAGGAGTGTACAGATCGCCCTGCCAGACGATCCTGGATTCGACCTAGATTTCTTACAGCTTCCAGCCTTTGACTTCAACGCAGCCGAGGGCGCCTCACTTATCTCTCAGTCTCGTCAGAATTCCTGGTCCAACATGTCAGCCCCGTCGCGCCAGTCCAACTCCCAGCTTCCCCAGATTGTCCTCGACGCAGACTCATCTGGCCACCGTTCCTATGTCGGAGGATTCCCATTCTCGGGCTCTGGTGCTTCCATTATGCAAGAGTCCCCGACGCCTTTTGGACGACCGCTTCCTCCAGTCGATGACGAGGAGAACCTCCTGGGTGATGTCGGCCTCTTCATTGACGAGAACGGCAACATTGTCGAAGAAGAACTGCGGCCTGAGCCACAGCTGCCAAACATCCCTTCTCAGGCTCGAAAGAAGAATGCCCAGGGAGATGCTGCTGCTGTCGAGGTGGAGGGGCCCATGATTGTTAGTGAAGACGGCCAGATTGTGCCCCCGGGTGCCCATCTGGCTGCCCACGGACCTAAACTTGCTGCTGCAGAGAAAACGTGGCAGCCCCAAGCGTCGTCGTCGTCCTCTCAAACTCAGTCTTCTCCTCAAACTGCATCGTCCAGGATTGCCCGCCATCGGGCTCAACGTGCTCCCAAATTTGTAGACGAGATCACGCAGATTCCGCTGAATGAATACTTCAACTGCGTATCCAACTATGCACGCAATATGCAGCGGGAATCTGATCGAAAAGACCGCTCCCGCTCCAACCGCCTTGCCAATGACCAGTCTCGGAACAAGCAGACAGCATACAACTTCACCATTGGTCGCGGCCTCTTTAGCATTGCCAAACAATTGGACCAGCGTAACCCCGAGCATCCTCTGGTGCAGATGTTTTCTGGGGATGCCCTCGGGCAAACCCTGTTTGAAAACGAGCTAGAAAAGGCAAAGCGCCGCAAGACAGCTGATGCTGATCCGGTGACACCAGTTCGCGGACGGGGTGGCCTTGGCGGAGAGCGAATCGGCATGGCAGACGAGGACCAGGAAATTGAACAGGGACGGCAGCCTGCCTCTGCACTATCTGACAATCCCTCACTGCAACTTCACCGGCACTCGTCTCTGGCCCCAGGATCTTCGGCCCACGGAAGCGTCCAGCGCAGCGCCGGGCTAGGTCGCCAGGTCCCTGTGGGTGGACTTGCCAGCGCAGAGCGCCGGCAAGACCCTAGCTTCATTGAAAGATATAGCGACGATGGCATGGACCTGGGAGCACAGTTTTTCAACCATGCAAAGAGTAGCTCTGTCGGCAGAGTTATGCCCCTCGGACACCCTATTCCTGCTAGCGATGGTATGGCGAACAAAGAAACACACGCCGCAGCAAACGATGGAGGCGAAGAGATGCGCAATGCTTCCGTCTTGTTGGGTCTTGTCCGAGAAAAGGCAGCAGTCAACGGCCTCTGGAGACCGGATCTTTCAGAGCACCATCTCTGGGTGTCTTTTGACGAAATGGTAGAGCCCGTGAAGAGTAGACCCACTGTGGTGGGTGCTTTCATGAACCTGCTATCGCTGGCCACCTCTAGGCAGCTACGTCTTCAGCAAGACGGTGCGGACAATTGGAGTCTTGACAAACAGATCATGGTTGGCGTGACAGAGGCAGTAAAGGCCGAGAAGACGAAGAAGCGCAGCTTTGAACAGATGAATCGGGAGAGCAACGACTTGGCCTGCCAGGAGGACCTCATGATCGGCCATGTGTTCCCGGATGCGATGGAGATGGATGGCGAGCTGGAAGTGGTGAACAATGAGGAGACTTGAATCTTTTCGATGGAGTTATCGTGGGAACATCAAAGGATGATAATATGGGGAAATATGGGCAATATAGCAAGGTATGGCGGGATATGAGCATTGCATTTGGGTGTTACGGGATAAGACGAAGAAACTGAAGCAGATCTTGCGATGAGAGGGTTCATGAGATGGCTAGACTTGGGAGGAAGGGGAAATGGGACATGAGACATTGGGCATACAGACACGAAAGCACAAGCTAATCTGACGAAAAAATGGGGTATTAAATATCATAATTTAAAAAATAAATCAAGGCATGAAAAATAGCAGACAGGCATCCAGCTTGCTAATCGCTGCTCATGAGGCGGTCAACGGCCCACTTGACAGAAAAGTTGCGCAGATCCGAGTAATGCTGGCCGACGCCGACGAAGAGGATGGGCACATTTGTGGCGTGGACGAGGCTGACGAGGGTGCCGACCATGCCACCCACAGTGTCGCACTTGGAGATGATGAATCCGTCGAGGGAGCGGGCGGCGCCAAAGGCCGAGTTGAAGCTGCGTGCCTGGGCCACCGAGTCGGTGCCGACGAGGGCCTCTCCGACCATGAGGATCTTGTCGGGCTGGGCGAGCTTGGCAAACTTTTCGAGCGAGGACATGAGGCGCTGGTCGTTGTGGCGGCGGCCAGCCGTGTCAATGAGCACGACGTCAAAGCCCTGCTGGCCGGCAAAGGCGACGGCGTCCTTGGCGACAGCCGCCGCGTCCTTGCCGTAGCCGCGCTGGTAGAGCTCGACCAGCGAGCCGTTATTGTCACGTGACGTCATTTCCTGGAGGTTGCGCACGTGCACGGCGAGCTGCTCGACGGCGCCGGAGCGGAAGGTGTCACCGGCGGCGATGAGAACACGGTAGCGGTTCTGCAGCAAAAAGTAGCAGATCTTGGAGAGGTTGGTGGACTTGCCGACGCCGTTGACGCCGACAATGGAGATGACGTAGGGCCGCGGCTTGCGCAGCGAAGTGGCCGGCGGCGCAGTGACGGCATCGATTTCGCGCAGCAGGTCCAGAGAGGACGTTGGCGTCAGCATCTTGGTTAGGGCAGCCTCCAAGGCCGACTTGATGCGTGCATTGATGGCTGGGAGAGAAGGAGGGTGGTCAGAAGAAGAAGACTCAGGCCTGATCTAGAACATAAAGACTCACTTTCAAAGTTGCCTGTCCGAACACCGACAAGCTCGGCCTGGACACTCTCGCACAGTCGCACAGCCGCCTCACGGGCGACGTTCTTGCGCAAGAGGTGGTCCTCCATATCCTTCATGGCCTTTTCGAGATTTTCGCGCGTCAGAGTCTTGCCGCCGACGACATTGCGGAAGAGCCCACCCAGCGAGCTCAAGCCGGATCCGAGGAGACCACCGGTAGTTGCCGAGGCGGCAGACGCCGTGGCTGCGTCAGCTCTGGCCTTGTCGGCCGCCGCCGCATCGGCCAGGATGGAGTGCACCTCGTTATCGAGATCCTTGAGCACAAACTGGCCCTTGGCCGTCTTGGAGCCCCAGGTCGAGGCATCGACGCGTTCCAGTGCGGCTGCGGCCGATGCTCTCTCTCTCTCGCCGGCGCCTTCCTTGGACGCATCGATGATGGAGTAGTCCAGCTGGATGTCGTCGTCTTCTTCGGCCAGGCCGTCCGGTCCCCATTTCCGGCCCTTCTTGGCCGTCTTGGACTTGTCCGTCTTGGATTGCTGCTTGCGGATTGTGGCCTCGTCGCTCGAGTACGAGGCTGCACTGCCCACGACAGCCGCCTTGTGCGCCTTTCTTGCTCGTCTCGATATCTTGCCCAGAGGACTGGGCTGGGTGGCCGATGTGGATGCGCCCCCGGGCGTCGATGGCCGCGAGTGGACGGGAGAAGAGTCGGCCGTTGTCGATAACAAGACGTCGGGTGCCGTATGCTTTTCCAATAGCTGCCGGGTCGAAGCGCTGCTGCTGCCGCCGTCGCCGGGCTGCTGCAGTGCTCCACCACCCTCGAGCTCGTTCATCTGCTGGTCAAAGTAGTGATCGAAGCGCGAGCACTCCACAATGGTTGTATTCGGCCGGGTCAGCAGATCGCCGTACAGATTGACAAAGAGAGTCTTGATATTGTCCACGAGCTTGTCGATCCACGACAGGTGCAGAAGCGACTTGTAGACGGCCACGAAGATGACACCCAGATCCTTGGCAAAGGCCCACTTTACAGCGTACTGGTCGGCGAGGAACGGCGCATGGCTGGTGCCGGACAAGACCTCCTCCTTTGTGACGGAGCCAGAGGCATTCTCTTCGATGAAGACGTCGGTGATGAACTTGTTGACAACGGCCGGACTGACAAAAGCATAGTTGCGGGACCAGAGGACCACGCCAGAGGTAGTGATGATCTCAAAGCTGTCCAACATGATGCATAGCGGGGGCCGAGCAAGAACGGGCAAGAACGAAATGGGGAGGGGGGAGAAGACGGGAAAAAAAAAGGAAGAAGGAAGAGTGAGGAGGGAAAATGAGACAGGCGAGATGAGAAAGAGACCCGGTCTTACGTATAGTGTTGGCAGGAGCGAACACGGAGCAACCAGGGGGGAAATACCGTTTTGGCAAGAGCCAAAAAATGGCCATGGTGTCGATAAGACATTTGATAAAGAATGCGATAAGATATACGATAAGATATCGGGAACCGGAAAATCAGACTCTCCGTTTCACCCGACAGCCTCAGGCACCCGCCCTTTTCTCAGGGACAGCAAGCCAGCTGGCCTGGGCAAATAATACGACTGGACTGGCAGAGCTAAAAGACGACACCTGGCGACTCTTCCTCTGCCTTTCCGCCTGACGACATCCAACCTCTGCGAGCCGCCCGCTCTTTTCTTTTGTCTCTCTCTCTCTCTCTTTTCTCTTTCTCTTCCGGATTCTGGCCACCTCTTTCCGCCACCCTCCTCCTCCCGACTTTTGACGCGTCTCGGCTAAATAATCAACGTTCATAACGTGCTCTCTTTTTCCTCGACCTCATTTCTCTTCCCCCCTCCCCTCTCTCCATAATGCAGCGCTCCGTGTACGGACAGTCTCCCCCGCTGCACCATCCGGTGCCTCAGCACGTCTCGACGGTGCCGCAGCTGCGGTCACCGCCTCTGCCGACCAACTCGCAGCCACAGCCGCAGACCTACGGCAGCCCCTATCCACCACAGCACCAGCAGCAGCAACCGCAGCAGCAGCAGCATCACCCCGGCGTCGGCGGCGTACCAATAGGCAACATGTTTGGACAGTATGGCCAGTTTATGAACGACCCAACGGCACAGGTGGCAGCGCAGCTATCCCAGACAGCCTTTCGTCAGGGCCAAGAATATATGGAGCAGAATGTGAGAACTGGACCGTTTCTTTGGCTTGTTCTTCAGTCCTTTTTTCTTTTTTCTTTTCCTCTTTTTTTCTTATCTTGCCAAATTTTGACTCGTCTTTTCTGTCTAGATCAACCGCTACGTCAATGTCGGCGCACTCAAACACTACTTTAATGTGTCCAACTCTTACGTCATCAACAAACTCTTTCTGGTCCTGTTCCCATGGCGCCACAAGCCGTGGACCCGTCGCCAGACCGTTGGCCCGGCCGGCCAGGAGGGCTGGTATCTGCCGCCGCGCGACGACCTCAACAGCCCCGACATGTACATCCCGGTCATGTCGGTCGTGACCTATATCCTCCTCTCGACGCTCGTGGCTGGGCTGCGCGGCCAGTTCCAGCCCGAGCTGCTGGGATACACGGCATCAGTGGCACTGGCCGTCGTGGGCGTCGAGATTCTCGGCCTCAAGCTCGGCTGCTACCTCTTGAGCATCTCCAACACGTCCCAGCTGCTCGACCTCGTCGCGTACTCGGGCTACAAGTTTGTCGGCGTCATTGTCACCATTGCTATTGCTGAGATGGCCAACGGCGGCCGCGGAACGGGTGGCTGGGTCGGCTGGTCCATCTTCTTCTACACCTTTCTGGCCAATTCGCTCTTCCTCATGCGCTCGCTCAAGTATGTGCTGCTGCCCGAGAGCGCCGGCGACGGCCGCGCCGCGATGCAGACGGACACGCGCGCCAAGCGCAACCAGCGCACCCAGTTCCTCTTTTTCTACTCATACGGCGTCCAGCTGCTGCTCATGTGGATTCTCAGCCGAGCATAAAAAGGACGTTGCTCCGTTTTTTTTGTGCTCTCTCTCTCTCTCCTGCGCTGCACTTTTTGATGTATACATGTATTTGTCAGCGGTAGGGAGAGGGAAAACAGATGGAGAATCAGTGTGACGAGACTCTTGAGAGCACCCCTGCTTGGACGAGCGATAGGAAACAAAAAAATGCCACGGACAGTTGGTCATGAACGATGGACTACGGGTATGCATGATGGGGCCGGATTTTCGTTCTGTTTTTCTTCTATTCATTTTTGGCGATGTTCGGTCTCATCCTTCTGGGGCGGTTTGGCAGGGTAGCCCTTCTCATGTACTTTATCAATCATATGGCGCATTTATATTCTGGCGCAATAGAAGAGAAAGAAGAAGAGAGAATGGAGGATCCGGGCCAGAATGGTCAACTTGTCACAGTGTACTGTTGTCTCGGTGAGGCACCCATACATTTACCCGGATGTGTATTATGTAAGCAAGATCCGCCTCCGTCTTCGTTTCTGTTGTGTGTTTTTGTGTGTTTTATCCGTTCTTTGGTGTCCTCCACCCACACCATCCCTCTTCCTCTGTTCCTTTTCTCAGACTTTGCTGCCCTGTGCTCTTTTCATCATGGCGTCGCCCGTCGTTGCCGTCACCGCCCAGGCCGCCGTGCTCAGCGTCGTATCCAGCGTGCTGGCCCAAGTCATCAGCGCCTGGCGCTCCGAAGTAGGTGAAACAGGCACAGGCACAGGCACACGATCTGATCAGCCTTGGCCGTACTCTCTCTCTCTCTCTCTCTGTACACACTCTCTGACCGCACTAGACTACCTTGGCGCTCAACTGGCTGCCCATTACCGAGTTCTTTCTGTTCTCCGTCTTGGTGACGCCACCCAACTTTGCCTGGTAAGAAGGCGGTCAGCCCCGGCCCGCCCAGCCATTCCCCTCTGGCCGCTCCCTCTGTTCCTGCTCACCTAGCTCACCTCACTCCCAGGCAAGTCTTTCTCGAGTCCGCCTTCCCGGGATCCACTGCCCTGCCAGCGACCGAACAGGAAAAGATGCAGCCGCACTTGCTGCCGCTGGCAGGCGGCAGTCTCAACTGGCGCAACACCATTATCAAGACGCTGCTCGATCAGAGCGCCAGCGCCAGCGTCAACACGCTCGTCCTCTGTCTCTATGTCGGCGTGTGGGACCATTCCATCACATCCTATGCTGCTTCTTCTGCCGTCTCCGCTGCCTCCGCCGCTCTCCACCGCGTGGGCTCCGACTTTTGGCCGCTCCTCGTCGCCGGCTGGCGTTTCTGGCCGTGGGTCAGCCTTGGCAACTTTGCGCTCGTGTCCGACGTGCCCACACGCAACCTCATTGGCAGTCTGGCCAACGTGGCCTGGGGAATCTATATTGCCCTAGCCACTACATCCAAAAAGGTAGCTACCGAGTAAGTGGCAGGGGCCAAAGGCAGAGGAAAACAAAAGTGACTTGGCGTTGCGTTGTGTCTTTATAGTCTTGAAAGCTGCTGGTATAGATGCAATATAGTGAAGACTGGAAAATAGATGACGATATATTGCTAGTGTCCTTGGCTCCGATACAATCATGGCCCTCTTACCCATACGCAACACCATGGATATCTTCCGTGTCCCTTCACTTTCCCATTGCCAAACCTCTCTGCTTGATGCAACACACGAATACAAAAAATGGCCAATCACAGCCCATGCGCTTCTGCCTGGTATACCAAAGATCTTCCCGCTTCAATAGTATGCAGAAATATTCATGAATCATGGATGCTTCCTCTCTTGCCAGATACGTGCTGTTGCTACTTGGCCGCACCGCAGGTTCTCGCTTATGAAAAATGAAGAATAAAAAGCTAAAAAAAAAATAGAATAAAAAGGATCAGGCCTCAGCCTGCACTTTATCCAGTTCGACTGCCACCGCATCAGTAGCCGTTTCCTCTTCCTCCTCTTCCTCTTCCTCTATTACTTTTGCTCCATTGGCTCCTTCTGCCTCGTCCACCTCTTCTGCCTCTCCCTTAATGGCAAGAAGCCGCTTATCCTGCTCCCACAGCATCCGTAAGACAACCTGGATGTGCTCATAAAGTACTTGCATTTGGAATGGCTTGATAATTACGTCATCACAGCCTGCCGCTCTGGCTTCGGCAATCTGCTCGGGCCGCGCATTGCCAGTGATCATCAACACCGGAATGCGTCCGCCAGAAAACTTGCCAGCTGCCTCGAGTGCCCGAATGTTTTGCGTGCATTCCAGCCCGCCTTGAACCGGCATCTCCATATCCATTAGAACGACGGAAATCGGAAAGCTGCCCGGCACACATCGGTCAGACTGCTGGATCTTTTCCATCGCCTCCAGCCCATTGGCTGCTACCTGTACTGAGAAGCCGTCCTTTTCAAAAAATCGTCGTGTGACTTTTTGGTTGACAACATTGTCCTCTACTAGTAGAACACCCAGGACCCTTGGTATCTCTTTTGGTACTTGAGCCAACTGCCCAGCTACCGAGTCCAACGGTACAGCTTCAACGGGGGTTAATGACAACTTTGCATCAACGTCACGGCTGCCATCTTTTGCGCCTCTTGCGCTCGCCACGTCTGGTAAGGTATCGGATCCCTTTTCTTGGTGAGATTCCAAAAGCCGAATGTTGCTCCGCCGACTGCTGGTAGCTGCATCGGTCAATGACGGCACTAATGCTTCTTTTCCAGGAATGCCTTCAGTGGCGCTAGTGGTACCAGACACACTTGGGGACACGCCCGCCGCAGCAACTATTACTTCTGCTTCAATTGTCGCCGCCGCTGCCACTTCCGCTGCTGCTGTCGTCACCGCCTCCTCTACTGGGCTCTTTTTAGGGGGCGCGCCTAAGCCTGCGGCAATGGCTTGCTTGGCAGCTTCGGATGGGCTCAACACCTCTGGCACCACTCCCACAGGTGATACGTGAGCCTCAACATAGAAAGCAAAGGTCGAGCCAACATCTGGCTGAGAGGCCACGCCAATGGCGCCGTTTTGAATCTCAGCCAGCCGCTTGCTGATGAACAGTCCTAAGCCAGAACCACCGTGCTTGACATGCGTCGTCGAATCTACCTGTACAAACTTTTGGAACAGAGTATCCCGGCCTTCCTTGGTTAAGCCTTCGCCAGTATCGCGGACCTCAAAGATGAGGAACAGGGATGAGCCGTGCTGCAGACCGGATTCGGTATTGGGCATCTTTGCCACCTTGTTCTCCGTCCGCGGCACAAAGGCTACCGAGCAAGTCTCGTCTGTTGGGCGCGAGAGCGATGCACTGACGTTGACCTTTATCTCCCGGACAGTTCTGGACCGCGTGAATTTTAATGCATTGGTCATGAGATTGATCAGGATCTGCTTTACTCGGGCAGGGTCGAGATCGAGATAGCGAGCTCCGAGAGCCTTGAAGGAAGGATCGACGGTCATGGTGAGGGCGATATCCTGCTGACGGGCCTGCACCTCAAACATGCGCAAGGTAGAGCGTACAATATCGATGGGGTCAACCGTGACAGGGGTGACTGTGAGAAGGTCCGAGTCTAATTTGGACATGGTAAGGATATCGTCAACAATTGACTTTTGATGCAGGGCAGATCCGACAATGATCTCAGCATAGTCGATAGCGTCGTCAATGGCAGACTCAGTATCTGTAGCTACCGTTGCCGTCACGGCAGCCGTTTCAGCCGTTGCCACCGCAGCAGCTTCTGCCGCCTGTGTGGTTGATCCAGCTGGCTCCGTCTTTGCCGTGGCCACCGTGGTCGCGGCCGTGGTTGCGGCGTTTGTCGCTGCTGACGCGGCTTCTTTGGTGAGCTTGCGGATATGTGATAGCGACTCTAGAATAGCGTCACCGCAATGCATAATGACGGTAAGGGGATTGCGGATCTCATGGGACGTGACGTCCACAAAGTTTTCCTGCTGCCGCCTGGACTCGATAGCCTCCTCCTTCACCTGGCGTTCACGCTCGAGCTGCCATTTCCGCAGTGACACATCACATACACATCCGGTAATGGAAAAAACTCTACCCTTTGCATCCTTGACGGGAAGCAGAGTCACGTCAATCCAGCGACTCGTGTTGATCTGATTTCCTGCGCCGTCGTCGCTGATCCACGGCTTCTTCAGGCGCACTTCCACCGATTGGTAGACGCCATCCGTACTGAGACGATCTAGGGCAGAGGTCACAACAACAATGTCCTCCTCGGCGACACAATGGAGCCAAGGCTTAACAATGTCTGTAGTGAGATCGGTATCTTCGGTGACATCGAGCCCGCATATTTCGTAAAACACGCGATTGGCGCCGCGCAACCGGCCGTCGATGTCCATATCATACAAGCCAACAGTGGCATATTCTGTCATGCGCTGCAAATTTCGTGCCTGTTGAGCATACAGATCGACAGCAGCGGCAATGTTCTGGTGCTCCTCTGTGATGTCTCGAAGGCTGATAACGGCACGAAGCAAGTTGCCATTGGCGTCCTTGTCAGCTGTGGCTGTAGCCAGAACATGTGTGTTCAAGACAGAGTCCACAGCGTTGGAGAACTCATTACTTTCCGCCGTACAAGGACGAAATTCCGTGGCAAATCGAGTTGGAGACGAAGCCGTTGTTTTGACTTGAGCGTCTTTGCTACGTTTCTTCACACGGAAACCAAAGGTGATGCTGGGGACCTTTGTCAAATGTTCATGGGAACGCAGAACAGCGGGCTGGTCTTCTTCCACAATGTACTGGAGAAACTCGGCTTGCTTCATGATCTGACCCTCTGGCAAGGGTGTGATGCCCATGATGCTGTACCACGCCTTATTGGCAAAGAAGACGTTCCAGTCCGCATCGAATATGGACAAGCCAACAGGGACATGGTCGGCTATCAAGCTAATCTGGGAAATATACTGATGGCTCTCACTACTGCTCTTGCTGTCGCCGTTTGTGATTTCTGTGGGGGGTATAAGCAGAGTCTCGGGTTTGAATATCGGCGTCCGTTGTTGTACTTGTTCCTGTTTTTCTAGATTCTGCTGCTGCAGAGGCAACATGTCCGTCTCTGGAGAAGCTTCCGAGTTAAAAGAATCATGAGGGGAAGCAGAGGCTGTATGATTTGACGCGTGCGGCTGCATATGCAGATGCGAGTCTGTTGTTTCCATGTGTGCTGTGGGGGAAGAAGCCGACATAGGAGGCGATGGTACAGCTGTGGGAACAGTATCAGTAGCAGGAGCCAGAGCCGGAGCCAGAGCCGGAGCAGGCGCCGTAGCAGGAGTAAAAGGAGCGACAGGGTCAGAGGCGGGCTGCTTAGCCGGCCCTATTCTCGTTGCGGTATCGGCAACGGTCGTGATATCGGCACTGATTACGGCCAGCTGGCCGTGGTTGAGTACAATGCGTGTCCAGGGGATACCGGCGTAGTGGACGGCGGGTAGAGATGGACGCGGCCCGTTTATAAAGTTAGTGGTGCCAATGTCGGCCCAGAGAGAAGAGTGGGGAGACTGGGAGACGGATATGGTGTCGCAAAGGGTGGGCGAGCTGCTCAGGGCCGGATTGCTGTAGACGACATGGGGGACAAAAACGTCGGAAGAGGAGAAGTCGAAATCGGAGGCCGAGGGTGATAGCGGGACATCGTGAGCCGTGATGGAGGCTGGAGGGGGCATGAGGGCGAGGACAAAGGATGGGCGAGGATCTGCGGCGAGCATGTCGACGATGCTGACGTCGAGCAGGGGAAGCAGAGACGCCGATAGAGCAACGGGGGCCGAGGCCACAGAGGGGGTGGACACGACGACAGGGGCCATGTGGCCTGCTGAGCTAGGAGAAGCTGAAGCCGAAGCCGAAGCAGGTGCCGGCGCCGGCGCTGTTGCTTTTTGCAGTTTTCGAGACGTCATGGCCAGAGAGGGGGGCGGCAGTTTGTCAATAATGGTATCCGAAAGGCCAGAGTGTGGCGGTGGCGGTAGGGAATGCATGCCACACTGCCGAGGTGGGGATGGCGAGAAAAGGAGGAGGAAAAAGGAAGGAAAACCCCCCCAAAAAAGAAAAAAGAAAGGGGGAGACGGCCGGAAGGAGGAGACGGCAACGGGTTGGCTGTCTAGAGCTGTAAAGAGAAGAAGGACGATATATGGTATCTATTAGACGGAGAGAAATAAGACGAAAGGAGGCTGAATAGAATAGAAAAAGACGAGACGAAAGTAAGGAGGCCGTAAAACAAGAAGATGAAAGAGAAAAGCTCTCCAGTCCAAGGCAGTCTCGGTCTCGGCCTCGATAGATTCAGCGGCTCAACAGCTCAGCGGCTCAGCCGAGGATCGAACCGGCGCCAGATCCGAAGCCGTGTCTGCACACGTGCAACAGCAGAAGAATGACCCATCAACGTTGGCGATCGGCGGAAAAGAGAGAAAACAAGGCGGGACAAAGCGCGAGGGCGCCGAGCAGGCGATTTAGACACGGGCCGAGAGAGAGAGAGAGAGAGAGAGAGAGAGAGAAAGACACAGGGAGGGGTTGAGAGTGAGATTTAGAGAGTCGTGAGTCAGAAAAAGAAAGAGTGACCGCTAAAAAGAGAAGGGGAAGAAGACCAGAGGAAGGAGAGGTATCCACGGAAGGGGCCAGTAGTAGTCGTTTGCCAGATGGGGAAGGCGCACAGTATGGGCAGAGAGGGCTGTGGGCAGGCAGGAGCGAGGAGACAAGGCGATAGAGGATCAGGCGCGTAGAGGCAAGAGCGACAGGTCGTCCCAAGGAGCCAAAGGGCAAGTTGGGCGAAAGAGTGACGAGGAAGGTGGGGACGTGCAGTATTAGAAAATCGATTGGAGGAAAGAACGGAAGAGGACGAAGCAGCGCACGAAAAATGTAATAAAATAAAAATAAAATAAAAATACAAAGAAAAGCGCCGAAATAACCAAAAAGACAAACGAACGTGGAGAAGAGGAAAAGGACAGGGGTGAGAGTGGGAGAGAGAAAATAAAAGAAAAGGGAAGAAAAGGAAGAAAAAAGAATGAAAGAAAAAAGTAAATGAACGGATGTGTGGCAGGGCTACAGTAGGTCGTTTGTGGGATCAGATAGGATGAAGACCGAGGAATTGCGGCTTGCCATTTGCAACCGACAAGTCGAGGGGGGAAAAAGAAGCCGTTGGTAGCCAAGGAAGCAGGCAAAGGCAGGGGAAGGCAGGAGGAAGCACGAGAACGCAAGGGGGCGAGAAGTTGGATCAGGCAGTTGGATGTCGGTCAGATACCAGTCCGGGAACGGTGGCAGGGGGGGGGAGAGTTTGAAGGAAGAGGAGGAGGAGAAGGAGGAGGGGTCCGTCAGTGGTGGTGTACACGGTATAGCGGGGGTGTGCGAGGTAGCAGTCTCAGGGATCGGAGGTTGCGAGGAGTCTTCGAGGTTAAGAGAGCCACGACAATGGGGGTGACTTCGACGTCGAGGCTCGCAGGTTGGTTCATTCACCTGGGGGAACAAACGTCAACACCACGCTCAATGTACTTGCGCTTTGACTTGAGGAGAGAAGAAAAAAAAAGGCAAAATAAGGTCCTAGATGGACTATTAAAAAAATTAGAAATAAAAAATAGGAAAAAGAAAATCTAATACAATAAGAGAAGAAAAAAACGACTTAAAATTTTCGGGAATAAAATAAAATAGAAGAAAAAATAGCAATAATAAAAAAGGAGAGGCGTCGATAATGGAGCGCGTGGTTAGCAAAGGAACTAGCAGGCGTGACGTAGAGTGGGGACAGGGGCGTGTGGGGAGCACAAGAACTGGCAGTGGGAAATACGAAGGAAAGCTGTTCCTCGAGGGAAGGACGACGATGGCGTTGGAGCGTTGGAGTGAGGAAGAAGAAAAAGGAGACAGAAGGGGAAGGGGGGCTAGGAAGTAGGAAACCAGAGTATACAGAGGCACGTATATATCGAGCATAGAATACGAGAGTAGGCTTGTAGGGGACAGCCGGCAAGACAAAGAAGGAGGGGGATCAGATGGACAACTACCGTTCAGAGGCAAAAAAGGCGAAAAAAGGCAGGAGTGATAAGGAAGGGGAAGCCGGGAAGGGGGGGGCGGATGTTAAGGAAAGGGAAGGAAAGGACGACCCGCACGGCACACCGCAGATCGACAAGGTCAAGTCGGTGAAGAATGAGAACAAGAAAGATGGATTGTGGGAATAAAGTCACTACTCCGTAGCAAGAATGGTCGACCACGAGTCCAAGTACGAGCATACGTACACTCGTACGAATACGGAGCAAGGGTACGCTGAACTCGGTCGATATGCTCGCAGGACAATATCTGAGCTCGGTATGTTCTATCTTGTTTTGCATTTTCTGGGCAGTTTCCTATTCGGACTGATGGGTGGGTGGCTGCAGTAGGGGCCCCTCTCTTTTACATGGTAGAAGCGAGCCGAGACGAGATCACGAGACAACTTTTCTGTGAGTGCTCGTACAAAAAAGGTGTTGTGTACATTTGCGCAGTATTTCTCTCTGCTTTCTCCTTTCTGCTCTCTGTCTTCTGCCTTTTACTTTCCGCCCATTTTTCCCCTTGCTTCTACACTGCATCTGACCTGCGAGGCCATGGGAATGACAAATAGTACAAGAACACAAAACAACAGGAAACAGACGAACGGGGTGCGTGACCCTTACTTAGTACGCAGTATAGTGCTTTTTTTTTTCGATATCAACCCAACTTGGCGGGATTTCTCCTCCTTCCTCACCTACAAAACTTCACCTGCGCTAGCGGCATTATCACCCGCTGGGACCGTAGCCTCTCTCATTTGCGCCTCCTTCATAGCTCGCTTGTAGCGCCCTCGTAGCGCCTTGATAGCGTTCCCGTAGCATGTCTGTAGCGTGCTTATAGTGTTGCTGTAGTGCTCTGTGGAATTGTCTTGCCGTTGGGCGTCGCTGTTTGGAACATTTTGGGACACTTTGGGACACTTTGCCCATTCGTGAGTTGGCGCAAAAAAGTACACTACGTAGCAGTATGAGCAAGAATTCCTCCATTTCATGCCTCTCTGCTATTACTACATAGTCGTACGCGACGTACTAATAAGAGCAACTACTGCGTAGCTTGTTCTCTATAATGCTGCTCTATACGACCCAGCAGCAAGGGCACATCCACTACGACTGCGTACAAGGGGGCTTTGTAGATCGCGAGCTCCATACCATGTATACGAGCTCCATACCTGCGTAGAGCACAGGCAATAATGGCAAGAAAGCAATAATCCGTCAGATCGCTGCTAGGCGAATAGAAAACAGGCAGTGTAGAATTAAATCTCGCACATCACCATCGGCCCGGGCGTACGCAGCAAGAGCATGGAGTATACTACATAGTACGAGTTTGTACGTACCTGTACATTAGACGCAGCCGCAATTTCCGTCCCCTTTTGGGGTTGGCGGCGGTCTGTTTCCTGCTTGTTCATTGGCCGCACCTCTGTCACTAGCCACCCACTCAGATTGTCCCCCTACGCCTAGGCGAGAATCACAGAAGTCCTGGCAAAGTACTCTTACTTGGCGCCTGCCAGTCCTGGCTCCTCCTCCACTAGCGACGTGTATTCAGTACCAGTCTCACCCGTTCCTGTACATGCTGACACAGCACTCGCACACTGCTCCCATCAAGTACAGATACCTGTGGCTTATGTGCTACTACCGCAGCGGCCATCCCAACAGACACCACGCAGACAGAGGAGGGAAAAAGAAACGAAAAGCAACTTCCAACGGTATGCAGAATGAGAGAGCCATTACGTCAATACGACTTCCTTCCGCACGCGACCCGCAAATCCGAGCTTAATACAACAACAGCCATCTTGCCGGATGACTCGCTGTACCAGTTACCTGTACGAGAATACAATGTACTTTGGGCACCTTATCCATCATTACGTCACCTTTATAAATAGAACCAAATACTCCTCCACACTACTATGTATTAATTCCCTTTACATACTCCGTAGTACGAGTACTAACCTGACCCATACTGCCTTCCTAGACACTGCTATTTCAACCCATACATTTTTTTTTTCATCTCCACCGATTGTTTTTGCCAATTCAAAAGGTACTCGCACGAGTGCAGTGCAGAGTACGCAGTGCAGAGTAACGCAGTATATACGTACTGCGTATGCAGTAACATACAATCAATGTAGCACACACTGCAAGTATAATCAAAAAGGTCAGAGCACCGCAAATTTTGATTTAATTTTGGAAAATACTCAGTAACAGGGAAATGGAAGATTGCGAAAATAGGGGACCCGCTCAACACCCGTCTCTTTCATCTCCGCTCTCCTTTTCCAGAGCCTCAATATTCCGTCGAACTACAGTCTCACTGAGCTCTGCAATCGTCAGTCCGTCCAGCGTCTGCACTGTCACGCCCATCTCTCGTGATATCCAGCCAATGAGGAACATTGAATCCAGCGAGTCGATACCGTAACTACCCAGAGGTTGATCCAGATCAAAGTCTCCTGAGACCATGCTTTTGCGCCGTGCCAATGTGGCAACCAGTGCTGTGCTGACAATCCCAACCGCATCCTCCGTCGTCGCTGCTCCTCTGATCGCCGCCCGAAGGTTGTTGTTGCTTTTGCCATGGCCGGGCTTTCCACTGCCATTCTGCCCACATCCGCCTGTCTGATTGTCTCGGAGCCCTAGAGATGGCGCATCTACCTGATTGAGGTACCGGAACAGAGACATGCTCGTCCAGAACGGATCGAGCGGTCGGTTCTGGATCGTCAGGCCACCTGTACCTACTGCCGTGACAACTTGTGCTGGCATACTTAGGCCTTCCGTCCCCGGTCTCGCCATAGCTCTGTCTAGCAAAAAGAGCACATCCTGCAGCCTCATGCCAAAAAATCCATTGGCCCGCATCGTATCCAGAAGCCCTTCATCCTCTGCCACCATACCGGCACCTAGCACCAGCCCAAAATCCAGTGAGACACTGTGCATCCCCCGGGCACTTCGGTGTCGCGCAAGGGCGTCTTGGAAGCAGTTCCCCGCAGCATAATTGGCCTGGCCGCGGTTACCAATAACGCCTGATGAACTCGATAGAAAAATGAAGAAATCCATGTCTGCAGGCAGTAGCCGGTGCAGATTATAGGACCCTGTCGTCTTTGGCTCAAAACTCTTTTTCCAGCTTTCGTAATCCATGCTACTAAAAACCATGTCCTATTTTGGGTTGTTAAATATGATAAACGTAATTTTTTTTTTTTGGAAAATCAGAAAGGAAAAGAAAAAACGAGGGGGGGCGTGGTACGAATGCTTACATTCATCACGGCTGCACATTGAATCGTGCCTCTGATGCGCGGCATGCATGCATGGAGCTCTTCGATAGCTGTTGCTAGTGACGAAGCTTGGCTGATGTTGACAGCGAAAGCACGAGCATCTACCTCCTTAGCCTGTAACTCTGCAAGCAACTTTTTTGCTGGCGCAGAAGTGCACCCGGATCTCGAAAAGAATGCTACATGTCTTGCACCTTTTTTAGCGAGATGCATTGCCATAGCCCTGCCTAATCCACCAAATCCACCGATGAGAAGATAGGTCGACGAGGACGAAAGCTGCGTATCTTGTGTCAATCGCACGGGAGTATTCACATATACTGGGTACTCCATGCCCACGCCAGTCGTAATAACATAAGGGCCGGCAAAAGGATTTGCCATTGCTGCCTTCAAAGCATCATCAATATGACTCAATTTATACTCCAGCAGTCCACACGTCTCGTCCAGCCCTGGAATTATCTCGAGCATTCGGCTCACGTCATTTAATAATCGCTGCATTTCACCTGGGCATCGAGCCTCTAAAAGGTCGAGATTGATCGTTTCCAGACTTGCGTTCTTATCTGTCAACCTCACACTGGGCGCATTATAGTATGTCGATGCTAATCGAACGATACGACCACCTATAATTCAAAGGGGTGGAAGGAAAAGAAGCAAAACGTTAGCCCAACTCTTTACATCTCTAGATCTCAACGCTCCAGCGACTGTCAAGGCATACACTCAGCTACACAACGGAACGCTTGTTCCACGTGTTGGGATGTTGGGTCGAAAACAACATCTACTCCGTGGTTAAAAGTCATCGACATGAGCTGTGCTTCAAATTCATCATCTGTATTCTGTGTGTCGAGAATATTTTCGAGGGGGAGCATAAACCGTTCATTCATAAAATTTCTTTCTGCCATCGAGGAACAGGCAACTAATACCAAACTACCCTGAGCCAGAGCAATGCGGATGACTGCTTGTCCATAAGCAGATGCAGCGCCATAGATGAGAACTGACTCGCTAGTTATATATGGTTGGTGTCTTTGAAGTGCATGCAGTGCAGTTGCAAAGGCGGTTGGGCAACTGTTAGCCCATCCAGCCTGCTGGTGGATGTGATAAACCCGAGTCTGGTGTGCAATCACGTGTGTTCGGATTGTATCACGCATCCGGACAACCACGTAATCCTTGGGAAGAAAGTTATCCACGTCAGATCCGACCTCGATGACGTGGCCAAAGATGTCAGTACCAATCTTGGCGTTTTGAACCTTTGAATTTGCCACAGCGACGTCCTCTGGTAGTAAGTAGGTGCCAAAGACCTCAATACGGACTTCGTCTGGATGCAGTGGACGTCCAATAGCTTCCCAGTCCTCGATGAACAACGGGCCATTGACATTTCCAATCGATGTAGCGTCAAGCTTCAGTGCCTTACAGTCTTTCATGACCGGAGTCTGCGAGATCATTTCTGGAGCGGCTGACCCACGCTCAATGAGTCGATTCATGGCAGTGAGAGGCATTAAACGCGGGATTAGAAGACGGCCACGAGAAAAGGCATACTCGACATCATCCGAAAGTGGTCCACTCAAAGAACTTTTGCAGATGCGTGAGAGGAGAAACCCTATGCTTTCATGAAGCATCTTTGGAAGGGAAGAATTATCCCCTATAGCGCTTTGAATGTCCAAATCAAGTGAAATGATCGTTTTCTTGGCGTCTTCAGACCGAATAGTCCTTGCAAGTCCGATAAAAGGAGACCGCAAAGGCTCCTTCACATCCATTTGTGCACCACAAGTCAACCACAACATATTCCGAGATAGGGACAGCAAATGGTGTATCATTTCATATGCATCTTTTCCTGCGGTGAAGACAACAGGAGATGCCACCTCCGTCAGACACACGCAAGGTGTGGATGACAGCTGCTCTGGTGACACGGTGTGGATCATTGAAAAGGAAACTTCAAAGGCTTCTGCTGACAGTTGATTGTTGATGATAGAAAGGAGTGCGTCTCGTATATTCTTGACAAAGCAGGTCATGTCATCGGGGAGAATCAGCGTTATTTTCTCTATAGGGGCAGGAAGAACAGAATCTGCCATTTTCTGCGCAATAAAGAAACTGTTGGAGCTCCATATCGTGTTGTTTTTGCGAAATCCATTAGACTGCAAAGCGTAGGCAAGCGTCTCACGGTGCTCTAGAGAAAAGAAGTCTGACTGATCAGGGACAATAATTATCCAGCCACCAGGGGCAACCCGTGCGCATGACTGCGAAATTCTGTTGTTGAAAATTGGAGCAGAGCACAAGAAGATATCAAATTCTTTGTTTCTATTAGGGAATTCTTCTGAAAAAGAAATGCGGTCGATGCCGGGGCGAGACTTCTTGCTGGCACACAATTGTTGCCAGATTAATTTAGACCCAGCGAAGATAAATTCAGAGAAGCGAGGCGTTTCATATCCAAGGGTAAGAGCGTCAAAAATCAGGTTGACCAAAGCTGAGAAACTGGGTGAAGAGGAAGATGTCACTCCATGGCTAAGAGTAGATATTTGGTTGTCAGTGGCTATATGGGAATCCACATGGAATATGATAGATAGGTCTGGTTTTTTGTGAGATGCTAAATCAAAAATGGCTTGAATTTTGTCAGGATATGCCATTCTCAGGGAACTGAATAAGTTGATGTCCTGTTTCCAGACAATCTCTGAACAGAGGCTGCGGTTGGAGGGTAGAAACGCGGCAGTCCCAGATACTTCTGTAGAGTTACATGTTGATTTCAAAACTAGGTTCTCCATGGTCACCGCTGAATGCTCCAACTGGTCGTCAAACATGTAGATGTCTGCGCGGATCGTATTTTGACTGACTCTTTTGGTGGTCGTGAGACCTCTGAATAGTGAGCCAGCACCCTTTGGAATCTTTGCGTAAACTGTGATTTTTTCGATAGAGCACGGAAGCATAGCTTGACTGGTCTCATCTCCAAGGGCTAGAACAGTCTGTAGCATGGTGTCGAGTGTGGTAGGATGTATGATGTGCCCGAATTCGAACTGATATGGCATTTGCGCTCTGGTATTGGGGATCCGAATGGTAGTGTACGCAGCGGTATGGTCGACGCGTATCTCAGTTAGATTGCGAAACTGCGGACCGTATGTCATGCCAACAACATCCAGGCATTCGTAAAATTGTCTAGGACAGAGCTCAATTTCGCAAGAATCTACAGCATTGTAGTATTCCTGTCGCTGAGGCTTGGTAACACATCCGGGTGTTGTGCTGGTTGTATCCGTGTAGATGATGGAAAAGAGACCTTTTGCATGCACAACCCAGGCCCCTTCTTCTGGCTTGGACAATATGCTAAAATCATATACTGGGGTTGTAGAGCGCTTCTGCCTAGCGTACGTATGGGCTAAAGGCTGGAGAGAAGATAGCATCTCCTTGGAAGTCGTCTCATAGGAGTCAGTAAGGTGTGCACTCAGCATGTGTTCCAACCCCTGGGATGACTTTGGAATCAACATGGGCCTCTCAATGGAGAAGTTCCTGACTTGAAAGCTGTGAATCGCACGATGAGGGTCGGTCAGCTGCTTAGCTGCTTCAACGACCATGGCAATCATCCCTCCGGCAGGGTAGATTATAGATTTTTGAATCACATGATCCTCAAGCCAGGGGTTCTCCTGTACGCGAAAGAAGCCTCGCCAACTAGGGTTATGTGCTGTTGAACTCTCCAAAGGAGCGCCAATGATATCTTCACGTCCGTGGGAACGAAACCGATTTGCTTTGGACAAATGCGACTCATGCCAATATCTGCGAGAATGATCCCAGGGATAGGACGGAATATCTACTAGGTGCAGTGGACTGGTCCCGTCGCTATCCCAGTCAAAAATGAGTGGAAATCCTCGCATCCACAGCTCTCCCAAGGCCTTGAATGCTGTGACCGATGCATCTTGGCCACGGCACAGCATGGATACATAAGCTGGAGCTGAGTCTGATACCCCCCTCTTGCCTGTGCTAGGTTCACAGTAAATCTTTTGTAGAGTAGACTTCCACAGCTGATGTGGAGACACATCTAGCTGGACTGCAGGCTTTACTTGCTCAAGCATGGCAGTAACGGCCTGGTAGAACTGCACAGGACGAACGAGATTTTTCACCCAGTACTCGGGGCATAGCTCCTCGGCAGACGCCTCGCGGCCAAAGACAGACGAAAAGAACTTGCAGCTAGTGTTGATTTTGCATTTGCGCCGCTGGGGCGTGGAACTCTGTGAACTCATGTTCTTTAGAGAATTAAGATAAATCTCTTCCAGCACATGCATGTGGCTAGAGTGGTAGGCCGTCTGCACGTTGATAGGAGTAACCCTGATGTCGCTTTTGCGGAGAATCTCCTGAATCTGAGAAATCTCAGTACTGTCGCCAGAAAGTGTGACAGAAGCCGGCCCATTCACACAGCCAACGGTCACAGAGTGACAGCCAGCTTCCACTAGTATACAGCGGGCCTGCTCTCCCGACAGATTCACAGCGATCATGGCACCGCGTAAGGATGGAGCAAGAGTAGAAAGGCGAGAAATGCACTGGCCGCGATGGTAGGCCACCATCCAGGCATCTTCCCTGCTGAGTGCTCCAAATGCGTAGGCAGCTGCAATCTCCCCTGACGAGTGGCCAACCACGGCACTGGGGCAGATTCCACTGGAGGCAAGAAGGTCGACAAGTGCAACTTGAATCACAGTCGTAGCCGGCTGAGCAATCTGTGGCTCGTCAATGTGTGTGGATGTCAAACTGCGATGTAGTTCATCCCAAATGTGGAATGGGCTTCCAAGGTGCATGCTCATGAATCGACTTGCCGCCGACACGCTCTCCCTAAATACATTGTATTGAAATAGCTCTCGGCCCATAGCGAACCATTGTGCACCTTGGCCGCTGAATACAAAAGACAAGCTTCTTTTGTTGGATGTCGGTATCTTGTTCTTGTAGGGCTGTACAATGCTGTGAGCCTCGAGCTTTTGCAAGAGCTCGGCAGCCGAGGCAGCGATAATGTATGTGCGCCAATGGAGCGCAGATCGGCGCGAAAGAAGACTGTAGGAATAGTTCTTTTCAAAGTCTTGCCTTTTTGAATGGGCTCTGATGTAGTGAGCCTGACTGTCGAGGACGCGTCTCAACCCAGCCTCGTCGTGACCGGAGAACACAAACAGACGATTCCGTGGCTGCTTGGGAAACTTCACAATAGGTTTCGACAGCCTATCATCTGGATATAAGAAGCTGAAATGCTTTCCGTCGGTGATATTGTGCTCGTCCAGAAAGTGAGCTGCGTCATCCAACACGGCATGGGCGTTTGTTCCACCAAACCCAAAGGAATTGACGCTGATACGTCTAAGGCCCTGTATAGGCCATTGCGTCAGGTCCGAGGCAATCTATATGGACGACAGAATTCTTGTTAATAATGGAAGGATTTTAAATTTGATTGTAAAGGAAAAAGTAAAGGCTCACCTTCAGTCTCATGTTGTTAAAATTGATTTGGGGATTGGGGCATGTGAAGTTGACATGCTTCGGAATATAGCCTCGCTCCGCAACAAGAATACCTTTGATCAAGCCTGCCACACCAGCACTGCCCTCCAAATGGCCAATATTTGTCTTGACAGAGCCGATTATGAGTGGCTTGTCATTTGCTCGATGACGGCGAAAGACCTCAAATACGGCCTCGGCTTCTTTGAGATCGCCAGCCTGCGTTCCGGTTCCGTGGCATTCCACGTACGCTGTGCGAGAAACATCCAGCCCAGCACTTTCATATACACATTTCATGTTCTGTACCTGCCGTTTCGTGCTCGGAAGTGTAATTCCTTTTTCATGTCAGTAGATAGTCTACAGAGAGAAAGCGTCAGACTGACCTTGTGTATGTCCGTCTTGATTGGTAGCAGTGGCTCGGATGACGGCTCGGATAGTGTCATTCGAAGAAATGGCATCCTGCAGACGCTTTAAAACCACCACCCCAACGCCTTCACCGCGACCGTATCCATTGGCCCGCTTGTCAAAAGTGAAGCATCGTCCGTCGGGGCTGAGGATGTTGAGACCGGCCATAGGCACAAGGGTGTTGGGCGAGAAAATCAAGCCAGCCCCAGCTGCAATTCCCTTTAGGGTTTAAAAATTCCCATAGTTAGTATTCAAGACCTCAGTTAAAGGGTACATCTGCTTAGAATAGATTACATACAATGCAAGATTCGCCGTCGAGGAGGCTTTTGCACGCCTGGTGAACAGCAATCATGCTCGCAGAGCAGCCTGTGTCGATAGTCTGGCTTGTGCCAGCAAAATCAAAAGCATGAGAGACGCGGTTGGCGAGAATGGCAATACCATTTCCCGTAGCCGAATACGGCGGAGTGGTATCAGGGTCCCGCATGCATGGCTGCTCATAGTCTGGAGTATTAAAGATATTAGACATCTTGTTCTCTATGGTTGACAACCATAAGATATACGAGAAAAAGGCTCACCTCTCACAAACGATCCGCAAAAGACGCTGGTAGCCGTGTTTGAAAGGGAGGAGACTGGAATTCCCGCTGTTGCAAAGTTCTGTTAGTAACAGTATATTCTCTTTTGGATAAGAAACACAAAGACAGAGTCTTTGCGGAGAACTCTGTGGAATGAAAACATACCACTATCCAGCGCCTCGTAGACCACTTCCAGCAGCATCCGCTGCTGTGGATCCATGGAAACGGCTTCAGCTGTCGAAATAGAAAAGAACTAGTGCGAACCAGTTAGAAAGAGCCAGCAGACAGGATCAAGAGATATTTTTGGTGTTCTTGAGACTGGGAGCTTACTGGAGCGTCAAAGGCGTCAATATCTTCCTTTAAAAAATGGGCGCCGCGGATATGGAACTGAAAGAGGTAAACAGGCCAGTATTAGCATATCGTGGATCTTGTTGCGCCGACACGAAAAAGAACAGATGAAAGCACAAGGCATCGGAAAGACAGTGAGATGAAGGAAACTTACACTTCCTGGTCTGCTAGGGTCAGGATGATACCAGCCCTTTGTATTGAAGCGATTTTCTGGGATCTCAGACCAAGCGTCCCTGCCATCCTTCAGCATCTGCCAAAACTCTTCAATGTTCGTGGCATCTCCAGGGAAGCGACAAGCCATTCCGACAACGGCAATGGCATTGTTCTCCCAGGATTTAGGAGACGAGCTTCTCTGACCGCCCATTTAATTTCTTTTTGTAGTCCAGGTGTAAGCTGTTGCTTCAACCAGAGCTTCGGATCTTCCGGCTGAAAGTGGTGACGCCAGCCTCGTAAAGAACAATGCCAAAGACACAAGGACGGTGATGCAAAAGGGGTGATACAGAGAGACGGGATAATGCAATTGCTCAGCTTTGTGACAGACGACAACAGAAAGAAGGGGGGAAAGAGGGGGTGCAATGGGTAGATTGTGAAAAACAGTAATAAAAAAAAATGATGAGGAGGGGAGGGTGGAAGTAAGAGTGGAAGAAAAAGGATAGAGGAATGCAGAAAAGAGGGAGAAAGGGAAAGAAAAGTACGAGGAAAAGGGGGGAAAGAGAAAGGAGAAAATGTGAACAAAAAAGAAGAGATAGAAATAGAAGAAGAGAAAGAGAAAGAGGAAAACAATAAATTTTACGCAATGGTCAGGCTGACAACATATATTGAATATGTATGCTAAAATATCCTCAAAGCAAAGCAAAGCAAAGGCCGGATGTAGAGGTATGCTCGGGAGAGAGAAGCGAGAGGAAATGGAAGAGGAAGATGGGTCAATAAGAAGAGGGAGAAAACGGACGAAGGAGATGACGGAATTCTTTTAATCTTCCGGAAGCTTGTGGCCGAGGAAGGTTTTCGAAAAGAAAATTAGGAAAGAGCGGTTGCTTCGCTCCTGCCTTTTGAGAAACCAGACTTGGACTTTTTTTTCTGCCACTCTCTCTTATTATTCACTTCACTGCCTCCAGGGAGCGTGTGGAGCGTCTGAACACAATAGAAAAGATGTGTTCTGATTGTGCGTACCTCTTGAAATGGATCTCGGCCTGGAGTATTATCAGACGCGTGGACATGAGGGACGGGCATGTCTTGAATCAAAGCGTGTGGAAGGGTATGTCTTCTTGTTGTAACTCCTCTGGCCATTCTAATCCTTCGTCCTCTGGATGTTCTTGTGTCTTTTTTTTTCTTTTCTATTTCAAGACTCTGGCCTCGCACCGTTTGCTCCCAGAGGATATCTTAGAAGCTGGGAGGGTTGTAGGGGTAGGAATCCGGTACCCGCGTCTGGCTGCTGTCTGGACTTGTCTGGGGGGAAACGGCATACTATTTCCTTTGTTTGTACGTGTGGGAGCATTCTACCTGGGTGACGCCCTCGGATCTGTCGAGAAGGTGACGGTCCGGAGTGCGGTGACCTGGAGCCTCTCCTGACTTGGTCCAAATCAGAAACACAATCACACACCAACCACAACTCGCCATCCTCTAATGAAATATCATGCTATAGTAAATGGAGGACCATCTTTCTTGAACTCCTACGTGCACACTAGCCAATCGGCCCAGCAAACGGGGTGAACTTAAAGGGGTGAGGGGGGGAGATACGATGCCACCGTCGGAGGCGGTGTAACGAGGGCAAACAAAGCTCCAACAACAGGAGACCGTACTCGTACACCATGGCTGTGCTTCCGGAGAGGTCAGAATTACGCGCAGTAGAGCAAGCTCAACAGTTTAGACCAAAAATAAAGGTCGCCGTACTGGCTTATGAAGAGCACAAACCTTGAGAAAAGGAGGCGGAAGGAGGAGGCGATTTGTTCGGCGATTTACCGTCTAGTAAAGCCCTTCTCCATCTGCTGCTGTCCTTTTCGAACAAAAAAAGCGTATTGCATTTGATGTATATAATTTTTCTTCTTTTTTTTTCCTTTTTTTCCTTTTTTTTTTCAAAATGTGTGTCTCATTCTGTCCCTCAGCATGGCTAATCTTATTTTTAGGGTTGACAGAAGACCAGCTTCAATTCATCCGGTCTGTCAAGTATGATGCGGATAGCTGCCACGTCTCAGAAATAGAAGCTTGTTGTGATGTAGCTGATTGCTCTCCATGCCCAGTCTCCTCTGGCGGAAGCAGAGCCGGTTAAGAAAGGAAAGACAATTCTGTCTTAGGTCACTACTTCATCATCCACATTATCCAAGATCCAAATTGAGACATTTGCTGTTGAGATATCCAAAATGAATGTAAGAAATTGGGATAAGGGTAGGAGCAAAGCCGTATTTTCTCCAGCAGACTTTTGGAATATGTATATGAGTCGTGCAGAGAGCATTGTCCTCGGCTGCATATTCATTGGCAAGGCTGGTGCAAGGATGACGGAGTTTCCGATTCGAGTCCGCTACATACAGGAGTACCACCGAGCGCCCCAAGAGAAAATGGGCCACAGAATTCAAACAGATTGTGTGGTGCCAGTAGTACAAGCAAGAAACTGGTAAAACCTGTCCTGGTTACTGCCCACTGTTGCTTCTGGCAGCCAGCAAGAAGAAGAATACATTCTCACCATTTCTATTCAGCAAAGACTTTCCGACTGCAACCTCGGTATGTTGCATTATCAAGTATAGACAAAATAGCCCGACACGAGGAGATAAATTCCGGTTAGGGAAGAATCAAACACTGACTTGATCACACAGATAGCCAGCGGGCTCTTTTTTTTTTCTTCACATATTTTACATTGATCGATTCATCCGAAACTTGTGAGCCAGAAGACCGATACGATTCTTTTTCTGCAACAACGTTTTTTACGCGCTCACCCAACATCAACTTTATGAATGCCAATCATCATCATCGAAGAAATCCTAAACCACAGACGAATCAAACGTCCCACAAGAAGGACGCCATGCGAAGGGGAGTCCAGCGAGAGTCCCACGGAAAGAATGGCAGGAATGGCAGGAATGGCGATACGAGAGACAAGAGACTTTGCTGTATTTGCCGATATACACAGTCTCTGTACAAATATGCACAAATGAAGCGAAGACGTATGAGTATTCGCAACAGAACACATACACAGAGCACGAATGGGACAACAATAGAGGCGATGGTAGCATTTAAGAGAAAGAGGGCTGCCAAAGTCACAGGGGATTTCACAGAGGCAGCAGAAAATAACAAGTACAAGCATGAGCATTGGACAAAAAGTATGCCGTACGCCATTGATGATTAGTCCCTGCATCGGTAGTTTTTGTCCATGCATGCACTCATGCATGCCGGTAGACACTGTGCAGATAGCATTCGATCACGTTGAGGCCTGTAGATGAATCAAGAAACGTGATGAGGCAATCTACCGTAGGGTCCATCGGTCCTTCGATTCCTTCTCCGGCGTTCTCTCGTGTGCGGAGGCAGGATTTTAATGCGTTACCGCACCACTTCTTCCTTCGTTTCTAGATTGAAACGTGAAACGGATACGGGGAGAAGATATTTGGTTGCTCGCTGTGGAGGAAAAAGGTAAACCAGGAAATACATAAGAATGGGGAAAAAAAAGAAGAAGAAATAGGAAAACGGCTACACATGGGAGCACGAAATGGGGACAAGTACAAGTACAAGGGATCCATCATCCTCTTGCCTGCATTCTTCCTGTTGTCTCTGCTAATCTATTTTCCTTGTTCCCACCAGATCACTCCATCTTCTTTCTTTCCTGCTCGTTTCTCCTCCTCTTTTCCCGATTGCTTCAATATTCCCATCTCTACCAGCCAAAACAAGCCCCAAGCCTATTTGGGGTGGCATAGTAGTCTGTGGTCTGTTTTCGGTTTCTTGGTGACACGAGATGCCTGTTTTTTTTTATTCTATGATGATGGTGGACTGCTGCGAAAAGGGGGAAACATTGGTCGTTAACAGCAATCGGCGAATCGATCAACAATCAAATAAAGTCGACAGTGCTCTGCTGCGATACCGGAAGCTGTTAAATTCAATAGCAAAAGAAGATATAGAGGAGGAGATATGGTTGAAACCGTTCGTGGATGGCCTTTGCTGAGACACCGCTGTTTCTCGGGTAGTGTGTTTCGTGTTTGATTTTTTTTGGCACCAATTCAGTCTTCTTTTTGTTAAGCAAACGGAGCTGGAAAAGTAAACCATCGGCATGAGCAACATTATGATGGACACTAGATAGTGCTCGCTAGATGGGAGCACAGTATTTGAGCGAGTTGCTCGCACTTGGGTTGGGTCCCTTCCCATGAAACTTTTTGTGTATCTTGGAAGAAGAAAATAACAGGCAGAATACGCAGTACAGATTCGACTCTCTCTACAATACACTCGTGTTCCAACACGATTGTCGCAAAACTGACTCGTCAAGCGATGCGGTGAATCACGATAGGGGTAACTGGTGACTGTATTTCCCTTCTCTTCTTTTTTCTTTCCTCGTCGTTCTTGACCGTCCACCATCCACCATTCCTCTATTCTTGCGGGCATCTACACTCTCTGACCATGCCCAAGTTTGTTGGATACTCCAAGCACTTGGACCAGCTTTTTTACAACCCTTCCCAGTGCATACATTGTCATGCGACACTGCATCCGTCAAAACAGAAGTTGCAGTGCATCGTGTAGCCGTTCAGAGACAGTGTACGGAGTCTGGTAAACGTTGAGCTGACGAGAAAACGAATGCCGCAGACCACTATGAGCAGGCCACATACCACGAATCACAACCCCTGCCGTTTCTTCAAAGACACTTGCCAACAGGGTCAGGCGAAATTGGTAGCCGAACGGGCTCACTTCCCCTAAAATACCTTAAACATTCCAAAGGCCTATCATTTTCTTATTTCTCTGGACCATGCTCCGACACAGTACCCGGACTCGCGAAATGACGAATAGCACAAGAGCGTCCTTGGGTGACCAGGAACCTTCCGGCTGGAGACAACGACGAAATAGGTGGCCGAGCTTGGTTCAGGTACACAGAAAACCAAGAAACAAGCCGGGTATTCATCTCCGCATAGCCGGATGCGTGACACATAAAAAAAGTAGACAGGATTGAAATGGGTGTCTGTTCCTGTGTAACTAGATAGGGGAAAGCGAGCAATATGCTCCAATGCGAGATGTCTTATGCAAAGGAAGACCAGATGAGATGTCGTGATCTACCTTGACGAGGGACCGGGTAGGGGGGGCGATCCTTGCGAGACTCCCTCTTTTTTTTGGCTCTATTCTCTGGTATTTCTCTCGCCCATTTCTGCAGAGCATAGACTATGTCTCTGTCTTTTTTTTACTCCATCTATTTTCCCAGTTTTGTTTTCCATTTTGTGACTCTTTTTTGTGGTTGGCTGTTCCTGCTTGCCACCCTGACTGCAACAGGACGAGACGGTCAGATACAAATGCAAAGACATGCATGCGAGGACAAAAAAGGTAACCAACTGCATGCGAGAAACAAGAATTGGCCAGAACATCCCTCCATAGGATATTCTCAGAGTCTAATGTCTGTTTTTTGTGTTTTTTCGCCTTCGCATACGGATTTCCACTCTGTAAGATTCCTCTTCATTTTTAATGCGCTTCTCTGCCTCTGCTTGCCTCTTTTTTTTTTCGTTTTCGACGCTCTCTCAATCTACGCATTCACTACTAGAATAAAAGAGCAAGATACAAAAGGTGTACTTCCATCCATTTTTCTTCCCTTGTTCTGGCCTTGCCATCTCATCACCACTTTTACATACTCGCATATTTCCTGTCGTCTTTCACCCATTGGCGGGACACAGACACGCAGAGTTGCAGCATCACTTTGGCGTCTAGAAGGCGTGGTTTGATTTTTGGTATGTCAGTATTTTCTCCGTCCTATTGAACTTGTGTTCCTCTTCTCACAGTCGAGCCTCCTCTCTTCTATTACATCATCTTCCGGTCAGGTGGCACATGTGCTGATCGTGCCTTCCGTCAATCTGATTTTTGTCGTCGGCGTTCCTTCCGCTTTCCACCTGACTGCCGCTTGGGTCATATTTTCCCATTTCTATAAATTTACAGAGTATTGACTTGCTCCTTCCTATGCCGTGGTGGAAGTAATGCACACGTGGAAACGATCCACAAACCTTGCTTTCCCCAATATCAATCTCTTTCGGCCTTGACTCCCCCCCATCGGTCAGTAGGAATTTTGACTCATTCATTCACACTACAAATCATTGTCTCTACCACTCTTGTTCTCCCGTCTTGACAAACAGGGCTCGAGAAGAAGCAAAATACTTTTCGAATTTTCTTTTTGGCATTGGACTTTTGAGCAAAAAAAGCAAAAGCAGAAGCAAAACGAAAACGAAAACGAAAACGAAAACAAAAACAATTGCCAATTGAGACACGTTTTCAGAAGCAAGGAAAATACAAAACAGGGAACAAAGCGAATGGACGTTTCTCCATCTACTCTGGACAGCGACTCTGCATGCTGATGTGTTGTGGCTCTCCTCCATGATCGATTTATCTTCTATTGGGGCACGCCCATCGGCAAGCCGATCATGGCCAGGACCGACAGATATCGAATTAACCTCTCATGATCACGGCAAGCATCACCAATTTGTTCGTCTGACTCGCTTTGACGACGGCGACCTCGAACAGCTCAGAGAGACAGAGGCGGCGGCAGCGCGCACAAGAGCGTCGGTACGCCGGCCTCGCTCTCCACCTCGGAACCAGAAATGGCGCCGCACTCTCCTTATTATCTGGCATGTCCATTTTTAATTTATTGTCTCTCTCTTTCACCCTGTTTCGACTCTAACCACTACAGCATATTGACTGGATTCTTTTTCTCGCTACTGGATACCACCATCGTGTCTACTTCCCTTCTGGCTACTTCGGAAGACCTGAATGGGTTCCGTGACTCCTCTTGGGTAGTCCTGGCATATCTCTTGACATACATGGGTAGGTGTCTTGCGGCATGAGAGTGGCGAAATGTGGAGCTTTTCCGGATGGGGGGAAACGAAGACACAGGGCGAATATATTGCTGATAGGCTTTAGGATTTTCCATCGTTTTTGCAAAGCTCAGTGATATTTACGGTCGCCGAAATATCCTTATTTTGTCTTGGCTTATTTTTGTCATTAGCTCTGTTGCATGTGGCAGCTCTTACAACATGACTCAACTGTGTGTCTCTCTGGCCTGGCTTGACACTCTTTGATACTAATCCTGTGCACGCAGAATTGTATGCCGTGCTTTTCAAGGCATTGGCGGCGCCGGCTTGTACAGCTTGACGACAATCACTCTCCCCGAAGTTGGCCCCGGCCATAAGCCAGATGTCATTGGCAAGATCATTGGCATCACGCTCTCCCTCTCGTTTGTTCTTGGCCCTGTCCTCGGAGGACTCATACCACAAATATCCACCTGGCGAATGATATATTGGCTCAAGTACGTCAATTCTTCGCATCTTGCGTCTCGAGAAAAACAGTACACGAATGCTAATGTCACCTGTACTAGTGTTCCCTTTGCTCTCGCGGCAGTTACCGGTATTACTTTTCTCTTCCCCAAGGAGACGCGCCGAGACAGTGACCGACACCACAGTTCTCTCGGCAGAATCGACTTTATTGGCAGTATTCTGCTGCTGTCGAGTACTGTTCTGCTCGTGGTCGCGTTACAAGAGGGCGGCTCGCTTGTCAAGACTTGGAACAGTGCTTTTGTCCTGACCAATCTGATCTTGGCAGCAATCAGCTTTGCCGTCTTCCTTGTATGGGAGTATTGGCTCTCGTCCACAGGAAACTGGGCTGCCGAGCCCATTTTCCCCATTCGATTGCTTCGGAGACGCGTATATCTTGCTTGTCTTTTGTGAGACACATTTAATCCCCCCATTCTTTTTAAGAGAATCTAACTTGTCTAGTGACACTTTTTTGATTGGCTGCGTGTACCTCTGCTTCGTTATCACCGTACCGCAGAGGTTCCAGATCGTCAACGGTGCTAGTGTTTTAAAGACGGGCATACATTTGCTGCCGATGCTCGGTGGTACGGCCGTCGGGTCTCTTGTGTCTGGTCCCATCAACGCCAAGAAGAACCGCACATCGCCAGTGGTTGTGGTGTCATGCGTCTTTATGCTCATTAGCTCCAGTCTCATGGCCACGATCAACACTATCGACTACCCCGTCAAGACGATGTACGCATTTTTGGTTCTATTCGGCTTCGGCTTCGGGCTCTTCATGTCTGCCGGGGCCATGCTATCCACCGCCCAAGCACCACCAGGGGACCATGCCGTGGCTCAGGGGGCGATTTCTCAGCTTCGCATTCTCGGTGGTATTCTCGGTCTGGCCTCTTTCACCATAATTTTCAATCAATATATACAGACTGCCAACATTAAGGAAACACTTACACCAGAGCAGATGGACGTACTTCGGCGATCACCGTCTGCCCTGGTCGAAGTATGGCCGGCATTGCAAGATGTAATCAAAGGCACGTACAGTGCAGCCTTCCACAAGATGACGACCATCATGGCAGGTTTAGCCGGCTTGGCATTCGTTGTCAGCTTAGCAGCTGTCGAGAAGAGCCCACCACCAATCTATGGCAGCCATGGCGTCGAGAAGCCAGGACCGGAAGAGCAGGAGATGAATGGTACGGAACAGGATGACGCGGCAAGCGACCGGTCCCTGGTGGACATGCACACTCCTGTCATCGTGGAGCCGGTGCCGAGATTGTATCCGCCGCCACGAAGTCATCTTCCCCATCACAATACTCGTGTCTCGTTGTACCAGCGCTGGACATAACACAGAAGCCTATTGTATAGATGCTCTAATTTTCCTTATTCATCCTTTGCCTTGCCGGAAGTTTTTTCCCTCCCCTTTTTTTGCAAACTGTGCTTGTGCTTGTGCTTGTGTATTTGCCGTGTGCCGTGTGCCGTGTGCCGTGTGCCGTGTGCCGTGTGCCGTGTGCCGTGTGCCGTGTGCCGTGTGCCATGTATTTTGTGTACTTTCTGTGGTATCATGTCATGTTGCATACGGATTTGCTGAAGAAGAAACTTGAGGTCGGGTGTCTTATGTCTGATATTGGTAACGTCTAAATTGGGCTTGGACTCGGACTCGACCAATCTTTTACAGGCTAGAGACATTACACATGTTCCACGTACGGATAGGAAATGAGCAGGCCGCCCGAGAGGTGAGGATAGGACGACGAAATGCACATGATTCTTGTGTCTATTTACAAATTTCCTGGTGGGGAGGGGGTATCTGTCTCCTCTTGTGTGCTGTCTAGGGTAGCATGCTCAATCGAGTTTTTTGAGTGCAGCGTCCACCGTCTCGCCAGTCAGCATGCGGAAGACCTCGGCATAGCGGTCAGCTGTGGACTGGACGATATCATCGGGGATGGTGACGCCGTCCTTTCCCTTGAGGCCCTGGGCGACGAGCCAGTCCCGCAGAAACTGCTTGTCCAAGCTCTCCTGTTCGCGCCCGGCTTCGTAGTTGTCGGCAACCCAGAATCGGGACGAGTCGGGCGTCAGGACCTCGTCAGCCAGGACGACCTCGCCCGTGTCCTCGTCGAGGCCAAACTCGAATTTTGTGTCGGCGATGATGACGCCGCGTTGGCGTGCATGCGTGGCGGCGGCCGTGTAGATGGCGAGCGCGAGCTCCTCGATGCGGGCGGCATGGGCAGAGTTGCCAATGAGCTCGGCAGCGCGGGCGCGTGAAATGTTCTCGTCGTGCTCGCCGTTCTCGGCCTTGGTCGAGGGCGTGTATACGGGAGCAGGGAGCTGTTGGCAGCGCACCATGCCGGCGGGGAAGCGCTCCGGGTCGGCTTCGCCGTGCACGGTGCCGTGTTTGGCGTACTCGGCATAGGCGCTTCCGGCGAGATAGCCGCGGACAATGGCTTCGACGGGGAACATGCGCAGGCGGCGCACGCGCATGCAGCGGCCACGGAGGAGGGCGCGCTCGGCTGGGGAGAGGGCAGCCAGCACGGAGGCGCTCGGGGCGAGGGAGACGAGGTGGGTGCGCAGGGTCTGGCCGGGGATGGCGGCGTCGGCCAAGACCTGAAACCAGTAGGCGGAGAGCTGGGTGAGGACGGTGCCCTTGCCCGGGATGCCGTTGGTGAGGACGACGTCGTAGGCGGAGATGCGGTCGGTGGCGACGAACAAGAGGGTCTTGTCGTCCTCGGCCGCCTCAAAGACCTCGCGCACCTTTCCCGAGGCGATCTTGGAGAGGCCTGGCAGGTCGAGTGTGGTGACGGCAGCCATTGTTGTGCAGAGAGACGGACCAGGGAAACCAGTTCGACGCGCGAACCAGAGACGGGATCAGATGGTAAAGGTTGCAGCTCAGCTTGCTCTCTGCGACAGATCTGAGAAGAGCAAGTCGAGTCATTCTCACATGACTAGAAAGAGACTAAAAGAGAGAGAAAAAAAAAAGCCGATGACGTTTGCCCCACTTTACATTGAGTAAAAAAAAGTACAGAGTATACAAAAATTGAGGCACTTTATCTTCTCTATGATGTACTATGTACATCATACAAAGAACGACGGCTTGGATATTCCACGTGACGAATATTATATAATCTCCTGGCGCAGCTGTTCGGCCAGATCGAGAGACGTCACGTAGGCCATTTTCTTTTCTCCTTTCTGTTCGGTGTGCTCACGGTTCCATTCCAGGATTTCCCACGTGATGCCCTGCAGAGTGGTGAGGACGCCGTGGTAGCCGAGCCCGCCCTTGTCTGTGGGTTGGCGGGCGTCTCTGTCGGAGCCGACGAGGTGCGTGCAGATGGAGAAGATGCCGGGCTGCAGGTGCTTTGCTTCTCCCTGCATCTCTGGCAGGATCCACCGCAGGGCGGGGATGCGGTGGGGGAGGATGCGGTACCACTCAATGGCGTGAGCCACGAGCAGCAGCATGACGGGCTGCAGCTTGACCACACGGAACGGGTGGACGGAGAGCGTGGCGATGGCAAGGTAGAGGTCGGTATAGGAAATGGGGGCGTTTGGGTCCGTGACGACAAAAGGGCGGCCGGCTTGGGGTGCGTCTCTGCGGGCGAGGACGGCCTCGTGCTGGAGATGGGCCACGGCCACATTGGCTCCGTGGACAAAGCTCTGGACGATGTGCGAGATCCACCTTGCTGGTCAGTGGGAGGGAAGGAGAGAGGGAGGAAAAAACAGCAAAAGCAAATACAAGACACCTACGTTGGCTGCGATGCCTTGCTGAGAGGACTGCCGACTGTATTGTCTGTCGGCTGGCCGTAGACGCCGTTGGCAGGCCGGATGCAACCTGTCCGGAAAGCGGGACTGTTGGCAGCGCATACGTCTCTCTCGGCCAAGGCCTTGGAGAAGGGGTAGTTGCCAAAGAATTCGGAGCGCGGGCGCAGAGGCTGAAAAAAGTCACGCTCGTCAAGGATCTGGCAAAAGTTGTCCGTCTCTGCGGGAGAGCTGCTGCCCCCCCAAGAAGCCCAAGCAGAAGCGAATGGCTTCACGGGGCGGACACAGATGGAAGCCGACGAGGTGGAGCTGAAAATATCGGCGCCGGCAGCGCGGGCAGCTGCCAGCACATTTCGAGTGCCGCGCACATTGATGGCGTCGGGCAGGCCGAAAAAGTGCTCGGATCGGTCAGAAGCCAGGATGACGGCGGCCGTGTGGAAGACGGTGAGAGGTAGGCCAGCAGCAGAGCGGGCCCAGGGTTTCTGAAAGGCGGCATGGACGGCATCGCGGGAGCTGATATCGGTGGGAACAAAGTCGACCTCTCTGGCGGGACGGGACGACTGCATGTCTCGACGCTGCGTTTCGCGGATGTCGAGGATGCGGATGTTTTCAGCTGGCGTTCCGCGCGCCAGAAGCTGCAGGACAATATAGCCGCCCACGAGGCCTTGCCAGACGCGGTAAGACGAGGAAAAAGAAGAAGGATTTAAGAAAGAACTGGCTGGGTCTATTGCAGCTCACCATTTCCGCCCGTGACAATGTACCGCCGCTCCAGCTTGGGGGGGATCTGGTCTGCGTAGTCCAGCTCGCTACGTGTTTCGAGCTGCTGGTACGTCTGCCTCAGCAGCTGGGATGTCCAAGGCTGGCCGGCAAGGCTCTGGGCAGGGGCCGGGACGTTTGTCAAGAGGCGATTGACCTGCCAGAGCGTGGCAAGCAAGACGAGGGCGACGAGGGCAGCGAGAGCCCCGGCTAGCAAAAGTAGAGTCATGGCAGGGTATGCCGTATGCGTATGTGGAAGGGAAGCAGCAGCAGGGAAGGAAAAAAATTCGGACGCAGACAAAACCGCGCTTTGGTGGTATTAGAGTTTTGGGGCTGTCGGCTCTCATTGGCCCTTGCCAAGGCTGCTGCTTACCAATGACAGATCAGGCACTTGGAGAATCCCTGCTGTGCTTCCACCAACTCAAAGAGAGAGAGAGAAATGATTCCCAACACGCCCCTCCACCATGGCCTCATCCGGCTGACCATCTGGGCCCTGCGCGCAGTGACACCGGCCAGCTTTGCTCTCTGCCTCGCCGCCAGCCTCGGCCAGCTCTCGGCGCCTTGGCCACTCCAGGCTGTGGCGGCGGCCGAGGTGGTCTTCTACTGCTGCATCAGCCTGCCGCGGCAGTACGTGCTCCGGCGATCGGAGCCGCGCTTCACCCCCCGCAGCCACGCCGAGCGCCAGGCGCTCTGGACCAAGATGTGGACGAGCGTTCCCAATGTCGAGACGTTTCTGAGCGTCTGGTTCCGCGGAGCACCCCTCGACAGCATCGGCCACGACAACGTCAAGGACCTCCTGGCCTGGGCCTTTCTCTGCAAGACACGGGCAACGACGGCCGAGGAGGACGACGAGCTCGAAGAGTATGTCTGCCGCGTGGAATCCCGTCTGGGCCGGCCGTTTCTGCCGGGCCGAGGCCGACATGCCCCGTCGCAAGTCTCCACGGACCCTCTGCGTCTGCAGCACAAGCCGCTGCTCTTTTACCTTGTATGTGAAGGCAGGCGTGAAGGCGTTTAGACTGGCAAGACTGGCAAGACTGGCAAGACTGGCAAGACTGACAAAACTGACAAACAGTTGGCCATTGGCACCGTCGACCTGCTGACATGCGCTTCGGCCTGGCAGATGGGCCTCGAGCACTACCGCCTGTCCCTCAGAGAGTCCTGGGCCGTCTTCCCGCCACGGCTACACACCCTCTGCAGCCGGCACACGTCGCCGTCCAGGCACGTGTCCTACATGTACCGCCCCCACACCTCACCGACACGTCTGCCCGTCCTGCTGATCCACGGCATCGGCGTCGGCCTCCACACCTACATGGGCTTTCTGCGCGACTTTATCGATAGCGACCCCGCCGACGACGGCCAGACGGGTATCCTCGCCATCGAGCTCATGCCCATCAGCATGCGCATAAGCAAGGCCATGCCGCCGCGTCAAGAGCTGGTGGCCGACATCTTGGCCATTCTGCGCCACCACGGCTGGGACCGCTTTGTGCTGGTCGGCCACTCGTACGGGACCATTATTGCCGCGCACATTCTGCACCAGCAACAGCAGCAGGCACAGGAGCACGGACATGCCGACCGCGTTGGCCCCTTGATGCTGATCGACCCCGTCACGCTGTCCATCCACTGGGGAGACATTCCCTACAGCTTTATCTACCGGCAGCCCCAAAAGGCCAGCGAGTGGCAGCTGCACTACTTTGCCTCGACAGAAATGTGCGTCGCCCACAGCATCTCCCGCAACTTTGACTGGACAGAAAACGTGCTGTGGCCGGCCGAGATGGAGGGCGACGGCCGGTTGCGTCGGGTGACGGTCGCGCTGGCCAGCGACGATATCATTGTCGACACCCACGCTCTGCGGACCTATCTGGAGTCGACGTCGGGCGAACACGTCCACGTCGTCTGGTACGAGGGACTCAACCACGCGAGCGTGTTTGACAGTGCCGTCGCCTGGCAGCCTCTCCTCGACATTCTACATCAATACTGTACTCGCTCTTGATCTTTATGAAAAGAAGAAAAAAATTACAAAACATTCCCTCTATTGTTGTGCTATTACTCTTTCTTCTCTGCGCTCGGATTCTCCGTCTCCGCTCTGCTGGCCTCGGCCTCGGCCCGGTCCAGTGCTTGGTACCGCAGCCGTGCTGCCTCCTGCGCCTGCTCGACAAAGTCGGCATAGCTGCCCCCCGTGCGGCGAGCCGCCACGTCCGTCGCGTCACCCAGCTTGCCCCCCTGTGCCCCCAGACCCACTCCCGGCATGTATACAGTCGGCGCAATGGCCTCTGTACGACCAGTGCCCTGGGCACCCAGCCCCAGTCCAGCCGTCCAGCCCATTTTCCCCAGCATAGCTGCTCCCTTTGAGGAGCCGGCCAGCGCTGTGACATCGCCGGGTTTCGCTGCCGAGGCGGCCGCAGTCGAAGAAGTTGCAGAAGACACATGTGTCGTCGCCTTGGCACCAGCCTTCTTGGCCGTCCGGGTCCGTCGGCCAGGCACACCCTTCTGGCCAAATGCCAGCCGCCGTTCCCGTGCACGGTCGCGATATTGTGCTGCTGTCGAAGATGAAGCGAGCGCTGAGAGGGGGCGCATGCGCAGCAGCTGGCGGACTGGGGCTGCTGCATCTTTCTCGTCCTCGGCTGCCGCTGTTGCTGTCGCTGCTTGGTCCGCCGCCGCCTGGACGGCTGCTGCAGCTGCCGCCACAGCTTCAGGGTCACGTGTGCGGGCACGGTGCAGCGTGCTCTCACGCTCGTGGAGGCGTAGCACGGCCCGGCTGCGGAAGCGACGTCGACAGAGCAGGCAGCAGTGGTAGGGAGAAGGAGAGCCGGCAGACGAGTCCTCCTTGGCAGGCGGGGAGGGCAGCAGCAGCGGCACCGCGTAAGATGTATAGACAGGCGCCAGGTCGCCTCGCCGGCGAGGCACACGTCGGATCTGGATCGGGATGTGGGGCACAAAGGACGAGGAGGAGGAGGAGGAGGTGTGGTCAGCATCGGAGTCGTTGGTGTTGGCGGCGAGGGAAGGAGAGGATGCTCTCGATTTCCGCTCTGCGGCCGATGCTGCGGCCACCCTCTCTGCCACCTTGGCATAGCGCTGAATGGCGGCCCGGCGGGCTGTCGAGTCGCGCATCTGCAGACGGTGGTGCGCCGAGAGCGCCTCGTGGTCACGCAGTCGCTGTCGCGTGGGAAACCGGGCGAGACATAGCAGACATGTAGGCGGCATGGAAGAAATGGAGGACAGGAAGGATTCGGGCAGCGATGACAAGGACGAGGAAGGATTGCTATTTTTGTCGTTTTGGCTGTTTTGGCTGTTTTTGCAACTTTTGCCGCTCGGAAGTAAGAGTCCAGCGCCAATGGCCAAGGATGGATACCGGTCCCGTCGGTGTGGTGCTCGCAACGTCGACTGCGCCGTCTCGGCCACAGACGACCCCAGCAGCCGCTTCTTGGTCTTTTTGGTCTTTTTGCCGTCGGCCGTGGCCGTGCTCGTGCCCGTGCCCGTCGTTGCTGACGCGATGCCCGAGCCGTTTGTCGCACCGACAGCAGCGTTCCTGTCGCCCAGCTCGGCTGTCATCTTGGCCCATTTCTGTACCTGTGACTGCATGCGCGGCGCCATGGGTGCCGGGGCCGCCGAGCGCTTCTCCTTGGACGGATTGGAAGCCATGGTGGTCGTAGAGGTTGTGGTCGCGGCAAGCAGACAAATGCAAAAAGAGCAGCCATACGAGTAATACATAGTAGTATTGAGTGCTTATGTAATGCGACTCAGCCACACCAGAGCCACACAATGCAATCTGCCGTCACATTCACCCGACAATATGATACAAAGACTCGTAACACTCCCGTGGCATAATACATGAATGCCGGCACAGAAACAAAGGGTCCCCTTGCATCTGGCCACCCCTCCTGGCCATCAGAAACGGCCACGAAAAAGGGCGGGAACCTGTCCTCCTTCTTATCTCGACACGTCCCTGTTCCCTTCGAGTCGTGACATGACAAATCCATGAGGAGCAAAAGGAGAGGCGAATCAGAGGAAAAAGAAAAAAAGGTCCGAAAGACACATCCAGAGACAAAGCAGACATGGCTCCCCTCCAGCCAAGCCTGACGACTGGCTTTCCAAAGTTGGGACGGTCCAACTCGAGCTCGCTGCTCTCGCCCGTCGAGTACGATGCCGATGCCGCTTCGATCCGCAGCGACCAAGACAGCGACAGCGAAGACGATGAGCTGCAGGCACGCGCACGCAACAGTCGAGAGCTGCGGGCACACGACCGCATGGTGTTTATGGAGGAGGACGAGACGGACCGACTGGTAACAGATGCACGGCGCCGTGAGCAGGACCGCGGACGCCGAGGCTCTGGCCTCGTCAATCCGCTGCGACTCTTGGGCGTGCGGCGGCCGAGCGACAGCGGCGCGGATAGTCGGCCCATGACGGGCATGAGCAGTGCCAGCGGCACGGCCGTCGGGTCGACCGACAGCCTGCTGAGTGGAAAGGAGCAACACGGGGCCGTCACCACACGAGCACAGAAGCGGCAGCAGCGACGACGGCGGCGAGAAGAAAAAAAGGACCGGTTGCTCGCCAAGGCGCACCACGGCGAGGACGGCGAGCTCATGTATGAGATGGAAGAGGGCGGCCTGAAGGAGGGCAGCTCGACGGGGGCCAGCTCCGAGCGCGAAAACGACGACGATGACGTCAGTGACGACGATGACGATGACGGCGTCAGCGAGCACAGAAACAGCAACGAGAGTTTTGGAGGGGACAACGATCGGCTGCTCGCGGATGGCCAGGAACGCCCACGTCGGCGACGACAGCGGCCACAGAAGAAGGAGACGTGCTGCTGTGGTCGAAAGAACTGTGGACGCTGGGTGCTCGTGCACCTCCTCATTGCCGTCGCCCTCGCGCTCCTCGTGCTCGGCGCGTGGAAGCTGACGCTAGCGAGGCGCCGAGAGCAGCAGCAGTTTGGTCACGTGACTTCTTTGGTAAGCAACGGCTCGGCCCTCTTCGGACCGACGACACTCATCATCAGCCTCGACGGCTTCCGGGCCGACTTTTTGCAGCGCGGGCTGACGCCGCGGCTCAACGCTTTTGTGCGCGAGGGCGTGTCGCCGCGCTACATGCTGCCGTCCTTTCCCAGCGTGACCTTTCCGAACCACTACACGCTGGCCACGGGGCTCTACCCCGAGAGCCACGGCGTGGTGGGCAACTCGTTCTGGGACCCATCCATGGCGGCCGAGTTTTTCTACACGGACCCCAGCCGCAGTCTCGACCCCAAGTGGTGGGGGGGTGAGCCGTTCTGGGTGACGGCCGAGCGTGCCGGTGTCCGCTCGGCCGTGCACATGTGGCCAGGCAGCGAGGCGCATATTCAGGGCGTCGAGCCAGCCTTTGTCGACAAGTTCAACGGCAGGGAGCCGCTCGAGAACAAGGTGGCGCGTATTCTCGAGCTTCTCGACAAGCCGGGGCCCGAGACGGAGACTGGTGCCAGTGCCAGTGCCAATATGACTGGCCCATCCTCCTCGACTGTGCTCCGTCCTCAGCTCATTGCTGCCTATGTTCCCAACGTGGATGCTGACGGCCACCGCTACGGCCCGAACAGCACAGAGATTCGCGGCACCATTGCCGCCGTCGACGCGATGCTCGACGACCTCTTTCACGGACTAGAGGCCCGCAACCTGACGGGGATCGTCAACGTCATCATCGTGTCGGACCACGGCATGGCGACGACCAGCGTCTCGCGTCTGCTGCAGCTCGAGGACCTTGTCGGCCCCGACATGATGGACCGCATCGCCCACGTGGACGGCTGGCCGCTTGTAGGCCTGCGTCCCAAGGCACCGCACGACCTGGAGCTGCTGCACGCCTCCGTCATCAACCGCACACGCGACAATCCCAACGTCGAGGTCTACCTGCGGGACGTTGATATGCCGGACCGCTACCATTTTTCGCGCAACGAGCGCATTGCGCCGCTCTGGCTGATCCCCAAGACCGGCTGGAACATTGTGCAGCGCAGCGAGTTTGACGTGGCCGAGGCACAGGCACAGGGGCTCGTCTACCATCCGCGCGGTCTTCATGGCTACGATCATGAGCATCCTCTGATGCGTGCCATTTTTGTGGCGCGCGGTCCTGCCTTTCCGCATGCCCCCAACAGTCGCATACCAGAGTTTCGTAAGTCTTTTTTTTTTCTCTTTTTCTTCTTCTTTTTACCCTTTTCTCCTTTTCTTCTTCCATTCTAACTCTACAGAAAATATCGAGGTCTACAATATGCTGTGTGACTCGCTGGGCATCGAACCATACCCGAACAACGGCACCTTGCGCCTGCCCCTGACCCCCATTGGTCTGCATGACGCCGGCGACAGCATTGAAGAGCCTGCAGACCCTGTGGCGGCTTACACGCAGACATCGACGTCGAAGATGGCGGCGGCGACTTTGGCGACGCCCGCCTCGATTGGGGTCGATCCAGTGCATGCGACACCAGCAACAGCAACACCAGCAACAATAGCAACAACAGCAGCAGGCGTGCCAACGTCGAGCACTGTCGACCCAGCTGGCCAATCTTTGCCGACGGCACCGGCAAACAGCAGCGACGACAAGTCGGCGCTTGATGATGCGGTGACTACGGCGCAAGATTTTTGGGATTGGCTGTCGTCCGAGTTTGAAAAGGCCTGGCACAAGGTGGCCGGCGGCAACAAGGCGGGGAAGGGGTCTCAGGAGTAGAGGCCTGCAGAGCTTCTGTATCGTGTCTATTTTCATTTTTTGAACGTGTTTCTTAATTTCCCCTAGAGGACCTGCTTGAGCGCTTGTTTTGTTGTTTTTGTTTGGGGGTTGTATTTTGTGGTTGTATTTTGTATTTTCCGTCTCCTTTTCTTTATTCCCCCATTGGCCTATATTTTTCTACGTTCTGCTCACGGCGTCTACGTATTTTTAGATTTATGTTGTTTTTTTTCCTTTTGGTTCTTGTTTTTTGGCTTTATTTTTTATTTTTTATTTTTTCCTTTCAGCTTCATTTTGCGATGATTTTGTCTGTATGTCTTTCATCTCGTGAGCGGATTTTGCAACCTCCTTGGTCTCGTAACTCCGAAAAAGCACACATGCTTCCGTAATCTCACGACGTTCATTCCGATGTAAGCACTACTCAAAGGCCTCCATCTGACAGGTGCTCTTCTGTCTCTGGGCGGGTCAGACGGGTAAAGACGAAATGCTGCAGGTACCCAGCCCCCCCCATGTCAGACGGTTTCTTGGACTCTGAATCCTCTCTACTCGCTCTCATTCAACATTCCACTTTCTTGCGTTCACAAAGAATCGACATGGAGAATGCCAGCATGGCAGAGAGTACTGTGTACGTAACTCGTGCGCCAGGCTGAGTTGACAGCCTATGGCGTCTTCCAGCGTCTTCTCTGGCCCACTCACTGATCGGTTTGACTTGCCGCCCAAACACCACAAACATCATTCGACCCCCACTTGAGAGCATTTCCACTTCTGCCCCCTTGTCATGTCTTGCAGCGCCGTTACCTCGACAGATCGGTTGGACAGCATGGCCCCGTTCAGCCGTGTCGTGCTGCGGTCACAGAATAGAGCTTTGAAGAGTAGTATGTCTTTGCAGAGAGAGATACAGAGAGAGACAGACAGAGACAGAGAGAGACGGAGAAAGACGGAGAGAAAAGAAGTGAACCGCCCCACTCCCTCCCCTACTATTCTTGTCGTGGCTATGTCTGCTCGCTTCTCTCTCAAAACACACCACGGTCCATGGAAAGCATTGCCGTACTACGTACACTGTCCACATGCAACAAGCGCGCCTTTCTGCGAGGACGAGCATTCTCTGGCCCCCAGAAGAGAGAAAGTCTGCCTCGTATACTGTGCTCTACGCCACTTGCGCCTCCACCCCGGTAGCCCTCTCTCCTCGTGACACTTGAAACATCGCCAGGTCGCCCAGCAAGGCCACCCATCATGGCCCGCCCGCCCCTCTTGATCAAGCGGCAAAGCCAGAAAGCTCGTAGGACGACGACGCCGTCCAGAGTTGAGCGTCATATGGACAAAAGGAGTTCCCAAGCGTGGAACGCCTTTGGGGGGGGAGGCGCCTCCAAGAGTCATGGAGCGATCAGGAGAAGGGGGCCGTTTTCAGAGACCCAGAGCAGAGCAGCAGAGCAAAAAGCGTCGTGAGCAGCCGTTGTGGACAGCCTGATTCTCTTGCTGAGCAGGCTGGTGATCCAGACGGTCGAGGAGGCGGCCTCTCTCTTCTCCGTCTATAAAGAGCCATTCTCCCCGTCATCACTCAGTCATCACCCACTCATCACTCATTCACTCATCCGCTCTCCCCATTCACACATCAGTCTGATCTGGTCCTTATCAAACCATTTTGGTTCATTCTTGGTCTTTTTTATTGTCTTTCTTTTCAAACATTGTTCACAAGCACTCTGGTATAAAATACACTTGTCATCTTTCTCCTCTCTCTCTCTCTCTCTCTCTTTCATTCACTCCCTCACTCTCCCGCACAATGTGCTACCGCACACGCATCATCTTTGACTGCGGCCACAGCAGCTCCGCCTGCACCGACTCCTGGGTCTACTGCAGCGACCTCCACTGCGTCGACCACTACTTTGTCACCAAGCAAGAGCACCAGCCCCGCTGCAAGGCATGCCGCAACAAGTCCGAGCTCAAGCTGAGCCGCGAGAAGCGTGAGAAGCTCAAGAGCCTCAAGAACCTCGAGAACCTCGAAAACTTTGAGAAGCGGGCCAAGCTCGACCGCCTCGAGAAGCTGGAGCGCCTCGAGAAGATGGAAAAGCTCGACCAGCTCGACAAGCTCGACCAGCTCGACAAGCTCGAGCGTCTCGAAAAGCAAGACCGCCGGGACCGCGAGCGCAAGCGTCTCTTCCTCCGCCAGGTGGAGCAGATCCGGTCCGAGACGGTGCGGCAGCGCGAGCGCATCGAGGAGATTCAGCAAAAGTACGAGCGCGAGCGGCGGCGGGCCAAGATGCAGCAGCGGGACCGGGACCCGTGGCAGCCGGATCGGTGGCAGCCGCGCTACGCGAGACCGGCCTCGCCCACGAGCTCGGCGTCGTCATCACCATCGTCCTCGTCCTCGACCTGCTTCCCGACTTTTCCCGCCTACACCGTGCGGCGGCGGGACCGCTTCGGCATCGACAACCTGGGCTACAAGCACAGCTACGACAACGACACCTTTGGCGGCAACAGCGGCCGCAGCCGTTTGAGGGTGCGGTTCGCCGAGACGGCCTAAAGAAGGATTTCAGAAGGATTTTTGAGGATACTGATTTGCCTTTTTTGCGCTCTTTTCATGACGATAACTACGACTTTTTGAGATACCAATACGTTGACAGGCCTGTGGAGGACAGATTTTTTTTTAGTGCACAACACTTTCATCATACAGACTGTCTTTCAGTTCTTTCAGTTCCTTTTCTATAATACCTTTTGTTCCTTTTTTTAATCCATTTGATATACTTTTTTTGCCTTCGTCACATGAACCAGATTGGAAGCAGAGAGTAACGATATAATCGTCGGTTGTATTAGAATTCAAGACTACATAGTGCATAGATATCAAATAGCAGCCCTATTGGCAAACTCTTTTCGCCCATTTTAGAGAAGAACGTGAGAAGAAACAAAAGAAAACGCCCAGAATGTTGTGTATCACTCGTCGCCCTATAACCAAGGCGCGACCTGCTTGATGAACCCAGAGTACCAAGAACCGCTCACAAAAGAAAATCAAAGCCATTTATCCCACCATAGTATACCGTGGATCGCTGAAGAAGCCCCCAAAAAAGAAAGAACAAGTAAAGAAAGTCATCGAATGGATGTGATAGGGTATCATAAAAGAGTTGGTTGTGTTTGAGATGAGAGGATGAAGGGCGGTAGCAGTATTATGAAAAATTAAGAAAATGCAAGAAGACTATGAAGAATCCAAATGAGTCGAGTTCATGCCTCTTGTGCGGAAAAGACGATGCCACGACGCTTCCAGTCGCCTCGCTTGATGTAGTGGTCGGCGTCCGAGGCACCCGACTGCGGCCGAAGTCGTACGGGAGACGGTGGCAGGCTGCCTGCAGCCGATGCAGAGAGGTTGGCTTCCGACTGGGGAGCGCGGAGGCGACGGTAGTGTGGCGGCGGAGAGAGGACCGTGGCAAACTCGGCAGACTCGTCGGCGTTGGCGGCAGAGGCGCCATAGACGTAGTCGTCGTCGTCGTCATCGTCATCAAAAGGCTCTTCGTCGGAAGAGTCGTCGTCAAAGAAGGAGGTGGTCGGCAGTCTGTCCGAGTGGCGGGAGGCCGACGTGGAAGAAGAGGACGTGATGCCCTTGTCGAAGCCAAAGTTGAAGCCGTGAGAGGAGGAGGTCGGTGCCACGACGGTGCTGCTCTGCAGCATGCCGTCGTCTGCGAATCCGAGGCCGGCCGTCTTGGCGGGAGGGTGCATGCGGAGGGGGTTGAAGGTGCTGCCAAAGCAGCGCGGGGCCGGCGGCGAGGACGAGGCAACAGACGAGGCAGAAGTGGTGGAGCTGGCCGAGGACCAGGAAGAGGAGGCATGGCTGCTGCAGGAGCTGACGTGGCGAGCAAAGTCTTGAGAGGGGAAGTGGCTAATCTTGTTGCTGCTCAAGCTCTGGTGGAAGTGGTGGTGGTGTGATTGCGTGAGCGGGAGCTGGCTGTGGAAGAGGGACTCGGTTGGCCGAGCCGTGGGCGGCAGGGGCATGGGGATGGCCATGGGAGCAGCAGCTGCAGGCAGGTCGGACGGCAGAGGGGGCACAGGCGGAACGCTATCGTCTGCGCAGGCAGTGCCAGGGCGGTGGAAGGTCCGCGCACGGCGGAGGATTCTGTCCTTTGAGCAGAACATTGTGCCAGCAGAAGGGGGGTGAGGTCGACAGTGCAGATGGATGGTTGAAGTGAGAGCTGTTGAAGTGAGAGCTGTTGAAGTGAGAGCTGATGAAGTGAGAGCTGAGTGTTTTTTGTGTGTTTGAAATCAGAGGGAGATCCAGAGAGAGTAGAATGGAGATGGAGCAAGTCTTATAGGAAGGAGGATGAGAAAACGAGAGGGGCAAGGCTGGGTGGTATACGGAGTATATGAGCGAGGAGGAGGGGAGGGGGTGTGAGTAGGAGTCTGCTCGTACTTGCGTATCTGAAATCGAAGGTATGACGGAGCTAGAGACAGGGGTAGACCTTGTGAGTGGAGAACGCTTTCAGTAGCAGCCGATCGTCCTCAACACCGCCTCTTCTGACCACCTGGACAACTACAATGTACATAATGTACATAATGTACATAGACGTATGGATAGTTCGGCAGAGGCACGAGGTACTACTCGTATGTACAGCGTCCTCGTACTTGCAGATACAGTCATGATGCACGCACTTTCTGAGCCGTAGTACCCTCTTGGTTAGCCGTGGTGAGCCAGGCAGGGGTGAGTGGGTCGTGATCCTCAGCCCCCCCTGGTCGAGTGGAGATGCACGGTTCTGTTCGGACTTGTTCGATTCAGCTCTCCATGCCAGCAAACATCTCTTTTCTGACCTTCGTACTCGTAATTACTCGTACGCAGGACAAAGTACGCAGTAGTACTCGTATACGAGTAGCTCGTCTTGCTCTTTGTGCGGCCTGCGAGAGAGGGGGGTTGGGTTGCACGATATTGGGTGAGGCCGTGAAGGAGAGCTCGTATTCTGTTTTTGTGCTGGTGGACAATGGAGCACTCGTACGGAGCAGCTGCTGCTGCATGAGCATGCAGCCTGTTTGGCGGTGAGCAATAGCGTGCGGTCGAGTGAGACAAGTGTATCTTACTCATAAGAAAAGAAAAGCGTTTCTGTTTTAATTTCCTTCCTTCTCCCTTGGATGCAATATACGGCAAAAAAAAAGAGGACATCTGCAGCGGCTTTGAGTGATTTAAAGAAGAAAAGTGAGACCCTGGCAAGTCAGACGAGACGAATACAGAAAAATAAAATACAAAAAGGGGGATGAGACACGACTTGGACGGATGAGAGAGAGAGAGAGAGACAATACACAGTTACTCCGTAGAAAACTGATGATGCTGGCCCATTCCCAGGCACGATCAAGATCAAACTCGTACTCGTCACGCACACGCTGGGCTAGGCCACTCGATCAACTCGATCACCTCAGTCACCTCGACCACCTCGACCACTTCTGGCCTCGTCTCGCCCTCTTTTTCGCTTCTCCGATACGAGTCTCGTACTCGTACTCTCTCTCTCTCCGTGTGCCAAGTAGACCACACGAGTACAGAGTACGAGGACAGCATGAGACGGACGCTGCACCCCACATGTCCTGGGCTTTTCCCCAAAGGGAGTCCAACTCGTACTATGTACTACTCGCCAATGCTGTGTGCTCGTGCTGCTCGTGCTCGTGCTCCCCTGCAAGGATTCACCACGTCAGAGTACACGGTACTTGTACCTAGACCTGGGCGGAGGAGGCTCCTCATTCTATGTAGCAGTACATAGCTTGTACAGGTACGTGCGCTCGCTCATTCGGCAAGGCACGGTCACCCGATGAGGGGGGTTTGTGACGTAAAGACCCGTACATGTACATTGTATTGAATTCTCATTGTCTGCGTTTCTCTGCCTATTCTGGCCACTTCTGGCTATGGGATCCATCCGCCTTTATTGCCCTGTCTCAGGACGCCATTCGTAGCAATATTGACAGGAGGCGCCAGACGCTCTCCGATGCACAGCATGTGTATTCTCCGGTGATTTCTTTTTTTTCTTTCAATTTCGCTCATTTCTCACTTCTCACATTCATTTTATTTTATTTTATTCCATTTTCACCGCACATCTCACGATGCGTCATGATGAGACGAATGGGGTAAAGAGCGGGTCGATCGGCTAGACCACGAGGACTGGCGAGAAAAAAAAATAAGAGACTGCCAGAAACCGAGTAGAGCAGGGAACAGGAACAGGAACCAGAACAGACCAGGAACAAGGAGGAACAAGCAGGAACAAAACAGGAACATAACAGGAACAGACAAACTGAGAAAAGTACTTGTAAGCCCCGCCTAGTCATTTTAGCGGCGCCCTATGCTTCTTGATTCAACCAAGGCGCTACGTATACAGTCGATTCTGGACCCACTTTGATCGTCTCTTTTCCTTCTATCCGTAGTAGTCTACTCGTACTACTCCCTACGTATATTAGTCTGTAGTCTTGGTGGACTCGTACTCGCTCTTCAAAGGCTATTTATTACTACGAGTCCTTGCACGCTAAAAAAATAGCAAAGAAGACGGCAGCGGAGACGTGCAAAAAAAAAAAAAAAAAAGAAAAAGAAAAAGATTACGGGTCTCAACTACTCCGTAGAGGCAACTAGAGGCAACTAGAGAACTAGAGACCATTAGGAAAACTCTGTCGAACACTGTAATTCTTGCTGGCGGACCCACAGAAGGCGACTCCAGCCAATGAGATGTGAATGGTAGCGAAGCTGGGGTACTTTTGTGGGTTGAGAGGGTGGACGGCGAGAGCTGGAAAGGAAATGAAATAGGCCAAAGTTTGTTTGATAGTGTCCTTCGTATACTGGAAATGATCAAGTGCATACGAATAGCATTACGAGGACAAGGCTTAGTGTTTCTTGTCCCTTTTTTTTTTTTTTTCCCTTTCTTGTCTGCCTCTCAAAATCTGACTGGTAGGAAAACACGGGAGATTTGAAAAGGAAAAAGTGCCGAGATCGAGGAGAGAGAACTGGAGGGAGCCCATGCTAGTGAGAGATGAGTGAGGGACGATGAAAAAGATACGATGGAGCTATTCAGCTTTTCAACGGCAGATTCAGGAACAGGAAACTAGTTTTGGTTTTTTTTTTTTATATTTTTTGGTGTTTGGTTTACATAGTATGAGAATGCGTGAGTAATTGTGGTACTGCACCCGAAACATCTGGCGAGAAAAAAAAAGTCAGCGGGTCATTTGAGTGGACCGTTTGGCAGAGAGGTACGGAGTATTATGAGTATTGCGTAGGCAGGGAGAGAGTTGGGTCGTAGTAATTACGCTTTGGCATTGCCAGGAATAATACCACGAGTAGACATGCCAGGCACACCAGAAACTGATTCACGAACAACAAAGAATGATCCACGAATCGTCCATGATTCAGGGCCAGTGGAATCATCCAGAAATTAGAGAGGGATAGGAACAGGAGCAGAGACAGGAGCAGAGACAAGCGCCGCTGGACACTCTCAGGATCAAACGTGCAGAGTAAAACAGAACAGAATGAGAAAAAAAAAAGAATCCGAATCACCCTCTTACACAACGGGGGAAAAAGAAGAAAAAAGAAGAAAAAAGACACGTCCAGGAACAGAGAGAGATACTGGAACAGACAATCCAGGAACAGAAAATGAAAAACGGGAGGAGCGGGAAATCCAGGAACAGAAACAGGGCAAGCTGACCAGTTTGTTCATTCGCCGTTCCCTCATTCACGGACAAGAACTGCAAGTCCAAAGTAAGCTTACGAGCGGGGCGGCCGTGCACCTCCAGTGGGTGGTGCCCTTGTGACCATATTGGAGAGGGGCATACTATGTATCTGCTGGGGGTGGGCTCGCATTCGTGAGTGCCTGCAGGCAATAAAGCTTTTTTTTTTCGCAGCAGACCGTGCATGCTTGCATATGGAAAGCTGCAAGACATGGCATCGTGCAGGACGAGGACAGCACAGAGGTTGCAGCACGGAGGACTAGACCGAGTGATGTACTATGTATTTCCAGTAATTCCTTTTTTCCCCCTTTGGATCGTGTCCGGTTGGAGGCCCTTGTACACGGAGGAAATCTGTTTTTTTTTATTTTTTCGCTTACCAAAAGAAGAGAACCCTGTTCAGCGTGAAGAAGAGTACGAGTACGCAATGAGTACGAGTGTGAGTACGAATACTGCGTGAATGAGTAAATCGTAAAACGCCAAAGTAGTGTGTTTCTCCCTCTTTCTCGGTGCAGCTGAATCAGGACGCCGAACTAGAAATTCGTCCAAAATGAAATGTGCGGTGTAGAGTAAAATGAATGGCCCTTGTTCAGCAGCTACGGAGTACGGAGTACTACGAACGTACTACGAACATACTCGTACTCCACGAGTCTACGGAGTCATCCTCGTAGTGAAAAGTACTATGTACCTCCCCCCCTTGCTTCCAGGACACTCTCCCGCTACTACTCTGAAGCTTCTCTGCCAATGAGATGCCGTCATCTTGCGCCGTCTGATCCACTTCTCTCATGGCCTTGTGATGCCTCATTTTACGAAAACAGCCAAGGCGGCTTCAGCACGAGTCTCTTTTTTTCCCTTTTTTCCTTTTCTCCTCACTTCGCCCTCACTCTCTCTGACCGGGCAACACCACTTTGATCGTAAAATGGTTGAGCCACGTACGTCCGAGTATGAGTTCGTACGAGTATACACACTGGTAAGATTGGGATGGTGGCCTCCAGACTGTGTCCTGTGAGCTGTCACTTTTTTGGCCGTCTCTTGACCTTGTAGACTTGTACGGAATCAGCCTAGGTGAGCGATGGAAAGTCTGGTGCTCATCTCACCAGCGAGAGGAACCACGGATCACGCTTAGGATCGGCTGGTGCCTTACAAATACACATTCTTCCTTCTTTGTCTACACAGGAAACGCAAGTTATAAGAGCATCAATTATACGTAGAGAGTACCAGACCCTTCTTGATAAGCGAGTTGCCAGTGTCACACCACCGTCCGAGTACCGAACATTCTGTTCCAAGCTCCGAGGGCATTCCCTGTGTAGAAATGACGAGTCGGCATTGCCTCATCTTGTCTGGATCGAGTCACTTTTTTGGCGACTCGTCCACAACTTGAAACGCACAGGGCGTCTTTTTTTTTTTTTTTTTTTTTTTTTTTGAATTCTCTTTCATCGCGTTCGCCGACGTTTGAAAGTATTGGCACCAGCTACTTTCAGTCTTTTTTTTTTGCCTTCCTTTTTCTCTTCCTTTTGTTTTTTTTTGTTTCTCCTGTCTTTCTTGAACGACACAATGTGCGACGCAGCTCAAGCTCAAACGGGGAGCTGGAGCTCAACACTGCTCCCTTTTCCTTTTTATTTTTTGCCTTCTCTGCATCCTTCGGAGCTTCCCCCTGCGTCCAACTAGAGGACATGTCTGCCTCTTACTGTTGCCTTTACATTCCTCATGCCCCGCCCCCCCACTCCGTCGCCTTCCCTCGCCCATGTGATTTGATTAGGACAAGAGGAACAAGCAGGAACATGACTCCGTACAATGTACACTGCAGGACTCCGCAATAAGCGCTGGAAACGGCCCCAAACGTGTTGTCTCAGGCACTGGAATGCAGCGTACTTGCAAGAATAGTAATCCTACATAGTACAAGTACTTGCTTGGGGAGACAAAAAGAAAAGAGGGGGGGAATGACGCAAAAAAAAATAAAAATAATAAAAAAAGGAGCTCGTGGACTGCCATGCTCAGGAATGCGTCTGGCCACTACAGAGTACGTCAGGTCGAAGAATGTAGACGTAAACGGTTCTCAGTTATTACATAGTACATACGGGTAGTACTATGTACACGGGTGCTTCGTCACGTGTTTCCGTCATGTATTTTCTCTCCTCGTCCTTCCGTCCATCCGCTCCGACGATTCCGCCACTGTCCTGCCCCCATGACACATCTACCAGTGTGGAGCCCAGCCAATGTACATGGCCGATAAGTTCTTGACATCCGTTGCTTGCTTAATCAGCTCCCATGCCTGTCCTTCCACACCCAGAGGAATGGTTTCCTCCAGCAGCAGTCCGTTCATCCGCCGTTTAATGTTCTTGACCACACTCGGCGGATCGAGACGTACAATCGGCGCGGGCTTCACACGACCCCCAGCCCCTCCAGCTCCAGCCCCTGCTGCTGCTGCCCCAGCCTTGGCATGCTGCTGCTGATGGTGTCTGGGGTCGACTTGTAGATCGAGCGTCGGGTCGTGGATGAACGCCTCAAGGACGGCCAGCAGTGTTTCTTCCTGCTCTCGTAGCATGCGCAGCGTCAGCTCGCACGACCGCCGAAAGGGTCCGTGGTGGTCGCAGATGCCCATGACCGCCCGCATGTTCTGCGTCAGCCGGAAGGGCACCGTCTCTGGCTGCGTAAAGAGGCGGCCCTTTTCAAAGAGGCAGTTGAAATCCACGTGCATCACGCCGCCTGTGCCCTCTTCAACAAGCACATTCTCACAGTGCCGGTCGCCCAGCCCCAGCACGGCTCCCACCATGGACATGACGGCGGCAGACCGCGTAAAGCGCAGTCGAGCCGCAAACCAGGCGGCCGGGTGGGGAAATCGTCGCATAAACCACTCGTGCAGGACGGCAGGATAGGCTCCCAGCACGCGCTCAGTAAACACCCGCGCCCGCCGCCCCTCCGACTCTGCTTCGTTGAGCATCTTGACAATCTCCATCGGGTCCGGCGGTCGAGGCACCGCCTGCCGCCGCCGCACGTCGTAGTAGGGCCGCACGATTTCCCGCAGTGTTTTGAGCCCCAAAACCCACTCGATGAGGCCGCAGTCTTCGTTCAGCGGCGTCACCGCGTACGTGCGGATGGACAGCTGCCGCCGCATCGCCTCCGTGTCCTTGCGCAGCGCCTGGTTTATGAGCGTGTTGACCTCCATGATCCGCTGGTCCGTCCGCATGTCGTCTTTCGGCTTGAGCAGCACGTCGTACAGCCGACCATCCGACCCGCGCATCGTCAACTTGCGCGGCTGTGCCAGCGACCCGAGGATGAGCACCTCGTCCTGGAAGGCGTGGATGGTAATGACGTCAGAGGCAAAGGCATTGTGCGTCTCGGCCACGGGAGACGCGGCGGCTGCGCTGCCCACGGTGCCCTGCGGTACACTGCTGCTGTTGGCGGAGCCTTGCGGGCCCGCACTGCCTTCCCCTATGCGCCCGGGAAGCATGGCCGTCAGACAGCGCGCAATCGGAACCACAAACGGAAAGGACTCGTTGGCCTTGTGAAAGTGCATGTCCTTCTTGAGGCTGACGGCCTTTGTCGCGTTGGCCCTGTAGTTTCCCTTGCGGCCGACCTCCACGAGCTCATCTGCCAGCGCGACGCCCTGCTGCATCAGGGACAGCATGGACGGCAGTTTGGCCCCAGACACGGCCCCTGGCTGGCCGGGAGCCGAGCAGATCGCCTTGAGCAGCCGCTCAGCCGCCGCCATCGTCTGGCTGGCCCGGCTCTCCTTGGCCGAGCCACGCTCCTTGGCGGCGGCGCTGCGCTGCTCGCGCTTGGACATGTTTCGTTTCGTCATCACGCCCACGACGCTCCACGTCGCCTGCTGCGGGTAGGCCACGACCACACGCGCAATGACTTTATCCAGCACGTGACACGCCTCCTTGTTCGGGTGGTTGATGCGCGCCACCAGCTGCGGCAGTGCCGTGTAAAAGATAAAGGCAGGCAACCGCTGCACGTAGCGCAGCACCCGCCGGTGAAGCTGCAGGAGCACCTTGTTCCGTCGCTGCACCAGCTCCTCGGACACGGCCGCCTTGCCCTCGGGCGCCTTGTCCACCTGTGCCGCCAATTCCAGCCACACCGTCAGGAAGCGTGGCAGCATCGTGTGCAGGTATTTGGTGCCGTAAATGGCGCCCCGCAAGTAGCTCTCGATTTCCTGCCGCGCAATCTCGCCCGTCAGAAACTGGTCACTCTGCTCGTCGGGCTTCAGCGCCTGCTCCGACTCGAGCACCTTTTTATAGTGCCGCCCCAAAAAGTAATGGACCTTTTCCCACTGCCCATACCGGCTCGCCAGTTCCTTGTACTGCTCTCGCAGGGCCGTCCGCGACGTTTCTCCGCTGGCGTCCAGCCACCGCGTCAGCAACAGCCCGGCCCGAGCTGCCAGGGGCACCCCGTTCTGCCGTGACCCGTTCGTGTCAATGTCTTCGTCGCTCGTCGTCGGCAGGCCCCGGCCGATGGCTGTCCGCAGCTCGGCAATCGCCTGGTGCTTCCCGCCCCAGGCCCACTGACGCCGCGCGTTTTCCACCTCGGCGGCCGGGTCGTTGAGACGACGCGCATGCGCAATCGCCTTGAGGCACTCGCTGTTCGACCCCGTCTTGCGTGCCATCCGCGCACTCCGCAGCCAGAGTGACGAGATCTCTCGGTCCCCGTACAGGGGCCGCATCGATTCCATGGCGGCTCGCTGCAGCCCAATGACGTACCGCTTGTCGCTTACATCCTCCAGGAGATCCAGCCGCTGGATGACTGCTGCCAAGGCGGCCCGCGCCGCATTCTTTCCAGCGGATGCCAAGACAGCCGCTGTACCAATCATGCGGAGATCCGTCACTACATGTGCCTTGAGCATCGTCTCATGGCATGCCTGCAGGGACGACGTGGAGGAATACGACATGGACGCCGCCACCCGGTCAACCATGCGGTCCAGTACATGGCAAAACTCTCCCGTGTTCTGCTGCCGCAAATGGCACAGTGCACTGGCAATGCCCACGTTGAAGATGTCCGACTCGTCGCCCTTGTACACGGACACCAACAATTCCAGCCTCTGCCACTGGAAAGTGGCCCAGGCCGCCTCCAGCGCCAGTGGAAGCACCTTGTTTATCGTGGCAGAGGGGGCACCACTCAAGTTCATACTATCGATGCGAGAGAGCAGTGCATCTAGGGCGATATTAGCAAAAAAAAAAAAGAAAAATATAGAAACGTTTCTATCTAGATTCTTTGGATTCCTCTCACCATGGTGACCAGCTTCCAAAAAACAGGTCAGAACTCGTGCCTGAATGTCGGCATTGTCCGGCTCGGCGCTGAGATCAGAGAGGTACCACGTCGTGGCCGACTCCCAGCGACCGGCCTTTTGTTCCAAGAGAGCTTTGTGGTGCGTGTTCATTTCCGCAAAGCTGCCTACTTTGGCCATGATGCCGCCGAGGCAGTCGGGGTCGTCAATCTGCGCGTAAATGTCAATCATGGCGGACTCGGCCTCGCTCCGTCGGTCCGTCGTCTGAGCGTCGTGGTCGGTTTCTGGCGCAATGGCGATGGGTTCCAAGAAGAACATGGCCCGCGCATAGTCCTGGCAGTAGATGGCCCTCTGCGACAGCACCTCGGCAGGAAACGCCTCCAAGAACATTTCGAGCTGAGCGGTCCCATCCGGTTTGTCAACATTCACGCAGCTGCGCAGCCAGACCATGGCATACTCGATCACCCGGAACACGGCATCGTAGAACAGCTTGGCCTGTTCACGCTCCATGGACGGCGCCTCGTCTGGCGGTTGGTACTCTGATATGAGCTTCAACTCCAGCGCGATCTGCTCGCGGTCCTTCTCAGTCGTCTTTGGTCCGGTCACTACGTAGACCACCAGGTAGGGCAACAGAAACTCGGCCACGGCCAGGTCCTGTCCCTTGGCCGCTCGTGAAAGCGAATCATACAGATTCTCACCCGTCTGATTTTGCGGTTTCGCCAGCAGATCTGCCGTCAAGTAGCGCACCCAGTCGCCATAGGTACGGCCAGGCCGAAAGATGGGATACTTTGTCTGGATCGGACCGGGCGGCGCAATGTGATACTTGGAGACGAGGAGAGGCGACAAGACCACCTGGACAAGCTCGGGAAGTGCCTTCCATTTGTCGTACCGCCCTCTCATCTCCGACCCGCGACTCTGCACGGCCGCACTGATGCCAAAGCGGGAGAGCAGCGTCTGCACGGCATAGGCAATGAGACCCTGGCTCGTCGAGTTGGTTGCCGAAAGAAAGGCCCGCGTGAGAACGTGTTGCAGCATGTACATGACAAAGGAGAGGCTCTCCTCCACATCTTGAAAGTTCCAAACCACTACAAACGGCGCATCCTTGGCGGCGGCACCGAGACGGCTGGCGTCCAGACAGCCCACTAGACCAATGCATGTCAGACAACTAGAAGCCAGCACTGGCTCTGTGGCACTGTACTTGGCTGAGCAATCCAGCAAGGCACGCACAAAGTGAGCTAGGGCCGAGTCAGACTTCTCGCCCTGAACTGGCGCCTGGAGCGCGTCCTGGTGGCTCTCGAGAAAAGCCTTGGCGTCTTCCAGGGCCACCCAGACTACATCTAGGTTCTCGTGCATGATGCGCTGTGCAAACAAGTCAATAGCTTGCATGACGCCCAGGGGCTGGCGCAATTTGCCCAATTTGCCGTCCACGTCCCGCAGCTCTGTCACATTCAGCTTGGGCAGCAGATCGGCCTTTTCCAAAAGACCATCTCGATAATGCTGACCGTCCGGCTTGGCAAGCAGCCATGTCAGGAGATCTTTGCACGTTGCCTTTTCTCGGTCCCCAAACTGATCCCAGTTCTTGCGTATGACAGCAAAGGTCGTCTCCATCAGCATCTTCATATTGTCGTCTCCGACATGCCGCACCAGGGCCGCCCAGCAGGAGATAGCTGCCCGCCGGACGCCCGTCTGCCAGCAGGCAGCATACTCCTCTCCGTCATTACAGAGGGCGTCGAGGAGGAAAGAGGTCACCTGAGGACGTGCAATACGGATCTCAGACTGCAGATATTTGATGAGAATTTCCAGTGCTTCAATGCCATGTATCCAATGACAGAGATGCTTCTTCCCATCATACGCCCGGACATCCGACAAGCGAGTCGTCAGGCCCAATACATGCTGTGACAAGAAGCTGGTCACCAGGCCCTCGTCTGACTGCGTCTCGGCATCTTTCAAGAGGCGGGCAATGGTCAGAATAGGAGTAAACCCAATGGAATCTGAAATCTAGAAAGACAAGAAAAAAAAACATGTCAGCTTGACAACCTGGCATCATTCATCTTGATCGAGGTGTTCAACGGACACTTTCAGAGCGGTCAGGGATCCGTTCCACGACAAATGTCAAGCGAATAAACAGTTCAGCCAGCACAGGGACTGCTGCCACCCCCATGACCTCGCGGATAGATGCAGGCCCTAGGCGTGCAGACAGATTCTGAAATGGCAACATCAAGTCGTCCAGCGTGGCAACATCTGGCGACAGCTGGACCCAAAAGGCCAGGACCGAAGTCAGGTTGGCCTTATCGATGAGGGTAGGCCACAGCTCGCTGCCATCGCCACGCAACTCGGCAATCTTGCTGATCGGAGCCAGATTCTTTTGGAATAGCATGTACGGAATCGCATGTGACTGCAGGCGGAGGGCCAGTTTTGATGACGTCATGCCAAAGAGATTGGCAATGGCCGCAGCTACTTCGGGCTGGTCGGCCACGTGCTTGACAATAGGGTAAGCCGTGCTTCGCCAATATGGCTCAAAGAGCTCGTTTGGGGTACGCCCAAACCATGAGGAAAGATATCGAAGCTGAAAGAAAAGAAGAAAGGAAAAAATAAATACGTCAGCACAGACAAAGGAGTAAAGAAGAGACAGAGGTTACCTCGGATATGGCCATGTCGCGAATGGGCTTATGACGACTGTCCAAATGCAAAAGTAGGCCCTGAAGCATGGGCTCAAGATCGTCCTCGCAAACAACCCTGTGCCTGGTTAGGAACAATGGACACCGTATCAGCCTCGACAGAATTCCTCACATGCCCAGCTGCGTCCACGCAAGAACGCTCGTTTCCTGTACAGTACAGCGCCCCGACTCAAACATGCGGTTCAGCCCGTGGTAAAACCGCATCCGATTCTTCTTGATCACTGTGCTCGACGCTCCGCCCATTGGCTCGTCCCTCTCACAAGTAAACGCGCTGATTGTTTTTCTGATCCACAGTTAGCGACCATAGTTGAACTGGCTGTCAGATGATACCTACGTTGCCTGTATGCGCACAGCTTTATCGGAGCTGTAGAGCTGGGCTGAGCACCATTTGCAGAGACTGGACTTCTCATAGTCCAGGATATTGCTAGAGGTGCTGTGGAGAACGATGCGGCGCAGATATATCAATGCCCGAACGACCAATGGCCCCCGCACCGGGACATACTTTGAAAGAAGACCCTCGAATATGTCGTAAATGGGTTGAACGTCATCCTCGGGTAGTGGCTGATTTGTGGCAACTCTTACTGCCACGGAACTGCAGTATTCACAAACTAGATCGGGGTCGTCGGAGTCGGCGTTAGAGTCTAAAAGGGCAGCTGTGTGGGAGAGCACACATACGGCCTGGCTGGCAAGCTGCATGGCAGCCAGGACGTCTTGTTCACTGGGCAACTCTGTCAAACTGCCGAGTGCATTGCTATATTTCCATGAGCAACAGAGTTGAGAAGAAGAGGAAGAAGAAGAAAGCTGATCCTACTTCATGTTTGCGAGAGTCTCCTGAACAGTCTCGCCCAAGCTTCCATGAAATCTGTTCCCTATTTGGTTTCTCAAGATATCCGAAATAGATAGGTTCGCAGGCACTTCTGGCTCTGTTTTCCTCCGCTTCGGATTCTTATCCCGATTGAACGGATCGTCATCGTCGGCCTGCTGGAGGACGACGGGAGAGTGGGAGCGCTCTCCGCCGCTGTCGGTCCGCCGCGTGGCATTGTGCGACGATATGATCATAATGTGGCCGCATCTGGTTGAGTAGACAGCCCACTTCGTTGTGTTCAGTTGGGGATCTGAAGAAAAAAGAGAGAGAAAGGACAAGGTGGAAGGGGGAAAAAATAGTCAACAGCTAAAGAAAATAAGTGCGCGCCAAACTGACTGAGCGGGGTGCAGAAAGTCGCGTGATCACGTGGCTTGAATTGGCTCCATTCATGATCCATTTTTTCGCTAATCAGCTCATGAGCGGCTCTACTCGGCTTCCATCTGTGAACAACAACGACGCCTTTCCTTCCGCCAGAAAAATACAAGTCTTCAGTTTTTCGTGGGGGGGTTTCTATACCATGGCAGCGTTTCCAAAGAACAAGTACCGGTCGGCGGCCGATGCAAACAAGTTCGCCTCACAATACCGAGCGGCCATGGCCAAGCATCCATTCTTGCTTTTTGGGCTGCCGTTTATTGCCGTCATGGTCGGTGGTTCCTTTGTTCTGACACCTGCAACAGCGATCCGCTACGAGCGATACGACCGGAAAGTAAGGCAGCTGTCGCGGGAGGAAGAGCTGGGGTTGGGTAAATCAGGGCGTAGAGTGGACATGCGGGAAGAATACTATGTGAGTTTGCTCTCCTCCTTGGATTGCCACGCAGAATCGACGAGGGAGAACGACTAACGCAAGCTTGCACAGAAAATTGCACACAAGGACCTGGACAACTGGGAACAAAAGCGAATCGAGCGGCTCAAAGGCGAGAACGACGGCGTCTTGTAATCTCATGCAACGACAGTCTCTTCACGCGGCACGTACGAGTATCCATGCGACACTAGCTATACTGCGTACAATGTATGAGTACATCGTTCTCCAAAAGATGCTAGGTCAGAGGAGCGTGACCGATGGCTATCTCACCGCGAGAGCAGGAGGCGTGGGGGGTTGACTATGAGAGTGGACAAGAGGGCAAAAGAAAAGTGCCTCAACAAAATGCTGGGTATGGATTCGTGCACAGGGCAGCCGTGGGCCAATGGAAACGGCGGTGTATGAGTGCGGCTTCTCATTCGTCTAATAGTCGTATTCCTGTGAGCATCGAGTCCTCGGTAAGCACATTGTAGATGCCATATCACATGGGGCAGAATCGCCACTCCTTTCTCCAAGTAGCATGAAAAAACAAGCCAGCAGCTACCAATGAACCAGGCAGGACGGGCGAGTTTCCCTACTCCGGTTGTCAAAAGTACTGCGTACTGATGCGATTCGCAGTAGACCGAAGCAAAGAGTGCGATCTTCATGTGATAGTATCGGATAGTTACATATAGTCATATGTATAAATGCAGTATACACTAAGTTTTTTCCCACAAACTACGTAAGAGGTTTTGGTACTTTATCTCGCCGTTCTCAACGTCATGATAAGAGCAGCTCGATCAAGAACTCCTGTTGGCGAAAATCCCCTACTGTCCATAGCCCCTTGTACCTTCAGGTTGTGCAAAATTTGTGCAGGGGTATCCTTATCAGTAACCAACAACCACTCTGCATATCATAGTACCACCAGTCCATCTGTGCCTGCCTATATATCCTTTCAACCCCTTCGGCTTTCAGACTCGTCTGCCCACAGCTTCTCTTTTTCAAAATACCGCAAAGAAATCACACGTGTTCCCTTGACAAGAGTTCCGTGCCCATGTCGTCATCTCGGCCGTCCGCCTCGCCGGCTCTTAAACCTCTCCGATCAGCCCTGCGAGACGATTCCGAGAAGACGCCTCCTATAAGTGGTGTCTCCAAAGGTACGTAATTTTTTTCAGGAAGGAAGAGAAGAAAGAAAAGACAAGCTTGACTAACATTCTCGTCCGCCCTCGTCTAGCTGTGCAGATTGCAGAGCCCAATCCTCTGGCGGCACAGCCGCCACCGCCGTCCCACCATGGGCAAAGCGACGAGCCACAATCGAGAAAGCAGTTCACGGCCAACTTGGCAAGGCGTCTCAGCGGTCGGCCGCCTGTAGTGCCGCTCCCATCGTCTTCGCGCACCTCCCTCATCAGCCAGTCCAGCACAGAGGCTCTGAGCTCGTATATGTCTGGCTCGCCGATGCAGGGGCCCTTGGACGATGGCGGCGCGGTGGCCAGGGTGCTGCAATCGCCTTCGCTGCGGCCACACCACCATCACCACCGGGGCCGCAGCGTCGACCAGGCCAGCGGACGGCTGCTCACCCAGTTGGCCGAGTGGCTCCAGCACGAGAAGAACAAAAAGGCGACACGCAAAGCCCAGCGTGTCATGCGCCACCACAACAAGAAGACTCGGTCGCCGCCGGCAGACGGCAGCAACGCAGCCAGCGATGGGGCAAAGTCCAGGCTGCGCACCAAAGGGTCTGATGCTGCCGGCGCAGGGACTGGAGATTCAACTGTCGATGGTGACAGCGCCGCAGTCGAAGCATCATCCACAGAAGCAGGAGATTCGGCAGCCGTATTGGATACCATGCGGTCTCGGGCCATGTCGACGAGCTCGGCGTCAAGCGATGTGTCGTTGGATCGGCTGCAGCGCATTATCGACGATGGCATGGCGGCTATGGGGGTTGAGTCGATTGCCAGTCTGGCTAACGGTCGGGGACGGCGACCTTCGCGCAGCATGCGGTACCAGCCAAGCCGGACAGCTCCAGCATCGTCTGACACAGAATATGCAGACAGCGGTGATGTGTTTGTGCCTAGTTGTGACGCCGTGCTCGACAATAGACGGACAATAAAATACGCCGCCAGCAATGCCACCAGCAATGCAGGAGCTTCTTCAGAGACCGGGGGAGGGGCGCCGTCAAAGCGAGAGGAAAAAGAGCGGCAAGCCTGGGTGGCGTTCAAGAATGAGATCATCCGGCTGGCACATACGCTCCGGCTTAAGGGCTGGCGCAAAGTGCCCCTAGATGCAGGCGAGACAATTTCGGTGGAGCGGCTGAGCGGTGCCTTGACGAATGCCGTGTATGTGGTGCTTCCGCCGTCAGAGTCGTTTGTCTTTGACGCACAGGCGGTGAAAGAGAGTCCGGGTATGGCGACGGCGCCAGTGGCAGTGACAGCGAGCACGCCCGGGTCGACTGCTTCCGTAGCATCGGCATCGGCAACGTCGCTGTCGAGTGGACGGCGCAGCCAGCCAAACAAACTGCTGCTGCGCATATACGGTCCACAGGTGGAGCATCTGATTGACCGGGAGAACGAGCTGTTCGTGCTGCGGCGGCTGGGACGCAAAAAGATTGGGCCGCGGTTGTTGGGAACATTTGCCAACGGGCGGTTTGAGGAGTTTTTGGATGCATCCGCTCTGACGTCGGCGCTGCTTCGGGATCCCGAGACCTCTGAGCAGATTGCTAAGCGAATGCGAGAGCTTCACGATGGTATTGAGCTGCTGGAGCAGGAGCGCGACGGCGGTCCCAATGTCTGGCGAAACTGGGATCGGTGGCTCGATACGGTAGAACGCACTACTCTGGTTCTCGATCGAGAGGTGCTGAAGGCCGAGAAGCAAGTGGCCGATCATGGCATGCCATTAAGCATTAGCGCGGCCGATGCTTGGAGGTACCGCGGGTTTGTGTGTGGCGTCGAGTGGGCCAAGTTCCGGGCAGCTGTAGAGAAGTACCGCGAGCACGTCAACAAGCAGTACGGAGGCGCCTCCCGGATTCGTGACCAGCTTATATTTTCTCACAATGATGTGAGTTTTTTTCTTCTCTTTTCCTCTTTTCCCAGCTTTTCTTCGTTCTTTTTGCTGTTCTTTTTTTATTTCTCCTCGCCAAACTGACGCAGGAAAAAGACACAATATGGCAACATTTTGCGTCTCCGTCCTAGAGACAACTCGCCGCTTCTAGATCCCGAAAACAGGCACAAGCAGCTTGTGGTCATTGACTTTGAGTATGCAGCAGCCAATCCTCTCGGCATTGAGTTTGCCAACCATTTCACCGAGTGGACCTACAACTACCACGACAGCGTGGCGCCCCACGCATGTAACACCGTCTACTATCCCTCGCCTGAGCAGCAACGGCGGTTCCTGCGCGCCTATGTTTGCCACCGGCCAGCCTACCCGCACCAGTCCAACGCCAGTACACCACGCTTTGGACCTCTATCTCTGTCCTTTAATCTGCCGTCGCTGCCGCCCCTCTCCGAGAATCCCTCGCCACCGGCCTCGACTGCAGGCTCTACGCAGGTACAGACACAAGCAGAGATGCTAGTGCAGGAGCAGACACTGGCACAGCCACAACGTCCTGCGAGCTCTGCCAGCTCTGTTGCCGAATTCATGCTGGATGCACGAGTGCCCTTGGGGGGCTGGAAGGAGGAGGAGGAGCGGCGCGAGGAGCACGTAGAGAGACAGGTCGAATCGCTCATGGCCGAGTCACGGCTCTGGCGTATTGCTAACAGCGTGCAGTGGGTGGCTTGGGGCATAGTTCAAGCAAAGGTGCCTGGCCTGGATCTGGCCGGGGCCGGGGCTGGGGCCGGGGCTGGGGCAGCAGCCGAAACAAATGCAGAGGCAGAGACGAGCGCCGGCGAGGCAGACTTGGACATGGTCGTTGAAGAGGATGGATTTGACTACCTGGCATACTCGCAGGAACGTGTAATGTTCTTTTGGGGCGATTGCTTGCAGATGGGCATCGTGCGTCTCGACGAGCTGCCGAGCGAGCTGCAGCACAAGATCAAGATTGTCGAGCACTAAAATAGTCGGGATAACCACATTGTTCATATAGCAGCATGTTTACATCTTGTATTTACACTAGTTTACACTTTTCACGTATGAATTACAATATCGATTCCCTTCTGCATGCCATTCCTAGCCACCATTTTCACGACGACCTCGAGCCTGTACTCTGTAGAGATCGATGTAGCAGTTCTCAAAAATGGGCGGGTGCCAAGAAGAGCCTTGGCAGTATGGCCTTGGAAGAGGGCCGCTCTGTACGAAAAGCTGTCTATTCAGAGAGTCAATGCTCAGTCGCAGTTGGATATATCGGGATGGAGATTAACGCAAAAAAAATCACCCAGAAAAAAGGTCAAGAAAAGATGACAAGAAAAGAAGGGCGTCTAATACGCAGTAAGGGTGAGATGAAAAATAGAAAAGAAAAAAAAAGGAAAGAGGGCGGCAAAGGAATGCCGAGGTGCCAAAAAAAGAACTAGCACTTTCTGGCACAACCTCTGCAGAAGAAATGCCGGCGCTAAAGAAAAAAAAAAAAGAAAAAAAAACACGCTCATGTACGTCTGTTACATAGTACGTAAATATACACAAGATGAGAGCCGTCCCCTGTCGAGATAGGAGAAACGAGATTCTGGAATGTCAACGGGCAGCGAGAGCTGACCAGCTGAAGCTGGACGTCTTCTGTCTTGAATCTATAAAGAAAAGGGGGGAGAATAGAAAGAAAGTGGATGGCCAACGGACGAATGCCTAAAGTAGTAATAAGTCGTCAAAGGTGTTGCGTGTCACTCCAACAGCAGCCATAGCCGCAGCCAGGAGACAAGAAATCCAAAAAGCAGACCAGTATTCAGAATATGAGCGTGGCAGAAGCAGGAAGCACATTTTCAAGGTCTCCGTAACCGCACTGTACTCGTAAGCGCTTTCATGGCGGGTAGTTAGGGCGCTAAATTCTGGACAACGCACGGAGCCGAGAGGTACCCGAGATACCCGAAAACAGTACGGAAATGATGATACACACTGTGTATAGATACGAGTATCTGCCACACAGGAACAGTGCGTACTTTTATACGAGTACTGTGATGCCACGCTTCGTACCGCCCAGACTAGTGGAGACCTGCCACTCTTCACAGCCGCTGTGACGTGACCGAAAACACAACGACAGACCGCATAGTAATACTGCGTAGCCAAGGCGCGTAATTTTCCCACTCGTATGGTCATAGCCTGCAACATACGACAATAGGGGGGGTGTTCTTGTGTGGCTTTCCCACCAGGTGACCGTGGCTAAAGATAGTGCAACACTCCGAGTACTATGTACTCCGTATTTGGGGTATTCTTTTGGCCCCCCGGCGCGGACCGACTAGGAAGCATACCGCGCTGTCAATGGACATTTTGTCAGCATACTTTTAAAATGCTTGGCTTTTCTGCGTTTTCTTTCTTCTTTTTTCATTTTATATTCATCAATATTCTGCTTCTCTTTTCATTCTATATATCCATACTCATCTGAGCCTCTCCATTCCGTCATATCCGTAGGCAGTAGCCCTGTACTTTTCCCAGATATTATCATGTCCATTGACGAGGTCTTTCACTAATTCGCACTTCTCTCATGCACAGAGAAGCTCATCCCATATCCGCTCCCTCGTACGTGACAGATGTACGCAATACACGCCCCGGAATGCCTTGCAGCACGCACCTCTCCAAGCGCGCCTCTCGGCTCTTACTGGCAGCATACTCCGTACGGCGTACTCCGCCCATGCCTCTGTCTGCCCAACGGTCTTTCGGACCCCAGCCCTATTTGGGACTGGGCGTGTGTGTGCAAGTGTGATGGCAGCTGACACTGGATTGGTCCATTCCAGACGGGCGCTTCTTACCCGCGCTCTCAACTAACAAGCGCCGCCCGTCAAGCTGCGGAAAGGATCCCACCCTCTTCGATCTCAGATGGCACTCCATAGTTGTAGTAGGGCGCATGGGGCACTTTGCGCGGTAGAGGATCTCTTGACCTCTGCAAAATCCGCTCCTATTTTCTGCCAACCAATAGACGTATACGTAGTCGCTCATGCGAGAGTACGAAACCATGCCTCCGTAAAGAGAACATAGGCCTATTCCTCTGCAGAGTAGAGCTCCCCATCTTCACCCCACCACCCCTTGTTCCCAGATGTGCCGGTCGGATCGACAGGCCGCTTGCTCAGATAGCTCTGTTTCAAAGGGAAAAGGTATGCCCAGTGCATTTCAACTCCTTCCCTTTTTGGCATTGTCCTTCTCGTCATGATTCGTTCTTTCCTGCGCGGCTCCAGGGCGCCTCCGCGCTTGCCCTCCCTGTCAGCCAGTCTTTGGCATGTGTTTCCAAAAAAGGAAACCACAAGAATAATACAAGACAGCAGGCACGACACAGCACATACAGAATGCAGAAAATAGACTCTGGCCGCGGCAGGCACGTTCTTGCATCTAATCTTTCTAATATTTTCAGTCTTCTCAGTCTTTTCAGTCCTTACATTTATCTTCTGGCCTCCCCCTCTCCTCCTTCTCTGGCCTTTATTTATTACTGTGCATCCCCCCTCCTCTTATCACCACATATGCACTCGTCTGCATCCTATCCCTGCACATACTGCCGTCTCTGTGCAGCAATGTGTATGTCCGTCATATCGTCCACCCATCTATCAAGGGGCTCTCCATGGCTTCATCAGACAACGCCCAGCCCCCCGGCATGCATGCGCAAGGCTCTTATGCACCAAGTCTGGTGTCAGCATCCGCATCCGCATCCGCATCAGCATCAGCATCAGCGCCGTCCCTGAAAAACGCTGAAATCCCAGACATGCAAATCCGCCAATCATCATCATCCGTCTCGGGAACAAACCGCTTCCTCGTCCCCGTCCCTCCTGCAGTCATCTCCTCCCATCCGAACCATAGGATCTTCCCCTCATTCCAGCTCCTGGACCCTGCTTTTCTCGCCAAGCACCCACTCTCACCCGCGTCAAACGGCCGTCCAGAGAGCCAGCAGACCAACCACACCCTGCCTATCCTTCCTGCTCAGAACAGTATTCAGGAGCTATGGGCTCCGTCTGCTAGAGCGCCACTCAGACTGGGCGAAGACCTGGCATCCCAGTTTGATTCTCCACACTCGCACGTCTCCCAGCAGCATGCAGAGGCCCCTGCACGATTTCCCATGCCATCACCACCCCATCCTGCCGCAAACTACCTCCCTTTTCTCGAGCCAGTTCCACCATCACCAAGACACTCTTCCATGAAAGCTCATGCCACGATAGCGTCCTTTTCCACTTCGGGCCCACTCAAAGCTTCCCCGGAGAACAGCACTCACAGAGTATGTCTTCAAAATCCCTTCTTGGTCTTCCATGGCTTACAAACACCTCCAGTCTCCTCGTGGTCCACGCATCCAGCTAGATGGCAACATGTCACCCCGCTCTGGGGCCTACAGCACGCCTATCACCTGGCCTTCTCTTGAGTTCTTTACTCCACAAGAAGCCATGGTGAAAGCATCCAAGACTGTCTTACCCTGGCCTTGTCATTTGGACATTGATGATCAAATGTACCGCCCATTCAGACCACACAAACTAGATGCTATCGGTTGGACGCACTCCCATTCTAGCCTGTCTGGCAACATGCATGTCTATGAAAGTGGCCAAGCCCACCCGATAGTATCAGGCCATGGCTCATCCTTCCAAGACACTGTCAATCGCTTCCCGTGTGGCCACCAGATACCAGTGGTCTTGTTCTTGAACCAATCTCCATTTGTCGGTTGCATTCGCCAAATCTTGCAAGTAGCTGGCTATCGTGGACACAGCTGGTCAACCACCGTGCCTGCAAACAGTGAAAAGAGCTCGGAACCGTTTTGGCAGCAAACGTACCTGCGCATCGGTGGGAAGCGTTACAGTCATGGAGCTCCCATAAAACCACAGCCACAGCCGATGCAATTAGATACACAGCCAACCGCTTTGTTTGCCTATATACCCTGGTGTCAAGAACCCAATGTACAGCTTCTTTTAGTCTACAAAGAAGCCTTCTCCAAACATATCTACCCTCTGTATCCAATTCTTCCACCTACACGCCTCCATACTCTGCAAGTCCATCCTGTTATGAGCCTTGAACAGCCGAGGCCATCCACAGCACAGAGTCGGGTCGAATATGCCATTGAGCTGCTGGTCTTTGCCGTCGGGAGTGTATGCTGGGCAAAGAGTGGTGGAACCATAGTTGAACCCGGTCCGGAGTTTTATACTCGTGCCAAGGAAATTCTAGAGAAGGAAGCCACGAGAATTGTACATGATCAGACTGCCTCTGGTGGCGACCCCTCCGCCTATGGAACGACGCCTGAAGCTGGAGTGACACACTTGCAGACACTCGATGTAGCTCGAGCTCATATCTTGGCTGCTTTGTTCTGTACTCAGCTCGCATGGTCGTCGGAAGCAAGCTATCACATCCGTGACGCCGGTTCTGTCATTCTCCACCTCATACACCAACCATGGGCAAACACTATACCTCTGGTCGAGTACAGCCGCTATCCACATGTCCTCACACGGGAAGAGAATGAGCTCATAGTTCTCTATTGGATCTGCGTGCTCTTGGAGTGGTAAGTCTATACAGCATGAGTAAGAGGGGAAAGACAGTAGGACTAAACAAGCATTTCTCCGTCTTTGTAGTGAGACCAGCAGTAGGACAGCTGCACCAACAGCACAGCTACTACCATACCAGTCGATGATCCCACCTCCCGAATTTGATGCTGTGCCAGATAAAAGAAACGACGATGTGGTAATGGCTGACGATGATGAGCCGATGCCCCCAGACGACGTACCGGACGTGTATATCAACTTTCAAGCTCAAATATGCATCCGCCGCTACCTCAATCGCATTTACCAAGAAACATACTGGAACACAAATCAGAATGGGCTCCAGAATGGGCAGGTAGGTCTGGCTGTAGACGAACTCCAGCGCAAGTTTCAAGGTTCATCTATATCGATTCCCAACCCGTCGCCCGCCAACGTAAGCATGCTTACAGCACGAGCACGTGCCTCCTATTGGGAGAGCATAGCATCAGCAAGTTTACCTCTATTACTGCAGATTGGCCAGCAGACAGATGGAGGTCAAGTAGCCGCGTGTGTGCGCAGTCTCATCGAAGTCATCCGTGCGTACCACGGCGTGACGCATCGAGTTCTCCTGCCCAATGCTCTGGATGCCACCTTCTTGTATGTCTCCATGGTCTATTCTGCCCGGCTTACGGAGGACTGCGAACTAACGGGCAATCAGACAATGCCGATACTTGCTGTTACTATTTGCAGCATCTCGCACCAATCCAATGGTGGAGAACATTGTAGATAAGACTACACTCCAAGAGCTTATCGAAGGCACAGCGTCCTTTATTCAAGATGTTACTGGTCCGCCTGGGATACTTGATGCTGCACGCCGCGTCCTCCAGACCCTGCAAAAACAGCTACAGCCAACCAATACCAATGCCCCATCGATCATGGCACCTCCCGAGACTGTCTCCATGCCCGTTACACTTCATGTCCCGGCGACCAACACAAGTTCCAGTGCTAGTATGTCAACGGGACTGGGCATCACTGGTCTATCCCTAGTCTGCCCGCCCTATTCATCCTCACCGGCTGGAAGCATTGCGACAGCCACAACTATTTCATCTACAACATTGTCATCGGCCAGCTCGTTTTGGACCCCCCAAACGACACAGTGCTGGTCATCGGGTTCTTCTCCCTTTCCCTCTACTGGCCGTGCCTTTTTATCTCCATTTAGCTCGCCATTGTCATCACTTTCCTCCCCCATGCCCTCGCCATTTACGCCAGCATCGAAACGAATGGCCACCTTTGAACCCATGAGCAGTACCATGAGTACGAGTGCAGCCGAATGGCGCACGGCAGAGAGTACATCTCTGCCTCAGGCATCGCCTGACCTATTTTTATTCTCCTGCCATCTTGGGATGGCTGACCCACTTGAGTAGGAGTGGTGATTTCGCGTGTATGAGTAAGATTTATTTTTCTTCACTTTCTTTCACCCTTGTTTTCTTCATTTCTTCTGTTATATTACTTTTATGTACATAAACCTATTCGATATTTTTATTTTTATTTTTATATTTCAAATCACTCATGAGCAAGCATACGGATGGTGTGCTCGTACTACTCCGTATGTACATTCTCCGTACTCGTACGCTACTCGTACGGAGTACTCGTAGTTCATAGTACTATGTAACAGAGTGTGCCTCGCCATCATGATCCTACATAGTACATATTACCAGTATGGTTGAGAGCCGTACCCGTACTCGTACTCGTACACAGCGAATCTTGAAACAACCAAAAGTACGTACTCGTAAGCATCATACGTTTTGCCTCGGTACTGGAGCAAGGCACACACTCCAGTGGTCGCGAATACGCAGTTATCTACTATGTACATCTATGAATAATCGACCTCCAGCACGGGTCCGGTACTCCACAGCTAATATGCCCCTGACACCGGCGAATTGCCATAATTTAGCGCTGCTCTGAAGTACCAGTAAAGCGAAGGATCCTTATTAGCGCTGTCACGAAAATTGTGTTTTTAGTTGTGTTGTCCCAGCAACTGAGGAAGTCTACTCGTGCTCTGTAATCTAAGAGTACGAGTACAGAGTATGAGTTTGGAGTACTGCGTATATTGGTTGATGACATCGATTATGGCAAGTATGCTGCGTACGAGTATTCTCTGTGATTGTGAAATATACATAGTATGTTCTCGAACCGCACATAGTAAGCACTACTCCGAGTAGAAGTACTGTACATTGTACATGCATGTACCATAACAACGTACTCGTACTCGTACTCGTAATTGGATGTTTGCACAACCCATACGAGTACTCCGTACGCTACAGCATAGGAGTGCAAGACGCGACCTGCTCTCTTGGCAGGAGTGGGACTCGCAACAGACAAGGATGGTACAAGTCTCACATAGTGCAAATATTTTTCATACACGGACTGCTGTCTGAATAGATCCGACCAATGAATTTTAGTATCCTACACAGTGCAACAACAGTGCGCAAACAGACGCCAAAGCGTTTCTTAGACGTAGATACAAGTACTAGTACAAGTACTATGTACGAGTAGTACCCGTACTCGTACTCGCACACAATTTTTTTCCTTTTTGCATTTTTCGGTGTGCATAGCATTTTGCCCAATGAACACGCACCACGACGTACGAGTAGCTCTCGGAGGCAAAACCTGTAGGAGTTGTAGTCACAACCAGGATTTTCGCATATCCTTGGAATCTATTGATACTTTACGGGCGGGATAGCCGGTTGGTGCTCATCGTAGTGGTACTGTGTGCTGCAGCTCTGCGTTTCCGTGGAGCACGGAGTAAGCACACAGTGCGTATTATGTACCAGCACATGCAATCACCTCCATGAGCAGTGGCGCCGTCTCTTTCAGCTGACCTGGTGTAATCTCCAACCCAAAACGCAACGAGTAAAAGAGTACGTACTCGTACTCGTTGTCAATACGAGAAGAACCAGTCTCATTTCCCTTGTCTTCTTAGCAGATAGCGTTCACATGTTGTGCAATCTACATAGTACGCACTACGAGTACGTATAGCAGAGGGAAGTTTTTCAAAAGACTATACGTACTCCGTACTCCGTACGAGCGAGTACGAGTTATGTTAAAGTACGTACTTTTGTACGAGGACACCCACCGGATGAGCACGAGCAGGTTTCATCGCAGACTTACCCACAGCAGCCCAACTGCGGGCGGCTCGTTTTCCTGTTTGCTCGAGAGGGAGCACTGTGGCCGTACTACTCGTATGTACGGAGTAAGATGCAGTTGACCAAATGCCGGACGTGACTGCATGAGCAAGCATCTACGAGTAGCCTGCGTGCTCGCTTCGCAGTTTGAGTACGCAGTACGGAGTACTTTGCAAGTCTCTCTCGTTCTCCTCGCAAGTTGCGGACTTGCTTCTTCCTAGCCGTAGCTCCAGTCGACCTGCAGGGAGCTGATGGGTTTCATGTGGATCCGCTAGGTAGCTTTGGGCGAGTAATAAACAGAAGAAACAGAGAGTCCAGACTGAGCTCGTGCTTGTATCAATCACTGCCTTTACAAGTACTCCTTCTTGGTAAGAGTATGTACCCTATACATGGCACTGGACGTGTGCTTCCCCCCTGCTCGTGACGAGAACTGGGTCTAGGAGAGACGGCCAGGGTTCCATCCAGCCCCTTCTCGTATCGTTGGAGTTGCATGGGGGGGGGGCCTGCGAGGATGCCCTGTTCTCTCTGCTCCTCGTTGCTGGTCTTCGTCAGCACATCACAAGTACCTTCTACCAGCACGGTACGGCCAGGGTCGTGTCCGAGTACCTCTGAGGAGCTAGCAACCACGTCGTTGCTGTGCAGCCTGGATCGTCCTTGTGTTTGTTGTCCTCCGCGTCCTGCAGACTAACCCGAATGCTTCTGTGTACCCTCGTATCCTCACTACCATGTATGCTTCGTCTACTCTGGCTGGCCAACCACGCGGAAGATACTGGGTGGCTCCCCGCCCCCCCCGTCGCTTTCCCCATTTCCCTATTTCTTGCATCTTGTCCCCTATTTCTTGCCCGCCTCCTCCTCTCCTTTCCTTCCCTCTCTTCTCCTTTTCTTTTTCTCTTCTCCATACCACATTCCCTCAAGCTCTTCACACTTCCCAACACTTTCTCGTCTACTATATAGCTTCGGCTAGACTCTTTCTCTCTTATCCTTTGAAGAAAGAGCGCCAGAAAGGAAAAAAAAGTCACTGAACTTTTTTTTCCTATACTTGCGCTCGCTGTCAAAGGCCGTCACCCTGGATTTTGAAGCCAGAGTCCCGGTCCCCTTCAGCATCTTTCCGTCTTCCTACAAGGAGGACAAGACTCCCCCGGCTCCTGCCACTACCAACGTCCACACCCACGAGGAAGTTAGCCTCCAGCTCCCTACCACCCACCGGCCCGGACGGGAAGGTCAATTCTCCTCTGTCGTTGACGAGTCGAGCTCCCGCTACCCTCAGCGTTACGAAGAAGAGGTCCGCATTACTCGTGACGAGGAACGTTACCGCCGTCCTGGTGTCCGCCGAGAGTCTATTCGTGAGACCCGGTAAGTTATTCAGACATACATATCCCTTGCCGTCCCGTGTCTCATTCCAGTGACCGGGGCGTTCCGCTCGTCTCAGTCACGGCTCTTCATTCCAACGGTCACGGGACACTGCCAGGACAGTGACATTCCAGAGAGGATGCCGTCTTTATACTAACATGCCAGTCCTCGTACGACCTTCTCTGATACTGTCGACTACGACACCCGTCGCGAATACTACAGCTCTCCGATTGACATCGCTGAGCGTGAATATCGTTCTCGTTACCAGCCCAACTACAACCAAGAGCTTCGCTCCTATACCTCCTCTACAGTCGATTCCGACTTTTCTCGCAGCCCAAGATACGCTCTGCAATCGTCTGCTCACGTAGACGAGACTACTATTGAGGCCCCTCGCATTCAGGAGCCCAGCCGCCACAGCAGCACTTTTACCGACGAAATCGTCCACGCGTCTACGCACCAGAAATCTGACAAGATGGGCTACTACGACGACGAAGGTAAACATACTATCTATCTTGTCTTCCGTTTATTAAAATTTGTCTTTTTATTGCGAGTTTTGTGTGTGTGTTGACGGTTGACTCTAACCTCTAGCAGGTCACTACCACTCCATCCGCCAGGGTGTCCACAAGTTTGCGGACCGCGTCCTTCACCCTGAGGAGCGCATGGAGGTCTCCGAGTACCGTGAGTCGCGCTCCGGCCGTCGCTCTTCCGGTGAGGAGGAGCTTCCTCCCAACACGGTGACGATCCCTTGCCATCACATCCGCATTGGCGACATTGTCCTTCTGCAGGGCCGCCCTTGCCAGGTGATCCGCGTGTCCACCTCGTCCGCCACGGGCCAGCACCGCTACCTCGGTGTGGACCTCTTCACCAAGAAGCTCCATGAGGAGTCTTCTTTTGTGTCGAGCCCCGGCCCGAGTGTCGTTGTGCAGACGATGCTTGGACCTGTTCTGAAGCAGTACCGTGTTCTCGATCTGCAGGACGGCCACGTCGTTGCCATGACCGAGACTGGTGATGTGAAGCAGGATCTGCCTGTTATTGAGCAGTCCAACCTGTGGCAGCGCCTCACTCGTGCCTTTGAGTCTGGCCGCGGCTCTGTTCGTGTCCTGGTCGTCAGCGATCACGGCCGTGAGCTGGCTGTTGACCTCAAGGTTGTTCACGGTGTCAGCCTGTAGAGTGTATGCAGTTTTAGGATTCACTTTTTGTAATTGTCGATAATTTTGGGGAAGAGTTTGCAATGTACTTTGTGGAGGAGATTTGTAAAGTCAGATAGTCGGTCAAAATTGAATTTACAGACTAATAATTTGTCTTTGATCTGATTGTGATGCAGTAGTAGGGATGGAATTGTGATGGGTTTTATGTGGCCAATTCTGAACGGATTTTTTATGCAGTCGTGGTGCGGGTTGTATATTACAATTATAAATGGGCTTTCATTTTGTATTCATCGGTTGCAAACTAGACTATATAGTAGTTGCTAGCAACACAGAGGATATCAGCATCCGATATGGTGTAGTGGCCAACATCTGACGTTTTCACCGTCGAGCCCGGGGTTCGATTCCCCGTATCGGAGTTTTTTTTGTTGAAAAAACCCCCCCCAATTTTATTGATTATATCAACACGAAGGTGGAAAAGAATTTTGTGTTGGAGCATTTAGTCCAAATTTTTTTTCCCCTATTTTTCTATATTATTGATGATTAGTTATAAAAATGTATGAGTATGAGTAATGATATTAGTATTGAGTGTTACAGTACACAGTAGACCGACTATTGCATAGTAAGCGGTCGAGTGGCCATTGACGAGCAGAACCTGCACAAGCCGATGATGAGTTACTCGGACATGAGGATTTTGCTGGACGGAAGGAAGGCAACTTGGAGTGAGCTATTTGCCCTTTCGTCGTAGATCTGGCTTTTTGGGACGGCTAGCACGATGGGGAAGCAGCAAACGGATTGTCATTGGTCAATTGGACTGCCTGTTTGACGATTGTGTAGCATCGACCAAGATGTGTTGGCAGCGCCAAACTCCAGTTTGAGAAGAGATCCGACTTATGAGGGCTTTTTATCTCTGCCCCCTCTCTGTATGCCAAGTGGCATGTGCGAGTCTGAAAGGCTGGTTGTTTTGCAGTTGTGTGCATTACGTGTCGGGCGCTTACAGAGTATATACTGCGTATATCTACACGCTCACCGCCTCTACGATGACAGGTTCCGTGTAGTATAGAGTACGAGTATATATTAGCTGTAGCCTCTTGTTCGGGAAGACTTCTAGAGCAAATTATCTCTCTATTTTTATACTGCATACTGCAGTGCGGAGGATTAAAACAAGAGTTAAAAAAAAACAGAAAAGGAAAAAAGCGGCGTTTCCCTGCAACCCACCAGATCCTGAAAAGCGAATTGGATAGAAGAAGACGGGGTCGCGGAAGGGAGTGCCTGACCAGGTAGAGTACGACGAGAAGAAGAAGAAGCAGCCGATTGCTAATAGGGTTGTATTCGTACCTGTATCTATGAGATACGAGCAATTACGGGGTGCAGGATATTAATAAGAACGAAGGAACCAAGGAACCGGAAGAGGAGAAAAGTGGTGCATGGTCGCAGCAGGAAGGGGTAGGTACAGGTGCGACCTGAGCGGACTCGACCGGGGTCGCTCCTACCTTGTCTGCATTTTGGGTGAAACGCGTCGGACTTCCCTGTCGCGCTGGCTGGCGATGGGTTTCTAGAGTTTCTCTCCATCTCTCTCTGCCTCTGTCGCGCGCGCGCATCCCGCACTGCATATTCTTTGAGTGAGGGCACCCGAATCACGTATTTTGCATCTCGTGCAGAGTGAGTAGCGAACCACAACTTTTACCAGTGGCGCAAAGAATTTGGATCGCCCCCTTTTAATCTACCGTTTTCCCGTCTTTTTTTTCTCTGTCTTTTCTGTCTCTCGTCTCCTCCACCTCCATCTCCGCTGTGAGACAGGAATTCGTTCTGGTGATCGTCCTCTTGCCAGACCTGGTCCAACGGCGTACCCGCATTCCTTGCGCTTCCTCTCTGTCGGGTGCATTCCTTTGCAGTCCAGTCCTCTCATTGTCCTATGCTCGACAGAAACTCCATCCTTGTGTCCTCTAGCAGCCAGAAAGCCGCCGTCTTTGCACCTACACAGTCGGAGAACAGAGGACAGTCTTTCCTCTGGTATTGAGACGACCCAATTGCCACGAACTCTCCAGCACAAGTCACCTCTCGCTCGTCGCCTCGGTAAGCCAAAGCCAATCCTGATGTGCTCGCATGCTCTAGAGCGGTATTGAGCAGCTCGTCGGCGCATCTGGCGCATCCAGAGCGCATCCAGAGCGCATTCCGCACAGCCATAACCAATGCAGAGTCTCCTGTCCAGCTTTTCGACATATCACGGGTGAGAGAGCGAGAGAGTGGTTTTAGAGGGGAGGGGAAGAAGAAGACGGAGACGGAGAAAGGGCAGAACGGCCTCGACATTCTCGACATTTTCAGGTTGGACTCTTTGTTAATTGTCTAGCCATCTGCCAACTCTTTTCATTGACATTTCCATTGCATTCTTGACATTTCGATTGATCAGTCTTATAATTTGCTCGGTTCTTTTCTCTTTATGCTTTTTCCTCACTTTTCTTTTTTCCTCTTCTCCGCTTCGACAATTCGACTTGGACTGGAAATTTGCGCCTCGGGCTGTACGCGAACAGAAGCTCCAGCGTTCCCTCCCCAGCAAAGCTGTTATTATCCTCTCCACCCACACCTGGCCTTCGCCCAATCCCGCGTTGCGCTGCTGGCGGCCCCCAATAGCAGCAATTCCAACCAATACACCCCTGTAAGCTGTGATGCCCTTGTCCGCTCACTCCCGCCACCCTCTTCCCAGCCTCCTCAATTTTTGGCTAATGATGTTAGGGCGCCATACTCGGTTCTTTTATACTATTTTTTTTTGCTCTCTGTTCGCGATATTTCCTCTCAAAGCTGCTCGCCTCGCCAAAGTACCCAATTGCCTGCTCCTCTACCTCTTCTCTACATCTCTGCTCTGTCCTCCTAAGCACTAAAGCTCTTTGACTCTGATCTTCTGTGAGTGTTACCCTGTCCTCACCTCTCGTCCTCTGCATGTGGTTCACCCACCCATCACCACTGTCCACTCTCGTCCACCCTGTCCGCCCTCGTCCACCCAATCTGCCCTCCCATTTTTGTCGTTCTCTCGCCTTGTGCTCTCATCACACCGTGCCTCGTTGCGCCTCGTCTGCACCCTCCCGTCGCCTCCTCGGAGCTTCCCCTTTAGAGCTACAACCTTTGGAGCTACCCCTTGGAGCTATACCATCATTGCACAAACTGGCTTCACTTGGACTTTTTGCTCGCTGCACAACGACTAACTCTAATAGCTGCCACAAGCGTACGTGCTACGGATCGCGCCGAGCTCCAACACCTCCGACGACGCCTTAGTCCCGACAAACATCTTTTTCTTAGCCCGGTCAGATTTTGGTCGTCCTCTGGACACCTCTAAACAACATCTCTTGCCAGAGCTTGTCTCACCAAGTCGCGTCCCACCTTGTCGAAACAGATCTCTCTGTCTGCTCAAACACCAGCTCGGCCTGGTGTTGAGCGCCCGACTTTGGACACGTTGAGCGACCCCGGCCCCGTCTCCTCTCATGACCGTTACGACCATTACGACCCAACTGCATTTTCTTCTACCCATCCCCAACCACATCCGTCTCTTTCCCAGCAGCCTCTGAGCTCCCGCGAACACTCCCCGCTCGAGACTAGGTCTCCTGTCTCTACACACTCCTCACAGCGTGTCCTGCGCCGAACACCCCGATTCGTCTCCAGTCCGTCTCCCAGTAGTTCCGCCCACCGCGCCTCTGCTGCAGGCAGCCTACATTCCACACCGGCCACCCCAAGGCTCGTCCATCTTGCCGCTGTCTCCGTTGGCATCAGTCCTCGCGCCAGCCAAGCCTCACTCGCTCCAGCCGGCCAGCTTGCCGCTCGCTCCGAGAGCGCTGCTGCTGCTGCAGAGCCCGGCCCTACTACTCAAGCGCAGGCCCGAAGCTACCAGTCCCACCGCCCGCATTCACAAGTCTTTGGCGACGACGACAACGAAGAAGAAGAACAGGAAGACGACCAATCCTCGGTCGCACACCGATCCTCTCCTCACGAATCACTCCCTGAACCTTATCTCTCTGCCCGCCGCGACCAGTCTTCAGCCCACCCTGCCGTCCGTATCTCCAAACGCACCCACAACGCTATCCTCTTCGCCGTCGAAGCCTTGACTCATCCTTACCAGCTTTCTCCCTTTCACGAAGAAGAACAAGCGTCCATGGCAGACCTTCTCGCAGAGGGTGACACTAGCGCTCATGGCTCCAATGGTAACGGAAATGGAAACGGCCATTCGAATGTCCCGCGCCCACCCATCATTCCCCCTGTCCAGACTAGCTCACCCCGCAGCAATATCCGCGGTCCGCGCATGATCATGCAGGAACGCCAAGAGCGCGAAGCACGTCGAGCAGAACAAGAGCGGTTGCAGAGGGCGCAAGCCGAACAGGACGCCCGGGTTCTCGCCGAGCAGAGGAGACAAGCCGCCGACCGTGAGCGCGTGGCAGCAGCGGCAGCGGTTGCGGCGGCCTCTGCGGCGGTCAGCAGTGCTGGCGTGGAAAGTATGGCAGCTCCACAAATGGACCCGGCCACCCAACGACGGCAGCAAAGGGCCGAGCGTGCCGCTGCAGGCCACTCCAGTACGGGCCAATCCATTCCTCAGGCGCCTCAACAGCCGACTATGCCTCCTCAAGCTTCTCAGCAGAGACCTATCCGACTTCCACAGACCTCACAGCCCCCAGCCGCCGCAACGCTGGGCCATGCCGCCCCCATTACCTCGTCACAGCCCCCCATCACTACCAGCGGAGTGCCACCAGCCACCGGAGCTGGTGCTGCTGGTCTTGGCACCGCGCCTGGCGCTGGCGTCTCCTTCCAAGCGGGGGAGTCTTCGGGTGCTGCTGGCACAAGCCGGCCGAGGAATTCCTTTCCTCACGCCTTTGAGAGATGGGAGGCCTTGTCGGCACACTGGGAAGGACTGACTAGCTTCTGGATCCGGCAATTGCAGCAGCGGTCCGAGGAGATTGACCAAGATCCACTATCGAGACAGCTCGCTCGTCAGGTAACAGACCTCTCGGCAGCCGGTGCGAACCTCTTCCATGCCGTGGTGGAGCTCCAGCGGCTGCGCGCTAGCTCTGAACGCAAGTTCCAGCGCTGGTTCTTTGAGATGCGCGGCGACATGGAACGCAATACCGAACGCCAGGGTATGCTGGAAGCTGCTCTTCAAGAGGAGCGCCGCGGCCGAGCAGAAGCCATCCGTGAAGCTCTTGAAAATGATCGCTCCAACAGCAAGATCCAGAAGCAGCTGGCCGAAATGCGCAAGGAGCTCGCCATCTCAAAAGAAGAGGCCAGGCGTGCTTGGGAAGAGCTCGGCCGTCGCGAGCAGGAGGAAAGGGATCGTGTCACCGCTCTACAAGAAGGACAACCGACCATTGTCGGTGGTGTGCAAGTCGTGCCCATGACCCATGGTCTGCCGACACGGCATCGCACCAGTAGCAGCGTGAGCCAAGAACCACAGCACTTTTACCAAACGCCGCCAGCACAAACCGCCCAACCAGTTCAACCAGTACAGCCAGTTCAAGCCGTACCACAAGTACACCTGGTACAGCCACAGCAGACTGCACATGCGCCGCTACAGCCAGAGCTGCTACCTTCGCCATCACACTCAGCTGTCGACCTCTTGCCTTCGCAGCAGCACACTCCTCACTACACCACGCAAGCCCCTGTCGCTGGGCCAAGTGGAAGCGGATATACGACACGAGGCCAAGAGGAGGGTGAACTCGCCATGGGTGGCTCCGAGGTAACTTTTGAAGAAGGTAAGTTTGCTACGTGAATGCTTTCCGTGACCGGCAGACAAAGTCGGCAAGAGTGAAAGTCAAAGCTAACGGTGTCTTGCAGAAGAAGAAGCACAGGACGGAATGCCTTCTTCGCTGCCTCCATCTGGGACAACGTACCCACCATCGAGTTCGCAACACTATTATGCACCGCAGGCGCCGCCGACTGACTACTCTGGCCAGGGCTACGCCGCACCAGGTTGGGAGACGATGCCGCGCCATCACCACCCCACACGGCTGAGTGATGTGATGGAAGAAGAAGACGAGAGAAGCCGGACGTCAGCCAGCCAGCTCAGTCGAGGCTAGCTGTTCTGATTGGTTCTTGTCACGACCCGTCCTTTCTCTCAGCGTCCATATTTCTCTGCCCTTTCTTTTTGGCAGTACATACTGCTATTGTTTGCTGCATTTCTGCACATGATCCTCGCGTCGTTTTGTCAGAGTGCTCACGGCTACTCGGAGACGACAAACAGCTGCATATTGTGTGTGCTCATACTCGAGTTTGTTCTGCATTCCACCATCTCTACATTGCATAGCATTGGCGCTTTCGGGTCACCAGGGTTCCATGTGGAAAGCAGGCGTGTGCATCTCTTGTTTGGTGCATAGGCTTGCTTTTTTTTCTCTTGACTTTTCAACTCTCCAATCATTTTTTGTCTCAAAGTTAATATCTATTTCGTGTTTATCGTGTTTATTCTGTAATTTCTCAATGCTTTTCGCATGTTTATTCCGCCCCTTTTTCTTTTATCAGAGAAGAAGAAAACAGGGTAGCTCTAGGCTGTTGGGAGAGATGGACTTGCAAATATGGGAGGACTGGGACTACATAAAAGAGGGAGTGTCTAGGCATGAGCTCCAGAGCACTTGTACTTTACTGTTTATTTTCGCCGTCTATACAAATTCAACGAAAAACTAATTGCTTTCAGATGTGTGTAGAGAAAAGGCAGTGGCTCCATCAGAATTGCAACTAGCCAATCAGAAGCTGCTTGGTCTGCTTAGTAGCTCTTTGTCATCTCAGTGTTTCTGCTTGTAAAGCATCACTAATACCTGCATTGATATACTTAGATGAGTCTGCTGTTCTATTCTTCTGCCTTCCCGTGCTTCGACCTGCCGTGAAAGATTCTTCTAGAAAGAGGCCAGCTTTCCGGACAAGTATTTAAAGGCCCCGATGCATATACCTCTGCTTGTCCTTGCTCTTACGTGTCCAAGCGACTTCTTTCTCAACCTACACATGTGCACAGACAACATGAGCGCCAAGACTGCAGTCGGCGATGTGGTCAAGAGCGCGGCGAACCACGTTCTGCTGCCCCGTGCCACGATCCGAGCACACCGATCGGGTGCACGGGGCCATTCAGACCACGGATGGCTCAACACGTACCACTCCTTCTCCTTTGCAGACTGGTACAGCCCGGCCCATATGCAGTTTGGGTCGCTGCGCGTGCTCAACGAGGACCGGGTGCAACCACGGACGGGCTTCCCGACGCACCCACACCGGGACTTTGAGATCTTTTCATATGTGCTATCGGGCGAGCTGACGCATCGCGACTCCATGGCAGACAGAAGCGAGGACAGCGAGGACAACGGGAACCATGAGGACAACAAGGACAAGTTCTTCCGCGTGCGGCACGGCGACGTGCAATTCACAACGGGTGGCACAGGGATCGCACACAGCGAGTTCAATGAACATGCCTCGGAGCCAGTGCACTTTCTGCAGATCTGGGCGCTTCCGTGGCGCCGCGGCCTCAAACCGACCTACCACAACCAGCACTTTGGCTTTGCCAGCGCAGCCCAGCGCAACACCTTTGTGCCCATCCTCAGCCCCCTCGCAGCTGGCCCGGGCGCCTCGGCCGCAGAAGAGGCTGCTGCAGTGCCAGCGATGCCGGACACCATCCCGATCCACGCCGACTTTGCCATGGGCTCTGCGATTCTGGGGCCAGCCAAGGCGGCCTCGTGGACAGTTGGCCTGGGGGCAGCTGGCACTGTCACGCAAGAGGCGCGCCGCAAGGTATACGTGCATCTGCCAATGACAACGCTGACGAGGACAAGAGGAAAGACACTGGCCACCGAAAAGGTGGCGCGCATCCGGCTGGCGGGCCGTGACAACAAGGAGGCCATTCTGGACGAGGGCGACGGCGCGTTTGTGGAAGGCGTCATGGCTGGAGACCAGCTGACTGTCGAGAACATTGGAGGGGCGGATGCGGAAGTTATCGTGCTTGACACAGCCTGATTCTTGGAGGGGGGAGGAAGAGACGTTGGGAGGACATGTTTATCGCCGTTCAAGTTGACTATGGGTATATACGAGTAGGATATAGCGACATAGTACGGAGTACTGAACAAGAGTACTTCCTTACCAGAGACGTGCACAAGAAGGGCGGAACCGCGACTGTGTAGACTGGCAAAGTAGCAGAGAAGTCACTGCAGCGGGCTGACATTCAGTAATTGCTAAAACGGATGAAAGCCGAGGAGACGGAGTCTCCGGGGATCGGGGATCGGGGATCGGGGGGATCGGGGGAAGTCTCCTGGTGTACTTGTACTGTGTACCACCACGTACTCGTGCTGCACAAGTTCTCGGACAAGTTGAGCTGCAACGTATAATAATAGAGTGCGGTGTAGGAGTACGCAGTACGGCCAAGTTGACGTTGGTAAGACAAGCTTTAGCCAAGCTGGTGGGTCGGCTCTGTGACGGGCAAAGACGTTGTATTTGTATGACAAGTAATATGCTAAATGCGGAAAGCTAAAACGACAGCGGTTAGCTCAGGGAAGCTCTACAATATGTATAATATCACGTGACCCGTAGCCTAACTGGCTGTTTGGGCTGAGTAAGAATGTCGTGTCTCGAACAGGAGGCGGCGCTGTTTGTTTTACCAGGGCATGTTTCTGCAAAGTATGGAGTAGTTGTGTCAGCAGCGGAGTCCATGGTGTGTACTATGCTGTTTAATGCGAGGTTCCGGAAAAGCACAGGCACAAGAAGCTCGTTCCAGGATCCATGTTCCAGGATCCATGTTCCACGAATACTCGTACCCAGCTTTGCTTTAGCAGTGGAATGTCTCCTGAAAAGGCTAGGCTGGCGTGCAAGTCGGGATCAATGGAGACTGGCGATGAAAAACAGACGAGACTCATTCTCCTCAAAGACAGTGAAAGAAACCCCCCCCCCCCCCCCCCCCCCCCGAAAAGTACATACGAGTAGTAAGTGAGTCCGGACTCCATCACAGTTTTGCTTCGTACATGGACGGGACCCTGCTGCGCTATTATTGACTATTATTAACAAGCAGTCGCAGACTGGCAAGCGCCTTCCCTCTGAGGTGACGGACAGGCCAGTCATTTCATTCGCCAAGGACGTCGCATTATCTTGTTCCAGTTACAGTGGCGTACTAATGCATGGAAAGAGTCCCACAAAATCAATGGGCAGGTCTTCCGCTGGCGGTGCCTGCTTTATTTGGCAAGCACTACATAGTCCATACGAGTATTAATATAGTAGTAGTACAAGTACGCACTACGACTTATGAACAAACACAAAATCGTCAGTCTGCTATGTGCGTGTTTTACTTTTAGTCCAATATGCGAAAAAAAAAAGGCAGAAAAAAGAAAAGAAAAAAGACGTGCGTATTACTCGTAGCTTTTGTAAGGCAAGACAGACGGATAGTACATGGACGCGGACGAAGCCTCCCCATAGCATATACTTGGCAGGATACGACCACCTGCTGGAAGAGGCAAGGGAGACGGCAGAATGGCTGCGCCTTGCGTTTTTTTTTTCGATTGCGTCAGTCTATGCTCTCGAACTTGCCCAATGGAGCATTTACATATGAGTGCGAGTGCGAGTACGAGTACGAAGAGGGGAAGAAGAAAAAGTACTGCGTATATGTAGAAAAAGGGGAAAGAAAGGACAGAGAAATGGGCAAGTCAGTGTCTCGATCTCAGTGTGGATTAGTACGATGATAGCTCGGTGACCGTACGAGTGCGTTAGTACATGGTACTGTGTAAGTACCAGCACACGTAACCGCACTACTAGAGTTACAAGACAAGATAGTGCAGAGTGATATGAACACGGAGGACAACTGCGCTGTTAGTGTGCTAGCGTAGTAGCGCACCCACAACCCGCTAAACCACTCGCTATCTACGCTGGGATCTGGTCTTCGCCGTCCCGGGTTGCCCCCTTTCTTGTCGAGGATCCTCTCTGCCTCCTCGTTCTCACCCAAACGACAGCCTCTCTCCCTCCCTTCTGCCGTCTCGTCCTCATTTCTGCCGATATCCTTCCAGCAGCGGCAGGACACATTGGCATTGACGGGCCAATTCAAAAGGATTTTTTTTGTTAAACTACATTCCTTTTTTCGCATTGTTTTTCTCTTCTTTCTTCTTTTGTTTCTCTACTTCTATTTCCAAGATTTTTGGTTGCTCTGTGCCCTGTTCTACATTTCTCCCATTCTTCACTCTTCGGCCTCTTTTTTTTTCTTCTTTCATATTCGCTCGCTCTTCTTTTCTGCTTGCGCCTGGTTGCCTGCCTCATCGCTCCTTTCTGCTTTTCGCGCGACATCCTCGACGACTTCCACGACGACAATCCGTCCTTCTTGTTGCCTGCGGCTTGCGAATGCCTGTGGCTGTGTGCCCTCCGTCGTACGCCCTCCTTTCGTTTTGGTGAAGCGGCAGAAAAGGGCACTGGACACTTTTCCGACCAGCCATTCCCTTCCGCTCATTTGCAGGCTTCGAATTGGATTATCCTTTATTGTTTTGCTCCATTGTTTTTCTCATGTCGCCCGTCACATCTGGTCCATTGCTCCTACTCTTGAAACAACGAAAATATTACGCCTCTCTTCACTCCGACTAATTATTGCGCGTCCTGTGATTCAATTGTCGCGCCCGCCCGAATCGGGCTTCTCTCTCCCTCTCTCTCTCACCCCCCACCTCGCGCCACCGTCGACAGCAGAAGCATAGGCCGTCATCATGCTTCGCCCGGCAACGCCCCTGGCCGTCGTGCTCTTTGCCGCCTTTGCCCTCCTCGTGCTTTCTGTCTTGTCAACCCCCGTCGTCAAGGCCATCCCTCTCGGGTCTTTCGATGGCAACACCTTTGGCGTCTTTGGCTTTTGCAAGGCCGATGGTAGCTGCTCAGACTTTGGCCTCGGTTACGATGCTTGTACGTGTTCAATCCGCTCTCTCTCTCTCTCTCTCTCTGCTGAAGCGTGGTGCTAACAAAACACACAGCCTCTGTCTCGTCTGCCAACTCGTTCGATTTGCCCACGTCCACGCGCAACACACTGTCCACCATTCTTGTCCTCCACCCTGTCGCCGCCTTTCTCTGTCTCGTCATGCTCGCCATGGCCATTGCGGCCCACTTCCACGCGCCGGCTCATTCTATCCGCTACCTGCTTTTTGTCGTCATCGTCAGCATCTTCGCCTTCCTGTCTGCCTTGCTTGCCTTCCTCATCGACGTCTTGTACTTTGTCCCCCACCTCGCATGGGGCTCCTACGTCACTCTCGCCGCTGCTTGCCTCATCGGCGTCGGCAGCATCTTTGCTTGTGCTATGCGTCGCACCCTCGTCAGTCGCAAGTCCCGCCAGCGCCGGATCGAAGCCAATGCGGAGATGAGCGGCGAGAACTTTTATAACCGCCAGGCCCAGGGGCCAGCCGCACTCACTGCCACCACCACCACTGTCATCACGTCGCCCGCCGCAGAGACGCCCTCCCCGTCGCGCGAGCCCACCATGCCACAGCTTGACCGCAAGGATGCTGCCAGTAGCGATGAACAGATCCCCCTTACTGCCCAGACAACACAGTCCGGTGAGCCCCAGTACGGCTATGTCAGTCGCAGAATGTCTGGCGACCCCATGGCCATGTCTGGCGCCGCTACCGGACCGCCTCCAAGGCCCAATCGCCCGCCTTCTGTTCAGCGAGACGCGTATGGCAACATCTTGCCCTACCAGAGTTCCCAAACTCCACCACCTGATGGCTACGGGATTCGAGGAGCCTCTTCTTTTGATCGTATGAATAATGCATCCCCCAGTCAGCGCGGACGAGGCAACAGACCACCTGGCGGATATCGAGGTGGCCGTGGCGGTGGCCCCATGCTCTATGGCCCACCGGGGCGGGGTGGCTATGGCCCGCCTCCTGGACGAGGCAACTATGGGCCACCTGGCCGAGGTGGTTATGGTGGCGGCGGACCCATGCCCCCCTATAACGGGAGGGGAAGAGGTGCCTATGGTGGGTACGGACCACCCCCCGGTCGCGGTGGCTATCCCGGCCCGGGCAGAGGTGGCAGGTCGCCCTCACCGGGCTACCGATATGACGGCGCTGGGTCTTACGGCAATGGCAGCCGTGGCCCCTCTCCTGGCCCTCTTGGCCCTCAAGGTGGCGGCGGCTATTATGCGAATTCGTCCATGCCAAACCTGAACAGTGGCTATGCAGCAAATGGCGAAGTCGATTATGCGTCAGATTTGCCCAGGGCCGAATCCCCACCACCTCTCCCAGCCTCGGCCGGCGGTCTCCCCAACCAGGCAGCACCGGGATTAGAAAGCACGCCAGTTCCATTACTGTCACAGAAGCAAGGCACAGGCCAGTTTGGAGACGGCGATGATGACATTGCAGGCATGGTTGGCCTGCAACAGGGCCGAACTTCGCGCGGTGTAGAGTAAGTATTTTTTCCGTCTCATATTTGTCAATTTGTTTTTCGTATCCACGGTTGTCTGACGGTTCTTTTTTGTTTTTACCTTTCAGTGGACAATATGCGCCTGCGCGGTCAAATTGGCAAGTGGGGCAGGCTGGACCAACTGGACCAAATGGCCGTGGCCTTCCACAGGTGAACGAGTCCGTACGCCAATCAACGTCCGACTATGTTGAAGACGTGGACCCGCGCTTCGCTGAGCCGCAAAACCAGACAAGACGCTCGTCTTTACCACTGCAGCCAGCACTTCAGCTGCCGATAATCAACCATCCATATGACGATATCCCCCAGGGCGCAAGAAGCCCGGCCGAGTCTGAGCATTCCACCTTCACATCCATCTCGCAGCGAGGGATAAACCCTCGTTGGAACCCTCCCGGACAACCAATGATGCCAAACTATGGCCCAGGTGGTCCTCCAGGTCACATGATTGCCCGCCGCCCCTTGAACGACAAGAATGATGTGCTTCTTAACACGAATCCAGACTTCTCTTTGCCAGTCATGGGGCGCCAGGGTGGTCGTGGCGGTCCGAGAGGCCTCAACATGGGTGCTGCCTCCAATGGTGGCATGATTCCCGGCAGCGCCTATCCTGCCTTGTGAAGGGCATCCTATTAATCTCGCTTCCTTGTCCTTCTCTCTTTTTGACTGTCTTTGGCTCTTCATTGTCTTCAGGCTTGTATAGGGACGCCTTTCCCTCTTGCATTGTTAGGGCGATTGTGGCTTACTCTTTTTTGCTCTTTACATATTTCTGTTTTTTTGTTGTTTGTTTCTTTTTGGGGAGAAGATACCAGGTTTTTAACTTCTTGTTCTCGTTTCTTTTTTTCTTCTATATCCCATCACGTGCTTAAATAGCGGGGTCGTTTTACTCGTTTGGTTTTCCCTTCTTGTTCACCTTATTCTCACATTCACTTCATTCTGGCATGCACATGTCAACTCATCTCTCTTATTCTCCGTGGGACGTTGACCCAATCACACTGATGCTATATTTGCCGATACGATGAGGAAAATACGAGCGGAGGAATTTTGTATCCACATGATGAAAACAGCAATTCTCCGTGAGACGGGATTGGTCTATAGGCATAGTTAACAGTCATTTAGTAATGGCTTTCATTTTATGATTGCAGTAGATTTTTTTATTGCAGGGCTATTAGCATGGAAAATTCAAGATTGAAATTTCTGCCCAAAGAAACGATATAATGTCGTTGGGAACTGGGTACAAAAACGGGAAACACAAGTAACCTATATCTGCTCATCTGGCATTTCGTGCAAAAAGGGTGCTGAATGCAAAGGTCGTATCGTAAAAGTAAATGTGAAGGGAAATAACTGAAATACGACTCTGGAATCTCTAGCTTGCCAGATTTTGCAACAAAGTCCGCGTTGCATGGACCAATCTGCTTATGAGTAGAAGAAGCAACGGCCCCAGCTCTCGGAGCGTCTCGATGGTTCTGGGCATGGGAAAAATCGGTATAGTCGATGATAGTTCCGGCCATTGGCCAAAGAAGTAGATATCCCAGTCACACTGGAAATTTGACCACTGAGTGTGACGTGTGGAGGGTCAGGTACTGCACAGGATACCGTGCTTCTCAGTCCAAAACAACTGTTGAATGCCTCCCCCATATTTGATTCCATCGTGTCCGTGGCAGATTTCATGCATGGGGCGTAAAGGGTGATGATAGAGGGTCAAGTGTGCTGTTGGATGTACAGCTAGACGTGGATGAGCAGACGCGGCGACTCGCAAGCTTAACGACGAACAGAGATTCTTCAGCATCATCTCTGCATTCTTCTCCAACCCAGGCTCTGAATAAAGTTAACATTCATCGCCAAAAGAGGCAAGCACCTCAGGAAAGGTAAGAACCTGTTGCATAGCAACAGTGTTGACAGTAGCAGTGTTTGCCGGTATACCGCCTTGGTGTCTGAAAGGCTGAAGGCTTCTCTGACAGTATTGGAACTTTTTGGAAGCCTTCAACGTCCCTGTCCGGCTTACAAGAGAGCCTATTTTTATGAATGCCAATGGGGCTCGTCGATTAGCAAGAGGTAGGCAGGGAGGTAACTTGCATCGCGGAGTGACCAGCTACCCCAAACTCTATAGTTCACATAAGTAGGGTCCAGTTAATTCTAGATCACGCCTACGGTATAAATATATTATACAGAGTTCAGTAATAAGTACAGATACTTTTTAAAATACATTTACAAATCCGCAAAGCTACCACCGTTACAAAAATAGGTAGAAAGGGTTTGTACAGGACAGCAGTTCTAACGCAAAATGCCCTACCTTGGAGATGAACATACCAATTTTTAGTAGCAAAGGAGTATGCTCCTGAACAAGAGCTCTCTTATTCCCAGTTGACGAGTCGTCGCCGTCAAATGCTTACTCTGTGCAGAGAGACGTTGGGAAGTTTGTGTTGCAACGATGCATGTCGGTAGATTTATCAAGAGTAGAGGGGCAAACGACTTGGAGGTATCCAAAAAAGCTGGCATCCGAAGAAGCTAGGAAGACAGATGTGGGAAAGGGACAGAGGATTCTACTAAGACACCGTCCCAAACAAGAAAGCACAGCAGAGAGCCGTGGTATTAGGTGGACCACTTATAGCAGTTTAATTACTCGCCAAATTAATTACAGAGTATGAAAAGGTGGATGTTTATCTGACTGCTGGAGGAGCCCGAGGTTGTCGCATCATGCCCAAACCAAATTTCTCAAGTCTTCCGGTCTCGCCCGCTTCACATACAAAATACAAGCCACCCCCCGGCCATCTCCTTTGATGGCACCGCACAGTGGCTGCAGACAGCATGGACTGCTTCATTCTGTCGTGGGAGACGGCGCGTAAGAGGCAGAGGCAGATCAGCACCACGTGACCATATACACAAACGTGACTATACACGTGATCAATCTTAGCGGTGTGGGTGGTGTGGGGCAAGGGATCTGGCAACTTGGCGATGTTCTTTCCACCTTCAGCATTCTGGACAACACATTCAAAAGGTGTCTTTTTTTTGTTTGTTTTTTTTTGGCTTCCAACCGCTCTTGTATGCCCCAACGACGTCCACAAGCCATTGCCACTGCTCTGATACCCCACGATGGACTACGGTAAAAGGGACGAGGATGCCGACGGCAGTCTTGTTCGCGTCGACCGAACTCAGGTGTTCCAAGAAGGTTGGTTTTCTCCTCTTCTCCCCTCTGCCCTGCACACCTTCCCGACCGACCCAATAGTCTCAGGCTTGGGACCACAGACACAGGATGGAGGCTGACTTTTTTTTTCCCTTTATTTTTTGCAGCTCGGTTGTTCAACAGCTCTCCCATCCAGCCCAGACAATGCCGCATCCTGCTCACCAAGATTGCACTGCTTCTTTACACGGGTGAAAAGTTCCCGACCAACGAGGCGACGACGCTCTTCTTTGGCATCTCCAAGCTCTTCCAAAACAAAGATGCCAGTCTGCGCCAGAGCGTCCATCTGGTGATCAAGGAGTTGGCGCACTCGGCCGAAGATATCATCATGGTCACCAGCACAATCATGAAGGACACGGGCGGCAGCGGTGATTTCATTTACCGGCCAAATGCTATCCGAGCCTTGTGCCGCATCATTGACGTGTGTCTCACCCATACACGTCTTTCTTTTTTTCTTTTCCCCCCCCCCCTCCTCTCCTCTCCCTGCTGACGAGTCGTTTGTTCCTGCAGGCCACCACTGTCCAGTCAATTGAGCGCGTCATGAAAACCGCCATTGTCGACCGAAACCCCTCGGTCTCGTCCGCCTCCCTCGTGTCTTCCTACCACCTGCTTCCGATTGCACGTGACGTCGTGCGGCGATGGCAGAGCGAGACACAGGAGGCAGCCGCTAACAGCAAGTCCTCGGGCGGCTTCTCGCTCGGCTTCTCGTCCGGCTCGAGCGGCCTGCCCATCAACAGCTCCACCATGACCCAGTACCACGCCATCGGCCTGCTCTACCAGATGCGGATGCACGACAAGATGGCCCTGGTCAAGATGGTGAAGCAGTTTGGCATTGCTGGCGCCGTAAAGAGCCCGGCCGCCGTCGTGCTGCTCGTGCGTCTGGCCGCCCAGCTTGCCGACGAGGACCCCACACTGCGGCCGTCCATGGTGCAGCTTCTGGATGGCTGGCTGCGCCACAAGAGCGAAATGGTCAACTTTGAGGCGGCCAAGGCCATTTGCGATCTGCGTGACGTCACAGACGCTGAGGTGTCGCAGGCCGTCCATGTGCTGCAGCTCTTCTTGACATCGCCCCGTGCCGTCACCAAGTTTGCTGCTCTGCGTATCCTGCACAACTTTGCCTCTTTCAAGCCGGATGCGGTGCGCATATGCAACCCCGACATTGAGCTGCTCATCTCCAACAGCAACCGGTCCATTGCCACGTTTGCCATTACCACGCTGCTCAAGACGGGCAACGAAGCCAGTGTGGACCGCCTCATGAAGCAGATTAGCGGCTTCATGTCGGAGATCACGGACGAGTTCAAGATCACCATTGTCGAGGCCATTCGCACGCTCTGCCTCAAGTTCCCGAGCAAGCAGGCGGGCATGCTGGCCTTTCTCAGCGGCATCCTGCGCGACGAGGGCGGCTACGAGTTCAAACGTGCCGTGGTGGAGAGCATGTTTGACCTGATCAAGTTTGTGCCGGACTCGAAAGAGGACGCGCTCGCTCACCTCTGCGAGTTCATCGAGGACTGCGAGTTCACCAAGCTCGCTGTGCGGATCCTGCACCTACTAGGCCTCGAAGGCCCCAAGACGTCGCAGCCGACCAAATACATCCGCTACATTTACAACCGGGTCGTGCTGGAAAACGCCATTGTCCGCGCGGCGGCCGTGACGGCACTGGCCAAGTTTGGCGTGGGCCAGAAGGACCCCGAGGTCAAGAAGAGCGTGCAGGTGCTGCTGTCACGCTGCCTGGACGACGTGGACGACGAGGTGCGCGACCGTGCCACGCTGAACCTGCGGCTGATGGAAGAGCCAGACGAACTGGCCCAGCGGTTCGTCAAGAACGAAAACATGTTCTCGCTCTCCTACTTTGAGCACCAGCTGGTGACCTATGTGACGTCGGACGACAAGAGCACCTTTGGCACGCCCTTTGACATTTCCAGCATTCCCGTGGTCACCCGCGAGCAGGCAGATGCCGAGGACCGGACCAAGAAGCTGACAGCGACAGCACCCACGCTCAAGGCGCCCAAGGTAGGAGGTCCGTCCAAGACGTCCACATCGAGTGCCGAGGATGCCGCTTCGGCATCGGCGCAAGCACAAAAGTATGCCCAAGAGCTGCTGCAGGTCCCGGAAATGCAAGAGTTTGGAGCCGTCCTCAAGTCGTCGCCGCTGGTGGAGCTGACCGAGGCGGAGACGGAGTACGTCGTGGCCGTGGTCAAGCACATTTTCAAGGAACACATTGTGATGCAGTACGAGATCAAGAACACGCTGCCCGACACGGTTCTGGAGAATGTCTCAGTGGTGGCTACGCCGTCAGAGGAGGAGGAGCTGGAAGAGGTCTTTATTCTGCAGGCGGAGCGGCTGGTGGCAGACGAGCCCGGCAGGGTGTATGTGGCCTTTAGGAAGGTGGGCGGCGAGGGTGCTCTGCCGACCAGCACGTTTTCCAACGTGCTCAAGTTTACGAGCAAGGAGATTGACCCGTCGACCAACGAGCCCGAGGAGACGGGCTACGACGACGAGTACGAGGTGGCAGAGTTTGACCTGTCGGGCAGCGACTACGTGATCCCGACGTTTGCGAGCAACTTTAGCCATTTGTGGGAGCAGGTGGGAGCCTCGGGCGAGGAGTCGGAGGAGACGCTGCAGCTGTCAGCGGTGAAGAGCATAGCCGAAGCGACGGATCTCCTGGCCAAGACGCTCTCTCTGCAACCGCTCGAGGGCACAGACATCCCGCAGAGCCAAACGACGCACACTCTAAAGCTCTTGGGCAAGACGGTGGGCGGAGGACGGGTGGTTGCGACGGTGCGAATGGCCTATTCGTCCAAGACGGGTGTCACGACCAAGGTGACGGTGCGCAGCGAGGAGGAGGGAGTGTCGGCACTGGTGGTTGCTGCTCTGGGCGGCTGAGCGCGGGCTGAGCATTGGTGGCAATATAGCTCTCTTTGTTTTGTCTTTATTTTCTCTTTTTTTCCCCCCTTTTTTTCAGTTTCAATCTTTATGCGTGTTTATGTTTTTCTCTCGGCAATGATTCATTACAAAAAAAGAGGTACAGAAATCTTAAAAAAGGAGATGGGAAGAATGGGAAAGTAGTTCACCAGCTCATATTTCCATCGTGTCGCGTAATCTAATCTCATAGATAGCCAACCAGCTTCAGTGATTCTGAGTGGCTTGCCTCGCTCTGGGACGAGTACGGTGTGCTCGTACTCTGGTCGGTCCTGCCTGCTTATCGGATTGTCTCACAAAGTTGCATGTCTCGGGAACAAGGAACGCCTTTTCTTTCTCTGGGTGAGCTAGGAGAGGGGGGCAGAGTGAACGCGGGAGAGAGGGGGAGATAGAGAAAAGAGACAAGAGAAGCGAAAGAAATTGACAATCTGCCCAAGGACCCTGTACTTCTGTGTTGGCCATGCGTGTTTCTGACTCAACTACAAGTAGACCTAGACCTAGACCCCCCCCCGGCCTTCCCCCGTCCTGTCTCCCATGCCTGCATACATTCTCGTATTTCGGGGTGATTAGCAACGCTTCTTCTTACCGAAACGAGGAAACAAACGCCGAATGTGCAGCTGCCGATGGATCGACCATTTCTGTTTTTTATAATTATTCTGTTTTTGTTTCGTTCATGTTGGCCGGACCAAGTCATCCTATCTCCCCGAATACGCCTCGTTTCTTTTTTTCATTTTTTTTTTCATCTCCCACCCCCCTCTGCCTCTGCCTCCTTATTTTCTTCTTTTCTTCATCACCCACATGTTTTCGTTGGGTACGCAGTACGGAGTACTCAGAACTTACCTCTTCTCTCCATCCCCCATTGCTTCCCAATCTTTATCATTTTACGTTCGCCTTTTTTCTCGTGTGTTCATTATCTCTCTGGCCTCGTCTTTCCCTCTCTCTCTCTCTCTCCCCGGTTGGCTTTGGACCACCGAATTTTGTGCATCTCTTTTCTGCATATCCTGTCTATTGTTTCTATTTCTAGCCAACGAGGATTCGTTGGCCAGATTCCGATAGACTTGTCTTCGAAACATTTCCTCTCTATATTGTATTATTTGTACGACCTGTCGCTGTTGCCTGCACTGCCCGCGACCACAGTGTACATAGTACGCAGTGAGCAATCCCCTCCCCCCCTGCTCTTTTTGTGTTTCTATTCACAAGGAGCTGAAAGTGGCGGTGAGCAGTTGTGGCGAGAACGCATGTCTCGACTGTGTGCTTCTCATTGCGCCTTGCAGGTCTTTTTTTTTTTTCCTACCCAGCGAATGGAAGGCAACCGGATGAATGCAGCAGGTTCCGGAGAGATCAGGAATGGGGGGAAAGGTGCGAGTACGAGTCATCTGTACATACGAGTACTCCTACTCGTACATGGCCGGGCAAGGGTTGGAGGGTGCTGGTCCCTGGATTCCGCCTGGTCCAAAGACTGAAGAAGCGCCTTTCAGTACGGAGTACTGCGTACGTACTCGTGCTCGTACTCCGTACTCCGTAGAGCATGACAGGATCAAGTCCTTTCGCATCATCCGGACTCGCATGGTACTTTCTCTGGTCACCTGCTTGGTTGGTTGGTCAGCATCCTGAATCCTGCGAATTCAAACAAGAGTGATATCCTCCGATGGAAGAGGCCCCCCTCTCAAATTACAGAGGTCCTGTGCACGCAGTACGAGTACTCGGGAGACACGTATCCGTAAAAAATCGACAGTGCACGAGTGGACGGCCGTAAACATGCATGTACTTGTACTCATAGTAGGGATGGAAGCAGAGTAAAAGGCCAGGCACAAAGCGGTCCTTGGACGAGAGAGGAGAAACATGTGCCGCGAGTCTCAGAAGCACCCCTCCCCCCAAAACGAGGGAAGCTGTGTATGTTCGGAGTATAGGGCTTTTGGGAGGGGGGCGGGGACTTTTCCTGGCTTTTCTAACCTGCCACCCCGGACAGCCAGTGAGATTTGTGAGCGTCTGTTTCGTTCTGTCAGGCTTCTACGACACAGTATGTATGTCGTGTGCCACGGCCAGGAAGGCCACTACTCGTAGGCGATGTGTGCTCTCTGTCCCAGAACAAGTGGGCGTCGAACTGCGTATCACTTGGTTTGTGGTTTCTGATTCATATACTCGGTACCGCAAACGCGGTCATGTGCTGTTTCTTCAGCAGCAAACCTCAAAATACAGCAATATGGTCTCTCAGGTCTCTTGCGTGCGGAGTACGGAGTATACCGTCGTCCCTTGGCGATATGCATCGTCCTCTTCAAGAAAGGCGGTTAGGGGAGGAAATCCAGATCCTTCCACCCCCCCTCCCCTCTCCCGGTCGTTGTCCATGCTCCCATGCATCCCTCTGGCAGGGCTGCTTCTTTTTATTTTTTTATTCCCCGGCGACAAGGGTTGAGACAGTATGGAGTTAATCCAGGATTTCTTGTCCCCTTGTATATATATAATTTTTTTTAGTTTCGTCTCCACCAAACCAATGACCTCTGCCGATCCTACTAACGAGTACGGAGGCTATATATCCTTGTCCCGTACAGAAGATACCGACCAGGGGCGGGCTTTTTATGCTTTCAGGGTACTCGTACTCATACTACTCGTACATACGTATATAGTACGTACGCAGTTTTCGTACATGCTCATAATCTTCTTTGAAACTCTGATTTATGGAGCAAGAGGAAAGGAGGGCGGTCTCCACCCGTCTATGGGTTCTGTCATGTTCTTGGCTTTTCAAAAAAAGAACTTCCCTCGTCTTGTACGGAGTACAAACAGGAATCCATTCTCCGTACTGACTCAATGTAAAACAAAAGAAAATGGCTACTATGTAGCATTCGCATGTTGATGCGGGCAGTCACGATTACACTGCTGAAGCCCAGTACATACTCCGTACTCCGTAGTATTCGTACGAGGACTCGTCAGCACTGACATCCACAAGCCTACCACTCGCATCTACTCCGTACGCGCTGCTGGCGACGCGTCTGGAAGACGGAAGCCATGCCAAACCCAGCCCAGTTGCCATGCGAGGTTCTTCAAACGGACACGTACTCGTGCTTTTACTCGGACGCTTCCCACGTTGTCTCGTGCTTCTTTCTGCTGGCCTACTGCCCTACGTGCCTCCTCGTACTCTGACAATTTCAATGCATAACAATTGTTGTCGCTCTGTTGGATGTTGTTTCATTACCGGAACCGCAGTGACCCATCCGACAGCAGGCCAAAAAAAAAAGTCCCAAACTCGCCTTCATTTCACGACTTCTCCTCGAATTAAACTACTCCGTACACTTATTTTTTGAAACAAGAGTTGCGTGTTCCTATTATTGCATCTTACGTCGCCAAAGGTAAGTACGCAGTTCGGAGTGCTACGACGGTACTTGTGTATTTGCGCGATGGAACACTGCTGAGGGGAGAGGAGGAGGAGGATCAGCGTCTACCATGTACGGAGTTACTCTGTACTTTGTACTACTCGTACTCGTACTGCTTACTCCGTGTGCTCTGTTCATGGCTTGGCGCTTTCATTTTTGTGCTGTTTTATGTCCATCTACGAGTGCGAGACTTTCAATCATTTTTTTCCCGAACAAAAGTACTGGTCTATCCTGGTCCATTCTGACAGAGCTACTGCATACGAGTATACTCGTACTATGTCCGTACTACTCCGTACTATGTAGCTGCTTCAACCCCCCCTTTGGCAGCCTTCTGCGGTGGAGTGTTTGTAAGAGAAGATGTGGCTAGTCGGAGAGTCTTCCGGAGGACGTATACGTACGGAGTATATACGAGTACGAGTACGAGTAGAATTACAAGTACGAGTAGTTTCTGCTATCTGTGCTATCGAATAAAAAAAATACATTACACGTTTGTCTTGCTTGTCTTCCTCCTGCGTGTCCTCTCAAGGTTACTTTTGCTTGCTCATTTCCTGGGAAACGAATGAGCCAGAGCATGGCCTACAGTGTACGGAGTACGTGTTGTGCACCATTTGGATCCGTGATTGTACTCCGTACTCGTGCTCGTGTGCGTAGTACGACAATCTTATTTTCACCTGAACAACACAAGATACTCGTACGTCCGTGTTCTACACGTCACGAAAGCCTGATGCCTGATGCCTACAGAGTGCGGAGCTCTGCGTACTCCGTACTGCGTAGCTACACACTCGTTGCCAATTTTTGTACTTGTACAAGCAGAGATCTCTCATGCGCCCTTGAGCATGCCAGAGAGGCTTGCTTTTTGTACAAAGCCAAAATATTTTCCTTCTATTTTTGCTATTGAATGAGCACTTGGTATATTCCAGGTACGAGGACGAGTACGGGTTTACCGCAAGCTCCTGTCCGTACGTACGAGAAATGCAAGTCCTGCGACCATATGCTTAAAAAGGGGATGTGTTTGATTTTGCACTCCTGCAACATGCATGTTCCACTGCAGACCACAGTGCGTTTGTTTTTATCCACCAATGCTTGTTCATGGTGCTGACAGAACACAGGGGTGAGTGTGGCTTGTCACGCGCTGTTCTACGGAGTAGACAGAATGGTAATCAGAGAGGGAGGTGTTTGTTTCGCCGTCATCTGGTTCCTACGAGTACTGACGGGAACCCTAGCGGAAGGGGAGTGAGTTGGTTGGCTGGGATTGTTTTGTTTTCCACATTTGCCGCACTCGTACGAACTCTCTCTGGCGTCCTCAAGATGGACTGTGCAAAAGGCACATGCGAGTACATAGTACGTACGAGTAGCTTGTACAGTTCGTACAGGAACCAATGGATGCCCAACTACGGGATGCCATACCACAACATATGCAGCTGTCCTCACATGTCGTACTTGTGCCACCTTCTTGGCCGACATTCCTACAAAACGTACGAGACGACATCTTGTCGAATGGTCGTACTCGTACTCGTTCCCTCCCTGAAGCCGGACGGCCATACCCTAGTCAAGGGAGCTTACTCGTAATTCTACGAGAGCGGATGCGAGTTTATATCTGTCGTACATACTCGTAGTCTCGTACGCAGTAGTCGTGCATCCGGAGTACTCGTTCTTGTACTTGAACCCGTACTGCGTACTCATAGTGAGGTCCCTTTTCTTTTTTTTTTCTTCTTTTTTTTCATATTTATCTTCTTTTATTGTTTATATATTTTCATACAAACTCTTACATGGTAGAAGGCGTACGAGAAACTACCACCCATCACCCATTCACCTTGCCATCGCTCCAACCCATCGCCCCAAGTCCAAGTCTATCGCCCCATCCATCGCGCCCCATCGCCCCATCTATGCACATGCAGCGCACACACACACCCACTCCCCGGGAGCGAAAAAAACCTCTGGGAGGTTCTTTCCGGCGTACGAGTAGGCAGTCAGATGTACGAGTACGGTATATACAAGAATCTATCCAGTCGTAGAATTAAAAAGTACGCACATTCTGCGGGCTGTGCCATGCTTTATATTTCCGATGCACATTCCCCCCTTCTCTTCTTTCTTTCTTAAAAAACATTATACTTTTAGTGTTCTCGGTTGAAGCACGACAACATTCTATGCTAGTCCTGATAGATTCGACCGCATCTGGTCGTTTGTTCTTTACTATGTATGATACTGTGTTCGACTACAACTACGAGTAACGATGATGTTGAAAAAATATATTCCATACTGTAATGCGCACGCAAATGTAAAAAAAAAGTCGGCAAAAAAGCAATAGCACGAAGCGAATGTACAATAATATACTCCGTAATGTATACGTACTCGTAAATTGGCGGGACCACTTGTGAGCCGAGCTATACTTGATTGGGAAGCTGCAAGAGCTTGATGAAGCTGGTACTGTGTATTGTATACTGTGTACAATGTACACTAGCGTACGAGTACGAGTGATAATACATACGAGTACGTAGTACGCATGTGTGACGCCCGACCGACAGTTTCGGTTTGCCTTGTGGCGGCTTTCGCGTAATGCATACGAGTACGTACTATGTAGCAACCCAGGCGCGTCCAGACGCTCGTACTCCGTTCTCGTTCTCGTGCTCGTGCTCGAATGGGTGTCTACAGAGAGGAGCTCTCGCTTGCGGTAGAGGAGCGAGCTGTACAAGAGTACTCGTACGTACATGCTTACTGACTGGTGCAGATATACGCCCCGCTCCCAACGGCGCTACTAAACTAGTTCAGAGACCGCTACTCCGTAGACTGCTGGCACGCGCTGCATGTTTAGTAATACAAGCAGACTACGTACTCGTACTAATTGATAATAATGAATCGCCGGTCTTGAATATGAGCCCAGTGCAAGTTGTTTGTACTGAGGACGAAGAATACGTACTGGTCGAAAAAGAAGAATGAGAAAAACAAAAGAAAAGCAACTGCAAACCGAAAAACAAGGAGAATACAATACGGAGTACTCGTACGTACTCCGTAGTAAACAGATGGAAAAACGGTGGGAAAAGTGGAGGGCTAGCGCAGAAAGAGGTCGCTTGATTAGCTGACAGATACTCGTACTAGCATGACGAGTATTAGCGTAGTATAACAAATCTCGCGGCGCTAAGCCACAACAGTACGCTGCTTTTTTTATTTATTAATAGTGCTCCGACGTTTGGAGCCAACGGTCTTGACGCCGTTTGCTAATTCGTCCAATTTGTCCAATTTGTCCATTCGCCTATTCGTTATAGGTTTGTAACTTGACGGAAGTCCTTTACATTGTACCATGTATACATCGAGGAACAGAGCTGGACGGAGAAGTTTCTCCGTGCTCAAAAAAGGAGCTGAGTGCAACAGCGAATGCAGATAACACAAATACTCTGTAATACTCTGTAGCTGCATGTACTCCGTACTCGTTGCTCACCGCACTTACGCGTTACTCGTAGCATGTAATGTCGGTGAGCCTTGCAGTCAGCCTTGCCGTTTGGGCACTTGGGATTCTGGGTACAAAAGTACAAAAAAGGGAGCGCTGTAATACTCGTATACGTACATGAGTACATAGTAGTCTGAATTCTGCTCGTTCTCGTTTTCGCCCAGAGCAAGTTCTCCACCCCCTATTTTCTGAAACCCACACCGCCCCCTCCAATTTCTGCGTAGTCGTAGGACTTTTAATCATGAAGAGTACGTAGTACGAGTATACTGCATACGAGTATACTCCGTACGTACACTACTCTCCGTACTTGTAGAGGCTCATCATCATTCGTGATCTGGCTGCGTACGGAGTGCTGCGTACATACGAGTACATAGTAGTAAGAGAGTGCAATCTCGGCATCGCCGTGTCAAATGCATCTTTGTAGCCGAATGACTGCGATGACGAGGCTTGTCAAGGTGCCGTGATGAGCAAGGTAGCAAGGCGGCCAGTCGGAATTACTTTTATTTTATTTTTTATTTTTATTTTTTTTTTGCTTTTCTTTTCTTTTTGGAGGTCTTTTTGTCTACCCTCGCATCCAGTCTACGGCACTTGCCACCCTACGACGAATACGCCGACAGCGTGCACGTCCAGCGGCACTGGCTGTCAATGCGCTCCCGGAAAGAGCGAGAGCAGGCCGACGTCCGCCTGGCCAAGACTCTGTATCTTGAATTCCCTGTTGTTGATCTGTTCCTGGCTACATACTCGTACTCCGTACTCGTACATCTCCTGGCTATTATCTCTCCCACAATTCTGGGTGTAATCCTGGTAGAGACAGCAGATCCACAGCGGGTATTTAGCCTAGAAGCCGCCTGATGCTCTAGAAGCTGTAGAAGACCTTACCCCCCCTCCCCACAGCGCTCGTAGCGTACTCCGTACTCGTACTGACAAGTATGGCTACTCGTGACAGCTCTGTCTAGGCCGTCGTACCTGCGCCATATTTTTCTGTCCACGTGTAGATCGTACCCGTAATGCGCTCAAACGCGCCTTTCCTTCCATATCCGACTGACTCGCCAGTCCTGACAGATATCCGCTGGGCCTTTGTGTTCTGCAGCACTTCTACAGCGCATGGCATCATTGATTAGCAGTCTCCACAGTGGCTTCCTCGCTAACCAGCGACTGTTTCCTCTCTGTTTTTTCGCCCTCCTTCTTGCCTGATTTTCTGGTCCTTCTTCCGGGCTTTTCATTCTGTTCGTCTGGGCCGCCCCCTCTTTTCGGCATCGTAGAGCACGTTGCATGAGGACTCTGTAGATTCGTGCGCCATGTGCAAACAAGCAGAAGCACCCCCCCCCCCTTTTTTTTTTTTTCTTCGTTTTTTTCCAGACCGTTCTCTTTCTCTCTCCCTCTCCTCTCCCCAGTCCTAGAGTCCCACGGGTCCCCATCGCCTTCCCGTCCTCCCGTCACCCCTGGCCCTTTCCCTACCACATAAACCCTGTATGATGTACGAGGACTCTGCGAGTACCAGCGCTTCTCGTACGCGCACTCGCACGACTCGCGGATCACAAGTACTCCGTACACTTGTACTCTCTCGGAGGCTTCCCTACATTCCAGCGAGCCGGGTTTTCCCTCTCACCAAAAGGAGTGCTGTCCGACCGCTACACGAGCTGAACAAGCTGTCGCCCCTCTCTCGTAAGTAAAGCCAATCACGGGAATAGAAAAGGCTCTGGTCCATCCCGTCTCTCTCTCTCTCTCTCTCTGTCTCTTTTTTGGGTTTTTTTTCTTCTTTCCCCCTCCTCTCTCTGTCCCTCCTCCTCGTCCCTGGCTTTGAAGCTTCTGTCATTTCTCATTTCTCATTTCACCATTCATCTGGCCTCGACGTCTTGCCAACGGATCTGTCGCGCTACTGCGTACGGCGTACGAGCATGGCGTACGGAGCAGTGTGCGTCGGCTGAGTTGTCGGCTGCAGCCTACTACATACGGAGTAGTACATACATAGTACGAGTAGTACGGAGTACTCGTACACTACACTTACTCGTACTCGTATGTACTCATACTGTGCTATAGTAGCACGTACCTGTCCGTTCCTGGAACGTACGTGGTACTATGTACCTACCTTTGTGCCCCTGTACTTTTGTACCTTTCAGCGTGGGTCTCTGCGGCCACTTCTGCTCCTGTTCCAATTTCGGCAGCGTTCCACCCTATGTCTCTTGGGGTATCGCATGAACGTCCTGTTATTTGTTATGGGGAAAGAGCAAAAGGGGCAGACGCTGAACGTGAGGAAGTACGAGTCTCAATACGGAGTACTCGTACAGTGCGGCTGTAGGCTGCACAACCACCAAAACTGCACAACTACCACAGATTGCATCCCCAGAGCCATTTGGCAGACAAGACGGATATTTTTTTCTTCTTTCCCCTCTGCCATCTCTTTTCTCATTCTCTCAGTCTCTCTTTTCAATTCTCTCTCACTCCCCCACCTTCCTCTCTGTATCCTGACAAGGCATCCGACCGATTCTCGAATCCGTTCTTGTAGAATGAGCCCGGCTGGAGTTCACGTATGATTACTATATTCGGCTCCTCTGGTGTGGCTGACATTCTCACTTCCTGATTAGATCCCCAGCAACTCCAGCTGTTTCAGATTCACACAGCTAAACCCACTTACTGGTATTATTATAACAACATCCTGCCCCTTTCTCTTTCCCATCCTTCTTACCCTGAAATAAAAAAGAGTAGTTCCAGGTTCAGTATCCCGTCATAACCGAAAGAAAGAGAGAGAAGCTGGGAACGACGAAAAAAAGAAACGAAAAAAAAGGAAAAGAAAAAACAACAACAAAACGCTTCTCACCTCTGCTCACCTCTTCTTGTCTCTCATCCCCCCTCCCCCGACTCGACCCCCATAAACCCCTCCTCCCCCCCTACAAGTACGGGTACGTACGCAGCCTATACGGCGTACTGCTACTTGTTCCACAGTTTTCGTCCCCTCTTCTCTGCATACTATACCACGTCTTCTGCCTGTGCCTTTCCCAGACTCCTTGTCCTCTTTTGTGCACGGATATCCCTTGAAAAACCAGGCTCAATCTCGTCCTCCCCATACGCACACGCACACGCACAAATACTCAATCGAGAGGAACTTACTGGCCGAGTACGCCCACGTATACACAATAGTGTACGCAGTAGCTGCACATGCACACACACGACACTACAGCAACCTTGCATCATTTCAGTGCTTTTTTTCTACCAGTCTCTGCGTGGTCAGGCACACTCATCTCATCGACTTGCAGTCACTGCACCACTATCGACACCAGACTACGACGGTCCACTACCACGGAAAGACAGGAGAACTGAACAACAAACCATCAGAATAACCTAACAACAACAGAAACAGCGGCAGTAACTTTGACTACTTGTTACCTTGGCATCCTCATTTACAGTCAAGGCAAGCTGAGATCCCCTCCCCTGCTTTTCCTCTCCTCCCCTCTTCCGTGTCCAGGGTCCCTTTTCCTAACTGCATGCTCGTCTTTTTCTTTTTCTATTTTATGTTTGGCGTATAGAGTACAGCGGACAGCGGCACATCTTTTGATAGCAGATGGAGGCGAATGCTAACTCCTACAGCCTCACCTAGACATTGTCACTCATGGGATTGGCAATGGCTCAGCAACAGCGCCAGGCGCCTGTCCAGGTCAAAGACGACCCCTTTGACACCAACTATGTAAGCTCATTCCTTTTTGTCATATTTTATTTTCGTCTTTGTGTCTTGGTTTTTGCACCCGTGCCTGGCCTGCCTTTTCTCATCCTCTCATCACTCTTCACTCCTCTGCCCCAGCGGTTCAGAGCCTCCCTGACTCCATTATCCTCTGGACCGTTGTCTCTGACGGTGCCGGCCCCGGCAGCGCGACATGGCCCTCCCGTTGACCGGTCGCTCACTGGCCTCGGCTATCTAGTGCCTGGCAGGTAGGCAAGCAGGGGCAGGGGAGTCACTGGCTACTGCGTACTACTCCGTACTTGTACGGGTCTCTTTCAATCTCCCACGTCCGAACCGGCATTTGCCCGCGGCAGCTGTTTTACTTCTCAGTGCTCTATTTTCTTCCTTCATCCTTCCTGGGTCTGTTTTTGCCATTTTTTTCTTCCGGCGAGAAAGAAGGTACAGAATATGGCCGACTGGTACTGAGAGGGTCCGCCTTGTTTCAAACCCACCCCCCCGTTCCATACAACGCTCCATGCAAGGGATAGATGGCATTGCGGATTAGCGTCCACAGCTCTCTAGGCTTTCAAGGTGCTGGAGGCTCTCGTGTCTTGTCATCCAACTGTCAAGCTGGGCAGGCACAAATGTCTAGTCTGGTCTAGATATCAAGTAAGCGGTATTGTCACACAAGGCGCTTCGCAAAAGGAGATCACTGCCTCAATCGACCTGGCATGCAGGAAGCACGAAGCAGGTTTGGTAGTGTAGCTGCATCCCACTTGCAAGCGCAAGCAGCCCGTCTTCATATGGTCCTACTGCGTACCAGGGTTGCAGTGCATTCTTTCAGATGGTCCGATGCAGTCTGCATAGTGGCAGGTGCGACACCACCCAGATGCTCTTTGCCAATGTTTTTTTTTATCTTTTTAATATCTCTGACTATTTCTATTGTCGTTATACATCTTTCTTTTTTTCTTTTTTTTCATCCCCCCCTTTAATTTTCTCTCTCTTTTTAGACCCCCTTCATCTTTCTTTTACTCTGGCAAGCAGCTGCTCCCTTTTAGCACCTCTCCTGCCGCTGTCTCTTGTCTTTGACCGCCCAGATGTTACCTGTGGTTCTGTTGGTTGTGGCGGCAAGAGCCATCCTGCAGCCTACGCAGTACGGAGTACGCAGCATCCCGGGTATGTTAGTCTGCTGCTGAAAAAAGCACATGGGTGGACCCAGCCCTCTCACACACCGCCCTTGTCAGGTTTGGGATTAGGAGGGTTGTTGAAAGAAGAGAAAGGGGAGCAGCCAGAGGGATCCCGAGTCCCAGTTTTTCGAAACCCCCCGATTAGCTCTTTTCACCACCCCCTGGTCTCTTCCCTGGTTCACCATCCTCCTCGTGGCTCCCTATTGGGCAGTGGTCGGTCTGTGGTTTCTCCAGCACACACCAACCAGTCTGCTCACCCCCTATTCTTGGACAGCGCCCTTGATCCCTGATCCTTGTCATCACCCTTCATCTCCTCCCAGATTTCATGCTGTCTGCTTGTTCTCACCCACTCTGAGTACTACGCTTCATGGTATCATCTCTACCGCCACTTGTTTCTGCACTACTGCGTACCGTTACTATTATCCTGTCTCTACTCTGTCGGAAACTTCTCTGGTGCCCTGTTATTTCTATTTTCTGTGTTTTTTTTTTTGTTTTTATTATTATTTATATTTCTTGTTAAGAGTCTCCTCGTACGCTGTACTGCATACAATATCTCTCGCGCTCTCACACACGCTCTCACACTCACACCCCCCTCCCCTTGTCCATGCGCCACCCCCCTTCAATGCTTTCCTATTCTACTTAAGAACCCTGCCCTCCTTCTCTTGCATACATCTGGCGAGTAATTCGTATAGCTTACATCCCCACAAAAGTGTAAGGAGAGACTGCTTCTCCGATCTTTCTGTCTTTTTATTATTCGTTTTTTTTTTTCACATTCGCGCTCTTCATTTCATCCATCTACAACTGGGACCTCCTTTCATTTGGATCCATGTTCCTCTCTCCTACCTTCTCACCGTTTTCTTCTCATTTAAGCCTACTTTTCAACGTTCTGATACTTTGACTTCGTTCCTTACCCTGTTCTTTCATTTCTCTCATATATCTCGGCACTTTCCCACCCCCAGAATCCCTGCTTCTTTCCTACGCTTTCGTCGCCACTTTGCTGTCCATCCAAATCTCCGATCTTGATATCATCTTTCATCCGGGTTAGTGGTGTCATCAAATTGCCGCTCTCTTCTGTCAACCCCTGCGGGCGTCTGCGCGCACTCTGATTTCCATTCTCTTTTCCCCTCCCCTCTTCCTGCTCCTCGTTATTTCCCTTCCATAAAGCAAAGAGAGGAACAAGGAAGGCACTTCATACCCTGGCATGTCTCATGAGCGCGCAACCATCCCTCTCATTTTCCAACTCATTCTAGGTCATGAGACTCTTGAAATTGGACGATGCTCGCCGCACTTGCCGAGAACATCACTGGACATTGATTGGCCCTTTCACCTCTCGATGCTACCTATCTCGAGATCCGCCTTACCAATCCTTATTCGCGCTCAGTCGAGTGGCTTTGCCCGCAGATCATCCATAACCTCATCCTACAAAACAATTTATGCCCGGCATATACAAACTTTACCCTTTATTTGTTTTTCTGTATCCCCCTTGTCTCTAGTGAATCCTTGGCTGCATGCAGTGTGTGTGTGTCGAGATATAATTATATATCCTGTCCTCTTCCACATGGGTCGCTTTACTGTTTAACTGTACGAGGCAGCGCAACCACCACTACCACCATCACCACTGCTACTTACCCATACCCTTGTCATCATTTTCAATCAGCACCTGTCTTTATATGATCTCATCTCTCCTTCTATCCCGCTCCCTTTATTCTCTTTTCTCATTTACTTTATTTTGTGTGCATACCCTGTACCTAGAGCTGACCAGGATTTCTCTTTATGCAGCATCATAATCAGCACACGCAACAACACCAGACTCACCAGCCGCCTATCCCTCGACCCCCGAGTGTGGTCCAACAGCAGCAGCCTACGCAGCATTCCCAGACTCCACCCCAGACACATCAACAGTCGCCCTACGCCCCGGTCTACCACCAGCAGCAACCACAGCAGCAAGCGCGTACGGGTACGGGTCAACACACGCAGGACATTTACGGCTACCAAACCAGCGCATACCACTCTCCCGCTCCGTCAGGCGGGTACACATCAGCAGGTGAGTAGATGCCATTGTGGACTTTTGCTGCCTTGATCCCGCCCCTGCTCCTGCTGCTCTTGCATATCTGCCTGCCCGGTCTGGATGAAATTGCCTGCTAACGAGCGGTCCCCCCCCTCTAGAGATGATGGCTGCCACAATGTCTCGGCCTTCCTACCCTCCCATGTCTTACCATACTCCGCAGTCGAACTCTCCGGCATCCGTAGGGTCGGCGCCGGGTCATGACCAGCAGCGCAGTCTCTATGCTCAGCCGCCACCACAGCTTCAGCAACCGTCTCTCTACTACAGCCAACAGCCTCAGTACCAGCCTCTGCCCCCTACCTCTGCCTCTCCCTACGGTCAGCACACAGCGGCGCCGCACCAGTCTATGGCCCCCCAGCCCAGCATGATGATGTCCCACGGCGCACCGTCTCCCATCCAGCACCAGATGGCACAGCACACGAGCCAGCACAGCCCGTCTGCTATGGGTGGCAGTCCTCGCCACGCCAAGATGGAGCTCCAGAGTCTGACTCCCCAGCTCTCGCGTCAGGCGCCCCCTGCTGCTCCGTCGCCGCTCTCCATGGGACAAGTGCAGCCTCAGACCCTGCAGACACAGGGCATGCAGGCTGCGCAGAGCGTCCCGCAACATGCCTCTCACCAACATCCACAGCATTCGCACTCTCAACACCCGCATTCTCTTGTCCATGCGCAGCAGCCGCAGCACGTCCAGCATACGCATCCTCACCATGCGCAGCAGCAACAGCAGAGCCAGCACCAGCACCAGCAACATACCCAACACAGCGCACAGCAAAACGGGGCTGGTTCACACCCCGGATCACAAACTGGCAGCTCTGGCAGCTCCATGGTCAACCCTAACGCAGCCCCTGGTCCGATCCCGGCCACGACGCCCCTGGTTGTGAGACAGGACCAGAATGGTGTGCAGTGGATAGCCTTTGAGTATTCTCGTGATCGGGTCAAGATGGAGTACACGATTCGCTGCGACGTCGAGTCTGTGTCGACGGATGATCTCTCACCCGAGTTTAAGCAGGAGAACTGCGTTTACCCACGAGCATGCTGTCCGCGAGAGCAGTACCGTGGGAACCGCTTACAGTACGAGAGCGAGTGCAACACGGTAGGCTGGGCGTTGGCACAGCTGAATCCGTCACTGCGTGGGAAACGTGGTCTCATCCAGCGTGCCGTGGATAGCTGGCGGAATAGCAACCAGGACCCGCGCCTGCGTAGCCGTCGGGTTCGCCGCATGGCCAAGATGGGCTCTCGCAAGGCAGCCAGTGGTATGGTCCAGACGCCGTCTCACCTGGCTGGCACTGCCACTCTGCCTAGTGCTGCGACGTCTTTGACGAAGCCTATGTCCAATATGCCACAAATGCATCATCATGACACCGGTGCGCACACCGGAGGAGACGAAGTTGGTATGTTCCACCAAATGTGATGCGGATTTCAGTACAGTACACTATTTTCCTGTTTTCTCGTCACGAATGACGGCAGCACAATACCTGCTTCATGACAAATCTAGCCCCGCATGACATGTTTTTTTTTTTTTTTTTCAGTCCGCCTTTTTGATACCTCTAAAGACTGCCATTTTATATGTGTGAAGATTTCAATGTTTGGCTTCTTTTTTTCAATCCTTTATTTTTTTTCTCTCAGATTTCCTATGTTCTTTTCGTTTTCCACATTTCCATTTTTTTTTCCTTTTTATATTTCGTGGTTTTGGCTGTTCTGGCTCTTTTTCTACTCCTCTACAACGTCTATGAGAAAGACTGTAGATTTTTTTGGGGGGTTTTTGGTTCATTACTGGTAGCTTTACCCCCCTACATTGTCTATTTTCTGCTTCCCATTTTGATATATAAAGATTTTTCAAAGGCGCTGGTCCCTCCCCCCCCCCGGCGCCAGTTTTTTCACAGGCGAAAATCACCCGCTTCCGCCCAGGAATTGTGCACTGCCTCTTCATTTTCCATACGAGCAAGACTTGTTGCGGCATGGTGTACATGTACTGCGACTTGGACCATTGTATCCTCCCCCACCCGTTTCATATGCTGTCCTTGCATTGCTTTTCACAGTGGACACTCCATTTCTCATGCGTGTCTTCCCCCCCCCCCCCCCCCTTTCTGCTGGATGGGCGGTGATATATGCTAGTGATATAGGATTGTTTTCACGCCCTGGCGGAAAATTATGGCTAGAGTGAGGTTGGGACTGGCGTGGAAGAGGCGGCAAGGCGGTCAAGGAATGGGTTTACACCTCCAATTCTGCCTTGCATCACGTTTTCTTTTCATCATGCTTGTCTCCCACCATCGTTTTCGTTTCGTTTTTCATTTTTCCTCCCCCCCCCCATTATATTCCAGCGTATGTCTGTCTTACCTTGAGGAAAGACTACAGAGAGATGGATTCAGTGTTTCGTGTAAAGAAGAGGGAAAGAGACTAAAGATTTTTTAAGAGAGTCTGCAGCGCAGACTGCAAGTGTACCAATAAGAGCAAGAGTCAAGATAGCAAAGCAAGTTGTTTCTTTCAAGACTCCAAATATCATCTAGTTGATCGAGTGATCTGACGTGTGTCAAAGGCCTTGAAAGGCCAGTAGGGAGAAGGCGAATGAGCTCTTGGCCTTGCTTCTTTACCCCCCTCTCTTTTAATCCGTACTCCGTATATGAAGTAGGACTTTCGTTTTGCTTTTAGCCTATTCCCTGTTTCGTCCTGTCGCTCTGGTCGCCCATACTATTTCATACAGCTTTCTCTCTCTCTCTGTGTCTCTCTTTCTCTATGAGCACCCGAGCCAATCCTGTTCCAGCCACTAACATTGCTGTCTTTGCTCTCAGGTGACAGCGGAGAATCCTTTCTGGACAACGGCCAGCACCAGCCTAGCCAGTCGCCCGCAGGCAGCACCGTGGCTGGCCAAGAAGTGCGCCAGGCACATGTATTCCACCAATACGGTAGTTATGGCGGCGTTTCGCCTAATGTGATCCCAGCCATGTCTCCACCCGTGACAATGGCTGGCGGCTCTTCTGCAGGCTTTGCTACTGTCAAGAGAGAGATACCTCAGCCAGTCGGACTCTTTCCCGATCTCAGCGAAGCAAAGAAACGCAAGTTTGTGCTTGTAGAGGATCGTGGTTCGCGAGTCCGGGTCCGTGTGACTCTCGATGCAGTGGACACCAATGAGATACCCGACTCCTTCCGCCGCTCCAATGCGGTTTGCCCAGGATCATTTTTCCCCATTGAGATGGAGAGCCCGCCGCCCAGCCCAACTGGTCGGCGGTTCTTTCCTGACGACGAAGACAGTGATGAAGACGATGGCGTGGAGGTGGAGGCAAGAGGCAGAAGCACAACCCGACGCCATCGAGGACGGCATTCGCGCCGTGCTCACACCGATAAGCAGACGATGCAAGTGGCGGCGCCCGTGGATGACGGCGTGGAGACGGAGGTGGATGTGCCACGAATGCGCAAGAGCTTGCGGCGAAAGCAGGTGCGACTCAACGACCTGGGCTGCCGCATGGCATGGCTCCAGAGCCGAGCCTTTGCTGGCCGCCGCATCTTTCTTCAGAAAGCTTGTAAGTTTCCGGAGCAGAAAGAAACGTGTCAAAACTGGGTTGCTGACCGTACAGTGGACACCTATCGTGGCAAAACATGCAGTAGCATCGTAGCGGCTATGCAAGACATCGACAGCCTTGCGCCACACTATGAGATGCGCATCGGAAAGAAGAGGTGGCAGCTGTGTGAACAGCATATAGAGATGCGGCAGGCATGCCGGACCTGATAGCAGCGTGAAACCTCATACTATCATTTGCTCAGCCTGAGAGACGGAGGCTGAGGTAGCCGAGGTCCACGTTGAGGTGTAGTATAAATAATAATAGAGAACAAAAAGAGAAGGAAAGAATTTAAAAAAAAAAACAAGAATAAGAAAATAGTAATAGCAACAGTCCATATCATGTATTATGTAAGCAGTATGACTAATACTGTTTTTGTGTACTGCGATACTCCCGTCCTGCCTATTAATATTATTTTCTGATATTACCCTCCACCTATTTTCAGACTTCATTGTTGTCACCATCACAGAACATCGCGGCTGTACAAGCACCATGAAGCAGCGCTTTTCTTCCCTTGATGTGCTCGTACGTATAGACACCTAAACTCTCTGTTGGTATCCCCCGCCCCCTCTCTGACCATACTGCCTTCCTCTCCCCCGCCCACTTACAGGCAATAAGCCACGAGCTGCACCACACGCTCGCAGGAACTCGACTCACCAACGTCTACGACCTCGTGCCTCCCTCTGCTACGCCCCCATCCTCAGCCTCGAGCTCTCGCGCCCTGCTGCTGCGCTTCTCGCGCAGCCAAGAGAAGCACCAGCTCGTCGTCGACTCGGGGTTCCGCTGCCACCTGACAGCCTATGACGCACGTGCTTCAGCCGCAAGAGGCAACAGCGCAACCAGTGCCGCCCATGCTCCTTCTTCGTTTGTCGCTCGCCTACGCACCTTTCTCAATGGCCGACACGTGACTTCCGTTGCCCAGGTTGGCACTGACCGCATTGTGGAACTGCGCTTCAGCGACGGCCAGTTCTGCCTGTACCTCGAATTCTTTGCTGCCGGCAACATCATTCTCACAGACCCTAACGCCAAGGTTCTTGCTCTGCAACGAACCGTTGCCGCCTTTCGCAGTGCCAGTCTCAATGCCACCCTCAATGTCGGCAGTGTGTATGGGTTGGCAGCAAAGCAAAATGTCTCTGGCATCCCTCCCATCACATGCGAAGCCCTCCGGGGCGTGCTGCAAGCAGCCGTGGCGGACGACACGTCTACTACTCTCCAATCAGATACTGCAACTACGGAATGTGCGTCCAAAAAGAAAAATAAGCCCAAGAGTTTGAGCCGTATACTATCACTTGCCTTTACGGACCTGCCTCAGGTGCTCATCGACCACGTCCTTTTGACTACAGGCTTTGTGGCGCCAACTGACTCTGAGCCTCCAAGGGCACTAGACGTACTTGCTCACAGTACCCGTGTAGAGGCTCTCTTCCACACACTGCAAGAGGCCCGGTCGGTCGTCCAAAGCCTGATATCTACAGACTCATCTTGCCATGGATATATCATTGCCAAGAAGAATCCTCCTCCTCCTCCGTTTACTCCACATGTCACAGGCACAGAAGACGGAGGACACGCAGAGGCGGTAGAGAGCCCTTCATCCACCAGGGAGGACTTGGATTTTATGGACTTCCATCCCTTTAGTCCACACCAATTCGAGATTGACCCAAACTACGTCATTCTTCCTTTGGCCAGTTTCAACAAGGCAGCCGACGAGTTCTATTCTCATTTACAGGGCCTCAAGGCCGACCGCCAACTCCATATGCAAGAGTCTGCAGCTTCCAAGAAGCTTGAAGCCACGAGGCGGGATCAAGCCATGCGGATCGAAAGTCTGCAAGGTGTACAGCAGCTAAATACTCGCAAAGCTGCCGCCATTGTGGCCAACAGTGACTGGGTACAGGCAGCCATTGATGCTGTTAATGATCAACTAATGGCCGGCACCGATTGGGAGGACCTTGCACATCTAATTGAAAACAGTGCTGAGAGCAACCCTGTTGCAGCCCTGATCAAGCTTCCTTTAAGGTTGGCAGAAGGCATCATCACGGTGCAAATAAGCGATGAGCCTTCCGATGAGATCGACGAAGAAGAGAGCCAAGGTGAAGGAGGCGGCGGAGAAAATAGTAGAGAGCTTTTAGACGTGGACGTGAAGCTGGCATTGTCCGCTTGGAGCAATTCCCGCGAATATTATGATCAGAAGCGAGCGGCAGCTGTCAAGGAACAAAAGACAAAGGAAGTGACTTCACTAGCACTACGAAGCGCCGAGAAGAAGGTAGCTGAAGAGTTGAAGAGAGTCAAAAAGGGAGGGAAATCTGCGCCGATGTTGATTCGTCAGCAAATGTGGTTTGAAAAGTTTTTATGGTTCGTCTCTTCCGATGGTAATCTTATCCTGGCGGCAAAGGAGTCCCAGCAAAGCGAGATTCTATACCGACGCCATCTCCGCCGTGGCGATGCGTATGTTCATGCGGATATCAGCGGGTCCCCAGGCATTGTTGTTGTCAAGAACCGCACAGACGCCAAACTCGGCGAGTCTTTCTCCCCTGCGACACTAGCACAGGCTGGCTGTTTAGCAGTGTGTGCATCCGAGGCCTGGGACAACAAAACCAACCTTGGCGCCTACTGGGTCTATGCCAACCAGGTCTTTAAAACTTCGACACATGGCGATGTCCTGCCGCCGGGCTCCTTTGATATTCGGGGAGAGAAAAATTATCTACAGCCACCGCAGCGTATTTTGGGGTTTGGGTTGTTTTTCAAAATTGCAAATACAAGAGTGCCAACCCTCTTTGTGGAGGAGGGGGCTGTAGAAAACGAAGTCGGTGTTTTCAATGAGGGCCATGCAAACAAGCCCGTAAACAAAACAAAGCAAGGCTTTTTTGAAGAGAGTCTAAGCGAAAGCCCCGGAATTCCAACAGCTGATTCGACTATCAGAATATTTAATGAAGGAAATTTTACCTCGGAAGGAAAAAAGGACCTGGAGGTGGAAGGGAAGCAGATGTTAACAGAAGAGACCGTGCCCCAAGAGGAGCCTCTGGAAGAGGAAACACTGGAAACAGGGCGTCATTCTCAGGACAATACCAGTATCGGAACGGTTGCTTCAGAAGGCCAGAGTGAAAATATTTTACGTGTCAGCTCACCGTTACCGCTGCAATTCTCTACCATAATTACAGGAGCAACAGCAACAAGAAAACGCGGCCTAAAGGGAAAGGCCAAGAGACTTGCAAAGTACAGAGACCAAGACGAGGAAGACAGAGCGCAGGCAGAACGGTTGATTGGCATCGCAGCTGGCCGTGAAAAGGCTGCATCAAAGGAACGTGCAAAAATCCAGCGCGAGGCTGAGCTGGCTTCCTACGAGGAGCACAGGCGTGCACAGCAAGAGCGCCGAATCAAGGCAACACAAGAGTTTGAAAAGGTCCGAGAGGCAAAGTTGCTAACTACAGGTGATGTCGATGAGGATGAGGCTGGCGCTGAGGGTGCTGATGGGGAGGGCAACTTGGTAATCACCAGCTCTTTGGTTGGTCGGACCGCCGCCGGCGATGAAATTCTGGAAGTGATTCCCGTTTGCGCGCCATGGCCAGCTCTGGCGTGTTTCAAGTACAAGGTGAAACTTCAGCCTGGCCGGACAAAGAAGGGGCGGGCTATGCGTGATGTGCTGGAACGGTGGCAGCAGGTTGGCGAGGCTGGTCGCAAAGGCAATAAAGCCATTATGGATGAGCAGAGCCAAGATCCGGACCGCATTTGGCCACGAGAAGTCGAGTTGATTCGTGGATTGAAAATGGAAGAAGCATCTAACTGCGTCCCAGTGGGAAAGGTGACACTGATGATGGATGGTGGGCTCGCACTCGGAAAAGCCGGGCTTGGTAATAACAAAGGAGGGGGCAAGTCAGCTAGACAAGCATCAGGAAAGTCAAGCAGCAGAGGTGCTGGGAATGGTAAAAGGAAGTAGCTCTCGAGTGAACAGCGCAAGAAGGCAAAAGCTAGGCAGCAGCCCATAGCATTGACTGCGTACTACCACAAAGAGTCATCTGATCAAAACTGCCGTGACTATTGCCACCATGGACACCCTATTATCAAATTCTAAATTCATAGACCTTTATGAAAATAGTCCATTTTATCCCAACATGTCCGTCCATATGGAATAAATCATGAATAGGAAACTCCCTAATTAATAGCTCCTTGCAAGAGCAGCAAATTTTCACAAGTATCTCTGATCATCCAACTTTGCATGACTCGGTATGTGTAAATTTCGTCCAGCATTATAAGAATAGCATGTGACATAATTTCAAGGGGGAATACAACCCAAAAGAACGCGGAAAGAAAACGCCCGGCAAGGGCAAGGTGAGACTCGTCAATTGTGATAGTATCGCTTACGGGAATCCTGGCCATTGTAATATTCAATTTCAGCGTGCTCATCTCTAGCTTCCAAAGAGTAGCTGTCTGATACACGCCGGCGATGAGGATTTCGTTGTCGATCTTTCTCGTTGTAAGCCGCCGTGCCATAATATTCGCTTCTTTCAGCATCTTGTGCACGGTCACGGCGGTTTCGACGATGGCGCCGGCCATCATATTCTACCTTCGCATTATTACGCCCATTTCGTTCCTGCTCCATCCGACGCTTGTCTACTCCTCATTAGAAATGTTCTACATACTTGCGGTAAAAAGAGTGGGTTAAAAGACACAAAACAAAAAGTAGCCTTACCCTTAAGTTGAGCCGTAGCGATAATGTACGCCTCAATATCCTCGCGACTGAGAACACGCAAGACAATGACAAAGTCGTCTCGTACCTCAAAACGCTCTTTTCCAATCGCCAAGGCTTCTGGGTCTACAAGCTTCCGGCTTATCTTGGTCCAGCGGGCGCCAGGTGGAACATTTTGTTGCTTGGTCTTATCGTCCTTATGGGGGGCAACACCCTCGCGAACCGGATTGGGCTCTTCTGGAAACTTTGAGCTTGGCTGCTTAAGAATACCCTTGAGAGGTTTCTTATCTTCTTTTATTCGTGGTGGGGATACCAATCGAGATGTAGATTGGTTGAAAGATAGCTGTGATCGATGAGGCTTTCGAAGGAATTCAGGCCGAGATTCTGAAAAGTCCTTTTCAGTCAATTCCAGACCGGCGTTTTTATACTGGGACAAAGGTTTGGTATCCAACGGCGCTATCAGAGGGGATGACGACAAAGAAGATGAGGTCGAAAGAGGAGCTGATGTTCTCAAAGAATTTGGCTTGCCCTCCCCGAGTATACCTGTTTGCACTGGATAGGACTCTCGCTCTCCCCCCCCCTTAACATTGCCAATGGTAGAGGTATCTGATTGGGTCTCCTCAAACGTGGGTGGCTTTTTGTGGCTGTTCAACTCCGACTTCGTCTTCTCCACAGTCACATTTTGAAGACTTGTATTGTCGATTGGCCTCAAAGGTGTAGAGGCTGCGGTGGGATGAGCCTCAGGTTCTTCAACATCTTCTGATTTCATGCTTGGTTCGTCGCTTCTAGATGTCACTGAGGTATGCTCAACCACAGCTCCACCTGATAAACCTTTTAGATCAGATGCAGCAGACTCTTTTTTCTTGGTATATGAGCTAATATGTCGTCGCTGTTTATGATCATGATCTGAACCTTTCCCATTTTCTTCCTCGCTTGAATCTGTACCAAGAACTTGAAGCTCACCTTCTCGTCTAGAGCGAGATAACCTGTTTCTTGTGCTTGAACTCGAATCCTTTGGTTTGGCAACAGCGATACTTGCAACAGCTGGTCCAAGAGGAATTTTTCTTTGCGTCTTTTCAGAGATTGGATATTCGTCTTCATTATCATGAGGCTCATTGTTTTGTTCCTGGCCTTGTTGGACATCTCTTTCGAGGTCTCGTTCACGGTGTTGCTGATAGTCTTGCTCGCGTCCACGCCTGCTTACATATTCATTCTCTATGTTCTCTCTTGAGTGAATTCCATCAATAGATCGCCGAGGAGGCCCGGATTTCCCCATAGCGAGATGCCCATGGACAATCTCACGCCCACGCTCATGCTCATGAAGGGTTCCACGGATTATTTCTTTATGCTGCTCATCGGGTTCAAAGCGTGAATCCTGTTTTTCCCGACGGACTTTACGGTAAGGCTTTCTTTGGTGATCATCTGCATGGCCATGGTGGTAATAGCCGGCATGATAATGAGCATCTGGCAGTGTTCGGCTCGTCTTATAATCCTTGCTATTAACAATTATGCCGAAAGTATGGTTTGTCATAGTGTAATCGGCATAATACTCTTTCGCCCACCCAGGCTCATGGGATAAATCGTGATCAAGACCCCTGTCTCCGTCTCCATCTCTTGTCCCTTCTTTATACTCCAGGTCCCATTCGTGAGAGCGGCCATGTGAAGAGGGCGTCCGTTGTCGCGATGAGCCACGAGTGCGAGCAGAGTTAGTCAAAGGTCCTGCGTTTCCCGGACCTGGGATGTGGGCCGGAGCAGGGAGCGCGGTGAATGGCTGGGGTTTGTATGGCCCGGCACCGAGGCCAGCACTCGAGCCCGCTACTTCATTCCAATCCAGTTTGTCGAATGCCCAAGTAGTAGGCGGCGGACCACCGACCCCGGTATGTCGTCTGCTGGCCTCAAAGCTAAATGGGCGTGGAAGGTCTGTGGTCAAACTGACAGTGGGGCGGTAATAGTTACGGTCAACGCTTTCATGGCGACGTCGACAGTCAGGTTGGTCATGGCTCAAATCGTACAGAGCCAAATCGCTTGGCTTGGTGTATTCATATCCACTTTCGCCCATATCCACCAAAGCCGACTTGTTCGTGGGCAAGACGCTCGGCTGCGAGGGGGGAAGCATGTTTCTGGTGGCAGAGGGCCCATGATTATGGACAGAGACACCAGGAAGAGCAGAGCTTCCGTAGGTGGAGGATGGCCGAGTTTGTGAAGAGGAGTCAGCATGGCCATGGACACAAGAGGCCTCGCGGCGTTCACGGAGTCGGTAGAGTTCATCGTTGTCGGCTGTGGTAGTTGTGGATGGCCCGGTGTACGAGTACCGCTTGTCGCGAGAGCGAATAATGTTTGAAGTCGATGGCACGGCGTAATAATTGGTACCGTGGTGCTCAGCACGGGAGGGAGACGAAGGCCAGCGATGCCTATCAGAGGAGCCAGTGCCCGCGGGGCCAGCTGTGGAAATGGAAGAGATGATGACAGGCCGCTTATGCTGTTTGGTTACAGGATTCAGGGACTGCTGGTGGCTGGTCTCGCGAGAGCTCATGCTGCGTGTAATGAGATGGTTTGCGGGGTTGTAGGACTGGTTGGCGGTTGAAGGTTGATGAGAAGAGTACAATGCTGGCTGCTGCTGTGCCTGGAGCTGCGGCGGCGTGGGAACGGCAGGGGTGGATCGGAAGTCGTCAGTCTCCGGACCAAGTGGCGTCAGCTGATCGTCACAGCGAGATGAGCGCAAGTCGGCGGCAAAGGCAGCCGAGTAGCCACTGCCAGCGCCGACAGGTAGGGATGCCCGAGCAGGGTTGCGTAGCGGAGGCGAGCGCTTTCCGGGAGGAGCAGGGTACTCATATGGAAAGCGAGAATCCATGGCACCTTGTTGGCAAGAAGATGCAAGCAGACCAAACAGACTTTTCCAGTGGTTGATAAAACCCCTCCAAGGCACCCAAAAATGTGCGTTTAGAAAATTGTCTAAGAAGGAACAGTTCAATGACCTGCCGGCTGCCTGTCAAGTGTGCTGGATATATCTCGTGTGAAAGTTTGTGGTTCCCGAGGCAGCTGACGAGAGCAAAAAGGGAATGATAACAGAGAATGTGGCAATGGCAGGGTCTGATTAAAAGGTTTACGATTGGGTCATGCTTCATAATACACTGTATGCTTGCACGTGAGGTTGTGTGAGTTAAAAATTCCGGGATTGGGCAGGTGGGGAGGGGTTGGGCACAGAGACGTCGGAAGGAGCGACAGAGGGGGCTAACTTGCACCACGCTCCAGTGCAGTGCAGCTACAGGGTATCCAAAGTAGTCTGTCCGTTGGGTGTTGGGGCTCGGAAAGTGTGAATTCTATCTAATACATACGAGTACTGCGTGATATTCTCCTGTAATTTCGGGAGCGAGTGAGACGGTGCTATCGGTTGTAAATCTTAACGCCGTGGGATACTTTCCGTAGTGGGATTTATAAAATACGAAAAAAGGGAAAAATAAACAACTTACGGCAACAACCTCAACGGACCACCTTCAATAATGTTTCTGGCGAGCAGAAGCCGTGACAGGACTGATGCTCGTGGCGAGGAATGTCTGATTGCTGTCTTTCCTAGCGATTTTTGCACGATCACTTGTCCTCCCTCCCCATCCCCTCGCAGTCCCCACGACAGCAATGTACAGCCCTGCTGCCTCGGCCTTGGCAGCGTCGCGCGCAACCTGGAAGACTAGGCTTTGGGCAACTGTCGTGATGACCGCATTGGCAGCACCAACACAGGCAGGACTCGGTTGTTACGTGCAGGCTTCTAGGCGACGACGATGGTTGCAGTCACGTGCTGGACCGTTTGAACCACTGCGCCCTCCCTCCCCCGCTGATCTGGGTGCGCCGCGAAGAGCACGCGACTTCTCTCGGACGCGGTGCTGGGGTCGGCACGCCCTGGTGCTTGCTCTATTGGGCGGTACCATCTACCTGGTCGATCAGCAGGTGTATGCCTCTGGCATCGTGCGCTCATTGCGCACGTTTGGCACTGGACTGGTAGTGGCTCTGGACTACAAGATTAATTTTCGCCGAGATCCACTGCCTCTCATTGGCATGCCGGGGGATGCCGCCGATCTACACCGACGCAATGCCGAGCGTCTCTTTTCCCTGTTGCGTCACAATGGCGGGCTCTACCTCAAGATCGGGCAGGCCATTGCAATGCAAAGCGCCGTGCTACCGCCCGAGTTTCAGCGCATGTTTGCACGCATGTTTGATGACGCTCCACAAGACAGCTGGGCCGCCGTGGAGCAAGTCATCCGCGACGACTTCGGCGGCCGTATGGTTGAAGACGTATTTGGTGTCAGTTTCCGCGGTGAAGACGGCAAGGGTGTCATGGAGCGCACGGCGCGAGCTAGCGCCTCCGTGGCTCAGGTGCATTGGGCTCGGCTGGCCGACGGTCGTGAGGTCGCTGTAAAGATTCAGAAACCCGAAATTTCCAAACAAATTGGCTGGGATCTATGGGCGTTCAAGTGAGCCTTTTTCATGATGAATATATTCTTTCTTCTTCCTTTCTACTATATACTTATCGCCCTCTCCCCATTTTTTTTTCATCTAGGCTTGTTGCCAAAATATATTCCAACTGGTTCGATCTACCACTATATTCACTTGTACCATTTGTGACTGAGCGGCTGATGCTGGAGACGGACTTTGTCAACGAAGCAAAAAATTCCGAGCTGATGCGTGAGTTGGTGAACAGCGAACCGTCTATACGCGGCCGCGTCTACGTGCCGCCAGTGTACCACGAGCTGTCTTCGGCGCGTGTTCTAACAACGGAGTGGATAGAGGGCGTGCGGCTATGGGACAAGGACACCATGACAGGGAACTGGCGCGGCGACCATGGTACCGGTTCGCCTGGCATCTATGGCTCCCAACTAGAGGCCCCAAACATGGTAGCACTACGCCGCAAGATTCAAGCCCGGCCAGCCGATACAACACTGATGCTGAAGCCCGAGCGTACCGCGTGGCAGGGACCACACGGCAAGGGCGGACTTGGCATTAGCGTCACTGAAGTCATGACGACCATGGTGGATTTGTTTTCCGCACAGATTTTCAAATGGGGCGTTGTCCATTGCGACCCACACCCTGGGAATCTGTTCGTACGCAGACAGTCATCAGGACATGCCGAACTGGTCTTGATTGACCACGGACTCTACGTGTACATGTCGCCCAGATTCCGACACCAATACAGTTCCTTCTGGAAAAGCATGCTGGCAATGGACCATGCCGGGGTGGTGGAAGTATGCCACGAATGGGGCATCAAGGCGCCAGAGTTGTTCGCATCGTCAACCATGATGCGGCCATACGAGGGGGGAGGCGGTAAAATGCGACGAGACATGCTGACAGACCTGGAGGGGACGACATCTGCCGAGCGGCATTATGCCATGCAAGCACGCATGAAGCAAGGCATTCGTGATATCCTGGCAGACGTAGAACGCTGGCCCAAGGAGCTCATATTTCTAGGGCGCAACATGCGTATTGTACAGGCCAACAACCAGCGGCTAGGCAGCCCTGTTAATCGTGTCAAGCGCATGGGTCGATGGGCAAGTGCCAACCTGTACGGAGGTCGCGATCAGCCATGGCGTCTGCGGCTGACCCATATGTGGCGTCATCTCGTTTTCAGTACCGTGCTCACCCTGTCAGACATGCTTTTCTATTTCTTCCGGCTGCGTCAGTGGATGGGTGTTGGTGGTGGCATGGAAGACGAGGTGGAAGCACGAATGAAGGATGTGGCCAAAGAGTATGGTATGGAACTTCAGCATGAAATATTTGAGGGCTGAAAGTACTAGCACAGATCGTCTAGTATATTGCTTTCATTGTAGCAATAGCAATGAGTCTGTATAAAGGTAGAGCTTGGAGCATGTGGTAGAATTAGGTACGCATACGACAGATTCGTAGCAGTTTATAGTAATAACACTTCTTAATCACTACTATTTTGTTAACACAGAACACGGATTGTGCCCACTTTATAAGACGCGTTTTTTTCAACGCTCCTAATAAATTAGGTGCTAACCAGTCAAAACGCAGTATTAGTTAAGCGTAGTAATCTCGTAATATTATTCCAACCACATACAGTAAATATTTAAAAACAAAGCCAAAAATCTAGATATATAAAAAAATTACTGTATATTCTGAATCCCCTGATTTCGCTGCGTCTAACGGTGCTCGTTTTTTTCTTCTTAGACGCGTTGTTGTTTTAGACGAATCTGTTTTTTACGCCTTTTTTTATGCCTTTTTTATTTGTTTAATTTTGTTAATAACTGTATTTATATGTATATAACGTATATTAGCTATTATAAGTATACCTTTTAGTTAAAGTTGTCTATTTTTAGCTGCTTAATATTTGTTTTAAGTTAATAAACGTTTTTAATATGTATTTAATTTATTTATTATCTAGACTTGCTTAAAGCTATAAGTATTTTTGTTACGGACAGGCAGGGAGGACGTCTACGAGGGTCTCGCGAAGACCGCGCGCAGGAGTCGCGCAGACTTTACGGACGATGCGAATGCACGATGGCTAATCAGACAGATGGCAGGCGTCACATGACTTACGGACATGGGCAGGACCTGTGAGGATGCGCGGTAGTGGTCCGTGCTCGATTAAGTGGGACAGTGATGGATGCGCGCTCTGTGATTGGTCAAATAGCTGTTAAGTCCGAAGGCCAAGGCCTAATCGGGACTAGTGTAATTAGTACTACCTCTATATAGCCAGTCTGTCCCTTTCTACGAATGTGGAGGGACAAGACTTAGTTCTTGCGCAATACTACCCCTGCCTTTGGCCCTCAACGAGCGATTACTTCACTGACGTAGTCACCTGGTCTATCTACCGTCACAATTTTAAATTATAACTTTTTTTAAAATTAAACTTTTTATATAATTTAATACTAATATTTTTAATTTTAAATATTTTTATTATATATAATATATATATATAATATAGTATATAAGGCATTTAAAAAGTAAAAGAATTAATAATTAGTATTTTTAATATGTTACGGTTTAGACAAGAATTACTAGTAGATGTCTAGTAACTAAGCGCTATTAGGCCACCACGTATAGACCGTTAAGGGTCCCTATAAGGTCCTACTATAATTAGTTAGATAGTTAATCTATAGACGTCCTACTATAATTAGCTAAGTGATAAAGTAGTAGTAAGCGGTTTAAAATACTAAGGGTAAACCTTAAAGGGTCTTTAAGTACTCTTTATAATTATATTATTTTAACCTTAATAAACTAATTTATATAAAGAATACTATATTATAATATTTATAGTAACTATATATAAGGTACATAGCTCCCTTAAAGTAATAACACAACTTAAACATATCTACTATATATAAAACGCACCCTTAACTTTAAAACGTAAATATAAACCTTAATAACTAGTACTTACTTATAGTAGTAGGTTTAAACATAATAATAATATATATATATATACTATATATAATTGTTATAAATAGGTAGAAAGGACGTCTACAAGGGTCTTATAAAGACCGTACGTAGGAGTTGTATAGACTTTATAGATAATACAAAGGCACAATAGCTAATTAGATAGATAGTAGGCGTTATATAACCTATAAATATAGGTAGGACTTGTAAGGATGCGTAGTAGTAGTCCGTGCTTAATTAAGTAGAGTAGTAGTAAATATATGCCTTATAATTAGTTAAATAGCTATTAAGTTTAAAGGCTAAGGCTTAATTAGGACTAGTATACTTAGTACTACTCTTATATAGCTAGTTTATTTCTTTTATTAAATATAAAGGGATAAGACTTAGTTTTTATATAATACTACTTTTTACCTTTTAGCTTTTTATACTTAATTACTTTATTAATGTAGTTACTTAGTTTATTTACTATTATAATTACTAAGTTTTTTACTTAAGACTACTTAATTAAACTTAATACTATCTTTATAAAATATAAGAAAGACCTTTAAAGAAAGCTAGCTCTTTAAACTTAAGACTAAATAAAACTATTACTAAAGGTATTACTAGATTAAGGCGTTAACCCTTCTCCTTTCCCTTCCTCCTTTAGCTTTACTCTTAAGCCTATATACTAAATTACTCTATTAGTATATAGCAATCTTAGGTTTAAGAATGTTATAAATACTATTAAATTTAGTAATAAGTAAAAAGAGCTACTATAAATATAGCTAGTAATCTTATAATAGCGTAAGATAAAACACGGCTAAGAGTACGTTATACTACTAACCTAAGCTTATACTAAGCTTAGGCGTTACTATTTCCTACTTTACTATATAAAACCTTACTACTTTATACTAGGTTATAGCTTACTACTACTCTACTTTAAAGGATAGTCTAAATAGCTAGCTACTTTAGCCGTTACTTACTAATATTATAATAAGGTATAGATAAGCTTAAAAGACTTAAAGAATTAGTACTATAGCTAGTTCTAATACTAATAAATAGTTATAAAATACTACTTACTAAATATACTAAAAGATAAGGCTAAAGATATAAATAAATAATTAAGTAACTAGACTCTTTTTATTTTTTTACTTTTTTTTTTATATTTCTTTTATTACTTTTTTTCTTTCCCTTTTCTTATATTTTTATTCTTTTTTTATATAAAAATTTTTTTTACTATCTTTCTTTACTTTTTCTTTATTTAATCTACTTTCCTTTCTTTCTTTACCTTTTTTTAGCTATACTTTAAAGTAAAGTATAAAAAAGAGTAAGTATAAAGTATATACTATAACTAACATTATAGTACCTATACTTAAATAAGAAGAAAATTAAGTTTAGGCTTTACCTTAACACCTTTTACTTTAAAAGGTATAAGAAAATAAAATATAGCTATTAAAAAAATAAATAAAAAGTAAGAAATTTAATAAATAAAATTAGCTATACAAGTTTTATATATAACGCTTATAAGCACGTCTCCTTTATTCTTATATACTAGTAAGCTGCTTATAAAGTATAGTATAAAAGGAGGGACTATTAACTAATTAGTTAATAGTCCTTCTTTATACTATTTTATATACTATAGTAGTTATTAGTAGTATATATATTTATATATATAATAGGTAGTTTTATACTTAGTATTACTAAAAAAATAGTATAAATAAAGAATATTCTATAGTTTTAAATAAAAAAGAATTAACTAACTTTATATTTATATACTTTTTACTAATATATAAGAATTATATAAAATTATTAATATATTATAGTTATTTACTTTATTTATTTATTTCCTTTACTTAAAGTATATATACTAAGAATAATATATAATTATTATTAGTATATTTCCTTTTATATTAGTAAACTAATATATAATAAGTAGTAGTAACTCTTTTTATAGCTTAAGCTTACTTATTATAAAAAGACTACTTTTTACTATATACTATTTATAAAAAATATAAAAACTTATATATAACTTAAATGTGCTTATAATATATAGTAAATATTTAAATAAAGTAAGTTTAACTTTTTATTATAAAATATTTATACTTTTTTAATATTAAAATAGCTTTTTTAAAAAGGACGTTAATAGTTATAAGTAGTTTAATTTTACTATTAAATTTACTTATTTATATTTATATTTTTTAAAAAAGTTATAATAAGAATAAAAAAAAAGAACTTAAAAACTTTATAGATTTTTTTAATAGTAGTATTTTAAATAATAATATAGTACTTAAAACCCTTTTATAAAGCACTTTTAAAAATATAATAATAATAGTTAGTTAAAAAATTATAAATAATTTTTTTATTACTATTATTAGTCTTTTTAGTATTAATAAAAATAATAGTTATTTAAAAAATTAACTAACTTATAAAGCTACTTTTAAACTAAGTCTTAAAAAAGGGTATTTATTAATTTTTTAAACTTAAAATATAAAAAAAAATAGTAAAAACTTACTTATTTAAAAGTAAGCCTTCTTTTTTTATAGTTATAGCCTACTTCTTATTTAAATAAGGCTAATATATAATTTTATAATATTTTACTACTTTACTATATTATAATAAGAATAAAATATTATATACTTTAAAAATATAATAATTTTTTAAGTATAAAAAAATAAAGTAAATATACTATAAACTAAGGTAGATTAACGTTTTAATTATAGTATTAACTTTTTAATTAAGACTATATATTAGAATAGTATAATTATAAGCTTATATATTAAAAATTACTTTATTATTTATATTAGTAAAATAACTTTTTATAGTATTATAAACTATAAAGAATTAATAAGTTAAATAAGTATTATTATCTTAGCTATTTTTTATTATATATAAACTAACTTTATTTAAAGTAATAGTACTATTATAATAACTATAAATATAAGTTATAGTATAATTAGTAATATATACTACTTTTAGTTAATAAAAAAGACTTATTTAGTTTATATAAAGACTATATTTTAATTTAAAAAAATATACTTTTATAGTTAAAAATTTTACTAACTATTAATATTCTTTTATAAAACTAAGAACTAGTAAAAGTTAACTTAAAACTATTTATTTAAAATACTTTTAATTTAAAGCTTTTTATTAGTAATACTAATACTAATTAAGTAGTTATATTAGTATTTAATATAATTAGTAAAATAAATTATAATAAAGTAATACTTTAAGTAATATAAAATATTTAAAAAAATAAGGTTTTTTTATTTTAATACTATTATAACTAAGTATAAAGAATAGTACTTTTTTATATAAAGTAAATATATATATTATTATAATATAAAAGACTTTTTTTAAGTAGTAAATAAAGTATTTAAATAAGATAATTTAAAAGTAAAATAAAAAACTATTTTTTAAAATATTTAAAAAAACTTTTATAAAAAAGTATTTATTTAATATTAAAAGTAATTAAGTAAATATAAACGTTAATACCTTATATTAAACTAGTAATTTATAATTTAAGTATTATATAAATAATTTATTATATATAGTATTAAAGTATAATAATAGCTTTAAAATACACTTTTACCAAGAAACTTTTATAAAATAGTAAAGATTTTTATACTTTTATAATAAAGGTTATTTAGTTAATTATACGTACAGTAATTAAGGTAAAATTTAAGGTTTTAAATGTATATACTTAAAACTTTTCCTTATTTTTTATATTATTATTCTTACTTTTTATAGTAATATAACTATAAGTATATACTTAAATTTACTATAAAATAAAGTATATATTTTAAAAGAGGCTTAAAAGTTAAAGACTATAAAAAAAAATAAAAAAGTATACTTTATAAATATAAAAAAGAAAGATAAAGATATATATTAAAATTAGTAAAATAATTAGTATAAATTAGTTTATAAAAATAAAAAAAAAGATTTAAATATAAGAATACTTATTATAATAATTTATATAAGTAATAATATAATTTAAATATAATTAAATAGTTATATAAGTTATATAATTCTTAATATAAAAGAAAATTTCTTTTTTTATAGCTTAAAAACTTAAACTTTTTCCTTTTTTATTAAACTTTATTTACTTAAATATAACTATTTTAAAATACTACCTTTTATTAAATAATTTATAACTATTATATAAATAAAATAAAGCTTAAAATAATATTTATAATAAATATAATTAAAATATTATAAAAAATCCTTTTTTTTTAAAAATTTTATTAACTTATACTATAATAAGTATATATATTTTACTTACTTAACTTAAATAATAAGGATATATAAGCTATATATCCTTATTATTTAAGTTACTCTTAGTGTTTTTATAATCTATCCTTAATTTTTTATAAGCGCTTTAGTTGTTTTATTATAGCTAGTACTAAGTTGCTTTATTATATTACTACTAGTGTTACTAATAGTATTAAATTACTTTATTACGTTATTACTTTTAATATTTCTTTTATAACTAGTACGTTTTTATACTATATAAATAAGTCTAATTTCTTACTAAATAAGGCTTTAAATAAAAAGTAGCTTATTATAACGTTAATAACGTTGTTATAAGTATATTAAGCTTTATTTAATAAGTATAGTTAACTTACTTACTTATTTATAATAAAATAGTATAAGTATTACTTTAATATTTAATTTACCTTTTTTATTTATTTATTTATTCATAAGTAAAACGTTATTAATAGTCTTTATTTAATTTTTATATAATAGTAAAATTTAAACTAAAAAGTGCTTATAAATATAAAGCCTTTATTTAATATAATACTTTTTAATATTTTTTTAAACTATAAAAAAACCTTTTAGTATATAATTTTTACTAAGTTAATAAAGATTAGTCTTATAGTTATTATAGTAAAAATAGTATACTTTATAAAGTAGTTTATTATAACTAGTATTATATTTATATTATTACTATTTTTATTTATTAATTTTAATAGGCTTATTATTAAGTTTATTAATAGTTTTTTAAATAGTTCTTTTAGTAATAAGAGTAGGTTTAACTTATTATATAGCTTATATTTTTTAATTATTTATTCTTAATAAATTAAGTATGTTATAATATACTACTTTATATATTTTAATATATTCTTTTAAAAAAAATACTTAAATAATAGCTTAGTTATTTTAATAATATTAAAGTATTTAGTTAATAAGTTATTATAATAAAGCTTTAATAGCTTACTTTATATAAAAAGGCTTATTATTACTTATAACTTCTTACTTAAAGTTATATATAATAGTACTTTATTTATTATAATAAACTATTTACTTTATATACTACTTATATAAATTAAACGTTATAACTATACTTATATTTAAAAATCTTTATATTAAGTAGTTATAATAACCTTATATAACTTTTTATTTAACTTAAGTTTTAAGGATTATATAGTAAAAGTAGCTACTATTATATAGTATTATAAAAGTTTAATAAGTATAATACTTTTATTTATACTTATTATAATTAAACTTTATACTAATATTATTATATTAATAGTATTACTTTTAAAATAATTAATAATATTTAGTTATATAGTAAAGTTGTTTTATTATAAAACTAAGCTTTTTAATTTCTTATTTAATATTAAAATAGTTACTTTAACTTTTAAGTTAAAGTAATAATATAATAGCTTTATTAAAATAATTAAACTTATACTTTTAATTAAAATCTTTTTTAACTTATTAACCTTTTATATATTTTATATATAAAATATATAAAGCCTTAGCTTTTTTTATACCTTTAAAACGTTAGTAGTATTTATATATTAACTAAGTTTATAGTTATACTAGTATTACTTAATAACTATACTACTTATATATAAACTTTATATTAGGTTTATATAATTTATACTATTTATATAATTTAACTATTTTAATAGTATATTTACTAAGTTAGTTAACTTAAGCTAGTACTTAATAATAAAATTAAAAAAGGTTAAATATATTACTTATTTAACTTATTTATTATTAAGTTAAAGCTATTATATAAATATATAAAAATTATTATAATTAAATAAAACTTTTATAACGTTTTTACTACTATTTAAATAGTATTTTTATTAATAAAAAGCTTTTATTATAATTAAAGGCTTTTAGTTTAAAGTACTATAATTTAGTTTTACTTTTTATAGCTTATATAATTAAAAGGCTATAGAATACTACCTTTTTTTTTATTAAGCTATAATATAATTACTTTTAATACTATATTTAATATATTAGTTTTTATATAAATTAGCTTATTAAGGTTAAAGTAATATAATAATAAAGCTTTTATAAACTTAGCCTTTAGTTATTTAAAAGCTTTATAAGCCTTATTATTTAATTATACTTTATAAAGCTATTTTTTTATTTTTACTCTTTTTTAATAGTTTTAATAATAGTATAATAATATAAAAGTAGTCTTAAATAAAACGTTTATAAAAATTATAAAACTTTAAAAAAACTTAAATCTTTTAATAAAATATTAGTTTAAGCTATTTAGTAACTATATACACTTAGTACTTATTTATTATAAAGCCTTTATACAATATTTAAAAATTTAAAAACTTTACTTCTTTTTAATAAAATTTATACTTATTTTTATTAATATATAATTAAGCCTTTTTTAAACGCTTTTGTACTTTTTTTAAGTATTATATATACTCCTTTTTTATTTTTAAGAAGACTAAAATATTATTAAAGTATATAATATAAATAATGTTTATTAACCCTTTTAATATACTATTAATATAATTTTAAAAAGTTGTTAATATATTAGTTAGGCTAAAAAAAAGGACTAAATATTTAAAGTAGTTATATTAAGTTTAAAAGGTAGTCTTTTATTTATTACCTTTTTTTATTTAAATTTAGTAGTAAGCCTTTTTAATATTTAATTTTAAAATAAATCTTATCTTTATATAACGCTTTATAATCTTTACTATTAATAGTAATAAGTAGTAGTTTTTAACTATTACCTTATTTAGGCCTTAGTAGTTTATATATAATTATAAGCTTTTATCTTTTTTTAGTATAAATAAAATAAAAGTATTAATAAGGCTTTTTAAAAGACGTATACGTTTAAAGACTATACTTTTTACTAAGTAATTCCTTAACTTTTTTAACTCTTTTTATAATAAAGGGTATATAGCCTTATATAATAGTTACTATTCCTTTTTTAAGTTAATAGTATAGTTAATATTATAATATAATAGTAGTGTTTTAGTATTATTAAAATTTAAAACGTTGTTATACTTATATACTAAGTATATAAGTAATTTACTTAATCCTTTTTTTAATTCTTTTACTAATAGCGTGTTTATTATTACTATATATATTATTACTCTTTTTTACTTAGCTAGTATAGTAAAAGCCTTAGTTATAGTTACTTTTATCTTCTTCTTTATTACTTTTAACTATTAATTAGTCTTTACTAAGTTTAGTTAAATAGCGTACTTATTAATTATTATTATTAATAAAAGTATTAGTAGCCTTATTATATTAAGCAGCCTACTAATCTTAGTATAGATTTATATTATACTTTTCTTTTATTCTTATATATTAACTAGGTATAGCGGTACTTTTTATATACTACTTATATATACTGTTTACTTATTATACGCTTTTAATATTAGGATTTTAACTCTTATTTTATAAACTAATTTCTTTAATAAAGGTTTTATTAATTATATTTAATATAATAGCTATATCTTATTTAATATTAACTAACTACTTACTCTTTATTTATATCTTATATTTAAATATATTTACTACTAGAATCTTCTTTATATTTTTAACGTTTTAACTATTATTAATACTATTTAGTTTTTTAACTACTTACTAGTACTTAGTAATTTAGTTATAGCTATCTCCTTTTTATTTAGGCACTTATTAGCTAAGTACTTATTAATATTATAAATATAATACTTTAAAATATAGCTATCTTATTAAAGGTTTTTATTTTAAAAGCCTTTTTTTTTAGCTTTATCCTTTATAAGTGCCTTAGTAATTACTTTAATAATTACTAGTACTTAAATCTTTATTATACGTTTTTTTATTCTAACTATATTTATAGCCTTTTTTATAGCCTTTTTAACTTTTATATATATACTTTATATAAAGGTTTTATATTTATCTTTATAAGTAGTATATATCTTATATAATTTTAATATATATAATTAATTCTTATTTTATTTTTAGTATTATTAAAAGCTTTTAAAGGTCTTTTTTAATACTTAAGAATAGTTATATATATAAGACTTATACTTACTTTTTTTTAACTTCTTTTTTAACTATATTTTAAAAAAGACTAAGTAATTTATAAAGTTTTAAAAGTTTTAACGTTTATCTTATTTTATATTATTAATTAGCTTTGAAATAATAAAGAAATATAATTTTAAAGTTATAATAAAGAATAAAACCTAGTATTTAAAGCCTTCTTAGTCTTTATTTATAATAGCTTATTTTTTTTATCTTACTTAATAATATAGTCTATTATATTATATAGTTAATTTACTTTATATTAAATTTCTTTTTAAATAAAGTAAAATATATTTTTTTATTTATTAACTAATTTTAGTTACTAATTTATTAAAAAGCTATAATAAAAAAAAGGTATTTTTATTATTATTATATTTAATTTATCTTCTTTTATTTTAAAGCTTTTACTACTACTATTTTAATATTTTTTTTTAAATAGTTAATAAGTACAAAACTACCTATTACACATATAACTACATACACTACTAACAACTGTTATAGTATATAAAATAGTATAAAAAGGGACTATTAACTAATTAGTTAATAGTCCCTCCTTTTATACTATACTCTATAAGCGGCTTACTAGTAGGTAAGGACAAAGGAAGACGTACTTATAGGCGTTATACGTAAAACTTGTATAGCTAATTTTGTTTATTAAATTCCTTTGTATTTATCTATCTTTTTAGTAGTTATGTCTTATTTACTTATACCTTTTAAAGTAAAGAGTATTAAGGTAAAGCCTTAATCTAATTTACCTTTTATTTTAAGTATAAGTATTATAACGTTAGTTAAAGTATATACTTTATACTTACTTTTTTTTATACTTTATTTTAAAAGTATAGTTAAAAGAAGGTAAAAAAAGAAAGGAAAGTAGATTAAATATAGGAAAGATAAAGAAAAATAGTAAAAATAAATTTTATAAAAAAGAATAAAAATAGTTAAAAATAAAGAAAGAATAAAAATATAAGAAAAGAAAAAGAAAAGAATAGTAAAAAGCTAATTACTTAATTACTTATTTATATCTTTTACTTTATTTTTAAGTATATTAAGTAGGTAGTACTTTATTATTATTTATTAGTACTAAAGCTAACTTTAATACTAGTTTTTAAGGTCTTTTAGGCTTGTTTAAGCTTTATTATATTATTAGTAAGTAGTAATTAAAGTAGTTAGTTATTTAAGCTACTTTTTAAAGTAGAGTAGAAGTAAGCTATATTTTAAAGCTAAATAGTAAGGCTTTATATATTAAAGTAAGAAGCTATAACACCTAGGCTTAGTATAGGCCTAAGTTAATAGTATAATATATTCTTAACTATACTTTATTTTATATTATTATAAAATTACTAGCTATGTTTATAATAGCGCCTTTTACTTATTATTAAATTTAATAGTATTTATAATACTTTTAAACTTAAAGTTGTTATATACTAATAAGGTAGTCTAGTATATAGGCTTAAAAGTAAAGCTTAATAAAAAAAGAAAAGGAAGAGAGTTAGTACTCTAATTTAATAATATCCCTTATAGTAGTTCTACTTAGTTTTAAAAAACTAGCTTTTTTTAAAGGTCTACTTTATATCTTATAAAAATAGAATTAAGTTCTTTATAAACTACTTACTTATTTACGCTTAAATACCTTTATATTAGGATATAGGCTTAATAGCTTATAGTTTTATAGTTTATAAACTAAAAATAATATAAAGTAATAAGTTTAACTACTAAATTTTTACCTTTTATTATTAAGTACTATTATTATATATTATATATAGCTTAAAGTAGTAGCCTTATTAAGTAATTAAGTAGTAAGAGTATACTAAGCGTCTTATAAGTATTCTTATTAAGCTTTTAAAGGCTATAAATAGTAATTAGTAGTTAGTTAAGTAGTAATAATATAGTATATTAAAAGTCTTAGTAGCTTTACTTAATTAAGCTAAATAGTTCTTTATATAGCCTATAAAACATATAAAAGATAATAAATTCTAGCCTTACTTAAAAAACACTATTTAGTTTATTAAACTTTAGTTATTTAAGTATATTATATATAAAGTATTTAAATAAGCTTAAACGTTTTTAATATAAAAGTTTAGTTTATACTAAAATAATAGTCCTTTTAATAAAAAGTATATTAATAATATATTTATATAACTAAGTTTTAAATAAAGTATATTAATTTACTAGTAAAAGACTTTTAAGTAAATAGTCTTTATTTAATCTTATATAAGCCTATTAATAAATTAATATAAGTATATAAAATAGTTTATTAATAGTATTTATAACTTTTAAAAGAATAGTTATACTAGCTTACTTATTATTATATTATAATATTAGTTATCTTTTTACTAAACCTAGCTTACCTTTATTAAAACTTAGTAAAAAATAACTATATATATATTATTAAATAGCTATTTCTTATACTACCTTTTTAAGTCTTTATATAAGTATAGTAAAAAGTTAAAATAGTATAAAGTCTTTATTTATATATTAAAAATAAATATTAAAAAATATTCTTTTTAAAAGTAGTAGTTTATAAAAAATTAATATATTATAATATCTTTATAAAGTTGTTTACTTTTAAGCGTTTATAATATTTATAATATAAAAAACTAAAGTTAAATAATATTTTAAGTTTAATAATAATAAATACTAATTTAACTATTATATAAGTTATTAATATACGTTATTACTAAATTAAACACTTAACTATATTATATAAACTAGTATAGTAGTTATTTATATTAAAGCCTTACTATATAATATTTATATTTATTAAGTAGTAAAGTAGGTTAAAGTAGTAGTCCTTTATTAAATTAAACGTTGTTTATTTACTTATAAGCTTTATCTTTTTTATAATAAAAAGGTTAATATATACTAGTTAGCTTATTATAATACTTAAAGTATATAATAGTTTTAAAAAAACGGTTTTAAGATTTTATTTACTTTATATACTATCTTTATAAAATAAAGTTTAGTTAATTATTTTATAAAATAATAATACTTTATATATAAAATATTATACTAAATATAATAATTTAAAAGCTTAGTATATATAAATAAGGTAATTTAATAATAAAATATAAGTAGTTAAATATAGTAAAGAAAGCTTATAGTAAAGTAAATATAAGTAGTAAAAGTAAAGGTTATAACTACTATAGTAAGAAAAAAAAGTAGTAATAAACGTTTTTAATATTTTTATTTATTATAATAATTTAATAAATAAAAATATATTTTTAAAATAAACTATTTATTTATTCTTAATATACTATATTCTTTTTTTATAATACTTTTTATAAGTATATTTAAACGTTTATTATTAAATTAAACTTACTTATATTTATTACAGTTTTAACAAGAATTACTTATAAACGCCGTATAACTAAGCGTAGTCGAGGCACCGTGCACAAACCGTCTAGAGTCTTTATAGGGTCCCTTTATAATTAGTTAGGTGTTTAATTAGCTAATGTTCTACTATAATTAGTTAAGAAATAGAATAGTAGTAAGCTGTTTTAAGATATTAAGAGTAGGTCTTAAGAGGTTTTTAAGCGCTTTTTATAATTAGTTAGAAAAAGTAAACTAATAAATATTTTTTATATTTATATAGTACTATTATACTTCTTTTTAATAAAAAGGATAAGAGTTTATTTTTATTTTTATATACTTATATATATATAATTTAAATATTATAAAGTTAATATTATTTTTTACTTAGTTATAATAGTATATAGTATTAACTTTATAAATACTTTTATATTAATAAACTTTTTTTATTAACTATTTAAAAGAATTCTTTTTTTATAATAATTAAATTATAAATTATTTTTAAAGCTTTAAAAATAATAAAAGTTATATAAGTATTACTTAAAAACTTTATAAAGTTTATACTAGTTAAAACAATGTTTATAAATAATAAAATAATAGTTAAATTAGTTATATTAAAAGCTTATTAAACGTACTTTTAATAATTACTTATAGTATATATAAAAGTAGTATAACTATAAGCTAAATTAAATAATATAAGTAAAAAGACTATACTTATATATATTATATAACTATTAATAAAAAACTTATAAAGTACTTTTAAAGTTTAAAAGTTAAACTTAAACAATTTTAAAAGTAAAGATATAGCCTTTATAACCTTATTATATATTAATAGTTAAGTACTATTAAAAGTTAGTAGTTAAATATATAACTTAAAATTAAAGCTATTTAAAAAATATAAAGATTTATTAATATATTTATAATAATAAAAGTAGTATAAAGTAATAAAGTGTATATTTAAATTAGTACTTTATTAATACTTTTAAAATATTAATAAGATTAATATAATACTTTAGTTTATAAATAAAGTATTTTTTATTTATTAAAAGTAGTACTTTAATATACTACTAAACTAAAAGTATATATTAAACTTATACTTTTAAGACGTTTTTAATATTTAGTTAAATATATTAATATTAAAATTAAAAGATTTATTTAGTATTATAGTAATATATTTAAAAAAATCTTACTAACTAGTAAGATAAAGCCTTAGTAACTACTATATATATATAAGCTTATTAAAAAAAAAGATTAGTCCTTTACTTAAAAATTTTATAGTAGCTATAGCTTATATAAAACTAAGTAATAAAATTAAATATAACTTAGTTATAAAAGGTATAACTTATACTACTAATTAGTATTAAGTATTAAAATGTATAAATTAATTATAAAAAAATAGTTTTTTAAAGTAATATAAAAAGACTATACTTAATATAAAGAAAGGAAAGGAAACCCTTACTAAAAAACTAAAAGGAAAGTATTTAAGCTTTTAATAAAAAGCCTTTAAAGCTTAAAGAATTAAACAACTTAAGAATAAGACTAGCTTAAAACGTTATACTAAGTTAAGTAATACTATAAGTATTTTTATTATAATAAGAAAGGCTATATTTTACTTATATACTTTAATAAATTAGTTAGTAAGTTAGTAAAAAAAAATACTTAAGTTAACTTAACTAAAGTTATTAAAAACTTTAATAATAAAAGTAAAAAAGGTAAGGGTAAGAAAAAGGCTTAAACGGCTTTTAAAAGGACACTTTAAAGTTGTTAAACTTAGTTTTAGTTAGTAAGCTATAAATAAGTAAATAAGTTGTTATAAATAATAGTTGTCTTATATTTATTAATTTAAACTATAGTAGTAAGATTAACGTAGTAGACTAAAAATTTATAAAAGTACTAGGCTTACTAAAGTCTATAAGGCTTTTACTACTTATATAAGTGTTTAGTAACTTAAAGCTATAAGTTTATAGTATATAAATAGTTATAATTTAACTACTAAACACTAATTAAAAAGAATAATAGTTTACTTATTATATAAAACTAAACTATATAAATAGTAATATACTAGTACTTTTAAATATACTAACTTTATTAAATAAAAAGATATTATTATACTTTACTAGTAAAAAGTAGTAGTTTTATAAATTAAAGGTTAAGCTAGTAAAGACCTTTTAAAAAGGTGTAATAAATACTACTACTTACTATATATTAGTATAAGTAAAAGAATTTATTAATCTTTTAAATAAAGAGCCTTAAAAGGACCTTAAAAGGCTTATAAAAATACTATTTAAGCTTTATAAATATAAAGACGTATTTTTTATAAAGAATACTACTAACTTACTAATTTACTAAAGTATAAACTATATAATTAATTTACTACTTAAAACGTAACTATTATATAAAGGACTATACCTTTTATTTTAAAAAAAGCTTATTATACTTTAAAAGTACTTATAAAAGGTACTATAAAAAGAATAAATTTAAAACTTAAAAAGCCTTATAAGCTTTTTAGTCTTATTTATACTAAAATGTAATAGTACTTTATAACTATATATTAATTACTATAAACTAAATAAAATTATAGTTAAAAATTAGTACTTTTTACTTTTAATCTTTAAAATTTTAAATAAAACTAAGAACTATAAAGTTTTTTTAACTATAAACGTAAAAGATATATTTAGTAAAATATAAATATATAAAAAAGATAAGTAAAAGACTATATTTAAGATATAGTATAGTTACTATAAGTATTTAGTAATACTTTTTATACTAACTAACGCCTTAATAACCTTTTAAAGTTATATTTATAAAATGTTTAAAGGCTTAGTAAATAAAATTTATATTATTTATTTAAATAATATTTTAATTTATTTAAAGAATAAAAAAGAGTATATAAAGCACTTAAAGTAAGTATTAAATTAACTAAAAAAAGTAAGGTTATTTATTAATTAAAAAAAGTACTAGTTTTATAAAAAAAAGGTGTCCTTTCTAAGCTTCTTACTATTCTTTAATAAAGTTTATATAAACCTTATATAAGTTAAAATAGTTATAAAGTAGTAAACGTTTAAGACTTATTATAATATTTAAGTATTTATTAGCTTTTATAATTTTTACTACTAATTTATTTATTATTTTACTAATAAGGCCTAGTTACTAATAAAATATTTAAAAAGGCTAATTAAAAGTAAAAAACTTAAAAAACTTTTATAAGAGCCTTATAAAGACTAAATATTTTAGTAGTTAAAGTAAGCGTTTATAAAAGCGTTATTACTAAGATATTATAATCTATAACGCCTAGTTTATATAAAGACTAATACGTTTACTTTTATATTAATAAAAATACTATTCTAGCTAAATAATATAAGTATTTAGTATTTAGTAGCCTTTTAGTCTTAAAAGCTAAAAAGTATAAAGCTATACTATAGTACTCTTAATTAAAAGTTAATAGTAATTATTATATCCTTTAAAGAATAGTACTAGTATTTAAAAAGGGCTAAAAGTATAAAGGTCTTAACTAATTATACTAATTTATAAACGTTTTTATAGTAAATAAATTTAAATTATTATTAAATATATTAGTATATATATTTATTACTATTTAATTTTAAAATTAAATATTAACTAAATAATAAAAATCTAGCTAATAGCCTATTATATTATCCTAACTATAAAGAAGAGTAAGACTAAACAAATTACTTATTTTTATTATACTAAAAAGTTGCTACTTTTACTAAGAGTAGCGTCTTAAAGAACTTTAAAAAACCTATAAAAAAACTAAGTAGCTTATCTTTTTATAAAGAGTAAGTGTTTAGATTTATTATAAATAGTTAAAGTAAAACAATTAATATAGCTAACTTAAGAACGACTTAGTTAAAGTACTAAAAGATATATACTTAGTAGTTGTTTATAGTATAAGTAGCTATAGTTACAACTATAAAAGGGCTAAAAAAAGTAAGAAGCTTTTTACTTTATTTTATAAGCTTATTTTTATAGCTTAGTTATTAAACTCTTACTTATAAAGTAAAAAAAAGGTATATTAAAACTATATAGACTATTTTTAAAGTTAGTTTTTAAACTTTATAAAATTACTTTATTAAAAAAGATAAGTAGTTATACTAGTCTAAAAAGTATTATAATATAAAATTATTTATTAGTACTATAAGCTAAAAACGGTTAAATATAACAATGTTATAAGAATAAAAGACTTAGTTTTTTATTATTACTTTTAAATTAGTGTTAAAGTAAATATTAAAGGTTTTATATATACTTATTATATATACTAAACTATTAAGTTAAGAAAATACAAGCTATATAGTTAGCTTTAACTTTTACTAGTTTTTAAAAGGCTTTAATAAAAGGTATTAATAGATTTTATTACTAGTTTTTTTTTAGTTTTTAATAGTAATTAAAAGCTAAATACTATATTAATAGTAGTAAATAAGTATATAAAGATATATTAGTTCTTATTAGTATTTACTATTATAACCTTTATAAAGCTTGTATATTTACTTTATATAAAGGTTTAACTATACTTTAAGTAGTTAAAAAGTATTATTTTAAATAAAAAAGTAGTCTTTACTAACTAGTACTAATAAGAGCTATATAATATTACTTATATTAAACTAAAACTATTTACTACTTTTTACTTATAAATTAATAGTTAGACTAAAAAAGCTAATTAAACTTTAAAATAGTACTTTTATTATTATATAATAAAAAATTAAAATAACTAGTTAATACTTTTTTTTATAATAAAGTTTACTTTAAATAATATAATAAATTAATTAATAAATAAAGTACTATTTTATATACTTTATAACTATTACTTAATAATTTATAAAAGTGTTAAAAACATTATTTATAAAAAAAAAGTACTAGTAGTAACTAAATATATTTTAAAGCTATAAGCTATAAAAAAAAAACGTTAAAATATTTATAATATATATAAAAAATATAAAAGTATTACTATAATATAAAGTACTTATTAAAAAAGTATAATAAAAAGGACTTAGTACTACTATCTACTTAAAATTTAAAGTTAAAAGTGCCTAGTTAAAAGTAAAAGTTAAAGTTTATTAAACTTTTTTATATATTAAAAAAGATTAGCTTATAAGTATATTATTTTATACTTTTATAATAGTATAAAAGACTATATAATATATTTTTAATATTCTTACTAAAATCTTAAGTAAACCTTATAAGTACTATAAAGCCTTTATTAATACTATTATTAAAAAAAGATAATAATAAGTAAAAAGTAAAAAAGGTATTAAACTATAAAATATAATATAAGAAGCTATACTACTTAGTATAGTAAAAAGAATAACTACTTAAATATAACTAATAAGTTACTATAGTAGTTATAAATATACTAAGTATTATAAAAAAGTAGTAAAAAATATAAAAAAAAGGCTTATTAATATTAAAATAAGCTTAAAAGTCTTTATAAAAAAAAAGTAAAAAAGATTAAAAAAGGTTTAGTAAAAAAGTATAGTAATATAATATTATTATAATAATAAAACTTTTAAAAATATAATAAAAAATTATAAAAAAATAATAATATATTTAACTATTATAAAAAGGCTTTAAAAGGTCTATTTATAGCTTAAAGAAAAAAGTAGTTAAATAACTACGTCTTAGTATAAAAATAGTAAATAAAGACAAATTTTAATTACTAATACTTATAATAAATTATACTATAAGTATAAGATAGTAGTAAAGTAGCTAGTACTAGGCTTAAGGTATAAAAAGTAATTATAACCTTGCTTACTTAGTAATATATAGTATTTATAAATAGTAGCTTTATACTTTATAAATAACTTAAAGCTAATTAGTAGTAAATAAAGGTTAAAGGGATAAATATATATATACTACTTTAAAGCTATATAGCTTACTATACTTTATATAATAGTTTATAGTTATAAAGGTTAAACTTTAAGTAGTCTTTTAAACTATTTAATAATAGTACTAAAAGCTCTTTTTTTAAAGAATCTTCTAGTTTTTTAAATAGGCTATAACTAAAGCCTACTTACTAAAGTTAGTTAAATAGCCTATTATTAATATAAAGAACTATCTTATTAGTATAATTAGGCTAGTAAATAATAAATAAAATACTTACTAATATATAATATATATTAATACACTACTTATTTATATAGCTACTACTTTTTTAAAAGTTAAAGTACTATACTAAAAAAGGCAACTTAGATAGCTTATTTACTAGCTTTTTTACTTAAGCGTTAAAGTAGCTTAGATATATAGGTTTATTATTAAAAGGCTAAAGGTATTTTAAGTTCTTACTCTATTTAAATAAAGAGATAAATAAGAGCGTTATTAAAGCTACTATAAAGGCTTAAAAAGGGTTAGAGGCTAGACTTAACTTGCTCTTAGAGTCTTTAACGTTATTAATACGTTTTAAGAGTGAATTGTTTAGTATATATACTAAGCTTTAAACGTTAACGTTAAACCTATTAAAGAAAGGTAAAAGGCCTATTAAAAAGCTTATTAAAGGCGTCTACCTTAATAAATTAAGCGTTTAAAGTATAAGTAATAGTTAAATAAGTATAAGTATTATTAGCCTTTAAGTTTTAATAGTAGTAAGTAAAATAAAAAAAAGTAACACTTTTAATACTACTAATATAGCTATACTATATAATAACTAAAAAACCTCTTATAATATATTACTTAGTATAAAGGTAAAAATAGTCTATTTAATACTTAGTATAAGCGTTAAGACGCTAGTAAAAAGTAAATATTAAAATATAAAGGCTAGTTTTAGTTTTTATATATATATAAGCTTTATAATAGTTTTATTCTTACTTTTAATAATATTAAGGCTTTAAAGTATAAAGGTCTTTTTAAAGTACTTTAAAAAGGTTTATATTATAAATAAAAAGCTAAATAATAAACTATTAATAAAAATTAAATAGTCTTTAAACTATTTAATAGTTTAATAAGCTATTAATATTATTATAATTTAATAATAACCTTATAATTTTTACTTCTTTTTTTAAAAGTACTATTTACTATAATAAATTTTAATAATATAAAAAGTAAAAAGTAAGTATTATTTATATAATATAATAAAATTTACTTTATAAGTAAGTAAGAGTAAACTTATAACGTTTATATAATAAAGTAAATTTTATTATAAATAAAGTAAAAGTAAATTTACTATACTTAATATATATTAATAATAAGCTTTATTATATAAGTTAGCCTTTTATAACTTTTAAATATAGCTTAAAAAGTCTTTAATAGTATTACTAATACTTATTAACTTTACTAAATATATTAGTATAATAAAGGCTACTATTATATATAAATATAAATAGTATAATATAGTAACTATCTTATAAGTATTAAAACACTTTTATTTTATTAAGTTTTTTTTTTAGTTATCTTATTACTAATAAAAGTTAAAAGCAACTTTAAAAAAGAAAGAAGATAATTATTATAGTTTTAATAAAAATTACTTATAAACGTTATATAACTAAGCGTAGTTAAGGCACTATATATAAACTATCTAAGGTCTTTATAAGGTCCCTTTATAATTAGTTAAGTGTTTAATTAGCTAATATTCTACTATAATTAACTAAAAGATAGAATAGTAATAAGCCGTTCTAAGATACTAAGAGTAGGTCTTAAAGGTCTTTAAGCGCTTTTTATAATTAGTTAAAAAAAGTAGACTAATAGACATCTCCTATATTTATATAGTACTACTATACCCTTTCTTAATAAAAGGAACAAGAGTTTATTCTTGTCCTTATACACTTATACGTATATAATTTAGACATTGTAAAGTTAATGTTATTTTCTACTTAGTTATAGTAGCGTATAGTACTAACCTTATAAATACCTTTATAATATTATTATTTTATAACTAAAACATTATTATAATTATAAGTTAAAAAAAGAATCCTTTATATTTTACTATAAGTAGTATAAAAAAGAATAAGTAAACGTTCTTTACTAAGGTTTATATTAAAGTATAAGTAGTAGTTTAAAAAAAGCTATTTAATAACGTAGTAGACTTAGGCCTTAATAAAGTAAGGCCTTAAACTAGCTAAACTAATATTTAATTTAATAATAAAGATTTTATAAATATTAATATTAAAATAAGAGTTAAGATAGTTATAAAAGTAGGCAAGTTAAAAAGTAAGTAAGACGCTTAGTAAAAGGCTAAAAAGAAGAAAACTAAAGTAAAAAAGAAAAAGAAAATAAAAGAAGGAAAAAAGAAGACTATAAAAAAAGTAATAAAAAGAATAAAGGTTAAAAGAGTAAAAAGTATATTAGTTATACTAAAGTATAAAAAGGAAGTAGTATAAAAAAAGAGGAAAATAGTTAAAAATAAAAAAATAAAATAAAAAATAAAATAAAAAAAAAGAAAAAGGATAAAAAGATAAAGGATATAAAAGAAAAAAAAAGTAAAAAGAAAGAAATAAAAAAGAGATAAAGTAAAAAAGAAAAAGGGGTAAAAGAAGAAAAAAAAGAAAAAGAAGGTTAATTAAATAAAAAAAAGTAAATAAAGAAAAAAGAAAAAAAGGAAGAGTAAAAACAAATAAAGGTAGTATATATTATTATAAAAGAAGTAGCTTAAGCTAAAACGTTAATAGCTATATATATAATAATAAAGTAAATAATAACTAAAATAAGTATTTATATTACTTAAGGCTTATTTAAAAAGGTAAAGTAAGTAGTACTATAACTAGTAGTAAAAAGCTAATAGTAAGATAAAAAAGAGTTTAATAAAAAAGTAAATACTAGTTATAAAAGCTTAAAAGGATTACTAAATTAGGTTATTATTATTATAAACTCCTTTTAAGCTTTTTATATATTATTTAAGTAAATATTAGGCCTTTTTAACTTAAATAAGGAGCGAATTCGTTTTAAACTAGCCTAATATAAAAAGAAGGCAAAGTACTACGTTTATATTTAAATAAGAACGGCGCTTTTATAGCTTATTAAGGATAAAGGGATTATAGCTTAGCTAATTAATAACGTATTATTAAAGTACTACTATTTATACACTTTTTAGTATAAAGCTATATTAAAGAGTTTATTAATTTACCTTATTACTTTACTTAATTATATTAAAGTATACTTATTTTAGTAAGGTATAATAAAAGTTTATAAGCTTTTAAACTTATAAACTAACCTATAACTAAATATAGCTATTTAAAACTACTAAATAAGCTACTTAAAAAAAAAGGCTTTAAATAAAGTACTTATAAAGGCTATAAATAAAGGTCTATTAAGTAATATAATAGCTTAAATTATAAAGAATAAGTAGTATAGTTAAGGTTTGTTTATTTAGTTATTTAATACTATATTCTTAGTACTTTATAAGTAGTATTATACTTATTATTTAACGTTTATTATTTAGTTAGGAAACACGTATATAAACGTATTACGTTCTTTCTTTAACTATTTTAAATATAGCTAAGCTTATAAAAATTGCTTTTACTATATAAATAAAAAGATTTATAGCTATAATAACCTATATTTTACTATAATAGTTAAGTTATACTTACGTTTAGCTAAGGGCAATTAAGTAATAGTTATTTAAGAAGTAGTAACTAAAAACTTTAAATATAGCCCTTTTATAAACCTAGTATAAGATTAAAACACTATTTCTTAAAAATAAGTATATATATAATACTAGCTATAAAGTAACTTAGTAAATATAATACTTAAAAGGTTTATAAGCTATATTATTATTCTTTATATAGTTAGTTTAATAGTTAATAAGATGTTTAAGTATAAAAGAAAAAAAAAAAAAAAGGAAAGCCTTTAGTTATACTAAAATAAGAATTTTAAAATTTATATAAATAGTAGGTTGTTCTTACTATTATAAAAGGATCTAGTTTATACTATTCTTATTAATAACGTTTTTATTATTTAATTACTAACTTATATTTAAGGCTATAAGTTTATTAACCTTATTAATAAGTTATAACTAGTTTATAGTTATTAAATTATAAATATTTAACTTTTAAATTCTTATAGTATTTTATTTAAATTTCTTAAGTTATTAACTAATAAATATACTTAGTAAAAGGACTTTATTTAAATATATAAGTATATATATATTATTATTATAAATAGTATTTATATAAAATAAGCTTTATTAATTATATTTAAGTTTACTTTTAACTAACTTATTAATTTCTTTTTTATTATTTTAAATAAGTATTATATTTCTTTAGGCTATTAACTAATTTAATTATTATATTTTATTAGTATTTATATAGTTTCTTAATTTAGCTAGCTTTTTTTAAAACTTATAAATTATTATAACTACTTTTTTTTAGTTTATTAAGAAACGTTATAATATTTTAATTCTTTTTTAAAAAAGCTTTTTAAAGAATATATTTACTTTTTAATTAAATATTTATTAAGTAAGAATATAAACGTTAATAAAAAGTAAAGCTTTTATACTATAAAAAAGAAAGAATAACGTTTAGTTATAAGACTAGTATACTATTATTTAATTTACTAAAAGTATTATAAAAAAGTACCTTATTTAGTCCTTTATTCTTTTAAAGGTTAACTTAATGAGTATTTTTATAAGTAAAAAGTACCCTCCTTTAATAAGGCTATTTATTTATAAATTATATATAAACGTTAAAATATATACTACTTTTAAGTTATTATAAACTTTTTTAAAGTTACCTTTAAACTTAAATTCTTTATTTATTATAATAATAACTAGTAGGCTATAGTTAGCTATTATATAGTTTTATAAAAACTTAATAATAGTTTTAGCTTTAGTATTAAAAATAGTTATAGCTTTAACATATTTCATAAAAGTATACTTAGTCTTAGTAATATAGTACTTACTATTTTATAGTAGTATATATATAACGTTTAAATAAATTTTTTAAAATAAAGTAACTAGTGACTACTAAGTTATAACTAAGTTATAACTAAGTTAACTAGTTAATAAAGCTTTTATTTTAAGTAATTAAAACAAGTTAAAACTGCCTTTTTTATATAATTATATATTTTATACTACTAATATTTTTTATAAAGTATTATATATAATAGTTTAATCCTTTAATATTTAGTTATAATATAGTATTTTTATATAAAGTATACTTAGTTGTTAAAGTTATAAATTATCTTTAAAAAGTAGCTTAAATTCTTAATATTCTTATATTATAAAATACTTATTTAATAAAAGTAAAATTATACTTAATATAAAAGCTTTCTTTTTTTTATACTTAAAATTTTAAAAGGAAGAAGGTAGTTTTTAATAAGATTAAGAATACTTTTATAATAATTACTTAAGTCTTAAGTTTAAAGTATTATTAAGTAATTAAATAAAGGTTTATTATTAATTAACACTTTTTAAGTATTAATATATATAATAATAAACTTATTAAGATTATCTTTTATAACTTTAAACTTATTTTTATTAGTCTTTAAATAATGTAAAAGTATATTAATAAGTATATTTTTTATATTAAGAATATACTTAATAGTAAAATTAAAATTTTAAACCTATACTACTTATTATATAAGTAGTACTTTAAAAAGCTTATTAATAGCTTTATTTAACTAATTTATTAAAACTTAAGAGTTAGTTTTAATTTAAAAATTTATATTATAAATATAGTTATAAAGTTTTTTTAAAATAGTAATTAGTCCTTTATATTCTCTTTTTATAGTATTATTAACTATTACTTTTATATTTTATTATTTTAATTTATATTATATAAAACGCCTTTTTTAATTAATTTTTTATAAAAGTATTACTCTTTATTTTAAAATACTTATATTAATTATAAGTATTATTAATCTACTTTTTTTAAAGTAATTAATTATTATTAAAATAAAAGTAGTAAAAAGCTATTTTTTTAATAAGTTAAAGGCTAACTTTTTTATATCTTTTTACTACTAATAAACGCCTTTTTATAAAAGAATATAAAAAAAAGTAGTTATTATAGCTTTATCTTATATTTAAGTCTTATAAAACGTAAAAATACTAAAAAACTTATAAAGGTCCTTTAAATTAATTAGTTAAGATTATTTAATAATTTTAATAATCTTAAACTTCTTAAGTATATAGTAAGTACAAAACTACCTACCACACATATATAACTACATACACTACTAACAACTATTATAGTACGTAGAATAGTATAAGGTAGGACTATTAACTAATTAGTTAATAGTCCCTCCTCCTATACTATACTCTATAAACGGCTTGCTAGTAGGCAAGGACGAAAGAAGACGCACTTATAGGCGTTACACGTAAAACTTGTATAGCTAATTCTGTCTATTAAATTCTTTTCTATCTATCTGTCTTTCTAGTGGCTACGTCTTGTCTACTTATACCTTTTAAAGTAGAGGGTGTTAAGGTAAAGCCTTAATCTAATTTGCCTTTTATTTTAAGTATAGGTACTATAACTAACGTTATAGTACGTACTTTATACTTAATAGCTAAACCTATTATATATATATTTAATAATAATAGTTATAAGCTAATATTATTATAATTTTTTAGTTATAATTATAGTACTAACTAGCTTATAATTTATAAAAACAAAGTCTATATTTTAAAAATGCTTTAAAACGAAGTACTTAATACCTAATAATATTTCTTTATTATTATAAGTAGTTATAAGGCCTTTAATTATAATATTATTAAGAAAAAACAATACCTAATTAAGTATAAGCCTATATAGTAACTAAACTATAATACGTTAGAATTAAGCTACTAAATTAGTACTTTTTTATAAAAGAGTATATATTCTAAATAGTCTAATTAAGGTTAAAAACGTAGTTATATTTTTACTTTTTTTAATAAGTTTAATTTAGTTATAGCTTAAAAAAAGATTTAATAAAAAGATCTTTTTATATATTTTAAATTCTTTTAAAATTGTCTCTACTATTAAAAGAGTAAATACGTTATATACTATATACTAATTATACTTAACTATATTATTTATTAACTATACTTTTTTATTTTTCTTTTTAACTAAAAACTAAAGGTTTTTATAAGATTTATAGCTTTTTTTAATTGTCCTTTTATTAAGGTATTAGTATAAAAGGTTAATAACTTATTTAATTAGTAAGTAAAGTATTAGAATTATATAAGCTTAAAAAGCTATATATAGCATAGTTTTAATAACTTATAAAGGTACTATTAATAAGTTAAGCTTACTAATATAATTAAAAGTTTATACTAATATAGATTTTTTATTAAAAAAAATTTATACTAAAATTTTCTTCTTTTTTTTTATAAACTATTACTTAATTAATTAATTATTAATATAAGTTAATTAAGTATTAGCCTATACCTTTATTCTACTAATCTAAACTTTAAAGTAATAAATATAGTAAAGTTTTATATAGTAGGTTAAAAGTTCTTTTAAGCTTCTTTTTATTTTTTTACTTTTTAATTTATACTTTCTTTAAGAATAAAGCTATTAAATATAATATTATTTAATAGTTAAACCTTTAAACCTTTCCTTTTATATAAAGTGTTATTATAATAAACTTATTATAAAGATTAATAAAATTTAGTATTCTTTAATAAAAAAGAATTAGTATAATAAATAAGCTTTAATACTAACTATAAATAGTTCTTATAAATTTTACTTAAAAGCTTATTCTTTAAATTTAATAATAGTGTTAAAATAAGTATTAATATAATAAGTAGTTTTATATACTTACTATAGTTTATTTTAAAGTATTACCTTATACTATTAATTAATTTCTTAATATTATAAGATTTCTTAAGTTAATAATAAAGTAAATATTATTAATAGTTATATTAATATATACTACCTTAGTAATAGTATTATATAAGAAGTATAGTTTTAGATTAAAGATATATAGTATTTTAAGTAATAAGTCTTTACTAATTATTCTACTAAGTATAATATATAAGTAAACTAGTAGTTTATACCTTTTTAACTATAAAGTAGTTATAAATTTATTAATAAACTAAATATTTATATTATAAATACTAATAAAGGAAACTTTAGTTTTAAATAATAAAATACTTAGTCTTTTAATAAGTTAGTTAAAAATTAAAGAAACTTATAATTTAGTATTAATAAGAATAGGCTATAAGTGTTGTACGCTGGTTTACTAACGTAGGGGGAAATACACTAATAACAACTATGTGTTATTCTTAGTGTATACGCCTTAAATAAAGGAAATAAACAAATAAAGCAAATAACTGTAATATGTTAATAATTCTATATAATTCTAATATGTTAGTAAAAAGTATGTAGATGTAAAGTTAGTTAATTCTTATCTATCTAAAACTATAAGATATTCCTTATTTATAGTGTATTATCTAGTAATAATAAGCTTTCTTAAAAAAGACTATTATAAACTTAAACGTATATCTTTAAAAGGCTAGCCGCCTTTATAAGTATAAAGTCTATTTAAAGGCTAGTTACTTAGTAAGACTATAGTATAATATATATTTTTTAATTATTTAAAAGTCTTAAAACTTAAAAAGGTTTATTTATACTAATTATATAAAACGTTATTTAAGCAAGGTTAAAAGCTTTATTTATAACTATTAACGTCTTACTATTAATATAAACTATTTTAATACTAAATATTATAAAGTTTTAAATACTAAATATAATTTATACTATATATATTAGGCTAAGTTATAAAAGTTAGTATATTATAACTTTAATATACAAGTTAAAAGTTATTTTTAAAAGTTAACTTTAAATATTTAAAATAAGCTTAGTATTTACTTTTAATAAGACTTAAGTAGTTAGTTAATAAAGTAATAAGTTTAAGTTAAATAAAGTAATATTAATAAATTCTTATACTTCTTATATATTTATAACTAATATATAAAAACGTATATTATTATTAACTTATTTACACTTTTTAACTAATATAAAGGTAGTAAATAAATTATAAGCCTTATTTACTAGTTTTACTAAAAAGAGTTAATTAGTAAATATAAAATTGTTATTCTTAATAAGCTTAATTACGTTAATACTTAGGCTAAGGCTAAAAAGTAGTTTATTTAATAATATAATTAAGTTATTAGTATTATTTAAGAATAAGAATTACTATTTTATTTTTATTATTTCTTTTTATAACTATATTTATTATTTTTTTTAATACTTAAAAGGTTATAGTACTTTATTAAATAGTTTAAACAAGATTCTTTATTTACTTTTTATTATAAAAGTGCCTTATTAATATATAAGGTAGCTTATACTCTTTTATTAATCTTATAAAAAAACACTTTACTTTTAAATTATAGTATAAAAGTTTAGCTTAGTAGTTTTTATAAAACTTAGTATATTTTATTATTAAATAGTTTTTACTATTATAATAAAAGTAGTAAGAGTGTTTTTATAGTATATATTAAGTAAACACTTTAAAAATAATATTATTATTTACTTATAAGACTTTTTTAATGTTAATAATAAGTAGTTATTACTAGATTACTTTAGTATTATATAAGTTTTAAGCTAAGAATATAAGAAAACTATATTTCTTTAAGTACTTTATTACTATATAGTTTTAGTTAATAGTAAGGTTTATTATACCTTTAGTAATTAATTTAAGTGTGTCTTTTAACTAGGTAGCTTAAGGTTATAATATAGCTAAAGTAACTAGAATAAGTATAATAAAAGGTAGTAAGATATACTAGTAAGAAGTTACTTTAATTTATTAAGTAAAAAGTAAGACTTAAAAGAACTTATAAAACTTTTAGTAATAATAATTATTTATTAAGTATATATTATTCTTAAAGTACTTAATAATTTAATTATAAAATTCTTAAAAAGGTATAATTTAAAAGTCTTAGTATAAACGGTTTATTTAAAGTAATAATTAATATATAACTATAAAAGAAAGGCTATAGTATAATACTATTAACTAATTACTTAATATAAAATAGTAGTTTGTTTATTTTATATTTATATAAAGCTTAGCTAATTTATAAAGTAAAATTTAAAAGTTTTTATTATAAATAGTATAAAACTACGTTAAAACTTAAGCTTAAAGAGTGTAATATTATTCTTTATTCTAAGTACTATAGTTCTATTTTATAGCTTTTTTTAAACTTATAAACTTTCTTTTTTATTTTATAGTTAAAGCCGTTTTTATTAGTCCTTTTATAAAGCTTATTTTACTAATTATATAATATATTAGTAGTTAATAAACTTTATCTTTATTTAAAAATAATACTACTTATACTAAGGCCTTATAGTAATAAAGGAAGTATATAACATTGTTGTTATTAAAGGTAAATATAGTAAAAGTTTTAAAGTAAAAGAAAGCTTAGCCTTAAAATTATAGTATTCCTTTAAGCGTTAAATATATTAATATATTTATAAAAGTACTAGTTAATAGTAATGCCTTAAAAGTTAAAAAAGCTATATTAATAGAATAAGTGTTTATTTTAATAATCTTATATATTATATATAAAATATAAGATTTTAATTTTAAGCTACTTACTTAATTACTTATTAGTCTTTTTAATAAAAAAAAGAAATTTTTTAAAATTTAATAAAATAAAGTATATAATAACTAATTTTTATATAAGAATATAAATAACTATTATTTATAAAAAAAAAAAAGAAAAACTATAACTTTTCTTACTTAATTGAAAAGGATTAATATATTAAGTTTTTATAAAGATATATTAATCCTTTAACTATTAAGTTATACTATAAGGTAATAAAGCTTTTTACTACTCTTTAACTTAGCCTTTTTTTATTACTAATTTAAGCCTTTTTATACTATATTTTATAAGTATATTTAGCCTTACTACTACTACCTTTACTTTAGTAACCTATATATAAGTCTTTTTAAAGTAAGTAGTAATTAAAAGGTGTTATATTATATTAGCCTTACTAGTAGCTATTATAGCCTTAACTTATTATTAAGTAGCTACTTACTAACTTATTACTAGATTTATTTTTATTTATTTTTAAAATACTATTATTAGATTAATACTTATTAATACTTTTATAATTAAAATAAGAGTTTAAAAAAGGGTATTTTATAGTATTTTAATACTTAACCTTAACTATTATTATAAAGTTGCCTTTAACGTTTTTTAAATCTTATATTAGTATTATTAAAGTAGTATTTAACCTTTATTAATTATTTACTTATTTATAAGACTAATACTTATTTACTACTACTTTTTTTATAATACTAAATATAGTAATATATATTTTAACTACTTTTAAGTAAATAAAAGGATTACCTTTTTCCTTTACTATTAAAAGAGTATTTATCCTTTATTAGTATAATTATATAAAAAGTTATATAAGCTACTTTTTAAGGCCTTACTTAACTACTAATTTATACATTATAAGTTAAAGTTAGCTTTATACTAACCTTTACTACTTTATAGCTAGGCCGTTTTTATATAATTAATTAATAATAGCTATTTATTATAACTAATTATAGTAATATATATTTAGTTATTTAGTATAGTAGTTAATAATATATCTTTAAAAGCTATTATAACTAACTTCTTTTTATAAGACTTCTTTTATATTAAATTTATATTTTTGATACTTAGTTTTTATTTTATATAGCTTTATAATTTAAAATTAGTAAGAAATAAGTAAAGTAATAATTTTACTCTTTTTTTTTATTTATTAAAAGTATAAATAAGAATTAAAGACTTACCTTAATAATTACTTATAATACGGCTATTAACTAATTACGCTTTATATTTTTAATTAAAAGAGGTTATTATAAAAGTCTAAATAAATAAAGTAATAGTATTTTATAAGTATTATAGTTATTTAAGTAAAACTTAAGTAACTAGTCTTATAACTAGTATATTTTAAGTCCTACTTTTATTACTAGTAAGTATAAAACTACCTACTATATATATAACTATATATACTACTAATAACTATTATAGTATATAGAATAGTATAAAGAAGGACTATTAACTAATTAGTTAATAGTCCCTTTTTTTATACTATACTTTATAAGCAGCTTGTTAGTAGGTAGGGACAAAGGAAGACGTACTTATAAGCGTTATATATAAAACTTGTATAGCTAATTCTATCTATTAAATTCCTTTCTATCTATTTGTCTTTTTAGTAGCTACGTTTTGTCTACTTATATCTTTTAAAGTAGAGGGTGTTAAGGTAAAGCCTTGATCTAATTTGCCCCTTATTTTAAGTACGGGTACTATGACGTTAGTTATAGTACGTACTTATACTTATTAATAAGTTATTTAACTTTTTATAAAGCTTTTTTTTATACTTTACTATAATAACTTTTCTTTTTAATACTTAAAGCTTAAAGTTATTAGTTTTTATTACTTTAAATATAATTTATAATATAAAACTAAGTTTATTAATAATAAATTTAATAAGGTTTATATTATTTTTTATTATAATAGTTATTATTAATTCTTTTATTTTAAGTTTACTAAGTTATACTATAATACTTATATTTAGTTATTAGTTATATAAAGCTATATTATTTTATAGTCTTATAATAATTTAATTTAATATATATAATTTAATTTAATATATATAATTAATTTAATTTATATTAGTAATTAAATAGTCTTAAGTAAAAAACTTAATAATTATAATAATAAATAAACTAAGTAACTATATTAATAAAGTAATTAATTATAAAAAGCTAAAAATAAAAATAGTATTATATAAAAACTAAGTCTTATTCTTTTATATTTAATAAAAAGAATAAACTAGCTATATAAAAGTAGTACTAAGTATACTAGTCTTAATTAAGCCTTAGCCTTTAAACTTAATAGCTATTTAACTAATTATAAAGCGTATATCTACTACTACCCTACTTAATTAAGTATAAACTACTACTACGTATTCTTATAAGTCCTACTTATATTTATAGATTATATAACGCCTACTATTTATTTAATTAGCTATTATGCCTTTACATTGTTTATAAAGTCTATATAACTTTTATACACGGTCTTTATAATACCCTTGTAGACGTCCTCCTTGCCTGCTTATAACACTTTACTATATTTAGCTTTAAAGACTAAGTAGAATATTACCTTTACTACTATAAAAATGTTTAAGTTTTCTTTACATATAGACTAAGGGCATATTAATATATTAAATTATATATAAGGCTACTTAAATAAGTACTTAAGACTAGGTATTACTTATAAGGCTAGTACTAATTATATACTTAACGTTTATTTTAATTTAGACTATACTTTTAATTTAAATAATAGAAAAAGCACTACTAGTTATATTAGCCTATTAAGTAATAATCTACTTAGTTAGTTATTAAAAAAGTAAAATATAGTTACTTTAAATAGTACTAAAGTAAAATACATAGCTATTAAAGAAATTAGTAAAAAGGCTAAGTACTTAAAAGGCTTAATAAATTATTTATTAAAATATATAAGTAATAATAAAAAAGAAAACATTACTAAAGTAATCTTTACTTTATTAATAAATAATAAAAGTGCTATAAACTTATTTAAAGCTAGTACTTTTTATAATAAAACTAAGTATATAAACATTACTTATTACTAAATTAAGAACAAGCTTAATATAAAACGTTTAAAAATAGTTTATATACTTAATAAAAAATCAACTAACTAACTTTTTAACTAAGCTAGTATTAAAAAATAAGTTAGAGTAAGTAAAAGACGCTTTAACTATAAATTTATAGTTAATTATAAAAGAATTTATTTTTTTAAAACACCTTTTTAAACTATAAAGTATTATAAGTTTCTTTTACTTTAAAAGGTTTTTTTATAAATTTTAAAATAGTACTAGTTAAAATTATTATATACTTATAAGCTTTTAAAGTATTATAATACTACTTAGCTTAACTAATTAGACTTTAATATAGTTTAATATAATAAAGCTTAACTAAGTTTTTATTATTTACCTTTTTTATATTTTTTTAAAGTACTTAATATTAAAAGACTTAACTTAGCTTATAATAATAGTTATAAAAGTAAATAAAGATTTAAATAACTTTTACTTCTTTATTTTAATATATAAAAGACAAAGTATACTATAAAAAACTAATTTAACTAAAAACTATAATTAAAGTTTTAATAATAAGCCTTTACTACTATAAAAGAAAATAAAAAACCTTTTTAGTATAAACTTAATAAGTTAATAAGTTAGTAACTTAATTAAGTTTAAAAAGGTATATTAAGAATATATAATTATATAAGGTATTCTTAATTATATATTTGTATTAGGGTTTTTAGTACGTATATATATTTAAATTAAAATAGTAAATTACGTCTATATAAAGACAGTTCTCCTCTCTTTTATTTAGTCTTTTATTAAGTATCTAAGAAATACACTTATTTTTCCTTACTATAGGCCTTACCTATTTAACCTTTTAGATTACTATACGTAGCTTAACTCTACGCCTTCTATAAAGACGTATTTCTCTTAATATTACTACTAGTTATAATAAATAAAGACTATTAAGCAACGTTGTATACAAACTATACAACCTATTTATAACGTTTATAAATATATAATTAATAGTTACTAACTTAAAAGTACTAGTTTTAAAAAAAGCGTAATTATTATAAATAAGTAAAAAGAATAACTATAAAGGCCTAATATAAGCTATATATAAAAGTAGTATAAATATTATAAATAATATATAAATATAATAGCTAATTAAATAAATAATAAGTATTATATAACTTATAAATATAAGTAAGACTAAAAAGGATATATAATAGTAGCCTATACTTAATTAAGTAGAATAGTAGTAAATACACGCCTTATAACTAGTTAAATAGCTATAGAGTTTAAAGGCTAAGGCCTATTTAGGCCTAGCGTATTAGTACTGCTTATATATAACTAGTCTATTCCTTTTATTAAATTAGAAGGGACAAGACTTAGTTCTTGCACAATACAACTCCTGCCTTTTGCCCTTCTACGATTGATTACTTTACTAACGTAGTTACCTAGTCTAACCCCTGTTGTACTATAAGAGACTAAAGGCTAAAAGTAAAACCCTTTAAGGTAGAAACTGCTAAGGGACTAAGGTATAAGCTAGTAGGTACAGGCTAAGGCTAGGCTAAGGTCTAATACTAGCTTATAGTGCTAAGTACTAAGTAGACTAGTAAGTTAAAAGGGCTAGAGCTAGCTAATAAAGGTAGGACAAAGTAAGGTATTAGGAAATAATAATAAAGGAAAATAGTATGAGTAAGAAGGTAAGACGAAAGGAAGTAGGTAAAAGAAAAGAAGTAAGGTAAGGAGTAAGGTAAAAAGGGGGAGGGGGGAGGGGAGGCGTAACCGGCTAGTTAGGGTATGTGATTATAGGTATTTACTTACATTAGTCTTAATTAAGTATAGCGCTTAGTGTTATTAGGGATTTCTTATTTTATCTCACTTTACGAGTACTATAGAGCATTAATAAATTCGGTATCGCTTATACCGAGGAATTATTTGCTACGGAACACATCTAAAACCAATTGAATCATTTAAATACCGACTGCACCTAAAACTAAATACTTTCTTATCGAATGCCGTCTAGAGATACACCTACGCTGACTGATCGGCTCTTGGCTATGTCTGGCAACCACGAGTCTTCAAGGCTGTCCCAACAACCCGACGAGATCTACTATGAGGCATCGCCACGTGGAGGGTCATTACCTCTCCAGGAGCATCTACCGCAGGAGGGCCATAAGCGAGTGTACCAGGCATGCATTCCTTGTCGCCGTCGAAAAGTGCGTTGCGATCTAGGCTCCGTAGACAATCCACATGATCCACCATGTGTTCGTTGTCGCCGCGAGAGCAAAGAGTGTTACTTTAGCGCTACTCGCAGAAAACGCAAGATAGATGATGGTGATGCCGCTGAAGCTAGTGACTATATAATTCGCAATGGTAGACGGAAGCTGCACGCAAGTTCTGCTTCTGTATCATTGCATGAACACAGCCTCTTCAAAGAATCCTCTCTGGTTGCAGAGTCCACGGGCATCCGGCTGCAGCCTTTACGTCGTCCTCGACCTGCTTCGTGCTCTTCGCAGTCTAGGAGAGAAGAACCTAGAGCGTGTGGCAGCCTCTCTGTGGCAGATGAACTTAACACACCTTTAGAAAATTTCGAGGCACGATCTGTTATGCGCCAGGAAGTGTATGGGCCACATGATGCGCTTGATTTGCTCTACAAAGCTGCAACAGACAGGTTTGTACGATTTGCAGTACACTATATGTGTATTTAACCGCGCGCACATTTGTGTTGAAAAGAGATTATGACTATCAATTCTGGTAAAGCTAATTCATAGCAGTCCCCATGAAAAATTAGTAGGGAGAATTAGCAACCAAACTCTGGAATCTGCACCGAACACATTTGAAAAGCCATGTACCCTCAATCCTGTCACGTTTGACCGTCATGACATTGACAGTAAAGTCTATTACTCATCTAAACGTTCAAATGTTCTAGGGTCGAAGGATGAGCAACTGGCTCCAACTATAGCTAAGCATTCCTCGACGGATGAGCCAGGATATGATAATGCTTTACAGCTGTGGACAAGGTTCCGGTTCGTACGTGCTGGATGGTTTACGGCCCAAGAGGCGATTGAGTATATTGATTAGTGCGTATAAGCAATAACTCCTTCCCAGACTCTACCGGCGGATTTCTACTAAATATAAGAAGAAACGTTTAAGAGTGAAAGATCAGTGCTAATCCCTTGCTTAGCTACTATAAGTATCTGTCGCCACTGACTCCTATCTCACCACCGACTTTCAATAACCCTAATTCACATACTACTCTCCTTAATGAGGAGCCCATTCTCGCAGTCACACTTTTAACTATAGCATCACGTTACAAGACGCTATCAGGTCCTGGTGCTGCATGTCGATCGCATGCCATCCATGAGCAGTTGTGGACATACCTGCGTGGCATGATCGAACGCGTGGTGTGGGGCCAAGAGGCTTTTGGGGGTGGCTTCTGTGGGTCAGGCGCAGACGGATCGCAAACATCAAGCACAGCACCATGGAGAGGACTTAGGAAAGGTAGTCTCCGGACACTAGGGACAATTGAATCACTAATGATTCTGACCGAGTGGCATCCAAGGGCGCTACATTTCCCACCGGCTGAGGTGACAGACGAACTTTTGCTGCCATCATCTTCAGTCTACGAGAGCCACGTTGCTGAGACTGATCGAGCAATTCATCAGCCCATGGGTGTCGGTGGTAAGCGCATTGAAAGCTGGCTGGAACCAGCGTGGCGTAGTGATCGGATGTGTTGGATGTTGCTGAGTACAGCCATGGGCCTTGCGTACGAATTAGGTGTATTCGACGACATCGGCGAGATGCTAACTGCAGGCACTATTACACGCCCTGAATATGAGGAGGAAACTTACCGTCTTCGTGCCTATCGGATTAAACGGTTGATTCACATATACGTCACCCAGCTAGCCGGGAGACTAGGTTGGACAAACATGGTTCCTGAGGCCTTACGTAAGGACCCAGCATCGTCACGGCGGCGACCTTCCTCGGCGCCTGATGGTCAGACGCCGGGCACCACTCCGACGACGAGTTCAAATACATTCAATTATATACCCGATCTCGAGTTGGATGATCAGATTATCCACTGTTGGGTAGGTATTAGTAATGCAATGCATGTTGGCAACGAGAAACTATTCTGTTCACGAAAGCATACTACCGACATCATTCAAAGCGGAAGCTACATAGAGCTTCTCAAGGAATTCCAACCTCTACTGCGAGACTGGTGGAAAGAATTCGAGCTCTTCCGCTTGCCCACTTTCATTCGCCATGTCCTGACAATCGAGTACGAATACGTCCGGATATATGTCAATTCACTGTCTTTGCAGGCCGTTGTCGAGCGCTGTACAAATAATGCAGGCCACTCGGGCTCTGTTGGTGTGTTGCCGAACAATTCAGCTCCGCAGTTGTCGCCCCAGACCCAGAACTACTATGGCAAACTACCGCTTGGCCAGCTTGGTGGATTTGGCGTGGCTGACCAAGAATATGTAAGAGAAGTAGTTGATGGATGCCGCAACCTGCTGCGAACCGTTGTAGATGGCCTACTACCCGGAGGCTATCTCAAACATGCTCCTGTGCGCACGTACTTTCGCATCATTAGTGGCGCTATGTTTTTACTAAAGACATTTGCTCTTGGTGCATCACGAGTTGACGTCGAAGTGTCCATCACTCTTATGGATCGCACTGTCAGTGCGTTACGAAACTGTGTCGTTGACGATGTCCACCTCGGTACACGTTTCGCTGACTTGCTTGAATCGTTGACAAGCCGCTTGCGTAACCGTTTTATACATGCCCCGAACTCCATGTCTGCTCAGGATGGCCGAAGCCCTAATTTCGAGACCTGCGGCCCGATTTCTAACAACCACCCCTCTAATCTTGCACAGTCACTACCTTCTAGTTCAGACTATTTGCCAAAGTCCAGTTTTCCTAGTATGTGTCATCTATCTTGCCTCAGCACATATACCTTCAATATCTTATTCCAACATTTAAACTAACCAGCCCCCAGCTCTCGACCGGTCTAGTACACCTGCCAACATCTCTGCAATCCCCTTTGATTCTGCAGGTGGGAATTTCCCAGCCATGCCATCCCTGTTTAGCCCTTCAACGCCAGGTGCAATTGCATGTTCAGATGATGTACTTGCAGACAATACGTTTGGAGATGGTACTGATTGGAATAGCAACGAAATGTGGTATCTCCCAGCGGGTCCCGCCTTCTTCCAAAACGTGGGTGACTCAAATGTGGCCATGACAGCTGAAGGTGTAAGAGTAGCAGGCATGGACCTGCTCGACTTCATGACCATGGACCCTCCACCTGACGTTACACACGCTACAACTACAAATGGCATGTAGCATTCTAGTAGAAGATTGTGTTTGCATTGTTTCTTATCTTTTATAAATGTATTTAGTAACTTGTATTTAAGTCAACCTACCTGAGTAGGTTAGCCTTGAAATTTTTTTAAATGAAATACGTAGCTAACACATATCTAATTAGTACTTTACCTATTAATAAATATAGTTAAAAAGTATAAAAAACAATTTTTATTAATATTAAGTATTACTATTATAGTAAAAAAAGACTGTTTTTTACTTAAATACTTTAATAATTATAATAAAAGGTAAACTATATTAAAGTTATTAAACATTGTTTTAATTAGTAAAAGGCTATAAATAAAAGAATAAGTTATTATAAATAGTAATTACTTTATATTTATTAATTTAAACTATAAAAGTAAGATTAATATAGTAAATAAAAAATTTATAAAAATACTAAGTATATTAAAGTTTATAAGGCTTTTACTACTAGTAAGTATAAAGTACGTACTATAACTAATATTATAGTACCTATATTTAAAATAAAAAGCAAATTAGGTTAAGGCTTCGCCTTAACACCCTCTACTTTAAAAAGGTATAAGTAGACAAGATATAGCTACTAGAAAAATAAATAAATAGTAAGGAATTTAATAAATAGAATCGGCTATACAAGTTTTATATACAATGCTTATAAGTACGTCTCTCTTATCCTTACTTACTAGTAAGCCGCTTATAGAGTATAGTATAAGAGGAGGGACTATTAACTAATTAGTTAATAGTTTATTCTTATACTATTCTACGTATTATAGTAGTTGTTAATAGTGTATATATTTTTATATGTAGTAGGTAGTTTTATACTTATTAGTATAAGTGTTTAATAACTTAAAGTTATATATTTATAGTATATAAATAGTTATAATTTAATTATTAAATACTAATTAAAAAGAATTAATTTACTTATTATAATATAAAACTAAATTATATTAATAGTAATATATTAATACTTTTAAGTATTTTTACTTTATTTAATAAAAAAATCTTATTATACTTTATTAATAAAAAGTAGTAGTTTTATAAACTAAAGATTAAGCTAATAAAGACCTTTTAAAAAGGTATAATAAATACTACTACTTATTATATATTAGTATAAGTAAAGGAATTTACTAATATTTTAAATGAAAAGCCTTATAAAAACTATAAAAATACTATAAAAATACTACTTAAGCTTTATAAATATAAAAACGTTGTTTTAATAAAGAATATTACTAACTTACTAATTTATTAAAGAATAAATTATATAATTAACATATTCTTTAAAACGTAATTGTTATATAAAAAGCTATACTTTTTATTTTAAATAAAGCTTATTATACTTTAAAAGTACTTATAAAAAGTACTATAAAATGGATAAATTTAAAATTTAAAAACTTTTATAAGCTTTTTAGTTCTTTTTATACTAAAACGTAATAGTACTTTATAACTATATATTAATTATTATAGATTATATAAGATTATAATTAAAAATTAATATTCTTTATTTTTAATTTTTAAAATTTTAAATAAAACTAAAGCTATAAAGTTCTTTTAACTATAAATATAAAGAATATATAAATCCTTAGTAAAAAAACATTATAACATATAATATAATATATAAAAGCATTTTTTTACTTTTAAAAAGTTTTTTAACTTTTTAAAGCTTTTTAAGTTTTAAAAATAAATTATTATATAAATATAAGGGTATTTGTAAGGTAAGTACTAAGTGCTACCATAACTAGGTAAAAGATAGTATTAAATTTACAATATCTAAGTTGTATACGTATAAGTGTGTTAAAATAAGAATAGACTTTTATCTCTTTTATTAAAAAGGAGTATAGTAGTACTATATAAATATATAAGAGATATCTATTAGTCTACTTAATTTAGCTAATTATAAAGAGCGTCTAAAGACCCCTTAAGGTCTACCCTTAGTGTCTTAAACAGCTTACTACTATTCTATTCCTTAGCTAACTATAGTAGGGCGCCTACAAATTAACTATTTAACTAATTATGGTAGGACCTTATAAGGACCTTTAATAGTTTGTACGTAGTAGTCTAATAGCGCTTAAGTATTAAACGTTTACTAGTTTTTTTTATTAAAACTATAATAATTATCTTCTTTTTTCTTTAAAGTTGTTTTTAACTTTTATTAATAATAAAGTAACTAAGAAAAAAACTTAGTAAATAAAAGTGCCTTAGTACTTATAGGATAGTTACTATATTATACTATTTATATTTATATATAGTAGTAGTCTTTATTATATTAACGTATTTAGTAAGGTTAATAAACGTTAATAATACTATTAAGAACTTTTTAAGCTTTATTTAAAGGCTATAAAAGGCTAGCTTATATAATAAAGCTTATTATTAGTATATATTAAGTATAGTAAATTTACTTTTACTTTTTTTATAATAAAATTTACTTTATTATATAAATATTATAAGTTTATTTTTATTTGCTTATAAAGTAAATTTTACTATATTATATAAATAGTACTTACTTTTTACTTTTTATATTACTAAAATTTATTATACTAAGTAGTACTTTTAAAAGAAGAAGTAAAAGCTATAAAGCTACTACTAAATTATAATAATATTAATAGCTTAATAAGTAATTAAATAGTTTAAAAACTACTTAATTCTTAATAATAGCCTATTGTTTAGCCCTTTATATAAAGTATAAACTTTTCTTAAGTTCTTTAAAAGGACTTTTATACTTTAAGCTATTAATAAGGCTAAAAATAAGTTTATTATAAAGCCTTTATATATATAAGAACTAGTATTAGCTTTTATACTTAAATATTTACTTTTTACTAATGCTTTAGTATATATACTAGGTATTAAACAAACTGTTCTTACCTTTATACTAAGTATTACGTTATAAAAGGTTCCTTAATTATTATATAGCGTAGTTATACTAATAATACTAAAAGTATTACCCTTTTCTACTTTACCTATTATTATAGCTTAAAAGCTAACAACGCTTATACTAGTCTTACTAACGCTTATAGCTATAACGCTTATTTTATTAAAGTAGACGCTCTTAATAAGCTCCTTAGTAGGCCCTTTACCTTTCTTTAGTAGGCTAGGTAATAACGGCTAAAGCTTGTTATATAAGCTAAACGTTTTACTATATAAATATAATAATAATAATAATAAGTATAAGGATAATAGTAATAAGGATAAAAAGGATAAAGATAAGAGCCTTAAAGATAAGGGCCTTAAAGATAAGAACCTTAAAAATAAGTTAAGTTTAAACCTTAGCTCTATTTAAGCCTTTATAAACCTTATAACTTCCTTAGTAACGCCCTTACCTATCCTACTATTTAAGTAGGATAAGGATATAGGCTACCCTTAGCCCTTTATTAATAGACTTATATACTTAGGCTACCTTAATACCTAAGTAAAGAAGCTAATAAATAAGCTGCTTAAGTCGCCTTTTTTAGTATAATACTCTAACTTTTAAAAAGGTAGCAGCTATATAAATAAGTAGTATATTAATATATATTATATATTTGTAAGTGTCTTATTTATTAACTACTAGTTTAAGCTTACTAATAAGCTAGTTTTTTATATTAATAATAGGCTATTTAGCTAACCTTAGTAAGTAAGCCTTAGTTATAGTATGCCTAAAGAACTAAGGAATCCTTTAAAGAGAAAGCTTTTACTAATACTATTATATAGTTTAAAAGACTATTTAAAGTCTTATTTATATAGTTATTAACTACTATATAAAGTATAGTAAGTTATATAGCTTTAAGGTAATATATATATATTTGTCCTTTTAACTTTTAACTACTACTAACTAGCCTTAAGTTGTTTATAAAGTATAAGGCTGCTGCTTATACGTACTATACGTTATTAGGTAAGTAAGACTATAACTACCTATTATACTTTAAGCTAGGTATAAGTTGCTTTACTACTATTTAGTGCCTATAATGTAAGTTAACGTAAGTACTACTAGTTAAAATTTGCCTTTATTTACTATCTTTATATTAAAAGGTAGCTATTAAGCTACTATCTTTTTTAAGCTATAAGTAAGCCCTTTAAGGCCTTTTTAAAGTACTTAAGTATGTTATTTGTTTTTTTATAATTTTTTATTATATTTTTATAATTTTTATTATTGTAGTAATGTTTTATTACTATATCTCTTTATTAAACCTTCTTTAGTCTTCTTCTCTTCTTTTTTATAAAAACTTTTAAATCTATCTTAATATTACTAAACTTCTTTTTTTATATTCTTTACTACTTCTTTATAATAATTAGTATATTTATAACTATTATAACAACCTATTAGTTATATTTAAAAAGCTAACCTCTTTACTATACTAAGTAGTATAGCTCTTTATACTATATTTTATAGCCTAAAACCTTTTTTACCTTTATAAGAAATACGTCTTTATAAAAGGTATAAAGTCGAGCTACATATAGTAATTTAAACAGTTAAATAAGTAAGGCCTATAGTAAAGGAAAATAAGTATATTTCTTAAATACTTAATAAAAGACTAAATAAAAGGGAGGAGGACTGTCTTTATATAGACGTAATCCGCTATTTTAATTTAGGTGTGTATATATACTAAAAACCTTAATACAAATATATAATTAGTAATACTTTATATAATTATATATTCTTAATATATATTTTTAAACTTAACTAAGTTATTAACTTATTAACTTATTAAGTTTATACTAAAAGGGTTTTTTATTTTCTTTAATAGTAGTAAAGGCTTATTATTAAAACTTTAACTATAGTCTTTAGTTAAATTGGTTTTTTTAGTGTACTTTGTTTTTTATATATTAAAATAAAAAAGTAAAAGTATTTAAATCTTTATTTATCTTTTTAACTATTATTATAAGCTAGGTTAAGTCTTTTAGTATTAAGTATTTTAAAAAAAATATATAAAAAAAAGTAAATAATAAAAACTTAGTTAAGCTTTATTATATTAGACTATATTAAAGTTTAGTTAGTTAAATTAAGTAGTATTATAATACTTTAAAAGCTTATAAGTATATAATAACCTTTAAGTAGTACTATTTTAAAATTTATAAAAAACCTATTTAAAGTAAAAAAACTTATAACACTTTATAGTTTAAAAAGGTATTTTAAAAAAATAAATTCTTTTATAATTAACTATAAATTTATAGTTATAGCGTCTTTTACTTACTCTAACTTATCCTTTAATACTAGCTTAGTTAAAGAGTTAGCTAGCTGTTTTTTATTAGGTATATAAACTATTTTTAAACGTCTTATATTAAGCTTGTCCTTAATTTAATAATAAGTAACGTCTATATACTTAGTTTTATTATAAAAAGTACTAGCTTTAAATAAGTTTATAGCACTTTTGTTATTTACTAATAAAGTAAAAATAACTTTTATAACGCCTTCTTTTTTATAACTTATATATTTTAATAAATAATTTATTAAGCCTTTTAAATAATTAGCTTCTTTATTAGCTTCCTTAATAGCTATATATTCTACTTTAGTACTACTTAAAGTAACTATATTCTACTTTTTTAATAACTAACTAAGTAAATTACTATTTAGTAGGCTAATATAACTAATAGTACTTTTTCTATTGTCTAAATTAGAAGTATAGTCTAAATTAGAATAGACTTTAAGTATATAATTAGTATTAGCCTTATAAGTAATACTTAGTCTTAGGTACTTATTTAAGTGGCCTTATATATTATCTAGTATATTAAAGTGCCTTTAGTCTAGATTTAAAGAAAACTTAGACATTTTTATAATAGTAAAGGTAATATTCTACTTAGTCTTTAAAGCTAAATATAGTAAGGACTTTATTTACTATTAATATAGTTTTATTTTAGCTAGTAAGGCTTTAGTCCTTTATTTTTTACTAGCTTATAGCTTAGTAGAAGGAGTGTGTCTTTATACCTTATTTTTTCTTTATAAAAGCGTTAAATTATATTTAACGTATACTTCTTTAAGTCTATAATTAATAAGCCCTTATTAATCTTAGTAAAATTTATATTTAAAAAGGTTTATACTAGCTTTAAGCTCTTTATTTCTAGCTTTTTATTTAGCTTAAAAATAAGTCTAGTTATAAACTTATTATTAGGACCTATTACTATAAAATTATTAATATAATATAGTAAGAAACTCTTTTTAGTCTTATATAAAAATAAGCCTTTATTATAAGAAAAGACTATAAAGTCTTCCTTTAATAATACATTTTTTAAGTACTTATACTATAGTCTAAGTACTTATTATAGACTATATAAGGCTTTATTTAGTAGACAGACTTTATAACTATTAGTTTTAAAGCTTATAGGCTATCTAACGTATATAGTTTTATTTATTTTCTTATATAAAAAATCGTTTTTTATATTGTATTAATTTAAGTCTTAGCCGTTATTAATAGCTAATAAAAAAACTAATTTATACGTCTTTAAACGGCAGGTTGTACTAAAGGTTTCTAAGTAGTTTATACCTAGTACCTAGCTAAAGTCTTATACTACCTACTTAGCCTTATAGCGTATAAGTATGTTTTTATCGTCTATTTTTAAGGCGTATACCTATTTACCCCTTAAAACGTAACCGTCTTAAGGTAGGTCGACTAAAGTATAAGTGTTTTAGCTGATTAAAGACTTAATTTCGTCCTTTATAACGTTTAACTACTTATAAAAACTAAGTCTTATTCCTCCTAATTTAGTAAAAAGGACAAACTAGCTATATATAAATAGTACTAAATACGCTATACCTAAATAATCCTTAGTCTTTAAACTTTATAGCTATTTAACTAATTATAAGGCGTGTATTTGCCACTGCCCCCACTTAATTGAACACGGGCCACTTCTACGTATCCTCCTAGGTCCTGCCCGTGTCCGTAGGTCTGCCATTTGTCTGATCGGTCATCGTGTCTACGCATCGTCTATAACGTCTGCGCGACTCCGGTGCGCGGCCTGCGTCGGGCCTTCGTAGTCGCTCCCCTTGCCTGTCCGTAACATATAAAAAGTAGTACTAGAAGTAGTATAAAAAGCAGTATAAAAAGTAGTATAAAAGGTGGTATTAGAAGCAGTACTAAAAGTAGTACTGGGGGCGGTAAAAGTAGTACAAAAGGCAGTCTAAAAGGCAGTACAAAAAGTAGTACTATGTACATAGTTTAGTAAGTTTTTTTGTTAAATTCAAGTCACGTGGTCAGACATTTAGCAGACTTTTTATTGCGGTATTAAGGGACGTTTTTTTATTGCGCCGCACCATTTACTCTGTAGATTCAATAGTATGTGGGGTCGACCACGTGATGGAGTGTTATTAATTAGCCATATTTGTATGAGGAGCGACAGATCGACAAGTTTAGGGTTTTCCACCCACATTTAATTTTAATTCAATTTCGTTGACCCCCTAAAATAACAATCAACCTTTTTGACTTTGCAAATTTCAACTGTTTCCAATCTTAACACAACGCATATATTTAGCATGGCAGACAGAGGAACAGGTGCCCCCCGTGGAGGTGGTTTCGGCTCTCGTGGTGACCGCGGCGATCGTGGTCGCGGCCGTGGAGGACGCCGTGGAGGGCGCCGAGGTGGAGGTAAGAGTGAGGAAAAAGAATGGCAGCCTGTAACAAAACTCGGGCGTCTTGTCAAGGCAGGAAAAATTAAGAGTATGGAAGAAATTTATCTACACTCTCTTCCTATTAAGGAATACCAGATCGTGGATTTTTTTCTACCCAAACTCAAGGATGAGGTGATGAAGGTGCGTATTCACTTCCGAATATTGTGACAGAAAGATTTTTGCTAATGGTGTCTTGAACCGTACTATTAATAGATCAAACCAGTTCAGAAGCAGACGCGTGCCGGCCAACGGACACGGTTTAAAGCTATCGTCATTATTGGCGATTCTGAAGGTCATGTTGGCTTAGGTATTAAAACATCTAAAGAGGTGGCCACGGCCATTCGAGCAGCTATAATTATTGCGAAGCTGAGCGTCATTCCTGTACGCAGAGGGTTTTGGGGCACCAATCTAGGTCTCCCTCACTCCCTACCAACCAAAGAGAGTGGGAAGTGCGGTTCTGTTACAGTTCGGGTACGGAAGATTTCTATACGTTTTCATGCTTATATATTTCTGCCAGCTAACTCATTAAGCTTATCCCTGCCCCGCGCGGCACGTCGTTGGTTGCTTCGCCTGCTGTCAAGCGGCTGCTCCAGCTTGCTGGAATTGAGGATGCGTACACCTCGTCTTCCGGATCTACAAAGACATTGGAGAATACCCTGAAGGCTACATTCGCTGCCGTATCCAACACGTATGCGTTTTTGACGCCGAACCTCTGGAAAGAGACGAAGCTGATTCGGAGCCCTTTGGAGGAATTTGCGGATACTCTTCGTGATGGGAAGCGTTACTAGTATTCGTTACCGAGTATTTATAGGAGCATTGTTACGGGGGAGTGGAGGACTGTTTCAAGAAACTATATTGGTATCGGCTCTGTAGATAGAAAATCAAATACTGAAGATCTTTCTTTAATCTAAATCCCCACATGTTTGAAGCGTGTGTTCTGTGGCCCGCGCCCCGGCAATGCGTCCAAAAACTACACATTCCAAAAGAGAAGAACCACCCAATCGATTATCGCCATGCAGTCCCCCAGTAACTTCCCCAGCCGCCCACAAACCATATATTGGTTCCTGGACTTGAGACAGGACCTCACTATTACCATTTATAGCAACACCACCCATAGTAAAATGTGTGACCGGGGTTACAGTTCCCACACAGACTACCTCGTTCTCAAAGGCTTGCTCGTTCCCTTTCAGGCTCCAACTACCAAATGTTTCACGACCAAATATATCTTTCTGTTGACCTGCTGTAACTAGGGAGTAGTTTTGTATGGTAAGCCGGGTTTCCTTATCTAGATCTGATATCTTCGCCTTTTTGAGAAGACCCTTCCATAAATAAAATGCAACATGTGGCATACTAGCTCTGCATACTCCTGGGTCTAGTACTAGTTTAATATTCCATTGTTTAGGCTCCTCACTTTGGACTTCTAGACCCATGATGGCGCGGCTCACATGTTCGCGGGTTTCCATCTCATTGACAAAACGGCGTCCCTGGTGGAGAAGAATACCACCATTTCCCCGGAGAAATTCAGGTGCTAGGAATTTAACAGGCAATAAATCATTCCCTGGATCAATAAACCCCGTCGGGTGAATTTGAACGCTATCCATATCCACCAGCTGAGCACCCACTTCAGTAAGCAGGCCGTGCATCCCCGGTCGGGGATCGTTAGTTGATGGCAGTCCAACAAGATCTGGTCGATGCCAGGCAAGTATGCCGGTTGTATCACCGGCAAATCCACCTGTGGCGAAGATCACCGAACCATCAACGGATTCTAACTGATCATCGCAGCGGTATTGAACACCACTAACATAAGTTCCGGAAATATCCTGCTGTGATGGCAGCATCAACAACTTCGTGACTTCACAATTAATCTTCAGCTGGAAACGGTTGTTACTTCGGAGCTTATTTAAAAGCTTGCCCACAATATCAGTGCCTGGGGGGGCTCTCCCCGCTCCACGGTGGGTTCGAGGAACACTGTGTCCTCCTAATTGAACTACAACACTAAGATCCACGCCAATAGTATCAGCCAGAAATTCTATAGCTGCGGCAGACTCATCAGTAAGTAACTTGATGAGATCTTGTCGCCGACGTTTTTCGGGCTCTGGACACAAGAGGCGCTTACCAGCGCTGTTGACAGTATCAGAATAGAACATATAATCTGGAGACGTAGATTTCTGAAACCGAGTGGGTGCGCCGTTAATTCCGGAAGAGGCTTTAACACTATTCCCCCCTGGTTCGGAAGTGCGCTCGAAAACGAGGACGGAACGAGCGCCAGCATCAAGCGCCGACCATGCGGCAGAAAGACCCGCCAGTCCAGCGCCAACGATGACAACGTTAGACGACTGGGTTTTCGCAGTCATTCGAGATGTTTCTTGCATATGTGGGTAAATGCGATGTAATAGACTTAAGATGGCAATAGATACAATCACAGCCACAAATGAGTACTTTTGATTAGATGAATTTGTCATTCGGTAATCTTAACTTCTGTTTCGATTGCATTAATAATAGTTTCAACTAACAATCGTCCAACGCCCCAGTTATTATAGGATCGCGAAACAGCGAACCTAATAAATACTGTGCTTTCTTGTCCAAACGTCGAAAATTATTATATATACGTTATTACTATCTTTATTCGTTAATTTTAGTAGGCCTATAATTAAGTCTATTAATAGCTCTTTAAAAGGGTTTTTTAGTAGTAAGAGTAGGTTTAGCTTATTATATAGCTTATATATTTTAATTACTTACTCTTAACAAACTAAGTATATTATAATATATAGCTTTACGTCTTTTAATATATCCTTTTAAAAAAAGTGCTTAAATAATAGCTTAGTTGTCTTAACTACGTTAAAGCATTTAGTTAATAAGTTATTATAGTAAAGTTTTAATTATAAAGGTATTTGTAAGGTTAGTACTATACGCCACTATAACTAGGTAGAAAATAACATCAACTTTACAATAACTAAATCGTATACGTATAAGTGTGTAAGAATAAGAATAGATTCTTGTCCCTTTTATTAAGAAGGGGTATAGTAGTACTATAAAAATGTAAAAAATGTCTATTAGTTTACTTATTTCTAGCTAATTATAGAAAGCGTTTAGGAACTTTTTAGGGTCTACTCTTAGTATTTTAAAATAGCTTACTACTATTTTATCTTTTAACTAATTATAATAAAACGTTAGTAGATTAAACATTTAACTAATTATAAAAGGACCTTGTAAAGACTTTAAATAGTTTGTATATAGTGCTTTAACTATACTTAGTTATATAGTATTTATAAGTAATTCTTATTAAAACTATGATAATTATCTTTTTTCTTTTTTAAAGTTAATTTTAACTTTTACTAGTAATAAGATATTTAAAAGAAAAACTTAATAGAATAAAAGTGTTTTAATACTTATAAAATAGTTGTTATATTATACTATTTATACTTATATATAATAATAACCTTTAATATATTAATATATTTAGTAAAATTAAAAGATATTAATAATATTACTAAAAATATTATAGACTTTATTTAAAAGCTATAAAGGGCTAGTTTATATAATAAAGCTTATTATTAGTATATATTAAGTATAGTAAATTTGTTTTTACTTTGTTTATAGTAAAATTTACTTTATTATATAAATGTTATAAGTTTGTTTTTATTTATTTATAAAGTAAATTTTATTATATTATATAAATAGTACTTACTTTTTACTTTTTATATTATTAAAATTTATTATAGTAAATAATACTTTTAAAGAAAGAAGTAAGAACTATAAGATTATTATTAAATTATAATAATACTAATAATCTATTAAACTATTAAATAGTTTAAGAATTATTTAATTTTTATTAATAGTCTACTATTTAGTCTTTTATTTATAATATAGACCTTTTTAAAGTATTTTAAAAAGACCTTTATACTTTAAAGCTTTAATACTACTAAAAGTAAGAATAAGACTATTAAAAAGTTTATATATATATAAAAACTAAGGCCGGCTTTTATATTTTAACGTTTACTTTTTACTAGTACTTTAGTGTATATACTAGGCGTTAAATAGAATATTTTTACCTTTATACTAAATAGTATATTATAAAAGGTTTCTTAGTTATTATATAATATAGCTACGTTAGTAATACTAAAGGTGTTACCTCTCTTTATTTTATTTACTACTACTAAGACCTAGAGACTAATAATATTTATACTTGTTTAACTAGTGTTTATACTCTAAACGCTTAATCTATTAAGATAAACGCTTTTAATAAGCTCTTTAGTAAGCCTTTTACCTCTTTTTAACAAGTTTAGTATTAACACTTTATATTGCCGGTAAAAAGCACTATAAAAAGGGAATATCCCGTAGTTTTTAGATAGACAATACAACCAACTTTACATCTATATACTTTTCACTAACATATAAGAATTACACAGAATTATTAACATATTACAGTTATTTGCTTTATTTGTTTATTTCCTTTATTTAGGGTGTATGTACTAAGAACGACACATAGTTGTTATTAGTGTATTTCCTCCCGCGTTGGTAAACCAGCGCGCAACACTTTAAGCCTAGTATACATGTTAAATAATTTACTTTTAAGATATATTAATAATATTAAAGACCTTAAGAGTAAGTTAAGTTTAGTCTTTAGCTCCTTTTAAGCCTTTGTAACACCTTTAGTAGCGCCCTTGCCTATTCTCTTATACAAGTAGAATAAGGACCTAGAATACCTTTAGCCTTTTAATAATAGACCTATATACTTAGGCTGTCTTAATACTTAGGTAAAGAAGCTAGTAAATAAGCCGTTTAAGTTGCCTTTTTTAGTATAGTACTTTAGCTTTTAAAAAAGTAGTAGCTATATAAACAAGTAGTGTACTAATATATATTATATATTAGTAGGTGTTTTATTTACTATTTACTAACTTAATTATATTAATAAAATAGTTCTTTATATTAATAATAAACTACTTAGTTAACCTTAGTAAGTAGGCCTTAGTTATAGCCTATTTAAAAGACTAAAAGATTCTTTAAAAAGAAAGCTTCTACTACTATTATTAAGTAGTCTAAAAGACTATTTAAAGTTTAGCCTTTATAACTATAAACTACTATATAAAGTATAGTAAGCTATATAGCTTTAAAATAGTACGTATATATTTATCCTTTTAGCCTTTAATTATTACTAACTAGTCTTAAGTTATTTATAAAGTATAAGGCTACTATTTATAAGTATTATTTATTACTAAGTAAGTAAGGCTATAATTACCTTTTATGCCTTAAGCCTAGCACTAGCCACTTTACTACTATCTTATACTTATAGTATAATTTTTTATAAGTATTAATAACTAAGATTCACCTTTATTTACTATTTTTATATTAAGACGTAGTTATTTAACTACTTTTTTTTTTTAATTTATAAGTAGGCCTTTTAAAGTCCTTTTATAGTAGTTAAATATATTATTGTTTTTTTATAATTTTTTATTATATTTTTAAAATTTTTATTATTATAGTAATATTATATTACTATATCTTTTTACTAACCCTTTTTAAAAAAAAAAAAAATTTTATAAAGACTTTTAAGCTTATTTTAATATTAATAAACCTTTTTTTTTATATTTTTTACTAATTTTTTATAGTTATTAGTATATTTATAACTATTATAATAACTTATTAATTATATTTAAATAGCTATTCTTTTTACTATACTAAGTAGTATAGCTTTTTATACTATACTTTATAGTTTAATACCTTTTTTACTTTTTACTTATTATTATTTTCCTTTAATAGTAGTATTAATAAAGGCTTTATAGTATTTATAAGGTTTACTTAAGATTTTAGTAAGAATATTAAAAATATATTATATAGTTTTTTATACTATTATAAAAGTGTAAAGTAATATATTTATAAGTTAATTTTTTTTAATATATAAAAAGGTTTAATAAACTTTAACTTTTACTTTTAACTAAATACTTTTAACTTTAAATTTTAAATAAATAATAGTACTAAGTTTTTTTTATTATACTTTTTTAATAAGTGCTTTATATTATAATAACGCTTTTATATTTTTTATATATATTATAATTATTTTAACACTCTTTTTTTTATAGTTTATAGTTTTAAAATACGCTTAACTACTACTAGTATTCTTTCTTTATAAACAACGTTTTTAACGCTTTTATAAATTATAAAGTAATAGTTATAAAATATATAAAATAGTACTTTATTTATTAACTAATTTATTATATTATTTAAAGTAAACTTTATTATAAAAAGAAGTATTAGTTAATTATTTTAATTTTTTATTATATAATAATAAAAGTACTATTTTAAAGTTTAATTAGCTTTTTTAATTTAATTATTAGTTTATAAATAAAAAGTAGTAAATAGTTTTAACTTAATATAAGTAATATTATATAGTTTTTACTAGTACTAATTAGTAAAGACTATTTCTTTATTTAAAATAATACTTTTTAACTACTTAAAGTATAGTTAGACTTTTATATAAAGTAGATATATAAGTTTTATAAAAGTTATAATAGTAGACACTAGTAAGAACTAATATATTTTTATATACTTATTTACTACTATTAGTATAGTGTTTAGCTTTTAACTATTATTAAAGATTAAAAAAAAACTAGTAATAAAATTTATTAATATTTTTTACTAAGGCTTTTTAAAAACTAGTAAGAGTTAAAGTTAACTATATAGCTTATACTTTCTTAACTTAATAGTTTAGTATATATAATAAGTATATATAAATTTTTTAACGTTTACTTTAACGCCTATTTAAAAGTAGTAATAAAAAACTAAGTTTTTTATCCTTATAACACTACTATATTTAACTATTTTAAGCTTATAGTACTAATAAATAATTTTACGTTATAGTACTTTTTAAACTAGTACAACTACTTGTCCTTTTTAATAAAGTAATCTTATAAAATCTAAGAACTAATTTTAAAGATAGCTTATATAGTTTTAATATACCTTTCTTTTACTCTATAAATAAGAGTTTAATAACTAAGTTATAAGAATAAGCTTATAAAATAAAGTAAAAGGCTTCTTACCTTTTTTTAGCCTTTTTATAGTTATAACTATAACTACTTATACTATAAACAACTATTAAGTGTATACACTTTAATACTTTAACTAAGTTGTTCTTAAGTTAGCTATGTTAACTATTTTGTTTAGGCTATTTATACTAGTCTTAAACACCTACTTCTTATAAAAAGACAGGCTATTTAGTTTCTTTATAAATTTTTTAAGGTCCTTTAAAACGTTACTCTTTATAAGAGCGACAACCTTTTAGTATAATAAAAACAAGTAATTTGTTTAGTTCTATTTTTCTTTATAGTTAGAACAATATAATAAGTTATTAGTTAGATTTTTATTACTTAAATAATACTTAATTTTAAAATTAAATAGTAATAAATATATATACTAGTATATTTAGTAATAATTTAAATTTATTTATTATAAAAACGCTTATAAATTAGTATAGTTAATTAAAACCTTTATACTCTTAGCCCTTTTTAAGTATTAGTGTTATTTCTTAAAGGATATAACAATTACTATTAACTCTTAATTAAGAGTATTATAATATAGCTTTATACATTTTAACTTTTAAGATTAAAAGGCTATTAAATATTAAATACCTACGTTGTCTAGCTAGAATAGTATCTTTACTAATATAAAAGTAGACGTATTAGTTTTTATATAGACTAGGTATTATAGGTTATAGTATCTTAATAATAGCGCTTTTATAAACGCTTACTTTAACTACTAAAATACCTAGTTCTTATAAAGCCTTTATAAAAGTCCTTTAGGCTTTCTACTCTTAACTAGGCCTTTTAAGTACTTTATTAATAGTTAAGCCTTATTAGTAAAACAATAAATAAATTAGTAGTAAAAATTATAAAAGCTAATAAACACTTAAATATTATAATAAGTCTTAGGCGTCTACTACTTTATAACTGTCTTAATTTATATAAGATTTATATAAACTCTTTTAAAAAATAGTAAGAAGCTTAAAAAAGACACTTTTTTTTATAAAACTAGTACTTTTTTTAATTAATAAATAGCCTTACTTTTTTTAGTTAATTTAACACCTACTTTAAGTACTTAGTATACTTCTCTTTATTCTTTAAATAAATTAAAATATTATTTAAATAAATAATATAAATCTTATTTATTAAGCTTTTAAACGCTTTATAAATATAACTTTAAAAGGTTGTTAAAGTGTTAATTAGTCTAAAAAGTATTATTAAATACTTGTAGTAGTTATACTACGTTTTAAATATAGTCTTTTACTTATTTCCTTTATATATTTATATTCTACTAAATATATCCTTTATATTTATAGTTAAAAGAACTTTATAACCTTTAGTTTTATTTAAAATCTTAAAGATTAAAAGTAAAGAGTACTAATTTTTAACTATAATTTTATTTAGTCTATAGTAATTAATATATAGTTGTAAGATACTATTACGTTTTAGTATAAAAAGGACTAAAGAGCTTATAAAGCTTTTTAAGTTTTAGATTTATTTTTTTTATAGTACTTTTTATAGGTATTTTTAAAGTATAATAAGCTTCTTTTAAAATAAAAGGTATAGTTTTTATATAATAGTTGTATTTTAAGTAGTAAATTAATTATATAGTTTATACTTTAGTAAATTAGTAAATTAGTAGTATTTTTTATAAAGAATATATCTTTATATTTATAAAGCTTAAGTAGTATTTTTATAGGCCTTTTAAGGTCCTTTTAAAGCTCTTTATTTAAAAAATTAGTAAATAGTAGTATTTATTACGCTTTTTTAAAAGGTCTTTACTAACTTAACCTTTAACTTATAAAACTACTACTTTTTACTAGCTAAATATAATAACATTTTTTTATTTAATAAAGTTAATATACTTAAGAGTATTAACATATTACTATTTATATAGTTTAGTTCTATATAATAATAAATAAACTATTATTTTTTTTAATTAATATTTAGTAGTTAAATTATAACTATTTATATATTATAAACTTATAGCTTTAAGTTACTAAGTACTTATATAAGTAGTAAGAGCTTTATAAACTTTAGTAAGCTTAGTACCTTTATAAATTTCTAGTCTACTATGTTAATCTTACTACTATAGTCTAGATTAATAAATATAAAGTAATTACTACTTATAACAACTTATTCTTTTATTTATAGCCTTTTACTAATTAAAACTAAGTTTAACAACTTTAAAGTATTTTTTTAAAAGCTGTTTAAGCTTTTCTTTTACTCTTATCCTTTTTACTCTTATTACTAAAGTTGTTAATAACTTTAGTTAAGTTAACTTAAGCGTCTTTTTTTATTAGCTTACTAGCTAATTTATTAAAGTATATAAGTAAAATATAACCTTTTTTACTATAGTAAAAGTACTTAATATTAGTTTTACTAAACTTAGTACAACGTTTTAAGTTAGTCTTGTTTATAAATTACTTAAAACTTTAAGCCTTAAAAGCTCTTTAGTAAAAGCTTAAATACTTCCTTTTTAGTTTTTTAATAAAGGTCTTCTTCTTTATTTTTATATTAAATATAGCTTTTTTATATTACTTTAAAAAGCTGTCTTTTTATAGTTAATTTATACACTTTAACACTTAGTACTAATTAGTAGTATAAATTATATTTTTTATAACTAAGTTATATTTAATTTTATTATTTAGACTTATATAGGCTATAACTACTATATAATTTTTAAATAAAGGACTAATCTTCTCTTTTAATAAGCTTATATATATATAGTAGTTACTAAAGCTTTATCTTACTAGTTAGTGTAATTTTTTTAAACGTATTACTATAGTACTAAATAAATCTTTTAATTTTAATATTAATGTGTTTAACTAAGTGTTAAAGACGTCTTAAGAGCGTAAGTTTAGTACACACTTTTATTCTAGTAATGTGTTAAGGTACTACTTTTAATAAATAAGAAATACTTTATTTATAAGCTAAAGCACTACGTTAATCTTATTAATATCTTAAAAGTACTAGTAAGGTACTAATTTAAACATACGCTTTATTATCTTATATTACTCTTATTATTATAAATATGTTAATAAATCTTTATATTTTTTAAACAGCTTTAGCTTTAAGTTATACGTTTAACTACTAGCTTTTAACAACGCTTAACTACTAACGTGTAACAAGGCTATAGAGGCCGTGTCTTTACCTTTAAAATTATTTAAGTCTAGCTCTTAGACTTTAAAAACACTTTATAGGTCCTTTACTAATAGTTATATTATACGTATAAGCGTAGTCTTTTTACTTATACTATTTAATTTAGCTTATAATTATACTACTTTTATATACACTATAAGTAATTATTAAAGGCACGTTTAACAAGCCTTTAATTTAATTAATTTAACTACTATTTTATTATTTATAAACATTGTTTTAATTAGTATAAACCTTACTAAGCCCTTTAGTAATACTTATATAGCTTTTATTGTTTTTAAAGCCTTTAAAATAATTAGTAATTTAATTATTATAAAAAAAGAATTCTTTTAAATAGTTAATAAAAAGAATTTATTAATATAAAAGTATTTATAAGATTAGTATTATACACTACTATAACTAGATAAAAAATAATATTAACTTTATAATAATTAAATTATATATATATAAATATATAAGAATAAGAATAAATTCTTATCCTTTTTATTAAAAAGGAGTATAGTAGTACTATAAAAATATAAAAGATGTTTATTAGTCTACTTATTTCTAGCTAATTATAAAAAGCACTTAAAGACCCTTTAAAGTCCACTCTTAGTGTTTTAGAATAGCTTACTACTATTCTGTCCCTTAGCTAATTATAGTAGGACGCTAGTAGATTAAACATCTAACTAATTATAGGAGGACCTTGTAGAGACCCTAGACGGTCTATACGCAGTGCCTTGACTACGCTTAGTTATACGGCATTTGTAAGTAATTCTTGTTAAAACTGTAATATTAATAACTTGTTTTATATAAAAGGGCTTATTATAACTTATAACTTTTTACTTAAGGCTATATATAATAGTACTTTGTTTATTATAATAAACTATTTATTTTATACACTACTTATATAAGTTAAGCGTTATAACTATACTTATATTTAAGGATTATTATATTAAGTAGTTATAATAACTTTATATAACTCTTTATTTAGTTAAGGCTTTAAGAATTATATAGTAAGAGTAATTACTACTATATAATATTATAAAAGCTTAATAAGTATAATACTTTTATTTGTACTTATTATAGTTAAACTTTATACTAACGTTATTATATTAATAATATTATCTTTAAAGTAATTAATAGTGTTTAACTATATAGTAAAGTTATTTTATTATAAGACTAAGCTTTTTAATTTTTTATTTAACGTTAAAATAGTAATATAATAACTTTACTAAAGTAATTAGTCTTATACTTTTAATTAAGATTTTTTTTAGTTTATTAGCCTTTTATACATTTTATATATAAAATATATAAGGCTTTAACTTTTTTTATACTTTTAAAATATTAGTAGTATTTATATACTAAATATATAAAGGTTATTATAGTTAAATAAGACTTTTATAACGTTTTTACTACTATTTAAATAGTGTTTTTACTAATAAAAAGCCTTTATTATAATTAAAAGCTTTTAATTTAAAATACTATAATTTAGTTTTACTTTTTATAGCTTATATAATTAAAAGTGTTACGGTTTTAACAAGAATCACTTATAGACGCCGTATAACTAAGCGTAGTCAAGGCACCGCGCACAGACCGTCCAGGGTCCTTGTAGGGTCCCTCTGTAATTGGCCAAGGGACAGGATGGCGGTAAGCCATTCTAAGACACCAAGGGTAGACCCTAAGGGGTCCCTAAGCGCTCCCTATAATTGGCTAGAATAAGTGGACCGATGGACATCTCCTACATTTATATAGTACTACTATACCCCTCTTTAATAAAAAGGGATAAGAATCTATTCTTGTCTTTATACACCTATACGTATACGATTTAGTTATTGTAAAGTTGATGTTATCTTCTACCTAGTTATAGTGGCGTATAGCACTAATCTTATAAATACCTTTATAAAAAGGCTATAAAATATTACTTTTCTTTTTTATTAAGTTATAAAATAATTACTTTTAATAATACGTTTAATATATTAGTTTTTATATAAATTAGCTTATTAAGGTTAAAATAATATAATAATAAGGCTTTTATAAATTTAATCTTTAATTATTTAAAAGCTTTATAAGCCTTATTATTTAGTTATACTTTATTAAGCTTTATCTTATTTTTACTCCTTTTTAATAGTCTTAATAATAGTATAATAATATAAAAGTAGCCTTAAATAAAACGTTTATATAATAGTAAATAGACTAAGTAACTACATTAGTAAAGTAATTAATTATAAAGGGCTAAAGGTAGAGGTAGTATTATACAAGAACTAAGTCTTGTTCCTTTATATCTAGTAAAAGGGATAGACTAGCTATATAAGAGCAGTACTAAATACACTAGTCTTAATTAAGCCTTAGCCTTTAAACTTAATAGCTATTTATAATAGTAAATAGACTAGGTAACTACGTTAATAAAGTAATCGCTTATAAAAGGCTAAAGGTAGGAGTAGTATTACGTAAGAACTAAGTCTTGTCCCTCTATATTTATAAAAAGGGACAGACTAGCTATATAAAGGCAGTACTAATTACACTAGTCCTAATTAGGCCTTAGCCTTTAGACTTAACAGCTATTTAACTAATTATAAAGCGCGTATTTATTACTACCTTACTTAATCGAGTGTAGACTACTACTACGCATTCTTATAGGTCCTATCTATATTTGTAAGTTATATAATGCCTGTTATTTGTCTAATTAGCTATTGTGTATTTGTATTATTTATAAAGTTTGTACAACTCTTGTATACGGTCTTTATAAGACCTTTATAGACGTCCCTTTTACTTATTTATAATAATTACGCCTTTTTTAAGACTAGTATACTTAGGCTAGTAGTTATTAATTATATAGCTATAAATAGTACTATATAATAAGGTTAACTAATAACTATTTTTATTTATAACTAGTAATAACGTTTAAATTATAAAGTAAATAAAAAGTAAAGTAAACTTACTATCTTACTATATTCTTACTTTTATTTATTATAACTTCTTAATAAAAAACCGCTCTTTTTATATATAAGCCTACTACTTTTAAGTATAAGCTTACTACGTCTAAGCGTATTAACACTATTATAGCTTTAATAAACAAGTTATACAAGGCTACATCTTTACTTAACTATTATTAAGCTATACGTTTAGCTTATTACTAGCTTAAACACACTATATACATCTTTGTTTAAAGACCTCTTAAACCTTGTTAACTTTTAAAGGAATAAGAGACTATATTTAACAGCCTTTACTTTTATTACTACTCTACTTATTATAAGAACTACACGCTTTTTATACTCTTAATCTACTTATTTAGCTAAATTGTTAGCTTTATAAATGTATAAGTTTATTAAGAATAAAGAAAGTAGCTTTATACTAAATACTATAATAACTATAGTTACTACGTTAACTATAATAACAATAGTATAGCCTATTAAAACGGCTACACTATCTTAGTTAAGCTCTTAAGACTTAGTAAGGGCTATAGTAGCCTTTATACCTAGCCTAGAGAATAGGCTACTTATTAATCTTAGTCCTTTTAGCTTAAGTAGGCCCTTAACAACGCCTTTTCCACCCTTTAAACGTCTTATCTAACTAGAGCGTTTAGTCTTTTAATTGTTATACTAGGTTCTTATTAGTACTAAGTACGTATAGTGCCTTTAACACCTTTTATATTTATTATTAAAGAAGTTACTACCTACTTTACACTTTAATTATATACTATTCTTAGCTTAAAGTATACACTACTAATAGTATAAGGCTAAACACTAGCCTTACTATAAGGTATAGTCCTTTACCTTACTATTTAAAATTCTTACTAACTATACTTAGGTCTTTATACTAATAGTTAAGGATATAGTTAATCTATCTCTTATTATAAACAGTACTAATGCCTAAATAAACGTTTATAACACTTTAGCTAAGGTTTAATATAGTTTAATAGCTGCCTTATAACAAGTACTATTACTTTTCTATCTTATTATAACTAAGGTGTAGGCCTTAAAAAAGGGTATAAATATAGTCTAGTAGTAATAATTTATAAAGTAGTGTTGTTAAGCGTTAGTACTATTTAGTAGGCTTGTGTCTAACACGTATTTATTAACGTTATTACTAGAAGACCTTAACTATACTTGTATTTAAGTAGTTATATTATCTTTTTAAAAAAATGTTAAAGCCGTCCTTTTTATAAGTAGCTAGAACGTAGCTTAAATAGAGGATTTTTAGTAGAACTATTATTAAATATAGATAGTAAATTAATTTTTTATTACTTATACTTTAGTCCTTTTCTTTTTACTTATACTATAGTCTTTTAAAAGGTCTCCTTCTTTTTTTACTAATCTTTATATTCTTTATATAATAACTATAGTAGTACTTTATAATAGCTTTTTAAACATAGCTTATATTCTATACTACTACTTATTTATTATACTTTAGTAGCTAGCCTACTTATTTAACTAAGTATTAGTTTTTATCTACCTTTTAATAATATTTTTTTACTTACTTTACTTTTTATTCTTACTTTAAGTCCTTTAAGTTTAGTATGTTTAAAAAAGGTTCTTAAGTACTTATATATTATTCTTATAGTTTTAAAAGTAACACTAAAAAAACGTTATATATATAGTTGTATTTAATAAGTAAGGCTAGTTAGTATGTTTATATACTAACTATACTTAGTATTTATAAGAGTCTTATTTATCTTAGTACTAGCTTCTTATATTTAAAACGGAAGTTTTTTATAAATAGTCTAACTAAATTATTAACTTAAAACGTTTTAAAGGTGTAGTTTTTATTATAGTAGCGTTTTTGTCTCTTTACTATAAACTTTTAGTGTTTTTAAAGGCTGTTTTTAACTTTTTATAAGTGTTTTAGTTGTCTTATTATAGCTAGTACTAAATTACTTTATTATATTACTATTAATATTATTAATAGTATTAAATTACTTTGTTATATTATTACTACTAATATTACTAATAGTACTCAATTACTTTATTACGTTACTACTATTAACGCCTTTTTTATAACTAGTACGTTCTTATACTATATAAATAGATTAGATTTCTTACTAAATAAGGCTTTAAATAAAGAGTAGCCTATTATAGTATTAATAATATTGTTATAGGCGTATTAGGCTTTGTTTAATAAACGTAGCTAGCTTGCCTACTTATTTATAATAAAGTAGTATAAGTATTGTTTTAACGTTTAATTTACCCATTTTGTTTATTTGTTTATTTATAAGTAAAACGCTATTAATAGTCTTTATTTAATCTTTATATAATAGTAAAATTTAAACTAAAAAGTGTTTATAAATATAAAATCTTTATTTAATATAATACTTTTTAATATCCTTTTAAACTATAAAAAAACCTTTTAGTGTATAATTTTTATTAGGTTAATAAAGGTTAGTTTTATAGTTACTATAATAAAGATAGTGTACTTTATAAAGTAGTCTATTATAACTAGTATTATATTTATATTATTACTATTCTTATTTATTAATTTTAATAGATTTATAATTAAGTTTATTAATAGCTCTTTAAATAGTTCTTTTAATAATAAGAGTAGATTTAACTTATTATATAGCTTATATTTTTTAATTACTTACTTTTAATAAACTAGATATATTATAACGTATTACTTTACGTTTTTTAGTATGTCTTTTTAAAAAAAGTGTTTAAATAATAGCTTAGTTGTTCTTATAACGTTAAAATATTTAGTTAATAAGTTATTATAATAAAGCTTTAATAGCTTATCTTATATAAAGAGGCTTACTATAACTTTTAACTTCTTATTTAAAGCTGTATATAATAGTATTTTATTTATTATAATAAACTATTTACTCTACACACTATTTATATAAGTTAAACGTTATAACTATATTTATATTTAAAGATCTTTATACTAGATAGCTATAATAATCTTATATAACTTTTTACCTAGCTTAGGCTTTAAGAATTATATAGTAAAAGCGGCTACTACTATATAGTATTATAAAACTTTAGTAAGTATAATATTTTTATTTATACTTATTATAGTTAAACTTTGTATTAATATTGTTATATTAATAGTGTTACTTTTAAAGTAATTAATAGTGTTACTTTTAAAGTAATTAATAGTGTTACTTTTAAAGTAATTAATAGTATTTAACTATATAGTAAGGTTGTTTTATTATAAAACTAAGCTTTTTAGTCCTTTATTTAATATTAAAATAGTTATTTTAACTTTTAAATTAAAGTAGTAGTGTAATAGCTTTACTAAAGTAATTAGCCTTATACTTTTAATTAAGATCTTTTTTAACCTATTAGCCCTTTATATATTTTATATATAAAATATATAAGGTCTTAGCTTCTTTTACACTTTTAAAACGTTAGTAGTATTTATATATTAACTAAGTTTATAGTTATACTAGTGTTGTTTAGTAGTTATACTACTTATATATAGACTTTATATTAAGTTTATACAATTTACACTATTTATATAATCTAGCTATCTTAATAGTGTATTTACTAAATTAGTTAATTTAGGCTAGTGTTTAATAATAAAATTAAAAAGGGCTAAGTATATTATTTATTTAACCTATTTACTATTAAGTTAAAGCTATTATATAAACACTTAAAGATTATTATAATTAAATAGAACTTTTATAACGTTTTTACTACTATTTAAGTAGTATTTTTATTAATAAAAAGCCTTTACTATAGTTAAGAGCTTTTAATCTAGTATACTATAGTTTAGTTTTACTCTTTATAGCTTATATAACTAAAAGGCTATAAAATACTACCTTTCTTCTTTATTAAGCTATAAAATAATTACTTTTAATACTATATTTAATATATTAGTTTTTATATAAATTAGCTTATTAAAGTTAAAGTGTTTTAGTAATAAGGCTTTTATAAATCTAGCCTTTAGTTATTTAAAAACCTTATAAGCCTTATTATTTAGTTATACTTTATTAAGCTTTTTACTATTTTTACTTCTTTTTAATAGTTTTAATAATAGTATAATAATATAAAAGTAGCTTTAAATAAAACGCTTATAAAAGTTATAAAATTTTAAAAAAACTTAAATCTTTTAATAAAACGTTAGTTTAGGCTATTTAGTAACTATACACACTTAACACTTGTTTATTATAAAGCCTTTATATAATATTTAAAAGCTTAAAAATTTTACTTCCTTTTAATAAAATTTATATTTATTCTTATTAATATATAACTAAGCCTTTTTTAAACGTCTTAGTATCTTTTTTAAATACTATATATACTTCTTCTTTATTTTTAAAAAGACTAAAATATTATTAAAGTATATAATATAAATAGTGTTTACTAGCCTTTTTAATATACTATTAATATAATTCTAAAAAGTTACTAGTATATTAGTTAGGCTAAAAAGGAGGACTAGATACTTAAAGTAGTTATATTAAATTTAAAAGGCGGTCTTTTATTTATTACCTTTTTTTATTTAAATTTAGTAATAGGCCTTTTTAATATTTAATTTTAAAATAAATCTTATTCTTATACAATACTTTATAATCTTTACTATTAAAGATAATAGGTAGTAGTTCTTAATTATTATTTTATTTAAGTCTTAGTAGTTTATATATAATTATAGGCTCTTATTCTTTTTTAGTATAAATAAGATAAGAGTACTAATAGAACTCTTTAAAAAGTATATATATTTAAAGGCTAGGCTTTTTATTAAGTAACTTCTTAACTTTTCTAACTCTTTTTATAATAAAGGATATATAGCTTTATATAGTAGTTACTATCCCTTTTTTAGATTAATAGTGTAGTTAGTATTATAGTGTAGTAGTAGCGTTTTAGTATTATTAGAATTTAAAACGTTGTTATACTTATATACTAAGTGTATAAGCAACTTGCCTTATCCTTTTTTTAATTCTTTTACTAATAGTACGCTTATTATTACTATATACACTATTACTCTCTCTTACTTAACTAGTATAATAAAAGCCTTAGTTATAGTTAGTTTTATTTTTTTTTTATTACTTTAAACTACTAACTAGTCTTTACTAGGTTTAGTTGTATTAAGTACTTTTTAATTATTGTTATTAAAAGAAGTATAAGCGGCTTTATTATATTAAGCGGCCTACTAATCCTAGCGTAAATTTATACTATATCCTTCATTTATCTTTATATGTTAATTAGGTATAGTAGTACTTTTTATATACTACTTATATATACTATTTGCCTATTATACGCTTTTAATGTTAAGATTCTTACTTTTGTCTTTTATAGACTAATTTCTTTAGTAAAGGTCTTATTAATTATATTTATTATAGTAGCTATATTCTACTTTATATTAACTAACTACTTGTCTTTTATTTATACTTTAAATTAAAATATATTTACTATTAAGATCTTTTTTATATTTTTAACATCTTAACTATTATTAACACTATTTAGTTTTTTAACTATCTACCTATTTAATAATTTAACTATAGCTATCTCCTTCTTGTCTAAACACTTGTTAGCTAAGTACTTGTTACTATTATAAATATAACACTTTAGAATATAGCCGTCTTATTAAAGGTTCTTGTTTTATAAGCCCTTTCTTCCTTAGCCTTGTTTTTAGTAAGTGCCTTAGTAATTATCTTAATAATTACTAGTACTTAAATCTTTATTATATGTCCTTTTGTTTTAACTGTGTTTATTACCTTTTTTATAGCCTCTTTAACTTTTATATACGTACCTTGTATAAAGGCTTTATACCTATTCTTATAAGTAGTGTATATTTTATATAATTTTAATATATATAATTAATTCTTATCTTATTTTTAATATTATAAAAAGCTTTTATAAGTCTTTCTTAATACTTAAAAGTAGTTATATATATAGAACTTGTACTTACTCTTTTTTTAACTTTTTTTTAAGCTGTATTTTAAAAAAGGCTAAATAATTTATAAAGACTTAAGAGTTTTAACGTTTATTTTATTTTATATTATTAATTAGCTTTTAAATAATAAAAAGGTGTATTTTTAAAGCTGTAATAAGGAATAAAATTTAATATTTAAAGCCTTCTTAGTTTTTATTTATAATAGCTTATTCTTTCTTTATCTTACTTATTAGTATAGTTTATTATATTATATAGTTAATCTAGTTTATACTAACTAGTATAAAATAAATACGCTTTTTTATTATATTAAATTTCTTTTTAAATAAAGTAAATTTTATCTTTTTATTTATAAGCTAATTTTAGTACTAGTTTATAAAGAAGTTATAGTAAAAAAAAGGCATCTTCTTTATTATTATATCTAGCTTGTCCTTTTTTATATTAAAGCCTTTATTACTACTATTTTAGTGACTTTTTTAAGTAGTAAATAGGCTATTTAACTTCTTATAAAGCTCTTTTTTATATTTTACTATAATAACTTCTTTTTTTAACTTTTAAAGCTTAAAGTTGTTAGTTCTTATTACTTTAAGTGTAATCTACTATACTAAGCTAAGTTTATTAGTAATAAATTTAACAAGGTTTATATTGTTCTTTACTATAATAGTTATTATTAATTCTTTTATTTTAAGTTTATTAAACTATACTATAGTGCTTATATTTAGTTATTAGTTATATAAAGCTATATTATTTAGTAGTCTTATATTAGCTTAATTTAATATATATAATTAACTTAATTTATATTAGTAGTTAAGTAGTTTTAAGAAAAAAGACTTAGTAATTATAATAGTAAATAAACTAAGTAACTATATTAATAAAGTAATTGTTTATAAAGGGCTAAAGGTAGAGGTAGTATTATATAAAAACTAAGTCTTGTCCCTTTATATTTATAAAAAAGAATAGACTAGTTATATAAAAGTAGTACTAATTACACTAGTCTTAATTAAGCCTTAGCCTTTAGACTTAATAGCTATTTAACTAATTATAAAGCGTGTATTTATTACTACTCTACTTAATTAAGTACAGACTACTACTACACATTCTTATAGGTCCTACCTATATTTGTAGGTTATATAACTCCTACTATTTATCTAATTAGCTATTATGTATTTATATCGTCTATAAAGTCTATACAACTCTTGTACACGGTCTTTACAAGACCCTTGTAGACGTCCTTCCTACCTGTCTATAACACTATTTAACTAATTATAAAGTATGTATTTACTATTAAGTATAAAACTACTTACTATATATATATAACTATATACACTACTAACAACTATTATAGTACGTAGAATAGTATAGAGAGGAACTATTAACTAATTAGTTAATAGTCCCTCCTCCTATACTATGCTCTATAAGCGGCTTGTTAACAGGCAAGAACGAAGAGAGACGCACTTGTAGGCATTACACGTAAAACCTGTATAGCTAATTCTTGTCTATTTTATTCCTTGCTATTTATCTGTCTTTTTAGTGGCTATGTCTTGTTTACTTATACCTTTTAAAGTAGAGGGTGTTAAGGTAAAGCCTTGACCTAATTTGCCTCTTATTTTAAGTATAGGTACTATAACGTTAGTTGTAATACGTACTTTACACTTACTATTACTCTACTTAATTAAGTATAGACTACTACTATGTATTCTTATAAGTCTTATTTATGTTTATAGGTTATATAACGTTTACTATTTATTTAATTAGCTATTATACCTTTATATTGTTTATAACGTTTATACAACTTTTATACGTAGTTTTTATAAGACCTTTATAGACGTGCTTCTTACTTACTTATAATAATTACGCCTTTTTTAAGACTAGTACTTTTAGGCTAGTAGGTATTAATTATATATTTATAAATAGTATTATATAGTATAGCTTAGTTGTCTTTATTTATAGCTAGTAATAACGTTTTAAATTATAAAGTAAATAAGATATAAGGTAGACTTACTATTTTATTATATCCTTACTTTTACTTATTATAGCTCTTTAATAAAAGCCTACTACTTTTAAGCGTAAGCCTATTACTTTTAAGTATATTAACATTATTATAAATTTAGTAGATAAGTTATATAAGGCTATACCTTTACTTAGCCGTTATTAAGCTGCTTATTTAGCTTATTACTAGCTAAATTATACTATATACGTTTATATTTAAGGCTTGTTAATCTTAGCTAACTTAATTAATAACGGCCTACCTTATTTAACGGCCTTTACTTTGTTTATTGTTAGGACTATACGTTGCTTACACTCTTAGTCTACTTGCTTAACTAGCCTATTAGTCTTATAGGTATAAAATTTAGTACTAGTAAGAAATAGAGGAAGTAATCCTTTATTAAACACTATAATAACGGCGGTTACTATATTAATAGTACTAATAGTAGTATAGTCTACTAGGTCGGCTATATTACCCTTAACAAAGTCCTTAGTCTTAATAAGGCTAGTAGCAGCTTTAATAATAAAGCTTATAGACTTTATAGTTATAATAAAATTTAGTATAACTATTATAGTAAGGCTAAAAACTAAGGTACTTTATAACCTTAGCTTTTCTTACTTGCTTAAGCTTTTAATAACCCTTTACCTACCTTATAAACGTCTTATTTATTTAAGGCGTTTACCCTTTTAATAGTTATACTAGGTGCTTATTAGTATTAAGTATATATAGTGCCTTTAACACCTATTATATACCTTACTAATAAAGTTACTACCTTTTTTACACTTTAGCTATATATTATCTTTAGCCTTTAATATATACTATTAGTAGTATAAGGCTAAATATTAGCCTTATTATAAAGTATAACCCTTATTACATTATTTAAAGCCTTTACTAATTATACTTAAGTCTTTATATTAATAGTTAAGGATATAGTTAACCTATCTTTAGTTATAGACTATACTAGTATCTAGGCTAACGCTTATAACGCTTTAACTAAGGTCTAACGTAGTTTAGTAGCTACTTTATAATAAGTGTTATTACTTTTTTACTTTATTATAGCTAAGTTTTAAGCCTTAAAAAAGGATATAAACCTAGCTTTATAGCGTTAGTTTATAAAGGAGTACTATTAGGTGTTAGTACTACTTAGTAAGCTTATATTTAGCGTATACTTACTAACGTTATTATTAAAGGACCTTAGTTATATTTAAATTTAGGTTATTATAATATCTTTTTAAAAAGACGTTAAAGCCGTCCTTTTTAAAAATAGTTAAGATATAGTATAAGTAAAGGTTTTTTAGTAGAATTGTTACTAAATATAAGTAATAAATTAACTTTTTATTACTTATACTTTTTAGTCTTTTTTTTTCTTTTTACTTATATTATAGTCTTTTAAATAGTCTTCTTCTTTTCTTACTAGTCTTTATATTATTTATATAGTAACTATAGTAATACTTTATAATAGCTTTTTAAATATAGCCTATATTTTATATTACTACTTATTTATTATACTTTAGTAGCTAGCCTTTTTATTTAACTAAGTACTAGTCCTTTCTTATTTTTTAATAATATCCTTTTACTTATTCTACTTTTTATTTTTACTTTAAGTCTTTTAAGTCTAGCATGTTTAAAGGAGGTCTTTAAGCACTTACACGTTGTTTTTATAGCTTTTAAAGTAATACTAAAAAAACGTTATATATATAGTTATATTTAGTAAGTAAGGCTAATTAGTACGTTTATATACTAACTATATCTAGTATTTATAAAGGTCTTATTTATCTTAGTACTAGTTTTTTATACTTAGAAAAAAAAATTTTTATAAATAGTTTAACTAGGTTATTAACTTAAAACGTCTTAAAGGTATAGTTCTTATTATAGTAGCGTTTTTATCTTTTTACTATAAACTTTTAGTATTTTTAAAGGCTATTTTTAATTTTTTATAAGTGTTTTAATTGTCTTATTATAGCTAGTACTAAGTTACTTTATTATATTATTATTAACGTTACTACTAGTATTAAATTACTTTATTATATTACTTTTTTATTTCTTTATAAAGCTGTTTTTATAAATAGTACGTTTTTATACTATATAAATAAGTTTAATTTCTTACTAATTAAAGCTTTAAATAAAAAGTAGCTTATTATAGTATTAATAATATTATTATAAGCGTATTAGGCTTTATTTAATAAGCGTAGCTAGCTTACTTATTTGTTTATAATAAAGTAGTATAAGTATTACTTTAATATTTAATTTACTCTTTTTATTTATTTATATATTTATAAGTAAAGCCTTATTAATAGTCTTTATTTAATTTTTATATAATAGTAAAATTTAAACTAAAAAGTACTTATAAATATAAAGCCTTTATTTAATATAATATTTTTTAATATTCTTTTAAACTATAAAAAAACCTTTTAATATATAATTTTTATTAAGTTAATAAAGGTTAGTTTTATAGTTACTATAGTAAAAATAGTATACTTTATAAAGTAGTTTACTATAACTAGTATTATATTTATATTATTACTATCTTTATTTATTAATTTTAATAAGTTTATAATTAAGTTTATTAATAGCTTTTTAAATAGTTTTTTTAGTAATAAAAGTAGGTTTAGCTTATTATATAGCTTATATTTTTTAATTTACTTACTTTTAATAAACTAAGTATATTATAATATACTACTTTATATTTTTTAATATATTGTTTTTAAAAAAAGGGTTTAAATAATAGCTTAGTTATTTTAATAATATTAAAGTATTTAATTAATAAATTATTATAATAAAGCTTTAATAGCTTACTTTATATAAAAAATCTTATTATAACTTATAGTTTTTTATTTAAAGTTATATATAATAATACGTTATTTATTATAATAAACTATTTACTTTATATACTACTTATATAAGTTAAACGCTTTAATTATACTTATATTTAAGAATTATTATATTAAATAGTTATAATAACCTTATATAACTTTTTACTTAGTTTAAGCTTTAAAAGTTATATAATAAAAAAGGCTACTATTATATAGTATTATAAAGCTTAGTAAGTATAATATTTTTATTTATATTTATTATAATTAAACTTTATACTAATATTATTATATTAATAGTATTACTTTTAAAGTAATTAATAGTATTTAGTTATATAATAAAGTTGTTTTATTATAAAACTAAGCTTTTTAATCTTTTATTTAATATTAAAATAGTTATTTTAGTTTTTAAGTTAAAGTAGTAGTATAATAGCTTTATTAAAGTAATTAACCTTATACTTTTAATTAAAATTTCTTTTAACTTATTAACTTTTTATATATTTTATATATAAAATATATAAAGATTTAAATTTTTTTATACTTTTAAAATATTAGTAGTATTTATATACTAACTAAGTTTATAGTTATATTAGTATTACTTAATAGTTATACTACTTATATATAAACTTTATATTAAGTTTATATAACTTATACTATTTATATAATTTAACTATTTTAATAATATATTTACTAAGTTAGTTAACTTAAGCTAGTATTTAATAATAAAATTAAAAAAGGTTAAATATATTATTTACTTAGCTTATTTATTATTAAGTTAAAACTATTATATAAATATTATAAAAGTTATTATAGTTAAATAAGACTTTTATAATATTTTTACTATTATTTTAGTAGTATTTTTATTAATAAAAAGCTTTTATTATAATTAAAAGCTTTTAATTTAAAGTATTATAGTTTAGTTTTACTTTTTATAGCTTATATAATTAAAAAGTTATAAAATACTACTTTTTTTCTTTATTAAGTTATAATATAATTACTTTTAATACTATATTTAATATATTAGTTTTTATATAAATTAACTTATTAAAGTTAAAGTAATATAATAATAAGGCTTTTATAAACTTAGCCTTTAGTTACTTAAAAGCTTTATAAGCCTTATTATTTAATTATACTTTACTAAGCTTTTTTTTATTTGTACTCTCTTTTAATAGTCTTAATAATAACGTAGTAATATAAAAGTAGCTTTAAATAAAACGTTTATAAAAATTTTAAAATTTTAATAAAACTTAAATTTTAATAAGACGTTAGTTTTAGCTATTTAGTAATTATATATACTTAATACTTGTTTATTATAAAGCCTTTATATAATATTTAAAAGCTTAAGAATTTTACCTCTTTTTAATAAAATTTATATTTAATCTTATTAATATATAACTAAGCCTTTTTTAAACGTTTTAGTACTTCTTTTAAGTATTATATATACTTCTTTTTTATTTTTAAAAAGACTAAAATATTATAAAAATATATAATATAAATAATATTTATTAGCCCTTTTAATATACTATTAATATAGTTTTAAAAAGTTGTTAATATATTAGTTAGGCTAAAAAAAGGATTAAATATTTAAAGTAGTTATATTAAGTTTAAAAGGCGGTTTTTTATTTATTACCTTTTTTTATTTAAATTTAATAGTAGGCCTTTTTAATATTTAATTTTAAAATAAATCTTATTCTTATATAGTACTTTATAATCTTTACTATTAAAGAAAATAAATAATAATTTTTAATTATTACTTTATTTAAGCCTTAATAGTTTATATATAATTATAAGCTTTTATCTTTTTTTAATATAAATAGAATAAAAGTATTAGTAAGGCTTTTTAAAAAGTGTATATATTTAAAGGTTATACTTTTTACTAAGTAATTCTTTAACTCTTTTAACTCTTTTTATAATTAGGAATATATAACCTTATATAATAGTTACTATCCCTTTTTTAAATTAATAATATAGTTAGTATTATAGTATAGTAATAACGTCTTAGTATTATTAAAATTTAAAACTTTATTATACTTATATACTAAGTATATAGGCAATTTACCTTATCCTTTTTTTAATTCTTTTACTAATAACATACTTATTATTATTATATACGCTATTACTCTTTTTTACTTAGCTAGTATTATAAAAGCTTTAACTATAATTACTCTTATCTTCTTCTTTATTACTTTAAGCTACTAAGTAGTTTTTATTAAATTTAGTTAAATAGCGTACTTTTTAATTATTATTATTAATAAAAGTATTAATTGCTTTATTATATTAAATAGCCTACTAATCCTAGTATAAATTTATACTATACTTTTATTTTATTTTTATATATTAATTAATATAGTAGTACTTTTTATATACTACTTATACAAACTATTTATTTATTATACGCTTTTAATATTAAGATCCTTACTTTTATTTTTTATAAACTAAACTTTTTAGTAAAAGTTTTACTAATTATATTTAATATAGTAGCTATATCTTATTTAATATTAACTAACTACTTACTTTTTATTTATACTTTAAATTAAAATATATCTACTATTAAAATCTTTTTTACGTTTTTAACGTCTTAACTATTATTAATACTATTTAGTTTTTTAACTATTTACTTATATTTAGTAATTTAGTTATAACTATCTCCTTTTTATTTAAGTACTTATTAGCTAAGTACTTATTATTATTATAAATATAATACTTTAAAATATAGCCGTTTTACTAAGAGTTTTTATTTTAAAAGCCTTTTTTTTCTTAACTTTACCTTTTATAAGTACTTTAGTAATTGCTTTAATAATTATTAGTACTTAAATCTTTATTATACGTCTTTTTATTTTAACTACGTTTATAACCTTTTTTATAGCCTTTTTAACTTATATATATATATTTTATATAAAGGTTTTATACTTATTCTTATAAGTAGTATATATTTTATATAATTGTAACGTATATAATTAATTCTTATTTTATTTGTAGTATTATAAGAAGCTTTTAAAGCTTAAATAGAATCTTTATAGACCTTTTATAGTCTTTTTAAAACTTTTTATTTAAAAGATTAACGAATTCCTTTACTTATACTAACGTATAATAAGTAGTAGTATTTATTACACCTTTTTAAAAGGTTCTTACTAGCTTAACCTTTAATTTATAAAACTACTACTTCTTACTAGTAAAGTATAATAACATCTTCTTATTTAATAAAGTTAGTATACTTAAAAGTACTAGTATATTATTATTAATATAGTCTAGTTTTATATAATAGTAAGTAATTTATTATTTCTTTTAGTTAATTTTTAATAGTTAAATTATAACTACTTATACATTATAAAATTATAGCTTTAAGTTACTAAGTACTTATATAAATAGTAAGAGCCTTATAAACTTTAATAATCCTAGTACCTTTATAAATTTCTAGTTTACTATATTAATTTTACTACTATAGTTTAGATTAATAAATATAAAATAATTACAACTTATAATAACTTATTCTTTTATTTATAGCCTTTTACTAACTAAAATAAAGTTTAATAACTTTAAAGTGTCTTTTTAAAAGCTGTCTAAGCTTTTCCTTTACTCTTACCCTTTTTACTCTTATTACTAAAGTTATTAATAACTTTAGTTAAGTTGACTTAAGTATCTTTCTTTACTAGCTTACTAACTAATTTATTAAAGTATATAAGTAAAATATAGCCTTTTTTATTATAGTAAAAACACTTAATATTAGTATTACTTAACTTAGTATAATGTTTTAAACTAGTCTTATTCTTAAGTTACTTAAACCTTTAGGCCTTAAAGGCTCTTTATTAAGAGCTTAAATACTTCCTTTTTAGTTTTTTAATAAAGGTCTTCTTTTCCTTTTTTATATTAAGTATAGTCCTTTTATATTACTTTAAAGAACTATCTTTTTATAGTTAATTTATATATTTTAATACTTAGTACTAATTAGTAGTATAGGTTATACTTTTTATAATTAAGTTATATTTAATTTTATTACTTAGTTTTATATAAGCTATAACTATTATAAAAATTTTAAGTAAAAGACTAATCTTCTCTTTTAACAAGCTTATATATATATAGTAGTTATTAAGGCTTTATTTTACTAGTTAGTAAGATTTTTTTAAACGTATTACTATAATACTAAATAAATCTTTTAATTTTAATATTAGTATATTTAACTAAGTATTAAAGACGTTTTAAAAGTATAAGCTTAGTATACGCTCTTAGTTTAATAATATATTAAAATACTACTTCTAATAAATAAAGAATACTTTATTTATAAGCTAAAGTACTACGTTAATCTTATTAATATCTTATTACCTTATACTACTTTTATTACTATAAATACATTAATAAATCTTTATAGTTTTTAAACAGCTTTAACTTTAAGTTATATATTTAACTACTAGCTTTTAATAACGCTTAACTACTAATATATAATAAAGCTATAAAGGCTATATCTTTACCTTTAAAATTATATAAGTTTAGTTTTTAAACTTTAAAGGTACTTTATAAGTCTTTTATTAATAGTTATATAATATATATAAGTATAGTCTTTTTACTTATATTATTTAATTTAGCTTATAGTTATACTACTTTTATATATACTATAAGTAATTATTAAAAGTACGTTTAATAAGCTTTTAATATAACTAATTTAACTATTATTTTATTATTTATAAACATTGTTTTAACTAGTATAAACTTTATAAAGTTTTTAAGTAATACTTATATAACTTTTATTATTTTTAAAGCTTTAAAAATAATTTATAATTTAATTATTATAAAAAAAGAATTCTTTTAAATAGTTAAAAAAAAAGTTTATTAATATAAAAGTATTTATAAAGTTAGTACTATATACTACTATAACTAAGTAAAAAATAATATTAACTTTATAATAACTAAATTATATATATATAAGTATATAAAAATAAAAATAAACTTTTATTCCTTTTATTAAAAAGGAGTATAGTAGTACTATATAAATATATAAAAGATATTTATTAGTCTACTTATTTTAGCTAATTATAAAAAGCGCTTAAAAACCCTTTAAAGTTTACCCTTAGTATCTTAGAATAGCTTACTACTATTCTACCCCTTAGCTAATTATAGTAGAGCGTTAGTAGATTAAACATCTAACTAATTATAAGGAGACCCTGTAGGAACCCTAGACAGTCTGTGCGCGGTGCCTTGACTGCGCTTAGTTATACGACGCCTATAAGTGATTCTTTTTAAAACTATAATAATTATAATTTATAACGCCTAGTTTATATAAAAACTAATACGTTTACTTTTATATTAGTAAGGATACTATTTTAACTAAATAATGTAAGTATTTAGTATTTTGTAGTATTTTAGTTTTAAAAGCTAAAAAGTATAAAGCTACGTTTTAATACTTTTAATTAAAAGTTAATAGTAATTATTATATTTTTTAAAGAATAGTAGTAATACTTAAAAAGAGTTAAAAGTATAAAAGTATTAACTAATAATACTAATTTATAAGTATTTTTAAAGTAAATAAATTTAAATTATTACTAAGTATATTAGTATATATATTTATTACTATTTAACTTTAAAATTAAGTATTAACTAAGTAATAAAAATCTAGCTAATTCCTTATTATATTATCTTAACTATAAAGAAGAATAAAATTAAATATATTACTTATTTTTATTACATTAAAAAATTACTACTCTTACTATAATTAATGTCTTAAATAACTTTAAAGAACTTATAAAGAAACTTAATAGCCTATTTCTTATTATAAAATAAGTACTTAAGTTTATTAAGGATAGCTTAAATAAAACGGTTAGTATATTTAACTTAAATAGAATGTAAATATTAAAGTATTAAAGTGTATATACTTAGTAGTAATTTATAGTGTAAGTAGTTATAGTTATTATAAAACGGCTAAAAAGGTAAGAAGCCTTTTACCTTATTTTATATACTTATTTTTACTACTTAATTATTAAATACTTACTTATAAAGTAAATAAAAGATATATTAAGATTATATAACCTATTTTTAAAGTTAGTTTTTAAACTTTATAAAGTTACTTTATTAAAAAAGATAGATTATTATACTACTTTAAAAAGTATTATAATATAAAATTATTTATTAGTACTATAAGCTTAGAATAGTTAAATATAATAGTATTATAAAAATAAAAGACTTAGTTTTTTATTATTATGCTTAAATAAGCATTAAAGCTAATATTAAAGCTTTTATACATACTTATTATATATACTAAACTATAAAGTTAAAAAAAGTATAAGCTATATAGTAGTTCTAGCCTTTACTAGTCTTTAAAAAGCCTTAATAAAAATTGTTAATAAATTTTATTATTAGTTTTTTTTTAGTTTTTAATAGTAATTAAAAGCTTAATACTATATTAGTAGTAGTAAATAAGTATATAAAAATATACTAGTTTTTACTAGTATTTACTACTATAACCTTTATATAGCTTATATATTTACTTTATATAAAGATTTAAATACGTTATAAGTAGTTAAAAGGTATTATTTTAAATAAAGAAAAAGTCTTTATTAATTAATACTAATAAAAGCTATATAATATTACTTATATTAAGTTAAGACTATTTACTATTTTTTACTTATAAACTAATAATTAAATAAAAAAAGTTAATAAAACTTTATAATAGTACTTTTATTACTATATAATAAAAAATTAAAATAATTAGCTAATACTTCTTTTTATAATAAAGTTTACTTTAAATATTATAATAAATTAATTAATAAATATAGTACAATTTTTTATACTTTATAACTATTATCTTATAATTTATAAAAGTGTTAAAGACGTTATTTATAAAGAAATAGTATTAGTAGTAGTTAAGCAAATTTTAAAGCTATAAGCTTTAAAAAAAAACACGTTAAAATACTTAAAATATATATAAAAGATATAAAAACGTTATTATATTATAAAGTACCTACTAAAAAAGTATAATAAAAAGGACTTAGTACTACTATTTACTTAAAATTTATTATATTTTTTTATATATTAAAAAGATTAGTTTATAAACGTATTACTTAATACTTTTATAGTAGTATAAAAAACTATATAATATATTTTTAGTATTTTTATTAAAATTATAAATAAACCTTATAAGTATTATAAAGCCTTTAGTAATATTGCCTTTAGTAATATTACTACTAAAAGAAGATAATAGTAAGTAAAAAGTAAAAAAGGTTTTAAGCTATAAAGTATAGTATAAAAAGCTACACTACTTAGTATAGTAAAAAGGTTAGTTTTTTAAATATAACTAATAAGTTATTATAATAGTTATAAATATACTAATTAATATAAAAAAAGTAGTAAAAAATATAAAAAAAGATATTTATTAATATTAAAATAGGCTTAAAAGTTTTTATAAAAAAAGAAAAGGAAAGACTAAAAAAGATTTAGTAAAAAAGTATAGTAATAAAATATTACTATAATAATAAAAATTATAAAAATATAATAAAAATTTATAAAAAAAATAAATAATATACTTAACTACTTTAAAAGAACTTTAAAAGGCCTACTTATAGCCTAAATAGAATAATAGCTTAATAGCTGCCTTTTAGTAAAAAGATAGTAAGTAAAGACAAATTTTAACTATTACAATTTTAATAAGAATTACTAATAAACACTATATAACTAAGCATACTTAAAGCACTATATATAGACCGTTTAAGGTCTTTATAAGGTCCTTTAATAATTAGTTAAATATTTAATCTATAGGCGCCTTATTATAATTAGCTAAAGGATAAAATAGTAGTAAGCTATTTTAAGATACTAAGGGTAGACCTTAAAAGGTCTTTAAGCGCTTTTTATAATTAGCTAAATTAAGTAGACTAATAAACATTTTTTATATTTATATAGTACTACTATATCCTTTTTTAATATAAAGGTTAAGTTTATTTGTATTTATATATATATATATATATATATAATTTAGCTATTATAAAGTTAATATTATTTTTACTTAGTTATAGTAGTATATAATACTAACCTTATAAATACTTTTATATTAATAAACTTTCTATATTAACTAGTTAAAAGAATTCTTTTTTATAATAACTAAATTACTAATTATTTATAAAGCTTTAAAAATAATAAAAGCTATATAAGTATTACTTAAAGACCTTATAAGGTTTATATTAGTTAAAACAATATTTATAAATAATAGAATAATAGCTAAATTAGCTATATTAAAGGCTTATTAAGCGTGCTTTTAATAATTACTTATAGTATGTATAAAAGTAGTATAACTATAAGCTAAATTAAATAGTGTAAGTAAAAAGATAGTACTTATATATATTATATAACTATTAGTAAAAAACTTATAAAGTACTTTTAAGGTTTAAAAACTAGACTTAAACAATTTTAAAAGTAAAAACACGGTCTTTATAGCCTTATTATATATTAGTAGTTAAGTATTATTAAAAGCTAGTAGTTAAGTATACAACTTAAAGCTAAAGCTATTTAAGAAATATAAAGATTTATTAATATATTTATAATAATAAGAGTAAAATAAAGTAATAAAGTATATATTTAAATTAGTGCTTTAATAGTACTTTTAAAATACTAATAAAATTAACATAGTACTTTAACTTATAAATAAAGCTTTTTTTATTTATTAAAAGTAGTACTTTAATATATTATTAAAGTAAAAGTATATACTAGGCTTATACTCTTAAAATATCTTTAATACTTAGTTAAATATATTAACGTTAAAAGTAAGAAATTTGTTTAATACTATAATAATACGTTTAAAAAAATCTTACTAATTTATAAAATAATGCCTTAATAATTACTATATATATAAGCTTATTAAAAAAAAAGATTAGTCCTTTACTTAAAAAATTTATAGTAGTTATAATTTATATAAGACTAAGTAATAAAATTAAATATAACTTAGTTATAAAGAGTATAATTTATACTACTAATTAGTACTAAGTATTAAAGCGTATAAATAAGCTTTAAAAGGACAGCTTTTTAAATAAGTAATAAAAAAGAGCTATATTAAATATAAAAAAAGAAAAAAAGACCTTTAGTAAAAAACTAAAAGGGAAGTATTTAAGCTTTTACTAAAAAGTCTTTAAGGCTTAAAAGTCCTAGTAATTTATAAATAAGTCTAGCTTAAAACGTTATACTAAGTTAAGTAACGCTAATATTAAGTACTTTTACTATAATAATAAAGACTATATTTTACTTACGTATTTTAATAAATTAGTAAATAAGCTACTAAAAAAATCGCCTAAGTTAACTTTACTAAGGTTAATAATAATAATAACTTTAATAATAAGAGTAAAAAAGCTAAGAGTAAAGGGAAAGCTTAAACAGCCTTTAAAAGGACACTTTAAAGTTACTAAATATTGTCTTAGTTAGTAATAGGCTATAAATAAAAGAATAAATTATTATAAGTAGTAATTACCTTATATTTATTAATTTAAACTATAATAGTAAAATTAATATAATAAACTAGAAATTTATAAAGGTACTAGGCTTACTAAAGTTTATAAGGCTTTTACTACTTATATAAGTACTTAGTAACTTAAAGTTATAAGTTTATAATATATAAGTACTTATAATTTAACTACTAAACGCTAATTAAAAGGAAGAATAGTTTACTTATTATTATATAAGACTAAACTATGCTAATAGTAATATATTAGTACTCTTAAGTATTTTAACTTTATTAAATAAAAAAATATTATTATACCTTACTAGTAAGAAGTAATAGTTTTATAAATTAAAAGTTAAGCTAGTAAGGACCTTTTAAAAAGGCGTAATAAATACTACTACTTATTATATATTAGTATAAGTAATAAAATTTATTAATCTTTTAAATAAAGAACTTTAAAAAACTATAAAAGGTATATAAAAATACTACTTAAGCTTTATAAATATAAAAACGTGTTCTTTATAAAGAATACTACTAGCCTACTAATTTACTAAAAAGTAAACTATATAATTAATTAACTATTTAAAATATATTTATTATATAAAGGACTATATCCTTTATTTTAAAAAGAGCTTATTATACTTTAAAAGTACTTATAAAAAGTACTATAAAAAGAATAAATTTAAAACTTAAAAAGCCTTATAAGCTTTTTAATTCTATTTATACTAAAATGTAATAGTACTTTATAACTATATATTAATTACTATAAACTAAATAAAATTATAGTTAAAAATTAGTACACTTTACTTTTAATCTTTAAAAGTTTAAATAAAATAAAGGGCTATAAAGTTCTTTTAACTATAAACGTAAAGAATATATTTAGTAAAGTATAAATATATAAAAAAGATAAGTAAAAGACTATATTTAAAACGTAATATAACTACTATAAGTATTTAATAAGTATAAAACTACTTATTATATATATAAACATATATACTATTAATAACTACTATAATATATAAAATAGTATAAAGAAGGACTATTAACTAATTAGTTAATAGTCCTTCCTCCTATACTATACTTTATAAGCAGCTTACTAGTAGGTAAGGATAAGGAAGACGCGCTTATAAGAGTTATATATAAAACTTGTATAGCTAATTCTATCTATTTAATTCCTTACTCTTTATTTATTTTTCTAGTAGCTACGTCTTATTTACTTATACCTTTTTAAAGTAGAGAGTGTTAAGGTAAAGCCTTAACCTAATTTGCCCTTTATTTTAAGTATAGGTACTATAACGTTAGTTATAGTACGTAATTTATACTTATTAGTAATACTTTTTAAGCTAACTAACGCTTTAACAACCTTTTAAAGTTATATTTATAACGTGCTTAAAGGTTTAGTAAATAAGATTTATATTATTTACTTAAATAATATTCTAATTTATTTAAAAAATAAGAAGGAGTATATAAAACACTTAATATAAGTATTAAATTAATTAAAAAAAGTAAAACCATTTATTAATTAAAAGAAGTATTAATTTTATAAGAAAGAAGTCTCTTTTTTAAGCTTTTTACTATTATTAAATAGTGTATATATAAATCTAGCCTATATTAAGACGGTTATAAAGTAGTAAACGTTGAAAACGTATTATAATATTTAAGTGTTTATTAGCGTTTATAATTTAGTATTAATTTATTTATTATTTTACTAATAAGGCCTAATTGTTAACAAAGCACTTAAAAGGCCTAATTAAAAGTAAGAAGCTTAAAAAACCTTTATAAAGGCCTTATAAGGACTAGGTATTTTAATAGTTAAAGTAAGCGTTTATAAAAGCATTATTACTAAAGTATTATACTTATAACGCTTTATTTATATAAAGACTAATACGTCTACTTTTATATTAGTAAGGATACTATCCTAACTAAATAACGTAAGTATTTAGTATTTAGTAGCCTTTTAGTTTTAAAAGTTAAAGGGTATAAAGCTACATTATAGTACTTTTAATTAAAAGTTAATAATAATTATTATATTCTTTAAAGAATAGTATTAATACTTAAAAAGGGCTAAAAGTATAAAGGCCTTAACTAACTATACTAATTTATAAGCGTTTAAAAGGTAAATAAATTTAAATTATTATTAAGTATATTAGTATATATATTTATTACTATTTAATTTTAAAATTAAGTATTAACTAAGTAATAAAAATTTAGCTAATAGCTTATTATATTGTCTTAATTATAAAAGAGAGTAAAACTAAACAGATTACTTATTTTTATTACGTTAAAAGGTTATTACTCTTATTAAAGATAGTGTTTTAAAAGACTTTAAAAAACTTATAAAAGAACTAAGTAGTCTATCTTTTTATAAAAAGTAAGTATTTAAGTTTATTATAAATAGCTTAAGTAAAACGGTTAGTATAGCTAACTTAAGGACAACTTAGTTAAGATACTAAAATATATATACTTAATAATTATTTATAGTATAAGTAGTTATAGTTATTACTATAAAAAGGTTAAAAAAAAATAAAAAGCCCTTTATATTATTTTAAAAGCTTATTCTTATAGCTTAATTATTAAACTTTTACTTATAAAGTAAAAAAAAGATATATTAAGACTATATAGGTTATTTTTAAGGTTAGCTTTTAAACCTTATAAAGTTACTTTATTAAAAAGGATAAATTATTATACTAGTTTAAAAAGTACTATAATATAAAATTATTTATTAGTACTATAAGCCTAAAACAGCTAAATATAATAGTATTATAAAAATAAAAGACTTAGTTTTTTATTATTACTTTTAAATAAGCGTTAAAGTAAACGTTAAAAGGTTTTATATATATTTATTATATATATTAAACTAGTAAGTTAAAGAAGTATAAGCTATATAATTAGCTTTAACCTTTACTAGTCTTTAAAAGGCCTTAATAAAAAGTGTTAATAAATTTTATTACTAGTTTCTTTTTAGTTCTTAATAGTAATTAAAAGCTAAATACTATATTAATAATAATAAATAAATATATAAAGATATATTAGTTTTTACTAGTATTTACTATTATAACCTTTATAAAGCTTATATATTTACTTTATATAAAGGTTTAACTATACTTTAAATAGTTAAAAAGTATTATTTTAAATAAAAAAGTAGTCTTTATTAACTAGTACTAATAAAAGCTATATAATATTACTTATATTAAGCTAAAACTATTTATTACTTTTTACTTATAAACTAATAGTTAAACTAAAAAAGCTAATTAAACTTTAAAATAGTACTTTTATTACTATATAATAAAAAATTAAAATAACTAATTAATACTTCTTTTTATAATAAAGTTTGTTTTAAATAATATAATAAATTAATTATTAAATAAAGTACTATTTTATATACTTTATAACTATTAATTTATAATTTATAAAAGTGTTAAAGACGTTATTTATAAAAGAAAGGTACTAATAATAACTAAACGTATTTTAAAGCTATAAGCTTTAAAAGAAAAAGTATTAAAATACTTTTAATATACTTAAAAAATATAAAAGCGTTATTATAATATAAAGCACTTATTAAAAAAGTATAATAAAAAGAACTTAATACTACTATTTACTTAAAATTTAAAGCTAAAAATACTTAATTAAAAGTAAAAGCTAAAGTTTATTAACCCTTTTTATATATTAAAAAAGATTAGCTTATAAACGTATTACTTAATACTTTTATAACAATATAAAAAACTATATAATATATTTTTAGTATTCTTATTAAAACTATAAGTAAACTTTATAAGTATTATAAAGCTTTTACTAATACTACTATTAAAAGAAAATAATAATAAGTAAAAGGTAAAAAAGGTTTTAAACTATAAAATATAATATAAAAAGCTATACTACTTAGTATAGTAAAAGGAATAGCCTTTTAAATATAACTAATAAGTTATTATAATAATTATAAATATATTAATTATTATAAAAAAGTAGTAAAAAACATAGAAAAAAACGCTTATTAATATTAAAATAAGCTTTAAAGTCTTTATAAAAAAGAAAAAAAAAGATTAAAAAAGGTTTAATAAAAAATTATAAAAAAAATAATAATATACTTAACTACTATAAAAAGACTTTAAAAGGTTTATTTATAGCCTAAAAAAACAAGTAGCTTAATAGCTATATTTTAATATAAAAATAGTAAATAAAGGTAAATTTTAACTAATAGTACTTATATTAACTTATACTATAAGTATTAAATAGTAATAAAGTAACTAATATTTAGCTTAAAGTATAAAAGGTAGTTATAGCCATACTTACTTAATAATATATAGTATATAGAAATAGTAGCCTTATACTTTATAAACAACTTAATACTAATTAGTAGTAATTAAAGGTTAAAGGAATAAATATATATATACTACTTTAAAGCTATATAGCTTACTATACTTTATATAGTAGTTAATAGCTATATAGATAAGGCTTTAAGTAGTCTTTTAAACTATATAATAGTAGTAGTAAAAGCTCTTTTCTTAAAGGATCTCTTAGCTTTTTAAATAAGTTATAACTAAGGCCTACTTACTAAGGTTAGCTAAGTAGCCTATTATTAATATAAGGAACTAGACTATTAATAAATTTAGACTAGTAGCTAGCTAAAAAAGATACTTATAAGTATATAACGTATATTAGTATACTACTTATTTATATAGCCGCCGCCTTTTTAAAAGCTAAGGCACTATATTAAGAGAGGCAACTTAAACGGCTTGTTTACTAGCTTTTTTACCTATATATTAAGGCAGCTTAAGTATATAGGTTTATTAATAAAGGGTTAAATATAGCCTAAGTCATTACTCTACCTAAATAATAGAATAAGTAAGGGCGTTACTAAGGAGGCTATAAGGTTTATAAAGGCTTAAAGAAAGCTAAGGTCTAAACTTAACTTATCCTTAAAGTCCTTATCCTTATCCTTATTACTATTATCCTTATACTTGTTATTGTTAATAGTATACTTAAGTAACAAGTTATTTAGTATATATAATAGGCTTTAAATACTAGTACTAAACCTATTAAGGAAAGGTAAGGGGCCTACTAAGGAGCTTATTAAAAGCGTCTACTCTAATAAATTAGGCGTTATAAGTATAAGTACTAGCTAGACTAATATAGGCGTTATTAGCTTTTAGGCCTTAATAGTAGGCAAAATAAAGAGAGGTAACACCTTTAGTATTACTAACGTAGCTATGCTATATAGCGACTAAGGAACCTCTTATAACGTATTACTTAGTATAGAGGTAAAAATAGTCCGTGTAACACTTGACGTATATATTAAAGTACTAATAAAAAGTAAGTATTTAAATATAAAGGCTAATACTAGTTCTTATATATATAAGCGCTTTATAATAGGCTTACTCTTATTTTTAACTTTATTAAAAGTTTAAAGTATAAAAGTTTTTTTAAAATACTTAAAAAAATTTATATTATAAATAAAGAGCTAAATAATAGGCTATTATTAAGAATTAAGCAGTCTTTAAACAATTTAATTACTTATTAAGCTATTAACATTATTATAATCTAATAATAAACTTATAGTCCTTACTTCTTCCTTTAAAGGTTACTACTTACTATAATAAATTTTAGTAATATAAAAAGTAAAAAGTAAGTACTATTTATATAATATAGTAAAATTTACTTTATAAATAAGTAAAAGTAGACTTATAATATTTATATAATAAAGTAAATTTTACTATAAATAAAGTAAAAACAAATTTACTATACTTAATATATATTAATAATAAGCTTTATTATATAGGCTTGCCTTTTATAGCCTTTAAATAAAGCCTAAAAAGTTTATAGTACTATTATTAATATTTATTAACTTTATTAAATACGTTAGTATAATAAAGGTTACTACTATATATAAGTATAAATAATATAATATAATAACTATTTTATAAGTACTAAGGCACTTTTATTTTATTAAGTTTTTCTTTTAGTTACTTTATTACTAGTAAAAGTTAAGGTTAACTTTTAAAAAAAGAAAAAATAATTATTATAGTTTTAATAAGAATTACTAGTAAATATTTAGTAACTAAGCATTATTAAGCTACTATATATAAACTATTAAGAGTCTTTATAAGGTTTTATTATAATTAGTTAAATAGTTAATTTATAAGCGCCTTACTATAATTAGCTAAGGAATAAAGTAGTAGTAAGCTGTTTAAGACAGTAAGAGTAGACCTTAATAGGTCCTTAAATACTCCTTATAATTAACTAAATTAAGTAGACTATTAAATATTTTCTATATATAATACTACTATACCCCTTTTTAATAAAAGGGACAAGAATTTATTCTTGTTTTAGTATACTTATACGTATACAGTTTAGACATTATAAAGTTAATATTATCTTCTACCTAGTTATAGTTGTACTTAGTACTTACTTTATATATACCTTTATAAAATTAATTTAAGCGTCCCCTTTTAATAACTTACTTACTAATTTATTAAAATATATAAGTAAAATATAGCTTTCTTACTATAATAATAGTACTTAACGTTAGTAGTAGCTAACTTACTATAACGTCTTAAACTAGACTTGTTTTAAAATTATATAAACTTTTAACCTTTAAAAGCTTTTTAATAAGGGCTTAAATACTTCCTTTTTAGTTTTTTACTTAAGGTCTTTTTTTCCATCTTTATATTTAATATAGTCCTCTTATATTACTTATTTAAAGAACTATTCTTTTATAACTTATTTATATACTTTAATACTAAGTGTTAATTAGTAGTATAAGCTATACCTTTTATAACTAATAAATATTTTATTTTATTACTTAGCTTTATATAGTATATAACTATTATATATTTTTTTTTAAATATAAGGCTAAATTTTTCTTTAATAAGCTTATATATATATAATAGTTATTAAGGCTTTAACTTAAAAGTTAATAAGATTTTTTAAACGTATTAATATAATAATAAACACGTTTTTTACTTTTAATATTAATATATTTAACTAAGTATTAAAAACGTCTTAAAATTAAAAGCCTATTAATTACTCTTATTTTAATAATATATTAAAATACTACTTTTAATAAATAAGGAATGGTTTATTTGTAAGCTAAAATATTAAGTTAATATTATAAATATTTTATAAGTATTATTAAAGCGTTAATTTAAATATATACTATATTAATTTATACTACTTTTATTATTATAAATACGTTAATAAATCTTTATATTTTTTAAGTACTTTAAGCTTTAAGTTATATACTTAGTTATTAATATTTAATAATACTTAACTACTAGCTTATAATAAGGCTTTAAAGGCTATATTTTCTATATTTAAATTATTTAAGTTTAACTTTTAAACTTTTAACGTACTTTATAAGTCTTTAACTAATAGTTATATTATATAAATATAGTCTTTTTACTTATACTGTTTAATAAAAATATATAATTACGTAAGGTATTACTAATTACATATTCGTATTAGGGTTTTTAGTATGCACACACACCTAGATTAAAATAGCGGATTACGTCTATATAAGGACAGTCCTCCTCCTTCCTATCTAGTCTTTTGTTAAGCATCTAAGAAATACACTTATTTTCCCTTACTATAGGCCTTACTTATTCAACTATTTAGATTCCTGTATATAGCTCAACTCTACGCCTTCTACAAAGACGTATTTGTCACACTATTTAATTTCATCTATAGTTATACTACTTTTATATATATTATTAATAACTACTAAAAGTATACTTAATAAGCCTTTAATATAGCTAATCTAACCGTTATTTTATTATTTATAAATATTAAATTAATTAGTGTAAACTTTATTAAGTCTTTATATAATACTTATATAGTTTTTATTAACTTTAAAACCTTTAAAATAATTAGTAATTTAGTTATTATAAAAAAAGAATTCTTTTAAATAGTTAATAAAAAGAATTTTTTAATATAAAAGTATTTATAAAGTAAGTATTAAGTATTATTATAACTAAGTAAAAAATAATATTAACTTTATAATATTTAAATTATATATATATAAGTATACTAAAATAAGAATAAATTCTTATCTTTTTTATTAATAAAGAGTATAATAGTACTATATATATATATAAGAAATATTTATTAGTCTACTTATTTAGCTAATTATAAAGAGTACTTAAGGACCCTTTAAGGTTTACCCTTAGTATCTTAAGCCGCTTACTACTACTCTATCCCTTAGCTAATTATAGGAGGGCGCATATATATTAACTATCTAACTAATTATAGTAGGACTCTATAGGGACCCTTAACGGTCTGTGTATAGTGGCTTAATAGCGCTTAGTTACTAGACATTTACTAGTAATTCTTGTTATAACTATAATAGTTAGTAGTGTAGATAGTTTTATATATAGTAGGTAGTTTTATACTTATTAGTTAGTGTGTTTATATATTGTTTATAATGTTTATATAACTTTTATATATAGCTTGTATTAAGCCTTTATAGATGCATTTTCTACTTTTTATAATATTAACTAAATATAAGTATTATAATATAGTATAGTAAACGTAAGTTAAAAGAATTAATAGTAACTATTATAATAATAAAAATATAATCTTATTAAAATTATTACTAATAAGTTAAGTTTTATCTATTAAATTATGTTTAAAATAGTAAAAACTAATAACTTTAAGCTTTAAATATTAAAAAAGGAAGTTATTATTATAAAGTATAAGTAAGCGATTTAAAATAGGCTACTTAGTTTTTTTACTACTTAAAAAGGTATAAAAATAGTAATAGTAAAGGCTTAATATAAAAAAGGATAGGTTATGTATAATAATAAATAAAATACTTACTTTTTATTAAAGCTTTTTAATAAATTTGTATTAAAATTAGGTTATAAATAAAAAAAATATACATTACTTTATTTATAAAGAAATTTAATACTATTAAAAACCGTATTTATTTTATAGTAGTTAGTATAAAATAAACTATATTAATAAGTATATTAAAAGAAAAATAGGCTATTATAAATAAAAATTAAAAAGGCTTTAAATAATAAGTTTTATTCTTTATTATAACTTTAAAAACGTACTTTTTTATTATTTAAAAGCCAAGTAATAATATAAAATAAAGAAAATACTAAAACCTTTAAAATTTTATAAATTACTTAGCCTTTTTAAAAATCTAACTAAAAAAAGTTGAAAAAAAAGTATGTATAAGTTTTATATATATAATTACTTTTTAATATTAAAAAGGACTTTTAAAAGCTTTTTATATTACTAAAAATAAGATAAAAACTAATTATATATACTAAAATTATATAAAACTTATATTATTTATAAAAATAAGTATAAGGCCTTTCTATAAAAAATATATATAAAAGTTAAAAAGGCAATAAAAAAAGAATATACTATAGTTAAAATAAAAGGTTATATAATAAAGATTTAAGCTTTAGTAATTATTAAAGCAACTATTAAAAGGATTATTAAGTGTAAAGTACGTACTACAACTAATATCACAGTACCTATACTTAAAATAAAGGGTAAATTAGGTCAAGGCTTTGCCTTAACACCCTCTACTTTAAAAGGTATAAGTAGACAAGACATAGCCACTAGAAAGACAAATAAATAGTAAGAAATTTAATAGACAGAATTAGCTATACAGGTTTTATGTATAATGCCTACAAGTACGTCTTCTCTTATCTCTACCTACTAACAAGCCGCTTATAAAGTATAGTATAAAAGGAGAAACTATTAACTAATTAGTTAATAATCCTTTTTTATACTATTCTATATACTATAATAGTTGTTAGTAGTGTATATAGTTATATATATATAGTAGGTAGTTTTATATATACTAGTAATAAGAGTAGAACTTAAAATACACTAGTTATAAAACTAGTTATTTAAGTTTTACTTAAAAAGTTATAATACTTATAAGACATACTATTACTTTATTTATTTAAACTTTTATAATAACCTTTTTTAATTAAAAATATAAAGAGTAATTAGTTAATAGCTATACTATAAGTAATTATTAAGATAAGTCTTTAATTCTTGTTTATACTTTTAATAAGTAAAAAAAAGAGTAAGATTACTACTTTATTTATTTTTTAATAGTTTTAAATTACAAAGTTATAAAAAATAAAAACTAAATACTAAAATATAAATTTAATATAAAAAAAGTCTTATAAAAAGAGTTACTTATAATAGCTTTTAAAGATATATTATTAACTATTATACTAAATAATTAAGTATATATTACTATAATTAACTATAATAAATAGTTATTATTAACTAATTATATAAAAACGGCTTAACTATAAAAGTAGTAAGAGTTAGTATAAAGCTAACTTTAACTTATAATAAGTAAATTAGTAGTTATATAAGGCCTTAAAAGGTAGTCTATATAGCTTTAAACTTAATTATATTAATAAAGAATAAATATACTTTTAATAATAAAAAAAAAGGTAATTTTTTATTTGTTTAAAAGCGGTTAAAACGTATATTACTATATTTAGTATTATAAAAAAGTAATAGTAAATAAATATTAGTCTTATAAATAAATAGCTAATTAATAAAGGTTAAACACTACTTTAATAATACTAATATAAGATTTAAAAAACGTTAAAGGCAACTTTATAATAATAGTTAAGATTAAGTACTAAAATACTATAAACTACCCCTTTTTTAACCTTTATCTTAATTATAAATATATTAATAAGTACTAATTTAACAATAGTATTTTAAAAATAAATAAAAATAAATTTAGTAGTAAGTTAGTAAATAGCTACTTAATAATAGATTAAGGCTATAGTAGCTACTAGTAAGACTAATTTAATATAATAACTTTTAGTTACTACCTACTTCAAAAAGGCTTATATATAAGTTACTAAAGTAAAAGTAGTAGTAGTAAGACTAAATATACCTACAAAATATAGAGTAAAAAGGCTTAGAATATTAATAAAGAAAGGCTAAGTTAAAAAATAATAAAAAGCCTTATTATTTTATAGTATAACTTAATAAATAAAGAATTAGTATACTTTTATAAAAACTAAATATACTAAACCCTCTTTTTTCCTCTTAATAAAAAGAATAATTATAGTTTTCCTTTCTTATAAATATAAGTTATTTAAAATCTTATATAAAAAATTAGTTGTTATATATTTTTTTATTTATTACACTTTTACTTTAAAGAATTACTTTCTTTCTTACTAAAAAGACTAATAAATAATTAAGTAAGTAGCTTAGTATTTAAATCTTATATTCTATATATAATATACAAAACTATTAAAATAAACGTTTACTTTATTAGTATATCTTCTTTAACTTTTAAAGGTTTGCCTTTATTAACTAGCGCCTTTATAAATATATTAACTTATTTAACACTTAAAAGAACGTTATAATTTTAAGGCTAAGCCTTATCTTATCTTAAAACTCTTACTACTCTTACTTTTAATAGTAATAATATTATATACTTTCTTTATTATTATAAGGCCTTAGTAAAGGCTACCTTACTTTTAAATAAAGATAAAGTTTATTAACTATTAATATATTATATAATTAATAAAATAAGTTTTATAAAAGAACTAGTAAAGACTGTTTTAACTATAGAATAAAAAGGAAAGTTTATAAATTTAAAAAAGGCTATATAGTAAAACTATAGTATTTAGAATAAAGAATAGTACTACACTCTTTAGGCTTAAATCTTTATATAATTTTATACTATTTATAGTAAAAACCTTTAAATTTTACTTTAAGAATTAGTTAAACTTAATATAAATATAAAGTAAGTAAAATACAATCTTTAATTAACTAATTAGTTAATAGCACTATACTATAGCCTTTTTATTATAATTATACGTTAGTTATTACTTTAAGTAAATTGTTTATATTATAATTTTTAAACTATATCTTTTTAAAAATTTTATAATTAAATTATTAAATATTTTAAAAATAACGTTTACTTAATAAATAATTATTATTATTAAAGATTTTAAAAGTTTTTTTAAGTTTTACTCTTTACTTATTAAATTAAAACACTTTTTTATTAGTACGCCTTACTACTTTTTATTATATTTATTCTAGTTGCTTTAACTATACTATAATTTTAAGCCGCCTAGTTAAAGGACATGTTTAAATTAATTACTAAGAATATAATAAACCTTATTATTAACTAAAACTATATAGTAATAAAATACTTAAAAAAATATAGTTTTTTTATATTCTTAGTTTAAAATCTATATAATACTAAAGCAATCTAGTAACTACTACTTATAACTAATATTAAAAAAGTCTTATAAGTAAATAATAACACTATCTTTAATATATTTATTTAATAAGTACTATAAAAACGCCTTTACTATTTTTACTATAATAGTAAAAACTATTTAATAACTAAGTATATTAAGTCTTATAAAAACTACTAAGCTAAACTTTTATACTATAATATAAAAAAAAGCTGTTTTTTTATAAGATTAATAAAAAAGTACTAACTATTTACTATATTAATAAGGTACTTTTATAATAAAGGTTAAATAAAAAATTTAATTTAAAACTACTTAGTAAGGTATTATAACCTTTTAAATATAAAAGAAATATAATAAATATAGTTTTAAGAAGAAGTAGTAAAAATAAATAAGTAATTCTTATTTTTAAATAATACTAATAGTTTAATTATATTATTAAATAAAATACCTTTTAGTTTTAACTTAAGTGTTAATATAATTAAGCTTATTAAAAAGGACAATTTTATATTTACTAACTACCTTCTTTTAATAGAACTAATAAACAAGGCTTATAATCTATTTACTACCTTTATATTAATTAAAAAGCGTAAATAAGTTAATAATAACACACGTTTTTATATATTAGTTATAAACGTGTAAAAAGTATAAAAATTTATTAATATTACCTTATTTAAAAAGAACTTATTATCTTATTAACTAACTACTTAAGTTTTATTAAAAGTAAAAGTTAAGCTTATTCTAAATATTAAATACTAACTACTAAAGACAACTTTTAACTTTAAGATTAAAGTCTTAATATACTAACTTTTATAATTTAGTTTAGTATATATAGTATAAGTTATATTTAGTATTTAAAACTTTATAATACTTAGTATTAAAATAGTTTATATTAATAGTAAAATGTTAATAGCTTTAAACAAAGCTCTTAACCTTATTTAAACAACGTTTTATATAGTTAGTATAAATAAGCCTTTTTAAGTTTTAAGCCTTTTAAGTAATTAAATAATATAAATTATACTAAAATTTTATTAAGTAACTAGCCTTTAAACTAACTTTATACTTATAAAAGTAGCTAATGTTTAAAAATACACGTTTAAATTTATAATAACCTTTTTTAAAGAAGCCTATAACCTACTCTTGTTAATACTAAATTATAGATTTTTTTAATTTTTAACTAACTTATAAAAAAGCTAAGTATTTTATTATTTAAAACTAAAGCTTTCTTTACTAGTATTTATAATATAAGTATTTAGTTTACTAATAAATTTATAACTATCTTATAGTTAAAAAAGTATAAACTATTAGTTTACTTATATATTATACTTAATAAAATAACTAATAAGAACTTATTACTAAAAATATTATATATTCTTAATATAAAGCTATATTTTTTATATAACTTTATTACTAAGATAATATATATTAATATAACTATTAACAATATTTACTTTGTTGTTAATATAAGCAACCTTTTAACGTTAATAAATTAATTAAAGGTGTATATTAACGCTTTAAAATAAACTATAATAAGTACTTAAAACTACTTACTATAATAACACCTATTTTAACACTATTATTAAATTTAAAGAATAAGCTTTTAAGTGTTATTTATAAAAACTATTTATAATTAATACTAAAGCTTATTTAACTCTTTAATCTATTCTTATTAAAAAATACTAAATTCTATTAATCTTTATAATAAGTTTATTATAATAACACTTTATATAAAAAAAAAGGTTTAAAGGTTTAACTATTAAATAACATTATATTTAATAGCTTTACTTTTAAAAAAAGTGTAAATTAAAAGGTAGAAAAATAAAAAAAAGCTTAAAAAAACTTTTAATCTACTATATAAAACTTTACTATATTTATTACTTTAAAGTTTAATCTAGTAAATAAAGAGTATAAACTAATACTTAATTAGCTTATAGTAATAATTAACTAATTAAATAATAGTTTATAAAAAAAAAAGAAAGAAATTTTAGTATAAATTCTTTTTAATAAGGAATTTATATTAGTATATACTTTTAATTATATTAATAAGCTTAATCTATTAATAACACCTTTATAAGTTATTAAGACTATACTATATACAGTCTTTTAAGCTTGTATAATTTTAATATCTTACTTACTAGTTAAGTAAGTTATTAATCTTTTATACTAGCGTCTTAGTAAAAGAACAATTAAAGAAAGCTATAAATTTTATAAAAACTCTTAGTTTCTAGTAAGAAAGAAGGATAAAAAAGTATAGCTAATAAATAATATAGTTAAGTATAATTAGTATATAGTATATAATGTATTTACTTCTTTAATAATAAAGACCTTTTTAAAAGAATTTAAAATATATACTCTTTTATAAAAAGGTACTAACTTAGTAGCTTAATTTTAACGTATTATAGTCTAACTACTATATAGGCTTATACTTAATTAAGTATTACTCTTTCTTAATAATATTATAATTAAAGGCCTTACATTTACTTATAATAACAAGGAAATCTTGTTAAAAGTTTAGTACTACGTTTTAAAGCATCTTTAAAATATAGACCTTGTTCTTGTAAATTACAAGCTAGTTAGTACTATAATTACAACTAAAAAATTATAATAGTGCTAGCTTATAGCCGTTGTTATTAAATACGTGTATAATAAGTTTAGTTATACGTTTAAAAAGTTTAAAATTATTAAAATTATTAAATAGTTTTAACTAATTAATTTAAAAAACCTTTATAGCTTCTTTAATATATTTATATTTTATAAGACTTAAGTATAAAATAAAGCTATAATAACCGTCTCTTTTTATATACTTTTATAAAAAAGTGCTTACTAGTAGTAGAAAAATATAAAAGAATTAACTTTTAACTTATTAAAGAAACAGCTTTTTACTACTCTTATCTTAATAATAATTAACTACTTTAAAAAAGGTAAACTAATAATACTTATAATTAATACAAGTATTTTAAAATAAAAAGTAATACTTTTATAAGAAATTAATAAAGAAAGACGTTTTATATAATATAAATTAAAATAATAAAATATAAAAGTAGTAGTTAATAATACTATAAAAAATAATATAAAGGACTAGTTACTACTTTAAAAAAACTATACAACTATATTTATAGTATATATTTTTAAATTAAAACTAACTTATAAGTTTTAATAAATTAGTTAAATAAAGCTATTAATAAACTCTTTAAAGTACTACTTATATAATAAGTAATATAAGTTTAAAATTTTAATTTTACTATTAAGTATATTTTTAATATAAAGAATATACTTATTAATACACTTTTATATTATTTAAAAACTAATAAAAATAAGCTTAAAGCTATAAAGAATAATCTTAATAAGTTTATTAATATATATATTAATATTTAAAAAGTATTAATTAATAATAAACCTTTATTTAATTACTTAATAGTATCTTAAATATAAAACTTAAATAATTATTATAAAAACATTCTTAATTTTATTAAAAATTACCTTTTTTTATTTAAAATTTTAAGTATAAAAAAAAAAGCTTGTATATTAAATATAATTTTACTTTTATTAAATAAGTATTTTATAATATAAGAATATTAAAAATTTAAACTACCTTTTAAAAGTAATTTATAACTTTAATAACTAAGTATAGCTTATATAAAAATACTATATTACAACTAAATATTAAAGAATTAAACTATTATATATAACACTTTATAAAAGGTATTAGTAGTATAGAATATATAATTATATAAAAAAGGCAGTTTTAACTTATTTAAATTATTTAAAATAAAAGCTTTATTAATTAGTTAACTTAGTTATAGTCTAGTAGTTACTAGTTACTTTATTTTAAAAAATTTATTTAAATATTATATATATACTATTATATAATAATAAATACTATATTATTAAGGCTTAGTATACTTTTATAAAATACATTAAAGCTATAGTTATTCTTAATACTAAAGCTAAAACTATTTTTAAGTTTTTATAAAACTATATTATAACTAACTATAGCCTATTAGTTGTTATTATAATAAATAAAAGACCTAAATTTAAAAGTAACTTTAAAAAAGTTTATAACAACTTAAAAGTAGTATATATTTTAACGTTTATATATAATTTATAAATAAATAGCCTTATTAAAAAAAGTACTTCTTACTTATTAAAACACTTACTAAGCTAATTTTTAAAGAAATAAAAGACTAAACAAAGTACTTTTTTATAACGCTTTTAGTAAATTAAATAATAATATATTAGTTTTATAACTAAATATTATTCTTTCTTTTTTATAGTATAAAAGCTTTACTCTTTATTAATATTTACGTTTCTACTTAGTAAGTACTTAACTAAAAAATAAATATATCTTTTAAAAAGCTTTTTTAAAAAAGAACTAGAATACTATAACGCCTTTTAGTAGACTAAAAAAAAGCTACTACTATAGTTAATAAGTTTTAAAAAAAACTTACTAAATTAAGAAACTTTATAAACATTAGTAGAATATAATAGTTAAATTAGTTAATAGCCTAAAGTAATATAATACTTATTTAAAACAATAAAAAAAAAATTAATAAGTTAGTTAAAAACAAGTTAAAGTATAAATAATAAAGCCTTTTTTATATAAATATAGTTTATAACAATAATATATATATACTTATATATTTAAATAAAGTTCTTTTACTAAATATATTTACTAGTTAATAACTTAAAAAATTTAAACATAATACTATAAGAATTTAAAAACTAAATATTTATAATTTAATAATTATAAACTAGTTATAACTTACTAATAAGATTTAAAATAATAATAATTATATTATAAGTTAGTATTTTAATAATAAAAGCCTTACTAGTAATAGTAATATAAACTAAATCCTTTTATAATAGTATAAACTATCTACTATTTATACAAATTTTAAAATCCTTATTCTAGTATAATTAAAGGCTTTTTTACTTTTTTATTATTATCCTTTTTATAACTAAAAGCTTTATTAGTAATAGTACTAGCTATATATGGAATAACAATATAGCTTATTAACCTTTTTAATATTATATTAACTAAATTACTATATAGCTAATACTAAATATACACCTACTTTTAAAAAATAGTATTATAGTTTTAAGTTAAATTAATAAAAGGCCTATACTTTAACATCTTTTACACTTTACTTTAAATAACTATAAATAAATTACTCTTTATTAAAGTTAAGTATAATTCTACTATAATAATAAAATATAGATTATTATAATTATAAATCTTCTTATTTATATAAAAGAAGTAGTTTTATATATATTACTATACTTTAAAAGTATAAAGTAGTTAAAGAAGGGCTAAAATATATTAATATATAAGTCTTTATACTAAATAATTAATAAGAAGTAATAAGTATAATACTACTTATATAGTATTAAATATATAATACTAAATAAATAAATAAATAAGCTTTATTTTTAGTACTTATTCTTTATTATTTATACTATAATATTGTTTAAAGGTTTACTATTTATAGCCTTTATTAAAACTTTATTTATTAATCTACCTTTTAACTATATAGCCTAGTAATTTTAAATAGCTATATTAAACTAAAGGTTTAACTATAAATTAAACAACTTTTATACGTTGTTTAAAAACTATTAAAACAAGTATATTCTTATATAATTTAGTAAAAGTATAAAGTAAATTAATATACTTATAAGTACTACTTTATAATAAACTAAGTATAAATAGTAGTGCTTAAATAAAACGTTATTAAACAACTAAACTATAATTCTCTTATCTTTAATAAGTTATAATAACGCCGTCCTCTTTTAAATATAAATACAACACTTTATCTTCTCTTTATACTAAGCTAGTTTAAAGTAAATCCGCTTTTTATTAATATTTAAAAGGCTAAATATTTACTTAAATAGTATATACAAAGCTTAAAAAGAAATAATAATAATAATAGCCTAATTTAACAACCTTTTAAAGCTTTTATAACTAGTATTAACCTTCTTATTAAGCTTGTTCTTATTTTACTACTAGCCTTTTACTACTAAATATAGTACTATATACTTTATCTTTTTTAATAAACTACAAGTAATATAAATACTTATTTTAATAGCTATTTACTTTACTATAATCTATATAGTTATTAAAGTATTAGCCTTAACTATTTTTTTTATAATAATATACACTACCTTTACTTATTTTTACATCTTTTTTCCTTTTTTCTTTTTTTACTTACTTTTTTTTACTAGATTAACCTTCTTCTTCCTTTTTTTCTTTCTCTTCTACTTTTCTTTATCTTCTACCTTATTACCTTTCTATTTTCCCTTCTTAACTTCCTTTTTTTTCTTTACCTTCTTCCTTTTCTTATTCTTCTTTTTTTTCTTTTTATCCTTCTTTACCCCTTTTATTTCCTTCTTTATACCCTTTTTTTCCTTCTTTTTCTTTTTATTTTTAACTACTTTCTCCTTTTTTTATATAGCTTTTTTTTAACGCTTTAGTATAACTAATATACTTTCTACCTTTTTAACTTTTATTCTCTTTATTACTTTTTTTAAAGTTTCTTTTTTTCCTTTTCTTATTTTTTTTTTCTTTTTTTTTTAATCTTCTTTTCTTTAACAGCCTTTTAAACACTTTACTTACTTTTTAACTTGCTTACTCTAATACCTACACTACCTTTTATCTTAACGTTAATATTTATAAAATTCTTATTACTAAATTAAGCGTTAGTCTAGCTATTTTAAAGCCTTATTTTATTTAAGTCTATATTTACTATATTATTTAATAGCTTTTTTTAAATTACTACCTTTTCTTTAACATAGACCTTAGTAAAAAACGTCTACTTACTCTTTTTTACACTATTTATTATAAAATATAAAAGATTCTTTTTTTAAGCTATAATAATAGACAGGTTTTAACTATATAGTAATAATATAAGAACGTTTAATTTAATAATAAGCGCTTTAACGTACTTACTAAAAGTATTATAAAAAAAGAATATAATATATTAAAGATAAATAAATAGTCTATTTTAAGAATATATTTTTATTTATTAAAAAACTACTTATTATTTAAAGTATTAATAATAAAAATAAAACTAATATATCTTTATTTATTAAATTATTATAATAAATAAAAACATTAAAAACGTTTATTACTATCTTTTTCTTTTACTATAATAGTTATAACCTTTACTTTTATTACTTATATTTACTTTACTATAAGCTCTTTTTACTATATTTAACTACTTATATTTTATTACTAAATTATCTTATTTATATATATTAAGTACTTTTAAACTATTATATTTAATATAATATTCTATATTTAAAGCGTTATTATTTTATAAAACAATTAACTAAACTTTATCTTATAAAAGAATAGTATATAAAGTAAATAAAACCTTAAAACCGTTTTCTTAAAACTATTATATACTTTAAATATTATTATAAGCTAACTAGTATATATTAACCTTTTTATTATAAAGAAAATAAAGCTTATAAGTAAATAAACAACGTTTAATTTAATAAAGGACTATTATTTTAATTTACTTTACTATTTAATAAATATAAATATTAAGTAGTATAACTTTAATATAAATAATTACTATATTAGTTTATATAATATAGTTAGTTGTTTAATTTAGTAATAGTATATATTAATAGCTAGTATAGTAGTTAAATTAGTATTTACTATTACTAGGCTTAAAAACGTTGTTTAACTTTAGTTCTTTATACTATAAATACTAAATACATTAAAGAGTATATAGCTATATAAAGATATAACTATTTATTAATTCTTAATAAACTACTACTTTTAAAAGAAGTATTTTTTTATATTTATTTTTAATACTTATATAAAGATTTTATACTACTTTAACTTTTTACTATACTTATATAAGAATTTAAGAGAGTAGTATAAAAAGTAGTTATTTTATAATATATATATAGCTATTTTTTACTAAGTTTTAATAAAAGTAAACTAAGTTTAATAAAAAAATAATTAAAGCTATAGTATAATAATAAGTAAGCTAATATAACTATTCTTTTAAAAGCTATAGATACTATTAATAAACTACTTTATATACTTATATTAATCTACTAATAAGCTTATATAAAATTAAATAAAGACTACTTACTTAAAAGTCTTTTATTAGTAGGTAGATATACTTTACCTAGAACTTAACTATATAAATATATTGTTTATACACTTTTTACTAAAAGGACTACTATTTTAGTGTAATTTAAACTTTTATACTAAAAACGTGTAAGCTTATTTAAATATATTAAATAAACTATATATAAACAACTAAAGTTTAGTAGATTAAATAGTATTTATTAAAAGGCTTAAATTAAAGTAAGTATTTACTATTATTTATATACTTTATAGTCTATATAAAAAGCTGTTTAAGCTAATTAAACAAAGTTACTAAGATTTTTAGTATACTATATTATTACTATTAAACTAGCTATTAAATACTATTTAACACACTTAATAACTTAGTAAAAGTAACTATAAAATACTTAATACACTTTTACTACTTAATTACTTAATAAGACTACTACTTTAAGTAGTATTTATAAAATAGTATTAGTAGTTTATAACAAAAGATAAAGTAGTTAACTTAACAAAGCTATTAAAGACTTTATTAAATTAAACTACTCTTTTCTTTAAACTACTACAACTACCTTTATAAGTAAATTACTAGCCTATAATACCTACTTATACTAGTTATTTAAAAGCGGTTTAAATTATTAATTTTTTTTATATTTAACAAGTTAATCTAGCTAAAGTATATAACCTTATAAGCGTCTTAACAAGGTATAATTTAAGTATTAACTAGTAAAAACTCTTTAACAAAGTTTTAAATATTTACTTTATACTAAACTATAAAAAAAAGTAAAAAAAGCTAAATACTATAAAAAAGTTAGACACTAAAAACTAAACTCTTACAACGTTGTCTTTAAAGTTATTACTAAATTATAATACAAACTTACCTTCTTTTTTTTTCCTTTTACTATTAAACATTACTAAGTCTTTAAAGTTATTACTAAATTATAATATAAACCCTTCTTCTTTTTTTTTATTATTATTAAGCTTTAGCCTTAAGTTAATAAGCCTGTCTACTTTATTAGTATATAGTAACCTTAGATTTAAAAGTACTATAAACACTATTAAATTTAATAATAAACAAAAAAACCTACTATAAATATAGCTTATACTTTCTTAACGTAAAAAGACAAAGCACGGCTAAAACTACATTATACTATTAATCTAGATATATACTAAGCTTAAACGCTATAGTTTTCTGCTTTAACGTATAAAACTTTACTACTTAGCACCTAGGCGTAGTTTACTACTACTATACTTTAAAAAGTAGTCTAAATAGCTAGCTATTCTAACCGCTGCCTATAAACGTTATAATAAAGCCTAAATAAGTCTTAAGAACCTTAAAAACTAGCGTTAAAGCTAGCTTTAGTATTAGTAAATAGTAGTAAAGCGTTATTTACTTAATATATTTAAAGATAAAATAAAGAATATAAATAAGTAATTAAATAATTAACTTTACTATTTTTTTTTTTTTTTTTTATATTTCTTTAGTTACTCTTTTTTTTTCTATATCTTTATTCTTTCTTTCTTTTTAACTATTTTTATTCTTTTCTTATAAAAATTTTTTTTACTATCTTTCTTTAATTTTCTTTTATTTAATTTACTTTTCTTTCTTTCTTTACCTCTCTTTAACTATACTTTTAAAGTAAAGTATAAAAAGGAGTAAGTATAAAATACGTACTACAACTAATATTATAGTACCTATACTTAAAATAAAAAGCAAATTAGGTCAAGGCTTTACCTTAACACCCTTTACTTTAAAAGGTATAAGTAGACAAGATATAGCTACTAAAAAGACAGACAAATAACAAGGAATTTAATAAACAGAATTAGCTATACAGGTTTTACGTGTAACGCCTACAAGTACGTCTTCCCTTGTCCCTACCTGCTAGCAAGCCGCTTATAGAGTATAGTATAGAAGGAGGGACTATTAACTAATTAGTTAATAGTCTCTTTCTATGCTATTCTACGTACTATAATAGTTGTTAGTAGTATATGTGGTTATATATGTGTGGTAGGTAGTTCTGTACATATTATTATAAATAAGGTTATAAAAAAGAAGGCTAATAAAATAAGAACCTTTAATAAATTAAATAAGTTTTAAAGTATTATATTTATAATTATAATAAATATTTAACTAATAAGTATTTAAATAAAAAAAAGATAGTTATAATTAAATTATTAAATACTAATAAGTTGTTAAAAAACTAAAAAACGTAAATAATACTTAAGATATTAAAGGTGTATAAAAGATTTTAGTAGTAAATATATTTTAATTTAAGATATAAATAAAGAATAAGTAGTTAGTTAATATTAAATAAAATATAGTAGTAGTATTAAATATAATTAATAAAACTATTACTAAAGAAATTAGTTTATAGAAAATAAGAGTAAGTATTTTAATATTAAACGTGTATAATAAGTAAATAGTTTATATAAATAGTATATAAAAAGTACTACTATACTTAATTAATAATATAAAGATAAAAGAAGAATATAGTATAAATTTATAGTAAAATAAATAAGCTACTTAATATAATAAGGCTATTAATACTTTTATTAATAATAATAATAAAACAGTATACTATATAACTAGACTTAGTAAAGACTAGTTAGTAGTTTTAAAAAAAATAAAAGTAACTATTACACACTACTTTACCAACATACAAGGAAATACACTAATAACAACTATATATAGTTCTTAGTACATACACCCTAAGTAAAGAAAATAAACAAATAAAGCAAATAACTATAATATATTAATAATTCTATATAATTCTTATATATTAGTAAAAAGTATATGAATATAAAGTTAGTTGTATTTTTGTTTATTTAAAACTATAGGATATTTTCTTTTTTATAGTAATTTTTTAGTAATAAGTGTTTAAGGTAAAGTAAAATCTTATTATCTTTAATTTTGGCTAACTTTTATTTTTTTTTTAAAAAAAAGTTTTATATATATTATATATTATATATAAAAGGAGTAAATAGTTAAACAGCCTATAAAAAAATATAATTCTAACTAGTATATATATATATATATATATATATATATATTTATTTATTTATTTTATAAAGTTTTTCTTATTTTTTTATTTTTACCTTTTTTTATATTTTTATTTTATTTATTTTATTTATTATACTTTTTTTTACTTATATTTTATAGCTTAGAATAGTTCCTTAAAGTTAGGTTTTATTATAACCTTACTTATATTATAGTAGATTTCCTTAATATTAAAGTCCTTTATAACTATTAAGTTTAAAAGGTTATTAAGTAAGCTAAGGGCAATATTTAAGGCTAAGCGTTCTTTTTATTTTAGCGTCTTTACTACGTCAAAGCGTAAATCCGGCTTAAACGTAAGGCGCTTATTAAGGGCTATTATACTTATTTCTTAACCTTTTCTTTAAAAACGTAAAATTCCGTTTTAAGTCTTATATAACGTATTTGTTTTAAGCGTAGATTGTTGTAAAGGCTATATAATTCCTAGTTAGTCTCCTTTTTAAAATTAGTAAACAAATAATACACTATTTTAGTAATAATCTTATATAAATAAGTTAAAAGTTTTATTATATTTTAAATGTTTAAAAAAGGGCGTTATAAATAGTTTAAATAAGATAAGTAGTTAATAGTTTTTAAAATAGTACTTAAATATAGTTATAAAAGAAAAGTAGACTATAAATATTAATAGTGTAGTTTTTTACTTAGTTAATAGTATTAGCCTTTTTAAGAAATAAGCAGGCTTATTATTAAACTATAGTATAGTAATAATAAAAACTAAAGTTATTGTTTATATTTTAATATTATAAGTTTTTAGAAGTTTAATTAAATAGGTAAAATAATAAAAGATAAATTAATCAAGAAAAGGGTTATAATAGCTATGCCTATAATAAAGCTAAATAGTATAACTTTTATTTATTATAAGGCTTTAAGTTACTAATTAACGCTTTAAGTATAATAAACAACTAAGCGTTATACTATATTAAGGTTATTAAACTTAAAAGGTAAAGTAGTAATAAAAAGAGTAATAAAAGTAGCTATATAAAAGATTATAATAAGGTATATAACTTAAATAATTTACTTCTTTTTTAAAAAAGCGTCTTACTTATTGTATAATAATGTATTAAAGTAGTTTACTAAGTGCTTAAGTTAGTAGTAAAAATAAAACTAAAAAAAGGAAAGTATTTTTACTTAATAAGCTTATTATTTTAAAATATAGCTAAGTTTATAAAATTTTTTAAGGCTTTTATAATTAGTAAAAATAGTAAAAGGTTTACTTATACTATAAAGTTTTATAAACTAAAACTAAAAGTATAAGACAATAGTAAGAAGGTTTTTATTATAAATAGTATAATTATATTTAAATAAAGTAAGGTATATTAAATAGTATATTATAAAGTACTATATATTATAACAATCTTTTTATAAAAAATAGCCTTTTATAACTTTTCTTAAGCTATTTACTTTAACTATAGTATTTTAATCTAAGTCTTATTAAGTAAGAATTAAAGTTAATATAAACGCTTATTTAAAGTAAGTAAATATTAACTAAGTATTATTATTTTATTTAAAAAAGGTTTATTTTATAGTTAGTTAAGTAAGAAGTTTAATATTATTAAAGAAGTAATAAATAAAATTATAGTAAAAGTTAGTAAAGCTAATAAAGTAATAAACTTTTTTAATATTAGTAAAAGTAAGCTATTTTTAAACTATATAAATCTTTTTAAAGTTTATATATATTCTTACTTAAGCTTTAATAATAAAACTAAGATATTTAACTTTAGTTATTATAAAGTTGTATTTAAAAAGATTTAAAAAAAGACTAGCTTTTTAAAGTTTATAAAAAACTTCTTTAACCTTTTTATTATAATCCTTTTTTAATTTAAAAGAATAAATTAAAAGATTATTAAAGTAGGTTATAATAAAATTATTAAGAATACTATATATATACTAATTAATAAAGCGTTAAAATATAGCTAAGGCTTTTAATAAGGCTAAAAGGGTAAATAAGCTACTTAAAAAGACTAAAGTAAGTATAAAAAGTAGTAAAATACTTTTAACTTAGTATAACTTAAATATAGTAAAAGGCGGCTTAAATATTAAGTTTTATAAACTAGTAAGTATATATAAGGTTTTATAAAGTTTTTTTAATAAAGAGTAAAAAGTAATACTTAAAAAGGATAATAGCGTTTAAAGTATAGTAATTTATATAAAACTATTATTCTTTACTCTTTTTTTAACTAGTAAGACTAGTACTATTATTACAAATCTACCAGCTTAAATTTAACTTTTATTTATTAAATTTATAATCTATTTATAAAGTTTAGTAAAGTATTTTTATAGAAAATTATATAAAAGGCCTTAAAAAAGGTTAAGTAAGGTACTATTAAAGTAAGCTTATAAGTAAATATAGTAGTTAAAGAATCCTTAATATAAGGAAAAGGTAGCTACTTTATCTTTATTAAAAAAGGAGTAAAGTTAGTAAATTTAATTATAAAAGTAATTAATAGCTTTAAAAGAAAGAAAGAAAGGTAGCTTTAAAGAATATAAGTTATTTTTATAAACGTTAGTACTATAAATTATAGTATTTTTATTATAAGTTTATAATTACTACTTAACTATAATAGTAAACATAAAGCTAGTAATTTTATAAATAGGTTTAAAATAAATAAGGGCGTAAAGGATATAGAAATTGTTTATAATATTTAGTTATTATACTATTAGTAGTAAAATTTAGTATAATATAGTAGTAATAAAGTTAGAAAAGGCTAAGGATAAAGTTTTAAGCTATATTAAGAATAATATATATAATAACTAGTATTTATTAGCCTTAAATAAGAAGTTTAACTATATAAATAATATAAGAAGCTTTTATTAATATTAAGATAGTTTAAGAGTTATAAGGCCCTAAAAAGGAAATACGCTTTAAATTAACTCTTATTACTATACGTTTACTAATTATAGTATAATAGTTATATTTACTATTAATTTAAGCCTTTATTAAAAAAACGTAATTAATAATTATAAGAATAAGGAAAGGTTTTTTATTTAATTTTTCCTATATTTTAACTAGTATAAAAAGAAAGAGGTACGTTTAAGTAATATTAGCTATATATAGCTTTTAAGTAAGGCTTAGTTTAAAAGCTTAACGTTTTTTAGTTTTAGTCTAAAAGTAAATAAAGACTAAATAAAGTACGCTTATAGCCTAAATAAAGAAACTAAAGTAAAGAGTAGTATAAAAGGTATATTTATAAATTATATAACTTATATCTTTATAATAAATATATTTTCTAAGTTATTTTTATTCTTTAATAACGTTTTATATAACTTATTAACTATAAAGTATATTAAAAAAGGGTAATATAGTAGGTATTTAGTTTATATTTAGTTAATATTTATTATAAATATATCTTTAAATATATAACTAACTATTAAGTTAATTATTAAGTAGTTCTAGTTTTAATAAAGTTAAAGTATTATTAAGTCTTTATTAAAGTAGTAGTATATTGTTATAGATAGGCAAAGAGGACGGCTACAAGGGTCTTACAAAGACCGTGTATAGGAGTCGTACAGACTTTACAGACAATACAAATACACAATAGCTAATTAGACAGATAGCAGGCGTGATATAACCTACGAATATAGGCAGGACTTGTAAGAATGCGTAGTAGTGGTCTGTGCTTAATTAAGTAGAGTAGTAATAAATACATGCTTTATAATTAGTTAAATAGCTGTTAAGTTTAAAGGTTAAGGCCTAATTAAGACTAGTATAATTAGTATAACCTTTATATAGCTAGTTTATTTTTTTTTATAAATATAAAAGAATAAGGCGTAGTTTTTATATAATACTATTTTTATTTTTAGCCTTTTATAAGTAATTACTTTATTAATATAGTTATTTAGTTTATTTATTATTATAATTACTATATTTTCTTTTTTAAAACTATTTAATTACTAATATAAATTAAGTTAATTATATATATTAAATTAAGCTAATATAAGACTATTAAATAATATAGCTTTATATAACTAATAATTAAATATAAATATTATAATATAGCTTAGTAAACTTAAAATAAAAAAATTAATAGTAATAATTATAATAAAAAATAATATAAACTTTATTAAATTTATTATTAATAAACTTAGTTTTATATAATAAATTACATTTAAAGTAGTAAAGACTAATAACTTTAAGCTTTAAGTATTAAAAAAAGAAGTTATTATAGTAAAGTATAAAAAAAAGCTTTATAAAAAGCTACTTAGCCTATTTACTACTTATAAAAGATATTAAAATAATAGTAGTAAGAGCTTTAATATTAAGAAAGATAGGTTAAATATAATAATAAAGAAAATACCTTTTTTTTATTATAGCTTTTTTATAAACTAGTATTAAAATTAGTTTATAAATAAAAAAATAAGATTTATTTTATATTAACTAGTATAAACTAAATTAGCTATATAATATAGTAGACTATACTAATAAGTAAAATAAAAGAAAAATAAGCTATTATAAATAAAGACTAAAAAGGCTTTAAATACTAAGTTTTATTCTTTATTATAACTTTAAAAATATATTCTTTTATTATTTAAAAGCTAATTAATAATATAAGATAGAATAAACATTAAAATTTTTAAGATTTTATAAATTACTTAGCCTTTTTTAAAATATAGTTAAAAAAGAAGTTAGAAGAAGAATAAGTATAAGTTTTATATATATAACTACTTTTAAGTATTAAGAAAAACTTATAAAAGCTTCTTATAATACTAAAAATAAGACAAGAATTAATTATATACGTTAAAATTATATAAAATATACACTACTTATAAGAATAAACATAAAGCCTTTATATAAAATATATATATAAAAGTTAAGAAGGCTATAAAAAAAGTAGTAAATATAGTTAAGATAAAAAAACGTATAATAAAGATTTAAGTATTAGTAATTATTAAGATAATTATTAAAGTACTTATTAAAGATAAGGTTAAAAAAGAAGAAGCTTATAAAATAAGAACCTTTAATAAGATAGCTATATTTTAAAGTGTTATATTTATAATAATAACGTATACTTAACTAATAAGTATTTAAATAAGAAAAAGACGGCTATAGTTAAATTATTAAATATAAGTAAATAGTTAAAAAACTAAATAGTATTAATAATAGTTAAGACGTTAAAAACGTAAAGGAGATTTTAGTAGTAAATATATTTTAATTTAAAGTATAAATAAAAAATAAGTAATTAGTTAATATAAAGTAGAATATAACTATTATAATAAATATAATTAATAAGACCTTTATTAAAGAAATTAGTTTATAAAAGATAAGAGTAAGGATTTTAACGTTAAAAGCGTATAATAAGTAAATAGTATGTATAAGTAGTGTATAAAAGGTACTACTATACTTAATTAATATATAAGGATAAAAGAAGGATATAGTACGGATTTATGTTAAGATTAGTAGGTTGTTTAATATAATAAGGCTATTTATACTTTTTTTAATAATAATAATTAAAAAGTACTTAATATAGCTAAACTTAGTAAAGACTAGTTAATAGTTTAAAGTAATAAAGAAGAAAATAAAAGTAACTATAGCTAAGGCTTTTACTATACTAGTTAATTAAGAAAGAGTAATAGTGTATATAGTAATAATAACTATAATATTAATAAAAAATTAAAAAGAGAATAAGACAAGTTGTTTATATACTTAGTATATAAATATAACAACGTTTTAAATTTTAATAATACTAAAACACTACTACTATACTATAATACTAACTATATTATTAATTTAAAAAAAGGATAGTAACTATTATATAAGGCTATATACTCTTTATTATAAAGAAAGTTAAAAGAGTTAAGAAGTTACTTAGTAAAATGCCTAGCCTTTAAATATATACATCCTTTAAAAAGTCTTATTAATACTTTTATTTTATTTATATTAAAAAAGGATAAAAGCTTATAGTTATATATAAACTATTAAGGCTTAAATAAAGTAATAATTAAAAATTATTACTTATTACTTTTAATAATAAAGATTATAAAGTATTATATAAGAATAAGATTTATTTTAAAATTAAATATTAAAAAGGCCTACTACTAAATTTATATAAAAAAAGGTAATAAATAAAAAACTGCCTTTTAAACTTAATATAGCTACTTTAAGTATTTAGTCCTCTTTTTTAACTTAACTAATATACTAACAACTTTTTAAAATTATATTAATAATATATTAAAAGGGCTAGTAAATACTATTTATATTATATATTTTAACAATATTCTAGTCTTTTTAAAAATAAAGAAGGAATATATATAATATTTAAAAAAGGTACTAAAACGTTTAAAAGAGGCTTAATTATATATTAATATAAATAAATATAAATTTTATTAAAAAGAAGTAGAATTCTTAAGCTTTTAAATATTATATAAAAGCTTTATAATAAACAAGTACTAAGTATATATAGTTACTAAATAGCCTAAACTAACGTCTTATTAAAAGATTTAAGTCTTTTTAAGATTTTATAACTTTTATAAACGTTTTATTTAAGGCTACTTTTATATTACTATACTATTATTAAAACTATTAAAAAAGAGTAAAAATAATAAAAAGCCTAATAAAATATAATTAAATAATAAGGCTTATAAGGCTTTTAAATAACTAAAAACTAAATTTATAAAAGCTTTATTATTAAAATACTTTAATCTTAATAAACTAATTTATATAAAAACTAATATATTAAATATAGTATTAAAAGTAATTATTTTATAGCTTAATAAAGAAGAAAGGTAGTATTTTATAGCCTTTTAGTTGTATAAGCTATAAAAAGTAAAACTAAACTATAATATACTAAATTAAAAGCTTTTAATTATAATAAAGGCTTTTTATTAGTAAAAATACTATTTAAATAATAGTAAAAACGTTATAAAAGTCTTATTTAACTATAACAACTTTTAAATATTTATATAGTAATCTTAACTTAATAGTAAATAAATTAAGTAAGTAATATACTTAACCCTTTTTAATTTTATTATTAAGTACTAACTTAAGTTAACTAACTTAATAAATATACTATTAAAATAGTTAAATTATATAAATAGTATAAGTTATATAAACTTAATATAAAGTTTATATATAAGTAGTATAACTATTAAGTAATATTAATATAACTATAAACTTAATTAATATATAAATACTATTAACGTTTTAAAAGTATAAAAAAAGTAAAAACCTTATATATTTAATATATAAAATATATAAAAGGCTAATAAACTAAAAAAGATCTTAATTAAAAGTATAAGGCTAATTACTTTAATAAAGCTATTATACTACTACTTTAACTTAAAAGTTAATATAACTATTTTAATACTAAATAAAGAACTAAAAAGCTTAGTCTTATAATAAAACAACCTTATTATATAATTAAATACTATTAATTACTTTAAAAGTAATATTATTAATATAATAACGTTAGTATAAAGTCTAATTATAATAAGTATAAATAACAGTGTTATACTTATTAAACTTTTATAATATTATATAATAGTAGCTACTTTTACTATACAACCTTTAAAGCCTAAGCTAAGTAAAGAGTTATATAAGATTGTTATAACTATTTAGTATAAAGATTCTTAAATATAAGTATAGTTATAATACTTAACTTATATAAATAGTATATAAAGTAAATAGTTTATTATAATAAATAAAGTACTATTATATATAGTCTTAAGTAAAAAGCTATAAATTATAGTAAGCCTTTTTATATAAAATAAGTTATTAAAGCTTTACTATAATAACTTATTAACTAAATACTTTAACATTATTAAGATAACTAAGCTACTATTTAAACACTTTTTTTAAAAGAATATATTAAAAAGTATAAAGTAGTATATTATAACGTACTTAGTTTATTAAAAATAAGTAATTAAAAAATATAAGCTATATAGTAAGTTAAACCTACTTTTACTACTAAAAGAACTATTTAAAAAGCTATTAATAAACTTAATTATAAGCTTATTAAAATTAATAAATAAAAATAATAATAATATAAACGTAATACTAGTTATAATAAACTATTTTATAAAGTATACTATTTTTATTATAATAACTATAAAACTAACCTTTATTAATATAATAAAAATTATATACTAAAAAGTTTTTTTATAGTTTAAAAGGATGTTAAAAGGTATTATATTAAATAAAGGCTTTATATTTATAAGTACTTTTTAATTTAAATTTTATTATTATATAAAAATTAAATAAAAACTATTAATAACGTTTTACTTATAAATAAACAAATAAATAAAAAGGGTAAATTAAACGTTAAAGTAATACTTATACTACTTTGTTATAAACAAGTAAGTAAGCTAGTTATATTTATTAAATAAAGCCTAATATACTTATAATAACGTTATTAATACTATAATAAACTACTTTTTATTTAAGGCTTTATTTAGTAGAAAATCTAATTTATTTATATAGTATAAGAACGTACTAGCTATAAAGAAGGTGTTAAAAGTAGTAATATAATAAAGTAATTTAATACTATTAGTAACGTTAGTAGTAATATAACAAAGTAACTTAATACTAACTATAATAAAACAACTAAAACGCTTATAAAAAGTTAAGAATAGCCTTTAAAAACACTAAAAGTTTATAATAAAAAGATAAAAACGCTACTATAATAAGAACTATACTTTTAAAACGTTTTAAGTTAGTAACCTAGTTAAACTATTTATAAAAAAAAAAAATTTTAAATATAAGAAACTAGTACTAAAATAAATAAGACCCTTATAAATACTAAGTATAATTAGTATATAAGCGTATTAACTAGCTTTATTTACTAAATATAACTATATATATAACGTTTTTTTAGTATTACTCTTAAAACTATAAAAACAATGTATAAGTACTTAAAGACCTTTTTTAAGTATATTAAACTTAAAAGACTTAAAGTAAAAATAAAAGATAAAGTAAGTAAAAAGATATTATTAAAAAGTAAGTAAGGACTAGTACTTAGTTAAATAAGTAGGCTAGCTACTAAAGTATAATAAATAAGTAGTAGTATAAAATATAGGCTACGCTTAAGAAGCTATTACAAAGTATTACTATAGTTATTATATAAAAAACGTAAAAGTTAGTAAAAAAAAAAAGATATTTTAAAAAATAATAATATAAGTAAAAAGAATAATAAAATTAAAAAGTATAAGTAATAAAAAATTAATTTACTACTTATATTTAATAATAGTTCTATTAAAAATTCTTTACTTAACCTATATTCTAACTACTTATAAAAAGGACAGCCTTAACATTCTTTTAAAAGGACAACGTAGCTACTTAAATATAAGTGTAACTAAAGTCTTCTAGTAATAACGTTAGTAAGTACGTGTTAAACACAAGCTTGTTAAGTAGTACTAACGCTTAATAGCACTACTTTATAAATTATTACTACTAAGCTATATTTATACTCTTTTTTAAGGCTTATACCTTAGTTATAATAAGGTGGAAAAGTGACAACACTTGTTATAAGGTAGCTACTAGGCTATGCTAAACCTTGGTTAAAGCGTTATAAGCGTCTATCTAGGCACTAGTACTATTTATAATAAGAGATAAGTTAACTATATTCTTAATTATTAGTATAAAGACTTAAGTATAGTTAGTAAAGATCTTAAATAATAAGGTAAGGGCTATATCTTATAGTAAGGCTAGTGTTTAACCTTACACTACTAGTAGTACGTACTTAAAGCTAAGAATAGTACGTAGTTAAAGTATAAAGAAGGTAGTAACTCTTTTAGTAGTAAATATAAAAAGTGTTAAAAGTACTATATATATTTAATACTAATAAGTACTTAGTATAATTATTAAAAGGCTAAACGCTCTAGTTAAGTAAAACGTTTAAAGGGTAAAAGAGGCGTTGTTAAGGTCCTAGTTAAGTAAGAGGAACTAGAGTTAATAAGCGGCCTATTTTTTAGACTAGGTATAAAGGCTACTATAGTTCTTACTTAGTCTTAAAAGCTTAATAAAAGTAATATAGCCGTTTTAATAGGCTATACTATTACTATTATAGCTAATATAGTAACTACTATTACTATAGTATTTAGTAAAGGGCTACCTTTTTTATTCTTAATAAACTTATACATCTATAAGGCTAATAGGCTAGTAAGGTAAGTAGACTAAAAGTGTAAGAGGTACGTAGTTTTTATAATAGGCAAAGTAGTAGTTAGAATAAGAGCCGTCTAATATAGTAGTCCGTTCTTACTAGATTAGTTAAGATTAATAGGCTTTTAAATAAAGATATATATAGTATATTTAAGCTAGTAACAAGTTAAATATATAGCTTAATAACGGCTAAGTAAAAGCGTAGCCTTGTATAACTTGTTTATTAAGGCTATAATAGCGTTAATATATTTAAATATAATAGGCTTATACTTAAAAGTAATAAGCTTATATAGAAAAAAGGCGGTTTTTTATTAAAGAGCTATAATAAATAAAAGTAAAAATATAGTAAAATAGTAAGTTTATCTTACTTTTTATTTACTTTATAATTTAAACGCTATTACTAGCTATAAACAAAGACAACTAAGCTATATTATATAGTACTATTTATAACTATATAATTAATACCTACTAATTTAAAAGTACTAGCCTTAAAAAAGGCGTAATTATTATAAGTAGATAAAAAGGACGGCTATAAGAGTCTTATAAAGACTGTATATAAAAGTAGTATAGACTTTATAGACAATACAAATATATAATAGCTAATTAAATAAATAGTAGGCGTTATATAACCTACAAACATAGATAGGACCTATAAAGATACGTAGTAGTAGTCTATACTTAATTAAGTAGAGTAGTAATAAATATGCGCTTTATAATTAGTTAAATAGCTATTAAGTCTAAAGACTAAGGCCTAATTAAGACTAGTGTAATTAGTACTACCTTTATATAGCTAGTCTGTTCCTTTCTACAAATATAAAGGGATAAAACGTAGTTCTTATACAATACTACCCTTGCCTTTGGCCCTCTATAAGCGATTACTTTACTAACGTAGTTACTTAGTCTATCTACTGTTATATATATCTTATAAATAGTATTATAGTTGTTTAGATTAAGGATAGTACTAATAACGGCCTTTTAAAGCTAAATAAAGACTTTTAATTAAAGGATATTAATTTTACTATTTATATTTTATATTAAACCTTTAACTATTATAAAAAGGCGTTTAAACTTAATAAAAAAGGTTAAAAAGGAGTTTAAGTTAATTATATAAAGGTTGTTAAATTAAAAAAAGGCAACTTTTACTTAGTATAAATTAGTATAGTAAGTAGTAAAGTATTTAAAAAAATTACTTATATTATAAGTCTACCTTTTACTTACTCTAAAAAAAATGCTTATTATTTATTATACTTTAAGGCTAAAGTAGTTAAAAAGGAATATTTAAAAGTTTTTAAAAAACTTAATAAACTTTTTATTAACTAAGTTTATATATAATAGTTTATTTTTAAAACTTATTAAAAGTAAGAAAAAGTTTTTATATAATATATTTTAAGGTAAGTAAGGTCTTAATATTAAGTTAAGCTATAAAAGTAAAGATTTAACGTTAAAAAAGGTTAATTTTATTTTATAAAAATAAAAGTTATTATATAATATTTATAATTAATAAGTTTATATAAGTTAATTAAAGTATATTAACTATAATAAAGTTTTATATAAATATATTATTTAGTCTTATAATAAGGCTACTTATTTTATTAATTAGTTTTATAGTAGCTAAATTTATTATATTACGTTTTATTATTAATAGTTTTTTTAAGTAATAGCTTTTAATATAATAAGCTTAACTATTACACTTACTAAAAATAAAGGGCTAAAGGATTTATTAAAAGCTATAAAAAGAAGAGAAAAGAAATCTACGTTAAAAGGAAAAACTATAAAGAACTACTTAAATATTCCTTTAATAAAGGACTATACCCTATATTACTAGTTGTATAAATACAAGCTAGAGCTATAAAGTGTGTATTGTGTAGATGTATTAAGACGCCTTAGTTATATAATATTATAATTTAGGTAAAGCTTAAACCCTTAATAAATACTATTAATATAATAACGTTAATATAAAGTCTAACTATAATAAGTTTAAATAACAGTATTATACTTACTAAACTTTTATAATACTATATAGTAATAACTGTTTTTACTAACCTTTAAAGCCTAAACTAGGTAAAGAGTTATATAAGGTTATTATAACTACTTAATATAAAGATCCTTAAATATAAGTATAGTAATAATACTTGGCTTATATAAGTAGTATATAAAGTAAATAGTTTATTATAATAAATAAAGTACTATTATATATAGCCTTAAGTAAAAAGCTATAAATTATAATAAGTCTTTATATATAAAGTAAGCTATTAAAGCTTTACTATAATAACTTATTAGTTAAACACTTTAATATAGTTAAAATAACTATTAAAGGTTTAAGCTTTGCCTAAACTATAATATTACATAACTAAGACGCCCTAACATATCTATATAGCAGCTACTTTGTAGCTCCGGCTTATATTTATACAAACGGCAATATAAGGTATAACCTTTACTTAAAGAATATAACAGTAGATAGACTAAGTAACTACGTTAGTAAAGTAATTAATTATAAGAGGGCAATAAGCAAGGGTAGTATTATACAAGAACTATAAGGTAGTTAAAGTATTATTCGCACCCTCTTAAAAGTACCCTATTTATAAAGCTTTATTTATTTACGTTAAAATAGGTATAAATAAAGCTAAAAAATTAAACAATAGTAAAAAAGATACTTCTTCTACCGCGCCTCTACTTCCTACCCTACTACATTACTAAAAAAAATTATTACTATACTAAAGCATTTAACCAACGCTAAAAGGCTTCAAGTTTATAAATTATTTTAGTATTAAAAGAAGATAAAGGTTAAAATAGCTTTAAAAACTAGTTATTTTATATTATAAGTTAAACAAGCTATTACTCTTATTATCTTTAAAAAAAAACTAGGGCTTGCCTTTACTTTAAGTTATAATTAAGAAAATATATTAATTACTTTTATTATTACTAATAAAAAGTATTATTAAATACTTTATTTAAAAATATCTTATCTTTTATTTAATAGTAAATATAAAGAGTTTATTATTAAGTTTATATTAAAGTATTATAGCTACTAATAATATATTATATTAAAAAAACTATTTATTTTTAAAGTAAACTAGTAAAAAAGACTTAAATAAGTATAAAAGTATCTTTATTAAATATAGTAGTAGTAGGATTTAGTTTTTTAAAGTAATAAAATATAAGTTAGTAACTAAAAATACTATAAAGTTTATATTACTTATTTTTAATTAAAAAAGCTTAATCTTATATATATTTTTAAAAAAGATTAAAAACCTATTAACTAGCTTTTTTAAAGGTGCTTTTTTAAAAAGTAAAAGAAAAGGTCTTAATATCTTTTAAAAGAAGGCTTAAGGCTTTATATTATTTAAGACGTATTAAAAAAACTTCCTTTTTATAATTAATAGCTAAATTTAATACCTTTAAAGCTAACGCTATAATATTATTTTTATATAAGATAAGGCTTTAAGCTATATAGTAAAAGTAATAGGCCTAAATCGTTATAATTATAAGATTAATATAATTAAGTAGCCGCCTTATAGTCTTAATTTAAACCTTATTAAAAGATGTTAGAATAAAATAAAAGATGTAGGCTAATATATACTTAATAATAGACAAGTGCTATACACAACATTACGTAGATAGGTAAAAGAGGTATAGTAAGTACTACTAAAGGACTTTTAGTATAAAGAATTAAATTTAATAATAGTAAAGATACAGGCTATAATTAATACTAATAGTATAAATATAAAGTATTAATAAGATATTTAAGATACTACTATTTTACTATATAAGTAGGATTATAAGACTAGTAAAATAATACTACTAATTATAGGTCTATTATTAGTCTTATATAGGTAGTAAAAACAAATAATATTATAAGAAAGTGTAAGTCTTGTCCCTCTACATTTAGTAAAAAGGACAGACTAGCTTATATAAGAGCAGTACTAAGTACACTAGTCTTAATTAGGCCTTAACTTAGTAGCTATTTAACTAATTACAAGGCACGTATTTACTACTACCCTACTTAATTAAGTACAGACCACTTCCTTGTATCCTCCTAGGTCCTACCTATGTCTGTAGGTTATATAACGCCTGTCACTTGTCTAATTAGCCATTGTACACTTGTATTGTTTATAAAGTCTATATAACGCCTATACACGGCCTGTGTTAGGCCTTTGTAGTTGCTTCTTTTACCTGTTTGTAATAAAAGAGTATTTAAGTAGTACTTACTAGTTTATTGTTACTTTAAATTCTTTTCTTTTTTTTTTATAGCTTTTAATAAATCCTTTAGCCTTTTATTCTTAGTAGGTGTAATAGTTAAGCTTATTATAATAACTAAGCTATTATTTAAGCACTTTTTTTAAAAGAATATATTAAAAAATATAAAGTTATATATTATAATATACTTAGTTTATTAAAAGTAAGTATTTAAAAAATATAAGTATAATAAGCTAAACTTACTTTTACTACTAAATAAACTATTTAAAAAACTATTAATAAACTTAATTATAAGTTTATTAAAATTAATAAATAAGAATAGTAATATTATAAATATAATACTAGTTATAATAAACTACTTTATAAAGTATATTATTTTTATTATAGTAACTATAAAACTAATATTTACTAATTTAGTAAAAATTATATACTAAAAGGTTTTTTATAGTTTAAAAAGACGTTAAAAAGTATTATATTAAATAAAGGCTTTATATTTATATATACTTTTTAGTTTAAATTTTACTATTATATAAATATTACAAATAGGCAAAGAGGACGTCTACAAGGGTCTTACAAAGACCGTGCATAGAAGTCGTACAAACTTTACAGACGATGCAAATACACAATGGCTAATTAGACAGATGGCAGGCGTCACATAACTTACAGACATAGGCAGGACCTATAAGGATGCACGGTAGTGGTCTGTACTTAATTAAGTAGAGTAGTGATGGATACACGCTTTGTAATTGGTTAAATAGCTGTTAAGTCTAAAGGCTAAGGCCTAATTAGGACTAGTGTAATTAGTACTACCTTTATATAGCTAGTCTGTTCCTTTCTACAAATGTAGAGGGACAAGACTTAGTTCTTACGTAATACTATCCCTGCCTTTAGCCCTTAACGAGCGATTACTTTACTAACGTAGTTACTTAGTCTATCTACTGTTATAATAAATATTAAATAAAGACTATTAATAACGTTTTACTTATAAATAAATAAATAAATAAAAAGAGTAAACTAAACGTTAAAGTAATACTTATACTACTTTATAATAATAAATAAATAAGCTAGTTACGTCTACTTAATAAAGCCTATATAAAATATACGTCTTTATAAAAGGCGTAGAGTTTAACTATATATAGTAATTTAAATAGTTAAATAGGAAAGGCGTATAGTAAAAGAAAATAAGTATATTTCTTAAATACTTAATAATAAACTAAATAAAAGGGAGGAGGACTATTATTATATAGACAAAATCCGCCATTTTAATCTAGAACTATATATATATAAAAACACTAATACATATATATAATTAATTATACTTTATATAATTATATATTCTTAATATAGCGTTATATAGCTTATTAGCTAAGGCTATAATAACGTTAATACGTTTAAAAGTAGTAGGTTTATACTTAAAAGTAGTAGGCTTATATTAAAAAGTTATAATAAATAAAAGTAAGAATAAAGTAAGATAATAAGTTTACTTTTTATTTTATTTACCTTATAATTTAAACACTATATTAAATAGTATTATATATAAACTATATAACTTATTTATAACGTTTATAAATATATAATTAATAGTTATTAGCTTAAAAGTACTAATCTTAAAAAAAGCGTAATTATTATAAACAAATAAGAAAAGCAACTATAAAGGCCTAATATAAACCGTATATAAAAGTTGTATATACGTTATAAGTAATATATAAATATAATAACTAATTAAATAAATAGTAGGCGTTATATAACCTATAAATATAAATAAGACCTTATAAAATATATAATAGTAGCCTATACTTAATTAAGTAAAGTAATAGTAAATACATGCTCTATAATTAGTTAAAGAGTTATAAAGTTTAAAGGCTCAGACCTACTTAGGCCTAGTATACTTATTACTACCTATATATAGCTAGTTTGTCCCTTTTACTAAATAAGGTGGGATAAGACTTAGTTTTTACACAAGACTACCCCTACTTATTACCCTTCTATAATTAATTAGTTTACTAACGTAGTTACTTAGTCTAACCTTTGTTATAATAATTATATATTATCTTTAGTATAAACACTTTAAATAAAGAAATAAAGAAATAAGGTAAATAACTATAATATATTATAATTTTATGTAATTCTTATATATTAGTAAAGGATGTATAAATGTAGAATTAGTTAATTATTATTTATTTAAAATTTATAAGAAATTCCTATTTTATAGCTAATTGTTTAGTAATAATTAACTTTATAATGTTTAAATTATATATGTATAAGTAGGTTAAAATAAGAATAAAGTCTTGTTCTTTTTATTAAAGAAGGGTATAGTAGTAATATGTATAAGAGATGTTTAATAGTCTTTTTATTCTAATTAATTATAAGAAGCGCTTAAAGACCCTTTAAGGTCTACTCTTTATATCTTAAAATAGCCTACTACTACTTTGTTTTTTAATTAATAAGACGCCTATGAATTACTTATTTAACTAATTATAATAAGACCTTATAAAGACCCTTAATAGTTTATACGTAGTAGCCTAATAGCGCTTAGTTACTAAACAACTATTAGTAATTCTTATTAAAACTATAATAATATATTTATTTTATTCTAAAGTGTTTATAATAAGAATATATAAAGGTATTTATAAGGTAAGACTAAGTACTACTATAACTAGGTAAAAGATAACATTAACTTTACAATAACGTATAAATATACTAAGACAAGAATAAGTTCTTATCCCTTTTATTAAAAAAGGGTATAGTAGTACTATATATATATAGGAGATGTCTAACAGTCCACTTATTCTAGCCAATTACAAGGAGCGCTTAAGGCCCCCTTAGGGTCCACCCACGGTGTCTTAGACGGCTTCCCACTACTCGCTCTTTGGCCAATTATAGTAGTATGCCTACGGACTACTTGTCCGACCAATTATGGCGGGACTCCGTAGGGACCACTAACGGTCCGTGCGTGGTGGTCCGATAGCGCTTAGTCACTAGACTTCTGCTAGTAATTCTTGTTAAATCGTGATAGAATAGTAGTATATAGTTATTATTAGCCTTTTATACTACTTTAAGCATGTAATTACTAGAGTAAAAGTGTAAAAGAATCTATTATAAAGGTAAAGCCTAAATATGTTAGAAATAAGAAGAGAATATAAGTTGTATAAATATTAGAACGGATAGAAAAATTATATATAAAAAAAGAAAGAAAAACTTATAAATAAAAAATAAGTTATATAAATACTGAAACGGACAAAAAGATTCTATATATAAAAAAAAATTATAAATAAAAAGATAAATACAAAAGACGAAAAAAACGCGAAAACCTAACTATAGCAGGCTTGTACAAGGCCTGTACAGGGCCCATACATAGTACAGGGCTGTACGGTCTATAGTGGAGCAAATTCAAGGATTTACCAACGTTGATTGGCGAAAACAGGTCACGTGTTTAGACTTTTAGTATTAACAGGGATGCGCGACATTTTATATACATAATAGATTCACTCTAAAAATAATTACGCTAGTACTTTAAAAATTCGGGAGCCCATGGTGTCGTTGTTATGCATTCAGAGCCCGCCATCATAAATTCTAGCTCACTCTCGAATCCATCATTAGCAGGCCCTGCAAAGAGTGGAGGAGAAATACCAACTCCATGAATAAGCACATCCTGCAACTGTGAATGATTTGTCATATCTGGAGGGGCAAGCGGGACTACGGATGAGGTGTTCGGTACCAAAGCTCGCGTGAACAAATCAATATTGCCGGGCATGCTACTTTGAGTAGTTATAGGACCAGGACCTAGAATTGCAGACACACCCGGGGACGGACCAGCATTATTAGGAGAGACTGGTGTGAGGTTCATATGCTTTTCAGCGCTAACAAGCTCGGCCACCGAGCCTGAAAGCATGTGATGCTCTTGAGGCTGTAATGTTTGTGCATGGATCACTAGTTGTTGCACACTCGTACGTATTTGTGGAAGCGGCGTACTTGTTACGGGGGGTAATTTAAGAGACATTTCTGACAGAGGTAGGGACGGTCCTGCCGGTGGGGGTGGTGATAGATGTCGCCACCTAGAACCCTTTGAAGGCGATTTTTCACTTATTTTTTGTGAGTGGGGATCTGTTAAATAATGTGATGCTGCTGTTATGGTTGTTGTCAACAGACGGGGAGAAGGGCGAGGCAGCGGCAGTCGCAGTCTATCATTTAGTAGCGAGTCAGTTGTCCGCAGCTGTGGAGGTCTTGTTGTTGCGGGGTTATTACTACCCCAGGCTCCGCTAAAACTGAAGGACCTGACACATAGACCATCCGAATGCAACCGTTTAGCCATCTGCTGTTTGTCATCCAATGGTGTCATGGAAGCCGAAGGCATTGATTGAGTATTCGTAAGTGGTGGATGTAGAGCCGACGGAATTGGATCTTTCTGGATAGAGTATGTTAGATTGTATAAACAAGAAATGGGTGTGTTTGGCATATAGACTCACTCCCTCTGCCATGCTTCCTTCAGAATTAACCGGCATCGCGTTTATATTTTCCAGATCGGAAGCCGAGAACTTCTCAAGGGTGCCGTACCAGCGTCTGGCCACAGGCCAAATTGTTTTGCTCTGGGCTAAAATACCGAGTGTGCGTTCAAGCATACTCCGGCCCCGGGATGCGAATTTTAAGCAAACTATAATGGATAGGTAAGCAGTCGCCAGCAAAAACTTACATTCCACCTTCTCTTCATCGAAGAAACTTACTGTGTGGGTATTTGCAGAGATATGCAGAAAGCAACCCGCAACTGTAAACACAAAAAATCTTGAAAGACCTTTAGCACGAACAGTGAAACAGAAAGCTGAAGTTAAGCGGGACACAATATAGTAGGTGCGGCTCTGAAAAAGGATATAACAGGGGCGCTTACTGCCATCTGTGCACCAGTACTGTCGCCCGGCTCGCGCCCCTCGAACCAAACGTCAATCTGAGTAAACAGGACATTCACATTCGTAAATAGTTCGATCGACATGTCATTCCAAAAACTGACAAGATCCTCGGATGTGCTTTCATTTGCACCGTCTTTATTCTTTTGAAATGCGATTATGCTTAGTGTGGTTAGCAAAGATATCACAAGTAACTATTTGGTTGAGGGGGGGGAGGGGGGGGGGGGCAAAGCCAATTGCTTGATGATAATATTCCTGCATACTCGGGGACATAAGTTTTGCGTATGACAATATTACATAGCCTAGTAACCATGGGTATAATGAGGTATGCCTAGAATAAAAAAGTCAAATTTGTATATCCTGATTTTCTAAAGAGGCGTCATACTCACCAGGTCATATGCCTCAACCTTAGACTCTCTAAAATGTGTTGGACTCCAACGATGTTCATCAGGAAGCTCAGTCTCCCAGTCTTGCAATTGTTTTCGGATTTTTGCATATTCGCTAGTGCTCACCCAGGGATTTGCACACCTAGCATTGCGAACAGCACGTCGACTGATGATGCCCCAAAGGCGGTGACTTTGAATCAGACTTGCAAATAGCGACCTGTTCGGAGCTTGGACAAGAGATGGATTTTCTACAGCGGGCGGTGTATCCTCCAAGGCAGCTCGTGATTTTGGCACGACTCCACATTCAAAGTCATGTTCACTGCAAGGTAGTAAGGCCGAAATATCACTCGCTGCCAGAGATACTGGAGTTGAAGGTGATGCATGCAAATTATCTTGGCCTATTAGAGATATTAGCAGAAATGAGTCATAAACCCCGTCAAAGCACAGAGATAATCGTGCGAAATGGCCCCATACTGTACAACATCCACTAGTGTTCATTATTAGTTAACAACCGGTATATTTAGTCAATGGAAGAAACGAAAATGACAGAACAAGAGAAAAATGAAAAATGAGAAAAAATTGGGAATTCTTACGAGGGTTCGTCGAGCCGACTCGGCTTCCCGAACTAACTGTGGTGATGGTTCATCTAGCGTATATGTTTCCTCCTTGTGGAGTTGCATGAGAAGGGCCATGCGAATGGCGATGCCTAGGTTGATCTTTTCGATCATTAGAGATAAAATATAGAGCACGGTGGCAAAGGCAGCCAGAAGGTAAAGAAAATCATACATAGCTTTTGTTTCTGTATCCACTCCCTTGTTGTGCAAGGCTTAAGAGGTAGAAGGCCTGGCAACGGGCCAGGCTCGGCTCTTCGTAGAGCTCTGCGAGAGCCATTGAAGAAGCGTAGCCCATGAAAACCTCTGCTGTGGTCTCAGCGTCTCCGTGCATGGCGACAAGAGAGTCTGTCAAACGCCCCGAGACACTGAGTAGACTGAAAAGCAAGAAAGGGCTAACAGAACGCGGGTCTTGGCGGATCCGCTGAATGAATGCGTTCCTAGGAATGAATCCAACTTGGAAGTATTGGTAAGTGAACATGCTGACAGCTTCGAGGATGTGGTCCAGGGGTGGTAAGAGATCCCAAGGATCTGTGGCCCCGTCACCGCGAACAACACTGCCGCCTTCCATCAAAAGTACATGAGATAGCTTGGCTTTCTCTTTACGGGCCTTGTCGCCTTTCATTCTTGGGTGCCGGTACTCGCGGTCTAGGTCAGGTGTGCCACGAGTAGGAAAAATGCTGCATGAGATCCTCGTTAGAGATAGCAACAAAGATGATGTCGGGAAATGATTACCATTCTTCCAAACTGACGCCGGAAATTCGGCAGCCCTCACAGGGCGAGCGGGCTCCGTTATGAATACATTTACTTCTCATACGCCGACACCTGCGGCACGCAACAGGGGCTCGACGCTTGATGACTCGGTTGGCAAGGCTGGGATCGGTGGCGGCTGCTTGACCCACAGTCTCCCGATGAGAGTTGTGATCTAGAGCTGCAACCATCGAAATGGACGGGGTATTTAGTTGGGTAGTGGTCAAGACGGAAGATGTAGCACGAGGGGGGAGGCTAGATCGGCAATATCTGCAGGTGGTGCGATGACAGAAAGGAAAGAGTGAACAGTGAATGGCACTTAAAAGAAGCCGCAAAGAAAAAAAATTCTACTTCTTTAGACACTAGCTAAGCTACCAATTCTGCACAGGTACAAAGTGTGGGTAACGTCCCAATGTTTGTATAATGAGGCTCTTCGTAGAGATAATCTTTTTTCTTTGTCTGTAAAATCCACCCCTCCCGCAAGGCGCTTAGCGATAAGTAAACAGCATGAACAATACACAGCTAGGCACAATCCTTTTATTACAAGTTTAATGCAGATGCATATTATTCTAGTTCTTAATGGAGCTCATAGCTTATATTGAACCAAGCTTTCTTACTTTGCATCGCATTATGTGAGCTTCGCCAAGGACAGATGCTAGAGTACCTACGGAAACTCTAAAAAGTCAATAAATATTCATAAAGTACAAGCAACGTTCCTTATGTGTTATAGTTCTAGCTCCATGCATCCATCATAAACATCTACAGCTGTTACCCTTACTATTGCTATATATATATTATAGCCGACTCATAGCTGCTTGCATCGGCTGAGCCCATCTGATTAAACACTATATCGAGGGCCATTTAAGAGCATTCTTCCTACATGTAGCCTCGTGCTCTCTAGCCTGCTCTCTTTATATACTTATTTAAATCCTAGTTTTTACTATACAATAATAAAGATGTTTATTGTTCTATTAAATTTATAATTTTTTATTACAACTTTACACTAAATTATTACAGTTATTAACTCCTTTATATAGCTTATACAAAAGAATACCCATTCTATTTAAGGTATTATATTAAGGAAACAATAGCTAAGTAAAAGTATAGACTAATAACTAAGGCAACCTAAATAAATATAAAGTTAGAATATTAAGAAGTACTTAGTAGGAATTAATAAGTAACCTTATTCCTTTAATCTTATATAATATATATAACTTATAATAAGACTAAATCCTTATCCTTTAGTTTTATCTTTTTATATAGAATAAGTGTAAAATATACGTTATTATAAAAGGTGTAAAGTCTAGCTATGTATAGTAATTTAAATAGTTAAATAGAAAAGGCGTATAATAAGGGAAAATATGTGTATTTCTTAGAAGCTTAAGAATAGACTAGATAGAAGAGAATATTTTTAATATTAGTTGTTTCTAAGATTGTTTTTATTTCTAGCCGATTAAAAGATTCTTTTAATTTATATAGCTATTGTTTAATTTTATAGGCCTTAGGCTTAGTATTACTATAATTATTAGAATTTTCTATGTTTAATGGTATAGCTATTGTTATATTAGCGTTATTTTTTAAGAAGGTATTACTAATAAACTAATTTATCTGGTTTTTTAGCTTTTTTATATTAAGCCGGTTATCTTCCTTTTTTATTATAAAAACGTCTTTAAACGTAATTATTTACTTTGTTTTAGAGTTATATACTAGGTAGTGTCTATTATTTAGTATATACCCTACTAAAATTCCTTTTTATACTCTTTAAGTCTTACTTAGACTTAAAAGGATCTTTATTTAAGTAATAAGTAGTAAAACCTATAGTTTTTAAGTAAGTTAAATTAGGCTTTACTTAAATTTAACTTTTTATAAGGTAATAAAAACCTTAGTAAGTTATAAAGTATTATATTATATGACTCTACTACCGTTTTTACTAGCTATCTATAAAGGTATTTATAAAGTTAGTACTATACACTACTATAACTAGGTTAAAAATAACATTACTTTACAATAACTAAATTGTATACGTATATATATATATATTAAGACAAGAATAGATTCTTATCCCTTTTATTAAAGAAGAGTATAGTAGTACTATATAAATATAAAAGATGTTTATTAGTCTACTTAATTTAGCTAATTATAAAGAGCGCTTAAGGACCATTTAAGGTCTACTCTTAGTATTTTAAAGCGGCTTCCTACTATTCTATCCCTTAGCTAATTATAGTAGGACCTTATAGGGACCCTAGATGGTCCGTGCGCGATGCCTTAACTACGCTTAGTTAAATAGCGTTTGTTAGTAATTCTTGTTAAAACTGTAACACTATCTCTTAAGTAATTTAAGTAGTTTATTTTCCTTAGTATTAAGAAAGCAAAGTATTTTATTTACTAAAGTTTAGTTAATTATTTTAATTATACTGTTACTTTCTTTAGTATAGGTAGGTGTTAGTATATAGCGTATACCTTTTTTATTTACGTAGGCTTTAAAGTCCTTACTTAGGTATTTTATACTATTATTTATTTAAAAAAAACGTTATTTTATCTTTTTTAGTATTATTTTTAGCCTTATACTTATAAAGCTTTACAGCATTTAAAGCGTCTAAATTCTTTTTTATTAAATAAAGGTTTAGGTACTAAGTCTTAAAGTCTAGGAAGGTAATAAAATACTTAAAGAGCCCTTAAACGTCAATAGGAAAGTAGGTTTATAAATATTAAAGGCTACTCTTTTAAAGAAGTATAGTCTTTATTAGTAAAGCTATTCTTATATACCTTATTTTTTAACTTACTAATAGGCAGGCTTTATAGTTAAGTACTAATTCTTTTACTTCCTTAGTTAAGTCTGTTTTTAAGTTATTTTGTTTTATAACCTTTTTTAAATTAGCTAGTCTTACATAGCCTAGTCTTTAATATAATAGTTTAAAGCTATTTTTTTTCCCTTTAGCTATTAATAGCTATAAGGGCTTGTTCTAGTTTTAGCCTTACTCTTAGTAATATATAAGTTACTATTATTATTAGTATAAGTAGTAGTTAAAACTATGTCATTATTTTACTTATTTTTTATATATAAGACTCCTTTTTTACTTGTTATAACTAATTTAATAGTAGTAAGCGTTCTTAAACTTATTAAATTATAGCCTATTTTAGGTATATATAGATAATTAGTAAGTGTTTTAGTTATTTTTATATTTAAAAATTAGACTAAGACGTCTTTTACCCCCTTAAGATTTAAAGACGCTACTTCTTTTTATTTAAAAGTAGAGTTTTTATAAGTAAGGTTAATAAACAGATCTTTAATACTAATAGTATAACTAGCAGCCCTTATATTTACTATAAAAGGTATAAAAAATTACTATTTAATAGTATAGTCTAGTCCTTGTTTTTATTTTTATTTTTATTTTTATTTTTATTTAAAGCTTTTTTATTATTATTACTACTTATATTATTTCTAGTCTAAACAACTAGTATAACTATGCCTAGATTTGTTATTAAGTAGTCTTTTTATAAGGATTTTTATAAAGGGTAATTAGACTTGTATTAGAGTCTAGATTTATTATATTAGTCTCTTTATTAGTCTATAATAACAACGACGAAGGTAAGAGTAACTTAGGCGGTAGAAAGGACATATTAGGTATTAGTCTAGTATTTTTAGGGTTAATAAGCACCTTATTCTTCCTTTTTTATTTTTTAGTCTTTTTAAAGTTTAAAGAAGAAGTAAATAGTATATTTTTCTTAGTCCTTTTAGTCCTCTTTAAAAAGAAGTATAATTTTAGCTAGTAGCCTAGTCTTTTATAGTATAAATAAAAAGAACCCTTTATATTTTAAGACGTAACTTTAAACTTATTAGTTTAGTTTGTCCTTTTTTATTTTAAACCTTTAAGTTTAAAACTTCTTTTTATTTAACTAAGACTATATCTTCCTTATCTTTATCCTTATATTTAATACTATATAACTTTAACCGTCTATTACAAGTAGGTAGAAAGGACGTCTACAAGGGTCTTATAAAGACCGTACACAAAAGTTATACAAACTTTATAAACAATACAAAGGCATAATAGCTAATTAAATAAATAGTAGACGTTATATAACCTATAAATATAAATAAGACTTATAAGGATACATAGTAGTAGTCTATACTTAATTAAGTAGAGTAGTAGTAAATATACACTTTATAATTAGTTAAATAGCTATTAAGTTTAAAAGTTAAGGCTTAATTAGGATTAGTATACTTAGTACTACTTTTATATAGCTAGTTTGTCCTTTTTAATAAATATAAAAGGATAAAACTTAGTTTTTATATAATACTACTTTTATTTTTAGCTTTTTATAATTAATAACTTTACTAATATAGTTACTTAGTTTATTTACTATTATAATTATTAAGTCTTTTACTTTAAAACTACTTAACTATTAATATAAATTTAATTAATTATATATATTAAATTAAACTAATATAAGACTATAAAATAATATAGCTTTATATAACTAATAACTAAATATAAGTACTATAGTATAACTTAATAAACTTAAAGTAAGAGGATTAATAGTAACTATTATAGTAAGAAATAATATAAACCTTATTAAATTTATTATTAATAAACTTAGTTTTATACAGTAGATTATATTTAAAGTAGTAAAGACTAATAACTTTAAGTACTAATAATTATTAAAGTAATTACTAAAGTACTTAATAAAAGATAAGGTTAAAAAAGAAAGGGCTTTTAAAATAAAAACCTTTAGTAAGATAGCTATATTTTAAAGTATTATATCTATAATAATAATAAGTACTTAGTTAATAAATATTTAAATAAAAAGAAAATAGTTATAACTAAATTATTAAATACTACTAAGTAGTTAAAAAACTAAATAAAGTTAATAATAGTTAAAACGTTAAAGATATAAAAAAGATTTTAATAATAAATATATTTTAATTTAAAGTATAAATAAAGGATAAGTAGTTAGTTAATATAAAATAAAATATAATTACTATATTAAATATAATTAGTAAAACCTTTATTAAAAAAATTAGTTTATAAAAGATAAGAGTAAGGATCTTAACGTTAAAAGTGTATAATAGGTAAATAGTATATATAAGTAATATATAAAAAGTATTATTATACTTAATTAATATATAAGAATAAAGAAAAGACGTAGTATAAATTTATATTAAGATTAGTAGGCTATCTAATATAATAAGGCTACTTATACTTTTTTTAATAATAATAATTAAAAAGTACTTAATATAGTTAAACTTAGTAAAGACTAGTTAGTAGTTTAAAGTAATAAAAAAAAATAAAAGTAACTATAGTTAAGGCTTTTACTATATTAACTAAGTAAGAAAAAGTAATAGTATATATACTAATAATAAGTACGTTATTAATAAAAAAATTAAAAAAAAGATAAAGTAAGTTATTTATATACTTAGTATATAAGTATAATAACGTTTTAAATTCTAATAATATTAAGACGTTACTACTATACTATAATACTAACTACGTTATTAACTTAAAAGAAGGATAATAACTATTATATAAAGCTATATACCCCTTATTATAAAAAAAGTTAAAAAAGTTAAAAAGTTACTTAGTAGAAAGTATAGTCTTTAAATATATACTAAGTGTAAAGTACGTACTACAACTAATATCACAGTACCTATACTTAAAATAAAGGGCAAATTAGGTCAAGGCTTTACTTTAACACCCTCTACTTTAAAAAGTATAAGTAGACAAGACGTAGCCACTAGAAAGACAGATAGATAGCAAGGAATTTAGTAGATAGAATCAGCTATACAGGTTTTACGTATAACGCCTACAAGTGCGTCTCTCCTTATCCCTGCCTACTAGCAAGCTGCTTATAGAGCATAGTATAGAAGGAGGGACTATTAACTAATTAGTTAATAGTCTCTCTCTATACTATTCTACGTACTATAATAGTTGTTAGTAGTGTATGTGGTTATATATATGTGGTAGGTAGTTCTATACTTAATACGTTTTTTAAAAAGTTTTATTAGTACTTTTATTTTATTTATACTAAAAAAGGATAAAAGCTTATAGTTATATATAAACTACTAAGGCTTAAATAAGATAATAATTAAAAACTATTATTTATTACTATTAATAGTAAAGATTACAAAGTGTTATATAAAGATAAAATTTATTTTAAAATTAAATATTAAAAAGGCCTACTATTAAATTTAAATAAAAAAAGGTAATAAATAAAAGACCGCCTTTTAAACTTAATATAACTACTTTAAGTATTTAGTTTTTCCTTTTAGCCTAACTAATATACTAATAACTTTTTAAAATTATATTAATAGTGTATTAAAAAGGCTAGTAAATACTATTTATATTATATACCTTAACAATATTTTAATCTTTTTAAAGATAAAGAAGGAGTATATATAGTACTTAAAAAAAGTATTAAAATATTTAAAAAAAGCTTAATTATATATTAATAAAAATAAGTATAAATTTTATTAAAAAAAAGTAAAGTTTTTAAATTTTTAAATATTGTATAAAGGCTTTATAATAAATAAGTATTAAATATATATAGTTATTAAATAGTTAAAACTAATATTTTATTAAAAGATTTAAGTCTTTTTAAAATTTTATAACTTTTATAAACGTTTTATTTAAAGCTACTTTTATATTATTATATTATTATTAAAATTATTAAAAAAGAGTAAAAATAGTAAAAAGCTTAATAATATATTATTAAATTATAAAGCTTATAAAGCTTTTAAATAATTAAAGGCTAAATTTATAAAAGCTTTATTATTAAAATATTTTAACTTTAATAAGCTAATTTATATAAAAACTAATATATTAAATATAATATTAAAAGTAATTATATTATAGTTTAATAAAGAAGAAAAGTAGTATTTTATAGCTTTTTAGTTATATAAGCTATAAAAAGTAAAACTAAACTATAATACTTTAAATTAAAAGCTTTTAACTATAATAAAGGCTTTTTATTAGTAAAAACACTATTTAAATAATAATAAAAACATTATAAAAGTCTTATTAAACTATAATAACTTTTATATATTTATATAATAGTCTTAATTTAATAGTAAATAGACTAAGTAAGTAATATACTTAACTCTTTTTAATTTTATTATTAAGTACTAGTTTAAATTAACTAATTTAATAAATACACTATTAAAATAGCTAAATTATATAAATAGTATAAGTTATATAAACCTAATATAAAGTTTATATATAAGTAGTAAAGCTATTAAATAATACTAGTATAACTATAAACTTAGTTAATATATAAATACTACTAACGTTTTAAAAGTGTAAAAAGAGTAATTTTAAGCCTTATATATTTTATATATAAAATATATAAAAGGCTAATAAGTTAAAAAAGATTCTAATTAAAAATATAAGGCTAATTACTTTAATAAAGCTATTATACTATTATATTAATTTAAAAGCTAAAATAACTATTTTAATATTAAATAAAAGACTAAAAAGCTTAATCTTATAATAAAACAATCTTATTATATAATTAAATACTATTAATTACTTTAAAAGTAATATTATTAATATAATAATATTAGTATAAAGTTTAATAATAATAAGTATAAATAAGAGTATTATACTTACTAAACTTTTATAATACTATATAATAATAGTTATTCTTACTATATAACCTTTAAAGCCTAAGCTAAGTAAGAAGTTATATAAAGTTATTATAACTACTTAGTATAAAGATTCTTAAATATAAGTATAGTTATAATACTTAGTTTATATAAGTAGTATATAAAGTAAATAGTTTATTATAATAAATAAAGTACTATTATATATAGCCTTAAATAAAAATTTATAAGTTATAGTAAGCCTTTTTATATAAAGTAAGTTATTAAAGCTTTACTATAATAACTTATTAGTTAAATATTTTAATATTATAAAAACAACTAAGCTATTATTTAAGTACTTTTTTTAAAAAGATATATTAAGAAATATAAAGTAATATATTATAATATACTTAGTTTACTAAAAGTAAGTAATTAAAAATATAAGTTATATAGTAAGTTAAACTTATTTTTATTACTAAAAAAACTTTTTAAAAAGCTATTAATAAACTTAATTATAAGCCTATTAAAATTAATAAATAAAAAAATAATAATATAAATATAATACTAGTTATAATAAACTGCTTTATAAAGTATACTATCTTTATTATAATAACTATAAAACTAATCTTTATTAACTTAGTAAAAATTATATATTAAAAGGTTTTTTTATAGTTTAAAAAAATATTAAAAAGTATTATATTAAATAAAGGCTTAATATTTATAAGTATTTTTTAGTTTAAATTTTACTATTATATAAAAATTAAATAAAGACTATTAATAACGTTTTACTTATAAATAAATAAATAAATAAATAAAGTAAATTAAATATTAAAGTAATACCTATACTATTTTATTATAAATAAGTAAGTAAGCTAGTTATACTTATTAAATAAAGCTTAATATATTTATAATAACGCTATTAACGTTATAATAAGCTACTTTTTATTTAAAGCTATATTTAGTAGAAAATTAGATTTATTTATATAGTATAAAAATATATTAATTATAAAAAAGGTATTAAAAGTAGTAATATAATAAAGTAATTTAGTACTATTAATAACGCTAGTAGTAACGTAATAAAGTAACTTAGTACTAGCTATAATAAGATAATTAAAGTACTTATAAAAAATTAAAAATAGCCTTTAAAAATACTAAAAGTTTATAGTAAAAAGATAAAAACGCTACTATAATAAGAACTACACCTTTAAAAAGTTTTAAGTTAATAACTTAATTAAACTATTTATAAAAAATTTACGTTTTAAATATAAAAAACTAGTACTAAGATAAATAAGACTCTTATAAATACTAAGTATAGTTAGTATATAAGTGTACTAATTAGCTTTACTTACTAAATACAACTATATATACAACGTTTTTTTAATATTACTCTTAAAACTATAAGTATAATATATAAGTACTTAAAAACCTTTTTTAAATATACTAAACTTAATAAACTTAAAATAAGAATAAAAAGTAAAATAAGTAAAAAGACACTATTAAAAAGTAGAAAAAGACTAGTACTTAGTTAAATAAGTAGGCTAGTTACTAAAATATAACAAATAAGTAGTAGTATAAAATATAGGCTATACTTAAAAAGCTATTATAAAGTACTACTATAGTTACTATATAAGTAATATAAAGGCTAGTAAAAGAAAAAAAAGACCTTTTAAAAGACTATAGTATAAGTAAAAAGAAAAAGAAGACTAAAAAGTATAAGTAATAAAAAGTTAATTTACTACTTATATTTAATAGTAGTCTTATTAAAAATCCTTTACTTATACTACGTCTTAACTACTTTTAAAAAGGACAGCTTTAATATCTTTTTAAAAGGACGTTATAACTATTTAAATATAAGTATAATTAAGGTCCTTAAGTAATAACATTAGTAAATATATATTAAATATAAGTCTACTAAGTAGTACTAACGCTTAACAGCGCTATTTTATAAATTAACGTTATAAGACTACGTTTATACTCTACTTTAAAGCCTAGACCTTAGCTATAGTAAGGTAAAAAAGTAATAGTACTTATTATAAGGCAGCTACTAGGCTATGTTAAACCTTAGTTAAAGTATTATAGGCGTTAGCCTAGGCGCTAGTACGGTTTATAATAAGAAATAAGTTAACTATATCTTTAACTATTAATATAAGGACTTAAATATAATTAGTAAAAGCTTTAAATAATAAGATAAAGGCTATACTTTATAATAAGGCTAATGTTTAGCCTTATACTATTAATAGTACGTACTTAAAGCTAAAGATAGTACGTAGCTAAAGTGTAAAAAAGGTAGTAACTTTATTAGTAGTAAATATAAAAAGTGTTAAAGGCACTATATATACTTAGTACTAATAAGTACTTAGTATAACTATTAAAAGGGTAAGCGCTTTAAATAAGTAAGACGTATATAAGGTAGACTAAGAGTTGTAAAAGCTTTAAATAAGTAAGAGGAGTTAAAGCTATAAAGTATTCTAGCCTTTAAGCCTATTATAGCTATTATACTAAATTTTATTATAACTATAAGATTTATAGGCTTTATTACTAAAGGTATTACTAACCTTACTAAGTTCTAAAGGCTTAATAAAGGTAATATAGCCGTCTTAATAGATTATACTACTACTAGTACTATTAATATAATAACTACTATTATTATAGTATTTAATAAAGGGTTCTTTTTTTTATTCTTAGCTAGGCCTTATATTAGTAAGGTTAATAAGCTAGCTAAGTAAGTAGACTAAAAACGTAAAAGGCGTATAGTCTTTATAATAAGTAAAGTAAGGGTTGTTTAATAAGTTAACCTATTTTTATTAAAGTTAGCTAAGGTTAATAAGTCTTAAATATAAACGTATATAGTATAATTTAACTAATAATAGGCTAGATAAGCGGCCTAGTAACAACTAAGTAAAGACGTAGCCTTATATAGCTTATTTACTAAGGCTATAATAGTATTAATACGCTTAAAAGTAGTAGGCTTACGCTTAAAAGCAGCAGTTTTCTATTAAAGAGCTATAATAAGTAAAAGTAAAGATATAGTAAGTTAGTAAGTCTACCTTATACTTTATTTACTTTATAATTTAAAACACTATTACTAGCTATAAATAAAAACAACTAAGCTATATTATATAGTACTATTTATAAATATATAATTAATACTTACTAGCTTAAAAGTACTAGTCTTAAAAAAGGTATAATTATTATAAGTAAGTAAAAAGGACGTCTATAAAGGTCTTATAAAGACCGTATATAAAGGTTGTATAAACTTTATAAACAATATAAAGGTTGTATAAACTTTATAAACAATATAAAGGTTGTATAAACTTTATAAACAATATAAAGGTTGTATAAACTTTATAAACAATATAAAGGTATAATAGTTAATTAAATAAATAGTAGGCGTTATATAACTTATAAACATAGGTAAGACTTATAAGAATACATAGTAGTAGTCCGTGCTTAATTAAGTAAGGTAGTAGTAAATACACGCTTTATAATTAGTTAAATAGCTATTAAGTCTAAAGGTTAAGGCTTAATTAAGACTAGTGTACTTAGTACTGCCCTTATATAGCTAGTTTGTCCTTTTTACTAAATATAAAAGGATAAGACTTAGTTCTTATATAATACTACCTTTGCCTTTAGCCTTTTATAATTAATTACTTTACTAACGTAGTTACTTAGTCTATCTACTGTTATAAAAATTTACTTTATAAGTAAGTAAAAGTTTACTTATAATATTTATATAATAAAGTAAATTTTACTATAAATAAAGTAAAGGTAAACTTACTATATTTAATATATATTAATAATAAGCTTTATTATATAAGCTAGCTTTTTATAGTCTTTAAATAAAGCTTAAAAAGTGTTTAATAATATTATTAACGTTTATTATTACTTTCTTTATTTAATAATATAACATATACGTCTTTATAAAAAGCGTATATATAATAAAGAAAAATATATATATATTCTTAAATACTTAACAATAGACTAAATAGTAAGTATAAAACTACCTACTACACATATATATACACATACACTACTAACAACTATTATAATACATAGAATAGTATAAGAAAAGACTATTAACTAATTAGTTAATAGTCCCTCCTCTTATACTATACTCTATAAATAGCTTACTAGTAGGCAAGGACAAGGAAGACGCACTTATAGGCGTTATACGTAAAACTTGTATAGCCGATTCTATTTATTAAATTCCTTGCTATTTATCTGTCTTTTTAGTAGCTACGTCTTATCTACTTATACCTTTTAAAGTAGAGGGTGTTAAGGCGAAGCCTTGACCTAATTTGCCTTCTATTTTAAGTATAGGTATTATAATGTTAGTTATAGTACGTACTTTACACTTAATAGAAGAGAGGAGGACTGTTCTTATATAGATGTAATCTGTTGGTTAGCCGGCTAGAATTAGTAATAAAGTGTACTTATAAAGCTACTTATAACCCTATACGTTTGTAGGTAGTACCTACGGTAGGTATACAATGGTCTATTAGTAATACTTCTTATTATTTATTGTTTAAGTCTAAGTCTACGTCTATAGGACAGTCTAATTAAGTAGACGTAGAGACTTCTGTACAGTGGAGCCTTATTTTAGTCCTTTTAGACCTATAGGAGGCCCTTGCTAGTTACACTACGTATTACGTGTCCTCCTCCTTCGACGTATTCGTCTAGTCCCTACTTGTATACTAACATAATCCGTTATTTTAATCTAGGACTATGTGTGTGTAAAAACCCCTAATACGAGTATATAATTAACCGTACCTTACGTAATTAGATATTCTTAACAATTAAGAAGACTAATATTATAAACTTAGACTTTAATAATTCTAAGGTAAGTTTAACTATATCTTATAAAAATCCTTATAAAAAGATTACTTAATAACTAATCTAGGTATAGTTATACTAGTTATTTAAACTAGTAATAGTTTAAGTAGTAATAATAAAGCTTTTTATAAAAATAAAAACAAAGATAAGACTACACTATTAAATAGTAATTTTTTTATACCTTTTATAGTAGATATAAAGGCTACTAGTTATACTATTAGTAATAAAAATCTGTTTATTAACCTAACTAATAAAGACTTTACTACTAAATAAGGAGAAGTAGCGTTTTTAAAAGTAAAAGGAGTAAGAGACGTTTTAGTCCAAGTTTTTAATACAAAAATAATAAAAAGTCTTACTAATTATTTATATATACTAGAATTAGACTATAATCTAATTAGTCTTAGATAGCTTACTACTATTAAATTAGTTATAACAAGTAAAAAGGCAGTCTTATATATAAAAAATACGCAAAATAAAGACTTAGTTTTTTACTACCGCCTATACTAGTAATAATAACAACTTGTATATTACAAAGGCCAAAGCACTTAAATATATTTATAGTTTTTACAAACCCACTATAACTCAACAATGATTGTCCTTTAGGTACTCTTCTATAGGTTAATTTTACGAATAAGAGTACAGAAGTATCACAATAAAATAGCCCATTTAATCCTAGCTATGTATGATGTTGATTAAACATCTGTTAATAAAAACTACAACATCCGACACTATTCAGTCTTCCACGGCTTATTCCTTTGTCTTCTGGGTTCCACGCAAAAGACCAGTCCTTCTTGCGGCAATAAGACCGGCCTTCTGGCCCTGGGCAGCGAATCTAGATATTGTCGACGCCTTTCCTATGTGTTGATGATTACCCTACATGCAGCGTTAGGATGTTGATTTTCAATTAGGGAAAAGGAAATACATACACCACCGTGAGGGTGATCCACGGGGTTCATAGCAACACCTCGGGTCTTAGGCCAGCTATTGCGTTTGACAGCAAATTTATGCTTCGCACGCGAGGCCTCTTTTAAATAGTGAGCAAAATATTTTTGAAAGCATTTTGAATGAGGGGTAAGCAGATGGATTTATGGAAAATGAGAGCCATACTCAACAAAGGCTTGTCCGTGCGGCCGCCTCCAGCTACAATTCCGATCATGCCACGGGCCTTACTGCTGATAACCTTCTTGGCACCAGACGGCAGTTTAATCCGAGTCTTGCCTTCGTCAGGGTTATGACCAATAACAGTAATATAATTGCCAGAAGTGCGACCAAGGCTACCACGGTCGCCAGTCTTCTCTTCCACATTAGTGACTACAGTTCCCTCCGGAACTGAGCCCAAGGGTAAAATATTGCCGATTGTCAGAGCTGCGTTCTTTCCAGCATAAATGAACTGGCCAGTGTACATGCCCTCGTTAGCAATCAACGTCTCCGAATGCACCTTGAAGCGGTACGGGTCACGGAAGACGACACGGGCAAGTGGTGCACCCCGACCAGGGTCATGAATAATCTCGCGGACAATGCCGCGAATATAACCGTGACGCTCAGCATAGTCGAGGCTCCGGAACTTGGCAGGATTCTTGCGAAGGCGAGTAACCTAAGATAATAGTGAGTGGGCAAATTCCCCAGCATGATTTTCATTCCCCTTTCCTCGAAGTTGCCTCTCTATCAACCTCAATTTGATACGTACAGCCTTGAAGATGCCACCAGCACCCTTCCGCTGGTTGCGAATAACACGACCCATGGTGGCTTCGAAATATTGCCACAATATTCTCAACGTGTAGCAGAATGGTAGTATGGAGTTCTAATGTTGATAAATTTGGTTAGTATGGACAGCCTGATTGAAAAAAAGGGTGAATATAATGGCAATACCCTCGATATTTTATGAGGACGGAAAAGAGACTGCTGTTTACCCTTCGTTTAAGAAATGAAAAAAAAAGACCTAGTTGGTGGTGATGTCCACATCAAAATATTTTTTTTGGTGGTTTTTGGTCAGGGCTAGTAGCCCGCGCTAAGTTAGTCATCGAACCTTAGTCATATATATGTTACACTCGTACCACGCCCAAGAAACGCAATTTTCGCACGCTAAATAAATTACGGAGTAGGTTCGCAATTATCAATTATTAGTCAAAATGGGGAAATTTTTGTGTATTTCCTATACGAATTTACTGAAAAGCATAAAAATATTTATCTTCGAAAAAAATATTTTAAAATACATTACTAAAATACTTGGATTTTTTTCGCCATTCAATTATTCACGTTCTAAGTCCGGCAATTTAATATTTTTAAATTGTTGGCATTTACTACAAAAAAAGGGATTTTGTTACATGGCCCTCGTAACAAGAAACTAATAATGTATTAGTCAGGTTCTATCTCTTCTCTCTAAGACAGGGATAATATAGCCCCTTATCCCTGTCTTAGAGGGAAGAGATATTTTATTTAGGGTGTTTGTACCAAGGACAATATATAGTCGTTATTAATATATTTTACGCTAGAATTAGCGCACAACAACGTAAGTATTATTTATATAATATAATAAAATTTATTTTATAAAAAGTAAAAGTAGTCTTCTAATATTTATATAATAAAGTAAATTTTACTATAAGTAAAATATAACCAAATTTACTATACTTAATATATACTAATAACTAGCTTTATTATATAGGCTACCTACTTATAGCCTTAAAATAAAGCCTTTAATATCCCTAGTTATCTTTATTAACGTTTATTAACTTTACTAAGTATATTGGTATAAAAGTCATTACTTATAAAAGTATTTATAAAGTAAGTACTAAGTGCCCCTAAAACTAGGTGAAAGGTAATATCAACTTTACAGTGTCTAAATCGTATACGTATATATATGCTAAGACAAAAATAAATTCTTGTCCCTTTTATTAAAAAAGGATATAATAGTACTATATATATATATATATATAACGTTTAATAGTTTACTTATTCTAGCTAATTATAGTAAGCGCTTAAAGACCCTTTAAAGTCTACTTATAGTGTCTTAGTTAGCTTACTACTACTTTACTTTTTAGCTAATTATAGTAGTATACTTATAAACTACTTATTTAACTAACTATAATAGGATTATATAAAGACCCTTAATAGTTTATATATAGTAGCCTAATAGTGCTTAGTTACTAAACTTTTACTAGTAATTTTTATTAAACTATCATAATTATTTCTATTTTTTTTAGACTTAACCTTAACTTTTACCTATAATAAAGTAACTAAAAGAAAAACTTATTAAAATAAAAGTGTCTTAATACTTATAAAATAGTTACTATATTATACTATTTATATTTATATATTATAATAATTACTTTTTAAGCTAACGTAATTAGTAAGGTTAATAAACGTTAATAAGGCTAACTAAAAACATTAAAAGCTTTATTTTAAAGCTATAAATAACTAACTTACATAATAAAGCTAGTTAATAGTATATATTAAGTATAGTAAATTTACTTATACTATATTTATAGTAAAGTTAACTTTATTATATAAACGTTATAAAACTACTTTTATTTACTTATAAAGTAAATTTTATTATATTATCTATTAAGAATATATAATTACGTAAGGTACGGTTAATTATATATTCGTATTAGAGTTATTATACACATATAGTTCTAAATTAAAATAGCGGATTACATTTGTATAAGGACAGTCCTCCTCCCTTATATTTAGTCTTTTGTTAAGTATCTAAAAAATACACTTATTTTCTCTTACTATACTCCTTTCTTATTTAACTATTTAGATTATTGTATGTAGCTTAACTTTACACCTTTTATAAAGACGTGTATTTTATATTATATAAATAGTACTTATTTTTTACTTTTTATATTACTAAATTTTATTATATTAAGTAGTACTTTTAAAGGAAAAAATATAGATTATAAGGCTATTATTAGTTTATTATAATGCTAATAGCTTAATAACCTATTAAATAGTTTAAAGCTAACTTATTTTAAATAATAGTTATTAATTTAGCTATTTATTTAAAAAATAAACTTTTTTAAGTTTATTATTAAGCTATTATATATATAAAAACTAAACCTAGCCTTTATACTTAAATATTTACTTTTTATTAACGTTTTAGTATATATACTAAGTACTAACTAGATAGTTTTTATTTTAATACTAAATATAATATTATAAAAGGTTTTTTAATCTTTATAATACTTTTTATATTACTTACTATTATAACTTAAAAGCTAATAATATATATACTAATACTTATACTTATAATACTTAATTTATTAAAGTAAACGCTTTTAATAAGCTTTTTTAAAAGCCTTTTACCGTTTTTTAATAAAATAAGCAAAGCTAGTTAAAGCTTATTATACTTATTAAAGAACTTATTATATAAATATAATAATAATAATATAAATAATAATAATAAAAATAAGTATACTACTTTACTAACTTTAGTAAGTAAGCCTTAGTTATTATAAAATATACGTCTTTATAAAAGGCGTAAAGTTTAACTACGTATAATAATCTAAATAGTTAAATAGAAAAGGAGTATAGTAAGGGGAAATATGTACATCTTTTAGAAGCTAAAGAATAGACTAGATAGAAGGGAGGAGGACTATCTTTATATAGATGTAATCCGCTATTTTAATCTAGAACTATATATATGTAAAAACCTTAATACGAATATATAATTAACCGTACCTTATATAATTATATATACTTAATAGTTATAATATACTTAAAAGATTAAAGGGTCTTTTAAAAAAGAACTTTTATATTTACTATTAAATAGTTTAAAAGACTATTTAAAGCCTAACTTATATAGCTATTAATTATTATATAAAGTATAATAAGCTATATTGCCTTATAGTAGTATATATATAATTAACTTTTTAACTTTTAACTACTACTAACTAGCTTTAAGTTGTTTATAAAGTATAAGGCCGTTATTTATATATACTATATATTACTAAGTAAGCAAGGCTATAATTACCTTTTACGCTTTAAGCTAAGTATAAGTTGCTTTACTACTATTTAATAACTATAGTATAAGTTAATATAAATACTATTAGTTAATATTTGCCTTTATTTACTATTTTTATACTAAGAGTTAGTTATTAAGCTACTATTTTTTTAAGCTATAAATAAACACTTTTATGTCTTTTTAAAGTAGTTAAGTATATATATATATATATATATATATATATTATAATTCTTTATTATATTTTTAGAATTTTAATTATTTATAATAATACTTTATTACTATTTTTTTTACTAAACCTTTTTTAGTCTTCTTCTTTTCTTTTTTATAAAAACTTTTCAATTTATATTAATACTAATAATCGACTTTTTTCTATTTTTTTACTACTTTTTAATAGTAATTAGTATATTTATAACTACTATATTAACTTATTAGTTATATTTAAAAAGCTGTCCCTTTAAGAATACTTAGTAGTATAATATTACGGTCTTAACAACAACTACTAATAAACGCCAAGTGACTAAGCGCCGTAAGGCCACTATACACAGACCGTTATTATAAAGTTAATATTATTTTTTACTTAGTTATAGTACTACTTAGTACCTACTTTATAAATTCTTTTATAGTAATAAATTCTTTTTATTAACTACTTAAAAGAATTCTATTTTTATAATAACTAAATTACTAATTATTTTAAAGGATTTAAAGTTAATAAGAGCTATATAAATATTACTTAAAGACTTTATAAGGTTTATACTAGTTAAAACAATGTTTATAAATATTAGAATAATAGCTAAATTAGCTATATTAAAGGCTTATTAAGTATGCTTTTAATAATTACTAGTAGTATATATAAAAATAGTATAATTATAAGTAGAATTAAATAGTATAAGTAAGAAGACTATACTTATATATATAATATAACTATTAATTAAAGACTTATAAAGTACTTTAAAGGTTTAAAAACTAGACTTAAATAATTTAAGAAAAGAAGATATAGCCTTTATAATACTATTATATATTAACGGCTAAGCACTATTATACGTTAGTAGTTAAGTATAAGACTTAAAGCTTAAACTACTTAATAAGTATAAAGATTTATTAATATATTTATAATAATAAGAGTTGTATAAAGTAATAAGGCGTTTATTTAAATTAATACCTTAATAGTACTTATAGGATATTAATAGGATTAACTTAGGGTTTTAACTTATAAATAAACTATTCCTTAATTATTAAAAGTAGTATATTAATACATTATTAAATAAGAGTAAGTACTAAGCTTTTACTTTTAAAACGTCTTTAACGCTTAACTAAATATACTAGTACTAAAAGTAGGAGATACATTTACTTTTATAGTATTATATTTAATGAAATCTTACTAACTTTTAAGTTAAAGCCTTAATAACTACTATATGTATATAAGCTTATTAAAAGAGAGAATTAGTAGACTATATAAAAAGTATATAGTAGTTATATACTATAATAGGCTAAATAATAAAATACGCTGTTTACTAGTAGTAGAAGGCATAGTTTATACAACTAATTAATACTTAGTATTAAAGTGTATAACTAAACTTTAAAAGAGTAGTATTAAAAATAAGTATTATAAGTAGACTACGTTAAAACTAAATAAAGGAAAGACGACCTTTAATAAAAACTAAAAAAGAAGTATTTAGGCTTTTATTAAAAAGCTTTTAAAAGCTAAAAGTTTAAGTAATTTTTAAATAAATCTAGCTTAGGACGTTAGAATAAGTTATTTACTACTAACGTTAAGTATTATTACTATAGTAGGAAAGGCTATTATTTACTTATATACTTTAATAAGTTAGTAAATAAGCTATTAAATTAGGACGCTTAAGTTAACTTTAGACTAGCAATCTACTTGTAAAGGCGGTTATAGTAGTTTAAAGAAAGGGGTAGTTTAATCTAATAAAGTCTTTAACAGCTTTGTTAGGTTAACTACCTTGTCTTCTATTATAAACTATTAGTACTATTTTATAAATACTGCTTAAAGTAGTAGTCTTACTAAATAATTAAACAGTAAAGGTGTGCTAAGTGTCCTATAGTTATTTTTACTAAGTTGTTAAGTGTGTTAAATAGTATCTAGTAGCTAGTTTAATAGTAATAATATAGTATATTAGAAATTTTAGTAACCTTGTTTAATTAGCCTAGACAGCTTTTTATATAGTTTATAAAGTATATAAATAATAGTAAATACTAGCTTTAACTTAAACTATTTAAGAAATATTACTTAGTCTACTAAACTTTAGTTGTTTATATACGGTCCTTTTAATATATTTAAGTAGGCTTAAACGTTTTTAGTATAAAAGTCTAGGTTATACTAAAATAGTAGTCTTTTTAATAAAAAGTATATAAATAATATATTTATATAGTTAAGCTTTAAATAAAGCGTGCCTACTTACTAATAAAAAACTTTTAAGTAGATAGTCTTTGTTTAATCTTATATAAGCCTATTAGTAGATTAATATAAGTATATAAAGTAGTTTATTAATAGTATTTATAGCTTTTAAAAGAATAGTTGTACTAGCTTACTTATTATAATACTATAGCTTTAGTTATTTTTTTACTAAACCTAGCTTACCTTTACTAGTAGTTAGTAAAGGATAACTATATATATATTATTAAATAGCTACTTCTTATACTATCTTTTTAGATTCTTATATAAGTGTAGTAAAAAGTTAAAATAGTATAAAATTCTTGTATAAGTATTAAAAATAAACGTAGAAAAATGCTCTTTTTAAAGGTAGTAGTTTATTAAGAATTAATAAGTAGTTATATTCTTATATAGCTGTATACTCTTTAGTGTATTTAGTGTTTATAATATAAAAGACTAAAGTTAAACAATATTTCTAAGTTTAATAATAATAAACACTAGTCTAGCTATTATACTAGCTATTAGTATACACTATTACTAGATTAAATAACTAGTTATATTATATAAACTAGTATAATAATTATTTATATTAAAACTATACTATTTAATATTTATATTTATTAAATAGTAAGATAGGTTAAAGTAGTAGTTCTTTATTAAATTAAACGTTATTTATTCTTTTATAAGCTTTATTTTCTTTATAATAAAAAAGTTAATATATATTAGTTAGCCTATAATAACACCTAGAGTATATAAAGGTTTTAAAAAAACAGTTTTAAGGTTTTATTTACCTTATATACTATTATTTTACAAGATAAAGTCTAGCTAATTATTTTATAAGATAATAACGCTTTAAACGTAGAATATTACACTAAATATAGTAGTTTAAAAGTACTTAATATATATAGATAGAGTAATTTAGTAATAAAATATAAGTAGTTAAATATAGTAAAGAGAGCTTATAATAAAGTAAATATAAGTAGTAAGAGTAAAGGTTGTAGCTACTATAATAGAAGAAAAGAGTAGTAATAAACGTTTTTAACGTTTTTATTTATTATAATAATTTAATAAATAAAAACGTATTAGCTTTATCTTTATTATTAGTATTTTATATAATAAGTAGTCTTTAAATAAATAAAGATATATTCTTAAAGTAGACTGTTTATTTATTTTTAATATATTATATTCTTTTTTTATAATATCTTTAACAAGTATATTAAAGTGCTTATTATTAAATTAAACGCTTTTATATTATTATTATATAGTTAAAACACTACTATTCTTATAACTTAAAAGAAGAATCCTTTATATCTTTTTATAGGCGGTTTAAAAAAGGGTAAGTAGACGTTCTTTACTAAGGTTTATATTAGAGTAAGAGTAGTAGTCTAGAAGAAGCTATTTAACAACGTAGTAGATATAGGCTTAAATAAGATAAGGTCTTAAAATAGCCGGACTAATACTTAATCTAGTAATAGGAATCTTATAAATATTAATACTAAGGTAAAAGGCGGTGTAAGTATTAGAGTAGGTAAGTTAGAAAGTAAATAGAGTGCTTAAAAGACTATTAAAGAAAAGAAGATTAAAGAAGAAGAGAAAAAGAAAATAAAAGAAAGGAAAAAAGAAACTTTAAAAGAGGTAATAAAGAGGATAGAGGCTAAGAAGGTAAAAAGTGTATTAGCTATACTAAAGCGTTAAAAAAAGGCTGTATAAAAGAAAAAAAGAGTAGTTAAAGACAAAGAGAAGAAGAAGGAAAAGAAGAGTATAAAGAAGAAGATAAAGAGAGTAAAGAAGAATAAAGAGAAAAAAAGAGAGGATAAAAAGAGGAAGAAGGTAAAGGAAAAAAAAGAAAGTTAAAAGAAGAAAATAGAAAGGTAATAAGATAAAAGATAAAGAAAAGTAAAAAAAGAAGAAAAAAAGAGAAAAGAAGGCTAATTTAATAAAAAAAGGTAAGTAAAAAAGAAAGAAAGGAGAGAAGGTGTAAAAGTAAGTAAAGATAGTATATATTACTATAAAGAAGATAGTTAAGACTAAAACTTTAATAGCTATATAGGTTATAGTAGAGTAAATAGCTACTAAGGCAAGTATTTATATTACTTATAACTTATTAAAAAAGGTAAAGTATATAGTACTACGTTTAATAGTAAAAAGCTAGTAGTAAAATAAGAACAAGCTTAATAAAAAGGCTAGTACTAGTTGTAAGAGCTTTAAAGAGTTGTTAAATTAGGCCGTTGTTATTATCTCTTTCTTTTAAGCTTTATATATACTATTTAAGTAGATGTCTAGCCTTTTAAACGTTAATAAAAAGCGGATTTGCTTTAAACTAGCTTAGTATAAAAAGAAGATAAAGTGTTATATTTACGTTTAAAAAAGGACGGCGTTATTACAGCTTGTTAAGAATAAGGGGATTGTAGCTTAGTTGTTTAATAATATTTTATTTAAGTACTACTATTTATATTTAGTTTATTATAAAGTAGTACTTATAAGCGTGTTAATTTACTTTATATAGTTGTTAGATTATATAAAAGTGTATTTGTTTTAGTAGTTTTTAAATAATGTATAAAAGCTATTTAATTTATAGTTAAACCTTTAGTTTAATATAGTTATTTAAGATTACTAGACTATATAGTTAAAAGGTAGTTTAATAAATAAAGTCTTAGTAAAAGCTATAAATAGTAAACCTTTAAACAATATTATAGTATAAATAATAAAGAATAAGTATTAAAGGTAAAGCTTATTTATTTATTTATTTAGTACTATATATTTAATACTATATAAGTAGTACTATATTTACTATTTATTATTAATTATTTAATATAAAAACTTGTATATTAATATATTCTAGCTTTTTTTTAACTACTTTATACTTTTAAGATATAATAATGTGTATAAAAACTGCTTTTTTTATATAAATAAGAAGATTTATAATTATAACAACTTGTATTTTACTATTATAATAGAATTATACTTAACTTTAATAAAGAGTAATTTATTTATAGTTATTTAAAGTAAAGTGTAAAAAACGTTTAAATATAGGCCTTTTATTAATTTAGCTTAAAACTATAATACTATTTCTTAAAAGTAAGTGTATATTTAGTATTAGCTATATAGTAATTTAGTTAATATAGTATTAAAAAGGTTAATAAGCTATATTATTATTCTATATATAGCTAGTACTACTACTAATAAAGCTTTTAGTTATAAAAGAGATAATAATAAAGAAGTAAAAGAGCTTTTAGTTATACTAGAATAAGGATTTTAAAATTTATATAAATAGTAAATAAGTTGTACTACTATAAAAGGATTTAGTTTATATTATTATTACTAATAAGATTTTTACTATTAAAATACTAACTTATAATATAATTATTATTATTTTAAACCTTATTAGTAAGTTATAACTAGTTTATAGTTATTAAATTATAAATATTTAGCTTTTAGATTTTTATAGTATTTTGTTTAAATTTCTTAAGTTGTTAACTAGTAAATATACTTAATAAAGAAACTTTATTTAAATATATAAGTGTATATATATTATTATTATAAACTATATTTATATAAAAAAGGCCTTACTATTTATACTTTAACTTGTTTTTAACTAACTTATTAATTTCCTTTTTATTATTTTAAACAAGTACTATATTATTTTAAGCTATTAACTAATTTAACTATTATATTTTACTAATATTTATAAAGTTTTTTAATTTAGTAAGTTTTTTTTAAAACTTATTAACTATAATAGTAGCTTTTTTTTAGTCTATTAAAAGGTATTATAATATTTTAGTTTTTTTTTAAAAAAGCTTTTTAAATAATATATTTACTTTTTAATTAAGTACTTATTAAGTAGAAATATAAACGTTAATAAAAAGTAAAGCTTTTATACTATAAAGAAGAAAGAACAGTGTTTAGTTATAAAATTAACGTGTTGTTATTTAATTTATTAAAAGTACTATAAAAAGGTACTTTGTTTAGTTTTTTATTCTTTTAAAGGTTAACTTAGTAAGTGTTTTAGTAAGTAAGAAGTGCTCTTTTTTAATAAAACTATTTACTTGTAGATTATATATAAATATTAAAATACATACTACTTTTAAGTTGTTATAGACTTTTTTAAAGTTACTTTTAAATTTAAGTCTTTTATTTACTATAATAATAATTAGTAGGCTATAGTTAGTTATTATATAGTTTTATAAAAACTTAAAAATAGTTTTAACTTTAATATATTTTATAAAAGTATATTAAGCCTTAATAATATAGTACTTACTATTATATAATAGTATATATATAATATTTAAATAAATTTTCTAAAATAAAGTAACTAGTAACTACTAGACTATAGTTAAGTTAACTAACTAATAAAACTTTTATTTTAAATAATTTAAGTAGATTAAAACTGCCTTTTTTATATAATTATACATTTTATACTATTAATACCTTTTATAAAGTACTATATATAATAGTTTAATCTTTTAATATTTAATTATAATATAGTATTCTTATATAAGCTATACTTAGTTATTAAAGTTGTAAATTACTTTTAAAAGGCAGCTTAAATTCTTAATATTCTTACATTATAAGATTCTTACTTAATAAAAGTAAAACTATACTTAATATAAAAGCTTTCTTTTTTTTATACTTAAAGTTTTAAATAAAAGAAAGTAATCTTTAATAAGATTAAAGATATTCTTATAATAATTATTTAAGTTTTAAATTTAAAGTACTATTAAGTAATTAAATAAAGGTTTATTATTAACTAACACTTTTTAAGTATTAATATATATATTAATAAACTTATTAAGATTATCCTTTATAGTTTTAAACTTGTCTTTATTAGTCTTTAAATAATATAAAAGTGTATTAACAAGTATATTCTTTATACTAAAAATATACTTAATAGTAAAATTAAAATTTTAAACTTATACTATTTATTATATAAATAGTACTTTAGAAAGTTTGTTAATAGCTTTATTTAACTAATTTATTAAAACTTATAAGTTAGTCTTAATTTAAAAATATATATTATAAACGTAGTTGTATAGTTTTTTTAAAATAGTAACTAGTCCTTTATATTCTTTTTTTATAGTATTGTTAGCTACTACTTTTATATTTTATTATTTTAATTTATATTGTATAAGACGTTTTTCTTTATTAATTTTTTATAAGAGCACTACTTTTTATTTTAAAATACTTATATTAATTATAAGTATTATTAGTCTACTTTTTTTAAAGTAATTAATTATTATTAAGATAAAAGTAGTAGAAAGTTGTTTTTTTAATAGGTTAAAGGCCAACTCTTTTATATCTTCCTACTACTAATAAACGCCTTTTTATAAAAGAATATAAAAAAAGGCAGCTACTATAGCTTTATTCTATATTTAAGTCTTATAAAACGTAAAAATACTAAGAAATTTATAAAGGTTCTTTAAATTAATTAGTTAAAGCTATTTAATAATTTTAATAATCTTAAACTTCTTAAACGTATAGCTAGACCTATTATATATATATTTAACAATAATAACTATAAGCTAGCACTATTATAATTTTTTAGTTGTAATTATAGTACTAGCTAGCTTGTAATTTATAAGAATAAGATCTATATTTTAAAGATGCTTTAAAACGTAGTACTTAACTTCTAATAATATTTCTTTATTATTGTAAGTAGTTGTAAGGCTCTTAATTATAATATTATTAAAAAAGGGTAATACTTAATTAGATATAAGCCTATATAGTAGTTAGACTATAATACGTTAAAATTAAGCTACTAAGTTAATACCTTTTTATAAAAAAGTATATATTTTAAATAGCTTAATTAAAGTTAAAAACGTAGTTATATCTTTACTTTCCTTAATAAGTTTAATTTAGTTATAACTTAAAAAAAGATTAAGTAAAAAGATTCTTTTATATATTTTAAATTTTTTTAAAAAGGTCTTTACTATTAAAGGAGTAAATATATTATATACTATATATTAATTATATTTAACTATATTATTTATTAACTATACTCTTTTATCTTTCTTTTTTACTAAAAACTAAAGGTTTTTATAAAATTTATAACTTTCTTTAATTATCCCTTTATTAAGGCGTTAGTGTAAAAGGTTAATAACTTACTTAACTAGTAAGTAAGGTATTAAAATAGTACAAGTTTAAAAAGCTGTGTATAGTATAGTCTTAATAATCTATAAAGGTACTATTAACAAGTTAAGCTTGTTAATATAATTAAAAGTTTATACTAGTATAAATTCTTTATTAAAAAGAATCTATATTAAAATTTTCTTCTTTTTTTTTTATAAACTATTGTTTAATTAGTTAATTATTACTATAAGCTAATTAAGTATTAGCCTATACCTTTGTTCTATTAAACTAAACTTTAAAGTAATAAATATAGTAAAGTTTTATATAATAGATTAAAAGTTTTTTTAAGCTTCTTTTTATTTTTATTTTTTTTAATTTACACTTTTTTTAAAAGTAAAGCTATTAAATACAATGTTATTTAGTAGTTAAACCTTTAAACCTTTCCTTTTATATAAAGTGTTGTTATAATAAACCTATTATAAAGATTAATAAGATTTAGTATTTTTTAGTAAGAACAGGCTAAAAGGTTAAATAAGCTCTAGTATTAGCTATAAATAGTCTTTATAAATAACACTTAAAAGCTTATTTTTTAAATTTAATAATAGTGTTAAGATAAATATTGTTATAATAAGTAGTCTTAAGTGCTTGTTATAGTCTATTTTAAAGCGTTAATATACACTTTTAACTAATTTATTAACGTTAAAAGGTTGCCTATATTAACAACAAAGTAAATATTATTAATAGTTATATTAATATACATTACTTTAGTAATAAAGTTATATAAAAAATATAGTTTTATATTAAGGATATATAGTATTCTTAATAATAAGTTTTTATTAGTTATTCTACTAAGTATAATATATAAATAAACTAGTAGTTTATACCCTTTTAGTTATAAAATAGTTATAAATTTATTAATAAACTAAATACTTATATTATAAATATTAGTAAAGAAAGCTTTAGTTTTAAATAATAAAATACTTAGCTTTTTTACAAGTTGGTTAAAAATTAAAAAAACTTGTAATTTAGTATTAATAAAAGTAGGCTATAAGCTTCTTTAAAAAGGGCTATTATAAATTTAAATATATATTTTTAAAAGGTTAGTTACTTTTATAGGTGTAAAGTTAGTTTAAAGGCTAGTTACTTAATAGAATTTTAATGTTATTTATATTGTTTAATTATTTAAAGGGCTTAAAACCTAGAAAGGCTTATTTATACTAACTATATAGGACGTTGTTTAAGCAAGGTTAAGAGCTTTGTTTAAAACTATTAACGTTTTATTATTAATATAAACTATTTTAATACTAAGTGTTATAAAGTCTTAAATACTAAATATAACTTGTACTATATATACTAGGCTAAGTTGTAAAAGCTAGCATATTAAAACTTTAACTTTAAAGTTAAGAGTTGTCTTTAGTAGTTAGTGTTTAATGTTTAAAATAAGCTTAGTATTTACTTTTAATAAGACTTAAGTAGTTGGCTAATAAAATAATAAATCCTTTTTAAGTAAAGTAATATTAATAAATTTTTACACTTTTTATATATTTATAACTAGTATATAAGAACGTGTGTTATTATTAACTTACTTATATTTTTTAACTAATATAAAAGTAGTAAATAGGTTATAAGCTTTATTTACTAATTCTACTAAAAAGAGGTAGTTAATAAATATAAAATTGTCCTTTTTAATAAGCTTAACTATATTAACACTTAAATTAAAACTAAAAGGCATCTTGTTTAATAGTGTAATTAGGCTATTAGTATTATTTAAAAATAAGAATTACTTACTTATTTCTACTACTTTTTTTTAAAACTATATTTATTATATTTTTTTTATATTTAAAAGGTTGTAATATCTTATTAAGTAGCTTTAAATTAAATTTCTTATTTAGCCTTTATTATAAAAGTGCCTTATTAATATAGTAGGTAGCTAGTACTCTTTTATTAACCTTATAAAAAAACAGCTTTTTGTTATATTATAGTATAAAAGTTTAACTTAGTAGTCTTTATAAGACTTAATATATTTAACTACTAAATAGTCTTTACTATTATAGTAAAAGTAATAAAGGCGTTTTTACAACACCTACTAAATAAATATACTAAAGATAGTATTATTATTTACTTATAAGACTTCTTTAACGTTAATTACAAGTAGTAGTTGTTAAATTACTTTAGTGTTATATAAGTTTTAAGCTAAGAATATAAAAAAACTATGTTTCTTTAAGTATTTTATTATTATATAGTTTTAGTTAATAGTAAGGTTTACTATACCTTTAGTAATTAATTTAAACGTATTTTTTAACTAGGCGGCTTAAAGTTGTAGTGTAGTTAGGGCAACTAGAATAGGTATAATAGAAGGTAGTAAGGCGTACTAATAAAAAGGTGCTTTAATTTAATAAATAAGAGGTAGAACTTAAAAAAACCTTTAAAACTTTTAATAATAATAATTATTTATTAAGTAAATATTGTTTTTAAAGTACTTAATAATTTAATTATAGAATTCTTAAAAAAGTATAGTTTAAAAATTATAGTATAAGCAATTTACTTAAAGTAATAGCTAGTATATAACTATAATAAAAAGGCTATAGTATAATACTATTAACTAATTAGTTAATTATAAATTGTATTTTACTTACCTTATATTTATATTAAGTTTAACTAATTCTTAAAATAAAATTTATAAATTTTTACTATAAACAGTGTAAAACTATATAAAGACCTAAGCCTAAGAGATATAATACTATTTCTTATTCTAGGTACTATAGTTTTACTATATAGCCTTTTTTAAATTTATAAACTTTCCTTCTTGTTTTATAGTTAAAGTAGTCTTTACTAGTCCTTTTATAAAACTTATTTTACTAATTATATAATATATTAGTAATTAATAAACTTTATCTTTATTTAAAAGTAAGACTGCCTTTACTAAGGCCTTATAATAACAAAAAAAGTGTATAACGTTATTACTATTAAAAGTAAAAGTAGTAAGAGTTTTAAAGTAAGAAAAGGCTTAGCCTTAAAATTACAGCGTCCTTTTAAGTGTTGAATAAGTTAACGTGTTTATAAAGGCGCTAGTTAATAAAGGCAGAATTTTAAAAGTTAAAAAAAACATGTTAATAAAGTAAGCGTTTGTTTTAATAGTCTTGTATATTATATATAAAATATAAGATTTAAATACTAAGCTACTTATTTAATTATTTATTAGTCTTTTTAGTAAGAAAGAAAGTAATTCTTTAAAGTAAAAGCGTAATAAAAAAAAACATACAATAACTAATTCTTTATATAAGACTTTAAATAACTTATATTTATAAAAAAGGAAAACTATAATTGTTTTTTTTATTAAAAGAAAAGGGTTAGTATATTTAGTTTTTATAAAGGTATACTATTCCTTTATTTATTAAGTTATACTATAAGGTAATAAAGCTTTTTACTACTTTTTAACTTAGCCTTTCTTTATTAATATTTTAAGCCTTTTTACTTTATATTTTATAAGTATATTTAGTCTTACTACTACTACCTTTACTTTAGTAACTTATATATAAGCCTTTTTAAAGTAAGTAGTAACTAAGAGTTATTACATTAGATTAGTTCTACTAGTAGCTACTATAGCCTTAATCTACTATTAAGTGGCTACTTACTAACTTACTATTAGATTTATTTTTATTTATCTTTAAAATATTATTACTAGATTAGTACTTATTAATATATTTATAGTTAAGATAAAAGTTAAAAAAGGGGTAGTTTATAGTATTTTAATACTTAATCTTAACTATTATTATAAGGTTGTTTTTAACGTTTTTTAAACCTTGTATTAGTATTATTAAAGTAGTGTTTAACCTTTATTAATTAGTTATTTATTTATAAAACTAATACCTATTTACTACTACTTCTTTTATAATACTAAATATAATAATATATATACTAGCTACTTTTAAGTAAATAAAAGAAATACTTTTTCTTTTTACTAGTAAAAGCGCGTTTATCCCTTACTAGTATAATTAAGTTAAAAGTTGTATAAGCTACCTTTTAAAGCCTTGTCTAACTACTAATTTGTTTATTATAAGTTAAAGTTAGCTCTATACTAACCCTTACCACTTTTATAGTTAAGCCGTTTTTATATAATTAGTTAATAGTAGCTGTTTACTATAGCTAATTATAGTAATATATATTTAGTTATTTAGTATAGTAGTTAATAATATATTCTTAAAAGCCGTTATAAGTAACTCCTTTTATAAGACTTCTTTTATATTAAATTTATATTTTAGTACTTAGTTTTTATTTCTTATAACTTTATAATTTAAAACTATTAAAAAATAGGTAAGATAGTAATCTTACTCTTTTTTCTACTTATTAAAAGTGTAAATAAGAATTAAAGACCTACTTTAGTAATTACTTATAGTACAGCTATTAACTAATTACTTTTTATATCTTTAACTAAAGAAGGTTATTATAAAAGTTTAAATAATTAGAATAATAGTGTCTTATAAGTATTATAGCTATTTTAAGTAAGACCTAAGTAACTAGTCTTATAACTAGTATATTTTAAATCCTACTCTTATTACTAATAAGTATAAAACTACCTACTATATATATATATAACTATATACACTACTAACAACTATTATAGTACGTAGAATAGTATAAAGAGAGACTATTAACTAATTAGTTAATAGTCTCTCCTTCTATACTATACTCTATAAGCGGCTTGCTAGTAGGTAAGGACGGAGGAAGACGCACTTGTAAGCGTTATACGTAAAACTTGTATAGCTAATTCTATCTATTAAATTCCTTGCTATCTGTCTGTCTTTTTAGTGGCTACGTCTTGTCTACTTATACCTTTTAAAGTAGAGGGTGTTAAGGTAAAGCCTTGACCTAATTTGCCCTTTATTTTAAGTACAGGTACTGTGATATTAGTTGCGGTATGTACTTTACACTTACTAACTATCTTTAAGTCTTTATATTAATATTAAAGGACTTAATTAATCTATTTCTAGTTATAAAGTGTACTAACGCCTAAGCTAACGCTTATAATGCCTTAGCCTTAGTTAAAGGTAGCTTAGTAAACGCTTTATAACGTATACTATTACTCTTTTATCTTACTATAATAAAGGTTTAGGCCTTAAGAAAGGCTATATATATAGCTTCTTAATACTAATTTATAGACTAGCAACACTAAGTACTAGTACTACCTACTAAGCACTTGCCTAGTTTGTACTTACTATTATTATTACTAAGGGACCCTAGTTATACTTGTATTTAAGTTGCTATATTGTCCTTTTAAAAGGACGTTAAGGCTGTCCTTCTTAAAGGTAGTTAGGACATAGTATAAGTAAAGGGCTTTTAGTAGAACTATTATTAAATATAAATAGTAGGTTAAATCTCCTATTACTTATACTCTTTAGTCTTACTTATACTATAGTCTTTAAAAAGGTCTTCTTTTTTCTTATTAGCCTTTACGTTACTTATATACTAACTATAGTAGTACTTTATAATAGATTTTTAAGCGTAGTTTATATTTTATACTACTACTTATTTATTATATTTTAATAGCTAATCTACTTATTTAACTAAATACTAGTCCTTTCTTACTTTTAAATAGTGTCCTTTTACTTACTTTACCTTCTATTTTTACTCTTTAAGTTTTTAAGTTTAATATACTTAAAAAAGGCCTTTAAATACTTATATACTACTTTTATAACTTTAAAAAGGATACTAAAAAACGTTGTATATATAGTTATACTTAGTAAGTAAGGCTAGCTAGTACGATTATATACTAATTACGTTTAGTATTTATAAAAGGCCTATTTGTCTTAGTACGAGTTTTTTATACTTTAAATAAAAAGTTTTTATAAATAGTCTAACTAAATTGCCTACTTAAAACGTTTTAAGTATATAATTCTTATTATAGTAGTACTTTTATCTCTTTATTATAAACTTTTAGGGTTTTTAAAGGCAGTCTTTAATTTTTTATAAACGTTTTAATCTTCTTATTACTACTAGTATAAAATTACTTTAAAGTAATACTCTTTTTATAAGTAAGACGTCTTTATACTATATAAACAAGTTTAATTTTCTTTTAAGTAAGGCTTTAAAAAGAGAGCAGCTTATTATAGTATTAGTAGCGTTATTATAAGGATATTAAGGTTTATTAAATAAATATAGCTAGCTTATTTATTTATTTATTATAAAGTAGTATAAGTATTATTTTAATATTTAGTTTATTATTATAAGATATTTATTTATTTATAAGTTAAACGCTATTAATAGCCTTTATTTGATCTTTATATAATAATAAAATTTAAACTTAAACGTACTTATAAATATAAAGCCTTTATTTAATATAATACTCTTTAACGTTTTTTAAACTATAAAGAAACCTTTTAATATATAATTTCTATTAAATTAATAAAGGTTATATAAAAGTATTTATAAGGTTAGTACTATACGCTAGTATAACTAAGTAAAAAATAACATTAACTTTACAATAACTAAATCGTATACGTATATATATATTAAGATAAGAATAAATTCTTATCCCTTTTATTAAAAAGAAGTATAGTAATACTATATAAATATAAGAAATAATTATTAGTCTACTTAATTTAGCTAATTATAAAGAGTACTTAAAGACCCTTTAAAGTTTACCTTTAATATTTTAAAACAGCTTACTATTATTTTATTTTTTAGCTAATTATAGTAAGGCGCTTATAAATTAACTATTTAACTAATTATAGTAAGACCTTATAAAGACCTTAAATAGCTTATATATAATACTTTAACTATACTTAGTTATATAGTGTTTATTAGTAATTTTTATTAAAATTATAATAATTATCTTTTTTCTTTTTTAAAGTTGTTTTTAACTTTTATAAATAGTAAAGTAACTAAAAAAAAAACCTAGTAAAATAAAAGTGCCTTAATACTTATAAAATAGTTATTATATTATACTATTTATATTTATATATAGTAATAACCCTTATTATATTAACGTATTTAATAAGGTTAATAAACGTTAATAATACTACTTAAGACTTTTTATACTTTATTTAAAGGCTATAAATAGCTAGCTTATATAATAAAGTATATTATTAGTATATATTAAGTATAGTAAATTTACTTTTACTTTATTTATAATAAAATTTACTTTATTATATAAACGTTATAAGTTTGTTTTTACTTATTTATAAAGTAAATTTTATTATATTATATAAATAGTACTTACTTTTTACTTTTTATATTACTAAAATTTATTATAATAAGTAGTACTTTTAAAAGAATAAGTAAAGATTATAAGATTATTATTAAGTTATAATAATACTAATAACTTAATAAGTAATTAAATAGTTTAAAAACTACTTAATTCTTAATAATAGCCTATTATTTAACCTTTTTTTTAAAATATAAACCTTTTTTAAGTATTTTAAAAGTACCTTTATACTTTAAACTTTTAATAAGGCTAAAAGTAAGAGTAAGCTTACTACTAAGCGTTTATATATATAAGAACTAATACTAACCTTTACACTTAAGTATTTACTTCTTACTAACGCCTTAATATATATACTAAGTATTAAATAGACTATTTTTAATTTTATACTAAGTATTATACTATAAAAGGTTCCTTAGTTACTATATAGTATAGCTATACTAGTAATACTAAAGGTATTACCTTTTTTTATTTTATCTACTATTAAGGCTTAAAAGCTAATAACGCCTATATTAATCTAGCTAATACCTATGTTTATAATGCTTAATTTATTAAAGTAAACGCCCTTAATAAGCTCCTTAATAGGCCCTTTACCTTTCCTTAGTAAGTTTAGTAATAGTATTTAAAGCCTACTAAATATATTAAACGCCTAACTATTTAAACACGTTAATAACAATAATAAATATAAGGATAATAATAATAAGGATAAGAATAAAAACCTTAAGGATATAGACCTTAAGGGCGGCCTTAAAGGCAATCTTAAGAACTAGTTAAGTTTAAACCTTAGTTCTCTTTAAGCCTTTATAGACTTTATAGCTCCTTTAATAACGTTTTTACTTATCCTACTATTTAGGTAGAATAAAGACCTTAGCTACCCTTAGTCCTTTATTAATAAATTTATATACTTAAGCTACTTTAATACTTAAGTAAAACAGCTAGTAGATATACTACTTAACTTGCCTTTTTTAATATAGTACTTTAGCTTTTAAAAAAGGAGTAGTTATATAAATAAGTAGTATACTAATATACGTTATATACTTATAAGTATCTTTTTTAACTAGCTACTAGTTTAAATATATTAATAGGCTAGTTCTTTATATTAATAATAAGCTACTTAACTAACCTTAATAAGTAGGCCTTAGTTATAGCCTGCTTAAAAGACTAAAGAATCCTTTAAAAAGAGAGCTTTTACTATTACTATTATATAGTTTAAAAAACTACTTAAAGCCTTACTTATATAGCTATTAACTACTATATAAAGTATAGTAAGTTATATAGCCTTAAAGTAGTATATATATATTTATTCTTTTAACCTTTAACTTTTATAAACTAGCCTTAAGTTATTTATAAAGTATAAGGCTACTATGTATATATACTATATATTATTAAGTAAGTAAGGCTATAACTACTTTTTATACTTTAAACTAAGTATAAGTTACTTTCTTACTATTTAATACTTATAGTATAAGTTAATATAAGTATTACTAACTAAGATTTACTTTTATTCGCTATTTTTATATAAGGATATAACTATAAAGCTACTCTCTTTCTTAGGCTATAAGTAGACTTTATAAAGTCTTTTTATAGTAATTAAGTATATTATTATTTTTTTATAATTTTTTATTATTATAATAATATTATATTACTATACTTTTTTATAAAAACTTTTAAGCTAACTTTAATATTAATAAGCGTATTTTTTTATATTTTTTACTATTTTTTAACAATAATTAATATATTTATAACTATTATAATAACTTACTAATTATATTTAAAAGGCTATTCTTTTTATTATACTAAGTAATATAACTCTTTATATTATACTTTATAGCTTAAAACCTTTCTTACTTTTTACTTATTATTATATTCTTTTAATAATAGTATTAATAAAGGTTTTATAATACTTATAAAGTTTATTTATAGTTTTAATATAAATACTAAAAATATATTATATAGTCTTTTATACTATTTTAAAAGTATAAAGTAATATACTTATAAGCTAATCTTTTTTAATATATAAAAAGGTTTAATAAACTTTAACTTTTACTTTTAATTAAGTACTTTTAGCTTTAAATTTTAAGTAAATAATAATACTAAGTTTTTTTTATTATAATTTTTTAATAAGTACTTTATATTATAATAACGCTTTTATATTTTTTATATATACTATAAGTATTTTAACGTACTTTTTTTTAAAGCTTATAACTTTAAAATACGTTTAATTACTACTAATATTCTTTTTTTATAAGTTATATTTTTAACACTTTTATAAATTATAAAGTAATAGTTATAAAGTATATAAAATAGTGCCTTATTTATTAATTAATTTATTATACTATTTAAAATAAACTTTATTATAAAAAGAAGTATTAACTAGTTATTTTTAATTTTTTATTATATAATAATAAAATTACTATTTAAAGTTTAAGTAGCTTTTTTTATTTAACTATTAATTTATAAGTAAAAAGTAATAAATAGTTTTAGCTTAATATAAGTAATATTATATAGCTTTTATTAGTACTAGTTAATAAAGACTACTTTTATATTTAAAATAATACGCTTTAACTATTTAAAGTATAATTAAACCTTTATATAAAGTAAATATATAAGCTTTATAAAGGTTATAGTAGTAAATACTAGTAAAAACTAGTATATTTTTATATATTATTTACTACTATTAATATAGTATTTAACTTTTAATTACTATTAAAAACTAAAAAGAAACTAGTAATAAAATCTATTAACACTTTTTATTAAAGCCTTTTAAAGACTAGTTTAATATATATAATAAGTATATATAAAACTTTTAATATTTACTTTAATACTTATTTAAAAGTAATAATAAAACACTAAGTTTTTTATTCTTATAATACTACTATATTTAGTTATTTTAAGCTAGTATAATAACTTATCCTTTTTAATAAAGCAACTTTATAAGGTTTAAAGACTAATCTTAAAAATAGCTTATATAGCCTTAATATACCTTTTTTTTACTTTATAAGTAAGAGTTTAATAATTAAGTTATAAGAATAAGCTTATAAAATAATATAAAGAGCTCTTTATCTTCTTTTAACCCTTTTATAATAATAACTATAACTACTTATACTATAAACAACTACTAAGTATATATACCTTAATATTTTACCTAAGCTATTCTTAAGTTAGCTATATTAACCGTTTTACTTAAGCTATTTATAATAAACTTTAACACTTATTTCTTATAAAAAGATAGGCTACTTAAATCCTTTATAATTTTTTAAGGTTCTTTAAAACGCTACTCTTAGTAAGAACGGCAACCTTTTAATATAAAAAAAATAAGTAATTTATTTAGTTTTACTCTTTTTTATAGTTAAAACAATATAATAGGCTATTAGCCAAATTTTTATTACTTAATTAATACTTAATTTTAAAATTAAATAGTAATAAATATATATACTAATACGCTTATTAATAATTTAAATTTATTTACTTTAAAAACGCTTATAAATTAGTATAGTTTATTAAGACCTTTATACTTTTAGCCTTTTTTAAGTATTAATACTATTCTTTAAAGGATATAATAATTATTATTAACTTTTAGTTAAAAGTACTATAATATAACTTTATACCTTTTAGCTTTTAAGACTAAAATACTACTAAATACTAATTACGTATATTATTTAACTAAGATAGTATCCTTATTAATATAAAAGTAAAAATATTAGTCTTTATATAAACTAGGCGTTATAAGTTATAATACTTTAATAATAACACTTTTATAAACACTTACTTTAGCTATTAAAATACTTAGTCTTTATAAAGCCTTTATAAAGGTTTTTTAAGCTTTCCATTTTTAACTAAAACTTTTAAGTACTTTATTAATAGTTAGGTCTTATTAATAAAATAATATATAAATTAGTAATAAAAATTATAAAAGCTAATAAAGACTTAAATATTATAATACGTTTTTAACGTCTACTACTTTATAACCGTTTTAACATAGGCTAAATTTATATATATACTATTAAGTAATATTAAAAAGCCTAAAAAAGAGACCTCCTTTTTATAAAACTAACACTTTTTTAATTAATAAATAGTTTTACTTCTTTTAGTTAATTTAACACCTACTTTAAGTACTTTATATAATCCTCCTTATTCTTGAAATAAATTAGAATATTATTTAAGTAAATAATATAAATCTTATTTATTAAGCCTTTAGACACTTTATAAATATAACTTTAAAAGGTTATTAAAGTATTAGTTAGCTTAAAAAGTATTACTAAATACTTATAGTAGCTATACTACGTCTTAAATATAGTCTTTTACTTATTTCTTTTATATTTATAGTTAAAAAAACTTTATAGCCCTTAGTCTTATTTAAAATCTGATTAAAGGTAAAAGGTACTAATTTTTAACTATAATCTTATTTAGTTTATAGTAATTAATATATAGTTATAAAGTATTATTACGTTTTAATATAAAAAGGACTAAAAAGCTTATAAGGGTTTTTAAGTCTTAAATCTACCTTTTTTATAGTACTTTTTATATGTACTTTTAAAGTATAATAAGCTCCTTTTAAAATAAAAAGTATAGTCTTTTATATAGTAGTTACGTTTTAAATAGTAGATTAATTATATAGTTTATACCTTAGTAAATTAATAGGCTAATAGTATACTTTATAAATAATACGTCCTTATATTTATAAAGCTTAAATAGTATCTTTATAAGCCTTTTATAGTCTTTTTAAAGCCTCTTATTTAAAAGATTAGTAAATTCCTTTACTTATACTAATATATAGTAAGTAGTAGTATTTATTATACCTTTTTAAAAGGTCCTTATTAACTTAACTTTTAATTTATAAAACTACTTTATTTACTAATAAGGTATAATAATATCTTTTTATTTAATAAAGTTAAAATACTTAAAAGTACTAGTATATTACTATTAATATAGTCTAGTCTTATATAATAGTAAATAAACTACTATTCTTTTTAATTAGTGTTTAGTAGTTAAATTATAACTATTTATATACTATAAACTTATAGCTTAAAGTTACTAAGTACTTATATAAATAGTAAAAGCCTTATAAACTTTAGTAAACTTAGTACTTTTATAAATTTTTAATTTATTATATTAATTTTACTACTATTATTTAAATTAATAAATATAAGATAATTATTATTTATAATAACCTATTTACTTATTTATAGCCTTTTACTAACTAAAACAAAGTTTAATAACCTTAAAGTGTCTTTTTAAAAGCTATTTAAGCTTTTCTCTTACTTTTATTCTTTTTATTTTTATTACTAAAGTAATTATTATTATTAACCTTAGAAAAGTTAACTTAAATGTCCTTTTTTATTAGCTTACTTACTAATTTATTAAAGTACGTAAATAAGATATAGCCTTTCTTACTATAGTAAAAGTACTTAATATTAATACTACTTAACTTAGTATAACGTTTTAAGCTATACCTATTTATAAATTGTTTAAACTTTTAAGCCTTAAAGGCTTTTTAATAAAAGCCTAAATACTTCCCTTTTAACTTTTTATTAAAAGTCTTTTCTCCTTTCTTTATATTAAGCGTAGTTTTTTTATATTGCTTATTTAAAGAGTTATCCTTTTAAAGCTTATTTATACGCTTTAATACTTAATACTAATTAGTAGTATAAGTTATACATTTTGTAGTAAAATTACGTTTAATTTTGTTATTTAGTCTTATATAAACTATAACTACTATTAATTTTTTAAGTAAAGGACTAATCTTCTTTTTTAATAAGCTTATATATATATAGTAGTTATTAAGGCTATATTTTATAAGTTAGTAAGATTTTTTTAAATATATTATTATGGTACTAAATAAATCCTTTAGTTTTAGTATTAATATATTTAACTAAGTGTTAAAAACGTCTTAAAAGTATAAGCTTAATATATGCTCTTATTTTAATAGTACGTTAAAGTACTACTTTTAATAAATAAGAAAAGCTTTATTTATAAGCTAAAGTACTATATTAATCTTATTAATATTTTAAAAGTATTATTAAAGTGTTAATTTAAATATATACTTTATTACTTTTTACTACTTTTATTACTATAAATATATTAGTAACTTTTTATATTTCTTAAATAGTTTAAGCTTTAAATTATATACTTAACTACTAGCTTTTAGTAGTACTTAACTACTAACGTATAATATAGCTATAAAAACTATATGTTTACTTTTAAAATTGTTTAAGTCTAGCTTTTAAACCTTAAAAGTCCTTTATAAGTCCTTTATTAATAGTTATATTATATATATAAATATAGTCTTTTTACTTATACTATTTAATTTAGCTTATAACTATACTACTTTTATATATACTATAAATAATTATTAAAAGTACGCTTAATAAGCTTTTAATATAGCTAATTTAAACGTTATTTTATTATTTATAAATATTACTTTAATTAGTATAAACCTTATAAAGTCTTTAAGTAATACTTATATAACTCTTATTATTTTTAAAGCCTTTAAAATAGTTAGTAATTTAATTATTATAAAAAAAGAATTTATTAATATAAAAGTATTTATAAAGTTAGTACTATGCACTACTATAATTAAGTAAAAAATAATATTAACTTTATAATAACTAAATTATATATATATATATATTAAAAAAGGAATAAATTCTTATTCCTTTTATTAAAAAAGGATATAATAGTACTAAATATAAAAAATATTTATTAGTCTACTTAATTTAACTAATTATAAAAAGCGCTTAAAGACCCCTTAAAGTCTACTCTTAGTATCTTAAAACGGCTAACTACTATTCTATCTCTTAGCTAATTATAGTAGGGCGCCTACAAATTAACTATCTAACCAATTATAACAGGACCCTATAGGGACCTTAGACGGTCTATATGTAGTGCCTTAACTACGCTTAGTTATATAGCGTTTGTTAGTAATTTTTATTAAAACTGTAATTGGTTAGTTTTATAGTTATTATAATAAAATAATATACTTTATAAAATAGTTTATTATTATAAGTATTATATTTATAGTATATTTATTCTTTTTGTTAAGTTTATTAATAGTTTATTAAATAGTTTTTTTTATAATAAAAGTAAGTTTAGCTTACTATATAGCTTATATTTTTTAATTACTTATTTTTAATAAACTAAGTATATTATAATATATAACTTTATATTTTTTAATATATCCTTTTAAAAAAAGTGTTTAAGTAATAGCTTAATTATTTTAATTATATTAAAGTATTTAACTAATAAATTATTATAATAAAGCTTTAATAGCTTACTTTATATAAAAAGGCTAACTATAATTTATAACTTTTTACTTAAGGCTATATATAATAATACTTTATTTATTATAATAAACTATTTACTTTATATACTACTTATATAAGCTAAGTATTATAACTATACTTATATTAATGGATTTTTATAATAAGTAGTTATAATAACTTTATATAACTTTTTACTTAGCTTAAGTTTTAAAAGTTATATAGTAAAAGTAGCTATTATTATATAGTATTATAAAAGTTTAAGAAGTATAATACTTTTATTTATACTTATTATAATTAAACTTTATATTAATATTATTATATTAATAGTATTTAGTTATATAATAAAGTTGTTTTATTATAAAATTAAGCTTTTTATTTTTTTATTTAGTATTAAAATAGTTAAAGTAATTAGCCTTTTATACTTTTTTTATATAAAATATATAAAGCCTTAACTTTTTTTATACTTTTAAAACGTTAATAGTATTTATATACTAACTAAGTTTAAAGTTATATTAGTATTACTTAGTAAATATACTACTTATATCTAAACTTTATATTAAGCTTATATAACTTATACTATTTATATAATTTAGCTATTTTAATAGTATATTTACTAAGTTAGTTAACTTAAACTAGTACTTAATAATAAAATTAAAAAAGGCTAAGTATATTATTTATTTAATTTATTTATTATTAAGTTAAGGCTATTATATAAATATATAAAGGTTATTATAGTTTAATAAGACTTTTATAACGTTTTTACTACTATTTAAATAGTATTTTTACTAATAAAAAGCCTTTACTATAATTAAAAGCTTTTAATTTAAAGTATTATAGTTTACTTTTACTTTTTATAGCTTATATAACTAAAGGGCTATAAAATGCTACCTTTCCTTTTTATTAAGCTATTAAATAATTGCTTTTAGTACTATGTTTAATATATTAGTCTTTATATAAATTAGCTTTTTATAATTAAAATAATATAATAATAAAACTTTTATAAATTTAGCTTTTAATTATTTAAAAGCCGTATAAACTTTATTATTTACTTATACTTTACTAAGCTTTTTTTATTTTTACTCTTTTTTAATAGTTTTAATAGTAGTATAGTAATATAAAAGTAGCCTTAAATAAAGAGTTTATAAAAGTTATAAAACTTTAAAAAGACTTTAATCTTTTAATAAAATATTAGTTTAAGTTATTTAGTAACTATATATACTTAATACTTATTTATTATAAAGCCTTTATAAAATATTTAAAATTTTAAAAACTTTACTTTTTTTTAATAACATTTATATTTATTCTTATTAATATATAATTAAGCCTATTTTAAACGTTTTAGTACTTTTTTTAAATAGTATATATACTCCTTTTTAGTCTTTAAAAAGATAAAAATAGTATTTAAGTATATAATATATATAGTAATAACTAGCCCTTTTAACGTACTACTAATATAATTTTAAAAAGTTGTTAATATATTAGTTAGGCTAAAAAGGAGGACTAAATACTTAAAGTGTTTATATTAAGTATAAAAAGCTGTTTTTTATTTATTACCTTCTTTTATTTAAATTTAGTAGTAAGCTTCCTTTATATTTAATTTTAAAATAAGTATTATTTTTATATAAAATTTTATAATCTTTATTATTAAAGGTAATAAGTAACTGTTTTTAATTATTACCTTATTTAAGCCTTAGTAGTTTATATATAATTATAAGCTTCTATCCTTTTTAAGTATATATAAGATAAAGGTACTACTAAGACTTTTTAAAAAGTATATATACTTAAAAGCTATACTATTTACTAAGTAATTTCTTAACTCTTTTAACTCTTTTTATAATAAGGAATAAATAGCCTTATATAGTAATTATTATCCTTTTTTAAGTTACTAGTATAGTTAGTATCTTAGTATAATAATAGTATTTTAATATTAGAATTTAAAATATTATTATATTTATATACTAAGTATATTAGTAATTCGCCTTATTCTCTCTTTAATTATTTAGCTAATAACACGCTTATTATTACTATATACACTATTACTTTCTTCCTTTTAAGTAAGATAATAAAAGTCTTAACTATAGTTACTCTTATTTTCTCTTTTATTATTTTAAACTACTAACTAGTCTTTACTAGGTTTAACTATATAGTATACTTTTTAATTATTATTATTAATAAAACTATTAATAGCCTAATTACATTAAATAGCCTACTTATCCTAATATAAATCTATACTATATTCTTCTCTAATCCTTATACATTAATTAACTATAATAGTACTTTTTATATACTACTTATATATACTATTCGCCTATTATACATTAAGTATAAAGTACGTACTAAAACTAACGTTATAGTACCTATACTTAAAATAGGAGGCAAATTAGGTTAAGGCTTTACCTTAACACCCTCTACTTTAAAAAAATAAGTAGACAAAATATAGCTATTAAAAAGACAAACAAATAGCAAGGAATTTCATAAACAGAATCGGCTATATAAGTTTTATATATAACGCCTATAAGTACGTCTCTCTTATCCCTACCTACTAATAAGCCGCTTATAGAGTATAGTATAAGAGGAGGGACTATTAACTAATTAGTTAATAGTCTTTCCTTATACTATTCTACGTATTATAATAGTTGTTAGTAGTGTATGTAGTTTTATGTGTAGTAGGTAGTTTTATACTTAATACCTTTAATGTTAGGATTCTTACTCTTGTTTTTTATAAACTAATTTCTTTAATAAAGATTATATTAATTATATTTAATATAGCTACTATATTTTATTTAACGTTAACTAACTATTTATCCTTTATTTATACTTTTAATATATTAATTATTGTTAACGCTTTTTAGTTTTTTAACGTCTTTTTTATATTTAGTAATTTAGCTACGGCTATTTTTTATAATTAAACACTTATTAACTAAGTACTTATTACTATTATAAATATAATACTTTAAAACGTATTTATTTTACTAAAGGTTCTTATTTTAAAAGCCCCTTCTTTCTTAGCCTTAATAACTACTTTAATAATTACTAAGTGTTAAATCTTTATTTTATAACTTTTTATCCTAGCTGTATTTTATACCTTTTTTATAGCCTTTTTAACCTTTATATATATATCTTATATAAAAGCTTTATACTTATTCTTATAAGTAGTATATAACTTATATAATTTTAATATATATAATTAATTCTTATTTTATTTTTAGTATTATAAAAAGCTTTTAAAGGTTGTTTTTAATACTAAGAAGTAGTTATATATATAAAAGTTATACTTACTCTTTTTCTAACTTCTTTTTTAACTATATTTTAAAGAAGGCTAAGTAATTTATAAAGTTTTAAAGGTCTTAACGTTTACTTTATCTTGTATTATTAATTAGCTTTTAATAATAAAAGAGTACGTTTTTAAAGTTATTATAAAGGATAAAACTTATTATTTAAAGCCTTTTTAATCTTTATATATAATAGCTTATTATTTTTTTTTTATTAGTATAGTTTATTATATTATATAACTAATTTAGTTTATACTAATAGTATAAAGTAAATATATACTTTAATAGTTTTAAATTTCTTTATAAATATGCTAAAATATATTTTTATGTTTATAAGCTAATTTTAGTACTAAAAAACTTAAAAACTATAATACAAAGTAAGTATTTTTTTATTATAATACTTAGCCTTTTATTTATATTAAAGCTTTTACTACTAGTATCTTTATACCTTTTTTAAGTAGTTAAAAAACTATATTGGTTATTTTAAAGTACTTATTTATACTTTATAATAATAACTTTCTTTTAGCTTTTAAAGCTTAAAGTTATTAGTTTTTACTACTTTAAGTATAATTTAATATATAAAACTAAGCCTATAAATATTAAATTTAATAAGGTTTATATTATTTTTTACTATAATAATTATTATTAATTTTTTTATTTTAAGTTTATTAAGCTATATTATAATATTTATATTTAGTTATATTATTTTATAGTCTTATACTAGTTTATTTAATTTATTAATTAGTAATTAATTTAATTTATATTAGTAGTAAAATAGTCTTTTAATAAAAAATTTAGTAATTATAATAAGAATTAAACTAAGAAACTATATTAATAAAGTGATTAATTATAAAAAAAGTAATAAATAAAAGTAGTATTATATTAAAGCTAAGTTTTATCCCTTTTTATTTAATAAAAAGAACAAACTAGCTATATATATATAATACTTATATAACCTATAAATATAGATAAGACGTTATAAAATATATAATAGTAGCCTATACTTAATTAAGTAGAGTAGTAGTAAATATACGCCTTATAATTAGTTAAATAATTATAAAGTTTAAAGGCTAAGGCTTATTTAGGCCTAGTATACTAATGCCTACTATTTATTTAATTAGTTATTATATTTATATATTACTTATAATATATGCATAACTCTTACGTATAGCTTGTGTCAGGCCTTTGTAGTTGCTTTCTGTTCATAACAAATTTATTCTTATTTTAGTATACTTATATATATATAATTTAGATATTATAAAGTTAATATTATCTTTTACTTAGTTATAATAGTACTTAGTACTTACTTTATAAATACTTTTTATAGATATTAACTTTATAATATTTAAATTATATATATATAAGTATATTAAAATAAGAATAGATTTTTATCTTTTTTATTAAAAAAGAATATATATATAAAATATCTAATAGTCTGCTTATTCTAGCTAATTATAAAGAGCGGTTAAGAACCTTTTAAAGTCTACTTATAGTATCTTAGTTAGCTTACTACTACCTTGCTTTTTAGCTAATTATAGTAGTACGCTTATAGACTACTTATCTAACTAATTATAATAGGACCTTGTAGGGACCCTAGACGGTCTGTACGTATTAGCCTAGTGGCGCTTAGTTACTAGACTTTTACTAGTAATTCTTGTTAAAACTATAATAAAAAGGATAAAGAAAAAATAGCTTTAAAGAACTTTCAACCTATTAAGTAAAATTGTACTACGTTTATAATCTTAAAGTTTAGCCTAGTAAATAAAAGGTATAGGCTAATACTTAATTACCTTATATTATATTAAATAGCTTATTTATAAAGAAACCGGGAATTATAATAACCTTAAAAAGCTTAAGGACGCTATTTATACACTTAAAAGCCCTTTTAACACTATAAAAGTAAAGAATAATAATATACTGGAAATTTACTATAACCTAGATACAAGTATAGTAATAAATAATATTGCCGCCCTATTTAAATTAGTATTTTAAAAGTAAGGGAAATTTATTATAAAAAGAGTATGCAAGTATAGTATAATAATAAGAAACACTCTAATTAGCTAAATCCCTGTGTACTAGTGTATTTTTAGACCTATATTGCCTTGCTATTTTTAAAAATTATTTAATAGGGAAACTATTCTTATCTAATTACGTTTAAGAACATTTAAGCAGACATGACTCGTCGTCGGATATTAATAGTGGCGCTTGCAAGTACTGTCGCCACGTTGCTCGATCATCAGCAATTCCTTACTAGTAATGTCAATGACTCTTCCTGGCAGAAGTATATCAGAGCACCCTCCTTTAGGACCATAACACCCATTTCCATTCTTTCTCATTACACTGCGGGAAATGTGTTGAACGGGGATGTTCTTGTTGGTCAAAACAGCGCCGATAGCAATGCGATTCTTAGCCGCCTGACGGTTGATGATTCAATTCCAACCATTGTCCTCGATTTTGGCCAAAATGTTGCTGGAATTTTATCTGTCAGCTTCGCTGGTTCAATGAACGTCAGTGAAGGCTATCCTGGCTTAATGTTGGCCTTTTCAGAGACTTTAGAGCATCTCTCTAATCGGAGTGATTTCACCAGATCTGATAATGCCGCTGGTGTAAGTCCCACGAAGTTTCTATTTCAATCCGTATGATGACTACGCAACGTTTGCTAATTTGTCCTTTTTAAATATGCAAGACAGCTAAACTTACACCGGGTACAGATCAGGTACGGGCTTCTTTTCAGACTTTTAATTTGCTCATGGGAGTATTTCTTAACACTCACATATTTTTACAATGTAGATCGCTGTCAAGCCTGATACTTACACCTGGGCTGATCAGCTCGGCTGTGAATATCACAATAAAGTTTGTGCGGATGGATTCCATGGATTTCGCTATGTGAAGCTCCGTCTAGCGGCATTGCCATCAGATGCACCATATACCTCCAATTTTGGTTCTATCTCAATATCTTCGATTAGCTTAACATACACGGGGTACCTTGGCCGGCCTGGGACATTTACGGGTCATTTTGAGTGCTCTGATGGTGATATCACTCAATGGTGGTATGATGCAGTTTATACCAATGACTTATGCATTGATATCTTCCGAGAGAATGATACGGAACCTAGAGGTGCGGCAGCTCCATCTTTGCTTGGAAAACTTGTACTCCACGACGGGGCAAAAAGGGACCGCGACCCATATGTCGGTGATCTCGCCGTGTCAGCGCTGACGACATACCTTTCTCATGATATTCCAGCTGCTGTAAGAAATGTTCTGGAAGACCTAGCAAACCACCAACATGAGGATGGCTGGATCCCACCTGCTAGCATGTAAGATCTGTTCATGCATTTATAATAATTGCCATTACCTCCCACTCGTGTATTTCAGTATTTAGGTTGGTCTAGCATCACTTTCGTATCTCATTCTAATTCACTTAATAGTAATAATTACACATTGCCATTGTTTGACTATCCTCTTTGGTGGGTTCTATGCAGTATTGACTACGTCATGTACACTGGAAATACTTCTTACCTTGACGCCTACTACACAAATGTCGTTGGTGTTCTAGATACCTTCTATGTCACACACACGAACCCAGTGACGAACCTCATTGAGCGGCCGGATGGCACAGGAGATTTTGCTTTCATACCAAGAACTGGTCCTGTCACATACTATAATGCACTCTATGTGTATGCTCTTAAGCAGGCTGCCATGCTCGCAGACATGCAAGGCCGAAACAGCGACGCCTCGAGGTGGCGAATGCGTGCTATTAATGGAGGCTCTGCCCTCATTAATCGTAACTTTGATAATGCCACCGGGGCATTCTTTGATGGCGGCCCTTGTTTAGGTACAACAATTTGCCCAACCCATGCACAGGATGGAAACAGTTTTGCAATTTTATCCGGTGTAGCAAATTCAAGCATGGCTAAAACTGCATTGAATTACCTCCACCGTACAACAGCACGGTCATATGGAAATGCCTTCTATGACAATAGCCTATTAGATCCTCGAAATGATTATTCAAATCGCGTGTATGCGTTTATTTCTTACTTTGAAATCGCAGCCCGTTTCACTGTGTCTCCAGATACATCTCAGAGTGCAATTGAGGAAACTAGACGGCTCTACGGGTGGATGGCAACTCACGACCCATTTGGAACGTTCTGGGAAGGTATCGGTGCTAACGGTTCTGCATACGAAGGTGCTTTCACTTCCATGGCCCACGGTTGGTCTACAGGGATTGTCCCACTTGCAATAAACTACATTTTGGGTGTTACTCCCGCTGCTCCTGGTTTTCGGCGTTGGCTATTAAAACCTATTTTAAACACCGACATCACATGGGCCAGCGGAGTGGTTCCAACACCTTATGGGGGTATTTCAGTTCAATGGCAGAAGCAGGCCAATCGCATTTTACTTCTTATAGATACCCCCACTGTTACAAATGGCACTATGGAGGTACCATTCACGACGGATGACTTTGCGTATGTGAGCGTTGATGGCGTCACTGTCTATAACAGAAATGATGCGTCGGATAATGTGAGTAGTCTAAATGAATACACAGCGTTGTCTTTAAATGGTGGGAAACATAGTATCGTTTTAGCAAGGTGGACTTGAAGTATCTAAGACAGTGTCATGATAGCTAAGAAATACTACATTTACTGAATCATGTAATACTATGACGCACACCCAGTTAAGACGATTAACTAGTTGTAGGTAAATGCCAGGCCATAGAAACTGTACCATATTATCACCCGTGTGATTTTTCAGTCAGCCCCAGATGATATTGAAAAATCACGCCGTAGCAAAAATAAAATTGCGTCTGAACATATTTTAAACTTCAGTTGTGACCTTTGCTTTGGGATTTGTAACCTTGATTCCTAGCTGTTTAGCCCTCGCAATTATGTCGATTCGTTTTCTAGACGATACATTGTGCGCAATTCTACTCGTCATAATTAATACGAAAGACAGTAAATACGACGGTGGTAACGAACTCACTCTGCCGCGTATGTTCGATTGTGCATCAAGAGAATTTCCACGTCATTAACATTGCTAACGAGGAAAGTCTTGTGACCAGATGGTATCATGTGGCGCGTTTTCTTGTTAGAACCGAAGCCGATCTGCAGAAGGGTCAGTATCCCAGAGTATGAAAATACCATCTGCCAATGAACTTAGGCTGAAAACATACAGATGGCATCACTTGATTGCCCTTGAATCGCCGTCTAACACGGCTGTCGATACCCTTGGGCTTTCTCCAGGCCGAATCAACACATTTAAACCGGTCGCTTTGATGTCTAATGAAGCGCTTTGTGCCTGCACATCATTTGTTAACAGCCGTGCATTCTCATACTTTCTCAGCAGTATTTTCTGCCAGTGCATCTAACAATAGAGCGCGAGGGGTGAGGATAATGCATACGCTTCTTGACAATAGGGACGTGTTGCTTAGCGGAAACCATCTGTATATCAGCATATGTTATCTTTCTTCGCATAATCGATATCAAAGAATCTTACCTTGTCCAACTGCCGTCCTTTGTTTTTTATGGAAGGTTTATTGCAAGCAAAGAAAACGAAGTTGTACCCCCAAAAATTTCGCGGAAACAATTTTTTAGGCAGTTGTAAGAGTATGGCTGAGAATTAGGGTTTGATGGGCGTGACGTGGCTAATGCATAGGGCTTATGTGGAGCTTCGTCGCCCCACTCTGAGCGATATGAAGTCTATCTTTTCAGTCTTCCATCAACTCCTCAACTAAATTAATCACAACAGTATCGCTACGATGGGAGCGGCGACAGCCTTTTGGAATGATGGTAAGTCCCTAAGGCAAATAATAGTCATGACGTGAAATATTATTAATACCGTGGTCATTGCATTTCTAGCAGAGATGGGCTATAAGTTAGATCCCATTCGTGATGCTCTATATTACTATGATAAGGACACCCAGAAAACGATACACAACGAAAAGCCATGGAATAGAGATGTGAACTATTTTAAATCTGTCCGTATAAGCGCCCTCGCGCTGATAAAAATGACCATGCATGCGCGCTCAGGAGGATCGCTTGAAGTCATGGGGCTTATGCAAGGCTACGTTGATAGAACTACATTAGTTGTCAGTGATGCTTTTCGATTACCAGTCGAAGGGACAGAAACCCGTGTGAATGCTCAAGAGGAAGCAAACGAATACCTCGTTGAATATCTCAAGCTATGTCGAGAGCAAGGGCGAGTGGAGAACGTGATCGGGTGGTATCACTCACACCCTGGATATGGTTGTTGGCTCAGCGGCATTGATGTTAGCACCCAGTCAATGCAGCAGGCCTTCAATGATCCTTTTGTTGCCGTTGTTATTGATCCGGATAAAACTATGAGTGCAAATAAGGTGGAAATTGGCGCGTTTAGAACGTATCCGGATACCTACACGGCAGCTGAAACCCACACTTCTACCATCTTTAATAGCTTTCAGGCTGTGCCACTGAGCAAAGCTGGTGATTTCGGTGCTCATTCAAGTCGGTATTATAGTTTAGAGGTTGAGCACTTTAAAAGTTCACTAGACACACGACTTCTCAACCTCTTGTGGAATAAGTATTGGGTTCAGACTCTGTCACAAAGCCCACTCATCACGAACCGAGACTATGAAAGTAAGCTCATACTTGATCTGGGCCATAAAATCAAAGATTCAGCCAGTTCTCTACAGAGACTTAGTAGAGGAGGTGGGCAGTCAGGTGTCGCTGGGATAGCGGGGATATATAACAGCGGGCCTCCTGGGAAGGCGTTATATCAAGCTGTTGAGAAGGCAGAGCACAGCAGTAAAACTTTTGCGGCGGTACAGAGATCTGCAATGAAGACTGAAGATATAAAAACAGAAGTCTTTGGTGCCTATTAAGTGACTGCCGTTAAAAATTGCGACCAGTCAATTTATTATAGTACTTGAAAGATATATCTATGCACACATGATTTAGATATACTACAAACCAAAAATGGGTTTTTGGGAATGCTTGTTTGACAACATGGTAGTAGTAACAGTTTTGCATTATAGGGTAGTTTGAGTAAGCTCTTGAACCTGAAGTAGGCTGGACTCGGCTATTGACTTAGCAAGTTGCAGACGACGCTGTGTCTCTTTACTCCCCAGAAATTCCATGACTACTGAAATCTGCTGACCGTGCGTTAGACCAAGAATAGCCCAACGCAAGTGAGAATACACAGCCGCCGTGGATGTTTTTTGCTTGCTCTGGTGTATTATATTCTTAACAGTTTCACCTATGACCACTCGGATATTATCCAGTGTCCAGTGCGCAGTATCAATGTTCTCTGTTGCAACAATGAATAGTTGTAGTGACTCCATGACATTCAGTGGATCATCCCTTTCGGAACATAAATTTCCCTTGTCGTCTCTCATATAAAGCTTCTGGAAGGAGTTAGTAATATGTAGATTAGATGGTTCCCAAATTAAAAACTTATTTGCGTCAACAACTTCACTGGCCGTGGCACAATCACTCTGTGTTATTTTCAACAAATAATAGACTCGACGACGTGACACCTCTCGGTCCATCTCCCCGAGACTCATAAGGGGATCACCAAGGAGGAGTAGAGTGCTTTCGGGTCCAGCATCAGCTTGTGACGCATCCTTCTTTAAATCTCGTCTCCTCATCTCAATTTCCGACACCTTTTGAAGAATGGGATCCACCAAAAATTCGTTCATTAATGGGGAACTTGGGGGGAGTGAGTGGATAGCGAGCTGATAGTGCTTCCTATTAAAAAAGGTAAGCTTTCCAGCATCAACCACAATATCTCCTTTCGTGAATTTTAATCCAAACTATACTGAGTGTCAGTAATTCTGCGAAGCAAATTTTAATATATGTGCCTGCATACATTCTCAATCATTCTGTCCAATGTCATGACGCCTTTATTCTCCAACGTCTCTGGGTTCCAGCCAAGTAGGGCAGCAAAATTAAGAAGTGCTGTTGGTAATACACCATCTTTTCTATACGAATCTATGCCGATATCCATGCTGCGTTTGCTCAACTTCTGACGCTCAGAGTTTACTAGTAGCCCAACATGCGCGAACGTTGGCGGGGCCCATCTGAAAGCATTGTAAAGACTGACATGCTTTGAAGTAGACACAAGCCACTCCTGAATATTATTAGTATACAACATACAGCATGCAGTTGACGATAAATTATCCTTACCGCCCCTCTTATCACGTGTGTTATTTTCATGAGATGATCATCAACGACATTGGCAAAATGATATGTGGGATAGCCATCACTTTTGATGATAATGAAATGATCTTCTGCCATTTTCTTCTGGTAAGCACCATACACTATATCGTTAACTTCTATAGGTATGTCGTTACTTTTGAATCGAATAGTATATGGCTCCCCCCTGAAAGCCCTCTCCGCCGACTCGGAAACGGATACGGATAGGCATCTGCCTGGATAACCGCCAAATGTGCCATTAACATGCAGACTTCTCCTGTTGTGGGCAGCAAGGTCATCGTGCGAACAAAAACAACGAAACGCTTTTTCTTCGCAGAGAAGTTGAGCGGCATGATCCTGGTAAATTTGCAGACGAGAAGACTGTGAAACTAACACATTAGTCGCCATTTAAGATCGCCTATGAGTGCTTTTTGGAAACGCACCTGCTTATAAGGTCCAAAAGTGCCACCGCAATCAGGTCCTATTTCGTAGAATAGCAGTGCGTATTAGAATTTAAATAAGCAATATGATATATCTGATTATCTCACCTTCATCCCATGATATTCCTGTCCATGAAAGGTCCTTGTATAAACGATCTTCAGCATCAGAAACCATCCGCGACTACTCCAAGTCAGCTTTACACCTCTCGCTACTATGCCCTGAGGAATAGATTACGCACTTGGTCCGTATCCTCTAGTCTTAAAATAAACTGACCCTTCGTTATACGTGCTAGCAGAAAATTGTATAAAGCCGTACGTAATGAACCGAGATGAAGGTAGCCAGTAGGCGAAGGTGCAAAGCGAGTTCGTGCTGCCTGGTTAGGGAGACGACTACTTCTTACATTGGTTTTGTTGAGAGCCCTGCATAATTTCGGTGTATAAGAACGAAATTGGTCATATAAACGGATATGTGGCCTAGAAGGAGCACAACCTGAAACTTTCGTAATATGTGGCCGTATAACCATCTGCGAGTACCACATATTGTTCCCTTCTTAGTTAAGGAAACACAGAAGTTAAAATATAAACTAGAAGAATACGTTTTCGCTATTTGTATTTGTACTACGGCCTACTTATACATAAAATTAAACCTATATTATACTAATAGACACTCGAGCCACGCCCCACTTCAGAGCACGCATAAATACACACCCCACTAAAAGATAGTGCTTCCTAAACAAAACTATATACTTAACTAAATGCTTTAAATGAGGCTATAGTCTGTAAATAGGCTTAAACGACTTAACCTTATAGTATAGCAAGGTTTTATTACTAAGGCTACCAATATACTACTTTAAAATAAGGCTTTAAAAGATATAATACTAATAGTAGGTCATAACTAGACTGCTTACTATATAAAGAGTTACAAATATTAAGGTTTTTTAATAGAAATTACTTAAAGTGTGTATGTTTTTATTAACTTATAAGTGCTAATATTAGCTATTAAAGACCAAAGGCTAAAAGTAGAACCCTCTATAGTAGAAACTGCTAAAGGACTAAGGCTTAAGCTAGTTAGTAAAGGCTTAGCCTAACCTAAGGCCTATTTCTTATACTAGCTATAATACGAAGTACTAAGAAGACTAATAAGCTAAAGGAGGTAAAGCTAGCTATTAAAAAAGGGACTAGGTAATAATATAACTTTAGAAAATAAAGGTATAAAGGGAAAAGGTTAAAGAAGGGTAGGACTAACTATAAACTTTTATCCTTTTTAATATAAATAAAATAAGAGTACTAATAAGACTTTTTAAAAGGTGCATATATTTAAAAGTTAGGCTTTTTACTAAATAATTCCTTAACTCTTTTAACTCTTTTTATAATAAAAAGTAAATAGCCTTATATAGTATTTACTATTTTTTTAAGTTAATAATATAGTTAGTATTTTTATATTATTAAAATTTAGTATATTATTATACTTATATATTAAGTATATAAGTAATTTACCTTATCCTTTCTTTAATTCTTTTACTAATAATATACTTAGTATTATTATATATACTATTACTCTTTCTTTTTTAATTAAAGTAGTAAAAGCTTTAGTTATAGTTACTATTACTAGAAAATTACTATAAAAAGAGAAATATCCTATAGTTTTAAATAAATAAGAATATAACTAACTTTATATTTATATACTTTTTACTAATATATAAAAATTATATAAAATTATTAATATATTATAGTTATTAACTATATTTATTTATTTCCTTTACTTAAAGTATATATATTAAAAATAATATATAGTTATTATTAGTATATTTCTTTTTATATTAGTAAACTAATATATAATAAGTAGTAATAACTCTTTTTATAGTTTAAGCTTGTTTATTATAAAAAGACTACCTTTTATTATATACTATTTATAAAAAAATATAAAAACTTATATATAGCTTAAGCTTGTTTATAGTATATAGTAAATATTTAAATAAAGTAAGCTTAGCCTTTTATTATAAAATATTTATATTTTTTTAATATTAAAATAACTTTTTTAAAAAAGACGTTAATAGTTATACGTAGTTTAACTTTACTATTAAATTTACTTACTTATATTAATACTTTTTAAAAAAGCTATAGTAAAAATAAATAAAAAATAAAAAATTTAAAAACTTTAAAAATTCTTTTAATAGTAGTACTTTAAATAATAATATAATACTTAAAACTCTTTTATAAGGCACTTTTAAAAATATAATAATAATAACTAATTAAGAAATTATAAATAATTCTTTTACTACTATTATTAGTCTTTTTAATATTAATAAAAAAGATAGCTATTTAAAAAACTAGCTAATTTATAAAGTTACTTTTAAACTAAGCTTTAAAAAAATGTATTTATTAACCTTTTAAATTTAAAACGTAAAAAAAAATATAGTAAAAACCTACTTATTTAAAAATCAGCCTTTTTTTTATAACTATAGCTTACTCTTTATTTAAATAAGGCTAATATACAATTTTATAGTATTTTACTACCTTATTATACTATAATAAGAATAAAATATTATATACTTTAAGAATATAATAATTTTTTAAGTATAAAAAAATAAAGTAAATATACTATAAACTAAGGTAGACTAACGTCTTAATTATAGTATTAACCCTTTAACTAGAACTATATATTAAAATAGTATAGTTATAAGCTTATATATTAAAAATTACTCTACTACTTATACTAGTAAAATAACTTTTTATAGTATTATAAATTATAAAGAATTAATAAGCTAAATATTGTTAGTAATATTTACTATAAAAAGGGAAATTCCTATAGTTATTAGATAGACAATACAACTAACTTTATATTTATATACTTTATACTAATATATAAGAATTATACAGAATTATTAATATATTATAGTTATTTGTTTTATTTATTTATTTCCTTTATTTAAAATGTATATACTAAGAGCAACACATAGTTGTTATTAGTGTATTTCCTTCTACGTTAGTAAACTAGCACACAACACTAAATAAGTACTATTATCTTAGTTATTCTTTACTATATATAAACTAACCTTACTTAAAATAATAGTACTATTATAATAACTATAAGTATAAGCTATAGTATAGTTAGTAATATATACTACTTTTAATTAATAAGTAGGACTTATTTAGTTTATATAAAAACTACGTCTTAGTTTAAAAAAACGTGCCTTTATAACTTAGAATTTTACTAACTATTAATATTCTTATATAAAACTAAAGACTAATAAAAATTAACTTAAAACTACTTACTTAAAATACTCTTAACTTAAAGCTCTCTACTAGTAATACTAATACTAACTAAGTAGTTACGTTAGTACTTAGTATAATAAGTAAAATAAATTTTAATAAAATAGTACTTTAAGTATTATAAAATATTTAAAAAATAAGGTTTTTTTATTTTAATACTACTATAGCTAAGTATAAAGAATAGTACTTTTTTATATAAAATAAATATATATATTATTATAATATAAAAAACTTCTTTTAAATAGTAAATAAAACATTTAAGTAAGATAATTTAAAAGTAAAATAAAAAACTATTTTTTAAAATATTTAAAAAAACCTTTATAAAAAAGTACTTACTTAATACTAAAAGTAACTAAGTAAATATAAATATTAACACTTTATATTAAACTAGTAATTTATAATTTAAGTACTATATAAACAATTTACTATATATAATACTAAAGTATAATAGTAGCTTTAAAAACACGTCTTTATTAAAAAACTCTTATAAAATAGTAAAGACCTTTATACTTTTATAATAAAGGCTATTTAATATAGTTATATATATAGTAATTAAGACAAAGTTTAAGGTTTTAAACGTATATACTTAAAGCTTTTTTTAGTCTTTTATATTATTATTTTTACTCTTTATAGTAATATAACTATTAATACTTACTTAGATTTACTATAAAATAAAATATATATTTTAAAGAAAGCTTAAAAGCTAAAAACTATAAAAAAGAATAAAGAAGTATACTTTATAAATATAAAAGAGGAAAATAAAAATATATACTAAAATTAATAAAATAATTAATATAAATTAGCTTATAAGAATAAAAAAGGAAAATTTAAATATAAAAATACTTATTATAATAATTTATATAAGTAATAATATAACTTAAATATAATTAAATAGCTATATAAGTTATATAATTTTTAGTATAAAAAAAAACTTTCTTTTTTTATAGCTTAAAAACTTAAACTTTTTCCTTTTTTTATTAAACCTTATTTACTTAAATATAACTATCTTTAAACGCTGCCTTTTACTAAATAACTTATAACTATTATATAAATAAAATAATGTTTAAAATAATGTTTATAATAAGTATAACTAAAATATTATAAAAAAAAATTTATTCTAATAATTTTATTAATTTATATTATAGTAAGTATATATATTTTACTTATTTAACTTAAATAATAAGAATATATAAGCTATATATATAAATAATAATAATTTTTATAATAAAATAAAATTACTTATTAAAAAAGGATATTTTTTTAATAATATTATTATAAAATTAACTAAGTAGTAAGAATTATATATAATAACCTTTTAAAAAGATAGCTACTATTATAAGAATATATACTATATAGTAGTACTTTAATAAGAAAAGTTAACTTTTACTTAAATAAGAATTAATAAATTAAATATCTTTTTTTTAAAGGTTTATTTCTTATAGTTAATACTAGCTTAATACTAGTAAAAGATTTACGTTTTAATTATAATTATATATATTTTTAAGTATATATACGTTTTTTACTAAGTAAAAATAATATATTATACTACTTTAATACTAAAGTAAGTAGTAACGTAGTTAGTAAAGTATTTTTTAATAAATATAAAATTAATATTAATTTTATAAATTATAATAAATATATTAATAATATTAAAAGTTTATTATAAATTTAATAATAAGCTATATTTATAGTATACCTACTTAATTAAGTATAATATAAACGTGTATATAGTATATTTTATATTACTATTAATATTATTAATAAACTTAAACTAAATTTACTTATTAATATAAGTAATATATATATTTTAAGTATTAAAATTAATATTAAAAAAAGAACTATTATTTTTTATAAAATTAAAAGCTTACTTATTTATAAATAAATATAAAAATCTTAAACTTATATTTATATTTTAATAAAAAAAGACACTATTATACTACTAATAATAAATATATTTATTATTATATAATACTTTAAATTATATTAAACTACTATTTATAATATATAAAAGATAGTAGTAAACTATATTTTTATTAAAGTTAAAAATTATCTTTTTAATATAATACTTAAGTTGTTTTTATTTTATATAGTTATAGTAAATAATATAATAATATAGCTACTTATTATTTAAAAAACGACTTTTTTAATAAAATTTTTAAAATAAATAATTTATAAAATAATTTATATATTAACTAAAAAAAAGTATAATATTTTACTTTTATTTAAATTATTATAAAAAAAGAAAATTTAAAGCTAAATTATATATATACTAATATTCTAATATATAAACTATAAAAGTTAAAAGATATTTTATTTAAAATAAATATTAATAAAGTAATAGTTTTTATATAAAATATTTATATTAGTTAAAAGTTATATATACTTTTTTAAAAATTTTAATAGCTTTTTATAAATAAAGGTATTATACTTATACTAAAAGACTAAAAAATATATATTAACTTACTTAAAAATTAATAAAAAATTAAAGTAACTATAAAAAAATATTCTTTTAGTATATATAATAAATAAGTAGTAAATAATACTTTTAACTATTTCTATATTTTAAAAAAGCTTAAATAAATACTAAACTTTATATTTAATATATATTTTATTTTTATAGTGTACTATAAAGATATTATAAGAAATTCTATTAAAAAGGGTTAAATAGTTATTAATATATAGCTATTAAATTATTTATATATACTTAATATTTACTTACTTTTTAACTAGTAAGATATTATAAAAAAAATATATAAATATTATTTTTTTTTAGTTTCTTTTTTTAATTATTTATTTTTTATAATTACTATAATTATATAATAATTATTAATAATTATAGCTTTAAAAGATTAAATATAGTACTTATAAGATTTTAAAATTTATTACTATTTATATAATAATTTATAAATAAACTTTTTTATACTTATTATAGTTTTATTAATATATATATTAATAATATTATAATATTTAACTATACTATAGAAAAACATTTTAAATACTTATATACTATTTTTAAAATACTTAATAAGGTATAACTTTAAATATTAAAAAAAAAGATATTCTTTAAATTTTTTATAGTTTAACTTCTTAAATATAAGGTTAATAAAACTAGTATTTATAAAACTAATAATTATATTACTACTTTTAAAGATATAAAAATACTTAATAACTTTAATAATCTTAGTATATATTTAAGTATAGCTAAATTCTTTTATACTAGAATATTATAATATAATATTAAGTTATAACCTTTATAAAAGTAAAAAATAGTACTTTAAAAAAAAGGAAAAAATAAAGGCAGCCTTATTAATAAAGTAAAAAAAGTATAAAAAAAAGAGTAAGTAGTAAACTTATATTTAAACTTATAAATTAAAAATATAAGTTATTTTATATTTTATAAAAGCACCTTTATAAATAAATATAGTTATATTACTATAATTTAATAATTATATTATTTATTAAGCTTAACGCTTATAAAAAAGTATATAAACTTTATATATTTTAACTTAATAATATTTAAAATAGAATTTTTATTTTTAATAAAGACATTTTATAGTATTACTACTACTTAATTTTTTTTATATTATATACTACTAGTAATTAAAAGAAACTATATAAATTAACTAAAGTAAAAATTATTATATATATTTAAGCTTTATAAAATAATTTAGTTTAACTAATATTTAATAAATTTTATTATAAACTATATATTATTTAAAATACTAAACCTTAATAAAGTAAATATTAAGCTTATAGTTATAATAAATTACTTTTTATAGTTTTAATTTAATATTTTTTATATTCTTAATATTATAAATATTATTTTAAATACTTTTTCTTAACTTTTTATATAAGTAAAAAAACGTATATATTTAAATAAAAGTATATTAAAAGATATTTACTTTACTACTAATAATAACAGTTTTAAATATTATATTAAAATACTTTAAAAATTAAAATATTTTTATTAGTATAAAGTAAATAAGTTTATATATTAAAATAAAGTATATAAAAAAAGTTACATATAAATATACTTTACTATTAAATAATATATTATTAAAGAGTATTTTATAAACTATATACTTAAAATAATATATTTAACTTTTTAAAATTAACTTTATAGTATATAAAAAGGCCGCCTTTTACTTAAACTATAGTATATTTAAATAATTTTCTTTATTATATATAGCTTATAAGATATTCTTAGTTAACTATTTTTAAAATTTATATAAAAATACTTTTTAATAAAGTTTATAATAAAATACACTATTTTAGTAAAGCTTAAATATAATATAATTTTAAAAATATCTTTATTTTATACTTATTAAAAACAATTTAAAAATATATTTAATATTATAAATCTTACTATATTAATTAAATAAATTATAAGCTACTTAATAAGGAATTATATAATATTTATAACGTTACTATATCTTTTTATATAATTATAATAAATTTTATTACTAACTTACTTAAAGTTATAATAATTAGTATAATATAGTAAATTCTTAACTATAATTACTATAACGTACTTACTATAGTATTATATAAATTTTAAAAAAAAACTATACTATTATTAAAATAAAAGATATATACTACTAAATAATAGGCCTATATTCTACTTTATAGTTTTTTCCTTTATAACTAAAGACTACTAATAAATATTATCTTTAACTATAATCTTAAATTTATATTAATACTATAGTATAAAATTTTCTATCTTCTTAAAACGTTATTTATATTTTTTATAGCCTACTATTTTTAAATAAATAGTTTATTTAAAAAGAAAAATTAAACTATAAAAATTATAATAAAATATTTTATATATAATAATTTAAATAAGCTATAAATAAACTTACTTTTTACTTTATAACACTATTTAAATAATACTTATACTATAACTATTAAAATATTATTAAATTAACTATTTTATAGTATTTAACTTAAATTACTTATAAATCTTATTATAAAATATTTACTTATAGCCTTAAATTCTACTATATAAGCTATACTATAGTTATAATATTTTTATAAAGTAAAAAAACTTATTAATATTACTAGTATATTAGTAAAACTTAAATATAATAATAAACACTTTCTTATTTTATTTAACTTAAGTAATATAGTATATTTACGTTTATATTATAAATATTACGTATTAAAAAAACCTTTATAAAAATAGTTCTTATAATATATAAGCTTATTTATAATAAAAAGATAAGTTAAAAGTTAAGTATATTAGTTAAATTTCTTAATATTATAAAAAGTATACTTAGTTGTATTTATAGCCTAGCTATATAAGTTAAAGTAAAGTAAAAACAAATTTAAGTATAAAGTATCTTTATTAAAGCTAATTTATATTAATAAAAATTTAAAAAATAACGAATTTAAAATTAAACGTATTATAAAGTACTATATTTTAAAAAGAAAAAACGCTTTACTACTTTAATTCTTTATTTAATAAATAAAATATTCTTTTATAAATAATTAATAATTAATAAAAACTTCCTTTTTATTAAATATTAAAGATTTACTTAATAAATATAAATAAAAGTATTTAAAGATTAAATAATAATTACTTTAAGCTTAAAACCTTTAAAAGGTATAATTTACTATATTTTTTAATAATAATAAGTAAGTAAATTTAATATACTACTTTTATTTATTTTTTTATTTATTTATTTTTATAATTTTAATAAAAACGTTAGTTATTTATAATAACGTACTTTATTTACTTATTTATACTTTTATATTTAAATTAAATAAATAAATATTTCTTTTTAAATAAGGAAAAAACAGTATAAAAATAAATAAAAAGCTTTTACTTTTATAATAATTTTACTTATTTTTTATTATTTATAAATTAATTATATTCTTACTTAAATTTTTATTTAAGTTTTAATTAATTATTATATACCTTTCTTTTTATACTTTACTATAAAAACTCTTATAAGCTATACTTTTTAATTTAATAAGAAATCTCTTACTAAATAGCTATAATACCTTTTAAAAAGAAGTTACTACTAGCTACTTTATATAATCTATATAGTGATAACGTAATACTTATTAGCCTAGTAAAAGCTAATAAAAATAAGAAGCCTATAGTTCTTACTATTAAGTAGTTAAAAAACTACTTTAAGAGTATATAAAAGAAAAATATAAACTATAACCTTTATAAAGAGGTATAAAAAATAGTTATTAAAATATTTAATAAGAAAAACGTATAGTATAACTAAATTTTCTAAGTACTAATATACTAATAAATTTTAAAAAGTATTACTTATTATAAAATAGCTATTATTAATAGTAAAGACCTTATAATAAAGCTCCTCTTATATAAGAAAATCTTATACTATTATGTTTTTATAAGAAAATTGCTTAAAAGTATTTAGTATAAGGTTAAGTACTAGTTAAAAGCGTTCTACTTTTTCTTCCTTAATAAAAAGGGTAATACCTAGCTAATTTATAAGCTAAGAATCCCTTTATATAAGAATATAAATAAAGATAATAAGCTAATAACGCTTATTAAAATACTTATAACTCTTTAAACTACTAAAACCTTTAATAAGTTATTCTTTTTTAAGACTTTTATAAATACGCTAAAAAAGGCACTAGTATAGACTTTAATAAAAAAGTAAAATAACGCTATAATATAAGTTATTAAGTTATTTACTAGCTTTAAAAAAGAAACTAAGTAAGAATTATATAGCCTTTATAATAATTTATACTTAAAACAAAAACGCTATTAAAACCTTAAAATAGAATTTTTTACTTTTAAAAAAAAGCTAAAAAGGATATAAGTACGGCTGTCTTTAATAAGCAACCTACCTTTAAGCTAGATTTATATATTAGCGTATTAAAGAAGCTATAGTATAAAGAACCCTTTATACTTAACCTTGTCCTTAATACGTTAAAAGACCTAATAAAACTAATAATTATAAATAATACTAACGTTAAGAAAATCCTTTATAATATAGGCAAAGTTATAGTAGAAACTAAGCTTAATAAGCTTTTTTAAGAATTAAAGTATAAGTAAAACATTAATATAATAGTAAGTAGGTATAAATAAACGTAAGTATAAGAAAAAACATAAAAAGTAAAAAAAATATAAAAATTTAGTAATAAAAAACAATATATACTAGATTAAAATTCTATTCTTTTATAAGCCTTTTAACTATTTACTCTTTTTTATACAATATATAAAAAACAAAAAAATAAAAAAAAGAAATAAAAGTTAGCTTAAATTAAAGATAATAGGATTTTACCCTACCTTAAGCACTTATTACTAAACAAATACACTATAAATAAAGAATATCCTATAGTTTTAAATAAACAAGAATTAACTAACTTTATATCTATATACTTTCTACTAATATATTAGAATTATATAGAATTATTAATATATTATAGTTATTTGCTTTATTTGTTTATTTCCTTTATTTAGGGTGAATGTATTAAGGACGATATATAGTTGTTATTAGTGTATTTCCTCCTACGTTAGTAAACTAGCGTGTAATAAGTACTTTAAATATCTTATTAATACTTTATATACATACTATTAGTATTAATTATAGCCTGTATTTTTACTATTATTAAATTTAATTCTTTATACTAAAAGTCTTTTAATAGTACTTACTATACCTTCTTTACTTATTTATATAGTGTTATATATAGTACTTATTTATTATTAAGTATATACTAGCCTACTACGTCCTTTATTTTATTCTAGCACCTTTTAATAAAGTTTAAATTAGAACTATAAAGCGGCTATTTAATTATATTAATCTTATAATTATAAAGATTAAGGCTTATTACTTTTATTATATAGCCTTAGCTTTAAAAGTGTTAAATTTAGTTATTAATAATAAAAAGGATATTTTTTTAATATATCTTAAACAATATATAGCTTTAAGCTTTTTTTTAAAAGATATTAAACCTTTTCTTTTACTTTTAAAAAGTACTTTTAAAATAGTTAGTTAATAGGTTTTTAATCTTTTTTAAAAATATATATAAAATTAAGCTTTTTTAATTAAAGCTAAGTAATATAAACTTTATAATACTTTTAATTATTAAGTTATATTTTATTACTTTAAAAACTTAAATCTTACTACTATTATATTTAATAAAAATACTTTTATACTTATTTAAGTCTTTTTTACTAGTTTACTTTAAAAATAAATAGTCTTTTTAATATAATATATTATTAATAGCTTTAACGTTTTAATATAAACTTAATAATAAACCTTTTATATTTACTATTAAATAAAAAATAATTTTTTTTTAAATAAAGCATTTAATAATACTCTTTATTAGTAGTAATAAAAGTAATTATAACATCTTTTTTAATTGTAATTTAAAGTAAAGGCAGGCCTTAGTTTTTTTTTAAAAATAATAAAAGTAATAATACGCTTAACTTATAATATAGAATAACCGATTTCTAAAGCTATTTTAACCTTTATCTTCTTTTAATAGTAAAATAATTTATAGACTTAAAGCCTTTTCGCGTCGGTTAAGTGCTTTAGTATAGTAATAATTTTTTTTTAGTAATATAGTAGGGTAGGAAGTAGAGGCGCGGTAGAAGAAGTATCTTTTTTAATCGTTTGATTTTTTAGCTTTATTTACGCCTATTTTAGCGTAAATAAATAAAGCCCTATAAATAAGGTACTTTTAAAGGGGCGCGAATAATACCCCGACCACCTTGTACGTACTTTAGGCTACTAGAAGTAGTTTTAGACAAATATAAAACTATATTCTTTCTTTTTCTTTTCTTTTTTGTTCGTTACCTTACACCACCTTTGTACGTGTAATGTTATAATGTATCTATAGGGCTTTTGCCTAGCTTCCGTCTCCCTCTAAATAAATTATCCGATTGTGATTATATAATTGCCTAATTAAATCACCCTATTCTACTAAGCATATTAATCTCTACGTGGGCGGAGCGAGCGGGCACCGACTTGTACGTAACTTGTACTCCGTACGTAGTATTACAGAGTATACTGCGTATTTCGAACTGACTGGCGCACACTAGTCCTGCTTCAGATGTGTGCCAGATCTGTTACTGCCAAGTCGCCGAATGAACCAAGCCCACCCCTGACAAAACATTACCGGAACGAACCCCTGAGAAAGACCCCTTATGTTTCCATCTATTTTTATATACGAGTACTCTGTATATTTCATACAGGTGTTTTTTACGTCTTTTAAGTCTCTCTCCTGTTTTTTACAGTATCTACCACCTCCCTTAACTTTTTGTCTTCTTAAAATTAAATAGCATTTTGTACCTGTGTATGTCCTGCTTATAAGAGCAGAAACCATCTCTTTTCGCCGAGTTCACAGTACTTACCTTCATTACTTTTGGCGTTTCGCTCAAGAAATGAGTGTATGTTCTTCCTTCGCTGTATGCCATAGTTTCTAAATACGCGCATCAGTTAACAGGAAACCATTTTCCTCATTATCTACGCTCATCATTCATGTTTAATCACTAACTTTCTTGGATTTCATCATAGAACGGGTTAGTACGAGAGAAAGAAATATCGAGTTTACCCTATTATTTATGATGCTTCTGTTCAATTACAGGCAAATATTTTATTGTTCAGGGAATAATAATGGCGACAGATACGGAAGCAGACAAAATCCCTTTGACCAACGCGGTTCTCCGGAAGCTGCCAGATATGGTAATTCTGCCAGGGCACCTCCAAGCGCGTTTGGTCAGGGCCCTCGCCCTAGAGGCGCCTCACGCTTTAGTCGCAGACTATCGATGGGTCATGATGATTATGAAAGCGAGTTCTTCTCATACCCTTCCCTATTAAGTAGTCTAATGTCTAACACTGGATCTATGAGCAGCGTCCGGAAACGTTGAAATGGCGTCATTAGCCCAAAATGCTAGCTCTTTCGCATCTGGTGACCCAAATGCAATTCTAAACGAGTGTAGGAGTATCGATAGTGGCGTAGACCAGATCGAACAAAATTTGAGCCAGCTTCGTATACTTCAAGATCGATCTCTAAATGAATCTGATTCATCGGAGTCACATACACTAAGACAGCTAGATTCTCTTGCTTCAGATACAATGGCGATGTACAGACAACTAACTCAACGTGTTCGGGAAGTGAAAAGTCAACGTGAATCTCAACAACCAATAAATGCGTCTCAGGTCGGACGAGTAGATCGCCGACTTAAACAAGCCATCCAAGCCTATCAGCAAGTTGAGTCCGCTTTTCGGAAGAAGACACAAGACCAGATGGCGCGACAGTATCGCATTGTGCGACCTGAGGCTTCAGAAGCGGAGGTTCGTGTTGTCGTTGAAGACACAACTGCTGGAGGTCAAATTTTTCAGCAAGCCATGATGCAGAGCGATCGTCGTGGACAGGCCCGTGCTGTCCTGACTGCTGTTCAAGATCGTCATGCTGCACTACAGAAGATTGAACAGCAAATGGTTGAGCTCGCTGAACTATTTCAGGATATGGATAAGCTTATAATCCAACAAGAGACTCACGTTTTGCAAATTGAACAGAAGGCCGAAGAAGTAGCCATGAACATAGATAAGGGAAATGAAGAAATTGCCGTGGCAGTTACAACTGCGAAAAAGACAAGGAAAAAGAAGTGGATCTGTCTAGCTATCTGTGGTAAGTCCCTTCAATATGCCGTGTTTTTTTTTATTCTTGCTATTGCTCCCATTTCTTCTGCGTTTCTAACTCTCATATTTAGTCGGCCTTATCGTTGTTATTGTGGTTATTGTTGTTGTATATGTCTTAATAAATCGACAAGCAAATAGGAATAGCAAGCGGTGGGTTGACTATATGTAATATTGGTTTAATATTGGTTAATTATTGCAATATTAGATCGGACTGGAAACGGTAGAATAAATCCTTAAGAACCCTTAGGGTAACGACTGAAATTTCTACGAAGAAGGCGCGCTATACCAAATTCAGAAGTTAGTTAGTAAATACTTTAAATTATATTCAAATTAATAGTAAATGAAAGCACACGACTTTTTATATAAACGTATTAAAGCTATTAAAGTGTATATTAAAATAGTCTAGTATTTACTCTTAAGTACTTTATTAATAATAAGAATATAAATGAATTTATACTACTGAGTAGTAAAAAAAGGATTTAAAATAATTAAAAAAAAACTATTTTACTAAGTAGTAATTTAAATTAAATAAAATTTTTTAAATAAATAAAGAGTTAGAATGCTAAGAAGTATTTAATATGAATTAATAAGTAATTTAGTTCCTTTAATCTTATATAAATATAACTTATATTAGGACTAAATCCTTATCCCTTTGTATTTAAGTAAGGTATAACAGCTACCTTTATACTTGTCTTAACGTCTAGCCTAACATTACTCTTAAAAAAGGTATAATATTACATTTATCTATTTATTATATTATCTTTATTAGATTTTAACTAAATTTTAAGTATATAATAGTTGTTTCTTTATCTCTCCTTTTTATTTATAATATAAGTACAATATAGTCATATAAACCAGCCTAAATATTATCTTTTAAAAGTAATATTATAAAAGGTTAAAGCCTTTATAGCTCTTATCACGGTTTTAACAATAATTACTAGCAAATGCCTAGTAACTAAGCGCCGTTAGGCCACTACGCACAGACCGTTAGTGTAACGGTAGATAGACTAGGTAACTACGTTAGTAAAGTAATTCGATTGTAGGAGGGCAATAGGCAAGGGTAGTAAGTATTACGTAAGAACTAAGTCTTGTCCCTTTACATTTAGTAAAAGGGACAAACTAGCTATATAAGGGTAGTACTAAGTACACTAGTCTTAATTAGGCCTTAGCCTTTAAACTTAGTAGATTAATTAACTAATTATAAGACGTGTACTTACTACTACCTTACTTAATTAAGTATAGGCTACTTCTTTTTTATATCCTTTTAAGTCTTATCTATATTTATAGGTTATATAATACCTACTACTTATTTAATTAGCTATTATATATTTATATTATTTATAAAGTTTATATAATACTTATACATAGCTTATATTAGACCTTTATAGTTATTCTTTTTATTTATTTATAATAATTACGCCTATTTTAAAACTAGTACTTTTAGGTTAGTAGTTACTAATTATACGTTTATAAACGTTATAAATAGGTTGTATAGTTTGTATATAATGTTGTTTAATAGTCTTTATTTATAGCTAGTAGTAGCGTTTAAATTGTAAAGTAAATAAAATATAAAGTAAACTTATTATTTAACTTTATTCTTACTTTAACATGTTATAGCTTTTTAATATAAGCTTACTATTTTTAAATATAAGCTTATTACTTTTAAGCGTATTAATACTATTATAAACTTAGTAAATAGGCTATATAAGGCTATACTTTTACTTAGTTATTACTAAGCTATTTATTTAGCTTATTACTAGCTAAATTATATTCTATATATTTATATTTAAGGCTTATTTATAAGAGTATTTGTAAGGCTAGTACTATACGCCACTATAACTAGGTAAAAAATAACATCAACTTTACAAAGACTAAATCGTATACATATAAGCATGTAAAGACAAGAATAGATTCTTGTCCCTTTTATTAAAAAGGAGTATAGTAGTACTATATAAATATATAAGAGATATCTATTAGTCTACTTATTTTTAACTAATTATAAAAAGCGCTTAAAGACTCTTTAAAGTCTACTTTTAATGTTTTAGAATAGCTTACTACTATTCTGTCCTTTAGCTAATTATAGTAGAACGCTAGTAGATTAAACAACTAACTAATTATAAGAGGACTTTATAAGGACTTTAGATAGTCTATATATAATACTTTAACTACGCTTAGTTATATAGTGTTTATAAGTAATTCTTGTTAAAACTGTAATAATTATCTTTTTTCCTTTTTAAAGTTGACTTTAACTTTTACTAGTAATAAGGTGTTTAAGAGAAAAACTTAATAGGATAAAAGTGCTCTAGTACTTATAGAATAGTTGTTATATTATACTATTTATACTTGTATAAGGTAGTAACCTTTAATATACTAATATATTTAATAAGGTTAAAAGATATTAGTAATACTACTAAAGACATTATAAACTTTGTTTAAAGGCTATAAAAGGCTAGCTTATATAATAAAGTTTATTATTAATATATATTAAGTGTAGTAAATTTACTTTTACTTTATTTATAGTAAAATTTACTTTATTGTATAAATGTTGTAAGTTTGCTCTTACTTGCTTATAGAGTAAATTTTACTATATTGTATAAATAGTACTTTTAAAGGAAAAAGTAGAAACTATAAGGCTATTACTAAATTATAATAATATTAATAGCTTATTAAACTATTAAATAGTTTAAAAACTACTCTTTTATTAAGGATAGTTGTTTATTTAGCTTTTTATTTAAAATATAGACTTTTTTTAAGTACTTTAAAAGGGCCTTTATACTTTAAACGTTTAATAATGTTAAAGGTAAAGGCAAGCCTGTTATAAAGTCTTTTTATATGTAGGAGCTAGAGCTGGCTCTTACACTTTAATATTTACTTCTTTTAGGCGTACTAGTGTACACACTAGGCGTTAGACGGACTATTTTTACTCTTACATTAGGCTTTTTACTAAACAAGGTCCTTTAATTACTACGTAGTATAGCTACGCCGTTAGTGCTAGACGTGTTACTACTAGCCGCTTTCTTTACCGCTGTGGTCTAGAAGCTGCCAACGCCTATACCTATACTTGTGCCTATAGCTTTTAAGCTGGTAGTATAGACGCCTTTAATAAGTTCTTTAGTAGGCCTCTTGCCTGTCCTTATTAAGTCTATTAATAGCCTTTAAAGCCCGCCCTACTAGCTAAGTACGCCGCTAGTCCTACTTAACTTGGACAAGTACAAGTACTTAAGTAACAAGGACAATAATAAGGACCTTAGGCCAGACTTAAAGCCTAGCACCTCTTAAGCCTATAAAAAGCCTACAGCCCTCTCTATAGCGCCCTTACTTATCCCTTTGTATAGGTAAAGCAAGGACCTTAACTACCCTTAACCTCTTATTAATAGACTAGTGTGCCTAGGCTGTCTTAACGTCTAAGTAAAGAAGTTAGTAGACAAGCCGCCTAAATCTCCTTTTTAGTGTAGTGTTCTAGCTTTTAAAAGAGTAGTGGCTATACTAACAAGTAGTATACTAATACATGTTACGTGTTTGTAAGTGTCTCTTTTAACTGTCTACTAGCTTAATTATACTAATAGAATAGTTCTTTATATTATTAATAGGCTATCTAGCTAATCTTAGTAAGCAGGCCTTAATTGTAGCCTGCCTAAAAGACTAGAGAATCTTGTAAAGAGAGAGCTTTTACTAGTACTACTAAGTAGTCTAAGTAACTACTTAAAGTTTAACCTTTATAGCTATAGACTATTATATAGAATATAGTAAGCTGTATAGGCCTAAGGCTATATATACGTATATATTTCTTTAACTCTTAACTACTACTAATTAGTCCTAAGTTGTTAGTAAAATACAAGGCCGCTATACAGGTCTACTACGCCTTACTAGGTAAGCAAGGCTATAACTACCTCTTACGCCTAGAGCTAGGCACAGGCCGCTTTACTACCGTCTTACACCTATAGTATAATTTATTATAAGTATTAGTAAGTAAGATTTGCCTTTGTCTACTGTCTTTATACTAGGACGTAGCTATTTAACTACTCTCCTTTTTAAGCTGTAGATAGACTCTTTAAAATCCTTTTATAATAGTTAAATATATTATTGTTTTTTTATAATTTTTTATTGTATTTTTAAAATTTTTATTATTATAATAATATTATATTACTATATCTCTCTACTAGACCTTTTTTAGTCTCTCTCTCTTCTTTTTTATAAGAACTTTTAAGCTTGTCTTAATATTAATAGGCCTTTTTTTTTATATCTTTTACTACTTCTTTATAGTAATTAGTGTATTTATAACTACTATAACAACTTACTAGTTATATTTAAAAGGCTATTTTTTTTACTATACTAGGTAGTATAGCTTTTTATACTATACTTTATAGTTTAATATTTTTTTTACTTTTTACTTATTATTATCTTCCTTTAATAGTAGTATTAATAAAGGCTTTATAGTACTTATAAGATTTATTTAAGGTTTTAGTAAAAACATTAAAAATATATTATATAGTCTTTTATACTACTATAAAAGTATAAAGTAGTATATTTATAGGCTAATCTTTTTTAATATATAAAAAGGTTTAATAAACTTTAGCTTCTACTTTTAACTAGGCACTTTTAGCTTTAAATTTTAGGTAGATAGTAGTACTAAGTCCTTTTTATTATACTTTTTTAGTAAGTACTTTATATTATAGTAACGCTTCTACGTCTTTTATATATACTATAAGTGTTTTAATACTCTTTCTTTTATAGCTTATAGCTTTAAAATACGTTTAGCTACTATAGTACTCTTTTTTTATAAACAACGTCTTTAATACTTTTATAAATTATAAAGTAATAGTTATAAAGTATATAAAATAGTGTCTTATTTATTAATTAATTTATTATATTATTTAAAGTAAACTTTGTTATAAAAAAAAGTGTTAGTTAGTTATTTTAATTTTTTATTATATAGTAATAAAGGTACTATTCTAAAGTTTAATTAGTTTTTTTAGTCTAATTATTAGTCTATAAATAAAAAGTAGTAGATAGTCTTAGCTTAATATAAGTAATATTATATAGCTCTTACTAGTACTAGCTAGTAAAGACTACTTTTTTATTTAAGATAATACTTTTTAACTACTTAAAGCGTAGTTAGACCTTTGTATAGAATAAATATACAAGCTTTATAAAGGTTATAATAGTAGACACTAGTAAAAACTAATATATCTTTATATATCTATCTACTACTACTAATATAATATTTAGCTTTTAATTATTATTAAAGACTAAAAAAAAACTAGTAATAAAATCTATTAACACTTTCTACTAAGGCCTTTTAAAGACTAGTAAAAGTTAAAGCTAACTATACAGCTTATACTTTCTTAACTTAGTAGTTTAGTATATATAGTAAGTATATATAAAACCTTTAATATTTACTTTAACGCCTATTTAAGAGTAGTAATAAAAGACTAAGTTCTTTATTTTTACAACACTACTATATCTAGCTGTCTTAAGCTTGTAGTACTAATAAATAATTTTATATTATAGTACTTTTTAGACTAGTATAACTACTTGTCCTTTTTAATAAAACAACTTTATAAGGTTTAAGAACTAACTTTAAAGATAGCCTATATAGTTCTAACAAGCCTCTTTTTTACTTAGTAAGTAGGTGTCTAACAACTAAGCTATAAGAATAAGCTTATAAAATAAGATAAAGAGCTTCTTACCCTCCTTTAATCTTTCTATAGTTACAACTATAGCCACTTACACTATAGACAACTACTAAGTATACACACTTTAGTACTTTAACTAAGTTGTTCTTAAGTTAGCTATATTAACTATTTTACTTAAGCTATTTATAATAGACTTAAACACTTACTTCTTATAAAAAGACAGACTGCTTAAGCTTTTTACAGGTTTCTTAAAGTCCTTTAAAACGCTACTTCTTATAAGAGCTACAACCTTTTAGTATAATAAATACAAGTAATTTGTTTAATCTTACTCTTTTTTATAGTTAAGATAATATAATAAGCTATTAGCTAGATTTTTATTATTTAGTTAATACTTAATTTTAAAATTAAAAGGTAATAAATATATATACTAACACGTTTAGTAATAATTTAAATTTGTTTATTATAAAAACGCTTATAAATTAGTGTAATTAGTTAAGATCTTTATACTTTTAGCCTTTTTTAAGTACTAACACTATTCCTTAAAGAATATAATAATTACTATTAACTTTTAATTAAAGGTGCTATAATATAGCTTTACACTTTTTAGCTTTTAAGACTAAAAGGCTACTAAATACTAAATACCTACGTTGTTTAGCTAGAATAGTATCCTTACTAACGTAAAAGTAGATGTATTAGTCTTTATATAAACTAGACGTTATAGGTTATAATACCTTAGTAATAACGCTTTTATAAAGGCCTACTTTAGCTATTAAAACGCTTAGTCCTTACAAGGTTTTTATATAGGCCTTTTAAGCTTTCTACTCTTAACTAGGCCTTTTAAATACTTAGTTAATAGTTAGGCCTTATTAGTAAATTAATAAATAAATTAGTAGTAAAAATTATAAAAGCTAATAAACACTTAAATATTATAGTAAGTTTTAAGCGTCTACTACTTTATAACCATTTTAACCTATATAAGGTTTATACAAACTTTATTAAAGAATAGTAAGAAGTTTAAAAAGGACACTTTTTTTTTATAAAACTAGCACTTTTTTTAATTAATAAACAACCTTGTTTTTTTTTAGTTAATCTAGTACTTACTTTAGATGCTTTATATACTTTTTTTTATTTTTTAAATAAATTAAAATATTATTTAAGTAAATAATATAAATCTTGTTTATTAAGCCTTTAAACGCCTTATAAATATAACTTTAAAAGGTTGTTAAGGCGTTAGTTAGTTTAAAAGGCATTACTAAATACTTGTAGTAGCTATACTATATTTTAAATATAGTCTTCTACTTATTCCCTTTATATATTTATATTCTACTAAATATATCCTTTATATTTATAGTTAAAAGAACTTTATAGCTTTTAGTCTTATTTAAAATCTTAAAGATTAAAGATAAAAAATACTAATTTTTAACTATAATCTTATTTAATCTATAGTAATTAATATATAGTTGTAGAATACTATTATATTTTAGTATAAATAAGACTAGAAAGTTTATAAAGCTCTTTAAGTTCTAAATTTATTCTTTTTATAGTGCCTTTTATAAGTACTTTTAAAGTATAACAAGCTTCTTTTAAGATAAAGAGTATAGTCCTTTATATAGTAGTTGTGTTTTAAGTAGTAGATTAATTATATAGTCTACACTTTAGTAAATTAGTAGGCTAGTAGTATTCTTTATAAAGAACACGTCTTTGTATTTATAAAGCTTAAATAGTATTTTTATAGGCCTTTTAAGGTTCTTTTAAAGCTTTTTATTTAAAAAATTAGTAAATTCCTTTACTTATACTAATATATAGTAAGTAGTAGTATTTATTACACTTTTTTAAAAGGTTCTTACTAGCTTAACTTTTAATTTATAGAACTATTACTTCTTACTAGTAAGATATAATAACATCTTTTTATTTAATAAAGTTAGTATACTTAAGAGTACTAGCACGTTACTATTTATATAGTTTAGTTTTATATAATAATAAGTAAACTACTATTCTTCTTAGTTAGTGTTTAGTAGGCTAATTATAACTATTTATATACTATAAACCTATAGCTTTAAGTTACTAGACACTTATACAAGTAGTAAAAGCCTTATAAACTTTAGTAAGCCTAGTACCTTTATAAATTTCTAGTCTACTACGTTAATCTTACTACTATAGTTTAGATTAATAAATATAAGGCAATTATTATTTATAATAACTTGTTTACTTATTTATAGCCTTTTATTTACTAAAACTATATTTAACAACTTTAAAGTACCTTTTTAAAGGCTATTTAAGCTTTTCTCTTACCTTTATCCTTCTTACTCTTATTATTAAAGTTATTATTAACTTTAGTTAAGTTAACTTAAGCATCTTTTTTTACTAACTTGCTAGCTAATTTATTAAAGTATATAGTTAAAATATAGCCTTTCTTACTATAGTAAAAACACTTAATATTAGTATTACTTAACTTAGTACAGCGTTTTAAGCTAGACTTGTTTATAAACTACTTAAACTTTTAAGCTTTAAAGGCTTTTTACTAAGAGCTTAAATACTTTCTTTTAAATTTTTTAGTAGAGGTTTCTTTTTTTTTTTTATATTAAGTATAGCCTTTTTACATTGTTTTAAAAAGCTGTCCTTTTATAGTTAATTTATACACTTTAACACTTAGTACTAATTAATAGTATAAGATATACCTTTTATAGCTAGGTTGTATTTAATTTTATTACTTAGTCTTATATAGGCTATAGCTATTATAAAATCTTTAAGTAAAGAACTAATTTTCTCTTTTAACAAGCTTATATATATATAGTAGTTACTAAGGCTTTGTTTTACTAGTTAGTAAGATTTTTTTAAGTATATTACTATAGTACTAAATAAATCTTTTAATTTTAGTATTAACGTGTTTAACTAAGCGTTAAAGACAACTTAAAAGTACAAGCCTAGTACACGTTTTTAGTCTAGTAGTATGTTAAAGTACTACTTTTAGTAAATAAAAAATACTTTGTTTATAAGCTAAAGCGCTATATTAATCTTATTAATATCTTAAAAGTACTATTAAGACGCTAATTTAAATATACGCCTTATAGCCTTACGCCACTCTTATTACTATAAATATGTTAATAAATCTTTATACTTTTTAGGCGGCTCTAGCTTTAAGTTATACGCTTAACTACTTGCTTTAGGCAGCGCCTAGCTACTAGCGTGTAATAGTGTTATAAAGGCAGTGTTGTTGCCTTTAGAATCGTCCAAGTCCAGCTCTTAAACCCTAAAGGCACTTTGTAGGTCCTTTACTAATAGTCGTGTTAAACGTATAAGCGTAGTCTTTTTACCCGTACTATCTAATTTAGCTTGTAGTTATACTACTTTTATATATACTACAAGTAATTGTTAAAGACGCGCTTAATAAGCCTTTAATTTAACTAATTTAGCTACTGTTCTATTGTCTATAAACATTGTTTTAATTAGTGTAGACCTTGCTAGGCCCTTAAGTAATACCTACATAGCTCTTATTATTTTTAAAGCTTTTAGAATAATTAGTAATTTAGTTATTATAAAAAGAGAATTCTTCTAAATAGTTAAAGAAAGAATCTATTAATATAAAAGTATTTATAAAGCTAGTACTATATACTATTATAACTAAATAAAAGATAATATTAACTTTATAAAGACTAAATTATATATATATAAGCGTATAAGAACAAGAATAAATTCTTATCCTTTTTATTAAAGAAGAGTATAGTAGTACTATATAAATATATAAGAAATATTTATTAGTCTACTTATTTCTAGCTAATTACAAGGAGCGCTTAAAGACCTCTTAAAGTCCACTCTTAGTGTCTTAAAATAGCTTACTACTATTCTGTCCCTTAGCTAATTATAGTAGAATGCCGATAGATTAAACAACTAACTAATTACAAGAGGACCCTGTAGGGACCCTAGACGGTCCGTATGCAGTGCCTTAACTGCGCTTAGTTATACGGCGTTTGTAAGTGATTATTGTTAAAACTGTAATATTATTAACCTTAACTAATTTAATTACTAATAACTTACTTTTTTTAACTTTTTTATTACTTATTACTAATACTATACGTTGTTTATACTTTTAGTTTATTTACTTAACTAACTTATTAGCCTTATAAATATAAGGCCTAGTACTAGTAAAAAAAGTAAAGGGTAACTTTTTATTAAAAACTATAATAATAGTAGTTATTACATTAGTAGCGTTAATAGCAGTATAGTTTATTATAACGTTTATACTACCTTTAATAAATCTAGTAATAGTAAAAAGTACAAAACTACCTTTTACACATATAAACATATACACTACTAATAACTACTATAATACGTAAAATAGTATAAGAAGGGACTATTAACTAATTAGTTAATAGTCCCTCCTCCTATACTATGCTCTATAAGCGGCTTGCTAGTAGTAGGGATAAGAAAGACGTACTTATAGGCATTATATATAAAACTTATATAGCCGATTTTATTTATTAAATTCCTTACTATTCCTTTATCTTTCTAGTAACTACGTTTTGTCTACTTATACCTTTTAAAGTAGAGGGTGTTAAGGTAAGGCCTTAACCTAATTTGCCCCTTATTTTAAGTATAGGTACTATAACGTTAGTTTTAGTACGTACTTTATACTTAGTAGTAAGGCTAGTAGTAGCCTTAGTAATAAGGCTAATAAATAAACTACTTTATAACCTTAGTTATAAGCTAGTAGTTAAACTACTTTATAGCTTTAGTTATAGGCTTACGCTTAAGCCTTTAATAGCTCCTTATTTATTTAGTAATTACCTTACTTATTTAAGGCGTTTACCTTTTTAGTAGTTATATTAAGTACTTATTAGTATTAAGTATATATAGTACTTTTAACACCTTTTATATATACTACTTATAAAGTTACTACCTACTTTATACTTTAGCTATATACTATCTTTAGCTTTTAACACTTATTATTAGTAGTATAAGACTTAGTATTAGCCCTACTATAAAGTATAACCCTTATCTTATTATTTAAACCTTTACTAACTATACTTAAGTCCTTATTTTAATAGTTAAGGATATAGTTAACTTATCCTTTATTATTAACTATACTAGTACTTAGGCTAATAACTATAGTGCTTTAGCTAAGGTTTAATATAGTTTAATAGCTACCTTATAATAAGTATTATTACTCTTTTACTTTATTATAACTAAGGTTTAAGCCTTAAAAAGATTATAAGTAAGGCCTTTTAATACTAATTTATAAAGTAGTACTATTAAGCGTTAATACTACTTAGTAGGTTTATATTAAGTATATACCTACTAACGTTATTACTAAAAGACCCTAATTATACCTATATTTAAGTTGTTATATTATCTTTTTAAAAGAATATTAAGTACAAAACTACCTACTATATATAAAAACATATACACTAACAACTACTATAGTATATAAAATAGTATAAAAAGGGACTATTAACTAATTAGTTAATAGTCCCTTCTTTTATACTATACTTTATAAGCGGCTTACTAGTAGGCAAGGACAAGAGAGACGTACTTATAACCGTTATATATAAAACTTATATAGCCGATTTTATTTATTTAATTTCTTACTATTTGTTTATCTTTTTAGTAGCTACGTCTTGTTTACTTATACTTTTTAAAGTAAAGGGTGTTAAGGTAAAGTCTTAACCTAATTTACTCTTTATTTTAAGTATAGGTACTATAATGTTACTTATAATACGTACTTTATACTTATTCTTTTTTATAATTTACTTTAAAAGTATAGTTTAAAGAAAGTAAAGAAAGAAAGGAAAGTAGATTAAATAAAGGAAAAGTAAAGAAAAATAGTAAAAAAAAATTTTTAAGAAAAGAATAAAAATAGTTAAAAATAAAGAAAGAATAAAGATATAAGAAAAGAAAAGAGTAACTAAAAAGATAAAAGAAAAGAAAAAGGAAAGAATAGTAAAAGGCTAATTGTTTAATTACTTATTTACGTTTTTTACTTTATTTTTAAGTATATTAAGTAAGCGGCGCTTTATTATTATTTACTAGTACTAAAGCTAACTTTAATACTAATTCTTAAGGTTCTTTAGGCTTGTTTAAGCCTTATTATATTATTAGTAGGTAGCGGTTAAGATAGCTAGCTATTTAAGCTACTTTTTAAGGTAGAGTAGTAATAAACTATAGTTTAAGGCTAAATAATAAAGCTTTATACATTAAAGTAGGAAGCTATAACGCCTAGGCTTAGTATAGGCCTAGGTTAATAGTATAACGTATTCTTAACTATACTTTATCTTATATTGTTGTAAAATTACTAACTATACTTATAGTAGTACCTTTTACTTATTATTAGATCTAATAATATTTATAGTACTTTTAAACTTAAGATTGTTATATACTAATAAAGTAGTCTAATATATAGGCTTAAAAGTATAGCTTAATAAAAAGGAGGAGGAAAATAGTTAGTACTTTAATCTAGTAATATTCTTTATAGTAGTCTTACTTAGTCTTAAGTTTAAAGAACTAGCTTTCTTTAAAGGTTTACCTTATATTTTATAAAAATAGTATTAAGTTCCTTATAAACTACTTACTTATTTACGTTTAAATACCTTTATACTAAGATATAGGCTTAATAGTTTATAGTTTTATAGTTTATAAACTAAAAATAATATAAGGTAATAAGCTTAACTACTAAATCCTTACCTTTTATTATTAAGTATTACTACTATATATTATATATAGCTTAAAGTAGTAGTTTTACTAAGTAGTTAAGTAGTAAGGGTATATTAAGCACTTTATAAATATTCTTATTAAGCCTTTAAAGGCTATAAATAGTAGTTAGTAGTTAGTTAAGTAGTAATAATATAGTATATTAAAAGTCTTAATAGCTTTACTTAATTAAATTAAACGGTTTTTTATATAGCTTATAAAATATATAAAGGATAATAAATTCTAACCTTACTTACTTAAGGAATACTACTTAGTTTACTAAACTTTAGTTATTTAAGTACGTTATATATAAGGTATTTAAGTAAGCTTAAACGTTTTTAATATAAAAGTCTAGTTTATACTAAAATAATAGTCTTTATAGTAAAAAGTATACTAATAATATATTTATATAGTTAAGTTTTAAGTAAAGTATACTAACCTATTTATAAAAGACTTTTAAATAAGTTGTTTTTATTTAATCTTATATAAGCCTACTAGTAGACTAATATAAGTATATAAAGTAGTTTATTAATAGTATTTATAGTTTTTAAAAAAATAGTTATACTAGCTTGTTTATTATTATACTATAGCTTTAGTTATCTTTTTACTAAACTTAGCTTACTTTTATTAAAACTTATTAAAGGATAACTATATATATATATTATTAAATAGCTACTTTTTATACTATCTTTTTAAGTTTTTATACAAGTATAGTAAAAAGTTAAAGTAGTATAAGGTCTGTATTTATATATTAAAAATAAATATTAAAAAATATTCTTTTTAAAAGTAGTAGTTTATAAAAAATTAGTACGTTATAATATCTTTATAAAATTGTTTACCTTTAAGCGTTTATAACGTTTATAGTATAAAAGACTAAAGTTAAATAACATTTTTAAGCTTAGTAATAATAAACACTAATTTAACTACTATATTAGTTATTAGTATATACTATTACTAAATTAGGCACTTAGCTATATTATATAAACTAGTATAGTAGTTATTTATATTAAAGCTTTTATTATTTAATATTTATATTTATTAAGTAGTAAAGTAGGTTAAAGTAGTAGTTTTTTATTAAATTAAATATTGTTTATTTACTTATAAGCTTTATTTTTTTTATAATAAAAAGGTTAATATATATTAATTAGCTTATTATAATACTTAAAGTATATAATAGTTTTAAAAAAACAGTTTTAAGGTTTTATTTACCTTATATACTATTTTCTTATAAAATAAAGTTTAACTAATTACTTTATAAAATAATAACGTTTTATATATAAGATATTATACTAAATATAGTAGTTTAAAAGCTTAGTATATATAAATAAAGTAATTTAGTAATAAGATATAAGTAGTTAAATATAGTAAAGAAAGCTTATAATAAAATAAATATAAGTAGTAAGAGTAAAAGTTATAACTACTATAATAAAAAAAAGGAGTAATAATAAACGTTTTTAATGTTTTTATTTATTATAATAATTTAATAAATAAAGATATATTAGCCTTATTTTTATTATTAGTATTTTAAGTAGTAAGTAGTTTTTTAATAAATAAAAATACATTCTTAAAGTAGACTATTTATTTATTCTTAATATACTATATTCTTATTTTATAATACTTTTTATAAGTATATTTAAGCGTTTATTATTAAATTAAACTTATTTATATTATTACCTTATAACTAAAATATTATTATAATTATAACTTAAAAAAGAGTAAGTAAACATTTTTTATTAAGGTTTATACTAAGATAAAAGTAGCGGTTTAAAAAAAGCTATTTAATAACGTAGTAAATATAAACTTAAATAAGATAAGGTCTTAAACTAGCTAGACTAACGTTTAATTTAATAATAAAGATTTTATAAATATTAATACTAAAATAAAAGTTAAAGTAGTTATAAAAGCGGATAAGTTAAAAAATAAGTAAAGCGCTTAGTAAAAAGCTAAAAAGAAGAACGTTAAAAAAGAAAAGAATAAAAAAAAGAAAAAAAAAGAAAAAAAAAGACTATAAAAAAAGTTATAAAAAAAATAAAGGTTAAAAGAGTAAAAAGTATATTAGCTATACTAAAGTGTAAAAAGGAAATAATGTAAAAGAAAGAGAAAGTAGTTAAAGAAAAGGAAAAAAAGGGAAAAAAGAATATAAAAAAGAAGAAAATAAAGGAGAAGAAGAAGAATAAAAAGAAAATAAGAGAAAGTAAAAAGATAAAGAAAGTAAAAGAAAAAGAAAGAGTAAAAATAAAAAAATAAAAAAAGAATAAAGTAAAAGATAAAGAATAGTAAAAAAAAAAAAGAAGAAAAAGAAGAAGGTTAATTAAATAAAAAAAGTAGATAAAGGAAAAAAAAAGGAGAGAAAGGGTAAAAATAAATAAAGGTAGTATATATTACTATAAAAAAGGTAGCTTAGGCTAAGATATTAGTAGCTGTTTATATAATAGTAAAGTAATTAATAGTTAAAGTAGGTATTTGTATTATTTAAGGGTTATTAAAAGAGGCTAAGTAGGTAGTATTATAGTTAGCTATAAAGGCTAAGTAGTAAAATAAAAAGGAGCTTAATAAAGAAGTAAGTACTAGCTATAAAAGCTTTAAAAGATTACTAAATTAGGCTATTAATATTATAAACTCTTCCTAAGCTTCTTATATACCGTTTAAGCAAATATTAGGCCTCCTTAACGTAGATAAAAAACGAATTCGTTTTAAATTAGCCTAGTATAAAAAGAAGGTAAAACGCTACGTCTATGTTTAAAAAGGGACGGTGCTTTTATAACTTATTAAGGATAAGGAGATTATAGCTTAGTTAATTAATAACGTACTATTAAAGTATTATTATTTATACACTTTTTAGTATAAAGCTGTACTAAAAAGTTTATTAATTTACTTTATTACTTTATCTAATTACGTTAAAGTGTACTTATTTTAGTAAGGTTTAATAAAAGTTTATAAGCTTTTAAACTTATAAACTAACCTATAGTTAAATATAGCTATTTAAAACTACTAAATAAGCTACTTAAAAAATAAGGCCTTAAATAAAGTACTTATAAAGGCTATAAATAAAAATTTATTAAGTAATGTAATAGCTTAAATTATAAAGGACAAATAGCGTAGTTAAGATTTGTTTATTTAGTTATTTAGTACTATATTCTTAGTACTTTATAAGTAGTATTATACTTATTATTTAACGTCTATTGTCTAGTTAAAAGACACGTATATAAGCGTATTACGTTCTTTTTTTAGCTGTTAATAACTACTTAAGTATAGTTAGGCTTTTAAAAATTACTTTTACTATATAAATAAAAATATTTATAGCTATAGTAACTTATACTTTACTATAATAGTTAAGTTATACTTAAATTTAGCTAAGAGTAATTAAGTAGTAGTTATTTAAGAAGTAGTAACTAAAGACTTTAAGTATAGCCCTTTTATAAACCTAGTATAAGATTAAAACGTTATTTTTTAAGAATAAGTATATATTTAATACTAAGTATAAAGTAACTCAATAAACATAGTATTTAAAAGGTTTATAAGCTATATTATTATTCCTTATATAACTAGCTTAATAACTAATAAGGCGTTTAAGTATAAAAAGGATAATAATTTAAAAAAAAAGAGCCTTTAATTATACTAAAATAAGGATTTTAAAATTTATATAAATAATAGGTTATTCCTACTACTATAAAAGGATTTAGTCTATACTATTCTTATTAATAACGTCTTTATTATTTTATTACTAACTTATATTTAAAGCTATAAGTTTATTAACCTTATTAGTAAGTTATAACTAGTTTATAGTTATTAAATTATAAATATTTAGCTTTTAAATTCTTTTAATATCTTACTTAAATTTTTTAAATTATTAACTAGTAAATATACTTAGTAAAAGGACTTTATTTAAATATATAAGTATATATATATTATTAGTATAAATAGTATTTATATAAAATAGGCCTTATTATTTATATTTAAGTTTACTTTTAACTAACTTATTAATTTCCTTTTTATTATTTTAAATAAGTACTATATTATTTTAGGCTATTAACTAATTTAACTATTATATCTTATTAGTATTTATATAGTTTTTTAATTTAGCTAGCTTTTTTTAAAACTTATAAACTATTATAACTACTTTCTTTTAGTTTATTAAAAGATATTATAGTATTTTAGTTCTTTTTTAAAAAGGCTTTCTAAAAAATATACTTACTCTTTAGTTAAGTACTTATTAAATAAGAATATAAATATTAATAAAAAGTAAAGCTTTTATACTATAAAAAAGAAAAAACAGTGTTTAGTTATAAGATTAATATACTATTATTTAATTTATTAAAAACGTTATAAAAAAGTACTTGTTATAGTTTTAACAAGAATTACTTATAAACGCCGTATAACTAAGCGCATTCGAGGCACCGCGTACAGACCGTCTAGGGTCCTTATAAGGTCCCTTTATAATTAGTTAGGTGTTTAATCTACTAAGGTCCTACTATAATTAACAAAGAGATAGGATAACAGTAAGCCGTTCTAAGATACTAAGAGTAGGCTTTAAGGGGTCCTTAAGCGCTGCTTATAATTAGCTAGAATAAGTAGACTAATAAATATTTTTTGTATTTATATAGTACTATTATACTCCTTTTTAATAAAAGGGATAAGAGTTTATTCTTGTCTTTATATACTTATACGTATATAATTTAGTTATTATAAAGTTAATATTATCTTTTACCTAGTTATAGTAGCGTATAGTACTAATCTTATAAATACCTTTATAGTACTTTATTTAGTCCTTTATCCTTTTTAAGGTTAACTTAGTAAGTGTTTTTATAAGTAAGAAGCACTTTTTTTTAATAAGGCTATTTACTTATAAATTATATATAAACGTTAAAATATATACTACTTTTAAGTTATTATAAACTTTTTTAAAGTTACTTTTAAACTTAAATCCTTTATTTACTATAATAATAACTAGTAGGCTATAATTAACTATTATATAGTTTTATAAAAACTTAAAAATAGTTATAACTTTAATATATTTTATAAAAGTATACTTAGCCTTAATAATATAGTACTTATTATTTTATAGTAGTATATATATAATATTTAAATAGATTTTTTAAAATAAAGTAACTAATAGTTATTAGGCTATAGTTAAGTTAACTAGTTAATAAGGCTTATATTTTAAGTAATAAAGGTAAGTTAAGACTGCTTTTTTTATATAATTATATATTTTATACTACTAATATTTTTTATAAAGTATTATATATAATAGTTTAATCTTTTAATATTTAATTATAATATAGTATTCTTATATAAAGTATACTTAGTTATTAAAATTATAAATTATCTTTAAGAAGTAGTTTAAATTTTTAATATTCTTATACTATAAAATACTTATTTAATAAAAGTAAAATTATACTTAGTATAAAAGCTTCTTTATTCTTATATTTAAGATTTTAAGTAAAAAAAAGTAATCCTTAATAAGATTAAGAATATTCTTATAATAATTATTTAAGTCTTAAATTTAAAGTACTATTAAGTAAATAAATAAAGGTTTATTATTAATTATTACTTTTTAAATATTAATATATATATTAATAAACTTATTAAGATTATCCTTTATAACTTTAAGCTTGTTTTTATTAGTCTTTAAATAATGTAAGAGTATATTAGTAAGTATACTTTTTATATTAAGAATATACTTAATAGTAAAATTTGTTACGGACAGGCAGGGAGGACGGCTACGAGGGTCTCGCGAAGACCGCGCACAGGAGTCGCGCAGACTTTACGGACGATGCGAATACACAATGGCTAATCAGACAGATGGCAGGCGTCACATGACCTACGGACATGTAAGGATGCGCGGTAGTGGTCCGTGCTCGATTAAGTGGGACAGTAATGGATGCGCGCTCTGTGATTGGTCAAATAGCTGTTAAGTCCGAAGGCTAAGGCCTAATCGGGACTAGTGTAATTAGTACTGCCTCTATATAGCCAGTCTGTCCCTTTCTACAAATGTGAAGGGACAAGACTTAGTTCTTGTACAATACTACCCCTGCCTTTGGCCCTCTACGAGCGATTACTTCACTAACGTAGTCACCTAGTCTATCTACCGTTACAAAATTAAAATTTTAAACTTATACTACTTATTATATAAGTAGTACTTTAAAAAGTTTATTAATAGCTTTATTTAACTAATTTATTAAAACTTAAAAGTTAGTTTTAATTTAAGAATATATACTATAAACATAGTTATAAAGTTTTTTTAAAGTAGTAACTAGTTCTTTATATTCTTTTTTTATAGTATTATTAACTAGTACTTTTATATTTTATTATTTTAATTTATATTATATAAAACGTTTTTTTTATTAATTTTTTATAAAAGTATAGCTCTTTGTTTTAAAATACTTATATTAATTATAAGTATTATTAGTTTACCTTTTTTAAAGTAATTAATTATTATTAAAATAAAGGTAGTAAGAAGCCGTTTTTTTAATAAGTTAAAGGCTAACTTTTTTATATCTTTTTATTACTAATAAGCGCCTTTTTATAAAAGAATATAAAAAGGAGTAGCTACTATAGCTTTATCTTATACTTAAGTCTTATAAAATATAAAAATATTAAAAAACTTATAAAAGTCCTTTAAATTAATTAATTAAGGCTATTTAATAATTTTAACAATTTTAAACTTTTTAAATATATAGTTAAACTTATTATATATATATTTAATAATAATAGTTATAAGCTAGTACTATTATAATTTTTTAACTATAATTATAACACTAACTAGCTTATAATTTATAAAAATAAGATTTATATTTTAAAGATACTTTAAAACGTAGTACTTAACGCATAGTAATATTTCTTTATTATTATAAGTAGTTATAAGGCCTTTAATTATAATATTATTAAGAAAAAGTAATACTTAATTAAGTATAAGCTTATATAATAATTAAACTATAATATATTAAAATTAAGCTACTAAGTTAGTACCTTTTTATAAAAGAGTATATATTTTAAATAGCCTAATTAAAGTTAAAAACATAATTATATTTCTACTTTCTTTAATAAGTTTAATTTAGTTATAGCTTAAAAAAAGATTTAATAAAAAGATTCTTTTATATATTTTAAATTCTTTTAAAAAGGTCTTTACTATTAAAAGAGTAAATACGTTATATACTATATACTAACTATACTTAACTATATTATTTATTAGCTATACTCTTTAATCCTTTTTTTTTTATTAAAAACTAAGAGCTTTTATAAGATTTATAGCTTTTTTTAATTATACTTTTACTAAGGCGTTAATATAAGAGGTTAATAACTTACTTAACTAGTAAGTAAGGTATTAAGATTGTATAAGCTTAAAAGGCTATATATAGTATAGTTTTAATAACCTATAAAAGTACTACTAATAAGTTAAGCTTATTAATATAATTAAAAGTTTATACTAATATAAATTTCTTATTAAAAAGAATTTATACTAAAATTTCCTTTTTTTTATAAACTATTACTTAATTAGTTTATTATTATTATAAGCTAATTAAGTATTAGCTAATACCTTTATTCTACTAAACTAAACTTTAAGATTATAAATTAGTAAAGTTTTATATAGTAGGCTAAAAGTTCTTTTAAGCTTTTTTTTATTTATTTACCTTTTAATTTATACTCTTTTTAAAAGTAAAGCTATTAAATATAATATTATTTAATAGCTAAACCTAAAATACTAAGTCTTTTATCTTTATAATACTACTATATTTAACTATTTTAAGCTTATAGTATTAATAAATAATTTTATATTATAGTACTTTTTAAGCTAGTATAACTACTTATTCTTTTTAATAAAGTAACTTTATAAAGTTTAAAGACTAACTTTAAAAATAGCTTATATAGTTTTAATATACCTTTTTTTTACTTTATAAGTAAAGGTTTAATAATTAAGTTATAAGAATAAGCTTATAAAGTAAAGTAAAAAACTTCTTATTTTTTTTTAACCTTTTTATAATTATAACTATAACTACTTATATTATAAATAACTATTAAGTATATATACTTTAGTACTTTAACTAAGTTGTTTTTAAGTTAGCTATATTAACTATTTTACTTAAACTATTTATAATAGCCTTAAATACTTACTTCTTATAAAAAAATAGACTACTTAGTTCTTTTATAAGTTTTTTAAGGTTTTTTAAAACGCTACTTTTAGTAAAAGTAGTAACTTTTTAATATAATAAAAATAAGTAATCTATTTAGTTTTACTCCTTTTTATAATTAAAATAATATAATAAGCTATTAACTAAATTTTTATTACTTAGTTAATACTTAATTTTAAAATTAAATAGTAATAAATATATATACTAATATACTTAGTAATAATTTAAATTTATTTATTTTAAAAACGCTTATAAATTAATGTAGTTAGTTAAGACCTTTATACTCTTAACCTTTTTTAAGTATTAGTACTATTTTTTAAAGGATATAATAATTACTATTAACTTTTAATTAAAGATATTATAGTATAGTTTTATACCTTTTAACTTTTAAGACAAGTTATAGTAATGTTCTAAAGTAATAGCTAAATAAAGTTGTTAATATAAAAACGGTTAACTAGCCTATAAAACGGTTAGTATTATTTTCTTAGATTAATTATACTTATACTATAAATACTTGTATTAGTTTTATACCTTTTTATAAGTATTATATAAATTTAGTAGCTTTACCTTTAAGGCTAGTTAATAAGGTTGTAGTAATAAGTTAAGTTAATATAATAGTAGTCTTAAAGCTATTAAAAAGGCGATTAAGGTTAATTCTTATTATTAATATAGTTTAATTATTTACTATAAGTTAATATATAAATAAATATATAGACTAGTCTAGTTATAAGTATATAATATAAGTTTATAAATATTCTTCTACCTTTTAATTAGTTCTTTTTATTTTATTATTAGTTTAAAGATAGTACATTATAAATAAGGCTTAATATATAGTAATAAAAAAGTAAAAAGTAGTTTAAAGTTAACTAATTTAGTTAAAGCCTTTATTAAAAATAATAGTTTAAAGAAAGTTATAGTACTACTACTACTATATATCTTAAAACTAAGTAGTATATACTTTAGCCTTTATAAAGAATATAGCTTTTAATTAATAGTACTTTAATAAGTAGTTTATAATAACTAAGAAATATTATAAGCTAGTATTTATATATAAAAGGTTTATAGTAAAGTTAATAAAAATATTAGTTTAAAAGTAATTAAGAATAAAGAAAGGCTAAAGCACCCCTTAACGTTGTATTTTATTAATTATAGCTTAACGGTATATATTATAGTTGTAGTAAAAGCGGCGTATATTTTATAATATACTATCTTAATAATAATTCTATATAAGTAAGTTAAAAGTTTTGTTATATTTAAGTGTTTAGAAAGAGGTAAGTTATAGACAGTTTAAATAAGACAAGTAGTTAATAGTTCCTAAGATAGTACTTAGATACGGCCTTAAAAAAGCGTCTTATAAGCGTTAATAGTACAATCTACTACTTAGTTAATAGTATTAGCTTCTTTAAGAAATAAGCAGGCTTGCTATTTAAACCGCTATATAGTAGTAATAAGAACTAAAGTTGTTGTTTATATTTTAATACTATAAGTTGTTTCGGAAAGCTAACTAAAAGGGTAAAGTAATAGTAGGCAAATTAATAAGGGAGAGGGCAATAACAACTAGGTCTAGGTCTTTAACTAAACTAGGTAGCATAGCTTTTATTAGTTATAGGGCTATATATTATTAATTAGTACTTAAAGTATAATAAACGACTTAGTACTAAGCTATATTAAGGGAGTTAAACTTAAAAGGTAAAGTAGTAGTAGATAAGGCAATAGTAGTAGCTATAAGGAAGAGTAAAATAAAGTGTAAACTTAGATATTTATAAGGAATTAAACTATATAAGTAATATAACAAGCTTTTAGTAATATAGGGACGGTTTAAATGTCCTAAAGCGTAAGAAGAGGAATACGCTTTAAATTAGCTCTTATTACTATTTGTTTACTAATAGTAGTATAATAGTCGTAGCCGCTATTAATTTAAGCCTTTATAAATAAGACTTAATTAATAATTATAAGAATAAAGAAAGGTTCTTTATTTAATTTTTCCTTTATTTTAACTATTATAAAAGGAGGAAAGTATGTTTAAGTAATAAAAGCTATATATAACTCTTAAGTAAGACCTAGTCTAAGAGTTTAACGTTTTCTAGTTCTAGCTTAAAGGTAGGTAAGGACTAAGGCGTGTTTATAGCCTAGATAAAGAACTTAAAGTAAGGAGTAGTATAAAAAGTATAGTTATAAATTATATAACTTATATCCTTATAGTAAATATATTTTTTAAGCCGGTTTTATTTATTAATAACGTTTTATATTATTTATTAAGTATAAAGAATATTAAAAGAGGGGTAATATAATAGCCGTCTAGTTTATATTTAGTAAATATTTATAATAAGCGTATTTTTAAATATATAGCTTACTATAAAAGTAATTATTAAATAGTTCTAGTTTTTATAAAGTTAAAGTACTATTAAGTCTTTATTAAGGTAGTAAGTAGTATATTTTATAAACTATATTATAATTACTTAAGCTAAAGATAGTATTAGTAACGGCCTTTTAAAGCTAAAAAAAAAAATTAATTATAAAGTATTAATTTTACTATTTATATTTTATATTAAGTTGTTAACTATTATAACAAAGTGTTTAAACTTAATAAGGAAAGGTTAAGAAAAAGTCTAAGTTAGCTATATAAAGGTTGTTAAATTAAAGGAAGGTAACTTTTATTTAGTATAAGTTAGTATAGTAGTTAGTAAAGTATTTAAGAAATTTATTTATTTTTTAAGTATACGTTTTACTTACTTTAAAAAAAGTACTTCTTATTTATTATACTTTAAAGCTAAAGTAGTTAAAAAAGAATATTTAAAAGTTTTTAAAAGACTTAATAAACTCTTTATTAACTTTAAATTTATACATAATAGTTTGCTTTTAAAACTTAAAAAGCTTTAAAAAACTAAAAAACTTATTAATAGTAAAAGAAGGGTTTTATATAATATATTTTAAGCTAAGTAAGGTTTTAATAGCTTTAACGTTAAATTAGGCTATAAAAGTAAGGATTTAATATTAAAAAAGGTTAATTTTATTTTATAAAACTAAAAGTTACTATATAATATTTATAGTTAAAGGTTTAATATTAGTTAATTAATATATATTAATTTTAGTATAGTTTTATATTAATATATTATTTAGTTTTATAGTAAAGCCGCTTATTTTATTAGTTAACTATATAATAGCTAAATTTATTATATTATGTTTTATTATTACTAGTTTTTTAAAAAGATAGCTTTTAATATAATAAGCTTAACTATTATACCTACTAAGAATAAAGGGCTAAAGGATTTATTAAAAGTTATAAAGAAAAGAAAAAAGAATTTAAAGTAATAGAATAGACTAGTAAGTACTACTTCAATACTCCTTTTAGTAAGGGTTATACTTTATATTGCCGGTTGTACGAATACAAGCTAAAGCTGTAAAGTATCTACTGTGTAAATGTGTTAGGGCGTTCTAATTACGTAATATTATAGTTTAGGCAAGGCTTAAACCTTTAATATTAATATTAATTAATCTTATTAAATATATTAGTATAATAATAGTTACTTAATGTATAAATATAAATAGTATAATATAATAACTAATTTATAAGTACTAAGGCACTTTTATTCTACTAAGTTTTTCTTTTAATTACTTTATTATTAGTAAAAGTTAAAGTTAACTTTAAAAAAAAGAAGATAATTATTATAGTTTTAATAAGAATTACTAATAAATATTTAGTAACTATGTCTACTACGCTTTTAAACTTAAGATTACTATATACTAATAAAGTAAATAGGCTTATTAGCTTAAAGTTTAATAATAAAAAAGAAGAAAAGAGGTCTATATTATAATTTAGTAATAACTTTAAAGGCTTAACAACGTCTAGCTTTTTTATAGTATTTAGTTTTATAATAGTATTTAATAATAAAAAGGAAAAAAGAGAAGGTAAATTTATATTATAATTTAATAATAACTTTTAAAATAACGTTATAAAAGTTTAGTTTTTAACGTTTAACTTTTTTACTATATTTAGCTCTTTTTTCTTCTTTATATAACCTAATACAAGATAAATACTTAAAACTTTATTAAAAAGTTTCTACTAATTAACGTTTAAGTTATACCTTGTTAAAGCGTTTATAAGGCTATATACTTTAACTAAGTTAACTTATTAAGTATAAAATATATTAAAGATTTAAGCTGTTTTTAAATAACTAGTATAAGTAAGTGTTATAAACTAGTAATTTGTTTATAAAGGTAGTTATAGTAGTTTAAAGAAAAGGGTAGTTTAATTTAATAAAGTTTTTAATAGCTTTACTAAATTAACTGTTTTACTTTTTATTATAAACTACTAGTACTATTTTATAAATACTACTTAAAGTAGTAATCTTACTAAATAATTAAATAGTAAAAGTGTACTAAGTGTTTTATAATTATTTTTACTAAATTATTAAGTATATTAAATAGTATTTAGTAGCTAGTTTAATAATAATATTATAGTATACTAAAAATTCTAATAACCTTGTTTAATTAGCCTAGACAGCTTTTTAGTCTTAAAAGTTAAAAGGTATAAAACTATACTATAATATCTTTAATTAAAAGTTAATAGTAATTATTATATTCTTTAAAAAATAGTACTAATACTTAAAAAAGATTAAAAGTATAAAGGTCTTAACTAACTACGTTAATTTATAAGCCTTTTTAAAATAAATAAATTTAAATTATTACTAAGTATATTAGTATATATATTTATTACTATTTAATTTTAAAATTAAGTATTAACTAAGTAATAAAAATTTAGCTAATAGCTTATTATATTATTTTAACTATAAAAAAGAGTAAAACTAAATAGATTACTTATTTTTATTATATTAAAAAGTTACTACTTTTACTAAAGGTAGCGTTTTAAAAAACCTTAAAAAACTTATAAAAAAACTAAGTAGCCTATTTTTTTATAAGAAGTAAGTATTTAAGGCTATTATAAATAGTTTAAGTAAAATAGTTAATATAGTTAACTTAAAAACAACTTAGTTAAAGTACTAAAGTATATATACTTAATAGTTATTTATAATATAAGTAGTTATAGTTATAACTATAAAAAGGTTAAAAAAAGATAAGAAGCTTTTTACTTTACTTTATAAGCTTATTTTTATAGCTTAATTATTAAACCCTTACTTATAAAGTAAAAAAAAGGTATATTAAGACTATATAGGCTATTTTTAAAGTTAGTCTTTAAACTTTATAAAGTTACTTTATTAAAAAGAATAAGTAGTTATACTAGCTTAAAAAGTACTATAATATAAAATTATTTATTAATACTATAAGCTTAAAATAGTTAAATATAGTAGTATTATAAAGATAAAAGACTTAGTATTTTATTATTACTTTTAAATAAGCGTTAAAGTAAATATTAATAGTTTTATATATACTTATTATATATACTAAACTATTAAGTTAAAGAAGTATAAGCTATATAGTTAGCTTTAACCTTTACTAATTTTTAAAAAGCTTTAATAAAAAGTATTAATAAATTTTATTACTAGTTTCTTTTTAATTTTTAATAATAATTAAAAGTTAAATACTATATTAGTAGTAGTAAATAAGTATATAAAAATATATTAGTTTTTACTAGTATTTATTACTATAACCTTTATAAAGCTTATATATTTACTTTATATAAAGGTTTAACTACGTTTTAAATAGTTAAAAGGTATTGTTTTAAATAAAGAAGTAGTTTTTACAATTAGTATTAGTAAAAGCTATATAATATTACTTATATTAAGCTAAAACTATTTACTACTTTTTATTTATAAACTAATAATTTAACTAAAAAAGCTAATTAAATTTTAAAATAGTACCTTTATTACTATATTATAAAAAATTAAAAAAACTAGTTAATACTCTTTTTTATATATAAAGTTTACTTTAAATAATATAATAAATTAATTAATAAATAAGGTACTATTTTATATACTTTATAACTATTACTTTATAATTTATAAAAGTATTAAAAACGTTATTTATAAAAAAAAGTACTAGTAGTAGTTAAGTGTATTTTAAAACTATAAGCTTTAAAAAAAAGTGTTAAAATACTTATAATATATTTAAAAAACGTAAAAATAATATTATAATATAAAGTACTTATTAAAAAAGTATAATAAAAAAAACTTAGTACTACTATTTAATTAAAATTTAAAGTTAAAAGTGTTTAATTAAAAGTAAAAGTTAAAGTCTATTAAACTTTTTTATATATTAAAGAAAATTAGTCTATAAGTGTATTATTTAATACTTTTATAATAGTATAAAAGACTATATAATATATTTTTAGTATTTTTACTAAAACTATAAGTAAACTTTATAAGTATTATAAAGCTTTTATTAATACTATAATTAAAAAAAGATAATAGTAAGTAAAAAGTAAAAAAGGTATTAAGTTATAAAATATAGTATAAAAAGCTATACTACTTAGTATAATAAAAAGAATAGCCTTTTAAATATAATTAATAAGTTATTATAGTAGTTATAAATATACTAATTACTATAAAAAAGTAGTAAAAAATATAAAAAAAGATAGTTAATAATATTAAAATAAGCTTAAAAGTCTTTATAAGAAAGAAAAAAGGAAGACTAAAAAAGGTTTAGTAAAAAGGTATAATAATATAATATTATAATAATAATAAAAACTTTAAAAATATAATAAAAAATTATAAAAAGATAATAATATATTTAATTACTATAAAAGGACCTTAAAAGGTCTACTTATAGTTTAAAAAAAAAGTAGCTTAATAGTTATATTTTAGTATAAAAATAGTAAATAAAAGCAAATTTTAACTAATAGTACTTATATTAACTTATACTATAAGTATAAAATAGTAGTAAAGTAACCTATACTTAGCTTAAAGTATAAAAGGTAGTTATAGCCTTACTTACTTAGTAATGTATAGTATATAGAAATAGTAGCCTTATACTTTATAAGTAACTTAAGACTAGTTAGTAGTAGTTAAAGGTTAAAGAGATAAATATATATATACTACCTTAAAGCTATATAGCTTACTATACTTTATATAGTAGTTTATAGCTATAAAGACTAGACTTTAAATAGTCTTTTAAACTACTTAATAATAGTAGTAAGAGCTCTTTTTTTAAAGGATCCTTTAGTCTTTTAAGTAGGCTATAACTAAGGCCTATTTACTAAAGTTAGTTAAATAGCTTATTATTAATATAAAGAACTATCTTATTAGTGTAATTAGGCTAGTAAATAATAAATAAAATACTTACTAATATATAATACGTATTAGTATACTATTTATTTATATAGCTACTACTCTTTTAAAAGTTAAAGCACTATACTAGAAAAAACAACTTAGGTAGCTTGTTTACTAACTTCTTTACTTAGGCGTTAAAGTAGCCTAGGTATATAGGTCTGTTATTAAGAGGCTAAGAGTATCTTAGGTCCTTACCTTACTTAAATAAAGGAATAAGTAAGGGCGTTACTAAGGCTATTATAAGGGCTTAAAGGAGGCTAAGGCTTAGACTTAACTTATTTTTAAGGTTTTTAATATTAATAATAAGCTTTAGTAGTAATTTATTTAGTATATATAGTAGGCTTTAAGTACTAGTACTAAACTTACTAAGAAGAGATAAGAGGCCTATTAGAAAGCTTGTTAAAGGCGTTTACCTTAATAAATTAAGTGCTTAAGGTATAAGTAAAGGCTAGACTAATATAAGCGTTATTAGCTTTTAAGCCCTACTAGTAAGTAAAATAAAAAAAGGCAATACCTTTAGTACTACTAATATAGCTATACTATATAACAACTAAGAAACCTTTATAATATAATACTTAGTATAAAGGTAAAGATAGTTTATTTAACGCTTAATAAATATACTAAGGTATTAATAAGAAGTAAATATTAAAGTATAAAGGCTAGCTTTAGTTCTTATATATATATAGGCTTTATAATAGGCCTATTTATACTTTTAGTAATAATAAGGCTTTAAAGTATAAAGGTCTTTTTAAAGTACTTTAAAAAGGTTTATATTATAAATAAAAGGCTAAATAATAAGCTATTATTAAAAATTAAGTAGTCTTTAAACTATTTAATTACTTATTAAGCTATTAGTATTATTATAATTTAGTAATAGCCTTATAATCTTTACTTTTTTTTTAAAAGTACTACTTACTATAATAAATTTTAATAATATAAAAAGTAAAAAGTAAGTATTATTTATATAATATAGTAAAATTTACTTTATAAGTAAGTAAAAGTAAACTTATTATATTTATATAATAAAGTAAATTTTACTATAAATAAAGTAAAAGTAAATTTACTATACTTAATATATACTAATAATAAGCTTTATTATATAACCTAGCCTTTTATAGCTTTTAAATAAAGCTTAAAAAGTTTTTAATAATATTATTAATATTAAGTAACTTTACTAAATATATTAGTATAATAAAGGCTACTACTATATATAAATATAAATAGTATAATATAATAACTATTTTATAAGTATTAAAGTACTTTTATTTTATTAAGTTTTTTTTTTAGTTAATTTATTACTAATAAGAGTTAAAAACAACTTTAAAAAAGGAAAAAGATAATTATTATAGTTTTAATAAGAATTACTTATAAACGCTATATTAAGTACAAAACTACCTACTACATATATATAACCATATACACTACTAACAACTATTATAGTATATAGAATAGTATAAGAAGGGACTATTAACTAATTAGTTAATAGTCCCTCCTCCTATACTATGCTTTATAAGCGGCTTGTTAGCAGGTAAGGACAAAGGAAGACGCACTTATAAGCGTTATATATAAAACCTGTATAACTAATTTTGTTTATTTAATTCCTTACTATTTATTTATCTTTTTAGTGGCTATGTCTTGTTTACTTATACCTTTTAAAGTAGAGAGTGTTAAGGTAAAGCCTTAATTTAATTTGCTCTTTATTTTAAGTATAGGTACTATAACGTTAGTTGTAGTATATACTTTATACTTACTTCTTTTTATACTTTACTTTAAAAGTATAGTTAAAAAAGGGTAAAGAAAGAAAGGAAAGTAGATTAAATAAAAGAAAATTAAAAAAAGATAGTAAAAAGAATTTTTATAAGAAAAGAATAAAAATAGTTAAAAAGAAAAAAAGAATAAAGATATAAAAAAAAAAAAAAGTAACTAAAGAAATATAAGAAAAAAAAAAGAAAAAAATAGCTAAGGCTAATTACTTAATTACTTGTCTATATCCTTTACTTTGTCTTTAGATATATTAAGTAAATAACGTCTTACTACTATTTACTAATACTAGAGCTAGCTTTAACACTAGTTTTTAAGGTTCTTAAAACTTGTTTAGGCTTTATTATAGCGTTTATAAGTAGTAGCTAAAGTAGCTAGCTATTTAAACCACCTTTTAAAATATAGTAGTAGTAGACTACGCCTAAGTGTTAGGTAGTAGGGTTTTACACGTTAAAGCGGAAAACTATAGCGTCTAGGCTTAGTATAGGCCTAGGTTAATAGTATAATATAGTCTTAACTATACTTTGTCTTTTTATATTAAAGAAGTATAAGCTATATTTATAGTAAAGCCTTTTACTTATTATTAGATTTAACTATATCTACTACGCTTTTAAACTTAAAATTACTATATACTAATAAAGTAAATAGGCTTATTAGCTTAAAGTTTAATAATAAAAAAGAAGAAAAAGGGTCTGTGTTATAATTTAGTAATAACTTTAAAGGCTTAACAACGTTTAGCTTTTTTATAGTATTTAGTTTTATAATAGTATTTAATAATAAAAAGGAAAAAAAAGAAGGTAAATTTATATTATAATTTAGTAATAACTTTTAAAATAATGTTATAGAAGTTTAGTTTTTAACGTTTAACTTTTTTACTATATTTAGCTCTTTTTTCTTCTTTATATAACCTAGTATAAGGTAAATACTTAAAACTTTATTAAAAAGTTTCTACTAATTAACGTTTAAGTTATACTTTATTAAGGTGTTTATAAGGCTATATACTTTAACTAAGTTAACTTATTAAGTATAAAATATATTAAAGATTTAAGCCGTTTTTAAATAATTAGTATAAGTAAGTGTTATAAACTAGTAATTTGTTTATAAAGGCGGTTATAATAGTTTAAAGGAAAAAGTAGTTTAATTTAATAAAGTTTTTAGTAGCTTTACTAAATTAACCGTTTTACTTTTTATTATAAACTACTAGTACTATTTTATAAATACTACTTAAAGTAGTAATCTTACTAAATAATTAAATAGTAAAAGTGTACTAAGTATTTTATAATTATTTCTACTAAATTATTAAGTATATTAAATAGTATTTAGTAGCTAGTTTAATAATAATATTATAGTATATTAAAAATTCTAGTAACCTTGTTTAATTAGCCTAGACGGCTTTTTATATAAACTATAAGGTATATAAATAGTAGTAAATACTAGCTTTAATTTAAATAATTTAAGAAATATTACTTAGTCTACTAAACTTTAGTTATTTATATATAGTCTTTTTAATACGTTTAAATAAGCTTAAACGTTTTTAGTATAAAAGTTTAGATTATACTAGAATAGTAGTTCTTTTTTTAAAAAGCGTATAAATAATATATTTATATAGTTAAGCTTTAAGTAAAACGTGTTCATCTACTAATAAAAGACTTTTAAGTAGATAGTTTTTATTTAATTCTATATAAGCCTATTAATAAACTAATATAAGTATATAAAGTAGTTTATTAATAATATTTATAGCTTTTAAAAGAATAGTTATACTAGTTTGTTTATTATTATACTATAGCTTTAGTTATTTTTTTACTAAACTTAACTTATTTTTATTAAAAGTTAGTAAAAGATAACTATATATATATTATTAAATAGCTACTTTTTATACTACTCTTTTAAATTCTTATATAAGTATAGTAAAAAGTTAATATAGTATAAAATTCTTATATAAGTATTAAAAATAAACGTAGAAAAATGCTTTTTTTAAAAGTAGTAGTTTATTAAAAATTAATAAGTAGTTATATTTTTATATAGTTATATACTTTTTAGTATATTTAATATTTATAGTATAAGAAACTAAAATTAAATAATATTTTTAAGTTTAGTAATAGTAAATACTAATTTAACTATTATACTAATTATTAGTATATACTATTACTAGATTAAATAACTAGTTATATTATATAAACTAATATAGTAATTATTTATATTAAAGCTATACTACTTAATATTTATATTTATTAAATAGTAAGACAGGTTAAAGTAGTAGTCTTTTATTAAATTAAACGTTGTTTATTTACTTATAAGCTTTGTTTTCTTTATAATAAAAAGGTTAATATATACTAGTTAGCCTATAATAACACTTAAAGTATATAGTAGTTTTAAAAAAATAGTTTTAAGGTTTTATTTACCTTATACACCGTCTTTTTATAAGATAAAGTCTAGTTAATTATCTTATAAAATAATAACGCTTTATATATAAAATATTATATTAAATATAATAGTTTAAGAGTACTTAATATATATAAATAAGATAATTTAATAATAAGGTATAAATAGTTAAATATAGTAAAAAGAGCTTATAGTAAAGTAAATATAAGTAGTAAGAGTAAAAATTATAACTACTATAGTAAGAAAAAAGAGTAGTAATAAATATTTTTAACGTTTTTATTTATTATAATAATTTAATAAATAAAGATGTATTAGTCTTATTTTTACTATTAATACTTTAAGTAATAAGTAGTTTTTTAATAAATAAAAATATATTTTTAAAGTAAACTATTTATTTATTCTTAATATATTATATTTTTTTTATAATACTTTTAATAAGTATATTAAAGCGTTTATTATTAAATTAAACACTTTTATATTATTACTATATAGTTAAAACACTACTGTTTTTATAGCTTAAAAAAAGAATCTTTAACGTCTTTTTATAAGCGGTGTAAAAAAGGGCAAGTAAACGTTCTTTACTAAGGTCTACGCTAGAGTAAGGGTAGTAATTTAAAAAAAGCTATTTAATAATATAATAAATATAGATTTAAATAAGATAAGGCCTTAGACTAGCTAGACTAACGTTTAATTTAATAATAAAGATCTTATAGATATTAACACTAAAATAGAAGTTAGAGTAGTTATAAAGGTAGATAAGCTAAAGGACAAGTAAAGCGCTTAGTAGAAGGCTAAAAAGAAGAAAGTTAAAAAAGAAAAAAAATAGAAAATAAGAAAAAGAAAAAAAAAGACTATAAAAAAGGTAATAAAAAAGATAAAGGTTAAAGGAGTAGAAAGTGTATTAGCTACACTAAAGTGTTAAAAGGAGATAGTATAAAAAAAAGAGAAAATAGTTAAAAAAAAGAAGAAAAAAGAAAAGAAGAATATAAAAAAAAAGTAGAAAAAAAAAAGGTAAATAAAAAGAAAAAAGGGAAGAATAAAAAGATAAAGAAAGTAAAAAAAAAAAAAAGTAAAAAGAAAGAAATAGAAAGGGGATAAAGTAGAAAATAAAAAGGAGTAAAAAAAGAAAAAAAAGAAGGAGAAGGTTAATTAAGTAAAAAGAGGTAAGTAAGAAAAGAAGAAAGGAAAGGGAGTGTAAAAGTAAGTAAAGGTAGTATACATTATTATAAAAAAGATAGTTAAGGCTAAAACTTTAGTAGTTATATAAGTAATAATAATGTAAATAGCTGTTAAGATAGGTATTTATATTACTTATAACTTATTAAAAAAGGTAAAATATATAGTACTATATTTAATAATAAAAGGCTAGTAGTAAAATAAAAACAAGTTTAATAAAAAAGTAGATACTAGTTGTAAAAGCTTTAAAAGGTTACTAAATTAAGCTGTTATTATTATTAATTTCTTTTAAGCTTTTTATATACTATTTAAGTAGTTATCTAGCCTTTTTAATATTAATAAGGAGTAGATATACTTTAAACTAGCTTAGTATAAGAAGAAGATAAAGTACTACGTCTATATTTTAAAAGGAACGGTGCTTTTATAACTTGTTAAAAATAAAAGAATTATAGCTTAGTTGTTTAATAACGTTTTATTTAAGTACTATTATTTATACTTAGCTTACTATAAGGTAGTACTTATAAGTGTGTTAATTTGCTTTATATTGTTATTAAATTATATAAAGGTGTATTTGTTTTAATAGTTTCTTAATAGTATATATAAGCTATTTAACTTTTAGTTAAATCTTTAATTTAATATAGTTATTTAAGATTTTTAAACTACTTAGTTAAAAGGTAAGCTATTAGTTAAAGTATTAGTTAAGGCTATAAATAGTAGTTTTTTAAGCAATATTATAGTACAAGTAATAAAAGATAAGTGTTAAAGGTAGAGCTTGTTTATTTAGCTATTTAATAACTAGTGTTTAATATTATATAAGTAGTACTTTATATATATTTTATTATTTATTATTTAGTGTAAGAATTTATATATTAATATATTTTAGCCCTTCTTTAACTATATTATACTATTTAGTTATAGTAATATATATAAGAATTACTTTTTTTATATAAATAAAAAGGTTTATAGTTATAATAATCTATATTTTATAACTATAATAAAATTCTATTTAACTTTAATAAAGAGTAATCTACTTATAGTTATTTAAAATAAAGTATAAAAGACGTTAAAGTATAAGCCTTTTATTAATTTAACTTAAAACTATAATACTATCTTTTAAAAGTAGGTGTATATTTAGTATTAACTATATAACAATTTAGTTAATATAGTGTTAAAAAGGTTAATAAGCTATATTATTATTTTATATATAGTTAGTACTACTACTAATAAAGCTTTTAGTTATAAAAAGAATAATAATAAAAAAGTAAAGAAGTTTTTAGTTGTACTAAAATAAGGATTTTAAAATTTATATAAATAGTAAGTAGTTTATACTACTATAAAAGGATCTAGTTTATATTACTACTACTAATAAGGTTCTTACTATTAAAATACTAACTTATAGTATAATTATTATTATTTTAAACCTTATTAATAAGTTATAACTAGTTTATAGTTATTAAATTATAAATATTTAGCTTTTAAATTCTTATAATATTTTATTTAAATTTTTTAAGTTGTTAACTAGTAAATATACTTAGTAAAAAAACTTTATTTAAATATATAAGTATATATATATTATTATTATAAATTATATTTATATAAAAAAGGCTTTATTATTTATATTTTAACTTACTCTTAACTAACTTATTAATTTCTTTTTTATTATTTTAAATAAGTACTATATTATTTTAAGCTATTAATTAATTTAACTATTATATTTTACTAATGTTTATAAAGTGTTTTAATTTAATAAGTTTTTTTTAAAACTTACTAACTATAATAGTAGCTCTTTTTTAGTTTGTTAAAAGACGTTATAGTATCTTAGTTCTTTTTTAAAAAAGCTTTTTAAAGGATATATTTACTTTTTAGTTAAGTACTTACTAAATAAAAATAAAAATATTAATAAAGAATAAAGCTTTTATACTATAAAGAAGAAAGAATAATATTTAGTTATAAAATTAATATATTATTATTTAATTTATTAAAAGTATTATAAAAAAGTACTTTATTTAGTCTTTTATTTTTTTAAAGGTTAGTTTAGTAAGTGTTTTAATAAGTAAAAAGTACTTTTTCTTAATAAGGCTATTTACTTATAAATTATATATAAACGTTAAAATATATACTACTTTTAAGTTGTTATAAACTTTTTTAAAGTTACTTTTAAATTTAAATTCTTTATTTACTATAATAATAACTAATAGGCTATAGTTAATTATTATATAATTTTATAAAAACTTAAAAATAGTTTTAACTTTAGTATTAAAAATAGTTATAACTTTAATATATCTTATAAAAGTATATTAAGCTTTAACAATATAGTACTTATTATTATATAGTAGTATATATATAATGTTTAAATAGATTTTTTAAAATAAAGTAACTAGTAACTACTAAATTATAGTTAAGTTAATTAGTTAATAAGGCTTTTATTTTAAACAATTTAAATAAGTTAAAACTACCTTTTTTATATAATTATATATTTTATACTATTAACACCTTTTATAAAGTATTATATATAATAGTTTAATTTTTTAATATTTAATTATAATATAGTATTTTTATATAAGGCGTACTTAGTTGTTAAAATTATAAATTACTTTTAAAGAGTAGCTTAAATTCTTAATATTCTTATATTATAAAATACTTATTTAATAAAAGTAAAATTATACTTAATATAAAAGCTTCTTTTTTTTTATATTTAAAATATTAAAAGAGAGGAGATAGCCTTTAATAAAATTAAAAATATTCTTATAGTAGTTGTTTAAGTTTTAAGTTTAAGGTACTATTAAGTAATTAAATAAAAGTTTATTATTAATTAACACTTTTTAAGTATTAATATATATATTAATAAACTTATTAAGATTATTCTTTATAGCTTTAAGCTTGTTTTTATTAGTTCTTAAATAATATAAAAGTATATTAACAAGTATATTTTTAATATTAAAAATATACTTAATAATAAAATTAAAATTTTAAACTTATACTATTTATTATGTAAATAGTGTTTTAAGAAGTTTATTAATAGCTTTATTTAACTAATTTATTAAAACTTATAAGTTAGTTTTAATTTAAAAATATATACTATAAACGTAGTTATATAGTTTTTTTAAGATAATAACTAGTCTTTTATATTTTTTTTTTATAATATTATTAGTTACTACTTTTATATTTTATTATTTTAATTTATATTATATAAAACGTCTTTTTTTATTAATTTCTTATAAAAGCGTTATTCTTTATTTTAAAATACTTGTATTAATTATAAGTATTATTAGTCTACCTTTTTTAAAGTAATTAATTGTTATTAGAATAAAAGTAGTAAAAAGTTGTTTTTTTAATAGGTTAAAGGCTAACTTTTTTACGTCTTTTTACTATTAATAAGCGTCTTTTTATAAAAGAATATAAAGAGGAATAGCTACTATAGCTTTATTTTATATTTAAGTCTTATAAAATATAAAAATACTAAAAAAGCTATAAAGGTCCTTTAAATTAATTAGTTAAGGCTATTTAATAATTTTAGTAATTTTAAACTTTTTAAATATATAGTTAAATTTATTATATACGTATTTAACAACAATAGTTATAAGCTAGCACTATTATAATTTTTTAGCTATAATTATAGTACTAATTAACTTATAATTTATAAAAACAAGGTTTATATTTTAAAGATACTTTAAAACGTAGTACTAAACTTTTAATAAGATTTCTTTATTATTATAGGTAGTTGTAAGGCCTTTAATTATAATATTATTAAGAAAGAGTAATACTTAATTAAGTATAAGCCTATATAGTAGTTAAACTATAATATATTAGAATTAAGCTACTAAGTTAGTACCTTTTTATAAAAAAGTATATATTTTAAATAGCTTAATTAAGGTTAAAAACATAGTTATATCTTTACTTTTTTTAATAAGTTTAATTTAGTTATACTTTAAAAAAAGATTAAGTAAAAAGATCTTTTTATATATTTTTAATTTTTTTAAGAAGGTTTTTACTATTAAAAAAGTAAATATATTATATATTATATACTAATTATACTTGACTATATTATTTATTAACTATACTTCTTTATTCTTCTTTTTTACTAGAAATTAAAAGTTTTTATAAAATTTATAGCTTTTTTTAATTATCTTTTTACTAAAGTACTAATATAAAAGGTTAATAACTTGTTTAACTAGTAAATAAGGTATTAAAATTATACAAGCTTAAAAGGCTATATATAGTATAGTTTTAATAACTTATAAAAGCACTACTAATAAATTAAGCTTATTAATATAATTAAAAGTTTATATTAGTGTAAATTCCTTATTAAAAAGAATTTATACTAATATTTCCTTTTTTTTCTTTTATAAACTATTATTTAATTAGTTAATTATTACTATAAACTAATTAAGTATTAGTTTATACCTTTATTCTACTAAACTAAACTTTAAAGTAATAAATATAGTAAAGTTTTATATAGTAGGCTAAAAGTTCTTTTAAGCTTTTTTTTATTTTTTTACTTTTTAATTTACACTTTTTTTAAAAGTAAAGCTATTAAATATAATATTATTTAATAGTTAAACCTTTAAATCTTTCTTTTTATATAAAGTGTTATTATAGTAAACCTATTATAAAGATTAATAAGATTTAGTATTTTTTAATAAAAAAGAGCTAGTAAAATAAATAAGTTTTAATATTAACTATACGTAGTTTTTATAAATAACGTTTAAAAGCTTTTTCTTTAAATTTAATAATAGTGTTAAAATAAGTGTTAATATAGTAAGTAGTCTTAAGTGTTTATTATAGTCTAGTTTAAAGTATTAATATATACTTTTAACTAATTTATTAACTTTATAAAGTTGTTTATATTAACAATAAAGTAAATATTGTTAATTATTATATTAATATATATTTTCTTAATAATAGTATTATATAAAAAGTGTAGTTTTATATTAAGAATATATAGTATTTTTAATAACAAGTTCTTACTAGTTATTTTATTAAGTATAATATATAAGTAAACTAATAGTCTATACCCTTTTAACTATAAAGTAGTTATAAATTTGTTAATAAACTAGATACTTGTATTATAAATATTAGTAAAAAAAGCTTTAGTTTTAAATAATAGAATACTAAGTCTTTTAATAAGATAATAAAAAATTAAAGAAATTTATAATTTAGTATTAATAAAAGCAGGTTATAAGCTTCTTTAAAAGGGGCCTTTATAAATTTATACGTGTATTCTTAAAAGGCTAGCTATTTTAATAAGTGTAAAGTTTGTTTAAAGGTTAGTTACTTAATAAGATTATAGTATAAGGCGTATTTTTTAATTATTTAAAGGTTATAAGATTTAAAAAGGTTTATTTATTGTAACTATATAAAACGTTGTTTAAATAAGGTTAAAAGTTTTGTTTATAACTATTAACGTTTTATTATTAATATAAACTATCTTTATACTAAGTGTTATAAAGTTTTAAATATTAAATATAACTTATACTATATATACTAGATTAAGTTATAAAAGCTAGTATAAAGTAACTTTAATATATAAGCTAAGAGTTTCTTTAAAAAGTCAACTTTTAATATTTAAAAGTAGTTTAGTATCTTTTTTTAAAGAAACTTAAGTAGATAGTTAATAAGGTAATAAATTAGAATTAAATAAAATAACGTTAATAGATTTCTACACTTTTTATATATTTATAACTAGTATATAAAAATATATATTATTATTAATTTACTTATACTTTTTAACTAATATAAAAGTAGTAAATAGATTATAAGCCTTATTTACTAGTTTTATTAAAAAAAGTTAATTAATAAATATAAAATTGTTATTTTTAATAAGCTTAATTATATTAATACTTAAGCTAAAGTTAAAAGGTAGTTTATTTAATAGTATAATTAAGCTACTAGTATTATTTAAAAATAAAAATTACTATTTTATTTTTACTATCTTTTTTTATAACTATATTTATTATTTTTTTTAGTACTAAGAAAGTTGTAATACTTTATTAAATAGCTTTAAACTAAATTTCTTATTTACTCTTTATTATAAAAGTGCCTTATTAATATATAAAGTAGTTTATACTTTTTTATTAATTTTATAAAAAAACACTTTACTTTTATATTATAGTATAAAAGTTTAACTTAGTAGTTTTTATAAGATTTAATATATTTTACTACTAAATAGTCTTTACTATTATAGTAAAAATAGTAAAGGCGTTTTTATAGTACTTATTAAGTAAATATACTAAAGATAGTATTATTATTTACTTATAAAACTTCTTTAATATTAGTTGTAAGTAGTAGTTATTAAATTGCTTTAGTGTTATATAAGTTTTAAATTAAGAATATAAAAAAACTATATTTCTTTAAGTATTTTATTATTATATAGTTTTAGTTAATAGTAAAGTTTGTTATACTTTTAGTAATTAACTTAAATATATTTTTTACTTAAGTAGCTTATAGTTGTAGTATAGTTAAAACAACTAAAATAAGTATAATAAAAAGTAGTAAAGTGTATTAATAAAAAAGTGCTTTAATTTATTAAGTAAAAAGTAGAACTTAAAAGAATTTATAAAACCTTTAATAATTTAATTATAAAATTTTTAAAAAGGTATAGTTTAAAAGTTTTAATATAAACAGTTTACTTAAAGTAATAACTAGTATATAACTATAAAAGGAAGGCTGTAGTATAGTACTATTAACTAATTACTTAATATAAGATAGTAGTTTAACTATTTTATATTTATATATAGTTTAATTAATTTATAAAGTAAAATTTAAAGGTTTTTACTATAAATAGTATAAAACTATATTAAGATCTAAGCTTAAAAAGTGTAGTATTGTTTCTTATTCTAAGTACTATAGTTTTGTTTTATAGCTTCTTTTAAACTTATAAACTTTTATCTTTATTTTATAGTTAAGGCTATTTTTACTAGTTTATTTATAAAACTTATTTTACTAATTATATAATATATTAGTAGTTAATAGATTTTGTCTTTATTTAAAAGCAACGTTGTTTATACTAAGGCTTTATAGTAATAAAGGAAGTATATAATATTATTACTATTAAAGGTAAGTGTTATAAGAGTTTTAAGATAAAGGAAGGCTTAACCTTAGAATTATAGTATCTTTTTAAGTGTAAAGTGTATTAATATATTTATAAAAGTATTAGTTAATAATAGCGTTTTAAGAGTTAAAAAAGCTATATTAATAGAATAAGTATTTATTTTAACAATCTTATATATTATATATAAAATATAAGATCTTAGTACTAAGTTACTTGTTTAATTGCTTATTAGTTTTTTTAGTAAGAAGAAAGAAATTTTTTAAAAATTTATTAAAATAAATATATAACTAATCTTTATATAAGAAAACAAATAACTATTATTTATAAAAAAGAAAAAGAAACTATAACTTTTTTTATTTAAAAAATTAATATATTTAGTTTTTATAAAGGTATACTAATCCTTTATTTACTAAGCTATACTATAAAGTAATAAAGCTTTTTACTACTTTTTAACTTAGCCTTTCTTTATTATTAATTTAAGCTTTTTTATACTATATTTTATAAATATATCTAATCTTACTACTACTATCTTTACTTTAGTAACTTATATATAAGTCTTTTTAAAGTAAGTAGTAACTAAAAGTTATTATATTATATTAGTTTTACTAGTAGCTATTATAGCCTTAACTTATTATTAAGTAGCTACTTACTAATTTACTAGTAGATTTATTTTTATTTATTTTTAAAATACTATTATTAAATTAGTACTTATTAACACTTTTATAATTAAAATAAGAGTTTAAAAAGAGGTATTTTATAGTATTTTAATATTTAATTTTAATTATTATTATAAAGTTGCTTTTAATATTTCTTAAATTTTATATTAGTATTATTAAAGTAGTATTTAACCTTTACTAATTAATTATTTATTTATAAGACTAATACTTATTTACTACTACTTTTTTTATAATATTAAATATAGTAATATATATACTAGCTATTTTTAAGTAAATAAAAAAAAACACCTCTTCTCTTTACTAATAAAAGTGTGTTTATTTTTTATTAGTATAATTATATAAAAAGCTATATAGGCCACTTTTTAAAGCCTTACTTAACTATTAATTTATATATTATAAGTTAAAGTTAGCTTTATACTAATCTTTACTACTTTATAGTTAAGCTATTTTTATATAATTAATTAATAGTAGCTATTTACTATAATTAATTATAGTAATATATATTTAATTATTTAGTATAGTAGTTAATAATATATTCTTAAAAGTTGTTATAAGTAGCTTTTTTTATAAGACTTTTTTTATACTAAATTTATATTTTAGTACTTAGTTTTTATTTTTTATAACTTTATAATTTAAAACTATTAAAAACTAAGTAAAGTAGTAATCTTACTTCTTTTTTTACTTATTAAAAGTATAAATAAAAATTAAAAACTTATTTTAATAATTATTTATAATATAGCTATTAACTAATTACTTCTTATATTTTTAATTAAAAAAGGTTATTATAAAAGTTTAAATAAATAAAGTAATAGTATTTTATAAGTATTATAGCTTTTTAAATAAAACCTAAGCAACTAGTCTTATAACTAGTATATTTTAAGTTTTACTCTTATTACTAGTAAGTATAAAACTATTTTCTATATATATATAACTATATATACTACTAATAACTATTATAGTATATAAAATAGTATAAAAAAGAACTATTAACTAATTAGTTAATAGTCTTTTCTTTTATACTATACTTTATAAACGGCTTACTAGTAGGCAAGGACAAAGAGAGACGTACTTATAGGCGTTATATATAAAACCTGTATAGCTAATTCTGTCTATTTAATTCCTTGCTATCTGTCTGTCTTTCTAGTGGCTACGTCTTATCTACTTATACCTTTTAAAGTAGAGGGTGTTAAGATAAAGCCTTGACCTAATTTGCCTCTTATTTTAAGTATAGGTACTATAACGTTAGTTATAGTACGTACTTTATACTTAATATAACTAAGTATAGTTAAAGTACTATATATAAACTATTTAAGGTTTTTATAAAGTCTTTTTATAATTAGTTAAATGTTTAATCTACTAATATTTTATTATAATTAACTAAAAGATAAAATAGTAGTAAGCTATTCTAAAATATTAAAAGTAGACTTTAAAAGGTCTTTAAACACTTCTTATAATTAGTTAGAATAAGTAGACTAATAAATATCTTTTATATTTATATAGTACTATTATACCTCTTCTTAATAAAAGGGATAAGAATTTATTCTTGTTTTTATACACTTATATATATACAATTTAGTTATTGTAAAGTTAATGTTATCTTCTACCTAGTTATAGTAGCGTATAGTACTAACCTTATTAATACCTTTATAGTAATATTATAAAATCCTAATTTTTTTTTAAAAAAAGCCTAATTAAATTAGTAACTATTTACATTAAAAACAAGAACAACTTACTTTAAACAAATTTATTAAAAGGTAAGTTAGTATAAATAAAAGGTATAGTTAAAATATTGAGTATAATATAAATACATACAATATAATAAGCTTAACTATTATACCAACTAAGAATAAAGGGCTAAAGGATTTATTATAAGGAAAAAATAAGAGGAATTTAGAGTTAAGGAAAGGACTACTGCTTAAATATTCCTATAAGGGAGGGCTTTGCCCTACCTTGCTAGCTTGATAAATACAAGTCGGGGCCGCAAAGTGTGCGTCATGACGATTGTAAAGGTGCGCCCTCGTTACGTGATATTATGGTTCAGGCAATGCTTGCGCGCTTGTTTACTTAGTTATATATATATGACGTAAGCTATATTTTTTGGCATTTGGTGTTAAATGCTAGTCACGTGCTTAGAACTTTTTATTTAAAGGGTTTAGATGATGTGGTCGCCCACTAAAATATTTGTGCATGAATTATTAGATTAGAAGTTCTTTGATATCTATTAATAGGCTATACAGGTACTTTATGTATATATTGTACTCCGTACTCGTAGTGCGACGTACTCGTACCTGTATTTCCCTCCTTGTTTTCTCCACTTTTTTGTTTCTTTTACTCCGTACATATACATAATAACGTCTTAAGCATGTGGTACCTGCATTAAGACACAAATTTCCCTTTCCCTCTTCATTCCTGTCTCTCGTTAATTGTCCTGACCAGATTTCATTTATTGTTTTATTGTTTTTTCCTCCCCACGCATCATCACTTTCTGCTGTCTAACGGCTTGCCCTTAAATTCTAGAGCTTGGCTTTTCTAGTTCCGTCAGGCATATTCGCGAGGCTTAGGAGTCTCTTGGCTTCTAGCAAGGATGTACGCCAACGGCATCATACAGTTGATGGTGGTGGCGCTGTCTTTCTTTTCCACAATCGAGGGATTTTTAGATAATGCCGCTAATGGTATTGCTCCAAGAGCCGAGGCTAGTGGTTTATTGTCTGCTGTAGTAGCTAGCTCAGACGCGGCTACTACTTCAGCGACTACTTCCCAATCTACTTCACTCGACACAAGTTCTGTAGATTCGACCAAGAAAACTGCTAGCGCTGGACAGTCGCCGTCGACATCGCTTGAACAAATAACGTCGACGCTATCATCGCCTGAATCAACTACTGCTGTACATGAAACAACGTCCCAGTCTTCAAACACGCCTACTGAAGGTGTGGGAACAACACATATGTCGACGGCGGACCTATCAAGCTCTATTAGCACAAGAACAACTAACTCGCCTTCAACCAACGTTCAGATAAGTACACCGACAACGTCACCCACTGTCATTACCAGTACGTATTTGACGACTATAACAGCCTCAGATGGATCTACGACTGCAGTGATGACTGCCACAACGACTACACCGACGCCCAGCCTTTCCGCATCATCTAGCAGTAGTAAATCGTCGGGTATGACGAAGCAGACGCGTAATACTATCATTGGTGTTGTGGTCGGTGTTGGCGGTGCTATTGTGTTAGCTGTTATCGGACTTGTGGCTTGGAGGATTTGGGGTCGGAGCAAGCCATCGGAGGACCATGATGAACTGATGGATTACGGTGCTTACAACAACAATATCAACACCCAGGCAGAGAAAACAGAATGTCCGGGGGGAGTTGGTAATGGAGGGCGTTCACCCTTTCAGAGTACATTAGAGACGTACCACACGCCGACGCAAGTAAACACAGCATCAAACTTCTAGTTGCAAGTGGCTCGTTATCATATGCCTTTAGAGACAATCTCAAGTACTACGTTTGGCTACAAATAACTTTGTAAAACTTACTTCATTCGTTTAGAAATCTTTCTGCTATTATTCTGTCCATTTTTACTACTTTCTTTTCTTTCGTTATTAGCAATATTTATACTATACAGTTTTAAATTATATAATACTACTTCTTAATTATAGCTTAATTTTAGGTCTTACCTAACTTTCTTTTATATAGTTACTAAAAAATGTTTGAATAAATTGTTACACGTATTGTAACTTCAACGCGTTTTAACGTTTACACTCTACCCTTTTCTTTTAACTGGCTATATATAGTCACTTTACAACGCATTTTTAGTATAAATTGTTAGTAAATTAATAATTTAACTATAAGCATACTTTTTTAAATAAGAATAGTAATATATATCTATATTATAACCATTTAGTATAAAATATATGATAGTTATAGCCTTATTTAACGTTTTAATAAGTTTAACTTAATGTATAAAAAAAGATAAAGAAGGTATAAAAGGTAAAAAAGCCTTTTAAAAAAATCTAGTTATTTCTTTAAAATAAACTTTTAACTATAATAAAGGCTTGTTTATATAGTTTAAAAAAAGCTGTATATATTATTAAATTTATTTTAATATAAAGTAACTAAATATTAAGGTTTTAACAAGAATTACTAATATAAGTCTAGTAACTAAGCACTAATAGACTACTACGTATAAACTGTTAAGAGTCCTTATAAGTTCCTACTATAATTAGTTAGACAAGTAGTTTATAGGCGTACTACTATAATTAGCTAAAGAGCAAAATAGCGGTAAGCCGTCTAACACACTATAGATAGACTTTAAAGGGTCTTTAAGCGCTTTTTATAACTAGCTAGAATAAGTAGAATATTAAATATTTTTTATATATATGTAGTACTACTATACTCTTTTAAATAAAAAGAATAAGAATTTATTCTTATTTTAGTATATATATATATATAATTAAAATATTATTATAATAGTAGATAGACTAAGTAACCACGTTAGTAAAGTAATTAATTATAAAAGGGCAATAAGTAAGGGTAGTATTATATAAGAACTAAGTCTTATCCCTTTATATTTAACAAAAAGGACAGACTAGTTATATAAGGGTAGTACTAAGTACATTAGTCCTAATTAGGCCTTAGCCTTTAAACTTAGTAGCTATTTAACTAATTATAAAGCGTATATTTACTACTACTTTACTTAATTAAGTATAGACTACTTCTTTATATTCTTTTAAGTCTTATTTATATTTATAGGTTATATAACGCTTATTACTTATTTAATTAGCTATTATATATTTGTATTGTTTATAAAGTTTGTACAACTTTTATATATAGCCTATATTTAGCCTTTATAATTAATTTTTTTACTTGTTTATAATAATTATACTCTTTTTAAGACTAGTACTTTTAAGCTAGTAGCTATTATTTATATATTTATAAACGTTATAAATAGGTTATATAGTTTATATATAATATTGTTTAATAGTCTTTCTTTATAGCTAATAACGGCGTTTAGAATTGTAAAGTAAATACAATATAAAGTAGACTTATTATTTTACTTTATCCTTACTTTACTTATTATAGCTTAATAATAAAAGCTTATTACTTTTAAGTATAAGCCTGTTTTTTTAAGCGTATTAACATTATTATAGCCTTAATAAATAAGTTGTATAAGGCTATACCTTTACTTAGCCGTTATTAGGCTACTTATTTAGCTTATTACTAGATAAATTATACTATATACGTTTATATTTAAAGCTTATTAACTTTAGTTAACCTAATTTATAGTAACTTACCTTTTTTAACTTTTTTACTACTAGTTATTAATATTATACGTTACTTACGCCTTTAGTCTACTTACTTAGCTAGCTTATTAGCCTTATAAATATAAGGCTTAATACTACTAAGAGAAGTAAAGAGTGCTCTTTTATTAAAACCTTAAGTAATAACGGTTATTATATTAATAGTATTAGTAGTAGTATAGTTAGTTATAACGTTTATACTACCTTTAGTAGAGTTAGTAGTAGTAGTAGGACTAGTAGTAGCCTTAAAGATAAGGCTAGTAGTTAAACTACTTTATAATCTTAGTTATAAGCTTATACTTAAGCCTTTAATAGCTTTTTATTTACTAAGTAATTATTTTACCTATTTAAAGCGTCTACCCTTTTAATAGTTATACTAAGTACTTATTAATACTAAGTGTATATAGTACCTTTAACACCTTTTATATACACTACTTATAAAGTTACTACTTACCCTTTACTTTAACTACGTACTATCTTTAGCTTCTAACACTTATTATTAATAGTATAAGACTAAGTATTAGCCTTACTATAAGGTATAACCCTTATTATATTATTTAAACCCTTACTAATTATACTTAAGTCTATATATTAATAGTTAAGGATATAGTTAACTTATCTTTTATTATAAATTATACTAGTACCTAAGCTAATAATTATAATACTTTAGCTATAGTTTAAAGTAGTTTAGTAGCTACCTTATAATAGGTTTTATTACTTTTTTACCTTATTATAATAAAGGTTTAAGCTTTTATTACAAATAGGTAAAAAGGACGTCTATAAAGGTCTTATAAAGACTGTATACAAGAGTTATACAAACTTTATAAACAATACAAAGGCATAATATCTAATTAAATAGATAGTAAGCGTTATATAACTTATAAATATAAATAAGATTTATAAGGATACGTAGTAGTAGTCTGTGCTTAATTAAGTAAAGTAGTAGTAAATATACACTTTATAATTAGTTAAATAGCTATTAAGTTTAAAGGCTAAGGCCTAATTAAGACTAGTATACTTAATACTACTTTATATAACTAGTTTATTCTTTATATTAAATATAAAAAGATAATAAGTGTAAAGTACGTACTATAACTAACGTTATAGTACCTATACTTAAAATAAGAGGCAAATTAGATTAAGGCTTTACCTTAACACCCTTTACTTTAAAAAGGTATAAGTAGATAAGACATAGCCACTAAAAAGATAGACAAATAACAAGGAATTAAATAAATAAAATTAGCTATATAAGTTTTACGTGTAATGCCTATAAGTACGTCTTCCTTTATCTCTACCTACTAGCAAGCTACTTATAGAGTATAGTATAAGAGAAGAGACTATTAACTAATTAGTTAATAGTTCTTTTTTATACTATTTTATATACTATAATAGTTATTAGTAGTATATATAGTTATATATATATAATAAGTAGTTTTATACTTATTAGTAATAAGAATAAGACTTAAAATATACTTGTTATAAGACTAGTTGTTTAAGTTTTACTTAAATAGTTATAATACTTATAAAATACTATTATTTTATTTATTTAAACTTTTATAATAACCTTTTTTAGTTAAAAATATAAAGAGTAATTAGTTAATAGCTATACTATAAGTAATTATTAAGGTAAGTTTTTAATTTTTATTTATACTTTTAATAAGTAAAAAAAGAAGTAAGATTACTATCTTACTTATTTCTTAATAATTTTAAATTATAAAGTTATAAGAAATAAAAACTAAGTATTAAAATATAAATTTAATATAAAGAAAGTCTTATAAAAAAGAGTTACTTATAATAGTTTTTAAAAATATATTATTAACTATTATATTAAATAACTAAATATATATTATTATAATTAGCTATAGTAAATAGCTATTATTAACTAATTATATAAAAACAACTTAGTTATAAAGTAGTAAAAGTTAGAATAAAGCTAACTTTAATTTATAATATATAAATTAGTAGTTAAGTAAGGCTTTAAAAAGTAGCTTATATAGTTTCTTACTTAATTATACTAGTAAAAAATAAACGTGTTTTTATTAGTAAGAAAAAAAAGGAATCCTTTTATTTATTTAAAAGTAGTTAAAGTATATATTATTATATTTAGTATTATAAAAAAAGTAGTAGTAAATAATATTAGTTTTATAAATAAATAACTAATTAATAAAGATTAAATACTACTTTAATAATACTAATATAAGATTTAAAAAACGTTAAAAACAACCTTATAATAATAGTTAAAGTTAAGTGTTAAAATACTATAAAATACTCCTTTTTAAACTCTTATTTTAATTATAAAAGTATTAATAAGTACTAATTTAATAATAGTATTTTAAAAATAAATAAAAATAACTTTAATTGTAAGTTAATAAGTAATTACTTAATAGTAAGTTAAGGCTATAATAGTTATTAGTAAGACTAATATAATATAACAACTTTTAGTTATTCTTTATTTTAAAAAGACTTATATATAAGTTATTAAAGTAAAAGTAGTAGTAATAAGGCTAAATATACTTATAAAACATAGTATAAAAAAGCTTAAATTAATAAAAAAAAAGATTAAGTTAAAAAGTAGTAAAAAGCTTTATTACTTTATAATATAACTTAAATAGTTAAAGAATTAGTATACCTTTATTAAAACCAAATATACTAATCCTTTAAATAAGAAAAGTTATAGTTTTTCTTTCTTTTTTATAAATAATAGCTGTTTATTTTCTTATATAAAGATTAGTTATATATTTATTTTATTAAATTTTAAAAAAATTCTTTTTTTTTACTAAAAAGACTAATAAGTAATTAAGTAAGTAGCTTAGTACTAAGATCTTATATTTTATATATAATATATAAGATTATTAAAATAAATACTTATTTTATTAATATAGCTTTTTTAACTTTTAAAGCGTTATTATTAACTAGTACTTTTATAAATACGTTAATATACTTTATACTTAAAAGAACACTATAATTTTAAGGCTAAGCCTTCCTTTATTCTAAGACTTTTATAGTACTTACTTTTAATAATAATAATATTATATACTTTTTTTATTATTATAAGGCCTTAGTATAAATAGTGTTACTTTTAAATAAAAATAAAGTTTATTAACTATTAATATATTATATAATTAGTAAAATAAGCTTTATAAAAGAACTAGTAAAAACGGCCTTAATAATAAAATAAGAAAAAAAGTTTATAAGTTTAAAAGAAGCTATAAAATAAAATTATAGTATTTAAAATAAAGAATAATATTATACTCTTTAAGCTTAAGTTTTAATATAGTTTTGTACTATTTATAGTAAAAACTCTTAAATCTTGCTTTATAAATTAGCTAAGCTTTATATAAATATAAAATAGATAAACTACTATTTTATATTAAATAATTAGTTAATGGTACTATACTATAGCCTTCCTCTTATAGTTATACGTTAGTTATTACTCTAAATAAACTACTTATATTAAGACTTTTAAACTATACTTTTTTAAGAATTTTATAATTAAATTGTTAAATACTTTAAAAATAACGTTTACTTAATAAATAATTATTATTACTAAAGGCTTTATAAGTCCTTTTAAGTTCTACCTTTTACTTATTAAATTAATACGCTCCTTTACTAGTACGCCTTACTACCTTTTATTATATTTATTCTAGTTGTTTTAACTATACTACAACCTTAAACTACTTAATTAAAAAACGTATTTAAATTAATTACTAAAGATATAGTAAACCTTACTATTAACTAAAATTATATAATAATAAAATACTTAAAGAAATATAGTTTTTTTATATTCTTAGCCTAAAACTTATATAATACTAAGGCGATTTAATAATAACTGTTTATAACTAACGTTAAAGAAGTTTTATAAGTAAATAATAACGCTATTTTTAAAGTATTTATTTAACGTATATTATAAAAACGCCCTTACTACTTTTACTATAATAATAAAGACTATTTAATAATAAAGTATATTAAGTTTTATAAAAACTACTAAGCTAAACTTTTATACTATAATTTAAAAGTAAAGTGTTTTTTTATAAGATTAATAAAAAAGTATAAACTACTTTATATATTAATAAGGCATTTTTATAATAAAGAGTAAATAAGAAATCTTATTTAAAGCTATTTAATAAAGTATTATAACCTTTTAAGTGTTAAAAAGATATAATAAATATAGTTATAAAAAAAGATAGTAAAAATAAAATAGTAATTTTTATCTTTAAATAATATTAGTAGTTTAATTATACTATTAAATAAATTACTTTTTAACTTTAACTTAAGTATTAATATAGTTAAGCTTATTAAAGATAATAATATTATATTTACTAATTAGCTCCTTTTAATAAAACTAGTAAATAAGGCTTATAACCTATTTACTACCTTTATATTAGTTAAAAAGTATAAATAAGTTAATAATAATATATGTTTTTATATACTAGTTATAAATATATAAAAAGTATAAGATTTTATTAATATTACCTTACTTAACTTAAACTTATTACTTTATTAACTAACTACTTAGATATTACTAAAAGTAAATACTAAGCTTATTTTAAATATTAAGTATTAACTAATTAAAACAACTTTTAACTTAAAAGTTAAGGTTTTAATATATTAGCTTTTTTAACTTAACCTAGTATATATAGTATAGGTTATATTTAGTATTTAAGACTATACTATATTTAGTATAAAGATAGTTTATATTAATAATAAAATATTAATAGTTATAAATAAGGCCTTTAACCTTGCTTAAACAACGTCTTATATAGTTAATATAAATAAACCTTTTTAAGTTTTTAAACTATTAAACAATTAAGAAATATATATTACACTATAATCCTACTAAGTAACTAGCCTTTAAATAAACTTTATACTTATAAAGACAGCTAGCCTTTTAAGAATATATATATAAGTTTATAAAGGTCCTTTTTAAAAAAGCTTATAACTTACTTTTATTAATACTAAATTATAAGTTTTTTTAATTTCTAACTAACTTATTAAAAGACTAAGTATTTTATTATTTAAAACTAAAGCTTCCTTTATTAGTATTTATAATATAAATATCTAGTTTATTAGTAAATTTATAACTACTTTATAATTAAAAAGGTATAAACTACTAATTTACTTATATATTATACTTAGTAAAATAACTAGTAAGGACTTATTTATATATTTTTAATATAAAACTATACTTCTTATATAATACTATTATTAAAGTAATATATATTAATATAACTATTAGTAATATATACTTTATTATTAACTTTAGAAATCTTATAATATTAATAAATTAGTTAATAGTATAAGTTAATACTTTAAAATAAATTATAGTAAGTATATAAAACTACTTACTATATTAGTACCTATTTTAATATTATTATTAAATTTAAAGAATAAGCTTTTAAGTGTTATTTATAAAGACTATTTATAACTAGTATTAAAACTTATTTATTATATTAGCTCTTTTTTATTAAAAAATACTAAATTTTATTAATCTTTATAATAAGTCTACTATAATAATACTTTATATAAAAGGAAAGGTTTAAAGGTTTAACTATTAAATAACATTTTATTTAATAGTATTACTTTTAAAAAGAGTGTAAATTAAAAGGTAAAAAAATAAAAAAAAGTTAAAAAGAACTTTTAGTCTACTATATAAAACTTTACTATATTTATTACTTTAAAGTTTAGTTTAGTAAAATAAAGGTATAATCTAATACTTAATTAGTTTATAGTAATAATTAACTAATTAAGTAATAGTTTATAAAAAAAAAAAGGAAATTTTAGTATAAATTTTCTTTAATAAAGAATTTATATTAATATAAACTTTTAATTATATTAATAAGTTTAACCTATTAGTAACACTTTTATAAGTTATTAAAACTCTACTATATATAGCCTTTTAAGCTTATATAATCCTAATACTTTACTTATTAATTAAATAAGTTATTAACTTTTTATATTAATACTTTAAATAAAAGAATAATTAAAAAAGCTATAAATCTTATAAAAATCTTTAATTTTTAGTAAAAAAGAAGAATAAAGAAGTATAGTTAATAAATAATATAGTTAAGTATAATTAGTACATAATATATAATATATTTACTTTTTTAATAATAAAAACCTTTTTAAAAGAATTTAGAATATATAAAAAAATCTTCTTACATAATCTTTTTTTAAATTATAACTAAATTAAACTTATTAAAGAAAGTAAAGATATAATTACGTTTTTAACTTTAATTAAGCTATATAAAATATATACTCTTTTATAAAAAGGTACTAACTTAATAGCTTAATTTTAACGTATTATAGTTTAACTACTATATAAGCTTATACTTAATTAAGTATTACTCTTTCTTAATAATATTATAATTAAAAGCCTTATAACTATTTATAATAATAAGGAAATATTATTAAGCGTTAAGTGCTATATTTTAAAGTATCTTTAAAATATAGACTTTATTTTTATAAATTATAAACTAGTTAGTACTATAATTATAACTAAAAAATTGTAATAGTACTAGCTTATAGCTATTATTATTAAATACGTATATAATAAGTTTAACTATACGCTTAAAAAGTTTAAGATTATTAAAATTATTAAATAGCCTTAATTAATTAATTTAAAAGACTTTTATAAATTTTTTAGTATTTTTATATTTTATAAAACTTAAGTATAAAATAAAGTTATAATAACTACCTTTTTTTATATTCTTTTATAAAAAGGCGTTTATTAGTAGTAAGAAGATATAAAAGAGTTAGCTTTTAACTTATTAAAAGAATAGCTTTTTACTACTCTTATTCTAATAACAATTAACTACTTTAAAAAAAGTAAACTAATAATACTTATAATTAATATAAGTATTTTAAAATAAAAAGTAGTACTTTTATAAGAAATTAATAAAAAAAGACGTTTTATATAATATAAATTAAAATAATAAAATATAAAAGTAGTAGTTAATAATACTATAAAAAAAGAATATAAAAGATTAGTTACTATTTTAAAAAAACTTTATAACTACGTTTATAATATATATTTTTAAATTAAAACTAACTTTTAAATTTTAATAAATTAGTTAAATAAAGCTATTAATAAACTTTTTAAGGTACTATTTATATAATAAGTAGTATAAGTTTAAAATTTTAATTTTACTATTAAATATATTTTTAATATAAAAAATATACTAGTTAATATACTTTTATATTATTTAAAAACTAATAAAAACAAGCTTAAAGCTATAAAGAATAATCTTAATAAGTTTATTAATATATATATTAATACTTAAAAGGTATTAATTAATAATAAACCTTTATTTAATTACTTAATAGTACTTTAAACTTAAAACTTAAATAATTATTATAAGAATATTCTTAAAGATTACTTTGTTTTATTTAAAACTTTAAGTATAAGAAAAAAAAGCTTTTATATTAAGTATAATTTTACTTTTATTAAAAATGTATTTTATAGTATAAAAACGTTAAAAATCTAAGTTGCTCTTTAATAGTAATTTATAACTTTAATAACTAAGTATACTTTATATAAAAATACTATATTATAACTAAATATTAAAGGATTAAGCTATTATATATAACGCTTTATAAAAGGTATTAGTAGTATTAAATATATAATTATATAAAAAAGGCAGTTTTAACTTACTTAAATTACTTAAAATAAAAGCCTTATTAGTTAGTTAACTTAGCTATAGCCTAGTAGCTACTAGTTACTTTATTTTAAAAATTTTATTTAAACGTTATATATATATTACTATATAATAATAAATACTATATTATTAAGACTTAGTATAGTTTTATAAAATATATTAAAGTTATAACTATTCTTAATATTAAAGTTAAAACTATTTTTAAGTTTTTATAAAACTAGATAATAGTTAACTATAGCCTTTTAGTTGTTATTATAATAAATAAAAAATTTAAATTTAAAAGTAACTTTAAAAAAGTTTATAACAACTTAAAAGTAGTATATATATTAATATTTATATATAATTTATAAGTAAATAGCCTTATTAAAAAAGGGTACTTCTTACTTATTAAAACACTTATTAAGCTAACCTTTAAAAAAATAAAAGACTAAATAAAGTACCTTTTTATAATACTTTTAATAAATTAAATAATAGTATACTAGTCTTATAACTAAACGTTGTTCTTTCTTCTTTATAGTATAAAGGTTTTACTCTTTATTAATATCTACGTTTTTACTTAATAAGTACTTAACTAAAAAGTAGGTATATTCTTTAAAAAGCTTTATTAAAAAAGAACTAAAATACTATAACGTCTTTTAATAAACTAAAAAAAAGTAGTTATAATAATTAATAAGTTTTAAAAAAAACTTACTAAATTAAAGAACTTTATAAACGTTAATAAAATATAATAGTTAAATTAGTTAATAGCTTAAAGTAATATAATAGTTATTTAAAATAATAATAAAAAATTAATAAGTTAGTTAAAAACAAGTTAAAGTATAAATAGTAAGGCTCTTTTTATATAAATATAGTTTATAATAATAATATATATATACTTATATATTTAAATAAAGTCCTTTTACTAAGTATATTTACTAGTTAATAACTTAAAAAATTTAAGTAAAATACTATAAAAATTTAAAAGTTAAATATTTATAATTTAATAACTATAAACTAGTTATAACTTATTAATAAGGTTTAAAATAATAATAATTATATAGTAAGTTAGTTATTTAATAGTAAAAGCCTTATTAGTAATAATAATATAAACTAAATTTTTTTATAATAGTATAAACTACCTACTATTTATATAAAGTTTAAAATTCTTATTCTAGTATAACTAAAAGCTTCTTTACTTTTTTATTATTATCTTTTTTATAACTAAAAGCTTTATTAGTAGTAGTATTAACTATATATAAAATAATAATATAGCTTATTAACCTTTTTAGTACTATATTAATTAAATTACTATATAGTTAATATTAAATATACGCCTACTTTTAAAAGATAGTATTATAGTTTTAAGTTAAATTAATAAAAGGCCTATACTTAAGCGTCTTTTACACTTTATTTTAAATAATTATAAGTAGATTATCTTTTATTAAAGTTAAATAATATTTTATTATAGTTATAAACTTTTTTATTTATATAAAAAAAGTAATTCTTATATATATTACTATAACTAAGTAGTATAATGTAGTTAAAAAAAGGCTAAGATATATTAATATATAAATTCTTATATTAAATAACAAATAATAAAAAGTGTGTATAGTACTACTTATATAGTATTAAATACTAGCTACTAAATAACTAAATAAACAAGCCTTACCCTTAACACTTATTTTTTATTACTTATATTATAATATTGTCTAAAAGACTACTATTTATAATCTTAACTAGTACTTTAACTAGTAGCTTGCCTTCTAACTAAGTAGCCTAAAAATCTTAGATAGCTATATTAAACTAAAGATTTAACTAAAGGCTAAATAGCTTATATATACTATTAAAAAACTACTAAGATAAATACACTTTTATATAATTTAGTAAAAGTATAAGGTAAATTAACACACTTATAAGTGCTTTATACTAAGCTAAATAAAGATAGTAGTGTTTAAAAAGGACGTTGTTTAATAACTAAGCTATAATTCCCTTATCCTTAATAAGTTATAACAACGCTGTCCCCTTTTAAACATAAACGTAGCACTTTACCTTTTCTTTATACTAGGCTAGTTTAAAACGAATTTACTCTTTATTTATATTAAAAAGGCTTAATATTTACTTAAATAGTATATAAGAAGCTTAAAAGGAGCTTATAATAATAATAGCCTAATTTAGTAATCCTTTTAAGCTTTTATAACTAGTACTTACCTTTTTATTAAACTCTTTTTTATCCTACTACTAGCCCTTTACTACTAGTTATAGTACTACCTACTTTACCTCTTTAAGTAAGCCTTAAGTAATATAAATACTTACTTTAGCTACTATTTACTTTACTATTATATATATAGCTACTAACGTTTTAACTTAAACTACCTTTTTAGTTATAATATATACTATTTCTCTTTACTTTTATCCTTTCTTTCCTTTCTTTTTCTTTTACTTACTTTCCTTTATTTAATTAGCCTTTTTCTTCTTCTTCTTCTTTTTTACCCTCCTTTATCTTTTACTTTATCCCCTTCTTATTTCTTCTCCTTTACTTCCTCCTTTTCCTTTACTTTCTCCTTTTCCTTTACTTCCTTTATCTTCTTATCCTTTTCCTTTTTCTTTTTATTCTCCTTCTTCTTTTTTACCTTCTTCTTTATACTTCTCTTTCCTTTCTTCTCCTTTTCTTTAACCGCTTTCTCCTTTTTTTATACTACTTCTTTTTTATACTTTAGTATAGTTAATATACTTTTTACCCCTTTAGCCTTTATCCTCTTTATTACCTCTTTTATAGTCTCTTTTTTCCTTTTCTTTATTTTTTTATTCTTTTCCTTTTTAACTTTTTTCTTTTTAGCCTTTTACTAAACGCTTTACTTATCCTTTAGCTTGCCTATTTTTATAGCTACTTTAACTTGTTAAGAATATATAATTACGTAAGGTATTACTAATTATATATTTGTATTAGGGTTTTTAGTACGTATACATACCTAGATTAAAATAGCGGATTACGTCTATATAAGGACAGTCCTCCTCCCTTCTATCTAGTCTTTTGTTAAGTATTTAAGAAATACACTTATTTTCCCTTATTATAGGCCTTACTTATTCAACTGTTTAGATTATTGTACGTAGCTCGACTTTACGCCTTTTGTAAAGACGTATTTCTTATAATAACTTTTTAAGTATAGTTTATATTTTATACTACTACTTATTTATTATATTTTAATAGTTAACCTATTTATTTAACAAAGTATTAGTCTTTTTTTACTTTTTATTAGTATCCTTTTACTTGTTTTACTTTTTATTCTTACTTTAAGTCTTTTAAGTTTAGTGTACTTAAAATAAATTCTTTAGTACTTATATACTACTTTTATAGCTTTAAAAAGAATACTAAAAAAACGTTATATATATAATTATACTTAGTAAATAAGGCTAGTTAGTACGTTTATATACTAACTATACCTAGTATTTATAAAGGGCCTATTTGTATTAATACTAGTTTTATATATTTAAAATAATTTTTTTTATAAATAGTTTAACTAAATTGCCTACTTAAAACGTTTTAAGTATATAATTCTTATTATAGTAGTACTTTTATCTTTTTACTATAAACTTTTAATTTGTTTTTAAAGGCTATCTTTAATTTTTTTTAAACGTTTTAGTCTTTTTATTACTATTAGTACTAAATTACTTTATAATAATACCCCTCTTATAAGTAAGACGTCTTTATACTATATAAATAGGCTAAGTTTTCTTTTAAGTAAGGCTTTAAAAAAAGTAGCTTATTATAACGTTAATAACGTTATTATAAGTAAGAGAAATACGTCTTTATAAAAGGCATAAAGTTAAGCTACGTATAGTAATCTAAATAGTTGAATAAGTAAGGCCTATAGTAAGGGAAAATAAGTGTATTTCTTTAACACTTAACAAAAGACTAGATAGAAGGGAGAAGGACTGTCCTTATATAGACGTAATCTACTATTTTAATCTAAGTGTGTATACGTACTAAAAACCTTAATACAAATATGTAATTAGTAATATCTTACGTAATTATATATTCTTAACATACCTTTTTAAACTTAATTAAGTTATTAACTAATTAACTTATTAAGTTTATATTAAAAGGGTTTTTTATTTTCTTTTTATAGTAGTAAAGGCTTGTTATTAAAAAATTTAACTATAGTCTTTAGTTAAATTAGTTTTTTATAGTGCACTTTGTTTTTTATGTATTAAAATAAAGAAGTAAAAGCTATTTAAATCTTTATTTACCTTTATAACTATTATAAGCTAAGTTAAGTTTTTTAGTATTAAGTACCTAAAAAAAAATAAAAAGGTAGGTAATAAAAACTTAGTTAAGCTTTATTTTATTAGACTATATTAAAGTCTAGTTAGTTAAGTTAAGTAATATTATAATACTTTAAGATCTTATAAGTAGATAACTCTTAACTAGTCCTATTTTAAAATTTATAAGAAAACCTTTAAGGTAAAAAACTTATAACACTTTATAGTCTAAAAAGGTGTCTTAAAAAGATAAATCCTTTTATAATCGACTATAAATTTATAGTTAAAACGTCCTTTGCCCACTCTAACTTATCTCTTAACACTAGCTTAGTTAAGAGGTTGGCTAGCTGTTTTTTATTAGGTATATAAACTATTTTTAAACGTTCTATATTAAGCTTGTCTTTAATCTAGTAATAGGTAACGTCTATATACTTAGTTTTGTTATAAAAAGTACTAGCTTTAAATAAGTCTATAGCACTTTTATTATCTACTAATAAAGTAGGAATTACTTTAGTAACGTCTTCTTTTTTATTACTTATATATCTTAATAAATAATTTATTAAGCCTTTTAAGTACTTAGCCTCTTTACTAGCTTCCTTAATAGTTATATATTCTACTTTAGTACTACTTAAAGAAACTATGTCCTGCTTTTTTAATAACTAACTAAGTAGATTATTACCTAGTAAGCTAATATAACTAGTAGTGCTTTTTCTATTGTCTAGGTTACAAGCATAGTCTAAATTAAAATAGACGTTAAGTATATAATTAGTACTAGCCTTATAAGTAATGCCTAGTCTTAAGTACTTATTTAAGTAGCCCTAAATATAGTCTAGTGTATTAAAATGCCTCTAGTCTAGATTTAAAGAAAACTTAGACATTTTTATAACAGCAAAGGTAATATTATACCTAGTCTTTAAAGTTAAATATAGTAAAGACCCTATTTACTATTAATATAGTTTTATTTTAGCTAGTAAGGCTTTAGTCCTTTGATTTTTAACTGGCTTATAGCCTGGTAGAAGGGGTGTATTCCTATATCTTATTTTTTCTTTATAGAAGTGTTAAATTATATTTAACGTATACTTCTTTAAGTCTATAGTTAATAAGTCTTTATTAACCCTAGTAAAATTTATACCTAAAAAGGTCTGTACTAGTCCTAGACTCTTTATTTCTAACCTTTTATTTAGCTTAGAAATTAGTCTAGTTATAAACTTAATATTAAGACCTATTACTATAAAGTTATTAATATAACATAGTAAGAAAACCTTTTTAGTCTTATGTAAAAATAAGCCTTTATTATAAGGGAAGACTATAAAGCCTTCCTTTATTAAAATATCTTTTAAGTGCCTATACTAAAGTCTAGGTGCTTGTTTTAGACTGTATAAGGCTTTATTTAGTAGACAGACTTTATAACTATTAGTCTTAAAGCTTATAGGCTATTTAACGTATATAGTTTTATCTATTTTCCTGTGTAAAAAAGCGTTTTTTACGTTGTATTAATTTAAGTCCTAGCCGTTATTAACAGCTAATAAGAAGACTAATCTATACGTCTTAAAGTAGTAAGTAGTACTAAAGGTTTCTAAGTAGTCTATACCTAGTACCTAGCTAACGCCTTATACTACCCACCTAGCCTTATAACGTATAGGTACGTTTTTATCGTCTGTTTTTAAGGCGTATACCTATCTACCTCTTAAAACGTAACCGTCTTTAGGTAGATTAACTAAAGTATAAGTGTTTTAACTTATTAGAGACTTAATTTCGTCCTTTATAGCTTCTAACCACTTGTCTTTATTAGGGCTAGCTATAGCTTGTTTATAAGTATTAGGCTTATCTTTTAAATTAATAAAAAGAATAGTAGCTTCTAAGGCTTTTAAATCTTTTAGTACTATAATAGTGTTTTTTATATAAGTTTTATATACTTGTATGTCTTCTTTAGTTAAGGTAGATAGTTCTATAACTAGTCTAGCCTTATTTTTAGTATTTGTTTTTAAGGTTGTTTTTGTCTTTAGCCTATTAAAATTTAATTTATTTAGCTGCTGTTTAATTTTATAAACCTTAGGCTTAGTACTATTATAATTATCAGAATTTTTTACGTCTAATAGTATAGCTGTCGTTGTACTAGCGTTATTTTTTAAGAAGGTATTACTAATAAACTAATTTATTTAGTTTTTTAGCTTTTTTATATTAAGCTAGTTTTCTTCCTTTTTTATTATAAAGACGTCTTTAGACGTAATTATTTACTTTGTTTTAGGGTTATATACTAGATAGTGTCTAGTATCTAGTATATACTCTACTAAAATCCCTTTTATACCTTTAAGGTCTAGTTTAGACTTAAAAGGGTCTTTATTTAAGTAATAAGTAGTAGAACCTATAGTTTTTAAGTAAGTTAAATTAGGTCTTAACCTATTTAGCTTTTTATAAAGTAATAAGAACTCTAGTAAGCTATAAAGTGTTATATTATATAATTCTACTACCGTCTTTACTAGCTGTCTCTAAAGTAATTTAAGTAGCTTATTTTCCTTAGTATTAAGAAAGTAAAGTATTTTATTTACTAAAGTCTAGTTAATCCTTTTAATTATACTATTACTTTCTTTAGTATAGGTAGGTGTTAGTATATAGCGTATACCCTTTTTATTTAAGTAGGCTTTAAAGTCCTTACTTAAGTATTCTACACTATTGTTGGTTTAAAAAAACTTTATTTTATTATTTTTAGTATTATTTTTAGCCTTATGCTTATAGAGCTTAAAAGCTTTTAAAGCGTCTAATTTCTTTTTTAGTAAGTAAAGGTCTAGGTACTTAGTCTTAAAGTCTAGGAAGGTAATAAAATACTTATAACCTTTAAAAGTCTATAGTAAAATAGGTCTATATATATTAAAGGCTACCTTTTTAAGGTAAGTATAGTCTTTATTAGTAAAGCTATTCTTATATACCTTATTTTTTAACTTACTTAGTAGGCAGGCTTTATAGTTAAGAACTAATTCTTCTACTTCCTTAGTTAAGTCTATTTTTAAGTTATTTTATTTTATAACCCTTTTTAAATTAGCTAGTTCTATATGTTCTAGTCTTTAATATAATAGTTTAAGGCTGTTTTTATTCTTTTAACTATTAATAGTTATAAGAGCTTATTCTAGTTTTAATACCTTTCCTTTAGTAATATATAAATTATTACTATTAATAGTATAGGTAGTAGTTAAAACCGTGTTTTTATTTTACTTATTTTTTATATATAAGACTGCTTTTTTACTTGTTATTACTAATTTAATAGTAGTAAGCTTTCTTAGACTTATTAAATTATAGCTTATTTTAGGTATATATAAATAGTTAGTAAGTTTTTTAGTTATTTTTATATTTAAAAATTAGACTAAGACGTCTTTTACTCTCTTAACTTTTAAAGACGCTTTCTCTTCTTATTTAGTAGTAGAGTCTTTATAAGTAAGGTTAATAAACAGGTTTTTATTACTAATAGTATAACTAGTAGCTCTTATATTTATTATAAAAGGTATAAAAAAGTTACTATTTAATAGAATAGTCTAGTCTTTGTTTTTGTTTTTGTTTTTATTTAAAGCTTTTTTATTTTTAATACTACTTATACTATTTTTAATTTAAATAACTAGTATAACTATGTCTAGATTTATTATTAAGCAGTCTTTTTTATAAGGGTTTTTAAAAGGGGTAATTAAACTTATATTAAAGTTTAAATCTATTATATTAGTCTTCTTATTAGTTAATAACGACAATGATAATAGTAAGGGTAACTAAGGCGGTAGAGAGAGTATATTAGGTATTAGTCTAGTCTTTCTAGTACTAATAAGCACCTTATCCTTCCTTTTTTATTTTTTAGTCCTTTTAAGATTAGATAAAAAGGTAGAATAGGTAGATAATATATCTTTTTTAGTCCTTTTAATCCCTTTTAAAAAGAAGTATAAATTAGGCTAATAGCCTAGTCTTTTATAGTGTAAATAAAAAGATCCCTTTCTATCTTAAGATGTAACCTTAGACGTAGTAGTTTAGTCTATCCTTTTTTATTTTAAACCTTTTAGTTTAAACCTTTTTTTAGTCTAACTAAACTAACTAAGTAAGATAGTATCTTTCTTATCTTTATCTTTATCTTGTTGTTTTATACTATATAACTTTAGCCTTTTATCTTCTTTTAATATACTTTATAAAAGCGTATTAGTTAAAATAGTTTCTTTTTAAAAGAATATAGCTATACTAGTAATAAATAGTTTAAAAGCTTTATAGTTAAGTTTATAAAGAATAAAACTAGTTAAAAAAGTAGTAGGTAGTGTTAGCTTTTTTATATTTATTTTATTAAGTAGGTACTAAACCTTTTTAATAAATTTTTAAACACTTTTTTTAGTCTTATATATTAAATTATTAAAAGACTTAATAACTATATAATTAGTATTAAACCTTTTTTTATAGTAAAGTTTTTTAGTATTTCTTAAGCTATAAAGATACTAGTAACGTTAAATAGCTAGTAAAAAGGACTATTTAATATATAGTTTTTTATATAAGCTAAGGCCTTTTAGTTGTACTAAATCCTTTTTTTAATATTCTTTTCTTTAAAATAGTTTATAATAGCTTTATTTATCCTTTTAAAATAGGTATTTAAATAATTATAAACTAAAGCCTCTTTTAAATCTACAATGTTTAAGCTAGCTTAAAAGCGTACTAACTAAGGTATATAGGTTGTCTTTTTTTTAAGTAATTTTTTAAATTAAGTTTAATCTTAGCCATTTTTTATAAATTAAAAAAAAGTAAGTACTAAATAAAAATTTAAACACGCTACTAAAAATCCACTAAAAAATTCGTTAAAAATACCGTTGTGTAGAGAGAAAAGGAGAGATTTAAATAGTATAGCTTTTAAGTTAATTAAAGGGTTATTTAAAAAGTAAAAAGAAAAAGAAGAAGGTAAGTAAAAATATTTTATTATAAAAAAAGAGTAAAAAAAAATAAAGATTTTTTTAATAAGTATAAACTTTTTTAATTTTTTAAAAAATTAAATAAAAAGAACTAGGTTATTAATTAGTAATTAAGGTTTTTTTTCCTTTTAAAAAAAAAAAGAAAGAAAAATAAGTAAAGAAAATAAGTAAAAAATAAGTAAGAGTAGTATATAGTAAAAAGTTGCTACTATAAAAGAAATACGTCTTTAAAGAAGGCGTAAAGTTAAGCTACATATAATAATTTAAATAGTTAAATAAGTAAGGCCTATAGTAAGGGAAAATAAGTGTATTTCTTTAACACTTAACAAAAGACTAGATAGAAGGGAGGAGGACTGTTCTTATATAGACGTAATCTACTATTTTAATCTAGGTGTGTGTATGTACTAAAAACCCTAATACAAATATGTAATTAGTAATACCTTATATAATTATATATTTTTAATAATAAGTATATTAAGCTTTATTAAGTAAATATAGCTAGTTTATTTATTTATTTATTATAAAGTAGTATAAGTATTACTTTAATATTTAGTTTACCCTTTTTATTTATTAATCTATTTATAAGTAAAACGCTATTAATAGTCTTTATTTAATTTTTATATAATAGTAAAATTTAAACTAAAGAATACTTATAAATATAAAGCCTTTATTTAATATAATACCTTTTAACGTTTTTTTAAACTATAAAAAAACCTTTTAGTATATAATTTTTACTAAGTTAGTAAAGGTTAGTTTTATAGTTACTATAATAAAGATAGTATACTTTATAAAGTAGTTTACTATAACTAATATTACGTTTATAACGTTACTAATCTTATTTATTAATTCTTAAGCGCTAGACTTTTAAAGTCTAACTATACCTTATTACTACTTTTTTATTATTTAATAGTCTTTTTTTTAAATACTTTTAGTACATTTAATACGGCCCTACTTATATAAGATGCCGTTAGCCTAATCTAAAGGGCTACTTCGTTCCTTGTATTAACTCTTCTTCTACAGATTCTTTAATAACTAAGGGCGTAAACGTTTCGTCGTTTAATAACGGATCACTTCCGCACCAACTGCTAGTTGCTGACGCACTAGTAGTCGCATTAATATCCACAGTATTATGGGTTGTACTAACAAAAGTCATCTCTGCCTTAGGTGTACTATGCAACCTTCCCTCATCATCCAGCGTCGTAGAAGACAAGAGTTTACTCATCAAGATGCTTTCACTTGTTACTTGCTTTTGAAAACGAACAATCATGCACGATAGGTTGTCCGTGCTAAAGTGGGCAAGGGCATAGTCAACTAGCATCTTTGCAGCAGCCATTGGGTCCTGCTCGTTTCGCACTAAATTTACAGCGTCTTGGTCACTGCAAACGTCCCAGAGCTAAAAATGAAACTGTCAGTAAAACGATCTCGTGCTAAGGATAAGAATCACAAACCCCGTCACAGGCAATTATAAAAAACTCGTCGAGATCCGGCTGTATTACAGTCTCCGTCGTATATGGATGGCCGGTAACCAGATCCTTAATATACGTGTCTCCTAGGGCTCGTGTGACGGCAAGAACACCGTTGACACGATTATTTAGTATCAAGCCACCGGCGTTGGCAATCCGCCTTCCCTCATTGTCATCACTACCCTTGTGATCATAAGACAACCGAAGAGCCTTACCAGAGCGACAAAGAACAATGCGAGCATCACCAACATTAGCCGTATACAGTATCCGTTGCTGAGCCAAAGTATGGATTGACTTCGCACGGAGAGTTTCTGGTCCTGTGGCAGACACTGTCGTATCGCTAGCAGTGGCGTGCGCGACTTTCCTGTCTGCTACTAGTATCGCCTCGTTGTTCTTGACTGAGGTAGTAGTTGATGTGTTATGTGAGCTTGCTGCAGACTGGTAACTCGGTGCTATATCCTCCCATCGCAATACGGCCACAGCTGCCGTGCAACCACTGTTCTTAATAGGAAGCTTCTCTAGCTGGGAGTCGACCGAGGTGAATGTCTGATCGAGGAGCTCCGGTATTGGCACATTAGGGTTCTTCCTGATAGTATCCTCCAAAATTAAATGCAATTTTTTCCCACACCAGTCTGCGGCAAAAGTGCCCGCATGCCCATCAAATATCGCAAAGTACCCATTATCAGTTTCCAGTTGTTCACCTGTCACACTAGCCACATTATTAACCTCATTCTCTACCTGAATCTGTGCTGGGGAGTGTGGGTTCCCCGTACCACCTCCGCTAAGATTCGCAGCATGGATCCGAAGGAAGTTGTAGAGGAAGGCGTGAGTGTCTTCCATAGTCCTACGGCACTTTTTATTTCGGTCCTCCCAAACGCCAACACGGAAGGTAGACTTAGGTCCCGGAATAGACTCTCCTGCAGAGTTGTTGTAAGAGCCTTGCGGCATGGAAATGATCACATCATGTCGACCCAGCTTTTGTAGTGGCATTTGATTGAGAGACAAATTTTCGTTACTTATTCGGCTCACTGGAGAAAAATTGAAGGTGCTTTTTGCTGTTGCCAGAAGGTTGCTAGCACGGCTGCCAACGCCACTGCTACGGCGCTTTTTATGCTGCACAGACGAACCGCTAGTTGGCATACTGTTTCCGCTCCGCCAGTCATTTGTCCCCATGGTTCCCTCAGAAGTGGTAGTAGATACTAATGATGTCATATCTGAGTCTTGAGGATTCGATTTACCAGGAGTTTGAATGGGGCTATCGGATCCAACGCTATCGATACCTCCATTACCAATATCGCTGTTACGAACGACAGCGGAAGCCTCTCCGGCGTTGAGGCTTGTGTTCTGCCTCGAGCTCTCCGACTTAGTTGTTGAAGGCGAACCTCCACCAAACATTCTGTTCAACAAGCCTCCTTGAGTGGAGAGGCTTCGTCGCTTGCTTCCTGTTAGATTAGCCAGCGTGAAACTAAGGTCGTAAATAGAGTTTCGAACCCAAGCGCCACACCAAACTATATGTATGTAGTTAGAATAGTTGAATTAGACAACTCTAGTATTCTCTAGAGAGAAGCAACTGTTTAGACGTTTAAAGGAAGGTTAATACTTAATAAAAATGCTTTTACGGACTACTCTTTAAAACAATATTTGCTAGTTTTAAGTTATAAATATCTTCGACTAAAAAGCTAGGTAGTAGGAACTATTTAATAAATAAAGAGGGGTTTAAAATTAAGAGCCTATATACTAGGTAACTTTATTATTAATAATAAAGTTATAATATAAAAATTTAATACTAGCTTTTTAATTTTTTTCTTTTAGTAAGATAAAAAACGTTTTAAGAAAAACTATAAAAAAGGATATTATAAATTATATAATTATAATAAGTTTACATTTAAACAAATAGTCTCTATAATTAAGATAATTTGTAACTTATTTGTTATATAAATACTATACTATTTAGAAATTATTTTACTTTTAAAAATAATCATAATATTATTATTATTAAGGATAAAGTCTAGCTTAAGACATTAAAGAATACTACTATATTTATAGGCCTTAAAATACCTATATATAAAGTTATAAGGGCGTTTAGCCTAGCTTATATATTACTTATATTGAAATTAAGCTTATAAAGGAAAAGTGGCCTTTTTAATAAGTAGTAAGGTAAGGATATATTAAAGTAGCTAAGCTTTAAATAAAAGGTACCTACTTATTCGTAACGGAATTAAAAAAAAACGCCTTTTTATTTTTATTTTTTTATTTATATACTTATTTATACTAGCCAGTATATAAAGTATATTAATAGTTACTTTTTATATAGTAAAATACAAGGAAAACGACTACGTACTATATTATTGTACAAAGGTTAGATATAGTCGTAAAGTTAGCGTATAAAAAAAGTGTTATAGTTTTAATAAGAATTACTAGTAAATGTCTACTAACTAAGCGCTATTAGGCCACTACGTACGAACCGTTAGGGGTCTCTACAAGGTCCTGCTATAATTGGTTAGATAGTTAATTTATAGGCGCCTTACTATAATTAGCCAAGGGATAGAGTAGTAGTAAGCGGTTTAAGAAACTAAGAGTAGACTTTAAAGGATCTTTAAGTGCTTTCTATAATTAGCTATATTAAGTAGACTCTTTAATATAATATATATATATATATAGTACTACTATACTCCTTTAAATAAAAAGAATAAGAATTTATTCTTATTTTAATATACTTATATATATAATTTAAATATTATAAAGTTAATATTATTTTTTACTTAGTTATAATAGTACTTAGTTCTTATTTTACAAATACTTTTATATTAATACATTTATAGTATTAACTACTTAAAAGAATTCTCTTTTTATAATAACTGAATTACTAATTTTTTTAGAGGCTTTAAAGTTAATAAAAGCTATATAAGTATTATATAAAGACTTAGTAAAGTTTAAACTAGTTAATATAATATTTATAAATAATAAAATATAAAATAACAGCTAAATTAGCTATATTAAAGGCTTATTAAGTATACTTTTAATAGTTATTAATAGTATATTTAAAAGTAGTATAACTATAAGTAAAGTTAAATAGTATAAGTAAAAAGACTATACTTATATATATAATATAATTATTAGTTAAAAACTTATAAAGTATTTTAAAAGTTTAAAAGCTAAATATAAATAATTTTAATAAAAAAATATAGCTCTTATAATACTATTATAAGTTAGTAACTAAGTACTATTAAATATTAGTATTTAAGTATATAACTTAAAGCTTAAACTATTTAAAAAATATAAAGATTTAGTAATATATTTATAATAATAAAAGTAGTATAAATTAATAAGGCGTATATTTAAATTAGTACTTTAATAGTACTATTAAAATATTAATAAGATTGACTTAATACTTTAACTTGTAAATAAACTGCTTTTTATTTATTAAAGTAGTATATTAATATATTATTAAAATAAAAATAGTTAATAAGCTTTTACTTTTTAAACGTTTTTAATAATTAGTTAAATATATTAATATAAAAAGTAAGAAATATATTTACTATTATAATAATATACTTAAAAAACTCTTACTAACTTTTAAATTAAAGCCATTATAACTACTATATATATTAGCTTATTAAAAAATAAAATTAGCCTTTTACTTAAGAAATATATAATAGTTATATACTATATAGGGTTAAGTAATAAAATTAAACGCTTATTAGTTATAAAAAGTATAGCTTATACTACTAATAAATACTTAGTATTAAAACGTATAAATAAGTTATAAAAGGATAGTCCTTTAAATAAGTAATAAAAAAGGACTATACTAAATATAAAGAAAAAGAAGAAGACTTTTAATAAAAAGCTAAATAAAAAGTACTTAAACTCTTATTAAAAAGCCTTTAAAGGCTAAAAGTTTAAGTAATTTTTAAATAAGTTTAGTTTAAAACGTTATAGTAAGTTAACTACTACTAATATTAATTAATATTACTATAGTAAAAAAGGCTACATTTTATTTATATACTTTAATAAGTTAATAAGTAAACTACTAAAAAAAATACTTAAGTTAACTTTAATAAGGCTAATAATAATAATAACTTTAATAATAAAAGTAAAAAGAGTAAAAGTAAAGAAAAAGCTTAAATAGCTTTTAAAAAGATACTTTAAAGTTATTAAATATTGTTTTAATTAGTAAAAAACCTATAAATAAAAAGATAAGTTATTATAAATAATAATTATTTTATATTTATTAATTTAAACTATAATAGTATAATTAATATAGTAAACTAGAAATTTATAAAAGTACTAAGCTTTTTTAAGTTTATAAGGCTCTTATTATTAATATAAGTACTTAATAACTTAAAGTTATAAGTTTATAATATATAAGTAGTTATAATTTAACTATTAAATACTAACTAAAAGGAATAATAATTTACTTATTATTATATAAAACTAGACTATATTAATAGTAACTTACTAGTACTTTTAAGTATTCTTACTTTATTTAATAAAAAAATATTATTATACTTTATTAGTAAGAAGTAGTAGTTTTAAAAGCTTAAAGTTAAGCTAGTAAAAACCTTTTAAAAAGTATAATAAATATTATTATTTATAATATATTAGTATAAGTAAAAAGGTTTACTAATTTTTTAAATAAAAAGCTCTAAAAGGATTATAAAAGGCTTATAAAAATACTATTTAAGCTTTATAAATACAAAGACGTAATTTTTATAAAGAATATTATTAATTTACTAATTTATTAAAGCGTAAAATTATATAATTAACTTACTTTTTAAAATATAACTACTATATAAAAAACTATACTTTTTATTTTAAAAGAAGCTTATTATACTTAAAAAGTACTTATAAAAGGTATTATAAAAAGAATAAATTTAAAACTTAAAAAGCCTTTTAAGCCTTTTAGTTCTTTTTATACTAAAATATAATAATACTTTAGAACTATATATTAATTACTATAAACTAAATAAGATTATAGTTAAAAATTAGTACTTTTTACTTTTAATCTTTAAAATTTGAAATAAGACTAAAGGTTATAAGGGTTTTTTAACTATAAATATAAATATATAAAACGGATAAGTAAAAGACTATATTTAAGACATAGTATAGCTATTATAAATATTTAGTAATACTTTTTAGGCTAACTAATACCTTAGCAACTTTTTAAAGTTAATTTTATAAAGCGTCTTAAGGTTTAGTAAATAAGATTTATATTATTTACTTAAATAATATTCTAATTTATTTAAGGAATAAAAAAGAGTATATAAAGTATTTAAAGTAAATATTAAATTAGTTAAAAAAAGTATTAGTTTGTAAGAAAAAAGTGTCCTTTTTAGTTTGTTAGTATTATTTAATAGTATACGTATAAATTCAGCCTATATTAAAACGGTTATAAAATAATAAATATTAAAAACGTATTATAATATTTATGTGTTTATTAGCTTGTATATTTTTTACAACTAATTTATTTATTATTTTATTAATAAGGCCTAACTATTAATAAAATACTTAATAAAGTTAGTTAAAAGTAAGAAGCTTAAAAGACCTATATAAGGGCCTTATAAGGACTAAGTATTTTAGTAGTTAAAGTAAGTATTTATAAAAGCGCCGTTATTAAAGTATTATAACCTATAATACTTAGTTTATATAAAAACTAATACGTCTACCTTTATATTAGTAAGAATACTATCCTAACTAAATAATATAAGTATTTAGTATTTAATAGTATTTTAGGGTTAAAAGCTAAAAGGTATAAAGCTATATTATGGTACTTTTAATTAAAAGTTAATAATAATTATTATATTCTTAAAAAAATAGTGTTAATACTTAAAAAGAGCTAAAAGTATAAAGGTTTTAACTAACTATACTAATTTATAACCGTTTTTAAAGTAAACAAATTTAAATTATTACTAAACGTACTAATATATATATTTATTACTATTTAATATTAAAGTTAAGTATTAACTAAGTAATAAAAATCTAGTTAATAGCTTATTATATTATTTTAACTATAAAGGAAAATAAGACTAAATAAATTACTTGTTTTTATTATACTAAAAGGTTGTTACTTTAGTTATAAGTAGTGTTTTAAAGAGCTTTAAGAAACTTATAAAGGAACTAAATAGCCTTTCTTTTATTATAAAATAAGTACTTAAGTTTATTAAAAATAGCTTAAGTAAAATAGTTAGTATATTTAACTTATAAATAATATAAATGTTAAAGTACTAAGGTATATATACTTAGTAATTATTTATAGTATAAGTAGTTATAGTTATTATTATAAAAAGGTTAAAGAAAGGTAAAAAGCCTTTTATTTTATTTTATAAGCTAATTTTTACTATTTAACTATTAAACACCTACTTATAAAAATAATAGTATATTAAGGCTATATAAGCTATTTTAAGGTCAGTCTTTATTTAAACTTTATAATATTACCTTATTAAAAAGGATAAATTATTATATTAGCCTAAAAAGTATTATTATATAAAATTATTTTTTAATGTTATAAGCTTAAAAGAACTAAATATAATAATATTATAAACATAAAGATTTTAGTTTCATATTATTACTTTTAAATAAGTATTAAAGTAAATTTTAAGGGTTTTATATATAATTATTATATATACTAAACTATAAAATTAAAAAAGTATAAGTTATATAGTTAGTTTTAGCCTTTATTAGTCTTTAAAAGGCCTTAATAAAAAGTGTTAATAAATTTTATTATTAGTTTAAAAGCTTAATATTATATATATAGTAGTAAATAAGTATATAAAAATATATTAGTTCTTATTTGTATATACTATTATAACCTTTATAAAGCTTATATATTTACTTTATATAAAGGTTTAACTACGTTTTAAGTAATTAAAAAGTATAATTTTAAATAAAAAGGTAGTCTTTATTAACTAGTATTAATAAAACTTATATATTATTACTTATATTAAGTTTAAACTATTTACTACTTTTTACTTATAAACTAAAAATTAAATAAAAAGAGCTAATTAAACTTTAAAATAGTACCTTTATTACTATATAATAAAAAATTAGAATAACTAGTTAATACTTCTTTTTATAATAAAGTTTACTTTAAGTAATATAATAAATTAGTTAATAAATTAGGCACTATTTTATATACTTTATAACTATTACTTTATAATTTATAATTTATAAAAGTGTTAAAAATATTACTTATAAAAAAAAGGGTACTAGTAGTAGCTAAGTAAATTTTAAAGTTATAAGCTTTAAAATAAAAGGCGTTAAAACACTTAAAATATATATAAAAGATGTAAAAACGTTATTATAATATAAAGTACTTATTAAAAAGTATAATAAAAAGGCTAGCTTTTTAAATATAACTAATAAGTTGTTTTAATAGTTATAAATATACTAATTACTATAAAAAAGAAGTAAAAAATATAAAACAAATATTTATTAATATTAAAATAAGCTTAAAAGTCTTTATAAACAAAAGAAAAAAAGACTAAAAAAAGTTTAATAAAAAGATATAGTAATAAAATATTATAAAAAATTAAATAATATACTTAACTATTTTAAAAAGACTTTAAAAGGCCTATTTATAGCTTAAAAAGGATAGTAGCTTAATAGCTACCTTTTAGTATAAAAATAGTTAATAAAGGCAAATCTTAGTTAATAATACTAATATTAACTTATACTATAAGTATTAAATAGTAGTAAAGTAACTTATACCTAACTTAAAGTGTAAAAAGTAGTTATAGCCTTACTTACTTAATAACGTATAATACGTATAAGTAGTAGCTTTATACTTTTTAAATAACTTAAGGCTAATTTATAATAGTTAAAAGTTAAAAAGACAATTGTATATATACTACTTTAAGGCTATATAACTTACTATACTTTATATAGTAGTTAATAGCTTTATAAACAAGGCTTTAAGCAGTCTTTTAATCTATATAATAGTAGTAGTAAAAGCTCTTTTTATAAAGGATTCTTTAATTTTTTAAAGTACGTTATAACTAAGGCCTACTTATTAAGGTTAGTTAAATAGCCTATTATTAATATAAGGAACTAGCTTATTAGTGAATTTAAACTAGTAGTTAATAAATAAAATACTTACTAGTATATAACACGTATTAACATACTACTTATTTATATAGCTACTACCTTTTTAAAAGCTAAAGTACTATATTAAAAAAGACGACGTAGGCGGCTTATTTGCCGGCTTTTTTACTTAGGTATTAAGGTAGCTTAAGTATATAGGTTTATTAATAAGGGGTTAAGAGTAATTATATTCTTATCTTACTTAAATAGTAGGATAGATAAGGGCGTTACTAAGGAGTTATAAAGTTTATAAGGGCTTAAAAAGAGCTAAGGTTTAAGTTTAACTTATCTTTAAAGTTGCCTTTAAGGTCGTCCTTAAGGTCTTTGTCTTTATTATTCTTAAAGTCTTTATTCTTATTCTTATTATCCTTATACTTAATATTATTATTATTATACTTATATAGTAAGACGTTTACTACGTATAATAGGCTTTAGCCGTTATTGCTTAGCCTATTAAGGAAAGGTAAAGGGCCTACTAAAAAGCTTATTAAGGGCGTCCGCTTTAACGGATTAAGCGCTGTAATTATAACTATTAGTAGGACTAACGTAGGTATTATTAGCTTTTAGGCTATAGTTATAGGCAAAATAAAAGGTAATATGTTTAGTACTAAAGGTATTAAGAAGCGGCGTAGTAATTAAGGAACCTTTTATAACGTTATACTTAGTATAAAGTAAAAATAATCTATTTACTACTTAATATATATAGTAAGGCGTTAATAAAAAGTAAGTGTTTAAGTATAAAGGCTAGTACTAATTCTTATACATATAAAAGCTTTATAATAAACACGTTTTTACTAAAGGGTAAGAGTATAAAGGTCCTTTTAAAAAACTTATAAAGAGTTTATATTTTAAATAAAGGGCTAAATAAATAGCTATTATTTAAAATAAAACAACCTTTAAACTATTTAATAAGCTACTAAGCTATTATATTATAATAAGTTAGTAGTAGCATTATAGTCCTTACTTTTTCTTTTAAAAGTACTACTTACTATAATAAATTTTAATAATATAAAAAGTAAAAAGTAACTACTATTTATATAATATAGTAAAATTTATTTTATAAATAAATAAAAGTAAATTTATAACGTTTATATAACATAGTAAATTTTACTATAAATAAAGTATAAATAAATTTACTATACTTAATATATATTAATAACTAGCTTTATTATATAAGCTAGCCTTTTCTAACCTTTAAATAAAGTATAAAAAGTCTTTAATAATATTAATAATATTTATTAACCTTATTAAATATATTAGTATAATAAAGGTTACTACTATATATAAGTATAAATAGTATAATATAATAACTACCTTATACGTACTAAGGGACTTTTATTCTATTAAGTTTTTCTTCTAATTATTTTATTACTAGTAAGAGTTAAAGTTAACTTTAAAAAAGGAAGAAGACAATTATTATAGTTTTAATAAGAAGTACTAATAGTTGTTTAATAACTAAGTATTATTAAGCTATTATAACTAGTTAAATAAGTAATTTATAAGCACTTTACTATAATTAGCTAAAAAATATAGTAGTAGTAAGCGGTTTAAGATAGTAAGGGTAGACTTTAAAGGAGTTTTAAGTACTCTTTATAATTAGCTAAATTAAGTAGACTATTAAATATCTCTTATATATATATATAGTACTATTATACCCCTCCTTAATAAAAGGGATAAGAATTTATTCTTGTCTTAGTATAATTATACGTATACAATTTAGACATTGTAAAGTTAATGTTATTTTTTAATTAGTTATAGTAGTACTTAGTACTTACCTTATAAATACCTTTATAGAAAGGTATAACTTAGTAGTTATATAATTCTACTACTAGCTAGTCCTTATAGCGTGTATTATAGTAAAAGATTAACTAGTCCGTACTTTGTTAGCAATGTAAGAGAGGAGGGAAGGAAAGGAGGAGTAAAAGTAAGAGTTAGTATAAAGGAATTTTTTTCCCTTTTTAAATTTAGTAAGTATAACTAGCCTTTTTACTATTTATTACCTTTTATATATAGTAGTTTATTTATTTATTTATTTATATTAATTATTATAAGGGTATTTATAAGGTAAGTAATAAGTACTGCTATAACTAAGTAAAAAATAACATTAACTTTATAATATCTAAACTGTATACATCTAAGTAGGTTAAAATAAGAATAAATTCTTATCCCCTTTATTAAAAAGGAGTATAGTAGTACTATATATATATATAAGATATTTAATAGTCTACTTATTCTTACTAATTATAAATAGTCTTTAAACCCCTTTTAAGGTTTACCCTTACTATTTTAAATAGCTTACTAGTACTTTACGTTTTAGCTAATTATGGTAAAGTGCTTATAAATTACTTTTTAATTAATTATAATAGCTTAATAATGCTTAGTTATTAAACAACTATTAGTAATTCTTATTAAAACTATAGTAATTATTTCTTTTTTTATTAAAGTTAACAATAACTTATATTAATAATTAAGTAACTAAAGGAAAACCCTATTAAAATAAAAGTGCTTTAATACTTATAAAATAGTTACTATACTATACTATTTATATTTATATATTATAGTAGTAAGGCTATTATAAACCCTATAACTCCTTTAATAACTTTTACTTATCTTACTATTTAAGTAGAATAAAGACTTAGACTACTTTTTAACTCTTTACTAATAAACTAGTATACTTAGGCTACTTTAATACTTATGTAAAAAAACTTGTAAATAAGCCGTTAAAGTCGCCTTTTTTAGTGTAGTACTCTATCTTTTAAAAGGGTAGTAGTTATATAAATAAGTAGTATACTAATATATATTATATATTAATAAGTGTTTTATTTATTAACTATTAGTTTTAACCTATTAATAAACTAGTTTTTTATATTAATAATAAGCTACTTAGCTAACCTTAATAAGTAGGCCTTAGTTATAATATACTTAAAAGACTAAAAGGTCTTTTAAAAAGAAAGCTTTTATATTTACTATTAAATAGTTTTAAAGACTATTTAAAGCCTTACTTATATAGCTATTAACTATTATATAAAGTATAGTAATTTATATAGCCTTAAAGTAGTATATATATAATTAACTCTTTAACTTTTATTTACTACTAACTAGCCTAAAGTTATTTATAAAGTATAAGGCTACTACTTATATATAGTATATATTATTAAGTAAGTAAGGCTATAATTACCTTTTATACTTTAAGTTAAGTAGAAGTTGCTTTATTACTATTTAGTAACTATAGTATAAGTTTATATAGGTACTACTAGTTAAAATTCGCCTTTACTTACTATCTTTATACTATAAGTTAGCCGTTAAGCTACTATCGTCCTTAAGCTATAAGTAGACCCTTTTAGATCCTTTTAAGGTAGGTAGGTATATATTATTTAGTTTTTTATAATTTTTTATTATATTTTTATAATTTTTATTATTTATAATAATGTCTTATTACTATACCTTTTTACTAAACCTTCTTTAGTCTTTCTCTTTTCTTTATAAGGACTTTTAAGCTAATACTAATATTAATAAGCGTTTTTTTTTATGTTTTTTATTACTTTTTTATAGTAATTAGTATATTTATAACTATTATAACAATTTATTAGTTATGTTTAAAAGGTTATCCTTTTTACTATATTAAGTAGTATAGCTCTTTATACTACACCTTATAGCTTAAACCCTTCTTTACCTTTTACTTACTATTATCTTCTTTAGTAGTAGTATTAGTAAAGGCTTTATAGTACTTATAAGGTTTACTCATAGTTCTAATAAAAACACTAAAACTATATTGTATAGTCTTTTATACTATTATAAATATTTATAAACTAATCTTCTTTAATATATAAAAAGGTTTAATAAACTTTAGCTTTTACTTTTTTAAGTAAATATAATAACTAACTCTTTCTTATTATACTCCTTTAATAAGTACTATATATTACAATAACGTTTTTGTATTTCTTATATATTATAAGGGTTTTAACACTCTTTCTCTTAAAGCTTATAACTTTAAAATTTACTTAGCTACTATTAGTACTCTTCTTTTATAAACAACGTCCTTAACGCTTTTATAAATTGTAGGGTAATAGCTATAAAGTATATAAAATAGTGCCTTATTTATTAATTAATTAATTATATTATTTAAAGTAAACTGTATTATAAATAAGAGTATTAGCTAGTTATTCTAATTTTTTATTATTTAGTATTAAACGTATTATTTTAAAGTTTAATTAGCTTTCTTTACTTAACTATTAATTTATAAATAAAAGGTAGTAAATAAGTCTTAGCTTAATATAAGTAATATTATATAGCTTTTACTAGTATTAACTAGTAAAGACTACTTCTGTATTTAAACAACGCCTTTTAACTACTTAAAACGTAGTTAAACCTTTATACAAAGTAAATATACAAGCTTTATAAAGGTTATAGTTATAAATACTAGTAAAAACTAATATATCTTTATATATTTATTTATTACTACTAATATAATATTAAGGTTTTAGTTCTTATTAAATACTAAAAAGAAGCTAGTAATAAAATTTATAAACACTTTTTACTAAGGCCTTTTAAAGACTAATAAGGGCTAAAGCTAGCTATATAGCTTATATTTCTTTAACTTTATAGTTTAGTATATATAATAAGTATATATAAAACTTTTAATATTTACTTTAAGGCTTATTTAAAAGTAATAATAAAAAACTAAGTTTTAAAATCTTTATAATACTACTATATTTAGCCGTTTTAGGCTTATAGTAGTAGTAAATAATTTTATATTATAAAACGTTTTATACTAGTATAATAACTTATCCTTTTTAATAAAGTAACTTTAAAGACTAACCTTAAAAATAGCTTATATAGCCTAAATATACCTTTCTCTTACTATATAAGTAGGCGTTTAATAATTAAATAGTAAGAATAGGCTTATAAAACAAGGTAAAAGGCTTTTTACCTTCCTTTAACCCTTTTATAATAACAACTATAACTACTTATACTATAAACAAGTATTAAGTATACACACTTTAATACTTTTTAAATTTATATTGTCTTTAAGTTAAATATACTAACTATTTTACTTAAGCTATTTATAGCAGACTTAAATATATATTTTATAATAAAGAATCTACCTAGTTTGTTTAAAAGTTCCTTAAAGTTCCTTACAGTCCTACTTATATTAAAAGTAGTAACCTTTTAGTATAATAAAATAAAGTAATCCGTTTAGTCCTACTCTTCTTTATAGTAATAAGTGCAGATCTACCTACCACACATATATAACCACATACACTACTAACAACTGTCATAGTACGTAGAATAGTATAGGGAGGGACTATTAACTAATTAGTTAATAGTCCCTCCTCCTATACTATGCTCTATAAGCGGCTTGCTAGTAGGCAGGGACGGAGGAAGACGCACTTGTAGGCGTTACACGTAAAACTTGTATAGCTAATTCTATCTATTTAATTTCTTACTATCTATCTGTCTTTTTAGTGGCTACGTCTTGTCTACTTATACTTTTTAAAGTAAAGGGTGTTAAGGTAAAGCCTTAATCTAATTTGCTCTTTATTTTAAGTATAAGTACTATAATATTAATTGTAGTATATACTTTACACTTACTCCTTTTTACACTTTACTTTAAAAGTATAGTTAAAGGGAGGTAATGAAAGAAAGGAAAGTAGATTAAATAAAAGAAAATTAAAGAAAGATAGTAAAAAAAAAGAAAAATTTTTATAAGAAAAAAATAAAAATAGTTAAAAAGAAAGAAAGAATAAAGATATAGAAAAGGAAAAAAGTAACTAAAAAAATATAAGAAAGAAAAAAAAAGAAAAGAATAGTAGAGCTAATTACTTAATTACTTGTTTATATCCTCTACTTTGTCCTTAGATATATTAAGTAGACAACGTCTTACTACTATCTACTAATACTAGAGTTGGCTCTAGCACTAGTTCTTAAGGTCCTTAAGACTTGTTTAAGCTCTATTATAGTGTTTATAGGCGGTGGTTAAGGTGGCTAGCTATCTAGGCCACCCTTTAAAGTACGGTAGTAGTAGACTATACCTAGGTACTAGGCGGTAGAGTCTTACACACTAAAGTAAGAAGCTATAACGTCTAAGCTTAGCATAGGCCTAGGTTAATAGTATAATATAGTTTTAACTATACTTTGTCTTTTTACATTAAGAAAGTATAAGCTATATTTATAGTAGGTCCTTTTACTTATTATTAAATTTAATAGTGTCTACAATACTCTTAAACTTAAAATTACTATATACTAACAAAGTAAACTAGTTTATTAGCTTAGAGTTAAGGCTTAATAATAAGGAAGAAGAAGAAGGAGGGTTTGTGTTATAATTTAACAATAACTTTAAAGACTTAATAGCGTTTAGCTTCTTCTTAGTCTATATTATAACGTATATATTTAAAAGTTTTTAATAGATTTTTAAGTAGTTAATACTTAAGTTTACTAATATTACATTGTTTAGTATGCCTAATACTTTGTCTAGGTTAACTTATAAAGTGTAGAGCTTTTTAAGAATTTAGGCTGTTTCTAAATAGTTAGTATAAGTAGGTATTATAAATTAGTAATCTACTTATAAAGGCAACTATAGTAAACTAAATAAAGGTATAGCCTAATTTATTAATACCTTTAGTAATTATTCTACTTATTCTTAGTCTTAAAGAGTTAGCTTTCTTAAAAATTCTTTCTTTAGTATAGTAAAAATAGTAGTTATATCTTGTTTAAAAGTCTTTATATTTAAACTTAGATATATATATATTAGAATAAAGATTTTAAACGTTGTAGTTTTATAAGTAAAATATTCTAGGCTATATAATATAAAAAGCCTAGCTACTACTTGTTCGTTCTTTACTTTATTATTCTATTGCTACCTTTTATATACTACTTAAAGTAGTAGTATTACTAAGTAGTTAAATAGTAAAAGTGTACTAAGTGTCTTGTAAATGTTCTTATTAGGCCTTTAAGAGCCTTAGACTATTTGTAGTAGCTTGTTAAACGGTAATATTGTAGTATACTAGAAATCTTAGTAACCTTGTTTAATTAGGCTTAATAGTTCCTTATATAGCCTATAAAGTATATAAAGGATAAGAAATTCTAGTTTTATTTATTTAAAAAGCGCTGCTTAGTTCTTTATACTTTAACTATTTAAATATATTCTATTTAAAACGTTTAAACAGGCTTAAACGTTGTTAATATAAAAGTCTAGTTTATACTAAAATTCTAGCCCCTTTAGTAGGTAGTATACTAATAATATATTTATATAGCCAAGCTTAAAGTAAAAAGCGCCAACCTACTAATAAAGAACCTTTAAATAAGTAGCGTTTATTTAATCTTTTATTAGCTTTCTTATAAACTAGTAAGAGTATATAAACTAGCCTATAAACTATATCTATAGTTCTTAAAAGAAGAGCTATACTAGCTTACTTATTATTATATTACAACTTTAGTTGTTTTTTTACTAAATCTAGGTTGCTACTTACAGCCTTTAATAAAAAATAACTATAAATATATTATTAAATAGCTATCTCTTATACTATTCTTTTAAATTTTTATATAAGTATAGTAGAAAGTTAATATAATATAAGGTCTTTATATTTGTATTAAAAATAAATACTAAAAAGTGCTCCTTTTAAAGGCAATAGTCTATTAAGAATTAATATACTATTATATCTTTATAAAGTTGTCTACCTTTAAGCGTTTATAATGTTTATAATATAAAGGACTAAAGTTAAACAACATCTTTAAGCCTAATAATAGTAAATATTAAACCGGCTATAATACTAGTTATTAATATACATTGTTGCTAGATTAAGTAACTGGCTAAATTATATAGACTAGTATAGTAGTTGTTTATATTAAAGCTGTATTATTTAATATTTATATTTATTAAATAGTAAGGCAGGTTAAAGTAGTAGTCCTTTATTAGATTAAACATTGTTTATTCTTTTATAAGCTTTGTTTCCTTTATAACAAAAGGGTTAATATATACTAGTTAGCTTATAATAACGTCTAAAGTGTATAATAGTTCTAAGAAAACGGTTCTAAAGTTTTATCTACCTTATATACTGTCTTCTTATAAGATAAAGTCTAGCTAATTGTCTTATAAAATAATAACGTTTTAAATATAAAATACTATACTAAATATACTAGTTTAAAAGGTACTTAGTATATATAAATAAGATAATTTAATAATAAAATATAAATAGTTAAATATAGTAAAGAAAGCTTATAGTAAAGTAAATATAAATAGTAAAAGTAAAGGTTATAATTACTATAGTAAAAGAAAAGGATAGTAATAAACGTTTTTAATATTTTTGTTTATTATAATAATTTAATAAACAAAGATATATTAGCCCTTTTTTTACTATTAGTACTTTAAATAACAAGTAGTTTTTTAATAAATAAAGATATATTCTTAAAGTAAACTATTTATATATCCTTAATATATTATATTCTCTTCTTATAATACCTTTTATAAGTAAATTAAAGCGCTTATTATTAAATTAAACGTTTTTACATTATTACTATTTAGTTAAAATAATACCGTTTATTATTATAGCTTAAAAAAAGAATCCTCTACGTTCTTTTATAGGTAGTGTAAAGAAGGGCAAGTAGACGTTCTTTACTAAGGTCTACGTTAAAGCAAGAGTAGTAGTTTAAAAGAAGCTATATAACAACGTAGTAGATATAGACTTAAACAAGACAAGGTTTTAAACCGGCTAAATTAACGTTTAATTTAATAATAAAGATTTTATAAATATTAATACTAAAGTAAGAGTTAAGGCAGCTATAAAGGTAGGCAAGCCTAAAAACAAGTAAAGTGCTTAATAAAAGACTAAAAAGAAAAAAGTTAAAAAAAAAAATAAAAATAAAAATAAAGAAAAGAAAAAAGAAGACTATAAAAAAGGTAATAAAGAGGATAAAGGTAAAGGGAGTAGTAAGTGTATTAGCTGTACTAAAGCGTTAAAAAAAGGCTGTATAAAAGAAAGGGAAAGTAGTTAAAAAGAATAAAAAGAAAGGAAAAGTAAATAAGAAAAAGAAGAAAATAAAGAAGATAAAAAAAAAGAGAGAAAAAGAAGAAAAAAAGAAAGAGGTTAAGAAGGTAAAGAAAGTAAAGAGAAGTAAGAAAGTAAAAAAAGTAAAAAGAGAAAAAAGTTAAATAAAAGATAAAAAAAAGACAAAGAAGAAGAAGAAAAGAGAAAAGGCTAATTAAGTAACTAAAGGCTAGTAGAAAAAGAAAGAAGAAGAGAAAGTGTAAAAACAAGTAGAGGTAGTACGCGTTGTTATAAAGGAGGTAGCTAGAGCTAAAGCTTTAACAGCTATTTAAGTAATAGTAGAATAAATAGCTGCTAAGGTAGGAACTTATATTACTTATAACTTGTTAAAAAAGGTAGAGTAAGTAGCACTATAGCTAGTAGTAAAGGGCTAGTAATAAAATAAGAACAAGCTTAACAAAGAAGTAGGCACTAGCTATAAAAGCTCTAAAGGGTTATTAGATTAAGCTATTATTGTTGTTAATTCCTTTTAGATGTCTTATATACTATTTAAGTAAATGTCTAGCCTTCTAGACGCTAACAAGAAGCAGATTTGCTTTAAACTAGCTTAGTGTAAGGAGAAGATAAAGCGCTGTGTCTACGTTTAAAAAAAAAACAGTACTATTATAGCTTGTTAAGAATAAGGGAATTATTGCCTAGCTAATTAACAACGTTTTATCTAAGTACTATTATCTTTACTTGGCTTAGTATAAAGTAGTGCTTATAAGCGTGTTAATTTACTTTATAATTTTACTAGATTATATAAAGGTATATTTGTCTTAGTAGTTTCTAAATAATATATAAGAGCTGTTTAACCTTTAGTTAAATTTTTAGTTTAATATAGCTATTTAAGATTTTTAAGCTACTTAATTAAAGGGCAAGCTATTAGCTAAAGTATTAGTAAAGGCTATAAATAGTAGTCCTTTAAACAATATTATAATACAAGTAATAAAGAATAAGTGTTAAAGGTAGAGCTTATTTGTTTAGTTGTTTAATAGCTAGCACCTAATACTATACAAGTAGTACTACACACGTTTCTTATCTTTTATTGTTTAATATAGAAACTTATATATTAATATGTTCTAGCCCTTTTTTAACTATACTATACTTTTAGACTATAGTAATATATATAAAAACTACTTCTTTTATATAAATAAAAAGATTTATAGTTATAATAATTCTTATTTTACTACTATAATAGAATCTTATTAAATAGTAGTAAAGGGTAATCTACTAATAGTTACTTAAAGTAAAGTGTAAAAAACGTTAAAGTATAGACTTTTAATAAATTTAGCCTAGAATTACAACGCTATTTTCTAAAAGTAGGCGTATATCTAGCACTAGCTACATAGTAATTTAGTTAATATAGTGCTAGAGAGGTTAATAAGCTATGTTGTTATTTTATACATAGCTAGTACTACTATTAATAAAGCTTTAAATTATAAAAGGGATAATAATAAGAAAGTAAAGAAGCTTTTAGTTGTACTAGAATAAAGATTTTAAAATTTATACAAGTAGTAGGCGGTTTATACTACTATAAAAGGATTTAGTTTATATTACTATTATTAGTAAGGCTTTTAATGTTAGATTACTAACTTATTATATAATTATTATTGTCTTAAGCCTTATTAATAAGTTGTAACTAGTCTATAGTTGTTAAATTATAAATATTTAGCTTTTAAATTTCTATAGTATCTTACTTAAATTTTTTAAGCTATTAACTAATAAATATGCTTAATAAAGGGACTTTATTTAAATATATAAGTGTATATATATTATTGTTATAAACTATATCTATATAAAAAAGGCTCTACTATTTATATTTTAACTTACTTTTAACTAACTTATTAATTTCTTTTTTATTATTTTAAATAAGTACTATATCTCTTTAGACTATTAACTAATCTAGCTATTATATTCTATTAACGTTTATAAAGTTTTTTAATTTAACAAGTTTTTTTTAAAACTTGCTAACTATAGTAGTAGCTCTTTCTTAGTTTATTAAAAGACGTTATAGTATTTTAGTTCTTTCTTAAAGAAGCTTTTTAAAGAATATACCTACCCTTTAGTTAAGTACTTACTAAATAAAAATGTAAATGTTAATAAAGAGTAAAGCTTTTATACTATAAAAGAAAAAAAATAGTGTTTAGTTATAAGACTAGTATACTATTATCTAATTTATTAAAAGCGTTATAAAAAAGTACTTTATTTAGTCTTTTATTTCTTTAAAGGTTAGTTTAGTAAGTATTCTAATAAGTAAGAAGTACTCTTTCTTAACAAGGCTATTTACTTATAAATTATACATAAACGTTAAAATACGTACTACTTTTAAGTTATTATAGACTTTTTTAAAGTTACTCTTAAATTTAAGTTCTTTATTTACTATAATAATAATTAATAGACTATAGTTAGCTATTATATAATTTTATAAAAATTTAAAAATAGTTTTAACTTTAGTATTAAAAATAGCTACAACTTTAACGTATTTTATAAAAGTATACTAAGTTTTAATAATATAGTACTTACTATTATATAATAGTATGTATATAATATTTAAATAGATTTTTTAAAATAGAGTAACTAGTAACTACTAGGCTATAATTAAGTTAACTAACTAATAAGGCTTTTATTTTAAATAATCTAAATAAGTTAAAACTGCCTTTTTTATATAATTATATATTCTATATTACTAATACCTTTTATAAAGTACTATATATAATAGCTTAATTTTTTAATATCTAGTTATAATATAGTATTCTTATATAAGCTATACTTAGTTGTTAAAATTATAAATTACTCTTAAAAGACAGCTTAGATTTTTAATATTCTTACGCTATAAGATGCCTATTTAATAAAAGTAGAATTATACTTAATATAAAAGCTTTCTTTTTCTTACACTTAAAATTCTTAAAGAGAGGAGGTAGTCTTTAATAAGATTAAAGATGTTTTTATAGTAGTTGTTTAAGTTTTAAGTTTAAAATACTATTAAGTAATTAAATAAAGGTTTATTATTAATTAACATCTTTTAAGTATTAATATACACGTTAATAAACTTATTAAAATTATTCTTTATAACTTTAAGCTTGTCTTTATTAGTCTTTAAACAATGTAAAAGTATATTAACAAGTATATTCTTTATACTAGAAATATGCTTAATAGTAAAATTAAAATTTTAAACCTATACTACTTATTATATAAACAGTGCTTTAAAAAGTTTGTTAATAGCTTTATTTAACTAATCTGTTAAAACTTATAAGTTAGTCTTAATTTAAAAATGTATACTATAGACGTAGTTGTGTAGTTTTTTTAAGATAGTAACTAGTTTTTTATATTCTTTTCTTATAACATTATTAACTACTACTTTTATATCTTATTATTTTAATTTATATTGTATAAAACGTCTTTTTTTATTAATTTTTTATAAAAGTGTTACTCTTTATTCTAGAATACTTATATTAATTATAAGTATTATTAGTCTACCTTTTTTAAAGTAATTAATTGTTATTAAAATAAAAGTAGTAGAAAGTTGTTCCTTTAATAAGTTAAAGGCTAATTCTTCTACGTCTTTCTACTATTAATAAACGCCTTTTTATAAAAGAATATAAAAAAAGGCAGCTACTATAGCTTTATTTTATACTTAAGTCTTATAAAACGTAAAAATACTAAAAAAGCTACAAAGGTCCTTTAAATTAATTAGTTAAGACTATTTAATAATTTTAATAATCTTAAACTTCTTAAACGTATAGCTAGACCTATTACACACGTATTTAACAATAATAGCTATAGGCTAGCACTATTACAATTTTTTAGCCGTAATTATAGCACTAGCCAGCTTGTAATTTACAAGAACAAAGTCTATATTTTAAAGATACTTTAAAACGTAGCGTTAAACTTTTAGTAAAATTTCCTTATTGTTGTAAGTAGACGTAGAGCCTTTAATTATAATATTATTAAAAAAGGGTAATACTTAATTAGGTATAAGCCTATATAATAGTTAGACTATAATATATTAAAATTAAGCTACTAAGTTAGTACTTTCTTATAAAAGAGTATATATTTTAAATAGTCTAATTAAGGTTAAAAACGTAGTTATATCTCTACTTTCCTTAACAAGTCTAATTTAGTTATAATTTAAAAAAAGATTAAGTAAGGAGATTCTTTTATATATTCTAAATTCTTTTAAAAAGGTCTTTACTATTAAAAAAGTAAATACATTATATACTATATACTAATTATACTTAACTATATTATTTATTAACTATACTCTTTTATCCTTCTTTCTTACTAAAAACTAAGGATTTTTATAAGATCTATAGCTTTCTTTAATTGTCCTTTTATTAAGGCGTTAGTGTAAGAGATTAATAACTTACTTAATTAATAAGCAAGGTATTAGAATTATATAAGCCTAAAAGGCTATATATAGTATAGTCTTAATAACCTATAAAGATGCTACTAATAGGTTAAGCTTATTAATATAATTAAAAGTCTATACTAATACAAATTCCTTGTTAAAAAGAATCTATACTAAAATTTCCTTTTTTTTTTCTTATAAACTATTACTTAATTAATTAATTATTACTATAAGCCGATTAAATATTAACCTATACCCTTGTTCTACTAAACTAAACTTTAAAGTAATAAATATAACAAAGTTTTATATAATAGGCTAAAAGTTCTTTTAAGCTTCTTTTTATTTTTCTACCTTCTAATTTACACTTCTTTTAAGAGTAGAGTTATTAAACACAATGTTATTTAATAGTTAGACCTTTAAACCTTTCTTTTTATATAAAGTGTTGTTATAGTAGACCTATTATAATAATTAATAGAATTTAGTATCCTTTAATAAGGATAGGCTAAAAGGTTAAATAAGCTTTAGTATTAGCTATAAATAGTCTTTGTAAATAACACTTAAAAGCTTATTCATTAAATTTAACAATAGTGTTAGAATAGGTGTTATTATAATAAGTAGTTTTAAGTACTTGCTGTAGTTTATTTTAAAGTGTTAATATACATCTTTAACTAATCTATTAATATTAAAAGGTTGCTTATATTAACAACAAGGTAAATGTGTTAATAGTTATATTAATATATATTGCCTTAGTAATAGAATTATATAGAAAATACAGCTTTATATTAAAGATATATAGTATTCTTAATAATAAGTTCTTACTAGTTATTCTACTAAATATAATATATAAGTAAACTAGTAGTCTATACCCTTTTAACTATAAGGTGGTTATAAATTTACTAGTAAACTAAATACTTGTATTATAAATACTAGTAAAGGAAGCTTTAATTTTAAATAATAGAATACTTAGCTTTCTTATAAGTTAGTTAAAAATTAAAAAAACTTATAATTTAGTATTAACAAGAGTAGGCTATAGGCTTCTTTAAAAAAGGCCGTTGTAAATTTAAATGTGTATTCTTAAAAGGTTAGCTACCTTTATAGATACAAAGTTAACTTAAAGGCTAGTTACTTAATAAGATTCTAGTATTATTTATATTGTCTAATTACTTAAAAGGCCTAAAACCTAAAAAGGCTTATTTATACTAACTATATAAAACGTCGCCTAGGCAAGATTAGGAGCTTTATCTAAAACCGTTAACGTTTTACTATTAATATAGACTATCTTTATACTAGGTGTTATAAAGTCTTAAATATTAAATATAATCTATACTATATATACTAGGCTAAGTTGTAAGAGTTAGTATATTAAGACTTTAATCTTAAAGTTAAGAGTTGTCTTTAGTAGTTAACGTTTAACGTCTAAAATAAGCTTAACATCTACTTTTAGTAAGACTTAAATAGTTAACTAATAAGATAATAGGTCCTTTTTAAATAAAGCAATATTAATAAATTCTTACACTTCTTATACATTTATAACTAGTATATAAGGACGTGTGTTATTATTAACTTGTCTACGCTTTTTAACTAATACAAAGGTAGTAAACAGGTTATAAGCCTTGTCTACTAGTTCTATTAGAAGGAGGTAGTTAGTAAATGTAAGATTGTTCTTTCTAATAAGCTTAACTATATTAACACTTAGGTTAAGACTAGAAGGTATTTTATTTAATAATGTAATTAGACTATTAGTATTATTTAAAAACAAGAATTACTTACCTATTTCTACTACTTCTCCTTAAGACTATATTTACTATATTTCTTTTACGTTTAAAAGGTTGTAATACCTTATTAAATAGTTTTAGATTAAATTTCTTATTTAGTCTTTATTATAAAAGTGTCTTATTAATCTAGTAGATAGCTAGTACTTTTTTATTAACCTTATAAAGAAATAGCTTTTCCTTATATTATAGTATAAAAGTCTAACTTAGTAGTCTTTATAAGACTTAGTATACTTAACTACTAAATAGTCTTTACTATTATAGTAAAAGTAGTAAAGGCGTTTCTATAGCACCTACTAAGCAAACATACTAAAGACAGCGTTATTATCTACCTATAAGACTTCTTTAACGTTAATTGTAAGCGGTAGTTGTTAGATTGCCTTAGTGTTATATAGGTTTTAGGCTAAAGATATAAGAAAACTATATTTCTTTAAGTATTTTATTACTATATAGTTTTAGTTAATAGTAAGGTTTACTATACCTTTAGTAATTAATTTAAACGCGTTTTTTAACTAGGTAGCTTAAGGTTGTAGTGTAGCTAAGATAACTAGAATAAGTATAATAAAAGGTAGTAAGGCGTACTAATAAAGAGGTGCTTTAATTTAATAGATAAAAGGTAAAACTTAAAAAAACCCTTAAAACCTTTAATAATAATAATTATTTATTAAGTAAACGTTGTCTTTAAAGTACTTAATAATTTAATTATAAAATTCTTAAAAAGGTATAGTTTAAAAATTATAGTACAAGCAATTTACTTAAAGTAACAGCTAGTGTATAACTATAACAAGAAGGCTATAGTATAGTGCTATTAACTAATTAGTTAATTATAAATTGTATTTTACTTGCCTTATATTTATATTAAGTTTAGCTAATTTTTAAAGTAAAATCTATAGGTTTTTACTATAAATAGTATAAAACTATATAAAGACCTAAGTCTAAAAGGTATAGTACTATTCCTTATTCTAGGTACTATAGTTTTACTATATAGCCTTTTTTAAATTTGTAAACTTTCCTTCTTGTTCTATAGTTAAGGCAGTCTTTACTAGTCCTTCTATAAAACTTATTTTATTAATTATATAATACATTAATAGCTAATAAACTTTATCTTTATTTAAAAGTAAGGCTGCCTTTACTAAGGCCTTATAGTAACAAAAAAAGCGTGTAACGTTATTACTATTAAAAGTAAAGGTAGTAAGAGTTCTAAGATAAGGGAAGGCTTGGCTTTAAAATTATAGTGTTCTCTTAACTGTTAGTTATATTAACGTATTTATAAAGGCACTAGTTAATAATAGCGCTTTAGAAGTTAAAGAAGACATTATAATAGAATACATGTTTGTTTTAATAGTCTTACGTATTGTGTATAGAATATAAGATTTAAATACTAAGCCACTTACTTAATTACTTATTAGTCTTTTTAGTAAGAAAGAAAGTAAATTTTTAAAGTAAAAGTGTAATAAAAAAGAAAATACACAACAACTAATTCTTTATATAAGACTTTAAATAACTTATATTTATAAAAAAAGAAAAACTATAATTATTCTTTTTATTAAAAGAAAAGAAGATTAGTATGTTTAGTTTTTATAAAGGTATACTATTCCTTTATTTACTAAGTTATACTATAAGATAATAAAGCTTTTTACTACTCTTTAACTTAGCCTCTCTTTATTAACATTTTAAACCTTTTTACTCTACGTTTTATAAGTATATTTAGTCTTACTACTACTACCTTTACTTTAGTAACCTATACGTAAGCCCTTTTAAAGTAAGTAGTAACTAAGAGTTGTTATATTAAATTAGTCCTACTAATAGCCGTTATAGCCTTAATTTACTATTAAGTAGCCACTTACTAACTTACTACTAGATTTATTTATTTCTAAAATACTATTACTAGATTAATACTTATTAATATATTTATAATTAGAATAAAGGTTAAAAAAGAGGCAGTTTATAGTATTTTAATGCCTAACCTTAACTATTATTATAAAGTTGCTCTTAACGTTTCTTAAACCTTGTATTAGTATTATTAAAGCAGCGTTTAACCTTTACTAATTAGCCGTTTATTTATAAGACTAATACCTATTTACTACTACTTCTTTATAATACTAAATATAGTAACGTACATCTTAGCCACTTTTAAGTAAATAAAAGAATTACTTCTTTCCTTTACTATTAAAAGCGTATTTATTCTTTACTAACGTAATTAAGTTAAAAGCTATATAAACTACCTTTTAAAGCCTTACTTAACTACTAATTCGCTTATTATAGATTAAAGTTAGCTTTATACTAACTTCTACCACTTTTATAGTTAAGCCGTTTTTATATAATTAGTTAATAGTAGCTATTTACTATAGCTAATTATAGTAATATATATTTAGTTATTTAATATAATAGCTAATAATATATTCTTAAAAGCTATTATAAGTAACTCCTTTTATAAGACTTCTTTTATATTAAATTCGTGTTTTAATACCTAGTTTTTATTTCTTATAACTTTGTAATTTAAAACTATTAAAAAATAAATAGAGTAGTAATTTTACTTTTTTTTCTACTTATTAAAAGTGTAAACAAGAATTAAAGACCTGCCTTAGTAATTACTTATAGTATAGCTATTAACTAATTACTTCTTATATCTTTAACTAAAAAAAGTTATTATAAAAGTCTAAATAAACAAAGTAATAGTATTCTATAAGTATTATAACTTTTAAGTAAAACCTAAACAACTAGTTTTATAACTAGTGTATTTTAAGTCTTACTCTTATTACTAATAAGTATAAATCTACCTACTATATATATATAACTATATACACTACTAACAACTATTATAATATATAGAATAGTATAAGAAGGGACTATTAACTAATTAGTTAATAGTTCCTTCTTCTATACTATACTCTATAAGCAGCTTACTAGTAGGCAAGGATAGAGGAAGACGCACTTGTAGGCGTTACACGTAAAACTTGTGTAGTTAATTCTGTCTATTTAATTCCTTGCTATTTGTTTATCTTTCTAGTGGCTACGTCTTGTCTACTTATACCTTTTAAAGTAGAGGGTGTCGAGGTAAAGCTTCGATCTAATTTGCCTTCTATTTTAAGTACGGGTACTATGATATTAGTTGTAGTATGTACTCTACACTTAGTAAGGACAATATAATAAGCTATTAACTAAATTTCTATTACTTAGTTAATACTTAATTTTAAAGTAAAAAGGTAATAAATATATATATTAGTATACTTAGTACTAATTTAAATCTATTTACTTTAAAAACGCCTGTTAATTAATATAGTTAATTAAGACCTTTACACTTTTAGCTCCTTATAAGTACTAGTACTATTCTTTAAAGGATATAATAATTACTATTAATTCTTAATTTAGTATTTTATAATATAGCTTTATACCTTTTAGCTTTTATAACTAAAACGCTACTAAATAATAAACACTTATATTATTTAGCTAGAATAGTATTCTTACTAGTATTAACTATTAAACTAGTTACTATATATAAAACTACTTATACTACTAATAACTATTATAGTATATAGAATAGTATAAAAAGGGACTATTAACTAATTAGTTAATAGTCCCTCCTTTTATACTATACTTTATAAGTAGCTTGTTAGTAGGTAAGAACAAGAGAGACGCACTTTTAGGCGTTATACGTAAAACTTGTATAGCTAATTCTATATATTAATTTCCTTACTATTTATTTATTTAGTAGCTATGTCTTATCTTATCTACTTATACCTTTTAAAGTAAAAGGTGTTATAGTAAAGCCTTAACCTAACTTACTAGAAAGGTATTTATAAGATTAGTACTATACACTACTATAACTAGGTAGAAGATAACATTAACTTTACAATAACTAAATCGTATACGTATAAGTGTGTAAAGATAAGAATAAACTCTTATCCCTTGTATTAAAGAGGGGTATAGTAGTACTATATAAATATAAGAGATATTTATTAGTTTACTTAATCTAACTAATTATAAAGAGTGCTTAAGAACCTTTTAAAGTCTATCTTTAGTATTTTAAAATAGCTTACTATTATCTTATTTCTTAGTTAATTATAATAAAGTATTAATAAATTAAATATTTAACTAATTATAAAAAGACTATATTAAAACTTTAAATAGTTTATATATAGTGCCTTAACTATGCTTAGTTATATAACGTTTATAAATAATTCTTATTAAAACTATAATAATTATCTTTTTTCCTTTTTAAAGTTGCCTTTAACTTTTACTAGTAATAAAGTAATTAAAAAAAAAACTTAGTAAAATAAAAGTGTCTTAATACTTATAAAATAGTTATTATATTATACTATTTATATTTATATATAGTAGTAGCCTTTATTATACTAATATATTTAATAAGGTTAACTAATATTAATAATATTATTAAAAACTTTTTAAGCTTTATTTAAAAGTTATAAAAGGCTAGCCTATATAATAAAGTTTATTATTAGTATATATTAAGTATAATAAATTTATTCTTACTTTATTTATAGTAAAATTTACTTTATTATATAAACATTATAAGTTTATTTTTACTTACTTATAAAGTAAATTTTACTATATTATATAAGTAGTACTTACTTCTTACTTTTTATATTATTAAAATTTATTATAATAAGTAGTACTTTTAAAAAAAGAAATAAAGACTATAAGGTTATTACTAAGTTGTAATAATACTAATAGCTTAATAAGTAATTAAATAGTTTAAAGACTATTTAATTCTTAATAATAGCTTATTATTTAGCCTTTTATTTATAATATAAACCCTTTTTAAATACTTTAAAAGGACTTTTATACTTTAAACTCTTAATAAAGCTAAGAGTAAAGGCAACTCTACTATAAAGCGTTTATATATATAGGAACTAGTACTAGCCTTTATATTTAAGTTCTTACTTTTTACTAGCGCTTTAGTATATATACTAAGTATTAAATAAACTATTTTTACCTTTACGTTAAATAATACGTTATAAGAGGTTATTTAGTCGTTATATAGCATAGCTACGCTAGTAGTACTAAAGGTGTTACTTTTCTTTGTTTTGCCTACTACTAAGACTTAGAGGCTAACAACGCCTATACTAGTCTAGCCTTTATTTATACCTTAGGCGCTTAATCTATTAAGGCGGACGCCTATAACAAGCTTCTTAGTAGGCCTCTTACCTCTTATTAGTAAGTTTAGTACTAGTATTTAAAGCCTGTTATACGTACTAAACAATTTGTTACTTAAGCGCTTTAATAATAATAACAAGTATAAGGATAATAATAATAATAATAAAGATAAAGACCTTAAGAATAAAGTCTTTAAAGGTAAGGACTTAGTAAACTTTAAAGGTAGCCTTAAAGGCGACTTTAAGGATAAGTTAAGTTTAGACCTTAGCCATTTTTAAGCCCTTATAAACCTTACAGCTTTTTTACTAAGGCTTTTACTTATTTTACTATTTAAGTAAAGTAAAGACTTAGATTACCTTTAAGCTCTTATTAATAGACCTATATACTTAGGCTACTATAATACCTAAGTAAAGAAGCTAGTAAATAAGCTACCTAAGTTGCCTTTTTTAGTATAGTGCCTTAGCTTTTAAAAGGGCAGCGGCTATATAAATAAGTAGTATACTAATACGTGTTATATACTTATAAGTGTCTTTTTTAACTAATTATTAGTTTAAATTTATTAATAGTTTAGTTCTTTATATTAATAATAGGCTACTTAATTAACTTTAGTAAGTAGGCCTTAGTTGTAGCCTATTTAAAGGACTAAGGGATTTATTAAAAGGAGAGTATTTACTACTACTATTAAGTAGTTTAAGAGACTGCTTAAAGTTTAGCCTTTATAGTTATAGACTACTACGTAAAGTATAATAAGCTATATAGGCTTAAAGTAGTATATATATATTTATCCTTTTAGCCCTTAACTACTACTAACTAATCCTAAGTTGTTTATAAAGTATAAGGCTACTACTTATACGTATTACGTATTACTAAGTAAGTAAGGCTATAACTACCTCTTACGCTTTAAGCTAGGTATAGGTTGCTTTATTACTATTTTACGCTTATAATATAAGTTGTTATAAGCGTTAGTAGTTAAAATTCGCCTTTATTTACTATCTTTATACTAAGACGTAGCTATTAAACTACTTTTCTCTTTAAGCTATAAGTAAACCTTTTAAAGTCTTTTTATAATAGTTAAATATATTATTGTTTTTTTATAATTTTTTTATTATATTTTTAGAATTTTTATTATTATAGTAATATTATATTACTATACTTTTTTATTAAACCTTTTTTAGTCTTTCTTTCTTTTTCTTTATAAAGACTTTTAAGCTTATTTTAATTTTAATAAGTATTTTTTTTTATATTTTTTACTACTTCTTTATAGTAATTAGTATATTTATAACTACTATAATAACTTATTAGTTATATTTTAAAGGCTATTTTTTTACTATACTAAGTAGTAAGACTTTTTATACTATACTTTATAATTTAATACCTTTTTTACTTTTTATTTACTATTATTTTCTTTTAATAATAATATTAATAAAGGCTTTATAGTACTTATAAAGTTTATTTATAGTTTTAATAAAAGTACTAAAAATATATTATATTGTTTTTATACTATTATAAAAGTATTAAATAATATACTTATAAGCTAATCTTTTCTAATATTTAAAAAAGTTTAATAAACTTTAGCTTTTACTTTTAATTAAGTACTTTTAGTTTTAAATTTTAAGTAAATAGTAGTACTAAGTTCTTTTTATTATACTTTTTTAATAAGTACTTTATATTATAATATTACTTTTATATTTTTTAAGTATATTATAAGTATTTTAATACTTTTTTTTAACCTTATAGCTTTAAAATACGCTTAATTATTACTAGTACTCTCTTTTATAAGCAACGTTTTTAACGCTTTTATAAATTATAAAGTAATAGTTATAAAGTATATAAAATAGTACTTTATTTATTAATTAATTTATTATATTATTTAAAATAAACTTTATTATAAAGAGGAGTATTAGTTACTTATTTTAATTTTTTATTATATAGTAATAAAGATACTATTTTAAAGTTTAATTAACTTTTTTAGTTTAATTATTAGTTTATAAGTAAAAAGTAGTAAATAGTCTTAGTTTAATATAAGTAATATTATATAGCTTTTATTAATACTAGCTAATAAAAACTACTTCTTTATTTAAAATAATACCTTTTAACTATTTAAAACGTAGTTAAACCTTTATATAAAGTAAATATATAAGCTTTATAAAGGTTATAATAATAAATACTAATAAGAACTAATATATTTATATATACTTATTTACTACTATTAATATAACGTTAAGCTTTTAATTATTATTAAAGACTAAAAAGAAACTAGTAATAAAATTTATTAATATCTTTTATTAAAGCCTTTTAAAAATTAATAAAGGTTAAAGCTAACTATATAACTTATACTTTTTAACTTAGTAGTTTAGTATATATAATAAGTATATATAAAATCTTAAACGTTTACTTAAATACCTACTTAAAAGTAATAATAAAATACTAAGTCTTTTATTTTTATAATACTACTATATTTAACTATTTTAAGCTTATAATATTAATAAATAATTTTATATTATAGTACTTTTTAAGCTAATATAACTACTTATTCTTTTTAATAAAGTAACCTTATAAGATTTAAGAACTAAGTTTAAAAATAGTTTTTATAGTCTTAATATACCTTTTTTTTACTTTATAAGTAAAAGTTTAATAATTAAGCTATAAGAATAAGCTTATAAAATAAAGTAAAAAGCTTCTTACCTTCCTTTAGCCTTTTTATAGTTATAATTATAGCTACTTATATTATAAATAACTACTAAGTATATATACTTTAGTACTTTAACTAAGTTGTTTTTAAGTTAACTATATTAACTGTTTTATTTAAGCTATTTATAATAGCTTTAAACACTTACTTTTTATAAAGAGATACACTACCTAGTTCCTAAGTTCCTTAAAGTCTTTTAAAACGCTACTTTTGGTAAGAGTAACAACCTTTTAATATAATAAAAATAAGTAGTCTATTTAGTCCTACTTTCTTTTATAGTTAAGATAATATAATAGGCTATTAACTAGATTTTTATTACTTAGTTAATACTTAATTTTAAAATTAAATAATAATAAATATATATACTAATATACTTAATAATAATTCAAAATTTATTTACTTTAAAAACGGTTATAAATTAGTATAGTTAGTTAAAACCTTTATACTTTTAACCTTTTTTAAGTACTAATACTATTTTTTAAAGAATATAATAATTACTATCAACTCTTAATTAAGAGTACTATAACGTAGTTTTACACCTTTTAACTTTTAAGACTAAAAAGCTACTAAATACTAATTACTTATATTATTTAGTTAAAATAGTATTTATACTAATATAAAAGTAAACGTATTAGTCTTTATATAAACTAAGTATTATAAGTTATAATACTTTAGTAATAACGCTTTTATAAACGCTTACTTTAGTTATTATTATACTTAGTCTTTATAAAGCCTTTATAAGGGTCTTTTAAGCTTTTTACCTTTAACTAGGCCTTTTAAGTACTTTAGTAAAACAATAAATAAATTAGTAGTAAAAGTTATAAAAGCTAATAAACACTTAAATATTGTAATAAGTTTTAAGCGTTTACTACTTCATAACCGTCTTAACCTAAGTAATGTTTATATAAACTTTATTAAAGGATAGTAAAAAGCTTAAAAAAGTCACCTTTTTTTTATAAAACTAATACTTCTTTTAAATAATCTAATACCTACTTTAAGTACTTTATATACTCTTTTTTATTTTTTAAATAAATTAAAATCTTTCTTAAGTAAATACTATAAATCTTATTTATTAAACTTTTAAGCGCTTTATATATATAACTTTAAAAAGTTATTAAAGCGTTAATTAGCTTAAAAGGTATTACTAAATACTTATAGTAGCTATACTACGTCTTAAATATAGTCTTTTACTTATTTCTTTTATATATTTATATTTTACTAAATACGTCCTTTACGTTTATAGTTAAAAGAACTTTATAGTCCTTAGTCTCATTTAAAATCTTAAAAATTAAAGATAAAAAGTACTAATTATTAACTATAATCTTATTTAGTTTATAGTAATTAATATATAGCTATAAGATACTATTACGTTTTAGTATAAATAGGATTAAGGAGCTTATAAGGCTTTTTAAGTTTTAAATCTATCCTTTTTATAATGCCTTTTATAAGTACTTTTAAAGTATAATAAGCTTTTTTTAAAATAAAAAGTATAGTTTTTTATATAGCAACTATATTTTAAGTAGTAAATTAATTATATAGTTTATACTTTAATAAATTAGTAGGCTAGTAGTATTTTTTATAAAAAATACGTTTTTATATTTATAAAGTTTAAGTAGTGCTTTTATAGGCTTTTTATAGTCTTTTTAAGGCTCTTTATTTAAAAGATTAATAATTTCCTTTACTTATACTAATATATAGTAAGTAGTAGTATATAACAGTAAATAGACTAGGTAACTACGCTAGTAAAGTAATTAATTATAAAAGGCTAAAGGTAGGAGTAGTATTATATAAGAACTAAGTCTTGTCCTTCTATATTTAGTAAAAGGGACAGACTAGCTATATAAGGGTAGTACTAAGTACACTAGTCCTAATTAGGCCTTAGCCTTTAGACTTAATGGCTATTTAACTAATTATAAACCGTATATTTACTACTACCCTACTTAATCGAGTATAGACTACTACTATATATTCTTACAAGTCTTACCTATATTTATAGGTTATATAACGCCTACTATTTGTCTAATTAGCTATTATGCCTTTATATTATTTATAACGTTTATACAACTTTTATACACAGTCTTTATAAGACCCTTATACTAGTACTCTTAAGTTAGTAGGTATTAATTATATATTTATAAATAGTACTATATAGTATAGCTTAGTCGTTTTTGTTTATAATTAGTAATAGCGTTTTAAATTATAAAGTAAATAAGATATAGGATAGACTTATTATCTTACTATATCCTTACTTTTACTTGTTATAGCTCCTTAACAAAAACCTGCTGCCCTTAAGCATAAGCCTACTACCCTTAAGCGTATTAACGCTATTATAAATTTAATAAATAAGCTATATAAGGCTACGCCTTTACTTAGCTATTACTAGGCCGTTTGTTAACTTGTTACTAGTTAAATTATACTATATACGTTTACGTTTGAGACTTATTAACCTTAGCTAACTTTAATAAAAACGGGTTAACTAGTTATATAACTCCTACTCTGCTTATTGTAAGGACTATACACCTTTTACGTTTTTAGTTTACTTACTTAACTAGCCTATTAGCCTTATAAATATAGGGCTTAGTTAAGGATAGGAGAGAGAGCCCTTTATTAGATACTATAGTAATAACGGTTACTATATTAACGGTACTAGTATTAGTATAATCTACTAAGACGGCTATATTGCCTTTGTTTAAGGACCTAGTTTTAATAGGGTTAGTAGTAGCCTTTATAATAACTACTATAATAGGTCTAAAGGCTAAAACGTTTTATAGCCTTAGTTCTTCTTACTTGTCTAAGCTATTAATAGCCCCTTATTTACTTTATATATATCTTGCCTATTTAAGGCGTTTGCCCTTTTAACGGTTATACTAAGTGCTTATTAGCGTTAAGTGTGTATAGTGCCTATAGTACTTATTATATACCCTACTAATAAAGTTACCGCCTTCTCTACACTTTAGCTACGTCTTGTCTTTAGCCTTTAACACATGTTACTAACGGTATAAGGCTAAATATTAGCCTTATTATAAGGTACAACCTTTATTCTATTATTTAAAGCTCTTACTAATTATACTTAGGTCTTTACATTAATAGTTAGGGATATAGTTAACTTGTCCTTAGTTATAAACCGTACTAACGCCTAAGCTAACGCTTATAACGCTTTAGCTAAGGTTTAGCGTAGCTTAGTAGCTGCCTTATAATTATTACTTTTTCACCCTATTATAGCTAAGGTCTAGGCTATAAAGAAGAGTATAAATATAGCCTTATAGTGTTAATTTATAAAGTAGCGTTATTAAGCGTTATTACTACTTAGTAGGCTTATATTTAGTATATATTTATTAACGTTATTACTAAAGGACTTTAGCTATACTTAAATTTAGATTATTATAACGTCTTTTTAAAAGGACGTTAAAGCCGTCCTTTTTAAAAGTAGTTGGAACGTAGTATATGTAAAGGATTTTTAGTAGGATTACTACTAAATATAAGTAGTAAATTAACTTTTTATTACTTATACTCTTTAGTCCTTTTTTTTTTTTACTTATATTATAGTCTTTTAAGCAGTCTCCTTTTTTTCTTACTAGTCTTTATATTACTTATATAGTAACTATAGTAGTACTTTATAATAGCTTTTTAAATATAGCCTATATTTTATACTATTACTTATTTATTATATTTTAATAGCTAGCCTACTTATTTAACTAAGTACTAGTCCTTTTCTACCTTTTAATAGTGTTTTTTTACTTATTTTACTTTTTATTCTTACTTTAAGTCTTTTAAGTTTAATATACTTAAAAAAGGGGTTTAAGTACTTATATATTACTCTTATAGCTTTTAAAGTAACACTAAAAAAACGTTATATATATAGTTATATTTAGTAAATAAGGCTAATTAATATACTTATATACTAACTACGCTTAGTATTTATAAGAGTCTTATTTATTTTAGTATAAGTTTTTTATACTTAAAATATAAATTTTTTATAAATAGTCTAACTAGGTTATTAACTTAAAACGTCTTAAAGGTGTAGTTTTTATTATAGTAGTGTTTTTATCTTTCTACTATAAACTTTTAGTATTTTTAAAAGTTATTTTTAATTTTTTATAAATGCTTTAGTTGTTTTATTATAGTTAGTACTAAGTTACTTTATTATATTATTATTAGCGTTATTAATAGTACTAAATTACTTTATTATATTACTACTTTTAACGCCTTTTTTATAGTTAATATATTTTTATTATATATAAATAAGTTTAATTTCTTACTAAATAAAGCCTTAAAAAAGGAGTAGCTTATTATAGTATTAACAACGTTATTATAAGCGTATAAAACTTTGTTTAATAAATATAGCTAGCTTACTTACTTATTTATAATAAAGTAGTATAAGTATTATTTTAATATTTAATTTACTTTCTTTATTTACTTATTTATTTATAAGTAAAACGTTATTAATAGTCTTTATTTAATCTTTATATAATAGTAAAATTTAAACTAAAAAGTGTTTATAAATATAAAGCTATTATTTAGTATAATACTTTTTAACGTTTTTTTAAACTATAAAAAAACCTTTTAATATATATTTTTTATTAAGTTAATAAGAGCTAGTTTTATAGTTAGTATAGTAAAAATAGTATACTTTATAAAGTAGTTTACTATAACTAATATTATATTTATATTATTATTATTTTTAGTTATTAATTTTAATAGGCTTATAATTAAGTTTATTAATAATTTTTTAAATAGTTTTTTTAATAATAAAAGTAAGTTTAACTTATTATATAGCTTATATTTTTAATTACTTATTTTTAATAAACTAAGTATATTATAATATACTACTTTATATTTTTTAGTATATTCTTTTAAAAAAAATACTTAAATAATAGCTTAGTTGTTTTTATAACATTAAAATATTTAATTAATAAGTTATTATAATAAAGCTTTAATAGCTTATTTTATATAAAAAGGCTTATTATAACTTATAACTTTTTACTTAAGGCTATATATAATAATACTTTATTTATTATAATAAACTATTTACTTTATATATTACTTATATAAGCTAAGTATTATAACTATACTTATATTTAAAGATTTTTATACTAAGTAGTTATAATAACTTTATATAACTCTTTATTTAGTTTAAGCTTTAAAGGTTATATAATAAAAATAGCTATTATTATATAGTATTATAAAAGCTTAGTAAGTATAATACCTTTATTTATACTTATTATAGTTAAACTTTATATTAATATTATTATATTAATAATATTTAACTATATAATAAAGTTGTTTTATTATAAGACTAAGCTTTTTAATTCTTTATTTAATATTAAAATAGTTACTTTAGCTTTTAAGTTAAAGTGGTAATATAATAGCTTTATTAAAGTAATTAGCCTTATACTCTTAATTAAAATCTTTTTTAACTTATTAGCCTTTTATACGTCTTATATATAAAATATATAAGGCCTTAACTCTTTTTATACCTTTAAAATATTAGTAGTATTTATATACTAACTAAGTTTATAATTATACTAATATTACTTAATAGCTATACTACTTATTTATAAACTTTATATTAAGTTAATATAACTTATACTATTTATATAATTTAATTATTTTAATAATATATTTACTAAGTTAGTTAACTTAAGCTAGTACTTAATAATAAAATTAAAAAAAGTTAAGTATATTACTTACTTAGCCTACTTACTATTAAGTTAAGGCTATTATATAAATATATAAAGATTATTGTAGTTAAATAAGACTTTTATAACGTTTTTACTATTATTTAAATAGTATTTTTATTAGTAAAAAGCCTTTATTATAGTTAAAAGCTTTTAATTTAAAGTATTATAGTTTAGTTTTACTCTTTATAGCTTATATAATTAAAAGGCTATAAAATACTACTTTCTTTTTTTATTAAACTATAAAATAATTACTTTTAATACTATATTTAATATATTAGTTTTTATATAAATTAGCTTATTAAAGTTAAAATATTTTAATAATAAGGCTTTTATAAATTTAGCCTTTAATTATTTAATAGCTTTATAAGCTTTATTATTTAGTTATACTTTATTAAGCTTTTTACTATTTTTACTTTTTTTTAATAGTTATAATAATAGTATAGTAATATAAAAGTAGCTTTAATAAAACGTTTATAAAAGTTATAAAATCTTATAAAAACTTAAATCTTTTAATAAGATATTAGTTTTAACTATTTAGTAACTATATATACTTAATACTTATTTATTATAAAGTATTTATATAATATTTAATAGCTTAAAAATTCTACTTCTTTTTAATAAAATTTATATTTATTTTTATTAATATATAACTAAGCTTTTTTTAAACGTTTTAGTATCTTTTTTAAGTATTATATAAACTTTTCTTTTATTTTTAAAAAGACTAGAATATTGTTAAAGTATATAATATAAATAGTGTTTACTAGCCCTTTTAGTACGTTATTAATATAGTTTTAAAAAGTTATTAATACGTTAGTTAAGTTAAAAAGAAGGACTAGATATTTAAAGTAGCTATATTAAGTTTAAAAGGTAGTTTTTTATTTATTACCTTTTTTTATTTAAATTTACTAGTAGGCCGTTTTAATATTTAATTTTAAAATAAATCTTATTCTTATATAATACTTTATAATCTTTATTATTAAAAGTAATAAATAACAATTTTTAATTATTATTTTATTTAAGCCTTAGTAGTTTATATATAACTATAAGCTTTTATTCTTTTTCAATATAAATAAGATAAAGGTGTTAATAAGGCTTTTTAAAAGGCGTATACGTTTAAAGGCTATACTTTTTATTAAGTAATTTCTTAACTCTTTTAACTTTTTTTATAATAAAGAGTATATAGCCTTATATAATAGCTACTATTCTTCTTTTAAGTTAATAATATAGTTAGTATTATAATATAGTAGTAGCGTTTTAGTATTATTAGAATTTAAGACGTTATTATACTTATATACTAAGTATATAAGCAATTTACTTTATTTTTTCTTTAATTCTTTTATTAATAACACGCTTATTATTACTATGTATACTATTACTCTTTCTTACCTAGCTAGTATTATAAAAGCCTTAGCTATAGTTATTCTTATCTTTTCCTTTATTACTTTAAACTACTCACTAGTCTTTATTAAGTTTAGTTAAATAGCGTACTTTTTAATTATTATTATTAATAAAAGTATTAATAGCTTTATTATATTAAATAGCCTATTAATCTTAGTATAAATTTATATTACGCTTTTTTCTTATTCTTATATATTAATTAAACGTAGTAGTACTTTTTATATACTACTTATATATACTATTTACTTATTATACACTTTTAACGTTAGAATTCTTACTTTTATCTTTTATAAACTAAACTCTTTAATAAAGGTCTTATTAATTGTATTTAATATAGCGGCTATATCCTATTTAACGTTAACTAACTACTTACCTTTTATTTATACTTTAAATTAAAATATATTTACTATTAGAATCTTTTTTATATTTTTAACGTCTTAACTATTATTAACACTATTTAGTTTTTTAACTATTTACTTATATTTAGTAATTTAGCTATAGCCGTCTTTTTTTTATTTAGGTACTTATTAGCTAAGTACTTATTATATTATAAATATAATACTTTAAGACGTAGCCGTTTTATTAAAGGTTTTTATTTTAAGAGCCTTTTCTTTTTTAGCCTTATTCTTTATAAGTACCTTAGTAATTGCCTTAATAATTATTAGTACTTAAATCTTTATTATACGTTCTTTTATCTTAATTATATTTATAACCTTTTTTATAACCTCTTTAACTTTTATACACATGTTTTATATAAAGGTTTTATACTTATCCTTATAAGTAGTATATATCCTATATAATTATAACGTATATAATTAATTCTTATCTTATTTTTAATATTATAAAAAGCTTTTAAAGGTTTTTTAATACTTAAGAATAGTTATATATATAAAACTTATATTTACTTATTTTCTAACTTCTTTTCTAGCTATATTTTAAAGAAGGCTAAGTAATTTATAAAGTTTTAAAGGTCTTAACGCTTGTTTTATCTTATATTATTAATTAACTTTTAAATAATAAAGAAATATGTTTTTAAAGCTATAATAAAGGATAAAACCTAACGTTTAAAGCCTTTTTAATCTTTGTTTATAATAGCTTACTCTTCTTTTATTTTATTTAATAATATAGTTTATTATATTATATAATTAATTTAGTTTATACTAGCTAGTATAAAATAAATACACTTTTTACTTATATAAAATTTCTTTTTAAATAAAGTAAAACGTATTTCTATATTTATAAGCTAATTTAAGTACTAATTTACTAAAAAACTATAATAAAAAAAGGGTATTTTTTTTATTATTATACTTAATTTATCTTTCTTTATATTAAAGCCTTTACTACTACTATTTTAGTATATTTTTTAAATAGTTAATAAACTATTTAGCTTTTTATATAGCTTCTTTTTATACTTTATTATAATAACTTCTTTTTTTAATACTTAAAGCTTAAAGTTGTTAGTTTTTACTACTTTAAACGTAATTTACTATATAAAACTAAGTTTACTAATAATAAATTTAATAAGGTTTATATTGTTTTTTACTATAATAGTTACTATTAATCTTTTTACTTTAAGGTTACTAAGTTATACTATAGTACTTATATTTAGTTATTAGTTATATAAAACTATATTATTTTTATAGTCTTATATTAGTTTAATTTAATATATATAATTTATTTAATTTATATTAGTAATTAATTAGTTTTAAAAAAAAGACTTAGAAGTTATAATAGTAAATAAACTAAGTAACTATATTAATAAAGTAATTAATTATAAAAGGCTAAAAGTAAAAGTAGTATTATATAAAAATTAAGGCTTATCCCTTTATATTTAGTAAAAGGAATAGACTAGCTATATAAAGGTAGTACTAAGTATACTAGTCCTAATTAAGCCTTAGCCTTTAAACTTAATAGCTATTTAACTAATTACAAAGTACGTATTTACTACTACTTTACTTAATTAAGTATAAACTACTACTATACATCCTTATAGGTCTTGCCTATATTTATAAATTATATAATACCTACTCTTTATTTAATTAGCTATTATGCCTTTATATTGTTTATAACGTTTATACAACTTTTATATATAGTCTTTATAAGACCTTAATAAATGTCCTCTTTATTTATTTATAATATAGTATTTATTATACTTTTTTAAAAAGTCCTTACTAGCTTAATTTTTAATTTATAAAACTATTACTTTTTACTAATAAGGTATAATAATATCTTTTTATTTAATAAAGTTAAAATACTTAAAAGTACTAGTATATTACTATTAATATAATCTAGTTTTATATAATAATATAAAATCTACTATTCTTCTTAGTTAGTATTTAATAGTTAAATTATAACTATTTATATACTATAAACTTATAGCTTTAAGTTACTAAGTACTTATATAAGTAATAAGAGCCTTATAAACTTTAATAGGCCTAATACCTTTATAAATTTTTAGTTTATTATATTAATTTTACTACTACTATAGTTTAATTTAATAAATATAGAGTTGTTACAGTTTTAATAAGAATTACTTACAAACGCCGTATAACTAAGCGTATTTAAGGCACCGTGCACAGACCGTCCAAGGTCTCTACAAAGTCCCTTTATAATTAGTTAGGTGTTTTATCTACTAAGGTCTTACTATAATTAACTAAGAAACAAGATAATAGTAAGCTGTTTTAAAATATTAAAGGTAGGCTTTAAGAGGTTCTTAAGCGTTGTTTATAATTAGTTAAAATAAGTAGACTAATAAACATCTTTTATATTTATATAGTACTACTATATTCTTTTTTAATAAAAGGAATAAGAGTTTATTTTTGTTCTTATATACTTATACGTATATAATTTAGTTATTATAAAGTTAATATTATCTTTTATTTAGTTATAATAGTATATAGTACTAACTTTATAAATACTTTTATATTAATAAACTCTTCTCTTAACTACTTAAAAGAATTCTTTTTTTATAATAACTAAATTACTAATTATTCTTAAGGCTTTAAAGATAATAAGAGCTATATAGGTATTACTTAAAGGCCTTATAAGGTTTATACTAATTAAAACAATGTTTATTAATAATAAAATAGTAGCTAAATTAGTTAAATTAAAGGCTTATTAAGCGTGCTTTTAATAATTATTTATAATATATATAAAAGTAGCGTAACTATAAGCTAAATTAAACGGTATAAGTAAGAAGACTACGCTTATATATATAATATAACTATTAGTAGAGGACTTATAAGGTGTCTTTAGAGTTTAAAAGCTAAACTTAAATAATTTTAAAAGTAAAAATACGGTCTTTATAGCCCTATTATATACTAGTAGCTAGGCACTGCTTAAAGTAAGTAGCTAGGCGTACAACTTAAAGCTAAAGTTACTTAAAAAGTATAAAGATTCGTTAACGTATTTATAATAATAAAAGTAGTGTAAGGTAATAAGGTATATATTTAAATTAGCGTCTTAATAGTAGTCTTAAGATATTAATAAAATTAACGTAGTGTTTTAGCTTATAAACAAAGCTTTTTTTATTTACTAAATATAGTTCCTTAATACGCTACTAGAGTAAAAGCATATACTAAGCTTACACTCTTAAGACGTCTTTAACGCTTAGTTAAACACGCTAACGTTAGAATTAAGAAATTTGTTTAGTACTATAGTAATACGTCTAAAAAAATCTTACTAACTAGTAGGATAAAGCCTTAATAACTATTATACGTATATAAGCTTGTTAAAGGAGAAGATTAGTTCTTTACCTAAAACTTTTATAACGGCTATAGCCTATATAAGACTAAATAACTAACTTAGCTATAAAAAGTATAACTTATACTACTAATTAGTATTAGGTGTTAAAACGTATAAATTAACTATAAAATGATAGTTTTTTAAAGTAATAAAAAAGGACTATGCTTAATATAAAGAAAGGGAAGAAGACCCTTAGTAAAAACTAAAAAGAAAGTATTTAAGCTCTTACTAAAAAGCCTTTAAAGCTTAAAAGCCTTTAAAGCTTAAAAGTCTAAACAATTTATAAATAAGTCTAGCTTAAGACGTTGTACTAAATTAAGTAGTAACAACATTAAGTGTTTTTACTATAGTAAAAAAGGCTATATCTTACTTATATATCTTAATAAATTAGTAAGCAAGCTACTAAAGAAGGACGCCTAAGTTAACTTAACTAAAGTTAATAACAACTTTAACAATAAAGGTAAAAAGGGCAAGGGTAAGAGAAAAGCTTAGACAACCTTTAAAAGGACACTTTAAGGTAGTTAAACTTAGTCTTAGTTAGTAAAAGGCTATAAATAAATAGATAGGTTATTACAAATAGTAGTTACCTTATATTTATTAATTTAGACTATAGTAGTAAGATTAATATAGTAGACTAAAAATTTATAAAGGTACTAGGCTTACTAAAGTTTATAAGGCTCTTACTACTTATATAAGTGCCTAGTAGCTTAAAGTAATAAGTCTACAACGTATAAGTAGTTATAACTTAACTACTAAATACTAATTAAAAAGAATAGTAGTTTACTTATTATTATATCAGACTAAACTATATAAATAGTAATATACTAGTACTCTTAGACATACTAACTTTATTAAATAAGAAGATATTATTATACCTTACTAATAAAAAGTAGTAGTTTTATAAATTAAAGGTTAAGCTAGTAAAGACCTTTTAAAAAGGCGTAATTAATACTACTACTTACTATATATTAGTATAAGTAGAAGAATTTATTAATCTTTTAAATAAAAAGCCTTAAAAGGACTATAAAAGGCCTATAAAGATTTTACTTAAGCTTTATAAATATAAAGACGTGTTCTTTATAAAGAATACTATTAACTTATTAATTTACTAAGACGTAAACTATATAATTAATTTACTACTTAAAACGTAACCGTTATATAAAAGACTATACCCTTTATTTTAAAAGGAGCTTATTATACTTTAAAAGTACTTATAAAAAGCACTATAAAAAGGATAGATTTAGGACTTAAAAAGTCTTATAAGCTTCTTAGTCTTATTTATACTAAGACGTAATAATACCCTATAACTATATATTAATTACTATAAACTAAATAAGATTATAGTTAAAAATTAGTACCCTTTACCTTTAATCTTTAAAATTTTAAATAAAACTAAGAGCTATAAAGTTTTTTTAACTATAAATATAAAGGATATATTTAGTAGAATATAAATATATAAAAAGGATAAGTAGAAGACTGTATTTAAAACGTAGTATAGCTACTATAAGTATTTAGTAATACTTTTTAAGCTAACTAACACTTTAATAACTTTTTAAAGTTATATTTATAAGGCGTTTAAAGGCTTAGTAAATAAAATTTATATTGTTTACTTAGATAATATTCTAATATATTTAAAAAATAAGAAAGAGTATATAAAGTATTTAAAGTAAGTATTAAATTAACTAAAAAAAGTAAGACTATTTATTAATTAAAAAAAGTATTAGTTTTATAAAAAGGACGTGTCCTTTTTAAGCTTTTTACTATTCCTTAATAAAGTCTATATAAACCTTATATAAGTTAAGATAGTTATAAAGTAGTAAACGCTTAAAACTTATTATAATATTTAAGTATTTATTAGGTTTTACAATTTTTACTACTAATTTATTTATTATTTTATTAATAAGGCCTAACTACTAATAAAGTACTTAAAAAGCCTAGTTAAGAATAAAAAGCTTAAAGGACCCTTATAAGAGCTTTATAAGAACTAAGTATTTTAATAGTTAAAGTAAGCGTTTATAAAAGTGTTATTATTAAGGTATTATAACTTATAACACTTAGTTTATATAAAGACTAATACGTTTACTTTTATATTAGTAAGGATACTATTTTAATTAAATAATGTAAATATTTAGTATTTAGTAGCCTTTTAGTTTTAAAAGCTAAAGAGTATAAAGCTATATTATAGTACCTTTAATTAAAAGTTAATAATAATTATTATATTTTTTAAAAAATAGTATTAGTAGTTAAGAAGGGTTAAAAGTGTAAAGGTTTTAACTAACTATACTAATTTATAAGCATTCTTATAATAAATAAATTTAAATTATTACTAAATACATTAGTATATATATTTATTACTATTTAATTTTAAAATTAAGTATTAACTAAGTAATAAAAATCTAGTTAATAGCTTATTATATTATCCTAACTATAAAAAAGAAAAGAATTAAATAAATTACTTATTTTTATTATATTAAAAGGTTGTTGCTTTTACTAAGGATAGCGTCTTAAAGGACCTTAAGAAACTTATAAAGGAACTAAGTAGCCTATCTTTTTATAAAAAGCAACTATTTAAATCTATTATAAATAGTCTAAGTAAAACAGTTAACATAGCTAACTTAGAAATAACTTAGTTAAAGTATTAAGGTGTATATACTTAGTAGTTGTTTATAGTATAAGTAGTTATAATTATAACTATAAAAAGGCTAAAAGAAGGTAAAGAGCTCTTTACTTTATTTTATAAGCTTATTCTTATAGCTTAGCTATTAAACTTTTACTTATAAAGTAAAAGAAAGGTATATTAAAACTATATAGGCTATTTTTAAAGTTAGTTCTTAGACTTTATAAGGTTACTTTATTAAAAAGAATAAGTAGTTATACTAGCTTAAGAAGTATTATAATATAAAATTATTTACTAGTACTATAAGCTAAAAATAGCTAGATATAGTAGTGTTATAAAGATAAAAAACTTAGTATTTTATTATTACTTTTAAATAAACGTTAAAGTAAACGTTAAAGGTTTTATATATACTTATTATATATACTAAACTACTAAGTTAAAGAAGTATAAGCTATATAGTTAGCTTTAACCCTTACTAGTCTTTAAATAGTCTTAGTAAAAAGTATTAATAAATTTTATTACTAGTTTTCTTTTAGTCTTTAATAGTAATTAAAAACTAAATATTATATTAGTAGTAGTAAATAAGTATATAAAAATATATTAGTTTTTACTAGTATTTACTACTATAACCTTTATAAAGCTTATATATCTACTTTATATAAAGGTTTAACTATACTTTAAATAGTTAAAAAGTATTATTTTAAATAAAAAAGTAGTTTTTACTAGTTAGTACTAGTAAAAGCTATATAATATTACTTATATTAAACTAAGACTATTTACTACTTTTTACTTATAAACTAATAATTAAACTAAAAAAGCTAATTAAACTTTAAAATAATACTTTTATTACTATATAATAAAAAATTAAAATAACTAGTTAATACTCTTTTTTATAATAAAGTTTACTTTAAATAATATAATAAATTAATTAATAAATAAAGTACTATTTTATATACTTTATAACTATTACTTTATAATTTATAAAAGCGTTAAAAACGTTGTTTATAAAAAAAAAGTATTAGTAATAGTTAAGCGTATTTTAAAGCTATAAGCTATAAAAGAAAAAGTATTAAAACATTTATAATATATATAAAAAATATAAAAGTGTTACTATAATATAAAGTACTTATTAAAAAAGTATGATAAAAAAGACTTAGTACTACTATTTACTTAAAATCTAAAGTTAAAAGTACTTAATAAAAAGTAAAAGCTAAAGTTTATTAAACTTTTTTATATATTAAAAAAAATTAACTTATAAGTATATTACTATATACTTTTATAATAGTATAAAAAACTATATAATATATTTTTAGTATTCTTACTAAAACCTTAAATAAACTTTATAAGTACTATAAAGCCTTTACTAATACTACTATTAAAAAAAGATAATAATAAATAAAAGGTAAAAAAGGTATTAAGTTATAAAATATAGTATAAAAAGTTATACTACTTAGTATAGTAAAAAGGATAGCTGTTTAAATATAACTAATAAGTTATTATAATAGTTATAAATATATTAATTATTATAAAAAAGTAATAAAAAATATAAAAAAAAGGCTTATTAATATTAAAATAAGCTTAAAAGTCTTTATAAAAAAGAAGAAAAAAAGTTTAAAAAAGGTTTAGTAAAAAAGTATAGTAATATAATATTATTATAATAATAAATTTTTTAAAAATATAATAAAAAATTATAAGAAAATAATAATATACTTAACTACTATAAAAAGGCTTTAAAAGGTCTACTTATAGCTTAAAGAGGAAAGTAGTTAAATAGTTATATTTTAATATAAAAATAGTAAATAAAGGTAAATTTTAGTTACTAACGCTTATAATAAATTATACTATAAGTATAAAATAGTAATAAAGTAGCTAGTACTAGGCTTAAGGTATAAAAGGTAATTATAGCCTTACTTACTTAGTAATGTATAGTATTTATAAGTAGTAGCCTTATACTTTATAAATAACTTAGAACTAATTAATAGTAAATAAAATTTAAAAGAATAAATACGTATATACTACCTTAAGGCCGTATAGCTTACTATACTCTATATAGTAGTTTATAGTTATAAAGGCTAGACTTTAAGTAGTCTTTTAAACTACTTAATAGTAGTAGTAAGAGCTCTTTTTTTAAAAAATCCCTTAATCTTTTAAATAGGCTACAACTAAAGCCTACTTACTAAGATTAACTAAGTAGCTTATTATTAATATAAGGAACTATCCTATTAATATAATTAAGCTAGTAAATAATAAATAAAACACTTATTAATATATAACGTATATTAGTACACTACTTATTTATATAGCTACTACCCTTTTAAAAGTTAAAGCACTATACTAAAAAAGGCAACTTAAGTAGCTTATTTACTAGCTTCTTTACCTAAGCGTTTAGGTAGCTTAAGTATATAAGTCTATTATTAAAGGGTTAAGAGTATTTTAAGTCCTTATTCTACTTAAATAAAGGGATAAGTAAGGGCGCTACTAAAAGCGTTATAAGGGCTTAAAAGAGGTTAAAGGCTAGACTTAACTTGCTCTTAAAGTCTTTAACGTTATTAGTACGCCTTAGTAGTAAATTGTTTAGTATATATAACAGGCTTTAAATACTAGTACTAAACCTACTAAAGAGAGGTAAAAGGCTTACTAAAGAGCTTATTAAAGGCGTTTATCTTAATAGATTAGACGCTTAAAGCATAGGTAATAGCTAAACAAGCGTAGGCGTTATTAGCCTTAAAGTCTTAATAGTAGTAAGTAAAATAAAGAAAGGTAATACCTTTAATACTACTAATATAGCTATACTATATAGTAACTAAAGAACTTTTTATAGTATATTACTTAGTATAAAGGTAAAAATAGTTAATTTAGTACTTAGTATAAGTGTTAAGACGTTAGTAAGAAGTAAATATTAAGGCGTAAAAGCTAGCTTTAGTTTTTATATATATATAAGCTTTATAATAGTCTTATTCTTACTCTTAATAGTAATAAGTGTAGAGTACGTACTACAACTAATGTTACAGTACTTATACTTAAAATAGAAGGCAAATTAGGTTAAGGCTTTACCTTAACACCCTCTACTTTAAAAAGGAATAAGTAAACAAGACGTAGCTACTAGAAAGACAGACAAATAACAAGGAATTTAATAGATAGAATTAGCTATATAGGTTTTATATATAACGTTTATAAGTACGTCTTCCTTTATCTCTACCTACTAGCAAGCCGCTTATAAAGTATAGTATAAGAGAAGGGACTATTAACTAATTAGTTAATAGTCTTTCTTTATACTATTCTATATACTATAATAGTTGTTAGTAGTATATATAGTTATATATATATATAGTAGATAGTTTTATACTTACTAGTAATAAGAGTAAGACTTAAAATACACTAGTTGTAAGACTAGTTATTTAGGTTCTACTTAAAAAAAAAAAAAGCTATAATACTTATAAAACACTATTACTTTGTTTATTTAAACTTTTATAATAACCTTTTTTAATTAAAGATATAAAAAGTAATTAGTTAATAGCTATACTATAAACAATTATTAAAGTAAGTCTTTAATTTTTATTTACACTTTTAATAAGTAAAAAAAAGGATAAGATTACTACTTTACCTACTTTTTAATAGTTTTAAATTATAAAGTTATAAGAAATAAAAACTAGGTACTAAAATACGAATTTAATATAAAGAAAGTCTTGTAAAAAGGAGTTACTTATAACGGCTTTTAAGAATATATTGTTAACTACTATATTAAATAACTAAATATATATTGTTATAATTAGCTATAGTAAATAGCTACTATTAACTAATTATATAAAAATAGCTTAACTATAAAAGTAGTAAAGGTTAGTATAAAGCTAACTTTAACTTATAATAAGTAAATTAGTAGTTAAATAAGGCCTTAAAAAGTGGCCTATATAGCTTTTAACTTAATTATATTAGTAAAGAATAAATACGCTTTTAATAGTAAAGGAAGAAGGTAATTCTTTTATTTGTTTAAAAGTAGTTAAGATATATATTACTATATTTAGTATTATAAAAAAGTAGTAGTAAATAAGTATTAATTTTATAAATAAACGGCTAATTAGTAAAGGTTAAACGCTGCTTTAATAATACTAATACAAGGTTTAAAAAACGTTAAAGGCAACTTTATAATAATAGTTAAAATTAAGTATTAAAATACTATAAGCTACCTTTCTTCTAACCTTTATTTTAATTATAAATATATTAATAAGTACTAATTTAGTAATAGTATTTTAAAAATAAATAAAAATAAATCTAGTAGTAAGTTAGTAAGTAGCTACTTAATAGTAGATTAAAGCTATAGTAGTTATTAGTAGAACTAATTTAATATAACAACTCTTAGTTACTACTTACTTTAAAAAGGCTTATATATAAGTTACTAAAGTAAAAGTAGTAGTAGTAAGACTAAATATATTTATAAAATATAAAGTAAAAAGGCTTAGAATATTAATAAAGAAAGGCTAAGTTAAAAAGTAGTAAAAAGCCTTATTATCTTATAGTATAACTTAGTAAATAAAGGATTAATATATCTTTATAAAAATTAAATATACTAAACCTTTTTTTCCTTTTAGTAAAAAGAATAATTATAGTTTTCCTTTCTTATAAATATAAGTTATTTAAAGTCTTATATAAAGAATTAGTTGTTGTATGTTTTCTCTTTTATTACACTTTTACTTTAAAGAATTACTTTCTTTCTTATTAAAAAGACTAATAAGCAATTAAGTAAGTAGCTTAGTATTTAAATTTTATATTTTATATATAATATATAAGACTATTAAAACAAATGCCTACTTTATTAGTATATCTTCTTTAACTTTTAAAAGACTGCCTTTATTAACTAGCGCCTTTATAAACATGTTAACTTACTTAATATTTAAAAGGACGTTGTAATTTTAAGGCTAAGCCTTCCCTTATTATAAAACTTTTACTACTCTTACCTTTAATAGTAATAACGTTATATACTTTCTTTATTACTATAAGGCCTTAGTAAAGGTAGTCTTACTTTTAAATAAAGACAAAGTTTGTTAATTACTAATGTATTATATAATTAGTAAAATAAGTTTTATAAAAAGACTAGTAAAAACTGCTTTAACTATAGAATAAAGAGGAAAGTTTATAAATTTAAAAGAGGCTATATAGTAAAACTATAGTATTTAAAATAAGAAATAGTACTACACTTTTTAAGCTTAAATCTTTATATAGTTTTACACTATTTATAATAAAAACCTTTAAATTTTACTTTAAAAACTAGTTAAACTTAATATAAATATAAAGTAAGTAAAATATAATCTTTAATTAACTAATTAGTTAATAGCACTATACTATAGCCTTTTTATTATAGTTATATACTAGCTATTACTTTAAGTAAATTGTTTATACTATAATTTTTAAACCATATCTTTTTAAGAATTTTATAATTAAACTATTAAGTACTTTAAAAATAACGTTTACTTAATAAATAATTATTATTATTAAAGGTTTTAAGAGTTCTTTTAAGTTTTACTTTTTACTTGTTAGATTAAAATACCTTCTTATTAGTATACCTTACTATTTTTTATTATACTTGTTTTAGTTGTTCTAACTACACTACTACCTTAAGCTGTTTAATTAAAAGACGTGTTTAAATTAATTACTAAGAGTATAATAAACCTTACTATTAACTAAAACTATATAATAATAAAATACTTAAAAAAATATAGTTTTTTTATATTCTTAACTTAAAACCTATATAATACTAAAGCGATTTAGTAATAATTTTTTATAATTTATATTATAAAAGTTTTATAGGTAGATAATAACGCTATCTTTAAAGTATTTACTTAGTAAATACTATAAAAACGCCTTTACTACTTTTACTATAATAGTAAAGACTATTTAATAGTTAAGTGTACTAAGTCTTATAAAAACTATTAAGCTAAACTTTTACACTATAATATAAAAAAAAGCTATTTTTTTATAAAGTTAATAAAAGAGTACTAGCTATTTACTATATTAATAAAGCACTTTTATAATAAAGGCTAAATAAGAAATTTAATTTAAAGCTACTTAATAAGGTATTACAACCTTTTAAACGTAAAAGAAATATAGTAAATATAGTTTTAAAAAGAAGTAGTAAAAATAAATAAGTAATTTTTGTCTTTAAATAATACTAATAATCTAATTATACTATTAAATAAAATACTTTTTAGTCTTAATTTAAGTGTTAATATAGTTAAGCTTATTAAAAAGGACAATCTTATATTTATTAACTACCTTCTTTTAGTAAAACTAATAAACAAGACTTATAACCTATTTACTATCTTTACATTAACTAAAAAACGTAAACAAGTTAATAATAATACATGTTTTTATATACTAGTTATAAACGTGTAAAAAGTGTAAGAATCTATTAATATAGCTTTGTTTAAAGAGGACTTATTACCTTATTAGTTAACTACTTAAATCTTATTAAAAGTAAATACTAAGCTTATTTTAAACGTTAAACACTAACTACTAAAGACAACTTTTAACTTTAAAGTTAAAGTTTTAATATACTAGCTTTTACAACTTAGCCTAGTATATATAGTATAGGTTATGTTTAGTATTTAAGACTTTATAATACTTAGTATTAAGATAGTCTATATTAATAGTAAGACGTTAATAGTCTTAAATAAAGCTTTTAACCTTATCTAGGCAATGTTTTATATAGTTAATATAAATAAGCCTTTTTAAGTTTTAGGCCCTTTAAGTAATTAAACAATATAAATTATACTAGAATTCTATTAAGTAACTAGTTTTTAAACTAACCTTATACTTATAAGAGTAGCTAACCTTTTAAAAATACAAGTTCGAATTTATAATAGCCCTTTTTAAAAAAGCCTATAGCCTACTCTTATTAATACTAAATTATAAGTTTCTTTAATTTTTAACCAACTTGTAAAAAAGCTAAGTATTTTATTGTTTAAAACTAAAGCTTCTTTTACTAGTATTTATAATATAAGTATTTAGTTTACTAATAAATTTATAACTACTTTATAGCTAGAAAAGTATAGACTATTAGTCTACTTATATATTATATTTAGTAGAATAACTAATAAGGACCTATTACTAAGAATATTATATATTCTTAATATAAAGCTGTATTTTCTATATAACTTTATTATTAAGATAATATATATTAATATAACTATTAATAATATCTATCTTATTATTAATATAAACAACCTTTTAATATTAATAGATTAGTTAAAGGTGTATATTAACGCTTTAAAATAAACAATAGTAAGTACTTAGAACTACTTACTATAATAGCACCTATTCTAACACTATTATTAAATTTAAAGAATAAGCTTTTAAGTGTAATTTATAAGAACTATTTATAGTTAATACTAAAGCTTATTTAACCCTTTAACTTATTCTTATTAAAGAATACTAAATTCTATTAATCTTTATAATAAGTTTATTATAATAACACCTTATACAAAAAGAAAGGTTTAAAAGTTTAACTACTAAATAATATTATATTTAATAGCTTTACTTTTAAAGGGAGTGTTAATTAAAAGAAGGAAAAATAAAAAGAAGCCTAAAAAAACTTTTAGTCTACTATATAAAACTTTATTATATTTATAACTTTAAAGTTTAGTTTAGTAAATAAAGAGTATAAGCTAACACTTAATTAGCTTATAGTAATAATTAACTAATTAAATAATAGTTTATAAGAAAAAAAGAAGGAAATTTTAGTGTAAATTCTTTTTAATAAGGAATTTGTATTAGTATAAACTTTTAATTATATTAACAAGCTTAACCTATTAATAGCACTTTTATAAATTATTAAGACTATACTATATATAGCCTTTTAAACTTATATAATTCTAATACTTTACTTACTAGTTAAGCAAGTTATTAACCTTTTACACTAGCGCCTTAGTAAAAGAATAATTAAAGAAAGCTATAAATCTTATAAAAACTCTTAGTTTTTAATAAGAAAGAAGAATAAAGGAGTATAGCTAATAAATAATATAGTTAAGTATAATTAATATATAGTATATAACGTATTTACTTCTTTAATAGTAAAGACCTTTTTAGAAGAATTTAAAATATATAAAAGAATCTTTTTACTTAATTTTTTTTTAAATTATAACTAAATTAAACTTATTAAAGAAAGTAGAAATATAACTACGTTTTTAACTTTAATTAGACTATTTAAAATATATACTCTTTTATAAAAAAGTACTAACTTAGTAGCTTAATTCTAACGTATTATAGTTTAACTACTATATAGGCTTATATTTAATTAAGCATTGTCCTTTTTTAATAATATTATAATTAAAGGCCTTATATTTATTTATAATAATAAAGAAATCTTGTTAGAAGTTTAGTACTACGTTTTAAAGCATCTTTAAAATATAGACCTTATTCTTATAAATTACAAGCTGGTTAGTACTATAATTATAGTTAAAAAATTGTAATAGTGTTAGTTTATAGCCGTTGTTGTTAAATACGTATATAACAGGTTTAGCTATATGTTTAAAAAGTTTAAAATTATTAAAATTATTAAATAGCTTTAACTAATTAATTTAAAGGACTTTTATAGCTTTTTTAGTATTTTTACGTTTTATAAGACTTAAGTATAGAATAGAGCTATAGTAGCTGCTCTTTTTTATATACTTTTATAAAAGGGCGCCTACTAGTAGTAAAAAGACATAAAAGAATTAGCCTTTAACTTATTAAAGAAACGGCTTTTTACTACTTTTATTTTAATAATAATTAACTACTTTATAAAAGGTAGACTAATAATACTTATAATTAATATAAGTATTTTAAAATAAAAAGTAGTACTTTTATAAGAAATTAATAAAAAAAGACGTTTTATATAATATAAATTAAAACAATAAAATATAAAAGTAGTAGTTAATAATACTATAAGAAAAGAATATAAAGGACTAGTTACTACCTTAAAAAAACTATATAACTACGTTTATAATATATATTTTTAAATTAAGACTAATTTATAAGTTTTAATAAATTAGTTAAATAAAGCTATTAACAAACTCCTTAAAGTACTATTTATATAATAAGTAGTATAAGTTTAGAATTTTAATTTTACTATTAAGTATATTCTTAGTATAAAGAATATACTTATTAATACACTTTTACGTTGTTTAAGGACTAATATAAACAAGCTTAAAGCTATAAAGAATAATCTTAATAAGTTTATTAATATATATATTAATACTTAAAAAGTGTTAATTAATAATAAACCTTTATTTAATTACTTAATAGTACCTTAGACTTAAGACTTAAACAACTATTATAAGAATATTCTTAATTTTATTAAAGACTATCTTCTTTTTTTAAGAATTTTAAGTGTAAAAAAAAAGAAGCTTTTATATTAAGTATAATTCTACTTTTATTAAATAGGTATTTTATAATGTAAGAATATTAAGAATTTAAACTATTTTTTAAGAGTAATTTATAACTTTAATAATTAAGTATAGTTTATATAAGAATACTATATTATAACTAAATATTAAAAGATTAAACTATTATATATAGCACTTTATAAAAGGTATTAGTAGTATAAAATATATAATTATATAAAAAAGGTAGTTTTAACTTATTTAAATTACTTAAAATAAAAGCTTTATTAGTTAGTTAACTTAGTTATAGCTTAGTAGTTATTAGTTACTTTATTTTAAAAAATTTATTTAAACGTTATATATACTACTATATAATAGTAAGTGTTATATTATTAAGGTTTAGAGTGTTTTTATAAAATATATTAAAGCTGTAATTATTTCTAATACTAAAGTTAAAACTATTTTTAAGTTTTTATAAAACTATATAATAGTTAACTATAACTTATTAGTTGTTATTATAGTAAATAAAGGATTTAAATTTAAGAGTAACTTTAAAAAAGTTTATAACAACTTAAAAGTAGTATATATTTTAATATTTATATATAATTTATAAGTAAATAGCCTTATTAAAGAAGAGTACTTTTTACTTATTAAAACACTTATTAAACTAACCTTTAAAGAAATAAAAGACTAAATAAAGTACTTTTTTATAATACTCTTAATAAATTAAATAATAGTACGTTAGTTTTATAACTAAACGTTATTTTTTCTTCTTTATAGTATAAAAGCTTTACTTTTTATTAACGTCTATATTTTTATCTAGTAAGTGCTTAACTAAAAAGTAAATATATCTTTTAAAAAGCTTCTTTAAAAAAGAACTAGAATATTATAACGTTTTTTAATAAACTAAAAAAAAGCTATTACTATAGTTAGTAAGTTTTAAAAAAAACTTGTTAAATTAAGAAACTTTATAAACGTTAATAAAATATAATAGCTAGATTAGTTAATAGCTTAAAAAGATATATTACTTATTTAAAACAATAAAAAGGAAATTAATAAGTTAGCTAAAAACAAGCTAAAGTATAAATAGTAGAGCTCTTTTTATATAAACATAGTTTATAATAATAATATATATATACTTATATATTTAAATAAAGTCTTTTTACTAAGTATATTTACTAGTTAATAGCTTAAAAAATTTAAACAAGATACTATAAGAATTTAAAAGCTAAATATTTATAATTTAATAACTATAAACTAGTTACAACTTATTAATAAGGCTTAAAATAATAATAATTATATAGTAAGTTAGTAATTTAATATTAAAAGCTTTATTAGTAATAGTAATATAGACTAGATCCTTTTATAGTAGTATAAACTATCTACTACTTATATAAATTTTAAAATTCTTATTTTAGTACAACTAAAGGCTTTTTTACTTTTTTATTATTATTCCTTTTATAACTAAGAGCTTTATTAGTAGTAGTATTAGTTATATATAAAATAACAATACAGCTTACTAACCTTTTTAACACTATATTAACTAAATTACTATATAATTAGTGTTAAATATATATCTACTTTTAGAAAATAGTATTATAATCTTAGGTTAAATTTACTAAAGGCTTATACTTTAACATTTTCTATACTCTACTTTAAGTAACTATTAGTAGATTACTCTTTACTACTATTTAATAAGATTTTATTATAGTAGTAAAATAAAAATTATTATAACTATAAATCTTTTTATTTATATAAAAGAAGTAGTTTTTATATATATTATTATAGCCTAGAAGTATAGTATAGTTAAAAAAAGGCTAAGATATATTAATATATAAGTTTCTATACTAAATAATAAAAGATAAAAAACGTAGTAGTACTACTTATATAGTATTAAGCGTTAGCTATTAAACAACTAAATAAATAAGCCTTGCCTTTAGTACTTATTCTTTATTACTTATACTATAATATTATTTAAAAAACTATTGTTTATAGCCTTTATTAATACTTTAGTTAATAGTTTGCCTTTTAGTTAAGTAGCTTAAAAATCTTAAATAGCTATATTAAACTAAAAATTTAACTAAAAATTAAATAGCTCTTGTATATTATTTAAAAACTATTAAGATAAATATACTTTTATATAATTTAGTAAAATTATAAAGTAAATTAACACGTTTATAAACACTATCTTATATTAAGCCAAGTAAAGATAATAGTGCTTAAATAAAACGTTGTTAATTAGCTAAATAACAATTTCTTTATTCTTAATAAGTTATAATAGTGCCGTCTTTTTTTAAACGTAAATATAGCGTTCTATCTTCTTCTTACACTAAGCTAGTTTAAAGCGAATCCGCTTTTTATTAGTGTTTAAAAAGCTAGATATTTACTTAGATAGTATATAAAACGCTTAAGAGGAATTAATAACAACAACAGCCTAATCTAACAACCCTTTAAAGCTTTTACAACTAGTGCCTACCTCCTTGTTAGGCTTGTCTTTGTCTTGCTACTAGCCTTTTACTACTAGTTGTAGTGTTGCCTACTTTACCTTTTTTAACAAGCTATAAATAATATAAATCTTTATTTTAGTAGCTAATTGTTTTACTATTATTTAAACAGCTATTAAAGCTTTAGCCTTAACTACCTTCTTTATAACAACGTGTACTATTTTTACTTGTTTTTATACTTCTTTTTCCTTTTTTCTTTTTTACTAGCCTTTAGTTATTTAATTAGCCTTTCCTTTCTTTTTCTTTTTCTTTATTCTTTTCTTATCTTTTATTTAACCTTTTTTTTCTTTACTCTTTTTACTTTCTTACTTTTCTTTACTTTCTTTATCTTTTTAATCTTTTTTTTTTCTTCTTTTTCTTTTTTTTTTTTTACTTCTTTTACCTTTTTCTTCTTATTTACCTTCTCTTTTTCTTTATTTCCTTTAACTACTTTTTTCTTTTTTTATATAGCCTCTTTTTAAAGCTTTAATATAGTTAATATACTTTTTACCTTTTTAACCTTTATTCTTTTTATTACTTCTTTTATAGTCTTCTTTTTCTTTTTTCTTATTTTCTCTTTCTTTTCTTTTTTAACTTTCTTCTTTTTAACCTTTTACTAAGCGCTTTACTTGTTTTTAAGCTTGCCTACCTTTATAGCTACTTTAACTTTTGTTTTAGTATTAATATTTATAAGATCTTTATTATTAAATTAAACGTTAGTCTAGCTAGTTTAAAACTATATCTTATTTAGATTTATATTTACTATATTATTAAATAGCTTCTTTTAAACTACTACTCTTACCTTAGTATAGACCTTAGTAAAGAACGTTTACTTGCTCTTTTTTACACTATTTATAAAAGGATATAAAGGATTCTTTTTTTAAGCTATAATAATAGATAGGTTTTAGCTATATAGTAATAATATAAAAACGTTTAATTTAATAATAAGCGCTTTAACGTACTTATTAAAGGTATTATAAAAAGAGAATATAATATATTAAGAATAAATAAATAGTTTACTTTAAAAATATATTTTTATTTATTAAAAAACTACTTATTATTTAAAGTATTAATAATAAAGATAAAGTTAATACGTTTTTATTTATTAAATTATTATAATAAATAAAAATATTAAAAATATTTATTACTACTTCTTACTCTTATTATAATAGTTTTTAAACTACTATATTTAATATAATATTCTATACTTAAAACGTTATTATTTTATAAAATAATTAACTAAACTTTATTTTATAAAAAGATAGTGTATAAAATAAATAAAATCTTAAAACCGTTTTTTTAAAACTATTATACACTTTAAACGTTATTATAAACTAATTAGTATATATTAACTTTTTTATTATAAAAGAAATAAAGCTTATAAAAAAAATAAATAACGTTTAATTTAATAAAGAACTACTACTTTAACCTATCTTATTATTTAATAAATATAAATATTAAACAATATAGCTTTAATATAAACAACTACTATACTAGTTTATATAATTTAACTAGTTGTTTAATTTAGTAATAGTGTATATTAATAGCTAGTATTATAACTAGTTTAGTGTTTATTATTATAAAGCTTAAAAATATTGTTTAACTTTAGTTCTTTATATTATAAACACTATAAACACTTAAAAGTAAACAACTTTATAAAAATATAATAATATATTAATTTTTAATAGACTATTACTTTTAAAAAGAGTACTTTTTAGTATTTATTTTTAATATAAGTATAAGAATCTTATATTATATTAACTTTTTACTATACTTATATAAGAACTTAAAAGGATAGTATAAGAAATAGCTATTTAATAATATATTTATAGTTATTTCTTATTAAAGATTATAAATAGTAATTTAGATTTAATAAAAAAATAACTAAAACTATAGTATAATAACAAGTAAGCTAGTATAGCTTTTTTTTTAAGAGTTATAAGTATAGTTTATAAACTAGTTTATATACTTTTACTAGTTTATAAGTAAGCTAATAAAAAATTAAGTAAATACTACTTATTTAAAGGTTTTTTACTAGTAAGTTAGCACTTTTTACTTTAAACTTAGCTATATAAATATATTATTAGTATACTACTTATTAAAAGGGCTAAAATTTTAATATAAACTAGACTTTTATATTAATAACATTTAAGCCTATTTAAACGTTTTAAATAAAACGTATTTAAATAGCTAGAGTATAAAGGACTAAATAGCGCTTTTTAAACAAGTAAGACTAGAATTTCTTATCCTTTATATATTTTATAGACTATATAAAAAACTATTAAGCTTAATTAAATAAGGTTACTAAGATTTTTAGTATACTATAATATTACTATCTAGTAAGCTACTATAAACTATCTAAGGTTTTTAAAAGCTTAATAAGAATATTTATAAAGTACTTAGTATACCTTTACTATTTAACTATCTAACAACACTACTACTTTAAATAGTGTGTAAAAGGTAGTAATAAAATAATAAAGTAAAGGGCAAACAAGTAGTAGCTAGGCTTCTTATATTGTATAGTCTAAAATACTTTACTTATAAAGCTACAATGTTTAAAATCTTTATTTTAGTATATATATATTTAGATTTAAATATAAAGACTTTTAAATAAGATATAGCTACTATCTTTACTATGTTAAAGGAAGAATTTTTAAGAAAGCTAGCCTTTTAAAACTAAGAATAAGTAGAATAACTACTATAAGTATTAATAGATTAAGCTATACTCTTACTTAGTCTACTATAGCCGCCTTTATAAGTAGATTATTAACTTATAACACTTACTTATATTAGTTATTTAAAAACAGCTTAGATCCTTAAAAAGCTTTATACTCTACAAGTTAACCTAAACAAAGTAATAAACATGTTAAACAATGTAGTATTAAACAATCTAAGTATTAACTACTTAAAAATCTATTAAAAACTTTTAGATATATACGTTATAATATAGACTAAGAGGAAGCTAAACGTTACTAAGTTCTTAAAGTTATTGTTAAATTATAATATAAACCCTCCTTCTTCTTCTTTCTTGTTGTTAAGCTTTAACTTTAAACTAACAAACTAATTTACTCTATTAATATATAACAATCTTAAGTTTAAAAGCGTAGTAGACACAGTTAAATCTAATAATAAGTAAAAGGCCTTACTATAAACGTAGCTTATACTTCCTTAGCGTAAAAAGACAAAGTATAGCTAAGAATATATAATACTATTAACCTAGGCCTATACTAAGCCTAGGCGTTACAGCTTTCTACTTTAATATATAAAACTCTACCGCTTAGCTTTTAACTATAGCCTATTACTACTATACTCTAAAAGGTGGCCTAAATAGCTAGCCACTTTAGCTACCGTTTATAAACGCTATAATAAAGCCTAAACAAGTCTTAAGAACTTTAAAAACTAGTGTTAAAGCTAGCTCTAGTATTAGTAGATAGTAGTAAGACGTTGTTTATTTAATATATCTAAGAACAAAGTAAAGAATATAGATAAATAATTAAGTAATTAGCCTTACTATTCTTTTCTTTTCTTTCTTATATTTCTTTAATTACTCTTTTCCTTTTTTATATCTTTATTCTTTCTTTTTTTTTAACTATTTTTATTCTTTTCTTATAAAAATTTTTTTTACTATCTTTCTTTAATTTTCTTTTATTTAATTTACTTTTCTTTCTTTCTTTACCTCTTTTTAACTATACTTTTAAAGTAGAGTATAAAAAGGAGTAAGTATAGAGTACGTACTACAACTAATATTATAGTACCTATACTTAAAATAAAGGGCAAATTAGATTAAGGCTTTACCTTAACACCCTTTACTTTAAAAAGGTATAAGTAGACAAGACGTAGCTACTAGAAAGACAGATAAATAGTAAGGAATTTAATAAATAGAATTAGCTATACAAGTTTTACGTGTAACGCCTACAAGTGCGTCTTCCTTCGTTCCTGCCTACTAGCAAGCCGCTTATAAAGTATAGTATAGGAGGAGGGACTATTAACTAATTAGTTAATAGTCCTTTTTTATACTATTCTACGTACTATAATAGTTGTTAGTAGTGTATGTAGTTATATATATATGTAGTAGGTAGTTCTGTACTTAGTAATAAGGCTTTAAAGTATAAAAGTCTTTTTAAAGTACTTTAAAAAGGTTTATATTATAAATAAGGAGCTAAATAATAGGCTATTAATAAGAATTAAGTAGTCTTTAAACTATTTAATAGTCTTATAATTTCTACTTCTTCTCTTAAAAGTACTACTTACTATAATAAATTTTAGTAATATAAGAAGTAAGAAGTAAGTACTATTTATATAATATAGTAAAATTTACTTTATAAATAAGTAAAAACAAACTTATAATATTTATATAATAAAGTAAATTTTACTATAAATAAAGTAAGAGTAAATTTACTATACTTAATATATATTAATAATAAGCTTTATTATATAGGCTAGCCCTTTATAACCTTTAAATAAAGCTTAAAAAGTCCTTAGTAGTATTACTAATATTAATTAACTTTACTAAATACGTTAGTATAATAAAGGCTACTACTATGTATAAATATAAATAATATAATATAACAACTATCTTATAAGTACTAAGGCACTTTTATCTTATTAAGTTTTTCCTTTAGTTACCTTATTACTAATAAGAGTTAAGAGTAACTTTAAAAAGGGAAGGAGATAATTATTATAGTTTTAATAAGAATTACTTATAAACGCCGTATAACTAAGCGTATTTAAAGCACTATACACAGACCGTCTAAAGTCCTTATAAGATCCCTTTATAATTAGTTAAGTGTTTAATCTACTAAGGTTCTACTATAATTAACTAAAAAATAAAATAGTAATAAGCTATTCTAAGATACTAAGGGTAGGCCTTAAAGGGTCCTTAAACGCTGCTTATAATTAGCTAGAATAAGTAGACTAATAAACATCTCTTATATTTATATAGTACTACTATACCCCTCTTTAATAAAAGGAATAAGAGTCTATTCTTGTCTTTATATATTTATACGTATATAATTTAGTTATTATAAAGTTAATGTTATCTTTTACCTAGTTATAGTAGTATATAGTACTAACCTTATAAATACCTTTATAAGAGTAATTACTATTTATAATAATTTATCCTTATATTTATAGCCCTTTACTAACTAAAATAACGTTTAATAATTTAAAAGTATCTTTTTAAAAGCTGCCTATTACGCGCTAGTTTACCACTATAAGAGGAAATACACTAATAACAACTATATATTATTCTTAGTATATACACCTTAAATAAAAGAAATAAACAAATAAAGCAAGTAACTATAATATATTAATAATTCTGTATAATTCTTATATATTAGTATAAAAGTATATAGATATAAAGTTAGTTGTATTATTTATTTAAAAACTATAGGAATTTCTTTTTTTATAGTAAATATTACTAGTAATAAGTGCTTAGGCTAGAGTAAAATCTTATTATTCTTAATTTAGACTAACTTTTATCTCTTTTTTTTAATTTTTATTATATATTATATATTGTATATAAATAAGTAAATAGTTAAAAGGCCTATAAAAAAGTAAAATTCTATTTTATTTATACTTTGTTTTTTTGTATTTTTATAAGGATTTTTTAAGTTTTGTTTTACTTTTTATATCTTTTTTTATACTTATATATATTACGCTTGTTTACTATTATATTAGAAATTTACTAGTACTTTATCTCTTAAAGAAACTTGTTTAAAATTAGTCTTTTTTATAACTTTACTTATATTATAAAAAATTTCTTTAATATTTGTATTATTTATAACTATTAGCTTTATTAAATTCTTAAGCGTACTAAGTATAAGATTAAGTGTTAAGAGTTCCTTTTAATATAGGTTCTTTACTTTTTTAAGGCGTAGATTTAATTTAAAGGCTAGACGCTTACTAATAGTCGTTATACTTATTTCTTTTTTAACCTTCTTTTTAAATGTGTAGAATTCCTTTTTAAGCTTTTAATAGGCTGTTTATTCTATGTAAAGATTATTATAAAGGCTATATAGTGCCTACTTAGTCTTTATTTTAAACTAAATAAGTAACTTAATAATTTATAATATTCCTTTTTTTATATTTATACTAGGCTTAATATTAAGGTCTTTTTTAGTGTATATATTTGTTTTTTAAAAAAAACCGTTTAGTAAGAAATTTAGCTGTTTATAGTATTATAGGTATATTTATAAAGGTTGTTAGCTTAACTTCTTTATATACGTTTTTATATAAAAGGATTTTAGCCTTATAAATAGGCTAAGAATTACCTTTTTTATTAAGAAAGAAAAGTTAGTATATTTTTAATTAGTACTTTATCTAGTATTAAATACCTTTAAATAGCTTTTCTATAAAAACGTAATAATATAAAATCTTTTTATATAAAAGTAGCTTAGTTATAAGGTCCTTACTATTAGTAGTAGCCTTTTTATAATAAATAATATTTTTTAAGATCCGTTAATATATTAGTACTTATAAAATTTAGTTATACTACGTATTTTTCTTATTAAATATTTTAAAAACTATTTCTTATAGTTCTTAATATAGGTTAAAATTTATATATTCCTTTTATACGCCTATAAAGTAGATTTTTAACCGTTTAATAGTAAGAGCTATAAGCTCTTTATATTTATTAGCCTTTACTAAGCTTGTAGGCGCTATATTATAGTTATACGTATTATATAAAAGAGTTAAAGGTAGCTTCTTTTTTAAAGGTATAGTAGCTACTTAATAAGAGATTTCTTATTAAGCTAAGAAATATAGCTTATAAGAGCTTTTTATAAAGAAGTATAAAAGGTGTATAATAATTAATTAATTTTAAGTAGAAATTTTAATAATAATATAATTAATTTATAAATAGTAAAAGTAAGTAAAATAAGTATAAAGTTAAAAAGTTTTTATATATTTTATACTATTTTTTCCTTATTTAAAAAGAAATCTTTATTTATTTAATTTAAATATAAAAGCGTAAATAAGTAAATAAAGTACGTTACTATAAACAACTAACGTCTTTATTAAAATTATAAAAATAAAAGAATAAAAAAATAAATAAAAGTAGTATATTAAATTTACTTACTTATTATTATTAAAAGAATATAGTAAATTACACCTTTTAAAGGTTTTAAGCTTAAAGTAATTATTACTTAATTTTTAAATACTTTTATTTATATTTATTAAGTAAATTCTTAATACTTAATAAAAAAAAAGTCTTTATTAACTATTAATTATTTATAAAGAAATATCTTATTTATTAAATAAAAAATTAAAGTAGTAAAATATTCTTTCTTTTTAAAATATAGTACTTTATAATATACTTAATTTTAAATTTATTATTTTTTAAATTTTTATTAATATAAATTAGCTTTAGTAAAGGTACTTTATACTTAAATTCGTCTTTACCTTGCTCTAACTTATAAAACTAGGCTATAAATACAACTAAGTATACTTTTTATAATACTAGGAAATTTAACTAATATACTTAGCTTTTAACTTGTCTTTTTACTATAAATAGGCTTATACATTATAAAGACTATTTTTATAAAGGTTTTTTTAATAGGTAATATTTATAATATAAATATAAATATACTATATTACTTAGATTAAATAAGATAAAAAAGTGTTTATTATTATATTTAAGTTTTATTAATATACTAATAATATTAATAAGTTTTTTTACTTTATAAAAACGTTATTACTATAGTATAGCTTATATAGTAGAATTTAAAACTATAAGTAAATATTTTATAATAAGGTTTATAAAAAATTTAAGCTAAATACTATAAAGTAACTAATTTAATAATATTTTAATAACTATTGTATATATATTATTTAAATAGTATTATAAAGTAAAAAACAAGTTTATTTATAGCTTATTTAAATTACTATATATAAAATATTTTATTATAATTTTTATAATTTAATTCTTCCTTTTAAAAAGGCTATTTATTTAAAAGTAGTAGGCTATAAAAAATATAAATAACGTTTTAAAAAAATAAAAAATTTTATACTATAGTACTAATATAAATTTAAAATTATAATTAAAAATAATATTTATTAATAGTTCTTAGTTATAAAGAAAAAGACTATAAAAAAGAATATAAGCTTATTATTTAATAGTATATACTTTTTATTCTAGTAATAATATAGTTTTCTTTAAAAATTTGTATAATACTATAGTAAGTACGTTATAGTAGTTGTATATAAGTATTTACTATATTATACTAATTATTATAACTTTTAATAAATTAGTAATAAAATTTATAATAATTATATAAAAAGATATAATAACGTTATAAATATTATATAATTCCTTATTAAATAGCTTATAATCTATTTAATTAATATAATATAATTTATATTATTAAATATATTTTTAAATTATTTTTAATAAGTATAAAATAAAAATATTTTTAAAATTATACTATATTTAGACTTTACTAAAATAGTACGTTTTATTATAAACTTTATTAAAAAGTATTTTTATATAAATCTTAAAAATAGCTAATTAAGAATGTTTTATAAGCTATATATAATAAAGAAAATTATTTATAATACATTATAGTTTAAGTAAAAGGCAGCTTTTTTATATACTATAAAGTTAATCTTATAAAGCTAGATATATTAGTTTAAGTATATAGTTTATAAAGTACTTTTTAATAATATACTACTTAATAATAAAGTATATTTATATATAACTTTTACTATACACTTAGTTTTAATATATAAATTTATCTACTTTATACTAGTAAAAATATCTTAAATTTTAAAATATACTAATATTATATTTAAAACCGTTTTTATTAGTTATAAAGTAAATATTTTTTAATATACTTTTATTTAAGTTTATACGTTTTTTTACTTATATAAAAAGTTAAAAAAGGGCGTTAAAGACAACGTTTACTATACTAAAGATATAAAAAATATTAAGTTAAAACTATATAAAGTAATTTATTATAGTTATAAGCTTAATATTTACTTTATTAAGGTTTAGTATTTTAAGTAATAAGTATATAATAATCCCTTTTAATAGTGTATAGTCTATAATAAAATTTACTAAATATTAATTAAACTAAATTATTTTATAAAGCTTAACTTTAGCCTAAATATATATAGTAATTTTTACTTTTATTAATTTATTTAGTTTTTTTTAATTACTAATAGTATATAATATAAAAAGAATTAAGTAGTAATAGTACTAAAAAATATTTTTATTAAGAATAAAAATTCTATTTTAAACATTATTAAGTTAAAATATATAAAGTTTATATACTTTTTTATAAGTATTAAGCTTAATAAATACTATAATTATTAAATTATAGTAATATAACTATATTTACTTATAAAAGTGCTTTTATAATATATAAAATAACTTATATTCTTAATTTATAAATTTAAATATAAGTTTACTACTTACTCTTTTTCTTTATATTTTTTCTATCTTATTAATAAGGCTATTATTATCTTTTCCTTTTTTTTAAAAGGCTATTGTTTATTCTTATAATAGTTATAATTTAATGTTATACTATAATATTTTAGTATAAAGAAATTTAATTATACTTAAATATATACTAAAATTATTAAAATTATTAAGTATTTTTATATTCTTAAAAGTAGTAATATAATTATTAGTTTTATAAATACTAGTTTTATTAACCTTATATTTAAAAAGTTAAACTATAAAAAATTTAAAGAATGTTTTCTTTTTTAATATTTAAAGCTACGTCTTATTAAGTATTTTAAAGATAGTATATAAGTGTTTAAAATATTCCTTTATTATATAGTTAAAAATTATAATATTATTAATATATATATTAATAAAACTATAATAGTTATAAAAAAGTTTATTTATAAATTATTATATAAATACTAATAAATTTTAAAATTTTATAAGTACTATATTTAATCTTTTAAGACTATAATTATTAATAATTACTATATAATTATAATAATTATAAAAAATAAGTAATTAAAAAAAGAATATAGTAGTATTTAAGCTAAAAAAAAAACAATATTTATATATTCTTTTTATAATATCTTACTAATTAAAAATTAAGTAAATATTAAGTATATATAAATAATTTAATAACTATATATTAATAACTATTTACTTTTTTTTAGTAGGATTTTTTATAGCGTTTTTATAATATACTATAAAGATAGAATATATAATAAGTATAAAGTTTAGTATTTATTTAAGCTTTTTTAAAATATAAAAAGGGTTAAAAGTATTATTTACTATTTATTTATTATAAATACTAAAGGAATATTTTTTTATAATAGTCTTAATTTACTACTAATTATTAAGTAGGTTAATATATATTTTTTAATCTTTTAGTATAAGTATAATACTTTTATTTATAAAAAGTTATTAAAATTCTTAAAAAAGTATATATAACTTTTAACTAAAGTTAACGTTTTATATATAAACTATTACTTTATTAATATTTATTTTAAATAAAATATTCTTTAGTTTTTATAGTTTATATATTAAAATACTAATATATATATAATTTAGCTTTAAATTTTCTTTTTTTATAGTAGTTTAAGTAAATATAAAATACTACGCTTTTTTATAATTAATATATAAATTATCTTATATATTATTTATTTTAAAACTTTTACTAAGAAACGCGTTTTTTTAAATAACTAGTAGCTTTATTATTATATTATTTATTATAACTATATAGAATAAAGATCATTTAAGTATTATATTAAAAAGATAACTTTTTACTTTAATAAAGATATAGTTTACTACTATTTTTTATACGTTATAAATAATAGTATAGTGTAATTTAGAATATTATACAGTTATAAATATATTTATTATAAGCGGTATAATAGTGTCTTTTTTAGTTAGAATATAAATGTAGATTTAAGGTTTTTATATTTATTTATAAATAAGTAAGCTTTTAATTTTATAAAAAATAATAGTTCCTTTTTTAACGTTAATTTTAATACTTAAAGTATATATATTACTTATACTAATAAGTAAGTTTAGCTTAAGTTTATTAATAATATTAACTATAATATAAAATATACGTTTATATACGTTTCTATTATACTTAACTAAGTAAATATACTATAAATATAACTTATTACTAAATTTATAGTAAACTTTTAACATTATTAATATATTTATTAAAAAATACCTTATTAACTATATTACTACTTACTTTAATATTAAAGTAGTATAATACATTCTTTCTACCTAGTAAAAAACGTATATATACTTAGAAATATATATAGTTATAGTTAAGATATAAATCTTCTACTAGTATTAAGCTAGTATTAACTATAAAAAGTAGACTTTTAAAAAAGAAAATATTTAGTTTATTAATTTTTATTTAAGTAAAAGTTAAATTCTTCTATTAAAGTATTACTATATAATATACGTTCTTATAGTAGTAACTATTTTTTTAAAGGGTTACTATATATAATTTCTACTACTTAGTTAATTTTATAATAATATTATTAAAGAAATATCCTTCTTTAATAAGTAATTTTATTTTATTATAAAAGTTATTATTATTTATATATATAGTTTATATATCTTTATTACTTAAGTTAAGTAAGTAAAATATATACGCTTACTATAGCGTAAATTAATAAAATTATTAAAGTAAAGGATTTTTTATAATATTATAGTTATACTTAATATAAACATTATTTTAAACATTGTTTTATTTATATAGTAGTTATAAATTGTCTAATAAAAGGCAACGTTTAAAAGTAGTTACGTTTAAGTAAATAAAGTCTAATAAAAAAAGAGAAGAGTTTAAGTTTTTAAGCTATAAAAAAAGGAGTTTTTTTTATACTAAAAATTATATAACTTATATAACTATTTAATTATGTTTAAGTTATATTATTACTTATATAAATTACTATAATATATATTCTTATATTTAAATCTTCCTTTTTTATTCTTATAAGCTAATTTATACTAATTATTATATTAATTCTAGTATATATTCTTATTTTCCTCTTTTATATTTATAAAGTATACTTTTTTATCCTTTTTTATAGTCTTTAGCTTTTAAGCTTTCTTTAAAATATATACTTTATCTTATAACAAATTTAAGTAGGCACTAATAGTTAATTATTATAAAAGGTAAGAATAATAGTATAAAAAGTAAGAAAAAGCTTTAAGTATATATATTTAAAACCTTAAATTTTGCCTTAATTACTATATATATAACTATACTAAATAACCTTTATTATAAAGGTATAAAGATTTTTACTATTTTATAAAAGTTCTTTAGTAAAGGCGTGTTTTTAAAGCTATTATTATACTTTAGTACTATATATAGTAAATTGTTTATATAATACTTAAGCTATAAATTACTAGTTTAATATAAGGTATTAACGTTTATATTTACTTAATTACTTTTAGTACTAAGTAAGTACTTCTTTATAATAGTTTTTTTAAATATTTTAAAAAATAGGTTTTTATCTTACTTTTAAATTATTTTACTTAAACGCTTTATTTACTACTTAAAGGAAGTCCTTTATATTATAATAATATATATATTTACTTTATATAAAAAGGTACTATTCCTTATACTTAGTTATAGTAGTATTAAAATAAAAAAACCTTATTTTTTAAATATTTTATAATACTTAAAGCACTATCTTACTAAAATTTATTTTATTTATTATATTAAGTACTAGTATAACTACTTAGTTAGTATTAGTATTACTAGTAAAAAGCTTTAAATTAAAAGTATTTTAAGTAGGCGGCTTTAAGTTAATTTCTACTAGTTCTTAGTTTTATATAAGAATATTAATAGTTAGTAGAATTTTAAGCTATAAAGGTACGTTTTTTTAAACTAAGACGTAGTCCTTATACAAACTAGATAAGTCCTACTTATTAACTAAAAGTAGTGCATATTACTAACTATACTATAGCTTATACTTATAGTTATTATAATAGTATTATTATTTTAAGTAAGGTTAGTTTAAGCGTAGTAAAAAATAACTAAAGTAATAGTACTTATTTAACTTATTAATTCTTTATAGTTTATAATACTATAAAAAGTTGTCTTACTAGTATAAGTAGTAAAGTAATTTTTAATATATAAACCTATAACTATACTATTCTAGTATATAGTCTTAGTTAAAAGGTTAATACTATAATTAAAACGTTAGTTTATCTTAATCTATAGTATGTTTACTTTATTTTTTTATATTTAAGAAATTATTATATTCTTAAAACATACAATATTCTATTTTTATTATAGCTTAGTAAGGCGGTAGAATACTATAAAATTATATATTAGCCTTATTTAAATAAAAAGTAAGCTATAGTTATAAAAAAAAGAGGCTTATTCTTAAATAAACAAGTTTCTACTATATTCTTTTTATATTCTAAGTTTAAGAAGTTAGTAAATACTCTCCTTTAAGACCTAGTTTAAGTGTAACTTTATAAGTTAGCTAATTTCTTAAATAACTATCTTCTTTATTAATACTAAAAAGACTAGTAGTAGTAGTAAAGGAATTGTTTATAATTTTTTAACTAATTATTGTTATATTTTTAAAAGTGCCTTATAAAAAGGTTCTAAGTACTACGTTATTATTTAAAGCACTACTATTAAAGGAATCTTTAAAGTTTTTAAGTTTTTTTCTTTTTTTTATTCTTATTATAACTCTTTTAAAAGGTATAAACTTAAATAAGTAAATTTAGTAGTAATATTAAACTACTTATAACTATTAACGTCTTTTTTTAAAAAAGCTATTTTAATACTAAAAAAAGTATAAATATTTTATAATAAAGGGCTAAGCTTATTCTATTTAAATATTCGCTATATACTATAAACAAGCTTAAGCTATATACAGGTTTCTATACTTTTTATAAATAGTATTAAGTACAGAACTACCTACCACACATATATATAACCACATACACTACTAACAACTATCATAGTACGTAGAATAGCATAAAGAAGGACTATTAACTAATTAGTTAATAGTCCCTCCTCCTATACCATGCTCTATAAGCGGCTTGCTAGTAGGCAAGGACGGAGGAAGACGTACTTGTAGGCGTTATATATAAAGCTTGTATAGTTAATTTTGTCTATTTAATTCCTTACTATTTATTTATCTTTCTAGTAGCTACGTCTTGTCTACTTATATTTTTTAAAGTAGAAGGTGTTAAGGTAAAGCCTTAATTTAATTTACTTCTTATTTTAAGTATAGGTACTATAATATTAGTTGTAGTACGTACTTTACACTTACTCTTTCTTATACTTTACTTTAAAAGTATAGTTAAAGGGAGATAAAGAAAGAAAAAAAAGTAGATTAAATAAAAGAAAATTAAAGAAAGATAGTAAAAAAAAAAAAAAAAAAAACTTTTTTATAAAAAAAGAATAAAAATAGTTAAAAAGAAAGAAAGAATAAAGATATAGAAAAGGAAAAGAGTAATTAAAGAAATATAAAAAAGAAAAGAAAAAAATAGTAAGGCTAGTTACTTAATTACTTATTTACATCTTTTACTTTGTTTTTAAATATATTAAATAAACAACGTCTTATTATTATCTACTAATACTAAAGTTGGCTTTAACGTTAGTTCTTAAGGTCTTTAAGACTTGTTTAGGCTTTATTATAACGTTTATAGGCAGTGGTTAAAGTAGCTAGCTATTTAGACCATCCTTTAAAGTATAATAGTAGTAGACTATATTTAAGTGTTAAGCGGTAGGGTTTTACACGTTAAAGCAAAAAACTATAACGTCTAGGCTTAGTGTAGGCTTAAGTTAATAGTATAACGTAGTTTTAACTATACTTTATCTTTTTATATTAAAAAAGTACAAGCTACGTTTATAATAGGTCTTTCTACTTATTATTAAATCTAATAGTGTTTATAACACTTTTAAACTTAAGATTACTATATACTAGTAAAGTAGACAAACTTGTTAGTTTAAAGCTAAGGCTTAATAATAAAAAAAGAGAAGAAAGAGGGTCTATATTATAATTTAGTAATAACTTTAAAGACTTAGTAGTGTTTAATAGTAAAGAAGAAAAGAAAGAAGGTAGGTTTATATTATAATTTAATAATAACTTTAAAGACTTAGTAGTGTTTAATAGTAAAGAAGAAAAGAAAGAAGGTAGGTTTATATTATAATTTAATAATAACTTTAAAGACAACGTTGTAAAAGTTTAGTTTTTAACGTTTAACTTTTTTATAGTGTTTAGCTCTTTTTACTTTTTCTTATAACCTAGTATAAAGTAAATACTTAAAACTTTATTAAAGAGTTTTTACTAGTTAATACTTAGATTATATCTTACTAAGGCGTTTATAAAGTTATATACTTTAGCTAAGTTAACTTATTAAATATAAAATATATTAAGAATCTAAGCTGCTTTTAGTTAACTAGTATAAGTAGGTATTATAAGCTAGTAATCCGTTTATAAAGGCGGCTATAGTAGTTTAAACAAAGAAGTAGTTTAATTTAATAAAGTCTTTAATAGCTTTACTAAATTAACTACTTTATCTTTTATTATAAACTACTAGTACTATTTTATAAATACTACTTAAAGTAGTAGTTTTACTAAGTAATTAAGTAGTAAAGGCGTACTAAGTATTCTATAGTTATTTTTACTAAATTATTAAGTATATTAAATAGTATTTAGTAGCCGGTTTAATAGTAATAATATAGTATATTAAAAATCTTAGTAACTTTGTTTAATTAGCCTAAACGGCTTTTTATATAGTTTATAAAGTATATAAATAATAGTAAATACTAGCTTTAACTTAAGCTATTTAAAAAATATTACTTAGTTTATTAAACTTTAGTTGTTTATATATAGTCTTTTTAATATATTTAAATAAGTTTAAACATTTTTAATATAAAAGTTTAAATTATATTAAAACAACGGTTTTTTTAATAAAAAGTATATAAATAATATATTTATATAACTAAGCTTTAAATAAAGCGTACTTATTTATTAATAAAAAACTTTTAAGTAAGTAGTTTTTATTTAATTTTATATAAGCCTATTAATAAACTAATACAAGTATATAAAGTAGTTTATTAATAATATTTATAGTTTTTAAGAGAATAGTTGTATTAGCTTGTTTATTATTATATTATAGCTTTAGTTATCTTTTTATTAAACTTAGCTTACCTTTATTAAAAGCTAGTAAAAAATAACTATATATATATTATTAAATAACTACTTTTTATACTACTTTTTTAAGTTCTTATATAAGTGTAATAAAAAGTTAAAATAGTATAGAATTTTTATATAAGTATTAAAAATAAATATAAAAAAATACTCTTTTTAAAAATAGTAGTTTATTAAGAATTAATAAATAGTTATATTTTTATATAACTATATACTCTTTAATATATTTAGTGTTTATAGTATAAAAAACTAAAGTTAAACAATATTTTTAAGTTTAGTAATAGTAAACACTAGTTTAACTATTATACTAACTATTAGTATATACTATTACTAAATTAAACAACTAGTTATATTATATAAACTAGTATAGTAATTATTTATATTAAAGCTATACTATTTAATATTTATATTTATTAAATAATAAAATAAGTTAAAGTAATAGTTTTTTATTAAATTAAACGTTGTTTATTTACTTAAAAGCTTTGTTTTTCTTATAATAAAAAGGTTAATATATACTAGTTAGTTTATAATAATATTTAAAGTATATAGTAGTTTTTAGAAAACGGTTTTAAGATTTTATTTACTTTATATACTATCTTTTTATAAAATAAAGTCTAGTTAATTATTTTATAAAATAATAACGTTTTAAATATAAAATATTATACTAAATATAGTAGTTTAATAGTACTTAGTATATATAAATAAAGTAATTTAGTAATAAGATATAAATAGTTAAATATAGTAAAAAGAGCTTATAATAAAGTAAATATAAATAATAAAAATAAAGATTATAACTACTATAGTAGAAGAAAAAGGTAATAATAAACGTTTTTAACGTTTTTATTTATTATAATAATTTAATAAATAAAGATGTATTAGCCTTATCTTTACTATTAATACTTTAAATAATAAGTAGTTTTTAAATAAATAAAGATATATTTTTAAAGTAAACTATTTATTTATTTTTAATATATTATATTCTTTTTTTATAATACCTTTAATAAATATATTAAAGCGTTTATTATTAAATTAAACGTTTTTATATTATTATTATATAGTTAAAACTTGTTTATTATTATAGCTTAAAAAAAGAATCTTTTATATTTTATAATAAGCAATATAAAAAAGAGTAAGTAAACGTTTTCTACTAAGATCTACGTTAGAGTAAGAGTAGCAATTTAAAAAAAGCTATTAAACAATATAGTAAATATAAACTTAAACAAGATAAAGCCTTAAAATAGTTAGACTAATACTTAATTTAGTAATAAGGATTTTATAAATATTAATACTAAGATAGAAGGTAGTGTAAGTACTAAAGTAAACAAGTTAGAAAGTAAGTAAAGTGCCTAAAAGGCTACTAAAGAAAAGAAGATTAAAGAAAAAAAGAAAAAAAAATAAAGAAAAAAAAAAAAATAAAGAAAAAAAAAGGTAATAAAGAGAATAAAGGCTAAAAGAGTAAAACGTATATTAGCTATATTAAAGTATTAAAAAAAGGCTGTATAAAAGAAGAAGAGAGTAGTTAAAGATAAAAAGAAAAAGAAGGAAAAAAATGATATAAAGAAAAAAATAAAAAGGGTAAAGAAGAATAAAAAGAAAAAGGAGAAGGATAAAAAAAGGAAGAAGGTAAAGGAAAAGGAGAGAGTTAAAAAAGGGAAATAAAAAGGTAATAAGATAAAAGATAAAAAAAAGTAAAAAAAGAAGAAAAAAAAGGAAAAGAAGGCTAATTTAGTAAAAAAAGGTAAGTAAAAAAAGAAGAAAAGAGAGAAGGTATAAAAACAAGTAAAAGTAGTATATATTATTATAAAGAAGATAGTTAAAGCTAAAACTTTAATAGTTATATAGGCTATAATAAAGTAAATAACTACTAAAGTAAGTATTTATATTACTTATAGCTTATTAAAAAAAGTAGAGTATATAGCACTATATTTAATAGTAAAGAGCTAATAGTAAGATAAAGACAAGCCTAATAAAAAGGCTAATACTAGTTATAAAAGCTTTAAAAAGTTGTTAAATTAAATCGTCATTATTATTACTTTCTTTTAAGCCTTGTATATACTATTTAAGTAGATGTCTAACCTTTTAAACGTTAATAAGAAGTAGATTTACTTTAAACTAGCTTAGTATAAAAAAAAGACAAAGTGTTATATTTACGTTTAAAAAAGGACGGCGTTGTTATAGCTTGTTAAGAATAAAAGGATTATAGCTTAGTTGTTTAACAACGTTTTATTTAAGCACTATTATTTATACTTAGTTTATTATAAAGTAGTACTTATAAGCGTATTAATTTGCTCTATACTTTTACTAGATTATACAAGAGTGTATTTATTCTAGTAGTTTTTAAACAATGTATAAAAGCTGTTTAATTTATAATTAAACCTTTAATTTAATATAGCTATTTAAAATTACTAAATTATATAGTTAAAGAGTAGGTTAATAAATAAAGTTTTAGTAAAGGCTATAAATAGTAAATCTTTAAACAATATTATAGTATAAATAATAAAGAATAAGTACTAAAGATAAGGCCTATTTATTTATTTATTTAGTGTTATACGTTTAATACTATATAAGTAGTACTATACTTACTACTTATTATTAATTATCTAATATAAAGGCTTGTATATTAATATATTCTAGCCTTTCTTTAACTACTTTATACTTTTAAAATATAGTAATATATATAAAAACTACTTCTTTTATATAAATAAGAAGATCTATAGTTACAACAACTTATATTTTACTATTATAACAAAATTATACTTAATTTTAATAAAAGGCAATATGCTTATAGTTATTTAAAATAAAGTATAAAAGACGTTAAAGTATAAGCCTTTTATTAATTTAGCTTAAAACTATAATAATATTTTTTAAAAGTAAATATATATTTAGTATTAACTATATAGTAATCTAGTTAATATAGTGTTAAAAAGGTTAATAAGTTATATTATTATTTTATATATAGTTAATACTACTACTAATAAAGCTTTTAGTTATAAAAAAAATAATAATAAAAAAGTAAAAAAGTTTTTAGTTATATTAAAATAAGAATTTTAAAATTTATATAAATAGTAAGTAGTTTATACTACTATAAAAAGATTTAGTCTATATTATTATTATTAATAAGGCTTTTATTATTAAAATACTAACTTATAATATAATTATTATTTTTTTAAATCTTATTAGTAAGTTATAACTAGTTTATAGTTATTAAATTATAAATATTTAACTTTTAAATTCTTATAATATTTTATTTAAATTTTTTAAGTTGTTAACTAGTAAATATACTTAATAAAAAAACTTTATTTAAATATATAAGTATATATATATTATTATTATAAACTATATTTATATAAAAAAGGCTTTACTATTTATACTTTAACTTGCTTTTAACTAACTTATTAATTTCTTTTTTATTATTTTAAATAAGTACTATATTACTTTAAGCTATTAACTAATCTAACTATTATATTCTACTAACGTTTATAAAGTTTCTTAATTTAATAAGTTTTTTTTAAAACTTATTAACTATAATAACAGCTTTTTTTTAGTTTATTAAAAGGCGTTATAGTATTTTAGTTCTTTTTTAAAGAAGCTTTTTAAAAAATATACTTATTCTTTAATTAAGTACTTATTAAATAAGAATATAAATATTAATAAAAAGTAAAGCTTTTATACTATAAAAAAGAAAGAATAACGTTTAGTTATAAAACTAGTATACTATTATTTAATTTATTAAAAGTATTATAAAAAAGTACTTTATTTAGTCTTTTATTCTTTTAAAGGTTAACTTAACAAGTATTCTAATAAGTAAAAAGTGTTCTTTTTTAATAAGGCTATTTACTTATAAATTATATATAAACGTTAAAATATATACTACTTTTAAGTTGTTATAAACTTTTTTAAAGTTACTTTTAAATTTAAGTCTTTTATTTACTATAATAATAACTAATAAGCTATAGTTAGTTATTATATAGTTTTATAAAAACTTAAAGATAGTTTTAACTTTAGTATTAAAAATAGTTATAACTTTAATATATTTTATAAAAGTATATTAAGCTTTAATAATATAATACTTGTTATTATATAGTAGTATATATATAATATTTAAATAAATTTTTTAAAATAAAGTAACTAATAACTACTAAGTTATAACTAAGTTAACTAATTAATAAAGCTTTTATTTTAAGTAATTTAAACAAGTTAAAACTATCTTTTTTATATAATTATATATTTTATACTACTAATACCTTTTATAAAGTACTATATACAATAGTTTAATCCTTTAATATTTAGTTGTAATATAGTATTTTTATATAAACTATACTTAGTTATTAAAGTTGTAAATTACTTTTAAAAGGTAGTTTAAATTCTTAATATTCTTATATTATAAAATACTTATTTAATAAAAGTAAAATTATACTTAATATAAAAGCTTTCTTTTTCTTACACTTAAAATTCTTAAAGAAAAAAAGTAGTCTTTAATAAGATTAAGAATATTCTTATAATAGTTATTTAAGTTTTAAGTTTAAAGTACTATTAAGTAATTAAATAAAGGTTTATTATTAATTAACACTTTTTAAGTATTAATATATATATTAATAAACTTATTAAGATTATTCTTTATAGCTTTAAGCTTGTTTTTATTAATTCTTAAATAATGTAAAAGTGTATTAATAAGTATATTCTTTATACTAGAAATATACTTAATAATAAAATTAAAATTTTAAACTTATACTACTTATTATATAAGTAGTGCTTTAAAAAGTTTATTAATAGCTTTATTTAACTAATTTATTAAAATTTATAAGTTAGTTTTAATTTAAAAATATATACTATAAATATAGTTATATAGTTTTTTTAAAGTAGTAACTAGTTCTTTATATTCTTTTTTTATAGTATTATTAACTACTACTTTTATATCTTATTATTTTAATTTATATTATATAAAACGTCTTTTTTTATTAATTTCTTATAAAAGTACTACTTTTTATTTTAAAATACTTATATTAATTATAAGTATTATTAGTCTACCTTTTTTAAAGTAATTAATTATTACTAAAACAAAAGTAGTAAAAAGTTGTTCTTTTAATAAGTTAAAGGTTAACTTTTTTATATCTTTCTACTATTAATAAGCGCCTTTTTATAAAAGAATATAAAAAAGGGCGGCTACTATAACTTTGTCTTATACTTAAGTCTTATAAAATATAAAAATACTAAGAAAGTTATAAAAGTCCTTTAAATTAATTAGTTAAGTCTATTTAATAATTTTAATAATCTTAGACTTCTTAAGTATATAACTAAACCTACTATATATATATTTAATAATAATAACTATAAGCTAGCACTATTATAATTTTTTAGCTATAATTATAGTACTAGCTAGCTTGTAATTTATAAAGACAAGGTTTATATTCTAAAGATGCTTTAAAACGTAGTACTAAACTCTTAACAAGATTTCTTTATTATTATAAATAAATATAAGGCCTTTAATTATAATATTATTAAAAAAGAGTAATACTTAATTAAATATAAGCTTATATAGTAGTTAAACTATAATATGTTAAAACTAAGCTATTAAGTTAGTACCTTTTTATAGTAAAGTATATATTTTAAATAGTCTAATTAAAGTTAAAAACATAGTTATATCTTTACTTTTTTTAGTAAGTTTAATCTAGTTATAATTTAAAAAAAGATTAAGTAAGAAGATTCTTTTATATATTTTAAATTCTTTTAAAAAGATCTTTATTATTAAAAAAGTAAATATATTATATACTATATACTAATTATACTTAACTATATTATTTATTAGCTATACTTTTTTATTCTTCTTTTTTATTAAAAACTAAGGATTTTTATAAGATTTATAACTTTTTTTAATTGTTTTTTTACTAAGGCACTAGTGTAAAAGGTTAATAACTTGTTTAATTAGTAAGTAAGGTATTAGAATTATACAAGTTTAAAAGGCTGTGTATAGTATAGTTTTAATAACTTATAAAAATGCTACTAATAAGTTAAGCTTGTTAATATAATTAAAAGTTTATACTAATATAAATTCCTTATTAAAAAGAATTTATACTAAAATTTTCTTCTTTTTTTTTTATAAACTATTGTTTAATTAGTTAATTATTACTATAAGTTAATTAAATATTAGTTTATACTTTTATTTTACTAAACTAATCTTTAAAGTAATAAATATAGTAAAGTTTTGTATAGTAGGCTAGAAGTTTTTTTAAACTTCTTTTTATTTTTCTACTTTTTAATTTATACTTCTTTTAAAAGTAAAGCTATTAAATATAATATTATTTAATAGTTAAACCTTTAAACCTTTCCTTTTATATAAAATATTGTTATAGTAGACTTATTATAATAATTAATAGAATTTAGTATCCTTTAATAAAGATAGGCTAAAAAGTTAAATAAGCTTTAGTATTAGTTATAAGTAGTTTTTATAAATAATACTTAAAAGCTTATTCTTTAAATTTAATAATAGTGTTAAAATAAATACTATTATAATAAGTAATCTTAAGTACTTACTATAGTTTATTTTAAAGTATTAATATATACTTTTAACTAATTTATTAATATTAAAAAGTTGCTTATATTAACAATAAAGTAAATATTACTAATAGTTATATTAATATATATTATTTTAATAATAAAGCTATATAAAAAATACAGCTTTATATTAAAAATATATAGTATTTTTAATAATAGGTTTTTATTAGTTATTCTACTAAGTATAATATATAAGTAAACTAGTAATTTATACCTTTTTAACTATAAAATAGTTATAGATTTATTAGTAAACTAAATACTTGTATTATAAATACTAGTAAAAAAAGCTTTAGTTTTAAATAATAAAATACCTAGCTTTCTTATAAGTTAGTTAAAAATTAAAAAAACTTATAATTTAGTATTAATAAGAGTAGGTTATAAGCTTTTTTAAAAAGAGCTATTATAAATTTAAACGTGTATTTTTAAAAGATTAGCTACTTTTATAAGTATAAAGTTAGCTTAAAAGCTAGTTACTTAATAGAATTTTAATATTATTTATATTATTTAATTACTTAAAAGGTTTAAAATTTAAAAAGGCTTATTTATACTAACTATATAAAACGTTATTTAAACAAGGTAAAAAGCTTTATTTAAAACTATTAACGTTTTACTATTAATATAAACTATCTTAATACTAAGTGTTATAAAGTCTTAAATATTAAATATAACTTATACTATATATACTAAGCTAAGTTGTAAAAGCTAGTATATTAAGACTTTAACTTTAAAGTTAAAAGTTGTCTTTAATAATTAGTATTTAATATTTAGAATAAGCTTAGTATTTACTTTTAATAAAACTTAAGTAGTTAGTTAATAAGATAATAAGTCCTTTTTAAACAAGGTAATATTAATAAATTCTTACACTTCTTATACGTTTATAACTAGTATATAAAGATATATATTATTATTAACTTATTTATACTTTTTAGTTAATATAAAAGTAATAAATAGATTATAAGCCTTGTTTACTAGTTTTACTAAAAAAAGGTAGTTAGTAAATATAAGATTATTCTTTTTAATAAGCTTAACTATATTAACACTTAAATTAAAACTAAAAGGTATTTTATTTAATAATATAATTAAACTATTAGTATTATTTAAAAATAAGAATTACTTACTTATTTTTATTACTTCTTCTTAAGACTATATTTACTATATTTCTTTTACGCTTAAAAAGTTGTAATACCTTATTAAATAGCTTTAAATTAAATTTCTTATTTAACCTTTATTATAAAAGTGTCTTATTAATATAATAAGTAGTTAATACTCTTTTATTAACTTTATAAAAAAACAGCTTTTTCTTATATTATAGTATAAAAGTCTAGCTTAATAGTCTTTATAAGACTTAATATACTTAGTTATTAAATAGTCTTTACTATTATAGTAAAAGTAGTAAAGGCGTTTTATAACACTTATTAAATAAATATATTAAAGATAGTGTTATTATTTACTTATAAGACTTTTTTAATGTTAGTTATAAGTAGTAATTACTAAATTACTTTAGTATTATATAGGTTTTAAGCTAAGAATATAGAAAAACTATGTTTTTTTAAGTATTTTATTATTATATAGTTTTAGTTAATAGTAAGGTTTGTTATACTTTTAGTAATTAATTTAAACACGTCTTTTAACTAAATAGCTTAAAGTTGTAGTATAGTTAGAACAACTAGAATAAGTATAATAAAAAGTAGTAAGGCGTATTAATAAAAAAGTGCTTTAATTTAATAAGTAAAGGGTAAAACTTAAAAAGACCTTTAAAACCTTTAATAATAATAATTATTTATTAAGTAAACGTTGTTTTTAAAGTATTTAATAATTTAATTATAAAATTCTTAAAAAGGTATAGTTTAAAAATTATAGTATAAGTAATTTACTTAAAGTAATAGCTAGTATATAACTATAATAAAAAGGCTGTAGTATAGTGCTATTAACTAATTAGTTAATTATAGATTATATTTTACTTGTTTTATATTTATATTAAGTTTAACTAATTTTTAAAATAAAATTTATAAGTTTTTACTATAAATAGTATAAAACTATATAAAAACTTAAGTTTAAAAAGTGTAGTACTATTCCTTATTCTAAGTACTATAGTTTTACTATATAGCCTTCTTTAAATTTATAAACTTTCCTTCTTATTTTATAGTTAAAGCAGTTTTTACTAGTCCTTTTATAAAACTTATTTTATTAATTATATAATATATTAGTAGTTAATAAACTTTGTCTTTATTTAAAAGTAAGGCTGCCTTTACTAGAGCCTTATAGTAATAAAGAAAACGTATAACGTTATTACTATTAAAAGTAAAGGTAGTAAGAGTTTTAAAGTAAGGGAAGGCTTAACCTTAAAATTATAGCGTTTTTTTAAATGTTAGGTAAATTAATATATTTGTAAAGGCGCTAGTTAATAAAGGCAGTCTTTTAAAAGTTAAAAAAGATATATTAATAAAGTAGGCGTTTGTTTTAATAGTTTTGTATATTATATATAAAATATAAGATTTAAATACTAAGCTACTTACTTAATTATTTATTAGTCTTTCTAATAAAAAAGAAAGTAATTCTTTAAGGTAAAAGCGTAATAAAAAAGAAATATACAACAACTAATTCTTTGTATAAAACTTTAAATAACTTATATTTATAAGAAAGGAAAACTATAATTATTCTTTTTACTAAGAAGGAAGAAAAGGGAAGTTTAATATATTTAGTTTTTATAAAAGTATACTAATCCTTTATTTACTAAGTTATACTATAAAGTAATAAGGCTTTTTACTACTTTTTAACTTAGTCTGTTTTTATTAATATTCTAAGCTCTTTTACTTTATATTTTATAAGTATATTTAATTTTACTACTACTACCTTTACTTTAATAACCTATATATAAGCCTTTTTAAAGTAGATAGTAACTAAGAGTTGTTATATTAAATTAGTCCTATTAATAACTACTATAGCCTTAATTTACTATTAAATAACTATTTACTAACTTACTACTAAATTTATTTTTATTTATTTTTAAAATATTATTACTAAATTAATACTTGTTAATATATTTATAGTTAAGATAAGAGTTAGAAAAAGGACAGTTTATAGTATTTTAGTACTTAATCTTAACTATTATTATAAGGTTGCCTTTAATGTTTCTTAAACCTTGTATTAGTATTGTTAAAGCAGTGTTTAACCTTTGTTAATTAGCCGTTTATTTATAAAACTAATACTTATTTACTACTACTTTTTTTATAATACTAAATATAGTAATATATATACTAACTACTTTTAAACAATTAAAAAAAACACCTTTTCTTTTTACTAATAAAAGCACGTTTATCCTTTACTAATATAGTTATATAAAAAGCTATATAGGCTACTTTTTAAGGCTTTACTTAACTACTAATTTACTTATTATAAATTAAAATTAGTTTTATACTAACCTTAACCACTTTTATAGTTAAGCCGTTTTTATATAATTAGTTAATAGTAGCTATTTACTATAACTAATTATAATAATATATATTTAATTATTTAGTATAATAGTTAATAATATATTCTTAAAAGCTATTACAAGTAACTCTTTTTTATAAAACTTCCTTTATATTAAATTTATATTTTAATACCTAGTTTTTATTTTTTATAACTTTATAATTTAAAACTATTAAAAAATAAATAAAGTAGTAATCTTACCCTTTTTTCTACTTATTAAAAGTATAAATAAGAATTAAAGACCTACCTTAACAATTACTTATAGTATAGCTATTAACTAATTACTTCTTATATCTTTAATTAAAAAAGGTTATTATAAGAGTTTAAATAAATAAAGTAATAGTGTTTTATAAGTATTATAGCTTTTTAAGTAGAACTTAAACATCTAGTCTTACAACTAGTGTATTTTAAGTCCTACTCTTATTACTAGTAAGTATAAAACTACCTACTATATATATATATATAACTATATACACTACTAATAATTATTATAGTACGTAGAATAATATAAAAAAGGACTATTAACTAATTAGTTAATAGTCCCTTCTTCTATACTATACTCTATAAACGGCTTACTAGTAGGCAAGAACAAAGAAAGACGTACTTATAGGTATTATATATAAAGCTTGTGTAGTTAATTCTATCTATTTAATTCCTTGCTATCTGTCTGTCTTTCTAGTGGCTACGTCTTGTCTACTTATACCTTTTAAAGTAGAGAGTGTTGAGGCAAAGCCTTGACCTAATTTGCCTCCTATTTTAAGTACGGGTACTGTGATATTAGTTATAGTACGTACTCTATACTTAGTATATAGTAAAAGGTAGTCTTTTTATAATAAGCAAGCTTAAGCTATAAAAGGAGTTACTATTACTTATTATACACTAGTTTACTACTATAAGAAAAAATACACTAATAACAACTATATATTGTTCTTAGTATATACACTTTAAATAAAAAAAATAAATAAATAAAGCAAGTAACTATAATATGTTAATAATTCTATATAATTCTTATATATTAGTATAAAAGTATGTAGATATAAAGTTGGTTGTATTGTCTATTTAAAAACTATAGGAATTTCCCTTTTTATAGTAAATGTTACTAGTAATACTGCCTAAGCTTTTCCTTTATTCTTACTTTTTTTACCTTTATTACTAAAGTTATTATTATTATTAACCTTAATAAAGTTAACTTAAACGTCCTTTTTTAGTAACTTACTTACTAACTTATTAAAATATATAAGTAAGATATAGCCTTTCTTACTATAATAAAAACACTTAATATTATTACTATTTAATTTAGTATAACGTTTTAAGTTAAACTTATTTAAAAATTATTTAAACTTTTAAGCTTTAAAGACTTTCTTTTTAGTTTTTTATTAAAGGTCTTCTTTTTCTTTTTTATATTAAGTATAGTTCTTTTTTACTACTTATTTAAAAAGCTATTCTTTTAAAGTTTATTTATACGTTTTAATATTTAATACTAATTAGTAGTATAAGTTATACCTTTTATAATAAAGTTATATTTAATTTTGTTATTTAGTTTTATATAAACTATAACTATTATAAATTTTTTAAGTAAAAGACTAATCTTCTTTTTTAATAAGCTTATATATATATAGTAGTTATTAAGGCTTTATTTTATAAGTTAGTAAGATTTTTTTAAATATATTACTATAGTATTAAACAAATTTTTTACTTTTAATATTAATATATTTAACTAAGTATTAAAAACGTTTTAAAAGTATAAGCTTAATATACGTTCTTATTTTAATAGTGTATTAAAAAACTACTTTTAATAAATAAGAAAAGCTTTATTTATAAGTTAAAGTATTATATTAATTTTATTAATATTTAAAAAGTACTATTAAGGTACTAATTTAAATATATACCTTATTACCTTATACTACTCTTATTACTATAAATACGTTAATAAATCTTTATACTTCTTAAATAGCTTTAGCTTTAAGTTATACGCTTAACGATTAGCTTTTAATAGCGCTTAGCCGTTAGTATATAATAAGGCTATAAAGACTATATTTTTACCTTTAAAATTATTTAAATTTAGTTTTTAAACTTTAAAGGCGCTTTATAAGCCTTTTACTAATAGTTATATTATATATATAAGCATAGTCTTCTTACTTATACTATTTAATTTAGCTTATAACCGTACTTCTTTTATATATACTATAAGTAATTATTAAAAGTATATTTAATAAGCCTTTAATATAGCTAATTTAACCGCTATTTTATTATTTATAAACATTATTTTAATTAGTATATATGTTATAAAGTCTTTAAATAATACTTATATAGCTTTTATTATTTTTAAAAGTTTAAAAATAATTAATAATTTAGTTATTATAAAAAAAGTTTATTAATATAAAGGTATTTATAAAGTTAGTACTATATACTACTATAATTAAGTAAAAAATAATATTAACTTTATAATAACTAAATTATATATATATAAGTATATAAAAATAAAAATAAACTCCTATTCCTTTTATTAAAAAAGAGTATAGTAATACTATATAAATATTAAAAATATCTATTAGTCTACTTAATCTAACTAATTATAAAGAGCGCTTAAAGACCCTTTAAAGTCTACCCTTGGTATCTTAGAATAGCTTACTACTATTTTATCCTTTAACTAATTATGGTAAGGCGCTAGTAAATTAAACATTTAACTAATTATAAAGGGACTACGTAAGGACCTTAAACGGTTTATACCTATGCTTAGTTATACGGCATTTGTAAGTAATTCTTGTTAAAACTATAACACTTACCTTTTATTTTAAGTATAAGTATTATAATGTTAGTTATAGTACGTACTTTATACTTAGTATAAAAGTAAATATATTAGTCTTTATATAGACTAAACGGTATAGGTTATAATACTTTAGTAATAGTGCTTTTATAAACGCTTACTTTAGCTACTAAAATACCTAGTCTTTATAAGGCCTTTATATAAGTCCTTTAAGCTTCTTACTTTTAACGAGCCCTTTTAAGTACTTAGTTAATAATTTGGCCTTCTTAGTAAAACAATAAATAAATTAATAGTAAGAATTATAAAAGCAAATAAATACTTAAATATTATAATACGTCTTTAGCGTCTACTATATATATATATAAGGGATATTTAATAGTCTAACTTATCTAGCTAACTATAAAAGCCTTTAAAAGAGACTTCCCTTTGTGTCTTAAATAGCTTATTACTACTTCGTTTCTTAGCTAATTATAGTAAGGCGCTATAGATTACTTATCCAACTAATTATAACAGGACTTTGTAGGGACTTTTAATAGTCTATATATAGTGGTCTAATAGCGCTTAGTTACTAGACGACTATTAGTAATTCTTGTTAAGACTGTAATAAATATAGGAGTTACAAGTAAAAAGTTAGGTTAAAATAAAGTAGTATTTTAAATTAGAACGCTATCTTTATAAGTCTAAGTAAGTACTCTCTTTCCTTTTAAGGTAGTATATACTACTAAGTATACTATAGCTTATATATATAATTATTACTATAATAATACTAAAGAAGTACATTTTTTAATTTATTCTCTATATATAATAACTTTTAGTAAATTTATTAGTAATAAGTATAGTTTAAATTTTAAAGGTCTATAGTTGAAAATTGCAATATAAAATATACTTAGTTTAAAGAAATAATTTACATAATTTTTAAAAGGTTATAAAAGTTGGTAATCTAGGTAATAAAAGAAGTAATCTGGTGCAGCTTTAGGCATAATTTTATCGACAATGAGTGTTATTGGAACCCGTCCTAATAATCATGCAGGAAGCTGGTATCATTCCGATTCTGATACTCTTTCGAATCAACTAAGCAAGTGGCTGAAAGATGTCTCGACAGATTATGCGAGAATACCAGGGGCTCGGGCCATTATCGCACCGTAGGATTTAACCCTATCCCTATAAATTTGTATGTCGCTGACATTAATTGCGCTCCGTTGTTAGACATGCTGGGTATAGCTACTCTGGGCCCTGTGCTGCATGGGCGTATAAAGCACTTGACCTTAGCAGAGCTCGTCGTGTCTTCTTACTCGGACCAAGCCATACTTTTTATTTGAACGGCTGTGCCTTAACAACCTTCGAAAAATATGCAACTCCATTCGGGGACTTTCAGGTTGATGTGGATGTGTTAACCCAACTAAAAGCTTCGGGCGAGTTTACAGACATCCCCCGAGAGAATGATGTACGAGAGCACAGCCTAGAAATGCAACTTCCTTTCCTTTGGCAATCATGGGAGGAGACGCCTAATAAAAGTGTTCTCCAGCCTACTATTGTGCCGATCATGGTAGGGGATGGTGACGCAGAAGCTGAGAAAGGGTACGGCAAACTATTGCTCCCATACTTTAAAGATCTTGACAACGTCTTTGTTATTAGCTCTGATTTCTGTCACTGGGGGCTGAACTTTGACTTTGTTCATTATTGTCCTAGTACCGACTTTGCCCACATCCGATCGTTGTCATTATTTAGGGACCGACCGGAACATTCAGAGCCACCTATCCACATATTTATACGAGATATAGATAAAGCTGCCTTTGCTTCGATCGAAGCAGGATCGCAGGCTCTGTTTTTAGAGCACTTGCGCATAACAAGGAATACAATTTGTGGACGTCACCCTATTAGCGTTACAATGGCTGCTTTGGAGATACTAGGTAGTAAGGATGCTTCCGCCATACCCAAGTTCAAGTTTATACAGTATAAGCGCAGCTCTCTTGTAAAAACGGTATCTGACTCTAGTGTGAGTTACGGCTCTGCATTCGCTATTTTCTAATACTGTATTAATTAGCACACAATTTATAGTCATAGTGTTTATACAATATCCCAAAACTAGCTCGGCTTATAAAAACCTAGGGCATAAAATTTTATTTTTTATACACCACTAAAATCGTGCGAAGGGGCCTAGTCTTTGCCCCTTCTCAAAGCAAACTACTATACTTTAGCCCCACCTATAAGCCTAATTAGGCTAGACTCCGTCTTACACTTCAATTAAGCCTTACCTCACAGCCTTTACTTAGGTTCTGAAGGGTCTAGCTAGATGAAAAGCTAAGTTTAAAGAACACGTTAAAAAAGTAACCCTTAAGCTTACTATATAAACCTAGACCCTTACTCACTTAACAGGAAAGACATTAGGAAAAGACGCCTTATAGGCTAAGGCTATTAGTATAGCGGCTTTAAGAAGTGTTATAGCTTATAAGGCTAAAGTCTTTTATATACCTACCTCCTTGCTAGAACGCCCTTAATAAGTAGTAATAGCCTTATAAACGACCTATAACGCCTTTCTTAAACAAATTATTAGGGCTTATAAAAGCACACCTATATACCTTTTAAGTATAAAGGCTATTCTACCCTTTTTAGACATATAATTTAACGTTAAGGCCGTCTTCTTTTATTAGTTACTACCTTATACTACTATTAACTAATAGTACTACTTAGAAGTCTCCTATTGCACTAACTTCCTTCTTACTTAATAGGCACTTAGGGTTAAAGCCTTACCTACTAAAGATATAACCTGCCTTTAATTTTAGTTAAACAACAACCTTAAGTAGACCTAATAGTAGTAGTACGTAGCTAGGTAAAGACAGTCCTTTTTACTACCTAGCTACACTTTATTAGCCTAATAAAGGCTTAGATAGATTATTAAAGCACTAAAAAGGAGTATAAAACACTATAATAGGACTAAAGGCAGTCTAATTACCTAAATTAGGATAGAATATATAAGGCTTAAGGCTTATTTTTTTACTAAAAAGAAGGTTACTAGTCATATATATTTATACTTAGTAAATAATAAAATAGTAGTATTATACGCTAGTTGCTAGCGTAGAAGGAAATACACTAATAACAACTATATGTCGTCCTTAATATAAATACCCTAAATAAAGAAAATAAACAAATAAAGCAAATAACTATAATATATTAATAATTCTATATAATTCTTATATATTAGTAAAAAATATTTAAATATAAAATTAGTTAATTCTTATTTTATAGCTAATATGTTTAATAATAAGTATTAAAGAGTAAAGGAAAATTTTATAGTCTTTAATATATACTAATTCTTATTCCTTTTTTTATACTTTTATTTTAGTAAGTATGTATATATATTGTATATAAAAGAGTAAACCGTTAAATAAGCTTATAAAAAGTAGTGTTTTAACTATTTTGTTTTTATTATTTTTATTTTGTTTTATTTTATATTTTTATATTTTTATATTTTTTTATATTTACTATTTTAGTATTTTAGTATTTATTTATTAAAATTATAGCAATTTTCTTACTTATAGCTTAAACTTTTAAATAACGCGTTAATATTAGTATTGTTTATAAATACTAAGTTAGTAGGGGTTTTAAATTTATAAAAGGCAAGGTTAAGCGTTAAGGATTCTTTTTATTTAGGCTATTTTATTAGTTTAAGGTAGACTGCTAGCTTTCAAATAAAGTGTTTATTATACTTAAATATAATTTTATTTATTTTAATTTTTACTTTAAATTTTTAAAATTCTTTTAAAAGGTTAAAATAATAAGTACGTTTTATTTATAATTTATTATAAATTTTATATACCTTTTTATTAGTCTTATTTTTAAACTTATTAAACGTTTTAAGAAGCTATATTAAAGTATTTTTTTTACTTATTTACTTAATTTTAAAAAAGAGTAACTTAGTAAAAGTTTTTATAAACTTAAAACTTATAAGCGTTTTAGTAAGTATAGCCTACTTATTTTTTTTATATATTTCTTTAAATAGTAGAATTTTTACTTTATAACTAGGCTAAGTACTACTTATTTTATTAAAAAAAAGGTAGTATAATTTTAACTAATACTTAATTTAATATTAAATTTTATTAAGTAATTTTTTTATAAAGATATTAAGAGAAATACGTTTTTGCAGAAGGCGTAGAGTCTAACTACGTACGGTAATCTAAAAGGTTGAATAGGTAAGGCCTATAGTAAGGGAAAATAAGTGTATTTCTTAGATGCTTAACAAAAGACTAGATGGGAGGGAGGAGGACTGTCCTTATATAGACGTAATCCACTATTTTAATCTAGGTGTGTGTACGTACTAAAAACCTAAATACGAATATGTAATTAGTAATACTTTACGTAATTATATATTCTTAATAGATATAATAGTAAAGAATATCTTTATATACTAATAATTTAATAATAAGGTTTTTCTATTAGTAGTCGCTTTTTTATAATATATAGTGGTTTTTAATATTTATTAGTATAATAAAACTTAAAAGATTTAGTTATATTATGTATTTTTTATATTAAATATTTTATTAAATATTTATTATACTTTTTATAAAGGTTATAATTTAAGCTATTTTTTTTACGCGTTTAAAGTAGTTTTTTAGTTACTTATTAATAAAAGTAATAAATATTTTAGTTTTATTTACTTTTACTAGGCTTATAAGTATAATATTATAACTATATATATTATATAAAAATATTAATACTAGCTTTCTTTAAAAAATATTTTAATAGTATATTAAAACATATTTTATTATATTAAAAAATATAACTTATAAAAGCTTTTATAAAGGAATACAGTTTAAAAGTATATAATAATTAATTAAGTTTAAATAAAAATTTTAGTAAAAATATAATTAATTTATAAATAATAAGAATATATAAAATATGTATAAAGTTAAAAGCTTTTTATTTATTTTTATACTATTTGATTTATTTAAAAAGAAATCTTTATTTATTTAATTTAAGTATAAAAGTATAAATAATTAAATAAAGTATATTATTATAAATAACTAGTATTTTTATTAAAATTATAAAAATAAAAGAATAAATAAATAAATAAAAGTAGTATATTAAATTTACTTATTTACTATTATTAAAAAATTAGTAAATTATATCTTTTAAAGGTTTTTAAGCTAATTTAGTAATATTTTAATAGCTATAGTATAAGTATTATTTAAGCAATATTATAAAGTAAGTAATAAGTTTATTTATAATTTATTGAAATTATTATGTATAAAATACCTTATTTTAATTTTTATAATTTAATTTTTCTTTTTAGATAAACTATTTATTTAAAAATAGTAAGTTATAAAAAATATAAGTAAAGTTTTAAAAAAATTAAAAATTTTATAGTATAGTATTAATATAAATTTAAAATTATAATTAAAAATAATATTTATTAATAGTATAAAATAATATATATATTTATTATTTAATAGTATATATTTTTTATTTTAATAAAAGTATACTTTTCTTTACACCTTTATATAATATTAAAGCTAATATATTATAATAATTATAGTTAAAAAATTGTTATATACTATTAATTACTATAACTTTTAATAAATTATTAATAAAATATATTATAATTATATAAAAAAGTATTATAATACTATAAATATTGTATAATTCTTTATTAAGCAGTTTATAGTTTGTTTAATTAATATAATAAGATTTATAATACTAAATATATTTTTAAAATTATATTATATATAAGCTTTATTAAAATAGTACGTTGTATTATATACTTTATTAAAAAGTATTTTTATATAGATTTTTAAAATACTTAGTTAAAAATGTTTTGGAAACTATATAATAAAAGAAATTATTTATAATATATTAAAGTCTAAGCAAAAGACGGCCTTTTTATATTTAATAAAGTTAATTTTATAAAGTTAAATATATTAGTTTAAGTATATAGTTTATAAAATATTCTTTAATATTATACTATTTAATAGTAAGGTATATTTAAATATAACTTTATAACGGTAAATAGACTAGGTAACTACGTTAGTAAAGTAGTTAATCGTAGAAGGGCTATAGGCAGGAGTAGTATTATATATAAACTAAGTCTTGTCCCTTTTTATTTAAGAGAAGGGATAGATAAGCTATATAAGGGTAGTACTAAGTATACTGGTCTTAATTAGGCCTTAACCTTTAAACTTAGCAGCTATTTAACTAATTATAAGGCGTATATTTACTACTAGCATACTTAATTAAGCACAAACTACTTTCTTATATCCTTTTAGGTCTTGCCTATATTTATAGGTTATATAATACCTACTACTTATTTAATTAGCTATTATATATTTGTATTGTTTATAAAGCTTGTATAACGTTTATATATAGCTTGTATTAGGCCTTTATAGTTACTTTTTTTACTTACTTATAATAATTATACTTTTTTTAAGACTAGTACTTTTAGGCTAGTAGCTATTAATTCTATGTTTGTAAACGTTATAAATAAGTTGTATAGTTTGTATATAATATTGTTTAATAGTCTTTATTTATAGTTAGTAATAGTGTTTAAAATTATTTAGTAAATAAAATATAATATAGACTTATTATCTTACTTTATCCTTACTTTTACTTATTATAGCTTTTTAATGTAAGCCTACTACCTTTAAGTATAAACTTACTACTTTTAAGTATATTAACGTTATTATAGCTTTAGTAGATAAGCTATATAGGGTTATACCTTTACTTAGCTATTACTAAGCCGCTTATTTTACTTATTACTAGTTAAATTATATTATATACGTTTATATTTAAAGCCTATTAACCTTAACTAACTTAATTAATAGTAACTTACCTTTTTTAGCTCCTTTACTACTAGTTGTTAGTACTATATATTACTTACGCCTTTAGTGTGTTTACTTAGCTAGCTTATTAGCCTTATAAACATAAGGCCTAATACTAGTATAAGAAGTAAAGGGTAACCTTTTATTAGAAACTATAGTAATAGTAGTTACTATATTAGTAGTGTTAGTAGTAGTATAGTTAGCTATAACGTTTATACTACTTTTAACAAAGTTAGTAGTAGTAGTAAGCTAGTAGTAGCCTTAATAATAAGGCTAATAGTTAAACTACTTTATAACTTTAGCTATATGCTTATATTTAAGCTTTTAATAGCCTTTTATTTACTTAGTAATCGTCTTATTTGTTTAAGGCGCCTACCCTTTTAGTAGTTATACTAAGTACCTATTAGCGCTAAATACATATAGTACCTTTAACTCCTTTTATATATACTACTTATAAAGTTATTACTTACCTTATACTTTAGCTATATACTATCTTTAGCTTTTAGTATCTGTTATTAGTAGTATAAGGCTATATTGTGCACTAGTTGCTAGCGTAGGAGGAAATACACCGATAACGACTATATGTTGTTCTTAGTACAAACACCCTAAATAAAGTAAATAAACAAATAAAGTAAAATAACTATAATATGTCAATAATTCTGTGTAATTCTTATATATTAGTAAAAAGTATGTAAATGTGAAGTTAGTTAATTCTTGTCTATTTAAAACTATAGAAATTTCTATATTTATAGTGGATTTTCTAGTAATAGGCTAGGTATTAGCCTTACTATAAAGTATAACCCTTATTATATTGTTTAATCCCTTACTAATTATACTTAAGTCTTAGCTTTAATAGTAAGAAATATAGTTAACCTATCCTTTATTATAAACTATACAAGTACTCAGGCTAATAACTATAACGCTTTAACTAAGGTTAAACGTAGCCTAGTAGCTACCTTATAACGTGTACTATTACTCTTTTATTTTATTATAATAAAGGTTTAAGCCTTAAAAAAGTTTATAAACATAGCCTTATAACGTTAATTTATAAATTAGTACTATTAAGCATTAGTACTATTTAAAAGGTTTGTGTTTATTATATACTTACTAATATTATTATTAAAGGACCTTAGTTATATTTATATTTAAGTTATTATATTATCCTTTTAAAAAAACGTTAAAGCTATTTATTTTAAAAGTAATTAGAATATAGTATAAGTAAGGGTTTTTTAATAGGATTATTATTAAATATAAGTAATAAATTAAATTTTCTTATTATTTATACCTTTTAATCTTATCCCTTTTATTTGTATTATAGTTTTTTAAAAGGTTTTCTTTTTTTCTTACTAGCCTTTATATTACTAATATAGTAACTATAGTAATACTTTATAATTACTTTTTAAGTGTAGCCTATATTTTATACTACTACTTATTTATTATACTTTAGTAGCTAGCCTACTTATTTAACTAAGTACTAGTCCTTTTTTATCTTTTAATAGTATCTTTTTACTTACTTTACCTTTTATTTTTACTTTAAGTTTTTTAAGTTTAATATGTTTAAAGAGGGTCTTTAAGTACTTATATACTACTCTTATAACTTTAAAAAGGTTACTAAAAAACGTTATATATATAGTTATACTTAGTAAGTAAGGCTAGTTAGTACGCTTATATACTAACTATACTAAGTATTTATAAAAGGCCTATTTATTCTAAGTATAGTTTTTTATACTTAAAACGGAACTTTTTTATTAATAGTCTAACTAAGTTGCCTACTTAAAACGTCTTAAGTTTGTAATTTTTATTATAGTAGCGTTTTTATCTTTTTACTATAAACTCTTAGTATTTTTAAAGGCTATTTATAATTTTTTATAAACGTTTTAGTTGTCTTATTTCTACTAGTACTAAATTACTTTATAGTAGTACCTTTTTTATAAATAGCATATTTTTATACTATATAAATAAATCTAATTTTTTACTAAGTAAGGCTTTAAAAAGAAAGTAGCCTATTATAGTATTTATAGCGTTGTTATAAGTATATTAAGCTTTATTTAATAAATAAGGCTAGCTTATTTACTTATTTATAATAAAGTAGTATAAGTATTGTTTTAACGTTTAATTTACCCTTTTTATTTACGTTACTAATAGTTTTTATTTAATCTTTATATAATAGTATAATTTAAACTAAAAAGTAATTATAAATATAAATCTTTTATTTAATATAATACTTTTTAACGTCTTTTTAAATTATATAAAAACTTTTTAATATATAATTTTTATTAAATTAGTAAAGGTTAGTCTTATAATTACTATACTAAAAATAATATACTTTATAAAACAGTTTACTATAACTAGTATTATATTTATATTATTACTATTTTTATTTATTAATTTTTATAGGCTTATAATTAAGTTTATAAATAGTGTTTTAAGTAGTTTTTTTAGTAGTAAAAGTAGAGTTAGCTTATTATATAACTTAAAGTTTTTAATTACTTACTTTTAATAAACTAAGTATATTATAATATATAGCTTTATATTTTTTTAATATATTTATTTAAAAGAAGTACTTAAATAATAGCTTAGTTATTTTAACTATATTAAAATATTTAATTAATAGGTTATTATAGTAAAGATTTAATAACTTGTCTTATATAAAGAAGCTTACTATAACTTATAACTTTTTACTTAAGGCTAAATATAATAATACTTTATTTATTATAATAAACTATTTACTTTATATACTACTTATATAAGTTAAGTATTATAACTATACTTATATTTAAGGATTATTATATTAAACGGTTATAATAACCTTATTTAACTCCTTACTTAGTTAAAGCTTTAAAGGTTATATAGTAAAAGTAGTTATTATTATATAATACTATAAAAGCTTAGTAAATATAATACTTTTATTTGTATTTATTATAGATAAACTTTATACTAATATTATTATATTAATAGTATTACCTTTAAAGTTATTAATAGAATTTAACTATATAGTAAAGTTGTTTTATTATAAAACTAAGCTTTTTAGTCCTTTATTTAATGTTAAATAGTTACTTTAACTTTTAAGTTAAAGTAATTAGCTTTATACTTTTAAATAAGATTTTTTTTAACTAATTAACCTTTTATACGTCTTTTATATAAAGTGTATAAAGCCTTAGCTTTTTTTACGCCTTTAAAACGTTAATAGTATTTATATATTAACTAAGTTTATAATTATATTAGTATTACTTAATAGTTATACTACTTATATATAGACTTTATATTAAGCTTATACAACTTATACTATTTATATAATTTAGCTATCTTAATAACTTATTTACTAAATTAGTTAACTTAGGCTAGTATTTAATAATAAAATTAAAAAAGGCTAAGTATATTACTTACTTAGCCTACTTATTATTAAGTTAAAGCTATTATATAAATATATAAAGGTTATTATAGTTTAATAAGACTTTTATAACGTCCTTACTATTATTTAAGTAGTATTTTTACTAGTAAAAAGCTTTTATTAAAGTATTATAGTTTAGTTCTACTTTTTATAGCTTATATAACTAAAAGATTATAAAATACTACCTTCCGTTTTTATTAAGCTATAAAATAATTACTTTAAATTAAATAATATAAGTAAAAAGATAGTACTTATATATATAATATAACTATTAGTAAAGGACTTACAAGATGCCTTTAAAGTTTAAAAGTTGAACTTAAACAATTTTAAAGGTAAAAATATAGTCTTTATAGCCTTATTATATATTTAGCTAAGCATTATTAAAAGCTAGTAGTTAAGTATATAACTTAAAGTTAAAGCTACTTAAAAAATATAATAAATTATTAATATATTTATAATAATAAAAGTAGTATAAAGTAATAAGGCGTATATTTAAATTAACGCCTTAATAATATTTTTAAAATATTAATAAGATTAATATAATACTTTAGCTTATAAATAAAGCCTTTCTTATTTATTAAAAGTAGTACTTTAATATACTACAAAAGTAAAAGCATATACTAGGCTTATACTCTTAAAACGTTTTTAATACTTAAATATATTAACTTTAAAAGTAAGAGATTTATTTAGTACTATAATAATATATTTAAAAAAATCTTATTAACTTATAAAATAAAGCCTTAATAACTATTATATATATATAAGCTTATTAAAAAAAGAAGATTAGTCCTTTACTTAAAAAAATTATAGTAGTTATAGTTTATATAAGACTAAGCAATAAAATTAAACGTAACCTAGCTATAAAGGACATAACTTATACTACTAATTAGTACTAAGTATTTAAGCGTATAAATAAGCTTTAAAAGGATAGCTTTTTAAATAAGTAATAAAAAAAGACTATACTAAATATAAAAAAAAAGACCCTTAGTAAAAAACTAAAAAGAAAGTATTTAGGCTCTTACTAAAAAGCCTTTAAAGCTTATAAGTTTAAGTAATTTATAAATAGGTCTAGCTTAAAACGTTATACTAAGTTAAATAATACTAATATTAAGTACTTTTTTTATAGTAAGAAAGGTTATATCTTACTTATATATTTTAATAAATTAGTAAGTAAGCTACTAAAAAAAGACGTTTAAGTTAACTTTACTAAGGTTAATAATAATAATAACTTTAATAATAAAAGTAAAAAAGAAGCTTAAATAGCCTTTAAAAAACACTTTAAAATTACTAAATATTATTTTAGTTAGTAAAAGGCTATAAATAAAAAAATAGTTTATTATAAGTAGTAGTTACTTTATATTTATTAATTTAAACTATAGTAGTAAAATTAATATAATAAACTAAAATTTATAAAAGTACTAAGTTTATTTTAAGTTTATAAGGCTTTTACTATTTATATAAGTACTTAGTAACTTAAAGCTATAAATTTATAGTATATAAGTAGTTATAATTTAACTTTTAAACACTAATTAAAAAGAATAATAATTTACTTATTATTATATAAGATTAAACTATATTAATAGTAATATACTAGTACTTTTAAGTATTTTAACTTTATTAAAAAAGAAAATACTATTCTACCTTACTAGTAAAAAGTAGTACTTTTATTAATTAAAAGTTAAGCTAGTAAGGACCTTTTAAAAGTATATAATAAATACTACTACTTATTATATATTTATATAACTAAAAGAATTTATTAATCTTATAAATACAGAATCTTAAAAGGACTATAAAAGGCTTATAAAAATACTACTTAAACTTTATAAATATAAGAATATATTCTTTATAAAGAATACTACTAGCCTACTAATTTATTAAAAAGTAAACTATAATTAATTTACTACTTAAAACGTAACTACTATATAAAGAATTATACTATTTATTTTAAAAAGGTTATTATACTTTAAAAGTACTTATAAAAAGTAGTATAAAAAATAAATTTAAAACTTAAAAAGCCTTTTAAGCTCTTTAGTCTTATTTATACTAAAATATAATAGTACTTTATAACTATATATTAATTATTATAAACTAAATAAGGTTATAGTTAAAATTAGTACCTATTAACCTAAATCTTTAAAAGTTTAAATAAGACTAAAGGTTATAAAGTTATTTTAACTATAAATATAAAAAATACGCTTAGTAAAATATAAATACGTAAAGAGGATAAGTAAAAGACCGTATTTAGAATATAATATAGCTATTATAAGTATTTAGTAATTCCTTTTAGGCTAACTAACGCCTTAACAACCTTTTAAAGTTATATTTATAAAGTGCTTAAAGGTTTAGTAAATAAGATTTATATTATTTACTTAAATAGTATTCTAATTTATTTAAAAAATAAGGAGGAGTATATAAAGTACTTAATATAAGTATTAAATTAATTAAAAGAAGTAAGACTATTTAATAATTAAGAAAAGTATTAATTTTATAAAAAGAAGGTTTTTTTAAAGGTTTTTATTATTACTAAATAATATATATATAAATTTAGCCTATATTAAAACGGTTATAAAGTAGTAAATATTAAAAACGTATTATAACATTTAAGTATTTATTAACTTTTATAATTTTTATTACTAATTTTTTTATTATTTTGTTAATAAGGCCTAACTATTAATAAAGTACTTAAAGAGCCTAGTTAAAAGTTAAAAGCTTAAAAGACCCTTATATAGGCCTTATAAAGACTAAGTATTTTAATAGTTAAAGTAAGTAATTATAAAAGCGTTATTACTAAAGTATTATAACCTATAACGCCTAGTTTATATAAAGACTAATATATCTACTTTTATATTAGTAAGAATACTATCCTAACTAAATAACGTAGGTATTTAGTATTTAGTAGCCTTTTAGTCTTAAAAGCTAAAAAGTATAAAACTACGCTATAGTACCTTTAACTAAGAGTTAATAGTAATTATTATATCTTCTAAAGAATAGTATTAGTACTTAAAAGAAGGCTAAAAGTATAAAGGTTTTAACTAACTATACTAATTTATAAGCGTTTTTAAAGTAGATAGATTTAAATTATTACTAAGTATATTAGTATATATATTTATTACTTTTTAATTTTAAAATTAAGTATTAACTAAGTTGTCGGTATACAAGTAGGGACTAGACGAATACGTTAAAGGGAGAGGACACGTAATACGTAGTATAACCGGCAAGGGCCCTATATAAGTCTAAAAGGACTAAAATAAGGCTCTACTATACAGAAGTCTCTACGTCTACTTAATTAAACTGTCCTATAGACGTAGACTTAGACTTAGACAATAAGTAATAAGAAGTATTACTAATAGACCATTGTACACCTCCTATAAGCACTACTTACAAACGTATAGGGTCCTTAGTAGCTTTATAAGCGTACTTTGTTACTTATTCTAGCTAGCTAACTAACACTAATTAGTCTATTAGTACTATTTGTTAGTACTAATTAACTAACGCCTATTTTAATTAGCTACGTATACGAAGATAAAGATAACGACTCTTAAGGAGTTAGACAGCCTTATAATAGATAAAGAAGACAAGGCTGTGGCACCGATTAAGACAGGCTTTTAGGCCTTTAAAAGGGACCCTGTTTTAGACGAAAAAAAACGCTGTATTAACAAAGTATTAAAATAAACGGTTAAGTATAGTATTTATAATAATAATATATAAGACTTAATAGTTAATATAATTAAAGACTAAATAAATAAAGACTTTAAAGCTATATGCTTATAAGTAATTTAACTAAAAAAGGAACTATTTAAGTATAGCGTTTTTATACTTTTATTTACAATATAAGGAGGCTCTTTAACAAAATTAGTATAGTAAGCCCTTTAAGACAAAGACCTAATTCCTTAGATATAAAGCGCTGTTACTAACGTTATTTAAAAGTATAATAAAATTGTAACAACTAACTTAATAATATAGAAGATAATAGGCTTATATAACATTAAGGAAGGACTTAGTTAAATAGGCTTAAACGTATTAAGACTATTATTACTAGGTATTTCTTAATTAGACTATCCTTTTTTTTAAATTAAGTCTTAGTCTTTAACGTCCTTTTTACTATAACTACTAATTAAATTAAACCTTTTACCTTAATAAGCTAATAAAAATAATAAACTATACTAAGTATATTAATATAATAAATTAGTAAAGAAGACTTTATTTAATTAAGACTACTAAAAACTAATTATAACTTTTAATAAAAACTATTTAAAAAAGAGTAAATATATTAGTATTAAGGATACTATAAGCTTTTAGTATAAGGTCTACGCCTTCTTTAATACTTATTATATTACTAGTCTTTATAAAAGCTTCTTAATAAACGTTTTACTTATTATAAATATTAGTAAGGCTTAATACTACTATAACTAGCTTGTAAGGAAGGCCTAAGGAGACTAAAGGGCCGTTATACAAAGTATAAAGATATAGTATAAAAGTAAGAATTAGTAAATTGCTAAATTAATTAAATAGACTAATATATCTTTTATTAAGTATATTAATAGTAAGAAGGGAAAAAGGCTACTACTATTTAAAGCCTTATAAGCCTTCTTTAAAAAGCTTTAAATTATATAACAATTACTTAAAGCCTAACTATTTAACCTTATATCTTTTAAAGAGTAATATATAATAGCCTATATTATATACCTAGCCTTTATAGACTATATAAGTACTAAAGTGTATAAGACGTATAGTACTAATAAACTTTATACATTATTATATAGTACACTACTAATACGTAAGTAAAGTAAATTTCTACTAGGATAAATATAAGGATAAGGACGTTAAAGATAAACTATAATAGTTAAAGACTCTTTATAAATAAATATTTTAAACTAAGTTTATTATAAAGTCTTATATTACTAAAAAAGACTTTAAGGTAGATAGTTATAGCCTAATTAAGTAAAGGTTACTATAACTAAATATAACAATAATAATAAGTACTTTATTTATAAAAAGCTAAACTATTAATTATAAAAGTATATAAACGTTAAAAGATAGGATTATAAGGCTATATAAAAGAAAAGAATAAGTAATTAAAAGTATAAGTAATTTATATAAAACTTTAAAGGTATTACGTTCTTAATTATATTAAATAATAATAATGTTAATAATATAAACAATAAACTATAAATAGTTATATATACTTTTTAAACATAACTAAATATAATATAGGCTATATAGTATTTTACTAATTAACGTACTACTTACTATTTTTAAATTTATAATACTTTTACTAATAATAGCCTTATACTACTTATACTATTAACTAATCTACTACTAATTATATAGTTCTTATATACGTTTTAATAATTTTTAAGTATTATTATTAATATAAGTACTACTAAGTACTTTATAATTAGTAAAGGATAATTTACTATGTTAAAGATAGTACTTTTAAACGTTGTCTTTAATATAACTATAGTAAAAGGCACGTTTATACGCTTTAAAGTAAGTAACTATATATTTATTACTTTAATTACTATTATAACGCCTATTAACAAGGCTACGTTTTATATAATACTTATTAATACGCCCTTTCTACTATTACTTGAGGATATAAACTACTTATGTATATATTTTAATAATATATATAATATCTTAGTTAGTAATAATAGTAAAAAGACTTTTATAATACGTTAGTATAGTTATACCTTATTAACACTACTAAAGTTGTTTAAAGTACTATTTATAAGCTTTTTTATAAAGACTAAGTTAAAGAGACTATACTATTAATTTAGTTACCCTTTTATTAATTATTTATATAGACTACTAATATAAGTAAGCTATAACAACATAACTTAAAACAAGCTAATAAAGCTTTAAAAGTACTATTACTAGTACTAACTTTACTATAGTTTACTAAAACAATTTAAATTTAACCTATATAAAAGTAATAACGTTGTCTTTAATAGGACAATTATAGTAGACGTAGTATATATTAATAAATAGCCTTACCTTTATATAGTTAATTAAGTAATAGGTTTTTTAGCTATTAAGTAGCTTAAAAATATAACTATATAGTATATATAAAACGCTCTATATACGTATTAGCTTAATATCTACCTTAAACCGCTTAATATTATTATTTATAACGCTAGTACTAATTTTACTAGTAAAGAATTTAAAAACAATATAGTCTTATTTAGCTCTACTATAAAGTAAGTACTAACTAAGGCTTATAATAGTATTAAACAAATTAAACAATATTACGCCTTAGTTAAAAAAGGGTATAGAATTATTATAAAGGAGATACTATAACTACTATAAAACATAGTACTATAAATAGCTATTAAGGCTATTAATAATATAGTAGGCCTTTATAGGCTAGTCTTAACTCTTCTTATTTTTAAAGCCTACTTTTATCTTTTACTAATAAGCGCCTTATTTATTTTTATAAGTTAAAGGGTAATAGTACTATGTTTAACTATAAAAGTAGTAAAAAAAAAAAAGCTAAGTATAATATAATAAGAGCCTTACACACTTATAATAGTCTTAACGTTACTATAGTATATATAATATTACTAAGTAATAAAGTAACTATTTACTATATACTAATAGGCTTTAAGGATAAGTAAGACGGCTTTTTTTATATAATAGCTGCTTAAAATAAAGATATTACTATTAACCTTAGTAATAACGTTATAACAACTTTTTATAGTACTATTATTTATTTATACTATTATAACCTTATAAACACTATCTTAAATATAGATATAATTGTTATAGCTACTTAGTCTTACTAATATATATATAGTAAGCTACTTATAAACGCTTTTACTAGTATTAGTACTAGTACTAGTATAATAATTTAAATAACTTCTTTTACTTTAACGCCTACTTTTAAGACCTTCTATTAAAAAAAGCTATTTCAACTACTAAAAAAGGGTGTTTTTAATATAATTAAGTAAGAGGACGTTTTAAACGGCGCCTATATATTTAATAAACGCTTTATAAATAAAATTAAGTATATAAGAACGTTATAAGCTATAAAGAAGTTTAGACTTATTATTTAAGCTTATAATAACCTTAGTAAAATAATAGTACTAATATAGTCTTTTATAATTTAACGTATAAGCTAGCGTTTAATTTTATACGTAGTAGCCTTATAGCTAAAGTAAAAAGGAATAGGCTTATACCTTTATAATATTTTATAGGCCTATATATAGTTTTAAACAAGGCTATAATATAAAATTTTTATAAATCTTAATACAACAATTTATAAGCTTTTATATTTATAGGCTAACTATCTTTTAAAAGTTGTATAGCCTTTATATAGTATACTAAAAGCAAGTAACTACTAGTATAATATATATAACTATTACTATATAAAGATACTAAAGCTACGCCTATCTTTATATAATACGTATTTACTCTTTTAGCCTTTTATAAAAGGACTAGTAATTATAGGCCTTTAAACTAATAATACGCTAATTTTAATAAATAATGCTATTACTAATTAAAAAGAGATAGCCTTATAAAAGGCTAGGTTCTTTACTAAGCTATAAAAGCGTCTATTTTATAATTATTTACTTAAGTTTAATAACGGCGTTATTATATAGTAAAAGGACACTTTATTACTTTTATAAGAGTGCTAAGTAGTAAATATTAGCCTTATAACGTTAAAGCTTTAAGTAAGTAAATAAATAAAAGGTAAGGTTAGTTTACTACTTAGTTAAAAAAAGTAGTACGTTGTTTAATATACTTATAGTACTTATATAGCCTTAGTCTATTAACTAAAAGTAGTGTATAATCTATTAACTACTATATAATATATAAAGTTTAATATAAATAACGTAAAACTTTTAAATAACTACCTTTACTAGTAGTATAACTATATATAAAAAGGACTTATTTTTATAGCCTTAAATAAGGCTATAATAAAGGTAATTATCTTTATAAATATAGTATTTATTAATAATAAAAACTTATTATTATAAATTAGTTATACAATTACTATTTATAATAACGTAGAATATATAAATATTATTTACTAGTTATTAATTAAATATAAACAAGTTATAAAAAGCGTTCTTACTTAAAGTTATACGCCTTAATAAAAGGTTTTAATATAGCCTTATATATTAAAACAACGTTAAGTAATATATATAGTAAATAAATACTACTTATTATTTATATTAATTTAAAGTTTGTTTTTAACATTATTATACAACTAAAAATAATAGTTAAAAAGGGTGTAATAATTAATATTTAAATACTTTATTAATTATATAAACAATATAAAATTACTAAGTTAAAATAGATTTTAAGTGTTAACAACCTTGTTAATAGTTTAATAAAGTACTAAAACAAGGTTAAGGACGTATTAACCTACTTAATTAACAATAACACAATTTATTTTATAAAAACAACATAGATTAAAAGGGTAAACAAGGCTATAGTGTCTTACAACGTTGTTAAAATAAACGCTAACGTTAGTACAACAAACGCTATTAGTATATTAGTTAACTAATTAAATAATAACACTATTAACAATAATAATAAGCAAGGCTAAAAGGATTGGTAAGACGTACTAGTACTAGTTAGTACTAGTATTACAATTTTAAAAAGTTGCTAGTATTAGTATATAAGTAAGGACTAAACAAATACATTAAAGGGAGCACATAATATATAGTATAACCGGCAAGGGCCCCCTATAGGTCTAAAAGGACTAAAATAAGGCTCTACTATACAGAAGTCTCTATATCTACTTAATTAAACTGTCCTATAGACGTAGACTTAGACTTAGATAACAAGTAATAAGAAGTATTACTAATAGACTATTGTACACCTCCTATAGGCACCACCTACGGACGTATAAGGTCCCTAGTGGCTTTATAAGTACACTATGTTACTTATTCTAGCCGGCTAACCGATATAAGTAATAAAAATCTAGCTAATAGCCTATTATATTATCCTAACTATAAAGAAGAGTAAGACTAAATAAATTACTTATTTTTATTATATTAAAAGATTACTACTCTTATTAAGAGTAACGTTTTAAAAGACTTTAAAAAACATATAAAAGAATTAAATAGCCTATTTCCTTATAAGAAGTAAGTATTTAAGTCTATTATAAATAGTTTAAGTAAAACGGTTAGTATAGCTAACTTAAAGACAACTTAGTTAAAGTATTAAAGTATATATATTTAGTAGTTGTTTATAGTATTAGTAGTTATAGTTATTATTATAAAAAGGTTGAAAAAAGGTTAAAAGCCCTTTATATTATTTTATAAGCTTATTCTTATAGCTTAATTATTAGACTTTTACTTATAAAGTAAAAGAAAGGTATATTAAGACTATATAAGCTATCTTTAAAGTAAGTCTTTAAACCTTATAAGGTTATTTTATTAAAAAGGAAAAATTATTATACTAGTTTAAAAAGTATTATAATATAAAATTATTTACTAATACTATAAGCTTAAAACGGGTAAATATAGTAGTATTATAAGGATAAAAAACTTAGTTTTTTATTATTACTTTTAAATAAGCGTTAAAGTATATATTAAAGGTTTTATATATACTTATTATATATATTAAACTTTTACATTAAAGAAGTATAAGCTATATAGTTAGCTTTAACCTTTACTAGTTCTTAAAAGGCCTTAGTAAAAGGTGTTAATAGATTTTATTACTAGTTTTTTCTTAGTTTTTAATTATAATTAAAAGTTAAACGTTATATTAATAGTAATAAATAAGTATATAAAGATATATTAGTTTTACTAATATTTATTATTATAACCTTTATAAAGCTTATATATTTACTTTATATAAAGGTTTAACTACGCTTTAAAAAGTTAAAAAGTATTATTTTAAATAAAAGAGTAGTCTTTACTAGTTAATACTAGTAAAAGCTATATAATATTACTTATATTAAGTTAAAACTATTTACTACTTTTTACTTATAAACTAATAATTAAACGAAAAAAGCTAATTAAACTTTAAAATAGTACCTTTATTACTATATATTAAAAATTAGAAAAACTAGTTAATACTCTTTCTTATAATAAAGTTTACTTTAAATAACATAATAAATTAATTAATAAATAAGGTACTACTTTATATACTTTTTAAACTATTACTTTATAATTTATAAAAGTGTTAAAAACGTTACTTATAAAAGAAGAGTACTAGTAATAGCTAAGCTTATTTTAAAGCTATAAGCTTTAAAAGAAAAGGCGTTAATATACTTATAATATACATAAAAAATATAAAAGTATTATTATAATATAAAGTATATACTAAAAAAGTATAATAAAAAGAACTTAATACTACTATTTACTTAAAATTTAAAGCTAAAAGTACTTAATTAAAAGTAAAAACTAAAGTTTATTAAACTTTTTTATATATTAAAAAGATTAGTTTATAAATATATTACTTTATACTTTTATAATAGTATAAAAAACTATATAATATATTTTTAGTATTCTTACTAAAACTATAAGTAAACTTTATAAGTATTATAAAGCCTTTATTAATACTACTATTAAAAGAAGATAATAATAAGTAAAACGTAAAAAAGGTTTTAGGCTATAAAATATAGTATAATAAGCTATATTACTTAATATAGTAAAAGAAATAGCCTTTTAAATATAACTAATAAGTTATTATAGTAGCTGTAAATATACTAATTATTATAAAGAAGTAATAAAAAATATAAAAAAAACGCTTATTAATATTAAAATAAGCTTAAAAGTCTTTATAAAGAAGAAAAAAGGTAAACTAGAAAAAGTCTAGTAAAAAGGTATAGTAATATAATATTACTATAATAATAAAAATTAACTAACTTTATATCTACACCTTTTTACTAACATACTAAAATTACACAGAATTATTAATATATTATAGTTATTTAATTATTTGTTTATTTCCTTTATTTAAAGTAAGTATACTAAGAATAGTATATAGTTATTATTAGTATATTTCCTTTTACGTTAGTAAACTAGTATATAATTAGTAGTAATAACTTTTTTTATAGCTTAAGCTTACTTATTATAAAAAGACTACTTTTTACTATATACTATTTTTAAAAAATATAAAAACTTATATATAGCTTAAGCTTGTTTATAGTATATAGTAAATATTTAAATAAAGTAAGCTTAGCCCTTAGCTATAAAATATTTATACCTTTTTTTAGTATTAAAATAGCTTTTCTAAAAAGGATATTAATAGTTATAAGTAGTTTAACTTTACTACTAAATTTCCTTACTTATATTTATACCTTTTTAAAGAACTATAATAAGGATAAGAAAAAAGAAGGAAGTTAAGAATTATAATGATTCTTTAAATAGTAGTACTTTAAATAAAAACGTTATACTTAAAACCTTTTTATAATACACTTTTAAGGATATAATAATAATAGTTAGTTAAGAAATTACTAATAACCTTTTTAATACTACTATTAGTCCTTTTAGTATTAATAAAGAAGATAGTTATTTAAGAAATTAACTAACTTATAAAGTTACTTTTAAACTAGGCCTTAAAAAAGAGTATTTATTAACCCTTTAAACTTAAAACGTAAGAAAAGAATAATAAAAACCTACTTATTTAAAAGTAAGCCTATTTTCTTATAACTATAGCCTACTCCTTATTTAAATAAGGCTAATATATAATTTTATAAAATTTTACTACTTTAATATTTTATAATAAGAATAAAATATTATATACTTTAAGGATATAATAATTTCTTAGGTATAAAAAGATAAAGTAAATATACTATAAACTAAAGTAGACTAGTGTCTTAATTATAGTATTAACCTTTTTACTAGTACTATTTATTAGAATAATATAGCTATAAACTTATATATTAAGAACTATTATATTTCTTATACTATTAAGACAATTTTATACGTTAATATAGGCTATAAAGAGTTAATAAACTAAATAAGTACTTATATCCTAGTTATTTTCTACTATATATAAAGTAACTATACTTAAGGTAGTAATACTACTATAATAACTATAAGTTAAGTACTAGTACAACTACTTAATTAGTATTAGTATTACTAGTAAAAAGCTTTAGATTAAGGGTATATTAAATAGGCGGCTTTAAGTTAATTTCTACTAGTCCTTAATTTTGTAAAATGATATTAGTAGCTAGTAAAGTACTTATTTATAAAGGTATAATTTTTTTTAAATAAAACTATAGTTTTTATATAAGCTATAGTATAGTTAGTAATATCTAAAGCTTTTTACTAGTAATACTAATACTAATTAAGTAGTTGTACTAGTACTTAGTATAACAAGTAAAATAAATTTTAATAAGGTAGCGCTTAAATTAATATAAAACATTTAAGAAATAAGGTTTTTTTATTTTAATACTACTATAACTAAGTATAAAGAATAGTACATTTTTATATAAGATAAATATATATATTATTATAATATAAAAAACTTTCTTTAAGTAATAAATAAGGCTTTTTAAGTAGAATAATTTAAAAGTAAAATAAAAAACTATTTCTTAAAATATTTTAAAAAAAAACCTTTATAAAAAAGTACTTACTTAATATAAAAAGTAATTAAGTAAGTATAAATAATAATACTTTATATTAAACTAGTAATTTATAGCCTAAGTACTATATAAGCAATTTACTATATATAGTATTAAAGTATAATAATAGCTTTAAAAATATACCTTTACTAAAGAACTTTTATAAAATAGTAAAAACCTTTATACTTTTACAACTAAAGTTATTTAGTATAGTTATATATATAATAATTAAGGTAAAATCTAAGGTCTTAAACGTATATACTTAAAGCTTTTTCCTACCCTTTATACTATTATCCTTACCTTTTATAATAATACAACTATAAGTATATACTTAAATTTATTATAAGATAAAGTATGTATTTTAAAGGAAGCTTAAAAGCTAAAGACTATAAAAAAAGATAAAGAAGTATACTTTATAAATATAAAAATAAATAATAAAGACGCTAATTAAAATTAATATAATAATTAGTATAAATTAGCTTATAAAAATAAGTAAGAACGTTTTAAATATAAGAATACTTATTATAATAATTTATATAAGCGTTAATATAACTTAAATATAATTAACTAGTTTTATAAGTTATACAATTTTTAGTATAAAAGAAACTTTTTATTATTATAGCTTAAAAATTTAAACTTTTTCCCTTTTTTACTAAACCTTATTTACTTAAATATAACTATTTTAAAACGCCGCTTTTTATTAAACAATTTATAATTATTATAAAAATAAAATAAAGCTATAAGTTATATTTATAATAAGTATAACTAAAATATAATAAAAAATCCTTTATTTTAATAGTTTTATTAGCTTATATTATAATAAGTATATATATTTTACTTACTTAACTTAAATAATAAGGATATATAAGCTATATATATAAATAATAATAACTTTTATAATAAAATAAAATTACTTATTAAAAAAGGATATTTCTTTAATAATAATATTATAAAATTAACTAAGTAATAAAAACTAAATATAGTAATTCTTTAAAAAAGATAGCTATTATTATAAAAAGGTGTATTATATAGTAATACTTTAATAAAAAACGTTAGCTTTTATTTAAATAAGAATTAATAAACTAAACGTCTTTTTTTTTAAAGGTTTATTTTTTATAGTTAATACTAGCTAAATACTAGTAAATAATTTACTTTTTAACTATAATTATATATATTTTTAAGTATATATACGTATATTATTAAAAAGAAATAATATATTATACTACTTTAATATTAAAGTAAGTAGTAATATAGTTAGTAAAGTATTTTTTAATAAATATAAAATTAATATTAATTTTATAAACTATAATAAATATATTAATAACGTTAAAAGTTTACTATAAATTTAGTAATAAGCTATATTTATAATATATTTACTTAGTTAAGTATAATATATATATATATAAAACATATTTTAAACTATTATTAATATTATTAATAAACTTAAACTAAATTTACTTATTACTATAAGTAATATATATATTTTAAGTATTAAAATTAATATTAAAAAAGAACTATTATTTTTTATAAAATAAAAAGCTTACTTATTTATAAATAAATATACGAACTTTAAACTTATATTTATATCTTTATAAAAAAGATACTATTATACTACTAATAATAAGTATATTTATAACTATATAATACTTTAAATTATATTAAACTATTATTTATAATATAAAGAAGATAGTAAGAAACTATATCTTTATTAAAGTAAAAAATTATCTTTTTAATATAGTATTTAAGTTATTTTTATTTTATACTATTATAGTAAATAATATAATAATAAAACTGCTTATTATTTAAAAAAACGCCTTTTTTAGTAAAATTTTTAAAATAAATAATATATAAAACAATTTATATATTAACTAAGAAAAAGCTTAGTATTTTACTTTTACTTAAGCTATTATAAAGAAAGAAAATTTAAAGTTAAATTATATAAATACTAGTATTTTAGTATATAGACTATAAAAACTAAAGAATATCTTATTTATAACAAATATTAATAAAGTAATAGTTTATATATAAGACGTTAAATTTAGTTAAAAGTTATATACACTTTTTTAAGAATTTTAATAGCTTTTTATAAATAAAGATATTATACTTATATTAAAAGACTAAAAATATATATATTAACCTACTTAAGAATTAATAAAAAATTAAAGTGACTATAAAGAAATATTCTTTTAATATATATAATAAATAAGTAGTAAATAATACTTTTAACCTTTTTTATACTTTAAAAAAGCTTAAATAAATATTAAACCTTATACTTATTATATATTCTATCTTTATAATATATTATAAGAATATTATAAAAAATTCTATTAAAAAAGGCTAAATATTTATTAATATATAGCTATTAAATTGTTTATATATACTTAATATTTACTTAGTTTTTAACTAGTAAAATATTATAAAAAGAATGTATAAATATTGTTTTTTTTTAGCTTAAATACTACTACCTTCTTTTTTTAATTGTTTATTTTTTATAATTATTAATATTATAGCCTTAAAAGTGTAATAGTAAATAGACTAAGTGACTACGTTAGTAAAGTAATTAATTATAAAGGGCTAAAAGTAGGAGTAGTATTGTATAAGAACTAAGTCTTGTCCTTCTATATTTAACGGAAGGGATAGACTAGCTATATAAAGGTAGTACTAAGTACACTAGTCTTAATTAGGCCTTATCCTTTAAACTTAACAACTATTTAGCTAATTACAAAGCGTGTATCTACTACTATCCTACTTAATTAAGTATAGACTACTACTATATATATTTATAGGTTATATAACGTTTACTATTTATTTAATTAGCTATTATACCTTTATATTGTTTATAAAGTTTGTACAACCTTTATATATAGTCTTTATAAGACCTTTATAGACGTCCTTCTTACTTATTTATAATAATTACGCTCTTTTTAAAACTAGTACTCTTAGGCTAGTAAGTATTAATTATATAACTATAAATAGTACTATGTAATATAGCTTAGTTGTTTTTGTTTATAGCTAGTAACGGCGTTTTAAATTATAAAGTAAATAAAATATAAGGTAGACTTGTTATTTTACTATATTCTTTCTTTTACTTGTTATAGCTCTTTAATAAAAGACTACTACTTTTAAGTATAAGCTTATTACCTTTAAGTATATTAACGTTATTATAGCTTTAATAAATAAGTTATATAAGGTTATACTTTTACTTCGTTGTTATTAGGCTACTTATATAGTTTATTGTTAATTAAATCGCTTTATATATATTAACGTTTAAGACTTATTAGTCTTAGCTAATCTTAATAAAAATAGGTGAACTTATTAAACAACTCTTACTTTACTTATTATAAAGACTATACACTTCTTACGTTTTTAGTCTATTTATTTAGCTAGCCCTTTAGCCTTATAAATATAAGCTTTAGCTAAGAATAAAGGAAAGAACTCTTTATTAAACGTTATAATAATAATAGTTATTATATTAATAGTACTAGTAGTAGTATAATTTATTAAGACGGCTATATTGCCTTTATTAAGCCCTTAAGACTTAATAAGGTTAGTAGTACCTTTAATAATAAAGCTTATAAACTTTATAATTATAATAAAATTTAATATAATAGCTATAATAGGCTTAAAGACTAGGATGCTTTATAGCCTTAGCTCCTTTTACTTGTTTAAGGCTTTAACAACCTCTTATCTACCTTACACACATCTTACTTGTTTAAGGCGCTTACTCTTTTAGTAGTTATACTAAGTGCCTATTAGTACTAAGTATATATAGTACCTTTAACACCTTTTATATTTACTACTAACAAAGTTGCCGCCTTTTTTATACTTTAACTATATACTATCTTTAGCTTTAAGTACGTACTATTAATAGTGTAAGGCTAAATACTAACTTTGTTATAAGGTATAACTTTTATTCTATTATTTAAAGCCTTTACTAATTATACTTAGGTCTTTATATTAATAGTTAAGGATATAGTTAACTTATTCCTTATTATAGACTATACTAGCGCCTAGGCTAACGCTTATAACGCTTTAACTAAGGTTTAACGTAGCCTAGTAGCTGCTTTATAGTAAGTGCTATTACTTTTCTACTTTACTATAGCTAAGGTCTAGGCCTTAAAAAAGGGTATAAATATAGCCTTATAGTGTTAGTTTATAAAATAGCTCTTAGGCGTTAGTACTATTTAGTAGGCTTGTATTTAGTACACGCTTACTAACGTTATTATTAAGGGACCTTAGCTATACTTAAATTTAAGTTATTATAGCGTCTTTTTAAAAGAACGTTAAAGCTGTTTTTTTTAAAGGTAGTTAAAACGTAGTATAAGTAAAGGATTTTTAGTAAGACTACTACTAAATATAAGTAGTAAATTAACTTTTTATTACTTATACTTTTTAGTTCTCTTCTTTTTTTTACTTATACTATAGTCTTTTAAAAAGTCTTTCTTTTTTCTAATTAGTTTTTATATTATTTATATAGTAACTATAGTAGTACTTTATAATAGCTCTTTAAATATAGCTTATATTTTATACTACTACTTATTTATTATATTTTAATAGCTAGCCTACTTATTTAACTAAGTACTAGTCTTCTTTTACTTTTTAATAATGTTTTATTACTTGTTTTACCTTTTATTCTTACTTTAAGTCCTTTAAGTTTAGTATATATAAAGGAGGTTCTTAAGTACTTATATATTACTTTTATAGCTTTAGAAGTAACACTAAAAAAACGTTATATATATAGTTATATTTAATAAGTAAGGCTAATTAGTACGCTTATATATTAACTATACTTAGTATTTATAACGGTCTTATTTGTCTTAGTACTAGTTTCTTATATTTAAAATAGAAATTTTTTATAAATAGTCTAACTAGGTTACTAACTTAGAACGTTTTAAAGGTGTAATTTTTATTATAATAGCGTTTTTATTTTTTTACTATAAACTTTTAATGTTTTTAAAGGCTATTCTAAATTTTTTATAAACGTTTTAGTTGTTTTATTATAGTTAGTACTAAGTTACTTTATTATATTACTACTTTTAACGTTTTCTTTATAGCTAGTACGTTTTTATACTATATAATAAGTATAATTTCTTACTAAATAGGGCTTTAAATAAGGAGTAGCTTATTATAGTATTAATAGTATTATTATAAGCGTATTAAGCTTTATTTAATAAGTATAGCTTGTTTATTTACTTATTTATAATAAAATAGTATAAGTATTACTTTAACGTTTAATTTACCTTTATTATTTATTTGTTTATTTATAAGTAAAATACTATTAATAATCTTTATTTAATCTTTATATAATAGTAAAATTTAAACTAAAAAGTACTTATAAATATTAAGCCTTTATTTAATATAATATCTTTTAACGTCTTTTTAAACTATAAAAAACCCTTTTAATATATAATTTTTATTAAGTTAGTAAAGGTTAGTCTTATAGTTACTATAGTAAAAATAGTATACTTTATAAAATAGTTTATTATAATTAGTATTACGTTTATATTATTATTATTTTTATTTATTAATTTTAATAAGCTTATAATTAAGTTTATTAATAACTTTTTAAATAGTTCTTTAAGTAATAAAAGTAAGTTTAACTTACTATTAAGTATAGAACTACCTACTATATATATAACTATATATACTACTAACAACTGTTATAGTACGTAGAATAGTATAGAGAGGGACTATTAACTAATTAGTTAATAGTCCCTTCTCTTATACTATGCTCTATAAGCGGCTTACTAGTAGGTAGAGACGAAGGAAGACGTACTTATAGGCGTTACACGTAAAACCTTGTATAGCTAATTCTATCTATTTAATTCTTTACTATTAGTCTGTCTTTTTAGTAGCTACGTCTTATCTACTTATACTTTTTAAAGTAGAGGGTGTTAAGGTAAAGCCTTAACCTAATTTGCCTTTTATTTTAAGTATAAGTACTATAACGTTAGTTATAGTACGTACTTTATACTTACTATATAGCTTATATTTTTAATTACTTACTTTTAATAAACTAAATACGTTATAAGTTATAATATACTACTTTACATTTTTTAGTATATCTTTTTAAAAAAAGTGTTTAAATAATAGCTTAGTTGTTTTTATAACGTTAAAATATTTAGTTAATAGATTATTATAATAAAGCTTTAATAGCTTATTTTATATAAAAAGGCTTACTATAACTTATAACTTTTTACTTAAAGTTATATATAATAATACTTTATTTATTATAATAAACTATTTACTTTATATACTACTTATATAAGCTAAGTACTATAACTATACTTATATTTAAGAATTTTTATATTAAGTAGTTATAACAACCTTATATAACTTTTTACTTAGTTTAAGCTTTAAAAGTTGTATAGTAAAAGTAGTTACTATTATATAGTATTATAAGAGTTTAGTAAGTATAATACTTTTATTTATACTTATTATTATTAAACTTTATACTAACGTTATTATATTAGTAGTATTACTTTTAAAATAATTAATAATATTTAACTATATAGTAAAGTTGTTTTATTATAAAATTAAGCTATTTAATTCTTTATTTAATATTAAAATAGTTACTTTAACTTTTAAGTTAAAGTAGTAGTATAACGGCTTTACTAAAGTAATTAGTCTTATATTTTTAATAAAAAAATTTTTTAGCTTATTAGCCTTTTATATATTTTATATATAAAATATATAAGGCCTTAACTTTTTTTACGCCTTTAAAACGTTAGTAGTGTTTATATACTAACTAAGTTTATAATTATACTAGTATTATTTAATAGCTATACTACTTATATATAAGCTTTATATTAAGTTTATATAACTTATACTACTTATATATAAGCTTTATATTAAGTTTATATAACTTATACTACTTATATAATTTAGCCGTTTTAATAACATATTTACTAAGTTAGTTAACTTAAGTTAGTACTTAATAATAAAATTAAAAAAGGCTAAGTATATTACTTATTTAGCCTACTTAGTACTATATTAAGGCTATTATATAAATATATAAAGGTTATTATAGTTAAATAAGACTTTTATAACGTTTTTACTATTATTTAAATAGTATTTTTACTAGGAAAAAGCCTTTACTATAGTTAAAAGCTTTTAATTTAAAGTATTATAGTTTAGTTTTACTTATTATAGCTTATATAATTAAAAGGCTATAAAGTACTACTTTTCTTTTTTTATTAAGCTATAATATAATTACTTTTAATACTATATTTAATATATTAATTTTTTTATAAATTAACTTATTAAAGTTAAAATATTTTAATAATAAAGCTTTTATAAATTTAACCTTTAGTTATTAAAAAGCTTTATAATCCTTATTATTTAGTTATACTTTATTAGGCTTCTTACTATTTTTACTCTTTTTTAATAATCTTAATAATAGTATAATAATATAAAAGTAGCCTTAAATAAAACGTTTATAAAACTTATAAAATTTTAAGAAGACTTAAATCTTTTAATAAGATATTAGTTTAGGCTATTTAATAACTATATATACTTAACGCTTATTTATTAGAAAGCCTTTATATAATATTTAAAAGCCTAAGAATTCTACCTTTTTTTAATAAAATTTATATTTATACTTATTATTATATAACTAAGCCTTTTTAAGGCGTCTTAGTACTTTTTTTAAGTATTATATATACTCTTTCTTTATTTTTAAAAAGACTAAGATATTATTAAAGTATATAATATAAATAATATTTACTAGCCCTTTTAATATATTACTAATATAATTTTAAAAAGTTATTAGTATATTAGTTAAGTTAAAAAAAAGGACTAAATACTTAAAGTAGTTATATTAAGTTTAAAAGGCAGTCTTTTATTTATTACCTTTTTTTATTTAAATTTAATAGTAAGCCTTTTTAATATTTAATTTTAAAATAAAATTTATTTTTATATAGTACTTTATAATCTTTACTATTAATAATAATAAGTAATAGTTTTTAATTATTACCTTATTTATACCTTATTAGTTTATATATAACTATAAGCTCTTATCTTTTTTTAGTATAAATAAGATAAGAGTACTAGTAAAACTTTTTAAAAGACGTATATATTTAAAGGCTATATTTTTTACTAAATAACTTCTTAACTCCTTTAACTCTTTTTATAATAAAAGGTATATAGCCTTATATAATAGTTATTATCCCTCTTTTAAGTTAATACTATAGTTAGTATTATAGTATAGTAGTAGCGTCTTAGTATTATTAGAATTTAAAACGTTATTATACTTACGTACTAAGTATATAAGTAACTTACCTTATCCTTTCTTTAATTCTTTTATTAATAATATACTTATTATTACTATATATACTATTACTTTTTCTTACCTAACTAGTATAGTAAAAGCCTTAGTTATAGTTACTTTTATCTTCTTCTTTATTACTTTAAACTACTAACTAGTCTTTATTAAGTTTAACTATATTAAGTACTTTTTAATTATTATTATTAAAAAAAGTATAAATAGCCTTATTATATTAAACAGCCTACTAATTCTAATATAAATTTATATTACGTCTTTCTTTTATTCTTACACGTTAATTAAGTATAGTAGTACTTTTTATATACTACTTATATATACTATTTACTTATTATACGCTTTTTATTACGGTTTTAACAAGAATTACTTATAGACGCCGTATAACTAAGCGCAGTCAAGGCACCGCGCACAGACCGTCCAGGGTCCCTACAAGGTCCCTCTGTAATTAGTCAGATGTTTGGTCTGCCAACGTCCTACTATAATTAGCCAAGAGACAGGATGGTAGTGAGCCGTTCTAAGACACTAAGGGTGGGCCCTGAGGGGTCCTTAAGCGCTCCTTGTAATTGGCTAGATTAAGTAGACTAATAGACATCTCCTATACTTATATAGTACTACTATACCCCTTCTTAATAAAAGGGACAAGAGTCTATTCTTGTTCTTACACACTTATACGTATACGATTTAGTTATTGTAAAGTTGATGTTATCTTCTACCTAGTTATAGTGGTATATAGCACTAACCTTACAAATACCTTTATACTTTTAATGTTAAAATCCTTACTCTTATTTTTTATAAACTAATTTTTTTAATAAAGGTTTTACTAATTATATTTAATATAATAGCTATATTCTATTTTATATTAACTAACTACTTATTCTTTATTTATACTTTAAATTAAAATATATTTACTACTAAAATCTTTTTTACGTTTTTAACGTTTTAACTATTACTAATACTATTTAGTTTTTTAATTACTTACTAGTATTTAGTAATTTAGTTATAGCCGTTATTTTCTTATTTAAACACTTATTAGTTAAGTGCTTATTATTATTATAAATAATACTTTAAAATATAGCTATCTTATTAAAGGTTTTTATTTTAAAAGCCCTTTCTACTTTAACCTTACTTTTTATAAGTACCTTAATAATTACCTTAATAATTATTAGTACTTAAATCTTTATTATATATCCTTTTATCTTAACTATATTTATAGCCTTTTTTATAACCTTTTTAACCTTTATATATATATTTTATATAAAGGCTTTATACTTATTCTTATAAGTAGTATATATTTTATATAATTTTAGTATATATAATTAATTTTTATTTTATTTTTAGTATTATAAAAAGCTTTTATAAGTCCTTTTTAATACTTAAAAGTAGTTATATATATAAGACTTATACTTACTAACTATATTTTAAAAAAGGCTAAGTAATTTATAAAATTTTAAAAGTTTTAATACTTACTTTATTATATATTATTAATTAATTTTTAAATAATAAAAGAATATATTTTTAAAGCTATAATAAAAAATAAAACTTAATATTTAAACCCTTTTTAATTTTTATTTATAATAGCTTATTCTTCTTTTATTTTACTTAATAGTATAGTTTACTATATTATATAACTAATTTAATTTATATTAACTAATATAAAATAAATACACTTTTTAATTATATTAATTTTTTTTTAAATAAAGTAAAACGTATTTCTTTATTTATAAGCTAATTTTAATACTAATTTACTAAAAAGTTATTATAAAAAAAAAGTATTTTTTTATTATTATATTTAACTTATCTTTCTTTATATTAAAACTTTTACTACTACTATTTTAATATCTTTTTTAAATAGTAAATAGGCTAAGTAGCTTTTTATAAAGCTTTTTTTTATACTTTATTATAATAACTTTTCTTTTTAATACTTAAAGTTTAAAGTTATTAGTCTTTACTACTTTAAATATAATTTACTATATAAAACTAAGTTTACTAATAATAAATTTAATAAAGTTTATATTATTCTTTATTATAATAGTTATTATTAATTTTTTTACTTTAAGTTTACTAAGCTATATTATAACGCTTATATTTAGTTATTAGTTATATAAAGCTATATTATTTTATAGTCTTATATTAGTTTAATTTAGTATATATAATTAATTTAATTTATATTAATAGTTAAGTAGTCTTAAAGTAAAAAACTTAGTAATTATAATAATAAAGTAATTAATTATAAAAAGTTAAAAATAAAAGTAGTATTATATAAAAACTAAGTTTTATTCTTTTATATTTAATAAAAAGGACAAACTAGCTATATAAAAGTAGTACTAAGTATACTAGTCTTAATTAAGCCTTAGCCTTTAAACTTAATAGCTATTTAGCTAATTATAAAGTATGTATTTATTACTACCTTACTTAATTAAGTACAAACTACTACTATGTATTCCTATAGGTCCTACTTATATTTATAGGTTATATAACGTTTACTATTTGTCTAATTAGCTATTATACCTTTATATTGTCTATAAAGTCTGTATAACCTTTGTGTACGGTCTTTATAAGACCCTTATAGACGTCTTTCCTACTTACTTATAATAAAAAAATTAAATATAGTACTTATAGGATTTTAAAATTTACTATAATTTATATAATAATTTATAAATAAACTTTTTTATACTTATTATAAACTTATTAATATATATATTAATAATATTATAATATTTAACTATATAATAAAAGAATATTTTAAGTACTTATATACTATTTTTAAAATACTTAATAAGGTATAGTTTTAAATATTAAAAAAAAAGATATTTTTTAAATTCTTTACTATTTAGCTTCTTAAGTATTAAATTAATAAAATTAGTATTTATAAGACTAAAAATTATATTACTACTTTTAAAAATATAAAAATGCTTAATAATTTTAATAATCTTAGTATATATTTAAGTATAGCTAAATTTCTTTATATTAAAATAATATAGTATAACGTTAAATTATAACTATTATAAGAATATAAAATAGCTTTTTAAAAAAAGGAAAATATAATAGTAGCCTTATTAATAAAGTAAAAAAAAAAAATTAAAGGTAGTAAACTTACGTTTAAACTTATAAATTAAGAATATAAGTTATTTTATATATTATAAAAGTACTTTTATAAGTAAATATAGCTATATTACTATAATCTAACTATAATACTATTTATTAAGCTTAATACTTATAAAGAAGTATATAAACTTTGTATATTTTAACTTAATAACGTTTAAAATAAAATTGTTTTTCTTAATAAAAACATTTTATAATAATACTACTATTTAATCTTCTTTATATTATATATTATTAGTAATTAAAAAAAGCTATATAAATTAACTAAAGTAGAAATACTATATATATTTAAGCTAAAGTAAAGCTTTATAAGCTAATTTAGTTTAATTAATATTTAATAAATTTTATTATAAACTATATACTATTAAAAGGAATTATTATATATATATTACTTAAAATACTAAATCTTAATAAAGTAAATATTAAGCTTATAGCTATAATAAATTACTTTTTATAGTTTTAACTTAATATTTTCTATATTTTAAGTATAGTAAATATTATTTTAAACGCTCTTTCTTAGCTTTTTATATAAGTAAAAAATATATATACTTAAATAAAGTATATTAAAAGATATCTACTTTATACTTAATAATAATAATTTTAAATATTATATTAGTATACTTTATAAACTAGGATATTTTTATTAGTATAATATAAATAATTCTATATATTAAAATAAGATATAAAGTAAAAGTTATATTTAAATATACCTTATTATTAAATAGTATATTATTAAAAAGTATTTTATAAACTAAATACTCAAACTAATATATTTAACTTTATAAAATTAACTTTATAGTATATAAAAAGGCTTTTTTTTACTTAAACTATAACAAATTATAAATTTTTTTTTTATTATATATAGCCTATAAAGTATTTTTAATTAACTATTTTTAAAATTTATATAAAAATACTTTTTAATAAAGTTTATAATAAAACGTACTATTTTAATAAAGCCTATATATAAAATAACTTTAAGAACGGTTTTATTTTATAATTATTTAAAATAATTTAAAAATATATTTAATACTATAAATCTTATTATAATAACTAAATTAACTATAAGCTATTAAATAAAGAATTATATAATATTAATAACGTTATTATAGTTTTTTATACAATTATTATAAATTTTATTACTAATTTATTAAAAGTTATAATAATTAATATAATATAATAAATTTTTAATTATAAATATTATAATATATTAACTATAATATTATATAAAGTTTTAAAAAAAACTATACTTTTATTAAAATAAAAAGTATATACTATTAAATAATAAGCTTATATTTTACTTTATAGTCTTTTTTTTATAACTAAAAACTATTAATAAATATTATTTTTAATTATAATTTTAAATTTATATTAATATTATAATATAAGATTTTCTATTTTTTTAAAACGTTATTTATATTTTTTATAGCCTATTACTTTTAAATAAATAGTCTTTTTAAAAAGAAAAATTAAACTATAAAAATTATAATAAAATATTTTATATATAACAATTTAAATAAGCTATAAATAAACTTACTTTTTACTTTATAATACTACTTAAATAATACTTATATTATAATTATTAAAATATTACTAAATTAACTACTTTATAGTATTTAACTTAAATCTTTTATAAACCTTATTATAAAGTATTTACTTATAACTTTAAATTTTACTATATAAGCTATACTATAGTAATAATGTTTTTATAAAGTAAATAAACTTATTAATATTATTAGTATATTAGTAAAACTTAAATATAATAATAAACACTTTTTTACTTTATTTAACTTAAGTAATATAATATATTTATATTTATATTATAAATATTACTTATTAAAAAAACCTTTATAAAATAGTTTTTATAGTATATAAGTTTATTTATAGTAAAAAAATAAGTTAAAAGCTAAGTATAAAGTACTTTTACTAAAGCTAATTTATATAAATAAAAATTTAAAATTTAATAAATTTAAAATTAAACGTATTATAAAACACTATATTTTAAAAAAAATATACTACTACTATAATTCTTTATTTATTAAATAAAATATTTACTTATAAATAATTAGTAGTTAATAAAAACTTTCTTTTTATTAAGTACTAAAAATTTACTTAATAAATATAAATAAAAGTATTTAAAAATTAATTAATAATTACTTTAAGCCTAAACCCTTTAAAAAGTGTAATTTATTATATTATTTTAATAATAATAAGTAAGTAAATTTAATATACTACTTTTATTTATTTTTTTACTTTTTTATTTTTATAATTTTAATAAAAACGTTAGTTATTTATAATAATATACTTTATTTACTTATTTATACTTTTATATTTAAATTAAATAAATAAAGATTTCTTTTTAAATAAAAAAAATAGTATAAAAATAAATAAAAAGCTTTTACTTTTATAATAATTTTACTTATTTTATTAATATTTATAAATTAATTATATTTTTACTTATATTTTTACTTAAGTTTAATTAATTATTATATACCTTTCTTTTTATAGTTTTTTATAAAAGCTTTTATAAGCTATATTTCTTAACTTAATAAGAAAATTTTTACTAAGTAGTTATAATACCTTTAAAAAAAAAAACTACTACTAACTACTTTATATAATATATATAATTATAATATAGTACTTACTAGTTCAATAAAGGCTAATAAAAATAAAAAGCTTATAGTTCTTACTATTAAACGGTTAAAAAACTACTTTAAAAACGTATAAAAGGAAAATATAAACTATAATCTTTATAAAAAAGTATAAGAAATAGTTTTTATAATATTTAATAAAAAGAACGCTTAATATAACTAAATTTCCTAAGTGTTAATATGTTAACAAATTTTAAAAAGTATTACTTATTATAAAAAGGCTATTACTAATAGTAAAGACCTTATAATAAAGCTACTTTTATATTAAAAGATTTTATACTATTATATCTTTATAAGAAAACTCCTTAAAAAGATTTAGTATTAAGTTGAGTACTAGTTAAAAGTATACTATCTTTTCTTTCTTAATAAAAAAGGTAATTTCTAATCTACTTATAAGTTTAAAATCTCTTTATATAAAATATAAATAAAAAGGATAAGCTAGTAATACTTACTAAAGTACTTATAATACTTTAAGCTATTAAATTTCTTAGTAAAGCGTCCTTTTTTAAAAAGTAAATATATACGCTAAAAAAGGCCTTAGTACTAAGCCTAGTATAAAAGTAAAAAAATAGTATAGTATAGATTATTAAGTTGTTTACTAATTTTAAAAAAAAGACTAACTAAGAATTATACAGCCTTTATAATAATCTACGCCTAAAATAAACATACTATATAAAACTTAAAATAGAATTTTATATTTTTAAAAAAAAGGTTAAGAAAGATATAAGTATAATAGCCTTTAGTTAAGTACTTTATATCTAAGCTAGATTTACGCTTAACGTAGTAAAGAAGCTAAAATAAAAAGAATACTTAGCCTTTAATATTATCCTTAGCTTGCTTAATAACCTTATAAATCTAATAGTTATAAAAGACCCTAACGTTAAAGAAATCTACTATAATATAAGCAAGGTTATAATAAAACCTAACTTTAAAGAATTATTCTAAGCTATAAAATATAAGTAAAAAAAAGTATAACAAACTTAATAAATAAAATAAAAATATAAAAAAAGCTTTATAAAATATATATATATATACTAGTTAGAATTTTATTCTTTTTATAAGCCTTTTAACTATTTACTCTTTTTATATATAATATATAATATATATAAAAAATTTAAAAAAAAAGAAATAAAAGTTAGTTTAAATTAAGAATAATTAAATTTTACTCTACTTTAAGCACTTATTATTAAAAAATTACTATAAAAATAGAAATATCCTATAGTTTTAAATAAACAAGAATATAACTAACTTTATATTTATATACTTTTTACTAATATATAAGAATTATATAGAATTATTAATATATTATAGTTATTTGCTTTACTTGTTTATTTTCTTTACTTCAAGTATATATACTAAGAACAATACATAGTTGTTATTAGTTTATTTTCTCTTACATTAATAAACTAGTATATAATATAAGCTATATATAAGTTATATATAAAAGCTATATATATATTATAAGTAATATATAAATATAATAACTAATTAAATAAATAATAAGCGTTATATAGCCTATAAATATAAGTAAGACTTAAAAGAATATATAATAGTAGCCTATACTTAATTAAGTAAGGTAATAGTAAATACATACTTTATAATTAACTAAATAGTTATAAAGTATTATAGACAAGTAGAAAGGACGTCTACAAGGGTCTTACAAAGACTGCACACAGAAGTCGTACAGACTTTATAGATAATACAAATATATAATAGCTAATTAGACAGATGGCAGGCGTTATATAACCTATAAACATAGGTAGGACTTATAAAGATGTATAGTAGTAGTCTGTACTTAATTAAGTAGAGTAGTAATAAATACGCGCTTTGTAATTAGTTAAATAGCTATTAAGTTTAAAGGCTAAGGCTTAATTAAGACTAGTGTAATTAGTACTACTTTTATATAGCTAGTTTATTTCTTTTTATAAATATAAAGAGACAAGACTTAGTTTTTATATAATACTATCTTTACTTTTAACCTTTTATAAGTAATTACTTTACTAATATAGTTACTTAGTCTATCTACTATTATAATTATTAAGTCTTTTTTTTTAAAACTATTTAACTACTAATATAAATTAAATTATTATAATATACTAAATTAAACTAATATAAGACTATAAGAATAATATAGTCTTATATAACTAAAGATAAAATATAAGTATTATAATATAGCCTAGTAAATTTAAAATAAAAGAATTAATAATAATTATTATAATAAAGAATAATATAGACCTTATTAAATTTATTACTAGTAAACTTAGTTTAGTATAGTAGATTATACTTAAAATAGTAAAAACTAACAACTTTAAGCTTTAAGCACTTAAAAAAGAAGTTGTTAAAGTTAAATATAAGTAAAAGCTTTTTAATAAGCTATATAGCCTTTTAATAAACTAAAAAAAGTAAAGAGATAGTAGTAGTAAAGGCTTTAATATAAAAAAGAATAGGCTAAGTATAATAATAAAGAAGATACTATTTTTTTATTATAACTTCTTTATAAACTAGTATTAAAATTAGTTTATAAATAAAAAGATAAAATTTACTTTATTTAAAAAGAAATTTAATATAATAAAAAAGCGTATTTATTTTATATTAGCTATATAATATAGTAGACTATATTAATAAGTAAGATAAAAAAAGAATAAGCTATTATAAATAAAGACTAAAAAAGCTTTAAACACTAAGTTTTATCCTTTATTATAGCTTTAAAAATATACTTTTTTATTATTTAAAAGCTAATTAATAATATACAATAAAGTAAATACTAAGACCTTTAAAATTTTATAAATTACTTAACTTTTTTTAAAATATAGCTTAAAAAAAAGTTAAAAAAAAAGTAAGTATAAGTCTTATATATATAACTATATTTAAGTATTAAGAAGGACTTATAAAAGCTTTTTATAATATTAAAGATAAAACAAGAATTAATTATACACGTTAAAATTATATAGAATATACACTACTTATAAGAATAAGTGTAAAGCCTTTATACAAAGCATGTATATAAAAGCTAAGAAGGCTATAAAAAAGATAATAAACATAGTTAAAATAAAAAAACGTATAATAAAGACTTAAGTACTAGTAACTATTAAAGTAATTATTAAGACACTTACTAAAGACAAGGTTAAGGAAGAAAGGGCCTATAAAATAAGAACTTTTAACAAAACAGCTATATTCTAAAGTGTTATATTTATAATAGTAATAAGCACTTAGCTAACAAGTGTCTAGACAAGAAGGAGATAGCTATAACTAAATTATTAAATATAAGTAAGTAGTTAAAAAACTAAATAGTGTTAATAACAACTAGGACGTTAAAAATATAAAGAAGATTTTAATAGTAAATATATTTTAATTTAAAATATAAGTAAAGAATAAGTAGTTAGTTAATATAAAATAGAATATAGCTACTATATTAAATATAATTAGTAAGACCTTTATTAAAGAAATTAGTTTATAAAAAACAAGAGTAAGAATTCTAATATTAAAAGTATATAATAAATAAATAATATATATAAGTAGTATATAAAAGGTACTACTACACTTAATTAATATATAAGAATAAAAAAAGGATATAGTATAGATTTATACTAAGATTAATAGGCCGTTTAATATAATAAGACTACTAATACTTTTTTTAATAATAATAATTAAGAAGTACTTAATATAGCTAAATTTAGTAAAGACTAGTTAGTAGTTTAGAGTAATAAAAAAAAAGATAAGAGTAATTATAGCTAAGGCTTTTACTACACTAGTTAAGTAAGAAAGAGTAATAGTATATATAGTAATAATAAACGTGTTATTAGTAGAAGAATTAAAAAGAAGATAAGGCAAGTTGTTTATACACTTAGTATATAAGTATAATAATGTTTTAAATTTTAATAATACTAAGACGTTACTACTATATTATAATACTAACTATACTATTAACTTAAAAAAGGAATAGTAACTACTATATAAGGCTATATACTCTTTATTATAAAAAAAGTTAAAGAAGTTAAGAAATTACTTAGTAGAAAGTATAACCTTTAAATATATACATCCTTTAAAGAGTTCTACTAGTACCTTTATTTTATTTATACTAAAGAAAGATAAAAGCTTATAGTTATATATAAACTACTAAGGCCTAAATAAAGTAATAATTAAAAATTACTACTTATTACTTTTAATAGTAAAGATTATAAAATATTATATAAAGATAAGATTTATTTTAAAATTAAATATTAAAAAGGCCTACTATTAAATTTAAATTAAAAAAGGTAATAAATAAAAGACTGCCTTTTAAACTTAATATAACTACTTTAAATATCTAGTCCTTCCTTTTAACTTAACTAACGTACTAACAACTTTTTAAAATTATATTAGTAACGTGTTAAAAGGGCTAATAAACACTATTTATATTGTATACTTTAATAATATTTTAGTCTTTTTAAAGATAAAGGAAAAGTATACGTAGTACTTAAAAAAGGTATTAAAACGCTTAAAAAAGACTTAATTATATATTAATAAAAATAAATATAAATTTTATTAAAAAAAAGTAAAATTTCTAAGCTTTTAAATATTATATAAAGGCTTTGTAGTAAACAAGTGTTAAGTGTGTATAGTTACTAAATAGTCTAAACTAATATTTTATTAAAAGATTTAAGTCTTTTTAGAATTTTATAACTTTTATAGACGTTTTATTTAAGGCTACTTTTATATTACTACACTATTATTAAAACTATTAAAAAGGAGTAAAAATAGTAAAAAGCCTAGTAAAGTATAACTAAATAATAAGGTTTATAAGGCTTTTAAGTAATTAAAGGCTAGATTTATAAAAGCCTTATTATTAAAACACTTTAATTTTAATAAACTAATTTATATAAAAACTAATATGTTAAATATAGTATTAAAAGTAATTATTTTATAACTTAATAAAGAAAAAAGGTAGTATTTTATAGCCTTTTAGTTATACAAGCTATAAAAAGTAAAACTAAACTATAGTATACTAGATTAAAAGCTTTTAACTATAGTAAAGGCTTTTTATTAGTAAAGACACTATTTAAATAGTAGTAAAAATGTTATAAAAGTCTTATTTAACTATAACAACCTTTATATATTTATATAGTAGTTTTAACTTAATAATAAATAAACTAAGTAAGTAATATACTTAACCTTTTTTAATTTTATTATTAAGTATTAACTTAAGTTAACTAACTTAATAAATATACTATTAAAACGGCTAGATTATATAAATAGTATAAATTATATAAACTTAATATAAAGTTTATATATAAGTAGTATAATTATTAAATAATACTAGTATAACTATAAACTTAATTAATATATAAATATTACTAATATTTTAAAAGTATAAAAAGAGTTAAGACTTTATATATTTTATATATAAAATATATAAAAGGCTAATAAATTAAAAAAGATTTTAATTAAAAGTATAAGGCTAATTACTTTAATAAAGTTATTATACTACTATCTTAACTTAAAAGTTAAAATAACTATTTTAATATTAAATAAAAGACTAAAAAGCCTAGTTTTATAGTAAAACAACTTTATTATATAGTTAGATACTATTAATTACTTTAAAAGTAATACTATTAATATAATAATATTAGTATAAAGCTTAACTATAATAAGTATAAATAAAAGTATTATACTTATTAAACTTTTATAATACTATATAGTAGTAGCTGTTTTTACTATACAACTTTTAAAGCCTAAGTTAAATAAGAAGTTATATAAAGTTGTTATAGCTGTCTAGTATAAAAATCCTTAAATATAAGTATAATTATAATGTTTAGCTTATATAAGTAGTATATAAAGTAAATAGTTTATTATAATAAATAAAGTATTATTATATATAGCTTTAAATAAAAAGCTATAAGTTGTAGTAAGCCTTTTTATATAAAGTAAGCTATTAAAGCTTTACTATAATAACTTATTAATTAAACACTTTAATATTATAAAAATAACTAAGCTATTATTTAAGTATTTTTTTAAAAGAATATACTAAAAAATATAAAGTAGTATATTATAATATATTTAATTTATTAAAAGTAAGTAATTAAAAAATATAAGTTATATAATAAGTTAAACTTACTCTTATTATTAAAAGAACTATTTAAAAAGTTATTAATAAACTTAATTATAAGCTTATTAAAATTAATAAATAAGAATAAGAATAATATAAATATAATACTAGTTATAATAAACTATTTTATAAAGTATACTATTTTTACTATAATAACTATAAAACTAATCTTTACTAACTTAATAAAAATTATATACTAAAAGGTTTTTTTATAGTTTAAAAAAATATTAAAAAATATTATATTAAATAAAGGCTTTATATTTATAAGTACCTTTTAGTTTAAATTTTACTATTATATAAAGATTAAACAAAGACTATTAATAATATTTTACTTATAAATAAATAAATAAATAAAAAGAGTAAATTAAACATTAAAGAAATACTTGTACTACTTTATTATAAATAAGTAAATAAGCTAGCTATATTTATTAAACAAAGCTTAATATACTTATAATAATATTATTAATACTATAATAAGCTACTTTTTATTTAAGGCTTTATTTAGTAAAAAATTTAATTTATTTATATAATATAAAAATATACTAGTTATAAAAAAAGTATTAAAAGTAGTAATATAATAAAGTAATTTAATACTATTAATAATATTAGTAGTAATATAATAAAGTAACTTAGTACTAGTTATAATAAAACAACTAAAGCGCCTATAAAAAGTTAAGAACAGCCTTTAAAAATACTAAAAGTTTATAATAAAAAGATAAAAACGTTATAATAATAAAAACTACACTTTTAAAACGTTTTAAATTAGTAATTTAGTTAAACTACTTATAAAAAATTTCTATTTTAAATATAAAAAACTAGTGTTAAAATAAATAAGACTCTTATAAATACTAAATATAGTTAGTATATAAATATACTAACTAGCCCTATCTACTAAATACAACTATATACACAACGTTTTTTTAGTATTACTTTTAAAACTATAAGAGTAATGTATAAGTATTTAAAGACCTTTTTTAAGTATATTAAACTTAAAGGACTTAGAGTAAGAGTAAAAAGTAGAGTAAGTAAAAAGACACTATTAAAAAGTAAGTAAGAACTAGTATTTAGTTAAATAGATAGGCTAACTATTAAAGTATAATAAATAGGTAGTAGTATAAAATATAGGCTATTAAGTATAGAGTACGTACTATAACTAATGTCACAGTACCTGTACTTAAAATAGGGGGCAAATTAGGTTAAGGCTTTACCTTAACACCCTCTACTTTAAAAGGTATAAGTAAACAAGACGTAGCCACTAAAAAGATAGACAGATAGCAAGGAATTTAATAGACAGAATTAACTACACAAGTTTTACATGTAACGCTTATAAATACGTCTTCCTCCGTCCTTACCTGTTAGTAAGCCGCTTATAGAGTATAGTATAAAAGAAGGGACTATTAACTAATTAGTTAATAGTCCCTCTTTATACTATTCTATGTATTATAATAGTTGTTAGTAGTGTATGTGGTTATATATATATAGTAAGTAGATTTTTACTTACTAGTAATAAGAGTAGAACTTAAAATACACTAGTTGTAAGACTAGTTACTTAGGTTTTACTTAAAATAGCTATAATACTTACAAGACACTATTACTTTGTTTATTTAGACTCTTATAATAACCTTTTTTAGTTAAAGATATAAGAAGCGATTAGTTAATAGCCGTACTATAAGTAATTACTAAGATAGGTCTTTAATTCTTATTTACACTCTTAATAAGTAGAAAAAGGGGTAAGATTACTACTTTACCTATTTCCTAATAGTTTTAAATTATAAAGTTATAAGAAATAAAAACTAGGTACTAAAACATAAATTTAATATAAAGGAAGTCTTGTAAAGAGAGTTACTTACAACGGCTTTTAAGGATATATTGTTAGCTACTATACTAGATAACTAAATATATGTTGCTGTAATTAGCTGTAGTAAATAGCTACTATTAACTAATTATATAAAAACGGCTTAACTATAAAAGTAGTAAGGGTTAGTATAGAGCTAACTTTAACCTATAACAAGCAAATTAGTAGTTAGGCAAGGCCTTAAAAAGTGGCTTATACAGCTTTTAACTTAATTACGTTAGTAAAGGATAAATACGCTTTTAATAGTAAGGAAAAAAGGTAATTCTTTTATTTACTTAAAAGTGGTTAAAATATACGTTACTATATTTAGTATTATAAAGAAGTAGTAGTAAATAGGTATTAGTTCTATAAATAGATAGCTAATTAATAAAGATTAAACACTGCTTTAATAATACTAATACAAGGTTTAGAAAACGTTAAGGGCAACCTTATAATAATAGTTAAGGTTAGGCACTAAAATACTATAGACTGCCCCTCTTTTAATCCTTATCTTAACTATAAATATATTAATAAGTACTAATCTAGTAATAGTATTCTAAAGATAGATAAAAATAAATCTAGTAGTAAGTTAGTAAATAGCTACTTAATAGTGGATTAAGGCTATAACGGCTACTAGTAGGACTAATCTAATATAACAACTTTTAGTTACTACTTACTTTAAAAGGGCTTATACATAGGTTACTAAAGTAAAAGTAGTAGTAGTAAGACTAAATATACTTATAAAACATAGAGTAAAAGGGCTTAGAATATTAATAAAAAAAGGCTAAGTTAAAAAGCGGTAAAAAGCTTTATTACCTTGTAATATAACTTAATAAATAAAGAAATAGTATACTTTTATAAAAACTAAATATACTAACCCCTCCTCTCTCTTAGTAAAAAGAACAATTATAGTTTTTCCTTTCTTATAAATATAAGTTATTTAAAGTCTTATATAAAGAATTAGTTGTTATATGTTTTTTTTTTTATTACGCTTTTACTTTAAAGATTTACTTTCTTTCTTATTAAAAAGACTAATAAGCGATTAAGCAAGTAGCTTAGTATTTAAATCTTATATTCTACATATAATACATAAGACTATTAAAATAAATATATATTCTATTACAATATCTTTTTTAACTCTTAAAACGCTACTATTAGCTAGTGCCTTTACAAATACGTTAATACAACTAACACTTAAAGGAACACTATAATTTTAAAGCTAAGCCTTTCCTTGCCTTAGAACTCTTACTACTTTTACCTTTAATAGTAATAACGTTATACGCTTTCTTTATTACTATAAGGCTCTAGTAAAGGCAGCCTTGCTTCTAGATAAAGACAAAGTCTATTAACTGTTAATATATTGTATAATTAGTAAAATAAGTTTTGTAGAAGGACTAGTAAAGACTGCCCTAACTATAGAATAAAGAGGAAAGTTTATAAATCTAAAGAAGGCTATACAATAAAACTATAGTACTTAGAATAAGAAATAGTACTATACTTCTTAGGCTTAGATCTTTATATAGTTTTATACTATTTATAATAAAAACCTATAGATTTTACTTTAAAAATTAGTTAAACTTAATATAAATATAAGGCAAGTAAAATACAATCTACAATTAACTAATTAGTTAATAGTACTATATTATAGCCTTTTTATTATAGTTATACACTAGTTATTACTTTAAGTAAATTACTTGTACTATAATTTTTAGACTATACTTTTTTAAGAATTCTATAATTAAATTATTAAGTACTTTAAAGACAACGTTTATTTAATAAATAAATATTATTATTAAAGGTTTTAAAAGTCCTTTTAAGTTTTACCCTTTACTTGTTAAATTAAAGCACCTTCTTATTAGTACGCCTTGCTGCCTTTTATTGTACCTATTCTAGTCGTTTTAGCTATACTACAACCTTAAACTACCTAGTTAAAAGACGTGTTTAAATTAATTACTAAGAGTATAGTAAACCTTACTATTAACTAAAACTGTGTAGTAATAGAATACTTAAAGAAACATAGTTTTTTTATGTCCTTAGCCTAAAACCTATATAACACTAAAGTAATTTAATAACTACTACTTACAACTAACGTTAAAGAAGTTTTATAAATAAATAATAACGCTGTTTTTAGTGTGTTTACTTAGTAAGTGTTATAGAAACGCCTTTACTACTTTTACTATAATAATAAAGACTATTTAGTAGTTAAGTGTACTAAGTTTTATAAAGACTACTAAGCTAAACTTTTATACTATAATATAGAAAAAAGCTATTTTTTTATAGAATTAATAAAAGAGTACTAGCTGTCTACTATATTAATAAGGCACTTTTATAATAAAGGCTAAATAAGAAATTTAATTTAAAGCTATTTAACAAGGTATTATAACCTTCTAAATATAAAGAAAATATAGTAAATATAGTTTTAAGAAGAAGTAGTAAAAATAGGTAGGTAATTCTTGTCTTTAAACAATACTAATAGTTTAATTACACTATTAAATAAAATACCTTTTAGTTTTAATCTAAGTGTTAACGTAGTTAAGCTTATTAGAAAGAACGATTTTATATTTACTAACTACCTCCTTTTAATAAAACTAGTAGACAAGGCTTATAATCTATTTACTACTTTTATATTAGCTAAAAAGCGTAAGTAAGTTAATAATAACACACGTCTTTACATACTAGTTATAAACGTGTAGAGAGTGTAAGAATCTATTAATGTTGCTCTATTTAAAGAGGACCTATTACCTTATTAGCCAACTACTTAAATCCTGCTAAAAGTAAATACTAAGCTTATTCTAAACGTTAAACACTAACTACTAAAGACAACTTTTAATTTTAAGGTTAAAGTCTTAATACACTAACTTTTACAACTTAGCCTAGTGTATATAGTATAGGTTATGTTTAGTATTTAAAACTTTGTAATACTTAGTATTAAGATAGTTTATATTAATAGTAAAATATTAATAGTTTTAAATAAAGCTCTTAATCTTATCTAAGCAACGTTTTATATAGTTAGTATAAATAAGCCTTTTTAAGTTCTAGGCCTTTTAAGTAATTAAATAATATAAATAGCGCTAGAATTCTATTAAGTAACTAGTTTTTAAGCTAACTTTATACTTATAAAGGTAGTTAACCTTTTAAAAATACGTGTTTAAATTTATAATAGCCTTTTTTAAAAAAGCCTATAGCCTACTTTTATTAATACTAGATTATAAGTTTTTTTAATTTCTAACTAACTTGTAAGAAAGCTAGATATTCTATTGTTTAAAACTAAAGCTTTCTTTACTAGTATTTATAATATAAGTATTTAGTTTACTAATAAATTTATAACTACCTTATAGCTAAAAGAGTATAGACTACTAGTTTACTTATATATTATACTTAATAGAATAACTAGTAAGGACCTATTATTAGAAATACTATATATTTTTAATATAAAGCTATATTTTTTATATAACTTTATTACTAAAGTAATGTATATTAATATAACTATTAGTAACATCTACCTTGTTGTTAATATAGACGACCTTTTAACGTTAATAGATTAGTTAAAGGTGTATATTAATACTTTAAAATAGACTATAATAAGTACTTAAGACTACTTACTATAATAGTACCTATCTTAACACTATTATTAGATTTAAAGGATAAGCTTTTAAGTGTTGTTTATAAAGACTACTTATAGCTAATACTAAAGCTTATTTAACCCTTTAGCCTGTCCTTACTAAAGGATACTAAATTCTATTAATTATTATAATAGGTTTATTATAATAACACCTTATACAAAAGGAAAGGTTTAAAGGTCTAGCTACTAAATAATATTGTGTCTAATAGCTTTACTCTTAAGAGAAGTGTAAATTAAAAGGTAGAAAAATAAGAAGAAGCTTAAAAGAACTTTTAGCTTATTATATAAAACTTTGTTATATTTATTACTTTAAAGTTTAGTCTAGTAGAATAAGAGTATAGGCTAATACTTAATTAGCTTGTAGTAATAATTAACTAATTAAGCAATAGTTTATAAAAAAAAAAGAAGGAAATTTTAGTATAGATTCTCTTTAATAAGAAATTTGTGTTAGTATAAACTTTTAATTATATTAACAAGCTTAACTTATTAATAGCACTTTTATAAGTTATTAAGACTATACTATACGTAGCCTTTTAGACTTGTATAATTCTAATACCTTGCTTACTAGTTAAGCAAGTTATTAATCTCTTACACTAACGTCTTAATAAAGGAATAATTAAAGAAAGTTATAAATCTTACAAAAATCTTTAGTTTCTAGTAAGAAAGAAGAATAAAAGAGTATAGTTAATAAATAATATAGTTAGATATAATTAGTATATAGTATATAACGTATTTGCTCTTTTAATAGTAGAGACCTTTTTAAAAGAATTTAAAATATATAAAGGGATCTTTTTACTTAATCTTTTTTTAGGTTATAATTAGATTAAACTTGTTAAAAAAAGTAGAAATATAACTACGTTTTTAATCTTAATTAAGCTATTTAAAATGTATACTTTTTTATAGGAAGGTACTAACTTAGTAGCTTAATTTTAATATATTATAGTTTAACTATTATATAGACTTATACTTAATTAAACATTGCTCTTTTTTAATAATATTACAATTAAAGGCCCTACATCTACTTATAATAATAAGAAAATCTTGTTAAAAGTTCAGCGCTACGTTTTAAAGCATCTTTAAAATATAGACCTTGTCCTTGTAAATTATAAGCTAGCTAGTGCTATAATTACGGCTAAAAAATTGTAATAGTACTAGCTTATAGTTATTATTGTTGAATATATATGTAATAGGTTTAACTATACGTTTAAGAAGTTTAAAATTATTAAAATTATTAAATAGCCTTAACTAATTAATTTAAAAGACCTTTATAGCTTTCTTAGTATTTTTACGTTTTATAAGACTTAGATATAAAATAAAGCTATAGTAGCTGCCTTTTTTTATATTCTTTTATAAAAAGGCGCCTATTAATAGTAAAGAGATATAAAAGAATTAGCCTTTAATCTATTAAAGGAACGACTTTCTACTACTTTTATTTTAATAATAATTAATTACTTTAAAAAAAGTAAACTAATAATACTTATAATTAATATAAGTATTTTAGGATAAAGAGTAGTGCTTTTATAAGAAATTAATAAAGAAAGACGTTTTATATAATATAAATTAAAATAATAGAATATAAAAGTAGTAGTTAATAATACTATAAAAAGAGAATATAAAGGACTAGTTACTACCTTAAGAAAACTATATAACTATGTTTATAGTATATATTTTTAAATTAAGACTAACTTATAGGTTTTAATAAATTAGTTAAATAAAGCTATTAACAAACTTTTTAAAGCACTGTTTATATAATAAGTAGTATAGGTTTAAAATTTTAATTTTACTATTAAGTATATTCTTAGTATAAAGAATATACTTGTTAATACACTCTTATATTATTTAAAGACTAATAAAGACAAGCTTAAAGCTATAAAGGATAATTTTAATAAGTTTATTAACATGTATATTAATATTTAAAAGGTGTTAATTAATAATAAACCTTTGTTTAATTACTTAATAGTATCTTAAACTTAAAACCTAAACAACTACTATAAAAATATTTTTAATTTTATTAAAGACTACCTTCTCTTTTTAAGAATTTTAAGTGTAGAAAAAAGGAAGCTTTTATATTAAGCATAATTCTACTTCTATTAAATAGGCATTTTATAATATAAGAATATTAAGAATTTAAGCTACTTTTTAAGGATAATTTACAACTTTAACAACTAAGTATAGCTTATATAGGAATACTATATTATAACTAGATATTAAAGGATTAAGCTATTATACACAGCACTTTATAAAAGGTATTAGTAGTATAGAATATATAATTATATAAAAAAGGCAGTTTTAACTTGCTTAGATTGCTTAAAATAAAAGCCTTATTAACTAGTTAACTTAGTTATAGCTTAGTAGTTATTAGTTACTTTATTTTAGAAAATTTATTTAAATGTTATATATATACTACTATATAATAGTAAGCGTTATATTATTAAGGCTTAGTGTACTTTTATAAAATACGTTAAAGCTATAGCTATTTTTAATACTAAAGTTAAAACTATTTTTAAGTTTTTATAAAACTATATAATAACTAACTATAGCCTACTAGTTGTTATTGTAATAAATAAAGGACTTAAATTTAAAAGTAACTTTAAGAAAGTTTGTAATAATTTAAAAGTGGTATATATTTTAACGTTTATATATAATCTATAGGTAAATAGCCTTGTTAAGGAAGGGTACTTTTTACTTATTAAAACACTTATTAAACTAACCTTTAAAAGAATAAAAGACTAGACAAAGTACCTTTTTATAACGCTTTTAGTAAATTAAATAATAGTACACTAGTTTTATAGCTAAACGTTATTCTTTCTTTTTTATAGTATAAAAGCTTTACTCTTTATTAATATCTACGTTTCTACTTAGTAAGTACTTAATTAAAGAGTAGACATGTCTTTTAAAGAGCTTCTTTAAGAAAGAACTAGAATGTTATAGCGTTTTTTAATAGACTAAAAGAGAGCTACTACTATAGTTAATAAGTTTTAAGAAAAACTTGTTAAATTAAGGAACTTTGTAAACGCTAGTAGAATATAACAGTTAGATTAGTTAATAGCTTAAGAAGATATAGTACTTGTTTAAAATAATAAAAAGGAAATTAATAAGTTAGTTAAGAGTAAGTTAAAGTATAAATAGTAAGGCCTTTTTTATATAGATATAGTTTATAATAATAATATATATACACTTGTATATTTAAATAAAGTCCTTTTACTAGGTATATTTACTAGTTAATAGCTTAAAAAATTTAAGTAAAATACTATAGAAATTTAAAAGCTAGATATTTATAATTTAATAACTATAAACTAGTTATAACTTACTAATAAGGCTTAAAATAATAATAATTATATAACAAGTTAGTAATTTAATATTAAAAGCCTTGCTAGTAATAGTAATATAGACTAAATCTTTCTATAGTAGTATAAACTACTTATTACTTATACGAATTTTAAAATCCTTATTCTAATACAACTAAAGGCTCCTTTACTTCTTTGTTATTATTCTTTTTATAACTAAGAGCTTTATTAATAGTAGTACTAACTATGTATAAGATAATAACACAGCTTACTAACCTCTTTAGTACTATATTAACTAGATTACTATATAGCTAGTACTAAATATACGTTTACTCTTAAGAAATAGCGTTGTAATTCTAGACTAAATTTACTAAAGGCCTATACTTTAACGTCTTCTACACTTTACCTTAAGTAACTACTAATAAATTACCCTTTACTACTATTTAATAAAATTCTATTATAGTAGTAAAATAAGGATTATTGTAACTATAAATCTTTTTATCTATATAAAAGAAGTAGTTTCTATATATATTACTATAGCCTAAAAGTATAATATAGTTAAAAAAAAGTTAGGACATATTAATATATAAGTTTCTATACTAAACAATAGAAGATAGAAAACGTGTGTAGTACTACTTGTATAGTATTAAACGCTAGCTATTAAACAACTAAATAAATAAGCCTTACTTTTAACGTTTGTCCTTTATTACTTACACTATAATATTGCTTAAAAGACTACTGTTTATAGCCTTTACTAGCACTTTAGCTAGCAGCTTGCCCTTTAACTAAGTAGTCTAGAAATCTTAAATAGCTATATTAAACTAAAGATTTAACTAAAGGTTAAACAGCTCTTATATATTATTTAAAAACTATTAAGATAAATATACCTTTATATAATCTAGTAAAATTATAGAGCAAATTAACACGCTTATAAGTACCGCCTTATACTAAGCTAAGTAAAGATAATAGTGCTTAAACAAGACGTTGTTAATTAGCTAAACAACAATCCCCTTATCCTTAACAAGCTATAGTAGCGCCGTCTTTTTCTAAACATAGATATAGTACTTTGTTTTCTTCTTACACTAAGCTAGTTTAAAGCGAATTCGCTTCTTATTAACGTTTAAAAGGCCGGATATTTACTTAAATAATATATAAGACGTTTAAGAGGAATTAATAATAACAACGGCCTAATCTAACAACCCTTTAAAGCTCTTATAACTAACGTCTACCTTCTTGTTAAGCTTGTCCTTGTCTTACTACTAGCTTTTTACTACTAGCTATAGTACTGCCTACTTTACCTTTTTTAACAAGCTATAAGTAATATAGATTCTTGCCTTAACAGCTATTTATTCTACTATTATTTAAATAGCTGTTAAAGCTTTAGCTCTAACTACCTTCTTTATAGCAACGTGTACTACTTTTACTTGTTTTTATACTTTCTCTTCTCTCTTTTTTTTCTACTAGCTTTTAGTTATTTAATTAGCTTTTTTCTTTTTCTTCTTCTTCTTTATCCTTTTTTTATTTTTTACTTAACTCCTCCCTCTCTTTACTCTTTTTACTTTCTTACTTCCCTCTACTTTCTTTACCTTCTTAGCCTCTTTCTTTTTTTCTTCTTCTTCTCTCTTTTTTTTTACCTCTTTTATCTTCTTCTTCTTCTTATCTACCTTCCTTTTCTCTTTATTCTTTTTAACTACTTCCTTCTTTTTTTATACAGCCTTTTTTTAACACTTTAGTACGGCTAACATACTTACTACCTCCTTTACCTTTATCCTCTTTATTATTTTTTCTATAGTCTTCTTTTTTCTTTTTTTTATTTTCTTTTTTTTTTCTTTTTTAACTTTCTTCTTTTTAGCCTTTTACTAAGCGCTTTACTTGCTCTTAAGCTTGCCCGCCTTTATAGCTGTCCTAACTTTTATTTTAGTGTTAATATCTATAGAATCTTTGTTGCTAGATTAGACGTTAGTTTAACTAGTTTAAAACCTTATCTTGTTTAAGTTTATATCTACTATGTTGTTAGACAGCTTTTTCTAAACTACTACCCTTGCTTTAGCATAGACCTTAGTAAAGAACGTCTACTTGCCCTTCTTTATACTACTTATAAAAGAATATAGAGGATTCTTCTTTTAAGCTATAATAATAGACGGCGTTGTTTTAACTAAATAGTAATAATATAAGGACGTTTAATTTAATAATAGGCGCTTTAATCTACTTATAAAAAGTATTATAAGAAGAGAATATAATATATTAAAGATATATAAATAGTTTACTTTAAGAATATATTTTTATTTATTAAAAGACTACTTATTACTTAAAGTACTAATAGTAAAAAAAAGGCTAATACGTCTTTATTTATTAAATTATTATAATAAATAAAAATATTAAAAACGTTTATTACTATTCCTTTCTTTTATTATAGTAGCTATAACCTCTACCTTTACTACTTACGTCTACTCTACTACAAGCTCTCTTTACTATATCTAACTACTTATATCTTATTACTAAATCACTCTATTTACATATACTAAGTACTTTTTAAACTAGTATATTTAGTATAGTATCCTACGCTTAAAGCATTATTATTTTATAAAATAATTAGCTAAACTTTATCTTATAAGAAGACAGTGTACAAGGTAGATAAAACCTTAAAACCGTTTTTCTAAAACCGGTGTACACCTTAGACGTTATTATAGGCTAACTAGTATATATTAACCTTTTTATTATAAAAAAAACAAAGCTTATAAAAAGATAAACAACGTTTAATTTAATAAAGGACTACTACTTTAACCTATCTTATTATTTAATAAATATAAATATTAAACAACACAGCTTTAATATAAACAACTATTATACTAGTTTATATAATTTAACTAGTTGCTTAATCTAGTAATAACGTGTACTAATAGCTAGTGTTGTAGCCGGTTTAGTGTTTGTTATTACTAGGCTTAAAAATATTGTTTAACTTTAGTCCTTTATACTATAAACACTATAGACGTTTAAAAGTAGACAATTTTATAAAGACGTAATAGTGTGCTAATTATTAATAAACTATTACCTTTAAAAGAAGTACTTTTTAGTATTTATTTTTAATACAAGTACAAGGACCTTGTATTATATTAACTCTTTACTACACCTATATAAGAACCTAGAAGGATAGTATAAAAGATAGCTATCTAATAATATATTTATAGTTATTTCTTATTAAAAGCTATAAGTAGCAACTTAGATTTAGTAAAAAGACAACTAGAGCTATAGTATAATAACAAGTAAGCTAGTACAGCTCTTTTTTTAAGAACTATAAGTGTAGTTTATAAGCTAGTTTATATACTCTTATTAGTCTATAAATAAGCTAATAAAAGATTAAATAAACACTACTTATTTAAAGGTTCTTTACTAGTAGATTAACACTCTTTACTTTAAGCTTAACTATATAGATATATTATTAGTACACTACTTACTAAAAAGGCTAAAATTTTAGTGTAAACTAGACTTTTATATTAACAACGTCTAGGCCTGTTTAAACGTTCTAGATAAAACGTATTTAGACAGCTAGAGTATAAAAGACTAAACAACGTTTTTTAAATAGGTAAGACTAGAATTTCTTATCTTTTATATGCTTTATAGGCTATATAAGAAACTATTAGGCCTAATTAGACAAGGTTACTAAGATTTCTAGTATACTACAACATTACTACCTAGTAAGCTACTATAAATAGTCTAAGGCTTTTAAAGGCCTAACAAGAACATTTACAAGGCACTTAGTACACCTTTACCACTTAACTATTTAACAACGTTACTACTTTAAGTAGTGTGTAAAAGGTAGTAATAAAATAATAAGGTAGAAGGTAAATAAGTAGTAGCTAAGCTTTTTATATTATATAGCCTAGGATATTTTACTTATAAAGCTATAACGTTTAAAATCTCTATCCTAGTATATATATATTTAGATTTAAATATAAAGACTTTTAAACAAGATATAACTACTATTTTTACTATATTAAAGGAAGAATTTTTAAGAAAGCTAGCCTTTTAAGACTAAGAATAAATAAAATAACTATTAAAGGTATTAATAGATTAGACTATACCTTTATCTAGTCTACTATAACTGCCTTTATAAGTAGATTGCTAACCTATAGTACCTACTTATACTAGCTATTTAAAAATAGCCTAAATTCTTAAAAAGCTTTATACTTTATAAGTTAACCTAGACAAAGTATTAGGCATACTAGACAACGTAGTATTAGTAGACTTAAGTATTAACTACTTAAAGATCTATTAAGAACTTTTAAATATATACGTTATAATATAGACTAAAGAGAAGCTAGACACTGTTAAGTCCTTAGAGTTATTGTTAAATTATAACACAGACCCTCCTTCTTCTTCTTTTTTATTATTAAGCTTTAGCTTTAAGTTAATAAACTAGTTTATTTTATTAGTATATAATAATCTTAGGTTTAAGAGTGCTATAAACACTATTAGATTTAATAATAAGTAGAAGGACCTACTATAAATGTAGCTTGTACTTCCTTAATATAAAAAGACAAAGCACGGCTAAGAATACGTAATACTATTAACCTAGGCCTATATTAAGCCTAGGTGTTATAGCTTTCTACTTTAGTATATAGAACTTTACTGCTTAGCTTCTAGCTATAGCCTATTACTACTATACTTTAAAGGGTGGTCTAGATAGCTAGCCACTCTAGCCGCCGCCTATAAACGTTATAATAAAGCCTAAACAAGTTTTAAAGACCTTAAGAACTAGTGTTAGAGCTAGCTTTAGTATTAGTAGATATTAGTAAGGCGTTGTCTACTTAATATATTTAAGAACGAAGCTAAGAACGTAGACAAGTAATTAAATAATTAGCCTTACTATTCTTTTTTTTTTTTCTCTTTCTTATATTTCTCTAGTTACTCTTTTCCTTTTCTATATCTTTGTTCTTTCTTTCTTTTTAACTATTTTTATTCTTTTCTTATAAAATTTTTTTTCTTTTACTATCTTTCTTTAATTTTCCTTTATCTAATCTACTTTCCTTTCTTTCTTTACCTTCTCTTAACTATACTTTTAAAGTAGAGTGTAGAAAGAAGTAAGTATAAAGTACATACTATAACTAATGTTATAGTACTTGTACTTAAAATAAGAGGCAAATTAGATTAAGGCTTTACCTTAACACCCTTTACTTTAAAAGGTATAAGTAGACAAAACGTAGCCACTAAAAAGACAGATAAATAACAAGGAATTTAATAGACAAAATTAACTATACAAGTTTTACGTGTAACGCCTACAAGTGCGTCTCCCTCCGTCCTTGCCTGCTAGCAAGCCGCTTATAGAGCATAGTATAGGAGGAGGGACTATTAACTAATTAGTTAATGGTCCCTTCCTATACTATTCTACGTACTATGATAGTTGTTAGTAGTGTATGTGGTTATATATGTGTGGTAGGTAGATCCGTACTTACTATGTCTAGAAAGCTATTATAAAGTACTACTATAACCGTTGTATAAAGAACGTAAAAGTAGATAAGAAAAGAGAGAGACCTTTTAAAAGATAATAGTATAAGTAAAAAGAGAAAAAGGACTAAAAGTAAAAATAACTAAAAAAAAATTAATTTACTATTTATATTTAATAATAGTCTTATTAAAATTCCTTTACTTAAAACGCGTTTTAGCTACTTATAAAAAGAACAGCCTTAGTATTCTTTTAAAAGGACAATGTAGCTACTTAAATATAAGTATAGCTAAGGTCTTCTAGTAATAACGTTAGTAAGTACACGCTTAATACAAGCTTATTAAGTAGTACTAACGTCTAATAACGCCGTTCTATAAATTATTACTACTAAGCTATATTTATACCCTTTTCTAGAGCCTACACCTTAGTTATAGCAAGGTGAAATAGTAATAGTACCTACTATAAGGCAGCTGTTAGACTATGTTAGACCTTAGCTAAAGTATTATAAACGTTTACTTAAGCGTTAGTACTATTTATAACAAAGGATAGATTAACTATATCTTTAACTATTAGTATAAAGACTTAAGTATAGTTAGTAAGGACTTTAAATAGTAAGGTAAAAGACTATATCTTATAGTAAGGCTAGTGTTTAGCCTTACACTACTAGTAGTACGTGTTTAAAGCTAAAGATAGTATATAACTAAAGTGTAAAACAAGTAGTAACTCTTTTAATAGTAAATATAAAAGGTGCTAAAAGCACTATATATACTTAGTACTAATAAGCACTTAGTATAACTATTAAAAGGCTAAACACCTTAGTTAAGTAAGGTGTTTAAAGGGTGGAAAAGGCGTTGTTAAAAGCCTGTTTAAGCTAGAAGGACTAAAGCTATAAAGTAGTACATTGTCTAGGCTAGGCGTAGAGGCTACTATAGCCTTTACTAAGCTTTAAGAGCCTAACTAAGATAGTGTAGCTATTTTAATAGGCTGTACTATTACTATTATAGCTAATATAATAACTACTATTACTATAGTATTTAGTTAAGGATTATCTCTCTTATTCTTAATAAACTTATACGCTTATAAGGCTAATAGGCTAGTAAAACAAGTAAACTAAGAGTGTAGAAGGCGTATAGTCTTTACAATAAGTAGAGTAGTAATAAGTAAAGTAGTAATAAAAGTAAAAGCTGTTAAATACAGTCTCTTGTTCCTTTAAAAGTTAACAAGGTTTAAAAAGTCCTTAAACAAAGACGTATATAGTATATTTAAGCTAGCAACAAGCTAGATATACGGCCTAATAACGGTTAAATAAAGGTATAGCCTTATACAGCTTGTTTACTAAAGCTATAATAATGTTAATACGTTTAAGCATAGTAAGCTTATACTTAAAGGTAGTAGGCTTATATATAAAAAAAGCAGTTTTTTATTAAAAAGTTATAATAAATAAAAGTAAGAATATAGTAAGATAATAAGTTTACCTTACTTCTTATTTACTTTATAATTTAAACGTTATTACTAGCTATAAACAAAGACAACTACTAGTTAATCTTATTATATAGTACTATTTATAACTATATAATTAATAGCTACTAGCCTAAGTATACTAGCCTTAAAAAAGGCGTAATTATTATAAATAAATAAAAAGAACGTCTATAAGAGTCTTATAAAGACTATATATAAAAGTTGTACAAACTTTATAAATAATACAAATATATAATAGCTAATTAAATAGATAGTAGGCGTTATATAACCTACAAATATAGGTAGGACTTATAAGGATGCATAGTAGTAGTTTGTGCTTAATTAAGTAAAGTAGTAATAAATACACGCTTTATAATTAGTTAAATAGCTGTTAAGTTTAAAGGCTAAGGCCTAATTAGGACTAGTGTAATTAGTACTGCCTTTATATAGCTAGTCTGTCCCTTCTTATAAATGTAGAGGGATAAGACTTAGTTCTTGTATAATACTACCCTTGCCTTTAGCCCTTTACAAACGATTACTTTACTAATGTAGTTACTTAGTCTATTTACTGTTATATAAAGTGTAAATACTAAGGCTTATTTAAGCCTAGTATACTTAGTACTACCTATATATAGCTAGTTTGTCCCTTTTACTAAATATAAAGGGATAAGACTTAGTTTTTATACAATACTACCTTTACTTATTGCCCTTTTATAATTAATTACTTTACTAAAATAGTTATTTAGTGTATTCCTTATTATATATTTACTAATAATAAAAACTTAATATTATAAATTAACTATATAATTATTATTTATAATAATATAAAACTTAAATATATTATTTACTAGTTTTTAACTAAGTATAAGTAAGTTATAAAAAGTATTTTAACTATAAAGCTATATACTTTATACTAAATAATATATATAGTAAATATATACTACTTATTATTTATACTAATTTAAAGTTTATTTTTAATACTATTATTTAGTTAAAAATAATAATTAAAAAAAGTATTTTATATTTAATATTTAAATACTTTATTAAGTATATAAATAATATAAAATAACTAAGTTAAAATAGATTTTAAATACTAATAACTCTACTAATAATCTAATAAAGTACTAAAGTAAGGCTAAAAGTTATTAACCTACTTAATTATTAATAGTATAATTTATTTTATAAAAATAACGTAAGTTAAATAAGTAAACAAGGCTATAACGTATTATAACGTTAATAAGGTAAACACTAACATTAGTATAATAAACGTTGTTAGTAAGGTAGTTAACTAATTAAATAATAATATTAATAATAATAAAATAAACAAGGCTAAAAAAATAAATATTACGTACTAATACTAGTTATTACTAGTATTATAATCTTAAAAGGTTATTAGTATTAGTATATAAGTAAGAACTAACTAAATACAATAAAGGAAAAGGACACGTAATATATAGTAAAACTAGTAAAGGCCTCTTATAAGTTTATAATGACTTAAATAAGGCTTTACTATATAAAACTCTCTACGTTTACTTAATTAAACTATTCTATAAACGTAGACTTAGACAAAGATAACAATTAATAAAAGTATTACTAATAGACTATTATACACTTTCTATAGGCACTATTTATAAACGTATAGGGTTATAAGTAACTTTATAAGTGCACTTTGTTACTAATTCTAGCTAGCTAACTAATAATATATGTTTTTTTAGTATAAAATAGTATATATATACTTATACTAGACTATTTAAAAACTCTTATATAAATATATATAGTTATTTATATTATAGATATATAATTACTATTACTTTATATAATAATATTTTAATAAATACTTTTACTAACTTACTATATAAAATATGTTATTAGTTCTATTTTATAGTTTATAACTATATTTGTTTAACTAATTATAAAGGAACCTTGTAAGGACCCTTTATAATCTATACATAGTGCTTTAGTAGTACTTAGTTATTATGTTTACTACGAGTAGTAATTTCTATTAGGCTATAAGACTAAAGTTAAAGAATATTTTCTTTTTTAATGTTAAGTATTTTAAAGATAAAAAACAGCTTTTAATACAATAGCTATTATAGGGCGTTTAGAGTAATAAAATAGTATAGCCAACTTTCTGTAACAATTATTAGACTTAAGTACGTACTTCCTTAGCTTTACGTATACCTATAATAGATACCCTATGGTATACGTCTGTACTCACTCCTACAACGTTGATTTCAGACTTTACAACTCATCATTTCTTTATTCTGTTTCGCTTCTACGACTACTAAGACTGTACAGCTCTGGTCTACTATAAGTACCACAGAAAATGTTATCAAATGCTGCTTCCCAACGAAGAAAAATATTGCGGGTTGTCGTGATTTCACTGCTCCTTGATCTTGTCTGTCCTCTGTGTCTTCTCTTCAAAGTCGAATTGAACTAGTTTTCCTACTACTGGAGTATAAAGCTTACCTCTTTAGTTAGGTCTCATTTACCTTCATACTTCCTTTATTCCCTAGTCTACTTGAATTTTACCGCAGAAAACCTACTCAACTATCCACGATATTCAGTTGTCTCAATTCATATAAAGCGTCATTTGCACGACCAATTGATTCTCACTATGATGTAGTCTTGCTTGGTGGTGCCTTAGGAAGCTTGTTTTCGTATGGAATAATCCCCCTTAAAAGATCGTGCTACAAACTAACACATGGCGCATACGAAGCTTATTACAGGCTATTGCCTCTCCCATTATCGGCCAGTTATCTGACCGGTATGGCCGTCGCAGGGCACTATTGGCAAGTATGATTGGAAATATATTATCGGTTCTCTTGTGGGTAGTAGCTGTCGATTTTCGCACATTTTTGATGTCGCGTGTTGTCGGTGGCCTCTCGGAAGGAAATGTACAGCTTGCCATGGCCATTGCAACGGATATATCTGACGAAAGCAACCGAAGTTCTACAATGGCTCTGATTGGATCATGTTTCTCTATCGCCTTCACGTTTGGTCCTGCTCTTGGTGCTTGGCTTAGTTCTGTTTCTACCTACAAGGCGAATCCATTTGCAACGGCTGCTGGCTTCTCGCTTTTTTTGGTTGTTTCTGAAACATTATACATTTACTATTTTCTACCCGAAACTTTGCCAACTAAGGAGGGGAAGACAAGTGTGAGAAAATGGGATGCCGTTGCCAGTAACATTCAACAGAAACAGAACATACTCGTGTCGCGAGCTAACCGACATTTTGTACTGAACGCTATTCATTTTCTGTTTTTATTGTTTTTTTCTGGTGTGGAATTTTCCTTACCATTCATTACGTTCGACCTCTTCGGCTACGGATCGTCGAAGAACGGCCGCCTACTTGGGTTCGTTGGACTGGTGTCCTCTATTCTTCAAGGAGGGCTGACACGTCGTGTATCTCCTGTACTGTCTGTACACATTGGTATGGTAGCTTGCTTAATAGCCTTCCTCTTGTTAAGAACGCTCGCCAGCGTATGGACCCTCTACTTAGCTGCCACATGTCTTGCTACTACGTCTGCCACTGTTGTCACTGGTCTTCATGCCCTCAGCAGTTTCGAGGCCCGCGCTAGTGAGAGAGGCAGGAAGCTCGGGTCTCTTCGTTCCTGGGGCCAAATTGGGCGGGCTTTGGGACCGATTCTATTTACTACTATATATTGGTGGGCAGGTCGTGAAGTAGCTTATAGCGCTGGTTCTGTTGGGATGACAGTTATTTGCCTGGTTGCATTCACCAGCCTTCACACCCCGGTAGTAGCTACAAAACCAAACTCGAAAACACAATGAGATCTGCGATGAAAGTTGGTTATATATCAGCTTATTGGAGATGGATGCTTAATTAATTTGTAACTGAAAATAGAACGAGTCTCTGATCTAAAAGGGAATGCGCTTGCTGAAAGGTCAGAAATAAATCCAGCTTACGGTTCCTACTAGCTCTATGATGAACCGCAAGAGAGTACTTACTAAGCCTTTCTTCTTCCGAGGCCTTCAATTTTGCTTTCACGCAGAATTTTCTAGGTTACTGAAGTACGTATTTCAGTAAGCAGGACACTAGGCGTCCTGGATATGTGTGCTGTGAAGGGACACCACTCTAGGGACGATACGACTTTCAATCTCTATACCCGCTGTTGTCTCCGAGTCTGACAGACGAAGCCAGTTAACAGAATCAGATGTGACAAATGCCACCTCGTGTTTGCGTGTAGAAAGCAGATTTCCTATTACAAGATTGTGTTGATATCGGTCTAGGGCACCTTTGGCTTTATTGATCAATAGCAGCGGGTCTGTTTCAAGCTTGAAGGAAATAACCATGCTTTGCGGCGACCACGCATCAACCAAATTTTTTAGAAATTTGGGGACTGGGTCGAGGTCTATGACTAGCCGCTTACTTCGAGGGACCTTTGGAGAGCTAGATTCATGTCAGCCCAAAAGTGTAAGATAATCAGAAAATGAAACTACAGGGCCGCGTACGAGTCAAAATTATCGAAAATTTCCTCTTCATTAGGAGGACTTGTAGGAATTTTCGAATCTAGCTGAAATTCAGTGCTCTGGATTTTGTGTTCAGCCATCCGCCCAGGCTACATTTATTAGAATAATTAATATAAGGCATAAAGGGGCAGATTACAAACCGGAAGGAAGAAGTCAGAAACGGCAGCAGCAAGATATAGAAGGCCATTGCGTCCAAGACGGTGCATAGCACGGCTTATGGCTCGCAGCTCAAAAAGATAGTCGGTGATAGTGACAAATGATATGGCTAATAAGCGAGGCCGGGCGTTACGGTAGCGACGTAGGACATCTAACATGGAGGTAGCGTCTTCATCCCGAGATCGAATGCCAACCTCATCCTCTGTTAAGAAGTCAAGGAAGCTCTCAGATGCATGAGAGTAATGCCGACTGTAAGGTTGCAGGCTATATGTGTGCAAGTTGAGTCAGCCAGAAACATTCGCTAAGTGGTACTCCATAGTATACCTGAACTGTCTATGTAAAAATATGACAGCATATTCGGGCTTATTGTCGAGGAAATACTCTGCGCTTGTAGCACCGCGCGTCCCCGCAGAAAAATTATCGATGAAGCGAACTGTCCGCTTCTCCAGAGGAACCTGCAATGGCCAATGTTTAGTATAGAATGTCAATAACAATGTAAGTCAGCTGGACATATTCATACAGTAGTTCCTCCCGAAGTAATGAGAACCACACGCCTATTTTGTTTCGCATGCGTATCGAGAAACTCATTCACCAATGCCATATGCTCGTTCAGGCATTTTGGAGGCGGATTAGAGTTAAAGTAGCGATCCTCGTCCAAGATCATAGAGGTAGTCACCTGTGAGATAGCCGAAGACATAATCGCGTTATAGTGTATGTCTAACTCGTACTCGCTAGGTGGATAAGATAGCAAAAGGAAAAGTCTGGTACTAACCAGATAGATAAAAAAAATATTAATGTAGGATAAGCTTGTGCTAGCTCGTACAAAAAAAATCTAAGATCAGAATAAGTAGTAACACATAAAACTTAGTCTACAGCTATTGTGGGTTAGTAAAAGTTAGATACTACACTTTTGAAATATTATTCTAATATTAATAAAACATTCTATAGCTCTATAACTTTAAATATAAGTTAAGAAATATAAATTATAATTAATGTTAAGTTTATCTTCTATAATATTGTACAATAAAGATATTATAATACGTTTACAAAAGCTATTTAATATAAACTAGACTCGTAATATAATATAAAAAAGGTATTAGTAAGGAAATTAGAAAACAACTAAGAAGTAGCGTTTATAAACTAGGAAGGTTTTAAATTATAGGTTTTATAAGGTCGTCCTAAAGATTGTCCTTATATTTGTCTTTAAAAATAATATAAGATTGTTAAGCACGTATACTAGGCTCTACTTAGCCTTATTAGGACCGTTAAGGAAAGGTAAGAGGCCTTTTAAAGTGCTTATTAAAGGCGTCTACTTTAGTAGAATAAGTATAGAAGGTATTAGTATTAGTAAGACTAGTATAAATAGTGTTAGCTTTAAAGGAGCTAGTATAGGCAACGTAAATAGTAATATAAATAGTATTATTATAAGCGTTAAGAAGTAACGTAGCTTTTAAAAAAACTTATAATAAGTTATATTTAATATAAAAGTAAAAACTACCTAGCTAGTACTTAGCATATATACTAAGGCATTACTAAAAAGTAAATATTTATATAAAGGTATTTATAAGGTAAGTGTAATAGTAGATAGTAAGTGTAGAGTACGTACCGTAACTAATGTCACAGTACCTGTACTTAAAATAGGGGGCAAATTAGGTCAAGGCTTTACCTTAACACCCTCTACTTTAAAAGGTATAAGTAGACAAGACGTAGCCACTAGAAAGACAGACAAATAGCAAGGAATTTAATAGATAGAATCAGCTACACAAGTTTTACGTGTAACGCCTACAAGTACGTCTCCCTCCGTCCCTGCCTACTAGCAAGCCGCTTATAAAGCATGGTATAGGAGGAGGGACTATTAACTAATTAGTTAATAGTCCCTCCCTATGCTATTCTATGTACTATAACAGTTGTTAGTAGTGTATGTGGTTATATATGTGTAGTAGGTAGATCCGCACTTAATAGACTAAGCAACTACGTTAGTAAAGTAATTTAATTGTAAAAGGGTAATAGGTAGGGGTAGTATTGTGTAAGAACTAAGTCTTATCCCTCTACAATTAGTAAAAGGGACAAACTAGCTATATAAGGGTAGTACTAAGTATACTAGTCCTAATTAGGCCTTAGCCTTTAAACTTAGTAGCTATTTAACTAATTATAAGGCGTATATTTACTACTACTCTACTTAATTAAGTATAGGCTACTTTTTTATATTATTTTAAGTCTTATTTATATTTATAGATTATATAACGCCTACTACTTATTTAATTAGCTATTATATAGTTATATTATTTATAAAGTTTATATAACGCTTATATATAGCCTATATTAAGCCTTTATAGTTGCTTTTTTTATTTATTTATAATAATTACGCCTTTTTTAAGACTAGTACTTTTAGGTTAGTAGCTATTAATTATATGTTTATAAACGTTGTAAATAAGTTGTATAGTTTATATATAATATTATTTAATAGTTTTTATTTATAGTTAGTAGTAGTGTTTAAATTATAAGGTAAATAAAATATAAAGTAAACTTATTATTTAACTTTACTCTTACTTTTACTTATTATAACTTCTTAATATAAGCTTATTACTCTTAAACGTAAGCTTACTACCTTTAAGCGTATTAACGTTATTATAAACTTAGTAAATAAGCTATATAAGGCTATACCTTTACTTACTTATTATTAAGCTACTTATTTAGGTTGTTACTAGTTAAATTGTACTATATATATTTATATTTAAGGCTTATTAATCTTAGCTAACTTAATTAGTAATAACTTGCCTTTTTTAGCTTTTTTACTACTTATTATTAGTACTATACATTGCTTATACTTTTAGTTTACTTGCTTAGCTAACTTGTTAGCCTTGTAATTATAAGGCTTAACGCTAGTAAGAAAAGTAAAAAGTAACCTTTTATTAAAGACTATAATAATAGTAGTTATTATAATAGTAGCGTTAATAGTAGTATAGTTTATTATAGTATTTATACTACCTTTAATAAATTTAATAGTAGTAGTAAAGCTAGTAGTAGCCTTAGTAATATAGCTAGTAAATAAACCGCTTTATAACCTTACTTATAAGCTAGTAGTTAAACTACTTTATAACCTTAATTATAAGCTTACGCTTAGCCTTTAATAGCTCCTTATTTGTTTAGTAATTACCTTGCTTATTTAAAGTATCTACCCTTTTAGTAGTTATACTAGGTGCTTACTAGCGTTAAGTATATATAGTACCTTTAACACCTTTTTTATACACTACTTATAAAGTTGCCGTTTACCCTACACTTTAACTATATACTATTTTTTAACTTTTAATACTTATTATTAGTAGTATAAGACTAAGTATTAGCTTTACTATAAGGTATAACTTTTATCTTATTATTTAAACCTTTACTAACTATACTTAAGTCTTTATTTTAATAGTTAAGGAGATAGTTAACCTATTCCTTATTATTAACTATACTAGTATCTAGGCTAATAACTATAGTACTTTAGTTAAAGCTTAGCGTAGTTTAGTAGACGCCTTATAATATATACTATTACTTTTCTACCTTATTATTACTAAGGTCTAGGCCTTAAAAAAGGTTATAGGCGTAGCTTTTTAATACTAATTTATAAAGTAGTAGTACTAAGCCTTAGTACCGCTTACTAAGTACTTACTTAGCCTGCTTTTAACGTTGTTATTACTAAAGGACCCTAGTTATACTTATGTTTAAGTTGTTGTATTGTCCTTTTAAAAGGACGTTAAGGCCGTCCTTTTTAAAAGTAGTTAGGATATAACGTAAGGATATAACGTAGATAAGAGGCTTTTAGTAAAACTACTATTAAATATAAGTAGTAAATTAATTCCTTTATTACTTATACCTTTTAGTTTTACTTATACTATAGTCTTTTAAAAGGTCTTCCTTTTTTCTTACTAGCCTTTATATTACTTATATAATAAGTATAAAACTACCTACCACACATATAACCACATACACTACTAACAACTATTATAGTATATAGAATAGTATAAGGAGGGACTATTAACTAATTAGTTAATAGTCCCTTCTCTTATACTATACTTTATAAGCGGCTTGCTAGCAAGTAGAGACGAAGTAAGACGCACTTATAGGCGTTACACGTAAAAACTTGTATAGCTAATTCTGTCTATTTAATTCCTTACTATTTATCTGTCTTTCTAGTGGCTACGTCTTGTCTACTTATACCTTTTAAAGTAGAGGGTGTTAAGGCAAAGCCTTGACCTAATTTGCCCCTTATTTTAAGTATAGGTACTGTGACGTTAGTTATAGTACGTACTTTATACTTAATAGTAACTATAATAGTACTTCATAATAGCTTTTTAAGCGTAGTTTATATTCTAGACTACTACTTATTTATTATATTTTAATAGTTAACCTACTTATTTAACTAAGTACTAGTTCTTTCCTACCTTATAATAGTACCTTTTTACTTACTTTACCTTTTATTCCTATTTTAAGTCCTTTAAGTGTAATATACTTAAGAGGTCTTTAAGTACTTATATACTACTTCTATAGCTTTAAAAAAGACACTAGAAAAACGTTATATATATAGTTATACTTAGTACGTAGAGCTAGCTAGTATATCTATATATTAACTATACCTAATATTTATAAAGGGCCTATTTATTTTAGTACTAGTTTTTTATACTTAAAATAGAAATTTTTTATAAATAGCCTAACTAAATTATTTACTTAAAACGTTTTAAGTATATAATTCTTATTATAGTAGCGTTTTTATTTGTTTACTATAAACTCTTTGTATTTCTAAAGGCTATCTTTAATTTTTTATAAACGTTTTAGTTGTTTTATTACTACTAATACTAAATTACTTTATAATAACGCCTTTTTTATAAGTAGTACGTTTTTTTACTATATAAATAAATCTAATTTCCTACTAAGTAAGGCTTTAAAAAAAGAGTAGCTTATTATAGTGTTTATAACGTTATTATAAGTGTATTAGACTTTATTTAATAAATAAAGCTAGTTTATTTATATATTTATAATAAAGTAGTATAAGTATTACTTTAACGTTTAATTTACCCTTTTTATTTATTTATTTATTTATAAGTAAAATATTATTAATTATAAAAGTATTTATAAAGTTAGTACTATACACTACTATAACTAGGTAGAAAATAACATCAACTTTATAATAACTAAATTGTATATATATAAGTGTATAAAAATAAAAATAGATTCTTATCTCTTTTATTAAAAAAGGGTATAGTAGTACTATATAAATATAAAAAATGTTTATTAGTCTACTTATTTTAGCTAATTATAAAGAGTGTTTAAGGACCTTTTAAAGTCTATTCTAAGTGTTTTAGAATAGCTTACTACTATCTTATTCTTTAACTAATTATAGTAAAATACTAGTAAATTAAACATTTAACTAATTATAAAAAGACCTTATAAAGACTTTAAATAGTTTATATATAGTGCTTTAACTATACTTAGTTATATAGTATTTATAAGTAATTCTTATTAAAATTATAATAATTATCTCTTTTCTTTTTTAAAGTTACTTTTAACTTTTACTAATAATAAAGTAACTAAAAAAAACTTAATAAAATAAAAGTGCCTTAATATTTATAAAATAGTTATTATATTATACTATTTATATTTATACGTAGTAGTAGCCTTTATTATACTAATATATTTAATGAGGATAATTAATATTAATAATATTATTAAAGACTTTTTAAGCTTTCTTTAAAAGTTATAAAAGGCTAGCTTATATAATAAAGCTTATTATTAGTATATATTAAGTATAATAAATTTGTTTTTACTTTATTTATAATAAAATTTACTTTATTATATAAATGTTATAAGTTTACTTTTACTTACTTATAAAGTAAATTTTATTATATTATATAAATAGTACTTACTTTTTACTTTTTATATTATTAAAATTTATTATAATAAGTAGTACTTTTAAAAAAAGAATTAAGAACTATAAAGCTATTACTAAATTATAATAATGCTAATAGCTTATAAGTGTAAAGTATATACTATAACTAACGTTATAATACTTATACTTAAAATAAGAAGGTAAATTAGGTTAAGGTATTACTTTAACACCCTTTACTTTAAAAGGTATAAGTAAATAAAACGTAGCTATTAAAAAGATAAATAAATAGTAAGAAATTTAATAAATAAAATTAGCTATACAAGTTTTATATATAACGCTTATAAGTACGTCTCTCTTATCCTTACCTACTAGTAAGCTGCTTATAGAGTATAGTATAAGAAGAGGGACTATTAATTAATTAGTTAATAGTTCTTCTTTATACTATTTTATATATTATAATAGTTATTAGTAGTGTATATGTTTATATATATAGTAGGTAGTTTTATACTTAATAGGCCTATACCTATATTATTTTAGTATATAGTCTTAATTAAGAAGTTAATACTATAATTAAAACGTTAGTTTATTTTAGTTTATAGTATATTTACTTTATTTTCTTATACTTAGGAAATTATTATATTTTTAAAGTATATAATATGTTATTCTTATTATAGTATAGTAAGGAAGTAAAATACTATAAGATTATATATTAGCCCTATTTAAATAAGGAGTAGGCTATAGTTATAAAAAAAGGAAGCTTGTTTTTAAATAAGTAGGTTTTTACTATGTTTTTTTTACGTTTTAAGTTTAAAGGGTTAGTAAATACTCTTTTTAAGGCCTAGTTTAAAAGTAACTTTATAAGTTAGCTATTTTCTTTACTAATACTAAAATAATTAGTAATAATAGTAAAAGGATTGTTTATAATTTTTTAACTAGTTATTAGTATTATATTTTTAAAAGTGCCTTATAAAAAGGTTTTAAGTATTACGTTATTATTTAAAGTACTAATATTAAAAGAATCCTTAAGGTTTTTAAGTTCTTTCTTTTTTCTTATTCTTATTATAGCTTTTTTATAAAGTATAAATATAAGTAAGTAAATTTAGTAGTAAAGTTAGACTACTTATAACTATTAACGTCCTTTTTAAAAAAGCTATTTTAATATTAAAAAAGGTGTAAATATCTTATAATAAAAAGCTAAGCTTACTTTATTTAAATATTTACTATATACTATAAATAAGCTTAAGCTATATATAGGTTCTTATATTTTTTATAAATAGTATATAGTAAAAAGTAGTCTTTTTATAGTAAGTAAGCTTAAGCTATAAGAAGAGTTACTACTACTTATTATATACTAGTTTATTAATATAGAAGGAAATATACTAATAATAATTATATATTATTCCTAGTATATATACTTTAGGTAAAGGAAATAAATAAATAAAGTAAATAACTATAATATGTTAATAATTCTATATAATTCTTATATGTTAGTAAAAAAGTATATAAATGTAAAGTTAGTTAATTCTTTTTTATTTAGAGCTATAAAAATTCTTGTATTAATAGTAGATTTTTTAGTAATAATAATAAAAAATTATTTATTAGTACTATAAGCCTAAAACGGCTAAATATAGTAGTATTATAAGGATAAAGGACTTAGTTTTTTATTATTACTCTTAAATAAGCGTTAAAGTAGACGTTAAAGGTTTTATATATACTTATTATATATACTAGACTACTAAGTTAAAGAAGTATAAGTTATATAGTTAGCTTTAACTCTTACTAGTCTTTAAAGGGTCTTAGTAAAAGGTGTTAATAGATTTTATTATTAGTTTCTCCTTAGTCTTTAATAGAAATTAAAAGTTAGACGTTATATTAGTAGTAGTAAATAAGTATATAAAGATATGTTAGTTCTTACTAGTATTTACTACTGTAACCTTTATAAAGCTTGTATATTTACTTTATATAAAGGTCTAGCTACGCTTTTAATAGTTAAAAGGTATTATTTTAAATAAAGGGGTGGTCTTTATTAGCTAGTACTAGTAAAAGCTATATAATATTACTTAATAGTACCTTTATTACTATATAATAAAGAATTAGAATAACTAGCTAACACTTCTTTCTATAATAAAGTTTGTTTTAAATAACGTAATAAATTAATTAATAAATAAGGTACCGTTTTATATACTTTATAGCTATTACTCTATAATTTATAAAAGTATTAAGGACGTTACTTTTAAAGGAAGAGTACTAGTAGTAGCTAAGCGTATTTTAAAGCTATAAGCTTTAAAAGAAAAAGGCGTTAAAACACTTATAGTATATATAAAAAACATAGAAGTATTATTATAATATAAAGCACTTTTTAAAAGAATATAGTAAAAAGAATATAGTAAAAAGGACTTAGTACTACTATTTACTTAAAATCTAAAGTTAAAAGTATTTAGTTAAAAGTAAAAGTTAAAGTTTATTAGACTTTTTTATATATTAAAAAAGATTAGCTTATAAGTATATTACTTAGTACTTTTATAATAGTATAAAAAACTATATAATATATTTTTAATATCCTTATTAAAACTATAAGTAAACTTTATAAGTATTATAAAGCCTTTATTAATACTATTATTAAAAGAATATAATAGTAAGTAAAAGGTAAAAAAGGTTATAAGCTATAAAATATAGTATAAAAAGTTATACTACTTAGTATAGTAGAAGGAATAGCCTTTTAAATATAATTAATAAGTAGTTATAATAGTTATAAATATACTAATTACTATAAAAAAGTAGTAAAAAATATAGAAAAAGACGTTTATTAATATTAAAACAAGCTTTAAAGTCTTTATAAAGAAGAAGAAAGGAAAACTAAAGAAGGTTTAATAAAATAGTATAGTAATATAATATTATTATAATAATAAATATTATAAAAATATAAAAAAAAATTATAAAAAAATAATAATATACTTAACTACTATAAAAAGACCTTAAAAAGTCTACTTATAACTTAAAAAAAAAGTAGCTTAATAGCTACGTCTTAATATAAAAATAGTAAATAAAGGTAAATCTTAACTAGTAATACTTATATTAACTTATACTATAAGTGTTAAATAGTAGTAAAACAACCTATACCTAACTTAAAGTATAAGAAGTAGTTATAGCCTTACTTACTTAATAATATATAGTATGTATAAATAAGAGCCTTGTACTTTATAAACAACTTAAAACTAGTTAATAGTAGTTAAGAGTTAAAAGGATAAATATACACATACTACTTTAAGGCTATATAGCTTACTATACTTTATATAATAGTTAATAGCTATATAGACAAGGCTTTAAGCAGTCTTTTAGACTATATAATAGTAGTAGTAAAAGCTCTTACTTTAAAGAATTCCTTAGTCTTTTAAGTAGGCTATAACTAAGGCCTACTTACTAAGGTTAATTAAGTAGCTTATTATTAATATAAGAAACTAGACTATTAGTAGATTTAAACTAATAACTAGTTAAAAAAGACACTTATAAACATATAATATATATTAGTATACTACTTATTTATATAACTAGTACCCTTTTAAAAATTAAAGTATTATATTAGAAAAGGCAACTTAGGCAGCTTATTTACTAGCTTTTTTACTTAAGTATTAAGGTAGCCTAAGTATATAGGTTTATTAATAAGAGGCTAAGGGTAGCTTTGGTCTTTATTCTACTTAAATAGTAAGATAGGTAAAGGCGCTACTAAAAAGGTTATAAGGTATATAGGAGCTTAAGGAAAGCTAAGGTCTAAGCTTAACTCGTCCTTAAGTTGTCTTTAAAGCTGCCTTTAAAGTTTACTAAGTCCTTATTTTTAAAGTCTTAATCTTTAAAGTCCTTATCCTTATTTTTAATACTATTATTCTTACACTTATTATTATTATTATTAGTACGTTTAAGTAGTAAGTTGTTTAACACGTATAGTAGGCTTTAAATACTAACGTTAAACCTACTAAAGAAAGGTAAAGGGCCTACTAAAGAGCTTGTTAAAGGCGTCTACTTTAATAAATTAAGCGTTATAAGTATAAGTATTAGCTAAACTAATATAAGCGTTATTAACTTTAAAGCCTTAGTAATAAGTAAAATAAAAAGAGATAATATCTTTAATATTACTAGTATAGCTATACTATATAATAACTAAGGAACCTTTTATAACGTATTACTTAGTATAAAGGTAAAAATAGTCTGTTTAATACTTAATATATATATTAAGGCACTAGTAAGAAGTAAGTACTTAAGTATAAAGGCTAGTATTAGTTCCTATATATATAAGCGCTTTATAATAGGCTTACTCTTACTTTTAGCCTTATTAAAAAACTAAAGTATAAAAGTCTTTTTAAAATACTTAAAAAAGGTTTATATTATAAATAACAGGCTAAATAATAAACTATTATTAAGAATTAAATAGTCTTTAAACTATTTAATTACTTATTAAGCTATTAGTATTATTATAATTTAATAATAGCCTTATAGTTCTTACTTCTTTTTTTAAAAGTACTACTTATTATAATAAATTTTAGTTATATAAAAAGTAAAAAGTAAGTACTATTTATATAATATAGTAAAATTTACTTTATAAGTAAGTAAGAACAAACTTATAACGTTTATATAATAAAGTAAATTTTACTATAAATAAAGTAAAAGCAAATTTACTATATTTAATATATATTACTAATAAGCTTTATTATATAGGCTAACCTTTTATAGCCTTTAAATAAAGCTTAAAAAGTATATAATAATATTATTAATATTAATTAACCTTACTAAATATATTAGTATAATAAAGGCTACTACTATATATAAATATAAATAGTATAGTATAATAACTATCTTATAAGTACTAAGATACTTTTATTTTACTAAGTTTTTTTTTAGTTACTTTATTACTAAAAGAAGTTAAAGGCAACTTAAAAAAAAGAAGAAAATAATTATTATAGTTTTAATAAGAATTACTAATAAACGCTATATTACTAAATATAGTTAAGGTACTATATATAGACTATTTAAGGTCTTTATAAGGTCTCTTTATAATTAGTTAAATATTTAATTTATAAGTACCTTACTATAATTAGTTAAAGAATAAAATAGTAGTAAGCCTTTTTAAGATATTAAGGGTAGACCTTTTAAAGTTTTTAAGTGCTTTTTATAATTAGCTAAATTAAGTAGACAAATACACATCTCCTATATTTATATAGTACTACTATACTCCTCCTTAATAAAAGGGACAAGAGTTTATTCTTGTCTTAATATATATATACGTATACGATTTAGTTATTGTAAAGTTGATATTATCTTCTACCTAGCTATAATAGCGTATAGTATTAACCTTATAAATACTCTTATAAAAATAAAAGGAAATTCTTATTCCTTTTATTAAAAAGGCGTATAGTAGTATTATATATATATATATAAGAGATGTTTAATAGTTTACTTAATTTAGCTAATTATAAAAAGCACTTAAAGACATTTTAAGGTCTACCCTTAATATCTTAAACCGCTTACTACTACTTTATCCTTTAGCTAATTATAGTAGGGCGCCTATAGATTAACTATCTAACTAATTATAGCGAGACCTTGTAGGGACCTTTAACGGTCTGTACGTAGTAGCCTGATAGCGCTTAGTTACTTAACATTTACTAGTAATTCTTATTAAAACTGTAATAGTTATATACCTTATATATAGTTACTATAAATGTTATAATGTTCTATTTTATTTAAACTTAATAAAATAGGTTAAAAAAGAGTTTAAATTTACTATATGCAAGCTAAAGCTATAAAATATACGTTGTATAGATATATTACGGCGTTATAGTTACGTAATATTATAGTTTAAGTAAAGCTTGAACCTCTAATATATAGTTTTTATATTATTATAAAATTAGTATATAAAGAAAGGCGTAATTTTAATAGCTATATATTTCTACTATTTATTAAGCTTTATAATATATATTATACTTTATAATAAGGCTATATTATATTAATAATATAGAAAAACAGAAAAAAAAGTTAATAGATGTATATATTATAAATATATATTAAATTTAGTAAATATAACTAGTTTCTTTTTATTAGATATAATATACAGTAAATTTAATTAATTATTATTATAATATAAAAGTTATTTTTTATATAATAGTTTATTATTTAAACTTCTTCTTATGTTTATTTTTTTATACTTATTATACTTACTTATGTTTTTTATATTTACTTTTTATTTTATACTTTATCTTTTTTTTATTATTACTTTTTATTTACTTTTTTATAAACTAATATTTATTATACTTTTACTACTTTTACTTATTATTATTATCTTTTAGTTTATTTTATTTAAAAGCTAATATTAGTACTATTAGTACTATAATTTATATAATATAAAAAGTCTTATTACTTAAGATATTCTAATCTAGTACTGTTTATAGTTAAGGTGCTAACGCCGATGCCGTGCCTTTATTAAGCACCTGTTCCTAGTCTACTATTAAGGATAGCGCAAAGCGTAAGGCCGCCGCCTACTATACCGCCTATATACAAAAAAAGCGAAGTACGTAAAGGACCTAGTAGCTAAGCGGCGTAATACAGAGGAGGGCGTAGTGCCTTTATATTTTTACTAAAAGGGTAGGTATGCCTTTAGGCCTAGTATAATAGTGCTAATATGTTTTAGGGCTAGGGCTAAGATGCTTTTAGTATATATAACTTTGATATATAAACTAATAATATATATATATTACAATTATACTTAGTATTTATTTATTAATAGTATATTTTTATTTATAGGATTTATAGAATAAGTTATAATTTTTTTTAAAGTTGTAAGTTTAAAATTTTTTAGTTAAAATATCTACTATTTTTATAAAATACTATAGTTTTAAAATTATATAATAAATTAATTACGTTAATGTATCTTTTAAAAGCTAGTAAGTAAATAAATAGTCGTTATATGAAATATATTATTTATAGAATTTAAAAGCAAATTTTATATAACTTATAAATAAGGCTTTATACTTAAGCTATTATATATATTTATACAAGTTTATTAGTATATATACTTTTAACCATTAAACTTTATAAATAGCAACATTTTAACTTATACTATTTTTCTGTATATTTTAGGAATTTTTAAAAATGTAGTATTTTTTTAAAAAAAATTTATGCGCCAGACTTTTAAAGATGGACTATACGTTTAATAAGCATACTTAAAATAATCGTCTAATGTTACCCCTTTATAACGATTTCATACTTGTACTATGTATCCTACTTATTAATAAGTACCCGCTTAAAATGAGTAATATTAGTGTTGAAAGACGCACAATATTTTAAATTTGTAAAACCTAGAATTTTGTTTCTATTTCCAGAACGGCCAAAAAATTGCAACAATTACCACACCTAATATCCATCAGTATGCGTACTTACGACGATACATTCTCGGGCCAGAAGATTTACCCAGGCAAGGTACGTATTGTGAAGTTTGAAAGTCATAAAAGAAATCATTGTCAGAGTGCTACAGACGCACATGTTTTTCACCAATGCTGCAACTATAGGGCATCTTGTGAATTAAATATTTTACTGCTCTGTTTTAGAACAATCTTGTTAATGTATATTTAGGGTAAAATTTTTGTCCGCGGCGACAGCAAGGTCTTTCGATTTCAGAATGGCAAATCTGAGTCCCTTTTTCTGCAGCGTAAGAATCCTCGTCGCATTGCATGGACCGTTCTGTTTCGTCGTCAGCACCGTAAAGGGATCTCTGAGGTATGTGCCTCGTAGAATTTGGATGGACTCACGACCACAAGTGATCTGCTAATACAACCTATAGGAAGTTGCCAAGAAGCGCACACGCCGAACAGTCAAGTCTCAACGTGCTATTGTTGGCGCCTCTCTTGATGTGATCCGAGAGCGGCGATCAATGCGTCCGGAAGCACGAGCCGCAGCAAGGGTCGCACACCTAAAAGATATCAAGGCAAAGAAGGCAGAGGCCGAAAAAGTGAAGAAAGCTGAGAAGGCCAAAAATGCCGCAAGTTCTTCAAAGGGTCAGACTGGTCGCATTCAGAGCAAGCAGGGATCTAGAGGCGCTCATGTGAAGGTTACAGCCAATTCCCGTTAAGATCAGTGCAATAGATATTGAGTAGATATAGTCTATATTGCTTCATAGACACTGTTATTCCCCAACATTAAAACGCAACTGCGAGAGACTTGGTAGACACGAAAATCCGGGACTCCCTTACATTAAGTTATAGGGAAAGGTAGGATGATTAGGCCATAGGCCAGCCCCTATTGATATTGCATCTACCACAATTTACTGCATGTTTAACCAAGATTTCCGTGTTCAAGTAGTTTTAAACTCCACGTAATCCAGACCGTGGTTTGTGCTCCAAAAGTGGGTCCGACATTGACCAATGAAACAAAGCATTTAGATGCACCACGAGCAATTCTAAAATCTTCTTGGATTCGTCTAGTACACATTTTGCATGTCTTCATCTTAGCGGACAGTCCCCTAAACCTTATATCCATATAGCATCGTTCCACGACATATTTACTTTCATACTTAACACTTAGGGGACCACGTTGGAGTAATTTGCACTAACTCCCATTATGGCGTACCTAAGGCAAGAGTGTCTTTCTGGTCTCAATATGTACAGGTACTCAGGTGTTGATCGAAGCTTAACATCCAAGTACATTCTCAAGCCATTCTACAACAATGTGGTATTGCCATGTTTCCCTATGAGCATGGCACCGAATCTAATTACACTTTATGGGTTCATGTTTGTCGTTGTGAATTTCATTACTCTCTTATGGTACAACCCAACGCTCACGCAAGACTGCCCATCATGGGTCTACTATAGTTGGGCTGCTGGTCTCTTTATGTACCAGACATTCGATGCTGTTGATGGAGCACAAGCGTAAGGGGAAGACCAGTCCAAATTTCTACAATGAAGTTGAAAAAGGGACTAACAGCATCATATAGGCGGAGAACGCACCAAAGTAGCCCTCTCGGCGAGCTTTTTGACCATGGTGTTGACGCTCTTAACACTTCTCTCGAAGTGCTCCTCTTCGCTGGCTCACAGAATATGGGGAAAGGTTGGAAGACAGTAGCGACATTGTTTGCATGTGGGTATAAAAATGACAACTCTTCCTGTGTCTATTTATATGCGATTCATTGCTAATTCAAATACGTATTCAAGCTCTAATGACGTTCTATGTGCAAACGTGGGAGGAGTACCATACACATACTTTAACTCTTGGCATCGTCAATGGTCCAGTTGAAGGTGTTCTCATCCTCATATTCGTATATGCTCTTACAGGCTATCTTGGCGGTGCTTCCTTCTGGCAGCAACCTATGCTGGCCACACTAGAAGTACCAAACAGAGTTATTGACCTTCTACCGAATTTTATGCGCTATTTTTCTTTCACCGATTGGTACTTGGCTCAGGGTGCTGTTGTTCTCATCTACAACACTGTTGAGTCTGCACGCACCGTCTTGAAAGTCTCGCAACCGAAAAAAAGTGGACTTCAAACCGACTACCCATTGCTTGGCCTTCTACCATTTTTTGCGACATGGCTTTTGGTTGTGGCATATTTGATGCTACAACCTGAGATACTGCACGTTCATTTAGTGCCTTTTGTGTTTTTTGTGGGTATTACGAACGCCTATTCTGTAGGACAGATGATTACTGCACATGTGGCGTGCCTCCCTTTCCCTTACTGCAATATACTAGTCCTTCCACTGGTCTGGGGTGTTTTGGATTCACTGGGTCCTGCGCTTCAAGATCATGTATTTCCTATGCCACATTTACTTTTAAGAGCACTGGATTCCCCTGTGATTGTCCTGGGCTGGCCAAGCGCACTTGGTGACGGGGTCTACCAAGTCGCATTTATGTTTTGCATGTTGGGAATGGCCATTGGTGTTTATAGTTCTTTTGTCGTGGATGTCATTGTTACCATCTGCGATTATTTAGATATATGGTGCCTCACTATTAAGCACCCATATACTGCAGACATCAAGAAGAAGATGTAGTAAAGGAAAACCCCACGATATTATATAATTAATCAAAATATTTGGAATTGTACTATATAAAATAACTACGCTAAAAGGTAAGAGGTGTGTATATACTTATAGTATAAATAAATTTTTTAAATACTTTATTACTTATTATACTAACTTATACTAAGTAAAAGTTGCCTTTTTTTAATTTAATTACTTATATTTAATAAACTTAAACTCTTTCTTAGCTTTTTTTATGAAGTTTAAACGTTTTTTTTAATTATAGTTAGTAGCTTAAAGTAGAATATATATAGTAAAATTAGTACTTTTTAATTAAAATTTTTTTTTACTTTAAAAAGTTATTATTAGTATTATTCTTAGCCTTACTAACTATAACGTAGTTTATAAAATATACTACTATCTTAATAAAGACCTTATAATACTTTAGCTTTATTAAAACCAGAACTACTTAATAATAAACTTAATAGTTAGCTATATACTTAAAAATACACTTATAATAAACGTTAGCTAAATATAAACTAAATAGCTATTATATTACCTTTTTTTTAACGTACTTTACGCTTAATAAATAATATAAAACGTTATTTAAAAATATAAATAGCTAAGAAAATACATTTATTATAAAGATATAATTTATATAATTTATAAATACCTCTTTTAATCTACTTCTTCTTTAACGTCCTTTATTTAAGCGATAAGTATGCTTTAGTCCTTATTTACCTTTAAACTAAAACTAAAAAACGTTAAGCTTTTAAACTAAGTCTTACTTAAAAGCTATATATAGCTTTTATTGCTTAAACGTACCTCTTTCCTTTTATAATAGCTAAAATAAAGGAAAAATTAAATAAACCCTCCTTTTTTTATTCTTATAATTATTAATTAATAATAACTTTAACTTTTATTACTACTATATTATAGTTTAATAATAAGCTTACTCTTTTTTTAAAAAAGCTAACACTATTAACAAAGTAGTAAATTATACTATTAATACTTATAGTACGCTTCTTTTTTAAAGACGTATTTAAGTACTATCTTAAGAGCTATTAACAACTTATCTTATTTAAACTATTTATAACTTGCTCCTTTTAAAATACTTTAGATATAATAAAACCTTTAACTTACTAATATAAGATTATTATTAGAATAGTATATTATAAGATATATACCGTTTTTACTATAACTATAATATATACTATTAGGCTATAATAAATAAAAGACAACGTTAAAGGCTATTTTAGCCCCTTTTTATCTCTAATTAATTTTAGACTAATATCTTTATTAATTTTATTATAAACCTTATATATATAAATAATAGCTTTTAATACTTTTTAATTATTATAAACTACTTATTAAAACATTATTAACTAAAAGCTATATCCTTTATAAAGGCTAAAGCGTATACTATTTATTTTTAAAACGTATAATAGTAGTACTATAGCTTCTTATAAATAATTATTTTTAGTAAAGGCTTTAACTAAATTAGTTAATTTTAAACAACTATTTATTCTTTTATTAGTATATATTAAGCTTTATTTATAATATACTATTTTTAAACTAATAATAAAATAAAACGAAACTAACTAAAAGGTAAAAAATACCTATAAACGTATATTATATACCTATAACTAAACTAGCCTATATATTTACCTACCTATTAACCTGCTTTAAAAAATTAAACCTTATTTATAATAAGAATTAGCCTTAACCGGCTTTTTAACAGCTTTAAGATTACTATTATACTAACTAAACCTATTATTATAACCTTATTAACTAACTTTAAAGTTAACTTAGTACTTTAGCCTATAAATAGACTATTCCTTATTTATTAAAAGTAGTACATTAATACGTTATTAAAGTAAAAGCGTTTATTAAGCTTTAACTTTTAAGACGTCTTTAATACTTAGTTAAATATACTAATGTTAAAAGTAGAAGACGTATTTACTATTATAATATTATATTTAAAAAAATCTTATTAACTTTTAATTTAAAGCCTTAATAACTACTATACGTATATAAGCTTATTAAAGGGAAGAATTAGCCCTTTACTTAAGAAATTTATAGTAGTTAAATATTATAAAAGGATAAGTAATAAAATAAAACGTTTATTAGTTGTAAATAGTAAAACTTCTACTATTAATTAATACTTAGTATTAAAGTATATAAGTAAACTTTAAAAGGATAGTCCTTTAAATAAGTAATATAAAAGGACTATAATAAATATAAAAAAAGGAAGGAGACCTTTAATAAGAAACTAAAAGGGAAGCATTTAAGCTTTTATTAAGGGGCTACTAAAGGTTAAAAGTTTAAGCAATCTTTAAATAAATTCGGCTTAAGACGTTATAGTAAGATAGCTACTATTAATATTAAAGATTACTACTATAGTAAGAAAGGCTATATTTAACTTATATATTTTAATAAATTAGTAAGTAAACTACTAAACAAAATGTATAAAGTTAACTTTATTAAGGCTAATAATAATAACAACTTTAATAATATAGATAAAAAAGGTAAGGATAAAAAAAAAGCTAAAGTAGCTTTTAAAAAGACACTTTAAGATTATTAAACATTGTTTTAATTAATAAAAAGATATAAATAAAAGAATAAGTTGTTATAAATAATAATTACTTTATATTTATTAATTTAAACTATAATAGTAAGATTAGCGTAATAAACTAGAAATTTATAAAAGTATTAAATTTACTACGGTTTATAAGGCTTTTACTATTAATATAAGTACTATAAAATATACGTCTTTGTAAAAGGCGTAGAGTCGAGCTACGTATAGTAATCTAAATAGTTAAATGGGAAAGGCGTATAGTAAGGGAAAATAAGTGTATTTTTTAGATACATAATAATAGACTAGATAGAATAGAGGAGAACTGTCCCTATATAGACGTAATCTACTATTTTAATCTATAACTGTGTATGTATAAAAACCCTAATACAAATATATAATTAACCATACCTTATATTCTTAACAAGTATTTAGTAATTTAAAGCTATAAGTTTATAGTATATAATTAGTTATAATTTAACTATTAAATACTAATTAAAATGAATAATAATTTACTTATTATTATATAAGACTAAACTATATTAATAGTAATATACTAATACTTTTAAGCATCTTTACTTTATTTAATAAAAAGATACTATTATACCTTATTAATAAAAAGTAGTAGTTTTATAAGTTTAAAGTTAAGCTAATAAAGACTTTTTAAAAAAGTATAATAAATACTTTTACCTACTATATATTAGTATAAGGAAAAAAGTTTACTACCCTTTTAAATAAAAAGCTTTAAAAATACTATAAAAAGCTTATAAAATAATATTTAAGCTTTATAAATATAAAGACGTATTCTTTATAAAGAATATAGCTAGCCTACTAGTTTACTAAGGCGTAAATTACGTAATTAACTTACTTATTAAAATATAACTACTTAATAAAAGACTATACTCTTTATTTTAAAAAGAGCTTATTATACTTTAAAAGTACTTATAAAAGGTATTATAAAAACAATAAATTTAAGACTTAAAAAGCTTTATAAGCTCCTTAGTTCTTTTTATACTAAAATATAATAGTACTTTATAACTATATATTAATTACTATAAACTAAATAAGATTATAGTTAGAAATTAGTACTCTTTACCTTTAATGTTTAAAATTTTAAATAAAACTAAAGGGTATAAAGTTTTTTTAACTATAAATATATAGAATACGTTTAGTAAAATATAAATATATAAAAGGAATAAGTAAAAGACTATATTTAAAACGTAGTATAGCTATTATAAGTATTTAGTAATACTTTTTAAGCTAACTAATACTTTAATAACCTTTTAAAATTATATTTATAAGGCGTTTAAGGGCTTAGTAAATAAGATTTATATTATTTATATAAATAATATTCTAATTTATTTAAAAAATAAGAAGGAGTATATAAAGCACTTAAAGTAAGTATTAGATTAACTAGGGATAGTAGGACTATTTATTAATTAAAAGAAGTGTTAATTTTATAAAAAGGAGGTTTTTTTCTAAGTGTTTTACTATTACTTAATAGTATATATATATAAATTTAGTCTATATTAAGACGGTTATAAATTAGTAAACGTTAAAGACGTACTATAATTTTAAGTATTTATTAGCTTTTATAATTTTTACGACTAATTTATTTATTATTTTACTAATAAGGCTTAACTATTAACTAAGCACTTAAAAGGGCTAGTTAAGAGTAAGAAGCTTAAAAGACTTATATAAAGGCTTTATAAGGACTAAGTATTTTAGTAGCTAAAGTGAGCGTTTATAAAAGCGCCTTTACTAAGGTATTATAACTTATAACGTTTAGTTTATATTAAGACTAATACGTCTAATTTTATACTAGTAAGAATACTATCCTAGCTAGATAATATAAGTATTTAGTATTTAATAACGTTTTAGTTATAAAAGCTAAAAGGTGTAAAACTACGTTATAATACTTTAAATTAATAGTTAATAGTAATTATTATATCCTTTAAAGAATAAAGCTAATACTTAAAAAGGGCTAAAAGTATAAAGGTTTAATAAGCTATACTAATTTATAGGCGTTTTTAAAGTAAATAAATTTAATTATTATTAAACGTACTAGTATATAAATTTATTACCTTTTAACTTTAAAATTAAGTAATAACTAAGTAATAAAAATCTAGTTAATAGCTTATTACGTTATTTTAGCTATAAAAGAGAATAAGATTAAACGGATTACTTATTTTTATTATACTAAAAGGATATTACTCTTATTATAAGTAGCGTTTTAAAGGACTTTAAAGAACTTATAAAGAAACTAAGTAGCCTATTTCTTATTATAAGATAAATACTAAAATTTATTATAAATAGCTTAAGTAAAATAGTTAGTATATTTAAGTTAAAAATATTGTAAATACTAAAGTATTAAAGTATATATATTTAATAGTTGTTTATAGTGTAAGTAGTTATAGTTACTACTATAAAAGGGTTAAAAAAAGGTAAAAAGCCTTTAACCTTATTTTATAAGCTTATTTTTACTACTTAGTTATTAAATACTTACTTATAAAGTAAAAAAGAGGTATATTAAGGCCATATAAGCTAACTTTAAAGTTAGTCTTTAAACTTTATTAATATTATTAAAACATTTACTATAAATATAGGAATATTCTATAGTTTTAAATAGACAACAATAAACTAACTTTACATTTATATATTTTTACTAACATTTTAAAATTATATAGTATTATTAATATATTACAGTTATTTAGTTCATTTATTTATTTCCTTTATTTAAAGTAAGTATTAAGAATAATACATAGCCGTTATTAGTGTATTTCCTTCTACGTTAGTAATTTAGTATATAATAAGTAGTAGTAACTCCTTTAATAGTTTAAGCTTACTTGTTATAAAAAGACTACTTTTTACTATATACTATTTATAAAAAACATAGGAACCTACGTATAGCTTAAGCTTTCTTATAATATATAATAAATATTTAAATAAAGCAAGCTTAGCCCTTAGTTATAAAATATTTATACTTTTTTTAGAATTAAGATAGCTTTTTTAAAAAGGACGTTAATAGTTATAAGTAGTCTAACTTTACTATTAAATTCTTTTATATATATTTATACTTTTTAAAAGAACTATAGTAAAAATAAGAAAAATGAAGGAATTTAAGAATTTTAAGGATTCTTTAAATAGTAGTACTTTAAATAAAAACATTGTGTTTAAAACTCCTTTATAAGATACTTTTAAGAATATAATAATAATAATTAGTTAGAAAATTACTAATAACTTTTTTACTACTATTACTAGTTCTTTTAATATTAATAAAGAAGATAGCTATTTAAAAAATTAGCTAACTTATAAAGTTACTTCTAAACTAAGCCTTAAAAAGAGTATTTACTAACCCTTTAAATTTAAAATATAAAAAAAGAATAGTAAGAACTTACTTATTTAAAAATAAGCCTTTTTTTATAACTATAACTTACTTCTTATTTAAATAAGGCTAATATATAATCTTATAAAATTTTACTCTTTATTATTTTATAATAAGAATAAAATATTATACGTTTTAAAGATATAATAATTTCTTAAGTATAAAAAGATAAAGTAAATTCTATTATAAACTAAAGTAGACTAACGTTTTAATTATAGTATTAACCTTTTAACTAGTACTACTTATTAAAATAGTATAGCTATAAATTTATATACTAAGAACTATTATATTTTTTATATTATTAAACTAATTTTATATATTATTATAAGCTATAAAAAGTTAATAAACTAAATAAGTACTTATATCTTAGTTATTTTCTACTATATATAAACTAACCTTACTTAAGATAATAGTACTATTATTATAACTATAAGTATAAGTTATAGTATAGTTAGTTATATATACTACTCTTAGTTAATAAGTAAGACTTACTTAGTTTATATAAGAACTACGTCTTAGTTTAAAAAAATACGCCATTATAAATAAGAATTTTACTAGTTATTAACATTCCTTTATAAAATTAAAGAGTACTAAAAATTAACTTAAAACTGCCTATTTAAAATACCTTTAATTTAAAGCTTTTTATTAGTAATACTAATACTAATTAAGTAGTTGTATTAATACTTAGTATAATAAGTAAAATAAATTTTAGTAAAGTAGTACTTAAAGTAATATAGAATATTTAAAAAATAGGGGTTTTAGTATAAAAGATAGTGCTTTTTTATATAAAGTAAGTATATATACTATTATAATATAAAAGACCTTCTTTAAATAGTAAATAAAGCCTTTAAGTAGAATAATGTAAAAGTAAAATAAAAAACAATTTTTTAAAATATTTAAAAAACCCCTTTATAAATAAGCCTTTACGTAGTATAAAAAGTAACTAAGTAATAAGTATAGAGTACGTACTATACCTAACGTTATAGTACTTATACTTAAAATAAAAGGCAAATTAGGTTAAGGCTTCGCCTTAACACCCTCTACTTTAAAAGGTATAAGTAGACAAGACGTAGCTACTAAAAAGATAAATAAATAGTAAGGAATTTAATAGAAAGAATTAGCTATACAAGTTTTACGTATAACGCTTATAAGTATATCTTTTTTATTCTTACTTATTAGTAAGCCGTTTATTAAGTGTAGAGTACGTACTATAACTAACGTTATAGTACTCGTACTTAAAATAAGGGGTAAATTAGGTTAAGGCTTTACCTTAACACCCTTTACTTTAAAAGGTATAAGTAGATAAGATATAGCTATTAAAAAGATAGAGATATAATAAGGAATTAAATAGACAAAATTAGTTATATAAGTTTTTATATATAACGCTTATAAGTACGTCTTCTTTTATTCCTACCTACTAGTAAGCCGCTTATAAAGTATAGTATAAGAGGAAGGACTATTAACTAATTAGTTAATAGTCCCTTTTTATACTATTCTATATATTATAATAGTTATTAGTAGTATATATAGTTATATATATATATAATAAGTTGTTTTATACTTATTAGTAATAAAAGTAGGACTTATAATATACTAGTTATAAGACTAGTTACTTAGGTTTTACTTAAATAGTTATAATACTTATAAAACACTATTATTTTATTTATTTAAACTTTTATAATAACCTTTTTTAGTTAAAGATATAAAGAGTAATTAGTTAATAGCTATATTATAAATAATTGTTAAAGTAAGTCTTTAATTCTTATTTATACTTTTAATAAGTAAAAAAAAGAGTAAGATTACTACTTTACTTATTTCTTAATAATTTTAAATTATAAAGTTATAAGAAATAAAAACTAAGTACTAAAATATAAATTTAATATAAAAGAAGTTTTATAAAAAGAAGTTACTTATAATAGCTTTTAAAGATATATTATTAACTACTATACTAAATAACTAAATATATATTATTATAATTAGTTATAGTAAATAGTAACTATTAACTAATTATATAAAAATAACTTAGTTATAAAGTAATAAGAGTTAGTATAAAGTTAACTTTAACTTATAATATATAAATTAGTAGTTAAGTAAGGCCTTAAAAGGTAGCTTATATAGTTTCTTATATAGCTATATTAGTAAAGGATAAATACGCTTTTATTAGTAAAAGAAAACAGTATTCTTTTTATTTACTTAAAAGCGGCTAAGGTATACGTTACTATATTTAGTATTATAAAAAAAGTAGTAGTAAATAAGTATTAGTCTTATAAATAAATAATTAATTAGTAAAGGTTAAACGCTACTTTAATAATACTAATACAAGATTTAAAAAACGTTAAAGACAACCTTATAATAATAATTAAGATTAAGCGTTAAAATACTATAAAATACTCCTTTTTAAACCTTTATTCTAATTATAAAAATGTTAATAAGTACTAATTTAGTAATAGTATTTTAAAGATAAATAAAAATAAATTTAGTAGTAAGTTAGTAAGTAGCTACTTAATAGTAAATTAAGGCTATAATAACTATTAATAAGACTAATATAATATAACAACTTTTAATTACTATCTACTTTAAAAAGACTTATATATAAGTTATTAAAAGTAGTAGTAGTAAGATTAAATGTATTTATAAATTATAGTATAAAAGGGCTTAAATTAATAATAAAAAAAGGCTAAGTTAAAAAATAGTAAAAAGCTTTATTACTTTATAGTATAGCTTAGTAAATAAAGAATTAGTATACTTTTATAAAAACTTAATATACTAATCCTTTCTTTTTAAGTAAAAAAAGTTATAGTTTTTTTTCTTTCTTATAAATAATAGTTATTTATTTTCTTATATAAAAATTAGTTATATATTTATTTTATAAAATTTTATAAAATTTCTTTCTTCTTACTAAAAAGACTAATAAGCAATTAAGTAAGTAGCTTAGTACTAAGATCTTATATCTTATATATAATATATAAGATTATTAAAATAAACACTTATTTTATTAATATAGCTTTTTTAACTTTTAAAGCGCTACTATTAACTAGTACTTTTATAAATACGTTAGTATACCTCATACTTAAAGGAATATTATAATTTTAAAGCTAAGCCTTTTTTTACTTTAAAACTTTTATAATACTTACCTTTAATAATAATAATATTATACGCTTTTTTTATTATTATAAAGCCTTAGTATAAGTAGTGTTACTTTTAAATAAAGACAAAGTTTATTAACTATTAATATATTATATAATTAGTAAAATAAGCTTTATAAAAAAACTAGTAAAGACGGTCTTAATAATAAAATAAGAAAGAAAGTTTATAAGTTTAAAAAAAGCTATAAAATAAAATTATAGTATTTAGAATAAGGAATAGTATTACACTTTTTAAACTTAAGTCTTAATATAGTTTTATACTATTTATAATAAAAACCTTTAAATTTTACTTTATAAATTAGTTAAGCTTTATATAAATATAAAATAAGTAAACTATTGTTTTATATTAAGTAATTAGTTAATAGTACTATACTATAGCCTTCCTTTTATAGTTATATACTAGTTATTACTTTAAGTAAACTATTTATATTAAAACTTTTAAACTATACTATTTTAAGAATTTTATAATTAAATTATTAAGTACTTTAAAAATAATATTTACTTAATAAATAACTATTATTATTAAAGGTTTTAAAGGTCTTTTTAAGTTTTATTCCTTATTTATTAAATTAAAGTACTTCTTTACTAATACATCTTACTACTTTTTATTATACTTATTCTAGTTGTTTTAACTATACTATAACCTTAAGCTACTTAGTTAAAAAACACGTTTAAATTAATTATTAAAAATATAATAAACTTTACTATTAACTAAAATTATATAGTAATAAAATACTTAAAAAAGTATAGTTTTTTTATATTCTTAGCTTAAAACTTATATAATACTAAAGTAATTTAGTAATAGCCGTTTATAACTAATATTAAAAAAGTCTTATAAGTAAATAATAACGCTATTTTTAAAGTATTTATTTAATATATACTATAAAAACGCCTTTACTACTTTTACTATAATAATAAAGACTAATTAATAATAAAGTATACTAAGTTTTATAAAGACTATTAAGTTAAACTTTTATACTATAATTTAAAAGTAAAGTGTTTTTTTATAAGATTAATAAAAAAGTATAAGCTACTTTATATATTAATAAGGCATTTTTATAATAAAGAGTAAATAAGGAATCTTGTTTAAAGCTATTTAATAAAGTACTATAACCTTTTAAGTATTAAAAAATATAGTAAATATAGCTATAAAAAAAATAGTAAAACTAAAATAATAATTCTTATCTTTAAATAATATTAATAACTTAATTATACTATTAAACAAACTACCTTTTAACCTTAATCTAAGTATTAATATAGTTAAGTTTATTAAAAATAATAATTTTATATTTACTAATTAGCTCCTTTTAATAAAACTAGTAAATAAGGCTTATAATCTATTTACTACTTTTATATTAGTTAAAAAGTATAAATAAGTTAATAATAATATACGTTTTTATATACTAGTTATAAATATATAAAACTATAAGATTTTATTAATATTGCTTTACTTAACTTAAACCTATTACTTTATTAACTAACTACTTAGGTTTTATTAAAAGTAAATACTAAGCTTATTTTAAATATTAAGTATTACTTAGTTAAAATAATTTTTAACTTAAAGGTTAAAGTTTTAATATACTAGCTCTTTTAACTTAGTCTAATATATATAGTATAAATTACATTTAGTATTTAAAACTATACTATACTTAGTATAAAAATAGTTTATATTAATAATAAAATATTAATAGTTATAAATAAGGCCTTTAATCTTATTTAAACAATGTTTTATATAGTTAGTATAAATAAACCTTTTTAAGTTTTTAAACTATTAAATAATTAAGAAATACGTATTATATTATAGTTTTATTAAGTAACTAGCTTTTAAGTAGACTTTATACTTATAAAAGTAGCTAGCCTTTTAAAAATATATATATAAGTTTATAAAGGTCTTTTTTAAAGAAGCTTATAACTTATTTTTATTAATACTAATTTATAGGTTTTTTTAATTTTTAACTAACTTATTAAAAGACTAAGTATTTTATTATTTAAAACTAAAGCTTTTTTATTAATATTTATAATATAAATATTTAGTTTATTAATAAATCTATAACTACTTTATAACTAAGAAGGTATAAACTACTAGTTTACTTATATATTATACTTAGTAAAAAGACTAATAAGAACCTATTATTAAAAATACTATATATTTTTAATATAAAACTATACTTTTTATATAATACTATTACTAAGATAATATATATTAATATAACTATTAGTAATATACGCCTTAATATTAACTTAAGAAATCTTATAATATTAATAAGTTAGTTAATAGTATAAGTTAATACTTTAAAATAAACTATAGTAAGTATATAAAACTACTTACTATATTAACACTTATTCTAATACTACTATTAAATTTAAAGAATAAGCTTTTAAGTATTATTTATAAAGACTACTTATAGCTAGTATTAAAGCTTATTTATTATACTAGTCCTTCTTTATAAAGGAATACTAAATTTTATTAATCTTTATAATAAGTTTATTATAATAATACCTTATATAAAAAAAAGGTTTAAAGGTTTAACTATTAAATAACGTTATATTTAATAGCTTTACTTTTAAAAAGAGTATAAATTAAAAAGTAGAAAAATAAAAAAAAGCTTAAAAGAACTTTTAACCTACTATATAAAACTTTACTATATTTATTACTTTAAAGTTTAGTTTAGTAAAATAAAGGTATAAGCTAATATTTAATTAGTTTATAGTAATAATTAATTAATTAAGTAATAGTTTATAAAAAGAAAATTTTTTTTTTTTTATATAAATTCTTTTTAATAAAGAATTTATATTAATATAAACTTTTAATTATATTAATAAGCTTAACCTATTAGTAGTACCTTTATAAGTTATTAAAACTATATTATATAAAGCCTTTTAAACTTATACAATTTTAATACTTTACTTACTAGTTAAATAAGTTATTAACCTTTTATACTAGTGTTTTAATAAAGAAATAATTAAAAAAAGTTATAAATCTTATAAAAACTCTTAGTTTTTAGTAAGAAAGAAGGATAAAAAAGTATAGCTAATAAATAATATAGTTAAATATAATTAATATATAATATATAATATATTTACTTTTTTAATAATAAAGACCTTTTTAAAAGAATTTAAAATATATAAAAGGATCTTTTTACTTAATCTATTTTTAAGTTATAATTAAATTAAACTTATTAAAGAAAGTAGAAATATAACTACGCTTTTAACTTTAATTAGGCTATTTAAAATATATACTTTTTTATAAAAAAGTACTAACTTAATAGCTTAATTCTAATATATTATAGTTTAACTATTATATAAGCTTATACTTAATTAAGTATTACCTTTTTTAAATAATATTATAATTAAAGGCCTTATAACTACTTATAATAATAAAGAAATATTACTAAGCGTTAAGCGCTACGTTTTAAAGCATTTTTAAAATATAAACTTTATTTTTATAAATTATAAGCTAGCTAGTATTATAATTATAGCTAAAAAATTATAATAGTACTAGCTTATAGTTATTATTATTAAATATATATATAGTAGGTTTAACTATATACTTAAAAAGTTTAAAATTATTAAAATTATTAAATAATCTTAACTAATTAATTTAAAAGACTTTTATAAATTTTTTAGTATTTTTATATTTTATAAGACTTAAGTATAAAACAAAGTTATAATAGCTACTTTTTTTTATATTCTTTTATAAAAGGGCGCTTACTAATAGTAAGAAGATATAAAAAAGTTAGCTTTTAACTTATTAAAAGAACAGCTATTTACTACTTTTATTTTAATAATAATTAACTATTTTAAAAAAAGTAGACTAATAATACTTATAATTAATATAAGTATTTTAAAATAAAGAGTAGTACTTTTATAAAAAATTAATAAAAAAAGATATATTATATAATATAAATTAAAATAATAAAATATAAAAGTAGTAGTTAATAATATTATTATAAAGAAATATAAAAGACTAGTTACTACTTTAAAAAAACTTTATAACTACGTTTATAGTATATAATTTTAAATTATAACTAACTTTTAAGTTTTAATAAATTAGTTAAATAAACTTATTAATAAACTTTTTAAAATACTACTTATATAATAAGTAATATAAGTTTAAAATTTTAATTTTACTATTAAGTATATTCTTAGTATAAAGAATATACTTATTAATATACTTTTATATTATTTAAAGATTAATAAAGATAAGCTTAAAGCTATAAAGAATAATTTTAATAAGTTTATTAATATATATATTAATACTTAAAAAGTATTAATTAATAATAAACCTTTATTTAATTACTTAATAGTACTTTAAACTTAAAACTTAAATAATTATTATAAAAACATCTTTAATTTTATTAAAAATTACCTTTTTTTACTTAAAACTTTAAGTATAAAGAAAAAAAAGCTTTTATATTAAATATAATTTTACTTTTATTAAAAAGGTATTTTATAGTATAAAAACGTTAATAATCTAAGCTATTTTTTAAAAGTAATTTATAACGTTAATAACTAAGTATACTTTATATAAAAATACTATATTATAACTAAAGATTAAAAGATTAAACTATTATATATAACGCTTTATAAAAAGTATTAGTAGTATAAAATATATAATTATATAAAAAAGTAGTTTTAAACTTACTTAAATTACTTAAAATAAAAGCTTTATTAGCTAGTTAACTTAGTTATAGCCTAATAATTACTAGTTACTTTATTTTAAAAAATCTATTTAAACGTTATATATATAGTACTATATAATAGTAAATACTATATTATTAAGGCTAAGTACGCTTTTATAAAATATATTAAAGCTATAACTATTCTTAATACTAAAGCTATAACTATTTTTAAGTTCTTATAAAACTATATAATAACTAACTATAGCCTACTAGTTATTATTATAGTTAATAAAGGATTTAAGTTTAAAGGTAACTTTAAAAAAGATTTATAATAACTTAAAAGTAGTACGAATTTTAACGTTTATATATAATTTATAAGTAAATAGCTTTATTAAAAAAGGGTACTTTTTACTTATAAAAACACTTATTAAGTTAACCTTTAAAAGGATAAAGGACTAAATAAAGTACCTTTTTATAACACTTTTAGTAAATTAAATAATAGTATACTAGTCTTATAACTAAACGCTATTCTTTCTTTTTTATAATATAAAAGCTTTACTCTTTATTAATATTTATATTCTTACTTAGTAAGTACATAACTAAAAAGTAAATATATCCTTTAAAAAGCTCTTTTAAGAAAGAACTAAAATATTATAATATTTTTTAATAAACTAAAAAAGAATAGTTATAATAGTTAATAAGTTTTAAAAAAAAACTTATTAAATTAAAGAACTTTATAAACGTTAATAAAATATAATAGTTAAATTAGTTAATAGTTTAAAGTAATATAATACTTATATAAAATAATAAAAAGGAAATTAATAAGTTAGTTAAAAGTAAGTTAAAGTATAAATAATAAGGCCTTTTTTAAATAAACATAGTTTATAATAATAATATATATATACTTATATATTTAAATAAAGTCTCTTTACTAAGTATATTTATTAGTTAATAACTTTAGAAATTTAAGTAAAATACTATAAAAATTTAAAAGGTAAAAATTTATAATTTATTAACTATAAACTAGTTATAACTTACTAATAAGGTTTAAAATAATAATATTTATATAATTAGTTAATTTAATAATAAAAGTCTTACTAGTAATTATAATATAAATTAAATCTTTTTATAGTAGTATAAACTACTTACTATTTATATAAAGTTTAAAATCCTTATTTTAATATAACTAAAGGCTTTTTTACTTCTTTATTATTATCCTTTTTATAACTAAAAGCTTTATTAATAGTAGTATTAGCTATATATAGAATAATAATATAGCTTATTAACCTCTTTAATACTATATTAACTAAATTACTATATAGTTAATACTAAATATACATTTACTTTTAAAAAATAGTATTATAGTCTTAAGCTAAATTAATAAAAAGCTTATACTTAAGCGTCTTTTATACTTTACTTTAAATAACTATAAGTAAATTGCCCTTTACTAAAGTTAAATAAGATTTTATTATAGTAGTAAAATATAAATTGTTATAATTATAAATCTTCTTATTTATATAAAAAAAGTAGTTTTTATATACGTTATTATAACTAAGTAGTATAAAGTAACTAAAAAAGGGCTAGGATATATTAATATATAAATCTTTATACTAAATAATTAATAATAAGTAGTAAGTATAGTACTACTTATATAGTATTAAACGTATAGCATTAAATAAATAAATAAATAAGCCTTACTCTTAATACTTATTCTTTATTATTTATACTATAATATTACTTAAAGGTCTGCCGTTTATAGCCTTTATTAAGACTTTATTTATTAACTTACCCTTTAACTATATAGCCTAGTAATCTTAAATAGCTATATTAAACTAAAGGTTTAATTATAAGTTAGACAACTTTTATACATTACTTAAAAACTACTAGGACAAATACACTTTTATATAATCTAGTAAAAGTATAAAGTAAATTAATACGCTTATAAGTACTACTTTATACTAAGCTAAATAAAGGTAATAGTGCTTAAAAGAAACGTTATTTAACAACTAAGCTATAATCCCTTTATCCATAACAAGCTATAATAACGCCGTTTCTTTTTAAATATAAACGTAATACTTTACCTTTTCTTTATACTAAGCTAGTTTAAAACAAATTTACTCTTTATTTATATTAAAAAGGCCTAATATTTACTTAAATAGTATATAAAAAGCTTAAAAAAGTTTATAATAATAATAGCCTAATTTAATAATCCTTTTAAGCTTTTATAACTAGTACTTACCTTTTTATTAAACTTTTCTTTATTTTACTACTAGCTTTTTACTACTAACTATAATACTACTTATTTTACTTTTTTAAATAAGCTTTAAATAATATAAATACTTACTTTAACTATTAATTACTTTACTATTTTATATATAACTACTAACGTTTTAACTTAAACTACTTTTTTTATAATAATATATACTACCTTTTTCTACTTTTACTCTTTTTTTTTTTTTTTTTTTTTTTACTTTTCTTTATTTAATTAACCTTTTTTTTTTCTTTTTTTTTTTTTTTTTTTTACTTTATTTCTTTTTTATTTCTTTCTTTTTACTCTTTTCTTTTTCTTTACTTTCTTTATTTTCTTTTTTACTTTTTTCTTTATACTCTTTTTTTCTTTTTTCTTTTTTTCTTTAACTACTTTTTCTTTCTTTTATACTACTTCTTTTTTATACTTTAATATAGCTAATATACTTTTTACTTTTTTAGCCTTTATCCTTTTTATTACCTTTTTTATAGTCTTTTTTTTCCTTTTCTTTATTTTTTTATTCCTTTTTTTTTTACTTTTTTCTTTTTAACCTTTTACTAAACGCTTTACTTATTTTCTAAGTTGCCTATCTTTATAACTACTTTAACTCTTATTTTAGTATTAATATTTATAGGATCTTTATTACTAGATTAAATATTAGTTTAGCTAGTTTAAGGCCTTATCTTATTTAAGTCTATATTTATTATATTATTAAACAGCTTTTTTTAAACCGCTACCTTTACCTCCTTTTATAATTAGTTAAATGTTTAATTTATAGGCGCTTTATTATAATTAGCTAAGGAATAAAATAGTAGTAAGCTATTCTAAAACACTAAGGGTAGACCTTAAAGGGTCTTTAAACGCTCTTTATAATTAGCTAGATTAAGTAAACTAATAAGTATTTTTTATATTTATATAGTACTACTATATTCTTTTTTATTAAAAGGGATAAATATGTATTCTTATCTTATATATATATATATATAATTTAGTTATTATAAAGTTAATAGTATCTTTTACCTAGTTATAGTAGCGTATAGTACTAACCTTATAAATATTTTTATATTAATAAACTTTTTATATAAACTACTTAAAAGAATTTTTTTTTATAATAATTAAATTACTAATTGTTTTTAAAGCTTTAAAAATAATAAAAGTTATATAAGTATTACTTAAGGACCTTATAAGGTTTATACTAATTAAAACAATATTGATAAATAATAAAATAACGGCTAAATTAACTATATTAAAGGCTTATTAAGTATACTTTTAATAATTACTTATAGTATATATAAAAGTAGCGTAGTTATAAGCTAAATTAAATAGTATAAATAAGAAGATAGTACTTATATATGTAATATAACTATTAATAAAAGACTTATAAAGTGCTTTTAAAGTTTAAAAGGTAAACTTAAACAATTTTAAAAGTAAAGATATAGTCTTTATAGCCTTGTTATACGTTAGTAGCTAAGTACTATTAAAAGCTAGTAGTTAAGCGTATAACTTAAAGTTAAAACTACTTATAAAATATAAAGGTTTATTAATATATTTACAATAATAAGAGTAATATAAAGTAATAAAGTATATATTTAAATTAACGCCTTAATAATACTTTTAAAATATTAATAAAATTAATATAATACTTTAATTTATAAATAAAGCTTTTCTTATTTATTAAAGTAAGAACGTATATTAGGCTTATACTTTTAAAACGTCTTTAATACTTAGTTAAATATATTAATACTAAAAGTAAGAGACTTATTTAATACTATAATAATACGTTTAAAAAAATCTTACTAACTTATAAGATAAAGTCTTAGTAATTATTATACGTATATAAGCTTATTAAAGAAGAAAATTAGTTTTTTACTTAAAAAATTTATAGTAGTTATAGTCTATATAAGACTAAGTAATAAAATTAAATATAACCTAGCTATAAAAGGTATAACCTATACTACTAATTAGTACTAAGTATTAAAGTATATATATAAGCTTTAAAAGGATAGCTTTTTAAATAAGTAATAAAAAAGACTATATTAAATATAAAGAAAAAAAAGAAGACCTTTAATAAAAAACTAAAGAAGAAGTATTTAAGCTCTTATTAAGGAGCCTTTAAGGCTTAAAAGTTTAAGTAATTTATAAATAAGTCTAGCTTAAAACGTTATACTAAGTTAAGTAATACTAATATTAAGTACTTTTATTATAGTAAGAAAAGCTATATCTTACTTATATATTCTAATAAATTAGTAGGTAAGCTATTAAAAAGGGACGCTTAAGTTAACTTTACTAAAATTAATAATAATAATAATTTTAATAATAAGAATAAAAAGAGTAAGAGTAAAGGAAAAGCTTAAGCAGCTTTTAAAAAGATACTTTAAGGTTATTAAATATTATTTTAGTTAGTAAAAGGCTATAAATAAAAGGATAAGTTATTATAAGTAGTAGTTATTTTATATTTATTAATTTAAACTATAGTAGTAAGATTAATATAGTAAACTAGAAATTTATAAAGGTACTAGGCTTACTAAAGTTTATAAGGCTCTTACTACTTATATAAGTACTTAGTAACTTAAAGTTATAAGTTTATAATATATAAGTAGTTATAATTTAACTATTAAACACTAACTAAAAAGAATAATAAATTACTTATTATTATATAAGACTAAACTATATTAATAGTAATATATTAGTACTTTTAAGTATTTTAACTTTATTAAATAAAAAAATATTATTATACCTTATTAGTAAGAAGTAGTAGTTTTATAAATTAAAAGTTAAGCTAGTAAGGACCTTTTAAAAAGGTGTAATAAATACTACTACCTTTTATATATTAGTATAAGTAAAAGAATTTATTAATCTTTTAAATAAAGAACCTTAAAAAGAACTATAAAAGGCTTATAAAAATACTACTTAAGCTTTTTAAATATAAGGACGTATTTTTTATAAAGAATACTATTAGCCTACTAATTTACTAAGGCGTAGACTATATAATTAATCTACTACTTAAAACGTAAGTATTATATAAAGAACTATACCTTATATTTTAAAAAAGCCTATTATACTTTAAGAGTACTTATAAAAAGTACTATAAAAAGAATAAATCTAAGACTTAAAAAGCCTTATAAGCTCTTTAGTCTTATTTATACTAAAACGTAATAATACTTTATAACTATATATTTAATTACTATAGGCTAAATAAGATTATAGTTAAAAATTAGTATACTTTACTTTTAATCTTTAAAATTTTAAGTAAGACTAAGAGTTATAAAGTTCTTTTAACTATAAATATAAAGAATACGTTTAGTAGAATATAAATATATAAAAAAGACAAGTAAAAGACTATATTTAAGACGTAGTATAGCTACTATAAGTATTTAGTAATACCTTTTAAGCTAACTAACGCTTTAATAACCTTTTAAAGTTATATTTATAAGGTGTTTAAGGATTTAGTAAATAAGATTTATATTATTTACTTAAACAATATTCTAATTTATTTAAAGAATAAGAAAGAGTATATAAAGTACTTAAAATAGGTATTAGATTAACTAAGGAAAGTAAAACTATTTATTAATTAAAAAAAGTGTTAATTTTATAAAAAAGAGGTTTCTTTTTTAAGCTTTTTACTATTATTAAATAGTATACGTATAAATCTAGCCTATATTAAGACGGTTATAAAGTAGTAAACGTTAAAGACGTATTATAATATTTAAGTGTTTATTAGCTTTTATAATTTTTACTACTAATTTATTTATTATTTTATAAAGAAGGCCTAACTATTAATAAAATATTTAAAGAGCCTAATTAAAGGTAGAAAGCTTAGGAAAACCCTTATAAGAGCCTTATAAGGACTAGGTATTTTAATAGCTAAAGTAAGCGTTTATAAAAGCGCCGTTATTAAGGTATTATAACCTATAATAAAGACTAATACGTTTACGTTTATATTAGTAGGAATACTATCTTAATTAAATAATATAAGTATTTAGCATTTAGTAGCCTTTTGGTATTAAAAGCTAAAGGGTGTAAAACTACGTTATAATACCTTTAATTAAAAGTTAATAACAATTATTATATCCTTTAAAGAATAGTATTAGTACTTAAAAGGGGCTAAAAGTATAAAGGTTTTAACTAAAATTTATAATCGTTTTTAAAGTAAATAAATTTAAATTATTACTAAACGTATTAGTATATATATTTATTACTCTTTAATTATAAAATTAAGTATTAACTAAGTAATAAAAATATAGCTAATAGCCTATTATATTATCCTAACTATAAAGGAGAGTAAGACTAAATAGATTACTTATTTTTATTACGCTAAAAGGTTATTACTTTTATTAAGGGTAGTATTTTAAAAGACCTTAAGAAACTTATAAAGAAACTAGGTAGCTTATCTTTTTATAAAAAGTAAGTGTTTAAGTTTGTTATAAATAATCTAAGTAAAATAGTTAATATAGCTAACTTAAAGACAACTTAGTTAAAGTACTAAAGTATATATACTAAGTAGTTATTTATAGTATAAGTAGTTATAGTTATTACTATAAAAAGGCTAAAAAAAATAAAGAGCCCTTTATATTATTTTATAAGCTTATTCTTATAACTTAATTATTAAACTTTTACTTATAAAGTAAAAAAAAGGAATATTAAAACTATATAAGCTATTTTTAAAGTTAGTCCTAAAACTTTATAAGGTTACTTTATTAAAAAGGATAAATTATTATACTAGCTTAAAAAGTATTATAATATAAAATTATTTATTAGTGTTATAAGCTTAAAATAGCTAAATATAGTAGTATTATAAAAATAAAAAACTTAGTTTTTTATTATTACTTTTAAATAAGCGTTAAAGTAAACGTTAAAGGCTTTATATATATTTATTATATATATTAAACTACTAAGTTAAAAAAGTATAAGCTATATAGTTAGCTTTAACCCTTATTAGTCTTTAAAAAGCTTTAATAAAAAGTATTAATATATTTTATTACTAGTTTCTTCTTAATTTTTAATAATAATTAAAAGTTAAACGTTATATTAGTAATAGTAAATAAGTATATAAAAATATATTAGTTCTTATTAGTATTTATTATTATAACCTTTATAATACTTATATATTTACTTTATATAAAGGTTTAACTATACTTTAAATAGTTAAAAAGTATTATTTTAAATAAAAAAGTAGTCTTTACTAGTTAGTATTAGTAAGAGCTATATAATATTACTTATATTAAGCTAAGATTATTTACTACTTTTTACTTATAAACTAATAATTAAACTAAAAAAGCTAATTAAACTTTAAAATAGTACTTTTATTACTATATAATAAAAAATTAAAATAATTAACTAATACTTCTTTTTATAATAAAGTTTACTTTAAATAATATAATAAATTAATTAATAAATAAGGCACTTTTTGTATACTTTATAACTTTTACTTTATAATTTATAAAAGTATTAAAGACGTTATTTATAAAGAAAGGATATTAATAGTAGCTAAGCGTATTTTAAAGCTAAGCATATTACTTTATACTTTTATAATAGTATAAAAGACTATATAATATATTTTTAGTATTCTTACTAAAACTATAAGTAAATCTTATAAGTATTATAAAGCCTTTACTAATACTACTATTAAAAGAAGATAATAGTAAATAAAGGTAAAAAAGGTTTTAAGCTATAAAATATAATATAAAAAGCTATACTACTTAATATAGTAAAAAGGATAGCCTTTTAAATATAACTAATAAGTTATTATAATAGTTATAAATATACTAATTACTATAAAAAAGTAGTAAAAAATATAAAAAAGACGATTATTAATATTAAAATAAGCTTTAAAGTTTTTATAAAAAAAAAAGAAGTAAACTAAAAAAGTTTATTAAAAAGGTATAGTAATATAATATTATTATAATAATAAAAATTCTAAATATATAATAGTAATATTTTAAAAAAACAATAATATATATAACTATTATAAAAGGACTTTAAAAGGTCTACTTATAGTTTAAAGAAGAGAGTAGCTTAATAACTATATTATAGTATAAAGACGGTAAATAAAAGTAAATCTTAGTTAATAGTACTTACATTAACTTATATTATAAGTATTAAATAGTAATAAAATAACTTATACTTAGTTTAAGGTATAAAAGGTAGTTATAGCCTTGTTTATTTAGTAATATATAATATGTATAAGTAGTAGCCTTATACTTTATAAACAACTTAAGGCTAATTAGTAGTAATTAAAGGTTAAAAGGATAAATATATACGTACTACCTTAAGGCTATATAGCTTACTATACTTTATATAGTAATTAACGGCTATATAAGTAAGGCTTTAAGCAGTCTTTTAAACTATACGTTAGTAGTAGTAAGAGCTCTCTCTTTAAAAAATCCTTTAATCTTTTAAATAGGCTATAACTAAGGCCTACTTGCTATAATTAGCTAAATAGCCTATTATTAATATAAAGAACTAAACTATTAACAAATTTAAACTAGTAACTAGTTAAAAAAGACACTTATAAGTATATAATACGTATTAGTATACTACTTATTTATATAGCCGTTGCCTTTTTAAAAGCCAAGGTACTATACTAAAAAAAACAACTTAGGCGGCTTATTTACTAGCTTTTTTACCTAAGTATTAAAGTAGCCTAAGTATATAGGTTTATTAATAAGAGGCTAAAGGTAGCCTAGGTTCTTACTTTGCTTAAATAGTAAGATAGGTAAGGGCGTTATTAAGGAGGCTATAAAGTCTATAAAGGCTTAAAAAGGGCTAAGGTTTAAACTTAACTTGTCCTTAAGGTTGTTCTTAAGGCTGCCTTTAAGGTTTATTAAATCCTTGTCTTTAAGGCCCTTGTCTTTAAAGTCCTTATTGTTATCCTTATCTTTATTACTATTATCCTTATACTTATTGTTATTATTAGTATGTTTAAGTAGTAAGTTGTTTAGTACGTATAGCAGGCTTTAAAAGCTAGTACTAAACCTATTAAGAAGAAGTAAAAGGCCTATTAAGGAGCTTATTAAAGGCGTCTGCTTTAATAGATTAGACGTTATAAGTATAAGTACTAGCTAGAATAATATAGGCGTTATTAGCTTTTAGGCCTTAATAGTAAATAAAATAAAAAGAAGTAATACTTTTAGTATTACTAGCGTAGTTATACTATATAGTAACTAAGAAACCTTTTATAACGTATTATTTAGTATAAGGATAAAAATAGTCTATTTAATACTTAACGTATATATTAAGGCGTTAGTAATAAGTAAGTACTAGTACTAATTTCTATATATATAAGCGCTTTATAGTAAGCTTGCCTTTATTTTTAGCTTTATTAAAAGTCTAAAGTATAAAGGTCCTTTTAAAGTACTTAAAAGAGATTTATATTATAAATAAAAGGTTAAATAATAGGCTATTATTAAAAATTAAACATTTTTTAAACTATTTAATTACTTATTAAGCTATTAGTATTATTATAATTTAATAATAACCTTATAGTTCTTACTTTTTTTTTAAAAGTACTACTTACTATAATAAATTTTAATAATATAAAAAGTAAAAAGTAAGTACTATTTATATAATATAGTAAAATTTACTTTATAAGTAAGTATAAGTAAACTTATAATATTTATATAATAAAGTAAATTTTACTATAAATAAAGTAAAAGTAAATTTATTATACTTAATATATCTTAATAATAAGCTTTATTATATAAGCTAGTCTTTTATAGTCTTTAAATATAGCTTAAAAAGTCTTTAATAATATTATTAATATTAATTAACTTTATTAAATATTTTAATATAATAAAGGTTATTATTATATATAAATATAAATAGTATAATATAATAACTATTTTATAAGTATTAAAGCACTTTTATCTTACTAAGCTTTTTCCTTAATTATTTTATTATTAATAAAAGTTAAAGGCAACTTTAAAAAAAGAAAGAGATAATTATTATAGTTTTAATAAGAAATACTAATAAACGCTATATAACTAAGTATAATTAAGGCACTATATATAAACCGTTTAACGTCTTTATAAGGTCCTTTTATAATTAGTTAAGTGTTTAATTTATAAGCGCCTTACTATAATTAGTTAAGGGATAAAATAGTAGTAAGCTATTCTAAGATATTAAGAGTAAACCTTAAAAGGTCTTTAAGCACTCTTTATAATTAGCTAAATTAAGTAGACTAATAAGTATTTTCTATATTTATATAGTACTACTATATCCTTTCTTAATAAAAAGGACAAGAGTTTATTCTTATCTTTATATATATATATGTATACGATTTAGTTATTATAAAGTTAATATTATCTTTTACCTAGTTATAGTAGCGTATAGTACTAACCTTATAAATACTCTTATAAATAAGTTATATTTAAAGTAGTAAAAACTAATAACTTTAAACTTTAAATATTAAAAAAAGAAGTTATTACTATTAAGTAAACGTAAGTACTTTATAATAAGTTATATAGTCTTTTACCTATTTAAAAAAAGTATAAAAATAGTAATAATAAAAGCTTTAATATAAAATAAATAAATTAAGTATTATAATAAAAAAAATACTTACTTCCTATTATAGTTTTCTAATAAATTAGTATTAAAACTAGTTTATAAATAAAAACTTACTATTTACTTTATTTAAATAAATATTTAATATAATTAAAAAGTGTATTTATTTTATATTAATTAATATAAACTAAATTAACTATATAATATAATAAACTATATTAAAAAGTAAAATAAAGAAAGAATAAGCTATTATAAATAAAGACTAAAAAGGCTATAAATAATAGGTTTTATTCTTTATTATAACTTTAAAAATATATTCTTTTATTATTTAAAAGTTAATTAATAATATTAAATAAAATAAATATTAAAACTTTTAAAACTTTATAAGTTAGTTTTTTTTAAAATATAGTTAAAAAAAAGTTAAAAAAAGAGTATGTATAAGTTTAATATATATAACTACTTTTTAATATTAAAAAGGACTTTTAAAAGCTTTTTATAATTTTAAAAATAAAAATGAAAACAATTATATATATTTAAATTATATAAAATATATATTACTTATAAGAATAAGTATAAAGCCTTTATATAAGATATATATATAATAATTAAAAAGGCTATAAAAAGGGTAATAAACGTAGTTAAAATAAAAAATTATAAAATAAAGATTTAAATACTAATTATTATTAAAGTAATTATTAAAGTACTTATTAAAAATAAGGTTAAAATAAAAAAGGCTTTTATAATAAAAACCTTTAATATAACGGCTATATTTTAAAGTATTATATTTATAATAGTAATAAGTACTTAGGTAATATATACTTAAATAAAAAAAAGATAATTATAGTTAAATTAGTAAATACTAATAAGTAGTTAGAAAACTAAGTAGTGTTAATAATACTTAAGACGTTAAATATATAAAGAAAATCTTAATAATAAATATATTTTAGTTTAAAGCTTAAATAAAGAATAAGTAGTTAGTTAATATTAAATAAAATATAACTACTATATTAAATATAATTAGTAAGGCCTTTAAAAAAATTATTTTATAAAAAATAAGAGTAAAAATTTTAATATTAAAAGTATATAATAAGTAAATGTATATATAAGTAGTATATAAAAAGTATTATTACGCTTAATTAATATATAAGGATACAAGAAAAACGTAGTATAAATTTATATTAAGATTAGTAAGCTACTTAATATAATAAAGCTACTTATACTTCTTTTAATAAGTAGCTTACTAATCTTAATATAAATTTATACTACGTTTTTCTTGTATCCTTATATATTAATTAAGCGTAATAATTTTTAATAATAATAATTAAAAAGTATACTATATATCTAAACTTAGTAAAGACTAATTAGTAGTTTAAAGTAATAAAAGAAAAAAAAAAGTAGTTATAACTAAGACGTTTACTATACTAATTAAAAAAGAGAATAATAGTATATATAGTAATAATAAGTATATTATTAATAAAAGAATTAAAAAGTGAATAAAGTAAGCTACTTATATACTTAGTATATAAGTATAGTAATATACTAAATTTTAATAATATAAAAACGCTATGATTATATTAAAATACTAATTATATTATAAATTTTAAAAAAAATAGTAACTAATATATAAGGCTATTTACTCTTTATTATAAAAAAAGTTAAAAGAGTTAAAGAACTACTGAATAAAAAGTATAGCCTTTAAATATATACGTCTTTTAAAAAGTCTTATTAGTACTTTTATCTTATTTATACTAAAAAAGGATAAGAGCTTATAATTGTATATAAACTACTAAGGTTTAAATAAAGTAATAGTTAAAAAACTACTATTTATTACTATTAATAATAAAGATTATAAAGAGTTATATAAAAATAAGATTTATTTTAAAATTAAATATAATAAAAGCCTACTATTAAATGCGAATAAAAAAAGGTAATAGATAAAAAATAGCCTTTTATACTTAATATAAATATTTTAAATATATAGTTCTTCCTTTTAGCCTAATTAACGTATTAATAACTTTTTAAAACTATATTGGTAGCGTGTTAAAAGGGCTAATTAATACTATTTATATTATATACCTTAATAATATCTTAGTCTTTTTAGAGACTAAAAATGAGTATATATAGTACTTAAAAAAGGTATTAAAATACTTAAAGAAGGCTTAATTATATATTAATAAAAATAAAAATAAATTTATTAAAAAGAAGTAAAGTTTTTAAAATTTTATATATCTTATAAAGGCTTTATAATAAATAAGTAATAAGTATATATAGTTACTAAATAGCCTAAACTAACGTTATAATAAATGTTTTAAAGTTTTTTAAAGTTTTATAACTTTTATAAACGTTTTATTTAAGGCTACTTTTATATTATTATACTACTATTAAGAGTATTAAAAGGTAGTAAAAATAAAAAGAAGCTAAATAAGGTATAACTAAATAATAAGGCTTATAAGGCTTTTAAATAATTGAAAGCTAAATTTATAAAAGCTTTATTACTATATTATTTTAACTTTAATAAGCTAATTTATATAAAGATTAATATATTAAATATAGTATTAAAAGTAATTATTTTATAGCTTAATAAAGAAGGAAGGTATTATTTATAGCTTTTTACTTATATAAGCTATAGAAATAAAACTAAATTATAGTACTTTAAATTAAAAGCTTTTTATTATAATAAAGGCTTTTTATTAGTAAAAATACTACTTAAATAATAGTAAAATATAAAGGTATTTATAAAGTTAGTACTATACACTACTATAACTAAGTAGAAAATAACATTAACTTTATAATAACTAAATTGTATACATATATATATATAAAGATAAAAATAAACTCTTATCTCTTATATTAAAGAAGGGTATAATAGTACTATATAAATATAAAAGATATTTATTAGTCTACTTAATCTAGCTAATTATAAAGAGCGCTTAAAGACCTCTTAAAGTCTACCTTTAGTGTTTTAGAATAGCTTACTACTATCTTATCTCCTAGCTAATTATAGTAGGGCGCTTATAGATTAAACATCTAACTAATTATAAAGGGACCTTATAAAGACCTTAGACGGTCTGTGTGCGGTGCCTTAACTACGTTTAGTTATATAGCGTTTATTAGTAATTTATATTAAAAGTATAATATAAAAACGTTATAAAAGTTTTATTAAACTATAATAACCTTTACATATTTATATAGTAGCTTTAACTTAATAGTAAATAAGCTAAGTAAGTAATATACTTAGCCTTTTTTAATTTTATTATTAAGTATTAACTTAAGTTAACTACCTTAGTAAATATACTATTAAAGCGGCTAAATTATATAAATAGTATAAGTTATATAAACTTAATATAAAGTTTATATATAAGTAGTATAGCTATTAAGTAATACTAGTATAATTATATACTTAGTTAGTATATAAATACTATTAATATTTTAAAAGTATAAAAAAGTTAAGGCTTTATATACTTTATATAAAAGACGTATTAACGGTTAATAAGTTAAAAATAATTTTAATTAAAAGTATAAGACTAATTATTTTAATAAAGCTATTATTATATTACTACTTTAATTTAAAAGTTAAAGTAACTATTTTAATATTAAATAAAAAACTAAAAAGCTTAGTCTCATAATAAAACAACCTTACTATATAAGTAAAAAATAAGGTATATAAGAATAGCTTTACTAATAAAGACTATACTTACCTTAAAAGGGTAGCCTCTAATATATGTGGATCTATTTCACCACAAACTTTTAAGGGCTATAAGTATTTTATTACCTTCCTAGACTTTAAGACTAGGTACCTAGACCTTTACTTACTAAAAAAGAAATTAGACGCTTTAGAAGCTTTTAAGCTTTATAAGCATAAGGCTGAAAATAATACTAAAAATAATAAAATAAAGTTTTTTTAGATAGATAATAGTACAGAATACCTAAGTAAGGACTTTAAGGCCTACTTAAATAAAAAAGGTATACGCTATATACTAACACCTGCTTATACTAAAGAAAGTAATAGTATAATTAAAAGGATTAACTAAACTTTAGTAAATAAAATACTTTGCTTTCTTAATACTAAAGAAAATAAGCTACCTAAATTACTTTAGAGACAGCTAGTAAAAACAGCAGTAAAGTTATATAATATAACACTTTATAGCTTACTAGGGTTCTTATTACCTTATAAAAAGCTAAATAGGGTAAGACCTAATTTAACTTACTTAAAAACTATAGGTTCTACTACTTATTACTTAAATAAAGACCCTTTTAAGTCTAAATTAAACCTTAAGGGTATAAAAGGGATTTTAGTAGAGTATATACTAGATACTAGACACTATTTAGTATATAATTCTAAGACAAAGTAAATAATTACGTTTAAGAACGTCTTTATAATAGAAAAGGAAAAAAACCGGCTTAATATAAAAGAGCTAAAAAACTAGATAAATTAGTTTATTAGTAATACCTTTCTAAAAAATAACGCTAGTACAACGACAGCTATACTATTAGACGTAGAAAATTTTAATAATTATAATAGTACTAAGCCTAAGGCCTATAAAATTAAATAGTAGCTAAATAAATTAAATCTTAATAGGCTAAAGATAAAAACAACCTTAGAAACAAATACTAAAAATAAGGCTAGACTAGTTATAAAACTACCTACCTTAACTAAAGAAGATATATAGGCATATAAAACTTATATAAAAAACACTATTATAGTACTAGAAGATTTAGAAGCCTTAGAAGCTACTATTCTTTTACTAATTTAAAAGATAAGCCTAATACTTATAAATAAGCTATAGCTAGCCCTAATAAAGACAAGTAGTTAGCAGCTATAAAGGACGAAATTAAGTCTTTAATAAGCTAAAACACTTATACTTTAGTCGACCTACCTAAAAACGGTTACGTTTTAGGGGGTAGATAGGTATACGCCTTAAAAACAGACGATAAAAACGTACCTATACGCTATAAGGCTAGGTAGGTAGTATAAGGCTTTAGCTAGGTATTAGGTATAGACTACTTAGAAACCTTTAGTACAACCTACCGCTCTAAGACGTATAGATTAGTTTTTATATTAGCTATTAATAACGGCTAGGACTTAAATTAATACGACGTAAAAAACGCTTTTTTATACAAAAAAATAGATAAAACTATATACGTTAGACAGCCTATAGGCTTTAAGACTAATCGTTATGAAGTCTGTCTACTAAATAAAGCCTTATACGGCCTAAAACAAGCACCTAGACTATAGTATAAGCACTTAAAAGATATTTTAATAAAGGAAGGCTTTATAGTCTTTCCTTATAATAAAGGCTTATTTTTATATAAGACTAAAAAGGTTTTCTTACTATGTTATATTAATAACTTTATAGTAACAGGTCCTAATATTAAGTTTATTACTAGACTAATTTCTAAGCTAAATAAAAGGCTAGAAATAAAGAGTCTACAACTAGTACAGACCTTTTTAAGTATAAATTTTACTAGGGTTAATAAAGACTTATTAACTATCTATAGACTTAAAGAAGTATACATTAAATATAATTCAACGCTTTTATAAAGAAAAAATAAGGTATAAGAATACACCCCTTTCGCTAGGCTATAAGCCAGTTAAAAATTAAAGGACTAAAGCCTTACTAGCCAAAATAAAACTATATTAACAGTAAATAAAGTCTTTACTATATTTAGCTTTAAAGACTAGGTATAATATTACCTTTACTATTATAAAAATGTCTAAGTTTTCTTTAAATTTAGACTAAGGGCATTTTAATACACTAGACCACATCTAGGGCTACTTAAATAAGTACCTAGGACTAGGTATTACTTATAAGGCTAACACCGATTATATACTTAACGTCTATTCTAATTTAGACTATGCTTCTAACCTAGACAATAGAAAAAGTACTACTAGTTATATTAGCCTACTAGGTAATAATCTACTTAGTTAGTTATTAAAAAAGCAGGACATAGTTACTCTAAACAGTACTAAAGTAGAATATATAGCTGTTAAGGAAGTTAGTAAAGAGGCTAAGTACCTAAAAGGCTTAATAAATTATTTATTAAGATATATAAGTAATAAAAAAGAAGACGTTACTAAAGTAATTCCTACTTTATTAGTAGATAATAAAAGTGCTATAAACTTATTTAAAGCTAGTACTTTTTATAATAAAACTAAGTATATAGACGTTACCTATTACTAGATTAAGGACAAGCTTAATATAGGACGTTTAAAAATATTTTATATACCTAATAACGAACAGCTAGCCAACTCTTTAACTAAGCTAGTGTTAAGGGATAAGTTAGAGTAGGCAAAGGACGCTTTAACTATAAATTTATAGTTGATTATAAAAGGATTTATTTTTTTAAGACACCTTTTTAGACTATAAATTGTTATAAGTTTTTTACCTTAAAGGTTTTTTTATAAATTTTAAAATAGGACTAGTTAAGGGTTATTTACTTATAAGATCTTAAAGTATTATAACACTACTTAACTTAACTAACTAGACTTTAATATAGTCTAATAAAATAAAGCTTAACCAAGTCCTTATTACCTACCTTTTTATTTTTTTTTAAGGTACTTAATACTAAAAGACTTAACTTAGCTTATAATAGTTATAAAGGTAAATAAAGATTTAAATAGCTTTTACTTCTTTATTTTAATACATAAAAAACAAAGTATAGTATAAAAAACTAATTTAACTAAAAACTATAGTTAAATTTTTAATAACAAGCCTTTACTACTATAAAAAATAACAAAAAACCCTCTTAATATAAACTTAATAAGTTAATTAGTTAATAAGTTAGTTAAGTTTAAGAAGGTATATTAAGAATATATAATTACGTAAGGTATTACTAATTACATATTCGTATTAGGGTTTTTAGTACGCACACATACCTAGATTAAAATAGCGGATTACGTCTATATAAGAACAGTCCTCCTCCCTTCTATCTTGCTTTTTGTTAAGCATCTAAGAAATACACTTATTTTCCCTTACTATAGGTCTTACTTATTTAACTGTTTAGATTACTGTACGTAGCTCGACTCTACACCTTCTGTAAAGACGTATTTCTTACAAGTTAAATACTATTAATTATTTTAAAAGTAATACTATTAATATAATAATATTAGTATAAAGTCTAATTATAATAAGTATAAATAAAAGTATTATAACTTATTAAGCTTTTTTAATACTATATAGTAGTAACTACTATTACTATATAACTATTAAAGCCTTAATTAAATAAAGAGTTATATAAAGTTATTATAACTATTTAGTATAATAATCTTTAATTATAATTATAATTATAATACTTAGCTTATATAAGTAGTATATAAAGTAAATAGTTTATTATAATAAATAAAGTACTATTATATATAGCCTTAAATAAAAAGTTATAAGTTATAATAAGCTTTTTTATATAAGGCAAGTTATTAAAACTTTACTATAATAATTTATTAGTTAAATACTTTAATATAGCTAAAATAACTAAGCTATTATTTAAGTACTTCTTTTAAAAAAATATATTAAAAAATATAAAGCTATATATTATAATATACTTAGTATATTAAGAGTAAGTAATTAAAAGATATAAGCTATATAGTAAGCTAAACCTACTTTTACTATTAAAAAGACTATTTAAAAAGCTATTTATAAACTTAATTATAAGCTTAATAAAAATAATAAATAAAAATAATAATATTATAAATATAATACTAATTATAATAAACTACTTTATAAAGTATATAATCTTTACTATAGTAAATATAAAACTAACATTTATTAATTTAGTAGAAATTATATACTAAAAGGTTTTTTTGTAGTTTAAAAAGATGTTAAAAAGTATTATATTAAATAAAGGCTTTATATTTATAAGTACCTTTTAGTTTAAATTTTACTATTATATAATGATTAAATAAAGACTATTAATAGTGTTTTATTTATAAATAAATAAATAAATAAATAAAAAGGGTAAATTAAACGTTAAAGTAATACTTATACTACTTTATTATAAATAAAGCTTAATATGCCTATAATAACGTTATAAACGTTATAATAAGCTAGTCTTTTTTTAAAGCCTTACTTAGTAGGAAATTAAATTTATTTATATAGTATAAGGACGTACTGCTTATAAAAAGGGCATTATTATAAAATAATTTAGTATTAATAATAATAAGACAATTAAAGCGTTTATAAAAAATTAGAAATAGCCTTTAAAAATACTAAGAGTTTATAGTAAAAAGATAAAAACACTACTATAATAAAAACTATACACTAAAGACGTTTTAAGTAGGTAATTTAGTTAGGCTATTTATAAAATTTTTTTATTTTAAGTATAAAAACTAGTATTAAGATAAATAAGCCATTTATAAATATTAGGTATAGTTAGTATATAAGCATACTAACTAGCCTTACTTACTAAGTATAACTATATATAACGTTTTTTTAATATCCTTTTTAAAGTTATAAGACTAGTATTAAGTATAAAGTACGTACTACAACTAACGTTATAGTACCTATACTTAAAATAAAGGGCAAATTAGGTTAAGGCTTTACCTTAACACCCTTTACTTTAAAAAGGTATAAGTAAACAAGACGTAGCTACTAGAAAGATAAATAGATAATAAGAAATTTAATAAATAAAATCGGCTATACAAGTTATATATATAATACCTATAAGCACGTCTTCCTTATTCCTACTTATTAGTAAGCCGCTTATAAAGTATAGTATAAAATAAGGGACTATTAACTAATTAGTTAATAGTTCCTTCTTATACTATTCTACGTACTATAATAGTTATTAGTAGTATGTATGTTTATATATATAATAGGTAATTTTATACTTACTAGTAATAAGAGTAAGACTTAAAATATACTAGTTATAAGACTAGTTGTTTAAGTTTTACTTAAATAGTTATAATACTTATAAAACATTATTACTTTATTTATTTAAACTTTTATAATAAACTTTTTTAGTTAAACATATAAAGAGTAATTAGTTAATAGCCGTACTATAAGCAATTATTAAAGTAAGTCTTTAGTTCTTATTTACACTTTTAATAAGTAAAAAAAAAGGTAAGATTACTATTTTACTTATTTCTTAATAGTTTTAAATTATAAAGTTATAAAAAATAAAAACTAGGTACTAAAATACAAATTTCGTTATATTATAATAGTTCTACTAGTAGCCTTTATAGCCTTAATCTACTATTAAGTAGCTACTTACTAACTTACTACTAAATTTATTTTTATTTATTTTTAAAATACTATTACTAGATTAGTACTTATTAACACTTTTATAATTAAGATAAGGGTTTAAAAAGGGGTATTTTATAGTATTTTAACGCCTAATCTTAACTATTATTATAAGGTTGCCCTTAATGTTTCTTAAATTCTATATTAGTACTATTAAAGTAGTATTTAGCATTTATTAATTAGCTATTTATTTATAAGACTAATACTTATTTACTACTACTTCTTATATAATACTAAATATAGTAATATACGCCTTAGCCGTTTTTAAGCAAATAAAAGGAACACCTTTTTCCTATATTAGTAAAAACGTGTTTATTTTTTACTAATATAATTAAGTAAAAAGTTATATAAGCTACTTTTTAAGGCCTTACCTAATTACTAATTTATATATTATAAGTTAAAGTTAATTTTATACTAACCTTTACTATTTTATAACTAAACTATTTTTATATAATTAGTTAATAGTAGCTATTTATTATAACTAATTATAGTAATATATATTTAGTTATTTAATATTGTAGCTAATAATATATCTTTAAAAGCTATTATACGTAACTTCCTTTTATAAAACTTCCTTTATAGGCTACGTCTTGTCTACTTATACCTTTTTAAAGTAGAGGGTGTTAAGGCAAAGCCTCGACCTAATTTGCTCCCTATTTTAGGTACGGGTACTATAACGTTAGTTATAATACGTACTTTACACTTACTACTCCCTTTTTAAAGCCTTACTTAGTAGAAAATTAAATTTATTTATATAGTATAGGGACGTACTATTTATAAAAGGAGCGTTATAATAAAGTAATTTAGTAATATAACAAAGTAATTTAGCGTTAATAGTAATATAATAAAGTAATTTAGTACTAGTAGTAATAGGACGACTAAAGCGTTTATAGAAAATTAAAAACAACCTTAAAAAACACTAAGAGTTTATAGTAAAGAGATAAAAACGCTACTATAATAAGAACTATACACTTAGGACGTTTTAAGTAGGCGATTTAGTTAGACTATTTACAAAAAGTTTTTGTTTTAAGTATAAGAAACTAGTACTAAGACAAATTAGCCTTTTATAAATACTAAGCGTAGTTAGTATATAGGCATACTAACTAGCCTTACTTACTAAGTATAACTATATATATAACGTTTTTTAGTAACCCTTTTAAAGCTATAAAAGTAGTATATAGCTACTTAAGGACCTCTTTTAAGCGTACTAAACTTAAAGGACTTAAAGTAAGATTAAAAAGTATAGTAAGTAAAAGGTTACTATTAGAAGGTTAAAAAGGACTAGTACTTAGTTAAATAAGTAAGCTAGCTTTTAAAGTATAATAAATAAGTAGTAGTATAGGATATAGGCCACGTTTAAAAAGCTATTATAAAGTACTACTATAGTTATTACGTAAGTAACGTAAAAGCTAGTAAGAAGAAAGGAAGACCTTTTAAAAAAACTATAATATAAGTAAAAGGAATAAGACTAAAAAGTATAAGTAATAAGAAAATTTTATCTACTACTTATATTTAATAGTAATCTTATTAAAAGCCTTTTACTCATACTATATCTCAACTACTTTTAAAGAGGACAGCCTTAACGTCCTTTTAAAAAAAATAATATAATAACTTAAATATAAGTATAACTAAGGTTCCTTAATAATAACGTTAGTAGGCGTATATTAAATACAAACCTATTAAATAGTACTAACGCTTAATAGTACTACTTTATAAACTAACGTTAAAATGCCTTACTTATAGCCTTTTTTAAGGCCTAAACATTAGTTATAGTAAAGTAAAAGAATAATAACACTTATTATAAGGCAGTTATTAAACTACGCTAAACCTTAGCTAAAGCGCCGTAGTTATTAGCCTAGGCGTTAGTATAGTCTATAATAAAGGATAGGTTAACTATATCTTTAATTATTAAAGTAAAGACTTAAGTATAGTTAGTAAGAGTTTTAAATAATAGGATAAAGGTTATACTTTATAGTAAGGCTAATACCTAGTTTTATACTATTAATAATAAGTGTTTAAAGTTAAAAATAATACATAGTTAAAGTATAGGGTAAATAGCAACTTTGTAAGTAGTATATATAAGAAGTGTTAAAAGTACTATATATACTTAGTACTAATAGGCACTTAGTATAACTATTAAAAGGGTAAACGCTTTAAATAAGTAAGGCGATTAGTAAGTAGATAAGAAGTTGTTAAAGGCTTAAGTATAAGCTTATAGCTAAGGTTATAAGGCGGTTTAACTATTAGCTTATAGCTAAAGTTATAAAGTAGTCTATTTATTAGCCTTATCTTTAAAGCTACTACTAACACTACTAACGTAGTAACCGCCGTTATTATAGTGTTTAACAAAGAGTTACCTTCCTTCTTTTTTATAAGCGTTAAGCCTTATACTTATAAGGTTAATAAGCTAGCTAACTAAGTAAACTAAAAGTGTAAGCAACGTATAGCCTTAATAATAAGTAGAGTAAGGACTGCCTAAAAAGGTAAGTTATTACTAATAAGGTTAGTTAAGGTTAACAAGCCTTAAATATAAACGTATATAGTATAATTTAGTTAGTAATAAGCTAGTTAAGCAGCCTAATAACGGCTAAGTAAAGGCATAGCCTTATATAGCTTGTTTACTAAGTTTATAATAGTATTAATACGTTTAAGGGTAGTAAGCTTACGTTTAAAGGCGGCAAGCTTATATTAAAAAGCTATAATAAGTAAAAAGTAAGGGTAAAGTAAAATAATAAGCTAACTTTATATTTTATTTATTTTACAATTTTAAATACTATTATTAGCTTTAAATAAAGACTATTAAGCAATATTATATACAAACTATACAACCTATTTATAACGTTTATAAACGTATAATTAATAGCTACTAGCTTAAAAGTACTAGTCTTAAAAAGGGTATAATTATTATAAATAAGTAAGGAAAGCAACAATAAAGGCTAAACATAGGCTATATATAAGCATTGTATAGACTTTATAAATAATACAAATATATAATAGCTAATTAAATAAGTAGTAGGCGTTATATAACCTATAAATATAAGTAAGACTTAGAAGAATATTAAAAAGTAGTTTATACTTAATTAAGTAGAGTAGTAGTAAATACGTACATTATAATTAATTAAATAGCTATTAAGTTTAAAGGTAAAAGCCTAATTAAGACTAGTATACTTAGTACTACCCTTATATAGTTAGTTTGTCCCTTTTACTAAATGTAGAAGGATAAGACTTAGTTCTTATATAATACTACCCTTACTTATTGCCCTTTTATAATTAATTACTTTACTAATATAGTTATTTAGTTTATTTACTATTATATTTAGGGTTTTAAGTATTATATAACAGTTTTATAATAAATATATACTAAGTATATATAGTTATTAATAAATAAGTAAGAAAAGGACTATATAACACTTTAAATATATTATAAAGACTATATATAGTCTATATACACGCTTATAAAACAATATATATATAATATATAACAAACAAGTATAGTAATATATAATATATAAATAGTATATAAGCTAAGTATATTTAATTAATTAGTAAGTATAAAACTACCTACTATACATAAAACTATATATATTACTAAAAACTATTATAATACGTAGAATAGTATAAGAAGGAACTATTAACTAATTAGTTAATAGTCCCTCCTTTTATACTATACTTTATAAGCGGCTTACAAATAGGGTACTTATAAGCGTTATACGTAAATCTTGTACGGCCGATTCTGTTTATTAAATTCCCTACTATTTATTTGTCTTTTTAATAGCTACGTCTTATTTACTTATACTTTTTAAAGTAGAGGGTGTTAAGGCAAAGCCTTGACCTAATTTGCTCTTTATTTTAAGTATAGGCACTATAATGTTAGTTATAGTATGTACTTTATACTTATTAGTACTATAGTACTTTAAGGTTATAACTTATTAAAGTTTAGTTTATTAAGGAATATTTGTATATAGTTAGTTTATCCTTTTCTAGTATATAGGAAGGATATGATTTAGTCTTTAAATATAATACCTATTACCTTTATACTTACCTTAATAAATAAGACCTTAGATGTAGTTACTTAGTACCTATTATTATAATTATATCCTTATTATATAATATTATAGAAGTTTAATTTTATATTTAGTTATTATAGCTAATAAGTATTAACTTATATTTAAAGTTATAGAGCTATAGAAGGTTTTATTAATATCTAAAACAATTTTTAGAAGTAGTATTTAAAAAATATAAATACGTACCTTTTGCTAACCTACTATATATACTATAGTCTTTTTATTACACTTCTTAATTCGACGTTATAGCGTACAAGCTAGGATTTTATAAAGCTTTATAACAAAGCGTATACTATTATTAGAACTTCTTTTATAGTATAATATAGCTAGTTATAAACATTTTCTTACAAATCTTTATATCTTGCAATACTGATTTTTTAAAGTCGTTTTTGTACAAATCTGGTTTATTAGACTACGGAGTAAAGTGATTTATTTGTGTGGGAAGCGCCACCTAGGGTGTGTGGCACGAGTATTGTTCTTCATTAAGCAGTGTACCCTCTTTCCAAGACATTTTAATCCATTCCTTTGTGACGATGCGAAATTGTTTAGATCTTTCGTCTAGTAGATGCCGGAGTCTTGACGTTCGATAGTTCCACTGATTATTGTCCTTTGTACCACACAGAATGACGACGTGCGTCACGGCTCTATCGTGCAACTCGCTTGCGACCAGGCCAGCCCCGAACCGAATACAGTTCTGGAGCCATAGAAGGATTGCTTCTGGTGTGTTATCTGTTCTAGTGAAGTATACAACGCATTGTTGAAATATGAGGCATCTGAGGCGTCGCAAATTGTGACCATTTTCATCTAACTGTTCGAGAAGCCTATCTTTAGTGGACGACTCAAACATACTGCTCGAATCGCTGGTCATATCTCGTAGAATGCCACTAAGCTCATCGGGACCTACATCTCTAGAAAAACTATCGCGAAATATGTCCGTCTGATATTTTGTCCGTCTCACCGTATCCGAGCAGGCATGCAGGAGATGTGTAATTTCCAGAGGCAGTAAGAATGCACCCCCGTTTTGTGATAGGCTCTCTAGAAGCCATTGCGGTTTCACTATATCCACGTCGCCCATTTTTATGAGAGATGCTACTCTAACAACATTTTTATCAGCAATGATAACCATTCCTGATAAGAAATTAGGCTGCTGGTAAACTTGACCCCCATGATATTTTACGAGAGCTTCAAGCTGGGATTTATCCTTTTTAACCGGTACCGTTGAGCTAGACAGAATACAAAAGCTCATGCCGTGGAAGATGCTCTCTGGTCTAGTAGAATCTACCTGTGCTTTATCTATCGCGTCAACGCACTGACCCTGCCCTGCCATAACTAGGCTCAGTCTTGCTTTTTTTATTGACTGCCGCTGCCGCCGGCCTTCAATCTTCATCTCCCTCAATTCTTCGCCAACATGCTTCTGCAACAACTGAAATTGATTTTTAGTAAGGGCAGAGTCCCAGGACCTATCTAAGCGTAAACGGCGGAAACGAGGAAAGCGTAAAGTAATCCCCACCGCAAACGAATCTGATGGGGACACACTAGATGCTTTCACAGACACAACTAATGAATCTTTCGGTCTAATCCATAAGTCTGGCTTTTCAAGCTGACCCGCCTCATTATCTGCGAGTTCGATATATTCGTCCGGTGGGTTCGCGCTATCCCAGCAGTTCCATTTACCTTCAGTCAGATGTTGGATCTCAGCATAATCTTCGGCTGTGAAGCCACCGCCCACTTTGAAAAAGCTGAGACATTTCTCGATATTTGCACCCACGTTGATATCATTTTGACTGACACGAAGTCCACAAAGAAAGCTTGATAGAGTTCCACCTCTACGCCCCGAGCCGAAATAGCCGCCGATGATGAGGCAATCTAGTGACTCCCCGAATTCCGTCATATACTCCGGTTTAACCTTAATCCAGTCGTCATTTCGACTGTTAAGCCGATATATTGATCGTGGATTCTTCAACACTAGTCCTTCGGAAGACTCAGCGACAATATGCCGTAGTATAGGCTCGATTACGTCTGGTGATGTGGCCACCTCGTGCGCATGAATTTCGAGCCGTCGAGGAACCCCAACGACAGCCCCCTGAAGAGCTTTGCGACGATCACGCATAGTATATTGTGTCAGGGGCTCATCATTAAGATATAAAATATCGAATACACGAAACAGAGGTCGCGGTGCGGTTTGGTCATGCGGTTTGCTCTGTGCTTCAATTGCCGCTGTTTTCAATGTCCCAAAAGCCACTACTTTGTCCACTTTAGGATCCCAAGTGATCATTTCGCCATCAAGAATTAGGTTGCGCACCCCGTTAGAAAAGGCTGAAGAGAGGTGTTGCGTGAGTGCTGAAGTCGTATCACTAAAGCTGTTACCATATAAGTTTGTATACTCTTTAGCCTTTCGTGACCAAAAGCGGAAACGTCTATGGCCAATTTGGCTATCGTCTTCTTCCATGTGCATCTGTATGCGCTCGCCATCGAGCTTTTCTTCAATCCAAAATTCCATGTCATCTTCAGTACACCCAAGTTTCTCCACTATCCTTTGGAATGTTGCTGGTGTTTGAAATTGGGCCAATTGTGGCTGGAAACACTGCATCAATGCTGCTCTTAACTCATCCTGCTCGAGGCGCGCCTGCGAGTCACAAAGCTCCCAACACACACGCCGGAGACTAGAGGAAACACTAAAGAGCATCTCCCCGTCTGGATGCCAGAGATTAAGAATAGTCCTCTCGCTAGCACCAATCCGTGTCTGCTTCAGAATGATACGAATAAGCCATGATAATTCCTCTGGATTCATATGTTCGTAAAACGTCCCGAAAATAGATAGCTGTTCTGCCCCGCTGCCGGAATTCATGAGTTTGTTAAGAAGAACATTCACTTGGCCAATCCGCAAATCGCCGAACTCTGTCCTCAGTGGTCTTTTAGCAAGCACCTCGAAGCAGCGCCCAGCAAAGTCACCAGTCATGTGACCCGCATCAGCATGACCTGGAAGTTTCCAATGAAGTAGATTATACCCATCCTGGGAGTTTTTATCAATCTTCATGAGTTTAACCAGCAATCTTCCGATTGTATTTTCTTTGAGTCCGAACACACTGCGATCGCGGTCCTTGTCAGGCAATATGAGTCTCAAGGCAGGGTAGAAATCATCGCCAACATCTGACCGCCAACGTGATATGAAACGCATGATGACAGCCCGTCGTTGCTCATGAGGAGGTAGCCGGGGTTTTCTGTGTAAGTGATCATATCGAGGAATTCGTTTCAGTTTACAAGAAGTTGACTGTGCCTTGATTTCCGCCAATGGGTTAAAGAAGCCACAGAGCAATTCGGAAAATAGTAGTGTTACAGAGTGGTTGTGTGGGCGGTGCGGCCATCTGTCGTAAATATCAGTCATCATGATATTTACTCCGTAAATAGCCATTTAAGATGTAGCTCACCTAGCTTCAGTATTCTTCGTTCCCATTTCATTGCAATACTGAAGTGAATCCTCCAACTGAGCATCATCTCCGACTTGCGAAGGCTGTGTTTGTGAAGACTCTTCTGCCATATCTTCTGTGCTAATTCTCGGCGCTTTCAATCGAAGACTTACACAGACGAGATCCCTTAAGAGAGCGGAGCGCTATACCTAATTCAGATGACAGCATCAAATCATGCATAGTATATATATTAGTAACTAAAGGTGCATTGCAATAAACGGCAGAAAAGGGGAGAGCAGACGTGTTAAATAAAAATATAAAATATAAAATATAAAGGTACATTTATCTCCTTATAGGTCCCTAATATTGCCTAAAAACTAGTATGTGTACAAAGGGCTACTCTTATAAAGGTGTAAGGGTATTTATAATCAGGTATAATAATCATAGCTAAGTAAAGAGTAACATCTAGTAATAAACTAAATTATACATACAGATAAATTAAGACAAGAATAGATTCATATACCTTTTATTAAGGAAGGGTATAGTGTGTGTAAGTGTATTTATTTACTCTATAAGAGCCAATCCTAGCTATTAAAGACTAGAGTCTAGAAGTAAAACCCTCTAAGGTATAAACAGTTATAGAACTAAGGCTTAAGCTAGGTAAGTAAAGCTACTACTTATACTAGCTGTAATACTAAGTACAAAGTAGACTAACTAATAAAAGGAGATAGAGCTAACTAATAAGGGAAGAACTATTTAAGAATATAACTAAAAGAAAATAAAGGCGTAAAAAATGATTAAAGAAGGGTTAAACTAAAATAAACTAGTATTGTTGTTATTATAGTTTAGGCTAGCTATTAAACGGAATTTAAGCAGACGTCTACTTTTAATTAGCTACTTTAAAATAGGCATAGCTATAAGCCTTAGCTATAAGGCTATAACTAAGGCTACTAAGTTAAGTAGCTAGTTAAGTAGCTTTAATAGGCTTAAATAGTAGTCTAAAAAAATATAAATAGCTATTCTATTATTTATTAAGTATAAATATATAAGACTAGTAACCTTTTTATTAGTAAAATATAAAGGTAAGTACTAAGTACCACTATAACTAAGTAGAAGATAACATTAACTTTACAATATCTAAATCGTATACGTATAAATATGCTAAGACAAGAATAAATTCTTGTCCCTTTTATTAAAGAAGAGTATAGTAGTACTATATATATATATAGGAGACATTTATTAGTCCACTTAATTTAGCTAATTATAGGGAGTACTTAAGGACCCTATAAGGTTTACCCTTAGTGTCTTAAGCGGCTTACTGCTACCTTGTCCCTTAGCTAATTATAGTAAGGCGTCTATAGATTAACTATTTAACTAATTATAGTAGGACTTTGTAGGGACCCTTAACAGTCTATACGTAGTAGCCTAATAGCGCTTAGTTACTAGATATCTACTAGTAATTCTTATTAAAACTGTAATATAAAAATAGTAGGCGTTAAGCCTTATATATCCTATTTTAATTTATTATAAATAAGTAAGAGGAGAGGTTATAAAGACTAGGTATAGGCTGTATATAGACGTTGTATAGGCGTTGTATAGACGCTATAAGCTATCTATAAACATTGTAAGATACTTAAATAATAGGCAGATATTATATAACCTAAAAATATAATTAGAATTTATTAAGTTTTATAGCTAAGTACTATATATAATTAAGTAAGGAAGTACTAAATACATACCTTATAATTAGCCTTCAAGGTTACTTAACGCTACTTAAAAAAATCTAAGCTACTTTTATTTAAAATCTAGTCTAAGGCTAGTATTATTAATACAAGCCTATAATTAAGAAAGGCGCCCTTTTTAGCTATATTAGATTTATAGTACCTAACCTAACTAAACTTCCCTTTTAAAGGCTTATCATTTTAGTATTAAATAAGAGGAGTACTGCTTTATAAACTATAAAGAAGAGACCTTAGCAGCTAAAATATGTAATAGATGCTAAATATAGGGGTATATAATATATAGCTACTAAAAAAACGTTAAGTACACTAAATATAGACTAAAATACAATACTAAGGACTGCTAATAAACATTACTTAGGTACCTTAACTATACTAGTAGCTATAAGGCATCTTTTAGGCTATACCTCTTTATAATAGCCGTTATTCAAAAAGGATACTGCCTACCCTTTAAGCCTACCCTTTACTTTTACCCTTACTCTTTCTTTATACCTTTTATACCTTTTATACTTTTTAACTACCTAGCTATTTTTACTATTAAAGTACTAATTAGACCCTTTATTAGCCTGCCTTACTAATCTTTATACGTATAGTTAAAAGAAATACGTCTTTACAAAAGGCGTAGAGTCGAGCTACGTGCAGTAATCTAAACAGTTAAATAAGTAAGGCCTATAATAAGGGAAAATAAGTGTATTTCTTAAATGCTTAATAAAAGACTAGATAGGAGGGAGGAGGACTGTCCTTATATAGACGTAATCCGCTATTTTAATCTAGGTGTGTATATGTACTAAAAACCCTAATACAAATATGTAATTAGTAATACTTTACGTAATTATATATTCTTAATATACCCTTTTAAACTTAACTAAGTTATTAACTTATTAACTTATTAAGTTTATACTAAGAGGGTTTTTTTTCTTTTCTTTTATAGTAGTAAAGGCTTATTATTAAAAATTTAACTATAGTCTTTAGTTAAATTAGTTTTTTATAGTGTACTTTGTTTTTTATATATTAAAATAAAGAAGTAAAAGTTATTTAAATCTTTATTTGCCTTTTTAACTATTATTATAAGCTAGGTTAAGTCTTTTAGTATTAAGTACCTTAAAAAATATAAAAAAAGGTAGATAATAAGAACTTACTTAAGCTTTATTATATTAGACTATATTAAAGTCTAGTTAGTTAAGTTAAGTAGTGTTATAATACTTTAAAAGCTTAGAAGTATATAATAGCCTTTAACTAGTACTATTTTAAAATTTATAAGAAAACCTTCAAGGTAAAAAAACTTATAACACTTTATAGTGTAAAAAGGTGTCTTAAAAAGAAAAATCCTTTTATAATCGACTATAAATTTATAGTTAAAGCGTCCTTTACCTACTCTAACTTATCCTTTAATACCGGCTTAGTTAAAGGGTTAGCTAGCTATTTTTTATTAAGTATATAAACTATTTTTAAACGTCCTATATTAAGCTCGTCCCTAATCTAGTAATAGGTAACGTTTATATACTTAGTCTTATTATAAAACTAGCTTTAAATAAGTTTATAGCACTTTTATTATTTACTAATAAAGTAGGGATAACTTTAGTAATACCTTCTTTTTTATAACTTATATATCTTAATAAATAATTTATTAAGCCTTTTAAGTACTTAGCTTCTTTACTAGCTTTCTTAACAGCTATATATTATACTTTAGTACTACTTAAAGTAACTATGTCCTGCTTTTTTAATAACTAACTAAGTAAATTACTACTTAGTAGGCTAATATAACTAGTAGTGCTTTTTTTATTGTTTAAATTAGAATAGACGTTTAGTATATAATCAATGCTAGCCTTATAAGTAATACCTAGTCCTAAGTACTTATTTAAGTAGCTCTATATATAATCTAGTGTATTAAAGTGCCCCTAGTCTAAATTTAAAGAAAACTTAGACATTTTTATAACACTAGAAGTAATATTATACCTAGTCTTTAAAGCTAAATATAGTAAAGACCTTATTTACTATTAATATAGTTTTATTTTAGCTAGTAAGGTTTTAGTCCTTTAATTTTTTACTAGCTTATAGCCTAGTATAAGGGGTGTATCCTTATACCTTATTTTTTCTTTATAAAAGCGTTAAATTATATTTAACGTATACTTCTTTAAGTCTATAGTTAATAAGCCCTTATTAACCCTAGTAAAATTTATACCTAAAAAGGTTTATACTAGTCTTAGACTCTTTATTTTTAGCTTTTTATTTAGCTTAGAAATAAGTTTAGTTATAAACTTATTATTAGGACCTATTACTATAAAGTTATTAATATAATATAGTAAGAAAACCGTTTTAGTCTTATATAAAAATAAGCCTTTATTATAACGGAAAACTAGAAAGCCTTCCTTTATTAAAATATTTTTTAAATACCTATACTATAGTCTAAGTACTTGTTTTAGACTGTATAAGGCTTTATTTAGTAGACAGACTTTATAACTATTAGTTTTGAAGCCTATAGGCTGTCTAACGTATATATTTTTATTTATTTGTTTTATATAAAAAAGCGTTTTTTATATTGTATTAATTTAAGTCTTAGCTATTATTAGTAGTTAATAAAAAGACCAATCTATACGTCTTTAGACAATAGGTTGTACTAAAGGTTTCTAAGTAATCTACACTTAGTACTTAACTAGAGCCTTATACTACCTACCTTACCTTATAACGTATAAGTACGTTTTTATCGTCTCTTTTTAAGGCGTATACCTATCTACCCTTTAAAACGTAACTGTCATTAAGTAGGTCGACTAGAGTATAAGTGTTTTAGCTTATTAAAGACTTAATTTCGTCCTTTATAGCTTTTAACTACTTATCTTTATTAAGGCTAGCTATAGCTTGTTTATAAGTATTAGGCTTATCTTTTAAATTAGTAAAAAGGATAGTAGCTTCTAAGGCTTCTAAATCTTCTAGTACTATAATAGTGTTTTTTATATAAGTTTTATATGCCTATATATCTTCTTTAGTTAGGGTAGGTAGTTCTAATACTAGCCTAGCCTTATTATTAATTTTAGTTGTTTTTAAGGTTGTCTTTATTTTTAGTCTATTAAAATTTAATTTATTTGACTACTGTTTAATTTTATAGACCTTAGGCTTAGTACTACTATAATTATTAGAATTTTCTACGTTTAATAGTATAGCTATTGTTTTACTAGCGTTATTTTTTAAGAATGTATTACTAATAAACTAATTTATTTAAGGTTTTTATTTAAGTAATAAGTTGTAAAACCTATAGTTTTTAAGTAAGTTAAATTAGGCTTTACCCTATTTAGCTTTTTATAAGGTAATAAGAACCTTAATAAGCTATAAGGTGTTATATTATATAACTCTACTACAGTCTTTACTAGCTATCCCTAAAGTAATTTAGGTAGCTTATTTTCCTTAGTATTAAGGAAGCAAAGTATTTTATTTACTAAAGTCTAGTTAATTCTTTTAATTATACCGTTACTTTCTTTAATATAAGCAAGTGTTAGTATATAGCGTATACCTTTTTTATTTAAGTAGGCTTTAAAGTCCTTAGTTAGGTATTTTATACTATTATCTATTTAAAAAGACTTCATTTTATTTTTTTAAGTATTATTTTTAGCCTTATACTTATAAAGCTTAAAAGCTTTTAAAGTATCTAATTTCTTTTTCACTAAATAAAGGTCTAAGTACCTAAAGTCTAGGAAGGTAATAAAATACTTATAGCCCTTAAACGTTTATAGTAAAATAGGTCTATAGATATTAAAGGCTACCCTTTAAAAGTAAGTATTGTCTTTATTAGTAAAGCTATTCTTATATACTTTATTTTTTAACTTACTTAGTAGGCAAGCTTCATCGTTAAGTACTAATTCTTTTACTTCCTTAGTTAAGTCTATTTTTAAGTTATTTTATTTTATAACCCTTTTTAAATTAGCTAGTCCTATATAGCCTGACCTTTAATATAGTAGTATAAGGCTGCTTTTATTCCCTTAGCTATTAATAGCTATAAGGGCTTGTTCTAGTTTTAATACTTTTCTTTTAGTAATATATAAATTATTATTATTATTACTAGAATAGGTAGTAGTTAAGACTGTGTTTTTATTTTACTTATTTATATAAGACTGCTTTTTTACTTGTTGTAACTAATTTAATAGTAGTAAGCTTTTTTAAACTTATTAAATTATAGCCTATTTTAGGCATATATAGATAATTAGTAAGTCATTTAGTTATTTTTATGTTTAAAAATTAGACTAAGACGTCTCCTACCCTCTTAACTTTTAAAGACGCTACATCTTCCTATTTAGTAGTAGAGTCTTTATAAGAAAGGTTAATAAACAAATCTTTATTACTAATAGTATAACTAGTAGCCTTTGTACTTACTATAAAAGGCATAAAAAAATTACTATTTAATAGTATAGTCTAGTCCTTGTTTTTATTTTTGTTTTTACTTAAAGGTAATTTATTATTATTATTACTTATACTATTTCTAGTCTAAACAACTAGTATAACTATGCCTAGATCTATTATTAAGTAGTCTTTTATACAAGGATTTTTAAAAGAGGTATTTAAACTTATATTAGAGTCTAGATTTATTATATTAGTTATTATTAGTTAATAACAACAAAGGTAAGGGTAACTTAGGTAGCATAGAGGGCATATTAAGTATTAGTCTAGTCTTTCTAATATTAATAAGCACCTTATCCTTTAATTTTTTTTTTAGTCTTCCTAAAGTCTAATAAAGAAGAAGAAGAAGTAAATAGTGTATCTTCCTTAGTCCTTTTAATCTCCCTTAAGAAGAAGTATAAATTAGGCTAGTAGCCTAGTCTTTTATAGTGTAAATAAAAGGACCCTTTCCGTTTTATAACGTAACTTTAAACGTAGTTAAGTCTATCCTTTTTTGTTTTAAACCTTTTAGTTTAAAACCCTTTTTAGTCTAACTAAACTAACTAAGTAAGACTATATCTTCCTTATCTTTATCTTTATCCTTATGTTTTATACTATATAACTTTAGCCTTTTATTATTTTTAGTATACTTTAAAAAAGCGTATTAGTTATAATAATTTCTTTTTAAAAAGACATAGCTATACAAGTAATAAATAGTTTAAAAGCTTTATAATTAAGCTTATAAAGAATAAAACTAGTTAAAAAAGTAGTAGGCAAAGTTAGCTTTCTTATCTTTATATTATTAAGTAGGTATTAAACCTTTTTATCGAATTTTTAAGTACTCTTTTTAATTTTATATATTAAATTATTAAAACACTTAATAATAATATAATTAGTATTAACTCTTTTTTTGTAGTAAAGATTTTTTAGTGTTTTTTAAGCTATATAAGTACTAGTAACTATAAATAGCTAGTAAAAAAGACTATTAAGTATATAGTTTTTTATATATACTAAGGCCTTTTAGTTGTACTAGGTCTTTTTTACTTAATTTTTTTCTTTAAAGTAGTTTATAATAGCTTTACTTATCCTTTTAAAATAGGCTATTAAATAGTTATAAACTAAAGCCCTTTTTAAGTTATAAATATTTAAGCTGGCTTAAAAGTGTACTAACTAAGTAATGTAGTTTTAACTACCTTTTAAAACGTATTTTAGGTTAAATTTAAGCTTAACTATTTCTTTTAAATTAAAAAAAAGTAGGTATAAAATAAAATTTAAATATACTACTAAAACTCTTTTACAAAATTCGCTTAAAATACTACTATATAAAGGAAAAGAAGGAGATATAAGTAGTATAGTTTATAAGTCGATTTAAAAGTTATTTGAAGAGTAAGAAGAAGGAGAAAAAGGTAAGTAAATTAGTCTTTTTATAGAAAAGGGAAGAAAAAGAAAGATATTTTTAATAAGTATAAACTTCTTTATTTCTTTAAAAAATTAAATAAAAAGGGCTATATTATTATTTAATAATTAAGGTTTTCTTTCTTTTAAAAAGAATAAATAAAAAGAAAGTAAATAAAGAAAAATAAGTAAAAAAATGTAAAAGGTAGTACTATATACAAAACTACCTACTATATATATAAACATATACACTACTAACAACTACTATAATATATAAAATAGTATAAGGAAGAACTATTAACTAATTAGTTAATAGTCCCTCCTTTTATACTATGCTTTATAGGCGGCTTAATAGTAGGTAAGGACAAGAAAGACGCACTTATAGGCGTTATATATTAAACTTGTATAGCCGATTTTATTTGTTTAATTCCTTACTATTCGTCTATCTTTCTAGTAGCTACGTCTTATCTACTTATACCTTTTTAAATTAGAGGGTGTTAAGGTAAAGCCTTAACCTAATTTGCCCTTTATTTTAAGTATAGATATAATAACGTTAGTTATAGTACGTACTTTATACTTAGTACGTAGTAAAAAGTTACTACTATATAAAATATACGTTTTTATAAAAAGTGTAGATTTAAGCTATATATAGTAATTTAAATAGTTAAATAGAAAAGGCTTATAGTAAAAGAAAATAAGTGTATTTCTTATATTCTTAATAATAGACTAAATAAAAGGAAGAAGGACTATTCTTATATAGACGTTATTTACTATTTTAATCTAGAACTATATATATATAGAAAACCTTAATACGAATATATAATTAACTATACCTTACGTAATTATATATTTTTAATACTAAAGTTATTATTATTAGCCTTAATAAAGTTAACTTAAACGTCCTTTTTTAATAGCTTACTTACTAATTTATTAAAATACTTAAATAAGTAATAGCCTTTTTTTATTGTAGTAGTAATACATAATACTATTAATAAACAACTTATTACAATATTTTAAGTTAGTCTTATTTAAAAATTACTTTAACTTTTAGCCTTTAAAGGCTTCTTAAAAAAAGCCTTAATAGTTCCTTTGTTAGTATATAAGTAAGGATTAGACTACTAGACGAAGGGGGAGCGTAAGTAATACGTAGTATAACTAGTAAGGGCCTCCTATAGGTTTAGGGGGGCTTAAATAAGGCTCTACCGTATAGAAGTCTCTACGTCTACTTAATTAGACAGTCCTATAGACGTAGACTTAGACTTAGGCAACAATTAATAAAAGCGTTACTAATAGACTATTTGTTACGCGCTAGATTACCAACGTAGGAGGAAATACACTAATAACGACTACGTGTCGTTCTTAGTGCATACACCCTAAATAAACAAAATAAACAAATAAAGCAAATAACTGTAATATGTTAATAATTCTGTGTAATTCTAATATGTTAGTGAAAAGTATGTAGATGTAAAGTTAGTTGTATTGTTTATTTAAAAACTATAGGAATTTCCTTTTTTATAGTGAATGTTACTAGTAATACTATTATACACTTACTATAGGTACTACTTACGAATTTATAGGGTTATAGGTAGCTTTATAAGTATACTTTGTTACTAATTCTAGTTGGTTAATCGATATTCTTTTTAGTTTTTTATTAAAGGTCTTTTTTTTTTCTTTTTTAACTATAGTATTATTTACTTATAAATTTTATTTATAGTATTACTTTTTAAAGTTTAGTTGTACGCTTTAATACAAGTATTAATTAGTAGTATAAACTATACTTTTTACTATTAATAAATTATAAATCTTATTATACAGCCTTTTATAATATATAGCAATTATAAAGTTTTTAAGTAAATTACTAATTCTTTCTTATAATAAACTTATACATACATAATAGTTATTAAAGTTAAAAGTTGAACGTAAGCTTTTTCTTCAATGTATTATTATAATATACATGTCTTACTTTAATATTAATATATTTAGTTAAGTATTAAAAACGTCTTAAAAGTATAAGCTTAATAATTATTTTAACTTTAATAATATATTAATATAGTACTATTAATAAATAAGGAATTATATATTTATAAGCTAAAGTACTAAGTTAATCTTACTAATATTTTACAAATATTATTAAAATACTAATTTAAATATATACTTTATTACTTTATACTACTTTTATTACTATAAATATATTAATAGATTAGTATACTTATTAAATAAATTAAGCTTTAAGTTTTTTACTTAACTATTAATAAATTATAATATTATCTAAACCATTATTTTTTATTTATATAATTAACAAATAAATATAAACGTTATAATATAGCTTAATAAACTTAAAATAAAAGGAGTAATAATAACTATTATAATAAAAAACAATATAAACCTCATTAAATTTATTACTAATAAACTTAGGTTTATATAATAAATTATACTTAAAATAATAAAACTAATAACTTTAAGCTTTAAGTATTAAAAAAAGAAGTTATTATAATAAAGTATAAAAAAGAGCTTTATAAAAAGCTACTTAACTTTTTTACTATTTAAAAAAAATATTAAAATAATAGTAGTAAAAGCTTTAATATAAATAATAAAAAAACTGCCTATTTTTATTATAACTTTTTAATAAATTAGTACTAAAATTAGCTTATAAATAAAAAAATACGTTTTAGTTTATTTTAAAAAAAATTAATATAACTAAAAAGCGTATTTATTTTAAATTAGTTAGTATAAACTAAATTAACTATATAATATAATAAACTATATTAGTAAGTAAAATAAAAAAAGAATAAACTATTATAAATAAAGACTAATATTACATTTTTAACAAGAATTACTAACAAACGCTATATAACTAAGCGCAGTTAAGGCACCGTATACAAACCGTTTAAGGTCTCTACAAAGTCCCTTTATAATTAGTTAAATGTGTAATCTATAAACGCCCTACTATAATTAGCTAGAGGATAAGATAGTAATAAGCTATTTTAAGATATTAAGGATAGACCTTAAAGGGTCTTTAAGCGCTTTTTATAATTAGCTAGATTAAGTAGACTAATAAATATCTTTTATATTTATATAGTACTACTATACTCCTTCTTAGTATAAGAAATAAGAGTTTAACCTTGTTTTTATATATATATACGTATATAATTTAGTTATTATAAAGTTAATATTATTTTTTACTTAGTTATAATAGTGTATAGTACTAACCTTATAAATACTTTTATAACTAAAAAGGCTTTATATTATAGTTTTAATAAGAATTACTTATAAACGCTATATAACTAAGCATAGTTAAGGCATAATATATAAACTATTTAAGGTCTTTACGTAGTCCCTTTATAATTAGTTAAATGTTCAATCTACTAACACCTTACTATAATTAGTTAAGGGATAGAATAGTAGTAAGCTATTTTAAAATACTAAGAGTAGACTTTAAGGAGTCTTTAAACACTCTTTATAATTAGCTAAATTAAGTAGACTAATAAATATTTCTTATATTTATATAGTACTACTATACTCCTTTTTAATAAAAAGAATAAGAATTTATTCTTATTTATATATATATATATATATAATTTAGTTATTATAAAGTTAATATTATTTTTTACTTAGTTATAGTAATATATAGTACTAATTTTATAAATACTTTTATATTAATAAATTCTTTTTATTAACTACTTAAAAGAATTCTTTATTTATAATAAATAAATTACTAATTGTTTTTAAGGCTTTAAAAATAATAAGAGCTATATAAGTATTACTTAAGGACCTTATAAGGTTTATACTAATTAAAACAATATTTATAAATAATAAAATAGTAGCTAAATTAGTTATATTAAAAGCTTATTAAGCGTGCCTTTAATAATTATTTATAATATATATAAAAGTAGTATAGTTATAAGCTAAATTAAATAATATAAGTAAGAAGACTACGCCTATACATACTATACAACTATTAGTAAAAGACTTATAAAGTGTCTTTAAGGTCTAAAAGCTAAACTTAAATAATTCTAAAAGTAAAAATATAGTCTTTATAGCCTTATTATATATTAGTAGCTAGGTGCTACTAAAAGCTAGTAGTTAAGCATATAACTTAAAGTTAAAGCTGCTTAAGAAATATAAAGATTTATTAACGTATTTATAATAATAGGAGTAATAAAAAGTAATAAAGTATATATTTAAATTAGTACTTTAATAGTACTCTTAAAATATTAATAAAATTAATATAATACTTTAGTTTATAAATAAAGCTTTTCTTATTTACTAAAAGTAGTTTCTTAATATATTACTAAAGTAAGAGCGTATACTAGGCTTACGCTCTTAAGACATCTTTAACGCTTAGTTAAATATATTAACGTTAAAAGTAAAGGATTTATTTAGTACTATAATAATACGTTTAAAAAAATCTTACTAACTTATAAGATAAAGCCTTAATAACTACTATATATATATAAGCTTATTAAAAAAAAAGATTAGTTCTTTACTTAAAACATTTATAATAGTTATAGTCTATATAAGACTAAGTAATAAAATTAAGTATAACCTTACTATAAAAAGTATAACCTATACTACTAATTAGTACTAAATATTAAGTATATAAATAAACTTTAAAAAGATAGCTTTTTAAATAAGTAATAAAAAAGGACTACGTTTAATATAAAAAAGAAGAAGGAGACCTTTAATAAAAAACTAAAAAGGAAGTATTAAGGCTTTTACTAAAAAGCCTTTAAGGCTTAAAAGTTTAAATAATCTATAAATAAGTTTAACTTAAAACGTTATACTAAATTAAGTAGTAATAATATTAAGTATTTTTACTATAATAAGAAAGGCTATATCTTACTTACATGTTTTAATAAATTAGTAAGTAAGCTACTAAAAAAGGACGCTTAAGTTAACTTTACTAAAGTTAATAATAATAATAACTTTAATAATAAGGATAAAAAGAATAAAGGTAAAGGAAAAGCCTAAGTAGCCTTTAAAAAGACACTTTAAAGTTATTAAACTTTATCTTAATTAATAAAAGGCTATAAATAAAAGAATAGGTTATTATAAGTAATAATTACCTTATATTTATTAATTTAGACTATAGTAGTAAGATTAACGTAGTAAACTATAAATTTATAAAGGTATTAAGCTTACTAAAGTTTATAAGGCTCTTACCACTTATATAAGTACTTAATAACTTAAAGTTATAAGTTTATAACGTATAAGTAGTAAGTATAAAACTACCTACCACATATATAACCACATACACTACTAACAACTGTTATAATACGTAGAATAGTATAGGAAGGGACTATTAACTAATTAGTTAATAGTCCCTCCTCTTATACCATGCTCTATAAGCGGCTTGCTAGCAGGTAGGGACAAAGGGAGACGTACTTATAGGCGTTACATGTAAAAACTTGTATAGCTAATTCTATCTATTTAATTCCTTACTATTAGTCTGTCTTTTTAGTAGCTACGTCTTGTCTACTTATACCTTTTAAAGTAGAGGGTGTTAAGGCAAAGCCTCGACCTAATTTGCCTCTTATTTTAAGTACAGGTACTATAACGTTAGTTATAGTACGTACTCTATACTTAGTAGTTATAATTTAACTATTAAACGTTAACTAAGAAAAATAGTAAATTACTTATTATTATATAAGACTAAACTATACTAATAATAACGTACTAGTATTTTTAAGTATTTTAACTTTATTAAATAAAAAAATGTTATTATACTTTACTACTAAAAAGTAGTAGTTTTATAAATTAAAGGTTAAGCTAGTAAGGACCTTTTAAAAAGGTATAATAAATACTACTACTTATTATATATTAGTATAAGTAAAGGAATTTATTAATCTTTTAAATAAAGAACCTTAAAAAGACTATAAAAGGCTTATAAAAATACTACTTAAGCTTTATAAATATAAGAACGTATTTTTTATAAAGAATACTACTAGCCTACTAATTTACTAAGGTGTAAACTATTTAATTAATCTACTACTTAAAATATAACTACTATATAAAAAACTATACTCATTATTTTAAAAATAGCTTATTATACTTTAAAAGTACTTATAAAAGGCACTATAAAAAGGATAAATCTAAAACTTAAAAAGCTTTATAAGCTTCTTAGTCTTATTTATACTAAAATATAATAGTACTTTATAACTATATATTAATTATTATAAACTAAATAAAATTATAGTTAAAAATTAGTACTTTTTACTTTTAATCTTTAAATTTTTAAATAAGACTAAAGGCTATAAAGTTCTTTTAACTATAAATATAAAAAATATATTTAATAAAATATAAATATATAAAAAGGATAAGTAAAAGACTATATTTAAAACGTAGTATAACTACTATAAGTATTTAGTAATACCTTTTAAACTAACTAACGCCTTAATAACTTTTTAAAGTAATATATATAAGGTGTTTAAAGGCTTAGTAAATAAGATTTATATTATTTATTTAAATAATATTCTAATTTATTTAAAGAATAAAGAAGAGTATATAAAGCACTTAAAGTAGGTATTAATTTAACTAAAAAAAGTAAAGCTATTTATTAATTAAAAAAAGTACTAGTTTTATAAAAAGGAGGTATCTTTTTTAAGCTTCTTACTATCTTTTAATAAAGTTTATATAAAGTTTATTAAAGTTAAGATAGTTATAAAATAGTAAATACTTAAGACTTATTATAATATTTAAGTGTTTATTAGCTTTTATAATTTTTACTAATAAAGCCTAACTATTAATAAAGTACTTAAAAGGCCTAGTTAAGAGTAAGAAGCTTAAAGGACTCTTATAAAGGCTTTATAAGGACTAGGTATTTTAGTAGTTAAAATAAGCGTTTATAAAAACGCTATTATTAAGGTATTATAACCTATAATACTTAGTTTATATAAAGACTAATATATTTACTATTATATTAATAAAGATACTATTCTAGCTAAATAATGTAAGTATTTAATATTTAATAGCCTTTTAGTCTTAAAAGTTAAAAAGTATAAAGCTATACTATAATATCCTTAATTAAAAGTTAATAATAATTATTATATTCTTTAAAGAATAGTGTTAATACTTAAAAAAGGCTAAAAATATAAAAGTCTTAACTAAGTATACTAATTTATAGGCGTTCTTATAATAAATAGATTTAAATTATTACTAAGTATACTAGTATATATATTTATTACTATTTAATTTTAAAATTAAGTATTAACTAAGTAATAAAAATTTAACTAAAAGCTTATTACATTATTTTAACTATAAAAGAGAGTAAGACTAAACAAATTACTTATTTTTATTATATTAAAAGGTTACTTCTTTTATTAATAGTAGTATCTTAAAGGACTTTAAAGAACTTAAAAAGGAACTAGGTAGTCTATCTCCTTATAAAGAGTAAATTTTTAAGACTATTATAAATAGCCTAAATAAAATAGTTAATATAGCTAACTTAAAGGATAACTTAGTTAAAGTACTAAAGTATATATACTTAATAGTTGTTTATAGTATAAGTAGTTATAGTTATAATTATAAAAAGGCTAAAAGAAAGTAAAAAGCTTTTTACTTTATTTTATAAGCTTATTCTTATAGCTTAATTATTAAACTCTTACTTATAAAGTAAAAGAAAGGTATATTAAGACTATATAAGCTATTTTTAAGGTTAGTTATTAAACTTTATAAAGTTGCTTTACTAAAAGAAATAGGTAGTTATACTAGTCTAAAAAGTACTATAATATAAAATTATTTACTAATACTATAAGCTTAAAATAGCTAAATATAATAGTGTTATAAAAATAAAAGACTTAGTATTTTATTATTACTTTTAAGTAGGCGTTAAAGTAAACGTTAAAAGGTTTTATATATACTTATTATATATACTAAACTACTAAGTTAAAAAAGTATAAGCTATATATTTAGCTTTAACCTTTACTAATCTTTAAAAGGCCTTAATAAGAAGTATTAATAAACTTTATTACTAGTTTTATTTTAGTTTTTAATAGTAATTAAAAGCTAAACACTATATTAATAGTAGTAAATAAGTATATAAAGATATATTAGTTCTTACTAATATTTACTACTATAACCTTTATAAAACTTATATATTTACTTTATATAAAGGTTTAACTATACTTTAAGTAGTTAAAAGGTATTATATTAAATAAAGGAGTAGTTTTTACTAACTAGTACTAATAAAAGCTATATAATATTACTTATATTAAGTTAAAACTATTTATTACTTTTTACTTATAGATTAATAATTAGACTAAAAAAGCTAATTAAACTTTAAAATAGTACTTTTATTATTATATAATAAAAAATTAAAATAACTAATTAATACTTATTTTTATAATAAAGTATACTTTAAATAATATAATTAATTAATTAATAAATAAAGCACTATTTTATATACTTTATAACTATTACTTTATAATTTATAAAAGCGTTAAAAACGTTATTTATAAAAAAAGAGTATTAATAATAACTAAATATATTTTAAAGCTATAAGCTTTAAAAAAAAGGCGTTAAAATACTTATAATATACTTAAAAAAACATAAAAGTAATATTATAATATAAAGTACTTAGTACTAATATTTACTTAAAATTTAAAGTTAAAAGTACTTAGTTAAAAGTAAAAGCTAAAGTTTATTAAACCTTTTTATATATTAAAAAAGATTAGCTAATAAATATATTACTTAATACTTTTATAATAGTATAAAAGACTATATAATATATTTTTAATATTCTTATTAAAACTATAAATAAACCTTATAAGTATTATAAAGCCTTTACTAATACTATTATTAAAAGAAGATAATAGTAAGTAAAAAGTAAAAAAGGTATTAAGCTATAAAGTATAGTATAAAAAGCGTTACTACTTAGTATAATAAAAAGGAGAGCCTTTTAAATATAAGTAATAAGTTATTATAGTAGTTATAAATATACTAATTACTATAAGAAAGCAGTAAAAAATATAATAAAAAACACTTATTAATATTAAAACAAGTTTAAAAGTCTTTATAAAAAAAAAAAAAAGAAAGACTAAAAATAGTTTAATAAAAAGGTATAATAATATAATATTACTATAATAATAAAAATTTTTAAAATATAATAAAAATTTTTAAAAAATAATAATATACTTAACTATTATAAAAAGACTTTAAAAGGTTTACTTATAACTTAAAAATAAGAGTAGCTTAATAGCTATATTTTAGTATAAAAATAGTAAATAAAAATAAATCTTAGCTACTAATACTTATAACAACTTATACTATAAGTGTAAGATAGTAATAAAACAACCTATACCTAGCTTAAAGTATAAAAAGTAGTTATAGCCTTACTTACTTAATAATGTATAATATGTATAAATAGTAGCCTTATACTTTATAAGCAACTTAGGACTAGTTAGTAGTAGTTAAAGATTAAAAGGATAAATATATATATACTACTTTAAAGCTATATAACTTACTATACTTTATATAATAGTTAACGGCTATATAGGCAAGGCTTTAAATAGTTTCTTAAACTATATAATAGTAGTAATAAAAGCTCTTTCTTTAAAAGATCCTTTAGTCTTTTAAGTAGACTATAACTAAGGCCTACTTACTAAAGTTAGCTAAGTAGCCTATTATTAATATAAAGAACTAAACTATTAACAAATTTAAACTACTAGTTAGTTAAAAAAACAATTATAAGTATACAATATATATTAACGTACTACTTATTTGTATAGTTACTACCTTTTTAAAAGCTAAGGCACTATACTAAGAAAGGCAACTTAAGTAGCTTGTTTACTTAAGTGTTAAGGCAGCCTAAGTATATAGGCCTATTAATAAAGGGCTAAAGGTAGCCTAAGTCCTTACTTTACCTAAATAGTAGAATAAGTAAGGGCGCTACTAGGAAGGCTATAGGATTTGTAAGGGCTTAAAAAGGGCTAAGGTTTACACTTAACTTATTTTTAAAGTTGCCTTTAAGGCTATCCTTAAGGTTTACTAAGTCCTTATCCCTATCCTTGTCTTTAAGGTCCTTAGTTACAAAGTCCTTATCCTTGTTATTATCGTTGTTGTCCTTATACTTATCGTCGTTATTAAGGCGCCTAAGTAGTAAATTGTCCAACATATATAATAGGCTTTAAATACTAGTACTAAACTTACTAAGGAGAGGTAAAGGGCCTACTAAAAAGCTTGTTAAAGGCGTCCGCCTTAACAGATTAAGCGCCTAAAGTATAAGTAGAGGCTAGACTAGTGTAGGCGTTGTTAGCCTTTAAGCCCTAATAATAGGTAAAACGAAGAAAGGCAACACATTTAATACTACTAATATAGCCACGCTATATAACGACTAAAGAACCTCCTATAGCGTATTATCTAGTATAAAGGTAAAAATAGTCCGCCTAACACTTAGCATATACACTAAAGCGCTAGTAAGAAGTAAGTGCCTAGGTATAAAGGCTAGTACTAGTTCCTATACGTATAAGCGCTTTATAATAGGCTTGCCCTTAGCCTTATTAAGGGTTTAAAGTATAAAGGTCCTTTTAAAGTACTTAAAAAGGGTCTACATTATAAATAAAAGGCTAAATAATAAGCTATTATTAAGAATTAAGTAGTCCTTAAACTATTTAATCGCCTATTAAGCTATTAATATTATAATCTAGTAATAACCTTATAGTCCTTACTTCTTCTATTAAGAGTACTACCTACTATAATAAATTTTAGTAATATAAAAAGTAAAAAGTAAATACTATTTATATAAAATAGTAAAATTTACTTTATAAATAAGTAAGAACAAACTTATAACGTTTATATAATAAAGTAAATTTTATTATAAATAAAGTAAGAACAAATTTACTATACTTAATATATACTAATAATAAGCTTTATTATATAAACTAGCTTTTTATAACCTTTAAATAAAGCTTAAAAGGCCTTTAATAATACTATTAATATTAATTAACCTTATTAAATATATTAGTATAATAAAAACTACTACTATATATAAATATAAATGGTATAATATAGTAACTATTTTATAAGTACTAAAGTACTTTTATCTTACTAAGTTTTTTTTTTAGTTACTTTATTATTAGTAAAAGTTAAAAGTAACTTTAAAAAGAAAAGAAGAAGTTATTATAGTTTTAATAAGAATTACTTATAAACGTTATATAACTAAGTATAGTTAAGGTACTATATATAAACTATTTAAGGTTTTTATATAGTCCTTTTATAATTAGTTAAATATTTAATTTACTAATACTTTACTATAATTAGTTAAGAAATAAAATAATAGTAAGCTATTTTAAGACACTAAGAGTAGACTTTAAAGGGTCTTTAAGCACTCTTTATAATTAGCTAGATTAAGTAGACTAATAAATATCTTTTATATTTATATAGTACTACTATACCCCTTTTTAATAAAAGGATAAGAATCTATTTTTATCTTTATATATATATACGTATATAATTTAGTTATTGTAAAGTTGATGTTATCTTTTACCTAGTTATAGTAGTGTATAGTACTAACCTTTTAAATACCCTTATACTTTAAATACTAGGTTTTATTCTTTATTATAGCTTTAAAAATATATTCTTTTATTATTTAAAAGTTAATTAATAATATAAAATAAAGTAAATATTAAAACTTTTAAAACTTTATAAATTACTTAACCTTCTTTAAAATATAACTAAAAAAGAAGTATAAAGAAAAGTAAGTATAAGTTTTATATATATAACTACTTTTTAGTATTAAAAAAACTTTTAAAAGCTTTTTATAATACTAAAAATAAAATAAGAATTAATTATTTATACTAAAATTATATAAGATATATACTATTTATAAGGATAAAATAAAGCCTTTATATAAAATATATATATAAAAGCTAAGAAGGCTATAAAAAAGGTAATTAATATAGTTAAATTAAAAGGTTATATAATAAAGATTTAAGTACTAATAATTATTAAAGTAACTATTATAATACTTACTATAAATAAGGCTAAGGATAAAAGGGCCTTTAAAATAAGAACCTTTAATAAAATAAATATATCTTAAAGTGTTATATTTATATTTGTAATAAGTACTTAGATAATAAGTGTTTAAATAAAAAGGAGATAGTTATAGTTAATTTATTAAATACTAATAAAAAATTTAAAAATTAAATAGTACTAATAATATTTAGAATATTAAAAGTGTAAAGGAAATTTTAATAATAAATATATTTTAATTTAAAGTATAAATAAAGAATAGTTAGTTAGTTAATATAGAATAAGATATAATAGCTATATTAAATATAATTAATAAAACTTTTATAAAAGGAATTAGTTTAGAAGAAATAAGAGTAAGGATTTTAATATTAAAAGTGTATAATAAGTAAATAGTATATATAAGTAGTATATAAAAGGTACTATTATACTTAATTAACGTATAAAGATAAGAAAAGAGCGTAGTATAAATCTATACTAAGATTAATAGGCTACTTAATATAATAAGGCTACTAATACTTTTATTAATAATAATAATTAAAAAGTATACTATTTAACTATACCTAATAATGCCTAGTTAGTAGTTTAAAGTAATAAAGGAGAAAATAAAAGTAACTATAGCTAAGGCGTTTACTACCTTAGCTAAAAAAGAAAGAGTAATAGTATATATAGTTATAGTAAGTACGTTACTAATAAGAGAATTAAAAAGGGAATAAGGCAAACTTAGTATATAAGTATAATAACGTACGAAATTCTAACAACGTAAAAACGCTACTATTATACTAAGATACTAGTTATACTATTAACTTAAAAGAAGAATAGTAACTACTATATAAGGCTATTCACTCTTTATTATAAAGAGAGTTAAAAAAGGTAAAAAAATACTTAATAAAAAGTATAGCCTTTAAACGTATATGTCCTTTAAAAAGTCTTACTAATACTCTTATCTTATTTATATTAAAGAAGGATAAAAGCCTATAATTATATATAAACTACTAAGGACTAAATAAGGTAATAATTAAAAACTATTACTTATTAAGTTTAATAGTACAGATTATAAAGCGTTATATAAGAATAAGACTTATTTTAAAATTAAATATAAAAGATGCCTATTATTAAAATTAAATTAAAGAAGATAATAAATAAAAAATAGCCTTTTATACTTAATATAAATATTTTAAATATTTAGTCCTTCTTTTTAGCTTAACTAATATACTAACAACTTTTTAAAACTATATTAATAGTATACTAAAAAGGCTAATTAACACTATTTATATTATATACCTTAATAATATCCTAGTCTTTTTAAAGACTAAAAAGGAGTATATATAGCACTTAAAAAAGGTACTAAAACGTTTAAAAAGGCTTAATTATATATTAATAAAAATAAAAATAAATTTTATTAAAAAGAAGTAAAGGTTCTAAACTTTTAAGTATTTTATAAAGGCTTAATAATAAACAAGTACTAAGTATATATAGTTACTAAATAGCCTAAACTAATGTCTTATTAAAAGATTTAAGTATTTTTAAGGTTTTATAACTTTTATAACCGTTTTATTTAAAGCTACTTTTATATTACTATACTACTATTAAAACTATTAAAAAGGAGTAAAAATAAATAAAAGCTTAATAAGGTATAATTAAATAATAAGGCTTATAAGGCTTTTAAATAACTAAAAACTAAATTTATAAAAGCCTTATTATTACGTTATTTTAATTTTTATAAGCTAATTTATATAAAGACTAATGTATTAAATATAGTATTAAAAACAATTATTTTATAGCTTAATAAAAAAGGAAGGGAGTATTTTATAGCCTTTTAGTTATATAAGCTATAAAAAGTAGAACTACACTATAGTACTTTATATTAAAAGCTTTTAATTATAGTAAAAGCTTTTTATTAGTAAATACACTACTTAAATAGTAGTAAAAACGTTATAAAAGTCTTAACTATAATAACCTTTATATATTTATATAGTAGTCTTAACTTAATAGTAAATAAGTTAAATAAGTAATATACTTAGCCTTTTTTAACTTTATTATTAAGTACTTACTTAAATTAACTAATTTAGTAAATATAATATTAAAATAGCTAAATTATATAAATAGTATAAGTTATATAAACTTAATATAAAGTTTATATATAAGTAATATAGCTATTAAATAATACTAATATAATTATAAACTTAACTAGTATATAAATACTATTAATAATTTTAAAGTATAAAAAAAGTTAAGGCTTTATATATTTTATATATTTTATATATAAAAGGCTAATAGGCTAAAAAAGATTTTAATTAAAAATTAAAGTAATTATTTTAATATTAAATAAAAGACTAAAAAGCCTAATCTTATAATAAAACAACCTTACTATATAGCTAAACACTATTAATTATTTTAAAGGTAATACTATTAATATAATAATATTAGTATAAAGTCTAACTATAATAAGTATAAATAAAAGTATTATACTTACTAAGCTTTTATAATATTATATAATAATAGCCGCTTTTACTATATAACTTTTAATGTTTTAACTAAGTAAAGAGTTACATAAGGTTATTAAAACTACTTAATATAATAGTTCTTAAATATAAGTATAGTTATAGTATATAGCTTATATAAGTAGTATATAAAGTAAATAGTCTATTATAATAAATAAAGTATTATTATATATAGCCTTAAATAAAAAGCTATAAATTATAGTAAGCTATTTTATATAGAATAAGTTATTAAAACTTTACTATAATAACTTATTAAATAAACACTTTAATATAATTAAAGCTATTATTTAAGCACTTTTTTTAAAAGAATATATTAAAAAATATAAAGTTATATATTATAATATACTTAGTTTATTAAAAGTAAGTAATTAAAAAATATAAGCTATATAGTAAGCTAAACATACTCTTACTATTAAAAAAAACATTTAAAAAGCTATTAATAAACTTAATTATAAGCTTATTAAAATTAATAAATAAAAATAGTAATAATATAAATATAATACTAGTTATAATAAACTACTTTATAAAGTATACTCTTTTTACTATTATAACTATAAAACTATCCTTTACTAACTTTGTAAAAATTATATATTAAAAGGTTTTTTTATAGTTTAAAAAGACGTTAAAAAGTATTATATTAAATAAAGGCTTTATATTTATAAGTACCTTTTAGTTTAAACTTTACTATTATATAATAATTAAATAAAAACTATTAATAATATTTTACTTATAAATAAATTAATTAATAAAAAAGGTAAATTAAATATTAAAATAATACTAATATTACTTTATAATAAATAAGTAAATAAGCTAGCTATACTTACTAAATATAGCTTAATATACTTATAATAACGTTATTAATATTATAATAAGCTACTTTCTTTTTAAAGCCTTACTTAATAAGAAATTAAACTTGTTTATATACTATAAAAATGTACTACTTATAAAAGAAGCGTTATAATAAAGTAATTTAGTACTAGTAATAATAAAACAACTAAAGTATTTATAAAAAATTAAAGATAGCCTTTAAAAACACTAAGAGTTTATAGTAGAAAGATAAAAACGGTACTATAATAAGAATTACACACTTAAAACGTTTTAAGTAGGCAACTTAGTTAAACTATTTACTTAAAATTTTTATTTTAAGTATAAGAAACTAGTATTAAGATAAATAGGCCTTTTATAAATACTAAGTATAGTTAGTATATAGGCGTACTAACTAGCCCTACCTACTAAGTATAACTGTATATACAACGTTTTTTAGTAACCTTTTTAAAGCTATAAAAATAGTGTATAAGTATTTAAGGACCTTTCTTAAGCATACTAAACTTAAAGGACTTAATGTAAAAATAAAAAGTAAAGTAAGTAAAAATGCACTATTAAAAAGTAAAAGAGGACTAGTACTTAGTTAAATAAGTAGGCTAACTATTAAAATAAAATAAATAAGTAATAATATAAAATATAGGCTATACTTAAAAAGTAATTATAAAGTACTATTATAGTTACTATATAAGTAATATAAAGGCTAGTAAGAAAAGAAAGAGACCTTTTAAAAGACTATAATATAAGTAAGAAGAATAAGACTAAAAGGGTATAAGTAATAAGAAAACTTAATTTACTACTTATATTTAATAGTAGTCCTACTAAAAACCTTTTACTTACGTTATATCTTATCTACTTTTAAGAAGGACAGCCTTAACGTTATTTTAAAAAGATAATATAGTAACTTAAATATAAGTATAACTAAGGTCTTTTAATAATAATATTAGTAGGTGTATATTAGACATAAACTTACTAAGTAGTACTAATACTTAATAGTGCTAATTTATAAATTAGTATTATAAAGCTACGCTTATAACCTTCTTTAAAGCTAAAACCTTTATTATAGTAAGGTAAAAAAGTAATAGTATTTATTATAAGGTAGCTATTAAGCTACTTTAAACTATAGCTAAAGTATTATAGTTGTTAGCCTAAGCGTTAGTGTAATTTATAATAAAGGACAAATTAACTATATCCTTAACTATTAGTATAAAGACTTAAGTATAATTAATAAGGGTTTTAAACAATATAACAAAGGTTGTACCTTATAGTAAGGCTAATACCTAGCCTTACACTATTAGTAATAAGTATTAAAAGCTAAAAATAGTACGGTAGTTAAAGTGTAGGGTAAGTAGTAACTTTATAAATAATATATATAAAAAGTGCTAAAGGTACTATATATACTTAGTACTAATAAGTACTTAGTATAACTATTAAAAAGGTAGACACCTTAAATAAGTAAGACAATTACTAAGTAATTAAGAAGCTACTAAAGGCTTAAGTATAGGCTTATAACTAGAATTATAAGTAGTTTAACCGTTAGCCTTATTATTAAGGCTACTACTAGCCCTACTACTATTACTAACTTTATTAAAGGTAGTATAAACCTTATAGCTAACTATACTACTACTAACACTATTAATATAATGACTACTATTATTATAGTTTCTAATAAAAGGTTGCCCTTTACTTTTTTTACTAATGTTAAGCCTTATATTTATAAGGCTAATAAGCTAGCTAAACAAATAAACTAAAAGTATAAGCAACGTATAGTACTAATAACTAGTAGTAAAAAAGCTAAAAAAAGGTAAGTTACTACTAATTAAGTTAGCTAAAGTTAATAGGCCTTAAATATAAACGTATATAGTATAATTTAACTAGTAACAAGCTAAATAAGCAGCCTAATAATAGTTAAACAAAGGCGTAGCCTTACATAGCTTATTTAAGGCTATAATAATATTAATACGCTTAAAAAATACAGGCTTATATTTAAAAGTAGTAGGTTTTTATTAAAAAGCTATAATAAGTAAAGTAAGAATAAAGTAAGATAATAAGTTTACTTTATATTTTATTTACTTTATAATTTTAAACATTATTACTAGCTATAAACAAAGACTATTAAACATTATTATATATAAACTATATAACCCTTTTACAACGTTTATAAACGTATAAATAATAACTACTAGCTTAAAAGTACTAGTTTTAAAAAAGGCGTAATTATTATAAATAAGTAAAAAAACAACTATAAAAGCCTAATATAGGCTATATATAAAAGTTATATAAACTTTATAAACAATATAAATATATAATAGCTAATTAAATAAGTAGTAAGTATTATATAACCTATAAATATAAATATAATTTAAAAGGATATAAAAAAGTAGTCTATACTTAATTAAGTAAAGTAATAATAAATACGTACTTTATAATTAGTTAAATAGCTATTAAGTTTAAAGGCTAAGGCCTAATTAGGACTAGTATACTTAGTACTATTTGTATATAGCTAGTTTGTCTCTTTTACTAAATGTAGAGGGATAAGACTTAGTTTTTATATAGTACAACCCTTGCCTATTACCCTTTTATAATTAATTACTTTACTAACGTAGTTACCTAGTTTATTTACTATTATAATATTTAGCTTTTAAACCTTTAAAGTTTTTTATAAGTCTTTAATTAATAAATATATTATATATATAAAGTATAGTTTTAATACTTATAATATAATATAATTTTATTTATAATTATACTACTTTTTTATATACTATTATTAATTATTAAAAGTATACTTATTAAGCCTTTAATATAGTTAATTTAATTATTATACTATTATTTATAAATATTATTTTAATTAATATAAACTTTATTAAGTCTTTAAACAATATTTATATAGCTTTTATTAACTCTAAAGCTTTTATAATAATAAGTAATTTAGATATTATAAAAAAAGGATTCTTTTAAATAGCTAATTAAAAAAAATTATAAATATAAAAGTATTAATAAAGTAAGTACTAAGTATTATTATAACTAGGTAGAAAATAATATTAACTTTATAGTATTTAAATTATATATATATAAGTAGGTTAAAATAAGAATAAATTGTTATTCTTTTTATTATAGATAAGTATAATAGTATTATGAAAAAAATTTAATAGTCTACTTATTCTAATTAATAATAAAAAGCGCTTAAAACCCTTTTAAGGTCTACCTTTAGTATTTTAAATAGCCTACTACTACTTTGTCCTTTAGCTAATATAGTAGGACCTTGTAAGAACCCTTAACAGTTTATACGTAGTAGATTAAGGGCGCTTAGTTACTAGATATTTGCTAGTAATTTTTGTTAAAACTGTAGTACTTTATTTACTTAACTTAAACCCTATTAAAAATATATAAATACTATTAAAAAAACATTTATAAACTCTTTATTAGGCAGCCTTTAAAAGACAAATACGTCTTAAACACACTAAGCTATAGTTAAAGTATAAAAAGAGATTAATTAAGAAGTTATTAAATACTTATTTTAAGTATACTATAATAGTTATCTACTATTATTAAAGTAAATAGCTAGTATACAAAGTATTAATTAGTACTTATTTAGATGTTTTTTTTTAGCTATATTAGTATTTTTTTAAATAATTATTTCTTTTTTTTGTTATAGTAGTTAAAATATTTGTTTAGTCGAGAAGTGTGTTTATACTTTAATTTTAGGAGTAACTATATGTCTTGAGAGCGAAACGACTATAACCAATGTAACTATAACCTTTAATTCGGTGTTCGTTTATTTGCAGCCTCTACATTATTAGTGGTTAGCACGTAACTAACAGCCTTAAGGCAGCCTGTCCTTTAGGTTTTAAAAATATTGGATATAAAACCTACCTATATTCCTTTGTACAATAGTGGGAACGAAAGTGGATGTGGCCTCCTTCTGTAGATTTCTTAGAACCGACTTTGACTTGTAGACAGTTTTCGTCTTAGCGGGCTCGACCAGAGTTTTGTATTGCCTAGGGTATTCAGACTGCATTGCTGTATGTACCCTAGTGATAGCTTGGCCATGGTCTCGGGCATCTCTAGAAATCTCATCTGCCAATTGACCTGCGTACCACTTGTCAATAACCACCTTGGGAATAGGCGGCGGTGTGTCACGAGGCATTGGTATAATCCTCACATCAAAGGGTATTTCAACGTCAGTGCTATTAACATCACCGTAAATACCTCGTCTCCGCTGGACGTAGCCCGAACCTTCATTGCTATTACAGTAATCACCAATACCACTGCCGCCAACCCGATCAAAGGAAGGGGTATCACCTTCACCCAACTTATCGCGGGCCTTGTTTATCGAATATAGCTGTCTTCCCAACCTCTCCAGCATTTGCTTCTCGTGCTTTGAAAGTACACCACCCCCTTGTGGTATGCTTTTGAGTCTCTCAATTTCCTTCTGTATCCTATAGGGACTTATACTGGCTAGTCGTTTGTATCGAGCAGTTGCTACCCCTGCCTTCCCTATAAGAAAAATTAGTTGGATTTAAAGCGAAGACAATAAACCCTAAGAATATTACTACCTTTTTTAATCGCCCTTAGTTTATTAGTCTTCCGCTGCGCTGTGGCAGGATGATCTTTTCGTTCTTTTACCATCGTTAGGATTTACTCGCAAATCGGCTTCTATTCTAAGATGTCGAAGAATAAAAACACTAATAGCTTAACTTACTCGTACCCCTTGCCCATGCCCCACTCTCAAGGCACGCGTAAAAACGCGCAATACTAAAAGGTAGTACTACTTAGACAAATAAATTACTTAGTTTAATAAATTATAAAAGATTGGCTTAAAGCCTTGTATAGTCTGTCCTTGATAGACTACTATTAGCCTTACAATAATGCTTAGGTTCCTTTTAAGGCTTAAATAGTCTACTTAAGTAACTACTAAGCTAAGAAAGTATAACTAAATAATATAAAGAGTAATTTTTAACCAAACTAGTACTACTTTTAAACTATAAAAAGTAGGCTTTATTTTAAAAAGGTAAGGCTTTTATATTATATAAGTAACTATTATACTAAAAAGTTATATATTATAAGTATAATAATTAAAAGTATAAATAAGTAGTAGTACAAAAATTAGATAGAAAATAATATATATATATATATATATTATTGCCTATTACTAATATATATTAAGTATAGTAAATTTACTCTTACTTTGTTTATAGTAAAATTTACTTTATTATATAAACGTTATAAGTCTGTTCTTACTTATTTATAAAGTAAATTTTATTATATTATATAAATAGTACTTATTTCTTAATTTTTATATTACTAAAATTTATTATAGTAAGTAATACTTTTAAAAAAAGAAGTAAGGACTATAAGGTTATTACTAAGTTATAATAACGTTAATAGCTTAATAAGTAATTAAATAGTTTAAAGACTACTTAATTTTTAATATTAGTTTATTAATTAGCCTTTTATTTATAATATAAACTTCTTTTAAATACTTTAAGAAGACCTTTATACTTTAAGCCTTTAATAAGGCTAAAAATAAAGATAAGCCTACTATAAAGCGCTTATATATATAAGAACTAGTACTAGCCTTTATACTTAAATATTTACTTTTTATTAGTGCTTTAATATATATACTAAGTACTAGATAGACTATTTTTACCTTTATACTAAGCGTTATACTATAAAAGGTTTTTTAATTACTATAAAGTATAGCTACGTTAGTAATACTAAAGGAGTTGCCTTTTACTTTATTTACTACTATAGCCTAAAAGTAAATAACGCCTATACTAGTCTTACTAATACTTATACCTTAGGCGCCTAATTTATTAAGGCGGACGCCTTTAGCAAGCTCCTTAATAGGCCCCTTACCTCACCTTAGTAAGTTTAGTACTAGTACTTAAAGCCTGTTATATACGTTAAATAATAACTTTAAAAATAATAATAAGGATAAGGATAAGGATAAGGATAAGGATAAGAGTAAGGACCTAACAACCCTTAAAGACAGCCTTAAAGGCGACTTTAAAGATAAGATAAGTATAAACCTTAGCCCTCTTTAAGCCTTTATAAACCTTATAGCCTTTTTAATAACGCCTTTACCTATCCTACTATTAAAGTAGAGCAAAGACCTAGGCTACTCCTAGCCTCTTATTAATAAGCCTATATACTTTAACTACCTTAACACTTAAGTAAAGAAGCTAGTAAATAAGCTGCTTAAGTTACCTTTCTTAGTATAGTGCCTTAACTTTTAAAAGGGCGGCGGTTATATAAATAAGTAATATACTAATATATATTATATACTTATAAGTATCTTTTTTAACTAGTTACTAGTTTAAGCCTATTTATAATCTAGTTCTTTATATTAATAACAAGTTACTTAGTTAACCTTAATAAGTAGGCCTTAGTTATAGCCTGCTTAAAGGACTAAGGAATCCTTTAAAAAAAGAGTTCTTACTACTATTATTATATAGTTTAAAAGACTACTTAAAGCCTTACTTATATAGCTATTAACTACTATATAAAGTATAATAAGCTATATAATCTTAAAGTAGTATATATATATTTATCCTTTTAATCCTTAACTATTACTAACTAGTTTTAAGTTATTTATAAAGTATAAGGCTACTACTTATACGTACTATACGTTATTAAGTAAGTAAGGCTATAACTACCTTTTACACTTTAAGCTAGGTATAAGTCGCTTTACTACTATTTTATACTTATAGTATAAGTTATTATAAGTATTAGTAGTTAAGATTTACCTTTATTTACTATTTTTATACTAAAATACGGCTATTAAGCTACTCTTTTTTTTAAGCTATAAGTAGGCTATTTAAAGTCTTTTTATAATAGTTAAATATATTATTATTTTTTTATAATTTTTTATTATATTTTTATAATTTTTATTATTATAGTAATATTATATTACTATACCTTTTTATTAAACCTTCTTTAGTCTTTCTTTTTTCTTTTTTATAAAAACTTTTAAGCTTATTTTAATATTAATAAGTATTTTTTTTATATCTTTTACTATTTTTTTATAATAATTAATATATTTATAACTATTATAATAACTTATTAGTTATATTTAAAAAGTTATTCTTTTTACTATACTAAGTAGTATAGCTTCTTATACTACACTTTATAACTTAATACCTTTTTTACTTTTTATTTACTATTATCTTCTTTTAATAGTAGTATTAATAAAGGCTTTATAATACTTATAAGGTTTACTTATAGTTTTAGTAAAAATACTAAAACATATTATATAGTTTTTTATACTATTATAAAAGTATTAAGTAATACGCTTATAAGCTAATCTTTTTTAATATATAAAAAGGTTTAATAAACTATAATAGTAGATAGACTAAGGAACTATGTTAGTAAAGCGATCGCTTATAAAGGGCTAAAAGCAAGAGTAGTATTATATAAGAACTAAGTCTTATCCCTCTACATTCGCTAGAAGGGACAGACTAGCTATATAAGGGTAGTACTAAGTTTACTAGTCTTAATTAAAGCTTAGCCTTTAAACTTAATAGCTATTTAATTAATTATAAAGCACGTATTTACTACTTCTTTACTTAATCGAGCATATACTACTACTATGTATCTTTATAGGTCCTACTTATATTTATAGGTTATATAACGCCTACTATTTATTTAATTAGCTATTATATGTTTATATTGTTTATAAAGTTTGTATAACTCTTATACGTAGTCTTTATAAGACCTTTATAAACGTCCTTTTTACTTACTTATAATAATTACGCCTTTTTTAAAACTAGTACTTTTAAACTAGTAAGTATTAATTATATAGCTATAAATAGTACTATATAATATAGCTTAGTTATTTTTATTTATAGCTAGTAATAGCGTTTTAAATTATAAAGTAAATAAAATATAAGGTAAACTTACTATTTTATTATATTCTTATTTTTACTTATTATAGCTTCTTAATAAAAAACTACTACTTTTAAGTATAAGCTTACTACTTTTAAACGTATTAATACTATTATAATCTTAATAAACAAGCTATGTAAGGCTACGCTATTACTTAGTTATTACTAGGCCGCTTATTTAGCTTATTACTAGCTAAATTATACTATATATATTTATATTTAAGACTTATTAACTTTAGTTAATCTTAATAAAAATAAGTTAACTTATTAAGCAGCTTTTACTTTACTTATTATAAAGACTACACACCTTTTATACTTTTAGTCTACTTACCTTACTAACTTATTAGCCTTATAAATATAAAACTTAGTTAAGAATAAAAGAGAGGACCTTTTATTAGATACTATAATAATAATAGTTATTATATTAGTAGTACTAGTAGTAGTATAATTTATTAAGACGGCTATATTGCCCTTATTAAGCCATTAAGACCTAAGAGAGTTAGTAGTACTTTTAGTAATAAAGTTTATAAACTTTATAGTTGTAATAAAATTTAGTATAGTAGCTATAATAGGCCTAAAGGCTAGGGCACTTTATAGCCTTAACTCTTTTTACTTACTTAAAGCTTTAACAACCCCTTATTTACCTTATATACGTCTAGTTTGTTTAAGGCGCTTACCCTTTTAGTAGTTATACTCAATGCCTATTAGTACTAAGTATATATAGTACTTTTAACACTCTTTATATTTACTATTAGCAGAGTTACCACCTTCCTTACACTTTAGCTATATACTATCTTTAGCTTTAAGTATACACTACTAATAGTATAAGGCTAGATATTAGCCTTACTATAAGGTACGGCCTTTGTTTTATTGTTTAAAGCTCTTACTAATTATACTTAAGTCTTTATATTAATAGTTAGGGATATAGTTAACCTATCCTTTATTATAAACTATACTAGCGCCTAAGCTAATACTTATAATACTTTAACTAAGGTTTAGCGTAGCCTAGTAGCTATCTTATAGTAAGTGTTATTACTTTTTTACCTTACTATTACTAAGGTCTAAGCCTTAAAAAAGAGTATAAACGTAGTTTTATAGTATTAGTTTATAAAGTAGCGCTATTAGGCGTTAGTGCTGCTTAATAGGCTTGTGTTTAACGTACGCCTACTAACGTTATTATTAAGAGACTTTAACTATACTTAAATTTAGGTTATTATAATATTCTTTTAAAAAGATATAAAGGCCGTCCTTTTTAAAGGTAGTTAGGCTAAGGTATAAGTAAAGGATTTTTAATAAGACTATTATTAGTTATAAGTAGTAAATTAATTTTTTATTACTTATACTCTTTAGTTATTCTTTTCTTCTTACTTATACTATAGTCTTTTAAAAGGTCTTCCTTTTCTTTTTTTAGTCTTTATATTACTTATATAGTAACTATAATAGTACTTTGTAATAGCTCTTTAAGTATAGCCTATATTTTATACTACTACTTATTTATTATATTTTAGTAGCTAGCCTACTTATTTAACTAAGTACTAGTCTTTTCCTACCTTTTAATAGTGTTTTTTTACTTATTTTACTTTTTATTCTTACTTTAAGTCTTTTAAGTTTAATATACTTAAAGAAGGTTTTTAAGTACTTATATATTACTTTTATAACTTTAAGAGTAATACTAAGAAAACGTTATATATATAGTTATATTTAGTAAGTAGGGCTAATTAGTACGCTTATATACTAACTATACTTAGTATTTATAAGAGTTTTATTTGTCTTAGTACTAGTTTCTTATATTTAAAACGGAAATTTTTTATAGATAGTTTAACTAAGTTGTTAACTTAAAACGTTTTAAGAATATAGTTTTTATTATAGTAGTATTTTTATCTTTTTACTATAAACTTTTAGTGTTTTTAAAAGCTGTTCTTAATTTTTTATAAATACTTTAGTTATCTTATTATAGTTAGTACTATATTACTTTATTATATTACTATTAGTATTATTAATAATACTAAATTACTTTATTATATTACTACTTTTAACGCTTTCTTTATAGCTAATACATTTTTATACTATATAAATAAGTTTAATATCTTACTAATTAAAGCCTTAAAAGAAAAGTAGTTTATTATAGTATTAATAACGTTGTTATAAGCGTATTAAGCTTTATTTAATAAACGTAGCTAGCTTATTTACTTATTTATAATAAAGTAGTATAAGTATTACTTTAACGTTTAATTTACCTTCTTTATTTACTTATTTATTTATAAGTAAAACGTTATTAATAGTCTTTATTTAATCTTTATATAATAATAAAATTTAAACTAAAAAGTACTTATAAATATAAAGCCTTTATTTAATATAATACCTTTTAACGTCTTTTTAAACTATAAAAAAACCTTTTAATATATAATTTTTATAAAGTTAGTAAAAGTTAGTCTTATAATTACTATAGTAAAAATAGTATACTTTATAAAGTAGTTTATTATAACTAGTATTATATTTATATTATTACTATTTTTATTTATTAATTTTAATAAGCTTATAATTAAGTTTATTAATAGCTTTTTAAATAGCTTTTTTAATAGTAAAAGTAGGTTTAGCTTATTATATAACTTATATTTTTTAATTATTTATTTTTAATAAACTAAGTATATTATAACGTACTACTTTACGTTTTTTAGTATGTTCTTTTAAAAGAAGTACTTAAATAATAGCTTAGTTGTTTTTATAATACTAAAATATTTAACTAATAAGTTATTATAGTAAAGCTTTAATAGCTTATCTTATATAAAAAAGCTTACTATAACTTATAACTCTTTATTTAAAGCTATATATAATAGTACCTTATTTATTATAATAAACTATTTACTTTATATACTACTTATATAAGCTAAGTACTATAACTATACTTATATTTAAGAATCTTTATACTAGGTAGTTATAATAACCTTATATAACTTTTTACTTAGTTTAGGCTTTAAGAGTTATATAGTAAGAGTAGCTACTACTATATAGCGTTATAAAAGTTTAGTAAGTATAATGCTTTTATTTATACTTATTATAGTTAGACTTTATACTAATATTATTATATTAATAGTATTACTTTTAAGGTAATTAATAGTATTTAGTTATATAATAAGGTTGTCTTACTATAAGACTAGGCTTTTTAGTTCCTTATTTAACGTTAAAATAGTTACTTTAGCTTTTAAGTTAAAGTAGTAGTATAATAGCTTTATTAAAGTAATTAGCCTTATATTTTTAATTAAGATCTTTTTTAACTTATTAGCTTTTTATACCTTTAAAACTTTAGTAGTATTTATATACTAACTAAGTTTATAATTATACTAGTATTACTTAATAGCTATATTACTTATATATAAGCTTTATATTAGGTTTATATAACTTATACTATTTATATAATTTAGCCGTTTTAATAACGTATTTATTAAGTTAGTTAACTTAAGCTAGTACTTAATAATAAAATTAAAAGAGGCTAAGTATATTATTTACTTAACTTATTTACTATTAGGTTAAGGCTACTATATAAATATATAAAGGTTATTATAGTTAAATAAGACTTTTATAACGTTTTTACTACTATTTAAGTAGTATTTTTATTAGTAAAAAGCCTTTACTATAGCTAAGAGCTTTTAATTTAAAGTACTATAGTTTAGTTTTACTCTTTATAACTTATATAACTAAAAGGCTATAAAATACTATTTTTTTTATTAAGTTATAATATAATTACTTTAAGTACTATATTTAATATATTAGTTTTTATATAAATTAGCTTATTAAGATTAAAATGTTTTAATAATAAGGCTTTTATAAATTTAGCCTTTAGTTGTTTAAAAGCTTTATAAGCCTTATTATTTAGTTATACTTTACTAACCTTCTTACTATTTTTACTCCTTTTTAATAGCCTTAATAATAGCGTAGTAATATAAGAGTAACCTTAAATAAAACGTTTATAAAAGTTATAAAATCTTAAAGAGACTTAAATCTTTTAATAAAACGTTAGTTTAGACTATTTAGTAACTATATATACTTAATACTTATTTATTATAAAGCTTTTATATAATATTTAAAAGCTTAAGAATTCTACCTTTTTTTAATAAAATTTATATTTATTCTTATTAATATATAACTAAGCCTTTTTTAAGCGTTTTAATACTTTTTTTAAGTATTATATATACTTTTCTTTTATTTTTAAAAAGACTAGGATGTTGTTAAGATATATAATATAAACAGTGTTTACTAACCTCTTTAATATATTACTAATATAATTTTAAAAATAGTACGTTAATTAGGCTAAAAAAGAGGACTAAATACTTAAAGTAGCTATATTAAGTTTAAAAGGCGGTTTTTTATTTATTATCTTCTTTTATTTAAATTTAGTAGTAAGCCTTTTTAATATTTAATTTTAAAATAAATTTTATTCTTATATAATACTTTATAATCTTTACTATTAAAGGTAATAAGTAGTAGTTCTTAATTATTACTATATTTAAGCTTTAGTAGTCTATATATAACTATAGGCTCTTATCCTTTTTTAGTATAAATAAAATAATAATACTAGAAAGACTTTTTAAAAGATGTATACGTTTAAAAGCTAGGCTTTTTACTAAGTAACTTCTTAACTCTTTTAACTCTCTTTATAATAAAGGGTATATAGCTTTATATAATAGTTATTATCCCTTTTTTAAGTTAATAACGTAGTTAGTATTATAGTATAATAGTAGCGTCTTAGTATTATTAAAATTTAAAATATTGTTATACTTATATACTAAGTATATAAACGACTTACCTTATTCTTTTTTTAATTCTTTTACTAATAATATACTTATTATTACTATATATACTATTACTCTTTTTTACTTAACTAGTATAATAAAAGCCTTAGCTATAGTTACTATTATCTTCTTTTTTATTACTTTAAACTACTAATTAGTCTTTACTAAGTTTAACTATATTAAGTACTTTTTAATTATTATTATTAATAAAAGTATAAGTAGCCTTATTATATTAAGTAGCCTACTAATTTTAGTATAAACTTATACTACGTCCTTTCTTTATTCTTATATATTAATTAAGTATAGTAGTACCTTTTATACACTACTTATATATACTATTTACTTATTATATACTTTTAACGTTAAAATCCTTACTCTTATTTTTTATAGACTAATTTCTTTAGTAAAGGTCTTATTAATTATATTTAATATAGTAGCTATATTTTACTTTATATTAACTAACTACTTATTCTTTATTTATACTTTAAATTAAAATATGTCTACTATTAGAATCTTTTTTACGTTTTTAATATCTTAACTATTATTAACACTATTTAGTTTTTTAACTATTTACTTATATTTAACAATTTAGCTATAACTACCTCCTTCTTATTTAAACACTTATTAGTTAAGTGCTTATTACTATTATAAATATAATACTTTAAGATATAGCTATTTTATTAAGGGTTTTTATTTTAAAAGCTTTTTTTTTCTTAGCTTTACCTTTTATAAGTGCCTTAGTAATTATCTTAATAATTATTAGTACTTAAATCTTTATTATACAATATTTTATTCTAGCTATATTTATAGCCTTTTTTATAACTTCCTTAACTTTTATATATATACTTTATATAAAAGCTTTATACTTATTCTTATAAACAATATATATTTTATATAATTTTAATATATATAATTAATTCTTATTTTATTTTTAGTATTATAAGAAGCTTTTATAAGTCCTTTTTAATACTTAAAAGTAGTTATATATATAAAACTTATACTTACTCCTTTTTTAACTTATTTTTTAACTATATTTTAAAAAAGGCTAAGTAATTTATAAAATCTTAAAGGTTTTAATGTTTACCTTATCTTACGTTATTAATTAGCTTTTAAATAATAAAAGAATATGTTTTTAAAGCTATAATCAAGAATAAAACCTAGTATTTAAAGCCTTTTTAGTTTTTATTTATAATAGCTTATTCTTTCTTTATTTTATTTAATAATATAGTTTATTATATTATATAACTAATTTAGTTTATACTAGTTAGTATAAAATAAATACGCTTTTTTATTATATTAATTTTTTTTTAAATAAAGTAAATTTTATTTTTTATTTATAAGCTAATTTTAGTACTAATTTATTAAAAAGTTATAATAAAAAAAAGGTATCTTCTTTATTATTATACTTAGCTTATTCTCTTTTATATTAAAGCTCTTATTACTATTGTTTTAATATTTCTTTTAAGTAGTAAATAATCTAAGTAGCTTTTTATAAAGCTCTTTTTTATACTTTACTATAATAACTTTTTTCTTTAATATTTAAAGTTTAAAGTTATTAGTCTTTACTACTTTAAGCGTAATTTACTATATAAAACTAAGTTTACTAATAATAAATTTAATAAGATTAACGTTGTTTTTTATTATAATAATAATTATTAATTTTTTTACTTTAAGTTTATTAAGCTATATTATAGTACTTATATTTAGTTATTAGTTATATAAGACTATATTATTTTATAGTCTTATATTAGTTTAATTTAGTATATATAATTAATTTATATTAATAGTTAAGTAGTCTTAAGATAAAAAACTTAGAAATTATAATAATAAATAAACTAAGTAATTATATTAGTAAAGTAATTACTTATAAAAGACTAAAATTAAAAGTAATATTATATAAATACTAAGTCTTATCCTTTTATATTTATTAAAAAAAAAAACTAGCTATATAAAAGTAGTACTAAGTATACTAGTTTTAATTAAGCCTTAACCTTTAAACTTAATAGTTATTTAACTAATTATAAAGCACGTATCTACTACTACCCTACTTAATCAAGTATAGACTACTACTATATATCCTTATAGGTCCTATCTATATTTATAGGTTATATAACGCCTACTATCTGTCTAATTAGCTATTGTACGTTTGTATTGTTTGTAAAGTCTGTGCGACTCTTGTACACGGTCTTTGTAAGACCTTTGTAGACGTCTTCCTTACCTGCCTATAATATAAACTTTAACTTTTACTTTTAACTAAGTACTTTTAACTTTAAATTTTAAGTAAATAGTAGTATTAAGTCTTTTTTATTATACTTTTTTAATAAGTACTTTATATTTTAATATTACTTTTATATTTTTTAAGTATATTATAAGTATTTTAATACTTTTCTTTAAAGCTTATAACTTTAAAATATACTTAGTTATTATTAGTACCTTTTTTTTAAATATTGTTTTTAATACTTTTTTAAGTTATAAAGTAATAGTTATAAAGCATATAAAATAATACTTTATTTATTAATTAATTTATTATATTATTTAAAATAAACTCTATTATAAAAAGGAGTATTAGTTAGTTATTTTAATTTTTTATTATATACTAATAAAAGTACTATTTTAAAGTTTAATTAGCTTTTTTAGTATAACTATTAGTTTATAAATAAAAAGTAATAAATAGTTTTAACTTAATATAAGTAATATTATATAGCTTTTATTAGTACTAGTTAGTAAAGACTACTCTTTTATTTAATATAATACCTTTTAACTATTTAAAACGTAATTAAACCTTTATATAAAGTAAATATATAAGCTTTATAAAGGTTATAGTAGTAAATACTAGTAAGAACTAATATATTTTTATATACTTATTTACTACTATTAAAATAACGTTTAGCTCTTAATTACTATTAAAGACTAAAAAGAAACTAGTAAAAATTAAAGCTAACTATATAGCTTATACTTCTTTAACTTAGTAGTTTAGTATATATAATAAGTATATATAAAACCTTTAATATCTACTTTAACGCTTAGTTAAAAGTAATAATAAAATAGTAAGTTTTTTGTCCTTATAATACTACTATATTTAGCCGTTTTAGGCTTATAGTATTAGTAAATAATTTTATATTATAGTACTTTTTAGGCTAGTATAACTACTTATCCTTTTTAATAAAGCAACCTTATAAGGTTTAAGAACTAACTTTAAAAATAGCCTATATAGTCTTAATATACCTCTTTTTTACTTTATAAGTAGGAGTTTAATAATTAAGCTATAAGAATAAGCTTATAAAATAAAGTAAAAAGCTTTTTACCTTCTTTTAGCCTTTTTATAGTTATAATTATTACTACTTATACTATAAATAACTATTAAGTATATATACCTTAGTACTTTAACTAAGTCGTTCTTAAGTTAGCTATGTTAACCGTTTTACTTAAACTATTTATAATAAATTTAAATACCTACTTTTTATAAAAAGACAAACTACTTAGTTTCTTTATAAGTTCTTTAAGGTTCTTTAAAACGTTACTTTTAGTAGGAGTAGTAACCTTTTAATATAATAAAAATAAGTAATTTATTTAGTCTTATTCTTTTTTATAGTTAAGACAATATAATAAGCTATTAGCTAGATTTTTATTACTTAATTAATACTTAATTTTAAAATTAAATAGTAATAAATATATATACTAATATGCTTAGTAATAATTTAAATCTATTTATTATAAGAACACTTATAAATTAGTATAATTAGTTAAGACCTTTATACTTTTAGCCCTTTTTAAGTACTAGTACTATTCTTTAAATAATATAATAATTACTATTAACTCTTAATTAAGAGTATTATAGCGTAGCTTTATACTTTTTAACTTTTAAGACTAAAAGGCTATTAAATACTAAATACTTATATTATTTAACTAGAATAGTATTTTTACTAATATAAAGTAGATATATTAGTCTTTATATAGACTAAGTATTATAAGTTATAATACCTTAATAATAGCGCTTTTATAAACACTTACTTTAACTACTAAAATACTTAGTCTTTATAAGGTCCTTATAAAGGTCCTTTAAGCTTTTTACCTTTAACTAAGCCTTTTAAATACTTTATTAGTAGTTAGGCCTTATTAATAAAACAATAAATAAATTAGTAGTAAAAATTATAAAAGCTAATAAACACTTAAATATTATAATAAGTCTTAAGCGTCTACTACTTTATAACCGTTTTAACCTTAGTAAGGTTTATATAAACTTTATTAAAGGATAGTTAAAAGCCTAAAAAGGACACTTCCTTTTTATAAAACTAGCACTTTTTTTAATTAATAAATGGCCTTACTTCTTTTAACTAATCTAATACCTACTTTAAATACTTTATATACTCTTTCTTATTCTTTAAATAAATTAAATTATTATTTAAGTAAATAATATAAATCTTATTTATTAAGCCTTTAAACACTTTATAAATATAACTTTAAAAGGTTGTTAAAGCGTTAGTTAGCTTAAAAAGTATTACTAAATACTTATAGTAGTTATACTACGTTTTAAATATAGTTTTTTACTTATTCCTTTTATATATTTATATTTTACTAAACGTATTCTTTATATTTATAGTTAAAAGAACTTTATAGTCTTTAGCTTTATTTAAAATCTTAAAAATTAAGTATAAAAGGTACTAATTTTTAACTATAATTTTATTTAGTTTATAATAATTAATATATAGTTATAAAGTACTATTACGTTTTAGTATAAATAAAACTAAAAAGCTTATAAGGCTTTTTAAGTTTTAAATTTATTCTTTTTATAATACTTTTTATAAGTATATTTAAAGTATAATAAGCTCTTTTTAAAATAAAGAGTATAGTCTTTTATATAATAGTTATATTTTAAGTAGTAGATTAATTATATAGTTTATACTTTAGTAAATTAGTAAGCTAGTAGTATTCTTTATAAAAAACACGTTTTTAAATTTATAAAGCTTAAATAGTATCTTTATAGGCCTTTTATAGTCTTTTTAAAGCTTTTTATTTAAAATATTAATAAATTCCTTTATTTATACTAATATATAATAAGTAGTAGTATTTATTACGCCTTTTTAAATAGTTTTTACTAACTTAACCTTTAATTTATAAAACTACTACTTTTTATTAGTAAGGTATAATAATATTTTTTTATTTAATAAAGTTAAAATACTTAAAAATACTAATATATTACTATTAGTATAGTTTAGTCTTATATAATAATAAGTAATTTACTATTCTTCTTAGTTAGTGTTTAATAGTTAAATTATAACTACTTATATATTATAAACTTATAACTTTAAGTTACTAAGCACTTATATAAGTAGTAAAAGCCTTATAAACTTTAATAAGCTTAGTACCTTTATAAATTTTTAGTTTACTATATTAATCTTACTATTATAGTCTAAATTAATAAATATAACGTAATTACTACTTATAATAATCTATCTTTTTATTTATAGCCTTTTATTAATTAAGACAACGTTTAATAACTTTAAAGTGTTTATTTAAAGGTTGTTTAAGCTTTTCTTTTACCCTTACCCTTTTTATTCTTATTACTAAAGTTGTTATTATTATTAACTTTAGTATAGTTAACTTAGGCATTCTTTTTTAATAGCTTAGCTATTAATTTATTAAGATATATAAGTAAGATATAGCCTTTTTTATTATAGTAAAAATACGTAATATTATTATTACTTAATTTAGTACAACGTTTTAAGCTAGACCTATTTATAAATTATTTAAACTTTTAGGCCTTAAAAGCTTCTTAGTTAAAGTCTAAATAATTTTTTTTAAGTTTTTTATTAAAAGTCTTTTTTACCTTCTTTATATTTAACACAGTCCTTTTACTATCTTTTTAAAGTTTATTTATAGGCTTTAACACTTAATACTAATTAGTAGTATAAGTTATACGTTTTATAATAAAGTTGTATTTAATTTTATTACTTAGTCTTATATAAATTATAACTACTATAAATGTTTTAAGTAAAGAACTAATCTTCTTTTTTATTAAGCTTATATACGTATAGTAGTTATTAAGGCTTTATTTTATAAGTTTGTAAGATTTTTTTAAATATATTACTATAGTATTAAACAAATCTTTTACTTCTAACATTAGCGTAATTAACTAAGTATTAAAAACGTTTTAAAAGTATAAGCTTAGTATATACTCTTACTTTATTAACGTATTAAAAAACTACTTTTAATAAATAAAAAAAGCTTTATTTATAAGTTAAAGTACTATATTAATCTTATTAATATTTTAAAAGTATTAGTAAAGTACTAATTTAAATATACGCCTTATTACTTTATACTACTTTTATTATTATAAATATGTTAATAAATCTTTATACTTTATAAGTAGCTTTAACTTTAAGTTGTACACCTAGCTACTTACTTTAAGCAGCGCCTAGCTACTAGTATATAATAAGGCTATAAAGACTATATCTTTACTTTTAAAATTGTTTAAGTCTAGCTTTTAAATCTTAAAGGCACTTTATAAGTCCTTTACTAATAGTTGTATAATACGTATAAGCGTAGTCTTTTTACTTATACTCTTTAATTTAACCTATAACTACGCTACTTTTATATATACTATAAGTAATTATTAAAGGCGTACTTAACAAGCCTTTAATATAGCTAATTTAACTATTATTTTATTATTTATAAACAATAAACCTTATAAAGTCTTTAAATAATACTTATATAGCTCTTATTATCTTTAAAGCTTTAAAAGTAATTAGTAATTTAGTTATTATAAAAAAAGAATTCTTTTATATAGTTAATAAAAGGAAGAGTTTATTAATATAAAAGTATTTATAAGGTTAATACTATACACTACTATAACTAAGTAAAAGATAATATTAACTTTATAATAACTAAATTATATATATATATATATATATATAAATAAGAATAAACTCTTATACCTTTTATTAAAAAAGAGTATAATAATACTATATTAATATAAAAGATGTTTATTAGTCTACTTAATCTAGCTAATTACTAAGAGCGCTTAAAGGCTTCTTAAAGTCTACCCTTAGTGTCTTAGAATAGCTTACTACTAACCTATCCCTTAGCTAATTATAGTAGGACGCTAGTAGATTAAACATCTAACTAATTATAGAGGGACCTTGTAGGGACCCTAGACGGTCTATGTGCGGTGCCTTGACTACGCTTAGTTATACGGCGTTTATAAGTAATTCTTGTTAAAACAGTAATAAAAAACAACTTTAAAAATAAGTTAAGTTTAAACCTTAGCTCTATTTAAGCCTTTATAAATTTTATAACTTCTTTAGTAATACCTTTACTTACTTTACTATTTAAGTAGAATAAGAATATAGGCTACTTTAAGCCCTTTATTAATAAACTTATATACTTAAGCTATTTTAATACTTAAGTAAAAAAGCTAGTAAATAAGCTACTTAAGTTACCTTTTTTAGTATAGTATCTTAATATTTAAAAGAGTAATAGCTATATAAATAAGAAGTATACTAATATATATTATATACTTATAAGTATTTTATTTATTAACTAATAGTTTAAATTTATTAATAAGCTAGTAAGTACAAACCTACCTACTATACATATAAACGTATACACTACTCACAACTACTATAGTACGTAAAATAGTATAAGGAGTAACTATTAACTAATTAGCTAATAGTCCCTCCTCCTATACTATGCTCTATAAGCAGCTTACTAGCAGGCAAGGACAAGAAAGACGTACTTATAAGCGTTATACGTAAAACTTGTATAGCCGATTCTATTTATTAAATTCCTTACTATTTATTTATTTTTCTAGTGGCTACGTTTTGTCTACTTATACCTTTTAAAGTAGAGGGTGTTAAGGTAAAGCCTTAACCTAATTTACTCCCTATTTTAAGTATAGGTACTATAACGTTAGTTATAGTACGTACTTTATACTTAGTAGTAGGCAAAGTTAGCTTTTTACCTTTATTTTATTAAGTAGGTATTAAACATTTTTAGCGAATTTTTAAGCAGTCTTTTTAGTCTTATATATTAAATTGTTAAAAAAATTAATAACTATATAGTTAGTATTAAACCCTTTTTTATAATAAAGATTTTTTGGCGTTTTTAAGCTGTATAAATACTTATAACTATAAATAGCTAATAAATTAAACTATTAGTATATAGTTTTTTATATATACTAAGGCCTTTTAATTAAAATAGTTTTTTCCTTTAAAGTAGTTTATAACAACTTTATTCGTTATTTTAAAATAGGCTTTTAAATAGTTATAAACTATAGCCCTCTTTAAATTATAAATATTTAAGCAGGCTTAAAAGCGTCCTAACTAAGTATTATAGTTTTCGCTCCCTTTTAAAACCTATTTTAAGTTAAATTTAAGCTTAGCCATTTTTCTTAAATTAAAAAAAAGTAGGTATAAAATAAAAATTTAAACACGCTACTAAAAATCCACAAAAAAATTTGCCGAAAATACCGTTATATAAAGCGAAAATAAGATAATTTAAATTGTATAGTTTTTAAGCCGATTAACGAGTTATTTAAAGAGTAAGAAAAAGGAGAGAAACATAAGTAAATTAGTCTTTTTATAAAAAGATGACAAAAAAAGAAAGATATTTTTAATAGGTATAGACTTATTTATTTCTTTAAGAAATTAAATAAAAGGAACTATATAAGTTTATATGCTCTTTTATAAGTAGTAAGTTTAATAAATAATACTATTATTAAATTATAGTAATATAACTATATTTACTTATCAAGGTACTTTTATAGTATATAAAATAACTTATATTCTTAATTTATAAGTTTAAACGTAAGTTTACTACTTACTTTTTTATTATATTTTTTCTACTTTATTAACAAGGCTATTATTAGTTTTATAAATACTAGTTTTATTAACCTTATACTTAAGAAGTTAAATAGTAAAAAATTACAGAATATTTTCTTTTTTAATATTTAAAGCTATACCTTATTAAGTATTTTAAAAATAGTATATAAGTACTTAAAATGTTTTTTTATTATAGTTAAATATTATAATATTATTAATATATATACTAATAAAACTATAATAAGTATAAAAAAGTCTATTTATAAATTATTATATAAACGTTAGTAAATTTTAAAATTTTATAAGTACTACGTTTAATCTTTTAAAACTATAATTACTAATAATTACTAATAATTATAATAATTATAAAAATTAAGTAATTAAAAGAAAAAAGTAGTAGTATTTAAATTAAAGAAAAAACAATATTTATAAATATTTTTTTTATAATATCTTATTAGTTAAAAAGTAGGTAAATATTAAATATATATAAATAATTTAATAGCTATATATTAATAACTATTTATTCTTTTTTAGTAGGATTTTTAATAGTACCTTTATATTATACTATAAAGATAAGATATATAATAAGTATAAAATTTAATATTTATTTAAGCTTTTTTAAGGTATAAAAAGAGTTTAAAAGTATTATTTACTATTTACTTATTATATATACTAAAAGAATACTTTTTTATAGTTACTTTAATTTTCTACTAATTTTTAAGTAGATAAATATATATTTTTTAGTCTTTTAGTATAAGTATAATACCTTTATTTATAAAAAGCTACTAAAATTTTTAAAAAAGTATATATAATTTTTTACTAAATTTAATATTTTAAGTATAAATTATAACTTTATTAATATTTATTTTAAATAAAATATCTTTTAGTTTTTATAGTTTATATATTAAAATACTAGTTTATATATAATTTAACTTTAGATTTTCTTTTTTTATAGTATTTTAAGTAAAAGTAAAATACTAAGCTTTTTTTAGTTAATATATAAATTTTCTTATATATTATTTATTTTAAAAATTTTATTAAAAAAGGCGTTTTTTTAAATAATAAGTAGTTTTATTATTATATTATTTATAATAATAATATAAAATAATAACAACTTAAGTACTATATTAAAAAGTTAGTTTTTTACTTTAATAAAAATATAGTTTACTATTTTTTTTATATTATAAATAATAATTAAATATAATTTAAAGTATTATAAAGTTATAAATATACTTATTATTAGTAGTATAATAGTGTCTTTTTAAATAAAGATATAAATATAAGTTTAAGGTTTTTATATTTATTTATAAATAAGTAAGCTTTTAATTTTATAAAAAATAATAGTTCCTTTTTAATATTAATTTTAATACTATATATATTACTTATATTAATAATAATTTTAACCTAAGTTTATTAATAATATTAATAGTAATATAAATTATACTATATATATATTTATATTATACTTAACTAAGTAAATATATTATAAATATAGCTTAATATTAAATTTATAATAGACTTTTAATACTATTAATATATTTATTATAGTTTATAAAATTAATATTAATTTTATATTTACTAAGAAATACTTTACTAACTATATTATTACTTACTTTAGTAATAAAGTAATATAATATATTATTTCTTTTTAGTAAAAAATATATATATACTTAAAATATAAATAATTATAATTAAAAAGTAAGTTATTTATTAGGATTAAGTTAATATTAACTATAAAAAGTAAACTTTTAAAAAAAAACGTTTAGTTTATTAATTCTTATTTAAGTAAAAGTTAGCTTTTTTTATTAAAGTACTATTATATAATACACTTCTTTATAATAATAGCTATCTTTTTAAAAAATTACTATATTTAATTCTTATTACTTAGTTAATTTTATAATAATATTATTAAAGAAATATCCTTCTTTAATAAGTTTTTTTTTATTATAAAAGTTAATATTATTTATATATATAGCTTATATATTTTTATTATTTAGGTTAAGTAAGTAAAATATATATACTTATTATAATATAAGCTAATAAAACTATAAAAATAGAAGGTTTTTTATTATATTTTAGTTATACTTATTATAAATATAACTTATAACTTAGTCTTATTTTTATAATAATTATAAATTGTTTAATAAAAAGTCGCGTTTTAAAATAGTTATATTTAAGTAAATAAGTTATAGTAAAAAGAAGAAAGAGTTTAAATTCTTAAGTTATAGTAATAAAAAGTTTTTTTTACACTAAAAATTATATACCTTATAAGGCTAGCTAATTACGTTTAAGTTATACTATTACTTATATAAATTACTATAATAAGTAGTCTTTTATTTAAATTGTCTTTTTATATTTTTATAAGCTAATTTATACTAATTATTTTACTAATTTTAATTAACGTTTTTATTATCCTTTTTTATATTTATAAAGTATACTTTCTTATACTTTTTTAATAGTTTTTAACTTTTAAGCTTCTTTTAAAATATATACTTTATCTTATAATAAATTTAAGTATATACTTATAGTTATATTATTATAAAAGGTAAAAATAATAGTATAAAAAGTAAGAAAGAGCTTTAAGTATATATATTTAAAACTTTAAATTTTACTTTAATTATTATATATATAACTATATTAAATAACTTTAGTTATAAAAGTATAAAGGTCTTTACTATTTTATAAAAGTTTTTTAGTAAAAGTATATTTTTAAAGCTATTATTATACTTTAACTTATGTATAATAAATTATTTATATAATACTTAAGCTATAAATTACTAGTTTAATATAAAGTATTATTATTTATACTTACTAAGTATAAAACTACCTACTATATATATAACTATATATACTACTAACAACTATTATAATACGTAGAATAGTATAAAAAGAGACTATTAACTAATTAGTTAATAGTCTCTCTTTCTACACTATACTCTATAAGCGGCTTATTAGTAGGTAGGAATAAAAGAGACGTACTTATAGGCGTTATACGTAAAACTTGTATAGCTAATTCTCTTTATTAAATTCCTTACTATTTGTTAATCTTTTTAATAGCTACGTCTTATTTACTTATACTTTTTAAAGTAAAAGGTGTTAAGGTAAAGCTTTAATTTAATTTGCTTTTTATTTTAAGTATAAGTACTATAATATTAGTTATAGTATATACTTTATACTTACTCCTTTTTATACTTTACTTTAAAAGTATAGTTAAAATAAGGTAAAGAAAGAAAGGAAAGTAGATTAAATAAAAGATAATTAAAGAAAAATAGTAAAATATTTTTATAAAAAAAGAATAAAAATAGTTAAAAAAAAGAAAAAATAAAGATATAAAAAAAGAAAAGAGTAATTAAAGAAATATAAAAAAAGAAAAAAAAAAGAATAGTAAAAGGCTAATTTCTTAATTACTTATTTATATTTTTTACCTTATTTTTAAGTATATTAAGTAAGTAGCACTTTACTACTATTTACTAAGACTAAAGATAACTTTAATACTAGTTTTTAAGGTTTTTTAAGCTTGTTTAAGCCTTATTATATTATTAGTAAATAGTAGTTAAAGTAGCTAGCTATTTAAGCTACCTCTTAAGGTAGAGTAATAATAAACTATAGCCTAAAGCTAAATAATAAGGCCTTATATATTAAAGTAAAAAGTTATAACGCTTAGGCTTAGTATAGGCCTAGGTTAATAGTATAACGTATTTTTAGCTATACTTTATCTTACACCGTTATAAGATTACTAGCTACGCTTATAGTAGCTCCTTTTACTTATTATTAGATTTAATAGTATTTATAGTACTTTTAGACCTAAAGTTGTTATAGATTAAGGAAGTAGGCTAATAGTTTGCCTTTAAAGGTGGCTATAGTAAGTTAGAAGAGGAAATAGCCTAATTTAATAACACTTTTAATAGTAGCTTTACTTAGTCTTAAGTCTTAAGAATACGCCTTTAATATAAGAGCTTATTATACTATTTAAAAATAGTATTAATTTCTTAGTTAATTGCCTACTTATTAGTATTTAAGTATCTTTATACTAAAATATAGGCCTTATACTTTATATTTATATTACTTATAACTTAATGTTAACACTTATAGAAGAGCTAGGCTATAAGTACTTCCTTTTTTATTATAAGATAGTAGTATTACTTCTTAAATACTACTTAAATTATTAGTTTTACTAAGTAATTAAGTAGTATAAGTATATTAAGTACTTTATAAATGTTTTTATTAGGCCTTTAAAAGCCTTAAATTATACTTAGTAGTAGGTTAAATAATAGTAATATAGTATACTAGAAGTTTTAATAACCTTGCTTAATTAAACTAAATAGCTCTTTATATAGTCTATAAGGTATATAAAAAACAACAAATTCTAACCCTACCTATTTAAAAAAACGCTACTTAGTTTACTAAACTTTAACTATTTATATATAACTAATTTAAAGCGTTTAAACAGGCTTAAACGTTTCTTATATAAAAGTTTAGATTATATAAAAATTGTAGCCTTTTTAGTAAGAAGTATATAAATAATATATTTATATAACTAAGCTTTAAATAAAGCGTACTAACTTATTAGTAAAAGACTTTTAAATAAGTAGTTTTTATTTAATCTTATATAAGCCTATTAATAAACTAATATAAGTATATAAAGTAGTTTATTAATTATATTTATAGCTTTTAAAAGAATAGTTATACTAGCTTACTTATTATTATATTATAACTTTAATTATTTTTTTACTAAACTTAACTTACTTTTATTAAAACTTAATAAGGAATAACTATATATATATTATTAAATAGCTACTTTTTATACTATCCTTTTAAGTCTTTATATAAGTATAATAAAGAGTTAAAGTAGTGTAAGGTCTTTATTTATATATTAAAAATAAATATTAAAAAATATTCTTTTTAAAAGTAGTAGTTTATAAAAAATTAGTATATTATAATATTTTTATAAGGTTGTTTACTTTTAAATATTTATAGTATTTATAGTATAAAAGACTAAAGTTAAATAATATTTTTAAGCTTAGTAATAGTAAATACTAATTTAAATACTTAGCTATATTATATAAACTAGTATAATAGTTGTTTATATTAAAGCTTTACTATTTAATATTTATATTTATTAAGTAGTAAAGTAAATTAAAGTAGTAGTCTTTTATTAAATTAAACGTTATTTATTTACTTATAAGCTTTATCTTTTTTATAATAAAAAGGTTAATATATACTAGTTAGCCTACTATAACATTTAAAGTATATAATAGTTTTAAAAAAACGGTTTTAAGATTTTATTTACTTTATATACTATTTTTTTATAAAATAAAGTTTAACTAATTATTTTATAAAATAATAATACTTTATATATAAAATATTATATAAAATATAGTAGTTTAAAAGTACTTAATATATATAAATAAAGTAATTTAATAATAAAATATAAGTAATTAAATAAAAAAAAAGGGCTTATAGTAGAGTAAATATAAGTAGTAAAAGTAAATATTATAGTTATTATAGTAAAAGAAAAAAGTAATAATAAACGTTTTTAACGTTTTTATTTATTATAATAATTTAATAAATAAAGATATATTAACCTTATTTTTACTATTAATACTTTAAATACTAAGTAGTCTTTTAATAAATAAAAATATATTTTTAAAGTAAACTATTTATTTATTCTTAATATACTATATTCTTTTTTTATAATACCTTTTATAAGCACGTTTAAACGTTTATTATTAAATTAAACTTACTTATATTATTACTTTATAGTTAAAACACTACTATAATTATAGCTTAAAAAAAGAATCCTTTATATTTTATTATAAGTAGTATAAAAAAGGGTAAATAAACATTTTTTACTAAAGTCTACATTAAAGTAAAAGTAACGGTTTAAAAAAAGCTATTTAATAATATAGTAAATATAAACTTAAATAAGATAAGGTCTTAAATTAACTAGGCTAACGTTTAATTTAGTAATAAAGATTTTATAAATATTAATACTAAGATAAGAGTTAAGGTAGTTATAAAGGTAAATAAGTTAAAGGATAAGTAAAACGTTTAATAAAAAACTAAAAGGAAGAAAACTAAAGTAAAAAAAATAAAATAAAATAAAATAAAATAAAAAAAAGACTATAAAAAAGGTAATAAAAAGAATAAAATTTAAAAAAGTAAAAAGTATATTAGTTATATTAAAGTATAAAAAAAAGTAGTATAAAAAAAGGAAAAGTAGTTAAAGAAAAAGAAAAAAAAGAAGTAAAAAAGAAGAAATAAAAAAGGGAAAAAAAAAAAAGAAAAAGAAGAGTAAAAATAAATAAAAGTAGTATATATTATTATAAAAAAGATAGCTTAAACTAAAACGTTAATAACTATATATATAATAGTAAAGTAAATAGTAGTTAAAGTAGATATTTATATTACTTAAAGCTTACTTAAAAAAGTAAAGTAGGTAGTATTATAGTTAGTAGTAAAAAGCTAGTAGTAAGATAAAAAAGAGTTTAATAAAAAAGTAAGTACTAGTTATAAAAGCTTAAAGGAATTACTAAATTAAGCTATTATTATTATAAACTCTTTTTAAGCTTTTTATATACTATTTAAGTAAATATTAGGCCTTTTTAATATAAATATAAAACAAATTTGTTTTAAACTAGCCTAGTATAAAGAAAAGGTAAAGTACTATAATTATATTTAAAGAAGGACGGCGCTTTTATAGCTTATTAAAGATAAAGGAATTATAACTTAACTAATTAATAACGTACTATTAAAAAAACTACTATTTATATACTTTTTAGTATAAAGCTATATAAAGAAGTTTATTAATTTACCTTATTACTTTATTTAATTATACTAAGGTATACTTATTTTAGTAATGTTTAATAAAAGTTTATAAGCTTTTAAACCTATAAACTAACTTATAGCTAAATATAGCTATTTAAAACTACTAAATAAGCTACTTAAAAAATAAGGCCTTAAATAAAGTACTTATAAAGGTTATAAATAAAGGTTTATTAAGTAATATAATAGCTTAAATTATAAAAAATAAGTAGTATAGTTAAGGTTTGTGAATTTAGTTGTTTAGTACTATGTCCTTAATACCTTATAAGTAGTATTATACTTATTATTTAACGTTTATTATTTAGTTAAAAGATATATATATAAACGTATTACGTCTTTTCTTTAACTATTAATAGTTACTTAAATATAGCTAAGCTTATAAAAATTGCTTTTACTATATAAATAAAAAGATTTATAGCTATAATAACCTATACTTTACTATAATAGTTAAGTTATAGTTACGTTTAATTAAAGGCAATTAAGTAGTAGTTATTTAAAAAGTAGTAACTAAAAACTTTAAGTATAGCCTTTTTATAAGCCTAATATAAAATTAAGACGCTATTTTTTAAAAATAAGTATATATTTAGTACTAACTATAAAGTAACTTAGTAGATATAGTACTTAAAAGGTTTATAAACTATATTATTATTCTTTATATAGTTAGCTTAATAGTTAATAAGGCGTTTAAGTATAAAAGGAATAATAATAAAAAAGAAAAGGAGCCTTTAGTTATATTAAAATAAGGATTTTAAAATTTATATAAATAATAAGTTATTTTAACTATTATAAAAGGATCTAGTTTATACTATTCTTATTAACGTCTTTTTTAACTAATTACTAACTTATATTTTAAGCTATAAGTTTATTAACCTTATTAGTAAGTTATAACTAGTTTATAGTTATTAAATTATATAAATATTTAACTCTTAGATTCTTATAGTATTTTACTTAAATTTCTTAAGTTATTAACTAATAAATATACTTAGTAAAAGGACTTTATTTAAATATATAAGTATATATATATTATTATTATAAATAGTATTTATATAAAATAGGCCTTATTATTTATATTTAAGTATATTTTTAATTAACTTATTAATTTTTTATTATTATTTTAAATAAGTACTATATCTTTTTAAGCTATTAATTAATTTAACTAATATATTTTATTAGTATTTATATAGTTTTTTAATTTAACTAGCTTTTTTTAAAGCTTATAAACTACTATAACTACTTTTTTTTAGTTTATTAAAAAACGTTATAATATTTTAGTTTTTTCTTAAAAGAGCTTTTTAAAGGATATACTTACTTTTTAGTTAAGTACTTATTAAGTAAGAATATAAACAATAATAAGAAGTAAAGCTTTTATATTATAAAAAAGAAAGAATAGCGTTTAGTTATAAGACTAACGTACTATTATTTAATCTATTAAAAGTGTTGTAAAAAAGTACTTTATTTAGTTATTTATCCTTTTAAAGGTTAACTTAGTAAGTGTTTTTATAAGTAAAAAGTACTCTTTTTTAAATAAGGCTATTTACTTATAAATTATATATAAATATTAAAATATATACTACTTTTAAGTTATTATAAACTTTTTTAAAGTTATTTTAAACTTAAATCTTTTATTTAGTATAATAATAATTAGTAGGCTATAGTTAGCTATTATATAGTTTTATAAAAACTTAAAAATAGTTTTAACTTTAATATTAAGAATAACTATAACTTTAACGTATTTTATATAAGTATACTAAGTACAGATCTACCTACTACACATATATAACTATATATACTACTAACAACTATTATAGTACATAGAATAGTATAGGGAGGGACTATTAACTAATTAGTTAATAGTCCCTCCTTCTATACTATACTCTATAAGCGGCTTGCTAGTAGGTAAGGACAAAGAAAGACGTACTTATAGGCGTTATATATAAAACTTGTATAGCTAATTCTATTTATTAAATTCCTTGCTTTTTATTTGTTTTTTTAGTAGCTATATCTTGTTTACTTATACTTTTTAAAGTAAAAGGTGTTAAGGTAAAGCCTTAATCTAATTTGCCTTTTATTTTAAGTATAAGTACTATAACGTTAGTTATAGTATGTACTTTATACTTACTCCTTTTTATACTCTACTTTAAAAGTATAGTTAAAAGGAGGTAATGAAAGTAAGGAAAGTAGATTAAATAAAAGAAAATTAAAAAAAGATAGTAAAAAAAAAATTTATAAAAAAAGAATAAAAATAGTTAAAAAAAAAGAAAGAATAAAAATATAGGAAAAGAAAAGAGTAACTAAAGAAATATAAGAAAAAAAGAAGAAAAGAATAGTAAAGGCTAATTACTTAATTACTTATCTACGTCCTTAGCTTTATTCTTAAATATATTAAATAAGTAGTACTTTACTACTATTTACTAGTATTAAAGTTAACTTTAACGCTAGTTCTTAAAGTCTTTTAAACTTGTTTAAGCTTTATTATAACGTTAATAGGCAGCTATTAAGGTAGCTAGCTATTTAGGCCACCCTTTAAGGTATAGTAGTAGTAGACTATAGCTTAAAGCTAATTAGTAAGGCCTTACACGTTAAAGTAAGAAGCTATAATACCTAGGCTTTATATATACTTAAGTTAGTAGTAGTATATATTCTTAGCCGTGCTTTGTCTTTTTACGTTAGGAAAGTACTAGCTACGTTTATAGTAGGTCCTTTTACTTATTGTTAGATTTAATAGTGTTTATAGTGCTTTTAAATCTAAGATTACTATATACTAGTAGGGTAGGCTAACGGTCTACTTATAAAGGTGGTTATAGTAAACTAGATAAAAGAATAGCCTAATTTATTAATTCTTATAGTAGCTGTTTTACTTACTCTTAGTTTTAAAGGACCGGCTTGTTTAAAGAATTTTTCTTTAACTTAGTAAAGAAAATAGCTATTTCTTGTTTAATAGCCTTTTTATTAAGATATAAATACTTTTATACTAGGATAAAGATTTTAAAAAGTACGGCTTTATAAGTAATATATTCTAGGCTATATAATATAAGAAGCTTAGTTATTATAAGTTTAGCCTTTACCTTATAGTTTTATTACTACCTTTTATACGCTGCTTAAAGTAGTAGCGTTACTAAGTAGTTAAGTACTAAAAGTATACTAAGTACTTTATAAATATTTTTATTAGGCCTTTAAAAGCCTTAAATAGTTTATAGTAGCTTATTAGGCAGCCTTATTATAATATACTAAAAATCTTAGTAACCTTATTTAATTAGGTTAAACGGTTTTTTATATAGCCTATAAAATATATAAAGGATAGTTTTATTTATTTAAAGAGTACTATTTAGTCTTTTAAACTTTAACTATTTAAATATATTTTATTTAAAACGTTTAAATAGGCCTAAACGTTTTTAATATAAAAGTTTAGTTTATATTAAAATTTTAGCTTTTTTAGTAAGTAGTATACTAATAATATATTTATATAACTAAGCTTAAAGTAAAAAGCGCTAATTTATTAGTAAAGAACCTTTAAATAAGTAGTGTTTACTTAATCCCTTATTAACCTACTTATAAACTAATAAGAGTATATAAACTAGCTTATAAACTATACTTATAACTTTTAAAAGAAGAGCTATACTAGCTTACTTATTATTATACTATAGCTTTAATTATCTTTTTACTAAATTTAAATTATTATTTATAGTCTTTAATAAGAAATAACTATAAATATATTATTAAATAGCTATTTTTTATACTATTTCTTTAAGTTTTTATATAAGTATAGTAAAAAGTTAATATAATATAAGGTTTTTATACTTATATTAAAAATAAATACTAAAAAGTACTTCTTTTAAAAGTAATAGTTTATTAAGAATTAATATATTATTACGTTTTTATAAGATTGTTTACTTTTAAGCGTTTATAATATTTATAATATAAAAAACTAAAGTTAAATAATATTTTTAAGCTTTATAATAATAAATACTAAACTAGCTATAATACTAGTTATTAATATACGTTATTACTAAATTAAATAATTAGTTAGATTATATAAACTAGTATAGTAGTTATTTATATTAAAGTTATATTATTTAATATTTATATTTATTAAATAATAAAGTAGGTTAAAGTAGTAGTCTTTTATTAAATTAAACGTTATTTGTTTATTTATAAGCTTTATTTCCTTTATAATAAAAAAGTTAATATATACTAGTTAGCCTATAATAACGTTTAAAGTGTATAGTAGTTTTAAAAACCTAGTATTAAGGTTTTATTTACCTTATATACTATTTTTTTATAAGATAAAGTCTAGCTAATTATTTTATAAAATAATAACGCTTTAAATATAAAATATTATACTAAATATAGTAGTTTAAAAGTACTTAATATATATAAATAAAGTAATTTAGTAATAAGGTATAAATAGTTAAATATAGTAAAAAGAGCTAATAATAAAGTAGATATAAGTAGTAAGGGTAAAGGTTATAACTACTATAATAAAAGAAAAGGGTAATAATAAACGTTTTTAACGTTTTTATTTATTATAATAATTTAATAAATAAAGACGTATTAGCCTTATTTTTATTATTAATACTTTAAATAATAAGTAGTTTTTTAATAAATAAAGATATATTTTTAAAGTAAACTATTTATTTATTCTTAATATATTATATTCTTTTTTTATAATACCTTTTATAAGTATATTAAAGTATTTATTATTAAATTAAACGTTCTTATATTATTACTATATAGCTAAAACACTACTATTCTTATAGCTTAAAAAAAGAATCCTTTATATTCTTTTATAAGTAGTATAAAAAAGGGTAAGTAGATATTTTTTACTAAGGTCTACGTTAAAGTAAGAGTAATAGTTTAAAAGAAGCTATTTAATAACATAGTAGATATAAACTTAAATAAAACAAGGCCTTAGGCTAGTTAAACTAATATTTAATTTAATAATAAAAATCTTATAAATATTAATACTAAAATAAGAGTTAAGATAGTTATAAAGGTAGACAAGTTAAAGGATAAACAAAGCGCTTAATAAAAGGCTAAAAAGAAGAAAGTTAAAAAGGAAAAAAAATAAGAAAAGAAAAAAAAAGAAATAAAAAGACTATAAAAAAGGTAATAAAGTAAATAAAAGCTAAGAAAGTAAAAAGTACGTTAGCTATACTAAAGTATAAAAAAAGAAGTAGTATAAAAGAAGGAAAAAGTAGTTAAAGAAAAGAAGAAAAAGAAAAAAAAGGATATAAAAAAGAAGGTAAAAAAGAAGAAGAAGGATAAAGTAAAAAAGAAAGAGGATAAAAAAATAAAAGATGTAAAGGAAAAGGAGGAAGTAAAGAAGAGGAAATAAGAAAAGAATAAGGTAAAGAATAAAAAAAAGTAAAAAAAGTAAAAAGTAAAAAAAAAGGCTAATTAAACAAAGAAAAGTAAGTAAAAGAAAAAGAAAAAAGAGGAAGAGTAAAAGTAGAAAGAAGTAGTATATATTACTATAAAGAAGGTAGTTTAGACTAAAACGTTAGTAGTTATACATATAATAGTAAAGTAAATAGTAGTTAAGATAGGTATTTATATTACTTAAAGCTTACTTAAAAAGGTAAAGTAAGTAGTACTATAACTAGTAATAAAGGGCTAGTAGTAGAATAAAGAAGAGTTTAATAAAGAGGTAAGCACTAGTTATAAGAGCTTAAAAGGATTGTTAAATTAGGCTATTATTGTTGTAAGCTCTTTTTAAGCTTCTTATATACTATTTAAGTAGATATTAGGCCTTCCTAATGCAAATAAAGAGTAAATTTGTTTTAAACTAGCCTAGTGTAAAAAGAAGGTAAATATTACTAATAATATTTACTATAAAAAGGGAAATTTCTATAGTTTTTAAATAGATAATATAACTAACTTTATATTTATATACTTTTTACTAATATATAAGAATTATATAAAATTATTAATATATTATAGTTATTTACTTTATTTGTTTATTTCCTTTATTTAAGGTGTATATACTAAGGACAATATATAGTTGTTATTAGTGTATTTCCTCTTACGTTAGTAAACTAGTACGTAATAGTAAAGCGCTACGTTTGTATTTAGAAGAGGACGGCGTTATTATAACTTGTTAAAGATAAAGGAATTGTAGCTTAGTTGCTAAACAACGTCCCTTTTAAGCACTACTACCTTTATTCGGCTTAGTACAAAGCAGTGCTTATAAGCGTGTTAATTCGCCTTATACTTTTACTAAATTATATAAGAGTGTATTTGTCTTAATAGTTTCTTAGTAGTATATATAAGCTATTTAGCCTTTAGTTAAATCTTTAGTTTAATATAGCTATTTAAGATTTTTAAACTACTTAGTTAAAAGGTAAGCTGCTAGTTAAAGTATTAGTTAAGGCTATAAATAACGGTCCTTTAAGCAATATTATAGTATAAGTAATAAAAAATAAGTGTTAAAGGTAAGACTTGTTTATTTCACTATTTAGTAGTTAGTGTTTAATATTATATAAGTAGTACTATACACGCTTTTTATTATCCGTTATTTAGTATAAGGATTTGTATATTAATATGTTTTAGCCCTTCTTTAACTACGTTATACTACTTAATTATAATAACGTATATAAGAATTACTTTTTTTATATAAATAAAAAGGGTTATAGTTATAATAATTTATATTTTATAGTTATAATAAAATCTTATTTAACTTTAGTAAAGGGTAATTTGCTTATAGTTATTTAGAGTAAAGTATAAAAGACGCTTAAGTATAAGCCTTTTATTAATTTAGCTTAAAACTTTAATACTATTTTTTAAAAGTAGGTATATATCTAGTATTAACTATATAATAATCTAGTTAATATAGTACTAGAAAGGTTAATAAGCTATATTATTATTTTATATATAGCTAGTACTACTATTAATAAAGCTTTTAGTTATAAAAGGGATAATAATAAAGAAGTAATAAAACCTTTAGTTATACTAATATAAGGATTTTAAAATTTATATAAATAGTAAATAGTTTATATTATTATAAAAGGATCTAGTTTATATTACTATTACTAGTAAAGCTTTTATTATTAAATTACTAACTTATTATATAATTATTAGTATTTTAAACTATATTAATAAGTTATAACTTGTTTATAGTTATTAAATTATAAATATTTAACTTTTAAATTTTTATAATATCTTACTTAAATTTCTTAAGCTATTAATTAATAAATATATTTAGTAAAAAGACTTTATTTAAATATATAAGTATATATATATTATTGTTATAAACTATGTTTATATAAAAAAGGCCTTACTATTTATACTTTAACTTACTTTTAACTAACTTATTAATTTCCTTTTTATTATTTTAAATAAGTACTATATTACTTTAGGCTATTAATTAATTTAGCCGTTATATTTTATTAATATTTATAAAGTTTTTTAATTTAGTAAGTTTTTTTTAAAACTTATTAATTATAGTAATAGCTCTTTTTTAGTCTATTAAAAGATATTATAGTATTTTAGTTCTTTTTTAAAAGAGCTTTTTAAAAAATATACTTACTTTTTAATTAAGTACTTACTAAGTAGAAATATAAATATTAATAAAGAGTAAAGCTTTTATATTATAAAAAAGAAAGAATAGCGTTTAGTTATAAAACTAATATATTATTATTTAATTTACTAAAAGTATTATAAAAAAGTACTTTATTTAGTCTTTTATTCTTTTAAAAGTTAGTTTAATAAGTGTTTTAATAAGTAAAAAGTGCCCTTTTTTAATAAGGCTATTTACTTATAAATTATATATAAACATTAAAATATATACTACTTTTAAGTTGTTATAAACTTTCTTAAAGTTACTTTTAAATTTAAATTTTTTATTTACTATAATAATAATTAAAAGGCTATAGTTAGCTATTATATAGTTTTATAAAAACTTAAAGATAGTTTTAGCTTTAATATTAAAAATAGCTATAACTTTAACGTATTTTATAAGAGTATACTAAGCCTTAATAATATAGTACTTACTATTATATAATAATATATATATAACGTTTAAATAAATTTTTGAAAATAAAGTAACTAATAGCTATTAAGCTATAACTAAGTTAATAAGTTAAAAAGGCTTTTATTTTAAGTAATTTAAACAGGTTAAAACTGCCTTTTTTATATAATTATATATTTTATACTACTAATACTTTTTATAAAGCGTTGTATATAATAGCTTAATTCTTTAATATTTAGTTGTAATATAGTATTCTTATATAAAGTATACTTAGTTGTTAAGGTTATAAATTACCTTTAAAAATTAGCTTAGATTTTTAACGTTTTTATACTATAAAATACCTTTCTAATAAAAGTAAAATTATTCTTAATATAAAAGCTTTTTTTTTATACTTAAAGTTTTAAATAAAAAAAGGTAATTTTTAATAAGATTAAGAATACTTTTATAATAATTATTTAAGTCTTAAGTTTAAAGTACTATTAAATAATTAAATAAAGGTTTATTATTAATTAACACCTTTTAAGTATTAATATATATATTAATAAACTTATTAAAATTATTCTTTATAGCTTTAAGCTTGTCTTTATTAGTTTTTAAATAATATAAAAGTGTATTAACTAATATATTCTTTATACTAAAAATATATTTAATAATAAATTTAAAATTTAAAATCTATACTACTTATTATATAAGTAGTGCTTTAAAAAGTTTGTTAATAGCTTTATTTAACTAATTTATTAAAATATAAAAGTTAGTTTTAATTTAAAAATATATACTATAAACATAATTATAAAGTTTTCTTAAAGTAGTAACTAGTTTTTTATATTTCTTTTTTATAGTATTATTAACTACTACTTTTATATTTTATTATTTTAATTTATATTATATAAGACGTCTTTCTTTATTAATTTCTTATAAAAGTACTACTTCTTATTTTAAAATACTTATATTAATTATAAGTATTATTAGTCTACTTTTTTTAAAGTAGTTAATTATTATTAGAATAAAAGTAATAAAAAGCTATTCCTTTAATAAGTTAAAGGCTAACTCTTTTATATTTTCTTACTATTAGTAAGCGACTTTTTATAAAAGAATATAAAAAAGGGCAGCTATTATAACTTTATCTTATATTTAAGTTTTATAAAATATAAAAATACTAAGAAATTTATAAAGGTCTTTTAAATTAATTAATTAAAGCTATTTAATAATTTTAACAATTTTAAACTTTTTAAATATATAGCTAAACCTACTATACACGTATTTAATAATAACGGCTATAAGCTAGTACTATTATAATTTTTTAGCTATAATTATAGTACTAGCTAGCTTATAATTTATAAAAATAAGGTTTATATTTTAAAAATGCTTTAAAACATAGTACTTAATGCTTAATAATATTTCTTTATTATTATAAGTAGTTATAAAGCCTTTAATTATAATATTATTAAAAAAGAGTAATATTTAATTAAATATAAGCCTATATAATAGTTAGACTATAATATATTAAAATTAAGCTACTAAGTTAGTACCTTTTTATAAAAAAGTATATATTTTAAATAGCTTAATTAAAGTTAAAAATATAGTTATATTTTTACTTTTTTTAATAAGTTTAATTTAGTTATAACTTAAAAAAAGATTAAGTAAAAAGATTCTTTTATATATTCTAAATTCTTTTAAAAAGGTCTTTATTATTAAAAAAGTAAATATATTATATACTATATACTAATTATACTTAACTATATTATTTATTAGCTATACTTTTTTATTCTTCTTTCTTATTAAAAACTAAAAGTTTTTATAAGATTTATAACTTTTTTTAATTATTCTTTTATTAAAGCACTAGTATAAAAGGTTAATAACTTATTTAACTAGTAAGTAAGATATTAAAATTGTGTAAGCTTAAAAGGCTATATATATTATAGCTTTAATAATTTATAAAAGTACTACTAATAAGTTAAGCTTACTAATATAATTAAAAGTTTATATTAATATAAATTCTTTATTAAAAAGAATTTATATTAAATTTTCCTTCTTTTTTTTTTATAAACTATTTCTTAATTAGTTAATTATTATTATAAGCTAATTAAATATTAGCTTATATTTTTATTTTACTAAACTAAACTTTAAAGTAATAAATATAGTAAAGTTTTATATAGTATATTAAAAGTTTTTTTAAGCTTTTTTTTATTTTTCTACCTTTTAATTTATACTTTTTTTAAAAGTAAAGCTATTAAATATAATATTATTTAATAATTAAACCTTTAAACCTTTTTTTTATATAAAGTATTAAGTATAGAGTACATACTACAACTAATATCACAGTACCTATACTTAAAATAAAGGGCAAATTAGGTCAAGGCTTTGCCTTAACACCCTCTACTTTAAAAGGTATAAGTAGACAAGACGTAGCCACTAGAAAGACAGACGGATAGTAAGGAATTTAATAGACAGAATTAGCTATACAAGTTTTATATATAACGCCTACAAGTACGTCTTCCTCTATCCCTACCTACTAGCAAGCTGTTTATAAAGTATAGTATAAAAGGAGAGACTATTAACTAATTAGTTAATAGTCCTTTCTTATACTATTCTATATATTATAATAGTTGTTAGTAGTGTATATAGTTATATATATATAGTAGATAGATTTATACTTACTAGTAATAAGAGTAGAACTTAAAATATACTAGTTATAAAACTAGTTGCTTAAATTCTACTTAAAAGCTATAATACTTATAGAACACTATTACTTTGTTTATTTAAACTCTTATAATAACCTTTTTTAGTTAAAGATATAAGAAGTAATTAGTTAATAACTACACTATAAGTAATTACTAAAATAAGTCTTTAATTCTTATTTATACTTTTAATAAGTAGAAAAAAGAGTAAAATTACTACTTTATTTATTTTTTAATAGTTTTAAATTATAAAGTTATAAGAAATAAAAACTAAGTATTAAAACATAAATTTAATATAAAGGAAGTTTTATAAAGAGAGTTATTTATAATAGCTTTTAAAAATATATTGTTAGCTACTATACTAAATAACTAAATATATATTACTATAATTAGTTATAGTAAATAACTACTATTAACTAATTATATAAAAACGGCTTAACTATAAAAGTAGTAAGAGTTAGTATAAAGCTAACTTTAACCTATAATAAGTAAATTAGTAGTTAAGTAAGGCTTTAAAAGGTAGTTTATATAGCTTTTAACTTAATTATACTAATAAAGAATAAATATACTTTTAATAGTAAAAGAAAAAGGTAATTCTTTTATTTATTTAAAAGCGGCTAAAATATACGTTACTATATTTAGTATTATAAAAAAGTAGTAGTAAATAAGTATTAGTCTTATAAATAAATAGCTAATTAGTAAAGGTTAAACACTGTTTTAATAATACTAATACAAGGTTTAAAAAACGTTAAGAACAACCTTATAATAATAGTTAAAGTTAGGTACTAAAATACTATAGACTGCCCTTTTTTTAACCCTTATTTTAACTATAAATATATTAATAAGTACTAATTTAGTAATAGTATTTTAAAAATAAATAAAAATAAATTTAGTAGTAAGTTAATAAATAGTTACTTAATAATAAATTAAGGTTATAGTAGTTGTTAGTAGAACTAATTTAATATAACAACTTTTAGTTACTACTTATTTTAAAAGGGCTTATATATAGATTACTAAAGTAAAGATAGTAGTAGTAAGACTAAATATACTTATAAAACATAGAGTAAAAGGGCTTAAAATGTTAATAAAGAGAGGCTAAGTTAAAGAGTAGTAAAAAGCTTTATTACTTTATAGTATAACTTAGTAAATAAAGAAATAGTATACTTTTATAAAAACTAAATATACTAATTCCTTTCTTCTTTCTTAGTAAAAAGAATAATTATAATTTTTTCTTTTTTATAAATATAAGTTATTTAAAGTCTTATATAAAGAATTAGTTGTTATATATTTTCTTTTTTATTACGTTTTTACTTTAAAGAATTACTTTCTTTTTTACTAAAGAGACTAATAAACAATTAAGTAAGTAGCTTAGTATTTAAATCTTATATTCTATATATAATATATAAGACTATTAAAACAAACATGTATTTTATTATAATATTTTTTTTAACTTTTAAAGCGCTACTATTAACTAGTACTTCTATAAATACGTTAATACAACTAACACTTAAAGGAACACTATAATTTTAAGGCTAAGCCTTCTCTTACTTTAGAACTTTTACTACTCTTACTTTTAATAGTAATAACGTTACACGCTTTCTTTATTATTATAAGGCTTTAGTAAAGGCAGCCTTGCTTTTAAATAAAGACAAAGTTTATTAATTATTAATATATTATATAATTAGTAAAATAAGTTTTATAAAAGGACTAGTAAAGACTGTCTTAACTATAGAATAAGAAGGAAAGTTTATAAATTTAAAAAAGGCTATATAGTAAAACTATAATACTTAGAATAAGAAATAGTACTACACTTTTTAAACTTAGATCTTTATATAGTTTTACACTATTTATAGTAAAAACTTATAAATTTTACTTTAAAAATTAACTAAACTTAATATAAATATAAAGTAAGTAAAATACAATCTATAATTAACTAATTAGTTAGTAGTACTATACTATAGCCTTCTTATTATAGTTATATACTAGCTATTACTTTAAGTAAATTGTTTATATTATAATTTTTAAACTATGCCTTTTTAAGAATTTTATAATTAAATTATTAAGTACTTTAAAAACAACGTTTATTTAATAAATAATTATTATTATTAAAGGTTTTAAGAGTTCTTTTAAGTTTTACCTTTTATTTGTTAAATTAAAGTACTTTTTTATTAGTACACTTTACTACTTTTTATTATATCTATCCTAGTTGCTCTAACTACACTACAACCTTAAGCTGCTTAGTTAAAAGACGTGTTTAAATTAATTACTAAGAGTATAGTAAACCTTACTATTAACTAAAACTATATAATAATAAAATATTTAAAGAAATATAGTTTTTTTATATCCTTAGTCTAGAACTTATATAATACTAGAGTAATCTAACAACTACTACTTACAACTAACGTTAAAAAAGTCTTATAAATAAATAATAACGCTATCTTTAGTATATTTGTTTAGTAAGTACTATAAAAACGCCTTTACTACTTTTACTATAATAGTAAAGACTATTTAATAGCTAAGTGTACTAAGTCTTATAAAGACTACTAAGCTAGACTTTTATATTATAATATAAAAAAAAGTTATTTTTTTATAAAATTAATAAAAAAGTACTAATTACTTACTATATTAATAAGGCACTTTTATAATAAAGGCTAAATAAGAAATTTAATTTAAAGCTATTTAACAAAGTATTATAACCTTTTAAATATAAAAGAAATATAGTAAATGTAGTTTTAAAAAAAAGTAGTAGAAATAGATAAGTAATTCTTATCTTTAAACAATACTAATAGTTTAATTACGTTATTAAATAAAATGCCTTTTAGTTTTAACTTAAATATTAACGTAGTTAAGCTTATTAAAAAGGACAATTTTACGTTTACTAACTACCTTCTTTTAGTAGAACTAGTAAACAAGGCTTATAACCTATTTACTACCTTTATATTAGCTAAAAAGCGTAAACAAGTTAATAATAACACACGTTTTTATATACTAGTTATAAACGTATAAAAAGTGTAAGAATTTATTAATATCGCCTTACTTAAAAAGGACTTATTATCTTATTAACTAACTACTTAAGTTTTATTAAAAGTAAATACTAAGCTTATTCTAAACGTTAAACACTAACTACTAAAGACAACTTTTAACTTTAGAGTTAAAGTCTTAATATACTAGCTTTTATAACTTAGTCTAGTATACGTAGTATAGATTATATTTAGTATTTAAGACTTTATAATATTTAATATAAAGATAGTTTATATTAATAGTAAGACGTTAATAGTTTTAAATAAAGCTTTTAATCTTGTTTAAACAACGTCTTATATAGTTAGTATAAATAAGCCTTTTTAAGTTTTAAGCCCTTTAAATAATTAAATAATACAAATAATACTAAAATCCTATTAAATAACTAGCCTTTAAGCTAACTTTACACTTATAAGAGTAGTTAACCTTTTAAAAATATATATTTAAATTTATAATAGCCTCTTTTAAAGAAGCCTATAGCCTACTCTTATTAATACTAGATTACAGGTTTTTTTAATTTCTAACTAACTTATAAAAAAGTTAAATATTCTATTATTTAAAACTAAAGCTTCCTTTACTAGTATTTATAATACAAGTATTTAGTTTACTAATAAATTTATAACTACTTTATAACTAAAAGAGTATAAACTACTAGTTTACTTATATATTATACTTAGTAGAATAACTAGTAAGGACTTATTATTAAAAATACTATATATTCTTAATATAAAGCTGTATTTTTTATATAACTTTATTATTAAGATAATGTATATTAATATAACTATTAACAACATCTACTTTATTATTAATATAAACAACCTTTTAACGTTAATAAATTAGTTAAAAGTATATATTAACACTTTAAAATAGACTATAACAAGTACTTAAAACTACTTACTATAATAGTATTTATTCTAACACTATTATTAAATTTAAAAAATAAGCTTTTAAGTGTTATTTATAAAGACTACTTATAACTAATACTAAAGCTTATTTAATCCTTTAACCTATTTTTATTAAAGAATACTAAATTTTATTAATTATTATAATAAGTTTACTATAGTAACACTTTATATAAAAGGAAAGGTTTAAAGGTTTAGCTATTAAATAATATTATATTTAATAGCTCTACTCTTAAAGGAAGTATAAATTAAAAAATAAAAAAATAAAAAAAAGCTTAAAAAAACTTTTAACCTACTATATAAAACTTTACTATATTTATTACTTTAAAGTTTAGTTTAATAGAATAAAAGTATAAACTAATACTTAATTAGCTTATAGTAATAATTAATTAATTAAGTAATAGTTTATAAAAAAAAAAGAAGGAAATTTTAGTATAAATTCTTTTTAATAAAGAATTTATATTAGTATAAACTTTTAATTATATTAACAAGCTTAACCTATTAGTAACACTTTTATAAATTATTAAAACTATACTATATATAGCCTTTTAAACTTGTATAATTCTAATACTTTACTTACTAGTTAAGCAAGTTATTAATCTTTTATACTAGTGCCTTAATAAAAGGACAATTAAAAAAAGCTATAAATCTTATAAAAATTCTTAGTTTTTAATAAAAAAGAAGGATAAAAAAGTATAGCTAATAAATAATATAGTTAAGTATAATTAGTATATAGTATATAATATATTTACTCCTTTAATAGTAAAGACCTTTTTAAAAGAATTTAAAATATATAAAAGAATCTCTTTACTTAATCTTTTTTTAGATTATAACTAGATTAAACTTGTTAAAAAAAGTAGAGATATAACTACGTTTTTAACTTTAATTAAACTATTTAAAATATATACTCTTTTATAAAAAGGTATTAACTTAGTAGCTTAATTCTAATGTATTATAGTCTAACTACTATATAGGCTTATATTTAATTAAATATTGCCCTTTCTTAATAATATTATAATTAAAGGCCTTATATTTACTTACAACAATAAGAAAATCTTGTTAAAAGTTTAGTACTACGTTTTAAAGTATTTTTAAAATATAGACCTTGTTCTTATAAATTACAAGCTAACTAGTGCTATAATTATAGCTAAAAAATTATAATAGTGCTAGCCTATAGCTGTTGTTGTTAGATACGTGTGTAGCAGGTTTAACTATATACTTAAGAAGTTTAAAATTATTAAAATTATTAAATAGCCTTAACTAATTAATTTAAAGGACCTTTATAGCTTTCTTAATATTTTTATATTTTATAAGACTTAAGTATAGAATAAAGTTATAGTAGCCGCCTTTTTTTATATTCTTTTATAAAAAGGCGTTTATTAGTAGTAGAAAGATATAAAAGAATTAGCCTTTAATCTATTAAAGGAACAACTTTCTACTACTTTTATTTTAATAATAATTAATTACTTTAAAAAAGGTAAACTAATAATACTTATAATTAATATAAGTATTCTAGAATAAGAAATAGCGCTTTTATAAGAAATTAATAAAGAAAGACGTTTTATATAATATAAATTAAAACAATAAGATATAAAAGTAGTAGCTAACAATATTATAAGAAGAGAATATAAAGGACTAGTTACTACTTTAAAAAAACTATACAACTATATTTATAGTATATATTTTTAAATTAAGACTAACTTACAAGTTTTAATAAATTAGTTAAATAAAGCTATTAATAAACTTTTTAAAACACTGCTTATATAATAAATAGTATAGGTTTAAAATTTTAATTTTACTATTAAGTATATTTCTAGTATAAAGAATATACTTATTAATACACTTTTATATTGTTTAAGAACTAATAAAGACAAGCTTAAAGTTATAAAGAATAATTTTAATAAGTTTATTAATATATATATTAATACTTAAAAGGTGTTAATTAATAATAAACCTTTGTTTAATTATTTAATAGTACTTTAAACTTAGAACTTAAACAACTACTATAAGAATATTCTTAATCTTATTAAAGACTACTTTCTTCTTTTAAAGATTTTAAGCGTAGAAAAAAAGAAGCTTTTATATTAAATATAATTCTACTTTTATTAAATAAGTATTTTATAGTATAAGAATATTAAGAATTTAAGCTACTTTTTAAAAGTAATTTATAATCTTAACAACTAAGTATAGCTTATATAAAAATACTATATTATAACTAGATATTAAAGGATTAAGCTATTATATATAGTACTTTATAAAAAGTATTAGTAGTATAAAATATATAATTATATAAAAAAGGTAGTCTTAACTTATTTAAATTGTTTAAAATAAAAGCCTTATTAATTAGTTAACTTAGTTATAGCCTAATAGCTACTAGTTACTTTATTTTAAAAAATTTATTTAAACGTTATATATATACTACTATATAATAGTAAACGTTATATTATTAAGGCTTAATATACTTTTATAAAATATATTAAAGTTGTAGCTATTTTTAATACTAAAGTTAAAACTATCTTTAAGTTTTTATAAAACTATATAATAGCTAACTATAGCCTATTAGTTGTTATTATAGTAAATAAAAGACTTAAATTTAAAGGTAACTTTAAAAAAGTTTATAACAACTTAAAAGTAGTACGTATTTTAACGTTTATATATAATTTATAAGTAAATAGCTTTATTAAAAAAGAGCACTTCTTACTTACTAAAACACTTATTAAACTAACCTTTAAAAGAATAAAAGACTAGATAAAGTATCTTTTTACAACGCTCTTAATAAATTAAATAATAGTATATTAGTCTTATAACTAAACGTTATTCTTTCTTCTTTATAATATAAAAGCTTTACTCTTTATTAATATCTATATTTCTACTTAATAAGTGCTTAACTAAAGAGTAAATATATCCTTTAAAAAGCTTCTTTAAAAAAGAACTAAAATACTATAACGTCTTTTAATAAACTAAGAAAAAGCTACTACTATAATTAGTAAGTTTTAAAAAAAACTTACTAAATTAAAAAACTTTATAAATACTAGTAAAATATAATAACTAGATTAATTAATAGTTTAAAAAAATATAGTACTTGTTTAAAATAATAAAAAGAAAATTAATAAGTTAGTTAAAAGCAAGTTAAAGTATAAATAGTAAGGCCTCTTTTATATAAATATAGTTTATAATAATAATATATATACACTTATATATTTAAATAAAGTTCTTTTATTAAATATATTTACTAGTTAATAGCTTAAAAAATTTAAGTAAAATACTATAAAAATTTAAAAGTTAAATATTTATAATTTAATAACTATAAACTAGTTATAACTTACTAATAAAGCTTAAAATAATAATAATTATATAACAAGTTAGTAATTTAATATTAAAAGCCTTACTAATAATAGTAATATAAACTAGATCTTTTTATAGTAGTATAAACTACCTACTACTTATATAAATTTTAAAATTCTTATTCTAGTACAACTAAAGGCTCCTTTACTTCTTTATTATTATCCTTTTTATAATCTAAAGCTTTATTAATAGTAGTACTAGCTACGTATAGAATAATAATATAGCTTACTAACCTTCTTAACACTGTGTTAACTAGATTACTATATAGCTAGTGTTAAATATACGTCTACTTTTAAAAAATAACGTTATAATTGTAAGTTAAATTTACTAAAGGCTTATACTTTAACGTTTTTTATACTTTACTTTAAGTAACTACTAATAAATTACCCTTTACTATTGTTTAATAAGATTTTACTATAGTAATAAAATAAAGATTATTATAATTATAAATTTTTTTATTTATATAAAAAAAGTAGTTTTTATATATATTATTATAGTTTAAAAGTATAATATAGTTAAAAAAGGGCTAGAACATGTTAATATATAAGTTTTTATACTAAATAATAAAAGATAAAAAATATATATAGTATTACTTATATAGTATTAAACGTTAACTATTAAATAACTAAATAAACAAGCCTTATCTTTAACACTTGTCCTTTATTACTTATACTATAATATTACTTAAAAGACTACTATTTATAGCCTTTACTAACACTTTAACTAATAGTTTGCCCTTTAACTAAGTAGCTTAGAAATCTTAAATAGCTATATTAAACTAAAGATTTAACTAAAGGTTAAATAGTTTTTATATATTGTCTAGAAACTATTAAGATAAATATACCTTTATATAATCTAATAAAATTATAAAGTAAATTAATACGTTTATAAGTACTACCTTGTACTAAGCTAAGTAAAGATAATAGTACTTAAATAAAACGTTGTTAATTAGCTAAGTAATAATTCCCTTGTCCTTAACAAGTTATAGTAGTACTATCCCTTTCTAAACGTAAACGTAGTACTTTATCTTCTTCTTACACTAAGCTAGTTTAAAGCGAATCTGCTTCTTATTAGCGTTTAAAAGGCTAGACATCTACTTAAATAGTATATAAAATACCTAAAAGGAATTAACAATAATAATAGCCTAATTTAACAACCTTTTAAAGCTTTTATAGCTAGTATCTACCTTTTTGTTAAGCTTGTTCTTGTTTTACTACTAGCTCTTTACTACTAGTTATAGTATTACTTACTTTATCTTTTTTAACAAGTTATAAGTAATATAGATCTCTACTTTAATAATTATTTATTCTACTATTACTTAAATAACTATTAAAGCTTTAGCTTTAACTACCTTCTTTATAACAATATATACTACCTTTACTTGTTTTTATACTTTCTTTTCTTCCTTTTTTTTTTACTAGCCTTTAGTTACTTAATTAATCTTTTCCTTCTTCTTCTTCTTTTTTATCCTCTCTTTATTTTTTATTTAACCCTTTTCTCTTTTTACTCCCTTTACTTTCTTACTTCCTTTTACTTTTTTTACTTTTTTAACCTTTTTCTTCTTTTCTTTTTCTTCTCTTTTTTTTTTTACCTCTTTTATCTTCTTCTTCTTCTTATTTATCTTTCCTTTCTTTTTATTTTTTTTAACTACTTCCTTCTTTTTTTATATAGCCTCTTTTTAACGCTTTAGTGTAATTAATACACTTACTACTTCCTTTACCTTTATTCTCTTTATTACTTTTTTTATAGTCTTTTTTTTTCTTTTTCTTATTTTTTTTTTTTTTTCTTTTTTAACTTTTTTCTTTTTAGCCTTTTATTAAGCGCTTTACTTGCCCTTAAGCTTGCCTATCTTTATAACTGCTTTAACTTTTATCTTAGTGTTAATATTTATAGAATCTTTATTATTAAATTAAACGTTAGTTTAACTAGTTTAAAACCTTGTCTTGTCTAGGTTTATATTTACTACATTGTTAGATAGCTTCTTTTAGACTACTACTTTTACTCTAGTATAAACCTTAATAAAGAACGTTTACTTACTCTTTTTTATACTACCTATAAAAGAATATAAAGGATTCTTTTTTTAAGCTATAATAATAAACAGCGTTGTTTTAACTAAATAGTAATAATATAAAAACGTTTAATTTAATAATAAGCGCTTTAATCTACTTATAAAAAGTATTATAAAAAAAGAATATAATATATTAAAAATATATAAATAGTCTACTTTAAAAATATATCTTTATTTATTAAAAAACTACTTATTATTTAAAGTACTAATAGTAAAGAAAAGGCTAATACGTTTTTATTTATTAAATTATTATAATAAATAAAAACGTTAAAAACGTTTATTATTATCCCTTTCTTTTACTATAATAGTTATAACCTTTATTCTTACTACTTATATTTACTCTACTATAAGCTCTCTTTATTATATTTAACTACTTACATCTTATTACTAAATTACTCTATTTATATATACTAAATACCTTTTAAACTAGTATATCTAGTGTAGTATTCTATATTTAAAGCATTATTATTTTACAAAATAATTAGTTAAACTTTATCTTATAAAAAGACGGTATACAAGATAAATAAAACCTTAAAACTGTTTTTTTAAAACTATTATACACTTTAAACATTATTATAAGCTAACTAGTATATATTAACTTTTTTATTATAAAGAAAACAAAGCTTATAAAAGAATAAACAACGTTTAATTTAATAAAAGACTACTACTTTAACCTATTTTACTATTTAATAAATATAAATATTAAATAACACAGCTTTAATATAAACAACTACTATACTAATTTATATAATTTAGTTAGTTGTTTAATTTAGTAATAATATATACTAATAGCTAGTATTATAACTAGTTTAGTATTTATTATTACTAAGCTTAGAAATATTATTTAACTTTAGTCTTTTATACTATAAATATTATAAACGCTTAAAAGTAAATAACCTTATAAAAATATAATAGTATACTAATTTTTAATAGACTATTACCTTTAAAAGAAGTACTTTTTAGTATTTATTTTTAATATAAGTATAAAGACCTTATATTATATTAACTTTTTATTATACTTATATAAAAACCTAAAAAGATAGTATAAAAAATAGCTGTTTAATAATATATTTATAGTTATTTCTTATTAAAAGCTATAAGTAGTAATTTAAATTTAGTAAAAAAACAACTAGAGCTATAATATAATAACAAGTAAGTTAGTATAGCTTTTCTTTTAAAAACTATAAGTATAGTTTATAAACTAGTTTATATACTTTTACTAGTTTATAAGTAAGCTAATAAAAAATTAAGTAAACGTTACTTGTTTAAAGGTTTTTTACTAATAAGTTAGTACTCTTTACTTTAAGCTTAGCTATATAAATATATTATTAGTACACTACTTATTAAAAAGGCTAGAATTTTAGTATAAACTAAACTTTTATATTAACAATGTTTAAGCCTATTTAAACGTTTTAAATAAAACGTATTTAAATAGCTAGAGTATAAAGAACTAAGTAGCGCTTTTTAAATAAATAAGACTAGAATTTTTTGTCCTTTATATATTTTATAGGCTATATAAGGAACTATTAAGCTTAATTAAGCAAGATTACTAAGATTTCTAGTATACTATAATATTACTACTTAACAAGCTACTATAAACGGTTTAAGGCTCTTAAAGGCTTAATAAGAATATTTATAAAACACTTAGTACGCTTTTACTATCTAACTACTTAGTAACGTTACTACTTTAAATAGTATATAAAAGGTAATAATAGAATAATAAGGTAAAGGGTAAATAAGTAGTAGCTAGGCTTCTTATATTGTATAGCCTAGAATATTTTACTTATAGAGCTATAACGTTTAAAATCTTTATTCTAGTATATATATATCTAGATTTAAATATAAAGACTTTTAAACAAGATATAACTACTATCTTTACTATACTAAAGAAAGAATTTCTAAAAAAGCTAGCCTTTTAAAACTAAGAATAAGTAAAATAGCTACTAAAAGTATTAATAAATTAAACTACACTTTTACTTAGTCTACTATAGTTGCCTTTACAAGTAGATTATTAACTTATAGTGCCTACTTATACTAGCTATTTAAGAACGGCCTAAATTCTTAAAAAGCTCTACACTCTACAAGTTAACCTAAATAAAGTATTAAGCATACTAAACAACGTAGTATTAATAGATCTAAGTATTAACTACTTAAAGATTTATTAAGAACTTTTAAATATATACGTTGTAATATAGACTAAGAAGAAGTTAAACGTTGTTAAGTCCTTAAAGTTATTACTAGATTGTAATATAAACCTTCCTTCCTCTCCTTCCTTGTTGTTAAGCCTTAGCCTTAAGCTAATAAACTAGTTTACCTTATTAGTGTATAGTAATCTTAGGTTTAAGAGTGCTATAAATACTATTAAATCTAATAATAAGTAAAAAGACCTACTATAAACGTAGTTTATACTTCCTTAACATAAAAAGACAAAGCACGGCTAGGACTACGTTATACTATTAATCTAGGCCTATACTAAGCCTAAACGTTACAGCTTCCTACTTTAATATGTAAGACTCTACCACTTAGTACTTAGACGTAGTCTATTACTACTATACTCTAAAAAGTGGCCTAAATAGCTAGCCACTTTAGCCGCCGCTTATAAACGCTATAATAAAGCTTAAATAAGTCTTAAGAACCTTAAGAACTAGTACTAAAGCCAACTTTAGTATTAGTAGATAGTAGTAAGGCGTTGTCTACTTAATATACTTAAGAACAAAATAAAAAACACGGATAAGTAATTAAGCAATTAGCTCTATTATTCTTTTCTTTTTTCTTTCTTATATCTTTATTCTTTCTTTTTTTTTAACTATTTTTATTCTTTTCTTATAAAAATTTTTTTTTTTTTACTATCTTTCTTTAATTTTCTTTTATTTAATCTACTTTCCTTTCTTTCTTTACCTCTCTTTAACTATACTTTTAAAGTAAAGTATAAAAAGGAGTAAGTGTAAAATACATACTACAACTAATATTATAGTACCTATACTTAAAATAAGAGGTAAATTAGGTTAAGGCTTTACCTTAACACCCTCTACTTTAAAAGGTATAAGTAAACAAGACATAGCTACTAAAAAGACAGACGAATAGTAAGGAATTTAATAGATAGAATTAGCTATACAAGTTTTACGTGTAACGCCTACAAGTACGTCTCCCTCTGTCCTTACCTACTAGCAAGCCGCTTATAGAGCATGGTATAGGAGGAGGGACTATTGACTAATTAGTTAATGGTCCCTCCCTATACTATTTTACGTACTATAACAGTTGTTAGTAGTGTATGTGGTTATATATATGTGGTAGGTAGATCTGTACTTAGTATTACTATAGTAAACTTATTATAAAGATGAATAAAATTTAGTATTTTTTAATAAAAAAGGGCTAGTATAATAAATAAGCTTTAATACTAGCTATAAGTAGTTCTTATAAATAACACTTAAAAGCTTATCCTTTAAATTTAATAATAGTATTAAGATAAGTACTAATATAATAAGTAGTCTTATATACTTATTATAATTTATTTTAAAGTATTAATTTATACTATTAACTAATTTATTAACGTTATAAGATTTCTTAAGTTAATAATAAAGTAAATATTATTAATAGTTATATTAATATAAATTGCCTTAGTAATAATGTTATATAAAAAGTATAGTTTAATATTAAGAATATATAGTATTCTTAGTAATAGGTCCTTATTAGTTATTTTACTAAGTATAATATATAAGTAGACTAGTAGTTTATATTCTTTTAGCTATAAAGTAGTTATAGATTTATTAATAAACTAAATATTTATATTATAAATACTAGTAAAGGAAGCTTTAGTTTTAAATAATAAAATACTTAGTCTTTTAGTAAGTTAGTTAAAAATTAAAAAAACTTATAATTTAGTATTAATATAAGCAGACTATAGACTTCTTTAAAAAGGACCTTTATAAACTTATACATATATTTTTAAAAGGCTAGCTGCCTTTATAAGTGTAAAGTCTACTTAAAGGCTAGTTACTTAGTAGGACTATAGTGTAATATATATCTTTTAATTGTTTAATAGTCTAAAAACTTAAAAAGGTTTATTTATACTAACTATATAAAACGTTGTTTAAATAAGGTTAAGGGCCTTATTTATAATTATTAATATTTTACTATTAATATAGACTATCTTTAAACTAAGTATAGTATAGTCTTAAATACTAAATATAATTTATACTATATACGTTAAGCTAAGTTAAAGAAGCTAGTATATTAAAACTTTAACTTTTAAGTTAAGAGTTATTTTAACTAATTAACGCTTAATATTTAAAATAAGCTTAGTATTTACCTTTAATAAGACCTAAGTAGTTAGTTAATAAAGTAATTAGTTAAAGTTAAGTAAGACAACGTTAATAGAATTCTATACTCTTTATATATTTATAATTAGTATATAAATACGTGTATTATTATTAACTTATTTACGCTTTTTAACTAATATAAAGGTAGTAAACAAATTATAAGCCTTATTTACTAGTTTTACTAAAAAAAGCTAATTAGTAAACGTAAAATTGTTATCTTTAATAAGCTTAATTACGTTAATACTTAAGTTAAAGCTAAGAAGTAGTTTGTTTAATAGTATAATTAAGCTATTAGTACTATTTAAATATAAAAATTACTATTTTATTTTTACTATTTCTTTTTATAACTATATTTACTATATCTTTTTAATACTTAAAAAGTTATAGTACTTTATTAAATAGCTTTAAACAAGATTCCTTATTTACTCTTTATTATAAAAATACTTTATTAATATATAAGGTAGCTTATACTCTTTTATTAATTTTATAAAAAAATACTTTACTTTTAAATTATAGTGTAAAGTTTAACTTAGTAGTTTTTATAAAACTTAATATATTTTATTATTAAATAGTCTTTACTATTATAATAAAAGTAGTAAGAGTGTTTTTATAGTATATATTAAATAAACACTTTAAAAATAACGTTATTATTTACTTATAAAACTTCTTTAACGTTAGTTATAAACAGCTATTACTAAATTACTTTAGTATTATATAAGTTTTAAGTTAAGGATATAAGAAAACTATATTTCTTTAAGTACTTTATTACTATATAGTTTTAGTTAATAATAAGGTTTATTATACTTTTAGTAATTAATTTAAGTATATCTTTTAATTAAGTAGCTTAAGGTTATAGTATAGTTAAAGCAACTAAAATAAGTATAATAAAAAGTAGTAAGGCGTACTAGTAAAAAGGTGCTTTAATTTATTAAGTAAGAGTTAAAACTTAAAAGAACTTATAAAACCTTTAATAATAATATTTATTTATTAAGTAAACGTTATTCTTAAAGTACTTAATAATTTAATTATAAAATTTATAAAAAGGTATAGTTTAAAAGTCTTAGTATAAACAGTTTACTTAAGTAATAACTAACGTATAACTATAAGAAAAAGGCTATAATATAGTACTATTAACTAATTACTTAATATAAAATAGTAGTTTAATTATCTTATATTTATATAAAGTTTGATTAATTTATAAAGTAAAATTTAAGAGTTTTTACTATAAATAGTATAAAACTATATTAAGACTTAAGCTTAAAAAGTATAATACTATTCCTTATTTTAAGTATTATAGTTTTGTTTTATAGCTTCTTTTAAACTTATAAACTTTTCTTTTTATTTTATAGTTAAGGCTGTCTTTACTAGTCTTTTTATAAAGCTTATTTTACTAATTATATAATATATTAGTAGTTAATAAACTTTGTTTTTATTTAAAAGTAATACTACTTATACTAAGGCCTTATAATAATAAAAGAAGTATATAATATTATTACTATTAAAAGTAAGTATAATAAAAGTCTTAAAATAAAAGAAGGCTTAGCCTTAAAATTATAGTGTTTTTTTAAGCGTTAAATATATTAACGTATTTATAAAAGTACTAGTTAATAATAACGCTTTAAAAGTTAAAAAAGCTATATTAATAAAATAAGTGTTTATTTTAATAATTTTATATATTATATATAAGATATAAGATTTTAATCCTAAGCTACTTACTTAATTACTTATTAGTCTTTTTAATAAAAAAAAGAAATTTAAAAAAAGTTAAGAAAATAAAGTATATATTAACTAATTTTTATATAAGAATATAACTAACTATTATTTATAAAAAAAAAAGAAACTATAACTTTTCTTACTTAAAAGAAAGGAATTAGTATATTAAGTTTTTATAAAAGTATACTAATCTTTTAACTACTAAACTATACTATAAAGTAATAAAGCTTTTTATTACTTTTTAACTTAACTTTTTTTATTATTAATTTAAACCTTTTTATATTATATTTTATAAGTATATTTAGCCTTACTACTACTATCTTTACTTTAATAACTTATATATAAGTCTTTTTAAAGTAAGTAGTAACTAAAATTTATTATATTATATTAGCTTTACTAATAACTATTATAATTTTATTTTATTATTAAGTAGCTACTTACTAACTTACTACTAAATTTATTTTTAAAATACTATTACTAAATTAGTACTTATTAATACTTTTATAATTAGAATAAAGGTTTAAAAAAGAGTATTTTATAATATTTTAATGCCTAATCTTAACTATTATTATAAAGTTGTTTTTAGTATTTTTTAAATCTTATATTAGTATTATTAAAATAGTATTTAACCTTTACTAATTAGTTATTTATTTATAAGACTAATACTTATTTACTATTACTTTTTTTATAATACTAAATATAGTAATATATATTCTAACTACTTTTAAATAAATAATACAATTACCTTTTTTTTTTACTATTAAATACGTATTTATTCTTTATTAATATAGTTATATAAAAAGCTATATAAGCTACCTTTTAAAGCCTTACTTAACTACTAATTTATATATTATAAGTTAAAGTTAGCTTTATAAAAAACCTTTACTACTTTATAGCTAGGCCGTTTTTATATAATTAGTTAATAGTAGCTATTTATTATAGCTAATTATAGTAATATACGTTTAGTTATTTAGTATAATAGTTAATAATATAATCTTAAAAGCTATTATAAGTAACTTCTTCTTATGAGACTTCTTTTATATTAAATTCGTGTTTTTAGTACTTAGTTTTTATTACTTATAACTTTATAATTTAAAATTATTAAAAAATAAATAAAATAGTAATCTTACTCTTTTTTCTACTTATTAATAGTATAAATAAGAATTAAAGACTTATTTTAATAATTATTTATAGTATAACTATTAACTAATTACTTTTTTATTTTTAACTAAAAAAGGTTATTATAAAAGTTTAAATAAATAAAGTAATAATATCTTATAAGTATTATAACTATTTAAGTAAAACTTAAATAACTAGTCTTATAACTAGTATATTTTAAGTTTTACTCTTATTACTAATAAGTATAAAACTAATTACTATATATATAACTATATATACTATTAATAACTATTATAATATGTAAAATAGTATAAAATAAGACTATTAACTAATTAGTTAATAGTCCCTTCTTTTATACTATACTTTATAATAAGTACAAAACTACTTACTATATATATATATAACTATATATACTACTAATAACTATTATAGTACGTAGAATAGTATAAGAAGGAACTATTAACTAATTAGTTAATAGTCCCTCCTTTTATACTATACTCTATAAACAGCTTGCTAGTAGGTAAGGACGAAGGAAGACGTACTTATAGGCGTTATATATAAAAACTTGTATAGCTAATTTCGTTTATTTAATTCCTTATTATCTTTTTATCTTTTTAGTAGCTACGTATTATCTACTTATACCTTTTAAAGTAAAGGGTGTTAAGGTAAAGCCTTAACCTAATTTGCTCTTTATTTTAAGTATAAGTACTATAACGTTAGTTATAGTATATACTTTATACTTACTCCTTTTTATACTTTACTTTAAATGTATAGTTAAAGGGAGGTAAAGAAAGAAAGAAAAGTAGATTAAATAAAAGAAAATTAAAGAAAGATAGTAAAAAAAAAAAAAATTTTATAAAAAAAGAATAAAAATAGTTAAAAAGAAAAAAAGAATAAAGATATAAAAAAAGAAAAAGAGTAACTAAAGAAATATAAAAGAAAAAGAAAAGAATAGTAAAAGCTAATTACTTAATTACTTATTTATTTCTTTAACTTTGTTCTTAAGTATATTAAGTAAGCAAAGTTTTACTACTATTTATTAATATTAAAGTTAACTTTAACGTTAGTTTTTAAGGTCCTTTAAGCTTGTTTAAGCTTTATTATATTATTAGTAGGCGGCGGCTAAGGTAGCTAGCTATTTAGGCTACTTTTTAAAGTAGAGTAGTAATAAACTATAGCTTAAAGCTAATTAATAAGGCCTTATATATTAAAGTAAAAAGCTATAACGCTTAGGCTTAGTATATACTTAGGTTAATAGTATAATATATTCTTAGCTATACTTTATCTTATACTGTTATAAGATTACTAACTATACTTATAGTAGCGCCTTTTACTTATTATTAAATTTAATAGTATTTATAGCACTTTTAAACTTAAGGTTACTATATATTAATAGAGTAGTTTAGTATATAGGCTTAAAAGTAAAGCTTAATAAGGAAGGGGAAGAAGGAGGGTTAACGCCTTAATTTAATAATATCCTTTATAATAGTCTTACTTAGTCTTAAGTTTAAGGAACTAGCTTGTTTTAAGAGTCTGTTTTATATTCTATAAAAATAGTATTAAGTTCTTTATAAACTGCTTACTTATTTACGCTTAAATACTTTTATATTAAGATATAGGTATAATAGCCTATAGTTTTATAGTTTATAAACTAAAGATAATATATAGTAAAAAGCTTAGCTACTAACTTTTAACTCTTTATTATTAAGCATTACTACTATATATTATATATAGTTTAAAGTAATAGCCTTACTAAGTAATTAAGTAGTAAAGGTGTACTAAGCACTTTATAAGTATTTTTATTAAGCCTTTAAAAGCTATAAATACTAGTTAGTAGTTAGTTAAGTAGTAATAACGTAGTATATTAAAAGTCTTAGTAGCTTTGTTTAATTAGGCTAAATAGTTCCTTATATAGCCTATAAAGTATATAAAAAGTAATAAATTCTAGCCTTACTAGTTAAAAGAATACTACTTAGTTTACTAAACTTTAGTTGTTTAAGTATACTAAATATAAGACGTTTAAATAAGCTTAAACGTTTTTAATATAAAAGTTTAGTTTATACTAAAATAGTAGTCCTTTTAATAAAAAGTATACTAATAATATATTTATATAGTTAAGTTTTAAGTAAAGTATATTAACTTATTAGTAAAAGACTTTTAAGTAGGTAGTTTTTATTTAATCTTATATAAGCCTATTAATAAACTAATATAAGTATATAAAGTAGTTTATTAATAGTATTTATAACTTTTAAAAGAATAGTTATACTAGCTTACTTATTATTATATTATAGCTTTAGTTATCTTTTTATTAAATCTAACTTACCTTTATTATAATTTAATAAAGGATAACTATATAAGTATTATTAAATAGCTATTTCTTATACTACCCTTTTAAGTCTTTATATAAGTATAGTAAAAAGTTAAAGTAGTATAAAGTCTTTATTTATATATTAAAAATAAATACTAAAAAATATTCTTTTTAAAGGTAGTAGTTTATTAAGAATTAGTAAGTAGTTATATCCTTATATAACTATATACCTTTTAGTATATTTAGTGTTTATAGTATATAGAATTAAAGTTAAATAATATCTTTAAGCTTAGTAATAGTAAATAATAATTTAGTTATTATACTAACTATTAATATACGTTATTATTAAATTAAGTAACTAGTTAAATTATATAGACTAATATAGTAATTATTTATATTAAAGCTATATTACTTAATATTTAAGTTTATTAAGTAGTAAGATAGATTAAAGTAGTAGTCTTTTATTAAATTAAACGTTATTTATTTATTTATAAGCTTTATTTCTTTTATAATAAAAAAGTTAATATATACTAGTTAGCTTATAATAATACTTAAGATATATAATAGTTTTAAAAAAACGGTTTTAAGGTTTTATTTATCTTATATACTATTTTTTTATAAAATAAAGTTTAGTTAATTACTTTATAAAATAATAATGCTTTATATATAGAATATTATATTAAATATAGTAGTTTAAAAGTACTTAGTATATATAAATAAGGTAATTTAATAATAAAATATAAGTAGTTAAATATAGTAAAAAAAGCTTATAGTAAAGTAAATATAAGTAGTAAGGGTAGTAGTTATAGCTACTATAATAAAAAAAAAGAGTAGTAATAAACGTTTTTAACGTTTTTATTTATTATAATAATTTAATAAATAAAGATATATTAGCCTTATTTTTACTATTAGTATTTTAAGTAATAAGTAGTTTTTTAATAAATAAAAATATATTCTTAAAGTAAATTATTTATTTATTTTTAATATATTATATTCTTTTCTTATAATACTTTTTAAAAGTACGTTAAAGCGCCTATTATTAAATTAATCTTATTTATATTATTACTTTATAGCTTAAATACTACTATTCTTATAGCTTAAAAAAAGAATCCTTTATATTCTACTATAAGTAGTATAAAGAAAAGTAAGTAGACGTTTTTTACTAAGGTTTATACTAACCTTATAAGGACCTTAGACGGTCTGTATATAATACCTTAACTACGCTTATTTATATAGCGTTTATTAGTAATTCTTATTAAAACTGTAATATTATTATATAAAACTAAACTTATTAATAATAAATTTAATAAGGTTTATATTTTTATTATTATAATAATTACTATTAATTTATTTATTTTAAGTTTATTAAGCTATATTATAATACTTATATTTAGTTATTAACTATATAAGGCTATATTATTTTATAATCTTATATTAGTTTAATATAGTATATATAATTAGTTTAATTTATATTAATAGTTAAGTAGTTTTTTAATAAAAAACTTAATAATTATAATAAAAAGTAGACTAAGTAATTATATTAATAAAGTAATTTAATTATAAAAAAGTAATAAGTAAAAGTAGTCTTATATAATATTTAAGTCTTATTTTTTTATATTTAATAAAAAGAATAAACTAGTTATATAAAGGTAGTACTAAGTATACTAGTCTTAAATAAGCCTTAGCTATTATACTTTATAACTATTTAACTAATTATAAGGCGTATATCCGCTATTACCCTACTTAATTAAGTATAAACTACTTTTACGTATCCTTTTAAGTCCTACCTATGTTTATAAGTTATATAACGCCTACTACTTGTCTAATTAGCTATTATATTATTACATTGTATATAAAGTCTATATAACTCCTACGTACGGCCTATATTAGGCCTTTATAGTTATTCTTACTATTTATTTGTAATATTATATAAATATAATTTAAATATTATAATAAGTGTAGAGTACGTACCGTAACTAACGTCACAGTACCCGTACTTAGAATAGGGGGCAAATTAGGTCAAGGCTTTGCTTCGACACCCTCTACTTTAAAAGGTATAAGTAGACAAGACGTAGCCACTAGAAAGACAGATAGTAAGAAATTTAATAGACAGAATTAGCCATACAAGTTTTTACGTGTGACGCTCACAAGTGCGTCTCCCTTCGTCCCTGCCTGCTAGCAAGCCGCTTATAGAGCATGGTATAGGAGGAGGGACTATTAACTAATTAGTTAATAGTCCCTCCCTATACTATTCTACGTACTATAATAGTTGTTAGTAGTGTATGTGGTTATATGTGTAGTAGGTAGTTTTATACTTAATAATTAATACTTTTTTTACTTATAATTATAATAACTACTTTATAATTACTCTTATATTAATAAATTCCTATTATTAGTTATATTATTAAAAAATACTATAAATAAGAAATATCTTATAGTTTTAAATAAAAAAGAATTAACTAACTTTATATTTATATACTTTTTACTAATATATAAAAATTATATAAAATTATTAATATATTATAGTTATTTACTTTATTTATTTACTTCCTTTACTTAAAGTATATATATTAAAAATAATATATAGTTATTATTAGTATATTTCTTCTTATATTAGTAAGCTAGTATATAATAAGTAGTAGTAACTCTTTTTATAGCTTAAGCTTACTTATTATAAAAAGACTACTTTTTACTATATACTATTTATAAAAAATATAAAAACTTATATATAGCTTAAGCTTGTTTATAGTATATAGTAAATATTTAAATAAAGTAAGCTTAGCCTTTTATTATAAAATATTTACATTTTTTTAAATATTAAAATAGCTTTTTTAAAAAGGATATTAATAGTTATAAGTAGTTTAACTTTACTACTAAATTTACTTACTTATATTTATACTTTTTAAAAGAGTTATAATAAGAATAAGAAAAGGGAAAGAACTTAAGAACTTTAAAGATTCTTTTAATAGTAGTATTTTAAATAATAATATAGTATTTAAAACCTTTTTATAAAGCACTTTTAAAAATATAATAATAATAACTAGTTAAAAAATTATAAATAATCTTTTTACTACTATTATTAGTTCTTTTAATATTAGTAAAGAAAATAGTTAATAAAAAAATAGTTAACTTATAAAGTTACTTTTAAACTAGGCCTTAAAAAACGGTATTTACTAACCTTTTAAACTTAAAATATAAAAAGAATATAGTAAAAACTTACTTATTTAAAAGTAAACCTCTTTTTTTTATAACTATAACTTACTCTTTATTTTAATAAGGCTAATATATAATTTTATAATATTTTACCGCCTTACTATACTATAATAAGAATAAAATATAATATACTTTAAAGATATAATAATTTCTTAAGTATAAAGAAATAAAGTAAATATATTATAAACTAAAGTAAACTAATGTTTTAATTATAGTATTAACCTTTTAATTAGAACTATATATTAAAATAGTATAATTATAAGCTTATATATTAAGAATTACTTTACTACTTATACTAGTAAAATAACATTTTATAGTATTATAAACTATAAAGAATTAATAAGCTAAATAAGTACTAATATACTAGTTATTTTCTACTATATATAAACTAACCTTACTTAAAGTAATAATACTATTATAATAACTATAAGTATAAGCTATAGTATAGTTAATAATATATACTACCTTTAGTTAATAAGCAAGACTTACTTAGTTTGTATAAGGACTATATCTTAGTTTAAAAAAATATACTCTTATAGCTAGGAATTCTACTAACTATTAATACCCTTTTATAAACTTAAAGACTAATAGAAATTAACTTAAAGCTATTTATTTAAAATACTCTTAATCTAAAGCTTTTTATTAGTAATACTAACACTAATTAAATAGTTATACTAGTACTTAGTATAATAAGTATTAAGAATATATAATTACATAAGGTATTACTAATTATATATTTGTATTAAGGTTTTTAGTACGTATATACACTTAGATTAAAATAGCGAATTACGTCTATATAAGGATAGTCCTTCTTCCTTCTATCTAGTCTTTTATTAAGTATTTAAGAAATACACTTATTTTCTCTTACTATAAGCCTTACTTATTTAACTATTTAGATTACTATATATAGCTCGACTTTACGCCTTTTATAAAGACGCATTTCTCTTATAGTAGCAACTTTTTACTACGTACTACTCTTACTTATTTTTTAATTATTTTCTTTACTTTTTTATTATTTTTTTTCTTTTTTCTTTTTAAAGAAAAAAACCTTAATTACTAATTAACTATTTAGTCCTTTTTATTTAATTTCTTAAAAAATTAAAAAAGTTTATACTTATTAAAAATATCTTTATTTTTTTATCCTTTTTTTATAATATAATTTTTTTACTTACCTTTTTTCTTTTTTTTTACTTTATAAATAACCCTTTAATTAGTATAAAAGCTATATTATTTAAATCTTCTTTTTTTCTTTTATACAATAGTATTTTTAACGAATTTTTTAGTAGATTTTTAGTAGCGTGTTTAAATTTTTATTTAGTATTTACTTTTTTTTAATTTATAAAAATAGCTAAGATTAAATTTAACTTAAAAAATTCTTTAAAAAGGGAATAAAACTATATAACTTAGTTAGTACGCTTTTAAGCTAGCTTAAACATTGTAGACTTAGAAAAGGCTTTAGTTTATAACTACTTAAATACTTATTTTAAAAGGATAAATAAAGCTATTATAAACTACTTTAAAGAAAAGAATATTAAAAAAAGGATTTAGTATAACTAAAAGGCCTTAGCTTATATAAAAAACTATATATTAAATAGTCCTTTTTATTAGCTATTTAATATTACTAGTACTTTTATAACTTAAAAAATACTAAAAAATCTTTATTATAAAAAGAGTTAAATACTAACTATATAGTTATTAAGTTTTTTAATAATTTAATATATAAAACTAAAAAGAATACTTAAAAATTTATTAATAAGGTTTAATACTTACTTAATAAAATAAATATAAAAAAGCTAATATTACTTACTACTTTTTTAACTAGTTTTATTTTTTATAAGCTTAACTATAAAGCTTTTAAACTATTTATTATTAGTATAGCTATATTCTTTTAAAAAGAAACTATTTTAACTAATATACTTTTATAAAGTATATTAAAAGAAAATAAAAGGCTAAAGTTATATAGTATAAAATAATAGAATAAAGATAAAAATAAAAAAAAACACTATTTTACTTAGTTAGTTTAGTTAGACTAAAAAAGGTTTTAAACTAAAAGGTTTAAAATAAAAAAGGATAGACTAAACTATGTTTAAGGTTACGTTTTAAGATAAAAAAGGATCCTTTTATTTATACTATAAAAGACTAGGCTACTAGCTTAATTTATACTTCTTTTTAAAAAGGACTAAAAGAACTAAGGATAATATATTATTTACTTATTCTACCTTTTTATTTAACTTTAGGAAGACTAAAAAATAAAAAAGGAAGGATAAGGTGCTTATTAGTACTAAAAAGACTAAACTAATACTTAATATACCTTTTTTACTACCTTAATTATCCCTACTATTATTATTATTATTAACTAATAAGAAGACTAATATAATAGATTTAAACTTTAATATAAGTTTAATTACCCTTTTTAAAAAACCTTATAAAAAAGACTACTTAATAACAAAGCTAGGCATAGTTATACTAGTTGTTTAAACTAGAAATAATATAAGTAGTAATAAAAATAAAAAAGCTTTAAGTAAAAACAAAAATAAAAATAAAGACTAGACTATTCTATTAAATAGTAACTTTTTTATACCTTTTATAGTAAATATAAGAGCTACTAGTTATACTATTAGTAATAAAAATCTGTTTATTAGCCTTACTTATAAAGACTTTACTACTAAATAGAAAGAGGTAGCGTCTTTAAAAGTTAAAGGGGTAGGAGACGTCTTAGTCTAATTTTTAAATATAAAAATAACTAAACGACTTTTTAATTGTCTATATATACCTAAAATAGGCTATAATTTAATAAGTTTAAGAAAGCTTACTACTATTAAACTAGTAATAATAAGTAAGAAAACAGTCTTATATATAAAAAATAAGTAAAATAAAAACATAGTTTTAACTACTACTTATACTATTAGTAATAATAATTTATATATTACTAAAAGAAAGGTATTAAAGCTAGAATAAGCCCTTATAGCTATTAATAGCTAAAGGAATAAAGATAGCCTTAAACTAGTACATTAAAGACTAGGATATATAAAACTAGCTAATTTAAATAGGGTTATAAAATAAAATAACTTAAAAACGGACTTAACTAAAGAAGTAAAAGAATTAGTTCTTAACTATAAAGCCTGCCTACTAAGCAAGTTAAAGAATAAGGTATATAAAAATAGCTTTATTAATAAAGACTATACTTACTTTAAAAGGGTAGCCTTTAATATATATAAACCTATTTTACTATAAAATTTTAAGGGTTATAAGTATTTTATTACCTTCCTAGACTTTAAGACTAGGTACCTAGACCTTTACTTACTAAAAAAGAAATTAAACGCGTTAAAAGCGTTTAAGCTTTATAAGTATAAGGCTAAAAATAATACTAAAAATAATAAAATAAAGTTTTTTTAAACAAATAATAGTATAAAATACCTAAGTAAGGACTTTAAGGCCTACTTAAATAAAAAAGGTATATACTATATACTAACATCTACCTATACTAAAGAAAGTAATAGTATAATTAAAAGAATTAACTAAACTTTAGTAAATAAAATACTTTGCTTTCTTAATACTAAGGAAAATAAGCTACTTAAATTACTTTAAAGATAGCTAGTAAAGACGGTAGTAGTGTTATATAATATAACACCTTATAACTTACTAAGGTTCTTATTACCTTATAAAAACCTAAATAGGGTAAGACCTAATTTAACTTACTTAAAAACTATAGGTTCTACTACTTATTACTTAAATAAAGACCTTTTTAAGTTTAAATTAGACCTTAAGGGTATAAAAGGGATTTTAGTAAGGTATATACTAGATACTAGACACTACTTAGTATATAACCCTAAGACAAAGCAAATAATTACGTCTAAGGACGTCTTTATAATAAAAAAGGAAAAAAACCGGCTTAATATAAAAAAGCTAAAAAACTAGATAAATTAGTTTATTAATAATACCTTCTTAAAAAATAATACTAGTATAACAACAGCTATACTATTAGACGTAGAAAATTCTAATAGTTATAGTAGTACTAAGTCTAAGGTCTATAAAATTAAATAGTAGCTAAATAAATTAAATTTTAATAGGTTAAAGATAAAAACAACCTTAAAAACAACTAATATAAAAAATAAGGCTAGACTAGTTATAAAACTACCTACCCTAACTAAAGAAGATGTATAGGTATATAGAACTTATATAAAAAACACTATTATAATACTAAAAGTTCTAAAAGCCTTAAAAGCTACTATTCTTTTTACTAATTTAAAAGATAAGCTTAATACTTATAAATAAGCTATAGCTAGCCCTAATAAAGATAAGTGGTTAGAAGTTATAAAGGACGAAATTAAGTCTTTAATAAGCTAAAACACTTATACTTTAGTCGACCTACCTAAAAACGGTTACGTTTTAAGGGGTAGATAGGTATATGCCTTAAAAATAGACGATAAAAACGTACCTGTACGCTACAAGGCTAGGTGGGTAGTATAAGGCTTTAGCTAAGTACTAGGTATAGACTACTTAGAAACCTTTAGTACAACTTGCCGTTCTAAGACGTATAAATTAGTCTTTTTATTAGGGCTAGGACTTAAATTAATACAACGTAAAAAACGCTTTTTTATATAGGAGAATAGAAAAAACTATATACGTTAGACAGCCTATAGGCTTTAAGACTAATAGTTATAAAGTCTGTCTACTAAATAAAGCCTTATACGGTTTAAAACAAGCACTTAGACTATAGTATAGGCACTTAATAGATATTTTAATAAAGGAAGGCTTTATAGTCTTTCCTTATAATAAAGGCTTATTTTTATATAAGACTAAAAAGGTTTTCTTACTATGTTATATTAATAACTTTATAGTAATAGGTTCTAAAATTAGGTTTATAACTAGACTAATTTCTAAACTAAATAAAAGGTTAGAAATAATAAGTTTAAAACTAATACAAACCTTTTTAAGTATAAATTTTACTAAGGTTAATAAAGGCTTATTAACTATAGACTTAAAGAAGTATACATTAAATATAATTTAACACTTCTATAAAGAAAAAACCTCTTCTACTAGGCTATAAGCTAGTTAAAAATTAAAGGACTAAAGCCTTACTAGCTAAAATAAAACTATATTAATAGTAAATAAGGTCTTTACTATATTTAGCTTTAAAAACTAGGTATAATATTACTTTTACTATTATAAAAATGTTTAAGTTTTCTTTAAATTTAAACTAAGGGCACTTTAATACACTAAACTATATTTAAGACTACTTAAATAAGTACCTAGAACTAGGCATTACTTATAAGGCTAGCACTAATTATATACTTAACGTCTATTCTAATTTAGACAATACTTCTAACTTAAACAATAGAAAAAGCACTATTAGTTATATTAGCCTACTAGGTAATAATCTACTTAGTTAGTTATTAAAAAAGCAAGATATAGTTACTCTAAACAGTACTAAAGTAGAATATATAGCTATTAAAGAAGCTAGGAAAAAGGCTAAGTACTTAAAAAGCTTAATAAATTATTTATTAAGATATATAAGTAATAAAAAAAAGACATTACTAAAGTAATCCTTACTTTATTAGTAGATAATAAAAGTGCTATAAACTTATTTAAAGCTAGTACTTTTTATATTAAAACTAAGTATATAGACGTTACTTATTATTAGATTAAGGACAAGCTTAATATAAGACGTTTAAAAATAGTTTATATACCTAATAAAGAATAGCTAGCTAACCCTTTAACTAAGCTAGTATTAAAAGATAAGTTAGAGTAGGCAAAGGACGCTTTAACTATAAATTTATAGTTAATTATAAAAATATTTATCTTTTTAAAAGACACCTTTTTAAACTATAAAGTATTATAAGTTTTTTATTTTGAAAGGTTTTTTTTATAAATTTTAAAATAGTACTAATTAAAAGTTATTTACTTATAAGATCTTAAAGTATTATAATACTACTTAACTTAACTAACTAGACTTTAGTATAGTCTAATATAATAAAGCTTAACAAAGTTCTTATTGCCTATCTTTTTATATTTTTTTTAAGTACTTAATACTAAAAGACTTAACCTAGCTTATAATAGTTATAAAGGCAAATAAAGATTTAAATAGCTTTTACTTCTTTATTTTAATATATAAAAACAAAGTACACTATAAAAGACTAATTTAACTAAAGACTATAGTTAAACTATTAATAATAAGGCCTTTACTACTATAAAAGAAAAGAAAAACCCTCTTAGTATAAACTTAATAAGTTAATAAGTTAATAACTTAGTTAAGTTTAAAAGGCTATATTAAGAATATATAATTATATAAGGTATTACTAATTACATATTTATATTAGGGTTTTTAGTACGTACACACACCTAGATTAAAATAGTGGATTACGTCTATATAAGGACAGTCCTCCTCCCTTCTATCTAGTCTTTTATTAAGCATTTAAGAAATACACTTATTTTCCCTTACTATAGGCCTTAGTTATTTAACTGTTTAGATTACTATACGTAGCTCAACTTTACGCCTTCTATAAAGACGTATTTCTCTTAATAAGTAAAATAAATTTTAGTAAAATAGTACTTTAAATAATATAGAATATTTAAAAAAAAAGTTTTTTTATTTTAATACTATTATAGTTAAGTATAAGGAATAGTACCTTTTTATATAAAGTAAATATATATATTATTATAATATAAAAAACTTCTTTTAAGTAGTAAATAAACCCTTTAAGTACAATAATTTAAAAGTAAAATAAAAAACTATTTTTTAAAATATTTAAAAAAACTTTTATAAAAAAGTACTTACTTAATATAAACGTTAATACCTTATATTAAACTAGTAATTTATAGCTTAAGCTTTATATAAGTAATTTATTATATATAATATTAAAGTTTTATAATAGCTTTAAAAATACGCCTTTATTAAAAAACTTTTATAAAATAGTAAAAATCTTTACACTTTTATAATAAAGGTTATTTAGTATAATTATACGTATAATAATTAAGGTAAAATTTAAAGTTTTAAATATATATACTTACAGCTTTTCCTTACTCTTTATATTATTATCTTTACTTTTTATAGATTTTAAAAAAGGTTTAAAAGTTAAAGACTATAAAAAAGTATAAAAAAGTATACTTTATAAATATAAAAAAGGAAAATAAAAATATATATTAGAATTAATAAGATAATTAGTATAAATTAGCTTATAAAAATAAAAAAAGAAGATTTAAATATAAGAATACTTATTATAGTAATTTATATAAATAATAATATAACTTAAATATAATTAAATAGTTATATAAGTTATATAATTTTTAATATAAAAAAAACTCTTCTTTCTTATAGTTTAAAAACTTAAACTTTTTTCTTTTTTTATTAAACCTTATTTATTTAAATATAACTATTTTAAAACGTAGCTTTTTATTAAATAACTTATAACTATAATATAAATAAGATAAAGCTTAAAATAATATTTATAATAAGTATAACTAAGATATTATAAAAAATCCTCTTTTTTAATAATTATATTAACTTATACTATAGTAAGTATATATATTTTACTTACTTAACTTAAATAATAAAGATATATAAGCTATATATATAAATAATAATAACTTTTATAATAAAATAAAATTACTTATTAAAAAAGAATATTTCTTTAATAATAATATTATAAAATTAATTAAGTAGTAAAAATTATATATAGTAACTTTTTAAAAAGATAGCTACTATTAGAAGAATATATATTATATAGTAATACTTTAGTAAAAAAAGCTAACTTTTATTTAAATAAGAATTAATAAACTAAACGTCTTTTTTTTTAAAAGTCTACTTTTTATAATTAATATTAGCTTAATACTAATAAAAAATTTACGTTTTAATTATAGTTATATATATTTTTTATTAAGTAAAAATAATATATTATACTACTTTAATACTAAAGTAAATAGTAATATAGTTAGTAAAGTATTTTTTAATAAAAATAAAATTAACGTTAATTTTATAAATTATAATATATATATTAATAATATTAAAAGTTTATTATAAATTTAGTAATAAGCTATATTTATAATATATTTACTTAGCTAAGTATAATATAAACGTATATATAGCGTATTTTATATTACTATTAATATTATTAATAAACTAAGACTAAATTTACTTATTAGTATAAGTAATATATATATCTTAAGTATTAAAATTAATATTAAAAAAAGAACTATTATTTTTTATAAAATTAAAAGCTTACTTATTTATAAATAAATATAAAGACTTTAAACTTATATTTATATTTTAATAAAAAAAACACTATTATACTACTAATAATAAATATATTTATAACTATATAATATTTTAAATTATATTAAACTACTATTTATAATATAAAAAAAATAGTAGTAAACTATATTTTTATTAAAGTAAAAAATTACTTTTTTAATATAGTACTTAAGTTATTTTTATTTTATACTATTATAATAAATAATATAATAATAAATTATTTAAAAAAAGCTTTTTTTAATAAAATTTTTAAAATAAACAATATATAAAACAATTTATATAATAACTAAAAAAAGTATAATATTTTACTTTTATTTAAGCTATTATAAAAAAAGAAATTCTTAAGTTAAATTATATATATATTAGTATTTTAGTATATAAACTATAAAAACTAAAAAATGTTTTATTTAAAATAAATATTAATAAAGTAATAATTTATATATAAAACGTTAAATTTTATTAAAAGTTATATAAACTCTTTTAAGAATTTTAATAGCTTTTTATAAATAAAGATATTATACTTATACTAAAAGACTAAAAAATACGTATTAACCTACTTAAAAATTAGTAAAAAATTAAAGTAAGTATAAAAAAATATTCCTTTAATATATATAATAAATAAGTAGTAAATAATACTTTTAACCTTTTTTATATTTTAAAAAAGCTTAAATAAATATTAAACTTTACTTTTATTATATATTTTATTTTTATAGTATATTATAAAAATAGTATAAAAAATCCTACTAAAAAAGGTTAAATAGTTATTAATATATAGCTATTAAATTATTTATATATACTTAATATTTACTTACTCTTTAACTAATAAGATATTATAAAAAGAATATATAAATATTCTTTTTTTTAACTTAAATACTACTACCTTCTTCTTTTAATTACTTATTTTTTATAATTACTATAATTATATAGTAATTATTAGTAATTATAGCCTTAAAAAATTAAACGTAGTACTTATAAGATTTTAAAATTTAGTAAAATTTATATAATAATTTATAAATAAAACTTTATATACTTATTATAGTTTTATTAGTATATATATTAATAATATTATAATATTTAACTATATAATAAAAAAAACATTTTAAATACTTATACACTATTTTTAAAATACTTAATAAGGTGTAGCTTTAAATATTAAAAAAGAAAATATTTCTTTAACTTTTTTTAGTTTAACTTTTTAAGTATAAGGTTAATAGAACTAGTATTTATAAAACTAATAATTATATTATTACTTTTAAGAATATAAAAATACTTAATAATTTTAATAATCTTAGTATATATTTAAGTATAGCTAGATTCCTTTATACTAAAATATTATAGTATAACGTTAAATTATAACTATTATAAGAACAAAAAACAGTACTTTAAAAAAAAAGTATTACAAATAAGTAAAGAGGACGTTTACAAGGGTCTTACAAGGACCGTACGTAGAAGTTGTATAGACTTTACAAACAATACAAATACACAATGGCTAATTAGACAGATAGTAGGCGTTATATAACCTACAGATATAAGTAGGACCTATAAGAATATATAGTAGTAGTCTGTACTTAATTAAGTAAGGTAGTAATAAATACGCGCTTTATAATTAGTTAAATAGCTATTAAGTTTAAAAGCTAAGGCTTAATTAAGACTAGTATAATTAGTACTACTTTTATATAGCTAGTTTATTCTTTTTTATAAATATAAAGAGACAAGACTTAGTTTTTATATAATACTATCTTTACTTTTAGCTTTTTATAAGTAATTACTTTACTAATATAGTTACTTAGTTTATTTATTATTATAATTACTAAGTTTTTTTTTTTTAAAACTATTTAACTATTAATATAAACTAAGTTAATTATATATACTAAATTAAGCTAATATAAGACTATTAAATATTATAGCTTTATATAACTAATAATTAAATATAAGCGTTATAATATAGCCTAGTAAACTTAAGATAAAAGGATTAATAATAACTATTATAATAAGAAACAATATAGACCTTATTAAATTTATTACTAGTAAACTTAGCTTAATATAATAAATTATACTTAAAGTAATAAAAACTAATAACTTTAAACTTTAAAAGTTAAAAAAAGAAGTTATTATAATAAAATATAAAAAAAAGCTTTATAAAAAGCTAAATAGCCTATTTACTATTTAAAAAAGATATTAAAATAATAGTAGTAAAGGCTTTAATATAAAGAAGAATAAATTAGATATAATAATAAAAGAAATACCTTTCTTTTACTATAGCTTCTTTATAAACTAGTACTAAAATTAGCTTATAAATAAAAAAATAAAATTTACTTTATTTAAAAAAAAATTTAATATAATAAAAAAGCGTATTTATTTTATACTAGTTAATATAAACTAAATTAACTATATAATATAGTAGACTATACTAGTAAGTAAAATAAAGAAAAAACAAGCTATTATAAATAAAGATTAAAAAGGCTTTAAATACTAAGTTTTATCTTTTATTATAACTTTAAAAATATACTCTTTTATTATTTAAAAGCTAATTAATAATATAAAATAAAGTAAACGTTAAAACTTTTAAAACTTTATAAATTACTTAGCTTTCTTTAAAATATAGCTTAAAAAAAGTTAAAAGAAGAGTAAGTATAAGTTTTATATATATAACTACTTTTAAGTATTAAGAAGGACTTATAAAAGCTTTTTATTATACTAAAAATAAGATAAGAATTAATTATATATATTAAAATTATATAAAATATATATTATTTATAAGAATAAGTATAAAGCCTTTATATAAAGTATATATATAAAAGTTAAAAAGGCTATAAAAAAGGTAATAAATATAGTTAAAATAAAAAGACGTATAATAAAGATTTAAATACTAGTAATTATTAAAGTAATTATTAAGATACTTATTAAGAATAAGGTTAGAAAAAAGAAGACTTATAAAATAAGAACTTTTAATAAGATAGCTATATTTTAAAGTGTTATATTTATAATAATAATAAGTACTTAGTTAATAAGTGTCTAAATAAAAAGAAGATAGTTATAGTTAAATTACTAAATATAGGTAAATAGTTAAAAAACTAAATAGTATTAATAATAATTAAAACGTTAAAAATATAAAAGATTTTAGTAGTAGATATATTTTAATTTAAAATATAAATAAAGGATAAGTAGTTAGTTAATATAAGATAAAATATAATTATTATAATAAATATAATTAATAAGACCTTTGTTAAAAAAATTAGTTTATAAAAGATAAGAGTAAGAATTTTAACGTTAAAAGTGTATAATAAGTAAATAGTACGTATAAGTAGTGTATAAAAGGTACTACTATACCTAATTAACGTATAAGGATAAAGGAAGAATATAGTATAGATTTATACTAAGATTAATAGGCTGTTTAATATAATAAAGCTGTTTATACTTTTTTTAATAATAATAATTAAAAAGTACTTAATATAGTTAAACTTAGTAAAGACTAGTTAGTAGTTTAAAGTAATAAAAAAGAAGATAAAAGTAACTATAGTTAAGGCTTTTACTATACTAGCTAAGTAAGAGAGAGTAATAGTGTATATAGTAATAATAAGTATACTATTAGTAAGAGAATTAAAGAGAGAATAAAGTAAGTTGTTTATATACTTAATATATAAGTATAATAACGTTTTAAATTTTAATAATATTAAAACGTTACTACTATACTATAATATTAACTATACTATTAATCTAAAAGAGGAATAGTAACTACTATATAAGGCTATATACTCTTTATTATAAAAAGAGTTAAAGGAGTTAAGAAGTTATTTAGTAGAAAGCTTAGCCTTTAAATATATACGCCTTTTAAAAAGTCTTATTAGTACTTTTATTTTATTTATATTAAAAAAGAATAAAAGCTTATAATTATATATAAACTACTAAGGCTTAAATAAGATAATAATTAAAAACTACTACTTATTACTTTTAATAGTAAAGATTATAAAGCGTTATATAAGAATAAGATTTATTTTAAAATTAAATATTAAAAAGGCTTACTATTAAATTTAAATAAAAAAAGGTAATAAATAAAAAACCGCCTTTTAAACTTAATATAACTACTTTAAATATTTAGTTCTTTCCTTTAACCTAACTAATATACTAATAACTTTTTAAAATTATATTAATAGTGTATTAAAAAGGTTAGTAGACACTATTTATATTATATATTTTAATAATATTCTAGTCTTTTTAAAAATAAAGAAGAAGTATATATAGTACTTAAAGAAAGTATTAAAACATTTAAAAAAGGCTTAGTTATATATTAATAAAAATAAAAATAAATTTTATTAAAAAGAAGTAGAATTTTTAAGCTTTTAAATATTATATAAAGGCTTTATAATAAATAAGTGTTAAGTATATATAGTTACTAAATAGCTTAAACTAATATTTTATTAAAAAATTTAAGTTTTTTTAAAATTTTATAACTTTTATAAGTGTTTTATTTAAGGCTACTTTTATATTACTATATTATTATTAAAACTATTAAAAAAGAGTAAAAATAGTAAAAAGCTTAATAAAGTATAACTAAATAATAAGGCTTATAAAGCTTTTAAGTAATTAAAGACTAAATTTATAAAAGCCTTATTACTAAAACACTTTAATTTTAGTAAGTTAATTTATATAAAAACTAATATATTAAATATAGTATTAAAAGTAATTATTTTATAGCTTAATAAAAAAAAAGGTAGTATTTTATAGCCTTTTAGTTGTATAAGCTATAAAAAGTAGAACTAAACTATAATATACTAAATTAAAAGCTTTTAGTTATAGTAAAGGCTTTTTATTAATAAAAATACTACTTAAATAATAGTAAAAACGTTATAAAAGTCTTATTTAACTATAATAACCTTTAAGTATTTATATAATAGTCTTAACTTAATAGTAAATAGGCTAAGTAAATAATATATTTAGCCCTTTTTAATTTTATTATTAAGTACTAGCTTAAGTTAACTAATTTAATAAATATACTATTAAAATAGTTAGATTATATAAATAGTATAAGTTGTATAAACTTAATATAAAGTTTATATATAAGTAGTATAGTTACTAAATAATACTAATATAACTATAAACTTAATTAATATATAAATACTACTAACGTTTTAAAAATATAAAAAAAGTTAAGGCCTTATATATTTTATATATAAGATGTATAAAGAGCTAATAAACTAAAAAAGATTTTAATTAAAAGTATAAAGTTAATTACTTTAATAAAGCCGTTATACTATTATCTTAACTTAAAAGTTAAAGTAACTATTTTAATATTAAATAAAAGACTAAAGAACTTAGTTTTATAATAAAACAACCTTACTATATAGTTAAATACTATTAATTACTTTAAAAGTAATATTATTAATATAATAACGTTAATATAAAGTTTAATTATAATAAGTATAAATAAAAGTATTATACTTATTAAACTTTTATAATACTATATAATAGTAGCTACTTTTACTATACAACTTTTAAAGCCTAAACTAAGTAAAAAGTTATATAAAGTTATTATAACTATTTAGTATAAAGATTTTTAAATATAAGTATAGTTATAACGTTTAACTTATATAAGTAGTGTATAAAGTAAATAGTTTATTATAATAAATAAAGTACTATTATATATAGCCTTAAATAAAAAGTTAAAGGTTATAGTAAGCTCTTTTATATAAAACAAGCTATTAAAGCTTTATTATAATAATTTATTAGTTAAATATTTTAATATTATAAAAATAATTAAGTTATTATTTAAACACTTTTTTTAAAAGAATATATTAAAAAATATAAAATAGTACATTATAATATATTTAATTTATTAAAAGTAAGTAATTAAAAAATATAAGCTATATAATAAGCTAAACCTACTTTTATTATTAAAAAAACTATTTAAAAAGCTATTAATAAACTTAATTAAAAGCTTATTAAAATTAATAAATAAAAATAATAATAATATAAATATAATACTAGTTATAGTAAACTACTTTATAAAGTATACTATTTTTATTATAATAACTATAAAACTAACCTTTACTAACTTAATAAAAATTATATATTAAAAGGTTTTTTTATAGTTTAAAAAAATATTAAAAAGTATTATATTAAATAAAGGCTTTATATTTATAAGTACTTTTTTAGTTTAAATTTTACTATTATATAAAGATTAAATAAAGACTATTAATAACGTTTTACTTATAAATAAATAAATAAATAAAAAGAGTAAATTAAATGTTAGAGTAATACTTGTACTACTTTGTTATAGACAAGTAGGCAAGCTAGCTACGTTTATTAAATAAAGCTTAATACGTTTATAACAACGTTATTAATACTATAATAAGCTACTTTTTGTTTAAGGCCTTATTTAATAGGAAATTTAATTTATTTATATAGTATAAGAACGTACTAGTTATAAAAAAGGTATTAATAGTAGTAATATAATAAAGTAATTTAGTACTATTAGTAACACTAATAATAGTAATATAATAAAGTAATTTAGTACTAGCTATAATAAAACAACTAAAACGCTTATAAAAAGTTAAAAACAGCCTTTAAAAATACTAAGAGTTTATAATAAAAAGATAAAAACGCTACTATAATAAAAACTACACTTTTAAAACGTTCTAAGTTAACAATCTAGTTAGACTATTTATAAAAAACTTTTATTTTAAATATAAAAAGCTAGTGTTAAGACAAATAAAACTCTTATAAATACTAAGTGTAGTTAGTATATAAACGTATTAACTAGCTTTATCTACTAAATACAACTATATATACAATGTTTTTTTAGTGTTACTTTTAAAACTATAAAAGTAATGTATAAGTACTTAAAGACCTTTTTTAAGTATACTAAACTTAAAGGACCTAAAGTAAGAATAAAAAGTAGAGTAAGTAAAAAGATATTATTAAAAGGTAGGTAAGAATTAGTACTTAGTTAAATAAGTAGGCTAACTACTAAAGTATAATAAATAAGTAGTAGTATAGAATATAAGCTACGTTTAGAAAGCTATTATAAAGTACTACTATAGTTGTTGTGTAAAGAATATAAAGGTTAGTAAAAAAAAAAAAGACCTTTTAAAAGACTATAGTATAAGTAAGAGAAAGAGGACTAAAGTATAAATAATAAAAAATTAATTTACTACTTATATTTAATAGTAGTCTTATTAAAAATTCTTTACTTAAACTATATCTTAACTACTTATAAAAAGGACAGCTTTAACATTCTTTTAAAAGGATAATATAACCACCTAAATACAAGTATAGTTAAAGTCTTCTAGTAATAATGTTAGTAAGTATGTACTAAACACAAGCCTATTAAGTAGTACTAACGCTTAACAGCGCTGCTCTATAAATTATTACTACTAGGCTATATTTATACTCTTCTTTAGAGCCTATACTTTAGTTATAATAAGGTAGAAAAGTAATAGTACTTACTATAAGATAGCTATTAAGCTATATTAGACCTTAGCTAAAGTATTATAGGCGTTTATCTAGGCACTAGTACTATTTATAATAAAGAATAGATTAACTATATCTTTAACTATTAGTGTAAAGACTTAAATATAGTTAGTAGAGATTTTAAATAATAAGGTAAAAGACTATACCTTATAATAAGGCTAGTATTTAGCCTTATACTACTAGTAGTATATACTTAAAGCTAAGAATAGTACGTAGTTAAAGTGTAAAATAGGTAGTAACTCCTTTAGTAGTAAATATAAAAGGTGTTAAAGACACTATATATACTTAATACTAATAAGCACCTAGTATAACTATTAAAAGGCTAAACGCCCTAGTTAAGTAAGACGTTTAAAAGGTAGAAAAGGCGTTATTAAAAGCTTATTTAAGTTAAAAGGACTAGGATTAACAAGTAGCCTATCCTTTAAGCTAGGTATAAGGGCTACTATAGCCTTTATTAAGTCTTAAAAGCTTAACTAAAATAGTGTAGCCGTTTTAATAGGCTGTATTATTACTATTACGGCTAATATAACAACTATAATTACTATAGTATTTAGTATAAGGCTACTTTTTTTATCCTTAATAAACTTATACGTTTATAAGGTTAATAATTTAGCTAAGTAAGTAGACTAAAAGTATAAAAGGTGTATAGTCTTTATAATAAGTAAAGTAGTAATAAAAGTAAAAGCTATTAAATATAGTCCTTTATTCCTTTAAAAGTTAATAAGATTTAAAGAGTCCTTAAACAAAGATGTATATAGTGTGTTTAAACTAGTAACAAGCTAAACGTATAACTTAATAACAGCTAAGTAAAGACGTAGTCTTATATAGCTTATTTACTAAAGCTATAATAGTATTAATACGCTTAAACATAGTAGACTTACGTTTAAAGGTAGTAGGCTTATATATAAAAAAAGTAGTTTTTTATTAAAGAGTTATAATAAACAAAAGTAAAAATATAGTAAAACAGCAAGTTTATCTTACTTCTTATTTACTTTATAATTTAAACACTATTACTAACTATAAATAAAAATAGTTACTAGTTAACCTTATTATATAATACTATTTATAACTATATAATTAATAACTACTAACTTAAATATACTAGTCTTAAAAAAGGCATAATTATTATAAATAAGTAAAAAGAACGTTTATAAAAGTTTTATAAAAACCGTATATAAAAGTTATACAAGCTTTATAAACAATATAAATATATAATAGCTAATTAGACAAATAGCAGGCGTTATATAACCTATAAACATAGGTAAGACCTATAAAAATGTATAGTAGTAGTCTATACTTAATTAAGTAGAGTAGTAATAAATACACGCTCTATAATTAGTTAAATAGCTATTAAGTCTAAAAGCTAAGGCTTAATTAAGACTAGTGTAATTAGTACTGCCTTTATATAGCTAGTCTGTCCCTTCCTATAAATGTAAAGGGACAAGACTTAGTTCTTACACAATACTACCCCTGCCTTTAGCCCTCTATAAGCGATTACTTTACTAACGTAGTTACTTGGTCTATCTACCGGTATAAAAGGATATAAATAAGGATAATAAGTTAGTAACGCCTACTAAAGTACTTATAATACCTTAGGCTATAAGATTTCTTACTAGGCTATCTTTTCTTAAAAGCTAAATATATACGTTTAAAAAGGCTCCTATACTAAGCCTAGTATAAAAGTAAGAAAATAGTATAGTATAAATTATTAAGATAATTACCTAGTTTAAAGAAAAAACTAAGTAGGAGCTATACAACCTTTATAATACTTTACTTATAGAACAAATACATTATATAAAACTTAAATAGAATTTTATACGTTTAAAAAAAAGGTTAAAAAAGATATAAGCACATTAGCTCTTAATAAGCGCTTTACGTTTAAGCTAGATTTATACTTTAAAGCTATAAAGAAGCCTTAATAAAAAAAACGCTTAGCTTTTAATATTGCCTTTAGCTTGTTTAAAGACCTTACAAACCTAATAGTTATAAAGGACCTTAACGTTAAAGAAATCTAGTATAATATAAGTAAGGTTATAATAAAATCTAACTTTAAAGAACTATTTTAAGCTATAAAACGTAAGTAAAGAAAAGTATAATAAACCTAGTAAATAAGATAAGAATATAAGAAAAAGTAAAAATAAAAAAATAAGAAAAAACCTATAAAATAAAATAAAAAGTATATACTAATTAAAATTCTATTCTTTTTATAAGCCTTTTAAGTATTTACTCTTTTATATATATAATATACTTATAAAAAATTAAAAAAAAAAGATAAAAGTTAGCCTAAATTAAGGATAATAGAATTTTATTCTATTTTAAGCACTTATTACTAAAAAAATACTATAAATAAGGAATATCCTTTAGTTTTAATTAGAAAAGAATTAACTAACTTTATATTTATATACTTTTTACTAATATATAAAAATTATATAGAATTATTAATATATTATAGTTATTTGCTTTATTTATTTATTTGCTTTATTTAAGGTGTATGTACTAAGGACGATATATAGTTGTTATTAGTGTATTTCCTCTTACGTTAGTAAGTTAGCGTATAACAAGTTACTTAAAAAAATTCTTTTTTATAATAACTAAATTACTAACTATTATTAAGGCTTAGAGTTAATAAAAGCTATATAAACTTTGTTTAAGGACTTAAGAAGGTTTATACTTATTAAAACAATATTTATAAACTTTAAAATAATGGCTAAATTAGCTATATTAAAGATGTATTAAGTATATCTTTAATAACTACTAGTAGTATATAAAGAAATATAACAATTACAGGCAGAATTCGTTAACCGGTTAAACACCTATAAAGAACTTTAAAGGTTTATAAGTTAAATATAAACGATATAAACAAGGACAATATAGTTTTTATAGCGCTATTATATATTTGTAGCTAGGCGTAAGACTTAAAGTTAAACCTACTTAAAAAGTATAGACTTATTAACGTATTCTTAGTAGTAATAAAAGTAGTATAAAGTAATAAGATACATAACTATATTTTACTATTTATAACTAGGCTAAAGGTTTATACCTTTTAATAACCTTAAAATATTAATAATTAATAATATCTTGTATTTAATTAAATAGAAGTAAAAAGAGCTTTACTTAGACTAGTAAAATGTATCTCAAGTCTTAACCTACTAATAAACAATATAAGTATAAAAAAAGGGCCATTTGTTTAAAATTAATTATAGAAAATTAGTTATCGAAGAAAATTGCATCGTCAAACTCTTCCGCGTATGCATCTAAATCGTATCCACTAGCACGCATTACAGGTGGCGTTACTAGTCGGCTTCCACTGGCACGGCGGAATTCTGGCGGTGAAGGCGTAGTATCAAGCTTTCGGTCAGTGTTAGGATACGCAGTCGGTAGCTGTTGTGCTCGAGTCATCTGTGACTGGGGTGTCTGGCGTTGGCCTGATGTTGGCGGGGTTAGAAGCCCTGTGAGAAAGCTGCCATTACCAAATGCACCATTTTCATTGGCCATACCATTACCCAAACCTAGCGAAACAGAGGGCGATGAGGTGTGTGGGGCAGTTCGCTGATTGGCGCGGGATGGTGTTGCTGGTGATGATGTCAGAACACTAGAACTGTTGGAGGTCGCCAAAGAATTAGACATTCGACCTCTACGCCAACTGCCCCACGCAGCAGCCAGTGGCAGCACTGCCTGGGATATACGTGGTGTGGCAGCATCGCGGATACTAGCAGCAATAATTGGAAGCTGTTTGATAGCCGATCCCCCTTCTAGCGCTCGCTCACGCTCTTGCTCTTCCATTTGCAGGTTGGCCTGCAACCGGATGACAGCGTCGCGAACCCGTTCCGGGTCATGATCGTCCCGACCTAGTGCTGTGACGATGTCCTGCAAATCTGCATGTCGCACAGCCAGCAATTCGCGTAGCCATAGAATCTCATCGTCCCGCTTGGCGATCTTCACCCCTGCCTCAGGGTCCACGTTGGACAGCATGTGCTCCAGCTCCTCAATCCGCTCCTCTCGCTGGTGCAGCTGCTCCTGCAGCACTAGGATCGATTCACGCAGTGCCTGTGGCGAGATCTTTTCTAGGGGACCTAATCCAGGTGTCGCTACTGCAGCTTCCGCAACACCAAAAGTTGGCAACGAAGTCTTTGCAACTTTGACCGCAGTCTGTGCTGCCTCGCGAGCAATATCTAGTTGCTGCTCAAGGTGCATCACATGCTCTTGAAAGTGCTTCGTCCTAGACGCTGCAATACTCAACTGGTCTGTCAAGTTTTGAGCCAGCCTTCGACTATCCTCCTCTACATTCTCCACCTTGCGCGTGAACTGCTCTCGTAGCTCTACCACTGCAGCATCATGACGTGACTTCTCCTCTAGTAATCGTGTCCGCAATGCGCCAGCATCTTGCTTGTCTTCCACAAGCTGCTTCCGTAGACTCGCAACCTGGGCCTCAAATTCGCCGCGCAGCAACCTAGATTGGTCCTCGATGTTGTTCACTTTAAAATGTGTTGCGTCCTGTGCCTGCCGTATCTCCCGCTCCATTGACAGGCGTGTCTCGCCGAGCTCTGCCTGGTACCGCAATGAACATTGTTGTAGCTCCTGCTTCTCTCTAAGTAATTCACTAACTGAAGCTTCTAGGCGCTTGCATTCTGCAACTGCACGCATCGCCTGTCTCTCGCCGCTAATCAGTCGCTCTAGCTCGCTTTCCAGTCGCTCGCGCGTTCGTGCTTCCGCCTGCAGTTTTGCATCCAGCACTTCCTGACGCGCTACAAAAATCTGTTCCTTTTTGATGTGATGTGCACTCTCCTCTGCAACTTCACATGCGGCACGTGCCATGTCTTCCTGAAGCGCAAGAAACCTGCTACGCCATGAATCTCGCAGCCGCTCGTTCTCTTCCAACTGTATACCCAACGTGTTAACCACCTTCTTTACACGTCCAAGCTCTGCTGTCATCTCTAAAAGATTGTTGCCCTGATTCTGGGACATTTCCATGACCCGCTCTGCTTCTAAACGCCAGTGTCGTACCTCCACCACCTTCTCCTGCAGCTCGCCCTCCACTGTGTCGAGCCGCCGTTGCAAGTCAGAGTGAGCCTTCCCGGTAATCGACTGCATTGATTCAATCGCCGCCAGTCTCGCCATTGCATTTTGATGGCTACCAGTCAGTATCTTAAACTTGTCGTCCCGCTCATCAACAGCCTCTCGCAGTCGTGTCTCTTCTTCTGACGCAATACGAAGAAGTCGTTGTACCTCTGAGAGTCGATCTTCTGCCTTTCGTCGGATGTCTACTTCAGCATTAGTCTTCTCTTCCTGTTGCTTTAGGCGGCCATCAAGATCTGCTATCCGCTGATCATAGATGCTGCGGTTCTTAATTTCCATCTCTATTTTCGTTTCGGCAAGGTCTAATTTACGCCGAAGCTCAGCTGACTGATCATCCGCAGCGCGCCGGAGCATTATTTCAGATTCGGTCCTTGCATATTCTAGCTGCAATTGCTGCTCGAGTTCCGTAGCTCGTGTCTTGAGCTCCTCTATCTTCTCTTCACTTTTGCATGCATCTGCATGACTAACCAGTTCATTCTGCGAAGATTTTGATTCTGACTGCAGTATTGGAAGCAACTGACGCTCAACCGCATCTTCCACGATATGACGTAGATCCTCACTGTGGAAGTCTAGACGAAAAGACTGGCCATCTTCGTTGTCCTCTAGGTATTGAAAGATGCTCGTCCTTAAGGCATCAACAATATTTGCACTTGCAATAGATATATGAGAAGATACCCGAGCTGTGTTTAACGGCCAATGACTTTCTTGGCAGGATGCCAGAGCTTCAAGAAAGACAACACGCATCTGTTCGAGTCGACGATCCTTTCGGGGACTCAGCGAACGCAGTACAGTGACAGGAGGCACTTCTTCGTCATCCTCCTCATCATCTGCATCACTTTCCTGACTTTTCCCCTGAATTCTGCGCCTCTCAAATGTGCATTGCTCGGAGAATAAAGACACAGCACGTTGGATCCGCTCAAGTGAATCCTCTAATGGACCGAGATGTTTGGTCAAGAGATCGCCCATAACACTGTTAACGTGCCCATCAAAGTAGCCAATTCGAGACGTAAGTTTCAGTTGTTCTTCATCCGCAAAATCGCAACTCCACTCACTTCCAGGCACGATCCTGCCACTTGTATTGCGCTTAACATAGTCGCCATCACATGAAGAGTTGACTGAAAATGTTGGGTGAACAAACTGATGGTTCGCTTTAGTAGATAGTGAAGACTGCAAGGGTTCCTTGGCCTTCGTCGTGCTCTGGTGCCAAGGCGATACGCTCATCGTCCTATTGACGCCCTGTGCCGGGTCAACATCATTGATATGCCGCATTATATCATCGATTTCCTTAAACGTAGGCTCCTGGTCATGGTCAGACTCATATTCCACGGGTAAGAACATATTCATGCCCTTGGGAAGTATCTTAATAGTGTCTTCGGCCAGGGGCGCGGATGCACTTTGCGGACTAGATTCATTGACTTTTATCACATCCTTCAGGAAATTAGAGGGATCGGTCAATTCCAAAGGTGGCAGTGTTGATGAGGCATATCGAGAAGCAGATAAGCCCTTTTGCATTTCAGTAAGTGTCTTCTCAACGGGTAGTTGCAGTGGTGGAAGTAACCCAACCGTATGGATACGGTTCTCCACTTCACTATCCTCGACTGCTACATCTGGTCCGTCTTTTACAACCGATTTCTTGTTCACAGCCACCGTGTCTAGCATCGCGGCAGAGGAAATGACATCATCTGACGTCATGGTATCGTTGGTTATGGTACCTGGCGCGGAGAACATGCTTGCACCTGGCGTGAAAGGCTTGGCGGTAGCAGAAAGTGATTTCTTGTGATGACCCCCACCATCTTCCATAGGGCGGGCATCGTTAAATGCCGAAATATCCACATATGATTTGAACTCAAATGGTGCCCACGGAATATCGGGCTGTAATGGTGATGTTTCCAATGGGCGTCTTTCCGGATCAACTTTTATGCCAGATAACCCAGACGCAGTTGTTGGTGGTATCGCAGTGTCTTCATCGCCCTCGTTTTGATCATGAATTACCAACTGGTCGATAGCGCAGGCTTTATGCTCTAAGTCAGGCTGATCGTCCAGTTGCTCATCCGTACCATCGCCAGCTGTAGCAGAACCTACTGCTGGGTAATGTTTTACTTCAGCAAACAAAACCGCATCATTGTCGTCGGATTTAGGGGAAGCTCTGGCCCTCTTGATACGAGAATCATCTGTGACCCGTCCTTCCTTGTCATACTGAGACTTCTCAGCCTCAGAGTCCAGCTCTAATGAGTGACGGCTTGCAGGTCGAACAATAGGTACAGCTTTACACCGCTTCGCTTGTTTTGATGAAACAGATATAGTAAGATCAATATTTTTAAATATGGAGTTTGCCCGATTGTCTCCAGTTATACTTTCTGTGCCTGAAAGGATTGGGCTAGTCAGAGAATTGGAAATGGAATGCAGGGGTGTGAAAACAGGAGCATCTGCACGAAATTTTGGACCGGAAGCAGAAAAGCTAAATTCGCTTTGACCAGGGGAGAAGGAAGGTGCATTGACGTTGATCTTCGACGAAGCTATGGTTGAGAAAGGGAAACAAAATTCGCTTGATTGCGTCGTTGAAGGCCCATTAGCAACCATACCAGCCTGGAAGATTGCCGGCTGAAAAGCCTCGCTGTCACCAAAGGAAAATTGGCCGCCAAAGCTTGTCTGAAAGTTGTTTAATCTCGCCGGGTTTAATTTGAATTCTGGAGCATCAACATTAAATCGAGAAAGGGAATCGCTGCTTCCATGATTACACCGCTTCATTGCTTCAGAGTTTGCAGCATAGCTAGCATCACTCCATGGGTTGCTCGCCGCCGAAAAGGCCCGCTGGTGCTGCAATTTTGGTTGTCGAGCTGAGTCGTAGTTGTGAGAATGTTCAAGCGTCCCAACGTTGCTCGGGGTTGTTTCGATGTCATACAAATCATTGCCCGCACTTTGCACACTAGTGTGTTTTGTTTCTAGTGTTAAATTCGACTCATCTTCATGTACTTCTATTGGGTCGACAAAATATGCATTTGCTAGCGAATGCCCACGGCTGTGGGGGCGCGGGTGGTGCAATGGTATTCCATTTTCCGTGTCGCCACGAAAGCGTTGGTCAGCAGGCAAAGGTGCGAATTGCACTGAGGACTCGCGACCGTGACTCGCCCCAATTGGCTTAACGTTAGCGGCAAATAAATCGGTTGCCTGGCGTTCTCCATGGGGACTATACGCTCTGTCGTGCTCAAACTGTGAGCGAAATTGCTCCTCCAAATGATATTCCGCATCATCAATTTCCCTTTGGAGGCTAGAGCTGGCATTGTGTTGGACACTAGATGTTTTAGTCTCTTCATCTTTAATACTAGCCTCATTAACTTCTTTTAAATCTAGTAGTCCAGGCGAAGCACGAGCTGAGGCTTGCAATTTATAATTTGGAATAGGATTCTGCATGGATTGGTGGCGCTGATGAACTGGTGAAGCCAAAAAGGTGCCGGGTATAAAAGGGGACGAAGGTGAAATTATAGATGACAATGCAGCCAACGAAGGGGAGACACCACGAGAGCCCTGCTGCAATAAAACAGTCTGAGAAGAAAAGCCACCAAGAGTGCCTTGTTGCTGAGCCATCTGGAGAACACTCGGTGGCATAGAAATAGACTGCTGTGAAGAATACTTGGCGCTGGGTCCCAACGGGATAGGGGATGTTGCAGACGACATCGATGGGCTTTGCGTTGCTGAGGTTCCCATCAAGACACCAGAGCCAGGTGGAACAAAAGGGGCTGGGAACATGAACCCGGATCCTCCGTGATTACTAGAAGCAGACGATGTAGGAATGGGGGGCGAGAAAGGCAAAGGCGGATAGACAGGCGCGGAAGACTGGCGACTGATAGAAACCCCAATACAGGGTGATATCGATGACGGTGGAGGTGGTAGTGGAGGCTCTTCGTCACCAAAGGATACACCAAGAGATCTAAGCTTGGCTTCATTAAGTTCAGTGACGTGATTTTTCCATGCATTCAAATCCGGTAAAGCCACAGGATACTTTCGCATTTCGCGTTCCCGAGCCATGTCCGCGTCACTCGGCCACGAAGAGCGACTCTTCGAAAGGCTGCTGTGTTTCACATGATCAGCGTCAGCTGAATCCAGCTTATTAATATCAAAGCCATCAACATCATAGCCCAGCTTCTTCCAGGACTTCCATCTACTCTCGATGTCAGATTGCGGAAGAGGAACGGGAGCGCATCCGGGCTTTCCCCTATCTTCGTCTATCGGCAAGAGAACCACAATCGTCTTGCCCTTCCACGGAAGCTTTTTCTTTGTCCGTCGGGCAGCTGTACCGTCATTGGATGCTAATTTTGTGACTGGCTGATTTGATAATAAATCTATACTTTCAGATCGCTCCAGGGCTCCGTCAATCTGATTTCCAGTAATTAGCCCGTTCGATATTGTCCTGTTTAGCAGCTTATCTTTCACTTCCGACGAGTGTGAGACTGTTTTTACAGTCTCGTCCAGTATTTTGTTATCAACGGCAGCTGTATTGCCTTCGACTTCGTCCCCATCAAGACGGTGTATAGAACCCATCGTAGCACTATTATGATGTTCTGTTACAAGCTGTCTATTTAGACAATTGAAATCAGAGATCCTCAATGTTTCTATGCTCGATTGGTGTCGTCTCGGACGGCTATCACGGCGCAGTGGATCTCTACGGAAATATGAGGATTGAGCAGGTCGGGGGGACGAGCGACTTAGTGGAACAGCTCTCGGAGTATGAAGAGCGCTCTCGTTTCTAGACCACGCTGGCGTGGCAGAAACAGATCCGCTCAGTGAAGAGTTCTCGCTGTCTCCCTCACTGTTTTCGCTGAGCCAGAGGCGCGCTTCGGATTGAAGATTACCCGTAGTATGCTGTCGAATCCAATCCTCAGTGAGTCCACGCGCTGGTCTCCGAGCGCGGTTAGCTAAAATTGCTGCACTAGCTAATGAAGAGAGGTTTCCTGTATGCAAATGTGCAGGCTCCGATTCCAACAGCCAATCAACGTCAACGTCACTTTGCCTAACCTGGTTAGAGACAAGAGAAACTGGTCTGAGAAAGGGTGTGTGAAGCTCAAGTTGATGAATAGGAGAGTTTTCTAACGTTTCGCTATCCAAACTCGAAAGGCGTAAATGCGACACCTCAGAACGAGGGTATGGTGAGCCCCAGGCGGTGACGAAGTGACTTTCGTCGTCGGCGGATGAAATATGGCTTGGAGATAACGGGGGAGTTCGCAGAAGTGCTCGAATGCGCTGGGGTAGATGAGGAGTAGGAAGCGGTGGCAGAGATGGGGAAGGCCCGGCGTCGGCAGTAGATGTTGTAGACAGTGCAGGAGACCTTTGACTTGTTGGCGTGTGGAATCTCGTGTCACTGCCGTCCACCTGTGCAGGAGCACGAGGGGAGGATTGCGATAATAAGTGAAAGGGAGACGTTGTAAGGACTGTGTATGCGGGACACCAGATTCGAAAATAGCATTTGTCAGTATTTTATGATGAGGTCCCCTAAAGAGCTAGGTAACGACCAAGGGATAAACATAACCGAAACTGTTTGGAATACTGACCACAACGAGAACCAGCGACAAGCGAAGGATAAGTTCGCCTGCAGCCAAGTCTCTCGAATTGATGAGGCCCAGTTAGATTGATGATGAAGATGGGAAAAAATGCAGGAAAATCTAGCTGTATCTTGACTTCTCAAGTAACGCGATGAGTACGAGATGAAAGGGAAGAGGAGAAAACGAAGAGATGAAGGGCAGAAGAGGATAAAGGGGAAAATATAAAAGCAAGGAGAAAAGGGGGGGTAGGAAATGAGAATCAAAAAACTAATGATGAAAACGTTCGCATTCAGAAGAAAAAGTAATGACGACGCGCAACTGGGAAAGAAAAGGAGGTTGACGACAAATTATAGAAGCTTAGAAAGATGGAGCTAATCGGACAGGGGTCTGACTTTATTATTACTCGTACAAAGTAAGACGCGTTTTGAAAACAGAATAATAAAAACCTCTTTTATTATATTATAAATATTAACAACCAATAAATTACACTCCGACATCTTATAGAAAGTTATAATAACTGTTCATCCTACGTACTACAAATTAAATCATATAATCTTATTCGTATATTATAGACACAACGCAGCGGGAGCGCTAAGAAAGACGCAGCACTCTTTAAACGTCTTTGAACTCTAGCCGCTAAAAAACAACTATTCTGTCCAAAGGCACTTTGCATACAACGACAAGTACATGTACACACAAATTGTAATAACTCCGTACAAGTAAGTACGGCACCATTACACTACATATCTGTCAGGTGACCACGGTCAGGTGGTCGGGTAGATGACTCATCAAGGAGGATAAAAGAGTCATAGATCACAAGCAACTCCTCGTTCGATTAGGGCCTTCCACCAAGCGATTCGTCAACTAAAACCAAAACTAAAACTAATTTATTCTTATTTATTCCTTTTTATTTGTTTAATTAACAAGTAACACACTTAACTACTATGTATTAAGCGCCACCTATTTTAAGCAACGACGTTAGCAAGGTATATTAGTATTAAATTAGTAAATACACTAGTTTAGTACATTAATTACTTATTTATACAATAACATTTTTATAAGTACAGATATATAAGCTATCTACTAATAACAGAAATATTAACCGCTATTTAATTAATAAATTATACTCTTTAAGTAGTTTATAATAAAGCGTTTTTAAGTAGTAGCTTTATATTATTAATAAAGATAATATTAGTATAGAGGTATTTATAAGGTTAGTACTATACGCCACTATAACTAGGTAGAAGATAATATTAACTTTATAATAACTAAATTGTATACGTATATATATATTAAAATAAGAATAAATTCTTGTCCCTTTTATTAAAGAGGGGTATAGTAGTACTATATAAATATAGAAGATGTTTATTAGTCTACTTAATCTAACTAATTATAAAGAGCGCTTAAGGACTTTTTAAGGTCTATCTTTAGTGTCTTAAAACGGCGTACTATTATTTTATTTCTTAGTTAATTATAATAAGGCGTTTATAAATTAACTATTTAACTAATTATAATAGAACTTTATAAGGACTTTAAATAGTTTATATATAGTGCCTTAACTATACTTAGTTATATAGCGTTTATTAGTAATTCTTATTAAAACTATAATAATTATCTTTTTTTTTAAAGTTGTTTTTAACTTTTACTAGTAATAAAGTAATTAAAAGAAAAACTTAGCAAAATAAAAGTGTTTTAGTACTTATAAGATAATTATTATATTATACTAATATATTTAATAAGGTTAATAAACGTTAATAATATTATTAAAAACTTTTTAAACTTTATTTAAAGGCTATAAAAGGCTAGCTTATATAATAAAGCTTATTATTAATATATATTAAGTATAATAAATTTACTTTTACTTTATTATATAAATATAAAAAGTTTACTTTTACTTATTTATAAAGTAAATTTTACTATATTATATAAATAGTACTTACTTTTTACTTTTTATATTCTTAAAATTTATTATAATAAGTAGTACTTTTAAAGAAAGAAGTAAGAATTATAAAGTTATTATTAAATTATAATAATACTAATAGCCTATTAAGTTATTAAATAGTTTAAAGACTACTCTTTTATAAATAATAGCTATTTATTTAATCCTTTATTTAAGATATAAACCATTTTTAAGTACTTTAAAAAGACTTTTATACTTTAATCTTTTAATAAGGCTAAAAGGAAAGGTAAGCTTACTATAAAGTGTCTATATATATAAGAACTAATACTAGCTCTTATACTTAAGCGTCTACTATTTATTAACGCTTTAGTATATATATTAAGTATTAAATAAACTATTTTTATCTTTATACTAAGTTACTTACTATAAAAGGTTCCTTAGTTATTATACAATATAGTTATACTAGTAATATTAAAAGTATTACCTTTCTTTATTTTACTTATTACTAAGGCCTAAAAGCTAATAACGCCTACGTTAATTTAATACGTACCTATACTTATAACGCCTAATTTGTTAAAGTGGACGCCCTTAATAAGCTTCTTAGTAAGCCCCTTACCTTTTCTTAGTAAGTTTAGTAACGGTACTTAAAGCCTATTATATATACTAAACGCCTTACTATTTAAGTGTAATAATATTAAGTATAAAGATAATAGTAATAAGAATAAGAATAAAGACTTTAAAGATAAAGACTTTAAGAATAAAGACTTAAAAGACTTTAAAGGCAGCTTTAAAAGCAACTTTAAAGATAAGTTAAGTTTAAGCCTTAGCTTCCTTTTAGCCTTTATAAACCTTATAACTCTTAATAGCACCTTTACTTATTCTACTATTTAAGTAGAATAAGAACTTAAGTTACTCTTAACCCTTTATTAATAAACCTATATACTTAAGCTACTTTAATACTTAAGTAAAGAAGCTAGTAATAAAGCTACTTAAGTTGCCTTTTTTAGTATAGTATTCTAACTTTTAAAAGGATAACGGCTATATAAATAAGTAGTATACTAATATATATATATACTAGTAAGCGTCTTATTTATTAATTACTAGTTTAAATTTAGTAATAGGCTAGTTCTTTATATTAATAATAAGCTACTTAATTAACTTTAGTAAGTAGGCCTTAGTTATAACCTACTTAAAAGACTAAAGGATCCTTTAAAAAGAGAGCTTTTATTACTATTATTATATAGTTTAAAAGACTGCTTAAAGCCTTATTTATATAACTATTAACTACTATATAAAATATAGTAAGCTATATAGCTTTAAGGTAGTATATATATATTTATTTATATAACTTTTAACTATTACTAATTAGCTTTAAGTTATTTATAAAATATAAGGCTACTACTTATATATACTATCTATTATTAAGTAAATAAGGCTATTACCTTTTATACTTTAAGCTAAGTATAAGTTACTTTACTACTATTTAACACTTATAACGTAAGTTAATATAAGTACTACTAGTTAAGATTTATTTTTATTAACTATTTTTATACTAAGATATAGCTATTAAGCTACTTTTCTTTTTAAGCTATAAGTAAACTATTTAAAGTCTTTTTATAATAATTAAGTATATTATTATTTTTTTATAATTCTTTATTATATTTTTAGAATTTTTATTATTATAATAATACTATATTACTATACTTCTTTACTAAACCTTTTTAGTCTCTTTTTTTTCTTTTTATAAAAACTTTAAAGCTTATTTTAATATTAATAAACGTCTTTTTTTATATTTTATACTACTTTTTAATAGTAATTAGTATATTTATAACTATTATAATAACTTATTAGTTATATTTAAAAGGCTATTCTTTTTATTATACTAAGTAGTATAACTTTTTATACTATACTTTATAGTTTAAACCCTTTTTTACTTTTTACTTATTATTATCTTTTTTTAATAGTAGTATTAATAAAGGCTTTATAATACCTATAAAGTTTACTTATAGTTTTAATAAAAATACTAAAAATATATTATATAGTCTTTTATATTATTATAAAAGTATAAAATAATACGTTTATAAGTTAATCTTTTTTAATATATAAAAATGTTTAATAAACTTTAACTTTAACTTTTAATTTTAAATAAATAGTAGTATTAAGTTATTTTTATTATACTTTTTAGTAAGTACGTTATATTATAATAATATTTTTACGTCTTTTATATATATTTTAAGTGTTTTAACACTTATTTTTATAAAGCTTATAACTTTAAAATATACTTAACTACTATTAGTACCCTTCTTTTATAAGTAACGTCTTTAATACTTTTATAAATTATAAAGTAATAGTTATAAAGTATATAAAATAGTGTCTTATTTATTAATTAATTTATTATATTATTTAAAGTAAACTTTATTATAAAAAAAAGTATTAACTAATTATTTTAATTTTTTATTATATAATAATAAAAGTATTATTTTAAAGTTTAATTAGCTTTTTTTATTTAACTATTAGTTAATAAGTAAAAAGTAGTAAATAGTCTTAACTTAATATAAGTAATATTATATAGCTTTTATTAGTATTAATTAATAATAACTACTTTTTTATTTAAAATAATACTTTTTAACTATTTAAAGTATAGTTAAACCTTTATATAAAGTAAATATATAAGCTTTATAAAGAATATAATAATAAATACTAGTAAGAAGTAGTATATTTTTATATACTTATTTATAATTATTAATATAGTATTTAGTTTTTAATTACTATTAAAGACTAAAAAGAAACTAGTAATAAAATTTATTAACACTTTTTATTAATACTTTTTAAAGACTAATAAGAGCTAAAGCTAACTATATAGTTTATACTTCTTTAACTTAGTAGTTTAATATATATAATAAGTATATATAAAACCTTTAATATTTACTTTAATACCTATTTAAAAGTAATAATATATACAGAACTACCTACCACATATATATAACCACATATACTACTAACAACTATTATAGTACGTAGAATAGCATAAGAAGGGACTATTAACTAATTAGTTAATAGTCCCTCCTCCTATACTATACTCTATAAGCGGCTTGCTAGCAGGTAGAAACAAGGGAAAACGTACTTATAGACGTTATATATAAAACCTGTATAGCTAATTCTATCTATTAAATTCCTTACTATCTATCTATCTTTTTAGTAGCTACGTCTTGTCTACTTATACCTTTTAAAGTAGAGGGTGTTAAGGTAAAGCCTTAATTTAATTTATCTTTTATTTTAAGTATAAGTACTATAATATTAGTTGTAGTACGTACTTTATACTTACTTTTTTTTACACTTTACTTTAAAAGTATAGTTAAAAAGAGGTAAAGAAAGAAAGGAAAGTAGATTAGATAAAAGAAAATTAAAGAAAGATAGTAAAAAAAAAAAAAAAAACTTTTTATAAGAAAAGAATAAAAATAGTTAGAAAAAAAAAATAAAGATATAAAAAAGGAAAAAAGTAACTAAAGAAATATAAGAAAGAAAAGAAAAGAATAGTAGAGCTAATTACTTAATTACTTATTTACATTCTTTACTTTATTCTTAAATATATTAAACAAATAACGCCTTACTACTATTTATTAATACTAAAGCTAGCTTTAATACTAGTTCTTAAGGTCTTTAAAACTTGTTTAAGCTTTATTATAATGTTTATAAGTAGTAGCTAGAGTAGCTAGCTATCTAAACTACTTCTTAAAGTATAATAGTAATAAACTATACTTAAATACTAAGTAGTAAAGTTCTATATATTAAAGTAAGAAACTATAACACTTAGGCTTAGTATATACTTAGGTTAATAGTATAATATAGTTCTAACTATACTTTATCTTTTTATATTAAGAAAGTACAAGCTACGTTTATAGTAGGTCCTTTTACTTATTATTAGATTTAATAGTATTTATAACACTTTTAAACTTAAGATTACTATATATTAACAAAGTAAACAAGCTTATTAGCTTAAGGCTAAAGCTTAACAATAAGAAAGAAGAAGAAGAAGGGTCTATATTACAATCTAGTAATAACTTTAAAGACTTAGTAGTGTTTAATAGTAAAGAGAAAGGAAGAGGAGATAGGTTTATATTATAATCTAGTAATAATTTTAAAAACAACGTTATAAAAGTCTAGTTCTTAACGTTTAACTTTTCTATAGTGTTTAACTCCTTTTACTTTTTTTTATAACTTAGTATAAAGTAAATACTTAAAACTTTATTAAAAAGTTTTTACTAGTTAACGCTTAAGTTGTACTTTATTAAGACGTTTATAAGATTATGTACTTTAACTAGGTTAACTTGTTAAATATAGAATATATTAAGAATTTAGGCCGCTTTTAAATAACTAGTATAAGTAAGCGCTATAAGTTAATAATCTACTTATAAAGGTAGTTATAGTAGTTTAAAAAAAAAGAGTAGTTTAATTTAGTAAAGTTTTTAATAGCTTTACTAGGTTAACTGCTTTATCTTTTATTATAAACTACTAGTACTATTTTATAAATACTATTTAAAGTAGTAGTCTTACTAAGTAATTAAGTAATAAAGACGTATTAAGTATTCTATAGTTATTTTTACTAGATTATTAAGTATATTAAATAATATTTAGTAGCTAGTTTAATAGTAATAATATAGTACACTAAAAATTCTAGTAATCTTATTTAATTAGCCTAAATAGCTTTTTATACAAACTATAAAATATATAAATAATAGTAAATACTTATTTTAATTTAAGCCTTTTAATAAATATTACTTAGTCTATTAAATTTTAGTTGTTTATATATAGTCTATTTAATATATTTAAACAAGCTTATATATTTTTAATATAAAAGTCTAAATTATACTAAAATAATAGTCCTTTTAATAAAAAGTATATAAACAATATATTTATATAATTAAGTTTTAAGTAAAGCGTATTTATCTACTAATAAAAGACTTTTAAATAAATAGTCTTTATTTAATTCTATATAAGCCTGCTAGTAGACTAATATAAATATATAAAATAGCCTATTAATAGTATTTATAACTTTTAAAAGAATAATTATACTAACTTATTTATTATTATACTATAGCTCTAGTTATTTTTCTACTAAATCTAGCTTACTTTTATTAAAACCTAGTAAGAGATAGCTATATATATATTATAAAATAGTTACTTCTTATACTACTCTTTTAAGTCCTTATATAAATATAGTAAAAAGTTAAAGTAGTATAAAATCTTTATATAAGTATTAAAAATAAATATAAAAAAATACTCTTTTTAAAGGTAGTAGTCTATTAAGAATTAGTAGATAGTTATATTCTTATATAGCCGTATACTTTTTAGTATATTTAGTATTTATAGTATAAAGGACTAAAGTTAAACAACGTCTTTAAGCTTAGTAATAGTAAACACTAATCTAGCTACTATACTAGCTATTAATATACACTATTACTAAATTAAGTAACTAGCTATATTATATAAACTAGTATAGTAATTATTTATATTAAAGCTATACTATTTAATATTTATATTTATTAAATAATAAAGTAAATTAAAGTAGTAGTTTTTTATTAAATTAAATGTTATTTATTTACTTATAAGCTTTATTTCTTTTATAATAAAAGAGTTAATATATATTAGTTAGCCTATAATAATATTTAAAGTATATAATAGTTTTAAAAAAACGGTTTTAAAGTTTTATTTACCTTATACACTATCCTTTTATAAAATAAAGTTTAACTAATTATTTTATAAAATAATAACGCTTTAAATATAAAATATTATATTAAATATAGTAGTTTAAAAGTACTTAATATATATAAATAAAGTAATTTAATAATAAAACGTAAGTAGTTAAATATAATAAAAAGAGCTTATAATAAAATAAATATAAGTAATAAAAGTAAAGGTTATAACTATTATAATAAAAAAAAAAGTAGTAATAAACGTTTTTAACGTTTTTATTTATTATAATAATTTAATAAATAAAAACATATTAGCTTTATTTTTACTTATTAATACTTTAAATAATAAGTAGTCTTTAAATAAATAAAGATATATTTTTAAAGTAAACTATTTATTTATTCTTAATATATTATATTTTCTTTTTATAATACCTTTAATAAGTATATTAAAGCGCTTATTATTAAATTAAACATTCTTATATTATTACTATATAACTAAAACCTGTCTATTATTATAGCTTAAAAGAAGAATTCTCTACGTTTTATAATAAGTAGTGTAAAAAAGGGTAAGTAGACGTTTTTTACTAAAGTTTATACTAAAGTAAAGGTAGTAATTTAGAAAAAGCTATTAAACAACGTAGTAAACACAGACCTAAACAAGATAAAGCCTTAAAATAGCTAAACTAACACTTAATCCAACAACAAAGATTTTATAAATATTAATACTAAAGTAGAAGATAGTGTAAGTACTAAGGTAAATAAGCTAAAAAGTAAGTAAGATGCTTAAAAAGCTATTAAAAAAAAGAAGATTAAAGAAAAAAAAAACTTTAAAAAAGATAATAAAAAGAATAAAGGTTAAAAGAGTAAAAAGTGTGTTAACTGTACTAAAGCGCTAAAAAAAGGCTGTATAAAAAAAGAAAAAAGTAGTTAAAAATAAAGAGAAAAAGAAGGAAAAAAAGAGTATAAAGAAAAAGATAAAAAAGATAAAAAAGAATAAAAAGAAAAAAGAGAAGGATAAGAAGAGAAAGAAGGTAAAAAAAAAAAAAAAGAGTTAAAAAAGGAAAATAAGAAGGTAATAAAGTAAAAAATAAGAAAAAGTAAAAAAAAAAGAAAAAAAGGAAGAAAAAGGCTAATTTAATAAAAAAAAATAAGTAAGAAAAAAAGAAATGAAAAAAAGGTATAAAAGTAAGTAAAAGTAGTATATATTACTATAAAAAAGATAGTTAAAGTTAAAACTTTAATAGTTATATAAGCTATAATAAAGTAAATAACTACTAAAGTAGGTATTTATATTACTTATAACTTATTAAAAAAGTAGAGAATATAGTACTATATTTAATAGTAAAGAGCTAGTAATAAAATAAAGACAAGCTTAATAAAAAGGCTAGTATTAATTATAAGAGCTTTAAAGGGTTACTAGATTAGGCTATTATTATTATTACTTCCTTTTAAGCTTTGTATATACTATTTAAACAAATATCTAGCCTTTTAAACGTTAATAAAAAGCAGATTTGCTTTAAACTAGCTTAGTGTAAGAAGAAAACAAAACACTATATCTACGTTTAAAAAGGAATAGTATTATTATAGCTTATTAAAGATAAGGAAATTATAGCTTAGTTGCTTAACAACGTTTTATTTAAGCACTACTATTTATACTTAGTTTATTATAAAGTAGTACTTATAAGTATATTAATTTACTTTATACTTTTACTAGATTATATAAAAGTATACTTGTTCTAATAGTTTCTAAATAATATATAAAAGCTGTCTAATTTATAGTTAAATCTTTAATTTAATATAACTATTTAAAATTATTAAGCTATATAGTTAAAAGGTAGGTTAATAAATAAAGTCTTAGTAAAGGCTATAAATAATAAACCTTTAAATAATATTATAGTATAAATAATAAAGAATAAGTGTTAAGAGTAAGGCCTATTTATTTATTTATTTAATACTATACATTTAATACTATATAAGTAGTACTATATTTACTACTTATTATTAATTATTTAGTATAAAAACTTGTATATTAATATATTCTAGCCCTTCTTTAACTACTTTATACTTTTAAAATATAATAATATATATAAAAACTACTTCTTTTATATAAATAAGAAGATTTATAGTTACAATAACTTATATTTTACTACTATAACAAAATTATACTTAACTTTAATAAAGAGCAATCTACTTATAGTTATTTAAAGTAAAGTGTAAAAAACGTTAAAGTATAGGCCTTTTATTAATTTAGCTTAAGACTATAATACTATTTTTTAAAAGTAAGTGTATATTTAGTATTAACTATATAGTAATCTAGTTAATATAACGTTAAAAAGGTTAATAAGCTATATTATTATTTTATATATAGCTAGTACTACTACTAATAAAGCTTTTAATTATAAAAAAGATAATAATAAGAAAGTAAAAAAGCCTTTAATTATACTAAAATAAAGATTTTAAAATTTATATAAATAGTAAGTAGTTTATACTACTATAAAAAAATTTAGTTTATATTACTATTACTAATAAGGCTTTTATTATTAAAATACTAACTTATAGTATAATTATTATTATTTTAAACTTTATTAGTAAGTTATAGTTAGTTTATAGTTATTAAATTATAAATATTTAGTTTTTAAATTCTTATAGTATCTTATTTAAATTTTTTAAGTTATTAACTAATAAATATACTTAGTAAAAAGACTTTATTTAAATATATAAGTGTATATATATTATTATTATAAACTATATTTATATAAAAAAGGCCTTACTATTTATACTTTAACTTACTTTTAACTAACTTATTAATTTCTTTTTTATTATTTTAAACAAGTACTATATTACTTTAAGCTATTAACTAATTTAGCTATTATATTTTATTAATATTTATAAAGTTCTTTAATTTAATAAGTTTTTTTTAAAACTTACTAACTATAATAGTAGCTCTTTCTTAATTTATTAAAAAGTGTTATAATATTTTAGTTCTTTTTTAAAAAAGCTTTTTAAAGAATATATTTATTCTTTAGTTAAGCACTTACTAAGTAGAAATATAAACGTTAATAAAAAACAAAGCTTTTATACTGTAAAGAAGAAAGAATAGTATTTAGTTATAAAACTAGTGTACTATTATTTAATCTATTAAAAACGGTATAAAAAGATACTTTATTTAGTTTTTTATTTCTTTAAAGATTAGCTTAATAAGTGTTTTAGTAAGTAAAAAGTGCCTTTCTTTAACAAGGCTATTTATTTATAAATTATATATAAACGTTAAAATACATACTACTCTTAAGTTGTTATAAACTTTTTTAAAGTTACTTTTAAATTTAAGTCTTTTATTTACTATAATAATAACTAGTAAGCTATAATTAGCTATTATATAATTCTATAAAAACTTAAAAATAGTTTTAACTTTAGTATTAAGAATAACTATAGCTTTAATATATTCTATAAAAGTATACTAAGCCTTAACAATATAGCACTTACTATTATATAGTAGTATATATATAATATTTAAATAAATTTTTTAAAATAAAGTAATTAATAACTACTAAGCTATAACTAAGTTAACTAGTTAATAAAGCTTTTATTTTAAATAATTTAAATAAGTTAAGACTGCCTTTTTTATATAATTATATATTTTATACTACTAATACCTTTTATAAAGTACTATATATAATAGTTTAATCCTTTAATATTTAGTTGTAATATAGTATTCTTATATAAGCTATACTTAGTTGTTAAAATTGTAAATTACTTTTAAAAGGCAGCTTAAATTTTTAATATTCTTATACTATAAAATATTTATTTAATAAAAGTAAAATTATACTTAATATAAAAGCTTTCTTTTTTTTATACTTAAAATTTTAAATAAAAAAAAGTAATTTTTAATAAAATTAAGAATATTTTTATAATAATTATTTAAATTTTATATTTAAAGTACTATTAAATAATTAAATAAAGGTTTATTATTAATTAACATCTTTTAAGTATTAATATATATATTAATAAACTTATTAAAATTATCCTTTATAGCTTTAAACTTGTCTTTATTAGTCTTTAAACAATATAAAAGTGTATTAACAAGTATATTCTTTATACTAAAAATATACTTAATAGTAAAATTAAAATTCTAAACTTATACTACTTATTATATAAGTAGTACTTTAAAGAGTTTGTTAATAGCTTTATTTAACTAATTTATTAAAACTTGTAAGTTAGTTTTAATTTAAAAATATATACTATAAACGTAGTTATATAGTTTTCTTAAGGTAGTAACTAGTTCTTTATATTCTTTTTTTATAGTATTATTAACTACTACTTTTATATTTTATTATTCTAATTTATATTATATAAGACGTCTTTTTTTATTAATTTTTTATAAAAGTACTACTTCTTATTTTAAAATACTTGTATTAATTATAAGTATTATTAATTTATCTTTTTTAAAGTAGTTAATTATTATTAAAACAAGAGTAGTAAAAAGCCGTTTTTTTAATAAGTTAAAGGTTAATTCTTTTATATCTTCTTACTACTAATAGGCGCCTTTTTATAAAAGTATATAAAAAAGAACGGCTACTATAGCTCTATTCTATACTTAAGTTTTATAAAACGTAAATATACTAAGAAAGTTATAAAGGTTCTTTAAATTAATTAGTTAAGGCTATTTAATAATTTTAATAATTTTAAACTTTTTAAATATACAATTAAACCTATTATATATATATTTAATAATAACGGCTATAAACTAGTATTATTATAATTTTTTAGCTGTAATTATAGTACTAGCTAGCTTATAATTTATAAGAATAAGGTCTATATTCTAAAGATACTTTAAAACATAGCACTAAACTTTTAATAAAATTTCCATATTATTATAAGTAGATATAAGGCCTTTAATTATAATATTATTAAGAAAGGGTAATATTTAATTAAATATAAGTTTATATAGTAGTTAGACTATAATATATTAAAATTAAGCTACTAAGTTAATACCTTTCTATAAAAAAGTATATATTTTAAATAGCTTAATTAAAGTTAAAAACGTAGTTATATTTTTACTTTTTTTAATAAGTTTAATTTAGTTATAACTTAAAAAAAGATTAAGAAAAAAGATCCTTTTATATATTTTAAATTCTTTTAAAAAGGTCTTTACTATTAAAAGAGTAAATATATTATATACTATATACTAATTATACTTAACTATATTATTTATTAACTATACTCTTTTATTTTTCTTTCTTATTAAAAACTAAGAGTTTTTATAAGATTTATAGCTTTCTTTAATTATTTCTTTATTAAAGTACTAGTATAAAAGATTAATAACTTACTTAACTAGTAGGTAAGGTATTAAAATTGTACAAGTTTAAAAGGCTATATATAACATAGTTTTAATAACTTATAAAAACGCTATTAATAGATTAAGCTTGCTAATATAATTAAAAGTTTATACTAATATAAATTCCTTATTAAAAAGAATTTATATTAAAATTTCCTTCTTTTTTTTTATAAACTATTATTTAATTAGTTAATTATTATTACAAGTTAATTAAGTATTAGCCTATACTCTTATTTTACTAAACTAAACTTTAAAGTAATAAATATAATAAAGTTTTATATAGTAGGTTAAAAGTTCTTTTAAGCTTCTTTTTATTTTTTTAGCTTTTAATTTATACTCTTTTTAAAAGTAAAGCTATTAAATATAATATTATTTAATAGTTAAACCTTTAAACCTTTTCTTTTATATAAAGTGTTATTATAGTAGACTTATTATAAAAATTAATAAAATTTAGTATTCTTTAGTAAGAATAGGCTAAAAAGTTAAATAAGCTTTAGTATTAATTATAAGTAATTCTTATAAATAATATTTAAAAGCTTATTCTTTAAATTTAACAATAGTGTTAAAATAAATACTATTATAATAAGCAGTTTTAAGTACTTACTATAGTTTATTTTAAAACGTTAATATACACCTTTAACTAATCTATTAATATTAAAAGGTTGTTTATATTAATAATAAAGTAAATATTACTAATAGTTATATTAATATATATTACCTTAATAATAAAGTTATATAAAAAGTACAGCTTTATATTAAGAATATATAACATTTTTAATAATAAGTTCTTACTAGTTATTCTACTAAGTATAATATATAAATAAACTAGTAGTTTATACCCTTTTAATTATAAAGTAGTTATAAATTTACTAGTAAACTAAATACTTATATTATAAATACTAGTAAAGAAAGCTTTAGTTTTAAACAATAAAATATCTAACTTTCTTACAAGTTAGTTAAAAATTAAAAAAACTTATAATCTAGTATTAATAAGAATAAGTTGTAAACTTCTTTAAAAAGAGCTGTTATAAATTTAAACGTGTATTCTTAAAAGATTAACTACCTTTATAAGTATAAAGTTAGTTTAAAGACTAGTTACTTAATAGAATTCTAGTGTAATTTATATTATTTAATTATTTAAAGGTTTTAAAACTTAAAAAGGCTTATTTATACTAACTTTATAAAACGTTGTTTAAGTAAAGTTAAAAGCTTTATTTAAAACTATTAACGTTTTACTATTAATATAAACTATCTTAATACTAAGTGTTATAAAGTTTTAAATACTAAATATAACCTATATTATATATACTAAACTAAGTTATAAAAACTAGTATATTAAAACTTTAACCTTAAAGTTAAAAGTTGTCTTTAATAGTTAGTATTTAACGTTTAAAATAAGTTTAATATTTACTTTTAATAAGACTTAAATAGTTAATTAATAAGATAATAAGTCCTTTTTAAATAAGGCAATATTAATAGATTCTTATACTTTTTACACGTTTATAATTAATATATAAAAACATGTATTATTATTAACTTACTTACGCTTTTTAACTAATATAAAAGTAGTAAATAGGTTATAAGCCTTGTCTACTAGTTTTACTAAAAAAAGATAGTTAATAAACGTAAGATTGTTCTTTTTAATAAGCTTAATTATATTAACGTTTAAGTTAAAACTAAAAGGTATTTTATTTAATAATATAATTAAGCTATTAATATTATTTAAAGATAAGAATTACTTATTTATTTCTACTACTTTTTTTTAAAACTATATTTACTATATTTCCTTTACACTTAAAAGGTTGTAATACTTTATTAAGTAGCTTTAAATTAAATTTCTTATTTAGCCTTTATTATAAAAGTGCCTTATTAATATAGTAAGTAGCTAGTACTTTTTTATTAATCTTATAAAAAAACAGCTTTTCTTTATATTATAGTATAAAAGTCTAGCTTAATAGTCTTTATAAAACTTAGTATATTTAACTACTAAATAGTCTTTACTATTATAGTAAAAGTAGTAAAGGCGTTTTTATAGCACCTATTAAATAAACACACTAAAAACAGCGTTATTATTTACTTATAAGATTTCTTTAATATTAGTTATAAGTAGTAGTTGTTAAATTATCTTAATATTATATAGGTTTTAGGCTAAGAATATAAAAAAACTATATTTCTTTAAGTATTTTATTACTATATAGTTTTAGTTAATAGTAAGGTTTACTATACTCTTAGTAATTAATTTAAACACGTTTTTTAACTAGATAGTTTAAAATTATAATATAGTTAAAACAACTAGAATAAGTATAATAAAAAGTAGTAAAGTGTACTAATAAAAAGGTACTTTAATCTAATAAGTAAAAAGTAAAACTTAAAAGAACCTTTAAAACTTTTAATAATAATAATTATTTATTAAATAAATATTATCTTTAAAGTACTTAATAATTTAATTATAAAATTTTTAAAAAGATATAGTTTAAAAATTATAGTATAAGTAATTTACTTAAAGTAATAACTAGTATATAACTATAATAAAAAGGCTGTAATACAACGTTATTAACTAATTAGTTAATTAAAGATTGTATTTTACTTACTTTATATTTATATTAAGTTTAATTAATTCTTAAAGTAAAATTTAAAGGTTTTTTCTATAAATAATATAAAACTATATAAAAATCTAAGCCTAAAAAGTGTAGTACTATTTCTTATTTTAAATACTATAGTTTTACTATATAGCCTTCTTTAAATTTACAAACTTTCCTTTTTATTTTATAGTTAAAGCAGTCTTTACTAGTCCTTTTATAAAACTTATTTTACTAATTATATAATATATTAATAGTTAACAAACTTTATCTTTATTTAAAAACAAGGCTACCTTTACTAAAGCCTTATAGTAATAAAGAAAGTATATAATATTATTACTATTAAAGGTAAAAGTAATAAAAGTTTTAAAGTAAAGAAAGGCTTAGCCTTAAAATTATAGCGTCTTTTTAAATATTAAATAAGTTAACATGTTTATAAAGGCGCTAATTAATAAAGACGGTCTTTTAAAAGTTAAAGAAGATATACTAATAAAGTAGGCGTTTATTTTAATAGTCTTGTATATTATATATAAAATATAAAATTTAAATACTAAGCTACTTACTTAATTACTTATTAGTCTTTTTAATAAAAAAGAAAGTAATTCTTTAAAGTAAAAGTATAATAAAAAAGAAAATATATAATAACTAATTCTTTATATAAAACTTTAAATAACTTATATTTATAAAAAAGGAAAACTATAATTATTTTTTTTATTAAAAAAGAAGGTTTAGTATATTTAGTTTTTATAAAAGTATACTAATCCTTTATTTACTAAGTTATACTATAAAATAATAAGGCTTTTTACTACTCTTTAACTTAGCCTTTCTTTATTAATATTCTAAGCTTTTTTTTTTATATTTTATAAACATATTTAGTCTTATTACTATTACCTTTACTTTAATAACCTATATATAAGCCCTTTTAAAGTAAGTAGTAACTAAAAGTTGTTATATTAAATTAGTCCTATTAGTAGCCGTTATAGCCTTAATTTATTATTAAGTAGCCGTTTACTAACTTACTACTAAATTTATTTTTATTTATCTTTAAAATACTATTACTAAATTAGTACTTATTAATATATTTATAGTTAAAATAAGGATTAAAAAAGGGGTAGTTTATAGTATTTTAATGTTTAACCTTAACTATTATTATAAGGTTGTTTTTAACGTTTTTTAAACCTTATATTAGTATTATTAAAGCAGCGTTTAACCTTTACTAATTAGCCGTCTATTTATAAGACTAATACTTATTTACTACTACTTCTTTATAATACTAAATATAGTAACACATGTCTTAACCGTTTTTAAATAAATAAAAAAATTACTTTTTTTTTTACTATTAAAAGTATATTTATTCTTTACTAGTATAATTAAGTTAAAAGCTATATAAGCCACCTTTTAAGGCCTTACTTAACTATTAATTTACTTATTATAGGTTAAAGTTAGCTTTATACTAACCTTTACTACTTTTATAATTAAGCTGTTTTTATATAATTAATTAATAATAGCTATTTACTATAACTAATTATAATAATATATATTTAATTATCTAGTATAGTAGCTAATAATATATTCTTAAAAGCTATTATAAGTAACTTCCTTTTATAAGACTTCCTTTATATTAAATTTGTATTTTAGTACCTAGTTTTTATTTCTTATAACTTTATAGTTTAAAACTATTAAGAAATAAGTAAAGTAATAATCTTACTCCTTTTTCTACTTATTAAAAGTATAAATAAAAATTAAAGACTTATCTTAATAATTACTTATAGTATAGTTATTAATTAATCGCTTTTTATATTTTTAACTAAAGAAGGTTATTATAAAAGTTTAAATAAATAAAGTAATAGTATCTTATAAGTATTATAGCTTTTTAAGTAAAACCTAAGCAACTAGTTTTACAACTAGTGTATTTTAAGTCCTACTCTTATTACTAGTATATATAAAACTATCTACTATATATATATAACTATATACACTACTAACAACTATTATAATATATAAAATAGTATAAAAAAGGACTATTAACTAATTAGTTAATAGTCCTTTCTTCTATACTATACTTTATAAACGGCTTACTAATAGGTAGAAATAAAGAAAGACGCACTTATAAACCTTACATGTAAAACCTATATAGCTAATTCTATTTATTAAATTCCTTACTATTTATCTATCTTTCTAGTAGCTACGTCTTATCTACTTATACCTTTTAAAGTAGAGGGTGTTAAGGTAAAGCCTTAACTTAATTTGCCCTTTATTTTAAGTATAAGTACTATAATATTAGTTGTAGTACGTACTCTATACTTAATAATAAAAAACTAAGTCTTTTATTTTAATAATACTATTATATTTAACTATTTTAGGCTTATAGTACTAATAAATAATTTTATATTATAGTACTTTTTAAACTAGTATAATAACTTATCCTTTTTAATAAAGTAACTTTATAAAGTTTAAAGACTAACTTTAAAAATAGCTTATATAGCCTTATAATACTTTTTTTTTACTTTATAAGTAAGAGTTTAATAATTAAGCTTTAAGAATAAGCTTATATAATAATATAAAAGGCATTTTACCTTTTTTTAGCCCTTTTATAGTAATAATTATAGTTACTTATACTATAAACAACTATTAAGTATATACACTTTAGTACTTTAACTAAGGTGTCTTTAAGTTAGCTATATTAACCGTTTTACTTAAGCTATTTATAATAGACTTTAATACTTACTCTTTATAAAAAGATAAAGTACTTATATCTTTTATAAGTTTTTTAAAGTCCCTTAAAACGCTACTTTTAGTAAGAGCGGCAACCTTTTAATATAATAAAAACAAGTAATCTATTTAGTCCTACTTTCCTTTATAGTTAAAATAGCGTAATAGGCTATTAGTTAAATTTTTATTACTTAGTTAATACTTAATTTTAAAATTAAATAGTAATAAATATATATACTAGTATACTTAATAATAGTTTAAATTTATTTATCTTAAAAACGCTTATAAATTAATATAGTTAGTTAAAACCTTTATACTTTTAGCCCTTTTTAAATACTAGTACTATTTTTTAAAGGATATAATAATTATTATTAATTCTTAATTAAAGGTACTATAATATAGTTTTATACCCTTTAGCTTTTAAGACTAAAAAGCTACTAAATAGTAAATACTTACATTGTTTAGCTAAGACAATATCCTTTCTAATATAAAAATAAATATATTAGTCTTTATATAAACTAAGTATTTATTAATTTCTTATAAAAGTACTACTTCTTATTTTAAAATACTTATATTAATTATAAGTATTATTAGTCTACCTTTCTTAAAGTAGTTAATTATTATTAAAATAAAAGTAGTAAAAAGCTGTTCTTTTAATAAGTTAAAGGCTAACTTTTCTATATCTTCTTATTACTAGTAAGCGACTTTTTATAAAAGAATATAAAAAAAGGTAGCTATTATAACTTTATTTTATACTTAAGTTTTATAAAATATAAAAATACTAAGAAATTTATAAAGGTCTTTTAAATTAATTAATTAAGGCTATTTAATAATTTTAATAATTTTAAACTTTTTAAATATATAACTAAATCTACTATATATATATTTAATAATAATAGCTATAAGCTAGTACTATTACAATTTTTTAGCCGTAATTATAGTACTAACTAGCTTATAATTTATAAGAATAAGGTTTATATTCTAAAGATACTTTAAAACGTAGTACTTAACACCTAGTAATATTTCCTTATTATTATAAGTAGTTATAAGGCCTTTAATTATAATATTATTAAAAAAGAATAATACTTAATTAAGTATAAGCTTATATAATAGTTAAACTATAATATATTAAAATTAGGCTATTAAGTTAGTACTTCTTTATAAAAAAGTATATATTTTAAATAGCCTAATTAAAGTTAAAAACGTAGTTATATCTTTACTTTTCTTAATAAGTTTAATTTAGTTATAACTTAAAAAAAGATTAAGTAAAAAGATTCTTTTATATATTTTAAATTTTTTTAAAAAGGTCTTTACTATTAAAGAAGTAAATACGTTATATACTATATACTAATTATACTTAACTATATTATTTATTAGCCGTACTTTTTTATTCTTTTTTCTTACTAAAAACTAAGGGTTTTTATAAAATTTATAGCTTTTTTTAATTATTTTTTATTAAGACGTTAGTATAAAAGGTTAATAATTTACTTAATTAATAAGTAAGGTATTAAGATTATATAAGCTTAAAAGACTATATATAATATAGTTTTAATAACCTATAAAGGTACTATTAATAAGTTAAGCTTACTAATATAATTAAAAGTTTATACTAATATAAATTCTTTATTAAAAAGAATTTATACTAAAATTTCCTTCTTTTTTTCTTATAAACTATTACTTAATTAGTTAATTATTACTATAAGCTAATTAAGTATTAGTTTATACTCTTATTTTATTAAACTAAACTTTAAAGTAATAAACGTAGTAAAGTTTTATATAGTAGGCTAAAAGTTCTTTTAAGCTTTTTTTTATTTTTTTACCTTTTAATTTACACTTCTTTTAAAAGTAAAGTTATTAAATATAATATTATTTAATAACTAAACTTTTAAACCTTTCTTTTTATATAAGGTGTTACTATAGTAAACTTATTATAAATATTAATAAGATTTAATATCCTTTTATAAAGGAGGACTAGTATAATAAATAAGCTTTAATACTAGTTATAAGTAGTCTTTATAAATAATACTTAAAAGCTTATCCTTTAAATTTAATAGTAGTATTAAGATAAGTACTAACGTAGTAAGCAGTCTTATATACTTACTATAGTTTATTTTAAAGTATTAACTTATACTATTAACTAATTTATTAACGCTATAAAACTTTTTAAGTTAATAATAAAGTAAATATTATTAATAGTTATATTAATATATATTGCCTTAGTTATAGTATTATATAAAAAGTGTAGTTTTATATTAAAGATATATAGTATTTTTAATAATAAGTTCTTATTAGTTATTATACTTAGTATAATATATAAGTAGACTAGTAGTTTATACCCTTTTAGTTATAAGGTGGTATTAAATTTACTAATAAACTAAATATTTATTTTATAAATACTAATAAAAAAAGCTTTAGTTTTAAATAATAAAATATTTAGTCTTTTAATAAGTTAGTTAAAAATTAAAGAAATTTATAATTTAGTATTAATAAGAACAAATTATAAGCTTCCTTAAAAGGAACTTTTATAAACTTATATATATATTTTTAAAAGGCTAGCCGCCTTTATAAGTATAAAGTCTACTAAAAGGCTAGTTACTTAGTAAGACTATAGTATAATATATATTTTTTAATTATTTAATAGTTTAAAAACTTAAAAAGGTTTATTTATACTAACTATATAAGATATTACTTAAATAAAGTTAAAAGCCTTATTTATAACTATTAATATTTTATTATTAATATAAACTATCTCTATATTAAGTATAATATAGTTTTAAATACTAAATATAACTTATACTTTATATACTAGGCTAAGTTAAAAAAGCAAGTATATTAAAACTTTAACTTTTAAGTTAAAAGTTGTTTTAATTAGTTAATACTTAATATTTAAAATAAGCTTAGTATTTATCTTTAATAAGACTTAAGTAGTTAGTTATTAAAGTAACTAGTTAAAGTTAAGTAAAGTAACGTTAATAAAATTTTATACTTTTTATATATTTATAACTAATATATAAAAACGTATATTATTATTAACTTATTTATACTTTTTAGTTAATATAAAAGTAGTAAACAAGTTATAAGCCTTATTTACTAGTTTTATTAAAAAGAGCTAATTAATAAATATAAAATTATTATTCTTAATAAGCTTAACTATATTAATACTTAAGTTAAGATTAAAAGGTAGTTTATTTAATAGTATAATTAAGCTACTAATATTATTTAAAAATAAAAATTACTATTTTATTTTTATTATTTTTTTTATAACTATATTTACTATATTTTTTTAATACTTAAAAGGTTATAGTACTTTATTAAATAGCTTTAAACAAGATTTCTTATTTACTCTTTATTATAAAAATACTTTATTAATATATAAAATAGCTTATACTTTTTTATTAATCTTATAAAAAAATACTTTACTTTTAAATTATAGTATAAAAGTTTAACTTAGTAGTTTTTATAAGACTTAGTATACTTTATTATTAAATAGTTTTTATTATTATAGTAAAAGTAGTAAGAGCGTTTTTATAGTATATATTAAATAAATACTTTAAAAATAGTATTATTATCTACTTATAAGACTTTTTTAACGTTAGTTATAAGTAGCTATTATTAAATTACCTTAGTATTATATAGGTTTTAGATTAAAAATATAAAAAAACTATATTTTTTTAAGTATTTTATTACTATATAATTTTAGTTAATAATAAGGTTTATTATATTCTTAGTAATTAATTTAAACGCGTCTTTTAACTAGGTAGCTTAAAGTTATAGTATAGTTAAAGTAACTAGAATAAGTATAATAAAAAGTAGTAAAGTGTATTAGTAAAAAGGTGCTTTAATTTAATAAGTAAAAAGTAAGACTTAAAAAAACCTTTAAAACCTTTAATAATAATAGTTATTTATTAAATAAACATTATTTTTAAAGTACTTAATAATCTAATTATAAAATTCTTAAAATAGTATAGTTTAAAAGTCTTAGTATAAGTAGTTTACTTAAAGTAATAACTAGTATATAACTATAAAAGGAAGGCTATAGTATAGTACTATTAACTAATTACTTAATATAAAATAGTAGTTTGCTTACTTTATATTTATATAAAGCTTAACTAATTTATAAAGTAAAATTTAAAGGTTTTTACTATAAATAGTATAAAACTATATTAAAACCTAAGCTTAAAAAGTATAATACTATTTTTTATTTTAAATACTATAATTTTGTTTTATAGCTTTTTTTAAACTTATAAACTTTCTTCTTTATTCTACTATTAAGGCTATTTTTACTAGTCTTTTTATAAAGCTTATTTTATTAATTATATAATATATTAATAGTTAATAAACTTTGTCTTTATTTAAAAGTAATACTACTTATACTAAGGCTTTATAGTAATAAAAAAAGTATATAATATTATTACTATTAAAAGTAAGTATTATAAAAGTTTTAAAATAAAGAAAGGCTTAGCTTTAAAATTATAGTATTCTTTTAAGTATAAGGTATATTAATATATTTATAAAAGTACTAGTTAATAGTAACGCTTTAAAAGTTAAAGAAGCTATATTAATAAAATAAGTATTTATTTTAATAATCTTATATATTATATATAAAATATAAGATTTTAGTATTAAGCTACTTACTTAATTGCTTATTAGTCTTTTTAATAAAAAGATTTTTTTTTTTAAAAATTTAATAAAATAAATATATAACTAATTTTTATATAAGAAAATAAATAACTATTATTTATAAAAAAAAAAAGAAACTATAACTTTTTTTACTTAAATAATTAGTATATTTAATTTTTATAAAAGTATACTAATCTTTTAACTACTTAAGTTATACTATAAAGTAATAAAGCTTTTTACTACTTTTTAACTTAGTCTTTTTTTTATTATTAATTTAAGCCCTTTTATACTACGTTTTATAAGTATATTTAGCCTTATTACTACTATATTTACTTTAATAACTTATATATAAGTCTTTTTAAAGTAAGTAGTAACTAAAAGTTGTTATATTATATTAGTCTTATTAGTAGCTATTATAGCCTTAATCTACTATTAAGTAGCTACTTACTAACTTACTACTAGATTTATTTTTATTTATTTTTAAAATACTATTATTAAATTAGTACTTATTAATACTTTTATAATTAAAATAAAGGTTTAAAAAGGAGTATTTTATAATATTTTAACGTTTAACTTTAACTATTATTATAAGGTTGTTTTTAACGTTTTTTAAATCTTATATTAGTATTATTAAAGCAACGTTTAACCTTTATTAATTAGTTATTTATTTATAAAACTAATATTTATTTATTATTACTTCTTTTATAATACTAAATATAGTAATATATACCTTAACTACTTTTAAATAAATAAAAGAAACACCTTTTTCTTTTACTAGTAAAAGCATATTTATCCTTTACTAATATAGTTATATAAGAAACTATATAAGCTACCTTTTAAGGCCTTGTCTATTTATTAATTTATATATTATAAATTAAAGTTAGCTTTATACTAACTTTTACTACTTTATAACTAAGCCGTTTTTATATAATTAGTTAATAGTAGTTATTTACTATAGTTAATTATAATAATATATATTTAGTTATTTAGTATAATAGTTAATAATATATTCTTAAAAGCTATTATAAGTAACCCTTTTTTATAAGACTTCTTTTATATTAAATTTATATTTTAATACTTAGTTTTTATTTTTTATAACTTTATAATTTAAAATTATTAAGAAATAAGTAAAGTAGTAATCTTATTCCTTTTTTTACTTATTAAAAGTATAAATAAGAATTAAAAACTTACTTTAATAATTATTTATAGTATAGCTATTAACTAATTACTTTTTATATCTTTAACTAAAAAAGGTTATTATAAAGGTTTAAATAAATAAAATAATAGTATCTTATAAGTATTATAACTATTTAAGTAAAACTTAAGTAACTAGTCTTATAACTAGTATATTTTAAGTCTTACTCTTATTACTAGTAAGTATAAAACTACTTATTATATATATATAACTATATATACTACTAACAACTATTATAGTATATAAAATAGTATAAAAAGGACTATTAACTAATTAGTTAATAGTTTTTCTTTTTATACTATACTTTATAAACTACTTACTAATAAGTAGGGATAAGAAAGACGTACTTATAGGCGTTATATATAAAACTTGTATAGTTAATTCTATCTATTAAATTTCTTACTATTCTTTTGTTTTTTTAGTGGCTACGTCTTATCTACTTATACCTTTTAAAGTAGAGGGTGTTAAGGTAAAGCCTTAACCTAATTTGCCTCCTATTTTAAGTACGGGTACTATGACGTTAGTTACGGTACGTACTTTATACTTAGTACTTTTAAAGTATAATAAGCTTTTTTTAAAATAAAGAATATAGTCTTTTATATAGCGGTTATATTTTAAGTAGTAAATTAATTATATAGTTTACGCCTTTGTAAATTAGTAGGCTAGTAGTATTCTTTATAAAGAATATATCTTTATAGGCCTTTTATAGTCTTTTTAAGGCTTTATATTTAAAAGATTAGTATATTCCTTTACTTAACTAATATATAGTAAGTAGTAATATTTATTACGCCTTTTTAAAAGGTCCTTACTAGCTTAGCTTTTATTTTATAAAACTACTACTTTATACTAGTAAAGTATAATAATATTTTCTTATTTAATAAAGTTAAAATACTTAAAAGTACTAATACGTTACTATTAGTATAGTTTAGTTCTATACAATAATAAGTAAACTACTATTTTTTTTAATTAATATTTAATAGTTAAATTATAACTACTTATATATTATAAACTAATAGCTTTACGTTATTAAACACTTATATAAGTAATAAGAGCCTTATAAACTTTAATTAACCTAGTACCTTTATAAATTTTTAGTTTATTATATTAATCTTACTATTATAGTTTAAATTAATAAATATAAGGTAATTACTATTTATAACAACCAATCTTCTTATTTATAGCCTTTTATTAACTAAAATAAAGTTTAATAACTTTAAAGTATTTTTTTAAAAGTTGTTTAAGCTTTTCCTTTATCCTTATTCTTTTTACTTTTATTATTAAAATTATTATAGTTATTAACCTTAATATATTAACTTATACGTTTTTTTTAGTAGCTTACTTACTAATTTATTAAGATATATAAATAAGATATAGCCTTTTTTACTATAATAAAAGCACTTAATATTAGTATTACTTATTTTAGTATAAGTCTTAAACTAAACTTAGTTATAAATTATTTAAACTTTTAAGCTTTAAAGGCTTTTTAGTAAAAGCTTAAATACTTTTTTTTGGGTTTTTTACTAAAAGTCTCTAACCCTTTCTTTATATTAAGTATAGTCCTTTTATATTACTTATTTAAAGAGCTATCTTCTTAAAGCTTATTTATATACTTTAATACTTAGTACTAATTAATAGTATAAATTATACTTTTTATAACTAAGTTACGTTTAATTTTATTACTTAGTCTTATATAAACTATAACTACTATAAATTTTTTTAAGTAAAAGACTAATCTTCTTCTTTAATAAGCTTATATATAGTAGTTATTAAAGCTTTATTTTATAAGTTAATAAGATTTTTTTAAACGTATTACTATAGTACTAAATAAATCCCTTACTTTTAATATTAGTATATTTAACTAAACGTTAAAAACGTCTTAAAAGCGTAAGCTTAGTACTTACTTTTATTTTAGTAGTATATTAAAGTATTACTTTTAATAAATTATAACAGTATTTGTAAGGTTAGTACTATACGCCACTATAACTAGGTAAAAGATAACATCAACTTTATAATAACTAAATCGTATACGTATATATATATAAAGACAAGAATAGATTCTTATCCCTTTTTATTAAAAAGGAGTATAGTAGTACTATATATAAAAGATATCTATTAGTCTACTTATTCTAGCTAATTACAAGGAGCGTTTAAGGACCCTTAAGGTCTACCCTTAGTGTCTTAGAATAGCTTACTACTATCCTATCCCTTAGCTAATTATAGTAGGACGCCGGTAAATTAAACATCTAACTAATTACAAAGGGACCTTATAAGGACCCTAGACGGTCCGTGCGCAGTGCTCCGACTACGCTTAGTTATATAGCGTCTATAAGTATTTCTTGTTAAAACTATAACACTACTATAGTATATAAAATAGTATAAAAAGGAACTATTAACTAATTAATTAATAGTCCTTTTTTTTATACTATACTTTATAAGTAGCTTATTATTAAGTAAGGATAAAGGAAACGCGCTTATAAGCGTTATATATAAAACTTGTATAACTAATTCTATCTATTAAATTCCTTCTTATTTGTTTATTTTTTTAATAGCTACGTCTTGTTTACTTATACCTTTTAAAGTAAAGGGTGTTAAGGCAAAGCCTTAACCTAATTTTCTCCTTATTTTAAGTATAGGTACTATAACGTTAGTTGTAGTATGTATTATACTTACTACTACTTTATTTTAAATAGTAGTTTAAATAGCTAACTACTTTAGCTACTACTTACTAACGTTATAATAAGGCTTTAATAAGCTTAAAAGACTTAAAAATTAAATATTAAAGCTAGCTTTAATACTAATAAATAGCTATAAAACACTATTTACTAAATATACTTAAGAATAAAGTTAAAAAATACAAATAAATAACTAAATAATTAAACGTCTTTTATTCTATTTTTATTCTTTTTTTATTCTTTTTTTATATTTCTTTTATTACTTTTATTCTTTCTTTTTTCTTATATTTTTATTCTTTCTTTATTTTTAACTATTTTTATTCTTTTTTATAAAGAAAGTTTTTACTATTTTTCTTTACTTTTTCTTTATTTAATCTACTTTCTTTTCTTTTTTTACTTTTCTTTAACAATACTTTTAAAGTAAAGTATAAAAAGGAGTAAGTATAAAGTATATACTATAACTAACACTATAATACCTATATTTAAAATAAAAGGCAAATTAGTTTAAAGCTTTACTTTAATATCCTTGTAAAGGTATTTATAAGATTAGTGCTATACGCCACTATAACTAGGTAGAAGATAACATTAACTTTACAATAACTAAATCGTATATATATAAGTGTGTAAGGACAAGAATAAATTCTTGTCCTTTTTATTAAAAAGGGGTATAGTAGTACTATAAAAATATAAGAGATGTTTATTAGTTTACTTATTTTTAGCTAATTATAGGAAGCGTTTAAAGACCTTTTAAAGTCTACTCTTAGTGTTTTAGAATAACTTACTACTATTTTGTCCTTTAATTAATTATAGTAAAACGTTAATAGATTAAACATTTAACTAATTATAGAAGGACCTTATAAGAACCTTAGATAGTTTGTATACAGTGTCTTAACTATGCTTAGTTATATAGTATTTATAAGTAATTCTTATTAAAACTATAATAATTATCTTCTTCTTTTTTTAAAGTTAATCTTAACTTTTACTAGTAATAAGGTGCTTAGAAGAAAAACTTAGTAAAATAAAAGTGTTTTAGTACTTATAGGATAGTTGTTATATTATACTATTTATACTTGTATAAAGTAGTAACTTTTAATATACTAATATATTTAGTAAGGTTAAAAAATGTTAGTAACGTTATTAAGAATATTATAGGCTTTATTTAAAAGTTATAAAAGGCTAGCCTATATAATAAAACCTATTACTAATATATATTAAATATAGTAAATTTACTTTTACTTTATTTATAGTAAAATTTACTTTATTATATAAACGTTGTAAGTTTGTTCTTACTTGTTTATAAAGTAAATTTTATTATATTATATAAATAGTACTTACTTTTTACTTCTTATATTATTAAAATTTATTATAGTAAATAGTACTTTAAAAAAAAAAAGTAGAAATTATAAAATTATTACTAAATTATAATAATACTAATAGCCTATTAAACTATTAAATAGTTTAAAAACTACTTAATTTTTATTAATAGCTTATTATTTAGCCTTTCATTTATAATATAAACTCTTTTAAGATATTTTAAAGAAACCTTTATACTTTAAAGCTTTAACACTATTAAAAGTAAAAATAAGACTATTAAGAAGCCTATATATATATAAAAACTAAGACTAGCCTTTATACTTTAATATTTACTTTTTACTAACGCTTTAGTGTATATATTAGACGTTAAATAGAATATTTTTACTTTTATATTAAGTAGTATATTATAAAAGGTTCTTTAGTTATTGTATAGTGTAGCTATATTAGTAATATTAAAAGTGTTGCCTCTTTTTATTTTACCTACTACTATTAAGACTTAAAGGCTAACAACGTTTATACTTATTTAGCTAGTACTTACACTTTAAGCGTTTAATCTATTAAGACAAACGCTTTTAACAAGCTCCTTAGTAGGCCTTTTACCTTTCTTTAATAAGTTTAGTACTAGTACTTTAAGCCTAGCGTATATACTAGACAATTTACTCTTAAAGCGTATTAATAACGTTAAAAACCTTAAAAACAAGTTAAGTTTAGCCTTTAACCCTTTTTAAGCCTTTATAACGCCTTTAATAGCGCTTTTACCTATTCCTTTATATAAGTAGAGCAAGGACCTAGAATACTCTTAGCCTTTTAATAACAAACTTGTGTGCCTAGGCTATCTTAACGCCTAGGTAAAGAAGCTAGTAAACAAGCTATTTAAGTTGCCTTTTTTAGTATAGTACTTTAACTTTTAAAAGGGTAGTAGCTATATAAATAAGTAGTATACTAATATATATTATATACTAATAAGTAATTTATTTATTATTTACTAACTTAATTATATTAATAAAATAGTTTTTTATATTAATAATAGGCTACTTAACTAACCTTAGTAAGTAGGCCTTAGTTATAGCCTGCTTAAAAGACTAAGAAATCCTTTAAAAGAAAAGCTTTTACTATTACTATTAAATAGTTTAAAAGACTATTTAAAGTCTAGCCTTTATAACTATAAACTACTATACAAAGTATAGTAAGCTATATAGCTTTAAAATAGTATATATATATTTATTTTTTTAGCCTTTAACTACTACTAACTAGTCTTAAGTTGTTTATAAAGTATAAGGCTATTACTTATAAGTATTATACATTATTAAGTAAGTAAGGCTATAATTACCTTTTATATTTTAAGCCTAGTACTAGCCGCTTTACTACTATCTTATACTTATAACGTAATTTTTTATAAGTATTAATAACTAAAATTTACCTTTATTTACTATCTTTATATTAAAACATAGCTATTTAACTACTCTTCTTTTTACACTATAAGTAGGCCTTTTAAAGTCTTTTTATAGTAGTTAAATATATTATTTTTTTTATAATTTTTTATTATATTTTTATAATTTTTATTATTATAGTAATATTATATTACTATACCTTTTTACTAAACTTTTTTTAGTCTTTTTTTTTTCTTTTTTATAAAAACTTTTAAGCTTGTTTTAATATTAATAGGCCTTTTTATTTATATTTTTTACTACTTTTTTATAATTATTAGTATATTTATAACTATTATAATAACTTATTAGTTATATTTAAATAGTTATTCTTTTTATTATACTAAGTAGTATAGCTTCTTATATTATACTTTATAATCTAATACCTTCTTTACCTTTTATTTATTATTATCTTTCTTTAATAGTAGTATTAATAAAGGCTTTATAGTACTTATAAGGTTTACTTAAAGTTTTAATAAGAATACTAAAAATATATTATATAGTCTTTTATACTATTATAAAAGTGTAAAGTAATATACTTATAAGCTAATCTTTTTTAATATATAAAAAAGTTTAATAAACTTTAACTTCTACTTTTAACTAAGCACTTTTAACTTTAAATTTTAAATAAATAGTATTATTAAGTCTTTTTTATTATACTTTTTTAATAAGTGCTTTATATTATAATAACGCTTTTATATCTTTTATATATATTATAAGTGTTTTAACACCTTTTCTTTTATAGCCTATAGCTTTAAAATATACTTAACTACTACTAGTACCCTTTTTTTATAAACAACGTTTTTAATACTTTTATAAATTATAAGATAATAGTTATAAAGTATATAAAATAGTATTTTATTTATTAACTAATTTATTATATTATTTAAAGTAAACTTTATTATAAAAAAGAGTATTAACTAGTTATTTTAATTTTTTATTATATAGTAATAAAGGTACTATTTTAAAGTTTAATTAACTTTTTTAGTTTAACTATTAGTTTATAAGTAAAAAGTAGTAGATAGTCTTAGTTTAATATAAATAATATTATATAGCTTTTATTAGTACTAGCTAGTAAAAACTACTTCTTTATTTAAAATAATACTTTTTAACTATTTAAAACATAGTTAAATTTTTATATAAAGTAAATATATAAGCTTTATAAAAGTTATAATAATAAACACTAGTAAGAACTAATATATTTTTATATACTTATTTACTACTATTAGTATAACGTTTAACTCTTAACTACTATTAAAAACTAAAGAAAAACTAGTAATAAAATTTATTAACACTTTTTACTAAAGCTCTTTAAAGACTAATAAAGGTTAAAGCTAACTATATAGCTTATACTTTTTTAACTTAGTAGTCTAGTATATATAACAAGTATATACAAATCTCCTAACATCTACTTTAACGCCTATTTAAAAGTAGTAATAAAAGACTAAGTCTTTTATTTTTATAACACTACTATATTTAGCCGTCTTAAACTTATAGTACTAATAAATAATTTTATATTATAGTGCTTTTTAAGCTAGTATAACTACTTATCCTTTTTAATAAAGCAACTTTATAAGGTTTAAAGACTAACTTTAAAGATAGCCTATATAGTTTTAATATGCCTTTTTTTTACTTTATAAGTAAGAGTTTAATAACTAAGCTATAAGAATAAGCTTATAAAATAAAGTAAAAGGCTTCTTACTTTTCTTTAGCCTTTTTATAGTTATAACTATAACTACTTACACTATAAATAACTATTAAATATATATACTTTAGTACTTTAACTAAGTTGTTTTTAAGTTAACTATATTAACTATTTTATTTAAGCTGTTTATACTAGTTTTAAACACTTACTCTTTATAAAAAGATAGGCTATTTAGTTCTTTTATAGGTTCTTTAAAGTCCTTTAAAACGGTACCTTTTATAAGAACGGCAACCTTTTAGTATAATAAAAATAAGTAATTTATCTAGTCTTATTCTCCTTTATAGTTAAAATAATATAATAGGCTATTAGCCGAATTTTTATTACTTAAACAATACTTAATTTTAAAATTAAATAGTAATATATATATATATTAGCGCACTTAGTAATAATTTAAATTTATTTATTATAAAAACGCTTATAAATTAGTATAGTTAGTTAAGACCTTTACACTTTTAGCCTTTTTTAAGTACTAGCGTTATTTCTTAAAGGATATAATAATTACTATTAACTTTTAATTAAAGGTATTATAATGTAGCTTTGTACTTTTTAGCTTTTAGAACTAAAAGGCTACTAAATACTAAATACTTACATTGTCAAGCTAGAATAGTATCCCTACTAATATAAAAGTAGACGTATTAGTCTTTATATAAATTAAGCGTTGTAGGTTATAATACCTTAGTAATAGCGCTTTTATAAACGCTTACTTTAGCTATTAAAATACCTAGTTCTTATAGGGTCTTTATAAAGGTTCTTTAAACTTTCTACTTTTAACTAAGCTCTTTAAGTACTTTGTTAATAGTTAGACTTTATTAATAAAACAATAAATAAATTAATAGTAAAAATTATAAAAGCTAATAAACACTTAAATATTATAAAAAGTTTTAAGCGTCTACTACTTTATAACCGTCTTAACCTATATAGAATTTATACAAACTCTTTTAAAAGATAGTAAAAAGCCTAGAAAAGACACCTTCTTCTTATAAAACTAGTACTTTTTTTAATTAATAAATAGCCTTACTTTCTTTAGTTAATTTAACACTTACTTTAAGTACTTAGTATACTCTTTCTTATTCTTTAAATAAATTAAAATATTATCTAAGTAAATAATATAAATCTTATCTACTAAGCCTTTAAGCGCCTTATAAATATAACTTTAAAAAGTTGTTAAAGCGTTAGTTAGTTTAAAAGGCATTATTAAATACTTATAGTAACTATACTACGTCTTAAATATAGTCTTCTACTTATCCTCTTTATATATTTATATTTTATTAAACGTATTCTTTATATTTATAGTTAAAAGAACTTTATAGCTCTTAGTCTTATTTAAAATCTTAAAGATTAAAAGTAAAGAGTATTAATTTTTAACTATAATCTTATTTAGTTTATAGTAATTAATATATAGTTATAAAATACTATTATATTTTAGTATAAAAAGGACTAAGAAGCTTATAAAGCTTTTTAAGTTTTAAATTTATCCTTTTTATAGTGCTTTTTATAAGTATTTTTAAAGTATAACAAGCTTCTTTTAAAATAAAAGGTATAGTTTTTATATAACGGTTACGTTTTAAATAGTAAATTAATTATATAGTTTATACTTTAGTAAATTAGTAGGCTAGTAGTATTCTTTATAAAGAACACGTTTTTATATTTATAAAGTTTAAGTAGTATCTTTATAAGCCTTTTAAGGTTTTTTTAAAGCTTTTTATTTAAAAAATTAATAAATTTCTTTACTTATACTAATATATAATAAGTAGTAGTATTTATTATACTTTTTTAAAAAGTTCTTACTAGTTTAACCTTTAACTTATAAAACTACTACTTCTTACTAGTTAAGTATAATAATATTTTTTTATTTAATAAAGTTAGTATACTTAAAAGCACTAGTACGTTACTATTTATATAGTTTAGTTTTATATAATAATAAGTAAACTACTATTTTTTCTAATTAGTGTTTAGTAGTTAAATTATAACTATTTATACACTATAAACTTATAGCTTTAAGTTACTAGACACTTATATAAGTAGTAAAAGCCTTATAAACTTTAGTAAGCCTAGTACCTTTATAAATTTCTAGTTTATTATATTAATCTTACTACTATAGTTTAAATTAATAAATATAAGGTAATTACTACTTATAACAACCTATCCTTTTATTTATAGCCTTTTACTAACTAAAATTAAGTTTAATAACTTTAAAGTGTTCCTTTAAAAGCCGCTTAGGCTTTTCTCTTACTCTTACTCTTTTTACTCTTATTATTAAAGTTATTAACAACTTTAGTTAAGTTAACTTAAACGTCTTTTTTTACTAGCTTACTAACTAATTTATTAAAGTATATAAGTAAAACATAGCCTTTCTTATTATAGTAAAAGTACTTAATATTAGTTTTACTAAACTTAGTATAACGTTTTAAGCTAGTCTTATTTATAAATTACTTATAACTTTAGGCCTTAAAGGCTTTTTAGTAGAAGCCTAAATACTTCCTTTTTAGTTTTTTAGTAAAGGTCTTCTTTCTTATTTTTATATTAAATATAGCCTTTTTATATTGTTTTAAAAAGCTATCCTTTTATAGTTAATTTATACGCTTTAATATTTAGTATTAATTAGTAGTATAAATTATACCTTTTATAACTAAGTTGTATTTAATTTTATTGTTTAAATTTATATAAGCTATAACTATTATATAATTTTTAAGTAGAAGATTAATCTTTTCTTTTAATAAGCTTATATATATATAGTAGTTATTAAAGCTTTATTCTACTAGTTAGTATAATTTTTTTAAACGTATTACTATAGTACTAAATAAATCTTTTAATTTTAACGTTAATATATTTAACTAAACGTTAAAGACGTTTTAAAAGTATAAGCCTAGTACACGCTTTTATTCTAGTAGCGTGTTAAAGTACTACTTTTAACAAATAGGAAATACTTTATATATAAGCTAAAGCGCTATATTAATCTTATTAATATCTTAAAAGTATTAACAAGGCGCTAATTTAAACATACGCCTTATTATCTTACACTACTCTTGTTATTATAAATACGTTAATAAATCTTTATATTTCTTAGACAGCTTTAGCTTTAAGTTATACGTTTAACTACTAGCTTTTAGTAGTACTTAACTACTAATACGTAATAAAGCTATAAAGGCTATGTTATTACTTTTAAAATTGTCTAAGTCTAGCTTTTAAACTTTAAAAGCACTTTATAAGTCCTTTACTAATAGTTGTATTATATATACAAGTATAGTCTTTCTATTTATAGTATTTAATTTAGCTTGTAGTTATACTACTTTTATATATACTATAAGTAATTATTAAAAGCACGTTTAACAAGCCTTTAATTTAGCTAATTTAACTATTATTTTATTATTTATAAATATTGTTTTAATTAGTTTAAACCTTACTAAGCCTTTAAGTAATACTTATATAGCTTTTATTATCTTTAAAGCCTTTAAAATAATTAGTAATTTAGTTATTATAAAAAAAGAATTCTTTTAAGTAATTAATTAGAAGAATTTATTAATATAAAAGTATTTATAAAGTTAGTACTATACACTACTATAACTAAGTAAAAAATAATATTAACTTTATAATAACTAAATTATATACGTATAAGTGTGTAAGAATAAGAATAAATTCTTGTCTTTTTTATTAAAAAGGAGTATAGTAGTACTATAAAAATATAAAAGATGTTTATTAGTCTACTTATTTCTAGCTAATTATAAAGAGCGCTTAAAGACCTCTTAAGGTCTACTTTTAGTGTCTTAGAATAGCCTACTACTATTCTATCTCTTAGCTAATTATAGTAGGACGCTAGTAGATTAAACATCTAACTAATTATAGGAGGACCTTATAGGAACCCTGGACGGTCTGTGCGCAGTGCCTTGACTACGATTAGTTATACGGCATTTGTAAGTGATTCTTGTTAAAACTATAATAATCCTCTACTTTAAAACGTAGCTATTAAAAAGATAAATAAAGAATAAAGAATTTAAAAAATATTATAAGTAGAAGATTTATTTAATACTATAGTTATATATTTAAAAAAAGTCTTACTAACTCTTTAAATAAAGCCTTAGTAACTACTATATATATATATAAGCTTATTAAAAAAGAAGGTTAGCCCTTTACTTAAAAAAATTATAGTAGTTATAGTTTATATAGGCCTAAACAATAATATTAGATATAACCTAGTTATAAAAGTATATCCTATAGTACTAATTAGTACTAATTATTAAAACGTATAAATAAGCTTTAAAAGGATAGCTCTTTAAATAAGCAATATAAAAAGACTATATTAAATATAAAAAAGGGAAAGGAAACCCTTAGTAAAAAACTAAAAAAGAAGTATTTAGGCTTTTACTAAAAAGCTTTTAAAGCCTAAAAGTTTAAGTAATTAATAAACAAGTTTAGTTTAAGACGTTATAATAAGTTAGCTACTTTTAATATTAAGTACTGTTACTATAATATAAAAGGCTATATTTTACTTATATATTTTAATAAATTAATAAGTAAACTACTAAAAATAGACGTTTAAGTTAATTTTACTAAGGTTAAGGTAAAGGTAAAGGAAAAGCCTAAGTAGCCTTTAAATAGACACTTTAAAGTTATTAAACATTGTCTTAGTTAGTAAAAGGCTATAAATAAAAGGATAGGTTATTATAATAATAACTACTTTATATTTATTAATTTAAACTATAGTAATAAGATTAATATAGTAAACTAAAAATTTATAAAGGTATTAAGTTTATTAAAATTATAAGACTCTTACTATTAATAAAGGTGTTAAAAAACTTAAAGCTATAAGTTTATAAGGTGTAGTTAGTTATAATTTAACTATTAAACACTAATTAAAAGGAGTAATAGTTTACTTATTATTATATAAGACTAAACTATACTAATAATAACGTACTAGTACTTTTAAACATCCTTACTTTATTTAATAAGAAACTATTATTATACCTTATTAGTAAAAAGTAGTAGTTTTATAAACTTAAAGTTAAGCTAGTAAGAACCTTTTAAAAAGTCGTAATAAATACTACTACCTACTATACATTAGTATAAGTAAAGAAGTTTACTAATCTTTTAAATAAAGCCTTAAAAAGACTATAAAAGGCCTATAAAAATACTACTTAAACTTTATAAATATAAGAACGTATTCTTTATAAAGAATATTACTAGCCTACTAATTTACTAAGGCGTAAATTATATAATTAACCTACTACTTAAAACGTAACTACTATATAAAAGACTATACCCTTTATTTTAAAAAAAGCTTATTATACTTTAAAAGTACTTAAAAAAGGCACTATAAAAAGAATATATTTAAAACTTAAAAAGCCTTATAAGTTCCTTAGTCCTTTTTATACTAAAATATAATAGTACTTTATAACTATATATTAATTACTATAAACTAAATAAAATTATAGTTAAAAATTAGTACCTTTTACCTTTAATCTTTAAGATTTTAAATAAGACTAAAGGCTATAAAGTTCTTTTAATTATAAACGTAAAGGATACATTTAGTAAAATATAAATACGTAAAAGGGATAAGTAAAAGACTATATATTAGACGTATTATAACTACTATAAATACTTAGTAATACCTTTTAGTTTAACTAACGCCTTAACAACCTTTTAAAACTATATTTATAAAGTACTTAAAGGCTTAATAAACAAAGTCTATATTATTTATTTAAATAATATTCTAATTTATTTAAAGAATAAAGAGGAGTATATAAAGGACGTAAAGTAAGTATTAAATCGACTAAGGAAAGTAAGACTATTTATTAATTAAAAAAAGTATTAGTTTTATAAAAAAAGGTCTTTTTTTTAAACTTTTTACTATTACTAAATAGTATATATATAAATTTAGCCTATATTAAAACGGTTATAAAGTAGTAAATACTAAAAATATATTATAATATTTAAGTGTTTATTAGCTTTTATAATTTTTACTACTAATTTATTTATTATTTTACTAATAAGGCCTAACTATTAATAAAGTACTTAAAAAGTTAAGTTAAGAGTAAAAAGCCTGAAAGACTTTTATAAAGGCCTTATAAAGACTAGGTAATTTAGTAGTTAAAGTAAGCGTTTAGAAAAGTATTATTACTAAGGTATTATAACTTATAACGCCTAATTTATATAAAAACTAATACGTTTACTTTTACATTAGTAAAAATACTATTTAAACTAAATAACGTAGGCATTTAATATTTAGTAGCGTTTTAGTCTTAAAAGTTAAAAGGTATAAAGCTATACTATAATACTGCTAACTAAAACTTAATAGTAATTATTATATCCTTTAAGAAAGAGTATTAATACTTAAAAAAGGCTAAAAGTATAAAAGTCTTTATAAACTACGCTAATTTATAAGCGTTTTTAAAGTAAATAAATTTAAATTATTATTAAACGTATTAGTATATATATTTATTACGTTTTAATTTTAAAATTAATATAAAAGCGTTATTATAATATAAAGCACTTACTAAAAAAGTATAATAAAAAGGACTTAGTACTACTATTTATTTAAAATTTAAAGCTTAAAGTACTTAGTAAAAAGTAAAAGCTAAAGTTTATTAAACCTATTTATATATTAAAATAGATTAGCTTATAAGTATATTACTTTATACTTTTATAATAGTATAAAAGATTATATAATATATTTTTAATATTCTTACTAAAATTATAAGTAAACTTTAAAAATACTATAAAGCCTTTACTAATATTACTATTAAAAGAAGAAAATAGTAAGTAAGAAATAAAAAAGGTTTTAAACTATAAAGTATAGTATAAAAAACTATATTACTTAGTATAATAAAAAGAATAACCTTTTAAATATAATTAATAAGTTATTATAATAGTTATAAATATACTAATTACTATTAAAAACTAGTAAAAAAATAAAAAAAAGACGTTTATTAATATTAAAATAAGCTTAAAAGTTTTTATAAAAAAGAAGAAAAGAAGACTAAAAAAGGTTTAATAAAAAGATAAAGTAATATAATATTACTATAATAATAAAAATTATAAAAATATAATAAAAAATTATAAAAAAATAATAGTATACTTAACTATTATAAAAAAGCCTTTTAAATAGTCTACTTATAGCTTAAAAAAAGGAGTAGCTTAATAGTTGCCTTTTAATATAAAAACGGTAAATAAAGGTAAATTTTAACTAATAGTACTTATATTAGCTTATACTATAATTGTTAAATAGTTATAAATTAACTTATACTTAGTTTAAAGCGTAAAACGTAGTTATGTCCTAGCTTACTTAATAACGTATAGTATATATAAGTAGTAGCCTTATACTTTATAAACAACTTAGGGTTAGTTAGTAGTAGTTAAAGGTTAAAAGGACAAATGTATACATACTACCTTAAGGCTATATAGCTTACTATACTTTATATAGTAGTTAACGGCTATATAAGCAAGGCTTTAAACGGTCTTTTAAACTATATAATAGTAATAGTAAAAGCTCTCTTTTTAAAGGATCCCTTAGTCCTTTAAGTATAGTATAATTAAGGCCTACTTACTAAAGTTAGTTAAATAGCCTATTATTAATATAAGGAATTAGCCTATTAATAAATTTAGACTAGTAGTTAATAAATAAGACGCTTACTAGTATATAACGTATATTAGTATACTACTTATTTATATAACTACTACCCTTTTAAAAGTGTTATAAATAGGTAAGAAGGACATCTACAAAGGTTTTATAAAGACTATATACAAGAGTTGTATAGACTTTATAAATAATACAAAGGTACAATAGCTAATTAGACAAATAGCAGGCATTATATAACCTATAAATATAAATAGGACCTATAAGAATATATAATAGCAGTTTATACTTAATTAAGTAGAGTAGTAGTAAATATACGCCTTATAATTAGTTAATTAGCTATTAAGTTTAAAGGCTAAGGCTTAATTAAAACTAGTATACTTAGTACTACCCTTATATAGCTAGCCTATTCTTTTTAATAAATATTAAGGATAAGACTTAGTTCTTATATAATACTACTTTTATTTATTACCCTTTTATAATTAATTACTTTACTAATAAAGTTACTTAGTCTACTTACTATTATAATTAATAAGTCTTTTACTTTAAGACTACTTAACTACTAATATAAATAAAATTAATTATATATACTAAATTAAATTAATATAAGACTATAATATAATATAGCCTTATATAACTAAAGATTAAATATAGACGTTTTAGTATAGCCTAGTAAACTTAAAATAAAAGGATTAATAATAACTATTATAGTAAAGAACAATATAAACCTTATTAAATTTATTATTAATAAACTTAGTTTTATATTGTAAATTATACTTAAAATAGTAAAAACTAACAACTTTAAGCTTTAAACGTTAAAAAAAGAAGTTGATATAATAAAGTATAAAAAGGAGCTTTATAAAAAGCTATATAGCCTATTTACTACTTAAAAAAATACGAAGATCGTAGTAGTAAAGGCTTTAATATAAAGGAAGATAGACTAAGTATAAAAAAAAATACCTTTTTTTTATTATAGCTTTTTAATAAATTAGTACTAAAATTACCTTATAAATAAAAAGATACGTTTTATTTTATACTAGCTAATATAGACTAGATTAGCTATATAATATAGTAAACTATACTATTAAGTAAAATAAAGAAAGAATAAACTATTATAAATAAAGACTAAAAAGGCTTTAAATACTAAGTTTTATTCCTTATTATAGCTTTAAAAATATATTCTTTTATTATTTAAGAGCTAATTAATAATATAAGATAAAGTAAACGTTAAAACCTTTAAGACTTTATAAGTTACTTAGCCTTCTTTAAAATATAGCTAAAAAAGAAGTTAAAAAAAAAGTAAGTATAAGTCTTATATATATAACTACTTTTAAGTATTAAAAAGGATATTTAAAAGCTTCTTATAATACTAAAAATAAGATAAGAACTAATTATATATATTAAAATTATATAAAATATATACTACTTATAAAAATAGGTATAAAACCTTTATATAAAGTATATATAGAGGCTAAGAAGGCTATAAAAAAGGTAATAAATACGGCTAAAATAAGAAGACGTATAATAAAGATTTAAGTACTAGTAAGTATTAAAGTAATTATTAAGGCACTTATAAAGGATAAGGCTAAGGAAAAAGGGGCTTTTAAAATAAAAACCCTTAGTAAGACAGCTATATCCTAAAGTATTATATTTATAATAATAATAACTACTTAACTAATAAGTGCCTAAATAAAAAGGAGAGAGTTATAACTAAATTGTTAAACACTAATAAGTATTTAAAAAACTAAATAGCGTTAATAATAGTTAAAACGTTAAAAACGTAAAAAAGATCCTAATAGTAAATATATTTTAATTTAAGGTATAAATAAAAGGTAAGTAGTTAGTTAATATTAAATAAGATATAGCTATTATATTAAATATAATTAGTAAGACCTTTATTAAAAGAATTAGTTTATAAAAGATAAGAGTAAGGATCTTAATATTAAAAGCGTATAATAAGTAATTAGTATATATAAGTAGTATATAAAAGGTACTAATATACTTAATTAATATATAAGAATAAAAAAAGTTAAAAGAGTTAAGAAATTACTAAGTAAAAAGTATAGCCTTTAAATATATATGTTTTTTAAAAAGTCTTATTAACGTATTTATTCTATTTATATTAAAGAAGGATAAGATTTATTTTAAAATTAAACATTAAAAAGGCCTACTACTAAATTTAAATAAAAAAATACTACTAACGTTTTAAAGGTGTAAAAAGTGTTAAAGCCATATATATTTATATATAAAACGTATAAAGGGCTAATAGGCTAAAAAAGATTTTAATTAAAGGTATAAGGCTAATTACTTTAATAAAGCTATTATACTACTACTTTAACTTAAAAGCCAAGGTAACTATTTTAATACTAAATAAAGGACTAAAAAGCCTAGTTTTATAATAAGATAACCTTACTATATAACTAAATACTATTAATTACCTTAAAAGTAACACTATTAATATAACAATATTAGTATAAAGTTTAACTATAACAAGTATAAATAAGGATATTATATTTACTAAGCTCTTATAATACTATATAGTAGTAGCCGTTCTTACTATACAACCTTTAAAGCCTAAGCTAAATAAAGAGTTATATAAGGTTATTATAGCTGCCTAGTATAAGAATCCTTAAATATAAGTATAGTTAAAGTGTTTAACTTATATAAGTAGTATATAAGTAAATAGTCTATTATAATAAATAAAGTACTATTATATATAGCCTTAAGTAAAAAGCTATAAGTTATAATAAGCCCTTTTATATAAGACAAGCTACTAAAGCTTTACTATAATAACCTATTAGCTAAACACTTTAATATTACTAAAATAACTAAGTTATTATTTAAACACTTTTTTTAAAAAGATATACTAAAAGATATAAAGTAGTACGTTATAACTTACTTAATTTATTAAGAATAAGTAATTAAAAAGTATAAACTATATAATAAGCTAAACTTACTTTTATTACTAAAAGAACTATTTAAAAAGCTATTAATAAACTTAATTATAAGCCTATTAAAATTAATAAATAAGAATAGTAATAATATAAATATAATACTAATTATAGTAGACCGCTTTATAAAGTATACTATTTTTATTATAGTAACTATAAGACTAACCTTTACTAACTTAATAAAAATTATATATTAAAAGGTTTTTTTATAATTTAAAAAGACGTTAAAGAGTATTATATTAAATAAAGGCTTTATATTTATAAGCACCTTTTAGTTTAAATTTTACTATTATATAAAGATTAAATAAAGACTATTAATAACGTTATACTTATAAACAAATAAATAAACAAAAAAAGTAAATTAAACGTTAAAGTAATACTTATACTACTTTATTATAAATAAGTAAATAAGCTAGCTATGCTTATTAAACAAAGCCTAATACGCCTATAATAACGCTATTAACACTATAATAGGCTACTTCCTTTTTAAAGCCTTAATTAGTAAAAAATTAAACCTATTTATATAGTATAAAAATATACTATTTATAAAAAAGGCGTTATAAAAAAGTAAAAAAGTAACGTAATAAAGTAATTTAATACTAGTAGTAACGCTAGTAGTAACGTAATAAAGTAACTTAGTACTAGTAGTAATAAGACAACTAAAGCGTTTAAAAAAAATTAAAGATAGCCTTTAAAAATACTAGAAATCTGTAGTAAAAAGACAAAAACGCTACTATAATAAGAATTACACTTTTAAAACGTTTTAAGTAGGCAATTTAGTTAAACTATTTATAAAAAAAATTTGTTTTAAGTATAAGAAACTAGTACTAAGACGAGTAGGCTCTTTATAAATACTAGGTATAGTTAATATATAGGCGTACTAATTAGCCCTACTTACTAAGTATAACTATATATACAACGTTTTTTTAATATTACTTTTAAAGTTATAAAAGTAACGTATAAGTACTTAAAGACCTTCTTTAAATATACTTAACTTAAAGGACCTAATATAAGAATAAAAAGTAAAGTAAGTAAAGGATTATTATTAAAAAGTAGGAAAGGACTAGTACTTAGCTAAATAAATAGGCTAACTATTAAAATATAATAAATAAGTAGTAGTATAAAATATAAACTATACTTAAAAAGCTATTATAAAGTATTACTATAGTTACTATATAAATAATATAAAGGCTAGTAAAAAAAAAAAAACCTTTTAAAAGACTATAGTATAAATAAATAAAAAGTAAGACTAAAAAGTATAAGTAATAAAAAGTTAATTTACTACTTATATTTAACAACAATTCTATTAAAAACCCTTTACCTATACTATATCCTAACTACCTTTAAAAAGAACGGTCTTAACATCTTTTTAAAAAGACAATATAATAACTTAAATATAAGTATAATTAAAGTCTTTTAATAATAACGTTAGTAAGTATATACTAAACACAAACCTGCTAAGTAGTACTAATACCTAACGGCGCTACTTTACAAACTAGCGTTAAAAGGCCTTGCTTATAGCCTTTTTTAAGGCTTAAACCTTAGTTATAATATAGTAAAAAAGTAATAGTATTTATTATAAAACAGCTACTAAACTACGCTAAACCTTAACTAAAGTGCCGTAGTTATTAACTAAAGTACTAGTATAGTCTATAATAAAGGATAGGTTAACTATATCCTTAACTATTAAAATAAGGACCTAAGTATAATTAGTAAAGGCTTTAAATAATAAGATAAAGGTTATACCTTATAGTAAGGCTAATACTTAGTCTTATACTATTAATAATAAGTGCTAAAAGCTAAAGATAGTATATAGCTAAAGCGTAAAGTAGGCGGTGACTTTATAAGTAGTGTATATAAAAGGTGTTAAAAGTACTATATATACTTAGTACTAATAAGCACTTAGTATAACTACTAAAAGGGTAAACGCCTTAAATAAGTAAGGTAATTACTAGGTAAATAAAGGGCTATTAGAGGCTTAAGTATAGGCCTATAACTAAGGTTATAAAGTAGTTTATTTATTTGGCCTAGCCCTAAGGCTACTACTAACCTTATTATAACTATAGGCTTTAATAAAGCTAGTATAAGCGCTATAGTAGACTATACCGCTACTAACGCTACTAGTATAATAGCCGTCGTTGTTATAGTGTTTAACAAAAAGCTACCCTCTCTTTCTCCTACTAATACTAGGCCTTATATTTATGAGGCTAATAAGCTAATAAAGTAAGTAAACTAAAAGTATAGATAGCGTATAGCCCTAACAATAAACAGAGTAAAGGCCGCCTAATAAGGCAAGCTATTACTAATTAGGTTAGCTAAGGATAATAGGTCTTAAACGTAAACGTACGTAGTATAATCTAACTAACAACAAACTTAGTAAACGGCCTAATAATAACTAAGTAAAGGTATAGCCTTATATAGCTTGTCTACTAAGGCTATAATAGTATTAATACGCTTAAGGACGGCAGGCTTACACTTAAAGGCGGCAGGCTTTTATTAAAGAGCTATATTAAGTAAAAATAAGGTTAAAGTTAAATAATAAGTCTACTTTATATTTTATTTACCCTACAATTTAAATACTATTACTAGCTAAGGTTAAAGACTATTAAGTAGTACTACTTATTTATAACGTTTATAAACGTATAATTAATAGCTACTAGCCTAAGTAGACTAGTCTTAAAAAGGGCGTAATTATTACAAATAAGTAAGAAGGACGTTTATAAGGGTCTTATAAAGACTACGTATAAGAGTTATATAGACTTTATAAACAATATAAAGGTATAATAGCTAATTAAATAAATAGTAGGCGTTATATAACTTATAGATATAAGCAAGACTTATAAGGATGTATAGTAGCGGTCTATACTTAATTAAGTAGGGTAGTAGCGAATATGCGCCTTGTAATTAGTTAATTAGCTATTAAGTCTAAAGGCTAAAGCATAATTAGGACTAGTGTACTTAGTACTACCCTTATATAGCTAGCCTGTCCCTTTTAACAAATATTAAGGACAAGACTTAGTTCTTGTATAATACTACCCCTGCCTATTGCCCTCCTACAATCGATTACTTTACTAACGTAGTTACCTAGTCTATCTACCGTTATAAAAAGCTAAGGCACTATATTAAAAAAGGCAACTTAAGTAGCTTATTTACTAGCTTTTTTACTTAAGTATTAAGGTAGCCTAAGTATATAGGTCTATTAATAACGGGCTAAGGGTAGTTTATATCCTTATCCTACTTAAATAGTAAAATAAGTAAGGGCGTTACTTAACAAGCTATAAGGTTTATAAGGGCTTAAAGGAAGCTAAGGTTTAGACTTAATTTATTCTAAAGGTTGCCTTTAAAACCGCCTTTAAGGCCCTCTAGGTCCTTATTCTTAAGGTCCTTATCCTTATCCTCTTTATCTTTATACTTATTATTATTATTATTATACTTATATAGTAAGTATAAAGTACGTACTATAACTAACGTTATAGTACCTATACTTAAAATAAGGGGCAAATTAGGTTAAGGCCTTGCCTTAACACCCTCTACTTTAAAAGGTATAAGTAAACAAGACGTAGCTACTAAAAAGATAGATAAATAGTAAAGAATCTAATAGATAGAATTAGTTATACAAGTTTTATATATAACACTTATAAGTACGTCTTTCTTATTCCTATTTATTAATAAACTACTTATAAAGTATAGTATAAAAAGAAAGACTATTAACTAATTAGTTAATAGTCTTTTCTTATACTATTTTATATACTATAATAGTTATTAGTAGTGTATATAGTTATACGTATAGTAAGTAGTTTTTATACTTACTAATAATAAGAGTAAGACTTAAAATATACTAGTTATAAGACTAGTTACTTAGGTTTTACTTAAATAGTTATAATACTTATTACTTTATTTATTTAAACTTTTATAATAACTATCTTTAGTTAAAAATATAAGGAGCAATTAGTTAATAGCTATATTATAAGTAATTACTAAAGTAAGTTTTTAATTTTTATTTATACTTTTAATAAGTAGAAAAAGAAGTAAGATTACTACTTTACTTATTTCTTAATAATTTTAAATTATAAAGTTATAAGAAATAAAAACTAAGTACTAAAATACGAATTTAATATAAAAGAAGTCTTATAAAAAAAAGTTACTTATAACGGCTTTTAAAAATAAATTATTAACTATTATACTAAATAATTAAACGTATATTATTATAATTAGTTATAGTAAATAGCTACTATTAACTAATTATATAAAAACGGCTTAGTTATAAAGTAGTAAAAGTTAGTATACCGCTAACTTTAACTTATAATATATAAATTAATAGTTAAATAAGGCTTTAAAAGGTAGTTTATATAGTTTTTTACTTAATTATACTAATAAAGAATAAATATACTTTTATTAGTAAAAGGAAAAAGTGTTCTTTTTATTTATTTAAAAGTAGTTAAAGCGTACGTTACTATATTTAGTATTATAAAAGAAGTAATAATAAATAAGTATTAGACTTATAAATAATTAACTAATTAGTAAAAGTTAAATACTAATTTAATAGTATTAATATAGAATTTAAAAAACGTTAAGGGCAACCTTATAATAATAGTTAAGGTTAAGTGTTAAAATACTATAAAATACTCCTTTTTAAACCCTTATCTTAATTATAAAAGTATTAATAAGTACTAATTTAGTAATAGTATTTTAAAAATAAATTTAGTAATAAGTAAGTAAATAGCTACTTAATAGTAGGTTAAGGCTTTTAAGGCTATTAATAAAACTAATATAATATAATAACTCTTAGTTACTACTTACTTTAAAAAGACTTATATATAAGTTACTAAAGTAAAAGTAGTAGTAGTAAGGCTAAATATATTTATAAAACGTAGTATAAAAAGGCTTAGATTAATAATAAAGAAAGGCTAAGTTAAAGAGTAATAAAAAGCTTTATTACTTTATAGTATAGTTTAGTAAATAAAGAATTAATATACTTTTATAAAAACTTAATATACTAATCCTTTCTTTTTAAGTAAAAAAAGTTATAGTTTCTTTTTTTTTTCTTATAAACAATAGTTATTTATATTTTTATATAAAAATTAGTTATTATATATTTTATTTTATTTTATTTTATTAAATTTTAAAAAATTTCTTTTTTTTTACTAGTAAAAACTAATAAGTAATTAAGTAAGTAGCTTAATACTAAGATCTTATATTTTATATATAATATATAAGATTATTAAAATAAATACTTATTTTATTAATATAGCTTTTTTAACTTTTAAAACACTACTATTAACTACAACTTTTATAAATATATTAATATACTTAATACTTAAAGAAATACTATAATTTTAAAGCTAAGCCTTCTTTTACCTTAAGACTTTTATTATACTTACTTTTAATAGTAATAATATTATATACTTCTTTTATTATTATAAGGCCTTAGTATAAATAGTATTACTTTTAAATAAAAACAAAGTTTATTAACTACTAATATATTATATAATTAGTAAAATAAGCTTTATAAAAAGAGTAGTAAAGACAGCCTTAATTATAAAATAAGAAAGAAAGTTTATAAGTTTAAAAGAAGCTATAAAATAAAACTATAGTACTTAGAATAAGAAATAGTACTATACTTTTTAAGCTTAAGTCTTAACGTAGTTTTATACTATTTATAGTAAAAACCTTTAAATTTTACTTTATAAATTAGTTAAACTTTATATAAATATAAAATAAGTAAACTACTATCTTATATTAAATAACTAGTTAATAGTACTATACTATAGCCTACTTCTTATAGTTATATATTAGTTATTACTTTAAGTAAACTGCTTATATTAAGACTTTTAAACTATACCTTTTTAAGAATTTTATAATTAGATTATTAAGTACTTTAAAAATAACGTTTACTTAATAAATAATTATTATTATTAAAAGTTTTATAAGTTTTTTTAAGTTGTACTTCTTATTTAATAAATTAAAGTACTTTTTTACTAGTACGTCTTATTACTTTTTATTATACTTATTCTAGTTACTTTAACTATACTATAACTACTTAATTAAAAGACGTATTAAAATTAATTACTTAGAATATAATAAACCTTACTATTAATTAAAACTATATAATAATAAAGTACTTAAAGAAATATAGTTTTCTTATATCCTTAACTTAAAACCTATATAATATTAAAACAATTTAGTAATAGCTATTTATAACTAACGTTAAAAAAGTTTTATAAGTAAATTATAATACTATTTTTAAAGTGTTTATTTAACGTATACTATAAAAACGACTTTACTACTTTTATTATAATAGTAAAAACTATTTAATAGTAAAATATACTAAGTTTTATAAAGACTATTAAGTTAAACTTTTATATTATAATTTAAATATAAAGTATTTTTTTATAAGATTAATAAAGAAGTATAAGCTACTTTATATATTAATAAGGCACTTTTATAATAAAGAGTAAATAAGGAATCTTATTTAAAGTTATTTAATAAAGTACTATAACCTTTTAAATATTAAAAAGATATAGTAAATATAGTTATAAAAAAATAATAAAAATAAAATAGTAATTCTTATTTTTAAATAATACTAATAACCTAATTACACTATTAAACAAACTACCTTTTAACCTTAATTTAAGTATTAATATAGTTAAGCTTATTAAAAATAATAATTTTATATTTATTAATTAGCTCTTTTTAGTAAAACTAGTAAATAAGGCTTATAACTTATTTATAACGTTTATATTAGCTAAAAAGCGTAAATAAGTTAATAATAATATACGTTTTTATATATTAGTTATAAATATATAAAGAGTATAAAACTTTATTAATATTACTTTATTTAACTTAAACCTATTACCTTATTAACTAATAGCTTAAGTTTTATTAAAAGTAAATACTAAGCTTATTTTAAATATTTAAAGTTAATTTTTTAAAACAACTTTTAACTTATATATTAAAGTTATAATATATTAGCTTTTATAGCTTAGCCTAGTATATATAGTATAAGTTATATTTAGTATTTAAAACTTTATAATAATTAGTATTAAAATAGTTTATATTAATAATAAAATAATAATAGTTATAAATAAGGCCTTTAACCTTACTTAAACAACGTTTTATATAGTTAGTATAAATAAACCTTTTTAAGTTTTAAGACCTTTAAACAATTAACAGCTATGTATTATACTATAGTCTTATTAAGTAACTAGCCTTTAAATAAACTTTATACTTATAAAAGCAGCTAGCCTTTTAAGAATATATATATAAGTTTATAATAGTCTTTTTTAAGAAAGCTTATAGCTTACTTTCATTAATACTAAATTATAGGTTTTTTTAATTTTTAATTAACTTATTAAAAGATTAAGTATTTTATTATTTAAGACTAAAGCTTTCTTTACTAATATTTATAATATAAAGATCTAGTTTATTAGTAAATTTATAACTACTTTATAGTTAAAAGGGTATAAACTACTAGTTTACTTATATATTCTACTTAGTAAAATAACTAATAAGAACTTATTATTAAAGATACTATATATCTTTAATATAAAACTATACTTTTTATATAATACTATTATTAAGATAATATATCTTAATATAACTATTAGTAATATTTGCTTTATTATTAACTTAAGAAACTTTATAGTGTTAATAAATTAGTTAATAGTATAAATTAGTACTTTAAAATAAATTATAGTAAGTACTTAAGATTGCTTACTATATTAATACTTATTCTAGTACTATTATTAAATTTAAAAGATAAGCTTTTAAGTATTATTTATAAAAACTACTTATAACTAGTATTAAAGCTTATTTATTATACTAGCCCTTCTTTATTAAAGAATACTAAATTTTATTAATTTTTATAATAAGTTTATTATAATAATACTTTATATAAAAAGAAAGGTTTAAAAGTTTAACTATTAAATAATATTATATTTAATAGCTTTACTTTTAAAAGGAGTATAAATTAAAAAGTAGAAAAATAAAAAAAAGCTTAAAAGAACTTTTAACCTACTATATAAAACTTTATTACGTTTATTATTTTAAAGTTTAGTTTAGTAAAGTAGGAGTATAAGCTAATACTTAATTAGCTTATAGTAATAATTAACTAATTAAGTAATAGTTTATAAAAAAAAAGAATATTTTAGTATAAATTCTTTTTAATAAAGAACTTATATTAGTATAAACTTTTAATTATATTAATAAGCTTAACTTATTAATAATACTTTTATAAGTTATTAAAACTATACTATATATAGCCTTTTAAGCTTATATAATCCTAATACCTTACTTACTAATTAAATAAGTTATTAACCTTTTATACTAACGCCTTAATAAAAAACAATTAAAAAAAGCTATAAATTTTATAAAAACTCTTAGTTTTTAATAAAAAAGAAGAATAAAAAAGTATAGCTAATAAATAATATAATTAAGTATAATTAGTATATAGTATATAATATATTTACTCTTTTAATAGTAAAGATCTTTTTAAAAGAATTTAAAATATATAAAAAGATCTTTTTATTAAATCTTTTTTTAAGTTATAATTAAATTAAACTTATTAAAGAAAGTAGAAATATAACTACGTTTTTAACCTTAATTAGGCTATTTAAAATATATACTCTTTTATAAAAAAGTACTAATTTAGTAGCTTAATTTTAATATATTATAGTTTAGTTACTATATAAGCTTATACTTAATTAAGTATTATCTTTTCTTAATAATATTATAATTAAAGGCTTTATAACTACTTATAATAATAAGGAAATATACTAAGCGTTAAGTACTACGTTTTAAAGCATTTTTAAAATATATACCTTATTTTTATAAATTATAAGCTAGCTAATACTATAATTATAGCTAAAAAATTATAATAATACTAACCTATAACTATTATTATTAAATATATATATAATAAGTTTAACTATATACTTAAGAAGTTTAAAATTATTAAAATTATTAAATAGCCTTAACTAATTAATTTAAAAGACTTTTATAAGTTCTTTAATATTTTTATATTTTATAAAACTTAAGTATAAAATAATTCTATAATAGCTGCCTTTTTTTATATTCTTTTATAAAAAAGCGCTTATTAGTAGTAAAAAGACGTAAAAAGTTAACCTTTAACTTATTAAAAGAATAGCTTTTTACTACTCTTATTTTAATAATAATTAATTACTTTAAAAAAAGTAAACTAATAATACTTATAATTAATATAAGTATTTTAAAATAAAAAGCTATACTTTTATAAGAAATTAATAAAAAAACGTTTTATATAATATAAATTAAAATAATAAAATATAAAAGTAGTAGCTAATAATACTATAAAAAAAGAATATAAAGGACTAGTTACTACTTTAAAAAAACTTTATAACTATATTTATAGTATATATTTTTAAATTAAAACTAACTTTTAAGTTTTAATAAATTACTTAAATAAAGCTATTAATAAACTTTTTAAAGTATTACTTATATAATAAGTAGTATAAGTTTAAAATTTTAATCTTATTATTAAGTATATTTTTAGTATAAAGAATATACTTATTAATATACTTTTATATTATTTAAAAACTAATAAAAATAAGCTTAAAGCTATAAAGAATAATCTTAATAAGTTTATTAATATATATATTAATACTTAAAAGGTATTAATTAATAATAAACCTTTATTTAATTACTTAATAGTACTTTAAACTTAAGACTTAAATAACTATTATAAGATTATTTTAAATATTATTAAAGACTACCTTTTTTTATTTAAAATTTTAAGTATAAAAAAAAGAAAGCTTTTATATTAAGTATAATTTTACTTTTATTAAATAAGTATTTTATAGTATAAGAATATTAAGAATTTAAGCTACCTTTTAAAAATAATTTATAACCTTAATAACTAAGTATACCTTATATAAAAATATTATATTATAACTAAATATTAAAGGATTAAACTATTATATATAGTACTTTATAAAAGATATTAATAGTATAAAATATATAATTATATAAAAAAGGCAGTTTTAACTTGCCTTAATTACTTAAAATAAAAGCTATATTAGTTAGTTAACTTAGTTATAGCTTAATAACTACTAGTTACTCTATTTTAAAAAATCTATTTAAACGTTATATATATACTACTATAAAATAGTAAATACTATATTATTAAGGTTAAGTATACTTATATAAGATATATTAAAGCTATAACTATTCTTAATATTAAAGTTAAAACTATTTCTAAGTTCTTATAAAACTATATAATAACTAATTATAGCTTACTAGTTATTATTATAGTAAATAAAGGATTTAAATTTAAAAATAACTTTAAAAAAGTTTATAATAACTTAAAAGTAGTAAATATTTTAACGTTTATATATAATTTATAAGTAAATAGACTTATTAAAAAAGGGTACTTTTTACTTATAAGAATACTTATTAAGTTAACTTTTAAAAGAGTAAAGGACTAAAAAAAGTACCTTTTTATAGTACTTTTAATAAATTAAATAATAGTATACTAGTCTTTTAACTAAATATTATTCTTTCTTTTTTATAATATAAAAGCTTTACTCTTTATTAATGTTTATATTCTTACTTAATAAGTATTTAACTAAAAAGTAAGTATATTATTTAAAAAGCTTTTTTAAAAAAGAACTAAAATACTATAACGTCTTTTAATAAACTAAAAGAAAGTAGTTATAATAGTTTATAAGTTTTAAAAAAAGCTAATTAAATTAAAAAACTATATAAATACTAATAAAATATAATAGTTAAATTAGTTAATAGTTTAAAGTAATATAGTATTTATTTAAAATAATAAAAAAGAAATTAATAAGTTAGTTAAAAGTAAACTAAAATATAAATAATAAAGCTTATTTTATATAAATACTATTTATAATAATAATATATATATACTTATATATTTAAATAAAGTCTTTTTACTAATTATATTTACTAGTTAATAACTTAAGAAATTTAAGTAAAATATTATAAGAATTTAAAAGCTAGATATTTATAATTTAATAATTATAAACTAGTTATAACTTACTAATAAGGTTAATAAATTTATAGCCTTAAATAAAAGTTAGTAATTAAATAATAAAGACGTTATTAGTAAGAATAGTATAAACTAAATCCTTTTATAGTAGTAAAAGTAACTTACTATTTATATAAATTTTAAAATTCTTATTTTAGTATAACTAAAAACTCCTTTTTTTCTTTATTATTATCCTTTTTATAGCTAAGAGCTTTATTAGTAATAGTACTAGCTATATATAAAATAACAATATAGCTTACTAACCTTTTTAGTACTATATTAACTAAATTATTACGTAGTTAGTATTAAATATATACTTACTTTTAAGAAATAGTATTATAGTCTTAAGCTAAATTAATAAGAGGCCTATACTTAAGCTTTTTTACACTTTGCCTTAAATAGCTACTAAGGAATTACTCTTTACTATAGTTTAATAAGACTTTACTATAATAGTAAAGTATAAATTATTATAACTATAAATCTTTTTATTTATATAAAGAAAGTAATTTTTATATATATTACTATAGCCTAATAGTATAAAGTAGCTAAAAAAGAGCTAGGATATATTAATATATGAGTCTTTATAATAAATAATTAATAATAAATAATATATATAATACTACTTATATAGTATTAAGTATATAGTATTAAATAACTAAACGAATAAGCCTTACCTTTAATACTTATCTTTTATTATTTATACTATAATATTTCTTAAGGGTCTACTATTTATAGCCTTTACTAAAACTTTGTTTATTAACTTGCCCTTTAACTATATAGCCTAGTAATTTTAAATAGTTATATTAAACTAAAAAATTAACTATAGAATAAATAGCTTATACGTGTTATTTAAAAACTACTAAGATAAATACATCTTTATATAGTCTAATAAAATTATAAGGTAAATTAATACACTTATAAGTACTACTTTATATTAAGCTAAGTAAAGGTAATAGTGTTTAAAAAGGACGTTGTTTAATAACTAAGCTATAATTCCTTTATTCTTAATAAGTTATAGTAGCGTTGTCCCTTTTTAAATATAAATATAACACTTTACCTTCTCCTTATACTAGGCTAGTTTAAAACGAATTCGTTCTTTATTTACGTTAAAGAGGCCTAATATTTACTTAAATAGTATATAAAAAGCTTAAAAGGAGTTTATAATAATAATAGCCTAATTTAATAATCTTTTAAAGCTTTTATAACTAGTACTTCCTTTTTTATTAGGCTCTTTTTTATCTTACTACTTAGTTATTACTATTACTACTTATTTAGCCTTTTTAATAAGCCTTAAGTAATATAATTACTTACTTTAACTATTATTTACTTTATTATTATATATATAACTACTAACGTTTTAACTTAAGCTACTTTTTTTAAAGTAAATGTATTACTTTTATTTACTTTTATCCTTTTTTTCTTTTCTTTTTCCTTTATTTACTTTTCTTTATTTAATTAGCCTTTCTTTCTTTCTTTTTTTTTTTACTCTTTTTTATCTTTTACTTTATCCTTTTCTTATTTTTTTTTTCTTTACTTTCTTTTTTTTTATTACTTCTTTTATTTTCTTATTCTCTTTCTTTTTTTTTTATTATCCTTCTTTTTCTTTATTTTTTTTTTCTTTTTTACTTTAATTTTCTTCTTTTTAGCCTTTTATTAAACGCCTTACTTATTCTTTAACTTACTTACTTTTATAGTTATTTTAATTCTTATTTTAGTGTTAATATTTATAAAATCTTTATTATTAAATTAAACGTATTACTAGTAACATTTACTATAAAAAAGGAAATTCCTATAGTTTTTAGATAGAAAATACAACTAACTTTACATCTATATACTTTTTACTAATATATAAGAATTACATAGAATTATTAACATATTACAGTTATTTGCTTTATTTGTTTATTTCCTTTATTTAGGGTGTATGTACTAAGGACGACATATAGTCGTTATTAGTGTATTTCCTCCTACGGTAGTAAACTAGTGCGTAATAAAACGTTAGTTTAGCTAGTTTAAGGCCTTACTTTATAAAGGCCTAAGTTTATTATATTATTAAATAGCTTCTTTTAAACTATTACTTTTATCTTAGTATAAACTTTAGTAAAAAACGTTTACTTACTCTTCTTTATACTACTTATAGTAGAATATAAAAGATTCTTTTTTTAAGCTATAATTATAGTAGTATTTTAGTTATAAAGTAATAATATAAATAAGCTTAATTTAATAATAAGCGCTTTAATATACTTATAAAAGGTATTATAAAAAAAGAATATAGTATATTAAAAATAAATAAATAGTTTACTTTAAATATATATCTTTATTTATTAAAAAACTATTTATTATTTAAAGTACTAATAGTAAAAATAAGGCTAATATATCTTTATTTATTAAATTATTATAATAAATAAAAATATTAAAAACGTTTATTACTACTATTTTTTTTACTATAATAACTATAAGATTACTAAGACTTTTAGTATACTATATTACTACTACCTAACTTACTACTAAGTATAATTTAAGGCTTTTAAAGGCCTAATAAAAACATTTATAAAGTACTTAGTATATCTATACTACTTAATTACTTAGTAAAACTAATAATTTAAATAATATTTAAAAAGTAGTACTACTATGTTAAAATAAAAAAAGAAGTACTTATAGCCTAGCTCCTTTATAAGTATTAGTATTAAATTATAAGTAATATAAACGTAAGGTGTAAGGCCTATATTTTAGTATAAAATTACTTAAACACTAATAAGTAAGTAATTAACTATAAAATTAATACTATTTTTAAATAGTATAAAAAGCTTTTATATAAAAGGTGTATTCTTAAGGCCTAAGTCTAAATAAAGCTACTATTAAAAGCGTTATTAAATTAGGCCGTTTCCCTTTTTAACTTATTATGACTATAATTAAAAGCTAAGCGTTAGACTACCTTATTAGTATATAACAACTTTAAGTTTAAAAGTACTATAAATACTATTAAATTTAATAATAAGTAAAAAGAGCTACTATAAGCATAGTTGGTAATCTTATAATAGCGTAAGATAAAGTATAGCTAAAAATACGTTATACTATTAATCTAGGCCTATACTAAGCCTAGGCGTTATAGCTTTCTACTCTAACGTATAGGGCCTTACTATTTAGCTCTAAGCTGTAGTTTATTACTACCTTACCTTAAGGGGTAGTTTAAATAGCTAACTACTTTAGCCGTTGCTTATTAACAATATAATAAGGCCTAGACAAGTTTAAAGGACTTAAAGAACTAGTACTAGAGTTAGCTTTAGTACTAGTAAATAATAGTAAAGTACTATCTACTAGATATACTTAAGAATAAAGCTAAAGATATAAATAAGTAATTAAGTAACTAACCTTTTTTATTCTTTTAGTTTTTTTTTTATATTTCTTTATTATTCCTTTCTTTTTTTATATCTTTATCCTTTCTTTATTTTTAACTATTTTTATTCTTTTTTATAAAAAAAAAATTTTTTTCTTTTTTTTATTTAATCTACTTTCCTTTCTTTCTTTACCTTCTTCTAACTATACTTTTAAAATAAAGTATAAAAAAGAGTAAGTATAAAGTACGTACTATAACTAACATTATAATACTTAAACTTAAAATAAAGAACAAATTAGATTAAGGCCTTACCTTAACACCCTTTACTTTAAAAGGTATAAGTAAATAAGACGTAGCTACTAAAAAGACAAACGGATAGTAAGGAATTTAATAAATAGAATTAGCTATACAAGTTTTACGTATAACGCTTATAAGTACATCTCTCTTATCCTTACCTACTAGTAAGCTGCTTATAAAGTATAGTATAAGAAGAGGGACTATTAACTAATTAGTTAATAGTCCTTCCTTATACTATTCTACGTACTATAATAGTTGTTAGTAGTATATATAGTTATATGTGTAGTAGGTAGTTTTTATACTTAATAGTAAAACGTTTAGCTTGTATAATAGGCTCTAACTACTATTATCTAGCTTACTAAGAGAAGGTAAAAGGCCTACTAAAAAGCTTATTAAAAGCGTCTACTTTAATAGGTTAAGCGTTATAGCTATAAGCACTAGCTAAACTAATATAAGTATTATTAGCTTTTAAGCCTTAATAATAAATAAAACAAAGAAAAGTAACACTTTTAATATTACTAACGTAGCTACGTTATATAGTAACTAAGGAACCTCTTATAACGTAATACTTAGCGTAAAGGTAAAAAGAGTCTATTTAACACTTAACGTATATACTAAGGCACTAGTAGGAAGTAAATACTTAAGTATAATAGCTAGTATTAGTTCTTATACGTATAAGCGCTTTATAATAAGCTTACTCTTATCCTTAGCCTTAATAAAAGTTTAAAGTATAAAGGTCTTTTTAAAGTAATTAAAAAGGGCCTATATTTTAAATAAAGGGCTAAACAAATAACTATTATTTATAAAAAAGTAGTCTTTAAACTATTTAATAGTCTAATAAGCTATTAATATTATTATAATTTAGTAATAACCTTATAGTCTATACTTCTTACTTTAAAAGTACTACTTACTATAATAAATTTTAATAATATAAAAAGTAAGAAATAAGTATTATTTATATAATATAATAAAATTTACTTTATAAGTAAGTAAGAATAAACTTATAATATTTATATAATAAAGTAAATTTTACTATAAATAAAGTAAGAGTAAATTTATTATACTTAATATATACTAATAATAGGCTTTATTATATAAGCTAGCCTTTTAAAACCTTTAAACAAAGCTTAAAAAAATCTTTAATAACGTTATTAACGTTTATTAACCTTATTAAATATATTAGTATAATAAAGACTACTACTATATACAAATATAAATAGTATAATATAATAACTATTTTATAAGTACTAAGGCACTTTTATCCTACTAAGTTTTTCCCTTAATTACCTTATTATTAATAAAAGTTAAAAGTAACTTTAAAAAAGAAAAGATAATTATTATAGTTTTAATAAGAATTACTAGTAAATATTTAATAACTAAGCACTATTAAACTACTATATATAAACTATTAAAAGTCCTTATAAAGTCTTACTATAATTAGCTAAGGAATAAAATTGTAGTAAGCTGTTTAAAATACTAAAAGTAGACTTTAAAGAGTCTTTAAGCGCTCTTTATAATTAGCTAAATTAAGTAGACTAATAAGCATCTTTTATATTTATATAGTACTATTATACTCCTCCTTAATAAAAAGGACAAGAATCTATTCTTGTCTTAATATATATATACGTATACGATTTAGTTATTATAAAGTTGATATTATTTTCTATCTAGTTATAGTGGCGTATAGTACTAACCTTATAAATACCTATTATAAAAGGCAACGATTTAAGATAGCTTTAAGCTAGTTTAGATAATAAATAAATTAAATAAACGTTAAATAACTAAAAATAAACAATTTAACTAAAAGGTATACTTATAGTAGCTAACGTACGTTATATATATATAAATACGGCTTTTAACAAAGTTAAATAAGTAAAAAAGGCTATAAAAAAGGAATAAAAAACGTATTTGTCTAAAATAGTAAGATATTTAAAAAGAAAAAACGAACACTATTAAACATAGCAAAATTAAAGGACTTAAAATATATAGTAGTTTTTTATATATCTAGATTTTTAGCTTTAGCTTTAAATATTTATTATATATAGTTAGAATATTATAAGATTACTACATTTTGTCTAATACTACGTTTTGTCTAGTTAGTACCTATTTATTAGGAGCGTTAAAAAACGCGTCTTATAAAGTAGGGCGTAGCACAATTACAAGCTAAGGTTGTAAAGTAAACGTTGTAATAATTGTACAGGCGTGCCCTAGTTATATATAATATTATAGTTTAGGCAAAGTTAAACCTTTAATAGTATATAAGACTTAATACTTACCTTTTTACTAAAAAAAAAGACTATATACCCCTTGTACCCTTACTTAATAAATAATAAAATAGCTACTTATATCCTACTCTACTAATTTTTAAGCCTACTTAAACTGCCTAACTAGCCATCTAATTTAGTAGCCTTAGTTAAAGCCTTGAAGATAAGGCCTAAAGTTAGGCTTATTTTAAAGCAACTAGTTAAGAGTAGACGCCTCCCTAAATTTAGCCTAACAGCTAGACTAGACTATAATAATAAAGACACTAGTTAACTTAAACTAGCTAGTCTTACTCCTCCGTCTTCTACCTTTCCTATACTATTATTTTCTAAGATATCTTATCTTTATTACTTTACTAAGTCCTACCTTTATTAGTATTACTTTCTTAGTATTAAGCTTACTTAGTACTTAGTACTATAAGCTAGTATAAGCTAAAGGCCCTAGCTTAGGCTTAACCTTTACTTAGTAGCTTTAGTTTCAGTCTATTAGCAGTTTTTACCTTAAAGGGTTCTACTTTTAGCTTTTAGTCTCTAATAGCTAGGATTGGCTCCTATAAAGATAATAAATACACACTTATATACTTTAGGCTTATAACGTATTATAAATAGAAAGAAGGTTAGTTATATATATATATGTTTTTAAGAAGAGTCTAGTCTATAATTAGCTATACTAGTCTAATTACATGTGTACCTTTATAGATGCTATTATATATGTAACTATAGTTAGAAGAAGGTTACAACGCCTATATAGGCTATATATTAGGTTGCTAACATATTCACTTTCCTTCATACTTTATACATCAACTCCGTAGTTAAGCTAGTCAAATTAGTTTTACACCCAGCATTGCATAGAAAAAGTAAAAGGGGAAGATTAAAAAACACGGATAGTAGACGTTCTAGCCTAATCTTAGCTACTTAACGGTGAACAATGCGTTCGACTCGTTTGACCTCGTCCGGGTGCCGTGCAATGCACAGCTCGCTACAGAATAGGCCCCAGTCAGAGTGAACTGTGGCGTCACGGATCGCCTCCTGCATGTCACCGCCGTAGCGGCTGCGGTATGCGGTCTTAATAGCGGCCATATGGTGCCGATCCCAGTGGAAGCGAATTAACCGTGAAATTAGCAGTTCCCGTCGAAGGCCGTCTTTCTTGGACGCCGTCAGTGCATGATGCACCAATGCAGCATCGCGTACTGGTTTATTGATAACACCGTTGAGAATGTGTGCCAGCATTTCGCCCTGCAGAGTTAAATTTACTTGTCAGCTGCCTGATAAAATCAATAAAATCATTACTGCGTGTACAGAAGCAGATCTAAACGTTGCATACCACCAAATTGCCGCTCTTCCGGAGGCAGTCACGTGCAAAATTACGCTGATACTGGACATTGTACTGGCGCAGCACCTCGCGCAGGTGGGAATCACTGCGTTGCACGACCACGTTAATGGTGGCCGACTCGCCGCCTCGCTCGGAGCGCACGGCGCAGTAAAGGTTGGCGACGTCGTCGCGCACAAGGTCCATGTCGACCGGCAGCGGACGACCATCGCGGTCAAATTCGTCCATGCGTTGCTCGTCGAGTACAAAGAGAATGGCACGCTTGAACTTGTCCTCCTTAAGCTCTGTACGCATGCACTTGCTGAGGCTGTCGCTGTACTTCTTATCGCTGAAGCCCTTCTTGATGCGGTGGATCTCGTCGTTGGTACGGCCCATCAGAGACTCGATCAACAGCTCACGTCGCGTCTTGTCGCCGTGATACCAAAAGTTAGCCCAGTACGCCTCGCTCTCCCAGCGGCCCAGCGCCGTCGTGTAGCAGGCCTTCATCAGCGCCGCATCCTCATCCTTGAGCCGCGCCTTGATGTGCTTGGCGACGTTGACGCCTTTGCGCTCCGGGCCCGTCTTGACAATCCGCTTGTACTCAGATCGCAGCTCCATCACCTGCTCGTGCGTCAGCCCCGGTAGGATCTCAATCAGGGGACCCACATCAGGTCGTTGTCGCTCGCCCCGCAGCGCTTTTGCAAGCCGTTGCGTATCTGTTTCGGGGTCATAGAACCGCGCACGACGCTGTATTTTCTCTCTACCGTTGCTGCCACCACCTCCAATCACGCTGCCACTTGCAACTGGGCTTGCAAGCACTTGTTCATCGCTCCAGTCCAGCGGCCCATCTGGCGGCGACGACATGCGCAGACCTTGGGAAGCCAGAAGCATTGGCGACGGCATCGGCGACATGGACTGATATGTGCCTTGGTATGACTCAAGAAGGGGCGACCCTGGAGCTGCCGAGACCGACTGGCAGGAGTCAGGTGCGGCCATGTCACTGGATAGGTTGTTTACCGAAAGTCGGGGTATCTCCTTGTCTGGCGTTAGCTCTGGCATCGGCGATCGCGACCGGTCCCGATCCCCTCCATTGCAATGAGAGGATGCTGGCTCCACTGTCAGGACGTTGATCCCACTGCAGCATCGTGGGTCGCTGCTGTACGAGTTGCGATGGTATATCTTTTCCTTTCGAGACGCCGGTAAGCGTTCTACACACTGGCCATAATGATACGAAGACGATGGCCATCTACCGCCGGCCGAGTTCTCAGGCACGGCACTGGCCCCGTAGACTAAATCATCATTAACTGCGTCGTTGCTGCCGTTGCTTCGACTGCGAGATCTTCTGCCTTTTGTCATCGACCGTGGCTGCTCGTGATCTGGATGTTCACCATAGACGCGCTCGTAACTATTGCCGGTGGAGGAGCACTGTTTCCTAGTGCGCTCGTAGTCCCGACCACGCCCCCGGTCCTTGTCCCTGCCTACTGTATCGGACTGTGTCTTGGCATATTTGGCAGGCAAGACGTCAAACTTATCTTTACCTAACAAGCGCCTTCGCTCTGTTTCTAGATCGTCCGCGCCTGCCCTAGCTATATCATCTCGAGCGCGGTCCTGGTCCTGGTCCTGGTCATGGGCTAGCAGCCGCTCCTTTTCGAAACGGCACTCCCTCTCGCGACGACCCATTTTTCTACTCTTGGCGTCGACAGTTCCGTATCTGGAAGATTGCCAGTATGCCGAGTTATCAGCAGCTCGAGCACTACTGTCACGGGACTGTTCGTAGTCTGGGATGCGTGTCGTGTGACGACGGTCATCACTGCCATCGTCTGAGTTGTCGCTGTCGTCATCGCCGGGGTACGGCGCGCGTTGGATGCGAGGCTCTGTTCGGTCAGCAGCAGTAGACTTGTCTGCGTCTCGGTCACGATCACGCCCAGAAGGTAATCTCGACAATATTCGGGATGATGAAGTGGAGCGACCCAACGGGGACCGCGAGCGACTGCGACGACTTGAGTCTACCTGGAGAGACATGGTGACGCTTATTAGCAAATCCAACTGCGTCTTAGTCTCTGGACCAGCTAGTTTCCGCAATATAGATAGACAGGTCCAAACGAGACGAAAATATTGACTCTTCCCAAGCTCCTCTATCGTTTAAATCCCTACGTAAGTCTATAGCTTCTCTGTCTTGAAATTGGCTGGTCAAACCGAGGAGCAAGAGATGGAGACAGAATGAGAAAATACAAGCAAAACGCAAATGGATTTAAATAAGTCGATAAATACTATAGCATAATACGTAAAATCCTAGGGAAAAAAACAGAACCAAGATAACGCCACGGTATAAAATAGGACTCCATCCTCGTAACGTAAAGTCACGCCCCCATACTAAATAAAAAGAAATCGATATAGAAGGGTAAATATTAACAATTACATAAAACGTTATATACAGTCGGTCCCCAAGGTCGTAAGGCCTATAAAAGCACTCCTACCTATTTACTAGGGATAAAGGCTAATCTACCCCTTTTAAACCTATACTATAATGCTAAGGCCGCTACCTTTTATTAGTTACCGTTCTATACTACCCTTCGCTACTAATACTACCTTAAAGCGTCATTATACACTACTCGCTTTCTATCTAACCTCTTATTAAGGTCTAAAGCCTTATCTTTTTAAAACAGTGCTTATCTTTAACTATAGTCTAAAAGTAACTTTATGTAAACCTAAAAGTAATAGTAGTACTACTACTTAAAAACAACTAATTTTACCACTTAGCTATATATTTTTAGCCTAGTAACCGTAGCTACTAATAGCTAAAAGTAGTGTTATAAGAAGGTAGAAGGGGACGTATAAGTAGTACAAGCATCGCACATAGCAAGTACGTACGGCTATAGAATAACAAGACAACGTATAGGCGTTACGTAATAAGGGGAGCCCTAGTATACGTAACATAGTGTACTAAGTAAATAATATATATAGCTAGACTATCCTCTCTTAGTACGTAAAAGGGACAAGATTTAGTCTTTAAATATACTACTCTCTACCTTAGCGCTTAGTAAATTAATAAGATTTTAATGTAGTTAGTTAGTTTATTCTTTATTATAATTGTTAAATCTTTTATAATAAGACTATTTAACTACTAATATAAATAAAATTAATTATATAACGTTATATTATAAAAACAGAAAACAACTATTATAAAGTATATAAAAACAATATAATAGCTTTATAATAATAATAATAAAATATAGGTGTTATAGTATAACTTAGTAAACTTAAAGTAAAAGAATTAACAGTAACTATATTAGTTAAAATTAATATAAGCTATATTAAGTTTATTATTAATAAGTGTAGCTTAATATATTAAATAACGTTTAAAGTTATAAAGACTAGTAACTTTAAGCTTTAGGTATTAAAAAAAGAAGTTATTATTAAAAAATATAAAATAGCGTTTTAAAATAAGTTATATAGTCTTTAATTACTTAAAAAGGTATAAGAATAGTAGTAATAAAGGCTTTAATATAAAAAAAGACAAGCTAAAAATAATAAAAAATAAACTACTTATTTTTTATTAAGGCTTTAAGAGAAATACGTCTTTGCGGAGGGCGTAGAGTCAAGCTACGTGCGGTAATCTAAATAGTTGAATAGGTAAGGCCTATAGTAAGGGAAAAAATGTGTATTCCTTAAATGCTTAATAAAAGACTAGATAGAAGGAAGGAGGACTGTCCTTATATAGACGTAATTTGCTATTTTAATCTAGGTGTGTGTGCGTACTAAAAACACTAATACGAATATATAATTAGTAATACCTTATATAATTATTTATTCTTAACATACCCCTTTAAACTTAACTAAGTTATTAACTTATTAACTTATTAAGTTTATACTAAGAGGGTTTTTCTTTTTTTTTTATAGTAGTAAAGGCCTTATTATTAAAAATTTAACTATAGTCTTTAGTTAAATTAGTCTTTTATAGTACACTTTGTTTTTTATATATTAAAGTAAAAAAGTAAAAGCTATTTAAATCTTTATTTATCTTTATAACTATTATAAGCTAAGTTAAGTCTTTTAGTATTAAGTACCTTAAAAAATATAAAAAAGGTAAATAATAAGTACTTAGTTAAGCTTTATTATATTAGACTATATTAAAGTCTAGTTAGTTAAGTTAAGTAGTATTATAATACTTTAAAATCTTACAAGTAAATAACCTTTAACTAATACTATTTTAAAATTTATAAGAAAACCTTTTAAAATAAAAAAACTTATAACACTTTATAGTTTAAAAAGGTGTCTTAAAAAGATAAATCCTTTTATAACTAGCTATAAATTTATAGTTAAAGCGTCCTTTACCTACTTTAACTTATCCTTTAATATTAGCTTAGTTAAAGGGTTAGCTAGCTGTTTTTTATTAGGTATATAAACTATTTTTAGACGTTCTATATTAAGCTTGTCCTTAATTTAGTAATAAGTAACGTTTATATAGTTAGTTTTATTATAAAAAGTACTAGCCTTAAATAAGTCTATAGCACTTTTATTATTTACTAATAAAGTAGAGATTACTTTAGTAACGTCTTCTTTTTTATTACTTATATATCTTAATAAATAATTTATTAAGCCTTTTAAATACTTAGCCTCTTTACTAGCTTTTTTAATAGCTATATATTCTGCTTTAGTACTACTTAAAGTAACTATGTCCTACTTTTTTAATAACTAAGTAGATTATTACTTAGTAGGCTAATATAACTAGTAGTGCTTTTTTTATTGTCTAAATTAAAAGTATAGTTTAAATTAAAATAAACGTTAAGTATATAATTAGTACTAGCCTTATAAGTAATACCTAGTCCTAAGTACTTATTTAAGTAGCCCTAAATATAGTCTAGTGTATTAAAGTGCTCCTAGTCTAGATTTAAAGAAAACTTAGACATTTTTATAATAGTAAAGGTAATATTATACCTAGTCTTTAAAGCTAAATATAGTAAAGACCCTATTTACTATTAATATAGTTTTATTTTAGCTAATAAGGCTTTAGTCCTTTAATTTTTAACTAGCTTATAGCCTAGTAGAAGGAGTATATCCTTATATCTTTTTTTTTCTTTATAAAAGTAATAAATTATATTTAACGTATACTTCTTTAAGTTTATAGTTAATAAGCCTTTATTAACCTTAGTAAAATTTATACTTAAGAAGGTTTATACTAGTCTTAGACTCTTTATTTCTAGCCTTTTATTTAGCTTAGAAATTAGTTTAGTTATAAACTTAATATTAAGACTTGTTACTATAAAGTTATTAATATAACATAGTAAGAAAACCTTTATAGTCTTATATAAAAATAAGCCTTTATTATAAGGAAAGACTATAAAGCCTTCCTTTATTAAAATATCTTTTAAATGCCTATACTATAGTTTAAGTACTTATTTTAAACTATATAAGGCTTTATTTAGTAGACAGACTTTATAACTATTAATTTTAAAGCCTATAAACTGTTTAACGTATATAGTTTTATTTATTTTCTTATATTAAAAAGCGTTTTTTATATTATATTAATTTAAGTCCTAGCCGTTATTAATAGCTAATAAAAAGACTAATCTATACGTCTTAAGACGGCAGGTTGTACTAAAGGTTTTTAAGTAGTCTATACCTAGTACTTAGCTAAAGCCTTATACTACCTACCTAGCCTTGTAGCGTATAGGTACGTTTTTATTGTCTGTTTTTAAGGCGTATACCTATCTACCCTCTAAAACGTAACCGTCTTTAAGTAGGTTAACTAAAGTATAAGTGTTTTAGCTTATTAAAGACTTAATTTCGTCCTTTATAGCTTCTAACCACTTGTCTTTATTAAGGCTAGCTATAGCTTGTTTATAAGTATTAGGCTTATCTTTTAAATTAGTAAAAAGAATAGTAGCTTTTAAGGCTTCTAAATCTTCTAGTACTATAATAGCGTTTTTTATATAAGTTTTATATACTTGTATGTCTTTTTTAGTTAAGGTAAGTAGTTTTATAACTAGCCTAGCCTTATTTTTAGTATTAGTTGTCTTTAAGGTTGTTTTTATTTTTAGCCTATTAAAATTTAATTTATTTAGCTACTATTTAATTTTATAGACCTTAGGCTTATAACTACTATAATTATTAGAATTTTCTACGTCTAATAGTATAGCTGTCGTTATACTAGCGTCATTTTTTAGGAAGGTATTACTAATAAACTAATTTATTTAGTTTTTAGCTCTTTTATATTTAGTTAGTTTTCTTTCTTTTTTATTATATAGACATCCTTAGACGTAATTATTTGCTTTGTCTTAGGGTTATATACTAGGTAGTGTTTAGTATATACTTTACTAAAATTCCTTTTATACTTTTAAGGTCTAATTTAGACTTAAAAGGGTCTTTATTTAAGTACTAAGTAGTAGAACCTATAGTTTTTAAGTAAGTTAAATTAGGTCATACCCTATTTAGCTTTTTATAAGATAATAAGAACCCTAGTAAGTTACAAGGTGTTATATTATATAACTCTACTACCGTCTTTACTAGCTATCCTTAAAGTAATTTAAGTAGCTTATTTTCCTTAGTATTAAGGAAGTAAAGTATTTTATTTACTAAAGTTTAGTTAATCCTTTTAATTATACTATTATTTTCTTTAGTATAAGCAGGTGTTAGTATATAGTATATATCTTTTTTATTTAAGTAGGCCTTAAAGTTCTTACTTAAGTATTTTATACTATTATTTATTTAAAAAAGCTTTATTTTATTATTTTTAGTATTATTTTTAGCCTTATACTTATAAAGCTTAAAAGCTTTTAAAGCGTTTAATTTCTTTTTTAGTAAGTAAAGGTTTAAGTACCTAGTCTTAAAGTTTAAAAAGGTAATAAAATACTTATAACCCTTAAAAGTCTATAGTAAAATAGGTCTATATATATTAAAAGCTACCCTTTTAAGGTAAGTAAAGTCTTTATTAATAAAGCTATTCTTATATACCTTATTTTTTAACTTAGTTAGTAGGCAGGCTTTATAGTTAAGAACTAATCCTTTTACTTTCTTAATTAAGTCCGTTTTTAAGTTATTTTATTTTATAACCTTTTTTAAATTAGCTAGTCCTATATATCCTAGTCTTTAATATAATAGTTTAAGGCTATCTTTATTCCCTTAGCTATTAATAGCTATAAAGGCTTATTCTAGCTTTAATACCTTTTCTTTAGTAATATATAAGTTATTACTATTAGTAGTATAAGTAGGAGTTAAAACCGTGTCTTTATTTTACTTATTTTTTATATATAAAACTGCCTTTTTACTTGTTATTACTAATTTAATAGTAGTAAGCTTTCTTAGACTTATTAAATTATAGCCTATTTTAGATATATATAAACAATTAGTAAGTTTTTTAGTTATTTTTGTGTTTAAAAATTAGACTAAGACGTCTTCTACCTTCTTAACTTTTAAAGACGCTACCTCTTCTTATTTAGTAGTAGAGTCTTTATAAGTAAGGTTAATAAACAGATTTTTATTACTAATAGTATAACTAGTAGCTCTTATATCTACTATAAAAGATATAGAAAAGTTACTATTTAATAAAATAGTCTTGTCTTTATTTTTATTTTTGTTTTTATTTAAAGCTTTTTTATTTTTATTACTATTTATACTATTTCTAGTCTAAATAACTAGTATAACTATGCCTAAATTTATTATTAAGTAGTCTTTTTTATAAGGTTTTTTAAAAGAGGTAATTAGACTTATATTAAAGTTTAAATTTATTATATTAGTCTTTTTATTAGTTAATAATAATAATAACAATAAAGGTAACTAAGGCGGTAAAAAGGATATATTAAGTATTAGTCTAGTCTTTTTAGTACTAATAAGTACCTTGTCCTTTCTTTTTTGTTTTTTAGTTTTCTTAAGGTTAAATAAAGAAATAAAATAAGTAAATAATATATTGTCCTTAGTCTTTTTAGTCCTTTTTAAAAAGAAGTATAAATTAGGCTAGTAGCCTAGTCTTTTATAGTATAAATAAAAGGATCTTTTCCTATTCTAAGACGTAACTTTAAACGTAGTAGTTTAGTTTATCCTTTTTTATTTTAAACCTTTTAGTTTAAACCCCTTTTTAGTCTAATTAAACTAACTAAGTAAGATAGTATCTTCCTTATCTTTATCTTTATTTTATTATTTTATACTATATAACTTTAGCCTTTTATCTTTTTTTAATATACTTTATAAAAACGTATTAGTTAAGATAGTTTCTTTTTAAAAGAATATAGCTATATTAGTAATAAATAGTTTAAAAGCTTTATAGTTAAGCTTATAAAGAATAAAACTAGTTAAAAAGGTAGTAAGTAGTATTAGCTTTTTTATATTTATTTTATTAAGTAGGTATTAAACTTTTTTAATAAATTTTTAAGCACTTTTTTTAGTTTTATATATTAAATTATTAAAAGACTTAATAACTATATAGTTAGTATTAAACCCTTTTTTATAATAAAGATTTTTTAATATCTTTTAAGTTATAAAAGTACTAATAATATTAAATAGTTAGTAAAAAACCGTTTAATATATAGTTTTTTATATAGGCTAAGGCCTTTTAATTATACTAAATCCTTTTTTTAGTATTCTTTTTTTTAAAATAGTTTATAATAGCTTTATTCGTCCTTTTAAAATAAGTATTTAAATAGTTATAAACTAAAGCCCCTTTTAAGTCTATAATGTTTAGGCTGGCTTAAAAGCGTAAAAACTAAGTTATATAGTTTTATCCCTCTTTTAAGTAATTTTTTAGGTTAAATTTAACTTAAGCTATTTTTTATAAATTAAAGAAAAGTAAGTACTAAATAAAAATTTAAATCTACTATTAAAAATCTACTAAAAAATTCGTTAAAAATACCGTTATATAAAGAACAAGAAGGAGATTTAAATAGAATAGCTTTAATACTAATTAAAAAGTTATTTATAAAGTAAAAAGAAAAAGAAAAAGGTAAGTAAAAACATTTTATTATAAAAAAAGGGTAAAAAAATAAAGATATTTTTAATAAGTATAAACTTTTTTAGTTTTTTAAAAAATTGAATAAAAAGGACTAAATAGTTAATTAATAATTAAAGTTTTCTTTTTTTTTAAAAAGAAAAAAGGAAGATAAGAAAGTAAAGAAAATAATTAAAAAATAAGTAAGGATAGTACGTAATAAAGAGTTGCTATTATAAGAAAAATACGTTTTTATAAAAGGCATAGAGTTAAGCTACGTATAGTAATTTAAATAGTTAAATAGGTAAGGCTTATAGTAAGGGAAAATAAGTATATTCTTTAAATACTTAATAAAAGACTAGATAGAAGAAAGATAGACTGTCTTTATATAGACGTAATCCGCTATTTTAATCTAAGTGTGTGTGCGTACTAAAAACCTTAATACGAATATATAATTAGTAATACTTTATGTAATTATTTATTTTTAACAGGCTTTTTAGTAAACTAATATTAAAATTAACTTATAATATATATATATATTACTTTTATTAAAATAATAATATTAAAGCTGCTTCTCTTTAGCTTAAAACTATATTTATTTCAGCTTTTATATTAGTATAATAAAACTTAATATAAAAGACTATTATTAAAACTAACTGTTTAAACTAGACCTTTAATAGCTACCTTTTATAAAAAGGTGTTAATAGTATTCTTTATCCTATTATATACTACTTAATAAAGCTTACTATAGTATAACACAACTATACTATTTATAATCTTTACTAATTATAAGAATTTAAAAGCCTTTTATAAATCTAAGTTAGTAACTAGGTAATAAGCTTACTAAGTAAAAACATTGTCTTTCTTATAATTTTATTTTTAATACTATTTTAACTACTTAGTATCCTACTTAAATACTCTTTTTTTACTACCTTAAAGACTTTTTAAAGCTTTTAAACTTTAGTCTTTAAGTCTTATATTCCTTATTAATTTATATTTTATAATTAATACTTTATTCCTTTATAATAGTATATCCCTTTTTAAGTTCATTTATTATTCTTTTTATTACTCTTTACTTTTTTATTATTACTACTTATACCCTTCCTACTATCCTTCTTATTTATATACTTTTATATAACGGCCTATATTAAATCTTTTAATATTTACTATATCCTTTACTACTATTTTATAATTTTTATAGTTAATACTATTATAGTAGCTTTTTACTATTATATTATCTTTACTAATATAGTATTTGTATTTTAAATTTAGGGTTACTTACTAAATATTAGCTACTATAACACCTTATTTATTTTTTCATCTTTATTATTTACTTATGTATTTAAAAACCTATACTATAATATAGTAGTAATTTTTTTAACTTAACTTATTACTACTATAAGCAGCTATAAAATAATAATATTATATACTTTAAAACTAGCTTTTATATTTTTTTTACTTATAAAACGTATATTTTAAAGGAATAAGGCATAGTACATCTTTATACTACCTAGTTTATATTATTACTATTAGCTTAAAAAGGCCTATTTATTATTCTTTTTATTTAATAGTATAACAACTTATAAACGCTTAGCTTTTAATAAGATTATATAAATAGTAAAAAAGATTGTTAACATAGTTAGTAGTAGTTTAGCGAAGGCTATAGTTAAAACGTGCTTTATCTTTTAAGCTGTTTTAATAAACTATAAAGTTAACTATACTTAGTATTAAAACGTTTCTAATACTTTTTAAATAATAGCTATTAAAATTAAACTAGCCTTTTACTTTAATATAAATATTAGTTATTAATAAGTAGTTTATAATAGTAATATTTTTATAAACGTTTATTTAGCCTACTTATTATTATAGACAGGCAAGGAAAGCAACTATAAAGGCCTAACATAGGCTGCGTATAAGAGGCGTATATACGTAATACATAGACATAATAACCGATTAGATAAATAACTAGCGTTATATAACCTACTTATATAGGCAGAACCTTATAGAATATACAATAGTAGCCTATACTCGATTAAGTAAGGTAGTAGTAAATACATGCTTTATAGTTAGTTAAAAGTTATAAAGTTTAAAGGTTAAGGCCTATTTAGGCCTAGTATACTTAGTATTACCTATATATAGCTAGTTTGTCCTTTTTACTAAATATAGAAAAATAAGACTTAGTTCTTATATAATACTATCTTTACTATTACTTTTTTATAATTAATTACTTTACTAATATAGTTACTTAGTCTAACCCTTATTATAATTACTAAGTCTTTTATTAAAGGACTATTTAACTACTAATACAAATTAAATTAATTGTATATACTAAATTAAACTAATATAAGACTATAAAATAATAATAGCCTTATATAACTAATAACTAAATATAAGTACTATAGTATAGCTTAATACACTTAAAGTAAAAGGATTAATTATAACTATTATAATAAAAAATAATATAAACTTTATTAAATTTATTATTAGTAGGCTTAATTTTATATATTAAATTATACTTAAAAAAGTAAAGACTAACAACTTTAAGCTTTAAGCGTTAAAAAAAGAAGTTGTTATAATAAAGTATAAAAAAGAGCTTTATATAAGCTATATAGCCTATTTACTACTTAAAAAAAATACTAAAATAATAGTAGTAAAGGCTTTAATATAAAGGAAGATAGGCTAAGTATAATAATAAAAAAGATACCTTTTTTTTATTATAGCTTTTTAATAAACTAGTATTAAAATTAGCTTATAAATAAAGAAATACGTTTTACTTTATTTAAAAAGAAATTTAATATAACTAAAAAGTGTATTTATTTTATATTAGCTAATATAGACTAAATTAGCTATATAACGTAGTAAACTATACTATTAAGTAAAAATAAAGAAAGAATAAGCTATTATATATAAAGACTAAAAAGGCTTTAAATACTAGGTTTTATTCTATATTATAGCTTTAATAATATATTCTTTTATTATTTAAAAGCTAATTAATAATATAAAATAAAGTAAATATTTAAACCTTTAAAACTTTATAAATTACTTAGTCTTTTTTAAAATATAACTAAAAAAAAAGTTAAAAAATAAGTAAGTATAAGTCTTATATATATAACTACTTTTAAGTATTAAAAAAGACCTTTAAAAGCTTTTTATAATACTAAAAATAAAATAAGAACTAATTATATATACTAAAATTATATAAGATATATACTATTTATAAGGATAAGTATAAAACCTTTATATAAGGTATATATATAAAAGCTAAAAAGGCTATAAAAAAGGTAATAAACGTAGTTAAAATAATAAGACGTATAATAAAGATTTAAGTACTAATAATTATTAAAGTAATTATTAAAGTACTTATAAAGGATAAGGCTAAAAAAGAAAGGGCTTTTAAAATAAAAACCTTTAATAAAATAGTTATATTTTAAAGTATTATATTTATAATAATAATAAGTACTTAGCTAATAAGTACTTAAATAAGAAAGAAATACTTATAACTAAATTATTAAATATTAGTAAGTAGTTAAAAAACTAAATAGTGTTAGTAATAGTTAGAATATTAAAAATATAAAAAAGATCTTAATAATAAATATATTTTAATTTAAAATATAAATAAGAGGTAAGTAGTTAGTTAATATTAAATAAAATATAGCTACTATATTAAATATAATTAATAAGACTATTATTAAAAGAACTAGTTTAAAAAAGATAAAAGTAAGGATCTTAACGTTAAAAGCGTATAATAAGTAAATAGTACGTATAAGTAGTATATAAAAAGTATTACTATATTTAATTAATATATAAGAATAAAAGAAAAGCGTAGTATAAATTTATATTAAAATTAGTAAGCTACTTAATATAATAAGGCTACTAATACTTTTATTAATAATAATAATTAAAAAGTATACTATTTAACTAAACTTAGTAAAGACTAATTAATAGTTTAAAGTAATAAAAAAGAAGATAAGAGTAATTATAACTAAGGCTTTTACTATACTAGCTAAGTAAAAAAGAGTAATAATATATATAGTAATAATAAGTATATTATTAGTAAAAGAATTAAAGAAAGGATAAGGCAAATTACTTATATATTTAGTATATAAGTATAGTAACGTTTTAAATTTTAATAATGTTAAAACGTTATTACTATACTATAATACTAACTATATTATTAATTTAAAAAAGGAATAGTAACTACTATATAAGGCAATTTACCCTTTATTATAAAAAGAGTTAAAAGAGTTATAAAATTACTTAATAAAAAGTATAGCTTTTAAACGTATATATTCTTTAAAAAGTTTTATTAATATATTTATTTTATTTAAACTAAAAAAAAATAAAAGTTTATAGTTATATATAGACTATTAAAGACTAAATAAGGTAATAATTAAAAACTATTACTTATTACTATTAATAGTAAAGATTATAAAGTACTATATAAAAATAAGATTTATTTTAAAATTAAATATTAAAAAGGCCTACTACTAAATTTAAATAAAAAAAGGTAATAAATAAAAGACTGCTTTTTAAACTTAATATAGCTACTTTAAATACCTAGTCTTCCTTTTTAACCTAACTAACGTACTAACAACTTTTTAGAATTATATTAGTAGTATATTAAAAGGGCTAGTAAATACTATTTATATTATATACTTTAATAATATTTTAGTCTTTTTAAAAATAAAAAAGGAATATATATAATATTTAAAAAAAGTACTAAAATGTTTAAAAAAGGCTTAATTATATATTAATAAGAATAAGTATAAACTTTATTAAAAAAAAAGTAAAGTTTTTAAATTTTTAAATATTATATAAAGGCTTTATAATAAATAAGTACTAAGTATATATAGTTACTAAATAGTCTAAACTAATATTTTATTAAAAAATTTAAGTCTTTTTAAAGTTTTATAATTTTTATAAACGTTTTATTTAAGGCTACTTTTATATTACTATATTATTATTAAGATTATTAAAAAGGAGTAAAAATAAAAAAAAGCTTAGTAAAGTATAACTAAATAATAAGGCTTATAAAGCTTTTAAATAACTAAAGTTTAAGTTTATAAAAGCCTTATTTTTATATTATTTTAACTTTAATAAGTTAATTTATATAAAATTTAATATATTAAATATAGTATTAAAAGTAATTATATTATTATTTAATAAAGAAGAAAAATAGTATTTTATAGCCTTTTAGTTATATAAGCTATAAAAAGTAAAACTAAACTATAATACTTTAAATTAAAAGTTTTTAATTATAGTAAAGGCTTTTAATTAGTAAAAACACTACTTAAATAGTAGTAAGAATATTATAAAAGTTATATTTAACTATAATAACTTTTATATATTTATATAATAGTCTTAACTTTATAATAAATAGGCTAAATAAGTAATATACCTAGCCTTTTTTAATTTTATTATTAAGTATTAGCTTAAGTTAACTAACTAGCTTAAGTTAACTAACTTAATAAATATATTATTAAAATAGTTAAATTATATAAATAATATAAGTTATGTAAACTTAATATAAAGTTTATATATAAATAGTATAACTACAAAGTAATATTAGTATAACTATAAACTTAGTTAATATATAAATACTACTAATATTTTAAAAGTATAAAAAAAGCTAAGGCCTTATATATTATATATAAAAGACGTATAAAAAGTTAATAAGTTAAAAAAGATTTTAATTAAGAATATAAGGTTAATTACTTTAATAAAGCTATTATATTACTACTTTAACTTAAAAGCTAAAGTAACTACTTTAATATTAAATAAAAAACTAAAAAGCTTAGTTTTATAATAAAACAACTTTACTATATAGTTAAATACTATTAATTACTTTAAAAGTAATACTATTAATATAATAATATTAATATAAAGTTTAACTATAATAAGTATAAATAAAAGTATTATACTTACTAAGCTTTTATAATACTATATAATAATAACTACTTTTATTATATAACTTTTAAAGTTTAAACTAAGTAAAAAGTTATATAAGGTTATTATAACTACTTAATATAATAATCTTTAAATATTAATATAATTAAAACGCTTAACTTATATAAGTAGTATATAAAGTAAATAGTTTATTATAATAAATAAAGTACTATTATATATAACTTTAAGTAAAAAGTTATAAGTTATAATAAGCTTTTTTATATAAAGTAAGCTACTAAAGCTTTATTATAATAGTATATTAACTAAACACTTTAATATTATTAAAATAACTAAGTTATTATTTAAGCACTTTTTTAAAAAGAATATATTAAAAAATATAAAGTAGTATATTATAATATATTTAGTTTATTAAAAGTAAGTAATTAAAAAGTATAAGCTATATAATAAGCTAAACTTACTTTTATTACTAAAAAAACTATTTAAAAAGCTATTAATAAACTTAATTATAAGCTTATTAAAATTAATAAATAAAAATAATAATAATATAAACGTAATATTAGTTATAATAAACTACTTTATAAAGTATACTATTTTTATTATACTAACTATAAAACTAACCTTTACTAACTTAGTAAAAGTTATATACTAAAAAGTTTTTTTATAATTTAAAAGAATATTAAAGAGTATTATATTAAATAAAGGCTTTTATATTTATAAGCACTTTTTAATTTAAATTTTATTATTATATAAAATTTAAATAAAGATTATTAATAACGTTTTATTTATAAATAAATAAATAAATAAAAAGAGTAAATTAAACGTTAAAGTAATACTTATACTACTTTGTTATAAATAAGTAAACAAGCTAGCTACGCCTATTAAATAAAGCTTAATACGTTTATAATAATATTATTAATACTATAATAAACTACTTCCTTTTTAAAGCCTTAATTAGTAAGAAATTAAACCTATTTATATAGTATAAAGACGTACTATTTATAAAAAAGGCGTTATAAAAATATAAAAGTATTTGTAAGGTTAGTACTATACACTACTATAACTAGTAGAAAATAATATTAACTTTATAATAACTAAATTATATACGTATAAATATATAAAGATAAGAATAAATTCTTATCCCTTTTATTAAAGAGGGGTATAGTAGTACTATATAAATATAAGAGATATTTATTAGTCTACTTATTCTAGCTAATTATAAGGAGCGTTTAAAGACCCTTTAAAGTTTACCCTTAGTGTCTTAGAATAGCTTACTACTATTCTATCCTTTAACTAATTATAGTAAAACGTTAGTAAATTAAACATTTAACTAATTATAAAAGGACTTTATAAAGACCTTAAATAGTTTATATATAGTGCCTTAACTATGCTTAGTTATATAGTATTTATAAGTAATTCTTATTAAAACTATAATAATTATCTCCTTTCTTTTTTAAAGTTACTTTTAACTTTTATTAGTAATAAGGTAACTAGGAAAAAAACCTAGTAAGATAAACGTGTCTTAGTACTTATAAGATAGTTATTATATTATACTATTTATATTTATATATAGTAGTAGCCTTTATTATATTAATATATTTAATAAAGTTAATTAATATTAGTAATATTATTAAAGACTTTTTAAGCTTTATTTAAGGGCTATAAAGGGCTAGCCTATATAATAAAGCTTATTATTAGTATATATTAAATATAGTAAATTTATTTTTATTTTATTTATAATAAAATTTACTTTATTATATAAACGTTATAAGTTTGCTCTTACTTATTTATAAAGTAAATTTTATTATATTGTATAAATAGTACTTACTTCTTATTTTTATATTACTAAAATTTATTATAGTAAATAGTACTTTTAAAAAAAGAAGTAAGAATTATAAAGCTATTACTAAATTATAATAATGTTAATAGCTTACTATTTAGCCCTTTATTTATAATATAAACCTTTTTTAAGTACTTTAAAAAGACCTTTATACTTTAAACCTTTAATAAGGCTAAGGGTAAAGGCAAGCTTATTATAAAGCGCTTATATATATAAGAACTAGTACTAGCTCTTATACTTAGGCACCTACTTTTTACTAACGCCTTAATATATATACTAAGTATTAAATAAACTATTTTTACCTTTATACTAAGTAATACGTTATAAAAGGTTTTTTAGTTACTATATAGTATAGCTACACTAGTAGTACTAAAGGTATTACCTTTCTTTATTTTACTTACTATTAAGGCTTAAAGGCTAATAACGCCTATACTAGTCTAACCTTTACTTACGCCTTAAGCGCTTAATTTATTAAGGTAAACGTTTTTAGCAAGCTTTTTAATAGGCCTCTTACCTCTCTTTAGTAAGTTTAATATTAGTATTTAAAGCTTGTTATACGTGTTAGATAATTCGCTACCTAGGCGCCTTAATAACAACAATAAGTATAAGAATAACAACAATAATAATAATGATACGGATAAGGACCTTAAGGACAAAGGCTTTATAGGTAAGGACTTAGTAAACCATAAAAGCAGCCTTGAAAGCAACCTTAAGGACGAGTCAAGTCTAAACCTTAGCCTTTCTTAAGCCTTTATAAATTTTATAGCCTTTTTAGTAGCGCTCTTACTTATTTCGTTATTTAAGTAGAGTAAGAATCTAGGTTACATTTAGCCTCTTATTAATAAACCTATATACTTAAACTACTTTAATACTTAGGTAAAGAAGCTAGTAAACTAGCTATTTAAGTTGCCTTTTTTAGTATAGTACTTTAGCTTTTAAAAAGGCAACGGCTATATAAATAAGTAGTATACTAATATACGTTATATACTTATAAGTGTCTTTTTTAACTAATTACTAGTTTAAATCTACTAATAGTTTAGTTTTTTATATTAATAATAGGCTACTTAGCTAACCTTAGTAAGTAGGCCTTAGTTATAACTTACTTAAAAGACTAAAGGATCCTTTAAAAGAAGAGCTTTTACTATTACTATTATATAGTTTAAAAAACTACTTAAAGCCTTGCCTATATAGCTATTAACTTCTATATAAAGTATAGTAAGCTATATAGTTATAAGGTAGTATATATATATTTATTCTTTTAACCTTTAACTACTACTAACTAGTTTTAAGTTACTTATAAAGTATAAGGCTACTACTTATATATACTATATATTATTAAGTAAGTAAGGCTATAACTACTTTTTATACTTTAAGCTAAGTATAAATTACTTTACTACTATCTTATACTTATAGTAGAAGTTATTATAAGCGTTAGTAGTTAAGATTTACTTTTATTTACTATTTTTATACTAAAACGTAGCTATTAAGCTACTCTTTTCTTGAAGCTATAAGTAGGCCCTTTAAAGTCCTTTTATAGTAGTTAGGTATATTTGTTTTTATAATTTTTTATTATATTTTTAAAGTTTTTATTATTATAATAATATTATATTATTATACCTTTTTACTAAACCTTTTTTAATCTTCCTTTTTTCTTTTTTATAAAAACTTTTAAGCTTGTTTTAATATTAATTAGCGTCTTTTTTTATATTTTTTACTATTTCTTTATAATAATTAATATATTTATAATTATTATAAAAACTTATTAATTTAAAAGGCTATTTTTTTTACTATATTAAGTAATATAGCTTCTTATACTATATTTTATAGCCTAATACCTTTTTTACCTTTTACTTATTATTATCTTTTTTTAATAGTAGTATTAGTAAAAGCTTTAATATATTTATAAGGTTTATTTATAGTTTTAGTAAAAATACTAAAAATATATTATATAGTTTTTTTATACTATTATAAAAGTACTAAGTAATACGCTTATAAGCTAATCTTTTTTAATATATAAAAAGGTTTAATAAACTTTAACTTTTACTTTTAATTAAGTACTTTTAACTTTAAATTTTAAATAAATAGTAATACTAAGTCTTTTTTATTATACTCTTTTAATAAGTGCTTTATATTATAATATTACTTTTATATTTTTTAAGTATATTATAAGTATTTTAATACTCTTTTTTTTAAAGTTTATAACTTTAAAATACGCTTAACTATTACTAGTACCCTTTTTTATAAATAACGTTTTTAACACTTTTATAAATTATAAAGTAATAACTATAAAATATATAAAATAGTACTTTATTTATTAATTAATTTATTATATTATTTAAAGTAAACTTTATTATAAAAAGAAGTATTAACTAGTTATTTTAATTTTTTATTATATAGTAATTAAAGTACTATTTTAAAGTTTAATTAGCTTTTTTAGTTTAACTATTAGTTTATAAATAAAAAGTAGTAAATAGTCTTAGCTTAATATAATATAAAATACTATACTTTTTCTTAATTAATATATAAATTATTTTATATATTATTTATTTTAAAAATTCTATTAAAAATAGCGTTTTTTTAAATAATAAGCAGCTTTATTATTATATTATTTATTATAACTATATAAAATAAAGATAATTTAAGTACTATATTAAAAAGATAATTTTTTACTTTAATAAAAATATAGTTTACTATTATTTTCTTTATATTATAAATAGTAGTTTAATATAATTTAAAATATTATATAGTTATAAATATACTTATTATAAGTAGTATAATAGTGTCTTTTTTAACTAAGATATAAATATAAGTTTAAAGTTCTTATATTTATTTATAAATAAGTAAGCTTTTAATTTTATAAAAAATACTAGTTCTCTTTTTAATATTAATTTTAATACTTAAAGTATATATATTACTTATATTAATAAGTAGATTTAGCTTAAGTTTATTAATATTATTAATTATAATATAAAATATACTATATATATATTTATATTATACTTAACTAAGTAAATATACTATAAATATAGTTTATTATTAAATTTATAGTAAACTTTTAATACTATTAATATATTTATTATAGTTTATAAAATTAACGTTAATTTTATATTTATTAAGAAATACCTTACTAACTATATTACTACTTACTTTAGTGTTAAAGTAGTATAATATATTATTTTTATTTAGTAAAAATTGTATATATACTTAAAAATATATATAACTATAATTAAAATGTAAATCTTTTACTAGTATTAGGCTAGTATTAATTATAAAAAGTAAACCTTTAAAAAAAAAAAGACGTTTAATTTATTAATTCTTATTTAAGTAAAAGTTAGCTTCTTTTATTAAAGTACTACTATATAGTATATATTCTTATAGTAGTAGCTATCTTTTTAAAAGGTTACTACTTATAGTTTTTATTATATAGTTAATTTTATAACAATATTATTAAGAAAATATCCTTTCTTAATAAGTAATTTTATTTTATTATAAAAGTTATTATTATTTATATATATAGCTTACATGTTCTTATTATTTAAGTTAAGTAAGTAAAATATATATACACTTACTATAATATAAGTTAATAAAATTGTTAAGATAGAAGATTTTTTATAATATCTTAGTTATATTTATTATAAACGTTATTTTAAACTTTATTTTATTTATATAGTAGTTATAAGTTATTTAGTAAAAGGTAGCGTTTAAAAATAGTTATGTTTAAGTAAATAAGGTTTAATAAAAAAAGGAATAAGTTTAGATTTTTAAGTTATAAAGGAGGAAAGTTTCTTTTATACTAGAAATTATATAACTTATATAATTATTTAATTATATTTAAGTTATATTATTATTTATATAAATTACTATAGTAAATATTCTTATATTTAAATATTCTTTTTTTATATTTATAGACTAATTTATACTAATTATCTTATTAATTCTAATATACGTTCTTATTTTTTTTTATATTTATAAAGTATACTTTTTTATTCTTTTTTATAGTTTTTAACTTTTAAGCTTCTTTTAAAATACATACTTTATCTTATAGTAAATCTAAGTAAGTACTAATAGTTATATTATTATAAAAGGTAAGAATAATAGTATAAAAGGCTAAGAAAAGCTTTAAGTATATACGTTTAAAACCTTAAACTTTGCCTTAATTACTATATATATAACTATACTAAATAACCTTTATTATAAAAGTATAAAGATTTTTATTATTTTATAAAAGTTTCTTAATAAAGGCGTGTTTTTAAAGCTACTATTATACTTTAATACTATATATAGTAAATTATTTATATAGTACTTAGACTATAAATTACTAGTTTAATATAAAGTACTAACGTTTATATTTACTTAGTTGTTTTTAGTACTATATAAGTACTTCTTTATAAAGGTTTTTTTAAATATTTTAAAAAATAGTTTTTTATCTTACTTTTAAATTGTTTTACTTAAACGCTTTATTTACTACTTAAAGGAAGTTTTTTATATTATAATAATACGTATATTTGCTTTATATAAAAAGGTACTATCTTTTATACTTAGTTATAGTAGTATTAGGATAAAAAACCCCTATTTTTTAAATATTTTATAATACTTAAAGTACTACTTTACTAAAATTTATTTTACTTATTATACTAAGTACTAGTATAACTATTTAATTAGTGTTAATATTATTAATAAAAAGCTTTAAGTTAAAAGTATTTTAAATAAACAACTTTAAGTTAATTTTTACTAGTCCTTAGTTTTATATAAAGATATTAATAATAAGTAGAATTCTAGGCTATAAAGGCACGTTTTCTTAAACTAAGACGTAGTCTTTATATAAACTAAGTAAGTCTTATTTATTAACTAAAAGTAGTATATATTACTAACTATACTATAGCTTATACTTATAGTTATTATAATAGTATTATTATCTTAAGTAAGGTTAGTTTATATATAGTAGAAAATAACTAAAGTAATAGTACTTATTTAATTTATTAATTCTTTATAATTTATAATATTATAAAAAGTTATTTTACTAATATAAGTAATAAGGTAATTCTTAATATATAAACCTATAACTATACTATTTTAGTATATAGTCTTAATTAAAACGTTAATATTATAATTAAAACGTTAGTTTACTTTAGTTTATAGTATATTTACCTTATCTCTTTACACTTAAGAAATTATTATATCTTTAAAGTATATAATATTTTATTCTTATTATAGTATAGTAAAGTAGTAAAATACTATAAAATTATATATTAGCCTAGTTTAAATAAAGAATAAGTTATAGTTATAAAAAAAGAAAGCTTATTCTTAAATAAACAGGTTTTTACTATATTCTTTTTATATTTTAAATTTAAAGGGTTAATAAATACCCTTTTTTAAGGCCTAGTTTAAGTATAACTTTATAAGTTAGTTAATTTCTTAAATAGCTATCTTTTTTACTAATACTAAAAGGACTAATAATAGTAATAAAAGGATTATTTATAATTTTTTAACTAACTATTATTATTATATCTTTAAAAGTGCCTTATAAAAAGGTTCTAAGTACTATATTATTATTTAAAGTACTACTATTAAAAAAATTCTTAAAGTTTTTAAGTTCTTTCCTTTTTTTTATTCTTACTATAGCTCTTTTAAAAAGTATAAGTATAAGTAAGTAAATTTAGTAGTAAAGTTAAACTACTTATAACTATTAACGTCCTTTTTAAAAGGGCTATCTTAATATTAAAAAAAATATAAATATTTTATAATAAGAGGCTAAGCTTACTTTATTTAAATATTTACTATACACTATAAACAAGCTTAAGCTATATACAAGTTTTTATATTTTTTATAAATAGTATATAGTAAAAAGTAGTTTTTTTATAATAAGTAAGCTTAAACTATAAAAAAAGTTACTATTACTTATTATATACTAGTTTACTACTATAAAAAGAAATATACTAATAATAACTATATATTGTTCTTAGTATATATACTTTAAATAAAGAAAATAAACAAATAAAGTAAATAACTATAATATATTAATAATTTTATATAATTTTTATATATTAGTAAAAAGTATATAGATGTAAAGTTGGTTAATATTGTTTATTTAAAAACTATAGGAATTTCCCTTTTTATAGTAAATGTTACTAGTAATAACGTTAGTAAAGTAATTAATTATAAAGGGCTAAAGGTAAGAGTAGTTTTGTATAAAAACTAAGTCTTATCCCTTTATATATAGTAGAAGGAATAGACTAGCTATATAAGGATAGTATTAAGTATACTAGTCTTAATTAAGCCTTAGCCTTTAAACTTAATAGCTATTTAACTAATTATAAAGCGTGTATTTACTACTACCTTACTTAATTAAGTATAGACTACTACTATATATCCTTATAAGTCTTACTTATGTTTATAGATTATATAACGCCTATTATTTATTTAATTAGCTGTTATACCTTTATATTGTTTATAAAGTTTGTATAACCCTTATATATAGTATTTATAAAACCCTTATAAACGTCCTTTTACTTATTTATAATAATTACGCCCTTTTTAAGACTAGTACTCTTAGGCTAGTAGGTATTAATTATATATTTGTAAATAGTACTATATAATATAGCTTAGTTGTCTTTATTTATAACTAGTAATAACGTTTTAAATTATAAAGTAAATAAGATATAAGGTAGATTTACTATCTTATTATATCTTTACTTTTACTTATTATAGCTTTTTAATAGAAAATTACTACCTTTAAGTATAAGCCTACTATCTTTAAACGTATTAACGCTATTATAGCCTTAGTAGATAAGCTATACAAGGCTACGTCTTTACTTAGTTGTTATTAAGCTACTTATTTAGCCTATTATTAGCTAAATTATACTATATATATTTACGTTTAAGACTTATTAACTTTAGTTAATTTTAATAAAAATAGGTTAACTTGTTAGACGACTTTTACTCTACTTATTATAAAGACTATACGCCTTTTACGTTCTTAGTCCGCTTACTTAACTAGCCCTTTAGCCTTATAAACGCAGAGCCTAGTTAAAGATAAGGGAAAGAACTCTTTATTAAATACTATAATAATAGTAGTTGTTATATTAGTAGTATTAGTAGTAGTATAATTTATTAGAACGGCTATATTACTATTATTAAGCCTTTAAGACTTAGTAAGGTTAGTAGTGCTTTTAATAATAGAGCCTATAAACCTTATAGTTATAATAGAATTTAGTATAATAGCTATAATAGGCTTAAAGGCTAGAGTACTTTATAGCCTTAGCTTCTTTTACTTGCCTAAGGCTTTAATAACCCCTTATTTATCTTATATAAGTCTTACTTATTTAAGGCGTTTACTCTTTTAATAGTTATACTAGATGCCTATTAGTGCTAAGTATATATAGTACCTTTAACACCTTTTATATTTACTACTAATAAAGTTGCCGCCTTTTTTACGCTTTAGCTATATACTATTCTTAGCTTTAAATACGTACTACTAGTAGTATAAGGCTAAGTATTAACCTTACTATAAGGTACAACCCTTATCTTATTATTTAAAGCCTTTACTAATTATACTTAGGTCTTTATATTAATAGTTAAAGATATAGTTATCTTATCCCTTATTATAAACTATACTAGTGCTTAGACTAACGCCTATAATACTTTAGCTAAGGTTTAACGTAGCCTAGTAGCTGCCTTATAATAGGTGTTATTACTTTTCTATCTTATTATAGCTAAGGTTTAAGCTTTAAAGAAGAGTATAAATATAGCTTTATAGTGTTAATTTATAAAATAGTGCTATTAAGCGTTAGTACTATTTAGTAGGCTTGTGTTTAGTGTATACTTATTAACGTTATTATTAAGAGACCTTAGCTATACTTAAATTTAGGTTGTTATAGCATCCTTTTAAAAGGACGTTAAGACTATTCTTTATAAGAGTGGTTAAGACGTAGTATAAGTAAAGGATTTTTAGTAAGACTATTATTAAATATAAATAGTAAATTAACTTTTTATTACTTATACTCTTTAGTCTTTTTCTTCTTCTTACTTATATTATAGTCTTTTAAAAAGTCTCTCTCTTTTTTTACTAACCTTTATATTACTTATATAGTAACTATAGTAGTACTTTATAATAACTTTTTAAGTATAGCCTATATCTTATACTATTACCTATTTATTATATTTTAGTAGCTAGCCTACTTATCTAACTAAGTACTAGTCTTTTTTTACTTTTTAATAGTATTCTTTTACTTATTCTACCTTTTATTCTTATTTTAAGTCTTTTAAGTTTAGTATACTTAAAAAAGGTTCTTAAATACTTATATATTATTCTTATAGCTTTAAAAGTAATACTAAAAAACGGTATATATATAGTTATATTTAGTAAGTAGGGCTAATTAGTACGCCTATATACTAACTATACCTAGTATTTCTAAAGGTCTTATTTGTCTTAGTACTAGTTTCTTATATTTAAAATAGAAATTTTTTATAAATAGTCTAATTAAATTACTAACTTAAAACGTTTTAAAGGAGTAGTTCTTATTATAGTAGCGTTTTTATCTCTTTATTATAAACTTTTAGTATTTTTAAAGGCTATTCTTAATTTTTTATAGACGCTTTAGTTGTTCTATTATAGCTAATACTAAGTTACTTTGTTATATTACTATTAGTATTACTACTTTTAACGCCTTTTTTATAGTTAGTACGTCCTTATACTATATAAATAGGTCTAATTTCTTACTAAATAAAGCTTTAAATAAAAAGTAGCCTATTATAACGTTAATAATGTTATTATAAGTATATTAAGCTTTATTTAATAAACGTAGCTAGCTTGCCTACTTATTTATAATAAAGTAGTATAAGTATTATATTAATATTTAATTTACTCTTTTTATTTATTTATTTATTTATAAGTAAAACGTTATTAATAGTCTTTATTTAATCTTTATATAATAATAAAATTTATATTAAAAAGTGCTTATAAATATAAAGCCTTTATTTAATATATTACTTTTTAACGTTTTTTTAAATTATAAAAAAACCCTTTAATATATAATTTTTATTAAGTTAATAAAGGTTAGTCTTATAGTTATTATAATAAAAATAGTATACTTTATAAAATAGTTTATTATAAGTAGTACTATATTTATATTATTACTATTTTTATTTATTAATTTTAATAAGCTTACTATTAAGTTTATTAATAGCTTTTTAAATAGTTTTTTAAATAATAAAAGTAGGTTTAACTTATTATATAGCTTATATTTTTTAATTACTTACTTTTAATAAACTAAGTATATTATAACGTATTACTTTATATTTTTTAATATATTTTTTTAAAAAAAGTGTTTAAATAATAGCTTAGTTATTTTTATAATATTAAAATATTTAATTAATAAGTTATTATAATAAAGCTTTAATAGTTTACTTTATATAAAAAAGTTTATTATAACTTATAACTTTTTATTTAAAGCTATATATAATAGTATTTTATTTATTATAATAAACTATTTACTTTATATACTACTTATATAAGCTAAGTATTATAACTATATTTATATTTAAGAATCTTTATACTAACTAGTTATAATAACTTTATATAACTTTTTACTTAGTTTAAGCTTTAAGAATTATATAGTAAGAATAGCTATTATTATATAGTATTATAAAAGTTTAATAAGTATAATACTCTTATTTATACTTATTATAAATAAACTTTATATTAATATTATTATATTAATAATATTACTTTTAAAGTAATTAATAGTATTTAATTATATAGTAAAGTTATTTTATTATAAGGCTAAGCTTTTTAGTCCTTTATTTAGTATTAAAATAGTTACTTTAACTTTTAAGTTAAAGTAATAGTATAATAGCTTTATTAAAGTAATTAGCCTTATATTTTTAATTAAGATTTTTTTTAACTTATTAACCTTTTATATATTTTATATATAAAATATATAAGGCCTTAACTTTTTTTACACTTTTAAAATATTAATAGTATTTATATATTAACTAAGTTTATAGTTATATTAGTATTACTTAATAATTATACTACTTATATATAAACTTTATATTAAGTTTATATAATTTATACTATTTATATAATTTAACTATTTTAATAACGTATTTATTAAGTTAGTTAACTTAAGTTAGTACTTAATAATAAAATTAAAAAAAGCTAAGTATATTATTTACTTAACTTATTTATTATTAAATTAAAACTACTATATAAATATATAAAAGTTATTATAGTTAAATAAAACTTTTATAACGTCTTTATTATTATTTAAATAGTGTTTTTACTAGTAAAAAGCTTTTATTATAGTTAAAAGCTTTTAATTTAAAGTATTATAGTTTAGTTTTACTTTTTATAGCTTATATAATTAAAAAGCTATAAAATACTACTTTTCTTTTTTATTAAGTTATAATATAATTACTTTTTATACTATGTTTAATATATTAGTTTTTATATAAATTAGTTTATTAAAGTTAAAATATTTTAATAATAAAGCTTTTATAAATTTAATCTTTAGTTATTTAAAAGCCTTATAAGCCTTATTATTTAGTTATACTTTATTAGGCTTTTTATTATTTTTACTCTTTTTTAATAGTCTTAATAATAGTATAATAATATAAAAGTAGTCTTAAATAAAATATTTATAAAAGTTATAAAATTTTAAAAAGACTTAAATCTTTTAATAAGACGTTAGTTTTAACTATTTAGTAATTATATATATTTAATACTTATTTATTATAAAGCTTTTATATAATATTTAAAAACTTAAAAATTTTACCTTTTTTTAATAAAATTTATATTTGTTTTTATTAATATATAACTAAACCTTTTTTAAACGTTTTAGTACTTTTTTTAAGTACTATATATACTCTTTCTTTATTTTTAAAAAGACTAGAATATTGTTTAAATATATAATATAAATAGTATTTACTTATCCTTTTAATACGTAATTAATATAATTTTAAAAAGTTGTTAATACGTTAACTAGGTTAAAAAAGAGAACTAAATACTTAAAGTAGCTATATTAAGTTTAAAAAGCGGTCTTTTATTTATTGCCTTCTTATATTTAAATTTAATAGTAGGCCTTTTTAATATTTAATTTTAAAATAAATTTTATTCTTATATAACGCTTTATAATTTTTACTATTAATAGTAATAAATAATAGTTCTTAATTATTACTTTATTTAAGCCTTAGTAGTTTATATATAACTATAAACTTTTATTCTTTTTTAATATAAATAGAATAAAAGTACTAATAAGACTTTTTAAAAGATGTATATATTTAAAGGCTATACTTTTTACTAAGTAACTTCTTAACTCTTTTAACTCTTTTTATAATAAGGAGTAAATAGCCTTATATAATAGTTATTATCCCTTTTTTAAGTTAGTAACGTAGTTAGTATTATAGTATAGTAGTAGCGTCTTAGTATTATTAAAATTTAAAACATTACTATATTTTTATACTAAGTATATAGTAATTCGTCTTATTCTTTTTTTAATTCTTTTACTAATAATATACTTATTATTGTTATATATACTATTACTCTTTTTTACTTAGTTAACGTTATAAAGGCCTTAGTTATAGTTACTTTTATTTTCTTTTTTATTACTTTAAACTACTAACTAGTCTTTACTAGGTTTAGTTAAATAGTATACTTTTTAATTATTTTTATTAATAAAAGTATTAATAGCCTTATTATATTAAACAGCCTACTAATCTTAGTATAAATTTATACTATACTCTTTTTTTATTCTTATATATTAATTAAGCGTAGTAGTACTTTTTATATACTACTTATATATACTATTTACTTATTATACGCTTTTAATATTAGAATTCTTACTCTTATCTTTTATAAAATAATTTTTTTAATAAAGGTCTTATTAATTATATTTAATATAGTAGCTATATTTTATTCTATATTAACTAACTACTTACTTTTTATTTATACTTTAAATTAAAATATATTTACTATTAAAATCTTCTTTATATTTTTAACGTCTTAACTATTATTAACACTATTTAGTTTTTTAACTATTTACTTATATTTAATAATTTATTTATAACTATCTCCTTCTTATTTAAATACTTATTAACTAAGTGCTTATTATTATTATAAATATAATACTTTAAAATATAGCTATCTTATTAAAGGTTTTTATTTTAAAAGCTTTTTCTTTTTTAGCCTTAATTTTTATAAGTACTTTAATAATTACTTTAATAATTATTAATACTTAAATCTTTATTATATATTCTTTTATTTTAAGTATATTTATAGCCTTTTTATAGCCTTTTTAATTTTTATATATATGTTTTATATAAAGGCTTTATATTTATTCTTATAAGTAGTATATATCTTATATAATTTTAATATAAGTAATTAATTCTTATTTTATTTCTAGTATTATAAAAAGCTTTTATAAGTTCTTTTTAATATTTAAAAGTAATTATATATATAAAACTTATACTTACTCCTTTTTTAACTTTTTTTTAAGTTATATTTTAAAGAAGGCTAAGTAATTTATAAAATTTTAAAAGTCTTAACGTTTATTTTATTTTATATTATTAATTAGCTTTTAAATAATAAAAAAGTACGTTTTTAAAGCTATAATAAAAGATAAAACCTAGTATTTAAAGCCTTTCTAGTCTTTATTTATAATAGCTTATTCTTTTTTTATTTTATTTACTAATATAGTCTACTATATTATATAGTTAATCTAGTCTATACTAGTTAGTATAAAATAAATACGCTTTTTTATTATATTAAATTTCTTTTTAAATAAAATAAAATTTATTTTTTTATTTATAAGCTAATTTTAATACTAGTTTATAAAAAAGTTATAATAAAAAAAATATCTTTTTTATTATTATATTTAATTTATTCTTTTTTATATTAAAGCCTTTACTACTACTATTTTAGTATTTTTTTTAAATAGTAAATAAACTAAGTAGCTTTTTATAAAGCTTCTTTTTATACTTTATTATAATAACTTCTTTTTTTAACGTTTAAAGTTTAAAGTTATTAGTCTTTACTACTATAAGTATAATTTATTATATAAAACTAAGTTTATTAATAATAAATTTAATAAAATTTATATTATTTCTTACTATAACTATTATTATTAATTCTTTTACTTTAAGTTTATTAAGTTATATTATAACGTTTATATTTAATTATTAGTTATATAAAGCTATATTATTTAATAGTTTTATATTAACTTAATTTAATATATATAATTAACTTAGTTTATATTAATAGTTAAGTAGTTTTAAAAAAAAAAGACTTAGTAATTATAATAGTAAATAGACTAAGTAACTATATTAGTAAAGTAATTAATTATAAAAGGCTAAAAATAAAAATAGTATTATATAAAAACTAAGTCTTATTCTTTTATATTTATAAAAAAGAATAGACTAGCTATATAAAAGTAGTACTAATTATACTAGTTCTAATTAAGCCTTAGCCTTTAAACTTAATAGCTATTTAACTAATTATAAAGCACGTATTTATTACTACTCTACTTAATTAAGTACAAACTACTACTATGTATTCTTATAGGTCCTGCCTATATCTGTAGGTTATATAACGCCTGCTATTTGTCTAATTAGCTATTGTGTATTTGTATTGTTTGTAAAGTCTATACAACTCCTGTACGCGGTCTTTGTAAGACCTTTGTAAACGTCTTTCTTATTTGTCTATAATAAAAAGGATTAGACTTAGTTATTATATAATACTACTCTTGCTTATTACTCTCTTATAATTAAATTACTTTATTAATGTAGTTACTTAGTTTACTCCTTGTTATACTTTTAATATTTTTAAACTATATAAAACCTTTTAATATATAATTTTTATTAAATTAGTAAAAGTTTGTTTTATAGTTACTATAGTAAAATAGTATACTTTATAAAGTAGTTTAATATAACTAGTACTATTTACGTTTATAGTATTACTATCTTTATTTATTAATATTAGTAGCCTTATAATTATTTTAAATACGTCTTTATAAAAAGTATAAAGTCGAATTATATATATAAATCTAAACAGTTAAATAAGAAAGGCAAATATAGTAAAGAGAATAGTAGTATTCTTAAATGCTTAATAATTAACTAAATAAATAAGAGAAGGACTATCCTTATTACTAAAAAATACTATAAAAACAGTAATATCCTATAGCTTCTAGATAGAAAAGAATCAACTAATTTCACATCTAAATATTTTTACTAATATATAAGAATTTTATAGAATTATTAACATATTACAGTTATTTGCTTTATTTGCTTTATTTGCTTTACTTAGAATGTTTATACTAAGGACGACATATAGTCGTTATTAGTGTATTTCCTTCTACGCTAGTAAATAGCGCGTTATAATCCTTATATAAACGGAATATACTATATTAATCTAAGACGTACATGTCCTTTTTCTATAAGATAGTATATATATACTTATACTAATAAGAATTTATCTTATTAGTATATGTCCTTTTTACTATAAGATAGTTTATATATACTTAAAATAAATATATTATAACGTATAGTTTTATATCTTTTAATATGTCCTTTTAAAAGACATGCTTAAACAATAGCTTAGTCGTCTTAGTTATACTAAAGTGTCTAGCTATAACGCTATTATATTAAAGTTTTAGTAGTTTACCTTATATAAAAAGGCTTACTACAACTTATAGCTCCTTATTTAAGGCTATATATAATAGTACTTTATTTGCTATAATAAACTATTTATTCTATATATTGCCTATATAAGCTAAGTGCTATAACTACGCTTATGTTTGAAGATTATTGTATTAGGCGGCTATAATAACCTTAAAGTGAAGCTTTTACTTAATTTGCCTTCTTTTTTAAATATAAAGTGTTTGTATTAATGTATATTATACTATAATGTAACTAATTAAGTATTAAGGTTTTAAATAAGATTAAAAATTTTTTTTTTTAATACAAGCTAAGAAATTTTAAATATACTGAGGCTTATAACTATAATTTAACTCCTATTAAATTGAATTATCCTAAGCAGTAGTTTTCCCTTCTGCAGGCTGGGGTGTGTCTGAAACCGGCTCCTTGTCGGACACAACCAATCTGTCGACTACAAGAGGAAAGGGACTGAGTACTTTGCTGATGTTACCCCACCATTGTTCGCCAAATTTGCGATACCAATCTACAGTGATGCTAAGACCTTTCGCGAAAGATGTCTTCTGTTCCCACCCTAGCTGACGCAATTTAGTGCCATCAACAGCGTACCTGTGATCGTTAAATGGGCGGTCGTGGGTGTATTTGACCCATTTGTTAAATTCCTGAGCGGTATCATGTTTAATACCCAGTTCTTTCAACAAATGCCCACACAACTCTAAATTTGAAATTTCATCGTACGACCCGACATTGTAGATCTGGCCGATCTCTCCCTTGTGCAAAATTGTATCGAATGCATCAGCAGCATCACCTGCAAATAGGTACCTTCGTGTCGGGCTCCCATCACCATGAAGTACAACGGGCTCGCCTCGGTTAAGCAAACATGAAAATTTCGGGATAACCTCTAATGAGGACGTTAGCACCGTTAGCACAAGTTAAAATACTGGATCATTTGTGAGCAAAGCTATGCATACTCTCGGGATACTGATGAGGGCCATATACATTGTTGCTTCGAACAATAATGACTGGTAGCTTGAAGCTCTTCTGGTACGAATGTACTAACATCTCAGCAGCAGCCTTACTGGCAGCGTAAGGGTTGGTGGGAGCTAAGATGCTAGTCTCGAGAAGGTCGTCATCATCATCCTTGACTTCGCCATACACTTCATCGGTCGAGATATGGATGAAACGCTTGATGCCGACCTTCTTGGCACTTTCTAGGAGTACGTGAGTTCCATATACGTTAGTATGAGTGAATCCATAAGAGTTTCCAAAGCTCAAGTCAACATGTGACTGTGCTGCGAAATGGAATATGGTATCTATGTTATAGCGCTCGAGGCAGTCAACCACCTCGGAAGGATTTGTAATGTCGCCTTGATAGAACGTGAAGTTGCGCTTATCGTTCAGCGCACGAGTATTATTAAGAGAGGAACAGTAATCTAGCTTGTCGAAGGAAACGATGTTGTATGCATGCGGATATGTAATTGTTAGATGGCGAACCAGCCAGCAAGCACTCAGACGATGTTAGATATGTAGTCAACGGAGTAGGGAATTATTAGTATTCACATGAAACCAGCACCACCTGTAATCATGATGTTCTTCACATTTGGGAGCGGCTCATATTTGGTGCTGCCAAGGAGTACCGGAGCATCCTGCCATACACCGAATTCCTCAAAAAAATTGCGACGACGAGACCCTGCAGACGTGGTTCATGTTAATACAACTTTGATGTAAAAAAAGCCCGAACCAGAGTATTTGGCTAGACTTACCGTCCAGGTTGGTATTAGAAGCCATGAGGAATGTTTAAAAGTGAACGTCGATATACAAACAAGAATAATGAGGATGAAGAAATGTTTGTAGAATAAAAGATATTACACAATATAAGAGGGGGGAAATATATACGTATTGGGAGGGGATAATTGTGGGGGCTACTCGCGTCCGAGTACATTGTACGTATATCTTTCACAACAAGTTTCACAATCATAGAGTGGGGCTAAATGGAAGAACCTTGAGAGTACGAGTACGGAGTAGCGTACGAGTAGATCGCATAATACGTACACAGTACGAGTACTACTCGTAGCGTACGAGTACGAGTACGAGTAGTGTACGTATGTACTCGTAATGTACTCGTACAGGAATGCAGTACGTACTTTGTACTCGTACTTGTACTAAGTAGCGTACGAGTACATCATAATCTCTATATGTGGATCATGCATTCTTTCGTCAATCGAGCGTCACCAGAACATACTCCGTACTACATACGAGTAGTATGTAGATTAATTCTATCCGAATTCTTCGACAAGGCTAAGATCTTTACTATTTACGGAGTAATACGGAGTACATAAAGATACTCGTACTGCGTACGGGTATGTAGTCGTGGAAGAAGCGATGAATGTCACTAATATTACTCGTATACTATGTATGTAAGTAAATATGACACATAGTATCCGTACGAGACGCTATTCCACCTTGGCGTAGAGTGAGGACATACGGAGTACTCAGTTCCTGTATCATTATGTACTGATTGCGAGTACTATGCATAGTTGTAGCCGATCTGTACATAGTACGAGTACTCGTAAGTCTTTTAAAAATACGAGAATGCTAATCATTTACCCCTGCTCCCTTACGGGTACTTTCGACTTGAATACAAAACTACGGAGTACATAATGACTATGCATTTGTATGTAGTATGTACTCGGAACCGGAATTCGGAGTAGTACACAAGATTATTAGCATTTATCCCAGAACGAAAAATTAGTGCAAGTACTGTGTACATATACGGAGTAGTTCAAGGAGCATGCAGTGACGCAATACTGCACCCCTTTTTGCTTCACGAAAGAGAGTACACGGAGTAGTGTTCTTCTATTCTAGCAATACTTTTATTCACTTGTCTTTCGTCCAACCAAGGCAGTAATCCGCTGTTTATTTACCTATCCCCTTCTCCTAAAATAACGTTAATTTATCTTACTTTTCCGGGCAATACTTACCACATCACAAACTTCTTCGAAATTGAAACAACCCATTAAACATGGCTTCTAATGCGGATCGTGGGGAAAGTTGTGTTTCTATCACAGCATCTTTTCAAGATATAGAGAAAAGTGCGAAGGACGAAAGGACGTCAAAGGCCGATCGGCTTTCTGATGACCACCAGGGCGGCGTTCAACCGTCAGCAGAACTGGAAATGACCGACGTCCAACGAGAGGATGAGGAATTCCTACCACAGCTGATAGAGAAGCCTGAGCCCCCTAAGAACTCTATCGTCGGCACTCTTCTGTGGACGGTAATAAACACGCTTGCCACTATCGGTATCGTAAGTCTCCGTAGTAGGCTGCATACGATGTCTTTCCGTTGCTTTTAACAATGTCTGCGACTCATTTAGGTTTTTACGAACAAGGCCATCTTCTCCGATCCCTCTCTTAAGCTAGTACAGCTTACGTTCGCATGCTTCCACTTTACAGTGACCTGGTTTACACTTTGGATTCTGTCTCGCCCAAGATTTAATTTCTTTCTTCCACGCCGCACCACAATACGCGATATCCTCCCACTATCTGTTACTATGGCTCTCAACGTCATTCTACCCAATCTGTCTCTTGCATTTTCCAGTATTACCTTCTACCAAGTAGCCCGCATTCTACTTACACCCACTGTTGCGGCCATGAATTTTCTTCTCTACCGAGCTACCCTTCCACGAGCTGCACTTGCTGCTTTGGTGCCAGCCTGTGCTGGCGTAGGCATGGTATCTTATTATGATTCACTCCCTACAGATGATGCAAAAGTCAAAACTACTTCTAGCCTCGGCATTTTATTTGCGTTCAGTGGAATTTTTGCTTCATCTCTCTATACTGTTTGGATTGCAAGCTATCATCGAAAGCTTCAGATGTCCAGCATGCAGTTACTGTTCAATCAAGCGCCTGTTTCGGCCTTTCTTCTACTTTACGTTATCCCATTTGTTGATTCTTTCCCTGTATGGAGTAAGGTGCCCATTAATCGATGGGCCATGATATTTCTGGTATGCACTTTTCATCTGGGACCACTATTGTCGTATTTGAACCATTTTCCTAACTTTTTTTCTTCAGTCTGGATTTTTTGCCTCCTTAATCAACATCTCCCAGTTTTTTATCATTGCCCAGACGGGGCCGGTATCCAGCACTGTCGTGGGACATCTAAAAACGTGTACAATCATTGCTCTTGGTTGGGCTACCTCTGGTCGGGCTATTGGCGATAAATCTATTCTGGGCGTCTTTGCCGCTGTTGGTGGAATAATTGCGTGAGTCCCGATTGCCTTCATCTTACCATGCGCAAAGATTAGCGCTATTGCACAAAGCATAGCATGTATTGTGTTTACTCATGCTCTGTCTAGGTATTCCATCATTATGTTGAAAGAGAAGCAGAGGATGAGTAAAATTTTGAAGTGACCTTCATTCTTCTACTTGCCGTGTACGATTTTAAATGTGTCTTATGAACTTTTTGCTTTTTGGCCTTTTTAGTTCTCTTCCGTTCTTTTCATGTTTCGGCTTCGAGGATTGAAAGGCATCAAAAGACGTGAGTTGCTTGACATATGCGCATATTTTGGGTAGTGGGATTGTATGAGGGGGTTAGATACGTAGACGGTTAATTATTACTCCGTTCCTAAATTCCAGTGCGGTGGGGGTTACTGTTATTAAAGCTTATCAAATTTAGGAATCTCTACACAGGGAAAATCGTGAAAAACTGGCTTTCTATTGATGAATTTCTTTGCATTGAACTGGCACTCGCCAGGGGCTGGCTATCGCACCCTTACCAGCTCTTGTTCTAAACAATTATATCCACCAACTTCTGTATATTCACTACATAGCAGACGTATTACTGACTTCCACAAACCCATTGCGACGACACTAAAGGGTCAGCCACTAGACAAACAGTTTCTAGATTCCTTCCTTCGTCGACGATTGTTTTATACACCATCGTTCGAAATATATGGTGGTGTTTCGGGGTTGTATGATTATGGACCTCCTGGTTGTGCTCTCCAAGCCAACATAATAGATATTTGGCGCAAACACTTTATTCTTGAGGAAGACATGCTGGAAGTGGATTGCACAGTTCTGACTCCTCATGAAGTACTAAAGGCTAGTGGTCACGTGGATAAGTTTTCAGATTGGATGTGCAGGGATCCTAAAACTGGCGAGATTTTCCGAGCTGATCACTTTGTCAAAGAAGTCCTCGAGCAACGGTTGGAAACCTACAGAGAAGCACGTGACCATAAAGAAGGTGTGTTCAAAGGCCAGAAGAAAAAAAATAATTTGAGGAGTAAGTGTCAAGAGGCAGTATGGCTAGATGATGCTACTGTGCAAGAGTATGAAGCCACTTTAGCCCAAATTGATAATTTTGATGGCGATGGACTGGGCGCTCTAATAAAAAGGTACGACTTACGAAACTCCTCCACGGGAATTCAGCCTGAGCCACCGGTGGCATTCAATCTCATGTTTGTTACTCAAATTGGACCGAGAGATGGCCTCACAGGTTACATGCGGCCAGAGACCGCCCAAGGTCAATTCCTCAATTTCTCTAAGCTGCTCGAATTCAATATGCAGTCCATGCCATTTGCCTCTGCATCTATCGGGAAATCTTACCGCAATGAGATATCGCCTCGTGCTGGGCTGCTACGGGTGCGAGAATTTCTGATGGCCGAAATCGAACACTTTGTCGACCCCGATGGCGGCAAAAAACACCAGCGCTTTAAAGAGGTGGAGAACGTTGAGTTAGTGATACTCGACCGAGATACTCAGCTTTCTGGAAAGACTACTCTACGAACATTGACCGTCGGCAAGGCAGTAAATGACGGAGTTGTCGACAACGAGACGCTGGGTTACTTCTTGGCGCGTATCCATCTGTTCTTCAAACTGATTGGAGTTGACATGACAAAAATACGATTCCGGCAACATTTGGCAAACGAGATGGCGCACTACGCTTATGATTGTTGGGATGCTGAACTTTTGACATCGTCTGGTTGGGTAGAATGTGTAGGTTGTGCTGATCGCAGCGCTTATGATCTAAAGGTACACGCAAAGAAAACGGGGGCACCACTTCTAGTCCGTCAAAGGCTAGAGACGCCTAAGGTTATTGAAGAGTGGGTGCTGGGCATTGAAAAAGAAAAATTCGGTCCACGATTTAAGAAAAACGCTAGAATTATCGGGGATGCTTTGCAGTCACAGTCTCAGGGGCAACTTGAGATGCTTGCAAAGGGGTTGAAAGACGAGGGTGAGATTATCGTGGATGTTCCAGGCGTGGAGGGTGGGAAGGTCAAGCTGGCAACCGATTTAGTCAACCTTTCCTGGACTAAACGGACTAAGAATGTAAGAGAATTTATACCCAATGTCATTGAGCCGTCATTTGGCATAGGACGGATTCTCTATTCACTTATAGAACACAACTTCTGGTCACGAAGTGCTGACGGTGGTGACGAAACACGATGTGTAAGTGAAGTTTGCTGCGTTTTGTATGTATTATTTTCCTGTATTTGCGGCGTACAGTGATGGTGGGTCTACCGTTCAGAGCTATTAACATGCATAGGTCATATCTTTCCCGCCTGCTGTCGCACCAACCAAGGTGTTCATTGTGCCCATATTATCGCGGGAGGAGTTTAGACCCTTGATAACTAGCCTCTCCCAGAAGCTGCGTTCTCTGGACCTTGCTAGCCGTGTGGATGACTCGACAGCTAGTATTGGAAAAAGATACAGCCGAAATGATGAATTAGGCACGCCTTTCGGCATCACAATTGACTTCCAGACACTTCAAGATGGGACAGTGACGTTGCGCGAACGAGACTCAATGCGCCAAGTACGTGCCGACGAGGCAACGATCTTAGAGGTTATTCGGAATTTAGTGCACGGTAATAAGACTTGGCGACAAGTTGAAGAGGAGCTACCGGCTTTTAATGCACGGGACTCGAGGTCAAGTTGTTAAATGTGGTAAATAATAATTTATACTCCGTTCGATAAATAGGGCTCTTTAAGTGTATGTAAAATGTCGGTAGCGCTACGTAGACACTCACACAACAGATTTTATTATCTACATCCCTTTACTTAATAACATAACCCGAATTTTTGGTAAATTTTTATGTCTACAACGCGCAGGACACCTATAGGGCAAGCGTATAACACGTATAACACGTATAGTACGGTTTATATAATAGCTAGCAAGAGAAAACAAGAAAGAAAGAAGCTTGTATTTTTCTTGCTATTGTAGTCGACTTCCTCCCCTCTTGTAAAGGAGGAGATAACTAATAACTGTAACTAATAATGCTTTCCTAATACTCGTGCCACGCCCCACTTTTAGGCACGCGTAAAAACGCGCACCACCAAAAGGTGGTGCTGCCCAGACAAATAAATCACCCTCACATTTGTACGAAAACAACTTTAAAAATCTGTATTTTATTCTTATAGCCAGCTATGGCTAAAAACTTAACTAAAGACCGTCTATAACAAGCTATACTCTATAAAAAAAATCCTAATACTAGTATACGCTTTATTATAAAGCTTTTTAAAATCTTAGCTTGTACGCTATAACGTCGAATTAATAGAGGCAATAGAAAGACTGGCCGTCCTACACTATACACCTAGCTAAACAAGTTAGAAGAAGCGGTAGTTTGTTAATACGTTAATAGGCTTAAACGGCTTAACCTTATAGTATAGTAAGGCTTTATTACTAAGGCTATAAATATATTACTTTAAGATAAGGCTTTAAAAGGTATAATACTAATAGTTAGTTATAACTAAACTACTTACTTTATAAAACAATATAAATACTAAATTATTTAATAAAAAACACTAAAAGTAAGCTATTAAATTTAAAAGTATATACTTTTAATAAACTACTTTAACTTATTATAAAATGTATTATTATATAATAGTATTATACTATTAAATATATATAATATAAATAAAATATAGTTTTAAATTAAGGTTAGTAAGGATTAGTTAGTAGTAATTAAAAGTTATTTATTATTATTAAAGCTATATTAACTATTAACTAATAATTACTAGCCTTTTTAAATTTATTAAAAAAAATAGTATTATTATAAACAGGTAAGGAAAGCAACTATAAAGGCCTAACGTAGGCCGTATATAAAAGTTGTATAGACTTTATAAATAATATAAAGATATAATAGCTAATTAGACAAGTAGTAGGTGTTATATAACTTATAAATATAGGTAGGACTTAAGAGAATACGTAAAAGTAGTCTATACTTAATTAAATAAAGTAGTAGTAAATATACGCTTTATAGTTAATTAAATAGTTATAAAGTTTAAAGGTTAAGGCTTATTTAAGATTAGTATACTTAGTACTACTTTTATATAGCTAGTTTATTCTTTTTACTAAATATAAAAGAATAAGACTTAGTTATTATATAATACTACCTTTAGTTATTACTTTTTTATAATTAAATTACTTTATTAATATAGTTATTTAGTTTACTTTTTATTATAATTACTAAGTTTTTTATTAAAAAACTACTTAACTATTAATATAAATTAAACTAATTATATATACTATATTAAACTAATATAAAACTATAAAATAATATAGCCTTATATAATTAATAACTAAATATAAGTATTATAATATAGCTTAATAAACTTAAAGTAAAAAGATTAATACTAGCTATTATAATAAAACATAATATTAAATTTATTAAATTTATTATTAATAAGCTTAGTTTTATATATTAAGTTATACTTAAAATAGTAAAGACTAATAATTATAAGCTTTAAATATTAAAGAAAGAAGTTATTATTACTAAGTAAAAGTAAGTAATTTATAATAAGTTATATAGTCTTTTTACTATTTAAAATAGATATAAAAATAATAGTAATAAAAACTTTAATATAAAAAAGGATAGGCTAAGTATTATTATAAAAAAATACTTACTTTTTATTATAGTTTTTTAGTAAATTAGTATTAAATTTAGCTTATAAAAAATACGTTTTACTTTATTTAAAAAGAAATTTAATATAATTAAAAAGTGTATTTATTATATATTAACTAATATAAACTAAATTAACTATATAATATAATAAACTATATTAATAAGTAAAATAAAGAAAGAACAAGCTATTATAAATAAAGACTAAAAAGGCTTTAAATAATAAGTTTTATTCTTTATTATAACTTTAAAAATATATCTTTTTATTATTTAAAAGCTAATTAATAATATAAAATAAAGTAAACGTTAAAACTTTTAAAACTTTATAAATTACTTAGCTTATTTAAAATATAATTAAAAAAAGTTAAAAAAAAGTAAGTATAAGTTTTATGTATATAACTACTTTTTATTATTAAAAAAAACTTTTAAAAGCTTTTTATAATACTAAAAATAAATTAAGAATTAATTATATATATTAAAATTATATAAAATATATACTACTTATAAGGATAAGTATAAAGCCTTTATATAAAATATATATATTGTAACTAAAAATACTATAAAAAAGGTAATAAATATAGTTAAAATAAAAGATTATATAATAAAGATTTAAGTATTAATAATTGTTAAAGTAATTATTAAAGTACTTACTAAAAATAAAGCTAAGGTAAAAAAAGCTTTTATAATAAAAACCTTTAATAAAATAGCTATATTTCAAAGTATTATATTTATAATAATAATAAGTACTTAGTTATTTAATACTTAAATAAAAAAACATAGTTATAACTAAATTATTAAATATTAATAAGTAGTTAAAAAAACTAAATAGTATTAATAATAGTTAAAATATTAAAAACGTAAAAAAGATTTTAATAATAAATATATTATAGTTTAAAGCTTAAATAAAGAATAAGTAGTTAGTTAATATTATATTAAATATAATTAATAGGGCCTTTATAAAAGAAATTAGTTTATAAAAAATAAGAGTAAGAATTCTAACGTTAAAAGTATATAATAAGTAAATTATATATATAAGTAGTATATAAAAGGTACTACTATGCCTAATTAACGTATAAGGATAAAAAAATGAATATAGTATAAATTTATACTAAAATTAGTAAGCTACTTAATATAATAAGGCTATTTATACATTTTTAAATAATAATAATTAAAAAGTATACTATATAGTTAAACTTAATAAAGACTAATTAGTAGTTTAAAATAATAAAGACAAAAATAAAAGTTGTTATAGTTAAAGTATTTACTATACTAGTTAAAAAGGAAAAAGTAATAGTATATATAGTAATAGTAAGTATATTATTAGTAAGAGAATTAAAAAAAGAATAAGGTAAGCTACTTATATACTTAGTATATAAGTATAGTAATATACTAAATTTTAATAGTATAAAAATGTTATTACTATACTAAAATACTAATTATACTATTAACTTAAAAGAAGGATAATAACTACTATATAAGGCTATTTACTAGTTATTATAAAAAGAGTTAAAAAAGTTAAAGAACTACTTAATAAAAAGTATAGCTTTAAATATATACGTCTTTTAATAAGTCTTACTAATACTTTTATTTTATTTATACTAAAAAAGTATAAAAGCTTATAATTATATATAAACTATTAAGGTTTAAATAAAGTAATAATTAAAAACTACTACTTATTACTATTAATAATAAAGATTGTAAAGCGTTATATAAGGATAAGACTTATTTTAAAATTAAATATAAAAGAAGCCTACAATTAAATTTAAATAAAAGAAGGTAATAAATAAAAGATAGCTGTTTATACTTAATATAAATATTTTAAATATTTAGTCCTTTTTTTTAATCTAATTAAGGTACTAATAACTTTTTAAAACTATATTAATAATATATTAAAAAGGCTAGTTAATACTATTTATATTATATACTTTAATAATATCTTAGTCTTTTTAAAGACTAAAAAAGAGTATATATAACACTTAAATAAAGTACTAAAACGCTTAAAAAAGGCTTAATTATATATTAATAAAAATAAAAATAAATTTTATTAAAAAGAAGTAAAGTTTTTAAAATTTTAAATATTTTATAAAAGCTTTATAATAAATAAGCGTTAAGTATATATAGTTATTAAATAGCTTAAACTAACGTCTTATTAAAAGATTTAAGTCTTTTTAAAGTCTTATAACTTTTATAAACGTTTTATTTAAGGCTACTTTTATATTACTATACTATTATTAAGACTACTAAAAAGGAGTAAAAATAAAAAAAAGCTAAGTAAAGTATAACTAAATAATAAGGCTTATAAAGCTTTTAAACAATTAAAAACTAAATTTATAAAGGCTTTATTATTATATTATTTTAATCTTAATAAGCTAATTTATATAAAAACTAATATATTAAATATAATATAAAAAATAATTGTTTTATAACTTATTAAAAAAGGGAAGTAGTATCTTATAGCCTTTTAGTTATATAAGTTATAAAAAGTAAAACTAAACTATAATACTTTAAATTAAAAGCTTTTAATTATAGTAAAGGCTTTAAAATACTACTTAAATAGTAGTAAAAACGTTATAAAAGTCTTATTAAACTATAATAACCTTTATATATTTATATAGTAGCCTTAACTTAATAGTAAGTAAGTTAAGTAAGTAATATACTTAACCTTTTTTAATTTTATTATTAAGTATTAACTTAAGTTAATTAACTTAATAAATATACTATTAAAACGGCTAAATTATATAAATAGTATAAGTTATATAAACTTAATATAAAGTTTATATATAAGTAGTATAGTTACTAAGTAATACTAATATAATTATAAACTTAGTTAATACATAAATACTACTAATATTTTAAAAGGCTAATTACTTTAATAAAGCTATTATACTACTACTTTAACTTAAAAGTTAATATAACTATTTTAATATTAAATATAGGACTAAAAAGCTTTAACTTATAATAAAATAACTTTATTATATAATTAAATACTATTAATATATTAATATTAGTATAAAGTCTAATTATAATAAATATAAATAAAAGTATTATACTTACTAAGCTTTTATAATATTATATAATAGTAATTACTTTTACTATATAACTTTTAAAGCCTTAACTAAGTAAAAAGTTATATAAGGTTATTATAACTACTTAATATAAGAATTTTTAAATATAAGTATAATTATAGTACTTAGCTTATATAAGTAGTATATAAAGTAAATAGTTTATTATTATAAATAAAGTATTATTATATATAGCCTTAAGTAAAAAGTTATAAGTTATATAAAAATAAGCCTTTTTATATAAAATAAGTTATTAAAAGTTTATTATAATAACTTTATTGTTAGAAATATACTATAAATACAGAAATATCCTATAGTTTTAGATAGAAAAGAATTAACTAACTTAACATCTATACATTTTATACTAACATATTAGAATTACATAGAATTATTAACATATTACAGTTATTTGCTTTATTTGCTTTGTTTCCTTTATATAGAGTAAATATACTAAGGACGATATATAGTCGTTATTAGTGAATTTCCTCCTACGTTAGTAATCTAGCATACAACAAACTTACTAGTTAAATACTTTAATATAGTTAAAATAACTAAGTTATTATTTAAATACTTTTTTTAAAAGAATATACTAAAAATATAAAGCTATATATTATAATATACTTAGTTTATTAAGAATAAACAATTAATAAATATAAGCTATATAATAAGTTAAACCTACTTCTATTATTAAAAGAACTATTTAAAAAGCTATTTATAAACTTAATTATAAGCTTATTAAAAATAATAAATAAAAATAATAATATTATAAATATAATACTAGTTATAATAAACTATTTTATAAAGTATACTATTTTTATTATAGTAATTATAAAACTAACCTTTACTAATTTAATAAAAATTATATACTAAAAGGTTTTTTTATAATTTAAAAAGACGTTAAAAAGTATTATATTAAATAAAGGATTTATATTTATAAACACCTTTTAGTTTAAATTTTACTATTATATAAAGATTAAACAAAGCTGAATATGCTTATAATAACGTTATAAACGTTATAATAAGCTAATCTCTTTTTAAAGCCTTACTTAATAGGAAATTAGATTTATTTATATAGTATAAAAATGTACTACTTATAAAAAGGGCGCTATTATAAAGTAATTTAGTACTAGTAATAATAAGACAACTTAAACGTTTATAAAAAATTAAAAATAGCCTTTAAAAATATTAAAAGTTTATAATAAAAAGATAAAAACGCTATTATAATAACAACTATATACTTAAGACGTTTTAAGTAGGTAATTTAGTTAGACTATTTATAAAATTTTTTTATTTTAAGTATAAAAAACTAGCGTTAAAATAAATAGGCCTTTTATAAATATTAGGTATAGTTAGTATATAAGCGTACTAACTAGCCTTACTTATTAAGTATAACTATATATACAACGTTTTTTTAGTATTCTTTTTAAAGCTATAAGAGTAGTATATAAATACATAAAGACCTCTTTTAAGTATACTAAACTTAAAGGACTTAAAGTAAGAATAAAAGGTAAAATAAGTAAAAGGACACTATTAAAAAGTAAAAAAGACTAGTACTTAGTTAAATAAGTAGGTTAGCTATTAAAATATAATAAATAAGTAGTAGTATAAATTATAAACTATACTTAAAAACCTATTATAAAGTACTACTATAGTAAAAAAAGAAGAAAACTTTTTAAAAGACTATAGTATAAGTAAGACTAAAAGGTATAAGTAATAAAAGAATTAATTTACTATTTATATTTTATAGTAGTCCTACTAAGAGCCCTTTACTTACGTTATATCCTAAGTACTTTTAAAAAGGACGGCCTTCACGTCTGTTTAAAAAAATAACATAATAACTTAAATATAAGTATAACTAGAGTTCTTTAATAATAACAACGTTAGAAGTAGGCTAGGTAAGTGCTTAATAAGTACTACTAAGGCTTAATACTACTATATTATAAATTAGCGTAAAGGAGCTACGCTTATAGCCTTTTTTAAGGCTTAAACCTTAATAATAGTAAGGTAGAAAAGTAATAGTATATATTATAAGGCGTTTACTAAACTATGTTAATCTATAGCTAAAGTATTATAAGCGTTAGTCAAAGTACTAGTATGCTTTATAACTAAGGATAAATTAATAAAGTCTTTTACTATTAATATAAAAACCTAAGTATAGTTAGTATAAGCTATAATAAAGGCTAATAAACGTACTTTATAATAAGGCTAATACCTAGCCTTACACTATTAATAACAATTATTAAAAGTTAAAAATAGTATATAGCTAAAGTATAAAGTAGGTAGTAACTTTATAAACAAGGTATATAAAAGGTGCTAAAGGCACTATACACACTTAGCGTTAATAGGCACTTAGTATAACTATTAAAAGGCTAAACGTTTAAGCTAAGTAAGATAATTACTAAGTAAATAAGGAGCCTTTAAAAGCTTAAACATAGGCTTATAGTTAGACTCTTAAGTTAGCTTTTAAAAGGCCTTATTACTAACCTAATTACTAAACCTACTACTACTACTACTAGTTTTAGTATAAATAGTACAGTTATAAAGACTAGTACTATTATAACTAATAATATAGCTAATTATACTACTACTAATACTACTAATATAGCTAATACTATTATTATAAGCACTAATAAAGGGCAACTATCCTCTCCTCCTACTAACGTTAAGTCCTATATAAGTAAAACTAATAAGCCGGCTAAATAAGTAAAGTAAAAACGTAAGCAACGTATAGTACTAACAGCTAGTAGTAAAAGCTAAAAAAGGTAAGTTATTACTAATTAAGTTAGTTAAGGTTAATAAGCTATAAGTATAAACGTATATAGTATAATTTAGCTAGTAATAAGCTAAATAAATAGCTTAATAACGGCTAAGTAAAAACATAGCCTTATATAGCTTATTAGTAAAAGCTATAATAGTATTAATACGTTTAAAAATAACAAGCTTACACTTAAAAGTAATAAGCTTACATTAAAAAGTTATAATAAGTAAAAGTAAAGCTAAAGTTAAATAATAAGTTTACTTTACATTTTATTTACCTTATAATTTAAACGCTGTTACTAATTATAAACAAAGACTATTAAACAATATTATATATAAACTATACAACCTAATTATAACGTTTATAAACGTATAATTAATAGCTACTAGCCTAAAAGTACTAGTTTTAAAAAGAGTATAATTATCATAAATAAGTAAAAAAAGCAACTATAAAGGCCTAATATAAACTATATATAAAAATTATATAAACTTTATAAACAATATAAAAATATAATAGCTAATTAAATAAGTAGTAAGTATTATATAACCTATAAATATAGGTAAGACTTAAAAAGATATATAAAAGTAGTTTATACTTAATTAAGTAGAATAGTAGTAAATACACGCCTTATAATTAGCTAAATAGCTATAAAGTTTAAGGGCTAAGGCCTATTTAAGACTAGCGTACTTAATACTACCTTTATATAGCTAGTCTATCCCTTTTACTAAATATAAAAGGATAAGATTTAGTTATTATATAATACTACCTTTATTTATTACCCTTTTATAATCGAATTACTTTACTAACGTAGTTACTTAGTCTACTCCTTATTATAATTATATAATAAATTATATTAATATACTTTTTTTAAAAGTAAAAATAGTTATTAATTTAACTAATATAAATTATATTAATAGTAAATTAAGTTTATAATAGTTAAAGTACTTTAAAAAGTATATTTAAAAAATATAAATAAGTAGTAAAAAACTACTAATTTTAAATAGTTATAAATCTTACTATATATATTAATTTATAAAGTACTATAATAACAATAATATCTTAACTTTTAATATACTTTTATATTTTATTTATTTATTATAACCTTTTAATAAAAGAATATATAAAGGTTATTATAAAAGTATTTATAAGGTTAGTACTATACGCCACTATAACTAAGTAGAAAATAACATTAACTTTACAATAACTAAATCGTATATATATATATATATATAAACAAGAATAAACTCTTATCCCTTTTATTAAGAAGGGGTATAGTAGTACTATATAAATATAAAAGATATCCTTTAGTCTACTTATTCTAACTAATTATAAGGAGCGCTTAAGGACCCCTTAGGATCCACCTTAGTGTTTTAAAATAGCTTACTACTATCTTATCCCTTAGCTAATTATAGTAGGACGCTAGTAGATTAAATATCTAACTAATTATAAAGGGACCTTGTAAGGACCCTAGACGGTCTGTGCGTAGTGCCTCGACTACGCTTAGTTATACGGCGTTTGTAAGTGATTCTTGTTAAAACTGTAATAGTTGTCTTATATACTAGTATAGTCTAAGTTATTAAGACTAGTATAAGTAGTAAAAAAGGAGGTGTGTTAAAGTTTTTACCTTACTATATTTATAATATAGTATGTTTACTATAAGGACCTATCTTTTAAATAGGTAGGCGTATAGTTTATAATAGCCTATTTAGATTTAAGTAAGTATACTACTTTTATATTTTAACAAGTTTTTATAATATTTATATATTCTTTTTAAGGTAGGTTTATAGTACTATATTAAATTACTATACTATGTTTATAACTTATAAAGGAAGTATTAGTAAAGGGCTACTAACTAGGCTGCCTAAGTAGCTTTATATAGTAGTTAGCCTTATATTTATAAGTTTAACTTTATATAGTACGTTTTATATATTATAGTAAGCGTTATTATAGTATAGTATTTAAAAGGTAAAGACCTAGTCTATTTTATTAGTTTATTAGTTAAAAGCTATATATAGTATTAAGTTTTTATTATATATACTATACTACATTTATTTATATCGGTCAGCCGGCTAGAATAAATGTCAAGGCACGCTTATAAAGCCACCTATAACTCTATACGTCCGTAGGTAGCGCCTACAGGAGGTGTACAATAGTCTATTAGTATTACTTCTTATTACTTGTTGTTTAAGTCTAAGTCTAAGTCTATAGGACAGTCTAATTAAGTAGACGTAAAGACTTCTATGTAGTGGAGCCTTATTTTAGTCCTTTTAGACCTATAGGGGGCCCTTGCCGGTTACACTACGTATTACGTGTCCTCCCCCTTCAACGTATTTGTCTAGTCCCTACTTGTATACTAACAATTTATATATATTTATATTAGGATAACGCTAGTTTTAACGTTTAAGAGCTAGTGTAAGGTTAACTTATATGCTTTAATAATATAAAGCGTATACTACTTTAGCTTATTAAGGGTTTAGTTAAGGCTAATAGGTTAAGGCTAAAAGGGTTTATATTAAACTTTACTTTTATATATAAAGACTAGTTAAAAATATACTTAGTAAAAAACTTTAACTTTTAATAGGCTATAACCTTATACTAACGTTATAAGCTTAATAAGTATAAATTACTAAGTAGTTATTTTAGCTATATTATATATAGTATAAGGTTTTTAGTTAAGTTTATAGTTTAAAATAATTCTTAGTATATATATATACTTTAGTAGTATAATTATAACTCTATTAAGGCTAAATAGTATAGTTAAAGCTTTATACGCCTAAGTAAAGTGTATAAGTTTACTTTTACTTAGTTTAAACTAGGCCTTATAAGTAGTAGCCTACTTTTAACACTTTTACTATACTAGTTATAAAAGGTTATAGTTTATACTTGAAGACTTTAACGTAACTAAGATATTTATATTGTTTATAGAGGCAATATTATAAGATTAAAGTAAAGCTTTTAAAGTCTTATAAAACATATTTATATAGTAAAAGAAAAGAATAGGGGAAAGGGTAAAGCCTTATAAGACGCTTATAGTAAGCTTAAGTAAAGGCGTTATAGCGTTATTAAAGTAAAGCTTTATAGTCTTATTAAATAAGAAGCTTTAATACTACTTTAAACCCTATTTTAAATATCCTTCCTTATATAAAGTCTTTAGTAAGTAAGTATAGTTAACTATATTAAAAGCGCTTTTAATATTTAGCTAAAAAGTAACGCTTATACAATATAAGCCTAAGTATTATTAATAAGGTTAGTAATATGTTATAGTATTATAATAGTTAACTAGCTATATTAATTATTAAATTACGTTTATAATAAAATATAGTAAGCTTTTACTATTTTAGTAAGTTATTATACTATTATTATTTTAATAACTTTTCTTATAATATTAAGTAAGGATATTAACTAGTATATACTAGCTAATTACTACTAGGTTAAAGGCTTATTTAGCTTAGATATAACTACTGTATACACTAGTTAAAAGCTGTTTAAGTAGTATACTATATTAATACTAGCTTATACTAGTTTTTATATAGCTAAGGCTAGTAGCTTGCTTAAAAAAAGCTAGTTAAAAGGTTATTAAGGCCTAGCGCCTTTTAAAGTATTATTATTATAAGGACATCTTTAATATTATTTAATATAATATTCTTTTAAACTATAAGGTTTTAATAGAAAAGATATAAAAAAGAGAGGTTAAAAAGGTTAGTATTATTTAAAAGAAAGAACTAGTTTTTAAATATTTATACTTTATTAAGGTAGTTAGTTATTACTTTAAGGTTATTTAAATATTATTTTAATAAGGAAAAGTGTTAGTTTAATAGTAAAGTAGTACTTTAAGTTTTAGCCTATTTTTTTAATTATTATAACTTTATATCTTACTATATTAGCTTTATAATAACGTTTTTTTAATATTTTACTTTAATACGCTTAATAATTTTATTTTATTTAACTTTTACTTATATAAAGTTGTTTTATTTAATGTTTATTCTTATTTATTTTTAAATTTTATACTTAAGCTTAGTTATTATAACTCCTTTAACAACTTTTTATAATTATTATAAATATCCTTTATTTACTTAAAGCTTCTTTTATAGTACTAATTAATAAACTATATTAATTAGTAATTAGGTTAGGCTAGTAGTATATAGGTTTAAGTTAGTTAGTATAAGGTTATTATAGTGTAGTAGCTTAAGAATTATTAGGCTAAGTTAAGTAACTTATTAGTAATTAAGAAGTCTTTAGTTATATAAATTACTACTTTACTACTATAATAAATTACTATATACTTAGTATTGCTTAAGTATTAAGGATACTAATTTTAGCTAATACTTAGTTTTTAAATAGTTAAAATGTTAGGTTTATAATAAATAGCTAGTACTAGTACTATATTAATTATACTTTTCCTTATATTATATTATACTATTATTAAATTTATTATTTAGTATATATATAAGGCTAGTTATAAGTAGTAAAGCTTATTAGTTAGTAGTATAAGAAAGGGGTAGTATAAAGCTCTTATTATTATAATATCTTAAGTATAGTATTTTAATATAGTTATAATAATATATTTTAAACATTAAGGTTAAGATATATATTTAAGTAGAAAAAGGTAGGTAGTTAGCCTAATATACGTTATATAACTATAGTTTAGCCTTTTTAAGCCGTTATATTATAGTAATAATTAGTATTTAAAGGTAAATATACCTTTATAAATACTATTATAAGTTATTATTATTTTAGTATAGTCTTTATAGTATATTTAAGTAAGTATATATAGTATACTACTATTATACGTTGTTATTTTATTATTATTATAAAGTACTATAAGTTTTATACTGTATAACGTTTATAGTAGTTAATATAGTATAGTAAGTAAAAGTATTATTCTTACTATAAATAAGTAATATAGTTATAACGCCTATATTTAGCTAAGTTAAAATAGTATTTAACTAAGTAGTTATATTAGTAGTATTTAAAGTACTAAGTAACCTTAATAGTTAAAATAAAAGGCTTATAATTAAATAGTTATAAGTACTATATAAGGTCTTAATAATAAAAGTAGTTAGTTATAGTTTAGTTTATAATATAAATAATAAGTTAGTTATACTATACTTCTTTTTTAATAAAAATCTTAGTTAAAATAATCTTTAAGTTTTACTTTTAAATAAGTATAAGCTATTATATTACGTTTTTTTTAACTAAGAGTTATAATAAAATATATTTAGTAATAATAAAAAAGGGTTTTTTATAAATTATAATATATTATTTAAAGGCGGTTATAACTTAAGTAGTATTAGTTATATAGTTTAAAGTAAGAATTATAAAGTAAATAATAGTATTACTATTTAATAAAATATATATTATAATAATAACTATAAAGTTATTAACTATTATATTTATTATTTAAACAATTTCTTTATATAACTTATAGTTTTATACTTAGTACTTAGTAGTTTATATTTTTACTATAATCTTATAACTTTTTTTATTATATAAAAGTTATACTATTACTTATAGTAATAAGTTTTTTAAAGCTTTTATAATACTACTATATAAAACTTAAAAAAAGAGTAGTTAAAAGTATTAAAAGGTGTTTATATAAAAAGGTATTAAAAGTTGTATAAAGTAAAAGTAACTAATTAAAGTATAACTACTACTTAGTAACTAATACAAACTACTAAATTTTAAAAGTAAGTAAGAATTTAGTTATAAAATTTAGTAGTTAAAATATATTATATAATTATATTATAAAAGTTTGTATATTATTCTTATATATATTATATTTAGTACGTATATACGTTATTATTATATCTAAGTCTGCTCCTAAGAGCAAGTGCTAGCTATAGTAGTTTGTGTTTACGTTTTAATGTAGAGTGTACGTTTTATAAACGGTAAATACGTTTAAGTTGTACTATTGCTTTAAGAAAGCCGCGTGCCTTATATATAGTAACTATAGATATTATAATGTTTTTTTCTTTGCTTTTGTTTATATTAATTATAAGTATTATTATTAATACTTTATATTAAACTAGTAATTTATAGCTTAAGTACTATATAAGTAATTTATTATATATAGTACTAAAGTATAATAGTAGCTTTAAAAATACGCCTTTAAAAAAATTCTTATAAAATAAAACCCTTATATCTTTATAACTAATGTTATTTAATATAGTTATATATATAGTAATTAAAGTAAAATTTATAGTTTTAAACGTATATACTTAAAGCTTTTTTTCACCTTTTATACTATTATTCTTACCTTTTAAGTAATATAACTATAAGTATATACTTAAATTTACTATAAAAAAGTTTATATTTTAAAAAAGCTTAAAAGCTCAAGACTATAAAAAATATTAATTAAGATATTAATTAAAATCAGTATAATAATTAGTATAAATTAGTTTATAAGAATAAAATAAAAAGTTTTAAATATAAAAACACTAATTATAATAATTTATATAAGTAATAGTATAACTTAAATATAATTAAATAGCCTTATAAGTTACGTAATTTTTAATTAAAAAAACTCTTTTTTATTATAACTTAAGAATTTAAACTCTTCTCTATTTTTACTAAACACTATTTACTTAAATATAACTATTTTAAAACATTGCTTTTTATTAAATAATTTATAACTATTATAAAAATAAGACAAAGTTATAAGTTATATTTATAATAAGTATAACTAAAATATCATAAAAAACCTTTTACTTTAATAGCTTTATTAGCTTATATTATAGTAAGCGTATATATTCTACTTATTTAACTTAAATAATAAGGATATATAAGTTATATATATAAATAATAATAATTTTTATAATAAAATAAAATAACTTATTTAAGGAAAATATTTCCTTAATAATATTATTATAATAGTAAAAACTCTTTATAGTAAAGTTTTAAAAAAATAGCTATTACTATAATAAAGCTTATTATATAGTATTACTTTAATAAAAAAAGCGAATTCTTATTTAAATAAGAATTAATAAACTAAACGTCTTTTTTTTTAAAAGTTTGCTTTTTAAAGTTAATATTAGTTTAAAACTAGTAAAAAACTTGCTTTTTAACTATTGTTATATATATTTCTAAGTATATATGTATATTTTATTAAAAGGAAATAATATATTATAATATTTTAATACTTAAGTAAGTAGTAATATAGTTAGTAAAGTATTTTTTAATAAATATAAAAGTAACGTTAATTTTATAAACTATAATAAATATATTAATAACGTTAAAAGTTTACTATAAAATTAGTAATAAGCTATATTTATAATATATTTACTTAACTAAATATAATATAAACGTATATATAACGTAATTTATATTACTACTAATATTATTAATAAACTTAAGCTAAATTTATTTATTAATATAAGTAATATATATACTTTAAGTACTAAAATTAATATAAAAAAGATTTTATTATCTTTTATAAAGTTAAAAGCTTACTTATTTATAAATAAACGTAAAAACTTTAAACTTAAGTATATATTTTAATAGAAAAAGATATTATTATACTACTAATAATAAGTATATTTATAATTATATAATACTTTAAATTATATTAAACTACTATTTATAATATAAAGAAAATAGTAGTAAACTATATTGTTATTAAAATTCAAAATTATTTTTTTTAATATAGTCTTTAAATTGTTGTTATTTTATATTATTATAATAAATAATATATTAGAAAAATTATATATTAACTAAAAGGAAGCCTAGTATTTTACCTTTATTTAAGTTATTATAAAAGAAGAAAATCTAAAGCTAAATTATATATAGGCTAGTATTTTAGTATATAAACTATAAAAACTAGAAAATGTCCTATTTAAGACAGATGTTAATAAAGTAATAGTTTATGTATAAAACGTTAAATTTAGTAAAAATATATATACTCCTTTAAAAATTTTCATATCTATTTATAAGTAAAAGTATTCTACTTCTATTAAAAAGTATAAAAATATATATTAACCTTCTTAAAAATTAGTAACAAATTAAGGTAACTATAAAGAAATATTCTATTAATATATATAATAAATAAGTAGTAAATAGTACTTTAACTCTTTTTATACCTTAAAAAAGCTTAAATAAATACTAAACCTTATACTTATTTTATATCTTGTTTTTACAGTATATTATTATAAGAACGCTATTAGAAAGTTTATTAAAAAAGGTTAAATAGTTATTAATATATAACTATTAAACTATTTATATATACTTAATATTTACTTACTCTTTAACTAATAAGATATTATAAAAAAAATAAAGATATTATTTTTTTTAGTTTAAATACTATTACCTTTTTTTTAATTACTTATTTTTATAATTATTATAATTATATAATAATTATTAGTAATTATAGTTTTAAAAGATTAAACATAGTACTTATAAGATTTTAAAATTTATTAGTATTTTTATAACAATTTATAAATAGACTTTTTTATACTTATTATAGCTTTATTAGTATATATATTAATAATATTATAATATTTAATATATAATAAAGGAACATTTTAAGTACTTTTATACTATCTTTAAAATACTTAATAAGGCGTAGAAATAAATTATTTACTATGACTTTATTACCTTTTAAAGAAGGTAACAATTAAGAAGTCTTAGTTAAATGTACTATACAAGTTATATTTATTTAATTATTAATTACTTTAGTTAATAAATTACTAATTTATTTAGGTGTACCTTTAAGAAAGTTAATACGTTATTAGGCTTTTAAACGTTTAATTATACTAAGGACTATAAAAATAAGCATCTAACTATAGCCTTTAATAAAAAGGCTAAAGTTAAAAAAGGCCTTTAAACACTTTAGTAATTTAATTACTTAATTACTTAATTATTTATATATTTATATATTTATATATTTATATATTTATTTAACTAACGTATTATTATAAAAGACAAAGTACTTAGTAATAGTCCTTTTACTTTTTTAACTTAGAGGCTAGAAAACGGCTTAAAACGTCTACTATTGTTAATAACTTTAATAAAGACGACGCTTATAATAAAGTATTAAGCTATATTATAAATAATAATTTGTCTTTTCATATTATTAAGTTAGATTCGTTTAAAGATCTATTATTATATTATAATTAGTAAGTATAGTTTATTAATTACTTAATAATTTAACTAACTAGTTTAATTAGGAACTTTCTTATTATTAATAGAAAAAAAACTAAACTAGAAATACGTATAACCTTAATTTAGTAAGCTTAAGTAACGACTTTAATAAAAATATTAAAACCTTTAGAAGCTTTTTTATTACGTTTAATATATAGACGTTAAATTTACAAACAGCTTATTTAGGCGTTATTATAGTCTATATTAATTCGGATTTTAAGCTTATTTATAAGTTAATAGATAATATATTCTTTAATTCTTATATTTTATATAATTATGACTAATTAAGTAATAAGCTTTAACGAACTAACTAGTATATATACAGGTTTATATATTTATAACAAGTTTTTAAACGTTTTAACGGCTTATTTATCTTTAATCTTAAAAAACTTTTTTTAAGGTTAGTTATTTTATTTATTATTATTAACTAATTATTACTTTATACTAATTATTTACTAGTATAACTAGGGATAACGCTATAAATAATAATACGTTTATATCGTCTTTTAAAGACGAATATAAGAACGAACTAAAGCTTACTTTTAATAACGATATTAAATATATAGCACATAATATATTAACTAAATTTATATCTTTAAATAATAACAGTTAGTAATAATACTTATTTTAACTTATATTTATTATATTATCGTTTTTAAGACCTAATTACTAAAATTTAACAACTTATTACTTTAACAAAGTATACATAAGAAATAAAAGGGGTATTTTTAAAGAGTATTAATTTTTTTATTAGAGAAAATAAATTACCTTTTGATTATAAAGTTAAAGTTATACTTGTTAAAAATATATAATTATATAAGGAATTACTAATTACATATTCGTATTAAGGTTTTTAGTACGTACACACACCTAGATTAAAATAACGGATTACGTCTATATAAGGACAGTCCTCCTCCCTTTTATCTAGTCTTTTATTAAGCATCTAAGAAACGCACTTATTTTCCCTTTTATAGGCCTTACCTATTTAACCGTTTAAATTACTATACGTAGCTCGACTCTACGCCTTCTGCTAAGACGTATTATTTACAATACTACTAGGTATGTTTATTTATTTATACTTATTTTAAGTATTATTTTTATTAACTTTAATTATAAATAACGTTACTAAGTAGAATTCGACTTATTATGTACTTAATATAATACGTTTTTTTATATGTTAAAACTAGCTTTAAACTTTATTAATAATACTACTATTAATAATAAGTTTAAAACTGTTTATTTAACGTTAATTAACTAGTTTATAATTAAACACCTTTTTTAAATATTTAAAGTGTTTTTAAAGCCTTTATATATATATTATAATAGTAGATAGACTAAGTAACTATATAGTAAAGTAATCGATTGTAGGAGGGTAATAAGCAAGGGTTGTATTATATAAGAACTAAGTCTTGTCCCTTTATATTTAGTAGAAAAGATAGACTAGCTATATATAAATAGTACTAGGTACACTAGTCCTAATTAGGCCTTAGCCTTTAAACTTAACAGCTATTTAACTAATTATAAGGCGTATATTTACTACTACTTAATTAAGTATAAACTGCTTTTTTATATCTTTCTAAGTCTTATTTATATTTATAGGTTATATAACGCCTACTACTTATTAAATTAGTTATTGTGTATTTATATTGTTTATAAAGTTTGTATAACTCTTATATATAGCCTATATTAGGTCTATATAGTTGTTCCTTTTACTTCTTTATAATAATTATGCTCTTTTTAAGACTAGTACTTTTAGGCTAGTAGCTATTAATTATACGTTTATAAACGTTGTAAAAAGGTTATATAGTTTGTATATAATGTTGTTTAATAGTCTTTGTTTATAGTTAGTAACGGCGTTTAAAATTGTAGAGTAAATAAAATATAAAGTAGACTTATTGTCCTACTTTATTCTTACTTTGCTTATTATAGCTTTTTAATAAAAACCTACTATTTTTAAATATAAGCCTGCCTTTTTAAGTGTATTAATATTATTATAACTTTAATAAATAAGTTGTATAAGGCTATACTTTTACTTAGCTATTACTAGTCTACTTATTTAGCTTACTACTAGTTAAATTATACTATATACGTTTATATTTAAGGCTTATTAACCTTAGCTAACTTAATTAGTAGTAATTTACCTTTTTTTACTTCTTTACTACTAATTATTAGTACTATACGTTGTATATACTTTTAGTTTACTTACTTAGCTAGCTTATTAGCTTTATAAACGTAAGGCTCAGTATTAGTAAAAGAAGTAAAGGGTAACCCTGTATTAAAAACTATAATAATAGTGGTTACTATATTAGTAGTGTTAGTAGTAGTATAGTTAGTTATAACGTTTATACTACCTTTAGTAAAGTTAGTAGTAGTAGTAAGGCTAGTAGTAGCCTTAGTAATAAGGTTAGTAGTTAAACTACTTTATAACCTTAACTATAAGCCTATACTTAAGCCTTTAATAGCTTTTTATTTACTTACTAATTATTTTACCTATTTAAGGCGTTTATCCTTTTAGTAGTTATATTAGGTGCCTATTAGTACTAAGTATGTATAGTACCTTTAACCCTTTTTATATATACTACTTATAAAGTTGCTACCTACCTTATACTTTAACTACGTACTATCTTTAACTTTTAACACTTATTACTAGTAGTATAAGGCTAGGTATTAGCCTTACTGTAAGGTATAACCCTTATTATATTATTTAAAACCCTTACTAATTATACTTAGGTCTTTATACTAATAGTTAAAAATATAGTTAATTTATTCCTTATTATAAATTATATTAACGCTTAAGATAACAACTATAATACTTTAGTTATAGTTTAAAGTAGCCTAATAGCTACCTTATAATAAGTACTATTACTTTCCTACTTTATTATAATAAAGGTTTAGGCCTTAAAAAAGGCTATAAGCGTAGCTTTATAGTGTTAATTTATAAATTAGTACAATTAGGCGTTAGTACTACTTATTAAGTTTCTATTTAGTATATACTTACTAATATTATTACTAAAGGACCTTAGCTATACTTATATTTAAGTTGTTATATTATCCTTTTAATAAGATGTTAAGGCTGTCCTTTTTAAAGGTAGTTAGGATATAATATAAGTAAAAGGTTTTTAGTAGGACTACTATTAAATATAAATAGTAAATTAAATTTTCTTATTACTTATACTTTTTTAGTCTTTTTCTTCTTACTTAGATTATAGTCTTTTAAAAGGTCTTCCTTTTTTTTTACTAGCTTTTATATTACTTATATAGTAACTATAGTAGTACTTTATAATTACTCTTTAAGTATAGCTTATATCTTATACTACTACTTATTTATTATATTTTAGTAGCTAGCCTACTTATTTAATTAGGTACTAGTCCTTTTTTACCTTTTAATAGTATCCCTTTACTTACTTTACCTTTTATTCTTACTTTAAGTCCTTTAAGTTTAATATACTTAAGGAAGGTTTTTAAGTACTTATATACTACTTTTATAGCTTTAAAAAGGTTACTAAAAACGTTATATATATAGTTATACTTAGTAAGTAAGGCTAGTTAGTACGCTTATATACTAACTATACTTAATATTTATAAGGGGCCTATTTATCTTAACACTAGTTTTTTATACTTTAAATAAAAAAGTTTAATAGATAGTCTAACTAAGTTGCTTACTTAAAACGTTTTAAGTATATAATTTTTATTATAGTAGCGTTTTTATTTTTCTACTATAGACTTTTAATGTTTTTAAAGGCTATCTTTAATTTTTTATAAACGTTTTAGTTATTTTATTACTACTAGTATTAGATTACTTTATATAGCGCCTTCTTTATAAGCAATACGTCCTTATACTATATAAACAGGTCTAATTTCCTACTAAGTAAAGCTTTAAAAAAAAGGGAGTAGTTTATTATAACGTTAATAGTATTATTATAAGCGTATTAAGCTTTATTTAGTAAGTATAGCTAGCTTATTTACTTATTTATAATAAAATAATACAAGTATTACTTTAACGTTTAATTTACCCTTTTTATTTATTTATTTATTTATTTATTTATTTATTTATTTATTTATTTATTTATTTATAAGTAAAATACTATTAATAGTCATTATTTAATCTTTATATAATAGTAAAATTTAAACTAAAAGGTGCTTATAAATATAAAGCTATTATTTAATATAATACTTTTTAATATGTTTTTAAATTATAAAAAAACCTTTTAGTATATAACTTTTATAAAGTTAATAAAGGTTAGTTTTATAGTTATAGTAGTAAAAATAGTATACTTTATAAAGTAGTTTATTATAACTAGTATTATATTTATATTATTAATATTTTTATTATTAATTTTAGTAAGTTTATAATTAAGTTTATTAATAGCTTTTTAAATAGTTCTTTTAATAGTAAAAGTAGGTTAAGCTTATTATATAGCTTATATTTTTTAATTACTTACTTTTAATAAACTAAGTATATTATAATATATAGCTTTATATTTTTTAGTATATTCTTTTAAAAAAAGTGTTTAAATAATAGCTTAGTTACTTTAACTATATTAAAGTGTTTAGTTAATAGATTATTATAGTAATGTTTTAATAACTTACTTTATATAAAAAGGCTTATTATAACTTATAGCTTTTTATATAAGGTTATATACAATAATACTTTATTTTTTATAATAAACTATTTACTTTATATAACTTATATAAGCTAAGTTTTATAACTATATATATATTTAAAGATTATTATATTAAGCGGCTATAATAATCTTATATAACTCTTTACTTAGTTAAGGCTTTAAAAGTTATATAATAAAAGCGGCTACTACTATATAGTATTATAAAAGCTTAGTAAGTATAATACTATTATTTATATATATTATAATTAAACTTCATACTAATATTATTATATTAATAGTATTACTTTTAAAATAATTAATAGTATTTAGTTATATAGTAAGGTTGTTTTATTATAAAACTAAGCTTTTTAGTTTTTTATTTAATATTAAAATAGTTACTTTAGCTTTTAAGTTAAAGTAGTAATATAACGGCTTTATTAATATAATTAGCCTTATACTTTTAATTAAAATTTCTTTTAGCTTATTAGCCTTTTATACGTTTTATATATAAAATATATAAGGCCTTAACTTTTTTTACACCTTAAAAACGTTAGTAGTATTTATATACTAACTAAGTTTATAGTTATACTAGTATTATTTAATAGTTATACTACTTATATATAAACTTTATATTAGGTTTTTATAGCTTATACTATTTATATAATTTAGCCGTTTTAATAGTATATTTATTAAGTTAGTTAACCTAGGCTAGTACTTAATAATAAAGTTTAAAAGGGCTAAGTATATTACTTATTTAACCTACTTACTATTAGGTTAAGGCTGCTATATAAATATATAAAGGTTATTATAATTAAATAAGACTTTTATAACGTTTTTATTATTATTTTAATAGTATTTCTATTAATAAAAAGCCTTTATTATAGTTAAAAGCTTTTAATTTAAAATACTATAGTTTAGTTTTACTATTTATAACTTATATAATTAAAAGGCTATAAAATACTACCTTTCTTTTTTATTAAACTATAAAATAATTACTTTTAATACTATATTTAATATATTAGTCTTTATATAAATTAGCTTATTAAGATTAATATAATATAATAATAAGGCTTTTATAAATCTAGTCTTTAATTACTTAAAAGCTTTATAAGCCTTATTATTTAATTATACTTTATTAGGCTTCTTTTTATTTTTACTCCTTTTTAATAGTCCTAATAATAGTATACTAATATAAGAGTAGTCTTAAATAAAACGTTTATAAAAGTTATAAAACCTTAAAAAGACTTAAATTTTTTAATAAGCGTTAGTTTAAGCTATTTAGTTATTATATATACTTAGTACTTATTTATTATAAAGCCTTTATAAAATATTTAAAATTCTAAAAACTTTACTTTTTTTAATAAAATTTATATTTGTCTTTATTAATATATAATTAGGCCTTTTTTAAACGTCTTAATACCTTTTTTAAGTACTATATATACTCTTTTTTAGTCTTTAAAAGACTAGGATATTATTAAGATATATAATATAAATAGTATTAACTAACCCTTTTAATACGTTGTTAATATAGTTTTAAAAAGTTATTAGTACGTTAGTTAGGCTAAAAGGAAGAACTAAATATTTAAAATGTTTATATTTAGTATAAAAGGCTATCTTTTATTCGTTGCCTTCTTTAATTCGAATTTAATAGTAGACTTCTTTTATATTTAATTTTAAAATTAATCTTATTTTTATATAATACTTTATAATCTTTACTATTAAAAGTAATAGGTAATAGTTTTTAATTATTACTTTATTTAAACCTTAGTAGTTTATATATATCTATAAGCTTTTATCCCTTTTTAATATAAATAAAATAAGAGCAGTAGTAAGACCTTTTAAAAGACGTATACGTTTAAAGGCTATACTTTTTATTAAATAGTTCTTTAACTTATTTAACTCTCTTTATAATAATAAGTAAATAGCCTTATAATAAAAATACGTCTTTATAAAAGGCGTAAAGTTAAGCTACGTATAGTAATCCAAATAGTTAAATAGGTAAGGCCTATAGCAAGGGAAAATAAGTGTATTTCTTAGATGCTTAACAAAAGACTAGATAGAAGGAAGGAGGACTGTCCTTATATAGACGTAATCCGCTATTTTAATCTAGGTATGTGTGTATATTAAAAACCTTAATACGAATATGTAATTAGTAATACTTTATGTAATTATATATTCTTAACACTTTATATAGTAGTTATTATCTATTTTTTAACTTAATAGTATAATTAGTGTTTTAGTATAGTAGTTACAATTTTATATTATTAGAATTTAGTATATTATTTTACTTATATATTAAGTATATAAGTAGCTTACTTTATTCCTTCTTTAATTCTCTTACTAGTAATATACTTATTATAACTATATATACTATTACTCTCTTCCTTTTAGTTAGAGTAGTAAACGTGTTACTAGACAATACACTATAAATAAGGAATATCCTATAGTTTTAAATAGACAAGAATATAACTAACTTTACATCTACATACTTTTCACTAACATATTAAAATTACACAGAATTATTAACATATCACAGTTATTTGCTTTATTTGTTTATTTCCTTTATTTAGGATGTATGCACTAAGAACGACACCTAGTTGTTATTGGTGTATTTCCTCCTACGTTAGTAATCTAGTGCGTAACAAAACGCCTTAGCTATAATTACTCTTATTTTCTTCTTTATTACTTTAAACTACTAACTAGTCTTTACTAAATTTAGTTAAGTAGTATACTTTTTAATTATTATTATTAATAAAAGTATTAATACTCTTATTATATTAAACAGCTTATTAATCTTAGTATTAAGTATAGAATCTACCTACTACACATATAAAACCACATACACTACTAACAACTATTATAGTACGTAGAATAGTATAAGAAAGGACTATTAACTAATTAGTTAATAGTCCTTCCTCTTATACTATACTTTATAAGCGGCTTGCTAGTAGGTATAGATAAGGGAGACGTACTTATAGGCGTTATACGTAAAACTTATTATAGCCGATTCTATCTATTAAATTCCTTACTATCTGTCTATCTTTCTAGTGGCTACGTCTTGTCTACTTATACCTTTTTAAAGTAGAGGGTGTTAAGGCAAAGCCTTAACCTAATTTGCTTCTTATTTTAAGTATAGGTACTGTAACGTTAGTTATGGTACGTACTTTATACTTAGTATAAATTTATATTATACTCTTTTCTTATTTTTATACGTTAATTTAGTGTAATAGTACTTTTTATATACTACTTATATATACTATTTGTTTATTATACGATTTTAATGTTAAGATCCTTACTCTTATTTTTTATAATCTAATTCTTTTTATAAAGGTTTTATTAATTATATTTAATACAGCTATTATATTCTATTCTATATAAACTAATTAGCTATTCTTTGTTTATACTTTAAATTAAAATATATTTATTACTAGAATCTCTTTTACGCCTTTAACATCTTAATTATTATTAGTACTATTTAATTTTTTAATATCTTATTAGTGTTTAACAATTTAGTTATAGCTATTTCCTTCTTATTTAAATACTTATTAACTAAGTACTTATTACTATTATAAATATAACACTTTAAGACGTATTTGTTTTATTAAAGGTTCTTATTTTAAAGGCCTTTTTATATTTAACTTTATTTATAGTAAGTACTATAATAGTTGCCTTAATAATTAGTACTTAAATCTTTGTTATATAACTTTTTATCTTAACTATGTTTATTACCTTTTTTATAGCCTTTTTAACTTTTATATATATATCTTATATAAAGGCTTTATACTTATCTCTATAAGTAGTATATATCTTATATAATTTTAACGTATATAATTAATTCTTATTTTATTTTTAGTATTATAAGAAGCTTTTAAAAGTCCCTTTTAATATTAAGAAGTAGTTATATATATAAACTTATACTTACTCTTTTTTTAACTTCTTTTTTAGCTATATTTTAAGAAAGACTAAGTAATTTATAAAGTTTTAAAAGTCTTAACATTTACTTTATTTTATATTATTAATTAACTTTTAAATAATAAACGGATATATTATTAAAGCTATAATAAAAAATAAAACTTAGTGTTTAAAGCCTTTTTAGTCTTTATTTATAATAGCTTATTCTTTTTTTATCTTACTTATTAGTATAGTTTACTATATTATATAGCTAATTTAGTTTATACTAGTTAGTATAAAATAAATACGCTTTTTAGTTATATTAAATTTCTTTTTAAATAAAGTAAATTATATCTTTTTATTTATAAGCTAATTTTAATACTAATTTATTAAAAAGCTATAATAAAAAAAGATATCTCTTTTTATATTAAAGCTTTTATTACTATTATTTTAGTATCTTTTTTAAGTAGTAAAAAAGCTAAGTAGCTTTTTATAAAACTTCTTTTTACACTTTATTATAATAACTTCTTTTTATTAACAATATATAATTATGTAAGGTATTACTAATTACATATTCGTATTAAGGTTTTTAGTACGTATATACACCTAGATAAAAATAGCAAATTACGTCTATATAAGGACAGTCCTTCTCCCTTCTATCTAGTCTTTTGTTAAGTATTTAAGAAATACACTTATTTTCCCTTGCTATAGGCCTTACCTATTTAACTATTTGGATTACTATACGTAGCTCGACTCTACGCCTTTTATAAAGACGTATTTCTCTTACTTTTTTTAATACTTAAAGCTTAAAGTTGTTAGTCTTTACTACTTTAAAAGTAATTTACTATATAAAACTAAGTTTATTAATAATAAATTTAGTAAAGTTTATATTTTTTTTACTATAATAGTTATTATTAATCCTTTTATCTTAAGTTTACTAAACTATATTATAATACTTATATTTAATTATTAATTATATAAAGTTATATTATTTTATAGTCTTATATTAGTTTAATTTATATTAGTAGTTAAATAGTTTTAAAGTAAAAAACTTAGTAATTATAATAATAAATAAACTAAGTAACTATATTAATAAAGTAATTAATTATAAAAAGATAATAAATAAAAGTTATATTATATAAGAACTAAGTCTTAATCTTTTATATTTAATAAAAAGAATAAACTAGCTATATATAAGTAGTACTAAGTATACTAGTCTTAATTATACTTTAGCCTTTAAACTTTACAACTATTTAACTAATTATAAAGCGTATATTTACTACTACTCTACTTAATTAAGTATAGACTACTTTTTTATATTCTTTTAAGTCTTATTTATATTTATAGGTTATATAATGCGTACTACTTATTTAATTAGCTATTGTGTATTTGTATTATTTGTAAAGTTTATACAACTTTTATACGTAGCTTGTGTTAGGCCTTTATAGGTGCTCTTTTTACCTGGTTATAATATATATATATAATATATAATAAGTTAAACCTTTTAATTAATAGTTTTAAAAGTTAAGCTAGTAAAGATAAGTTTTTAGTAAGTAATTACTTTTTACTTACTTACTTACTTATTAATATTTAAAAAGGCTATATATTTTAATAACTTTATATTTACTATTAATAGTAGTATTAATATATTAGAAAAATATTTTTTAAATAGCTTTTATTTAAAAATATAAATAGTTATAAACTGTTTCTTTTAAGTCTTATTTTAGACCCTAGGTTTAAAACAAGACACTTTAAAAAAGACGGCTTATTAACGTATTATAACTATATTATAAGTAACGTTACTAATATTTCTAGAGACAAGTATTTATAGTAAGTATTTTATATATTAATATATTTTATTATAATTTATAACTAATATCTTTTTAGATTAAAGGCTTTAATAGCGTCTTCTAAAAATAACCCACTTAATATATCTATAGACGAATTAAACGACTATATATATAACGTAATAGATAGTAATAATACTAATTTAGAAAAAGACTTATTTATAACTAAATCGACTTTAAAAAAAGAATATATAATTTATATAAGTAAGAATAAAGAAGGGCAAGACGTAAGTTAATTTATTTTACTAATCTATTAATAATATATATTTAACTAACCTTATTAGACTAATCCGTTGGAATATTAGAAGTTATACGCTTTTAAATACCCTATTTTAAGTGTTTTAGCTAGACGATACTTAGCTATACTAGCTATATTAGTCGCTATAGAAAGCTATTTTTCTATTAGTAATAATATTATTACTAGTACTAGAAACAGACTAGAGCCTAATACGGTTAAAAAATAGCCTTCTTAAAGAGTTGGAAAATTAAGGATTTAGATGAATCAGAGAAAGAGTTAGGATTTAAGGATATTAGTAATAATAATTAGTTTAGTTTGGTTAGTTAGTTAGTTATTTAGTTAGTTGGTTAGTTAGTTAGTTAGTTAGTTAGTTATTTAGTTGTTTAATTAGTTATTTAATTATTTAATTACTAATTTAGTTAATTAATTAGTATTTATTTACTTAGTACTATAGTACTTTTTCCTAACCCTGTCCTTACTATAAGGTGCTTACTATACTAATTTTACTAAAAAGCCTTCTTATAATATGTATAAGGCGACAAATACTTTATATCTTATTAGTATTATCCTTATTTAATAGACTTATAAACATAGAGCCTTAAAGTTGTTATTTATTTAATCTTTAACTATATTAGCTAGTAAGTACTAAAGGTATTATAAAACTATGCTTAACTACTTACTCTAGTACCATATTAATACGATATTTCTTTTTATTTAAACTAGGGTCTTCTTTAAAGGATTAAAAGCCTATTTTAATTAGTATTATAGCCTTGTCTTCTTTAACTATTATAAGGCTATTAAACTCTTTAAAGGTTACTATTATCGCCTTATTTACCTAGCTAATTAGTATACTAATTAATAGTACTAATCTACTAATTAGTGTTAGTTAACCGGCTAGAAATAGTAATAAAGTACACTTGTAAAGTTACCTATAACCCTATACGTCCGTAAGTAGTGTAGAGACTTCTATGCGGTAGAGCCTTATTTAAGCCCCTTCGTTGTATTCGTCTAGTCCCTACTCGTATACCGACAAGTAACAATAATATATAACTATTAGACTATTTATAAAGTTAGTCGTTTACTTTTTATTTTTATTTTTTCAACTTAAAAAACAACAGTAGTATTTTATAACATTATATAAATATAATTTTTTCGCTTTAGGCTTTTGCAGACCAGATTTAGGGAACAGATATTCTTCTAATAGGGGTTCTAGCAGAAGAAATGAGATGAGGAGGGGAGAGAAAATCCTTGTGGTCTACTATATCATGCCTTTCTCACTCATTAAGAAGCCAAATATAGAACCTGCAGTATCGCCGCCAACAAATATAGAGCGACCTTTGCCGCCTCCGATCGGTGCCGCCTATGTACCGCAGTCGCCACCTGTTGACCGTCCCTTCTTCTCTCGTCGATCGATAAGCCAGTTTGGATTATTCTGTGCCGGTGCCACATTTCTTGCGCTCTCTACGACCATCAGTCGCCGCGCCGTCGTCAGACGACATATAGAGGCGCAGCTCAGATACTTTCAGCAAAATCAAGTGGCCGCCATCAAAGAAGACGGATCTCGTACGAGTACCTCGGCCAATGGATCTAGTGCTTCTTCTCCCTCGTTTATCGCACTCGAGGCGCTCAACCTGGCGACATTAAATGTTACAAGCTTCTTTGTCATGCTGGTCGGTGGTATATCATGGGCCTTTGACCTGTCTTCAGTAGAGGATTTACGGCAGCGGACAAGGCAGCAAATGCTAAAGAGATTGGATAGCCAGACTACCGCTGAGGCAGAAGCACAGGCAGAGCGTGAAATGGCCGAGTTCATCAAACGCATGCTAGGAACGAATTTTGGGAGGACGTCTGGCAAAGCCAAGCTTGATAAGAGTACAGAAGGAGGGGGTGTGCATTAAGTAAGACCAGATGTGTTTGAAATTGTCGTACAGAATTTTTAGAAATAGTAGAAATTCGTAGGGAAGATGGAAATAGATATTTATGGCTTTATGTCGGTCAGCCGGCTAGTAATTGGTAAGAATAAGACGCCTGTGTCACTTGTGAAGTCACCTAGACCCTGTACGTCCGCAAGTGGCGTCCTGCGGTAGGAGTACAATGGTCTGATGGTGATGCTTCTATTGATTCTTGTCTTGTCTAAGTCTACGTCTATAGGACTGTCTAATTAAGTAGACGCAGAGACTTCTGTACGGCAGAGCCTTATTTAAATCTTTATAGACTTATAAAGGTCCTTACCAGTCACACTATATATTACGTGTCTCCCCCTATCCCTATTCGTATACTAATACTAGCAACCTTTTAAGATTACAATGTAAAAGAAAACGATAATAATGTATTCAGCTTTCTACTCACTTCTCCCTCATGTAAGTCTAGGGCCACGTAACAGTCCCCTTATTTTGTAGAGATGTAAAGAAGGGAGAATTATATACAGTTTCTACATACATTTTCATTATAAGGTTCTTATACTACTTTTTAAATACTACTTAGATTATTAGCTTTAATAAGTAGTTTAGTAGTAAAGGTATAGTAAGTACTATACTAGAATTATTATTAAGTGGTATTAGTTAAAGGGCTAGGCTAAAAGGGAAAGGCTGTTTTAACTAAGTAAAATCCTTATAAATACTTATAAAGCTTATAAATATAAACTAGCCCTTAGTTTAAATATCTTATTACTACAGTTTTTATCTAGAAAAAAGAAAACCGTCTACGTTTAAGCCTTATAAGAATACCAATAGTTATTATAGTATAATAGCTTATTTTATTAATTAATTAGCTAGTAGTTATGTATTATTCTATTATTAGCTAGTAGGCTATTTAGTATTTTAAAGAATATTATTTAGTTTATATAATATGGACTATTTTATAAGGCCAGGCTATACTATTCTTATAGTTAGCTTACTGATAGGTTAAGCTAAAGCTACTTAAATAGCAGCTAATAATAGATTAAGTAGTAATAAGGTAGTATATTCAAAGTTTTAATGGCTTTATTAGGTTAGGCTAAATAGCTTTTATAGTCTTTAAAGTATATAAAGAATAGTAAACTTTAGCCTTAATTACTTAAGAAATAATACTAAAGTTATAAGACTTTAGTTATTTAAGTAAGCTTAATTTTTTTTATATAAAAGTTTAAATTGAAAAAGAATAATAGCCTTTTTAATAACAAATATAAAAATAATATATTTATATAGCTAAGTTTAAAGTAGAAGGAATTAATTTACTTGTAAAAAACCTTTAAGTATGTGGTTTTTACTTAATCTTATATAAGCTTACTAGTAAACTAATAAAAAGATATGAATTAGTTTATTAATAAAATTTATAGCATTTAAAAGAAAAGACGTACTAACTTACTTATTATAATCTTATAACTTTATTTATTATATTATTAAATCTAAGTTATTTAAAATACTATTTAATAAGAAAAGGTTATATAAGTATTACTTATTAACTATTTCTTATATTTCCCTTTTAAGCTATTATAAAGGTAAAGTAGTAAATTTTAATAATAGAGAATACTTATATATTTATTAAAAATAAACGTAAAAAATACTCCTCTTAAAAGTAGTAATTTATTATATATAGCTATATTTTTATAAAATTATATATCTTTTAATATATTTAGTATTTATTAATATATTTAGTATTTATAATACTAAAAACTAAAGTTAAATAATATTTTTAACCTTAATAATAGTAAATAATATACTATTTATAACACTAATTATTATTACTTACTATTACTAAATTAAGTAACCAACTAAGTTATATAAGCTAGTATAATAGTCTTCTAAGTTAAAGCTAAACTACTTAATATTTATATTTATTAACTAATAAAGCAGGTTAAAGTAGTATTTTTTAATTAAGTTAAATATTATTTAACCGTCAATAAGTATTATAAGCTGTATAATAAAAAGATTAATATAAACTAGATAATATACTATAATACTTAAAGTATATAATAGCTTTAAGTAAATAGTCTCTAGGTTTTATTTACTTTATATACTATTTTTTATAAGATAAAGTTTAGCTAATTACTTTATAAAATAATAATACTTTATATATAAAATGTTATATTAAATATAATATTTTAAATATACTTAGTATATATAAATAAAGTAATTTAGTAATAAGATATAAGTAGTTAAATATAAAGAAAAAAGCTTATAAGTAGAATGAATCATGTAGAAAGAGGTATAACTTAGTAGTTATATAATCCTACCGCTTAAAAGGCCTAGTAGTTTATATTATTAAAAAAAAGTAGTAAGGCCGTACTATGCTAACAAAGTAGGAGAGAGGGGGGAAAGGAGGAAGGAAGGGAAGGATTAGTATAAGGTGTTTTATTTTTTAATTTAATAGGTATAACTAGTCTTTTTTACTATTAGTAGCTATATATATATGTAGTAAATTTAGCTAATTATTATTATAGTATAAAGGCTGCTTTTTATACTATAGTTTATTATTTAAACTTTTTTTTTAATTTATTTTTTTTATATTTATTATACTTACTTATATCTTTTTTATTCAACCTTTATTTTATACCTTACTTTTTATATTTTGTTTGTTTTCTTATTAATTTATACTTATTATACTTATACTATACATACTTATTATTAGTACCTGTAAGTTTATTTTTATTTTAAAAAGGTATACGATTACTATTTTAGTGTGTTTATTATAAGGTCTTATTATTTAAAATGTTTTAATTTAGTACTAGCTATATTAATAGTACTAGTATTAGTACTAATACTACGCCTTTATTAAGTACCTATTCTTAGTTTATTATTAAGGATAGTATAAAGTATAAGGCCGTTATTTACAATACTATTTATATATTGAAAATAGCTAAGTATATAAAGGACTTAGTAGCTAAATATTATAACGTTAAAAAGGGCACTATACCTTTATATTTTTATTAAAAGGATAAGTATACCTTTAGCTTAAAGTAGTTATACTAATATATATTAAAATTAAGGTTAAATTACTTTTAGTATAACTAAGTTAGTTATAATTATAATTATATACTATTATATTCTTAAGAGAATATTATACGCTTTATGTTACTTTATTACGCCTTTATTATTAAAGCGTTATTATATAAAGTAGTACTTACTTTAATAGTTATAAAAAAGACTTAGACTATTATACTATATATTATTACTATATTAATTAAGGCTAATAATGCTATATAAAAGCGTTTAATAAATAATACTATAATAAAAACTAATACTATTATTTTGTATATATATATAGTATATGATGTTATAAATATTAAGTTTAGTATAATAATACGTTTATTAACTAGACTAGTTTAGAATATATATATTACACGTTAATTGCTAGAACAAAAGGAAATATACTAATAACGACTACATATTGTCCTTAGTACAAACACTCTAAATAAAGGAAATAAACAAATAAAGCAAATAACTATAATATATTAAAAATTCTATATAATTCTTAAATATAAAATTAGTTAATTCTCATTTATTTAAAGTTTATAAGAAATTCCTAGTTTATAGCTAATTGTTTAGTAATAAGTGTTAAGAGCAAGGTAAAATTTTATAGTCTTTGCCGTATATTAATTCTTATCCCTTTTTTTATATTTTTATTTTTTATAAGTGTACGTATATATTACGTATAAAAGAATAAATAGCTAAATAGGCCTATAAGAAGAAGCGTTCTATCTAATTTGTTTTTATTGTTTTTATTAGGTTTTCCCTATATTTCTATTACTTTTCTTATTTCCTTCTTTTAGTATTTATTTATTATAACTATAGTAATTTTATTATATATAAACTAAATCTTTAAACAAGTTGTTAATATTAGGTTTTATAGTATCCTTTTTTATATTATAGTAAATCTTTTTCATATTAGTATTATTTATAAATATTAGATTAAAAGGCCTTTTAAGCATATTAATACTAAGGTAAAGTATTAAAGGCTCTTTTTATTTAAGCTTCTTTATTAGCCTAAAGTAAATAACTAGCTTAAAAAAAGGTGCGTGTTAAATATAAATATATTTCTATTATTCTTAGTCTTTACTTTAAACTTATAAACCTCTATTTAAAGAGTAAGGCAGTAAAAGCGTTTTATTTATAAATTATTACAAAATTTATATAGCTCTTTATTAGTCTTTTCCTTAAACTTAGTAAATATTTTAATAATTTATATTAAAGCCCTTTTCTACTTATTTATTAGGCTTTAAGAAAAATGCAACTTAGTAAAAGTTTTTATAAACTTAGGCGTTATAAGCGTCTTAGTAGGCGTAGCCTACTCTTCTTCTTTATATATTTCTTTATATAATAAGATTCTTACTTTATAGCTAGGCTAGGCATTGCTTATCTTATTAAAAAAGAAGAAGCAGTATAATTTTAACTAATGCTTAATTTAATACTAAATTTTATTTAGTAGTTTTTTTTAAAAAAAATAGTAGTATAGTATCTTTTTATATATTAGTACTTTAGTAGTAAGGTCCTTACTATTAATAGCGGCCTTTTTATAACGTAAAATTATTTTTAAAATTTATTAATATACTAAGACTTAAAAGATTTAGTTATACTATATATTCTTTATATTAATTATTTTAGTAATTATTTATTATTTTTTTTATAAAGGCTATACTTTAAGCTATTTTTTTATTTGCTTTTAAACTAGTTTTTTAGCTACTTATTAATAAGAGTAATAAGCTTTTTAGTTATATTTACTTTAACTAAGCTTATAAGTATAATATTATAATTATATATATTATATAAAGTTATTAGTACTAGCTTCTTTTTAAAAGGTATTTTAATAGTATATTAAAAGGTTTTTTATTATATTAAGAAATATAGCTTATAAATGCTTTTTATAAAAAGTATAATTTAAAAGTATATAATAATTAATTAAATTTAAAAATAATTTCGTAAAAATATAATTAATTTATAAATAATAAGAATAAATAAAATAAGTATAAAGTTAAAAGCTTTTATTTATTTTTATATTACTCTTTTTTATTTAAAAAGAAGTCGTTATTTATTTAATTTAAATATAAAAGTATAAAGATATAAATAAAGTATATTATTATAAATAACTAGTATTTTTATTAAAATTATAAAGATAAAATAAATAAATAAGAGTAGTATATTAAATTTACTTACTTATTATTATTAAAAAGATATAGTAAATTATACTTTTTAAAGGGTTTAAGCTTAAAGTAATTATTATTTAATTTTAAATACTTCTTTTTATATTTATTATGTATATTCTTTATACTAAATAGTAAAGAAGGTTTTACTAATTATATATTATTTATATAAGAATATTCTATTTCTTAAATAAAGAATTATACTAATATAAAGTTCTTTCTTTTTTAAATATAGTATTTTATAATATACTTAATTTTAAATTTATTTATACCTTACTTTAGCTTATATAGTTGGGCTATAAATATAATAAAATAAACTTTTTATAATACTAGAAATTTAATTAATATACTTAGCTTTTAATTTATCTTTTATAAATCTATTTATAAGGTAAGTACTAAGTACTACTATAACTAGGTAGAAGATAACATCAACTTTACAATGTCTAAATTATATACGTATATATGTATTAAGACAAGAATAGATTCCTGTCCCCTTTATTAAAAAGGGGTCTAGTAGTATATATATATAGGAGATATCTAACGGTCTACTTATTCTAGCTAATTATAAGGAGCACTTAATAATTTCTTAAAGTCTACTCTTAGTGTTTTAAACTGCTTACTACTACTTTATTCTTTAGCTAATTATAGTAAGGCGCCTATAAATTAACTATTTACTTAATTATAGTATAACTTTGTAAGGTCCCTTAATAGTTTATATATAGTAGCTTACTAGTGTTTAGTTACTAAATATTTACTAGTACTTTTTACTAAAACTATAATAATTATCTTCTTTTATTTATAAAGTTAACTTTAACTTTTATTAGTAATAAAGTAACTAAGGAAAAAACCTAGTAGAATAAAAGTACCTTAGTACTTATAAAATAGTTATTGTATTATACTATTTATATTTATACGTTATAGTAACCCTTGTTATACTAATATATTTAATAAGATTAGTAAACGTTAATAAAGTTATTAAAAATATTAAAGGCTATATTTTAAAACTATAAAATGCTAGCTTATATATTAAAGCTTATTATTAGTATATATTAGGTATAATAAATTTACTTTTACTTTATTTATAGTAAAATTTACTTTATTATATAAATACTATAAGTCTATTTTTACTTACTTATAAAGTAAATTATATTGTACTATATAAATAATACTTACGTATTACTTTTTATATTACTAAAATTTATTTTAATAAGTAGTACTTTTAAAAGAAGAAGTAAGGACTATAAGGCTACTACTAGCTTATTATAATACTAATAGCTTAGTAGTTTGTAAAATAGTTTAAGAATTATTTTATTTTAAATATAAACTTATTTTAAGTTCTTTAAAAGGACCTTTATACTCTAACCTTTTATTAAGGTTAAAAGCAAGTTTATTATAAAGCTATTGTTAAGTATAAAGTACGTACTATAACTAATGTTATTATACTTACACTTAAAATAAAGAGTAAATTAAGTTAAGGCTTTACCTTAATACCCTCTACTTTAAAAAGGTATAAGTAAATAAGACATAGCTACTACACAAATAAATAGTAAGGCATTTAATAGACAGAATTAACTATGCAAGTTTTATATACAACGCTTATAAACACGTCTCCCTTATCCTTACATACTAGTAAGCTACTTATAAAGTATAGTATAAAAGAAGGGACTATTAACTAATTAGTTAATAGTCTTTTTTTATACTATTTTATATATTATAGTAGTTATTAATAGTATAAGTAGTTTTATATATAATAAGTAGTTTTATACTTATTAATAATAAAAGTAAAACTTAAAATATACTAGTTATAAGACTAGTTACTTAAGTTATACTTAAAAAGTAATAATACTTATAAAATACTATTACTTTGTTTATTTAAACTCTTATAATAACTACTTTTAAGTAAAGATATAAGAAGTAATTATTAAAGTAAGTTTTTAATTTTTATTTATACTTTTAATAAGTAAAAAATAAAGTAAGATTACTACTTTACTTATTTCTTAATAGTTTTAAATTATAAAGTTCTAAAAAATAAAAGCTAAGTCTTAAAATATAAATTTAATATAGAAAACGTTTTAAAAAAAGGTTACTTATAACGGCTTTTAAAGATATATTATTAACTAATTTTATAAAAACAACCTAGTTATAAAGTAGTAAAGGTTAGTATAAAGCTAACTTTAACTTATAACGTATAAATTAGTAGTTAAGTAAAGCCTTAAAAAGTAGCTTATACAGCTTTTAATATAATTATACTAGTAAATAATAACTATACTTTTAATATTAAAGAAAAGAGGTAATTTATTTATTTGTTTAAAAACGGCTAAGGCGTATATTACTATATTTAGTATTATAAAAAGTTAGTAGTAAATAAGTATTAGTTTTATAAATAAATAGCTAATTAGTAAAGGTTAAACACTACTTTAATAGTACTAATATAAGATTTAAAAAATACTAAAAGCAATTTTATAATAATAGTTAAGGTTAAGTATTAAAATCCTATAAATTACACTTTTTTAAACTATTATATTAATTATAAAAAGTATTAAAAAGTACTAATTTAATAATAGTATTTTAAAAATAAATTTAGTAGTAAAATAGTAAAAGACTACTTAATAGTAAATTTAGGCTATAAGAGCTATTAGTAAGACTACTATAATATAACAACTTTTAGTTACTACTTACTTTAAAGGGACTTATATATAGGTTACTAAAGTAAATATAGTAGTAGTAAAGTTAAATATACTTATAAAATATAGTATAAAAAGGCTTAAAAAAAAGGCTAAGTTAAAAAAGTAGTAAAAAGCTTTATTATTTTATAGTATAACTTAGTAGTTAAAGGATTAGTATACTTTTATAAAAACTAAATATACTAATCTTTATCTTTTTAAGTAAGAATAGTTATAGTTTCTTTTTATATATTTAATATTTACTTTATACTTATAAAAATTAGTTATTATACAATTTTATTCTTAATTTTAAAAAATTTCCTTCTTTTTATTAAAAGACTAATAAATAATTAAGTAAGTAGTTTAATATTAAAACCTTATATCTTATAATTAATATATAAAACTATTATAATAAGCGCCTATTTTATTAATATAGCTTTCTTAAATCCTATAGTAGCTATACTAAATACTATATTTATAGCTACGTTACTATATTTAACGCTTAAAAAGACGTTGTAATTTTTAGGCTAAGCTTTCTTATACCTTAAGACTCTTACTACTTTAACCTTTAATAGTAATAATGTTATATATTTCCTTTATTATTATAAAGCCTTAGTAAAAGTAGTATTATTCTTAAATAAAAACAAAGTTTATTAGCTATTAATATATTATATAATTAATAAAATAAGCTTTATAAAAAGACTAGTAAAAACTATTTTAACTATAAAATAAGAAGGCAAGCTTAAAAGAAGCTATATAATAAAACTATAGTACTTAAAATAAAGAATAATACTATTTTTTTAGGCTTAAGTCTTTATACAATTTTATACTATTTATAATAAAAAGCTTTAAATACTACTTTTTATAAATTAGCTAAGCTTTATATAAATATATAAAGGGTAAAATAAAGCTTAATATTAAGTAATTAGTTAATAGTACTATACTATAGTCTCCTTATTATAGTTATACGTTAACTATTACTTTAAGTAAACAACTTATATTAAAACTTTTATACTTAAATTATTAAGTACTTTAAAGATAATATTTACTTAATAAATAATTATTATTATTAAAGGTTTTAAAGCTTTACTTAAGTTTTACTACTTACTTATTAAACTAATATACTTCTTTATTATTATACCTTACTACTTTTTTTTATACTTATTCTAACTACTTTAGTTATATTATAACCTAAAGCTATTTTATTAAAAGACGTATTTAAGTTAATTATTAAAAGTATAATAAATTTTACTATTAACTAATATTATATAGTAATAAACTAATTAAAAAAAGATAAATTCTTAATACTTTTTATTTAAAACTTATATAATAGTAAAGTAATTTAATAAAAGCTACTTATAATTAACATTAAAAAGGTTTTATAAGTAAATAATAATACTATATTTAATATATTTTTTTAATATATATAGTTAAAGATCTATTTTTATTATTTTTACTATAATAGTAAAAAGTATTTAGTAGTAAAATATACTAAAGCTTATAAAGATTACTAGGCTAGTCTTATATACTATAATAAAAATAAATAATATTTCTTTACAAGGATAATTACTAAGTATAAGTTGTCTTATATATTAATAAGGCACTTTTATAATAAATTGTAAATAAGGAGTTTAATTTAAAGCTATTTAATAAAGTACTATAATCTTTTAAGTACTTAAGAAGTAAGGTATATATAGTTATAAAAAGAAATAGTTAAAGTTAAATAGTAATAATTATCTTTAAATAATACTAGTAGCTTAATTACTTTATTAAATAAGTTTCTTTTTACTTTAAACCTAAGTATTAATATAGTTAAAGTTATTATAAATAATAATTTTATATTTATTAACTAGCTTTTTTAATAAAGCTAGTAAATAAAGCATATAATTTATTTATAATATTTATAATATTTAAAAAGTATAAATATACTAATTTTAAATATATAAAAAGTAAAAGAATTTATAAATATTTTTACTTAATATAAGTTTATTACATTATTAGCTAACTACTTAAGTCTTATTAAAAATAAAGGCTAAGCTAATTTTAAATATTAAAAGTTAACTTTTTAAAATAACTTTTATTAAGAATAAATAACTACGTAAGGTATTACTAATTATATATTTATATTAAGGTTTTTAGTACGTATATACACTTAGATTAAAATAGTAAATTACGTTTATATAAGGACAGTCCTCCTCCCTTTTATTTAGTCTTTTATTAAGTATTTAAATAATACACTTATTTTCCCTTACTATAAGCCTTACTTATTTAACTATTTAAATTACTATACGTAGCTTAACTTTACACCTTTTATAAAGACGTATTTCTTTTAACTTTTAACTTAACTATTAAAGTTATAATATACTAGCTTTTATAGCTTAGCTTAGTATATATAGTATAAGTATTTAAACCTTTATAATACTTAGTATAAAAACGGTTTATATTAATAGTAAAACGTTAATAGTTATATATAAAGCCTTTAAGCTTACTTAAACAACGTTTTATATAGTTAGTATAAATAACCTTTATTAAAATATAAAACCTTTAAATAATTAAGAAATATATGTTATATTATAGTCTTACTAAGTATTTAACTTATAAGCTAACTTTAAACTTATAAAAATAGCTAGTTTTTTATAAGTACGTATTTAAATTTATAACGGTTTATTTTAAAAAGGCTTATAGTTTACATTTATTTATACTAAGTTATAAGTTTCTTTAATTACTTATAAGCTTACTAAATAGCTAAATATTTTAATATTTAAAACTAAAGCTACTTTAACTAGTATTTATAATATAAGTATTTAGTTTATTAGTAAATTTATAACTATATTATAACTAAAAAAGTATAAACTACTAGTTTACTTATATATTATACTTATAAAATAATTAATAAGGACTTATTAATAAAGATATTATATATTCTTAATATAAATTATATTTTTTATATAATACTAATATATATTACTATAATTATAAGTAATATTTATTTTATTATTAACTTAAGAAATTTTGTAACGTTAATAAATTAGTTAAAAGTATAAATTAATACTTTAAAATAAATAATACTTAAAACTACTTATTATATTAGTACTAAGTACAAAACTACCTACTATATATAAAACTACATATACTACTAACAACTATTATAGTATATAGAATAATATAAGGAGGACTATTAACTAATTAGTTAATAGTACCTCCTCTTATACTATACTTTATAAGCGGCTTACTAGTAGGCAAGGACAAGGTAGACGCACTTGTAGGCGTTATATATAAAACTTGTATAGCCGATTCTATCTATTAAATTCCTTGCTATTTATCTCTTTTTAGTAGCTATGTCTTATCTACTTATACCTTTTAAAGTAGAGGGTGTTAAGGTAAAGCCTTAGTCTAATTTACTTCTTATTTTAAGTATAGGTATTGTAACGTTAGTTGTAGTACGTACTTTATACTTAGTACTTAATACTGTTATTAAATTTAAGAGATAAGCTTTTAAGTGTTATTTATAAGGACTACTTATAGCTAATACTAAAACTTATTTTTTACTTTAGCCTACCCTTATTAAAGAATAGTAAAAATACTAAATTTTATTAATCTTTATAACAAGTTTACTATAGTAATACTTATATAAAAGGAAAGGTTTAAAGGTTTAGCTATTAAATAACATTATATTAAATAGCTTTACTATTGGTTAGCCGGCTAAAATAAATATCAAGGCACGTTTATAAAGCCACCTAACCCTATACGTCCGTAGGTAGTGCCTACAGGAGGTGTACAATGGTCTATTAGTAATACTTCTTATTACTTATTGTCTAATTCTAAGTTTACGTCTATAGGACAGTCTAATTAAGTAGACATAAAGACTTCTATATAGTAGAGCCTTATTTTAGTCCTTTTAAACCTATAAGGGGCCCTTGCCGGTTATACTACGTATTACGTATCCTTCCCCTTTAACGTATTTGTCTAGTCCTTACTCGTATACCGACATTTACCTTTAAAAACAGTATAAATTAAAAGATAAAAAAATAAAAAGAAGCTTAAAAAAACTTTTAACTTACTATATAAAACTTTACTATAATTATAACCTTAAAATTTAGTTTAGTAAGAAAGAGACATAGGATAATATTTAATTAACTTAAAGTAATAATAAACTAATTAAGTAATAATTTATAAAAAAAAGTAAAGGAAATTTTAATATATATTCTTTTTAATAAGAAATTTATACTAGTGTAAACTTTTAATAATATTAGTAAGCTAAACCTATTAATAGTACTTTAATAAGTTATTAAGACTATACTATATATAGCCTTTTAGGCTTATACAATCTTAATACCTTACTTATTAGTTAAGTAAGTTATTAACCTTTTATACTAGTTTAAGTAAGAAGATAATTAAGAAAGTATAGCTTATAAATAATATAGTTAAGTATACTTAGTATATAGTGTAATAAGCTTAACTATTACACCTACTAGGAATAAAGGGCTAAAGGATTTATTAAAAGCTATAAAAAAAGAAAAAAGAATTTAAAGTAAAGGAATAAACTAATAAGTAATACTTAAATACTCCTTTAAGTAAGGGTTATACCTTATATTGCCAGTTATATAAATATAAGCTAGAGCTATAAAGTGTTCGCCGTATAAATATGTTAGGGCGTCCTAGTTATATAATATTCTAGTCTAGACAAAGCTTAAACCCTTAATATATAGTATATAATATATTTACTTTTTTAATAGTAAAAGCCTTTTTAAAGGAATTTAAAATATATAAAAGAATCTTTTTATTAGATCTCTTTTTAAGTTATAATTAGGTTAAACTTACTAAGAAAGTAAAAATATAACTATGTTTTTTAACTTTAATTAAGCTATTTAAAATATATACTTATTTATAAAAAGGAACTAATTTACAAGCTTAATTTTAACGTATTATAGTCTAACTATTATATAGGCTTATACTTAATTAAATATTACTATTCCTTAATAATATTACTATTAAAGGCCTTATAACTACTTATAATAATAATAAAATATTACTAAGAATTAGGCGCTACGTTTTTAAGCACCTTTAAAATATAGACTTTATCTATATAAATTATAAGCTAGTTAAAGCTATAATTATAGCTAAAAAAATGTAATAGTACTAGCTTATAACTATTATTATTAAATATATATATACTAGGATTACTTATACACTTACTAGGTTTAAAATTATTAAAATCCTTAAATAGCCTTAACTAATTAATTTAAAAGACCTTTATAGCTTTTTTAGTATTTTTATATTATATAAGACTTAGATATAGAATAAAACTATAGTAGCTACCCTTTCTTACGTTTTTTTATAAAAGAGTGCCTATTAGTAATAAAGAGACATAAAAGAATTAGCTTTTAACTTATTAAAGGAATAACTTTTTACTACTTTTATTTTAATAACAATTAATTACTTTAAGAAAAGTAGACTAGTAATACTTATAATTAATATAAGTATTTTAAAATAAAAAGTAGTACTTTTATAAGAAATTAAGAAAAAAAGACGTCTTATATAATATAAATTAAAATAATAAGATATAAAAGTAGTAGCTAATAATACTATAAAAAGGGAATATAAAGGACTAATTATAGCCTTTAAAAAACTTTATAACTATATTTATAGTATATATTTTTAAATTAAAACTAACTTTTAAGTTTTAATAAATTAGTTAAATAAAACTATTAATAAGCTTTTTAAGGCACTATTTATATAATAAGTAGTATAAGTTTAAAATTTTAATTTTACTATAAAGTATATTCTTAGTACTAAGAATATACTTACTAATACACTTTTATATTACTTAAAGACTAATAAAGATACGTTAAAAGCTATAAAAGACGATTTTAATAAGTTTATTAATATATATATTAATATTTAAAAAGTGTTAATTAATAAAAAACCTTTATTTAATTAGTTAATAGTACTTTAAACTTAAGACTTAAACAATTATTATAAAAATATTCTTAATCTTATTAAAAATTATATCCTTTTACTTAAAGTTTTAAATGTAAAAAAAAAAGCTTTTACACTAAGTACAATTTTACTTTTACTATAAAGATATTTTATAATATAAAAATATTAAGAATCTTAGCTATTTTTATAAGTAATTTATAACCTTAATAACTAATTACGCTTTGTATAAGAATATTATATTATAACTAAGTATTAAGGAATTAAACTATTATATATAGTACTTTATAAAGGTATTAGTAGTATACAATATATAATTATATAAAAAAAGTAGTTTTAACTTTAAGTACTTAAAATTAAAGCCTTATTAGCTAGTTAACTTAGCTATTATATAATAACTACTAATTACCCCTTTTTAAAAATTTTATTTAAATATTATATATATACTACTATGTAATAATAAGCACTATATTATAAAGGCTAAGTATACTCTTATAAAATACGTTAAGACTATAACTAGTCTTAATACTAAAGCTAAGACTATTATTAAGTTTTTATAAAACTATATAATAACTAGCTTTAACTTACTAGTTATTATTATAGTAAATAAAGGATTTAAATTTAAAGGTAACTTTAAGAAAGTTTATAACAAATTAAAAGTAGTGTATATTTTAACGTTTATATATAATTTATAACTTGTTGTATAATGCTTTTAATAAATTAAATAGTAATATACTAGTATATAGTTAAATACTATTCTTCCTTTTTTATAGTATAAAAGTATTACTTTTTATTAATATTAATATTCTTATTTAGTAAGTATTTAACTAAAAAATAAGTATGTCCTTTAAAAAGCACCTTTAAAACAGAATTAAAACATTATAACGTCTTTTAATAAACTAAAAAAAAGCTATAACTATAGTCTTTAAGTTTTAAAAGAAGCTTATAGAATTAAAGAACTGTATAAATACTAATAAGATATAATAATTAGATTAGTTAATAGCTTAAAGTAATATAAAGCCTATTTAAGATAGTAAAAAGGAAATTAATAAGTTTATTAATAGTAAACTAAAGTATAAATATTAAGAAACCTTTTATATAAATAAAATCTTCTTACTAAGTATATTTACTAGCTAATAACTTAAAAAATTTAAGTAAGATATTATAAGAATTTAAAAGCTTAATATTTATAATTTAATAACTATAAACTAGTTATAACTTACTAATAAAGTTAAAGATAATAGAACTTATAATAAAAGTTAGTAATTAAATAGTAAAGGCACTATTCGTAATAGTAATATAGACTAAATCCTTTTATAGTAGGAAGAGCTAGCTACTATTTATATAAACTTTAAGATCCTTATTTTAATATAACTAAATGCTCCTTTTTTTCCTTATTATTATTCCTTTTATAGCTAAGAGCTTTATTAATAGCTATATTATACGTATAAGATAATAATATAGTTTATAAACCTTTTTAACGTTATATTAACTAAATTACTATATAGTTAGTACTAAATATATACTTACTTTTAAGAAATAGTATTATAGTTTTAAGCTAAATTTATAAAAGGTTTATACTTTAGCACTTTTTATACTTTACTTTAAATAACTACTAAAGGATTGCCTTTTATTATAGTTAAAAAAGACTTTATTATAATAGTAAAGTATAGATTTTTTTATTTATATAAAAAAAGTAATTTTTATAAGTATTACTAAGAGAAATACGTCTTTACAAAAGGCGTAAAGTTGAGCTACGTATAGTAATTTAAATAGTTGAATAGGTAAGGCCTATAGTAAGGGAAAATAAGTGTGTTCCTTAGATGCTTAATAAAAGACTAAATAAAAGGAAGGAGGACTGTCCTTATATAGACGTAATCTACTATTTTAATCTAAGTGTATATACGTACTAAAAACCTTAATACGAATATATAATTAGTAATACCTTACGTAATTATTTATTCTTAATATACTCTTTTAAACTTAACTAAGTTATTAACTTATTAACTTATTAAGTTTATACTAAAAGGGTTTTTCTTTTTTTTTATAGTAGTAAAGGCCTTATTATTAAAAATTTAACTATAGTCTTTAGTTATATTAGTCTTTTATAATGTACTTTGTTTTTTATATATTAATATAAAAAAGTAAAAGCTATTTAAATCTTTATTTACCTTTATAACTATTATAAGCTAAGTTAAGTCTTTTAGTATTAAGTACTTTAAAAAAATATAAAAAAGGTAAATAATAAGTACTTAGTTAAGCTTTATTATATTAGACTATATTAAAGTCTAATTAGTTAAGTTAAGTAGTATTATAATACTTTAAAATCTTATAAGTAAATAACCTTTAACTAATACTATTATAAAATTTATAAGAAACCCTTTTAAAATAAAAAAACTTATAACACTTCATAGTTTAAAAAGGTGTCTTAAAAAGATAAATCCTTTTATAACTAACTATAAATTTATAGTTAAAGCGTCCTTTGCCTACTCTAACCTATCCTTTAATATTAACTTAGTTAAAGGGTTAGCTAGCTGTTTTTTATGAGGTATATAAACTATTTTTAAACGACTTATATTAAGCTTGTCCTTAATCTAGTAATAAGTAACGTTTATATACTTGGTCTTATTATAAAAAGTACTAGCTTTAGATAAGTTTATAGTACTTTTATTATTAACTAATAAAGTAGAAATTACTTTAGTAACGTTATCTTTTTTATTACTTATATATTTTAATAAATAATTTATTATAAGTAATATTATATAGCTTTTACTAATACTAGCTAGTAAAGACTATTCTTTTATTTAAAATAATACTTTTTAACTATATAAAGCGTAGTTAAACCTTTATATAAAGCTAAGTATATAGCTTATACATCCTTAGCTTAATAGTTTAATATATGTAATAAGTATATATAAAACCTTTAACGTCTACTTTAACGCCTATTTAAAAGTAATAATAAAAAACTAAGTCCTTTATTTTTATAATACTATTATATTTAACTATTTTAAGCTTATGGTACTAATAAATAATCTTATATTATAATGCTTTTTAAGTTTGTGTAACAAATTATCCTTTTTAATAAAGCAACCTAGGTTTAAAGACTAACTTTAAAAATAGCCTATATAGCTATAAAATACCTTTTCTTTACTTTATAAGTAAGCGTTTATTAATTAAGCTATAAGAATCAGCTTTTAAAATAAGGTAAAAGGCTCTTTACCTTTCTTTAACCTCTATAATGATAACTATAACTACTTATACCATAAACAACTACTTAGTATATATATCTTAATACTTTAATATTTACATTATTCTTAATAAATATACTAACCGTTTTATTTAAGCTATTCTTAATAGACTTAAACACCTATTTTATAATAAGAAATAGGCTACTTAGTTCCTTTATAAGTTCTTTAAAGTCCTTTAAAACGCTGCTTATAAATAAAGTAATAACCTTTTAATATAATAAAGATAAGTAATTTATTTAGTCTTATTTTTTATTTATTTAAGATACTATAATAGGCTATCAAGTAGATTTCTATTACTTAGTTAGTACTTAATTTTAAATTTAAGTAGTAATAAATATATATACTAACGTACTTAATAATAATTTAAATTTATTTACTTTAAAAACGTTTATAAATTAATATACTTTATTAAAACCTTTATACTTTTAACACTTTTTAAGTACTAATACTATTCTTTAAAGAATATAATAATTACTATTTACTTTTAATTAAAGGTATTACAGTATAGCTTTATACCTATTACGCGCTAGTTTACTATCGTAAGAGAAAATACACTAATAACGACTATATGTCGTCCTTAGTACAAACACCTTAAATCAAGGAAATAAACAAATAAAGCAAAATAAGTATAATATGTTAATAATTTTATAAAATTCTTATATATTAGTAAAAAGTAATAGATGTAAAGTTAGTTAATTCTTATCTATTTAAAACTATAGAATATTTCTGTATTTATAGTAATTTTTTTAGTAATAAGTGCCTAAAGCAAGGTAAAATTCTGTCGTCTTTAATATAGGCTAACTTTTATCTCTTTTTTTTATTTTTTTTTCTTTTATATTGTATATTATACATAAATAAGTAAACGGTTAAAAGGCTTGTAAAGAAATAAAATTCTAATTAATTTGTATTGTTTTTTTTATTAGGGTTTTTTTATTTTTAATCGTTTTTATTTTTCTTTTGTTCTTATCTTATCTACTATATTCCTAGTACCTTTCTCTACTAGCTTAAAGCGTAGTTCTAGCTTAGAGGTAAGGTGCTTATTAAAAATAAATGTACTTATATCTTTCTTAGTATCTTTTTTAAATATATAAAATTCTGTTATAAGTTTAAGGTAATAAGACCGCCTTACTTATAGATTGTTATAAAGGTTACGCAATTTCTAGTTAGTCTTTTTCTTAAACTTAGTAAACGTCTTAATAATTTATATTATAGTATTTTCTTACTTTTTTATTAAGATTTTTAGTAAAGCCTTTTTTAGTGTATTTATATAGTTATTAAAAAGGAGTAACTTAGTAGGAACTTTAATAAACTAAAGAGTTATAAGCACTTTAGTAAGCGTTGTTTAGTCCTTTTTTTTATACGTATCCTTATATAAGAGGATTTTTACTTTATAAATAGGCTAAGTATTATTTATTTTATTTAAAAAGAAAAGGTAGTATAATTTTAACTAATACTTTACTTAGTACTAAATCTTATTAATTTATAAAGATATAATAATATAAGATCTTTTTATATAAAAGTAGTTTAGTTATAAGGTCTTTATTATTAGTAGTAGCTTTTTTATAATAAGTAATACTTTTTAAAATTTGTTAATATATTAATATTTAAGAAATTTAGTTACATTTTACGTCTTTTACATTAAAAGTCTTAATAATTATTTCTTATAATTTTTTATAAAGCTTATAGTTTATATTATCCTTTTATACACTTATAAAGTGGTTTTTTAGCTAGTTATTAGGAAGTATAATAAGCTTTTTATTTTTATTAGCCTTTATTAAATTAAAAAGTACTATATTATAACTATGTATATTATATAAGATAGTTAGTAGTTACTTCTTTTTAAAAGGTATATTAGTTGTATATTAGGAGATTTTTTATTAAGCTAGAAGATATAGCTTATAAAAGCTTTTATAAAGAAATATAAAATAAGGATATATAATAATTAATTAAATTTAAGTAAAAATCTTAGTAAGGATATAGTTAATTTATAAATAATAAGAATAAGTAAAATAAGTATAAAGTTAAAAGTTTTTTATTTATTTTTATACTATTTTTATTTATTTTAAAACAAAATCTTTATTTATTTAATTTAAATATAAAAGTATAAATAAGTAAATAAAGTATATTACTATAAAAAACTAACGTTTTTACTAAAATTATAAAAATAAAAAAAAATAAAAAAATAAATAAGAGTAGTACATTAAATTTACTTACTTATTATATACTAAAAGAATATAGTAAATTATACCTTTTAAAAGTGTTAAGCTTAAAGTAATTATTACTAAATCTTTAAATACTTTTATTTATATTTATTAAGTAAATCCTTAGTACTTAATAGTAAGAAAGTCTTTACTAATTATTACTTATTTTTAAGCGAATATTTTATTTATTAAATAAAGAATTATACTAGTATAAAGTTCTTTCTTTTTTAAATATAGTACTTTATAATATACTTAATTTTAAATTTGTTATTTTTTAAATTTCTATTAATATAAATTAGCTTTAATAAAAGTACTTTACGCTTAAATTTATCCTTACCTTACTCTAGCTTATATAGCTAGGCTATAAATATAATAGAATATATCTTTTATAATACTAAGAAATTTAACTAATACGCTTAGCTTTTAATTTATCTTTTTACTATAAATAAGCCTATATACTATAAGGACTATTTTTATAACGATTTTTTAAATAAGTAATATTTATAATATAAGTATAAATATACTATATTACTTAGATTAAATAAAGTAGGCAAGTATTTATTATTATATTATAGTTTTACTAATATACTAGTAATATTAATAAGTTCTTTTACTTTATAAAAACGCTACTATTATAGTATAGCCTATATAGTAAAATTTAAGGCTATAAGTAAATACTTTATAATAAGGTTTATAAAGGATTTAAGCTAAACACTAAAAAGTAGCTAATTTAGTAATATTTTATTAACTATAGTATAAGTATTATTTAAGTAGTATTATAAAGTAAAAAGTAAGTTTATTTATAACTTATTTAAATTACTATATATAAAATATCTTATTATTATTTTTATAGTCTAATATTTCTTTTTAAAAAAGCTATTTATTTAAAGGTAGTAGGTTATAAAAATATAAATAAGGTCTTAAAAAGATAGAAAATCTTATACTATAGTACTAATATAAATTTAAGATTATAATTAAAGACAATATTTATTAATAGTCCTTAATTATAAAGGAATAGGCTATAAAGTAGAATATAGGCCTATTATTTAGTAGTATATACCTTTTATTTTAGTAAAAGTATAGTTTTTATTACAAATTTATATAATACTATAACTAGTATATTATAGTAATTATAGTTATAAATTTACTATACTATACTAATTACTATAACTTTTAATAAATTAGTAATATAATCTATTATAATTGTATAGAAAGGTATAATAATATTATAAATATTATATAATTCTTTATTAGGCAATTTATAGTCTATTTAATTAATATAATAGGATTTATAGTACTAAATATATTTTAAATAGTTTTAAATAAGTATAAAATAAAGATGTTTTTAAAATTATACTATATATAGGCGTTATTAAAATAGTACGTTTTATTATATACTTAATTAAAAAGTATTTTTATATACTATAAAGTTAATCTTATAAAGTTAAATATATTAATTTAAGTGTATAGTTTATAAAATACCCTTTAATAATATACTACTTAATAGTAAGTATATTTAAATATAGCTTTAATTATATACTTTTCCTAATATATAAACTTATTTACTTTATACTAATAAAAATATCCTAGTCTTTAAAGTATACTAATATAATATTTAAAACCGTTATTACTAGTTATAATGTAAATATCTTTTAATATACTTTTATTTAAGTATATACGTTTTTTTACTTATATAAAAAGTTAAGAAAAAGCGTTTAAAACAACATTTATAATATTAAGAATATAAAAAATATTAAGCTAAACTATAAAAGGTAATTTACTATAGTTATAAGCTTAATATTTACTTTATTAAGGTTTAATATTTTAAGTAATATATATATAATAATCCTTTTTAATAGTATATAGTTTATAATAAAATTTATTAAATACTAGTTAAACTAGATTATTTTATAAAGCTTAACTTTAACTTAAATATATATAGTAATTTATACTTTAGTTAATTTATATAGTTTTTTATAATTATTAGTAGTATATAATATAAAAAGGATAAAGTAGTAGTAATATTATAAAATATTTTTACTAAGAATAATAATTTTATTTTAAACGTTATTAAGTTAAAATATATAAAGTTTATATACTTTTTTATAAGTATTAAGTTTAATAAATAATACTATTATTAAATTATAGTAATATAACTATATTTACTTATTAAAGTACTTTTATAATATATAAAATAACTTATATTCTTAATTTATAGGTTTAAATATAAGTTTACTACTTTGTATTTTTTTAGATTTTTCTTACCTTATTAATAAGGCTACTATTATCTTTATATTTTTTTTAAAGTATTATCTTTTACTTTTATAATAGTTATAATTTAACGTTATACTATAATATTTTAGTATAAAGAAATTTAGTTATACTTAAATATATATTAAGGTTATTTAAATTATTAAGTATTTTTATATCCTTAAAAGTAGTAATATAATTATTAGTTTTATAAATACTAGTTTTATTAATCTTATACTTAAGAAGTTAAATAGTAATAAATTTAAAGAATATCTTCTTTTTTAATATTTAAAGCTATACCTTATTAAGTATTTTAAAAATAGTATATAAGTACTTAAAATATTCTTTTATTATATAGTTAAATATTATAATATTATTAATATATATAGTAATTAAACTATAATATGTATAAAAAAGTCTATTTATAAATTATTATATAAATTCTAGTAAAGTTTAAAATTGTATAAGTATTACGTTTAATCTTTTAAGACTATAATTACTAGTAGTATTTTTAAAGCCTTATTAGCTTGTTTTAAATTATGTTATTATAGCCTACTTATAGTAGTAGTTTATATAAATAATTAATAAAAGAGTAACTAAATTAATAGTATAGTCTTTTTAACTTAGTCTTTATAAAGAAGCTTATAAATAATACTTTAAACTTTGGTAGTATTATAAACGTATACTTATTCTAATATATTATAAAAGTCTTTTTATTATTATTACTAACTAAGACGTTATATATATTATTAAAATAAACGTATAAGTAGTTTATATCCTTTAATAATAGTAAAACAGTCGTATTAATAAGTATTATATAAAACGTAGCCTTATTAATAGGCGTTATAATAGTAATTAAGCTAATAAACGTATAGTTACTTACCTTAAAACAAATTAACGTGTCCCTTACTATAGTTAAATTAAAGTTAACGTTTAAGAGTACAATTTTTAGTATAGTAAACTATCCTTTACTTACTAAAAAGTATTTAATAGTACCTATATTAATAATAATACTTAAAAATTATTAAAAGGCGTCCTAAGACTACGTAATTAAAGGTAGATTAGTTAATAGGATAAATAGTATAAGGCTATTATTAATAAAGGTATTATATATTTAAAGGCTATAAGCTATATACTAATTAGTAAGATACTATAGCCTACGTTATATTTAGCTATATTTAAAAAGTATATATTAGTACTAATTTATTATTTACATTATTAATATTGTTATTATTTAACGTAGTTAAAGATATAGTACCTTTAAAGTCTTATATAAATTACTTATACTTTATTCTTCTTTTTTATATAGCCTTATAAGCCTATCTTTTTACGTTTATATACTTTTATAATTAATAGTTTAGCTTTTTATAAATAAAGTACTTACTATTATTATTATATTTAGTTATAGTAACTTTTACTTAATTAAGCTATAGTTATTTATTTTAAAGTCTTTTTTAATAATATAAGACTTTTTAGTAGACTTAGTTTAAGATGTTTATTTATAAAGAGTTTTTAACTATTATAGTCTACTTTTAACGTCTTTATTCCTATTCTTATCTTAGTAAAAACTTGCTTTACTTTTATATTAATAGTATACTATAAAGTAATGTATAAAGTTTGTTTATACTATACGTTTTATATGCTTTAGTACTTACGTAGTTTATAAAGGTAAGGTATATAATATAAGCTATTATATATTACTTTTTAAAGGTTATAAGGTTAAATAATTAGGCTTTAAATAATTATTATATAGTTTAAAGCTTTTTAAAAAAACCTTATATAGCTTTAAATAATAGTAGTCTTTTATTCTTATTACTTTTTACGTAATTAATAAAGGATATAGTACTTTATTTAATTACTTTTATAGTTAATTAGTTCTTATTTTTATACTATATCTTTATACCTTATATAATAACCCTTTAGTCTTTTTAAGCCTCCTTTATAAGCTAGTTATAGTAATATTAAGCCTTACTAATATTTATATTAAGTAAGGTGTTAGTTAAAAAGCTTTTATAAAGTTTAATAATATAATAAGTGTTTAAAAAGGCGTAGACTTTATATTAAAAGCTTATAAGGTCTTTAATACTAATATATTTACTTCTTTAAATAGTTTTTATTAAGGGTTATAATTAGCTTTTAGTAGTTTTAATTAGTTAAAGTTATTTTTATTAGCATATTATATTAATACACTTAGTACAAACTATTATTTATACTAACTTATTAAAGTAAATGGTCTATTTTATTAAGTAGGTATAGTAAAAAAGATACTAAAGTAGTTTAATTAGGCTATACTTAATAAAAGTAGTCTTAATACGTTTAAACCTATTTAACTAAGTTCCTCCTTAATATTATATAAGCCTATTATCTTTTATATTATTAAGTTAGTTATTATAATCTTATTATACCTTTAAACAACGTTAATAATAGTGTTAAGGGTCTATAGTAATAAGCCCTTACCTTAAAAGGCCTACTATACTAATTTTATTAAAAAGCCCCTTTATATATTATATAAAGCTATAAATACGCTATATCTTAACAATTTCTTTTTTATTAAGTTACTTATAAACGTATAACCTTAAAGTCTTCGTTTATCTACTCTTTAACTATATTAACTATTAGTTCTTATAAGTTATTATTATAAATACTATACTTAACTACCTACTCTAGTACTTTGTTAATATAGCGTTTCTTTTTATTTAAGGCAAGGTCTCCCTTAAAGGCCTAAAAGCCTGTCTTAATTAGCGTCGTAGCTTTGTCTTTTTTATTTATTATAAGGCTATTAAACTCTTTAAAAGTCGTTATCTTTATCTTATTAACCTAGCTAATTAGTATAGTAATTAATAGTACTAATCGACTAATTAGTGTTAGTTAGCCGGCTAGAATTAATAATAAAATGTACTTATAAAGTTATCTATAACTCTATAAGTCTATAGGTAGTACCTATAGTAGGTGTATAATAGTTTATTAGTAGTACTTCTTATTGCTCTTTGTCTAAGTCTAAGTCTGCGTTTATAAGACAGTCTAATTAAGTAGACATAGAGACTTCTATGTGGTAGAGCCTTATTTTAGTCCTCTTCGACCCATAGGGGGCCTATGCCGATTACACTACGTATTACGTGCGCTCTTCCTTCGTCTAGTCGTCTAGTCCTTATTTGTATACCGATATAATTTTATATAATTCTTATATATTAGTAAAAGATATATAAATATAAAATTAGTAAATTCTAAGCTATATAAAATTTAAAATTCCTATTTTATGGCTAGTTGTCTGGTAATAAGTATTAAAGAGTAAATTAAAATTTTATAGTTTTTAATATATACTAATTCCTATTCCTGTTTTTTTTATATTTTTGTTTTTTATAAGTATACGTATATATTATATATAAAAGAGTAAGTAGCTAAATAGGCTTATAAAAAGCAGCCATTTAACTAATTTGTTTTATTGTGTTTTATTAGTTTCTTTTAATATTTTTATTAGTTTTAATATTTTTTTATTCTAGTATTTATTTACTATAATTATAGTAATTTCCTTACTTTTTAATTAGTTTTTAAAATAGTATGTTAATATTAGTACTTACTAAGTTCTTTTTAGTATTATAAATAATCTTTTTTATATTAGTATTATTTATAAATATTAGATTAGTAAGATTCCTAAGTTTGTATAAGGTAAGATTAATTACTAAGGATTCTTTTTATTTAGGATTTTTTACTAGCTTAAGGCAGACTACTAGCTTTAAAGTAAAGTGCTTACTATACTTAAATACAATTTTATTTATTTTAATCTTTACTTTAAATTTATAAAATTTACTTAGTAGGTTAAAATAATAAGTACGTTTTATTTATAAATTATTGCGAATTTTATATAGCTTTTTATTAGTCTTATTTTTAAACTTAGTAAATCTTATAATAAGTTATATTAAAGTATCTTTCTACTTATTTATTTAGTTTTAAGAAAAAAGTAATTTAGTAAAACTTTTTATAAACTTCAAAGTTATAAGTATTTTAATAAGCGTAGCCTACTTATCTTCTTTATATATTTCTTTATATAGTAGAATCTTTACTTTATAACTAGGCTAAGTATTACTTATTTAATTATAAAAGACAAGGTAGTATAATTTTAGTTAATACTTAATTTTATACTAAATTTTACTAAGTAGTTTTTTTATAAAAATAAAATAGTTAAAAATTTCTTTATATATTAGAAGCTTAATTATAAGGTTCTTATTATTAATAATAGCCTTTTTATTAAGAATATATAATTACATAAGGTATTACTAATTACGTATTTATAATAAGGTTTTTAGTTAGTATACATACTTAGATTAAAATAGCGGATTACGTCTATATAAGGACAGTCCTCCTTTCTTCTATCTAGTCTTTTGTTAAGGATGTAAGAAATACACTTATTTTTCCTTACTATAGGCCTTACCTATTTAACTATTTAGATTACTATACGTAGCTTAACTTTACGCCTTTTATAAAGACGTATTTCTTTTATTTTTTATTATAAATAATGCCTATTAAAATTTATTAGTATAGTAAAACTTAAAAATTTAATTATACTATATATTCTTTATATTAAATATTTTAATAATTATTTATTATACTTTTTTATAAAGGCTATAGTTAAAACTATTCTTTAATATACTTTTAAAGTAAAATTTTAACTATTTATTAATAAAAGTAATAAGCTTTTTAGTTTTATTTGCTTTTACTAAGTTTATAAGTATAATTTTATAACTATATATATTATATAAGAATATTAGTACTAGCTTTTTCTTAAAAGGTACTTTATTATAGTAAAAAGTATAGCTTATAAAAGCTTTTATAAAAGAGTATAGTTTAAAAATATATAATAGTTAATAAAATTTAAATAAAAATTTTAGTAAGAATATAATTAGTTTATAAATTATAAAAATAAGTAAAATAAGTATAAAGTTAAAAGTATTTTATTTATTTTTATACTATTTTTTCTTTATTTAAAAGGAAATCTTTATTTATTTAATTTAAAGTATAAATAAGTAAATAAAGTATATTATTATAAATAACTAACGTTTTTATTAAAATTATAAAAATAAATAAATAAAAGTAGTATATTAAATTTACTTATTTACTATTATTAAAAAAAAGTAAAATGTACCTTTTAAAGGTTTTAAGCTTAAAGTAATTATTATATAATCTTTAAATACTTTTATTTATATTTATTAAATAAGTCTTAAATATTTAATAGTAAAGAAGTTTTACTAACTATATATTATTTATAAATAAATATTTTATTTATTAAATAAAGAATACTAATATTTAGTTTTTTCTTTTTTAAATATAGTAATTTATAATACGCTTAATATTAAATTTATTATTTTTTAAATATTTATTAATATAAATTAGTTAAAGTAAAGTTATTTTATACTTAAATTTATTCTTATCTTACTTTAACTTATATAACTAGGCTGTAAATATAATAAAATATACTATAAGAAATACGTCTTTATAGAAGTCGAGCTACGTACAATAATCTAAATAGTTAAATAGGTAAGGCCTATAGTAAGGGAAAGTAAGTGTATTTCTTAAATGCTTAATAAAAGACTAAATAAGAAGGAGGAGGACTATCTATATATAGACGTAATCTACTATTTTAATCTAAGTATGTATATGTACTAAAAACCCTAATACAAATATGTAATTAGTAATACCTTATATAATTATATATTCTTAATATATACCTTTTATAATATTAAGAAATTTAATTAATACGCTTAGCTCTTAATTTGTCTTTTTATTTTAAATATACTTATATATTATAGAGACTATTTTTATAATAGTTTTTTAAATAAGTAATACTTATAATATAAGTATAGATATACTATATTACTTAAATTAAATAATATAAATAAATATTTATTATTATATTATAGTTTTACTAATATACTAATAATATTAATAAGTTTTTTACTTTATAAAAACGTTATTATTATAGTATAGCTTATATAGTAAAATTTAAAGCTATAAATAAATACCTTATAATAAAATTTATAAAAGATTTAAACTAAGTACTATAAAGTAACTAATTTAATAATATTTTAATAATATAGTATAAGTATTATTTAAATAATATTATAAAGTAGGTAGTAAGTTTATTTATAATATATTAAGATTATTATATATAAAATACTATATTATAATTTTTACTATTTAATTTTTCCTACTATTTATTTAAAATTAATAAGCTATAAAAATGTAAGTAAGGTTTTAAAAAGATAAAAAATCTTATACTTAAAATAATAATTAAAGATAATATTTATTAGTAGTTTTTAATTATAAAAGAATAAGTTACAAAGTAGGATATAAGCTTATTATTTAATAGTATATACTTTTTATTTTAGTAAAACTATAGTTTTCTTTAAAAATTTATATAATATTTTAACTATTATATTATAATAATTATATTTAAAAATTTACTATAGAGTATTAGTTACTATAACTTTTAATAAATTAGTAATAAAATTTATTATAATTATATAAGAAAGTGTTATAATATTATAAATATTATATAATTTCTTATTAAACGGTTTATAGTGTATTTAATTAACATAATAGAATTTATAATATAAAATATAAAATATATTTTTAAATTGTTTTAAATAATTATAAAATAAATACGTTTTTAAAATTATATTATATACTTTATTAAAAAGTATTTTTATATAGATTTTTAGAATAACTAGTTAAGAATGTTTTATAAACTATATATAGTAAAGGAAATTATTTATAATACATTATAGTTTATATAAAAAGCCGCCTTTTTATATTTTATTATATTAATTTATAAACCTAAATATATTAGCTTAAGTATATAGTTTATAAAATATCTTTTAATAATATACTACTTAGTAGTATAGTATATTTTAATATAACTTTTATTATATACTTTATTTTAATATATAAAATTATTTACTTTACTTTAAAGGAAATATTCTAGTTTTAAAAGTATATTATATTAGTATTTAAGGCTATTATTATTAATTATAAGGTAATTATCTTTTAATATACTTTTATTTAAGTTTATACGTTTTTTCACTTATATAAAAAGTTAAAAAAAAGCGTTTAAAATAACGTTTACTATATTAAAAAACTTAGTATATAAGTTTGCCGCAATAGCCAGAATCGACTTGACATCACTCTCTAGTTTGTGGATGACTACCTGCAATAACTATGAATGTAAGGGTATTACGTTTATATTCGATTGCTACGTATTGATCACTCTGACAAGATTAGGTATTAGAATGGGCCTTTGGAAAGCGCGTAACGCCAAGTGAGCGTCTGCGAAAAAACCAGCGACTATTGGATAAGGCTGTTCGAGAGCTGGACCAGCAGCGTGTTAAACTAGAGAAACAGGAGAGGACTTTAGTGTCTCAAATTAAGCAAAGCGCACAGAAAGGGCAAATGGGAGCTTGCAAGATACAGGCCAAAGATTTGGTTCGTACGAGACGGTAAGTAGGAGTATTATATTATACGAAATGCATGTATTTCAGCTAGCTGATAGAAGATGCTTAACAGATACGTAGAAAAGTTCTATGGCATGCGTAGCCAGTTACAAAAAATATCACTTAGGCTTCAGGTTTGAATAACTTTTCTACTTACGATTTCCCATTCTGCTATAACATGAATATGGTGGATTGACTTCTATTCTTAGACATACCGGACAAATGAGCAGATGATGCAAGCAATGAAGGGAGCTACCATGGCTCTAGGAAGCATGAACCGTACAATGAACCTTCCTTCTCTACAGCGAATAGCTATGGAATTCGAGCGCGAGAATGATATCATGGAACAGCGACAAGAGATGGTGGATGACGCTATTGAGGATGCTATGGACATCGGTGTTGAGGAGGAAGGCGACGAAGTCGTTGAGTTAGTATTAGAGGAGATAGGTGTCGATCTCAATAGAGCAGTGAGTGTAACGTTGGCTTCTATAATTTCTTAACTTCCTTTATACTTTATACTGACAATACAGTTCGGGGAAACGCCCCAGGATCTGCATTCGACTATTATACCAGAAAGGAGGATTGCACAAGCTATTGGCAGTGACACTACTAGAGATGATGATCTCAAGGCCCGCTTAGACAGTTTGCGGCGATAACTAATCGGGTTGATATATCGATAATTTTAACCTACGTTAATTATCCTTTGCTAGCTATGTTATACATCATATATATTAAATAGAAACCGGCGAAGGTTGTATATAATTTTCTAGTACTACCTACTTATGTAAGACCATCTTTTATATATTCTTTGCATTTATTAAAGAGGCCTACACGGCTTAATTTAATGTAGTTTCTTAAATAACATTTACATATTATATTGGCTAAAAGTATTAGAAAAAAACCCTAGCCACTTAAATATTATATATACGAGTACTTGTACGAGTAATGTAAATAGGTATATAAACTTAAACACTGTATACCACCTTTATTAATAATTTGTATAAAAAAATAAGTATATATGTTAAAGCTATATACTAATTTATTAAAATTCCGTATGCTAGCCTTATACACAACGTACTACCGCTAGTCAACGTAGTAGTAATTTAATAAGTAGTTAATAGCGCCTTAGTCTATATAAGGGTATTTATAAATAAGTAGCTGAATTAACCGTAATTAGGTAAAGGATAACATTTAAAAGGCACGTTAAAAAAGTAGCCCTTAAGCTAATTATTTAAAGCTAGACCTCTACACGCTTTATAAGGAAGACGTAAGGCCTAAACGCCCTATAGGTTAAACTAGCCTTAAAAAGTGTTATAGCTTATAAAGTTAATATAAGCAAGGAGAGCGAGTAACTACTAACAACTATTATAGTACGTAGAATAGTATAAGGAAGGACTATTAACTAATTAGTTAATAGTCCCTCCTCCTATACTATGCTCTATAAGCGGCTTGCTAGTAGGTAGGGATAAGAGAGACGTGCTTATAGGCGTTATATGTAAAACTTGTATAGCCGATTCTATTTATTTAGTTCTTTACTATTTGTTTATCTTTTTAGTGGCTACGTCTTGTTTACTTATACCTTTTTAAAGTAGAGGGTGTTAAGGTAAAGCCTTAATCTAATTTGCTCTTTATTTTAAGTATAGGTACTATAACGTTAGTTATAGTACGTACTTTATACTTAATACTTAATTAAGTAGAGTAGTATTAAATATACGCTTTATAATTAGTTAAATAGTTATAAAGTTTAAAGGTTAAGGCTTAATTAGGCCTAATATACTTAGTACTACTAAGTATAGAGTATATACTATAACTAACGTTATTATACTATACTTAAAAATAAAGAGTAAATTAGGTTAAGGCTTTACTTTAACACTTTTTACTTTAAAAGGTATAAGTAGATAAGACGTAGCTACTAGCTAAATAAACAAATAGCAAGGAATTTAATAAATAGAATCGGCTTTATAAGTTTTGTATACAATGTATTTATGTACGTTTATCTTATTTATATATACTAATAAGTTGCTTATAAAGTATATATAAAAAGAGGAACTAATAACTAATTAGTTAATAGTTCTTTTTTATACTATTTTATATACTATAGTAGTTATTTATAGTATAAGTAGTTTTATATATAATAAGTAATTTTATACTTATTAATAATAAGAGTAGAACTTAAAATATACTAGTTATAAGACTAGTTGTTTAAGTTTTACTTAAAAGTACTTATAAAATACTATTACTTTATTTATTTAAACTTTTATAATAACTTTTTTTAATTAAAAATATAAAAAGTAATTAGTTAATAGCTATATAATAAGTAATTATTAAAGTAGGTCTTTAATTTTTATTTATACTTTTAATAAGTAAAAAAAAGGGTAAGATTACTACTTTACTTATCTTTTAATAGTTTAAAATTATAAAGTTATAAAAAATAAAAACTAGGTATTAAAATATAAATTTAATATAAAGAAAGTCTTATAAAAGAAGTTACTTATAATAGCTTTTAAAGGTATATAATTAGCTACTATACTAAATAACTAAATATATATTATTATAATTAATTATTATAAATAGTTATTATTAACTAATTATATAAAACTATTTAATTATAAAGTAGTAAAAGTTAGTATAAGGCTAACTTTAACTTATAATAAGTAATTAGTAGTTAAGTAAGGCTTTAAAAGGTAGCTTATATAGCTTTTTACTTAACTATATTAGTAAAGAATAAATACGCTTTTAATAATAAAGGGAAAAGGTAATCCTTTTATTTGTTTAAAAACGGCTAAAATAAGTATTACTATATTTAGTATTATAAAAAAAGTAGTAGTAAATAAGTATTAGTCTTATAAATAAACAACTAATTAATAAAAGTTAAATACTACTTTATTAATACTAGTATAAAATTTAAAAAATATTAAAGGCAACTTTATAATAATAGTTAACGTTAAGTACTAAAATTGTAACAAAGGGTGGATTAGGTAACTATGTTAGTAAAGTAATTCAATCGTAAAAGGGCAATAGGCAAGGGTAGTATTATATAATAACTAAGTCTTGTCCCTCTATATTTAGCGGAAAGGATAGACTAGTTATATAAGGGTAGTACTAAGTATACTAGTCTTAAATAGGCCTTAACTTTTAGACTTTATAGCTATTTAGCTAATTATAAGGCGTGTATCCGCTAGTACTCTACTTAATTAAGTATAAACTACTTTTACGTATTTTTTTAAGTCTTACTTATATTTATAGGTTATATAATACTTGTTACTTATCTAATTAGCTATTATATCTTTATATTATTTATAAAGTTTATATAACTCTTATACATAGCTTATATTAGGCCTTTATAGTTGCTTATTTTACTTATTTATAATAATTACGCCTTTTTTAAAACTTGTACTCTTAGGCTAGTAGTTATTAATTATACGTTTATAAACGTTATAATTAAGTTGTATAGTTTGTATATAATATTATTTTATAGTCTTTATTTATTACTAGTAGTAGTATTTAAATTATAAAGTAAATAAAATATAAAGTAAACTTATTATCTTACTTTATTCTTACTTTTACTTATTATAGCTTTTTAATATAAGCTTATTACTTTTAAGTATAAGCTTACTACTTTTAAACGTATTAATACTATTATAACCTTTATTAATAAGCTATATAAGGCTACGCCTTTACTTAGTTGTTATTAAGCTGCTTATTTAACTTGTTATTAGTTAAGTTATACTATATACGTTTATATTTATAGCTTATTAACTTTAACTAACCTAATTAGTAATAACTTACTTTTTTTAACTTTTTTACTACTAGTTATTAGTATTATACATTGTTTACGTTTTTACTTTACTTACTTAGCTAGCCTATTAGTCTTACTTATATAAGACTTAACGTTAATAAGAGGAAAGAGAAGTTAATTTTTATTAGTACTTATAGTAATAGTATTAATTATATTAATACTATTAGTAGTAGTATAATTAGCTATAGTATTAGTTATAGTAGTACTAGCCCTTATAGCTATACTATTTATACTAAAGCTAGTAGTAGTAATAGTAGGTCTAATAGCTAGGCTAGTAGTAAAGCCCTTTAAAAAGCTAACTTAAAAGTCTAACTATAAGCTTACGCCTAAGCTTTTAAAGGCTCCTTATTTACTTAGTAATTATCTTTTCTAGCCTAAACGTTTAACCTTTCAATAGTTGTACTAAATACTCATTAGTACTAAGTATATATAACACTTTTAACACCTTTTATATACGTTGTTTATAAAGTTACTATTTACTTTACACTTTAACTATGTACTATCTTTAACTTTTAGTACTTATTATTAATAGAATAAGGCTAAGTATTAACCTTATTATAAAGTATGTTTTTTAGCCTTTATTATAGCTTATACTAACTATACTTAAGTCTTTATATTAATAGTAAGGGACTTAGTTAATTTATCCTTAGTTATAAAGCATACTAGTTCTTAGGCTAACGTTTATAATACTTTAGCCGTAGTTTAACATAGTCTAGCGGACGCCTTATAGTGTATACTATTAGTTTTCTACTTTGCTATTACTAAGGTTTAAGCCTTAAAAATAGCTATAAGCGTAGCTTTTTAGTATTAATTTATAAAGTAATAGTACTAAGCTTTAGTACTACATATTAGGCACCTACCTAGCTTGCTTTTAACATTATTATTATTAAAGGACCTTAGTTATACTTATATTTAAGTTGTTATAATATTCCTTTAAAAGATATTAAAGCCGTCCTTTTTAAAAGTAGTTAGAATATAGTATAAGTAAAGGGCTTTTAGTAAGACTACTATTAAATATAAGTAGTAAGTACAAAACCTACCTATTACATATATAAACATATACACTACTAACAACTATTATAGTACGTAAAATAGTATAAGAAAAGACTATTAACTAATTAGTTAATACTCCCTCCTCTTATACTATGCTCTATAAGCGGCTTGCTAGTAGGTAAGGACGAGGAAGACGCACTTATAGGCATTACACGTAAAACTTGTATAGCCGATTCTGTTTATTAAATTTCTTACTATTTATTTATCTTTCTAGTAGCTACGTCTTATTTACTTATACCTTTTAAAGTAGAGGGTGTTAAGGCGAAGCCTTGACCTAATTTGCTCCTTATTTTAAGTATAGGTACTATAACGTTAGTTATAGTACGTACTTTATACTTACTCCTTTTTATACTCTACTTTAAAAGTATAGTTAAAAAGAAGTAAAGAAAGAAAGAAAAGTAGATTAAATAAAAGAAAATTAAAGAAAGATAGTAAAAAAAAAATTTTTATAAGAAAAGAATAAAAATAGTTAAAAAAAAAAGAAAGAATAAAAATATAAAAAAAGAAAAGAGTAACTAAAAAAAGATAAGAAAAAAAAAAGAAAAGAATAGTAAGGGCTAATTACTTAATTACTTATTTACGTTCTTAGCTTTATTCTTAGATATATTAAGTAGACGACGCTTTATTACTATTTATTAGTATTAAAGTTAACTTTAACACTAGTTCTTAAGGTCCTTTAAACTTATTTAAGCTTTATTATAGCGTTAGTAAGTAGCTACTAAAGTGGCTAGCTATTTAGACTACTCTTTAAAGTATAGTAGTAGTAGACTATAGTTTAAAACTAATTAGTAAGGCCTTATATATTAAAGTAGAAAGCTATAACGCTTAGGCTTTATATATACTTAAATTAATAGTAGTATGTATTCTTAGCTATGCTTTATCTTTTTATATTAAAGAAGTACTAACTATATTTATAGTAGGTCTTTTTACTTATTATTAAATTTAATAGTGTTTATAGTACTTTTAAATTTAAGATTACTATATACTAATAAGATAGGCTAATAGTCTACTTATAAAGGTGGTTATAATAGACTAGGTAAAGGAATAGCCTAATCTATTAATCTTTATAGTAGCTATTTTACCTACTTTTAGTTTTAAGAAACTAGCTTATTTAAAGAATTTTTCTTTAACTTAGTAAAAAAAGTAGCTATTTCTTATTTAATAGCCTTTTTATTAAAATATAGATACTTTTATACTAGAATAAAGATTTTAAAAAGTATAGCTTTATAAGTAATATATCTTAGGCTATATAATATAAAAAGCTTAGCTATTATAAGTTTAGCTTTTACTTTATAGCTTTATTACTACTTTTTATACACTACTTAGAGTAGTAGTATTATTAAGTAATTTAATACTAAAGGCGTATTAAGTACCTTATAAATATTCTTATTAAGCTTTTAAAAGCCTTAAATAGTTTATAGTAGCTTATTAAATAGCCTTATTATAATATATTAAAAATCTTAGTAATTTTATTTAATTAAACTAAATAGTTTTTTATAGTTTATAAAGTATATAAAAAATAAGAAATTTTAGTCTTATTTATTTAAAAAGCACTACTTAGTCCTTTAAACTTTAGTTATTTAAATACGTTTTATTTAAAACGTTTAAATAGGCTTAAACGTTTTTAATATAAAAGTTTAATTTATACTAAAATTCTAGCCTTTTTAATAATTAGTATACTAATAATATATTTATATAATTAAGTTTAAGGTAAAAAGTATTAACTAATTAGTAAAAAACCTTTAAATAAGTAGTATTTACTTAATTCTTTATTAACTTACTTATAAACTAGTAAAGGTATATAAACTAGCTTATAAACTATATTTATAACTTTTAAAAGAAGAGCTATACTAGCTTACTTATTATTATATTATAGTTTTAGTTGTTTTTTTACTAAATTTAAGTTATTACTTATAACTTTTAATATAGAATAATTATAAATATATTATTAAATAGTTATTTTTTATACTATTTTTTTAAGTTTTTATATAAGTATAATAAAAAGTTAATATAATATAAGGTTTTAGTACTTATATTAAAAATAAATATTAAAAAGTGTTTTTTTAAAAGTAATAGTTTATTAAGAATTAGTATATTATTATATTTTTATAAAATTATTTATTTTTAAGTATTTATAGTATTTATAATATAAAGAACTAAAGTTAAATAATATTTTTAAGCTTAATAATAATATATACTAAACTAATTATAATACTAATTATTAGTATATATTATTACTAAATTAAATAATTAGTTAAATTATATAAACTAATATAGTAATTATTTATATTAAAGCTATATTATTTAATATTTATATTTATTAAATAGTAAAATAGGTTAAAGTAGTAGTTTTTTATTAAATTAAACGTTATTTATTTACTTATAAGCTTTATCTTCTTTATAATAAAAAGGTTAATATATACTAATTAGCTTATAATAACGTTTAAAGTATATAATAGTTTTAAAAAAATAGTTTTAAGGTTTTATTTATTTTATATACTATTTTTTTATAAAATAAAGTTTAGTTAATTATTTTATAAAATAATAACGTTTTAAGTATAAAATATTATATTAAATATAATAGTTTAAAAGTACTTAGTATATATAAATAAAGTAATTTAATAATAAGGTATAAGTAGTTAAATATAGTAAAAAAAGCTTATAGTTAAGTAAATATAAGTAATAAAAGTAAAGGTTATAACTATTATAAAAAAAAAAGAATAATAATAAACGTTTTTAATATTTTTATTTATTATAATAATTTAATAAATAAATATATATTAATCTTATTTTTATTATTAATACTTTAAGTAATAAGTAGTCTTTTAATAAATAAATATATATTTTTAAAGTAAACTATTTATTTATTTTTAATATATTATATTTTTTTTATTATACTTTTTATAAGTATATTAAAACGTTTATTATTAAATTAAACGTTTTTATATTATTACTATATAGTTAAAATACTACTATTTTTATAGCTTAAAAAAGAATTCTTTATATCTTTTTATAAATAACGTAAAAAAGAATAAGTAGATATTTTTTATTAAAGTTTATACTAAAGTAAAAGTAGTAGTTTAAAAAAAGCTATTTAATAATATAGTAAATATAAACTTTAATAAAATAAAGCTTTAAACTAACTAAACTAATATTAAATTTAATAATAAAGATTTTATAAATATTAATATTAAAATAAAAGTTAAAGTAGTTATAAAGGTAAGTAAGTTAAAGGATAAATAAAGTACTTAGTAAAAGGCTAAAAAAAAGAAAGTTAAAAAAGAAAAAAAAAAGACTATAAAAAAGGTAATAAAAAGACTAAAAGTTAAAAAAGTAAAAAGTGTATTAACTATACTAAAGTATAAAAAAGAAGTAGTATAAAAGAAGAAGAAAGAAAAAAGAAGTATAAAGAAGAAAGTAAAAAAAAAAAGAATAATAAAAGAAAAAAGAAAAAGAATAAGAAAAGTAAAAAAGTAAAAAAAAAAAAGAAAAAAGAGAAAGGGTAAAAGTAAAAAGAAGTAGTATATATTATAGTTAAAAAAGTAGTTTAGACTAAAACGTTAATAGCTATATATATAATAGTAAAGTAAATAATAGTTAAAGTAGGTATTTATATTACTTAAGGCTTATTTAAAAAGGTAAAGTAGGTTGTATTATAACTAGTAGTAAAAAACTAGTAGTAGAATAAAAAAAAGTTTAATAAAAAGGTAAGTACTAGTTATAAAAGCTTAAAAGGATTATTAAATTAGGCTATTATTATTATAAGCTCTTTTTAAGCTTTTTATATATTATTTAAGTAAATATTAGACCTTTTTAATATAAATAAGAAGCGAATTTATTTTAAACTAGCCTAGTATAAAAAGAAGGTAAAGTACTACGTTTATATTTAAAAAAGGATAGTATTATTATAGCTTATTAAGAATAAAGGAATTATAGCTTAGTTATTAAATAATATCTTTTTTAAGTACTACTACCTTTATTTAGCTTAGTATAAAGTAGTATTTATAAGTATATTAATTTACTTTATACTTTTACTAAATTATATAAGGGTGTATTTATTTTAATAGTTTTTTAGTAGTATGTATAAGCTATCTAGCCTTTAGTTAAATCTTTAGTTTAATATAGTTATTTAAGATTTCTAAGCTACTTAGTTAAAAGGTAAGTTATTAGTTAAAGTACTAGTTAAGGCTATAAACGGCGGTCCTTTAAATAATATTATAGTATAAGTAATAAAAGATAAGTACTAAGGATAAGGCTTATTTATTTAACTATTTAGTAGTTAGTGTTTAATACTATATAAGTAATACTATATATACTTTTTATTATTTATTATTTAATATAAGGATTTATATATTAATGTATTCTAGCCTTTCTTTAACTACGTTATACTACTTAGTTATAGTAACGTGTATAAAAATTGCTTCTTTTATATAAATAAAAAGGTTTATAGCTATAATAATTTATATTTTATAGCTATAATAACATCTTATTTAACTTTAGTAAAGGGCAATTTACTTATAGTTATTTAAAGTAAAGTGTAGAAAATGCTTAAGTATAGGCCTCTTATTAATTTAGCTTAAGACTATAATACTATTTCTTAAAAGTAAACGTATATTTAGTATTAGCTATATAGTAATCTAGTTAATATAATACTAAAAAGGTTAATAAGCTATATTATTATCTTATACATAGTTAGTACTACTACTAATAAAGCTTTTAATTATAAAAAGAATAATAATAAAGAAGTAAAAAAGCCTTTATATTACTAGTAACATTTATTATAAAAAAAGAAATTCCTATAGTTTTTAAATAAATAATATAACCAACTTTATATTTATATACTTTTACACTAATATATAAAACTTACACAGAATTATTAATATATTACAGTTACTTACTTTATTTATTTATTTCCTTTATTTAAAGTATATATACTAAAAACAATATATAGTTATTATTAGTATATTTCTTTTTATAATAGTAAACTAGTATATAATAAGTAGTAGTAACTTCTTTTATAGCTTAAGCTTGCTTACTATAAAAAGACTACCTTTTACTATATACTATTTATAAAAAATATAAAAACTTATATATAGCTTAAGCTTGTTTATAGTATATAGTAAATATTTAAATAAAGTAAGCTTAGCCTTTTATTATAAGATATTTATACTTTTTTTAACGTTAAAATAGCCTTTTTAAAAAAGATGTTAATAGTTATAAATAGTTTAATATTACTACTAAATTTACTTACTTAAGTTTATACCTTTTAAAAAAGTTATAGTAAGAATAAGAAAAAGGAAAAAACTTAAGAACTTTAAAAATTCCTTTAATAATAGTACTTTAAATAATAACGTAGTACTTAAAACCCTTTTTATAAAGCACTTTTAAAAATATAATAATAATAATTAGTTAAGAAATTATAAATAATCCTTTTACTACTACTACTAGTTTTTTTAATATTAATAAAAAAGATAACTATTTAAAAAATTAGCTAACTTATAAAGTTATACTTAAACTAAGTTTTAAAAAAAGGTATTTACTAACTTTTTAAACTTAAAATATAAAAAGAACGTAGTAGAAACCTGTTTATTTAAAAGTAAGCTCTTTTTTTTTATAATTATAGCCTACTTCTTATTTAAATAAGGCTAATATATAATCTTATAGTATTTTATTACTTTACTAAACTATAATAAGAATAGAATATTATACACTTTAAAAATACAATAATTTTTAAGTGTAAAAAAATAAGGCAAATACACTATAGACTAAGGTAAACTAACGTCTTAATTATAATATTAACTTTTTAACTAGAACTATATACTAAAATAGTATAGTTATAAGTTTGTATATTAAAAATTACTTTACTATTTATACTAGTAAAATAACTTTTTATAGTATTATAAACTATAAAGAATTAATAAGTTAAATAAGTATTATTACTTTAGTTATTTTCTACTATACTTAAACTAACCTTACTTAAAATAATAGTACTATTATAATAATTATAAGTATAAGCTATAGTATAGTTAATAATATACACTACTTTTAGTTAATAAGTAAAACTTACTTAGTTTATATAAGGACTATGTCTTAGTTTAAGAAGACGTGTTTTTATAGCTTAGAATTCTACTAACTATTAATATTCTTATATAAAACTAAAGACTAGTAAAAATTAACTTAAAGCTGTCTATTTAAAATACTCTTAATTTAAAGCTTTTTACTAGTAATACTAATACTAACTAAGTAGTTATACTAGTACTTAATATAATAAATAAAATAAATTTTAATAAAGTAGTGTCTTAAGTATTATAAAATATTTAAGAAATAAGGTTTTCTTTGTTTTAACGTTATTATAACTAAGTATAAAGAATAGTACTTTTTTATATAAAGTAAATATATATATTATTATAACGTAAAAAACTTTCTTTAAGTAGTAAATAAAGCGTTTAAGTAAGATAATTTAAAAGTAAGATAAAAAACTATTTTTTAAAATATTTAAAAAAACCTTTATAAAAAAGTACTTACTTAGTACTAAAAGTAATTAAGTAAATATAAATATTAATACTTTATATTAAACTAGTAATTTATAGCCTAAGTACTATATAAACAATTTACTATATATAGTACTAAAGTATAATAGTAGCTTTAAGAATACGCCTTTACTAAGAAACTTTTATAAAATAGTAAAGATCTCTATACCTTTATAATAAAGATTATTTAGTATAGTTATATATATAGTAATTAAGGCGAAATTTAAGGTTTTAAACGTGTATACTTAAAGCTTTTCTTTACTCTTTATACTATTATCCTTACTCTTTATAGTAATATAACTATTAACGCCTACTTAAATTTATTATAAGATAAAGTATTTATTTTAAAGGAAGCTTAAAAGCTAAAGACTATAAAAAAAGATAAGAAAGTATACTTTATAAATATAAAAAAGAAAGATAAAGACATATATTAGAATTAATAAGATAATTAGTATAAATTAGCTTATAAGAATAAAAAAAGAAGATTTAAATATAAAAATACGTACTATAGTAATTTATATAAGTAATAATATAACTTAGATATAATTAAATAGTTATATAAGTTATATAATTTTTAGTATAAAAAAAACTCTCTTTTTTTATAGCTTAAAAATTTAAACTCTTTCCCTTTTTTATTAAATCTTATTTATTTAAATACAACTATTTTTAAACGTTGTCTTTTACTAAACAATTTATAACTACTATATAAATAGAATAAAGTTTAAAATAAAGTTTATAATAAATATAACTATAATGTTATAAAAAATCCTTTATTTTAACAAGTTTATTAATTTATACTATAATAAATATATTTATTTTACTTACTTAATTTAAATAATAAGGATATATAAGCTATATACATAAATAATAATAACTTTTATAATAAAATAAAATTACTTATTAAAAAATAATATTTTTTTAATAATATTATTATAAAATTAACTAAGTAGTAAAAACTATATATAATAACCTTTTAAAAAAATAGCTACTACTATAAAAACGTGTACTATATAGTAATACTTTAATAAAAGAATTTAACTTTTACTTAAATAAAAATTAATAAACTAAACATCTTTTTTTTTAAAAGTTTATTTCTTATAATTAATACTAGCTTAATACTAATAAAAGATTTATGTTTTAACTATAGTTATATATATTTTTAAGTATATATACGTTTTTTACTAAGTAAAAAGAATATATTATACTACTTCAATACTAAAGTAAGTAGTAATATAGTTAATAAAGTATTTCTTAATAAATATAAAATTAACGTTAATTTTATAAAATATAATAAATATATTAATAGTATTAAAAGTTTACTATAAATTTAATAATAAGTTATATTTATAATATATTTATTTAACTAAGTATAATATAAATATATATATAGTATATTTTATATTATAATTAATATTATTAATAAACTTAAGTTAAAGTTATTTATTAATATAAGTAATATATACGTTTTAAGTATTAAAATTAATATTAAAAAAGGAACTATTATTTTTTATAAAATTAAAAGCTTACTTATTTATAAATAAATATAAAAACTTTAAACTTATATTTACATTTTAGTTAAAAAAGATATTATTATACTACTTATAATAAATATATTTATAACTATATAATACTTTAAATTATACTATACTACTATTTATAACGTATAAAAAATAGTAGTAGACTATATCTTTATTAAAGTAAAAAGTTATTTCTTTAATATAGTACTTAAGTTGTCTTTATTCTATATAGTTATAGTAAATAATATAATAATAAAGCTACTAATTATTTAAAAAAACGCCTTTTTTAATAAAATTTTTAAAATAAATAATATATAAGATAATTTATATATTAACTAAAAAGAAGTATAGTATTTTATATTTATTTAAGCTATTATAAAAGGAGAAAATTTAAAGCTAAATTATATATATACTAGTATTTTAGTATATAAACTATAAAAACTATAAAATATCTTATTTAAAATAAATATTAATAAAGTAATAGTTTATATATAAAACGTTAACTTTAGTTAAAAGTTATATATACTTTTTTAAAAATTTTAATAGCTTTTTATAAATAAAGGTATTATACTTATATTAAAAAATTAAAAAATATGTATTAATCTACTTAATAATTAGTAGTAAATTAAAGCTACTATAAAAAAATATTTCTTTAGTATTTATAATAAATAAGTAGTAAATAATACTTTTAATCCTTTTTATACTTTAAAAAAGCTTAAATAAATACTAAACCTTATACTTATTATATATTCTATTTTTATAATATATTATAAAAACGCTATAAAAAATCCTATTAAAAAAAGTAAATAGTTATTAATATATAACTATTAAATTGTTTATATATACTTAATATTTACTTATTTTTTAACTAATAAAATATTATAAAAAAATATATATAAATATTATTTTTTCTTTAACTTAAATACTACTATATTCTTTTTTTAATTATTTATTTTTTATAATTATTATAATTATATAATAATTATTAATAATTATAGCTTTAAAAAATTAAATATAGTACTTATAAAATTTTAAAATTTACTAACGTTTATATAATAATTTATAAATAAACTTTTTTTTAACTATTATAGTTTTATTAGTATATATATTAATAATATTATAATTTTTAACTATATAATAAAAGAATATTTTAAACACTTATATACTATTTTTAAAATACTTAATAAAGTATAGCTTTAAATATTAAGAAAAAAGACATTTTTTAAATTTTTTATAGTCTAACTTTTTAAATATAAGATTAATAGAACTAGTATTTATAAAACTAATAATTATATTACTACTTTTAAAAATATAAAAATACTTAATAATTTTAATATATATTTAATATAGCTAAATTCCTTTATATTAGAATATTATAATATAATGTTAAATTATAACTATTATAAAAATAAAAGATAGCCTTTTAAAAAAAAGAAAAAAATAATAGTAGTCTTATTAATAAAGTAAAAAAAATATAAAAAAAAGAGTAAATAGTAAACTTATATTTAAACTTATAAATTAAGAATATAAGTTATTATATATACTATAAAAACACTTTTATAAATAAATATAGTTATATTACTATAATTTAATAATTATACTATTTATTAAGCTTAATACTTATAAAAAAGTATATAAACTTTATATATTTTAACTTAATAACGTTTAAGATAGAATTTTTATTCTTAATAAAAATATTTTATAACACTATTACTACTTAATTCTTTTTATATTATATACTACTAATAATAAAAAAAAACTATATAAATTAATAAAAGTAAAAATTATTATATATATTTAAGTTAAAGTTAAGCTTTATAAAATAATTTAATTTAATTAATATTTAATAAATTTTATTATAAACTATATATTATTAAAAGGAATTATTATACACTGTAATAAGCTTGCCTATTACGCCTGTTAGGAATAGGAGGCTTAAAGGATTTATTAAAAGCTGTAAAGAGGAAAGGAAGAAACTACAAGTAAAGAGAAAGACTACTAAATGCTACTTAAATACTCCTTTTAGACGAGGGCTTTACTCTATATTGCTAGTTGTATGAATACGAGCTGGAGCCGTAGAGTGTACGTTGTGTCGATGTATTAGGGCGCCGTGGTTACGTAATATTATAGTTTAGGCAAAGCTTGAACCCTTAACACACACTTATTACTTAAAATACTAGACCTTAATAAAGTAAATATTAAACTTGTAGCTATAATAAATTACTTTTTATAGTTTTAACTTAATATTTTCTATATTTTTAGTATAATAAACGTTGTTCTTAACGTTTTCTCTTAGCTTTTTATATAAGTAAAAAAACGTATAAACTTAAATAAAAGTATATTAAAAAATATCTACTTTATAACTAATAAAGACAGCTTTAAATATTGTACTAATATACTTTAAGGCTTAAAATATTTTTACTAGTATAAAGTAAATAAATTTATATATTAAAATAAAGTATATAGTAAAAGTTATATATAAATATACTTTACTATTAAGTAGTATATTATTAAAGAGTACTTTATAAACTATATACTTAAACTAATATATTTAGCTTTATAAAATTAACTTTATAGTATATAAAAAGGCCGCCTTTTACTTAAACTATAATATATTATAAATAATTTCCTTTATTATATATAGCCTATAAAATATTCTTAGTTAGCTATTTTTAAGATTTATATAAAAATACTTCTTAATAAAGTTTATAATAAAACGTATTATTTTAGTAAAGTTTAAATATAGTATAATTTAAAAATGTTTTTATTTTACACTTATTAAAAACAATTTAAAAATACATTTAACACTATAAATTATACTATATTAATTAAATAGACTATAAGCTATTTAATAAGGAATTATATAATATTTATAATATTACTATACTTTTTTATATAATTGTTATAGATTTTATTACTAAGTAAACTGCTTATACTAGGACTTTTAAACTATAGCTTTTTAAGAATTTTATAATTAGATTGTTAAATATCTTAGAAATAACGTTTACTTAATAAATAATTATTATTACTAAAGGCTTTATAGGTCCTTTTAAGTCCTACCTTCTACTTATTAAATTAATACGCCTTCTTACTAGTACGCCTTACCGTCTTTTGTTATACTTATTCTAGTTGCCTTAGCTATACTATAATCTTAAGCTACTTAGTTAAAAGACGCGTTTAAATTAATTACTAAGGGCATAGTAAACCTTACTATTAACTAAAATTATATAGTAATAAAATACTTAAAGAAATATAGTTTTCTTATATCCTTAGCCTAGAACCTATATAACACTAAGGCAATCTAGTAATAACTACTTATAATTAACGTTAGAAAAGTCTTATAAGTGGATAATAATACTATTTTTAGAATATTTACTTAGTATATACTATAAAAAGTATGTGTAGTACTACTTATATAGTATTAAACGCTAGCTATTAAATAGTTAAATAAATAAGCCCTACCCTTAGCACACCCTTATATAATTTAGTAAAAGTATAAAGTAAATTAACACACTTATAAACACTACTTTGTACTAAGCTAAATAAAGGTAGTAGTACTTAAAAAAGACGTTATTTAACAACTAAGCTATAATCCCTTTATTCTTAATAAGCTACAATAACGCCGTCCCCTTTTAAATATAAACGTAGTACTTTACCTTCTCTTTATACTAGGCTAGTTTAAAACAAATTCGCTTCTTATTTACGTTAAAAAGGCCTAATATTTACTTAAATAGGAAGTAAAAAGCCTAAAAGGAGCTTATAATAATAATAGCCTAATTTAGTAATATTTTTAAACTTTTATAGTTAACGCTTACTTTTTTATTAGACTCTTCTTTATTCTACTACTAGCCTTTTACTATTAACTATAGTACTATCTACTTTATCTCTTTAAATAAGCCTTAAGTAATATAAATACCTACTTTAGCCGTTATTTACTCTACTATTATATATATAACTATTAACATTTTAGCCTATACTACTTTTTTTTACTTTTACCCTTTCTCCCTTTTCTTTTTTTTTATCTACTTTCTTTTATTTAATTAGCCATCTTTTTCTCTTTTTTTTCTTTTACTTTTTTTTATCCTTTACTTTATCTTCTCTTTGTTTTCTTTCCTTTACTCCTTCCTTTTCTTTTACCTTTTTTACCTTTTTATCCTCTTCCTTTTTTACTTTATCCTTTTTTTTTTCCTTTACCTTTTTCTTTATATTCTTTTTTCTTTTTTTCTTCTTTTTTTTAACTACTTTCTTTTTCTTTTATACTACTTCGTTTTTATACTTTAGTATAGTTAATATACTTTTTACTTTTTTAATCTTTATTTACTTTATTACTTCTTTTATAGTCTCTTTTTTTCCTTTTTTTTATTTTTTTATTCTTTTCTTTTTTAACTTTCTTTTTTTTAGCCTTTTACTAAGTACTTTACTTATCTTTTAACTTATTTACCTTTATAACTACTTTAACTTTTATCTTAATATTAATATTTATAAAATCTTTATTATTAAATTAAATATTAGTTTAACTAGTTTAAAGCCTTATTTTATTTAAGTTTATATTTACTACGTTATTAAATAGCTTCTTTTAAACTACTACTTTTATTTTAATATAAACCTTAATAAAGAATATTTACTTATTCTTTTTTATACTATTTATAAAAAAACGTAAAAGATTCTTTTTTTAAATTATAAAAATAGTAGTATTTTAACTATATAATAATAATATAAAAACGTTTAATTTAATAATAAGTACTTTAATATACTTATAAAAAGTATTATAAAAAAAGAATATAATATATTAAAAATAAATAAATAGTTTACTTTAAAAATATACTTTTATTTATTAAAAAACTACTTATTATTTAAAGTATTAATAGTAAAAATAAAGTTAATATATTTTTATTTATTAAATTATTATAGTAAATAAAAATATTAAAAATATTTATTACTATCTTTTTTTTTACTATAGTAGTTATAACCTTTCCTTTTACCACTTATATTTACTTTATTATAAGCACTTTTTACTATATTTAACTACTTATATCTCATTACTAAATTACTTTATTTATATATACTAAGTACTTTTAAACTACTATATTTAATATAATATTTTATACTTAAAACATTATTATTTTATAAAAAAATAGTATATAAAGTAAATAAAACTTTAAAACTGTTTTTTTAAAACTATTATATACTTTAAACGTTATTATAAACTAACTAATATATATTAACTCTTTTATTATAAAAAAGATAAAGCTTGTAAATAAATAAACAATGTTTAATTTAATAAAAAAGTACTACTTTAATTTATCTTACTATTTAATAAATATAAATATAAATAATATAGCTTTAATATAAATAACTATTATACTAGTTTATATAATTTAGTTAGTTACTTAATTTAATAATAGTATATACTAATAACTAATATTATAACTAGTTTAGTATTTATTATTATAAAGTTTAAAAATATTATTTAACTTTAGTCCTTTATACTATAAATATTTTAAACGTTTAAAAGTAAACAACTTTATAAAAACGTAATAATATATTAATTTTTAATAAACTATTACTTTTAAAAAAAGTACTTTTTAATATTTATTTTTAATATAAGTATAAAAACCTTATATTATATTAACTCTTTACTATATTTATATAAAAATTTAAAGAATTAGTATAAAAAATAGCTATTTAATAATATATTTATAATTATTTCTTATTAAAAGTTATAAGTAGTAATTTAAATTTAGTAAAAAAATAATTAAAGCTATAATATAATAATAAGTAAGCTAGTATGACTCTTTTTTTAAAAGTTATAAGTTTAGTTTATAAACTAGTTTATATACTTTTATTAGTTTATAAGTAAACTAATAAAAGATTAAATAAATACTACTTATTTAAAAGTTCTTTACTAATAAGTTAGTACTTTTTATCTTAAGCTTAACTATATAAATATATTATTAGTATACTATTTACTAAAAAAGTTAGAATTTTAATATAAACTAAACTTTTATATTAAAAACGTTTAAGCCTATTTAAACGTCTTAAATAAAACGTAGTTAAATAGTTAAAGTTTAAAGGACTAAGTAGTACTTTTTAAATAAGTAAAACTAAAATTTCTTATCCTTTATATACTTTATAAACTATATAAAAAACTATCTAGCTTAATTAAATAAGATTATTAAAATTTTTAGTATACTATAATAAGGCCGTTTAATAAGCTACTATAAACTATTTAAAGCTTTTAAAGGCTTAATAAGAATATTTATAAAGTACTTAATACGTTTTTAATACTTAACTACTTAATAACGTTACTACTTTAAATAGTGTATAAAAAGTAGTAATAAAACTATAAGATAAAGGCTAAACTTATAGTAGTTAAGCTTTTTATATTATATAGCTTAAGATATATTACTTATAAAGCTACACTTTTTAAAATCTTTATCCTAGTATAAAAGTATTTATATCTTAATAAAAAGGCTATTAAATAAAAAATAGCTACCTTTTTTATTAAGCTAAAAAAAAGTCTTTAAACAAGCTAGTTTTTTAAAACTAAAAATAAGTAAAATAGCTACTATAAGGATTAATAAATTAGGCTATTTACTTATTTAATCTACTATAGCCACCTTTATAAGTAGACTATTAGCCTACCCTACTAGTATATAGTAATTTTAAGTTTAAAAGTATTATAAATACTATTAAATTTAATAATAAGTAAAAAGACCTACTATAAACGTAGCTAGTACTTTCTTAGCATAAAAAGACAAAGCACGGCTAAAAATACGTACTACTACTAACCTAGGTATACGTAAAACTTAGACGTTATAGCTTCCTACTTTAACGTATAAGGCTTTACTAATTAGCTTTAAGCCGTAGTTTACTACTACTATACTTTAAAGGGTGGCCTAAATAGCTAGCCACTTTAATAGCTGCCTGTTAACGCTATAACAGGGCTTAAACAAGTTTAAAGGACCTTAAAAACTAGTGTTAAAGTTAACTCTAATACTAGTAAATAGTAGCAAAGCGCCGCCTACTTAATATATTTAAGAATAAAGCTAAAAATATAAATAAGTAATTAGGTAATTAGCTCTTATTATTCTTTTCTTTTTTTTTTTCTTATATTTCTTTAGTTACTCTTTTCTTTTTTTATATCTTTATTCTTTCTTTCTTTTTAACTATTTTTATTCTTTTTTTATAAAATTTTTTTTTTTTTTTACTATCTTTCTTTACTTTTCCTTTATTTAATCTACTTTCCTTTCTTTTTTTACCTTCTCTTAACTATACTTTTAAAGTAAAGTGTAAGAAGGAGTAAGTATAAAGTATATACTATAACTAATATTATAGTATTTATACTTAAAATAAGAGGCAAATTATATTAAGGCTTTACCTTAACACTCTCTACTTTAAAAGGTATAAGTAGACAAGATATAACCACTAAAAAGATAAATAAATAGTAAGGAATTAAATAAATAGAATTAGCTATACAAGTTTTACGTATAACGCCTATAAGTACGTCTTTCCTACTAGTAAGCCGCTTATAAAGTATAGTATAAGAGGAGGGACTATTAACTAATTAGTTAATAGTCCCTTTTTATACTATTCTATGTACTATAATAGTTGTTAGTAGTGTATATAGTTATATATATATAGTAGGTAGTCTTATATTTAATAAATAATAAGTAGTTTATACTACTATAAAAAGATTTAGTTTATATTACTATTACTAATAAGGCTTTTATTATTAGATTACTAACTTACTATATAATTATTATTATTTTAAACCTTATTAGTAAGTTATAACTAGTCTATAATTATTAAATTATAAATATTTAACTTTTAAATTTTTAGAGTATTTTACTTAAATTTCTTAAGTTATTAACTAGTAAATATACTTAATAAAAAGACTTTATTTAAATATATAAGTATATATATATTATTATTATAAACTATGTTTATATAAAAGAAGCCTTACTATTTATACTTTAACTTATTTTTAACTAACTTATTAATTTCTTTTTTATTATTTTAAATAAGTATTATATTACTTTAAGCTATTAACTAATTTAACTATTATATTTTACTAATGTTTATAAAGTCTTTTAATTTAATAAGTTTTTTTTAAAACTTATTAACTATTATAACTACTTTTTTTTAATTTATTAAAAGATATTATAGTATTTTAGTTCTTTTTTAAAGGAACTTTTTAAAGGATATACTTACTTTTTAGTTAAGCACTTATTAAGTAGGAATATAAACGTTAATAAAAAGTAAAGCCTTTATACTATAAAAAAGAAAAAACGGCGTTTAGTTATAAGACTAGTATATTATTATTTAATTTACTAAAAGCGTTATAAAGAAGTACTTTGTTTAGTCTTTTATTTTTTTAAAAGTTAGCTTAGTAAGTATTTTAATAAGTAAAAAGTGCCCTTTTTTAATAAGGCTATTTACTTATAAATTATATATAAACGTTAAAATATATACTACTTTTAAGTTATTATAAACTTTTTTAAAGTTACTTTTAAATTTAAATCCTTTATTTACTATAATAATAATTAAAAGGCTATAATTAGTTATTATATAGTTTTATTAAAACTTAAAGATAGTTTTAACTTTAGTATTAAAAATAGTTATAGTTTTAATATATTTTATAAGAGTATACTAAGTCTTAATAATATAACGCTTATTATTACATAGTAGTATATATATAACGTTTAAATAGATTTTTTAAAATAGGATAACTAGTAGTTACTAGGCTATAGTTAAGTTAACTAGCTAATAAAGCTTTTATTTTAAGTAATTTAAGTAGGTTAAGACTACCTTTTTTATATAATTATATATTTTATACTATTAATACCTTTTATAAAACGTTGTATATAATAGTTTAATTTTTTAATATTTAATTATAATATAGTATTTTTATATAAAGTATACTTAGTTATTAAAGTTATAAATTACCTTTAAAAAGTAGTTTAGATTTTTAACGTTTTTATACTATAAAATACTTTTTTAATAAAAGTAAAATTATACTTAATATAAAAGCTTTTTTTTCTTTATACTTAAAGTTTTAAGTAAAAAACGGTAATCTTTAATAAGATTAAGAATGTTCTTATAATAATTGTTTAGGTTTTAAGTTTAAAATACTATTAAGTAATTAAATAAAGGTTTATTATTAATTAATACTTTTTAAGTATTAATATTTATATTAATAAACTTATTAAGATTATTTTTTATAACTTTAAGCTTATTTTAATTAGTTTTTAAGTAATATAAAAGTATATTAACTAATATTTTTTTATACTAAGAATATACTTAATAATAAAATTAAAATTTTAAACTTATACTACTTATTATATAAGTAGTACTTTAAGAAGTTTATTAATAGCTTTATTTAACTAATTTATTAAAACTTAAAAGTTAGTTTTAATTTAAAAATATATATTATAAATATAGTTATAAAGTTTTTTTAAAGTAGTAACTATTTTTTTATATTCTTTTATTATAATATTATTAACTACTACTTTTATATTTTATTATTTTAATTTATATTATATAAAACGTCTTTCTTTATTAATTTTTTATAAAAGTACTACTTTTTATTTTAAAATACTTATATTAATTATAAGTATTATTAGTTTACTTTTTTTAAAGTAGTTAATTGTTATTAAGATAAAAGTAGTAAAAAGCCGTTTTTTTAATAAGTTAAAGGCTAACTTTTTTATATCTTTTTACTACTAATAAGCGCCTTTTTATAAAAGAATATAAAAAAGAGTAGCTACTATAACTTTATTTTATATTTAAGTTTTATAAGACGTAAAAATACTAAGGAATTTATAAAGGTCTTTTAAATTAATTAGTTAAAACTATTTAATAATTTTAATAATCTTAAACTTCTTAAATATATAGTTAGATCTATTATATATATATTTAATAACAATAGTTATAGGCTAGTACTATTATAATTTTTTAATTATAATTATAGTACTAGCTAGCTTATAATTTATAAAAATAAGGTTTATATTTTAAAAATACTTTAAAATATAGTATTTAACGTTTAATAATATTTCCTTATTATTATAAGTAGTTATAAGGCCTTTAATTATAATATTATTAAGAAAAAGTAATATTTAATTAAGTATAAGCTTATATAGTAGTTAGACTATAATATATTAAAATTAAGCTATTAAGTTAGTACCTTCTTATAAAAAAGTATATATTTTAAATAGCTTAATTAAAGTTAAAAACGTAGTTATATTTTTACTTTTTTTATTAAGTTTAATTTAGTTATAATTTAAAAAAAGATTAAGTAAAAAGATTTTTTTATATATTTTAAATTCTTTTAAAAAGGTTTTTATTATTAAAGAAGTAAATATATTATATACTATATACTAATTATATTTAACTATATTATTTATTAGCTATACTCCTTTATTCTTCTTTCTTACTAAAAACTAAGAGTTTTTATAAGATTTATAGCTTTTTTTAATTGTCTTTTTATTAAGGCGCTAGTATAAAAGGTTAATAACTTACTTAACTAGTAAGTAAGATATTAAAATTATATAAGTTTAAAAAGTTATATATAGTATAGTTTTAATAACTTATAAAGGTACTACTAATAAGTTAAGCTTATTAATATAATTAAAAGTTTATATTAATATAAATTCCTTATTAAAAAGAATTTATATTAAAATTTCTTTCTTTTTTTTTTATAAACTATTATTTAATTAGTTAATTATTACTATAAGTTAATTAAGTATTAGCTTATACTTTTATTTTATTAAACTAAACTTTAAAGTAATAAACATAGTAAAGTCTTATATAGTAAGTTAAAAGTTTTTTTAAGTTTTTTTTTATTTTTTTATCTTTTAATTTATACTTCCTTTAAAAGTAGAGCTATTAAATATAATATTATTTAATAGTTAAACCTTTTAATCTTTCTTTTTATATAAGGTATTACTATAGTAAACTTATTATAAAGATTAATAAAATTTAGTATTCTTTAGTAAAAGAGAGCTAGTATAATAAATAAGCTTTAATACTAGTTATAAGTAGTCTTTATAAATAATATTTAAAAGCTTATCCTTTAAATTTAATAATAGTACTAAGATAAGTACTAATATAGTAAGTAGTTATATACACTTACTATAATTTATTTTAAAGTATTAACTTATACTATTAACTAATTTATTAACGTTATAAGATTTCTTAAGTTAATAATAAAGTAAATATTGTTAATAGTTATATTAATATATATTATCTTAATAATAGTATTATATAAAAAGTATAGTTTTATATTAAGAATATATAGTATTCTTAGTAATAAGTTCTTATTAGTTATTTTATTAAGTATAATATATAAGTAAACTAGTAGTTTATACTCTTTTAACTATAAGGTAGTTATAAATTTACTAATAAACTAGATGTTTATATTATAAATACTAGTAAAGAAAGCTTTAGTTTTAAATAATAAAATACTTAGTTTTTTAATAAGTTAGTTAAAAATTAAAGAAACTTATAATTTAGTATTAATAAAAGTAGGTTGTAAGCTTTTTTAAAAAGAACTCTTATAAATATATATATATATTTTTAAAAGGCTAGCCGCTTTTATAAGTATAAAGTTTATTTAAAGGCTAGTTACTTAATAAAACTATAGTATAATATATATTTTTTAATTATTTAATAGTTTAAAAACTTAAAAAGGTTTATTTATACTAACTATAAAACATTGTTTAAGTAAGATTAAAGGCCTTATTTATAATTATTAATATTTTATTATTAATATAAACTATTTTTATATTAAGTATAGTATAGTCTTAAATACTAAATATAACTTATACTATATATATTAGACTAAGTTAAAAGAGCTAGTATATTAAGACTTTAACCTTTAAGTTAAAAGTTGTTTTAACTAGTTAATACTTAATATTTAAAATAAGTTTAGTATTTACTTTTAATAAAATTTAAGTAGTTAGTTAATAAGATAATAGGTTTAAGTTAAATAAGGCAACGTTAATAAAATTTTATACTTTTTATATATTTATAACTAATATATAAAAACGTGTATTATTATTAACTTATTTATACTTTTTAATTAATATAAAGGTAGTAAATAGATTATAAGCCTTATTTACTAGTTTTATTAAAAGGAGCTAATTAATAAATATAAGATTATTATCTTTAATAAGCTTAACTACGTTAATATTTAAATTAAGATTAAAAAGTAGTTTATTTAATAGTATAATTAAGTTATTAGTATTATTTAAAAATATAAATTACTATTTTATTTTTACTATTTTTTTTATAACTATATTTACTATATCTTTTTAATATTTAAAAGGTTATAGTACTTTATTAAATAGCTTTAAACAAGATTCTTTATTTACTCTTTATTATAAAACTACTTTATTAATATATAAAGTAGCTTATACTTCTTTATTAATTTTATAAAAAAATACTTTACTTTTAAATTATAATATAAAAGTTTAGCTTAGTAGTCTTTATAAAACTTAGTATACTTTATTATTAAATAGTCTTTACTATTATAATAAAAGTAGTAAGAGCGTTTTTATAGTATATACTAAGTAAATACTTTAAAAATAATATTATTATTTACTTATAAAACTTTTTTAATATTAGTTATAAACGGCTATTATTAAATTACTTTAATATTATATAAGTTTTAAACTAAAAATATAAGAAAACTATATTTCTTTAAGTATTTTATTACTATATAATTTTAGTTAATAGTAAGGTTTATTATACCTTTAGTAATTAATTTAAACGTGTTTTTTACTTAAATAGTTTAAAGTTGTAGTATAGTTAAAGCAACTAAGATAAGTATAATAAAAGATAGTAAAGCGTACTAGTAAAAAGGCGTATTAATTTAATAAGTCAAAGGTAGAACTTAAAAGGACTTATAAAGCCTTTAATAATAATAATTATTTATTAAGTAAACGTTATTTTTAAAGTATTTAATAATTTAATTATAAAATTTTTAAAAAAGTATAGTTTAAAAGTCTTAGTATAAACGGTTTACTTAGAGTAATAACTAGTATATAACTATTAAAAAAAGGTTATAGTATAATACTATTAACTAATTACTTAATATAAGTTAGTAATTTGCCTATTTTATATTTATATAAAGCTTAGCTAATTTATAAAGTAAAATTTAAAGGTTTTTATTATAAATAATATAAAACTATATTAAGACTTAAACTTAAAAAGTATAATATTATTCTTTATTCTAAGTACTATAATTTTATTTTATAGCTTTTTTTAAACTTATAAACTTTCTTCTTTATTTTATAGTTAAGACTATTTTTATTAGTTCTTTTATAAAGCTTATTTTACTAATTATATAATATATTAATAGTTAATAAACTTTGTCTTTATTTAAAAGTAATACTACTTATATTAAGGCCTTATAGTAATAAAAGAAGTATATAATATTGTTATTATTAAAGGTAAGTATTATAAAAGTCTTAAAGTAAAGAAAGGCTTAGTCTTAAAATTATAGTGTTCTTTTAAGTATAAGGTGTATTAACGTATTTATAAAAGTATTAGTTAATAGTAACGCTTTAAAAGTTAAAAAAGCTATATTAATAAAATAAGTATTTATTTTAATAATCTTATATATTATATATAAAATATAAAATCTTAGTACTAAGCTACTTACTTAATTATTTATTAGTCTTTTTAATAAAAAAAAGAAATTTTTTTAAATTTAATAAATAAATATATAATAATTTAATATTTATATAAGAAAATAAATAACTATTATTTATAAAAAAAAAAAAAACTATAACTTTTCTTACTTAAAAGAAAAAGATTAGTATATTAAGTTTTTGTAAAAGTATATTAATTTTTTATTTACTAAGCTATACTATAAAGTAATAAAGCTTTTTACTACTTTTTAACTTAGCCTTTTTTTATTATTAATTTAAGTCTTTTTATACTATATTTTATAAGTATATTTAACCTTATTATTACTACTTTTACTTTAGTAACTTATATATAAGTCTTTATAAAATAAGTAGTAATTAAAAGTTATTATATTATATTAGTCTTACTAATAGTTATTATAGCCTTAACTTACTATTAAGTAGCTACTTACTAACTTACTATTAAATTTATTTTTATTTATTTTTAAAATACTATTACTAAATTAGTACTTATTAATACTTTTATAATTAAAATAAAGGTTTAAAAAAAGGTATTTTATAATATTTTAATGCTTAATCTTAACTATTATTATAAGGTTGCTTTTAACGTTTTTTAAATTTTATATTAGTATTATTAAAATAGTATTTAACCTTTATTAATTAGTTATTTATTTATAAGACTAATATTTATTTACTATTACTTTTTTTATAATACTAAATATAGTATTATACGCCTTAGCCGCTTTTAAATATAAATAAATTACCGTTTTTTTTACTAATAAAAGTACGTTTATTTTTTACTAATATAATTAAGTAAAAAACTATATAAGCTATCTTTTAAAGCTTTACCTAACTACTAATTTATACATTATAAGTTAAAGTTAGCTTTATACTAACCTTTATTACTTTATAACTAAGCTGTTTTTATATAATTAGTTAATAGTAACTATTTATTATAACTAATTATAGTAATATATATTTAATTATTTAATATAATAACTAATAATATATCTTTAAAAGCCGTTATAAGTAACTCTTTTTTATATAACTTTCTTTATATTAAATTTATATTTTTAATACTTAGTTTTTATATCTTATAACTTTATAATTTAAAATTATTAAAAAATAAATAAAGTAGTAATCTTACTCCTTTTTTTACTTATTAAAAGTATAAATAAGAATTAAAAACTTACTTTAATAATTACTTATAATATAGCTATTAACTAATTACTTCTTATATTTTTAATTAAAAAAGGTTATTATAAAAGTTAAAATAAATAAAGTAATAGTATTTTATAAGTATTATAATTATTTAAGTAAAACTTAAATAACTAGTCTTATAACTAGTATATTTTAAGTCTTACTCTTATTACTAATAAGTATAAAACTATTTACTATATATATAACTATATATACTACTAATAACTATTATAATATATAAAATAGTATAAAAAAGGACTATTAACTAATTAGTTAATAGTCCTTTCTTTTATACTATACTTTATAAGCAGCTTACTAATAAGTAAGGATAAAAAAGACGTACTTATAAATATTATACGTAAAAAACTTGTATAGCTAATTCTATTTATTAAATTCCTTACTATCCGTCTATCTTTCTAGTAGCTACGTCTTATCTACTTATACTTTTTAAAGTAGAGGGTGTTAAGGCAAAGCCTTAACCTAATTTACCCTCTATTTTAAGTATAGGTACTATAACGTTAGTTATAGTACGTACTCTACACTTATTAATTTATAAGCGCCTTACTATAATTAGCTAAGAAATAAAGTAGTTAAGAGAAATACATCTTTGTAGAAGGCGTAGAGTTAAGCTATGTATAGCAATCTAAATAGTTGAATAAGTAAGGCTTATAGTAAGGGAAAATAAGTGTATTTCTTAGATGCTAAATAAAAGACTAGATAGAAGGGAGGAGGACTGTCCTTATATAGACGTAATCCGCTATTTTAATCTAGGTGTGTGTGCGTACTAAAAACCCTAATACGAATATATAATTAATAATACCTTACGTAATTATATATTCTTAATAGTAGTAATAAGCAGTTTAAGACACTAAGGGTAGACCTTAATAGGTTCTTAAGTACTCCTTATAATTAGCTAAATTAAGTAGACTAATTAACATTTTATATATATATATATATATATATAGTACTACTATACCCCTCTTTAATAAACGGGATAAGAATTTATTCTTGTTTTAATACACTTATACGTATACAATTTAGTTATTGTAAATTTAATGTTATCTTTTACTTAGTTATAGTACTTTTACTTTTATACTATGTATAATACTATAAAAGGTTCTTTAATCTTTATAATACTTTTAACGCTTATAGTACTATTTATATTGTTGTTATATTACTTATAACTATTACTTTAAAGCTAATAACGCTTATATTAGTCTTACTAGTACTAATACCTTTAGTACTTAATTTACTAAAATAAACGCCCTTAACAAGCTTCTTAACAAGCCCTTTACCTTTTCTTAGTAGGCTTAAACAGCCTACTATATAAATACAAATTATACAGAGTCGCTTGCATTCTTCTTGCGAGCCTCGTATCCCTTTTCAGACCAGGGGAAGTGGAACACGGGAACGACAAAGAATGAATTGCTAGAAGAGACAATGTTAGTATTAAAGACCCCATGACGAAATAGGAAATTCACGCTTACCTGCTGTCAGCGATACCGGCAAACGCGTTGTACCAAGCCAAAAAAGCCGCCAACAGACCAAAAACTCCACCGGCTTTGTCTAAATTTTCGGAAGCGCCGCCAGCTCCATTATTCTTGGCATAAGCGCCGCAGGCTAGCATAAGGAAGGCCAAGTCGAGAGTGAAGAAAAGAGAGAAAAACATTACAGTAGAACGCAGTGTACAGAGCAACAGCATGGTAGTAAATATGAACCATCCAGTAAGGAAGAACCCTAGAGCAGATTCAGCCATTAATGGGTCGCCTCCTGTGTTATTTGTGGAATATGCACCATCGGAACCGAGGATTTTCCATGATGGCTTCAGAAGAATAGCATAAGAAATCCAAAAACCACCATATGACGACAAAGCAGTTGCACCAAATGTGTTGCCGACAGCCATTTCCCTATCAAATTAGCCAAAAGAACAGCTTCTGATATATAGGGTTTCTCCTAGATACTTACCACATGCCAGCGAGAAGCTGAACAACGCCGCCATATCCAAGTGCTATTGCAGCGACAATATTCGGCACAGTAACACCACGTGTTTGGAGGTTGATGAGCGACAACACAAAAGTTGTCAAAGCAAAGGCACTGAGTCCGAGTGGTGCAGGATTGGCAAATTTGCGATGAGCAATAGGCTTGTAGAGACCGGGCTGAAATTCACCACCAAAGGCAGGCAAACGGCCATCAGCTGCAGGCTGGGGTTGATAAAGAGGGTTTCCGCCAAAGTCAAAGCGATGGATAGCTTGCGCGCCGTTGGACAGGGCTCCTGTTGTACTAGCAGTGTCCTTTTCAGCAGTGATAGTAGGTGTCACGGCAGCCATATTGCTGTTATAGTAAGGGCTATAGTTAGGGTTATAAATGTCAAGTATTGCCAGTACTAAAGCGATTACGATTTGTTGTATCCCACGGTAAAAATAAAATTCGTCTTAGAGTTTATTATTACTTACAAGTAGCAGTGAGGAAAGAAGCATGCGACAGTTGAAGTTTTTTTATATGTGGGGGTGGTCATCTTTTTATTCTCCAGTTTCCTCCACCTTTCCCCTAATGTCATCTGCTGTTTTTTTCCTAGTTCCCCTCGGGGGACGGGATGTGAATGAGTACTAGTACAGTGCGAGTAATATATCCTACGAGTACTCGTACGTGTACGAGTTCAAATAAATAATCTACTTTATTACTTACTAATAGCTCCTATTTACGAGTACGAACAGTACGGCGACAGCGAAATTGAAAACAGTACTAAATAGGGTTGGTAAAATTACGAAAGGAGCAACAAAGTATTATTAAAGACCTCCCCACAGTATTATCAGATGCCAAGAAGCGGGGTGTGACAATATAGTGGATACCTATACAAGTACACATACATAAGTCACAGTGCTTCCATTAGACCGATTCGACAACGAGTACGTACAAGAACTATGTACATAGAAGTGCTAATTACGGAGTAGCAGGCAGTTAATAAACGAAGCTAATAATATACTCCGTATTTCCTATGTTCCTCACTTCTCCCTAAACTTGTAGTAAGCAGATAACCCCTTGCCAAGGTAGCAAGCCACGCAACAGCCCCCCTTATCTTGTAAAGATGGACAAAAGGCTGGTTATAATCGTGCTACGCCCTAATTTATAAGACGCGTTAAAAAAACCGCGTCTTATAAATTAGGTGCTAACCGGCCAAAACTCAGTATTAGTTAAAACGCATGTATCTCCTTTACAAATTTACTAGCAAAGTACAAAGGATTAATAAAAATCGCGAAAATTATCTTTATAACTACTAACACTAAAAATATTTAAAATATATTACTAAAATACTTAAAGTTTTTTACTATAAAATGTTACGCGTTTATGTTTATACTATTTAATTTATTTTAAGTCGTTAGTTTTTACTATACAAAATATTAAAGAACTTCGATTTAACTAGTACTACGTTTTGCCTAGTTAGCACTTAATTTATTAAGAGCGTTAAAAAAAAGCGAAAATAAATTAAGGCGTAGCACAATTAGTTTATATATAAAGTCCATTTACTTTTAGTTGTTTTATAAGAATATAAATAGTAGATAGTTCGTTATCAATATTACAGTTTTAACAAGATTTACTAACAAACGCTATATAACTAAGCGTAGTCGAGGCACCGTGTACAGACCGTCTAAGGTCCCTATAAGGTCCTACTATAATTAGTTAGATAGTTAATTTATAGGCGCCTTACTATAATTAGCTAAGGAATAGAATAGTAGTAAGCTGTTTTAAGATACTAAGAGTAGATTTTAAAGGGGTTTTAAGTACTTTTTATAATTAGTTTAATTAAGTAGACTAATAAATATTATTTATATTTATATAGTACTATTATACTTTTTTTAAATAAAAAAGGATAAGAGTTTATTTTTATTTTAATATATATATATATAATTTAGTTATTATAAAATTAATATTATTTTTTATTTAGTTATAGTAGTATATAGTACTAATTTTATAAATACTTTTATATTAATAGACTTTTTTTATTAACTACTTAAAAAAAATTTTATTTTATAATAACTAAATTACTAATTATTTTAAAGGCTTTAAAAATAATAAAAGCTATATAAGTATTACTTAAAGACTTTATAAAGTTTATACTAATTAAAATAATGTTTATAAATAATAAAATAGTAATTAAATTAGCTATATTAAAGGCTTATTAAACGTGCTTTTAATAATTACTTATAGTATATATAAAAATAGTATAATATAAGTTAAATTAAATAGTAAAAGTAAAAAGACTATATTTATATATATTATATAATTATTAATAAAGAACTTATAAGATACTTTTAAGGCTTAAAAGCTAAACTTTAATAATTTTAAAAGTAAAAATATAGTCTTTATAGCCTTATTATATATTAGTAGTTAAATACTATTAAAAGCTAATAGTTAAGTATATAACTTAAAACTTAAACTATTTAAAAAGTATAAAGATTTATTAATATATTTATAGTAGTAAAAGTAGTATAAAGTATTAAGACGTATATTTAAATTAGTACTTTAATAATACGTTTAAAATATTAAGAAGATTAACTTAATACTTTAGCTTATAAATAAAGCTTTTCTTATTTATTAAAAGTAGTATTTTAGTACGTTATTAAAGTAAGAGTATATATTAAACTTATACTTTTAAGACGTTTTTAACGCTTAGTTAAATATACTAATATTAAAAGTAAGGAATTTATTTAGTACTATAGTAATATATTTAAAAAAAATCTTACTAACTTATAAAATAAAGTTTTAATAACTACTATATATATATAAGCTTATTAAAAAAATAAGCTTAGTCCTTTACTTAAAACATTTAAAGTAGTTATAGTTTATATAGGCTTAAGTAATAAAATTAAATATAACCTAGTTATAAAAGGTATAACTTATACTACTAATTAGTACTAAGTATTATAGTATATAAATAAGCTTTAAATAGATAGCTTTTTTAATAAGTAATATAAAAGGACTATATTAAATATAAAGAAGGAAAAAAAGACTTTTAATTAAAAACTAAAAAGGAAGTACTTAAGCTTTTACTAAATAGCCTTTAAGGCTTAAAAGTTTAAGTAATTTATAAATAGGTCTAGTTTAAGACGTTATACTAAATTAAGTAATATTAATATTAAGTACTTTTATTATAATAAGAAAAGTTATATTTTATTTATATATTCTAATAAATTAATAAGTAAACTACTAAAAAAAGACGTTTAAGTTAACTTTACTAAGATTAATAATAATAATAACTTTAGTAATAAGGGTAAAAAAAGTAAAACTAAGTAAAAACTTAAATAGCCTTTAAAAAACACTTTAAAGTTATTAAACTTTATTTTAGTTACTAAAAGGCTATAAATAAGTAAATAGATTATTATAAACGGTTATTACTTTATATTTATTAATTTAAACTATAATAGTAAAATTAATATAATATACTAAAAAATTATAAAGGTATTAAGCTTACTAAAGTTTATAAGGCTTTTACTATTTATATAAGTACTTAGTAACTTAAAGCTATAAGTTTATAATATATAAGTAGTTATAATTTAACTATTAAATACTAACTAAAAAGAATAGTAGTTTACTTATTATTATATAAGACTAAACTATATTAATAATAATATATTAGTACTTTTAAACATTTTAACTTTATTAAATAAAAAGATATTATTATATTTTACTAATAAGAAGTAGTAGTTTTATAAATTAAAAGTTAAGCTAGTAAAGACCTTTTAAAAAAGTATAATAAATATTACTACTTATTATATATTAGTATAAGTAAAAGAATTTACTAATCTTTTAAATAAAAAACTTTAAAAGGACTATAAATAGCTTATAAAAATACTACTTAAGCTTTATAAATATAAAGACGTATTTTTTATAAAGAATACTACTAGCTTATTAATTTACTAAAGTATAAACTATATAATTAATTTATTACTAAAAATATAACTATTATATAAAAAACTATACCTTTTATTTTAAAAAAAGCTTATTATACTTTATAAGTACTTATAAAAGGCACTATAAAAAGGATAGATTTAAGACTTAAAAAGCCTTATAAGCTCCTTAGTCCTTTTTATACTAAAATATAATAGTACTTTATAACTATATATTAATTATTATAAACTAAATAAGCTTATAGTAAAAAATAATACTCTTTACCTTTAGTCTTTAAATTTTTAAATAAAACTAAGGGCTATAAAGTTTCTTTAACTATAAATATAAAAAATACGTTTAGTAAAATATAAATATATAAAGAAGATAAGTAAAAAACTATATTTAAAACGTAGTATAACTATTATAAGTATTTAGTAATACTTTTAAGCTAACTAATACTTTAATAACCTTTTAAAGTTATATTTATAAGGTGTTTAAAGGCTTAGTAAATAAAATTTATATTATTTATTTAAGTAATATTCTAATTTATTTAAAGAATAAAGAAGAGTATATAAAGTACTTAAAGTAGGTATTAAATTAATTAAAGAAAGTAAACCTATTTATTAATTAAAAAAAGTATTAGTTTTATAAAAAAAGGTCTTTTTTTTAAGCTTTTTATTATTACTTAATAATATACGTATATATTTAACCTATATTAAGATAGTTATAAAGTAGTAAACGTTAAAGATATATTATAATATTAAAGTGTTTATTAACTTTTATAATTTTTATTACTAATTTATTTATTATTTTACTAATACGGCTTAACTATTAATAAAGTACTTAAAAGGTTTAATTAAAAGTAAAAAGCTTAAAGGACCCTCATAAAGGCCTTATAAGGACTAAGTATTTTAGTAGTTAAAGTAAGCGTTTATAAAAGCGTTATTACTAAGGTATTATAACCTATAACGCCTAGTTTATATAAAGACTAATACGTTTACTTTTATATTAATAAGAATACTATTCTAGTTAAACAATATAAGTATTTAGTATTTAGTAGTATTTTAGTTTTAAAAGTTAAAAGGTATAAAGCTACGTTATAATAACTTTAACTAAAAGTTAATAATAATTATTATATTCTTTAAAAAATAGCGTTAGTACTTAAAAAGGACTAAGAGTATAAAAGTCTTATAAACTATATTAATTTATAAGCCTTTTTAAAGTAAATAGATTTAAATTATTACTAAGTATATTAGTATATATATTTATTACCTTTTAATTTTAAAATTAAGTATTAATTAAGTAATTAAAACTTGGTTAATAGCCTATTATATTATTTTAACTATAAAAAAGAGTTAAACTAAATAAATTACTTATTTTTATTATATTAAAAAGTTATTACTCTTACTAAAAGTAGTATTTTAAAATCCTATAAAAACCTTATAAAAGAACTAAGTAGCCTATCTTTTTATAAAGAGTAAGTGTTTAAGTTTATTATAAATAGTTAAAGTAAAACGGTTAGTATAACTAACTTATAAATAACTTAGTTAAAGTACTAAAGTATATATACTTAATAGTTGTTTATAGTATAAGTAGTTATAGTTATAATTATAAAAAGGTTAAAAGAAAGTAAAAAGCTTTTTACTTTATTTTATAAGCTTATTCTTATAACTTAATTATTAAACTTATACTTATAAAGTAAAAGAAAGGTATATTAAGACTATATAAGCTATTTTTAAGGTTAGTTATTAAACTTTATAAAGTTCCTTTATTAAAAAGAATAAGTAGTTATACTAGTTTAAAAAGTACTATAATATAAAATTATTTACTAATACTATATAAGCTTAAAATAGCTAAATATAATAGTGTTATAAAAATAAAAAACTTAGTATTTTATTATTACTTTTAAGTAGGCGTTAAAGTAAACGTTAAAGGTTTTATATATACTTATTATATATACTAAACTACTAAGTTAAAAAAGTATAAGCTATATAGTTAGCTTAGACCTTTACTAATCTTTAAAAGGCCTTAATAAAAAGTATTAATAAATTTTATTATTAGTTTCTTTTTAGTTTTTAATAGTAATTAAATACTAAATACTATATTAATAGTAGTAAATAAGTATATAAAGATATATTTGTTCTTATTAATATTTACTATTATAACCTTTATAAAGCTTATATATTTATTTTATATAAAGGTTTAACTATACTTTAAATAGTTAAAAAGTATTATTTTAAATAAAAAAGTAGTTTTTACTAGTTAATAATAATAAGAGTTATATAATATTACTTATATTAAGCTAAGACTATTTACTACTTTTTACTTATAAACTAATAATTAAATAAAAAAAACTAATTAAACTTTAAAATAGTACTTTTACTATTATATAATAAAGAATTAAAATAATTAGTTAATACTTTTTTTTATAATAAAGTTTACTTTAAATAATATAATAAATTAATTAATAAATAAAGTACTATTTTATATACTTTATAACTATTACTTTATAATTTATAAAAGTGTTAAAAATATTACTTATAAATAAAGAGTACTAATAATAACCAAGTATATTTTAAAGCTATACACTTTATAAAAAAAAGCGTTAAAATATATAAAAATATATATAAAAAATATAAAAACGTTACTATAATATAAAGTACTTATTAAAAAAGTATAATAAAAAAGACATAGTACTACTATTTACTTAAAATTTAAAGCTAAAAATACTTAGTAAAAGTAAAAGCTAAAGTTTATTAAACCTTTTTATATATTAAAAAAGATTAGTTTATAAGTATATTATCTTATACTTTTATAATAGTATAAAAAACTGTATAATATATTTTTAGTACTTTTATTAAAACTATAAATAAACCTTATAAGTATTATAAAGCCTTTACTAATACTATTATTAAAAAAAGATAATAGTAAGAAAAAGGTAAAGAAGGTTTTAAGCTATAAAGTATAGTATAAAAAGTTATACTACTTAGTATAGTAAAAGGAATAGCCTTTTAAATATAATTAATAAGTTATTATAATAGTTATAAATATAATAATTATTATAAAAAAGTAGTAAAAAAATTTTTTTTTTTAATATTAAAATAAGCTTAAAAGTCTTTATAAAGAAAAAGAAAGAAAGACTTAAAAAGGTTTAATAAAAAAGTATAGTAATATAATATTACTATAATAATAAAAAATTTAAAAAAAAAATAATATACTTAACTACTATAAAAAGACTTTATAAGGTCTACTTATAGCTTAAAAAGGAGAATAGCTTAATAGCTACGTCTTAGTATAAAGATGGCTAATAAAGGTAAATTTTAGTTAGTAGTACTTAAATTAACTTATACTATAAGCGTTAAATAGTAGTAAAGCAACTTATAGCTAGTTTAAGATATAAGAGGTAGTTATAACCTTACTTACTTAGTAATATATAATATGTATAAGTAGCGGCCTTATACTTTATAAATAACTTAAGGCTAGTTAGTAGTAGTTATTAACTATATAAGCAAGGCTTTACACGGTTTTTTAGATTATATAGTAGTAGTAGTAAGAGCTTTTTTCTTAAAGGATCCTTTAGTCTTTTAAGCAGGCTATAACTAAGGCCTACTTACTAAAGTTAGTTAAGTAGCCTATTATTAATATAAGGAACTAGCTAATTAGTAAATTTAAACTAGTAGCTAGTTAAAAAAGACACTTATAAGTATATAACGTATATTAGTATACTACTTATTTGTATAGCTACTACCTTTTTAAAAGCTAAGGCACTATACTAAAAAAGGCGACTTAGACGGCTTATTTACTAGCTTCTTTACCTAAGTGTTAAAGTAGCCTAAACATATAGGTTTATTAATAAGGGGTTAAGAGTTGCCTAGGTCCTTATTCTACTTAAATAGTAGGATAGGTAAAGGCGCTACTAAAGTAGCTATAAAGTCTATAAAGGCTTAAGGAGAGCTAAGGTTTAGACTTAACTTATCCTTAAGGTCGCCTTTAAGGCTGCCTTTAAGGTCCTTTAAGTCCTTATCCTTATCCTTATCCTTATCCTTATTCTTATTATTATTATCTTTATACTTATTGTTATTACGCCTAAGTAGTAAGGCGTCTAATATGTATAATAAGCTTTAAGTACTATTATTAAACCTACTAAGGAAAGGTAAAGGACCTGCTATAAAGCTTGTTAAAGGCGTCTACTTTAACGGATTAGGCGTTATAAGCGTAGGTACTAACTAGACTAATATAGACGTTATTAGCTTCTAAGCCTTAGTAGTAAGTAAAATAAAGAAAGGTAATACTTTTAGTATTACTAACGTAGTTATACTATATAACAACTAAGGAACCTTTTATAGCGTAATACTTAATATAAAGGTAAAAACAGTCTATTTAGTACTTAGTATATATATTTAAAGCACTAGTAGAAAGCGGATACTTAAGTATAAAGTCTAGTACTAATTTTTATACGTATAAGCGCTTTATAGTAAGCTTATCCTTACTTTTAGCCTTATTAAAGGTTTAAAGTATAAAGGTCCTTTTAAAGTATTTAAAAAGAGTTTATATTTTAAATAAAGGGCTAAATAAGCAGCTATTATTTATAAAAAGGCAGTCTTTAAACTATTTAATAGCTTAATAAGCTATTAGTATTCTTATAATTTAATAGTAGCTTTATAGTCCTTACTTCTTCCTTTAAAAGTACTACTTACTATAATAAATTTTAATAATATAAGAAATAAAAAGTAAGTACTATTTATATAATATAGTAAGATTTACTTTATAAGTAAGTAAAAGTAAACTTATAACGTTTATATAATAAAGTAAATTTTACTATAAATAAAGTAAGAACAAATTTACTATACTTAATATATACTAGTAATAGGCTTTATTATATAGGCTAGCCTTTTATAGCCTTTAAATAAAGCTTAAAAAGTTTTTAATAGTATTATTAATATTTATTAACCTTATTAAATATATTAGTATAATAAAGGTTATTATTATATATAAATATAAATAGTATAATATAACAACTATTTTATAAGTATTAAAGTACTTTTATTTTACTAAGTTTTTCCTTTAGTTATCTTATTACTAATAAAAGTTAAGAGCAACTTTAAAAAAGAGAAAAGATAATTATTATAGTTTTAATAAAAATTACTAATAAATATTTAGTAACTAAGTATTATTAAGCTACTATATATAGACTATTAAGAGTTCTTATAAAGTTCTACTATAATTAAATAGATAAGTAATTTATAGGCGCCTTATTATAATTAGCTAAATAATAAAGTAGTAGTAAGTTATTTAAAATATTAAGGGTAGACTTTAAAGAGGTTTTAAACGGTTTTTATAATTAGTTAGAATAAGTAGACTATTAAATATCTTTTATATATATAGTACTATTATACTCTTTTTTAATAAAAAGGATAAGAATTTATTTTTATATTAACTTACTTATATATATATAATTTAAATATTATAAAGTTAATATTTTTTTTACTTAGTTATAATAGTACTTAGTACTTACTTTAAAATTATACGTTTTAACTATTTAAAACGTAGTTAAACCTTTATATAAAGTAAATATATAAGCTTTATAAAGGTTATAGTAGTAAATACTAATAAGAACTAGTATATCTTTATATACTTATTTACTACTATTAATATAGTATTTAACTCTTAATTACTATTAAAGACTAAAAAAAAACTAGTAATAAAATTTATTAATACTTTTTATTAAAGCCTTTTAAAAACTAATAAAGGTTAAAACTAACTATATAACTTATACTTTTCTAAATTAATAGTTTAGTATATATAATAACTATATATAAAACCTTTAATATATACTTTAACGCTTATTTAAAAGTAATAATAAAAAACTAAATCTTTTATCTTTATAATACTATTATATTTAACTATTTTAAGCTTATAATACTAATATAATAACTTATTCTTTTTAATAAAGTAACTTTATAAAGTTTAAAAACTAACCTTAAAAATAGTTAATATAGCCTTAATATACTTCTTTTTATTTTATAAGTAGAAGTTTAATAATTAAGCTATAAAAATAAGCTTATAAAATAATATAAAAGGCTTTTTACCTTTTTTTAGCCTTTTTATAATAATAATTATAGTTACTTATACTATAAATAACTACTAAGTATATACACTTTAGTACTTTAACTAAGTTGTCTTTAAGTTAACTATACTAACCGTTTTACTTAAACTATTTATAATAAACCTTAATACTTACTCTTTATAAAAATATAAGCTACTTAAATTCCTTATAAGTACTTTAAGGTCTTATAAGACGCTGCCTTTAATAAAAGTAATAACCTTTTAACGTAATAAAAACAAGTAATTTATTTAGTTCTACTCTTTTTTATAGTTAAAATAATATAATAGGCTATTAGCCGAATTTTTATTACTTAGTTAATACTTAATTTTAAAATTAAATAGTATTAAATATATATACTAATACGCTTAATAATAATTTAAATCTATTTACTTTAAAAACGCCTATAAATTAGTATAGTTAGTTAAGACCTTTATACTTTTAATCCTTTTTAAGTATTAATACTATTTTTTAAAAAATATAACAATTATTAAATACTACTAAATACTAAATACTTATATTATTTAGCTAGGATAGTATTCTTATTAATAAAAAGTAGACGTATTAGTCTTTATATAAATTAAGCGTTATAAGTTATAATACCTTAGTAACGGCGCTTTTATAAACGCTTACTTTAACTATTAAAATACTTAGTCCTTATAAGGCCTTTATAAGGGTCCTTTAAGCTTTTTATCCTTAACTAAACCTTTTAAATACTTTATTAATAGTTAAGCCTTATTAATAATATAATAAATTAATTAATAGTAAAAATTATAAAAGCTAATAAATACTTAAATGTTATAATACGTCTTTAGTATTTACTATTTTATAACCGTTTTAATATAGGCTAAATTTATACATATACTATTTAGTAATAGTAAAAAGCCTAAAAAAAAACTTCTTTTTTATAAAACTAATACTTTTTTTAATTAATAAATAGTCCTACTTTTCTTAGTTAATTTAATACTTACTTTAAGTACTTTATTTACTCCTTTTTATTCCTTTAATAAATTAGAATATTATTTAAGTAAATAATATAAATTTTATTTACTAAGCCTTTAAACACCTTATAAATATAACTTTAAAAGGTTATTAAAGTATTAGTTAGCTTAAAAAGTATTACTAAATACTTATAATAGCTATACTACGTCTTAAATACAGTCTTTTACTTCTATCTTTTATATATTTATATACTACTAAACGTATCCTTTACGTTTATAGTTAAAAGAACTTTATAACCCTTAGTTTTATTTAAAGTTTTAAAGTTTAAAAATAAAAAGTACTAATTTTTAACTATAATCTTATTTAGTTTATAGTAATTAATATATAGTTATAAGGTACTATTATATTTTAGTATAAAAAGGACTAAGGAGCTTATAAGGCTTTTTAAGTCTTAAATTTACCCTTTTTATTATACCTTTTATAAGTACTTTTAAAGTATAATAAGCTATTTTTAAAATAAGGAGTATAGCCTCTTATATAATAGTTATATTTTAAGTAATAAATTAACTATATAGTCTATATTTTAGTAAATTAGTAGGCTAGTAGTATTCTTTATAAAGAACACGTCCTTATATTTATAAAGCTTAAGTAGTACCTTTATAAGCCCCTTATAGTCCTTTTAAGGCTTTTTATTTAAAAAATTAGTAAATTTCTTTACTTATACTAACGTATAGTAGGTAGTAGTATTTATTATACCCTTTTAAAAGGTCCTTACTAGCTTAACTTCTAATTTATAAAACTACTACTTCTTATTAATAAAGTATAATAATATCTTTTTATTTAATAAAGTTAAAATGCTTAAAAGTACTAACGTATTACTATTATCGTAGTCTAGTCCTATATAATAACAAGTAAACTATTATTCTTTCTAATTAGCGTTTAGTAGCTAAATTATAACTACTTATATATTATAAACTTGTAGCTTTAAGTTACTAAGTACTTATATAAGTAGTAAAAGCTTTATAAACTTTAGTAAACCTAGTAGTTTTATAAATTTTTAGTCTATTACGTTAATTTTACTACTATAGACTAAATTAATAAATATAAGGCAATTACTACTTATAATTACCTATCCTTTTATTTATAGCCTCTTACTAACTTAGACAAAGTTTAATAACTTTAAAGTGTCCTTTTAAAGGCTGCTTAAGCTTTTCCTTTAACCTTAACCTTTTTACTCTTACTACTAAAGTTGTTATAGTTATTAACCTTAGTAATGTTAACTTCTATATCCTTTTTTAATAGCTTATTTACTAATTTGTTAAAATAAGTAGGTAAAATATAGCCTTTCTTATTATAATAAAAGTACTTAATATTAATATTACTTATTTTAATATAACGTTTTAAACTAACCTTATTTGAAGATTGTTTAAACTTTTAACCTTTAAAAGCTCTTTAGTAAGAGCCTAAATACTTCCCTTTTAGTTGTTTATTAAGGGTCTTTTTCTCCTTCTTTATATTAAGTATAGTCTTTTTATATTGTTTACTTAAAAAGCTATCCTTTTAAAGCTTATTTGTACGCTTTAATACTTAGTACTAGATAGTAGTATAAGTTATACTTTTTATAGCTAGGTTACGTTTAATTTCGTTATTTAGTCTTATATAAACTATAACTACTATAATTTTTTAAGTAAAAAACTAATCTTCTTTTATAATAAGCTTATATATATATATAATAATTACTAAGGCTTTATTTTATAAGTTAGTAAGATTTTTTTAAACGTATTATTATAGTACTAAATAAATCCTTTACTTTTAATATTAGTATATCTAACTAAGCGTTAAAACCGTCCTAAAAGTGTAAGCTTAGTATACGTTCTTACTTTAGTAGTATAGTAAAGTACTACTTTTAATAAATAAAAAAAGCTTTATTTATAAGTTATAATATTATATTAATCTTATTAATATCTTAAAAGCATTAGTAAGGAATTAATTTATATATATACCTTATTACTTTATACTACTCTTATTACTATAAATATAATAATAAATCTTTATACTTTATAATAGTTTAAGCTTTAAGTTATATACTTAACTACTAGCTTTTAATAACGCTTAACTACTAGTATATAATAATACTATAAAGACTATATCTTTACTTTTAAAATTGTTTAAGTTTAACCTTTAAACTTTAAAAATACTTTATAAGTCTTTTATTAATAGTTATATTATATATATAAGTTATAATCTTTTTACTTATACTATTTAATTTAACTTATAGCTATACTACTTTTATATATATTATAAATAATTATTAAAAGTACGTTTAATAAGCTTTTAATATAACTAATTTAACTACTATTTTATTATTTATATATATTGTTTTAATTAGTATAAACCTTATAAAGTCTTTAAGTAATACTTATATAGCTCTTATTATATTTGAAGCCTTAAAAATAGTTAATAATTTAGTTATTATAAAAAAAGAATTTTTTTAAGTAGTTAATAAAAAGAGTTTATTAATATAAAAGTACTTATAAAGTTAGTATTATATACTACTATAACTAAGTAAAAAATAATATTAACTTTATAATAGCTAAATTATATATATATATATATTTAAATAAAAATAAACTTTTATTACTTTTATTAAAAAAAGTATAGTAGTACTATAAAAATATAGAAAATATTTATTAGTCTACTTAATTTAGCTAATTATAGTAAGGCGCCTATAAATTAACTATTTACCTAATTATAGTAGAACCTTATAAGGACCCTAGACGGTCTATGCACGGTGCCTCGACTATGCTTAGTTATATAGCGTTTGTTAGTAGTTCTTGTTAAAACTATAACATTTCTTATACTTTATAAGTAAGTATTTATTAATTAAACTATTAGAATAAGCTTATAAAATAAGGTAAAAGTATTCTTACCTTCTTTTAACCTTTTTATAGTAATAACTATAACTACTTATACTATAAATAACTACTATATATATATACTTTCTTTAATATTTATATTGTCTTTAAGTTAAATATACAAACTATTTTACTTAAACTATTCTTTATAAACTTAAGTACCTATTTTATAATAAGAGATAGGCTACTTAGTTCCTTTATAAGTTCCTTAAGGTCCTTTAAAACGCTGTTTATAACTAAAGTAGTAACCTTTTAGTGTATTAAAAACAAGTAATTTAATTAGTCTTATTCTTCTTTATAGTTAAAATTATATAGCAGGCTATTAGCTAGAGTTTTATAAAATATACGTCTTTATAGGAGGTGTAGAGTCGAGCTACATATAGTAATCTAAACAGTTAAATAGGTAAGGCCTATAGTAAGGGAAAATAAGTGTATTTCTTAAATGCTTAACAAATAACTAGATAGAAGAGAGGAGGACTGTCCTTATATAGACGTAATCCGCTATTTTAATCTAGATTTATGTACGTACTAAAAACTATAATACAAATATGTAATTAATAGTACCTTACGTAATTATATATTCTTAACATTCCCTTTTAAACTTAACTAAGTTATTAACTTATTAAGTTTATATAAGAGGTTTTTTCTTTTTTTATAGTAGTAAAGGCTTATTATTAAAATTTTTAACTATAGTCTCTAGTTAAATTAGATTTTTATATTGTACTTAGTTTTTTATATATTAAAATAAAGAAGTAAAAGTTATTTAAGTCTTTATTTGCCTTTATAAGTATTATTATAAGCTGAGTTAAGTCTTTTAGTATTAGGTACCTAAAAAAATTATAAAAAGGTAGATAATAAGAACTTAGTTAAGCTATATTATATTAGACTATATTAAAGTCTAGTTAGTTAAGTTAAGTAGTATTATAACACTTTAAGAACTTATAAGTAGATAACCTTAATTTAAAGCTATTTTATAAAGTATTATTACTTTTTAAGTGTTTAAGAAATAAGGTATATATAATTATAAAAAGAAACAGTAGAAGTTAATTAATAATTCTTATTTTTAAATAATACTAGTAGCTTAATTACTTTATTAAATAAAATACCCCTTACTTTTAACTTACGTATTAATATAGTTAAGATTATTAAAAACAACAATTTTATATTTATTAATTAGCTTCTTTTAATAAAGTTAGTAAATAAGGCTTATAATCTATTTATAATATTTATATTAGTTAAAAAACGTAAATAGGTTAATAATAATACACGCTTTTATATACTAGTTATAAATATATAAAAAGTATAAGAATTTATTAACGCTGTCTTACTTAATATTAAACTATTATTTTATTAACTAACTACTTAAGTCTTATTATACTTAAAGGCTAAGCTAATTTTAAATATTAAAACTTAACTTTTTAAAATAACTTTTAACTTAACTATTAAAGTTATAATATACTAGCTTTTATAGCTTAGCTTAATATATATAGTATAAGTTATATTTAGTATTTAAGTCTTTATAATACTTAGTATAAAACCGGGTTATATTAATAGTAAAACGTTAATAATTATAAATAAAGCTTTTATATAGCTTATTGTAAGAAATACGTCTTAACAGAAGGCGTAGAGTCGGGCTACGTACGGCAATCTAAGTAGTTAAATAGGTAAGGCCTATATTAAGGGAAAATAAGTGTATTTCTTAGATGCTTAACAAATAACTAGATAGAAGAGAGGAGGACTGTCCTTATATAGACGTAATCCGCTATTTTAATCTAGGTGTGTGTACGTACTAAAAACCCTAATACAAATATATAATTAGTAATACCTTACGTAATTATATATTCTTAACACTTATAAAGCTTTTTAACGCTATAGTAACTAAATTACTATATAACTAGTACTAAATATATACTTATTCTTAAGAAATAGTATTATAGTCCTAAGTTAAATTTATAAAAGGTTTATACTTAAACACTTTTTATACTTTACTTTAAATAACTATTAAAGGATTACCCTTTATTATAGTTAAAAAGGACTTTACTATAATAGTAAAGTATAAATTATTATAATTATTATTAGTATATAAATAGGGACTAGACAATTAGATAAAAGGAGAGCGTACGTAATACGTAGTATAACTAATAAGGGCCCCCTATAAGTTTAAGAGGACTAAAATAAGGCTCTACCGTACAAAAGTCTTTAGGCCTACTTAATTAGACTGTCCTATAGACGTAGACTTAGACTTAGATAACAAGTAATAAGAAGTATTACTAATAGACTATTATACACTTATTGTAGATACTACTTATAAACGTATAAGGTTATAAGTAGCTTTATAAGTATACTTTATTACTAATTTTAGCTAGCTAACTAATACTAATTAGTTAATTAGTACTATAATTACTACGCTAATTAGCTAGGTTAATAGAATAAGGATAACGACTTTTAAAGAGTCTAATAGCCTTATATAAATAAAAAAGACAAGGCTATAACGCTAATTAAGATAAACCTTTAAGGAAGACTTTGCTTTAGATAAAAAGAAACGCTTTATTAACAAAGTATTAGAGTAGGTAGTTAAGTACGGTATTTATAATAATAACCTATAAGAACTAATAGCTAATATAGTTAAAGACTAGACGTATAAATACTATAAAGCTATATATTTATAAATAACTTAAATAAAAAATGAAATATTAAGATATAAAGTATTTATGCCTTTATATACTATATAAAGAGGCTTTTTAATAAAATCAGTATAGTACCCTTTAAAGTAAGAACTAATTACTATAGATATTTAACACTATTGTTATATTATTTAAAGGTATAGTAAGATTATAATAACTAACCTAATAATATAAAAATTAATAGGCTTATATAATATTAATAAAGGACTTAGTTAAACAAGCTTAAGTCTAGCTTTACTAGTAGCCTAATTAAATAACCGCTCTTTTTAAATTAAGTTTTAGTCTTTAATATTCCTTTTACTATACTTACTTATTAAAATAAACCTTTTATTTTAATAAGCTAGTAAGAATAATAGTTTATATTAAGTGTATTAATATAATAAGATAATAAAGATAACTTTAACTAATTAAAACTACTAAAAGCTAATTATAACCTTTAATAAAAACTATTTAAAAAGGAGTAAATATATTAATATTAAAGACTTTATAAGCTTTTAATATAAGGTTTACACCTTTTTTAACGCTTATTATATTACAAAAATTACAAAAGCTTTTTAACTAACGCCTTATTTATTATAAATATTAGTAAAGCTTAACGTTATTATAACTAGCTTATAAAGAAGGCTTTAAAAGACTAAAGAGCTATTATATAAGGTATAAAAATATAGTATAAAAACAAATACTAATAAACTATAAAAGTAATTAACTAAAGTACTATATCCTTTATTAAGTACGTTAAAAGTAATAAGAGTAAAAGACTATTACTATTTAAAGCTTTATAAGGTTTTTTTTAAAAAGCTTTAAACTATATAATAATTGTTTAAAGCCTAATTATCTAACTTTATAGCTTTTAAAAAACAATATATAATAGCTTATATTATATATCTTACTTTTATAAACTACGTAAGTACTATAGTATATAAAATATATAACGTAAACAAACTTTATATATTGTTTTATAATATACTATTAATATAAGAGTGAAGTAAGTTTTTATTAAGATAAGGATAAAGATGTTAAAGGTAGATTATAATAGTTAAGGACCTTTTATAAGTAAATATCTTAAACTAAGTATACTATAAAGTTTTCTATTACTAAAAAAGACTTTAAGGTAAATAGTTATAGCCTAATTAAGTAAAGGTTACTATAACTAAATATAATAATAATAGTAAGTACTTTATTCTTAAAAAGCTAGACTATTAATTATAAAAGTATATAAACGTAAAGAGATAGGCTTATAAGGCTATATAAAAAGGGAGAATAAGTAATTAAAAGTATAAGTAATTTATATAAAACTTTAAAAGTACTACGTCTTTAACTATATTAAATAATACTAACGTTAATAATATAAATAACGAATTAGTACTAGTACGCACCTTTTAAACGTAGTTAAATATAATATAAGCTATATAATATTTTACTAATAATAGCCTTATACTATTTATTCTATTAACTAATTTACCCTTAATTACATAGTCTTAGTGTGCCTTTTTAACCATTTTTAAATATTATTATTAATATAGGCATTATTAAATACTTTATAATAAGTAAAGAATAGTTTACTATACTAAAGATAGTACTTTTAAATATTGTTCTTAATATAACTATAGTAAGAGATATATTAATCTGCTTTAAAGTAAGTAACTATATATTTATTAGCTTAATTACTATTATAATGCCTATTAGTAAGACTATATTTTATATAATACTTATTAATACGCCCTTTCTACTATTATTAAAAGATATAAATTACTTAAATATTTACTTTAATAATATATATAACAATTTAGTTAGTAATAATAGTAAACTGACTTTTATAATATATTAGTATAAGTATATATTTATAATACTACTAAAGTTGTTTAAAGTACTATTTATAAGCTTTTTTATAAAGACTAAATTAAAAAAACTATACTATTAATTTAGTTACTTTTTTATTAATTATTTATATAAACTACTACTATAAGTAGGCTATAATAACGTGACTTAAGACAAGTTAACAAAGCTTTAAAAGTACTACTACTAGTACTAACTTTACTATAGTCTACTAAAACAATTATAATAAACATAGTATATATTAATTTATAGCCTTACCTTTATATAGTCGATTAAGTAATAAGTTTTTTAACTACTAAATAGCTTAAAAATATAATTATATAGTATATATAAAACGTCTTATATACATATTAGCTTAATACTCATTTTAAACTGCTTAACGTTATTATTTATAATGTTAGTACTAATTTTACTAGTAAAGAGTTTAAAAATAACGTAGTCTTATTTAGATTTACTATAAAGTAAGTACTAACTAAGGCTTATAATAGTATTAAATAAATTAAATAGTATTATACCTTAGTTAAAAGGAGGTATAGAATTATTTTAAAGGAGATACTATAACTACTATAAAATATAGTACTATAAATAGCTATTAAGTATTAATAATATATTAGGCTCTTATAAGCTAGTCTTAACTTTCTTTATTTTTAAAGCCTACCTTTATTTTTTACTAATAGGTGCTTTATTTATTTTTATAAGTTAAAAGATAGTAGTATTACGTTTAGCTATAAAAGTAGTAAAAAAGGAAAGAGCTAAATATAATATAACTAAAGCCTTATACGCTTATAATAGTTTTAACGTTATTATAATATATATAATATTATTAAGTAATAAAGTAACTATTTACTATATATTAACTAGCTTTAAGGGTAAGTAGGACGGTTCTTTTTATATAATTGTTATATAAAACAAAGATACTACTATTAACCTTTGTAATAATACTATAATAACCTTTTATAATACTATTATTCGTTTATACTATTATAACCTTATAAACGCTATCTTAAACGTAAGTATAATTATTATAGCTACTTAGCCTTATTAACGTATATATAAAGAACTACTTATAAACGTGTTTACTAGTATTAGTACTAATACTAATATAATAATTTAAATAACTTCCTTTACTTTAATACTTACTTTTAATACCTTCTACTAAAAAAAGCTATTTAAACTACTAAAAAAGGGTATTTTTAAAGTAATTAAGTAAAAGGACGTCTTAAATAGCGTCTATATATTTAATAAACAATTTATAAATAAAATTAAGTATATAAGAACGTTATAAGTTATAATTAAACTTGTTATTTAAGCGTATAATAACCTTAGTAAGATAATAATACTAATATAGTCTTTTATAATTTAGTATATAAACTAGCGTCTAATTTTATATATAGTAGCCTTATAGCTAAAGTAAAAAGGGACAGGCTTATACCTTTATAATATTTTATAGGCCTTTATATAGTCTTAGACAAGGCTATAACGTAAAATTTTTATTAACCTTAACATAACAATTTAAAAGCTTCTATATTTATAAGCTAACTATTTACTAAAAGTTATATAGCCTCTATATAGTATACTAAAAGTAAGTAACTACTAGTATAATATATATAGCTTCTATTATATAAAGATACTAAAGCTATATCCGTCTTTATATAATATATATTTACTCTTTTAACTCCTTATAAAAGAACTAGTAATTATAGGCCTTTAAACTAATAATACGCTAATTTTAATAAATAATACTTTTATTAATTAAAAGAACATAGCCTTATAAAAGGCCTAATTCCTTACTAAGCTATATAAGCGTCTATTTTATAATTATTTACTTAAATTTAATAGTAGTATTATTATATAATAAAAGAACACTTTATTACTTTTATAAAAGCGTTAAGTAGTAAATATTAGCCTTAAGTAAAAGGAAAAAAAAGTAAGGTTAGTTTACTACTTAGTTAAAAGGAGTAGTATATTACTTAGTACGCTTATAACGCTTATATAGCCTTAGTTTATTAATTAAAAGTAGTATACAATTTATTAATTATTATATAGTATATAAAGCCTAATATAGATAATATAAAGCTTTTATACAATTGTTTATACTAATAACGTAACTATATATAAAGATAACTTACTTTTATAGCCTTAAACAAGTCTATATTAAAAGTAATCGTCTTTCTAAATATAGTATTTACTAATAATAAGGACTTAACGTTATAAATTAGTTATATAATTACTATTTATAATAATATAAGACGTATAAATATTATTTAATAGTTATTAACTAAGTATAAGTAAGTTATAAAGAACGTTCTTACTATAAAGCTATACGCCTTAGTAGAAGGCTTTAATATAGCCTTATACGTTAAAGCAACGTTAAATAACGTATATAGTAAACGTTTACTACTTACTCTTTATATTAATTTAAAGTTTGTCTTTAATATTATTATATACTTAAAGATAATACCTAAAAAGTAATATTTAAATACTTTATTAACTGTATAAACAACGTAAAATAGCTAAGTTAAAATAGATCCTAAGCACTAATAACCCTACTAATAGTCTAATAAAGTATTAAAGTAAGGCTAGTAATACATTAACCTGCCTAATTAACAACAATACAATTTATTTTATAATAACAACGTAAATTAAAAGGTTAAATAAGGCTATAACGTATTATAACGCTAATAAGACAAACAACAAAGTTAATAGGCTAAACGCTAACATTAGTATAATAAACGTCGTTAGTAAGTTAGTTAACTAATTAAACAATAGCACTAACAATAGTAGGATAAATAAGGCTAAAGAATAAATAATACGTGCTAGTACTAGTTATTACTAGTATTATAATCTTAAAAGGTTGCTAGTATTAGTATATAAATAAGGACTAGACGACTAGATAAAGGGAGAGTATACGTAATACTTAGTATAGTTAATAAGGGCCCCTTATAAGTTTAGGAGGACTAAAATAAGGCTCTACTATATAAAAGTCTTTACGCCTACTTAATTAAACTGTCTTATAGACGTAGACTTAGACTTAAACAATAAGTAAAAACAAAAGTATTACTAATAGACTATTGTACACCTACTATAAATACTACTTGTAGGCGTATAAGATTATAGGTAACTTTACAAGTGCACTTTGTTACTTATTCTAGCCGGCTAACTAATAATTCTAAACTTTTTTATTTATATAAAAGAAGTAATCTTATAAGTATTACTATAATTAAAAAGTATATAATAACTAAAAAAGGGTTAAAATATATTAATATATATATCCTTATACTAAATAACTAATACTAAGTATATAATACTAAATAACTAAATAAATTAGCCTTATCCTTATTACTTATCCATTATTATTTATACTATAATATTACTTAAAAGGCCGTTATTTATAGTCTTTAAAGTTTATTTACTAACTTACTTTTTAACTAAGTAGCTTAGTAAGTTTAAACGGCTATATTAAGCTAAAGATTTAATTATAGGTTTAATAGCTTTTATAAGTTGCTTAAAAACTATTAAAATAAATATATTCTTATATAATTTAATAAAATTATAAGGCAAATTAATATACTTTTAAGTACTACCTTATACTATACTAAGAAAGGATAATATACTTAAAAAGGATATTATTTAGTAGCTAAGCTATAATCTTCTTATCTTTAACATGTTATAGAAGTACTATTCTTTTTTAAATATAAACGTAGTATTTAGCCTTCTTTTTATACTAGGCTAGTTTAAAAGGAATTTATTCTTTATTTATATTAAAAATGCCTAAAATCTACTTAAATAGTATATAAGAAGCTTAAAAGGAATTTATAATAACTATAACCTAATTAAACAACCTTTTAAAGCCTTTATAACTAATACTTACTTTTTTATTAAACTCTTTCTTATTTTACTACTAGGCCTTTACTACTAACTATAGTACTACTTACTTAGCCTTTTTTAATAAGTTATAAGTAATATATATATTTACCTTATTATTACTATTATAACTTCTAAAGTTTAAGCCTTAACTACTTTTTTTATAGTAATATATATTGCTTTTACTTACTTTTTCTTCTTCTTTATTTTTTACTTTATTTTTTATTTTTCTCTCTTTTTATTCCCTTTTTTTTCTTTTACTTTATTTATCTTCTTATTCGGTTCTTTTTCTTTTTCTTTTCTTTTTTCTTTACCTTTTTTACTTTTTACTTTTTTTTACTTTCTTTACCTTCCTTTTAATAGCCTTTTTTAACGTTTTAATACAACTAGTACTTTATTTACTTTCTTAGCCTATATTCTCTTTTATACCTTTTTTATAGTCTCCTTCTTCTTTTTCCTTATTTTCTTTTTCTTTTTTTCTTTAGTTTTCTTCTTCTTAGCCTTTTACTAAGTACTTTAGTTATCTTTTAACTTGCCTACTTTTATAATTGCCCTATTTAATATCTTAGTATTAATATTTATAAGGTCTTTATTATTAAATTAAATATTAGTTTAACTAGTTTAAGACTTTATTTTATTTATATATATATTTATTACATTACTAAATAGCTTTTTTTAAATTACAATATTTACTTTAATGTATATAGTAGTAAGTGTAGAGTATATACTACAACTAATGTCACAGTACCCGTACTTAAAATAGAAGGCAAATTAGGTTAAGGCTTTGCCTTAACACCCTCTACTTTAAAAGGTATAAGTAGACAAGACGTAGCCACTAGAAAGACAGATAGATAGTAAGGAATTAAATAGATAGAATTAACTACACAAGCTTTACGTATAACGCCTACAAGTACGTCTTTCTTTATTCCTACTTACTAGTAAGCCGTTTATAAAGTATAGTATAAGAGGAGGGACTATTAACTAATTAATTAATAGTTCTTTTTTATACTATTCTATATACTATAATAGTTGTTAGTAGTGTATATAGTTATATATATATATAGTAAGTAGTTTTACACTTATTAGTAATAAGAGTAAAACTTAAAATATACTAGTTATAAGATTAGTTGTTTAAGTTCTACTTAAAAAGCTATAATACTTATAAAATACTATTACTTTATTTATTTAAACTTTTATAATAACCTTCTTTAGTTAAAGATATAAAGAGTAATTAGTTAATAGCTATACTATAAGTAATTATTAAGATAGGTCTTTAATTCTTATTTATACTTTTAATAAATAAAAAAAGGAGTAAGATTACTACTTTACTTATTTTTTAATAGTTTTAAATTATAAAGTTATAAAAAATAAAAACTAGGTATTAAAATATAAATTTAATATAAAAGAAGTCTTGTAAAAAAAAGTTACTTATAATAGCTTTTAAAAATATATTATTAACTACTATACTAAATAACTAAATATATATTACTATAATTAGTTATAGTAAATAGCTACTATTAACTAATTATATAAAAACGGCTTAACTATAAAAGTAGTAGGAATTAGTATAAAGCTAATTTTAACTTATAATAAGTAAATTAGTAGTTAAGTAAGGCCTTAAAAGGTGGCTTATATAGCTTTTTATATAACTATACTAGTAAAGGATAAATATGCTTTTATTAGTAAAGGAAAGAAGTATTTCTTTTATTTATTTAAAAGTAGCTAGTATATATATTACTATATTTAGTATTATAAAAAAAGTAGTAATAAATAGGTATTAGTTTTATAAATAGACGGCTAATTAGTAAAGGTTAAACACTACTTTAATAATACTAATATAAGGTTTAAAAAACGTTAAAGACAACTTTATAATAATAGTTAAGGTTAAGTATTAAAATATTATAAACTACCTCTCTTTTAACTCTTATTCTAACTATAAATATATTAACAAGTACTAATTTAATAATAGTATTTTAAAGATAAATAAAAATAAATCTAGTAGTAAGTTAATAAACGGCTACTTAATAGTAGATTAAGGCTATAACGGCTATTAGTAGGACTAATTTAATATAACAACTCTTAGTTACTACCTACTTTAAAAAGGCTTATATATAAGTTACTAAAGTAAAGGTAGTAGTAATAAGATTAAATATATTTATAAAACGTAGAGTAAAAAGGCTTAAAATATTAATAAAGAAAGGCTAAGTTAAAGAGTAGTAAAAAGCCTTATTATTTTATAGTATAACTTAGTAAATAAAGAATTAGTATACCTTTATAAAAACTAAATATACTAAACCCCTTTCTTCTTTCTCTTTAATAAAAAGAATAATTATAGTTTTCTTTTTTTATAAATATAAGTTATTTAAAGTCTTATATAAAGAATTAGTTGTTATATATTTCTTTTTTATTACACTTTTACTTTAAAGAATTACTTTCTTTCTTACTAAAAAGACTAATAAATAATTAAGTAAGTAGTTTAATATTTAAATCTTATATTTTATATACAATATATAAAACTATTAAAATAAACGCCTACTCTATTAATATATCTTTTTTAACTCTTAAAAGACCGCCTTTATTAACTAACGCCTTTATAAATATATTAACTTATTTAATATTTAAAAAGACGTTATAATTTTAAGACTAAGCCTTTTCTTATCTTAAAACTCTTACTACTCTTACCTTTAATAGTAATAATATTATATACTTTCTTTATTACTATAAGGCTTTAGTAAAAGTAGCCTTGCTTTTAAATAAAGACAAAGTTTATTAACTACTAATATATTATATAATTAGTAAAATAAGTTTTATAAAAGGACTAGTAAAAACTATCTTAACTATAAAATAAAGAGGAAAGTTTATAAATTTAAAAAAGGTTATATAGTAAAACTATAGTATTTAGAATAAGGAATAGTACTACACCTTTTAAACTTAGGTTTTTATATAGTTTTATACTATTTATAATAAAAACCTATAAATTTTACTTTAAGAATTAGTTAAACTTAATATAAATATAAAGTAAGTAAAATACAATTTATAATTAACTAATTAGTTAATAGCACTATACTATAGCCTTTTTATTATAATTATATACTAGTTGTTACTTTAAGTAAATTGTTTGTACTATAATTTTTAGACTATATCTTTTTAAGAATTTTATAATTAAATTATTAAGTACTTTAAAGACAATGTTTACTTAATAAATAATTATTATTATTAAAGGTTTTAAAAGGTTTTTTAAGTTCTACCTTTTATTTATTAGATTAAAGTATATTTTTATTAGTACGCCTTACTACTTTTTATTATATTTATTCTAGTTGCTTTAGCTACACTATAACTTTAAGCTGCCTAGTTAAAAGACACGTTTAAATTAATTACTAAAGGTATAGTAAACCTTACTATTAATTAAAACTATATAATAATAAAATACTTAAAAAAATATAGTTTTTTTATATTCTTAGCTTAAAACTTATATAATATTAAAGTAATCTAACAACTACTATTTATAACTAATATTAAAGAAGTCTTATAAATAAATAATAATACTATCTTTAGTATGTTTACTTAATAAGTATTATAAAAACGCCTTTACTATTTTTACTATAATAATAAAGACTATTTAATAGTTAAGTATACTAAGTTTTATAAAGACTATTAAGCTAGACTTTTATACTATAATATAAGAAAAAGCTGTTTTTTTATAAGGTTAATAAAAAAGTATTAGTTGTTTACTATATTAATAAGGCACTTTTATAATAAAGGCTAAATAAGAAATTTAATTTAAAGCTATTTAACAAGGTATTACAATCTTTTAAGTGTAAAGAAAATATAGTAAATATAGTCTTAAAAAAAGTAGTAAAAATAAATAAGTAATTCTTATTTTTAAATAATACTAATAGTTTAATTATACTATTAAATAAGATACCTTTTAGTTTTAACTTAAGTGTTAATATAGTTAAGCTTATTAAAAAAGACAATCTTATATTTACTAACTATCTTTTTTTAATAAAACTAGTAAATAAGGCTTATAATTTATTTATTACTTTTATATTAGTTAAAAAGTATAGGCAAGTTAATAATAATACACGTTTTTATATACTAGTTATAAATATATAAAAAGTGTAAGAATTTATTAATATTATCTTACTTAAAAAGGACTTATTACTTTATTAACTAACTACTTAAATTTTATTAAAAGTAAATACTAAGCTTATTCTAAATATTAAACACTAACTATTAAAAACAACTTTTAATTTTAAGATTAAAGTCTTAATATATTAACTTTTACAACTTAGCCTAGTATATATAGTATAAATTATATTTAGTATTTAGAACTTTGTAATATTTAGTATTAAAATAGTTTATATTAATAGTAAAATATTAATAGTTTTAAACAAAGCTTTTAATCTTGTTTAAACAATGTTTTATATAGTTAGTATAAATAAGCTTTTTTAAGTTTTAAGCCTTTTAAATAATTAAATAATATAAATAACACTAAAATCTTATTAAGTAACTAGCCTTTAAACTAACTTTATACTTATAAAAGTAGTTAACCTTTTAAAAATATATATTTAAATTTATAATAGCCTTTTTTAAAAAAGCTTATAGCCTACTTTTATTAATACTAGATTATAAGTTTTTTTAATTTTTAATTAACTTATAAAAAAGCTAAGTATTTTATTATTTAAAACTAAAGCTTTTTTTACTAGTATTTATAATACAAGTATTTAGTTTATTAGTAAATTTATAACTACTTTATAATTAAAAGAGTATAAACTACTAGTTTATTTATATATTATACTTAATAAAATAACTAGTAAAGACTTATTATTAAGAATACTATAAATTCTTAATATAAAGCTATATTTTTTATATAACTTTATTACTAAAATAATATATATTAATATAACTATTAATAATATCTACCTTATTATTAATATAAACAACCTTTTAATATTAATAAATTAGTTAAAGGTGTATATTAACACTTTAAAATAAACTATAACAAGTACTTAAAACTACTTACTATAATAGTATTTATTTTAATATTATTATTAAATTTAAAGAATAAGCTTTTAAGTGTTATTTATAAGAACTACTTATAGCTAATACTAAAGTTTATTTAACTTTTTAGCCTATCTTTATTAAAGAATACTAAATTCTATTAATTATTGTAATAAGTTTACTATAGTAACACTTTATATAAAAGGAAAGGTTTAAAGGTTTAACTACTAAATAATATTATATTTAATAGCTTTACTTTTAAAGGAAGTATAAATTAAAAAGTAGAAAAATAAAAAGAAGCTTAAAAGAACTTTTAGCCTATTATATAAAACTTTATTATATTTATTACTTTAAAGTTTAGTTTAGTAGAATAAGAGTATAGGCTAATACTTAATTAACTTGTAGTAATAATTAACTAATTAAGTAATAGTTTATAAGAAAAAAAAAAGGAAATTTTAGTGTAAATTCTTTTTAATAAAGAATTTATATTAGTATAAACTTTTAATTATATTAATAAGCTTAACTTATTAGTAGCACTTTTATAGATTATTAAGACTATACTATATATAGCCTTTTAAGCTTGTATAATTCTAATATCTTATTTATTAGTTAAGCAAGTTATTAACCTTTTATACTAGTATCTTAGTAAAAGAATAATTAAAGAAAGCTATAAATCTTATAAAAATTCTTAGTTTCTAGTAAAAAAGAAGAATAAAAGAGTATAGTTAATAAATAATATAGTTAGATATAATTAGTATATAGTATATAATATATTTACTTTTTTAATAGTAAAAACCTTTTTAAAAGAATTTAGAATATATAAAAGGATCTTCTTACTTAATCTTTTTTTAAGTTATAACTAGATTAAACTTATTAAAGAAAGTAAAGATATAACTATATTTTTAATTTTAATTAAACTATTTAAAATATATACTTTATTATAGAAAGGTACTAACTTAATAGCCTAGTTTTAATATATTATAGTCTAACTATTATATAGGCTTATATTTAATTAGACATTGCTCTTTCTTAATAATATTATAATTAAAAGCCTTATATTTATTTATAATAATAAAGAAATCTTGTTAAGAGTTTAGCACTATGTTTTAAAGCATCTTTAGAATATAGACTTTGTTTTTATAAATTACAAGCTAGCTAGTGTTATAATTACGGCTAAAAAATTATAATAGTACTAGCTTATAGCTATTGTTGTTAAATACGTGTATAGTAGGTTTAGCTATATACTTAAGAAGTTTAAGATTATTAAAATTATTAAATAGCCTTAACTAATTAATTTAAAGGACCTTTATAGCTTTTTTAGTATTTTTATATTTTATAAGACTTAAGTATAAGATAAAGCTATAATAGCCGCCCTTCTTTATATTCTTTTATAAAAAGGCGTTTATTAGTAGTAAAGAGATATAAAAGAGTTAGCTTTTAATTTATTAAAGGAACAACTTTTTACTACTTTTATTTTAATAATAATTAATTACTTTAAAAAAAGTAGACTAATAATACTTATAATTAATATAAGTATTTTAAAATAAAAAGTAGCGCTTTTATAAGAAATTAATAAAAAAAGACGTTTTATATAATATAAATTAAAATAATAGAATATAAAAGTAGTAGTTAATAATACTATAAGAAGAGAATATAAAGAACTAGTTACTACTTTAAAAAAACTATATAACTACGTTTATAGTATATATTTTTAAATTAAGACTAACTTATAAATTTTAATAAATTAGTTAAATAAAGTTATTAGTAAACTTTTTAAAGTACTATTTATATAATAAGTAGTATAAGTTTAAAATTTTAATTTTACTATTAAGTATATTTCTAGTATAAAGAATATACTTGTTAATACACTTTTATATTGTCTAAAAATTAATAAAGACAAGCTTAAAGCTATAAAAAATAATTTTAATAAGTTTATTAATATATATATTAATACTTAAAAAGTATTAATTAATAATAAACCTTTATTTAATTACTTAATAGTACTTTAAACTTAAAACTTAAACAACTACTATAAAAACATTTTTAATCTTATTAAAGACTACTTTTTTTTTAAGGATTTTAAGTATAGGAAAGAGAAAGTTTTTATATTAAGTATAATTTTACTTTTATTAAATAAGTATTTTATAGTGTAAGAATATTAAGAATTTAAGCTACCTTTTAAAGGTAATTTATAATCTTAACAACTAAGTATAGCTTATATAAGAATACTATATTATAATTAAATATTAAAGAATTAAACTATTATATATAGTACTTTATAAAAGATATTAGTAATATAAAATATATAATTATATAAAAAAGATAGTTTTAACTTACTTAGATTACTTAAAATAAAAGCTTTATTAACTAGTTAACTTAGTTATAACTTAGTAGTTACTAGTTACTTTATTTTAAAAAATTTATTTAAATATTATATATATACTACTATATAATAATAAGTATTATAATATTAAAGCTTAATATACTCTTATAAAATATATTAAAGTTATAGCTATTCTTAATACTAAAGTTAAAACTATCTTTAAGTTTTTATAAAACTATATAATAACTAACTATAGCCTACTAGTTATTATTATAGTAGATAAAAGACTTAAATTTAAAAATAATTTTAAGAAAGTTTATAACAACTTAAAAGTAGTATATATTTTAATATTTATATATAATTTATAAGTAAATAGCCTTATTAAAAAAGGACACTTTTTACTTGTTAGAACACTTACTAAGCTAACCTTTAAAAAAATAAAAGACTAGATAAAGTACCTTTTTATAACGCTTTTAGTAAATTAAATAATAGTATACTAGTCTTATAACTAAACACTGTTTTTTCTCCTTTATAGTATAAAAGTTTTACTTTTTATTAATATTTACGTTTTTACTTAATAAGTACTTTACTAAAGGATAAGTATATCCTTTAAAAAACTTCTTTAAAAAAGAACTAGAATACTATAACGTCTTTTAATAAACTAAAAGAAAGCTGTTATTATAGTTAACAAGTTTTAAAAAAAACTTGTTAAATTAAGAAACTTTATAAACGTTAGTAAAATATAATAGCTAAATTAGTTAATAGCTTAAAGTAATATAGTACTTATTTAAAATAATAAAAAGGAAATTAATAAGTTAGTTAAAAGCAAGTTAAAGTATAAATAGTAAGGCCCTTTTTATATAAACGTAGTTTATAATAATAATGTATATATACTTGTATATTTAAATAAAGTCTCTTTATTAAATATATTTACTAGTTAACAACTTAAAAAATTTAAATAAGATATTATAAGAATTTAAAAGCTAAATATTTATAATTTAATAACTATAAACTAGCTACAACTTATTAATAAAGTTTAAGAAGATAATAATTATACTATAAGTTAGTATTTTAATAGTAAAAGCCTTGTTAATAATAATAATATAGACTAAATCCTTTTATAGTAGTATAAACTGTTTATTATTTATATAAATTTTAAAATCTTTATTCTAGTATAATTAAAGGCTTTTTTACTTTTTTATTATTATTTTTTTTATAACTAAAAACTTTATTAATAATAGTACTAACTATATATAAAATAATAATATAGCTTATTAACCTTTTTAACACTATATTAACTAAATTACTATATAGTTAATATTAAATATATATTTACTTTTAAGAAATAGTATTATAGTTTTAAGCTAAATTAATAAGAGGCTTATACTTTAACATCTTTTATACTTTACTTTAAATAACTATAAATAAATTGCCTTTTATTAAAGTTAAGTATAATTCTACTATAGTAGTAAAATATAAGTTGTTGTAACTATAGATCTTTTTATTTATATAAAAGAAGTAGTTTTTATATATATTATTATACTTTAAAAGTATAAAGTAGTTAAAAAAAGATTAAAATATATTAATATACAAGCTTTTATATTAAATAATTAATAATAAGTAATAAGTATAACACTGTTTATATAGTATTAAACGTATAATACTAAATAAATAAATAAATAGGCCTTACTTTTAATACTTATTCTTTATTATTTATATTATAATATTGTTTAAAAGTTTACTATTTATAGCCTTTATTAAGACTTTATTTATTAATTTACCTTTTAACTATATAGTCTAGTAATTTTAAATAGCTATATTAAACTAAAGGTTTAACTATAAATTAAACAGTTTTTATATATTGTTTAAAAACTACTAGAATAAATACACTTTTATATAATTTAGTAAAAGTATAAAATAAATTAACACGTTTATAAGTACTACCTTATAGTAAACTAAATATAAATAGTAGTGCTTAAATAAAACGTTGTTAAGTAATTAAGCTACAATTCTCTTATTCTTAATAAGCTACAACAATGCCGTCCTTTTTTAAATGTAGATGTAGTACTTTATTTTCTTTTTACACTAAGCTAGTTTAAAGTAAATCCGCTTCTTATTAACGTTTAAAAGGCTAGATATTTACTTAAATAATATATATAAGACTTAAAAGAAAGTAATAATAATAACAGCTTAATTTAACAACTTTTTAAAGCTTTTATAATTAGTACTAGCCTTTTTATTAAGCTTGTTCTTATCTTACTACTAGCCTTTTACTATTAAATATAGTACTATATACTTTGCCTTTTTTAATAAGTTATAAGTAATATAAATACTTACTTTAGTAGCTATTTATTTTATTATAGCTTGTATAACTATTAAAGTTTTAGTCTTAACTGTTTTTTTTATAGTAATATATACTATTTTTACTTGCTTTTATATTTTCTCTTTTTTCTTCTTTTTTTACTTACTTTCTTTTATTAAATTAGCCTTCTTCTTTTTCTTTTTCTTCTTTTTTTACTTTCCTTTATTTTTTATCTTATTATCTTTTTATTTCCTTTTTTTAACTTTTTTTTTTCCTTTACCTCTTTCTTTTTCTTATTCTTCCTTTTTTTTTCTTTATCCTTCTTTACTCTTTTTATCTCCTTTTTTATACCCTTCTTTTCTTTCTTTTTCTTCTTATTTTTAATTACTTTTCTCTTTTTTTATATAGCCTTTTTTTAGCGCTTTAGTATAGTTAATATACTTTCTACTCTCTTAACCTTTATCCTTTTTATTATCTTTTTTAAAGTTTTTTTTTTTCTTTTTTTTATTTTCTTTTTCTCTCTTTTTTTAATCTTCTTTTTTTTAACAGCCTTTTAAACACTTTACTTACTTTCTAACTTGTTTATTCTAGTATCTATACTATCTTTTACTTTAGTATTAATATTTATAGGATTCTTATTATTAAATTAAGCATTAGTCTAGCTATTTTAAGGCTTTATCTTATCTAAGTTTATATTTACTATATTATTTAATAGCTTCTTTTAAATTACTACCTTTACTCTAGTATAAACCTTAGTAAAAAACGTTTACTTACTCTTTTTTATATTATTTATTACAAAATATAAAGGATTCTTTTTTTAAGCTATAATAATAAACAAGTTTTAACTATATAGTAATAATATAAAAACGTTTAATTTAATAATAGGCGCTTTAATATACTTATTAAAAGTATTATAAAAAAAGAGTATAATATATTAAGAATAAATAAATAGTTTACTTTAAAAATATATCTTTATTTATTTAAAGACTACTTATTATTTAAAGTATTAATAGTAAAAATAAGACTAACACGTTTTTATTTATTAAATTATTATAATAAATAAAAACGTTAAAAACGTTTATTACTACCTTTTTCTTTTATTATAGTAGTTATAACCTTTACTTTTACTACTTATATTTACTTTACTATAAGCTTTTTTTACTATATTTAACTACTTATATCTTATTACTAAATTACTTTATTTATATATACTAAGTACTTTTAAACTACTATATTTAGTATAATATTCTATACTTAAAACGTTATTATTTTATAAAATAATTAACTAAACTTTATTTTGTAAAAGAATAGTATATAAGATAAATAAAACTTTAAAACTATTTTTTTAAAACTACTATATACTTTAAGTGTTATTATAAGCTAACTAGTATATATTAACCTTTTTATTATAAAAGAAATAAAGCTTATAAGTAAATAAATAATATTTAATTTAATAAAGAACTACTACTTTAACTTACTTTATTATTTAATAAATATAAATATTAAATAGTATAGCTTTAATATAAATAATTATTATACTAGTTTATATAATATAACTAGTTACTTAATTTAATAATAATATATACTAATAGTTAGTATAATAATTAAACTAGTGTTTATTATTACTAAACTTAAAGATATTATTTAACTTTAGTTTCTTATACTATAAACACTAAATACACTAAAAAGTATATAGTTATATAAAAATATAACTATTTACTAATTTTTAATAAACTACTACTTTTAAAAAGAGTATTTTTTTATATTTATTTTTAATACTTATACAAGGATTTTATATTATTTTAACTTTTTACTATACTTATATAAGGACTTAAAAGGGTAGTATAAAAAGTAGCTATTTAATAATATATATATAGTTATTTTTTATTAGCTTTTAGTAAAGGTAAGCTAAATTTAATAAAAAAATAACTAAAGTTATAACGTAATAATAAGCAAGCTAGTATAACTATTCTTTTAAGAGCTATAAATACTATTAACAAACTACTTTATATATTTATATTAGTCTACTAATAGGCTTATATAAGATTAAATAAAGACTATTTACTTAAAAGTCTTTTATTAGTAGATAAACATACTCTATTTAAAGCTTAGCTATATAAATATATTATTTATACACTTTCTACTAAAAAGACCGCTGTTTTAATATAATTTAAACTTTTATACTAAAAACGTTTAAACTTGTTTAAATATATTAAAAAAACTATATATAAACAACTAACGTTTAATAAACTAAGTAATATTTTTTAAATAGCTTAAATTAAAGCTAGTATTTACTACTATTTATATATTTTATAAATTATATAAAGAGCTATTTAAACTAATTAAACAAGGTTACTAAGATTTTTAGTACACTATATTATTACTATTAAACTAGCTATTAAATACTATTTAATACACTTAATAATTTAGTAAAAATAACTATAAAACACTTAGTACACTTTTACTACTTAATTATTTAGTAAGACTACTATTTTAAGTAGTATTTATAAAATAGTACTAGTAGTTTATAATAAAAAATAAAGTAGTTAACCTAGTAAAGCTATTAAAAACTTTGTTAGATTAAACTACCCTTTTTTTTAAACTACTATAACCGCCTTTATAAGCGGATTACTAGCTTATAATACTTACTTATACTAGTTAACTAAAAACGGCTTAAATCCTTAATATATTCTACACTTAATAAGTTAACCTAGTTAAAGTATATAATCTTATAAGCGCCTTAATAAAGTACAACTTAAGCGTTAACTAGTAGAAACTTTTTAATAAAGTTTTAAGTATTTACTTTATATTAGGCTATAAAGAGAAGTAAAAAAAGCTAAACACTATAAAAAAGTTAAATATTAAGAACTAAACTTTTATAGCGTTGTTTTTAAAGTTATTACTAAATTATAATATAGATCTACCTTTTTCTTCTTCCTTTTTACTATTAAACACTACTAAGTCTTTAAAGTTATTATTAAATTATAATATAAACCTTTTTTTTCTTCTTTTTTATTATTAAGCCTTAGTCTTAAGCTAATAAGCCTGTTTACTCTACTAGTATATAACAACCTTAAGTTTAAGAGTGTTGTAGATATTATTAAATTTAACAATAAGTAAAAGGATTTATTATAAACGTAGCTTATACTTCTTTAACGTAAAAAGACAAAGCACAGCTAAGACTATATTATACTATTAACTTAAGCCTATACTAAGCCTAGACACTATAGTTTTCTACTTTAACGTATAAGACTTTACTACCTAACACTTAAGCGTAGTCTACTACTACTATATCTTAAAAGGTAGTTTAGATAGCTAGCCACTCTAACCACTACCTATAAACGTTATAATAAAGCTTAAACAAGTCTTAAAGACTTTAAAAACTAATGTTAAAGCCAACTCTAGTATTAGTAGATAGTAGTAAAACGTTGTCTACTTAATATACCTAAGAACAAAGTAAAGGATATAAATAAGTAATTAAATAATTAGCTTTACTATTCTTTTCTTTTCTTTTTTATATTTCATTAGTTACTCTTTTCCTTTCTTATATCTTTATTCTTTTTTTCTTTTTAACTATTTTTATTCTTTTTTTATAAAACTTTTTTTTTTTTTTTTTTTTTTTTTTACTATTTTTCTTTAATTTTCTTTTATTTAATCTACTTTCCTTTCTTTTTTTACCTCCCTTTAACTATACTTTTAAAGTAAAGTGTAGAAAGAAGTAAGTATAAAGTATATACTACAACTAATATTATAGTATTTATACTTAAAATAAAGAGTAAATTAGATTAAGGCTTTACCTTAACACCTTTTACTTTAAAAGGTATAAGTAGACAAGACGTAGCCACTAAAAAGACAGACAAATAGCAAGGAATTAAATAGACAGAATTAACTACACAAGCTTTACATGTAACGCCTACAAGTACGTCTCCCTCTATCCTTGCCTACTAGCAAGCCGCTTATAAAGCATAGTATAGGAGGAGGGACTATTAACTAATTAGTTAATAGTCCTTCTTTATACTATTCTATGTACTATAATAGTTGTTAGTAGTGTATGTAGTTATATATATGTGTAGTAGGTAGTTCTGTACTTAGTAGTAAAAAACGTCTACTTACTTTTTTATATACGTTGTATTATAAAATAATAGTATAATTAGTTAAATTTAATAATAAAGGCTTTAATATACTTATAAAAGGTATTATAAAAAAGAATGTAGTATATTAAGAATAAGTAAATAGTTTGTTTTAAAAATGTATTTTTATTTATTAAAAGACTACTTATTACTTAAAGTACTAATAGTAAAAATAAAGTAAGTATATTTTTATTTATTAAATTATTATAATAAATAAAAATGTTAAAAACGTTTATTACTACCTTTTTTTTACTATAACAACTTTAACCTTTACTTTTATTGTATATATTTATTTTACTTATAAGCTTTTTTTTATATTTAACTATTTATATTATATTATTAAATTATACTATTTATATATATTAAGTATTTTTAAGCTATTATATTTAGTATTATATTTTATATATAAAACGTTATTATTTTATAAAGTAATTAGCTAAACTTTATTTTATAAAAAGATAGTATATAAAGTAAATAAAACTTTAAAATTAATTTTTAAAGCTATTATATACTTTAAGTATTATAGTAAGCTAGCTAGCTTTTATTAACCCTTTTATTATAAAGAAAGCAAAGCTTTTAAATAAATAAATAACGTTTAATTTAATAAAGAACCACTACTTTAACCTACTTTACTAGCTAATAAATATAAATATTAAGTAGTATAGCTTTAATATACATAACTATTATACTAATTTATGTTATTTAGTTAGTTACTTAATTTAGTAATAATAAGTATTAATAACTAGTATTATAGTTAGATTAGTATTTACTATTATTAGGCTTAAAATATTATTTAACTTTAGTTTTTAATATTATAAGTATTAAATAGATTAAAAAGTATATAACCTTATATAAATAAAACTATACACTAATTTTTAATATATATATAAGTACTTTATACTATTTTAACTTATTACTATACCTTTATAAAAGCTTAAAAGAATAGTATAAGAAATAGTTATTAAATAATATATATATAGCCCTTTTTTATTAAATAGTGTTTAAAGTAAACTAAATTTAGTAATATAATAATTAAAGCTATAAAGTAATAATAAGTAAGTTAGTATAAATTTTTTTTTAAAAACTATAAATACTATTACTAGACTATTTTATATACTTTTATTAATTTATTAATAAGCTTATATAAGATTAAGTAAGAGCTACTTACTTAAAGGTCTTTTACTAGTAGGTTAGTCTTTTTACTTTAATCTTAGCTATATATATATATTATTTATATTCATTTTATTAAAAAGGCTATAGTTTTAGTATAATTTAAACTTTTATATAAATAACGTTTAAGCCTACTTAAATACTTTAAACGCTTTATATATAAATAATTAAAGTTTAATAAACTAAGTAGTATTTTTTAAATAAATAAGGTTAAAATTTACTATTTTTTATATACTTTATAAACTATATAAAAAACTGTTTAGTTTAATTAAGCAAAGTTACTAAAACTTTTAATATACTATATTATTATTACTCAACTAATTACTAAATACTATTTAAAGCATTTTAAGGCTTAATAAAAATATTTATAAGGTACTTAGTATACCTATACTACTTAACTACTTAGTAAGACTAATAATTTAAGTAGTACTTAAAAATAGTATTACTATTTTATAATAAAGAGTAGTATACTTATAGCCTAGCTTTTTAAAAAGTATTATTATTAACTTATAAGCCATAATAATATAGTATGTAAGTCTTATATTCTTGTATAAAGATATTTATATATTAATAATAAGGCACTTAAATAAGAAATTAATACTATTTTTAAATAGTATAATATGCTCTTACTAAAAAAACGGCCTTTATAAAGTTAAAACTAAATAACGCTACTACTAAAGGCATTGCTAAATTAGGCTATTCCCTCTTTTAACTTATTATAACTATCTTTAAAGGCTAACTATTAACCTACCTTTTTAGTTTATAACAATTTTAAGTTTAAAAGTGTTATAAATATAGTTAAACTTAGTAATAAGTATAAAAAGCCGTTATAAATATAGCTAGTAATCTTATAGTAGTAAAAAATAAAACACGGTTAAAAGTACGTTATACTATTAACTTAAGCTTATATTAAGCTTAAACGTTACTATTTCCTACTTTATTATATAAGACCTTATTACCTTATACTAGGTTATAGCCTATTACTTTTTTACTTTAAAAGGTAGTTAAAGTAGCTAGGTATTTTAACTATAGCCTAATAATAGTATTATAGTAGTTAAACAAGCTTAAAAGACTTAAAGAATTAGTATTAAAGCTAGCTTTAATACTAATAAATAGCTATAAAACGCTACTTACTAAATATACTAAAGGGTAAAGCTAGAAACGTAAATAAGTAATTAGGCAACTAGTTATCTACTTAAGTAGTAATTAGCCGCCTTTTACTCCTTTTCCTTTTCTTATATTTTTATTACTTTATTATTTTAACTATTTTTCTTTACTTTTTTTTATTAATCTACTTTCTTTTCTTTTTTTACCTTTTCTTAACTATACCTTTAAAGTAGAGTATAAAAAGGAGTAAGTATAAAGTACATACTATAACTAACGTTATTATACTTATATATAAAATAATAAGTAAATTAAATTAAGGCTTTACCTTAATACCCTTTACTTTAAAAAGTATAAGTAAATAAAATATAGCTACTAAAGAAACAAACAAATAGTAAGGAATTTAATAGATAAAATCGACTATACAAGTTTTACGTATAATACTTATAAGTGCGTCTCCCTTATCCTTGCCTACTAGTAAGCCGCTTATAAAGTATAGTATAGGAGGAAGGACTACTAACTAATTAGTTAATAGTCCCTTTTTATACTATTTTATATACTATAGTAGTTGTTAGTAGTGTAGGTAGTTTTTATATGTAGTAGGTAGTTTTGTACTTACTAATAGCTATACTATTAATAATATTAAAACAACTTAAAAACGTAATAATAATATTATTATTATTACTTTTTAAAAAAGAGTATAATATTATAAAAATTAATAAGTATAATTAAAATAAGTAAATTAATAAAGAGTTTATATTTAAGAAATTTAATTTTAAAATTATAGTAAAAACATTTTCTCCTTTTTATTTTTATTTACTTAGTCTATTACTCTTACTATTTACAATCGTTCTTACCTCTTTTATTTTAATACGTTTCTATTACTAGTTAATAAGGTGTATTAAGAGCTTAAGCTTTGCCTAAACTATAATATTATATAACTAAGGCGCCCTAATATAGTTATATAACGTATACTTAGTAGCTCTAACTTATATTTGTATAACTAGCAATATAAGGTATTACCCTTTATTAAAAGAATATTTAAGTAGTTTATTCCTTTACTTTAAATTCTCTTCTTTCCTTTTTATAGCTTTTAATATATTCTTAAGCTTTTTACTCTTAGTAGGTGTAATAGTTAAGCTTATTACACCTAGCTTTAAAAACTAGATATAATATTACTTTTACAATTATAAAAATGTTTAAGTTTTCTTTAAATCTATATTAGGGGCACTTTAATATACTAGATTATATATAAGGCTACTTAAATAAGTACTTAGGACTAGGTATTACTTATATAGCTAGCACTAATTATATACTTAACGTTTATTCTAATTTAGACTATGCTTTTAATCTAGACGATAGGAAAAACACTACTAGTTATATTACTCTACTAAGTAATAATCTACTTAGTTAGTTATTAAAAAAGTAGGATATAATTACTTTAAGCAGTATTAAAGCAGAATATATAGCTATTAAGGAGGCTAATAAAGAAGCTAAGTACCTAAAAGGCATAACAAATTATTTATTAAGATATATTAATAATAAAAAGGAAGATGTTCTTAAAGTAATTCCTAGTTTATTACTTAATAATAAAAGTGCTATAGACTTATTTAAAGCTAGTACTTTTTATAATAAAACTAAGTATATAAACGTTACCTATTAGTAGATTAAGGACAAGCTTAATATAGGACGTCTAAAAATAGTTTATATACCTAATAAAAAACAGCTAGCTAACCCTTTAACTAAGCTAGTATTAACGGATAAGTTAGAGTAGGTAAAAGACGCTCTAACTATAAATCTATAGTTAATTATAAAAGGATTTACTATCCTTTTTAGACTATAAAGTGTTATAAGTTTTTTACTTTAACAAGTTTTTTTATAAGTTTTAAAATAGTACTAGTTAAGGTTATACATATACTTATAAAGCGTTAAAGTATTATAATACTACTTAACTTAACTAACTAGACTTTAATATAGCCTAAAAATAATAAAGCTTTACTAAGTACTTATTATTTACCTTTATTATTTTTTTAGGTATTTAATACTAAAAGGCTTAACTTAGCTTATAATAATAGTTATAAAGGCGAATAAAGATTTAAAAGACTTTTACTCCTTTATTTTAATATATAAAAAACTAAGTACACTATAAAAAACTAATTTAACTAAAGACTATAGTTAAAGTTTTTAATAACAAGCCTTTACTATTATAAAAAAAAACAAAAAAAACCCTCTTATTAGAAACTTAATAAGTTAATAACTTAGTTAAGTTTAAAGGGGTATATTAAGGATATATATAATTACGTAAGGTACGATTAATTACATATTCGTATTAGGGTTTTTACACACGCATAGTCCTAGATTAAAATAGCGGATTACGTCTATATAAGGACAGTCCTCCTCCCATCTATCTAGTCTATTATTAAGCATCTAAGAAATACACTTATTTTCCCTTACTATACGCCTTTCCTATTTAACTATTTAGATTACTGTACGTAGCTTAACTTTACGCCTTCTATAAAGACGTATATTTTATACTAGTTTATCCTTTTTAGTTTAAAACCTTTTAATTTTAAACCTTTTATTTAACTATATAAAACTATGTCTTCCTTATCTTCTTTTTTTATACTCTAAAACTTTAGCCTTCTATTTTCTTTTAATATACTTTATAAAAGCGTATTAGTTAAAATAGTCTTTTTTAAGAAAATATAGCTATACTAGTAATATACAGTTTAAAAGCTTTATAATTAAGCTTATAAAGAATAAAACTAGTTAAAACTAGTTAAAAAGTAATAAGTAAAATTAGCATTTTAGTCTTTATTTTATTAAGTAGGTATTAAGCCTTTTTAACAAATTTTTAAGTATTATTTTTAGTTTTATATATTAAATTATTAAAAAACTTAATAACTATATAATTAGTATTAAACCCATTTTTATACTAAAGATTTTTCAGTATTTTTTAGGCTATATAAGTATTAATAACTATATTTACTTAGTAAAAAAACCATTAATTATATATAATCTTATATATATATAGGCCTTTTAATTATATTAAGTCTTTTTTCTACCGTTTTTTTCTTTAAAGTAGTTTATAATAGCTTTATTTATCCTATTAAAATAAGCATTTAAATAATTATAAACTAAAGCCTTTTTTAAGTTATAAATCTTTAAGTAGACTTAAAAAACAAACTAACTAAGTAATATAGTTTTAGCTCCCTTTAAAAGTATAGCCTTAAAATTTAAACTTTACTATTTTTTATAAATTAAAAAAAAGTAAGTATAAAATAAAAATTTAAACACATTATTAAAAATCCAGTAAAAATTCGTTAAGAATACTATTATATAAAAGGAAAAAAAGGAGATTTAAATAGTATAGCATCTAAAGTAATTAAAGAGATATTTAAAGAAAAAGAAAAGGGAGAAAAAGGTAAGTAAATTAGTCTTTTTATAAAAAAAGGGTAAAAAAATAAAGATAAGTAAAATAAGTATAAACTTTTTTATTTCTTTAAGAAATTAAATAAAAAGGACTATATTATTAATTAGTAATTAGGTTTCTTTTTTTAAAATAAAAAATAATTGAAAAGAAAGAAGAAAAAATAATTAAATAAATAAGTATATAATAAAAGAGTTACTATTATACAGAATTTACGTCTTTATAAAAAGTGTAAAGTTTAGCTATATATAGTAATTTAAATAGTTAAATAAGAAAGGCGTATAGTAGAAGAAGACGTAGTATATTCTTAAATACTTAACAATAGTCTAAATAAAAAGGAGGAGGATTGTCTCTATATAGACGAAATCTACTATTTTAATTTAGAAGTATATGTATAAAATACCTTATTACGAATATATAATTAAATATACTTTATGTAATTATATATTCTTAATATTACTTTTAATATTAATATATTTAATTAAACGTTAAAGACGTTTTAAAAGTATAAGCTTAATAAGTATTCTTACTTTAATAGCGTATTAATATACTATTTTTAATAAATAAAGAATTATTTATTTATAAGTTAAAGTACTAAGTTAATCTTATTAATATTTTATGAGTATTATTAAAGTATTAATTTAAATATACGCTTTATTACTTTATACTACTTTTATTATTATAAATATATTAATAAATATAAGTATTGATTAAGTAAGTTAAGCTTTAAATTTTATACTTTACTACTAATATATAATAGTATTATAAAAGCTATATATTTTTTATTTAAATTATTTATATTTAGTTTTTAAACTTTTAAAGTTCTTTATAAATTTTTAATTAATAAATATATTATATATATAAATATGGTTATTTTATTTAAACTATTTAATTTTTTTATAATTATACTACTTCTTTATGTACTATTAGTAATATACTTTTAATACAGCTAATTTAATTATTATTTTATTATTTATAAATATTTTTTAATTAGTATAAACCTTATAAAGTCTATAAATAATACTTATATAGCTCTTATTAACTTTAAGGCCTTCAAAATAGTTAATAATTTAGTTATTATAAAAAAAGATTTTTTTAACTAATTAATAAAAAGGATATCAAGGTATTTATAAAGTAATATTAAATACTATTATAACTAAGTAAAAAATAATATTAACTTTATAATATTTAAATTATATATGTATAAGTAAGTTAAATTAAGAATAAATTCTTTTCCCTTTTATTTTTAGAAGGGATATAGTAGTAATATATATAAAAGATGTCTAACGGTCTACTAATTCTAGCTAATTATAAAGAGCGCTAAAAACCCCTTAAAGTCTACCCTTGGTATCTTAAGTAGCTTACCGCTACTTTGTCCTCTAGCCAATTATAGCAAGGCGCCTACGGATTACTTATCCAACCAGTTATAACAGGACCCCGCAAGGATCCGTGCGTGGTCCGACGGCGCTTAGTCACTAGACATCTGTTAGTAATTCTTCTTAAAACCGTAACACATTTTTAATATTACTCTAGTATTGTAGAATAAATATAACTAAGGTAGACATTTGTACAGTTAAAGGACATACTTAAAAGTTTTCCAAAATTTTCCAAGTACGTCTCTCTACTAAATAAATACGTAATTAAGTATTATTTGTCCGTATCTCTATTATGTAAGCTAATGAAAATTCAATGGAGATGGAGCAAAATTAAAATGTATGACGTGAATTGTCCGCTTTTGTTGTCCCCATTGTGGGGTCAGACCCCTCGCTTACTCGTATCGCCTCTCTGGTGTGTCTGCAAAGCGAATTCCACGACGAGCTGGAGGAACACGAGGCGTATCATCATCGTCGCTATCATCCCCAATTTGGCAAGACATTCCAAGTGCAGCTTCCCGTCGGCGTCTCTCTGCTGGTGTCTCCTTAGCATCATCGTCGTCCTTTGCTACATTGTCAACTCCTCGTAAATCTGCATCCCGATGTTTCTCTATCGTTTCTGGGGATTCTTTGTTAGCCGTGCCGGCTACTTTAGCATTATTAATTCCAATAACGCTTCTGTGGTATGGCACAACAGACGACGTAGGCTGAGAGCCTGACGAGCAGTGACTTGAGCCATCGTCACGGCTAAAGCCGACCCCCTTATGGTCATTCATCAATTGGTCCCCAATACTTTCGGGGCTGTGCGCTCCTGTAGGAGAGGGGCTAAGCTCTTGCTTAGCCTGAGTCTTGACAAGATGAGATGCGCTAGATCTGTCGACGATTTCCTGCCTAGTATTTCGATCCAGTTTCTGCATTTCTTTTATAAAGCCATCCTTCGTCATCCGTTTTCCAACCCCACCAATTGTGAAGCGAATATGCCGATCATCATCTTCCTCTTGTTCCTCGACTACGCTCTTCTTCCTTTGTTTCTGAGATGACACTTCGCCTGTGGCTGTACGGCCAAATCCCATCCAATTAGACACTCCAATCGACTTATTGAACTGCTTTGCAGCTTTTCCTTTGGCGGTGTCATCTTCATCATGCCCTGTTGGTCTATCTCCAGTCTTAAGAATGCCCATGTACTTCAAGCTCTGACTAACAACGTCGTTGCTGTCATTATCACTCCTTTGAGACGGCAATTCATACTTCTTGACGACCTCGCCATCTTCATCCTCGAGAATAATCTATTTGATCAGCTTGTCCGAAAATATGTACATATAAACTTGATACGGAAGGAGAAAAACTTACCGTCGTTCCAAATTGGTAGGCTCTGGCAGGCTCGTGTTTCAAAGACTCCTTGTGCTTATCTTTGCGCTTCTCGACCTCAACATTTTTCCATTTACCTAGCTTTCTCTTTATAGCACCTAATGTCCAGCTAGAACCATTCGTATCAGAAACTAACATGTCAAATCGCATCATATTATCTGGCCTAATATCCTCTCTTGTATTTGAGAAATTGGTGTTAGGGTAGCCATCTTGGCTTGGTGATGAACTAGAGGCAATGGGCTGCACACTCAGGATGTCGCCTAGACCATTTTCCACGTCATCATTATTGCCTTCATCGTATCTTTCAATTTGAGGGCGCATTGCTATGGCGGCTGAGCTCTCGGCATTCTCAGATAAATGATTGAAGTTATGTTTTCCATTAACACTATGAGCACCGTTATCTTGTTGACGAGCATCCTGACCTGCAAAAGGAGGTGGTCGTGCATAGCTAAGGGAAATGTCATCCCGATCAGTGGCCCGCAGTACTCGTTCTAAATCAAGTTCGACTGGCGAAGATGCTGTCGCCTGGTGGGCTTGATTCCGACGTTGGGGATAAATGGCTGATTGGCTGATAGGGCCACCAGGACCAATCCCATCATCCCACTTCTTTCTCCGGCGGCGGCTCACAATAGAGGATGCTCGACTACCCTGTTTATTTGGACCATCGTCCTCCCTCATGCGTCGCAAAAACTGTCCAGGAATGGCTACCGGTAGTAAAGCGCCCGAGGGAATCTCTGGCTTTAAGTCATCCAAATCAGTATCAGACGTCGTACGGGCCTGAGACCGTGATTGTGATGATATACGCGGGAGACGATTCATCCAGGATGGCCCATCCTCGGGAGCTGTCGTGTAAGACATAGTAACTGTAAGAGTATTGATTCGTTTACCAAGAGTAAAGACAGCTATCGACGAACCGTGAACAATGATCGATGCAATGACCATGAATGTTACTATAGGCCAGACCAAGGTCAATAATGTATAATGCTCCACGTCTGGGGAAGGTAATTCGGCAAGTGGTACTGGACTTTCTGATTCTAGCTCTGCCCTAGCCAAAATGGCTACGAATATAGCACCGACACCAATTGGTCCAAAATGGCCAGCAAATAACGCCTCTCGCCATGTCTTGATGTCGGGAATAAGCGGTTTAAGCGCCATCATGATGGGAATTCGGCGGAAAAGGATGACGAAAACAGCAATGATAGTTAAACGCCAGGCAGACAAACCAATTTCCGTGTTATTGAACATCTCCCAAGGTATAATGGTACCTAAGTACACAAAATAAGCCAGGTTTAGTAACAGATCAATGACGTTGGATACATGTGATTCCTCGGTTTTATGCCCAAACCAACCATCATTAGAGAAGCCCACACCAGCAGAAAAGCCAACCAGAAGGTCATCGACTCCAAGAATGCTACCCGAACCCGCACAAAACAGAGCGAGAACAAAGTAAAAAACAAGAAAGCTTTCGCGATCAATAAGATCATTTCGTTCAGCATATTTAATCCCATGGCGAGCAATGTAGCCAATAAGAAACCCATAGACAGCACCGAAAATGCACTCATAAAGAATGGTGTACACTATCCAGTGAAAACTAACCTCCCTCGCATTTTGCTCGTCCTGTATCAAATAAAGAGATAGATAAATGAAAGGGAAAGCCATACCATCGTTGCAACCAGATTCAGCAGAAAGCAGATCCCGCAGATGTTTAGGTACCCTTTTAGCAAACTTTCCCTTGCCAACAACAGACGACGCTAGGACAGGGTCAGTAGCAGTAACGCAAGCTGCAATGACAAGACTTTCAAGCCAGTTTAAGGGCGGAACCATCCAATAAACGAAAAGAGATGTTATAAGCCAGCCAAAAGTCATAACTGGCAATAGCAGGAATACAACGGATTTCCAGTGACGCTCCATGTAAAACTTTGGCAACTCAACACCGACAGCGAAGCACTGGACGACAAGTACTATGCGTGAGAATTCGATTGTAACAGTATCAACGCTGCCCCATGACTGGGGGTCGATAAGATTAGCAGCATGTGGTCCAAATATGAGACCGCATAAAGTGGCGACGGTGGCCTCGCCAATATACATGCGCTCTTTTATAATTGAGGAGCAGAGCATGAAAAGGGAGGTGAATCCACCTAAAATAATGTATACCAAATGCGGGCTGGTGATGGATAAATGTTTCCAGGCCATTTTGTGCTGTGGGGAGGACGAGAACTATGAGACCAAGAAGCGTTAGGAGTGCAAGAACTGCAGGTGCATTAATTAGACAATCGGATCGTCAAAAATTTATCACCGCCCCCGATCAATCGACTTGCCGCCGTCTTAGCCACGCTCGTGATGCATTCGGTGATAAGGATGCAACCCGGCTAGAAAAGGTAAATTATTGTTCCGGATCGAACTGGAAATAGAACTGAAGGGGCAAGAAGAAAGTGAAGAAAGTTGGAAGTAACATCACAAGGTTGTGTTGGATAACAAAGAGTACCATACACTGAGTTTGAAATACAGTAAAGAGATAAAGTATGAACGGGGTGGGGAAATAGAGGATATTAAACAAAAAAAAATAAGTAAGCCGATTCAACAGTTACTCGTTTAAGACACCACATTTAATAAGCACAAAATAAGCAGTAAGTAAAGGATACGTTTAGAGTTGTAGCTATAGTTTAGGAAGTGTTTCGTGGTTATAAGTCCCTTTTAATACGTTGTCTTATTATTATACTTTATTATTATAAAAAGTGTTATTTAGGTTTCTATGCTTCTTTTCTTTTAAAAACGTTGTTACTACCTACTTAACTCTTTAGTAGACTAATTTGTTATTATAAAAATATAATTTTACCCTTTTTAGTTTATAAAATTTTAATTATAAATAGTTTTAAATTATATATAAGCTATAAGTAAGTAGTTAGAAAAGGGTTTATTAAGAATAATTATAAAAACGAAGAACGCTATTTATAACATTTCTTAATATATAACTATTTTTTTTAAATTGTATAATAAGGGTTATATCTTGTAATTATTTTCTTTACAAGAGCTGTAGTGTTACGGTCCTAGTAGGAATTACTAGTAATAGTCTAACAACTAAGCACTATTAAACCGCTACGTATAGACCGTTAAAGGCCTCTACATAGTCCTACTATAATTAGTTAAGAAATAAGGTAGCAGCAAGCTATTTAAGACACTTAGAGTAGGCTATAAAGGGTCCTTATAAGCTCCTTATAATTAGTCTAAACAAGTAGACTATTATATTATAACTATTATAATAACTTATTAGTTATATTTAAAAAGTTATCTTTTTTATTATACTAAGTAGTATAACTTTTTATACTATATTTTATAATTTAAACCCTTTTTTACCTTTTACTTACTATTATCTTCTTTTAATAATAGTATTAGTAAAAGCTTTATAATACTTATAAAGTTTACTTATAGTTTTAATAATAATACTAAAAATATATTATATAGTTTTTTATACTATTATATAAGTATTAAGTAATATATTTATAAACTAATCTTTTTTAATATATAAAAAGGTTTAATAAACTTTAACTTTTACTTTTAACTAAGTACTTTTAACTTTAAATTTTAAGTAAATAATAATATTAAGTCTTTTTTATTATACTTTTTTAATAAGTACTTTATATTATAATAACGCTTTTATGTTTTTTAAGTATACTTTAAGTATTTTAATACTTTTTTTTTAAAGCTTATAGCTTTAAAATATACTTAGTTATTATTAGTATTCTTTTTTTATAAATAATATTTTTAATACTTTTATAAATTATAAAGTAATAATTATAAAGTATATAAAATAGTACTTTATTTATTAATTAATTTATTATATTATTTAAAGTAAACTTTATTATAAAAAAGAGTATTAACTAGTTATTTTAATTTTTTATTATATAATAATAAAAGTACTATTTTAAAGTTTAATTAGCTCTTTTAATATAATTATTAGTTTATAAGTAAAAAGTAGTAAATAGTCTTAGCTTAATATAAGTAATATTATATAGCTTTTATTAGTACTAATTAATAAAGACTACTCTTTTATTTAAAATAATACCTTTTAAGTATTTAAAGTATAATTAAACCTTTATATAAAGTAAATATATGAGCTTTATAAAGGTTATAATAGTAAATACTAATAAAAACTAATATATTTTTATATACTTATTTACTACTACTAATATAGTATTTAGCTTTTAATTACTATTAAAAACTAAGAAAAAACTAATAATAAAATTTATTAATACTTTTTATTAAGGCCTTTTAAGAATTAGTAAGAGTCAAAGCTAATTATATAGCTTATACTTCTTTAACTTAGTAATTTAATATATATAAATAATACTACTATATTTAGCCGTTTTAAGCTTATAATACTAATAAATAATTTTATATTATAATACTTTTTAAGCTAGTATAACAACTTATTCTTTTTAATAAAGTAACTTTATAAAGTTTAAAAACTAACTTTAAAAATAGCCTGTATAATCTTAGTATACCTCTTTTTTACTTTATAAGTAAGAGTTTAATAATTAAGTTATAAAAATAAGCTTATAAAATAATATAAAGGGCTTTTTACCTTTTTTTAATTCTTTTATAATAATAACTATAACTACTTATATTATAAACAACTACTAAGTATATATATATTAATATCTTAACTAAGTTGTCCTTAAGTTAGCTATACTAACTATTTTATTTAAACTATTTATAATAAACTTAAATACTTACTTTTTATAAAGAAATAAGCTACTTAGTTTCTTTATAAGTTTTTTAGAATCTTTTAAAACGCTACTTTTAGTAAAATTAACAACCTATTAACGTAATAAAAATAAGTAATTTGTTTAGTCTTACTCTTTCTTATGGTTAGAATAATATAATAAGCTATTAGCTAGATTTTTATTACTTAGTTAATACTTAATTTTAAAATTAAATAGTAATAAATATATATATTAATATACTTAGTAATAATTTAAATCTATCTACTTTAAAAACGCTTATAAATTAGTATAGTTAGTTAAGACCTTTATACTTTTAACCTTAACCTTTTTTAAGTACTTATACTATTTTTTAAAGAATATAATAATTACTATTAACTCTTAATTAAAGGTATTATAGTATAGCTTTACACCTTTTAACTTTTAAAACTAAAAGGCTACTAAATACTAAATACTAATATTATTTAGTTAAGGTAGTATTCTTATTAATATTAAAGTAAATATATTAGTCTTTATATATACTAGGCGTTATAAGTTATAATACTTTAATAATAACGCTTTTATAAACGCTTATTTTAGCTACTAAAATACTTAATCCTTATAAAGCCTTTATAAAAATTCTTTAAGCTTCTTATTTTTAACTAAACCTTTTAAGTATATTATTAATAGTTAAGCCTTAATAGTAAAATAATAAATAAATTAGTAGTAAAAATTATAAAAGCTAATAAACACTTAAATATTATAATACGTTTTTAACGTTTACTACTTTATAACTATCTTAATATAGGCTAGATTTATATATACACTATTTAGTAATAGTAAAATGCTTAAAAAAAAGACATTTTTTTTATAAAATTAATACTTTTTTTAGTTAATTTAATACTTACTTTAAGTACTTTATATACTCTATTTTATTCTTTAAATAAATTACAATATTATTTAAGTAAATAATATAAATATTATTTATTAAGCCTTTAAACGCTTTACAAATATAAGTTTAAAAGGTTATTAAGGCGTTAGTTAGCTTAAAAGGTATTACTAAATACTTATAGTAGTTATACTACGTCTTAAATATAGTCTTTTACTTATTTCCTGTATATATTTATATTTTATTAAATATATTCTTTATATTAATAATTAAAAAAACTTTATAACCTTTTATTCTATTTTAAATCTTAAAGATTAAGAGTAAAAAGTACTAATATTTAACTATAATCTTATTTAATTTATAGTAATTAATATATAGTTATAAAGTACTATTATACTTTAGTATAAATAAAACTAAAGAGCTTATAAGGCTTTTTAAGTTTTAAATTTATTTTTTTTATAATACTTTTTATAAGTACTTTTAAAGTATAATAAGCTCTTTTTATAATAAAGAGTATAGTCTTTTATATAATAGTTATATTTTAAGTAGTAAATTAATTATATAGTTTATACTATAATAAATTAGTAAGCTAATAGTATTCTTTATAAAGAATATATTCTTATATTTATAAAGCTTAAATAGTATTTTTATAAGCCTTTTATAGTCTTTTTAAGGTTTTTTATTTAAAAGATTAGTAAATTCCTTTACTTATACTAATATATAATAAGTAGTAGTATTTATTATACCTTTTTAAAAGGTTTTTATTAGCTTAACTTTTAATTTATAAAACTATTACTTTTTATTAATAAAGAATAATAATATTTTTTTATTTAATAAAGTTAGAATATTTAAAAGTACTAGTATATTATTATTAGTAAAATCTAGTTTTATATAATAATAAGTAAACTACTATTCTTTTTAGTTAGTATTTAATAGTTAATTTATAACTACTTATATACTATAAACTTTTAACTTTAAGTTATTAAGTACTTATATAAGTAGTAAGAGCCTTATAAACTTTAATAAGCTTAATACCTTTATAAATTTCTAGTTTACTATATTAATCTTACTATTATAGTTTAAATTAATAAATATAAAGTAGTTATTATTTATAATAACTTATCCTTTTATTTATAGCCTTTTACTAATTAAAACAACGTTTAATAACTTTAAAGTATCTTTTTAAAAGCTGTTTAAGCTTTTTTTTTTATCTTTATCCTTCTTACTTTTATTATTAAAGTTTTTATTGTTATTAACTTTAATAAAGTTAACTTAAACGTCCTTCTTTAGTAGCTTATTTATTAATTTATTAAAATATATAAATAAGATATAACCTTTCTTACTATAGTAAAAGTACTTAATATTAATATTACTTAATTTAGTATACCGTTTTAAGTTAAACTTATTTATAAATTACTTAAACTTTTAAGCCTTAAAGGCTTTTTAGTAAAAGCTTAAATACTTTCCTTTTAGTTTTTTATTAAAGGTTTTTTCCCTTTTTTTTATATTTAGTATAGTCCTTTTTTATTACTTAGTTAAAGAGCTATTCTTTTAAAGCTTATTTATACGCTTTAATACTTAGTATAAATTAGTAATATAGATTATACTCTTTATAGCTAAGTTATATTTAATTTTATTACTTAGTTTTATATAAACTATAATAACTATAAATGTTTTAAGTAAAAAACTAATCTTCTTTTTTAATAAGCTTATATATATATAGTAGTTACTAAGGCTTTATTTTATAAGTTAGTAAGATTTTTTAAACGTATTACTATAATACTAAATAAATCTTTTACTTTTAATATTAATATATTTAACTACGTATTAAAAACGTCTTAAAAGTATAAGCTTAATATACACTTTTATTTTAATAGTATATTAAAGAACTACTTTTAATAAATAAAAAAAGCTTTATTTATAAGCTAGAGTATTATATTAATTTTATTAATATTTTAAAAGTACTATTAAAACGTTAATTTAAATATACGTCTTATTACTTTATACTACTTTTATTACTATAAATATATTAATAAATCTTTATATTTTTTAAATAGCTTTAACTTTAAGTTATATACCTAACTACTAGCTTTTAATAACGCCTAGCTATTAACGTATAATAAGGCTATAAAGACTATATTTTTACTTTTAAAATTGTTTAAGTTTAGCTTTTAAACCTTAAAGGCACTTTATAAGTTTTTTACTAATAGTTATATTATATATATAAGCGCTATCTTCTTACTTATACTATTTAATTTAGCTTATAACTATACTACTTTTATATATATTATAAGTAATTATTAAAGGCATACTTAATAAGCCTTTAATATAGCTAATTTAGCTATTATTTTATTATTTATAAATATTATATTAACTAGTATAAACCTTACTAAGTCTTTAAGTAATACTTATATAGCTTTTACTATACTTAAAGCTTTTAAAACGGTTAGTAATTTAGTTATTATAAAAAAAGAATTCTTTTAAATAGTTAATAAAAAGAATTTATTAATATAAAGGTATTTATAAGGTTTATACTATACACTATTATAACTAAGTAAAAAATAATATTAAATTTATAATATTTAAATTATATATATATAAGTATATTAAAATAAGAATAAATTCTTATTCTTTTTATTAAAAAGGAGTATAGTAGTACTATATAAATATAAAAGATGTTTATTAGTCTACTTAATTTAGCTAATTATAAAGAGCGTTTAAAGACCCTTTAAGGTCTACTCTTAGTATTTTAAACGGCTTACTACTATTTTATCCTTTAGCTAATTATAGTAAGGCGCTTGTAGATTAACTATTTAACTAATTATAGTAGGACTTTTTAGGGACCTTTAACGGTCTATACGTAGTAGTTTAGTGGCGCTTAATTACTAGACGTCTACTAGTGTTTTTTGTTAAAACTATAATAAACTAAAACTTTTATATAAAAAACGTTTAAGCTTATTTAAACGCTTTAAATAAATTATATAAATAACTAAAGTTTAATAAACTAAATAGTATTTTTTTAGTAAATAAAGCTTAAATTTACTATCTTTTATATATTTTATAAACTATATAAAGAGCTATTTAGTTTAATTAAGTAAGGCTACTAAAACTTTTAGTATACTATATTATTATTACTTAACTAGTTATTAGGTACTATTTAAGGCTTTTAAAAGCTTAATAAAAATATTTATAAGGTACTTAGTATACGTTTACTACTTAATTACTTAGTAAAACTAATAATCTAAGTAATATTTAAAAAATAGTACTACTATTTTATATTTAAAAGTAATGTACTTATAGCTTAGCTTTTTTATAAATATTATTATTAAATTATAAGTAATATAAATATAATATATAAGGCTTATATTTTAGTATAAAGATATTTAAACGTAAATAAAAAAGTAATTAACTAAGAAATTAATACTATTACTAAAAGGTATAATACGCTTTTATAAAAAAGGTGTATTTTTAAGGCTTAAGACTAAATAAAGCTACTATTAAAAGTATTATTAGATTAGGCTATTCCCTCTTTTAGCTTATTATAACTACTTTTAAAAGCTAACTATTAGCTTACTCTTTTAGTTTATAACAATCTTAGGTTTAAAAGTGTTATAAACACTATTAAAACTAGTAATAAGTAGAAAGAGCTCTTATAAACGTAGTTAGTAACTTATAATAGTAAAAGATAAAGCATAGCTAAAAATACGTTATATTATTAATTTAAGCCTATACTAAGCTAGGCGTTACTACTTCTTACTTTACTATATAGGACCTTACTACTTTATACTAAGCTATAGCCTACTATTACTTTACTTTAAAGGGTAGCCTAAATAGCTAACTACCTTAGCCACCGCTTACTAACGTTATAATAAGGCTTAAATAAGCCTAAAGGACTTAAAGAATTAGTATTAAAGCTAGCTTTAATACTAATAAATAGTTATAAAACGTTATTTATTAAATATAAGAATAAAGTTAAAAACGTAAATAATTAATTAAATAATTAAACGCTTTTTACTCTTTTTATTTTCTTTCCTTATATTTCTTTATTACTCTTTTTCTTTCTTTTTTTTATATCTTTATTCTTTCTCTATTTCTAACTATTTTTATTCTTTTTTTATAAAAAAGTTTTTTTTACTATCTTTCTTTACTTTTTCTTTATTTAATCTACTTTCCTTTCTTTTTTTACCTTCTTTTAACTATACTTTTAAAATAAAGTTATTATAGTTTTAATAAAAATTACTTATAAACGCCGTATAACTAAGCATAGTTAAGGCACTATACATAAACCGTCTAAGATCTCTATATAGTCCCTCTATAATTAGTTAAATATTCAATCTACTAGCGCCTTACTATAATTAGCTAAAGGATAGAATAGTAGTAAGCTATTTTAAAATACTAAGAGTAGACTTTTAAAGGTCTTTAAACACTTTTTATAATTAGTTAAAATAAGTAGACTAATAAATATTTTTTATATTTATATAGTACTACTATACTCTTTTTTAATAAAAAGGATAAGAATTTATTCTTATATATATATATATATATATATAATTTAGTTATTATAAAGTTAATATTATTTTTTACTTAGTTATAGTAGTATATAGTACTAATTTTATAAATACTTTTATATTAATAAACTTTTTTTATTAACTACTTAAAAGAATTTTCTTTTTATAATAAGTAAAATACTAATTATTTTTAAGGCTTTAAAGATAATAAGAGCTATATAAGTATTACTTAAAAACTTAGTAAGGTTTATACTAATTAAAATAATGTTTATAAATAATAAAATAGCGGTTAAATTAGTTATACTAAAGGCTTATTAAATATGCTTTTAATAATTATTTATAGTATATATAAAAGTAGTATAGCTATAGGCTAAATTAAATAATATAAGTAGAAAGACTATATTTATATATATAATATAACTATTAGTAAAGGACTTATAAAGTGCCTTTAAGGTTTAAAAGTTAAACTTAAACAATTTTAAAAGTAAAAATATAGTTTTTATAGCCTTATTATATACTAGTAGCTAAGTACTACTTAAAGTAAGTAGCTAGGTGTATAATTTAAAGCTAAAGCTATTTAAAAAGTATAAAGATTTATTAACGTATTTATAGTAATAAAAGTAGCATAAGGTAATAAGGCGTATATTTAAATTAGTATTTTAATAGTACTTTTAAAATATTAATAAGATTAATATAGTACTTTAACTTATAAATAAAGCTTTTTTTATTTATTAAAAGTAGTTCTTTAATATAGTACTAAAGTAAAAATATATACTAAGCTTATACTTTTAAAACGTCTTTAATACTTAATTAAATATATTAATATTAAAAGTAAAGAATTTATTTAGTATTATAATAATACGTTTAAAAAAATCTTACTAACTTATAAGATAAAGCCTTAGTAACTACTATATATATATATAAGCTTACTAAAAAAAAAGATTAGTCTTTTACTTAAAAAATTTATAATAGTTATAGTTTATATAAAACTAAGTAATAAAATTAAATACAACCTTATTATAAAAGGTTATACTTATACTATAAATTAGTACTAAGTGTTAAAGTGTATAAATAAACTTTAAAAGGATAGCTTTTTAAATAAGTAGTAAAAAAGGACTATGCTTAATATAAAGAAAATAAAGGAGACTTTTAGTAAAAAACTAAAAAGGAAGTATTTAGGCTCTTATTAAAGAGCCTTTAAGGCTTAAAAGTCTAAATAATCTATAAATAGGACTAGCTTAGAACGTTGTACTAAATTAAGTATTTTTATTATAGTAAGAAAGGCTATATTTTACTTATATATTTTAATAAATTAGTAGGTAAGCTAATAAAGAAGGACGTTTAAGTTAATTTTATTAAGGTTAATAATAATAATAACTTTAGTTATAAGAGTAAGAAGGGTAAGAGTAAGAGAAAAGCCTAAGCAGCCTTTAAAAAGATACTTTAAAGTTATTAAACTTTATCTTATATAGTAAAAGGCTATAAATAAAAGGATAGGTTATTATAAGTAGTAATTACTTTATATTTATTAATTTAAATTATAGTAGTAAGATTAATATAGTAGACTAGAAATTTATAAAGGTACTAAGCTTATTAAAGTTTATAAGGCTTTTACTATTTATATAAGTGCTTAGTAACTTAAAGTTATAAGTTTATAATATATAAGTAGTTATAATTTAACTACTAAACATTAACTAAGAAGAACGGTAAATTACTTATTATTAAACTGTGTTAATTGTAATATGTTAGTACTTTTAGGTATACTAACTTTATTAAATAAAAAAATGTTATTATATTTTATTAGTAAGAAGTAGTAGTTTTATAAATTAATAGTTAAACTAGTAAGGACCTTTTAAAAGGGCGTAATAAATACTACTACCTACTATATATTAGTATAAGTAGAAGAATTTATTAATCTTTTAAATAAAGAACCTAAAAAGGACTATAAAAGGCCTATAAAAATACTACTTAAGCTTTATAAATATAAAGACGTGTTTTTTATAAAAAATACTACTAGCCTACTAATTTACTAAAGTATAGATTATATAATTAATTTACTACTTAGAATATAACTACTATATAAAGGACTATACTCTTTATCTTAAAAAAAGCTTATTATACTTTAAAAGTACTTATAAAAAGTACTATAAAGAGAATAAATTTAAGACTTAAAAAGCCTTATAGGCTTTTTAGTCTTATTTATATTAAAACGTAATAGTACTTTACAACTATATATTAACTATTATAAACTAAATAAGATTATAGTTAAAAATTAGTACCTTTTACCTTTAATTTTTAAGATTTTAAATTAAACTAAAGGCTATAAAGTTCTTTTAACTATAAACGTAAAAAATATATTTAATAAAATATAAATATATAAAAGAGATAAGTAAAAAACTATATTTAGAATATAATATAGCTACTATAAGTATTTAATAATAACTTTTAAGCTAACTAACGCCTTAACAACCTTTTAAAGTTATATTTATAAGGTGTTTAAACGCTTATTAAATAAGATTTATATTATTTACTTAAATAATATTCTAATTTATTTAAAGAATAAAGAGGAGTATATAAAGTACTTAAAGTAAGTATTAAATTAACTAAAAAAAGTAAGGCTATTTATTAATTAAAAAAAGTACTAGTTTTATAAAAAAAAGGTATCTTTTTTAAGCTTCTTACTATCCTTTAATAAAGTTTATATAAACCTTATTAAAGTTAAAATAGTTATAAAGTAGTAAACGTTTAAGACTTATTATAATATTTAAGTATTTATTAGCTTTTATAATTTTTATTACTAATTTATTTATTATTTTATTAATAAGGCCTAACTATTAACAAAGTACTTAAAAAGCCTAATTAAGAGTAAAAAGCTTAAAGGACCTTTATAAGAGCCTTATAAAAACTAAGTATTTTAGTAGTTAAAATAAGCGTTAATAAAAGCGTTATTACTAAGATATTATAACTTATAATACCTAGTCTATATAAAGACTAATATATTTACTTTTATATTAGTAAGAATACTATCCTAGTTAAATAATATAAGTATTTAGTATTTAGTAGCCTTTTAGTCTTAAAAGCTAAAAAGTATAAAGCTATACTATAATACTTTTAATTAAGAGTTATTAATAATTATTATATTCTTTAAAAAATAGTACTAGTACTTAAAAAAGGCTAAAAGTATAAAGGTTTTAACTAATTATACTAATTTATAAGCGTTTTTAAAGTAAATAAATTTAAATTATTATTAGGCGTATTAGTATATATATTTATTACTATTTAATTTTAAAATTAAGTATTAACTAAATAATAAAAAACTAACTAATAGCCTATTACGTTATTTTAATTATAAAGAAGAGTAAGACTAAATAAATTACTTATTTTTATTATATTAAAAGGTTGTTACTCTTACTAAAAGTAGCGTTTTAAAAGACTTTAAAAAACTTATAAAGGAACTAAGTAGTCTATCTTCTTATAAAAGTAAGTAATTAAGGCTATTATAAACGGCTTAAGTAAAATAGTTAATATAGCTAACTTAAGAACAACTTAGTTAAAGTACTAAGATATATATACTTAGTAGTTATTTACAATGTAAGTAGTTATAGTTATAATTATAAAAAGGTTAAAGGAAGATAAAAAGCTTTTATTTTATTTTATAAGCTTATTTTTATAGCTTAATTATTAAACTCTTACTTATAAAGTAAAAAAGAGGTATATTAGAACTATATAGGCTATTTTTAAGGTTAGTCTTTAAACCTTATAAAGTTGTTTTATTAAAAGGATAAGTAGTTATACTAGCTTAAAAAGTACTATAATATAAAATTATTTACTAGTACTATAAGCCTAAAACGGCTAAATATAGTAGTGTTATAAGAATAAAAGACTTAGTTTTTTATTATTATTTTTAAATAAGTATTAAAGTAAACGTTAAAGGTTTTATATATACTTATTATATATACTAAACTACTAAGTTAAAAAAGTATAAGCTATATAGTTAGCTTTAACCTTTAGTAGTCCTTAAAAGGCCTTAATAAAAAGTATTAATAAATTTTATTACTAGTTTCTCTTTAGTCTTTAATAGTAATTAAAAGTTAAATATTATATTAGTAGTAATAAATAAGTATATAAAAATATATTAGTTCTTACTAGTATTTACTACTATAACCTTTATAAAGCTTATATATTTACTTTATATAAAGGTTTAACTATACTTTAAGTAGTTAAAAGATTTTATATTAAATAAAAAGTAGTCTTTATTAGTTAGTACTAATAAAAGCTATATAATATTACTTATATTTAGTTAAAACTATTTACTACTTTTTATTTATAAACTAATAATTAAACTAAAAAAGCTAATTAAACTTTATAATAGTACTTTTATTACTATATAATAAAAAATTAAAATAACTAGTTAATACTCTTTTTTATAATAAAGTTTACTTTAAATAATATAATAAATTAATTAATAAATAAATAAAGTATTATTTTATATACTTTATAACTATTACTTTATAATTTATAAAAGTATTAAAAACGTTATTTATAAAAAAAGAGTATTAAAATACTTATAATATATATAAAAAACATAAAAGCGTTATTATAATATAAAGTACTTATTAAAAAAGTATAATAAAAAGGACTTAGTACTACTATTTACTTAAAATTTAAAGTTTAAAGTACTTAATTAAAAGTAAAAGTTAAAGTTTATTAAACCTTTTTATATATTAAAAAAGATTAACTTATAAGTATACTACTTTACACTTTTATAATAGTATAAAAGACTATATAATATATTTTTAATATTTTTATTAAAACTTTAAATAAACCTTATAAGTATTATAAAGCTTTTATTAATATTATTATTAAAAAAAGATAATAATAAGTAAAAGGTAAAAAAAGTATTAAACTATAAAGTATAGTATAAAGAGTTATACTACTTAGTATAATAAAAAGGATAGCCTTTTAAATATAACTAATAAGTTACTATAATAGTTATAAATATACTAATTACTATAAAAAAGTAGTAAAAAATATAAAAAAAGATACTTATTAATATTAAAATAAGCCTAAAAGTCTTTATAAAGAAGAAAAAAGAAAGATTAAAAAAGGTTTAGTAAAAAGGTATAGTAATATAATATTGTTATAATAATAAAATTTTTAAAAATATAATAAAAAATTATAAAAGAATAATAATATACTTAACTACTATAAAAAGACTTTAAAAGGCCTACTTATAGCTTAAAAAGAAGAGTAGCTTAATAACTACGTTTTAGTATAAAAACGGTAAATAAAGGCGTATTTTAACTATTAATACTTATAATAACTTATACTATAAATATAAGATAGTAGTAAAGTAACCTATACCTAGCTTAAGATATAAATGGTAGTTATAGCTTTACTTACTTAATAATATATAATATATATAAGTAGTAGCCTTATACTTTATAAGTAACTTAGAACTAGTTAATAATAGTTAAAGGTTAAAGGAATAAATATATATATACTACTTTAAGGCCGTATAACTTACTATACTTTATATAGTAGTTTATAGTTATAAAGGCTAAACTTTAAACAGTTTTTTAAACTATTTAATAATAGTAATAAGAGCTCTTTTTTTTAAAGGATTCTTTAGTCTTTTAAGTAGGCTATAACTAAGGCCTATTTATTAAGGTTAATTAAGTAGCTTATTATTAATATAAAAAACTATTTTATTAATATAATTAAGCTAATAAATAATAAATAAAACACTTATTAGTATATAATATATATTAGTATACTACTTATTTATATAGCTACTACTCTTTTAAAAGCTAAAGTACTATACTAAAAAAGGCAACTTAAGCGGCTTATTTACCAGCTTTTTTACTTAGGCGTTAAAGTAGTCTAAATATATAGGTCTATTATTATAGGGCTAAAGGTATTTTAAGTCCTTACCTTACTTAAATAAAGAAATAAGTAAGGGCGTTACTAAGGCCGTTATAAGGGCTTAAAGAAGGCTAAGGCCTAAACTTAACTTGCCCTTAAGGTTCTTAACGTTATTAATAAGCCTTAATAGTAAATTGTTTAGTATATATAATAAGCTTTAAATATTAATACTAAACTTACTAAAAAGAGGTAAAAAGCCTACTAAGAAGCTTGTTAAAAGCGTCCGCCTTAATAGATTAGACGCTTAAGGTATAATAAGTAAAGGCTAGACTAGTATAGGTATTATTAGCTTTTAAGCTTTACTAGTAAGTAAAATAAAAAAAGGTAATACTTTTAGTACTACTAACGTAGTTATACTATATAGTAACTAAAAAACCTTTTATAACATAATACTTAGTATAAAAGTAAAGATAGTTTATTTAACGCTTAATAAATATATTAAAACGTTAGTAAGAAGTAGATATTAAAGTATAAAGGCTAGCTTTAGTTTTTATATATATATAGGTTTTATAGTAGGCCTATTTATACTTTTAGTAATAATAAGGCTTTAAAGTATAAAGGTTCCTTTAAAGTACTTTAAAGAAGTTTATATTATAAATAAAAGGTTAAATAATAAACTATTATTAAGAATTAAGTAGTCTTTAAACTATTTAATTACTTATTAAACTATTAATATTATTATAATTTAATAATAGCCTTATAGTTTCTACTTTTTTCTTTAAAAGTACTACTTATTATAATAAATTTTAATAATATAAAAAGTAAAAAGTAAGTAGTATTTATATAATATAGTAAAATTTACTTTATAAATAAGTAAGAGTAAACTTATAATATTTATATAATAAAGTAAGAATAAATTTATTATATTTAATATATACTAGTAATAAGCTTTATTATATAAGCTAGCCTTTTATAACCTTTAAATAAAGCTTAAAAAGTCTTTAATAACGTTATTAACATTAATTAATCTTACTAAATATATTAATATAATAAAGGCTACTACTATACATAAATATAAATAGTATAATATAATAACTATTTTATAAGTATTAAGACACTTTTATTTTACTAGGTTTTTCTTTTAGTTACCTTATTACTAAAAAAAGTTAAAGGCAACTTTAAAAAAAAAGGAGATAATTATTATAATTTTAATAAGAATTACTTATAAACGTTATATTACTAAGCATAGTTAAGGCACTATATATAAACCGTTTAAGGTTTTTATAAGGTTTTTTTATAATTAGTTAAATGTTTAATCTACTAACGTTCTACTATAATTAGCTAAGAAATAAGATAGTAATAAGCTATTTTAAAACACTAAAAGTAAACTTTAAAAGATCCTTAAGCACTTTTTATAATTAGCTAAAATAAGTAGACTAATAAACATCTTTTATATTTATATAGTACTACTATACTCCTTCTTAATAAAAAGGGATAAGAATTTATTCTTATCTTTATACACTTATATGTATACAATTTAGTTATTGTAAAGTTGATGTTATTTTCTACTTAGTTATAGTAGCGTATAGTACTAACCTTATAAATACCTTTATACTTAAGTAACTATTATAATAAGTTATAATTAAATACGTAAGGAAATTATATACTAACTTTTTATAAGTATACTTATAATACTAAATTAATAAAACGTTAAAGTATAAACTATTTAAATTAATATAACTTATTTTATATTTACTATATTTATATTATACTATATTTATAAATTTTACTTTTAGTTTATTATAAAATACTAATTATAACTTTGTTTTTATAGTAGTTAATTAATATATAAAGTAAATAATCTTAGTATTAAGTAAAATAATATATAATATATTATAGTAAGCTTAACTACTTATTACTTACTTATAACTAGTAAACTAAGAAATTTTAAAAGTTATTATTTTAAATATAGATTTTAAATTCTTATTAAGGTTATAGTAAATAATATAATAAAACTTAAAGCGTAGACTTTTTTATAGTACTACTTATTATTTAGTTATAAATAGTTAAACTAAAAGAACAATTTAAATAGTTTAAGCTATTATAAGATATATTATTTAAACTATAAAAAATAGTATATAATAACTAAACTTATTACTATAAATTTAATTTGTTGATAACAATTATATTTATTTAGTAATAAGTATTACTTTAAATAAAGCAATATTAGAATTTACTTTAAATAATCTTAAAAATCTTTTTTACTAAATACTATAACTACTATATATATTTACTTTTAAAATTTTAATTTAAAATATAGTTTTAATAGTAGTTATAATAGTAAAGAGATATTTTAATTAAAAATATTACTTAAAATTCTATAAACTAGATTAAAAAGTGTTTATATAGCTAAGTAAAGGATGTATAGCTTTTCAAAGTATAAAACTTAGAAAATTCGCTTTAAAATTTATAGGTCTTTTTATTATTAAATAAATTATTAAATAAACTACTACTAAACTAATACTTTTTATAACTTAGAAAATTTATTTAGTTATTTTAAACGTATACTTAAAACCTATACACTTTAATAAATTTAGATACTTACTTTTACTACTTACTTTAATTCTTTTAAAATAACTATTAAAAAAGATATTTAAAATTAACTATTTAACTTTACTTTTTAAATTTAAAATAACGTACTTTAATCTTAGCTTAGACTATAACATTATTAAACATTTTTATTAATTAATATTATTAAATGTTTAATAACTATAATATAATATAAAAGCAGTAAACGTTTAAGTAAATAGCTACTTAAAAAGAACGTTATTATAAAAAGGTAAACTATTTTTTTAAAAATAACCTATTATTATTATAGTACTAAGTAAATATAATAAACTAAGTAATATTAATACTAAATTTAAATACAGTATTTTATTAAATAGTTATTAAAAAAGATTTATAACTATAATAAAAGTAGTTAAAATAACTTAATAAGCTTATATATGTAAATAAATATTAATACTACTACTTTTAATACTATATATATTAAGTAGAATTTATAGCTTAAAAATTAAGTATTTATATATACTATATATAATAATTAAAGTAACTAATAAACAGTACTTACTATAAGGTTATATACTACTTATATAAATATAAAATAGTATAAAAAAGGTTGTAACTTAGTAAGAGGTTATAAATTAGTAAGAGATTTAATAATAGTTACTAAAGACTAAGTAATAGTTTATACTAGTACAAAATAAAATAGTAAAATTTATAGTAAAGGAAGTATAAAGCGTATCTTAAACTAATAAAAACAACATTCGCTAAATATAACAAAAATAGGAACAACTAACGGCATTCCTAAAAATCTGCCGTTAGGCTTTTAAACATCTTTAAGAACACGTACTCCTCTAAGTTAAAGATATATTAGCTAAGCTATCTAAAGAAATACAATCTATTACGTAATAAAAGCGCGCTTACTATTTATTTATCGTTTAACTATTTTTAACAACGTCGTTAGTCCAACTTTACTATTTTATATCGTCCTTATTAGTTATTTTATCCATATTACACATTCTCGTTTTTATTACTAGGTTATACTATTAAATTAACGTTAAGACGACGTTAATAAGGGGAGGCCAAATTGTTAGCCTGCGCAGAGGGACTGGCGTGATCACATAACGTTCGTGGGGAGTATAGATAGAAGCTCCCCACCACAGATAGAGAATAATAAGATTATCCTCTTTTCCATTACAAAACCTTACATATAACCTTGTAGCTAGACTAAATAGTATGAAGATTGGCCTTTACAGTAGGTATACAGAGCTATGGGCACCCGAACATTATATAGTTGCAGATTTGAAAGAGGATTATCTTACTAGAGTAACTGGAAATCTGGCTTTCCTAAGCGGTATTGTTTCTTATTGAAGAAGGAGGCAGATACAGTAGCATGCTCACCCTCTGGTCGGCAGATTGTTGTCAATACCAAATTGTGCGAAAGCACTAAGGGTTCTTCGGATAATTCCATGTTAAGAAGAACTCATGGGGCAAGCGAGTCACCAAAGGGCGTACGTTCTGATGCTTGCTACTTAGTCCAATTATATATTTAAAAATTTGACGTTAGCATTTCGTTATATTAATACTATTTTATACATGTTTATTTCAATATAGAATATAATCTCTTTACTCAATAACCAAATAGTATACAGTTGTTTATAAAAAATCATTACATCCCTAGATATCTTCGAGTTTGTCAAAATGACCATTCTCCCCTAGTCCATCCCGTTCTCTGCCTTCCATCGCTCTAGGTACAAAGTTGGGCTGCGTGGCCCTGCCAAGTCAGTCTCGGTGCTCTGGTACACGCCGAATCTTGGCCGCACACAATTGGTGATGAAGGGGGAGAACTGACTAGTTAGTATATAATAATTAGTACGTGTTCTGACAGATTCACACCTTGAAATCACTTAGATCTGGCACCATGTAAGTACGGACTTTCCGGTAGTCGATGAGGAAGCCACCGTGTTTGGTGTGTTGGCCTATGCATCCTGTGCGTGTACCCTTGTAGTATCCCTTGTTGATATCTTTGACGGTAAGCCGTAATTTGCGATATGGACGCAATAGAATGTCACTTGGCCGCATGGCTATAGTAGTAAATTTTCCGACTAAAGTTGTGAATGACTAGTAAAAGATGCAAATAAAACAATATCGTATATTTCTTACAGATCCCTTCCCCCTAGAAGGCGATATCACTATCCCTTATATGTTTTGCACATTGGAGGACTCTGTAACTCGGGAATACTAGTAAAGAAAATATTTCCTATTAGCCCTGAATGGCGCAATACAAAATTCTGGTAATTGTCTAACCACGTGACTTGGATTTAAAAAAAAATCTTACTAAACTGTGTACTGCTTTTTACACTGCCTTTTGTACTGCCTTTTTGTTACGGCGAAGACCGGACGTAGGCCGCGCGCAGACATTACAGGACGACGGGACAATAGGCGGACGTCACATAACCCAAGGACACGACCAGGATCTAGGAGGACACGTAGGTGCTAACCAGTTAAACACAGTATTAGTCAAAACGTAGTAATCTTGTAATATTCTAACCACATATAGTAAGTATTTAGTAACAAAGCCAAAAATCTGGACATATAAAAAACTACTACGTATTCTAAATTCCCTAATTCTACTGCGTTTAACGGTGTTCGTTTTTTTGTTTTTAGACGCGTTGTCGTTTTATATTATAAATACTAATTAAGGTTGCTTTAGTCTTAAATAACAAACTATTTAGCTTTTTAATAAGCTTATAAAAATTTAAAAAAATGCAAGACTTAGTATTAATAAGAGCAAACTATAGGCTTCCTTAAAAGGGGCTATTATAAATTTATACGCGTATTTATAAAAGGCCTACTACTTTTATAGGCATAAATTTAACTTAAAGGCTAAAAACTTAGTAAGACTATAATGTAAAGGTATTTGTAAGGTAAGTACTAAGTGCCACTATAACTAGGTAAAAGATAACATCAACTTTACAATGTTTAAATCGTATACGTATAAGTGTACTAAGACAAGAATAAATTCTTGTGCCTTTTATTAAGGAAGGGTATAGTAATACTATATATATAAAAGATGTTTAATAGTCTACTTATTCTAGCTAATTATAAGGAGCGTTTAAGAACTTTTTAAGGTCTACTTATAGTATTTTAAATAGCTTATTATTACTTTATTCTTTAACTAATTATAATAGTATACTTATAAACTACTTATTTAACTAATTATAGTAAGACTGTATAAAGATCTATAATAATCTATATATAGTAGCCTAATAGTGCCTAGTTAGTAGATTTTTACTAGTAATTCTTATTAAAACTATAATAATTATCTCCTTTCTTTTTTAAAGTTAACTTTAACTTTTACTAGTAATAAAGAAACTAAAGAAAAACTTTATAAAATAAACGTGCCTTAGTACTTATAAAATAGTTATTATATTATAGTATTTATATATAACAATAAATAGACTAGGTAACTACGTTAATAAAGTAATTCAATCGTAGAAAGGTAATAGGCAAGGGTAGTATTATATAAAAACTAAGTCTTATCTCTCTATATTTAGTAGAAGGGACAAACTAGCTATATAAGAGTAGTACTAAGTATACTAGTCTTAATTAGGCCTTAGCCTTTAGACTTAGTAGCTATTAACTAATTATAAAGCGTATATTTACTACTACCTTACTAAATTAAGTATAGACTATTTCTTTATATTCTTTTAAGTCTTACCTACGTTTATAGGTTATATAACGCCTACTACTTATTTAATTAGTTATTATATATATATATTGTTTATAAAGTTTGTATAAAGTTTATATATAGCCTATATTAGGCCTTTATAGTTGTTTTTTTTACTTATTTATAATAATTACGCTATTTTTAAGACTAGTACTTTTAGGCTAGTAGCTATTAATTATATGTTTATAAACGTTGTAAATAGGTTGTATACTTTATATATAATATTATTTAATAGTCTTTATTTATAGCTAGTAATAGCGTTTAAAATTATAAAGTAAATAAAATATAAAGTAGACTTATTATTTTGTATTACTCTTACGTTTACTTATTATAGCTTTTTAATATAAGCTTGCTACTTTTAAGTATAAGCCTACTATTTTAAGCGTATTAATACTATTATAAACTTAGTAGATAAGCTATATAAGGCTATACCTTTACTTAGCTATTACTAGGCCGTTTAAGTAGCTTATTACTAGTTAAATTATACTATATACGTTTACGTTTAAGATCTATTAACCTTAGCTAACCTAACTAGTAATAACTTACCTTTTTTAGCTTTTTTACTACTAGTTATTAGTATTATACGTTACTTATACTTTTAATCTATTTATATAGCTAGTTTATTAGCCTTATAAATATAAGGCCTAATATTAGTAAGAAAAGTAAGGAGTAACCTTTTATTAAAAATTGTAGTAATAGCAGTTACTATGTTAGCAACGTTAGTAGTAGTATAGTTAGTTATAACGTTTATACTACTTTTAGTAAAGTTAGTAGTAGTAGTAAGGCTAGTAGTAGCCTTAGTAATAAGGTTAGCAGTTAAACTACTTTATAATCTTAGCTATAAGCCTATACTTAAGCCTTTAATAGCTTTTTATCTACTTAGTAATTATCTTACTTATTTACGACGTTTACTTTTTTAGTAGTTATACTAAGTACCTATTAATACTTAGTATATATAGTACCTTTAATACCTTTTATATATACTACTTATAAAGTTACTACTTACTCTTTACTTTAACTATATACTATTTTTAACTTTTAACACTTATTATTAGTAGTATAAGACTAGGTATTAGCCTTATTATAAGGTATAACCTTTATTATATTATTTAAACCTTTACTAATAAGTATAAAACTACCTACTATACATATAAAACTATATACACTACTAACAACTATTATAGTACGTAGAATAGTATAAGAAGGGACTATTAACTAATTAGTTAATAGTCCCTCCTTTTATACTATACTCTATAAACAGCTTACTAATAGGTAAGAATAAGGAAGAAGTACTTATAGGCGTTATATATAAAACTTATTATAGCTAATTTTATTTATTTAATTCTATACTATTTATTTGTTTTTTTAGTAGCTACGTCTTATTTACTTATAATTTTTAAAGTAAAAGGTATTAAGGTAAGGCTTTAACCTAATTTGCCTTTTATTTTAAATATAGGTATTATAAGGTTAGTTATAGTATATACTTTATACTTATTTCATTTTACACTTTACTTTAAAAGTATAGTTAAAGAAAGGTAAAAAAGAAAGGAAAGTAGATTAAATAAAGGAAAAGTAAAGAAAGATAGTAAAAAAAAAAACTTCTATAAAAAGAATAAAAATAGTTAAAAAAAAAGAAAGATTAAAGATATAAGAAAAGAAAAAAATAGTAAGGGCTAATTATTTAATTACTTATTTATATCTTTTACTTTATTCTTAAGTATATTAAGTAAGTAGTACTTTACTACTATTTACTAGTACTAAAGCTAACTTTAATACTAGTTCTTTAAGTTTTTTAAACTTATTTAAGCTTTATTATATTATTAGTAAGTAGCGGCTAAAGTAGCTAGCTATTTAAGCTACTCTTTAAAATAAAGTAGTAATAGACTATAGCTTAGAGCTAAATAATAAGGTCTTATATATTAAAGTAGGAAGCTATAACGTTTAGGCTTAGCGTAGGCCTAGGTTAATAGTATAACGTATTTTTAGCTATACTTTATTTTATACTATTATAAGATTACTAGCTATGCCTATAGTAGCTCCTTTTACTTATTATTAAATTTAATAGTATTTATAATACTTTAAACCTAAGGTTGTTATAAATTAAAGAAGTAGGTTAATAGTCAACCTTTAAAAGTAGTTGTAGTAGATTAGGTAAGGAGATAGCTTAATTTATTAATACTTTTAGTAAGTGTTTTATTTAGTTTTAACTTTAAAGAACTAGCTTTTTTAAAAAGTTTACCTTTTACTTATTAAAGGTAGTTTTAATTCTTTATATAGTTATCTTCTTATTAAGATTTAAGTACCTTTATACTAAAATATAACCTTTATAAGCTATAGTACTATAGTTTATAATACTATAATAATATATTTTATTAAGCTAAGCTATTAAAATTTTACTCTTTATTATAAGATTTTATTACTACTTTTTATAAGCTACTTAAAGTAGTAGCCTTACTAAGTAATTAAGTAGTAAGAGTGTACTAAGTATCTTATAAATGTTCTTATTAAGCTTTTAAAAGCTTTAAATAGTTTATAATAGCTAGTTAAATAGTAATAATATAGTATATTAAAAGTCTTAGTAGCCTTGCTTAATTAGGTTAAATAGTTCCTTATATAGTTTATAAAGTATATAAAGAATAATAAACTTTAACCCTATTTATTTAAAGAAGGCTGCTTAGTCTACTAAACTTTAGTTATTTATATATACTATATTTAAAACATTTAAGTAGGCTTAAACGTTTTTAATATAAAGGTTTAGTTTATACTAAAATAGTAGTCTTTTTAATAAAAAGTGTATAAATAATATATTTATATAGCTAAGCTTTAAACAAAGTATACTAACCTACTAGTAAAAGACTTTTAAGTATATAAAGTAGTTTATTAATAATATTTATAGCTTTTAAAAGAATAGTTATACTAACTTACTTATTATTATATTATAGCTTTAGTTATCTTTTTTTAAACCTAGCTTACTTTTATTAAAACTTAGTAAAAAATAATTATATATATATTATTAAATAGCTACTTTTTATACTACTTTTTTAAGTTTTTATATAAGTATAATAAAAGTTAAAATAGTATAAAGTCTTTATTTATATATTAAAAATAAATACTAAAAAATATTTTTTTAAAAGTAGTAGTTTATAAAAAATTAGTATATTATAATATCTTTAAAAAGTTGTAAACTTTTAAATGCTTATAACAATTATAATATAAAAAACTAAAGTTAAATAATATTTTTAAGCTTAATAATAGTAAATACCAATTTAACTATTATATTAGTTATTAATATATACTATTACTAAATTAAATACTTAATTATATTATATAAATTAATATAATAGTTATTTATATTAAAGCTTTTCTATTTAATATTTATATTTATTAAGTAGTAAAGTAAATTAAAGTAATACTTTTTTATTTAATTAAACATTATTTATTTACTTATAAGCTTTATTTTTTTTATAATTAAAAGGTTAATATATATTAGTTAGTTTATTATAATACTTAAAGTATATAATAGTTTTAAAAAAATAGTTTTAAGGTTTTATTTACTTTATATACTATTTTTTTTATAAGATAAAGTTTAGTTAATTACTTTATAAAATAATAATGTTTTATATATAAAATGTTATATTAAATATAGTAGTTTAAAGCTTAATATATATAAATAAAGTAATTTAATAATAAAATATAAATAATTAAATATAATAAAAAAAGTTTATAATAAAGTAAATATAAATAGTAAAAATAAAGGTTATAACTATTATAATAAAAAAAAAGGTAGTAATAATTATTTTTAACGTTTTTATTTATTATAATAATTTAATAAATAAAAATATATTAGTTTTATTTTTATTATTAATATTTTAAATAATAAGTAGTTTTTTAATAAATAAAAATATATTTTTAAAGTAAAACATTTTTTTATTTTTAATATATTATATTCTTTTTTTATAATACTTTTTATAAATATATTTAAACGTTTATTATTAAATTAAACTTATTTATATTATTATTTTATAGTTAAAACACTATTATAATTATAGCTTAAAAAAGGAATCTTTTATATTTTTATTATAAGTAGTATAAAAAAGAATAAATAAACGTTTTTTACTAAGGTTTATATTAAAGTGAAGGTAGTAGTTTAAAAAAAGCTATTTAATAATATAGTAAATATAAACTTAAATAAAATAAGGCTTTAAACTAGTTAAACTAATATTTAATTTAATAATAAAGTATAAATATTAATATTAAACTAAGAGTTAAAGTAGTTATAAAAGTAAGTAAGTTAAAGAATAAGTAAAGTACTTAGTAAAAGGTTAAAAAGAAGAAAGTTAAAAAAAAAAAGACTATAAAAAAGGTAATAAAAAGGATAAAGGTTAAAAAAGTAAAAAGTATATTAACTATACTAAAGTATAAAAAAAAAGTAGTATAAAAAAAAGGAAAGTAGTTAAAGAAAAAAAATAAAAAGAATAAAAAAAAAGAAAAGAATAGAAAAAAAGTAAAAAAAAGAAGTAAAAAAAAATAAAAAAAGAATAAAGTAAAAAAGAAAAAAAAGTAAAAAAAAAAGGTTAATTAAATAAAAGAAAGTAAGTAAAAAAAAAGAAAAAAAAGAAAAGTAAAAGTAAAAAAAAGTAATATATATTATTATAAAAAAGGTAGTTTAAGCTAAAACGTTAATAGTTATATATATAATAATAAAGTAAATAATAGTTAAAATAAGTATTTATATTACTTAAAGCTTATTAAAAAAGGCTAAGTAAGTAGTACTATAATTAGTAGTAAAAGCTAAGTAGTAAGATAAAAAGGAGCTTAATAAAAAAGTAAGTATTAGTTATAAAAGCTTTAAAAGATTATTAAATTAAGTTATTATTATTATAAACTTTTTTAAGCTTTTTATATACTATTTAAATAAATATTAAGCTTTTTTAATATAAATATAAAACAAATTTGTTTTAAACTAGCCTAGTATAAAAAGAAGATAAAGTACTATATTTATATTTAAAAGGAAATAGTGCTTTTATAACTTATTAAGAATAAAAAGATTATAACTTAGCTAATTAATAATATACTATTAAAGTACTATTATTTATATACTTTTTAGTATAAAGCTATATTAAAGAGTTTATTAATTTACTTTATTACTTTATTTAATTATATTAAAGTATACTTATTTTAATAAGGTTTAATAAAAGTTTATAAGCTTTTAAATATATAAACTAACTTATAGTTAAATATAGTTATTTAAAACTACTAAATAAGCTACTTAAAAAATAAGGCCTTAAATAAAGTACTTATAAAGGTTATAAATAAAGGTTTATTAAGTAATATAATAGATTAAATTATAAAGGATAAATAGTGTAGTTAAGGTTTATTTATTTAGTTATTTAGTACTATATTCTTAATACTTTATAAATAGTATTATACTTATTATTTAATATTTATTATTTAGTTAAAAAACACGTTTATAAACGTGTTATATTCTTTTTTTAGTTATTAGTAGTTATTTAAGTATAGTTAAGCTTATAAAAATTGTTTTTACTATATAAATAAAAAGATTTATAGTTATAATAGCTTATACTTTACTATAATAGTTAAGTTATACTTATATTTAATTAGAAGTAATTAAATAGTAGTTATTTAAAGACTAGTAACTAAAGACTTTAAGTATAGCCTTTTTATAAATTTAGTATAAGATTAAAATACTATCTTTTAAAAATAGATATAGATTTAATACTAGTTATAAAATAACCTAGTAAATATAGTACTTAAAAAGTTTATAAGCTATATTATTATTTCTTATATAGCTAGCTTAGTAGTTAATAAAGTACTTAAATATAAAGAGAATAATAATAATAAAAAGAAAAAGCTTTTAGTTATACTAAAATAAGGATTTTAAAATTTATATAAATAGTAAGTTGTTTTTACTATTATAAAAGGATCTAGTTTATATTATTTTTATTAGTTGTATTTTTATTATTTAATTACTAACTTATATTTAAAGTTATAAGCTTATTAACCTTATTAATAAGTTATAGTTAGTTTATAGTTATTAAATTATAAATATTTAGCTTTTAAATTCTTATAATATTTTACTTAAATTTCTTAAGTTATTAATTAGTAAATATACTTAGTAAAAAGATATTATTTAAATATATAAGTATATATATATTATTATTATAAATAGTATTTATATAAAATAGGCTTTACTATTTATATTTAAGTTTACTTTTAACTAACTTATTAATTTCCTTTTTATTATTTTAAATAAGTATTATATTACTTTAAACTATTAACTAATTTAACTATTATATTTTATTAGTATTTATATAGTTTTTTTAACTTAGTTAGCTTTTTTTAAAACTTATAGACTACTATAACTACTTTTTTTTAATTTATTAAAAGACGTTATAGTATTTTAGTTCTTTTTTAAAAAAGCTTTTTAAAAAATATACTTACTTTTTAGTTAAATACTTATTAAGTAAGAATATAAATATTAATAAAAAGTAAAGCTTTTATACTATAAAGAAAAAAAAATAGTGTTTAGTTATAAAACTAATATACTATTATTTAATTTATTAAACACGTTATAAAAAGGTACTTTATTTAGTCTTTTATCCTTTTAAAGGTTAATTTAGTAAGTATTTTTATAAGTAAAAAGTGCCTTTTTTTAATAAGGCTATTTATTTATAAATTATATATAAACGTTAAAATATATACTACTTTTAAGTTATTATAAACTTTTTTAAAGTTACTTTTAAACTTAAGTCCTTTATTTATTATAATAATAACTAATAAGTTATAGTTAACTATTATATAGTTTTATAAGAACTTAAAAATAGTTATAACTTTAACGTATTTTATAAAAGTATACTTAGCCTTAATAATATAGCGTTTATTATTTTATAGTAGTATATATATAATATTTAAATAGATTTTTTAAAATAAAGTAATTAGTAGTTATTAAGCTATAACTAAGTTAACTAGTTAATAAAGCTTTTATTTTAAGTAATTAAAATAAGTTAAAACTATTTTTTTTATATAATTATATATATTATACTACTAATATCTTTTATAAATTACTATATATAATAGTTTAATTCTTTAATATTTAGTTATTAAGTATAAAACTACCTACTATATATATAACTATATATACTACTAACAACTATTATAGTATATAGAATAGTATAAAGAGGGACTATTAACTAATTAGTTAATAGTCCCTTCTTTTATACTATACTTTATAAGCGGCTTATTAGTAGGTAAGGAAATTATACTTAATATAAAAGCTTACTTTTTCTTATATTTAAAATTTTAAAAAAGAAAAGGTAATCTTTAATAAGATTAAAAATGTTTTTATAATAATTATTTAGATCTTAAGTTTAAAGTACTATTAAGTAATTAAATAAAGGTTTATTATTAATTAACACTTTTTAAGTATTAATATATATATTAATAAACTTATTAAGATTATTCTTTATAGCTTTAAACTTGTTTTTATTAGTCTTTAAACAATATAAAAGTGTATTAATAAGTATATTCTTTATACTAAAAATATATTTAATAGTAAAATTAAAATTTTAAACTTATACTACTTATTATATAAGTAGTACCTTAAGAAGTTTGTTAATAGCTTTATTTAACTAATTTATTAAAATTTAAAAGTTAGTTTTAATTTAAAAATATATGTTATAAACATAGTTATAAAGTTTTTTTAAAGTAATAACTAGTTTTTTATATTCTTTTTTTATAGTATTATTAGCTACTACTTTTTTATTTTATTATTTTAATTTATATTATATAAAACGCCTTTCTTTATTAATTTTTTATAAAAGTACTACTTTTTATTTTAAAATACTTATTTTAATTATAAGTATTATTAGTCTACTTTTTTTAAAGTAGTTAATTATTATTAAAATAAGAGTAGTAAAAAGCTATTCTTTTAATAAGTTAAAGGCTAACTCTTTTATATTTTCTTACTACTAGTAAACGCCTTTTTATAAAAAAATATAAAGAAGAATAACTACTATAGCTTTATTCTATACTTAAGTCTTATAAAACGTAAAAATATTAAAAAAATTTTAAAGGTCCTTTAAATTAATTAGTTAAGGCTATTTAATAATTTTAATAATCTTAAACTTTTTAAACGTATAGCTAGACCTATTATATATATATTTAATAATAATAGTTATAAGCTAATACTATTACAATTTTTTAACTATAATTATAGTACTAGCTAGCTTATAATTTATAAGAATAAGGTCTATATTTTAAAGATGCTTTAAAACGTAGTACTTAACTTTTAGTAATATTTTCTTATTATTATAAATAGTTATAAGGCCTTTAATTATAATATTATTAAGAAAGGGTAATACTTAATTAAGTATAAGCTTATATAGTAACTAAACTATAATACGTTAAAATTAAGCTACTAAATTAGTACCTTTTTATAAAAGAGTATATATTTTAAATAGCCTAATTAAGATTAAAAACGTAGTTATATTTTTATTTTCTTTAATAAGTTTAATTTAGTTATAATTTAAAAAAAGATTTAATAAAAAGATCTTTTTATATATTTTAAATTCTTTTAAAAAGGTTTTTACTATTAAAGGAGTAAATATATTATATACTATATACTAATTATACTTAACTATATTATTTATTAGCTATACTTTTATAATAGTAGATAGACTAAGTAACTATATTAGTAAAGTAATTAATTATAGAAGGCTAAAGGTAAGGGTAGTATTGTATAAGAACTAAGTCTTGTCCCTCTACATTTAGTAAAAGGGATAGACTAGCTATATAAGAGTAGTACTAAGTATACTAGTCCTAATTAGGCCTTAGCCTTTAAACTTAATAGCTATTTAACTAATTATAAAGTACGTATTTACTACTACTCTACTTAATTAAGTATAGACTACTACTATATATTCTTATAAGTCCTACTTATATTTATAGGTTACATAACATCTACTATTTATTTAATTAGCTATTATATCTTTGTATTATTTATAAAGTTTATATAACCCTTATACACAGTCTTTATAAGACCTTTATAGACGTCTTTCTTATCTACTTATAACAATTACGCCTTTTTTAAGACTAGTACTCTTAGGCTAATAAGTATTAATTATATAGTTATAAATAGTACTATATAATATAGCTTAGTTGTTTTTATTTATAGCTAGTAATAGCGTTTTAAATTATAGAGTAAATAGGATATAAAGTAAACTTACTATTTTACTATATTCTTACTTTTACTTATTATAACTCTTTAATAAAAGACCGCTGCCTTTAAGTGTAAACTTATTACCCTTAAACGTATTAACGTTATTATAGCCTTAATAAACAAGCTATATAAGGCTATACTTTTACTTAGTTATTACTAGGCTGCCTATTTAGCCTGTTACTAGCTAAATTACACTATATATATTTATATTTAAGACTTATTAACCTTAACTAACTTTAATAAAAATAGGTTAACTTATTAGACGACTTTTATTTTACTTGTTATAAGGACTATACGCCTTTTACGTTTTTAATCTACTTACTTAGCTAGCCTCTTAGCTTTATAGACGTAGGCCTTAGCTAAGGATAAGGAAGAGAACTCCTTATTAAACGTTATAACAACTATAGTTGTTATATTAGTAGTACTAGTAATAGTATAATCTATTAAGACGGCTACGTTGCTTTTATTAGGCCTTTAAAACTTAGTAAGGTTAGTAGTACCTTTAGTAATAAAGCTTATAAACCTTATAATTATAATAGAATTTAGTATAACGGCTATAATAGGCCTAAAGACTAAGGTACTTTATAGTCCTAACTCTTTTTACTTATTTAAGGCTTTAATAACCCTTTATTTACCTTATACATATTTTGTTTATTTAAGGCGCTTACCTTTTTAGTAGTTATACTAGGTGCTTATTAGTATTAAGTGTGTATAGTGCCTTTAACACCTTCTATATTTATTACTAGTAGAGTTACTACCTTCTTTACACTTTAACTATGTACTATCTTTAGCTTTAAGTATATAATACTAGTAGTATAAGGCTAGACACTAGCCTTACTATAAAGTACAACCTTTATTCTATTATTTAAAGCCCTTACTAATTATACTTAGGTTTTTATATTAATAATTAAGAATATAGTTAACCTGTCCTTTATTATAAACTGTATTAGTGCCTAAGCTAATACTTATAATATTTTAGCTAAGGTTTAACATAGTTTAATAGCTACCTTATAGTAAGTATTATTACTTTTTTATCTTACTATAGCTAAGGTTTAGGCCTTAAAAAAGGGTATAAACGTAGCTTTATAGTATTAGTTTATAGAATAGTATTATTAAGCGTTAGTACTACTTAGTAGGCTTATATTTAATATATACCTACTAATGTTATTACTAAAGGACCTTAACTATACTTAAATTTAGATTGTTATAATGTTTTTTAAAGGAATATTAAGGCCGTCCTTTTTTAGAGTAATTAAGATATAGTATAAGTAAAGGATTTTTAGTAAGACTATTATTAAATATAAGTAGTAAATCGACTTTTTATTACTTTTACTTTTTAGTCCTCTTTTTCTTTTTACTTATATTATAGTCTTTAAAAGGTCTTTCTTTTTTTTTATTAGTTTTTATATTACTTATATAGTAACTATAGTAATACTTTATAATAACTCTTTAAGTATAGCCTATATCTTATACTACTACTTATTTATTATATTTTAATAGCTAGCCTACTTATTTAATTAAGTACTAAGTATAAAACTACCTACTATACATATATAACTATATACACTACTAACAACTATTATAGTACGTAGAATAGTATAAGAAGGGACTATTAACTAATTAGTCAATAGTCCCTCCTCCTATACCATGCTCTATAAGCAGCTTGCTAGCAGGCAGGGACGAAAGGAGACGTACTTGTAGGCGTTATATATAAAGCTTGTGTAGCTAATTCTGTCTATTTTATTCCTTTTTATTTGTCTGTCTTTCTAGTGGCTATGTCTTGTCTACTTATACCTTTTAAAGTAGAGGGTGTTGAGGTAAAGCCTTAACCTAATTTGCCTTTTATTTTAAGTACGGGTACTGTAACGTTAGTTGTGGTACGTACTCTACACTTAGTACTAGTCTTTTTTTATCTTTTAATAGTATTCTTTTATATATTCTACTTTTTATTCTTATTTTAAGTCTTTTAAGTTTAATATACTTAAGGAAGGTCTTTAAATACTTATACGTTACTTTTATAGCTTTAAAAGTAATACTAAAAAAACGTTATATATATAGTTATATTTAATAGGTAGAGCTAATTAGTACGCTTATATACTAACTATACTTAGTATTTATAAGAGTCTTATTTGTCTTAATACTAGTTTCTTATATTTAAAACAAAACTTTTTTATAAATAGTTTAACTAGGTTGTTAATTTAAGACGTTTTAAGGGTGTAGTTTTTATTATAGTAGCGTTTTTGTCTTTTTATTATAAACTTTTAGTGTTTTTAAAGGCTATTTTTAATTTTTTATAAGTACTTTAGTTATTTTATTATAGCTAGTATTAAGTTACTTTATTACGTTACTATTAACGTTACTAATAGTGTTGAATTACTTTATTATATTACTACTTTTAATACCTCTTTTATAATTAGTACGTCTTTATACTATATAAATAGGTTTAATTTCTTACTAAATAAGGCTTTAAATAGAAAGTAGCTTATTATAGTATTAATAAAGTTATTATAAGTATATTAGGCTTTATTTAATAAGTATAGCTAGCTTATTTACTTATTAATAATAAAATAGTATAAGTATTACTTTAACGTTTAATTTACCTTTTTTATTTATTTATTTATTTAATATAATACTTTTTAACGTTTTTTTAAACTATAAAAAAACCTTTTAGTATATAATTTTTATTAAGTTAATAAAGGTTAGTTTTATAGTTATAATAGTAAAAATAGTATACTTTATAAAGTAGTTTATTATAATTAATATTACGTTTATATTATTATTATTTTTATATATTAATTTTAGTAAGCTTATAATTAAGTTTATTAATAACTTTTTAAATAGTTTTTTAAGTAATAAAAGTAAGTTTAACTTATTATATAGCTTATATTTTTTAATTACTTACTTTTAATAAACTAAATATATTATAATATACAACTTTATATTTTTTAATATATTTTTTTAAAAAAAGTGTTTAAATAATAGCTTAGTTATTTTTATAATATTAAAATATTTAGTTAATAAGTTATTATAGTAAAGCTTTAGTAGCTTGCCTTATATAAAAAGGCTTACTATAACTTATAACTTTTTACTTAAAGCTATATATAATAGTATTTTATTTATTATAATAAACTATTTACTTTATATATTACTCATATAAACTAAGCGTTATAATTACGCTTATATTTAAAGATTTTTATATTAAGTAGTTATAATAACCTTATATAACTTCTTACTTAGTTTAAGCTTTAAAAGTTATATAATAAAAATAGTTACTACTATATAGTATTATAAAAGTTTAATAAGTATAATACCTTTATTTATATTTATTATAATTTAACTTTATACTAATATTATTATATTAATAGTATTACTTTTAAAGTAATTAATAACGTTTAACTATATAATAAAGTTGTATTATTATAAAACTAAGCTTTTTAGTTTTTTATTTAATATTAAAATAGTTATTTTAACTTTTAAGTTAAAATAGTAGTATAATAGCTTTATTAAAGTAATTAGTCTTATATTTTTAATTAAAATCTTTTTAAACTTATTAGCCTTTTATATATTTTATATATAAAATATATAAGGCTTTAACTTTTTTTACACCTTTAAAATATTAATAGTATTTATATATTAACTAAGTTTATAGTTATACTAATATTATTTAATAGTTATACTACTTACTTATAAACTTTATATTAAGTTTATATTACTTATATTATTTATATAATCTTACTATTTTAATAGTGTATTTATTAGGTTAGTTAACTTAAGCTAGTACTTAATAATAAAATTAAAAAAAGCTAAGTATATTACTTACTTAGTTTATTTATTATTAAGTTAAAGTTATTATATAAATATATAAAGGTTATTATAGTTAAATAAGACTTTTATAATATTTTTACTATTATTTAAATAGTATTTTTATTAATAAAAAGCCTTTACTATAATTAAAAGTTTTTAATTTAAAATATTATAGTTTAGTTTTACTTTTTATAGCTTATATAATTAAAAAGCTATAAAATACTATCTTTCTTCTTTATTAAGCTATAATATAATTACTTTTAATACTATTTTTAATATATTAGTTTTTATATAAATTAACTTATTAAAATTAAAATATTTTAATAATAAGGCTTTTATAAATTTAGCCTTTAGTTATTTAAAAGCTTTATAAGCCTTATTATTTAGTTATACTTTATTAAGCTTTTTATTATTTTTACTCTTTTTTAATAGTTTTAATAATAGTATAGTAATATAAAAGTAGCTTTAAATAAAACGTTTATAAAAGTTGTAAAATTCTAAAAAGACTTAAATCTTTTAATAAAACGTTAGTTTTAACTATTTAGTAACTATATACACTTAATACTTATTTATTATAAAGCCTTTATATAATATTTAAAATTTTAAAAACTTTACTTCTTTTTAATAAAATTTATACTTATTTTTATTAATATATAATTAAGCCTTTTTTAAGTGTCTTAATACCTTTTTTAAATATTATATATACTTCTTCTTTATCTTTAAAAAGACTAAAATATTATTAAAATATATAATATAAATAGTGTTTATTAGCCTTTTTAATACGTTACTAATATAGTTTTAAAAAGTTATTAGTATATTAGTTAGGCTAAAGGGAAGGATTAAATACTTAAAGTAGTTATATTAAGTTTAAAAGGCGGTCCTTTATTTATTACCTTCTTTTATTTAAATTTAGTAGTAGGCCTTTATAATATTTAATTTTAAAATAAATTTTATCTTTATATAACGCTTTATAATCTTTATTATTAATAGTAATAAGTAATAGTTTTTAATTGTTATTTTATTTAGGCCTTAGTAGTCTATATATAATTATAGGCTTTTATCCTTTTTTAGTATAAATAAGATAAGGGTATTAGTAAGACTTTTTAAAAGACGTATACGTTTAAAGGCTATACTTTCTACTAAGTAACTTCTTAACTCTTTAACTTTCTTTATAATAAGGAGTATATAGCCTTATATAATAGTTATTATCCTTCTTTTAAGTTAATAGTATAGTTAGTATTATAGTATAGTAGTAACGTCTTAGTATTATTAAAATTTAGAACGTTGTTATACTTGTGTATGAAGTATATAAGCAACTTACTTTATTCTCTCTTTAATTCTCCTACTAATAATACGCTTATTATTACTATATATACTATTACTCTTTCTTACTTAATTAACGTAGTAAAAGCCTTAGTTATAGTTACTCTTATCTTCTTTTTTATTATTTTAAACTACTAATTAGTTTTAACTAAGTTTAGTTATATTAAGTACTTTTTAATTATTATTATTAAAAGAAGTATAAGTAGCCTTATTACGTTAAGTAGCCTACTAATCTTAGTATAAATTTATACTATACTCTTTTCTTATTCTTATACGTTAATTAAGTATAGTAATACTTTTTATATATTACTTATATATACTATTTACCTTTTATACGCTTTTAACGTTAAGATCCTTACTCTTATCTTTTATAAACTAATTTTTTTAATAAAGGTCTTACTAATTATATTTAATATAGTAGCTATATCTTATTCTATATTAACTAACTACTTATGCTTTATTTATACTTTAAATTAAAATATATTTACTACTAAAATCTTCTTTATATTTTTAACGTCTTAACTATTATTAACACTATTTAGTTTTTTAACTACTTATTAGTATTTAACAATTTAGTTATAGCCGTCTCCTTTTTATTTAAACACTTATTAACTAAGTGTTTATTATTATTATAAATGTAATACTTTAGGATATAGCTGTTTTATTAAAGGTTTTTATTTTAAAAGCTCCTTCTTTTTTAGCCTTACCTTTTATAAGTGCCTTAATAATTATTTTAATAATTATTAGTACTTAAATTTATTAAGAATATATAATTACATAAGGTATTACTAATTATATATTCGTATTAAGGTTTTTAGTACACACACATACCTAAATTAAAATAGCGGATTACGTCTATATAAGGACAGTCCTCCTCTCTTCTATCTAGTCTTTTATTAAGCATCTAAAAAATACACTTATTTTTCTTTACTATAGGCCTTACTTATTTAACTATTTAAATTACTATACGTAGCTTAACTCTATACCTTTTATAAAGACGTATTTCTTATATAGTAGCAACTTTTTACTATATACTACCTTTACTTATTTTTTATTTATTTATTTTTATTTTTATTTTTTATTTTTTTCTTTTTAAAGAAAAAAAAACTCTAATTACTAATTAACTACCTAGTCTTTTTTATTTAATTTCTTAAAAAATTAAAGAAGTTTACACTTATTAAAAATATCTTTATTTTTTTACCCTTTTTTTATAATAAGATCCTTTTACTTACCTTCTTTTTTTTCTTTTTACTCTTTAAATAACCCTTTAATCAACTTAAAAGCTATACTATTCGAATCTTCTTCTTTCCCTTTATACAACAGTATTTTTAGCGAATTTTTTAGTGGATTTTTAGTAGTATATTTAAACTTTTATTTAGTACCTACTTTTTTTTAATTTATAAAAAATAGCTAAGGTTAAATTTAACCTAAAAAATTACCTTAAAAAAGGATAAAACTATATAACTTAGTTAGTACGCTTTTAAGCTAGCCTAAACATTATAGATTTAAAAAAGGCTTTAATTTATAACTACTTAAATACTTACTTTAAAACAATAAATAAAGCTATTATAAACTACTTTAAAAAAAAGAATACTAAAAAAAGAATTTAGTATAACTAAAAGGCCTTAGCTTATATAAGAAACTATATACTAAATAGTCCTTTTTACTAGCTATTTAGTATTACTAATACCTTTATAGCTTAAAAAACACTAACAAATCTTTATTATAAAGAAGGATTTAATATTAACTATATAGTTATTAAGTTTTTTAATAATTTAATATATAAAACTAAAAAAAGGGCTTAAAAATTTATTACAAAGGTTTAATACCTACTTAATAAAATAAAAATAAAAAAGTTAACGCTGTCTACTACCTTTTTAACTAGTTTTATTCTTTATAAGCTTAATTATAAAGCTTTTAAACTATTTATTACTAATATAGCTATATTCTTTTAAAAAGAAACTATCTTAACTAATACGCTTCTATAAAGTATATTAAAAAAAGATAGAAAGTTAAAGTTATATAGTGTAAAATAATAGAATAAAGATAAAGATAAGAGAGACACTATCTTACTTAGTTAGTTTAGTTAAACTAAAAAGAGTTTTAAACTAAAAGGTTTAAAATAAAAAAAGACAAACTAGACTATTACGTTTAAGGTTACATCTTAAAATAAAAAAGGATCTTTTTATTTACACTATAAAAGACTAGGCTACTAGTCTAATTTATACTTCTTTTTAAAAAGGACTAAAAAAACTAAAAAAAACATATTATCTACCTATTTTACCTCTTTATTTAACCTTAAAAAGACTAAAAAACAAAAAAGAAAGGACAAGGTGCTTATTAGTACTAGAAAGACTAGACTAATATCTAATATGCCCTCTTTACCGCCTTGGTCACTCTTACTATCGTTGTTGTCGTTATTAACTAATAGAGAGACTAATATAATAGATCTAGACTTTAATATAAATCTAATTACCCCATCTAAAAAACCTTATAAAAAAGACTACTTAATAACAAATCTAAGCATAGTTATACTAGTTATTTAGACTAGAAATAGTATAAGTAGTAATAAAAATAAAAAAGCTTTAAGTAAAAATAAAAACAAAAACAAAGATTAAACTATTCTATTAAATAGTAATTTTTTTATACCTTTTATAGTAAATATAAGAGCTACTAGTTATATTATTAGTAATAAAAATCTGTTTATTAGCCTTATCTACAAAGACTCTACTACTAAATAAAGAGAAGTAGTGTCTTTAAAAGTTAAGAGGATAGAAGACGTCTTAGTCTAATTTTTAGACACAAAAATATTTAAAAGACTTACTAACCGTCTATATATACTTCAAATAGGCTATAATTTAATAAGTTTAAGAAAGCTTACTACTATTAAATTAGTTATAACAAGTAAAAAAGCAGTCTTATATATAAGAAATAAGTAAAATAAAGACACGGTTTTAACTACTACCTATACTACTAATAGTAATAATTTATATATTATTAAAAGAAAGGTATTAAAATTAAAACAAGCTCTTATAGCTATTAATAACTAAGGGAATAAAAACAGCCTTAAACTACTATATTAAAGACTAGGATATATAGGACTAACTAATTTAAAAAGGGTTATAAAACAAAATAACTTAAAAATAGACTTAACTAAAGAAGTAAAAGAATTAGTTCTTAGCTATAAAGCCTGCCTACTAAGTAAGTTAAAAAATAAGGTATATAAGAATAGCTTTATTAATAAAGACTATACTTACCTTAAAAGGGTAGCCTTTAATATATATAGACCTATTTTACTACAAACTTTTAAAAGTTATAGGTGTTTTATTACCTTCCTAGACTTTAAAACTAGGTACTTAGACCTTTACTTACTAAAAAAGAAATTAGACGCTTTAAAAGCTTTTAAGCTTTATAAGTATAAGGCTAAAAATAATACTAAAAATAATAAAATAAAGTTTTTTTAAACAAATAATAGTACAAAATACCTAAGTAAAGACTTTAAAGCCTACTTAAATAAAAAAGGTATATACTATATACTAACACCTGCTTATACTAAAGAAAGTAACGGTATAATTAAAAGGATTAACTAGACTTTAGTAAATAAAATACTTTACTTCCTTAATACTAAGGAAAATAAGCTATCTAAATTACTTTAGGGATAGCTAGTAAAAACAGTAGTAGAGTTATATAACATAACACCTTATAGCTTACTAAGGTTCTTATTATCTTATAAAAAGCTAAATAGGGTAAGACCTAATTTAACTTACTTAAAAACTATAGATTTTACTACTTATTATTTAAATAAAGACCCTTTTAAGTTTAAATTAGACTCTAAAGGTATAAAAGGGATTTTAGTAAGATATATACTAGATACTAGACACTACCTAGTATATAACCCTAAGACAAAGCAAATAATTACGTCTAAGGACGTCTTTATAATAAAAAAGGAAGAAAACCGACTTAATATAAAAGAGCTAAAAAACTAGATAAATTAGTTTATTAGTAATACCTTTCTAAAAAATAACGCTAGTACGACAACAGCTATACTATAAGACGTAGAAAATTCTAATAATTATAGTAGTACTAAGCCTAAGGCCTATAAAATCAAACAGTAGCTAAATAAATTAAATCTTAATAGGTTAAAGATAAAAACAACCTTAGAAACAAATACTAAAAATAAGGCTAGACTAGTTATAGAACTACCTATCTTAACTAAAGAAGATATACAAGTATATAAAACTTATATAAAAAACACTATTATAGTACTAGAAGATTTAGAAGTCTTAGAAGCTACTATTCTTTTTACTAGTTTAAAAGATAAGCCTAATACTTATAAACAAGCTATAGCTAGCCCTAATAAAGACAAGTGGTTAGAAGCTATAAAGGACGAAATTAAGTCTTTAATAAGCTAAAACACTTATACTTTAGTCGACCTACTTAAAGACGGTTACGTTTTAAGGGGTAGATGGGTATATGCCTTAAAAATAGATAATAAAAACGTACCTATACACTATAAGGCTAGGTGGGTAGTACAAGGCTTTAGCTAAGTATTAGATATAGACTACTTAGAAACCTTTAGTACAACCTGCCGCCTTAAGACGTATAGATTAGTCTTCTTATTAGCTGTTAATAACGGCTAGGACTTAAATTAATACAATGTAAAAAAAGCTTTTTTATATAGGAAAATAGATAAAACTATATACGTTAAACAGCCTATAGGCTTTAAGACTAATAGTTATAAAGTCTGTTTACTAAATAAAGCCTTATACAGCCTAAAACAAGCACCTAGACTATAGTATAAGCACTTAAAAGATATTTTAATAAAAGAAGGCTTTATAGTCTTTCCTTATAATAAAGGCTTATTTTTATATAAGACTAAAAAGGTTTTCTTACTATATTATATTAATAACTTTATAGTAACAAGTTCTAATATTAAGTTTATAACTAGACTAATTTCTAAGCTAAATAAAAGGCTAGAAATAAAGAGTCTAAGACTAGTACAGACCTTTTTAAGTATAACTTTTACTAGGGTTAATAAAGACTTATTAACTATAGACTTAAAGAAGTATACATTAAATATAATTTAACGCTTTTATAAAGAAAAACTAAGGTATAAGGATACACCCCTTCCGCCAAGCTATAAGCTAGTTAAAAATTAAAGGACTAAAGCCTTACTAGCTAAAATAAAACTATATCAATAATAAATAGGGTCTTTACTATATTTAGCTTTAAAGACTAGGTATAATATTACCTTTACTATTATAAAAATGTCTAAGTTTTTTTTAAATCTAGACTAGGGGCATTTTAATACACTAGACCATATTTAGGGCTATTTAAATAAGTACCTAGGACTAGGTATTACTTATAAAGCTAGTACCGATTATATACTTAACGTCTATTTTAATTTAGACTATGCTTCTAACCTAGACGATAGAAAAAGCACTACTAGTTATATTAGCCTACTAGGTAATAATCTACTTAGTTAGTTATTAAAAAAGTAGGATATAGTTACTCTAAGCAGTACTAAAGTAGAATATATAACTATTAAGGAAGTTAGTAAAGAGGCTAAGTACTTAAAAGGCTTAATAAATTATTTATTAAGATATATAAGTAATAAAAAAGAAGATGTTACTAAAGTAATCCTTACTTTATTAGTAGATAATAGAAGTACTATAGACTTATTTAAAGCTAGTACTTTTTATAATAAAACTAAGTATATAGACGTTACCTATTACTAGATTAAAGACAAGCTTAATATAGAACGTCTAAAAATAGTTTATATACTTAATAAAGAACAGCTAGCCAACCCTTTAACTAAGCTAGTATTAAAGGATAAGTTAGAGTAAGCAAAGGACGCTTTAACTATAAATTTATAGTCGATTATAAAAAGATTTATCTTTTTAAGACACCTTTTTAGACTATAAAGTGTTATAAGTTTTTTACTTTAAAGGTTTTTTTATAAATTTTAAAATAGGACTAGTTAAGGGTTATTTACTTATAAGATCTTAAAGTATTATAATACTACTTAACTTAACTAACTAGACTTTAATATAGTCTAATAGAATAAAGCTTAACCAAGTCCTTATTACCTACCTTTTTATTTTTTTTAAGGTACTTAATACTAAAAGACTTAACTTAGCTTATAATAGTTATAAAGGCAAATAAAGATTTAAATAACTTTTACTTCTTTATTTTAATACATAAAAAACAAAGTACACTATAAAAAACTAATTTAACTAAAGACTATAGTTAAATTTTTAATAACAAGCCTTTACTACTATAAAAAATAATAAAAAACCCTCTTAATATAAAACTTAATAAGTTAATAAGTTAATAACTTAGTTAAGTTTAAGAAAGTATATTAAGAATATATAATTACATAAGGTATTACTAATTATATATTTGTATTAGAGTTTTTAGTACGCACATATACCTAGATTAAAATAGCGGATTACGTCTATATAAGAACAGTCCTCCTCCCTTTTATCTAGTCTTTTATTAAGCATCTAAGAAATACACTTATTTTCCTTTACTATAGGCCTTACTTATTCAACTGTTTAGATTACTATACGTAGCTCGACTCTACACCTTCTACAAAGACGTATTTCTTACAAAATCTTTATTATACGTTCTTTTATCTTAGCTATATTTATAACCTATTTTATAACCTTTTTAGCCTTTATATATATATCTTATATAAAGGCTTTATACTTATCCTTATAAGTAGTATATATTTTATATAATTTTAGTATATATAATTAATTCTTCTCTTATCTTTAGTATTATAAAAAGCTTTTATACGTCCTTTTTAATACTTAAGAGTAGTTATATATATAAGACTTATACTTATTCTTTTTCTAACTTCTTTTTTAACTATATTTTAAAAAAGGTTAAGTAATTTATAAAATCTTTAAGGTTTTAACGTTTACTTTATTTTATATTATTAATTAGCTTTTAAATAATAAAGGAATATATTTTTAAAGTTATAATAAAGAATAAAACCTAGTATTTAAAGCCTTTTTAATCTTTATTTATAATAGCTTATTCTTTTTTTATTTTACTTAATAGTATAGTTTACTATATTATATAATTAATTTAATTTATACTACTTAGTATAAAATAAATATACTTTTTTATTATATTAAATTTCTTCTTTAATAAAGTAAATTATATTTCTTTATTTATAATCTAATTTTAATACTAATTTATTAAGAAGTTATAATAAAAAAAAGTATTTTTTTTATTATTATACTTAACTTATCTTCCTTTATATTAAAGCCCTTACTATTATTATTTTAATATCTTTTTTAAATAGTAAATAAGCTAAGTAGCTTTTTATAAAGCTTTTTTTTATACTTTATTATAATAACTTCTTTTTTTAGTACTTAAAGCTTAAAGTTATTAGTCTTTATTACTTTAAACGTAATTTATTATATAAAACTAAGTTTACTAATAATAAATTTAATAAGGTTTATATTATCCTTTATTATAATAGTTATTATTAATTCTTTTACTTTAAGTTTATTAAGCTACGTTATAACGCCTATATTTAGTTATTTATTATATAAAGCTATATTATTTTATAGTCTTATATTAGTTTAATTTAATACGTATAATTAATTTAATTTATATTAGTAGTTAAATAGTTTTAAAGTAAAAAACTTAATAATTATAATAATAAATAAACTAAGTAACTATATTAGTAAAGTAATTAATTATAAAAGGTTAAAAGTAAAAGTAATATTATATAAAAACTAAGTCTTATCCCTTTATATTTAGTAAAAGGAATAAACTAGTTATATAAAAGTAGTATTAAGTATACTAGTCTTAATTAGGCCTTAGCCTTTAAACTTAATAGCTATTTAACTAATTATAAAGTACGTATTTACTACTATTCTACTTAATTAAGTATAAACTACTACTAAATATCTTTATAGGTCTTATCTATGTTTATAAGTTATATAACGTCTGCTATCTATCTAATTAGCTATTATGCTTTTGTATTATTTATAAAGTTTATACAACCTTTATGTACGGTCTTTGTAAGACCCTTATAGACGTCCTTCCTACCTATTTATATTAACTTCTTTATTCTTTTTTCTTATTAAAAACTAAAGGTTTTTATAAAATTTATAGCTTTTTTTAATTATTTTTTTATTAAAGTATTAGTATAAAAGGTTAATAACTTACTAAATTAATAAGTAAAGTATTAGGATTATATAAGCTTAAAAGGCTATATATAGTATAATCTTAATAATTTATAAAAGTATTACTAATAAATTAAGCTTACTAATATAATTAAAAGTTTATACTAATATAAATTTTTTATTAAAAAGAATTTATACTAAAATTTCCTTCTTTTTTTCTTATAAACTATTACTTAATTAGTTAATTATTACTATAAGCTAATTAAGTATTAACTTATACTCTTATTTTACTAAACTAAACTTTAAAGTAATAAATATAGTAAAGTTTTATATAGTAAGTTAAAAGTTTTTTAAAGCTTCTTTTTATTTTTTTACCTTTTAATTTATACTTTTTTTAAGAGTAAAGCTATTAAATATAATATTATTTAATAGTTAAACTTTTAAACCTTTTTTTTTATATAAAGTATTATTATAGTAGACTTATTATAAAGATTAATAAGATTTAGTATTTTTTAATAAAGAAGGGCTAGTATAATAAATAAGATTTAATATTAGTTATAAGTAGTTTTTATAAATAATATTTAAAAGCTTATCTTCTAAATTTAATAATAGTGTTAAGATAAGTACTAATATAATAAGTAGTCTTATATACTTACTATAGTTTATTTTAAAGTATTAACTTATACTATTAACTAATTTATTAATATTATAAGATTTTTTAAGTTAATAATAAAATATTAATAATAGTTATATTAATATATATTACCTTAGTAATAGTATTATATAAAAAGTATAGTTTTATATTAAGAATATATAGTATTTGAAATAATAAATTCTTACTAGTTATTTTATTAAGTAAAATATATAAGTAAACTAATAGTTTATACCCTTTTAATTATAAAGTAGTTATAAATTTACTAATAAGTTAAATATTTATATTATAAATACTAATAAAGAAAGCTTTAGTTTTAAGTAATAAAATACTTGGTTTTTTAATAAGTTAGTTAAAAATTAAAAAAACTTATAATTTAATATTAATAAAAGTAGGTTATAAGCTTCTTTAAAAAAAACTATTATAAACTTAAATATATATTTTTACAAGGCTAACTACTTTTATAAGTATAAAGTTTATTTAAAGGCTAATTACTTAATAAGATTATAGTATAATATATATTTTTTAATTATTTAAAGGTCTTAAAACTTAAAAAGGTTTATTTATACTAATTATATAAAACGTTACTTAAACAAGGTTAAGAGCTTTGTTTATAACTATTAACGTTTTATTATTAATATAAACTATCTTAATACTAAGTATTATAAAGTCTTAAATATTAAATATAACCTATACTATATACACTAGGCTAAGTTATAAAAGCTAGTATATTATAACTTTAATATATAAGTTAAAAGTTATTTTTAAAAGTTAACTTTAAATATTTAAAATAAGCTTAGTATTTACCTTTAATAAAATCTAAGTAGTTAGTTAATAAGGTAATAAGTTTAAGTTAAGTAAAGTAATATTAATAAATTTTTATACTTTTTATATATTTATAACTAATATATAAAAATATATATTATTATTAACTTATTTATACTTTTTAACTAATATAAAGGTAATAAACGGATTATAAGCCTTATTTACTAATTTTATTAAAAAGCGCTAATTAATAAATATAAGATTATTATTTTTAATTAGCTTAATTATATTAATACTTAGGTTAAAACTAAAAAGTAGGTTGTTTAATAGTATAATTAGGCTACTAGTATTATTTAAAAATAAAAAATATTATTCTATTTTTACTATTTCTTTTTATAACTATATTTACTATATCTTTTTAATACTTAAAAGATTATAATACTTTATTAAATAGCTTTAAACAAGATTCTTTATTTATTCTTTATTATAAAAGTGCCTTATTAATATATAAGGCAGCTTATACTCCTTTATTAATCTTATAAAAAAATACTTTATTTTTAAATTATAATATAAAAGTCTAACTTAGTAATCTTTATAAGACTTAGTATATTTTACTATTAAATAGTCTTTATTATTATAGTAAAAGTAGTAAAGGCGTTTTTATAGTATATATTAAACAAACACTTTAAAAATAGCGTTATTATTTACTTATAAGACTTTTTTAATATTAGTAGTAAGTAGTTATTATTAAATTACTTTAGTATTATATAAATTTTAAGCTAAGAATATAAAAAAACTATATTTCTTTAAGTACTTAATTATTATATAGTTTTAATTAATAATAAAGTTTATTATACTTTTAGTAATTAATTTAAGTACGTCTTTTAACTAGGTAGTTTAAGGTTATAGTATAATTAAGGTAATTAGGATAAGTATAATAAAAGATAGTAAAGCGTACTAGTAAAAAGGTACTTTAATTTATTAAGTAAAAAGTAAAACTTAAAAAAACTTATAAAAACTTTAGTAATAATAATTATTTATTAAGTAAACGTTATTTTTAAAGTATTTAATAATTTAATTATAAAATTCTTAAAAAAGTATAGTTTAAAAGTCCTAATATAAACGGTTTACTTAAAGTAATAACTAGTATATAACTATAAAAGGTAGGTTATAGTATAGTGCTATTAACTAATTACTTAATATAAGATAGTAGTTTGTTTATCTTTTATTTATATAAAGTTTAACTAATTTATAAAGTAGAATTTAAAGGTTTTTACTATAAATAGTGTAAAACTATATTAAAATTTAAGCTTAAAGAGTATAGTACTATTTTTTATTTTAAGTACTATAGTTTTATTTTATAGCTTTTTTTAAACTTATAAACTTTTTTCTTTATTTTATAATTAAAGCCGTCTTTATTAGTCCTTTTATAAAGCTTATTTTACTAATTATATAATATATTAATAACTAATAAACTTTATTTTTATTAAAAAGTAATACTACTTATATTAAAGCCTTATAATAATAAAAGAAATATATAATATTGTTATTATTAAAGGTAAGTGTTATAAAAGTCTTAAAGTAAAAGAAGGCTTAATCTTAAAATTATAGTATTTTATTAAGTATAAAATATATTAATATATTTATAAAAGTATTAGTTAATAGTAGTACTTTAAAAGTTAAAAAAGCTATATTAATAAAATAAGTATTTATTTTAATAGTCTTATATATTATATATAAAATATAAAATTTTAATTTTAAACTACTTACTTAATTACTTATTAGTCTTTTTATTAAAAAAAAGAAATTTTTTAAAATTTAATAAAATAAATATATAATAACTAATCTCTATATAAAAAACAAATAACTATTATTTATAAAAAAGAAAAAGAAACTATAACTTTTCTTACTTAAAAGAAAAGAATTAGTATATTTAGTTTTTATAAAAGTATACTAATTTTTTAACTACTAAGCTATACTATAAAGTAATAAAGCTTTTTACTACTTTTTAACTTAACCTTTCTTTATTATTAATTTAAGCCTTTTTATACTACGTTTTATAAGTATATTTAACCTTACTACTACTACTTTTACTTTAGTAATTTATATATAAGTTTTTTTAAAGTAAGTAGTAACTAAGAGTTGTTATATTATATTAGCTTTATTAATAGTTATTATAGCCTTAATTTACTATTAAGTAGTTACTTATTAACTTATTATTAAATTTTATTTTATTTATTTTTAAAATACTATTACTAAATTAGTATTTATTAACACTTTTATAATTAAAATAAAGGTTTAAAAAGAGGTATTTTATAACATTTTAACACTTAACCTTAACTATTATTATAAAGTTACTTTTAACGTTTTTTAAATTTTATATTAATATTATTAAAATAGTGTTTAACCTTTATTAATTAGTTGTTTATTTATAAAACTAATACCTATTTACTACTACTTTTTTTATATTACTAAATATAGTAATATATATTTTAGCTACTTTTAAATAAATAAAAGAATTACCTTTTTTTTTACTATTAAAGGCGTATTTATTTTTTACTAATATAGTTATATAAAAAGCTATATAAGCTACTTTTTAAGGCCTTATTTAACTATTTACTTATATATTATAAGTTAAAGTTAGCTTTATACTAACCCTTACTACTTTATAACTAGGCCGTTTTTATATAATTAATTAATAATAGTTATTTACTATATCTAATTATAGTAATATATATTTAGTTATTTAGTATAATAGTTAATAATATATTTTTAAAAGCCGTTATAAATAACTCCTTTTTATAAAACTTTCTTTATATTAAATTCGTATTTTAATACTTAGTTTTTATTTTTTATAAATTTATAATTTAAAACTGTTAAAAAATAAGTAAAGTAGTAAATTTACTCTTTTTTTTACTTATTATAAGTATAAATAAGAATTAAAAACTTATTTTAGTAATTACTTATAATACGGCTATTAACTAATTACTCTTTATATTTTTAACTAAAAGAGGTTATTATAAAAGTCTAAATAAACAAAGTAATAGTGTTTTATAAGTATTATAGTTATTTAAGTAAAACCTAAACAACTAGTCTTATAACTAGTATATTTTAAGTCCTACTTTTATTACTAGTAAGTATTAAATCTACTTACTATATATATAAAACTATATATACTACTAATAACTATTATAGTATATAAAATAGTATAAAAAAGGACTATTAACTAATTAGTTAATAGTCCCTTCTTTTATACTATTATATTAGTATTACTTAATAGTTATACTACTTATATATAAACTTTATATTAAGTTTATATAACTTATACTATTTATATAATTTAGCTATTTTAATAACGTATTTATTAAGTTAGTTAACTTAAGCTAATACTTAATAATAAAATTAAAAAAAGCTAAGTATATTACTTACTTAACCTATTTATTATTAGGTTAAGGCTATTATATAAATATATAAAGGTTATTATAATTAAATAAAACTTTTATAACGTTTTTACTACTATTTAAATAGTATCTTTACTAATAAAAAGCCTTTATTATAGTTAAAAGCTTTTAATTTAAAGTATTATAGTTTAGTTTTACTTTTTATAGCTTATATAAGGCTATATAGTACTATTTTCCTTTTTTATTAAACTATAATATAATTAATTACTTTTAATACTATATTTAATATATTAGTTTTTATATAAATTAGCTTATTAAGGTTAAAATAATATAATAATAAGGCTTTTATAAACTTAGCCTTTAATTATTTAAAAGCCTTATAAGCCTTATTATTTAATTATACTTTATTAGGCTTTTTTTATTCTTACTTCTTTTTAATAGTCTTAATAATAGTATAGTAATATAAAAGTAGCTTTAAATAAAACGTTTATAAAAATTATAAAACCTTAAAAAAATTAAATTTTTAATAAAACGTTAGTTTAGGCTATTTAATAACTATATATACTTAATACTTATTTATTATAAAGCTTTTATATAGTATTTAAAATCTTAAGAACTTTACTTCTTTTTAATAAAATTTATACTTATCTTTATTAATATATAATTAGGCCTTTTTTAAGCACCTTAGTACCTTTTTTAAATACTATATATATTCTTCCTTTATTTTTAAAAAGACTAAAAATTATTAAGGTATATAATATAAATAGTATTTACTAGTCTTTTTAGCGTATTACTAATATAATTCTAAAAAGTTATTAGTACGTTAGTTAGGTTAAAAAAGAGGACTAAGTATTTAAAGTAGCTATATTAAGTTTAAAAGGCGGTCTTTTATTTATTACCTTTTTTTATTTAGATTTTATAGTAGGCCTTCTTAATATTTAATTTTAAAATAAATTTTATCCTTATATAGCATTTTATAATCTTTATTATTAATAGTAATAAGTAGTAGTTTTTAACTATTACCTTATTTAGTCCTTAGTAGTCTATATATAATTATAAGCTTTTATTCTTTTTTAGTATAAATAGAATAAGAGCGTTAATAAGACTCTTTAAAAAATATATACGTCTAAAAGCTATACTTTTTATTAAGTTATTTCTTAACTTTTTTAACTTTCTTTATAATAAAGAGTAGACAGCCTTATATAATAGTTATTATTCCTTTTTTAAGTTAATAGCGTAGTTAGTATTATAGTATAGTAGTAGCGTCTTAACGTTGTTAAAATTTAAGACGTTGTTATACTTATATACTAAATATATAAGTAATTTGCCTTATCCTTTCTTTAATTCTTTTACTAATAGTATACTTATTATTACTATATATATTATTACTTTCTCTTATTTAACTAGTATAGTAAAAGCCTTAGCTATAATTACTATTTTCTTTTCCTTTATTACTTTAAACTAATAATAGTCTTTACTAAGTTTAGTTAAATAACGTACTTTTTAATTATTATTATTAATAAAAGTATTAACAGCCTTATTATATTAAGTAGCTTATTAATCTTAGTATTAAGTATAAAGTACATACTACAACTAATATTACAGTACCCGTACTTAAAATAAAGGGCAAATTAGGTCAAGGCTTTGCCTTAACACCCTTTACTTTAAAAGGTATAAGTAGACAAGACGTAGCCACTAGAAAGACAGACAGATAGTAAGGAATAAAATAGACAGAATCAACTACACAAGCTTTACGTGTGACGCCTACAAGTGCATCTCCCTCCGTCCTTGCCTGCTAGCAAGCCGCTTATAGAGCATAGTATAGGAGGAGGGACTATTGACTGATTAGTTAATGGTCCCTTTCTATGCTATTCTATGTACTATAACAGTTGTTAGTAGTGTATATGGTTATATATATGTGTGGTAGGTAGTTTTATACTTAGTATAAATTTATACTATACTCTTCTTTTATTTTTATATATTAACTAGGTATAGTAGTACCTTTTATATACTACTTATATGTACTATTTGCCTATTATACGCTTTTAATATTAAAATCCTTACTCTTATTTTTTATAAACTAATTTCTTTAGTAAAGGTCTTACTAATTATATTTAATATAGTAGTTATATTTTATTTAATGTTAACTAACTACTTATCCTTTATTTATACTTTAAATTAAAATATATCTACTATTAAAATCTCTTTTATATTTTTAACGTTTTAATTGTTATTAACACTATTTAGTTTTTTAACTACTTATTAGTATTTAACGTTTTAATTATAACTATTTCTTTCTTATTTAAGTACTTATTAACTAAGTATATAAAATAAAGCTATTATAACTACTCTTTTATATATTCTTTTATAAAAAGGCGCTTATTAATAGTAAAAAGACATAAAAGAGTTAGCCTTTAACTTATTAAATAAATAGCTTTTTACTACTCTTATTTTAATAATAATTAATTATTTTAAAATAAGTAAACTAATAATACTTATAATTAATATAAGTATTTTAAAATAAAAAGCTATACTTTTATAAAAAATTAATAAAAAAGATGTTTTATATAATATAAATTAAAATAATAAAATACAAAAGTAGTAACTAATAATACTATAAAAAAAGAATATAAAAGACTAGTTACTACTTTAAAAAAACTTTATAACTACGTTTATAGTATATATTTTTAAATTAAAACTAATATTTAAGTTTTAATAAATTAGTTAAATAAAGCTATTAACAAACTTTTTAAAGTACTACTTATATAATAAGTAGTATAGGTTTAAAATTTTAATTTTATTATTAAGTGTATTTTTAATATAAAAAATATACTTACTAATACACTTTTATATTATTTAAAAACTAATAAAAATAAGCTTAAAGTTATAAAGAATAATTTTAATAAGTTTATTAATATATATATTAATACTTAAAAAGTATTAATTAATAATAAACCTTTATTTAATTACTTAATAATACTTAAAACTTAAAACTTAAATAATTATTATAAAAGTAGTTTTAATCTTATTAAAGACTACCTTTTTCTTTTTAAGATTTTAAGTATAAAAAAAGAAAGCTTTTATATTAAGTATTATTTTACTTTTATTAAATAAATATTTTATAGTATAAAAACGTTAAGAATTTAAGCTACCTTTTAAAAGTAACTTATAACTTTAATAACTAAGTATTAAAAGATTAAACTATTATATATAGTACTTTATAAAAGATATTAATTATATAAAATATATAATTATATAAAAAAGGTAGTTTTAACTTACTTTAATTATTTAAAATAAAAGCCTTATTAGTTAGTTAACTTAGTTATAGCTTAATAGTTACTAGTTACCTTATTTTAAAAAATTTATTTAAACGTTATATATATACTACTATAAAATAGTAAGTATTATATTATTAAGACTAAGTATACTTTTATAAAATATATTAAAGTTATAACTAATCTTAATACTAAAGTTAAAACTATTTTTAAGTTTTTATAAAACTATATAATAACTAACTATAGCCTATTAATTATTATTATAGTAAATAAAGGATTTAAGTTTAAAAATAACTTTAATAAAGTTTATAATAACTTAAAAGTAATATATATTTTAATGTTTATATATAATTTATAAGTAAATAGCCTTATTAAAAAAAGGCACTTTTTACTTATAAGAATACTTATTAAGTTAATCTTTAAAAGGATAAAAGACTAAGTAAAGTACTTTTTTATAATACTTTTAATAAATTAAATAATAGTATATTAGTTTTATAACTAAACGTTAATCTTTCTTTTTTATAGTATAAAAGCTTTACTTTTTATTAATATTTATATTCTTACTTAGTAAGTACTTAACTAAAAAGTAAGTATATCTTTTAAAGAGCTTTTTTAAGAAAGAACTAAAATATTATAACGTTTTTTAATAGACTAAAAAAAGTAGTTATAGTAATTTATAAGTTTTAGAAAAAGCTAACTAAATTAAAGAACTATATAAACGTTAATAAAATATAATAGTTAAATTAGTTAATAGTTTAAAGTAATATAGTACTTATTTAAAATAATAGGAAGGAAATTAATAAGTTAGTTAAAAGTAAATTAAAGTATAAATAATAAGGTTTATTTTATATAAAAGCTGTTTATAATAATAATATATATATACTTATATATTTAAATAAAGTCTTTTTACTAAGTATATTTACTAGTTAATAACTTAAAAAATTTAAGTAAAATACTATAAGAATTTAAAAACTAAATATTTATAATTTAATAACTATAAACTAGTTATAACTTATTATTAAGGTTAATAAATATATAGCCTTTAATAAAAGTTAGTAATTAAATAGTAAAAATATTATTAGTAATAGTAGTATAAATTAAATTCTTTTATAATAGTAAAAACAACTTACTATATATATAAACTTTAAAATTCTTATTTTAGTATAACTAAAGGCTCTTCTTCTTTTTTATTATTATCCTTCTTATAATTAAACGCTTTATTAACTATTAAGCTAACTATATAAGGAATAATAATATAGCTTATAAACCTTATAAGTATAGTATTTATTAAGTTACTTTATAGCTAGTACTAAATATATACTTACTTTTAAAAGATAGTATTTTAATCTTATACTAGGTTTATAAAAAGGTTATACTTAAAGTTTTTAGTTACTAGTCTTTAAATAACTACTACCTAATTACTCTTAACTAAACGTAAGTATAACTTAACTATTATAGTAAATTATAGGTTATTATAGCTATAAATCCTTTTATTTATATAGTAAAAATAGTTTTTATAGGCTTAGCTATACTTAGCTAACTATTAGTAGTTAAACAAAGGATATAATACGTTTATATACGTATTTTTTAACTAAATAATAAACGTTAAATAATAAGTATAATACTACTTATAAAGTATTAAGGATATAGTACTAAATAACTAAATAAACAAACTTTATTTATACTATTTATCCTTTATAATTTAACTTATTATATTACTTAATAAATTTATATTTATAACCTTTATAAGTACTTTATTAAAGGCCCTATTTTTTAAATAGCTTATTTAATAGTCTTAAATAGCTATATTTAGTTATAAGTTAATCTATAAGTTTAAAAGTTTATAAACTTTTATTAAACTTTATTAAAATAAGTATACTTTAATATAATTAAGTAATATAATAAAGTAAATTAATAAACTCTTTAGTACGACTTTATACTAAAAAGTATATAAATAATAGTGCTTTAATAGTACGTTATTAATTAGTTAAGCTATAATCCCTTTATCTTTAATAAGCTATAAAAGCGCCGTCCTTTTTTAAATATAAACGTAGTACTTTGCCTTCTTTTTATACTAGGCTAGTTTAAAACGAATTTAGTTTATATTTATATTAAAAAGGCTTAATATTTATTTAAATAATATATAAAAAGCTTAAAAAGAGTTTATAATAATAATAGTTTAATTTAATAATTCTTTAAAGCTTTTATAGCTAGTACTTACTTCTTTATTAGGCTCTTCTTTATCTTACTACTTAGCTTTTAATACTAACTATAGTACTACTTACTTAGCCTTTTTAATAAGCTTTAAGTAATATAAATACTTAATTTAACTACTATATACTTTATTATTATATATATAACTATTAACGTTTTAACCTAGGCTACTTTTTTTATAGTAATATATACTACCTTTATTTACTTTTACCCATCTTCTTCTTTTTTTTTTACTTACTTTTTTTTATTTAATTAGCCTTTTTCCTTTTCTTTTTTTTCTTCTTTTACTTTCTTTTATTTTTTACTTTATTTATTTTTTATTTTTTACTTCCTTTTTTACTTCCTTTTTTTCCTTTGCTTTTTTTACCTTTTTATCCTCTTTCTTTTTCTTTTTATCTTTTTTTACTTCTTTTATCTTTTTCTCTTCTTATTTATTTTTATCCTTTTTTTTTTAACTACTTTCCTTTTTTTTCTTTACTTCTTTTTAGTACTTTAGTATAGCTAATATACTTTTTACCCTTTTAACCTTTATTTTCTTTATTACCTTTTTTATAATCTCTTTTTTCCTTTTCTTTATTTTCTTTTTTTAATAATCTTCTTTTTTTTAACCTTTAACTAAGCGTTTTACTTAACCTTTAACTTACTTACCTTTATAACTACTTTATTTTTTACTTTAACGTTAATATTTATAAAATCTTTATTACTAAATTAAATATTAGTTTAACTAGTTTAAAGCCTTACTTTATTTAAGTTTATATTTATTATATTATTAAATAGCTTCTTTTAAATTACTACTTTTACTTTAATATAAATCTTAGTAAAAAACGGTTATTTACTCTTTTTATACTACTTATAATAAAATATAAAAAATTCTTCTTTTAAACTATAATTATAAGAGTATTTTAATTATAAAGTAATAATATAAGTAAGTTTAATTTAATAATAAACGTTTTTTAATATACTTATAAAAAGTATTATAAAAAAAATTATAGTATATTAAAAATAAATAAATAGTTTATTTTAAAAATATACTTTTATTTATTAAAAGACTACTTATTACTTAAAGTATTAATAATAAAAATAAGATTAATATATTTTTATTTATTAAATTATTATAATAAATAAAAATATTAAAAAAGTTTATTACTACTCTTTTTTTTTTATATAATAGTTATAACCTTTATTTTTACTACTTATATTCACTTTATTATAAGCTTTTTTTTATATTTAGTTACTTATATTCTATTATTAAATTACTTTATATATACGTATTAAGTACTTTTAAACTACTATATTTAATATAATATTTTATATATAAAGCGTTATTATTTTATAAAATAATTAACTAAACTTTATTTTATAAAAAAATAGTATATATTATAAATAAAACCTTAAAACCGTTTTTTTAAAACTACTATATATTTTAAACGTTATAATAAACTAATTAATATATAGTAACTTTTTTATTATAAAAGAAATAAAGCTTATAAGTAAATAAATAACGTTTAATTTAATAAAGAACTACTATTTTAACTTACTTTATTATTTAATAAATATAAATATTAAATAATAAGGCTTTAATATAAATAACTATTATACTAGTTTATATAATTTAACTAGTTATTTAATTTAATAATAGTATATACTAATAACTAGTATTATAGTTAGTTTAGTATTTATTATTACTAAGTTTAAAAATAATATTTAATTTTAGTCTTTTATACTATAAACGTTATAAACGTTTAAGAGTAAATAGCTTTATAAAAATATTATAACGTACTAATTTTTTATAAACTACTACTTTTAAAAAAAGTATTTTTTAATATTTATTTTTAATATATAAATAAGAACCTTATACTATTTTAACTTTTTACTATACTTATATAAAGACTTAAAAAGATAGTATAAGAAATAGCTATTTAATAATATATATACTATTATTCTTTACTAAATTTTAATAAAAGTAAGCTAAGTTTAATAAAAAAATAATTAAAGCTATAATATAATAATAAGTAAGTTAGTATAACTATTCTTTTAAAAGTTATAAATACTATTAATAAACTACTTTACATACTTATATTAGTCTACTAGTAGGCTTATATAAGATTAAATAAAGACTAGTTACTTAAAAGTTTTTTATTAATAGGTTAGTATACTTTACTTAAAGCTTAGTTATATAAATATATTATTTATATACTTTTTATTAAAAAGGCTACAATTTTTATATAACTTAGACTTTTATATATAAAACGGTTAAGCCTGTTTAAACGCTTTATATTAGTTATATATAAATAGTTAAAGTCTAATAAACTAAGTAGCGTTTTTTAAGTAGGTAAAGCTAGAATTTATTATCCTTTACGTACTTTATAGACTATATAAGGAGCTATTTAGTTTAATTAGGCAAGGTTATTAAGACTTTTAGTATACTATATTACTACTATTTAACCTACTACTAGATATAATTTAAGGCTTTTAAAGGCCTAATAAAAACATTTATAAAGTACTTAGTATACTTATACTACTTAATTACTTAGTAAAACTAATAATCTAAATAGTATTTAAAAAGTAGTACTACTATCTTATAATAAAAAGGGAAGTACTTATAGCTTAGCTTTTTTATAGGTATTAGTATAAGGTTATAGGCAATATAGACATAAGGCGTAAGGCCTATATCTTAGTATAAAAATACTTAAATACTAATAAGTAAGTAATTAACTAAAAAATTAATACTATTTCTAAATAGTATAATAAGCTTTTATATAAAAGGTATATCCTTAAGGATTAAGACTAAGTAAAGCTACTATTAAAGACGTTACTAAATTAGGCTATTTCTTTTTTTAATCTATTATAACTATGTTTAAATACTAAGTGTTAAACTACCTTCTTAATATATAGCAACTTTAAGTCTAAAAGTACTATAAATACTATTAAATCTATTAATAAGTAAAATAAGCTACTATAAGTATAGCTAGTAATCTTATAATAGTATAAGATAAAGTATAGCTAAGAATACATTATACTATTAATTTAGGCTTACGTTAAGCCTAAGTGTTATAGTTTCTTACTTTAACGTATAAGGCCTTATTATTTAGCTTTAAGCTATAGTTTATTACTACCCTACCTTAAAAGGTAGCTTAGATAGCTAGCTACCTTAGCCGCTGCCTACTAATAATATAATAAGGCTTAAATAAGCTTAAAAGACTTAAAAAACTAGTATTAAAGTTAGCTTTAATACTAGTAAATAGCTATAAAGCACTATTTATTAAATATACTTAAAAATAAAGTTAAAGATATAAATAAATAATTAGGTAATTAGCCTTTTTTTATTCTTTTAAGTTTCTTTTCTTATATTTCTTTTCTTATTCTTTTTTTTTCTTATATTTTTATTCTTTCTTTATTTTTAACTATTTTTATTCTTTTCTTATAAAAATTTTTTTTACTATTTTTCTTTACCTTTCCTTTATCTAATCTACTTTCCTTTCTTTCTTTACCTTCCCTTAACTATACTTTTAAAGTAGAGTATAAAGAAGAGTAAGTATAAAATACGTATTATAACTAACGTTATAATACTTATACTTAAAATAAAAGGTAAATTAAATTAAGGCTTTACCTTAATACTCTCTACTTTAAAAGGTATAAGTAAATAAGACGTAGCTACTAAAAAGATAAATAAATAGTAAGAAATTTAATAAATAGAATTAACTATAATAAGTTTTACGTATAACGCTTATAAGTACGTCTCTTTTATCCCTATTTACTAGCAAGCTGCTTATAGAGTATAGTATAAAAGGAGGGACTATTAACTAATTAGTTAATAGTCCCTTCTTATGCTATTTTACGTACTATAATAGTTGTTAGTAGTGTATATGTTTATATATAGTAGGCAGCTTTGTACTTAATACTAATCTTAATTAAGCCTTAGCCTTTAAACTTAATAGCTATTTAACTAATTATAAAGTGTGTATTTACTACTACTTTACTTAATTAAGTATAGACTACTATTATATATTCTTATAGGTCTTATTTATATTTATAGGTTATATAACGCCTACTATTTGTCTAATTAGCTATTATACCTTTGTATTATTTATAAAGTTTGTATAACTTTTGTACACGGTCTTTATAAGACCCTTGTAGACGTCCTTTCTACTTGTTTATAATAATAAAGTTAAGCTATATATAGTAATTTAAATAGTTAAATAGGTAAGGCTTATAGTAAGGGAAAATAAGTGTATTTCTTAGATTCTTAATATAAGACTAGATAGAAAGGAGAAGGATTATTCTTATATAGATGTAATTTGCTATTTTTATCTAAGTGTATATGCTTACTAAAAACCTTAATACGAATATATAATTAATAATACCTTACTTAATTATATATTCTTAATACTTATATATTAAAGTAATAATAAATAACGTATATAGTAAACGTTTACTACTTAACTAATTTAAAGTCTATCTTTAATACTATTATATACTTAAAGATAATAGTTAAAAAGTAATTAATATTTAATATTTAAATACTTTACTAAGTATATAAACAATATAAAATAGCTAAGCTAAAATAGATCTTAAGTACTAATAACCTTACTAATAGTTTAATAAAGTATTAAAGTAAGGCTAGTAATACGTTAACCTACCTAATTAATAATTGTACAATTTAGTTTATAAAGATAATATAAATTAATAAGGTAGACAAGGCTATAGTATATTACAACGTTAATAGAACAAATAATAACGTTAATAGGTTAAACGCCAACATTAGTATAATAGATGTTATTAGTACGTTAGTTAACTAATTAGATAATAGTCCTAATAATAATAGGATAAACAAGGCTAAGAAAATAAATAAAACGTACTGTACTAGTTGTTACTAGTATTACAATCTTAAATAGTTACTAGTATTAGTATACAAATAAGGACTAAACGACTAAACAAAGGAAGAGCGTATATAATATATAGTATAACTAGCAAAGGCCCCTTATAGGTCTAAAAGGACTAAAATAAGGCCTTACTATATAAAAGTCTCTACGTCTACTTAATTATACTGTCTTATAGACGTAGACTTAGATAGAGAGAAGAATAATAAGAAGTATTATTAATAGACTATTGTATACCTACCGTAGGTACTACTTACAAACGTATAATGTTATAGGTAACTTTATAAGTGCACTTTGTTACTAATTCTAGCCGGCTAACTAACAAATAGTATATTTTATAGACTATATTATAGTTATTAAGGCTAAGAATAGTGCTAATAGTAGGTTTTAAAAGCTAAAAAGAAATTTTTAATTAAAAGGTATTAATTTTACTATATATATTCTTTTTTAAGGTACGGTTAATTATATATTTGTATTAGGGTTTTTTACACATATAGTCTTAAATTAAAATAGCGGATTACGTTTATATAAGGACAGTCCTCCTCCTATTTATCTAGTCTATTATTAAGTATCTAAGAAATATATACGTTTTCCCTTACTATATGCCTTTCCTATTAAGATTACTATACATAGTTAGACTACGCCTTTTATAAAAACGTATATTTTATAAAGACCTAATAAAGACCTTTAATAGTTTATATATAGTAGCTTAATAACGTTTAGTTACTAAACATTTATTAGTAATTCCTATTAAAACTATAACATTTTATATATATTACTTATATCTTACTATTAATTAAATTAAATATTATAAATTAGTAAAAAGAGCAACTATAAAAGATAGACGTAAGCCGTATATAAGAGTTGTATAAATATTATAAACAAATATAAACACGCTAATTAATTAAACAATAGGCAGGCATTATATAATCTATAAATATAAGTAGAAATTAAAAGGATATATAGTAGTAGTTTATACTTAATTAAGTAAAGTAATAATAAATATACGCCTTATAATTAATTAAATAGTTATAAAGTTTAAAGGCTAATACTTAATTAGGCCTAGTATACTTAGTACTACTTATATATAGCTAGTCTATTCCTTTTATTAAATTAGGGGGAATAAGACTTAGTTCTTATATAATATAATCTTTGCTCTTACTTTTACTAATATAGTTACTTAGTCTACTCTTTATTATATTAAGTAAGTAATATATATATATTTATTATAGTACTTAATAAAACTATTAAGGTAAGGGATTTTTTATAATATTTTAGTTATACTTATTATAAACGTTACTAATGGCTTTATCCTATTCTTATAATACTTATAAATTCTTTAGTAAAAAGCGGCGTCTTAAAATAGTTGTATTTAAGCAAATATAATTTAGTAAGAAAAAAAGAGAGTTTATATATAGTTATATAGCTGCGTTTATAATAACCTATCCCTAGCTATATACCTTATATTAATCTAATATATTATTAAGTATTTTAAAATAATATAAAAAGAGATTATAAAATCTAAATTACTTATGTATAAAACTATTATATATAAGAATATTACCCTTACTACTAAAAACATTTTAGAACCGGTTCTATTTCGTTTCTACTATTATATAAGATGTTATTAATTATTACATAAAATCTTGTAAGAATTTAATGTTTTTAAATAACTTACGTAAGATGTGTAAAGTTTACTAGACAGTGGAGCATGTAGAATATTATCACGTGAAGTATCCACTTTTATACACACTGTCTACCTAAGTAGTGTACTATGTATCGTCCTTATAGACTCGTACGGAGCAGTTGAGTACACCGTAGTTGACGGGAAATCTTGAAGGAGACAGAATGATGACTGGAACACAATTGAAAAGTGGAGAAAACAAACTTGAAACTTAATCGACGGAAAACATTACGGAGTACGGAGTATGTATAGTTTTTGCGTATTACTATGTATACGTGTACGTACTCTGTATGAGGAGAGGATAGCGGGAATAAGCGGATGTTAACAACTTGCTGCACGATGAAGGTTTAGTGTACGAGAATTAAAAAACATGAGACTTTATGACATCAGATCATACGCAAGGAGTATGTACGTACACCTGACACACCTCCACCGTTGCTTTAAAAAACCCACGTGATGTAATACACAGTACTCCGTTCCCTCGTACTCGTACTTACGGAGTAGCGTACGGGGTACGTGGAATATTCTCTTTGCGGTAGCGTAAGCAAAAAGCCACGTCCTTGTAACGCAAACCCAAACTGGTACAAGTACGTCCGAGTACTTGTACTTGTTGGTGCCACCTGTTATAATAGATATAATATTTTGTCTCCTACTACTTCTTCATCTTTTACCTATTCATCAGTGTGCGGAATGCTAATTGTGTTGTTTATTAAAAATGCTGTTTGCGTTTTGGTACGTCAAGTACATAGTATTATGAAGTATATATTAATAGGCTTTGTTCTTCTAGCGTCGCAGGCACTACTCCGTAGTATAGTAGATAAATGCACTCGTGTCCTTGACAAGTTTGCCGCCATTCAACTTTCGACCCACTACCCTACCCCTGCTTGAGCACCACCCCTCTTACTCACTCTCTCTCCACTCACCATTTTCTCGTCGGGTTGTTTCTCCCACCGCTTTTGTTGCTTCTACCTCATTTCTCTCTTTGCATTTCGCATTATCGAGTCCTTTGTTACTCTTCTCAAGGAACACTGAGCTTCACGCATTACAACGCCGAACTGCAAGATAGCTATATTTCGTTTCCTCTTTATCTTCCTTCTTTCTCTATTATATCTCACATCATCAACAGAAAGTCGTGCACCATTACGCCGAACAACTTCACTTTTTCCCGTTTTTTTCTCGACTCTTTCTGATTCTACATCCTGCTTCAACAACGATTACGTAGGGTCACCAGACCGCAAGAATTACTGGGCAGACGGGTTTTGACCTGGCCATGTACCCACGTGTTTTGTTGGCATAGAGATCAACAAATATTCAACACTTTTCGGACACTATTCCTAGTCAACATCTGTGGCACTGATTATATTCGGCTTCGCTATACCTCAAAATTTTCTTTGAGATAAATGACGATAAATGAACAGTTTGTCCCCATATTTCTTGTCTTTCTTGTATGGTCTAGTCAACCCCTTACCCTTTCATACTTCTTACCTGAAAACATTGTAATGATGCATGCTGATTGGATTTTCCTGTCTTTTTAAGCGTGTACTGAATGCGCAGGTACTCAGTTGACATTATCTGATCTACTACTTGAATTAAGGTGGTTCTGGGAATAATAGGCTTGTTTCATTTTTAGCCTTCCAATATCTCATTTTTTGTTTTTTCTATCACTCGACCATCGCCGTATCTGACATGGCAACTCAAAATAGGTGAGCAAACCTATCTGAAGTTTCCCTTCAGGATTTACTGTCCAATAATTTTGACAACTATGTCACGAAAACACTAAAATTAATGGTCTTATTCAGCATCTATACTTCAGGCCAATTTATGAACCCAGGTCCAGCTCCTCGACCCCCAACTGACCGCCCGCGCCTCAATCTCACCCCAAACACGAGTATGTCCGGAAGCATGTCGAGTTTATCTATCAGCTCACCAATCCAGCGCACAGGGTCCTCCCAATACACCGGATCTACTATTTCACTCCCTTTAGGTCGCCAGAATTCCAATATGGATGGACAAGGAGGGGTTGCCGTCATCAAGGAGGGCATTGCACAGGTAAAGGAAAGCAAAAATTTTATCCAACCCTGGAAACAAAAGTTTTTGGTTTTGCGAAAAGAAGCCTTGGATTTTCACAAGGTTGAAGGAGGGAAGGTATCTTACACGCTCTACCTCAAAGATGTAATCAATGTGGGTCGTGTCGAAGCAGCCGGGACCATTTTTGAGATAAAGCGGCATTCAAATGGTTCATCCACGAGCCCTGGTGATGACGATGGGTCTACAAAGACACTACAAATCCGAGTGAAAAGTGATGATGACCTCTATGAATGGATTGACTTCATTTACGCACGTTGTCCCGGCATGGGCGGCGTAAGCAATCCAACAAACTTCTCTCATGCTGTTCATGTCGGCTTCGACCCAAAGACTGGCGCCTTCGTTGGGCTGCCACCTGAATGGTCTAAGCTGCTCAACTCTTCTGCTATCACGAAGGAAGATTACGAACGCAACCCTCAGGCTGTCTTCGAAGTTTTAGACTTCTACTCGGACCTTACTAAGCGTTCTGAAAACCCAGGCCAGTTCTCCAACCTCACATCCATGTCTATAACAAATGGCGGCCAAAACAAACAACTAGGATATGCGAGCGGCGCTTCCGTTACATTACCCCGCCCTTTGCAACCACTACAGATGACGCAGAATATGCAACAGCGCAACCCTTCCGGCAATTATCCAGCGTCACCGTCAACTACACCAAGTGTTCCTATTCGACCCTCTCCTTCAGAATCGCAGCAGCAACGCCAACAAATGCAAAATATGGCGGCCAACTATGTCAACAGCAGCATCGTATCCCCCGATGAACTTCAGCGCCAGAAACAACTGCAATACGAGGCCGCCCAGCGTCAGCGTATGCTGGAAATGGAGGAACAAAATCGACGAGACTTGGAGGCATACAACGCATCTTTGCCCAAATCCAAAACACCGATGGCCCAACAAGAACTAGGTGGATTTGGTTCTTCGGTATCTGGGGACCGCTTTAATCCAAGCCGTGCCCCCCCTGCTGCGCCAAAAATCTCACAGTCCGGGTTGTCCGGTCTTCGTGCCCAACGGCCAGCTCCTGCGCCTCCATCTGGTCCGAGCTCCAGTTCATCACCAAGGCCTGGCACAAACACACTGCCAAATTCCGTAACGGTGGTCAAAGAAACCCCAGTTCCACAGAGCGCCCAAGCACAGCGAATGCAAGCACGTATTGATCAACAAAAGCCTGTTCCTGGGCCGCCTATCTCAGTGGCACACCGCTATCCAAACAGTGGTCAATCGGTAGGTACTTCACCACGGATCAACGGCCAACCCCAGGGCCAACCTCAAGGTCAACCACTATCGCGTTTGCCTGCACCAGTTAAGCCCCTGAATGTTGGGTCGAAGACTGTACAGAACGAAGGTGTTAAGGCTGCTGAGGCTGCTTTGACGGCTAAGCCACCACAGGAGCGAAAGCAAGATGTCCGCATGTCAACAATGTCAGAAAGTGAAGTCATGGCTAGATTAAAGGAGGCAGTGTCCAAGGATGATCCCAATCTCTCATACTCAAAACAAAAAAAGATTGGTCAAGGTGCGTCTGGCTCAGTGTATGTGGCCAAAGTAAAAGACACTGCGGTTTCACCTATTGCCCGTACCCTCCTCCGCGAGCAAGGCATTCGAGCCCAGGTGGCCATCAAACAAATGGATCTTGCCCATCAACCAAGAAAGGAATTAATTGTCAACGAGATTATGGTGATGAAGGATAGCAAACACAGGAATATTGTTAATTTTCTCGACGCCTTTTTGCGCAACAACAATGCTGAACTCTGGGTTGTCATGGAGTTCATGGAGGGAGGAGCTTTGACAGACGTGATTGATAATAATCCGGTAATTACTGAAGACCAAATCTCAACTATATGTCTGGAGGTATGTCTCGCTCTTTTTTTTCTTCGTTTACACATCACTTAATTCTTCATACTAATTCACTATCGTACAGACTTGTCGCGGTCTACAGCATTTGCATTCGCAGAGTATTATCCATCGAGATATTAAGAGTGACAATGTCCTTCTCGATGCTCGTGGAAATGTTAAAATCAGTTAGTATTTCAAGTTGTTTTTTACCTGGTCTCTATTTTTACTAGGATTGTATCAAAAGAGAACTATTGACTAATTTGTTAGCTGATTTTGGGTTTTGTGCGAAACTCACTGATACCAAGTCTAAACGTGCAACTATGGTTGGCACACCATATTGGATGGCACCCGAAGTGGTCAAACAGAAAGAGTATGGCCCCAAGGTGGACATTTGGTCACTGGGTATCATGGCCATTGAAATGATCGAGTCTGAACCGCCTTATCTGAATGAAGAGCCGCTGAAAGCGCTTTATTTGATTGCTACCAATGGAACGCCACGCCTAAAAAAACCCGAAAAACTCAGTAAAGAGCTGAAGGCATTCCTCTCGGTTTGTCTTTGTGTCGATGTGAAAAGTCGTGCCTCTGCACGGGAGCTTTTGGACCACGATTTCTTAAAGCATGGATGTCCACTTCCTAGTCTTTCTGAGCTCCTCTCCTTCAAAAAACATGCCAAATGAAAAAAGAAAGCTTGAACTTGATTGAGTTTCGCTCGTCAAAATTTTCCGTGTTCATCACGTGTAATGTTTCGAGTGGCATAAGAATGTGCTGCTGAATGCTATTTTTTGTCTCATCAAAGACACATTGTTGATCCATATCGACTTGTGTGCTCATTAAGCCAGTCGTTTTACGTTGCCATTACTTTTTTTTAGTTCAATATTATTCTTAAAACAGTAAATCACATTGAGGTGTCATGGATTCTCAAATTACTACTAAGCCCAGAGACTAACTATTATTATGGAGTTTTTGTGTCAATAACTAACTGCCTGAGGCAGAATAAATTCACTAACGTAGTTCTTTATAATCTACCTAGAGAGGGGCAAGAGGGGTTAAATTTTTTTCGGTTTAAAAACAGCGAACTACAGCTACCATTTTCGCCAGTCCCATCAACAGCATTTAAAACCAGATACATCCTCATACCTCAAAATACTTACTAACCAACCCTTTATTTACTGTTACGGATTTTTGCAATATCAGGACATATTTGAAGACATCAAGAAGGGAGTCATCATGCCTAACACCGAGAGTGTAGATAAGGATACCCCTGCAGAATCTGCTGGCGCTCTTAATGAAGTGAGAGATGGAATCAGAGATTTACTAGCAAGTTGTTTGCCGATTTGTGGTAGCTGACATGTTTTTTGTTCACTCTACAGGTTATTGATGCGGAGAAGACTGTTACTTCCTCTGCTGTTTTCTCTATGTTTGGTGGTGGTGCTAAGAAGGAGAAGAAAGATGACGAAGAGGACCGTGGCGATGTCTCGGGCAGCAATAAGGCACAGCGTGAAGCAGCTGCAGCCGCAGCAGCCGCAGTAAAAGATGAAGATGATGCGGTAGGCTGCTCCTATCCAACATGAATATCGCTTGATCCATACAACATTTACTAATTAGTCTACAGGACGACCAAGCTCCAGAATCTGATGACGTCCACTTTGAACCTGTCATCCGATTAACCGAGAAGGTGGAGGTCAAAACAAACGAAGAGTCTGAAGAACAATTATTCAAAATGCGGGCAAAGCTGTTTAAATTTGTCCGCGAATCCAGCGAGTGGAAGGAACGTGGAACGGGAGATGTTCGCCTTTTAAAACATAAAGAGAATGGCAAAACTCGACTAGTTATGCGACGAGACAAGACACTAAAAGTCTGTGCCAACCACTACAGTGCGTTATAACTCTAATTCATATTATCCTGAAATCCAACCAACACGTTTTAACAATTTTCTAAAAACTTGAACAGTCCTGCCCGAGATGAAACTCTCGCCAAATGTTGGCTCTGACCGAAGCTGGGTTTGGAATGCAACCGCCGATGTTAGTGAGGGTGAGCCGGAAAGTGTTACTCTTGCTATCCGCTTTGCGAATTCGGACAGTATGTACTTCAATTCTTAAAAAGAAGGACTATTTTTTCTAATTATTTCACACAGATGCCAATCTCTTCAAGGATGCTTTTGTTAAGGCACAGCAGGAGAACGAAATTCTTTTGGCTAAATCTAGAGCTGGCGGGGACGATAAAACCGATGAAACAGTTGAAGAAAAGGGAGGCTTAGAGCCAACTAAGGAATAATAAGCAGGTATTTTACTAGTGTTAATATTGTAGAAGGGAGAAAAGCTACCATGCCCTCTATATCTATATTTGTTATAAACGTAAGAAGTAAAGAAACTCTAAATAAATAAATAAATAAAAGTGTGTTTATTTCTATAGTAAATTGTATTACTACTAAAATTTAAAAAAAAAGGTTTGTATTTAAATATACGTAAAAAATAATATAGATGTGACGGGGGGTGGACTAGGTGACTACGTCAGTGAAGTAATTCGATCGTAGGAGGGCAATAGGCAGGGGTAGTATTGTGCAATAACTAAGGCTATATAAGGGCAGTACTAAGTACGCTAGTCCTAAATAGGCCTTAGCCTTCGGACTTTACATTTATTTGACCAATCACAAGGCGTGCATCCGCCACTGCTCCACTTAATCGAGCACGGACCACTTCCACGTATCCTCCCAAGTCCTGCCCGTGTCCGTAGGTTATGTGACGCCTGCCACTTGTCTGATTAGCCATCGTGTCTTTGCATCGTCCATAAAGCCTATGCGACTCCTGTGCGCGGCCTACGTCAGGCCTTCGTAGTCGCTCCCCCTGCCTGTCCGTAATAACAAAAAAATATTTTATATATATTACTAATACTACTATAGTACTAATACTAGTATTTTTTCCTAACCTTAATAATACTACTAGTAAGGTTAGGAAAAAGTATTATACTATAAAAATTATATTATAAAATATATTAGTATAACTTATACTATAGTATATATCTAGGGTTAGAAAAAAGTGTTAATATTTTCCTTATAAGAGCTAATCTAAACGATAAGAGACTAAAGGCTAAAAGTAAGACCCTCTAAGGTAGAAACTGCTAAAGGACTATAGTTAAAGCTAGTAAGTAATGGCTAAGCCTAGGCTAAGGCCTATTACTAGTACTAGCTTATAGTGCTAAGTACTAAGTAGACTATTAAGCTAAAAAAGCTAAAGCTAGCTAATAAAGGTAGGGCTAAATAATATATAAGTAAGAGTAAAAAAAGAAAAAAGAGATAAAGGTATAATAAGCTAGTAAAAAGAAAAAAGAAAGTAAGAAGGACGTAAGAAAAAGAAGTAAGAAAAGGAAGTAAAAAGAAATAAAAAAAGTAGTAGCTAAATAAGTAGGTAAGAAAGAAAGAGTACGCCTAGCTAGTAAGGCTAGCTAGCTAGTATTATTATTATTATAGTTAAGTTTAGTGTTATAGGCAAGTAGGAAGGACGTTTATAAGGGTCTTACAAAGACTATATACAAGAGTTATACAGACTTTATAAACAATACAAAGGCATAATAGCTAACTAGACAGATAGTAAATATTATATAACTTATAAATACAGGTAGGACCTATAAAGATGTATAGTAGTAGTCTATACTTAATTAAGTAGAGTAGTAATAAATACGTACTTTATAATTAGTTAAATAGTTATTAAGTTTAAAGGCTAAGGCTTAATTAAGACTAGTATACTTAGTACTACCTTTATATAGCTAGTTTATTCCTTTTAATAAATATAAAAGAATAAGACTTAGTTTTTATATAATACTACTTTTACTTTTAGCCTTTTATAATTAATTACTTTATTAATATAGTTACTTAGTCTATTTACTATTAGAATTATTAAGTCTTTTACTTTAAAACTACTTAATTATTAATATAAATTAAATTAATTATATATACTAAATTAAACTAATATAAGACTATAAAATAATATAGCTTTATATAACTAATAACTAAATATAAACGTTATAATATAGCTTAGTAAATTTAAAGTAAAAAGATTAATAATAACTAATATAATAAGAAATAATATAAACTTTACTAAATTTATTATTAATAAACTTAGTTTTATATAATAAATTATACTTAATATAGTAAAGACTAATAACTTTAAGCTTTAAGCGTTAAGAAGTTATTATAATAAAGTATAAAAAGGAACTTTATAAAAAGCTACTTAGTTTATTTACTACTTAAAAAAGATATTAAAATAGTAGTAGTAAAGGTTTTAATATAAAAGAAGATAGGTTAAGTATAATAATAAAAAAAATACTTTTTTTTATTATAGCTTCTTAGTAAATTAGTATTAAAATTAGCTTATAAATAAAAAGATATAATTTATTTTATTTAAAAAGAAATTTAATATTATAAAGAAGTATATTTATTTTATACTAGTTAGTATAAACTAAATTAACTATATAATATAGTAGACTATACTATTAAGTAAAATAAAAAAAGAATAAGTTATTATAAATAAAGACTAAGAAGGGCTTAAACGTTAAGTTTTATTCTTTATTATAGCTTTAAAAATATATTCCTTTATTATTTAAGAATTAATTAATAATATAAAATAAAATAAGTATTAAAACTTTTAAAACTTTATAAATTACTTAGCCTTTTTTAAAATATAGTTAAAAAAAAAGTTAAAAAAAGAGTAAGTATAAGTCTTATATATATAACTACTCTTAAGTATTAAAAAAGACCTTTAAAAACTTTTTATAATACTAAAAATAAAATAAGAATTAATTATATATATTAAAATTATATAAGATATATACTACTTATAAAAATAAATATAAAGCCTTTATATAAAGTATATATATAAAAGTTAAAAAAGTTATAAAAAAGGCTATAAACACAGCTAAGATAAAAGGACGTATAATACAGATTTAAGTACTAATAATTATTAAGGTAATTATTAAAGCACTTATAAAAGGTAAGGTTAAAGAAAAAAGGGCTTTTAAAATAAAAACCTTTAATAAAATAGCTATATTTTAAAGTATTATATTTATAATAATAATAAGCACTTAACTAATAAGTATTTAAATAAGAAAGAAATAGTTATAACTAAATTATTAAATACTAGTAAGTAGTTAAAAAACTAAATAGTATTAATAATAGTTAAGACGTTAAAAACGTAAAAAAGATTTTAGTAATAAATATATTTTAATTTAAAGTATAAATAAAGAATAAGTAGTTAGTTAATATAGGATAAGATATAACCACTATATTAAATATAATTAATAAGACCTTTATATTATAAGTAGATAAGAAGGACGTTTATAAAGATCTTATAAAAACTGTGTATAAGAGTTGTATAAACTTTATAAACAATATAAAGGCATAATAGCTAATTAAATAAATAATAGACGTTATATAACCTATAAACATAGGTAGGACTTGTAAGAATGCGTAGTAGTAGTCCGTACTTAATTAAGTAGAGTAGTAGTAAATACGTGCTTTATAATTAGTTAAATAGTTATTAAGTTTAAAGGCTAAGGCTTAATTAAAACTAGTATACTTAATACTACCTTTATATAGCTAGTTTATTCTTTTTAATAAATATAAAAGGATAAAACTTAGTTTTTATATAATACTACTTCTACTTTTAGACTTTTATAACTAATTACTTTACTAATATAGTTACGTAGTTTATTTACTATTATAATTATTAAGTCTTCTTTTAAGACTACTTAAGTATTAATATAAATTAAATTAACTATATATATTAAATTAAACTAATATAAGACTATAAAATAATATAGCCTTATATAACTAAAGACTAAATATAAACGTTATAATATAATCTAGTAAACTTAAGATAAAAGGATTAATAATAACTATTATAGTAAAGGATAATATAAACCTTATTAAATTTATTACTAATAAACTTAGTTTTATATAGTAGATTATACTTAAAGTAGTAAAGACTAATAACCTTAAGCTTTAAGTATTAAAAAAAGAAGTTGTTATAGTAAAGTATAAAAAAAAGCTTTATAAAAAGCTACTTAGCCTATTTACTATTTAAAAAAGATATTAAAATAGTAATAGTAAGGGTTTTAATATAATAGAAGATAGATTAAGTATAATAATAAAAAAGATGCCTTTTTTTTATTATAGCTTCTTAGTAAATTAGTACTAAAATTAGTTTATAAATAAAAAAATACGTTTTACTTTATTTAAAAAGAAATTTAATATAACTAAAAAGCGTATTTATTTTATACTAGTTAGTATAAATTAAATTAACTATATAACTTAGTAAACTATACTATTAAATAAAATAAAAAAAAAGAGTAAGCTATTATAAATAAAGACTAAAAAGATTTTAAATACTAAGTTTTATCTTTTATTATAGCCTTAAAAATATATCTTTTTATTATTTAAAAATTAATTAATAACGTAAAATAAGGTAAGTATTAAAACCTTTAAAACTTTATAAATTATTTAGCCTCTTTTAAAATATAGTTAAAAAAAAAGTTAGAAGAAAAGTAAGTATAAGTCTTATATATATAACTATATTTAAATATTAAAAAGGACTTATAAAAGCTTTTTATAATACTAAAAATAAGATAAGAATTAATTATACGTACTAAAATTATATAGAATATATACTACTTATAAAGATAAGTATAAAGCCTTTATATAAGATACGTATATAAAAGTTAAAGAGGCTATAAAAGAGGCTATAAACACGGTTAAGATAAAAGGACGTATAATAAAGATTTAAGTACTAATAATTATTAAGGCAATTATTAAAGCACTTATAAAAGGTAAGGCTAAAGAAAAAAGAGCTTTTAAAATAAAAACCTTTAATAAGACGGCTATATCTTAAAGTGTTATATTTATAATAATAATAAGTACTTAGCTAATAAGTATTTAAATAAGAATAAGATAGTTATAGCTAAATTATTAAATATAAGTAAATAGTTAAAAAACTAAATAGTGTTAATAATAGTTAAAACGTTAAAGATATAAAGGAGATTTTAATAGTAGATATATTTTAATTTAAAGTATAAATAAAGAATAAGTAATTAGTTAATATAGAATAAGATATAACTACTATATTAAATATAATTAGTAAGACCTTTATTAAAGAAATTAGATTATAAAAGATAAAAGTAAGGATTTTAATATTAAAAGCGTATAATAAATAAATAGTATATATAAGTAGTATATAAAAGGTATTACTATACTTAATTAACGTATAAAGATAAAGGAAGGACGTAGTATAGATTTATACTAGGATTAATAAGCTGTTTAATATAATAAGGCTGCTTATACTTCTTTTAATAATAATAATTAAAAAGTACTTAATATAGTTAAACTTAGTAAAGACTAGTTAGTAGTTTAAAGTAATAAAATATTATATAAGGGCTTTATAATAAATAAGTGTTAAGTGTATATAGTTATTAAATAGTTAGAACTAATATCTTATTAAAAGATTTAAGTCTTTTTAAAATTTTATAACTTTTATAAATATTTTATTTAAGACTACTTTTATATTACTATACTACTATTAAAACTATTAAAAAAGAGTAAAAATAGTAAAAAGCTTAATAAGGTATAACTAAATAATAAGGCTTATAAGGCTTTTAAGTAATTAAAGGCTAAATTTATAAAAGCCTTATTATTAAAATATTTTAACCTTAATAAGCTAATTTATATAAAAACTAATATATAAAATATAGTACTAAAAGTAATTATATTATAACTTAATAAAAAAAGAAAGTAGTATTTTATAGCCTTTTAGTTATATAAGTTATAAGGAATAAAACTAAACTATAATACTTTAAATTAAAAGCTTTTAATTATAATAAAGGCTTTTTATTAATAAAAATACTACTTAAATAATAGTAAAAATATTATAAAAGTTTTATTTAATTATAATAACCTTTATATATTTATATAGTAGCTTTAATCTAATAGTAAGTAGGTTAAGTAAGTAATATACTTAGTCCTTTTTAATTTTATTATTAAATACTAGTTTAAGTTAACTAACTTAATAAATATATTATTAAAACGGCTAAATTATATAAATAGTATAAGTTGTATAAACTTAATATAAGATTTATATATAAGTAGTATAACTACTAAGTAATACTAATATAACTATAAACTTAGTTAATATATAAATACTATTAATGTCTTAAAGGTATAAAAAAAGTTAAGGCCTTATATATTTTATATATAAAACGTATAAAAAGCTAATAAGTAAAAAAAGATTTTAATTAAAAATATAAGACTAATTATCTTAATAAAGCTATTATATTACTACTTTAACTTAAAAGTTAAAGTAACTATTTTAATATTAAATAAAAGACTAAAAAGCTTAGTCTTATAATAAAACAACCTTACTATATAATTAAATACTATTAATTATTTTAAAAGTAATACTATTAATATAATAATATTAGTATAAAGTTTAACTATAATAAGTATAAATAAAAGTATTATACTTATTAAACCTTTATAACGTTATATAATAATAGCTACTTTTACTATATAACCTTTAAAGCTTAAACTAAGTAAGAAGTTATATAAAGTTGTTATAACTACTTAATATAAAAATTTTTAAATATAAGTATAGTTATAATACTTAGCTTATATAAATAGTATATAAAGTAAATAGTCTATTATAATAAATAAAGTACTATTATATATAGCTTTAAGTAAAAAGTTATAAGTTATAGTAAGCCTTTTTATATAAGGTAAGCTATTAAAGCTTTATTATAATAACTTATTAACTAAATATTTTAATATTATAAAAATAACTAAGTTATTATTTAAATACTTTTTTTTAAAAAAATATACTAAAAAATATAAAGTAGTATATTATAATATACTTAGTTTATTAAAAGTAAGTAATTAAAAAATATAAGCTATATAATAAGCTAAACCTACTTTTATTACTTAAAAAACTATTTAAAAAGCTATTAATAAACTTAATTATAAGCCTATTAAAATTAATAAATAAAAATAGTAATAATATAAATATAATACTAGTTATAATAAACTACTTTATAAAGTATACTATCTTTATTATAGTAACTATAAAACTAACTTTTACTAACTTAATAAAAATTATATACTAAAAGGTTTTTTTATAGTTTAAAAGGATATTAAAAAGTATTATATTAAATAAAGGCTTAATATTAATAAACACTTTTTAGTTTAAATTTTATTATTATATAAAGATTAAATAAAAACTATTAATAACGTTTTACTTATAAATAAATAAATAAATAAATAAAAAAGATAAATTAAACGTTAAAGTAATACTTATACTATTTTATTATAAATAAATAAGTAAGCTAGTTATACTTATTAAATAAAGCTTAATATGCTTATAATAATATTATTAATATTATAATAAGCTATATTGTATTTAAAGCCTTATTTAGTAGAAAATTAAACTTATTTATATAGTATAAAGACGTACTAGCTTTAAAAAAGGCACTAAAAGTAGTAACGTAATAAAGTAATTTAGTACTATTAGTAATACTAGTAATAATATAATAAAGTAACTTAGTACTAACTATAATAAAATAACTAAAGCGCTTATAAAAAATTAAAGACAGCTTTTAAAAACACTAAGAGTTTATAATAAAAAGATAAAAACGCTACTATAATAAAAACTATACCTTTAAAACGTTTTAAGTTAATAACTTAGTTAGACTGTTTATAAAAAATTTCTATTTTAAATATAAGAAACTAGTACTAAGACAAATAAGACCTTTATAAATACTAGACGTAGTTAGTATATAGGTATACTAATTAGCCTTATTTATTAAATACAACTATATATATAACGTTTTTTTAGTATTACTTTTAAAGTTATAAGAGTAATATATAGGTATTTAAAGACTTTTTTTAAGTATACTAAACTTAAAGGACTTAAAGTAAGAATAAAAAGTAAAATAAGTAAAAGGACACTATTAAAAGGTAAGAGAAGACTAGTACTTAGTTAAATAGGTAGGCTAGCTATTAAAATATAATAAATAAGTAGTAGTATAATATTATAAATTTAATAAGAATTACTTATAAACGCTATATAACTAAGCAACGTTAAGGCATTGTACATAAACCGTCTAGGGTCCTTACAAAGTCCCTCTATAATTAGTTAGATGTCTAATCTACTAACGTCCTACTATAATTAGCTAAGGGATAGAATAGTAGTAAGCTGTTTTAAAATACTAAGGGTAGGTCTTAAAAGGTCTTTAAGCGCTCTTTATAATTAGTTAGAATAAGTAAACTAATAAATATTTTTTATATTTATATAGTACTACTATACTCTTCTTTAATAAAAAAGATAAGAGTTTATTTTTATTTATATATAATTATATATATATAATTTAGTTATTATAAAGTAGATATTATTTTTTACTTAGTTATAGTAGTATATAGTACTAACTTTATAAATACCTTTATATTAATAAACTTTTTATATTAACTACTTAAAAGAATTCTTTTTTTATAATAATTAAATTACTAATTGTTTTTAAGGCTTTAAGGATAATAAAAGCTATATAAGTATTATTTAAAGACTTTATAAAGTTTATACTAATTAAAATAATATTTATAAATAATAAAATAATAATTAAATTAGTTATATTAAAGGCTTATTAAACATACTTTTAATAATTACTTATAGTATATATAAAAGTAGTACGGTTATAAGTTAAACTAAATAGTATAAGTAAAAAGACTACGCTTATATATATTATATAACTATTAGTAAAGGACTTGTAAAGTGCTTTTAAGGTTTAAAAGCTAGACTTAAACAATTTTAAAGGTAAGGACACGGTTTTTATAGCCTTATTATATACTAGTAGTTAGGCGTTGTTTAAAATAAGTAGCTAGGCGTATAATTTAAAGCTAAAGCTATTTAAGAAGTATAAAGATTTATTAACGTATTTATAGTAATAAAAGTAGTATAAGGTAATAAGGTATATATTTAAATTAGCGCTTTAATAGTACTCTTAAAATATTAATAAAATTAACGTAGTACTTTAGCTTATAAATAAAGCTTTTTTTATTTATTAAAAGTAGTTTTTTAATATATTACTAAAGTAAAAGTGTATACTAGGCTTATACTTTTAAGACGTCTTTAATACTTAATTAAACATGTTAATACTAAAAGTAAAGGATTTATTTAGTACTATAATAATACGTTTAAAAAAATCTTACTAACTTATAAGATAAAGCCTTAATAACTACTATATATATATAAGCTTATTAAAGAAGAAGATTAGTTCTTTACTTAAAAAATTTATAGTAGTTATAGTTTATATAAAACTAAGTAATAAAATTAAACACAACCTTATTATAAAAAGTATAACTTATACTATAAATTAGTACTAAGTGTTAAAGTGTATAAATAAACTTTAAAAGGATAGCTTTTTAAATAAGTAGTAAAAAAGGACTATACTTAATATAAAAAAAGGAAAAAAGACCTTTATTAAAAAACTAAAAAGGAAGTATTTAAGCTTTTATTAAGGAGCCTTTAAAGCTTAAAAGTTTAAACAATTTATAAATAGGTCTAGCTTAAAGTATTATACTAAATTAAGTAATAATAATATTAACTATTTTTACTATAGTAAGAAAGGCTATATTTTACTTATTTATTCTAATAAATTAGTAAGTAAGCTACTAAAAAAAAATACTTAGGTTAACTTAACTAAAGTTAATAATAACTTTAATAATAAGAGTAAAAAGGGTAAGGATAAAGGAAAAGCCTAAGCAGTCTTTAAAAAGACACTTTAAAGTTGTTAAACTTTGTTTTAGTTAGTAAGAGGCTATAAATAAAAGAATAAGTTGTTATAAGTAGTAATTATTTTATATTTATTAATTTAGACTATAATAGTAAGATTAATATAGTAAACTAAAAATTTATAAAAGTACTAGGATTATTAAAGTTTATAAGGCTCTTACTACTTATATAAATACTTAGTAACTTAAAGCTATAGGTTTATAACGTATAAGTAGTTATAATTTAACTATTAAATGCTAACTAAGAGGAATAGTAAATTACTTACTATTATATAAGACTAGACTATACTAATAGTAACGTACTAGTACTCTTAAGTATACTAACTTTATTAAATAAGAAGATGTTATTATATCTTATTAGTAAGAAGTAGTAGTTTTATAAATTAAAGGTTAAGCTAATAAGGACCTTTTAAAAAGGTATAATAAATACTACTATCTACTACGTATTAGTATAAGTAAAGGAATTCGTTAATCTTTTAAATAAAAAGCTTTAAAAAGATTATAAAAGGCTTATAAAGGTTTTACTTAAGCTTTATAAATATAAAGACGTATTCTTTATAAAGAATACTACTAGCCTACTAATTTACTAAAGTGTAAACTATATAATTAATTTACTACTTAAAACGTAACCGCTATATAAAGGACTATACCTTTTATTTTAAAAAAAGCTTATTATACTTTAAAAGTACTTATAAAAAGTATTATAAAAAAAATAAATTTAAAACTTAAAAAGCCTTATAAACTCTTTAGTCTTATTTATACTAAAGCGTAATAGTACTTTATAACTATATATTAATTACTATAAACTAAATATAATAGTAGATAGACTAAGTAACTACGTTAGTAAAGTAATTACTTATAAAAGGCTAAAAGTAAAGGTAGTATTGTACAAGAACTAAGTCTTGTCCTTTTATATTTATAAAAAAGGACAAACTAGCTATATAAAAGCAGTACTAATTACACTAGTCCTAATTAAGCCTTAGCCTTTAAACTTAATAGCTATTTAACTAATTATAAAGCGCGTATTTATTACTACTTTACTTAATTAAGCACAGACTACTACTACACATCCTTACAGGTTCTACCTATATTTGTAGGTTATATAACGCCTACTATCTATCTAATTAGCCATTGTGTATTTGTATTGTTTATAAAGTCTGTACAACTTTTATATATAGTCTTTGTAAGACCTTTATAGACGTCCTTCTTACTTGTTTATAATAATTATACTCTTTTTAAGGCTAGTATACTTAGGCTAGTAGTTATTAATTATATAGCTATAAATAGTACTATATAATAAGGTTAACTAGTAGCTGTCTTTATTTATAACTAGTAATAGTATTTAAATTATAAAGTAAATAAGAAGTAAGATAAACTTACTATCTTACTATATTTTTACTTTTATTTATTATAACTTTTTAATAAAAAACTGCCTCCTTTATACGTAAGCCTACTACCTTTAAGCGTAAGCCTGCTATGCCTAAGCGTATTAACGCTATTATAGCCTTAATAAACAAGCTGTATAAGGCTACGCCTTTACTTAACTATTATTAAGCTATACGTCTAGCTTGTTGCTAGCTTAAACACACTATATACGTCTTTGTTTAAGGACCTCTTAAATCTTACTAACTTTTAAAGGAATAAAGGACCGTATTTAATAGCCCTTACTCTTATTACTACTCTACTTATTATTACTCTACCTATTGTAGAAACTATACACCTTCTACACTTTTAGTCTACTTGTTTTACTAGCCTATTAGCCTTATAAGCGTATAAGTCTATTAAAGATAAAAAAGATAATCCTTAGCTAGACACTATAACAATAGTAGTTGCTATATTAGCTGTAATAGTAATAGTGTAGCCTGCTAAAACGGCTACACCGTCTTAGTTAGGCTCTTAAGGCATAGTAAAAGCTATAGTAGCCCTTACACCTAGCCTAGACAATATACTACTTTGTAGCTTTAGTCCTTCTAGCTTAACTAGGCTCTTAACAACGCCTTTTTCACCCTTTAAACACCTTACCTAATTAAGGCATTTAGCCTTTTAACAGTTATACTAGATGCCTATTAGTATTAAGTGTATATAGTGCCTTTAGCACCTCTTATATTCGTTGTTAAAGGAGTTACTACTTACTTTACACTTTAACTATATACTATTCTTAGCTTTAAGCACGTACTACTAGTAGTGTAAGGCTAGACACTAGCCTTACTATAAGATATAGTCTTTTACCTTGCTATTTAAAGTCCTTACTAACTATACTTAAGTCTTTATACTAATAGTTAAAGATATAGTTAATTTATTCTTTATTATAAATAGTACTAGCGCCTAGGTAGACGCCTACAACGCTTTAGCCAAGGTTTAACATAGTTTAACAGCTGCCTTATAGTAGGTACTATTACTATTCCACCTTATTGTAACTAAGATGTAGGCCTTAAAGAAGAGTATAAATATAGCTTAGTAGTAATAATTTATAGAACAGCGTTATTAGACGTTAATACTGCTTAATAGGCTTGTGTTAAGCGTGTATTTATTAATGTTATTATTAAGAGACTTTAACTATACTTGTATTTAAGTAGCTACGTTGTCCTTTTAAAAGAACGCTAAGGCCGTCCTTCTTGTAAGTGGCTAGAACGTGTTCTAGATAAAGGAATTTTAACAAGACTACTATTAAATATAAATAGTAAATTAATTTTTTTTAATTATCTTTACTTTTAGTCCTCTTCCTCTTCTTACTTGTACTATTATTTTTTAAAGAGTCTCCCTTTTTTCTTATTTACTTTTACATTCTTTATACAATAGTTATAATAGTACTTTATAATAACTTCTTAGACGTAGCCTATATTCTATACTACTACTTATTTATTATACTCTAGTAGCTAGCCTATTTATTTAACGAAGTACTAGTCCTTATCTATTTTTTAATAGTGTCCTTTTACTTACTCTACCTTTTACTCTTACTTTAAGTCTTTTAAGTTTAATATACTTAAAGAAGGTTTTTAAGTACTTATATATTACTTTTATAGTTTTAAAAGTAACACTAAAAAAACATTGTGTATATAGTTGTATTTAATAGGTAGGGCTAGTTAGTACGTTTATATACTAACTACGTTTAATAGTTATAAAGGTCTTATTTATCTTAATACTAGTTTCTTATATTTAAAATAGAAATTTTTTATAAATAGTCTAACTAAGTTGTTAACTTAAAACGTTTTAAAGGTGTAATTCTTATTATAGTAGCGTTTTTGTCTTTCTACTATAAACTTCTAGTGTTTTTAAAGGCTGTCTTTAACTTTTTATAGGCGCTTTAGTTATTTTATTATAGTTAGTGTTAAGTTACTTTATTATATTATTACTAATATTATTAATAGTACTAAATTACTTTATTATATTACTACTTTTAACGCTTTTTTTATAGCTAGTACGTTTTTATACTATATAAATAAATTAAATTTTTTATTAAATAAAGTTTTAAATAAAAAGTAGCTTATTATAGTATTAATAGCGTTGTTATAAATATATTAGGCTTTGTTTAATAAATATAACTAGCTTATTTACTTGTTTATAATAACGTAGTGTAAGTATTTTTTTAACGTTTAATTTACTCTTTTTATTTATTTATTTATTTATAAGTAAAACGTTGTTAATAGTCTTTATTTAATCTTTATATAATAATAAAATTTAAACTAAAAAGTACTTGTAAATATAAAGCCTTTTTTTAATATAATACTTTTTAATATCTTTTTAAACTATAAAAAAACCTTTTAGTATATAATTTCTACTAAGTTAATAAAGATTAGTTTTATAGTTACTATAGTAAAGATAGTATACTTTATAAAGTAGTTTATTATAACTAGTATTATATTTATATTATTATTATTTTTATTTATTATTTTTAATAAGCTTATAATTAAGTTTATTAATAACTTTTTAAATAATTCTTTTAGTAATAAAAGTAGGTTTAACTTACTATATAGTTTATATTTTTTAATTACTTACTTTTAATAAACTAGATATATTATAATATACTACTTTATATTTTTTAGTATATTCTTTTAAAAAAAATACTTAAATAATAGCTTAGTTATTTTTATAATATTAAAGTGTTTAATTAATAAGTTATTATAATAAAGCTTTAATAGCTTGCCTTATATAAAAAGGCTTACTATAACTTGTAACTTCTTACTTAAGGCTATATATAATAATACTTTATTTATTATAATAAACTATCTACTTTATATACTACTTGTATAAGCTAAACGTTATAACTATACTTATATTTAAGAATCTTTATACTAAGCGGCTATAATAACTTTATATAACTTTTTACTTAGCTTAGGCTTTAAAAGTTATATAGTAAAAGCGGCTACTACTATATAGTGTTATAAAAGTTTAGTAAGTGTAATATTTTTATTTATACTTATTATAGTTAAACTTTATACTAATATTATTATATTAATAGTATTATTTTTAAAATAATTAATAGTATTTAATTATATAATAAAGTTGTTTTATTATAAAACTAGGCTTTTTAGTCCTTTATTTAATATTAGAATAGTTACTTTAACTTTTAAGTTAAAGTAGTAGTATAATAGCTTTACTAAGATAATTAGTCTTATATTTTTAATTAAGATCTTTTTTAACTTATTAGCTCTTTATATATTTTATATATAAAATATATAAGGCTTTAGCTTTTTTTATACTTTTAAAACGTTAGTAGTATTTATATACTAATTAAGTTTATAGTTATACTAGTGTTGTTTAATAACTATACTACTTATATATAGACTTTATATTAAGTTTATATAATCTATACTATTTATATAATCTAGCTATTTTAATAATATATTTACTAGATTAATTAACCTAGGCTAGTACTTAATAATAAAATTAAAAAAGGCTAAGTATATTATTTATTTAGCCTATTTACTATTAAATTAAAGCTACTATATAAATATATAAAGGTTATTATAGTTAAATAAGACTTTTATAATATTTTTACTACTATTTAAATAGTATTTTTATTAATAAAAAGCCTTTATTATAATTAAAAGCTTTTAATCTAGTATATTATAGTTTAGTTCTACTTTTTATAACTTATATAACTAAAAGGCTATAAAATACTATTTTTTTTCTTTATTAAGCTATAAAATAATTACTTTTAACACTATATTTAATATATTAGTTTTTATATAAATTAGCTTATTAAAGTTAAAGTGTTTTAATAATAAAGCTTTTATAAATCTAGCCTTTAGTTGTTTAAAAGTCTTGTAAGCCTTATTATTTAGTTATACCTTACTAAGCTTCTTACTATTTTTACTCCTTTTTAATAGTCTTAATAATAGTATAGTAATATAAAAGTAGCTTTAAATAAAACGTTTATAAAAGTTGTAAAATCTTAAAAAGACTTAAATTTTTTAATAAAACGTTAATTTAAGCTATTTAGTAACTATATACACTTAACACTTGTTTATTATAAAGCCTTTATACAATATTTAAAAGCTTAGAAATTCTACTTTCTTTTAATAAAATTTATATTTATTCTTATTAATATATAACTAAGCCTTCTTTAAGCATCTTAGTACCTTTTTTAAGTGTTATATATACTTCTCCTTTATTTTTAAAAAGACTAAAATGTTGTTAAAGTATACAATATAAATAGTATTTACTAGCCCTTTTAATATACTATTAATATAATTTTAAAAAGTTGTTAATACGTTAGTTAGGCTAAAAGAAAGGACTAAATATTTAAAGTGGCTATATTAAGTTTAAAAGACGGTCTTTTATTCGTTGCCTTTTTTAATTTAAATTTAGTAGTAGGCCTTTTTAATATTTAATTTTAAAATAAATCTTATCTTTATATAGTGCTTTATAATCTTTACTATTAAAGGTAATAAGTAGTAATTTTTAATTATTATTTTATTTAAGCCTTAGTAGTTTATATATAACTATAGGCTTTTATCTTTCTTTAATATAAATAGAATAAAAGTACTAGTAGGACTTTTTAAAAGACGTATATATTTAAAGGCTATACTTTTTACTAAGTAATTTTTTAACTCTTTTAACTCTTTTTATAATAAAAGATATATAGCCTTATATAATAGTTACTATTCCTCTTTTAAGTTAATAGTATAGTTAGTATTATAGTGTAGTAGTAACGTCTTAGTATTATTAGAATTTAAGACGTTACTATACTTATACACTAAGTGTATAAGCAACTTGCTTTATCCTTTTTTTAATTCTTTTATTAATAACGTACTTGTTATTACTATATACACTATTACTCTTTTTTACCTAGCTAATATAGTAAAAGCCTTAGTTATAATTACTCTTATCTTCTTTTTTATTACTTTAAACTATTAACTAGTTTTTATTAAATTTAACTATATTAAGTACTTTTTAATTATTATTATTAAAAGAAGTATTAATAGTCTTGTTATATTAAGCAGCTTACTAATCTTAGTATAAATTTATACTATATCCTTCCTCTATTCTTATACATTAATTAGGCGTAGTAGTACCTTTTACACACTACTTATATATACTATTTGTCTATTATACACTTTTAACGTTAAGATTTTTACTCTTATCTTTTATAAACTAATTTCTTTAACAAAGGTCTTACTAATTATATTTAATATAGTAGCTATATCTTATTTTATATTAACTAACTACTTGTCCTTTACCTATATTTTAAATTAAAATATATCTACTATTAGAATCTCCTTTATATCTTTAACATCTTAATTATTATTAACGCTGTCTAGTTTTTTAACTATCTACCTATATTTAGTAATTTAGTTATAGCTATCTTCTTCTTATTTAAATACTTGTTGGCTAAGTGCTTATTATTATTATAAATATAACACTTTAAAATATAGCCGTCTTGTTAAAAGTTCTTATCTTATAAGCTCTCTTTTTTTTAGCCTTGTTCTTAATAAGTATCTTAGTAATTGCCTTAATAGTTACTAGTACTTAAGTCTTTATTATATATTCTTTTATCCTAGCTATATTTATTACCTTTTTTACAACCTTCTTAACTTTTATATACATGTTTTATATAAAGGCTTTACACTTATTCTTGTAAGTAGTGTATATTCTATATAATTTTAATATATATAATTAATTCTTATTTTATCTTTAGTATTATAAAAAGCTTTTATAAGTCCTTCTTAATACTTAAGAGTAGTTGTATATATAAAACTTATATCTACTTTTTTTTTAACTTTTTTTTAAGCTGTATTTTAAAAAAGGCTAAATAATTTATAAAATTTTAAAAGTTTTAACGTTTACTTTATTTTATATTATTAATTAGCTTTTAAATAATAAAAAAGTATGTTTTTAAAGTTATAATAAAGAATAAAACTTAGTATTTAAAGCCTTTTTAGTCTTTATTTATAATAGCTTATTCTTTCTTTATTTTATTTATTAGTATAGTTTACTATATTATATAACTAATCTAGTTTATACTAGTTAGTATAAAATAAATACACTTTTTTATTATATTAAATTTCTTTTTAAATAAAGTAAATCTTATCTTTTTATTTACAAGCTAATTTTAATACTAGTTTATAAAAAAGTTATAATAAAAAAAAGACATATTTTTTATTATTATACTTAGCCTATCCTTTTTTATATTAAAGCCTTTATTACTACTATCTCTCTACTTCTTTTAATTTATTAAAAGGTTATATAGCTTATTAAAAAGCTTTTACTTATATCTAGCTTTAACAACTTCTTTTTTAAGCGTTTAAAGCTTAAAGTTGTTAGTTTTTACTACTTTAAATATAATCTACTATATTAAACTAAGTTTATTAATAATAAATTTAATAAGGTTTATATTATTTTTTATTATAATAGTTATTATTAATCCTTTTATTTTAAGTTTACTAAGCTATACTATAGTGCTTATATTTTATCTTTAGTTATATAAGGCTATATTATCTTTATAGTCTTATATTAGTTTAATTTAGTATATTATAATAATTTAATTTATATTAGTAGTTAAGTAGTTTTAAAAAAGAAGACTTAATAATTATAATAGTAAATAAACTAAATAACTATATTAATAAAGTAATTATTTATAAAAGGCTAAAGGTAAGAGTAGTATTATACAAAAACTAAGTCTTATTCCTTTATATTTATAAAAAAGAATAAACTAGCTATATAAAGGTAGTACTAATTACACTAGTTCTAATTAGACCTTAGCCTTTAAACTTAACAACTATTTAACTAATTACAAAGCGTATATCTATTACTACCCTACTTAATTAAGTATAAACCACTACTACGCATCCTTACAGGTCCTACCTATATTTATAGGTTATATAACGCCTACCATCTGTCTAATTAGCTATTGTGTATTTATATTGTCTGTAAAGTCTGTACAACTCCTATGTACGGTCTTTGTAAGACCTTTGTAGACGTCCTCTCTGCCTGTCTATAACACTAAATAAGATTATAGTTAAAAATTAGTACTTTTTACTTTTAATCTTTAAGATTTTAAATAAAACTAAGGGCTATAAAGTCTTTTTAACTATAAATATAAAAGATGTGTTTAATAAAATATAAATATATAAAAAGAATAAGTAAACGACTATATTTAAAACGTAGTATAGTTATTATAAGTATTTAGTAATACTTTTTAAGCTAACTAACACTTTAATAACCTTTTAAAGTTATATTTATAAAGTGTTTAAGAGCTTAATAAACAAAATTTATATTATTTATTTAAATAATATTTTAATTTATTTAAAGAATAAAAAGGAATATATAAAGTATTTAAAACAAGTATTAAATTAACTAAAAAAAATAAGGCTATTTATTAATTAAAAAAAGTACTAGTTTTATAAAAAGGAGGTGTTTTTTTTAGGCTTTTTACTATTCCTTAATAAAGTCTATATAAACTTTATACAAGTTAAGATAGTTATAAAGTAGTAAACGCTTAAGACTTATTATAATATTTAAGTGTTTATTAGTTTTTATAATTTTTACTACTAATTTATTTATTATTTTATTAATAAGGCCTAACTACTAATAAAGTACTTAAAGGGCTTAGTTAAGAGTAAGAAACTTAAAGGACCTTTATAAGAGCTTTATAAGAACTAAGTATTTTAATAGTTAAAGTAAGCGTTTATAAAAGCGCTATTATTAAAGTATTATAACTTATAACGTCTAGTTTATATAAAGACTAATACGTTTACTTTTATATTAGTAAAAATACTATCTTAGTTAAACAATATAGGTATTTAATATTTAATAGCCTTTTAGTTCTAAAAGCTAAAAGGTGTAAAGCTGTACTATAATACTTTTAATTAAGAGTTAATAGTAATTGTTATATCCTTTAAAGAATAGTACTAGTACTTAAAAAGGGTTAAAAGTGTAAAGGTCTTAACTAACTACGTTAATTTATAGGCGTTTTTATAGTAAATAAATTTAAATTATTACTAAGCGTACTAGTATATATATTTATTACTATTTAATTTTAAAATTAAGTATTAACTAAGTAATAAAAATCTAGCTAATAGTTTATTATATTATTCTAACTATAAAAAAGAATAAAACTAAATAGATTACTTGTTTTTATTATATTAAAAAGTTGTTACTCTTACTAAGAGTAGTGTTTTAAAAGACTTTAAAGAACTTATAAAAGAACTAAGTAGCCTATCTTTTTATAAAAAGTAAGTGTTTAAATTTATTATAAATAGTCTAAGTAAAACGGTTAATATAGCTAACTTAAAAACAACTTAGATAAAGTATTAAAGTATATATACTTAGTAGTTGTTTATAGTATAAGTAGTTATAGTTACAACTATAAAAAGGTTAAAAAAATGTAAGGAGCCTTTTACTTTATTTTATAAGCTTATTTTTATAGCTTAACTATTAAACTTTTACTTATAAAGTAAAAAAAAGGTATATTAAAACTATATAGGCTATTTTTAAAGTTAGTCTTTAAACTTTATAAAGTTACTTTATTAAAAAGAATAAGTAGTTATACTAGCTTAAAAAGTATTATAATATAAAATTATTTATTAGTATTATAAGTTAAAGACGGCTAAATATAGTAATAAAAGACTTAGTTTTTTGTTATTACTTTTAAATAGATATTAAAGTAGACGTTAAGAGTTTTATATATACTTATTATATATACTAGACTACTAAGTTAAGAAAGTACAAGCTATATAGTTAGCTTTAGCTCTTACTAGTCTTTAAAAGGCCTTAGTAAAAGGTGTTAATAAATTTTATTACTAGTTTCTTTTTAATCTTTAATAGAAATTAAAAGTTAAACGTTATATTAATAGTAGTAAATAAATATATAAAGATATATTAGTTCCTACTAGTATTTACTATTATAACCTTTATAAAGCTTATATATTTACTTTATATAAAGGTTTAACTACGCTTTAAATAGTTAAAAGGTATTATTTTAAATAAAGGAGCAGTCTTTACTAGCTAGTACTAGTAAGAGCTATATAATATTACTTATATTAAGCTAAGACTATTTACTACTTTTTACTTATAAACTAATAGTTAAACTAAAAAAGCTAATTAAACTTTAAAATAATACTTTTATTACTATATAATAAAAAACTAAAATAATTAACTAATACTTCTTTTTATAACAAAGTTTATTTTAAATAATATAATAAATTAATTAATAAATAAGGCACTATTTTATATACTTTATAGCTATTACTTTATAATTTATAAAAGTATTAAAGACGTTATTAATAAAAAAAAGGTATTAATAGTAGCTAAGTATATTTTAAAGCTATAAGTTATAAAAAAAAGCGTTAAAATACTTATAATATATATAAGAGATATAAAAGTATTACTATAATACAAAGTACTTATTAAAAAAGTATAATAAAAAAGACTTAGTACTACTATCTACTTAAAATTTAAAGCTAAAAGTGCTTAGTTAAAAGTAAAAGCTAAAGTTTATTAAACCTTTTTATATATTAAAAAAAATTAGTTTATAAGTATATTACTTTATACTTTTATAATAGTATAAAAGACTATATAATATATTTTTAGTATTTTTACTAAAACTTTAAGTAAACCTTATAAATACTATAAAGCTTTTACTAATACTACTATTAAAAGAAAATAATAATAAGTAAAAAGTAAAAAAGGTATTAAGTTATAAAATATAGTATAAAAAGTTATACTACTTAGTATAGTAAAAAAAAAAGCCTTTTAAATATAATTAATTAATTATTATAGTAGTTATAAATATACTAATTATTATAAAGAAGTAGTAAAAAATATAAAAAGAAAGGCTTATTAATATTAAAATAGGCTTAAAAGTTTTTATAAAGAAGAAAAAAAGAAGATTAAAAAAGATTTAATAAAAAGGTATAGTAATATAATATTGTTATAATAATAAAAAATTATAAAAAAATAATAATATATTTAACTATTATAAAGGGATTTTAAAAGGCCTACTTATAGCTTAAAAAGGAGAGTAGCTTAATAACTACGTTTTAGTAAGGAGATAGTAAATAAAGGTATATTTTAACTACTAATACTTATAATAACTTATATTATAAGTATAAGATAATAGTAAAGCAACCTATACTTAGCTTAAAGTATAAAAGGTAGTTATAATCTTACTTACTTAGTAATATATAGTATATATAAGTAGTAGCCTTATACTTTATAAACAACTTAGGACTAGTTAGTAGTAGTTAAAGGTTAAAAGAATAAATATATATATACTACCTTAAGCCTATATAGCTTACTATACTTTATATAGTAGTTTATAGCTATAAAGGCTAGGCTTTAAACGGTCTTTTAAACTATTTAATAGTAGTAGTAAAAGCTCTCTCTTTAAAGGATTCCTTAGTCTTTTAAGTAGGCTATAACTAAGGCCTACTTACTAAGGTTAGTTAAGTAGCTTATTATTAATATAAGAAACTATCTTATTAGTATAATTAGGCTAATAAATAATAAATAAGACACTTACTAGTATATAACACGTATTAATACACTACTTATTTATATAGCTACTACTTTTTTAAAAGTTAGAGCACTATACTAAAAAAGGTAACTTTAGTAGCTTGTCTACTAGCTTTTTTACTTAAGCGTTAAGGTAGCCTAGGTATATAGGTTTGTTATTAAAGGGCTAGGAGTATCTTAAGTCCTTACCTTACTTAAATAAAGGAATAAGTAAGGCGTTACTAAAGGTGTTATAAAGGCTTAAAAAAGGCTAAAGACTAAACTTAACTTACCTTTAAGGTCTTTAACGTTATTAGTACATCTTAGTAATAAATTGTCTAGTACGTATAACAGGCTTTAAATACTAGTACTAAACTTATTAAAGAAAGATAAGGAGCCTACTAAAGAGCTTGTTAAAGGCGTCTACCTTAACGGATTAAGCGCCTATAGTATAAGTAAAAGCTAAATAAGTATAGGCGTTATTAGCCTTTAAGTCTTAGTAGTAGTAGGTAAAATAAAAAAAGGTAACACCTTTAGTACTACTAGTATAGCTATACTATATAACAACTAAGAAACCTTTTATAGTATATTACTTAATGTAAAGGTAAAAGTAGTCCGTTTAACGCTTAGTATAGGCGTTAAGGCACTAGTAAGGAGTAGATATTAAGATATAAAAGCCGGCTTTAGTTCTTATATATAAATAAGCTTTATAGTAGTTTTATTCTTACTTTTAACTATAATAAGGCTTTAAAGTATAAAGGTCTCTTTAAAGTACTTTAAAAAAGTTTATATTATAAATAAAAGGCTAAATAGTAGGCTATTAATAAGAATTAAGTAGTCTTTAAACTATTTAATTACTTATTAAGCTATTAGTATTATTATAATATAATAACAACTTTATAGTTCTTACTTTTTCTTTTAAAAGTACTACTTACTATAATAAACTTTAATAATATAAAAAGTAAAAAATAAGTACTATTTATATAATATAGTAAAATTTACTTTATAAATAAGTAAAAGTAAACTTATAACGTTTATATAATAAAGTAAATTTTACTATAAATAAAGTAAAAGTAAATTTATTATACTTAATATATACTAATAATAGGCTTTATTATATAGACTAGCTCTTTATAACCTTTAAATAAAGCTTAAAAAGTCTTTAGTAGTATTACTAATATTAATTAACTTTATTAAATATATTAGTATAATAAAGGCTACTACTATATATAAATATAAATAGTATAATATAACAACTATCTTATAAGTACTAAAGCACTTTTATTTTATTAAGTTTTTCTTCTAATTACTTTATTACTAATAAAAGTTAAAGGCAACTTTAAAAAGGAAAAGAGATAATTATTATAGTATTAATAAGAATTACTTATAAACGCTATATAACTAAGCAATGTTAAAGTACTATATATAAACTATTTAAAGTCTTTATAAGGTCTTTTTATAATTAATTAAATATTTAATCTACTAACGTTCTACTATAATTAGTTAAGAGATAAGATAGTAGTAAGCTGTTTTAAGATACTAAGAGTAGGCCTTAAAGAGTTTTTAAACGCTCTTTATAATTAGTTAAAATAAGTAGACTAATAAACATTTTTTATATTTATATAGTACTACTATACTCCTTCTTAATAAAAGGGATAAGAGTTTATTCTTGTTTATACACACTTATACGTATACGATTTAGTTATTGTAAAGTGGATGTTATTTCCTACCTAGTTATAGTAGTGTATAGTACTAACCTTATAAATACTTTTATATATAAGATATAGGCTATACTTAAAAAGTTGTTATAAAGTACTATTATAGTTACTATATAAGTAATATAAAGACTAATAAAAAAAGAAAGACTTTTTAAAAGACTATAGTATAAGTAAAAGGATGAAAAGGACTAATAAGTATAAATAATAAAAAGTTAATTTACTACTTATATTTAGTAATAATTCTACTAAAAATCTTTTACTTATACTATATTTTAACCACCTTTAAGAAGAACGGCCTTAACGTTCTTTTAAAAAGATCTTATAGTAACTTAAATTTAAGTATAACTAAAGTCCTTTAATAATAACGTTAATAAGTATACGTTAAATATAAGCCTACTAAGTAGTACTAACACTTAATAGTACTACTTTATAAACTAATATTATAAGACTACGTTTATACCCTTCTTTAAGGCCTAAACCTTAACTATAGTAAGGTAGAAAAGTAATAGTACCTACTATAAGGCAGCTATTAAGCTATATTAAACCTTAGTTAAAGTGTTATAAGCGTTAGCCTAAGTACTAGTATAGTCTATAATAAAAGATAAGTTAATTATATCTTTAACTATTAATATAAAGACCTAAGTATAATTAGTAAAAGCTTTAAATAATAAGATAAAAGTTGTATTTTATAGTAAGGCTAGTGTCTAGCCTTATACTATTAGTAGTACGTACTTAAAGCTAAAGATAGTACGTAGTTAAAGTATAAAGAAGGTGGCAACTTTATTAGTAGTAAATATAAAGGGTACTAAAGGTACTATACGTACTTAGCGTTAATAAGTACTTAGTATAACTACTAAAAGGATAAGTGCCTTAAATAAGTAAAACGTATATAAGGTAGATAAGGGGTTATTAAAGCCTTAAACAAGTAAGAGAAGCTAAAGCTATAAAGTACTCTAGTCTTTAGGCTTATTATAGTTATTATACTAAATTCTATTACAACTATAAGGTTTATAGGCTTTGTTATTAAAGGTACTACTAACCTTACAAAGTCTTAAGGGCCTAATAAAAGTAATATAGCCGTCTTAACAAATTATACTACTACTAGTACTATTAATATAGTAACCGTTGTTATTATAACGTTTAATAAAGGGTTCTTTTCCTTATCTTTAGCTAAGGCCTATGTTTATAAGGCTAAAGGGCTAGCTAAGTAAGCGGACTAAAAACGTAGAAGGTGTATAGTTCTTCTAATAAGCAAAGTAAAAGTTGTATAATAAGTTAACCTATTTTTATTAAGGTTAGCTAAGGTTAATAAGTCTTAAACGTAAATATATATAGTATAATTTAGTTAATAATAGGCTAAATAAGCGGCTTAGTAACAACTAAGTAAAGGTATAGCCTTGTATAACTTGTCTATTAAGGCTATAATAGTATTAATATACTTAAAAGTAGTAGGCTTACACTTAAAAGTAGTAGTTTTTTATTAAAGAGCTATAATAAGTAAAAGTAAGAATATAGTAAAATAGTAAGTTTACCTTATATCTTATTTACTCTATAATTTAAAACGTTATTACTAGCTATAAACAAAGATAACTAAGCTATATTATATAGTACTATTTATAGCTATATAATTAATACTTACTAGCCTAAGAGTACTAGTTTTAAAAAGGGCGTAATTATTATAAGTAGGTAAGAAGGACGTTTATAAAGGTCTTATAAAGACTGTGTATTAAGTGTACAGTACGTACTATAACTAACGTTATAGTACCTATACTTAAAATAAGAAGTAAATTAGGTTAAGGCTTTGCCTTAACACCCTCTACTTTAAAAGGTATAAGTAGACAAGACGTAGCTACTAAAAAGATAGACAAATAACAAGGAATTTAATAGATAAAATTAGCTATATAAGTTTTTATATATAACGCCTATAAGTACGTCTTCCTTTATCCTTACTTACTAGTAAGCCGCTTATAAAGTATAGTATAAGAAAAGGGACTACTAACTAATTAGTTAATAGTCCCTTTTTATACTATTTTATATACTATAATAGTTATTAGTAGTATATATAGTTATATATATAGTAGATAGTTTTATACTTACTAATAATAAGAGTAAGACTTAAAATATACTAGTTATAAGACTAGTTACTTAAGTTCTACTTAATTAGTTATAATACTTATAAAACACTATTACTTTATCTACTTAAACTTTTATAATAACCTTCTTTAGTTAAAGATATAAAAAGTAATTAGTTAATAGCTATACTATAATAATTACTAAAATAAGTCTTTAATTCTTATTTATACTCTTAATAAGTAAAAAAAGGAGTAAGATTACTACTTTACTTATTTTTTAATAATTTTAAATTATAAAGTTATAAAAAATAAAAACTAAGTATTAAAATATAAATTTAATATAAAGGAAGTTTTATAAAAAGGAGTTACTTATAATAGCTTTTAAAGATATATTATTAACTACTATATTAAATAACTAAATATATATTACTATAATTAGTTATAGTAAATAGCTATTATTAACTAATTATATAAAAACGGCCTAGCTATAAAGTAGTAAGAGTTAGTATAAAGCTAACTTTAACTTATAATATATAAATTAATAGTTAAGTAAAGCCTTAAAAAGTAGCCTATATAGTTTTTTACTTAATTATACTAGTAAAAGATAAATATACTTTTATTAATAAAAGAAAAAGGTAATCCTTTTATTTACTTAAAAGCGGCTAAGGCGTATATTACTATATTTAGTATTATAAAAAAGTAGTAATAAATAAATATTAGTCTTATAAATAAACAACTAATTAATAAAGGTTAAATACTACTTTAATAATACTAATATAAGATTTAAGAAATATTAAAGGCAACTTTATAATAATAGTTAAAGTTAAATATTAAAATATTATAAAATACTCTTTTTTTAAACTTTTATCTTAATTATAAAAGTATTAATAAGTACTAATTTAATAATAGTATTTTAAAAATAAATAAAAATAAATTTAATAGTAAGTTAATAAATAGCTACTTAATAATAGGTTAATACTATAGTAGTTACTAATAAGACTAATATAATATAATAACTCTTAGTTACTACTTACTTTAAAAAGACTTATATATAAGTTACTAAAGTAAAGATAGTAGTAGTAAGGCTAAATATACTTATAAAACGTAGTATAAAAAGGCTTAAATTAATAAAAAAAAAGCTAAGTTAAAAAGTAGTAAAAAGCTTTATTACTTTATAGTATAACTTAAGTAATTAAAGGATTAGTATACTTTTATAAAAATTAAATATACTAATTCTTTAAGTAAGAAAAGTTATAATTTCTTTTTTTTTTATAAATAATAACTATTTATTTTTTTATATAAAGATTAGTTATATATTAATTTTATTAAATTTTAAAAAATTTCTTTCTTCTTACTAAGAAAACTAATAAACAATTAAGTAAGTAGTTTAGTACTAAGATTTTATATTTTATATATAATATATAAGATTATTAAAATAAATACTTATTTTATTAATATAGCTTTTTTAACTTTTAAAGTGTTACTATTAACTAGTACTTTTATAAGTACGTTAATATACTTTACACTTAAAGAAATACTATAATTTTAAGGCTAACCTTTCCTTTACTTTAAAACTCTTATAGTACTTATCTTTAATAATAATAATGTTATATACTTTCTTTATTATTATAAAGCCTTAATATAAGTAGTATTACTTTTAAATAAAAATAAAGTTTATTAACTACTAATATATTATATAATTAGTAAAATAAGCTTTATAAAAAGACTAATAAAGATAGTCTTAATAATAAAATAAAATAGAAAGTTTATAAGTTTAAAAAAGGCTACAAAATAAAATTATAGTACTTAGAATAAAGAATAGTATTACACTTTTTAAGCTTAAGTCTTAATGTAGTTTTATACTATTTATAATAAAAACCTTTAAATTTTACTTTATAAATTAGTTAAGCTTTATATAAATATAAAATAAACAAACTACTATTTTATATTAAATAATTAGTTAATAGTACTATACTATAGCCTTCTTTTTATAGTTATACGCTAGTTATTACTTTAAGTAAACTGTTTATATTAAAACTTTTAAACTATACTTTTTTAAGAATTTTATAATTAAATTATTAAATACTTTAAAAATAACGTTTACTTAATAAATAATTATTATTATTAAAGGCTTTATAAGTCTTTTTAAGTTTTACCTTTTACTTATTAAATTAATATACCTTTTTACTAGTATACTTTACTACTTTTTATTATACTTATCTTAGTTACTTTAGTTATACTACAACTTTAAGCTATTTAGTTAAAAGACACGTTTAAATTAATTACTAAAGGTATAATAAACCTTACTATTAACTAAAATTATATAGTAATAAAATACTTAAAAAAATATAGTTTTTTTATATTCTTAGCTTAAAACTTATATAACACTAAAACAATTTAGTAATAACTACTTATAACTAATATTAAAGAAGTTTTATAAGTAAATAATAATACTATTTTTAAAGTATTTACTTAATATATACTATAAAAACGCCTTTACTACTTTTACTATAATAATAAAGACTATTTAATAATAAAGTATACTAAGTCTTATAAAAACTACTAAGCTAAACTTTTATACTATAATTTAAAAGTAAAGTATTTTTTTATAAGATTAATAAAAAAGTATAAACTACTTTATATATTAATAAGGTATTTTTATAATAAAAAATAAATAAGAAATCTTATTTAAAGCTATTTAATAAAGTACTACAACCTTTTAAGTATTAAAAAGATATAGTAAATATAGTTATAAGAAGAAATTGTAAAAATAAAATAGTAATTTTTATTTTTAAATAATATTAGTAGCTTAATTATATTATTAAATAAACTACTTTTTAGCCTTAATTTAAGTATTATTACTAATTAGCTCTTTTTAGTAAAACTAGTAAATAAGGCTTATAATTTATTTATTACTTTTATATTAGTTAAAAAGTATAAATAAGTTAATAATAATATACGTTTTTATATATTAGTTATAAATATATAAAAAGTATAAGATTTTATTAATGTTGTTTTACTTAACTTTAACTAGTTACTTTATTAACTAACTATTTAAGTCTTACTAAAAGTAAATATTAAGCTTATTTTAAATATTAAACGTTAATTAGTTAAAATAACTCTTAACTTAAAGGTTAAAGTTTTAATATACTAGTTCTTTTAACTTAGCCTAATATATATAGTATATATTATATTTAGTATTTAAGACTATATTATACTTAGTATAAAAATAGTTTATATTAATAATAAGATATTATTAGTTATAAATAAGGCCTTTAATCTTACTTAAATAACGTTTTATATAATTAGTATAAATAAACCTGTTTAAGTTTTTAAACTATTAAACAATTAAAAGATATATATTATACTATAATTCTACTAAGTAACTAGCCTTTAAACAAACTTTATACTTATAAAGGCAGCTAGCCTCTTAAAAATATATATATAAGTTTATAAAGGTTTTTTTTAAAGAAGCTTATAGCCTACTTTTATTAATACTAAATTATAAGTTTCTTTAATTTTTAACTAACTTATTAAAAAACTAAGTATTTTATTATTTAAAACTAAAGCTTGTTTTACTAGTATTTATAATATAAATATTTAGTTTATTAATAAATTTATAACTATTTTATAATTAAAAAGTATAAACTATTAGTTTACTTATATATTATACTTAGTAAAATAACTAGTAAAGACTTATTATTAAGAATACTATATATTCTTAATATAAAACTATACTTTTTATATAATACTATTACTAAAGTAATATATATTAATATAACTATTAATAATATTTACTTTATTATTAACTTAAGAAATCTTATAACGTTAATAGATTAGTTAATAGTATAAGTTAATACTTTAAAATAAATTATAGTAAGTATATAAAACTACTTACTATATTAGTACTTATTTTAATACTACTATTAAATTTAAAAAATAAGCTTTTAAGTATTATTTATAAAGACTACTTATAACTAGTATTAAAGCTTATTTATTATATTAGTCCTTTCTTATAAAAAAATACTAAATTTTATTAATTTTTATAAGAAGTTTATTATAGTAATACTTTATATAAAAGAAAAAGCTTAAAGGTTTAACTATTAAATAATATTATATTTAATAGCTTTACTTTTAAAAAAAGTATAAATTAAAAGGTAGAAAAATAAAAAGAAGCTTAAAAAAACTTTTAGCCTACTATATAAAACTTTACTATATTTATTACTTTAAAGTTTAGTTTAGTAAAATAAGAGTTTAAACTAATACTTAATTAGCTTATAGTAATAATTAATTAATTAAGTAATAGTTTATAAGAAAAAAAAAGGAAATTTTAGTATAAATTCTTTTTAATAAAGAATTTGTATTAGTATAAACTTTTAATTACGTTAATAAGCTTAATTTATTAGTAGTACTTTTATAAATTATTAAAACTATACTATATATAGCTTTTTAAGCTTATACAATTTTAATACCTTATTTATTAGTTAAGTAAGTTATTAACCTTTTATACTAGTATTTTAATAAAAAAATAATTAAAAAAAGTTATAAATTTTATAAAAACCTTTAGTTTTTAGTAAAAAAGAAGAATAAAAAAGTATAACTAATAAATAATATAGTTAAGTATAATTAATATATAGTATATAACATATATACTTTTTTAATAATAAAGACCTTTTTAAAAGAATTTAAAATATATAAAAGAATCTTTTTACTTAATCTTTTTTTAAGTTATAACTAGATTAAACTTACTAAAGAAAGTAGAAATATAACTACGTTTTTAACTTTAATTAGACTATTTAAAATATATACTCTTTTATAAGAAAGTACTAACTTAGTAGCTTAATTTTAATATATTATAGTCTAACTACTATATAGGCTTATACTTAATTAAGTATTGCCTTTTCTTAATAATATTATAATTAAAGGCTTTATAACTACTTATAATAATAAGGAAATATTATTAAGTATTAAGTATTACGTTTTAAAGTATCTTTAAAATATAAACTTTATTCTTATAAATTATAAACTAGTTAGTACTATAATTATAGTAAAAAAATTATAATAGTACTAGCTTATAGCCGTTATTATTAAATACGTATATAGTAGGTTTAACTATATACTTAAAAAGTTTAAAATTATTAAAATTATTAAATAGCCTTAACTAATTAATTTAAAGGACCTTTATAAATTCTTTAGTATTCTTACGTTTTATAAGACTTAAGTATAAAATAAAGCTATAATAGCTACCCTTTTTTATATTCTTTTATAAAAAAGCGCTTATTAGTAGTAAGAAAATATAAAAAAGTTAACCTTTAACTTATTAAAAGAACGGCTTTTTACTACTTTTATTCTAATAATAATTAACTACTTTAAAAAAAATAGACTAATAATACTTATAATTAATATAAGTATTTTAAAATAAAAAATAGTACTTTTATAAAAAATTAATAAAAAAAGACGTTTTATATAATATAAATTAAAATAATAAAATATAAAAGTAGTAGTTAATAATACTATAAAAAAGGAATATAAAAGACTAGTTACTACTTTAAAAAAACTTTATAACTACGTTTATAATATATATTTTTAAATTAAAACTAACTTTTAAGTTTTAATAAATTAGTTAAATAAAGCTATTAATAAACTTTTTAAAGTACTACTTATATAATAAGTAATATAAGTTTAAAATTTTAATTTTATTATTAAGTATATTTTTAATATAAAGAATATACTAGCTAATACACTTTTATATTACTTAAAGACTAATAAAGACAAGCTTAAAGCTATAAAGGATAATTTTAATAAGTTTATTAATATATATATTAATACTTAAAAAGTGTTAATTAATAATAAACCTTTATTTAATTACTTAATAATACTTTAAACTTAAGACTTAAATAATTATTATAAAAATATCTTTAATCTTATTAAAGATTACTTTATTTTACTTAAGACTTTAAGTATAAAGAAAAGAAAGCTTTTATATTAAGTATAATTTTACTTCTATTAAAAAGGTATTTTATAGTATAAAAACGTTAAAAATCTAAGCTACTTTTTAAAGGTAATTTATAACCTTAATAACTAAGTATACCTTATATAAAAATACTATATTATAATTAAATATTAAAGGATTAAGCTATTATATATAACACTTTATAAAAGGTATTAGTAGTATAAAATATATAATTATATAAAAAAGGCAGTTTTAACTTACTTAAATTACTTAAAATAAAAGCCTTATTAACTAGTTAACTTAGTTATAACCTAGTAGTTACTAGTTACCTTATTTTAAAAAATCTTTTTAAACGTTATATATATACTACTATGTAATAGTAAATACTATATTATTAAAGCTTAGTATACTCTTATAAGATATATTAAAGTTATAACTATTTTTAAGTTCTTATAAAACTATATAATAGCTAACTATAGCCTTTTAATTATTATTATAATAAATAAAGGATTTAAATTTAAAAGTAACTTTAAAAAAGTTTATAATAACTTAAAAGTAATATATATTTTAATATTTATATATAATTTATAAGTAAATAGCCTTATTAAAAAAGGGTACTTTTTACTTACTAAAATACTTACTAAGCTAACCTTTAAACGAATAAAAGACTAAATAAAGTACTTTTTTATAACGTTTTTAATAAATTAAATAATAGTATACTAATTTTATAACTAAACACTATTCTTTCTTTTTTATAGTATAAAGGCTTTACTTCTTATTAACGTTTATGTTTTTACTTAATAAGTACTTAACTAAAAGGTAGGTATATACTTTAAAAAGCTTCTTTAAAAAAGAACTAAAATATTATAACGTCTTTTAATAAACTAAGAATAAACTAAGAAAGAGTAATTATAGTAGTTAGTAAGTTTTAAAAAAACTTACTAAATTAAAAAACTTTATAAACGTTAGTAAAATATGATAACTAAATTAGTTAATAGCTTAAAGTAATATAGTACTTATTTAAAATAATAAAAAGGAAATTAATAAGTTAGTTAAAAATAAGTTAAAGTATAAATAGTAAGGCCTTTTTTATATAAACATAGTTTATAATAATAATATATATATACTTATATATTTAAATAAAGTCTTTTTATTAAGTATATTTACTAGTTAATAACTTAAGAAATTTAAATAAAATACTATAAGAATTTAAAAGCTAAATATTTATAATTTAATAACTATAAACTAGTTATAACTTACTAATAAGGTTTAAAATAATAATAATTATATAGTAAGTTAGTAATTTAATAGTAAAAGCCTTACTAATAATAGTAATATAAACTAAATCTTTTTATAATAGTATAAATTACTTATTATTTATACAAATTTTAAAATCCTTATTTTAATATAACTAAAAGCTCCTTTACTTCTTTATTATTATTCTTTTTATAACTAAAAGCTTTATTAATAATAGTATTAATTATATATAAAATAATAATATAGCTTATTAACCTTTTTAGTACTATATTAACTAAATTACTATATAGCTAATACTAAATATATATTTACTCTTAAAAGATAGTATTATAGTTTTAAGCTAAATTAATAAAAGGCTTATACTTAAAAGTTTTTTACACTTTACCTTAAATAACTATAAGTAGATTGCCTTTTATTAAAGTTAAATAAGATTCTACTATAACTATAAAATATAAATTATTATAACTATAAACTTTTTTATTTATATAAAAAAAGTAATTCTTATATATATTATTATAACTAAGTAGTATAACGTAGTTAAAAAAAGGCTAAAACACGTTAATATATAAATCCTTATACTAAATAATAAATAATAAAAACTGTATATAGTACTACTTATATAGTATTAAACACTAACTACTAAATAGTTAAATAAACAAACTTTACCTTTAACACTTATCTTTTATTACTTATACTATAATATTACTTAAAAGACCGCCGTTTATAGCCTTAACTAACACTTTAACTAGTAGCTTACCTTTTAACTAAATAGCTTAGAAATCTTAAATAGCTATATTAAACTAAAGATTTAACTAAAGGCTAGATAGCTTATATATACTATTAAGAAACTACTAAAATAAATACACTTTTATATAATCTAGTAAAAGTATAAAGTAAATTAATATACTTATAAGTACTATTTTATACTAAGCTAAATAAAGGTAGTAGTACTTAAAAGAAACGTTGTTTAGTAACTAAACTATAATCCTTTTATCCTTAATAAGCTATAATAACGCCGTCTTTTTTTAAATATAAACGTAGTACTTTGCCTTTTTTTTATACTAAGCTAGTTTAAAACGAATTTATTTCTTATTTATATTTAAAAGGCCTAATATTTACTTAAATAGTATATAAAAAGCTTAAGAGGAGCTTATAATAATAATAGTCTAATTTAATAATCTTTTTAAGCTTTTATAACTAATACTTACTTCTTTATTAAACTTTTTTTTATTTTATTATTAACTTTTTACTACTAGTTATAGTACTACTTACTTTACCTTTTTAAATAAGCCTTAAATAATATAAATACTTATTTTAACTATTATTTACTTTACTATTATATATATAACTATTAACGTTTTAACTTAAACTACCTTTTTTATAATAATATATACTACCTTTTTTTACTTTTCTTCTTTTTTTTTTTTTATTTTTTATTTACTTTCTTTTATTTAATTAGCTTTCTTCTTTTTCTTCTTTTTTTTTACTCTTTTTTATTTTCTACTTTATCCCTTTCTTATTTCTTTTTCTTTATTCTTTCTTTTTTTTTTACTTTTTTTATTTTCTTATCCTTTTCCTTTTTTCTTTTATCTTTTTTCTTCTTCTTTACTTTTTTCTTTATATCTCTTTTTTCCTTCTTCTTTTTTTTTGCCGTTTTTTCCTTTTTTTATACTACTTCTTTTTTATACTTTAGTATAGTTAATACACTTTTTACTATTTTAGCCTTTATCCTCTTTATTACCTTTTTTATAGTCTTTTTTTTCCTATTCTTTATTTTTTTATTCTTATTCTTTTTAACTTTTTTCTTTTTAACCTTTTACTAAGCGCTTTACTTATTCTTTAGCTTGTTTACTTTTATAACTACTTTAACTCTTATTTTAGCATTAATATTTATAAGATTTTTATTACTAAATTAAATATTAGTTTAACTAGTTTAAAGCTTTATCTTATTTAAGTTTATATTTATTACGTTATTAAATAGCTTTTTTTAAACTATTATTCTTACCTTAGTATAGACCTTAGTAAAGAATATCTACTTACCTTTCTTTATACTACTTATAAAAAAATGTAAAAGATTCTTTTTTTAAGCTATAAAAATAGTAGTGTTTTAACTATATAGTAATAATATAAAGACGTTTAATTTAATAATAGGCGCTTTAACATACTTATAGTAGATATTATAAAAAAAGAATATAATATATTAAAAATAAATAAATAGTTTACTTTAAAAATATATTTTTATTTATTAAAAGACTACTTATTACTTAAAGTACTAATAGTAAAAATAAAGCTAATCCATCTTTATTTATTAAATTATTATAATAAATAAAAACGTTAAAAACGTTTATTATTACTTCTTTTTTTTATTATAATAACTATAACCTTTACTTTTACTACTTATATTTACTTTATTATAAGCTTTTCTTACTATATTTAACTACTTATATCTTATTACTAAATTACTTTATTTATATATACTAAGTACTTTTAAACTACTATATTTAATATAATATTTTATACTTAAAGTATTATTATTTTATAAAATAATTAACTAGACTTTATTTTATAAAAAAATAGTATATAAAGTAAATAAAACTTTAAAACTGTTTTTTTAAAACTATTATATACTTTAAACGTTATTATAAGCTAACTAATATATATTAACTTTTTTATTATAAAAAAGATAAAGTTTATAAGTAAATAAACAATGTTTAATTTAATAAAAAACTACTACTTTAATCTACTTTACTATTTAATAAATATAAATATTAAATAATATAGCTTTAATATAAATAACTACTATACTAGTTTATATAATTTAGCTAGTTGTTTAATTTAATAATAATATATACTAATAATTAGTATTATAGCTAGTTTAATGTTTATTATTATTAAGTTTAAAGATATTATTTAACTTTAGTCTTTTATACTATAAACACTATAAACACTTAAAAGTAAACAATTTTATAAAAATATAATAATATACTAATTCTTAATAAACTATTATTTTTAAAAAAAGTACTTTTTAATATTTATTTTTAATATAAGTATTAAAACTTTATATTATATTAACTTTCTACTATATTTATATAAAAATCTAAGAAAATAGTATAAAAAATAGCTATTTAATAATATATTTATAGTTATTCTTTATTAAAAGCTATAAATAGTAATTTAAATTTAATAAAAAGACAACTAAAGCTATAGTATAATAATAAGTAAGCTAGTATAGCTTTTTTTTTAAAAGCTATAAGTATAGTTTATAGGCTAGTTTATATACTTTTACTAGTTTATAAGTAAGCTAATAAGAAATTAAGTAAACGTTACTTATTTAAAAGTTCTTTATTAGTAAATTAATACTTTTTACTTTAAGCTTAGCTATATAAATATATTATTAATATACTACTTATTAAAAAGGTTAGAATTTAATATAAACTAAACGTTTTAAATAAAACGTATTTAAATAGTTAAAGTTTAAAGGACTAAGTAGTACTCTTTAAATAAGTAAGACTAGAATTTCTTATCCTTTATATACTTTATAAGCTATATAAAGAACTATTTAGCTTAATTAAGTAAGGTTACTAAGATTTCTAGTATACTATAATAAGGCTGTTTAATAAGCTACTATAAACTATTTAAGGCTTTTAAAGGCTTAATAAGAATATTTATAAAGTACTTAGTATATTCTTAGTACTTAACTACTTAATAATATTACTACTTTAAGTAGTATATAAAAGGTAGTAATAAAACTATAAAATAAAAACTAAACTTATAATATTTAAGCTTTTTATATTATATAGTTTAAAATATATTACTTATAAAGCTATAACCTTTAAGATCTTTATTCTAATATATATATATTTATATTCTAATAAAAAAACTTTTAAATAAGAAATAACTACTATCTTTACTAAGTAAAAAAAATTTTTTAAATAAGCTAGTTCTTTAAAACTAAGAGTAAGTAAAATAGCTACTATAAGGATTAATAAATTAGGCTATTCCTTTACCTAGTTTACTATAACTACCTTTATAAGCAAACTATTAGCCTACTTTATTAGTGTATAATAATCTTAAGTTTAAAAGCGTTATAAACACTATTAAATTTAATAATAAGTAAAAAAACCTACTATAAATATAGCTAATACTTCCTTAATATAAAAAGATAAAGTATAGCTAAAAATATATAATACTACTAACCTAAGTATATATAAAGCCTAAACGTTATAGTTTTCTACTTTAACGTATAAAACCTTACTACTTAGTACTTAAACATAGTTTACTACTACTATACTTTAAAGAGTAGCTTAAATAGTTAGCTACTTTAATAACTACTTACTAACGTTATAATAAGGCTTAAACAAGTTTAAAAGACCTTAAAAACTAGTATTAAAGTTAACTCTAATACTAGTAAATAGTAGTAAAGCGCTACCTACTTAATATATTTAAGGATAAAGCTAAAAACATAAATAAGTAATTAAATAATTAGCCTTTACTATTCTTTTCTTCTTTTTTTTATATTTCTTTAGTTACTCTTTTCTTTTCTTATATCTTTATTCTTTTTTTCTTTTTAACTATTTTTATTCTTTTTTTATAAAAACTTTTTTACTATCTTTCTTTAATTTTCTTTTATTTAATCTACTTTTCTTTCTTTCTTTACCTCCCTTTAACTATACTTTTAATGTAGAGTATAAAGAAAAGTAAGTATAAAGTACGTACTATAACTAACGTTATAGTACTTATACTTAAAATAAGAAGTAAATTAGATTAAAGCTTTACCTTAACACCCTCTACTTTAAAAAGTATAAGTAGATAAGATATAACTACTAGAAAGACAAATAAATAACAAAGAATTTAATAAACAAAATTAGCTATACAAGTTTTTATATATAACGCTTATAAGTACGTCTTCCTTTGTCCCTACTTGTTAGCAAGCCGCTTATAGAGTATAGTATAAGAGGAGGGACTACTAACTAATTAGTTAATAGTCCCTCTTTATACTATTCTATATATTATAATAGTTGTTAGTAGTGTATGTAGTTATATTTGTGGTAGGTAGTTTTGTACTTAGTATAAGGGTTGTGTAGACTTTATAAACAATATAAAACTATAATAACTAATTAAATAAATAGTAGACGTTATATAACTTATAAATATAAGTAAGACTTATAAAAATGTATAGTAGTAGTTTATACTTAATTAAGTAAGGTAATAGTAAATACACACTTTATAATTAGTTAAATAGCTGTTAAGTTTAAAGGCTAAGGCCTAATTAGGACTAATGTACTTAGTACTACCTTTATATAGCTAGTCTATCCCTTTTAATAAATATGGAGGGATAAGACTTAGTTCTTATACAATACTACTCTTACCTTTAGCCCTTTATAATTAATTACTTTACTAACGTAGTTACTTAGTCTATCTACTATTACATTTAACTACTAGGCTAAATTTAGTAAGACGGCTACTCTTAATTAGCTATCTTAATATAAGACTAGCTATAAGTCTTATCTTTAAGGCTTTAACTAAGGCTACTAAATTAAATAGCTAGTTAGGCGGGTTAAGTAGGTTAAAAGAGTAATAAAGTAGAATATAAGTAGCTATCTTATTATTTACTAAGTAAGGGTATAAGGGACTAGTAGTTTTTTCTAAAAAAATAAAGGTAAGTATTAAGGCCTATATACTTTATTTAAATTTAAGTAAGTAGACTACTATTACTAGACAACTAGCTATAAAATATGAAGTTTTTGTAGATTTTAGATAGACAAGAATTAACCAATTTTACATCTATATATCTTTTACTAATATTTAAGAATTACATAGAATTATTAATATATTATAGTTATTTGCTTTATTTGTATATTTTCTTTATTTAGGGTAAAACGATATATAGTCGTTATTAGTGCATTTCCTCCTACGCTAGTAACTAGCGTACAATAACTACTTTTAGCCTTACTAAGGTCCTTTAGGCCCCTTTTTAGTGTTTAAGTAGTCTACTTAAACAGTTATTTAGTTAAAAGAGTATAGTTAAGTAGTAAAAAAGACTATTATTATTTAGCTTTATACTACTACTACTACTACTAGGTTTATATTAAGTTAGTATTTAACTATAGCTATAAGCAGGTTATGTCCTTAATAAGAAAGGCTATAAAATATACATTATTATAAAAGGCGTAAAGTCTAGCTATATATAGTAATCTAAATAGTTAGATAGGAAAGGCGTATAGTAAGGAAAAACGTAGTATATTCTTAAATACTTAATAATAGACTAGATAAGAAGGAGGAGGACTATTCTTATATAGACGTAATCTTATAAAATATACGTCTTTATAAAAGACGTAGAGTCTAGCTACGTATAGTAATCTAAATAGTTAAAGAGGAAAGGCGTATAGTAAGGGAAAATGTGTATATTTCTTAGATGCTTAATAATAAACTAGATAGAAGGGAGGAGGACTGTCCTTATATAGACGTAATCCGCTATTTTAATCTAGGACTATGTGTGTATAAAAACCCTAATACGAATATGTAATTAACTATACTCTATATAATTATATATTCTTAATATACCCCTTTAAACTTAACTAGTTATTAACTTATTAAGTTTATAATAGGGAGTTTTTTCTTTCTTTCTTTATAATAGTAAAGGCCTATTATATAAAAAAAATATTTTTACTCTTAAGTATAAATTAGTTTTTTATACTATACTTGGTTTTTATATATTAAATAAAGAAGTAAAAATCTATTAAGTCTTTATTTGCCTTTATAACTATTATTATAACCTAAGTTAAGCCTTTTAGTATTAAATACTTAAAAAAATATAAAAAGGTAAATAATAAGAACTTAGTTAAGCTTTATTATTTTTTAGACCATATTAAACTCTAGTTAGTTAAGTTAAGTAGTGTTATAATACTTTAACAACTTATAAGTAAATATCTTTAACTAGTACTATTTTAAAATTTATAAGAAAACCCTTTTAAAGATAAAAAAACTTATAACACTTTAGTATATAACCTTAAGATAAAGAAAATAATTACGTCTAAGGACGTCTTTATAATAAAAAAGGAAGAAAACCGGCTTAATATAAAAGAGTTAAAAAACTAAACAAATTAGTTTATTAGTAATACCTTCCTAAAAAAATAATGCTAGTACAACGACAGCTATACTATTAGACGTAGAAAATTCTAATAATCATAGTAGTACTAAGCTTAAGGTCTATAAAATTAAATAGTAGCTAAATAAATTAAATTTTAATAGGCTAAAAATAAAAACAACCTTAGAAACAACTAATATTAAGAATAAGGCTAGGTTAGTTATAAAACTACCTACTTAAACTAAAGAAAATATATAGGTATATAAAACCTATATTAAAAACACTATTATAGTACTTAAAGACTTAGAAGCCTTAGAAGCTACTATTCTTTTTATTAATTTAAAAGATAAGCCTAATACTTATAAATAAGCTATAGCTAGCCTTAATAAAGATAAGTAGTTAGAAGCTATAAAGGACGAAATTAAGTCTTTAATAAGCTAAAATACTTATACTTTAGTCGACCTACTTAAAGACGGTTACGTTTTAAGGGGTAGATAGGTATACGCCTTAAAAATAGACGATAAAAACGTACTTATATACTATAAGGCTAGGTAGGTAGTATAAGGCTTTAGCTAGGTACTAAGTATAAATTACTTAGAAACCTTTAGTATAACTTATTATTTAAAGATGTATAAATTAGTCTTTTTATTAGCTATTAATAACGGCTAAGACTTAAATTAACATAATATAAAAAACGCTTTTATATATAGGAAAATAAATAAAACTATATACGTTAGACAGCTTATAGGCTTTAAAACTAATAGTTATAAAGTCTATCTACTAAATAAAGCCTTATATAGTTTAAAACAAGTACTTAGACTATAGTATAGGCACTTAAAAGATGTATTATTAAAGAAAAACTTTATAGTCTTTCTTTATAATAAAGGCTTATCTTTATATAAGACTAAAAAGGTTTTCTTACTATATTATATTAATAACTTTATAGTAATAGGTCTTAATAATAAGTTTATATCTAAACTTATTTCTAAGCTAAATAAGAAGCTAGAAATAAAGAGTCTAAAACTAGTATAAAACTTTTTAAGTATAAATTTTACTAAGGTTAATAAGGGCTTATTAACTATAGACTTAAAGAAGTATACGTTAAATATAATTTAACGCTTCTATAAAGAAAAAATAAGGTATAAGAATACACCCCTTTTACTAGGCTATAAGCTAGTAAAAAATTAAAGGACTAAAGCCTTACTAGCTAAAATAAAACTATATTAATAGTAAATAAGGTCTTTACTATATTTAGCTTTAAAGACTAGGTATAATATTACCTTTACTATTATAAAGATGTCTAAGTTTTCTTTAAATCTAAACTAGGGGCATTTAATATACTAGACTATATTTAAGGCTACTTAAATAAGTACTTAAGACTAAGTATTACTTATAAGGCTAGTATAATTATATACTTTACATTTATTCTAATTTAGACTATACTTTTAATTTAGACAATAAAAAAGCACTACTAGTTATATTAACCTACTAAGTAATAATCTACTTAGTTAGTTATTAAAAAAGTAGGATATAGTTACTCTAAGTAGTACTAAAGTAAAATATATAGCTATTAAGAAAGCTAGTAAAAAGGCTAAGTACTTAAAAGGCTTAATAAATTATTTATTAAGATATATAAGTAATAAAAAAGAAGACGTTACTAAAGTAATCCTTACTTTATTAGTAAATAATAAAAGTGTTATAGACTTATTTAAAGCTAGTACTTTTTATAATAAAACTAAGTATATAAACGTTACTTATTACTAAATTAAGGATAAGCTTAATATAAGGCGTTTAAAAATAGTTTATATACTTAATAAAAAATAGTTAGCTAACTCTTTAACTAAGCTAGTATTAAAGGATAAGTTAGAGTAGGTAAAGGACGCTTTAACTATAAATTTATAGTTAATTATAAAAGGATTTATCTTTTTAAAGACACCTTTTTAAACTATAAAGTATTACAAGTTTTTTTATTTTAAAAGGTCTTCTTATAAAATTTTAAAATAGTACTAGTTAAAAGTTATTTATTTATAAGATCTTAAAGTATTATAACACTACTTAACTTAGCTAACTAAACTTTAATATAGTCTAATATAATAAAGCTTAACTAAGTTCTTATTATTTACCTTTTTTATATATATTTTAAAGTACTTAATACTAAAAGACTTAACCTAGCTTATAATAATAGTTATAAAGGTAATTAAAGATTTAAATAACTTTTACTTTTTTATTTTAATATATAAAAAACAAAGTATACTATAAAAAACTAATTTAACTAAAGATTATAGTTAAATTTTTAATAATAAGCCTTTACTACTATAAAAGAAAAAAAAAGCCCTCTTAGTATAAACTTAATAAGTTAATAATTTAATAACTTAATTAAGTTTAAAAGAGTATATTAAAAATATAGAATTATATAAAGTATTACTAATTATATATTTATATAAAGGTTTTTAGTATATATACACTATAAAAGTATTTATAAGATTAGTACTATACACTACTATAACTAGGTAAAAGATAACATTAACTTTATAATAACTAAATCGTATACGTATAAGTGTGTAAAAACAAGAATAAATTCTTATCCCTTTTATTAAGAAGGAGTATAGTAGTACTATATAAATATAAGAAATATCTATTAGTCTACTTAATTTAGCTAATTATAAAGAGCGCTTAAAGACCCTTTAAAGTCTACTCTTAGCATCTTAGAACGGCTTACCGCTATTCTATCCCTTAGCTAATTATAGTAAGTCGCTTATAGATTAACTATCTAACTAATTATAGTAGGACCCTGTAGGGACCTTAGACGGTCTGTATGCGGTGCCTTAACTACGCTTAGTTATATAGCGTCTATTAGTAATTCTTATTAAAACTGTAATAGTATTATTATTAAAGGAATTTTTAAGGTTTTTAAGTTCTTCTTTTTTTTTTCTTTTTACTATAACTTTTTTAAAAAGTTTAAATATAAACTATAAAATTTAATAATAAAGTTAAGTTACTTATAATTATTAACGTTCTTTTTAAAAAAGCTATCTTAATATTAAAAAAAGTATAAATACTTAATAATAAACAGGTGAACTTAATTTATAAGAATATTCTTTATATATTATAAACAAGCTTAAGCTATATATAAGTTCCTATATTTTTTATAATAGTATATAGTAAAAGGTAGTCTTTTTATAATATATAAGCTTAAGCTATAAAAAGAGTTATTACTACTTATTATATACTAATTACTAATATAAAAGGAAATATACTAATAATAACTATATATTATTCTTAGTATAAACACTTTAAATAATAGATGTAAACAAATAAAGTAAATAACTATAATATATTAATAATTTTGTGTAATTTTTGAATATTAGTAAAAATATTTAAATGTAAAATTAGTTAATTCTTTTTTATTTAAAAGCTATAAGATATTCCTATATTTATAGTATTTTCTAGTAATAAATATAGTATAGCTAGTTATAAACAATCTTTGGTTAAGTTTTTAGCTGTAGCTAGCTGTAAGAATAAAATACAGATTTTTAAAGTTGTTTTTGTAGGAATATGTATTATTAGACTAGGTGATTTATTTGTCTGAGTAGTACTACCTTTTAGTAGTGCGCGTTTTTACGCATGCCTAAAAGTGGGGTGTGGCACGAGTATAGGAAAGCGCGATTTTGGCTAAAAAAGTGTAAAAGGGGGGTGTAGAAGGGGGGCATGTGACTGACTTACAGTATTTTATAAAAAACCGAATTTTACGCGCTAGACTTTTGCAGATTAATAACTCTACTCCTTGTATGCTTCTTATACATTTCTTCTCCTCCCTTCTTTTCCCTGGTCCCTTATTTCTTTGTCTAGGTCATATGAGAAATAAATGTTTTGTAATTTTTGTATGTTTGGAAGCCTCTTATTTCGCGGCTACTTTACTTGCAGAGAACCGACGACGTATCTAATAGCAATGCAATCTCCTCGTGTGCCAAACAGCGCAGTGTTGACATCAGAATCATCTTCGTTGGAGCCACCGCATAACCGTCAGAGAAAGAGCCTGGAAAATTGCGAGGTTAGGCCAGCGAGTCATTATGGCATAGACGAAGTGGTCGAGGACGGGGCAGATATTTTCCCGCAGCATGCGCAATACCCCCAACAAGGAAACATCGGTGCCGCAGCATCAAAGCAGCAGCGCTTTAGTGGGATCCCCACTACATGTTCTCCGCCATCCGGCTTTGAAAGTGATGTCGTCCACAATTTGATCCACGTCAACTGTACTCCTACCAATGGTGTTTCCGTTACAAACCAGAGACTTGTCGCAACGATATTTTATAAGAATTGCAACCACTACCAAGCCCCAACAACAAATACTGAATTGCGACTGAAAGCAGAACAATATAAACCTTCTGCTACAAGTACTGCCCAGGAAAAGGCCGAAAGACGACGTGATACTGTGGATCGGCAGATACCTTCCAACTTGGCGCCGACAATATTACCTACAGACTTTCCAATGGAGTTGCCAGCGGAAGATTCTGAGGCACCACGTGATGGTTTGTATGGCTCTTATGTCAGCCCTATTTGCATTGCTGCCTTCCTGCACCTAATGTCTACTTTTCCGCATCATACGGGAAAAAGCGTAAGAGAATTGGTAAATGATGAAGCCGATCCAATGCTTCGCTATAATGGTTATGGCTCCGATCTCAAAGCAAGTCATCGGTATCTGGACGATGCCTTACAGCCTCATGTCGTTGAGATTATCTTGAGCCCTATACCAGCTTTAGGTGTAGTTTACCTACGGCGGCACGAACAGCTGTATCGATTTGAGCGGGAATGGAACGTTGAGGTTATACTACAAATCGACACTTTGTGGCGCCGTCACCCTCGTTTAGTTGTATTCGATATGGATAGTACGCTGATCAAACAAGAAGTGATTGATCTGCTAGCCGAGTCTCTCACACCCGAGATAGCTGCAAGAGTCACAGATATTACGAATCGGGCAATGGGTGGTGAACTGCAGTTCGAGGAAGCCTTTCGTGAGCGCGTACACTTGCTTACTGGTTTGCCATCGACCCTTTTTGATTCTTTGCGTTCGCACCTTAATGTGACTAATGGTGTGCATGCTCTCCTGCGAGCACTTCGCAGGCTTGGTGTTCGCACAGCAGTTCTCAGCGGTGGGTTCCAACCTTTAACTGAGTGGTTGGCCAACGAACTTGGAATCAATTACGCATATGCGAACCATGTACTTGTTGACGCGAATGGCTGTTTGACGGGTGATGTCCAGGGCGTAATTGTAGGTCGAGAACGGAAATGCGAGCTTTTGAAACAAATTGCAGCAAAAGAGGATATAGATTTACGGCAGACCATAGCGGTTGGTGATGGGGCCAATGATTTGCTGATGTTGGCTACAGCGGGGCTTGGTGTTGCGTGGCATGCGAAGCCAGTTGTTCAGTTGGAGGCTGATGCACGCCTCAACCGACCGTCACTTTTAGATCTCCTGTACTTGCTCGGATTCACCAGCGCGGAGATTGCAGAACTAGCAGCCGACAAAGAGAGTCTTGATAAGAACATGGCCGAATAAGTGCCATGTATTGACTACCTCTAATATAAACGTATTTTCGAGCAGGAATTATAATCTAGTCTGATCTATTATATAAAATTAGTAGAGCTCGACCTATAGAGACCAGGCTCTAAAGTAATTTCCTTTACTAAAGCGGCACAACCTTTTAACCGAATAATGTAAACGGTAGGTGCGTTAGGCGCTCGCACACTCCTCGTAGGCCTATTTTCACATGTAATATCTTTGCAGATGGCAAGGGGGGGCAGAGTCGTCATCTACCTCTTAACACCTACACCGCTCTCTGCTAGCCCAGCCTCTTTCCGCATAGCTTCACGTTGTGCCTGGACTTCGTCGGTAAGACGCATAGTGCCTCGCAGTTTAATTTCTCTAGCCGCTTCGGCTTCTTCCTCTTGAACAACCCAGACTATGTCCATAGATGTCTTAGTTATTTACATTTTAAAGGGTCTAGCATAAATACTCACTAGGCCTCTCACTCTGAGATTGTCGTTTGAGATTTTTGACCCAATCATTGATCTCTTGCTGACGCTCGGAACGACGCTCCAGGCTCCGTTTTTGCAACTCCGGGTTGTACTTCTCGAAGAGTTCTTCATCTGTTGGCATGACGTACATAGTTAGCATGGGACCACCTATAACCATGGCAGCGCCACTAGACATAATGATCAGCATCCTTTCTAAGATTATTTTCTATAATAAAAACATATCAAATATACAGACTTCCATGTTTCACCAGGGATGGGGGGGGGGGGGGGGGGGGCATTACACACACAAGTGTAAAACAGATGCTTCGTAAGGCTTACCCAATTGTCATTTTAGTCCAAAGCCACCAGTTAACAGGTTTTTTTAAGGGAGGCATAATGAATGAAATAAGGAGCTCTATTCACAAAATGTAATGTTTGTTAGAAATACTAGCATAGTAGTTAAATTATATAATTATGATTACGTACTAATATATTCAGGTATAAACATAATACCCCTTAGTATTATAGAATATAATATATACTATTTACTATAATAAGTAGATAGTTTCAAATATGTATTTATTCTCATATATTATAGTAAGGCGCCAAAATTATACTAGCATCGCAAATTTTAGCATTTTTTAATTAATCCTTTTCTTTACATACTATAAAGCTTAATTAAGACAAATTCGCCACTATTATAATAGTTAATAGGACTATTGATTGCTAGCTTAGTCTTAAAGCTTATACTATTATTTATAGTAGTATATACTTTAACATATATTAAAATAAAGTATAAAAGTATTTATAGTTAAGTACGTATAATAACTATAGCTAGGTAGAAAGTAGTATTTAGTTAAATATATGTAGACTAAATTCTATATATATATATAGGTAGATTAAGATAAGCCTTTTTTATTAAAAAGGAGTATTATATATATATATTTACTTTTTAACCCTAACTATTTAACTAGTACTAGACTAGTCCTAAGGCTAGGGCTAGCCTAGCAAAGGTCTAGAGTTAACGAACGCTTTTAGTGCTTAGGGTTTTAGTAGGTCTTTTTAAAAGGGGAGGTAGAAGAAGCTCTAGTCGATTTTCTACTATAGGCGTCTTAGCAAGTACGGTAAAGGTTAAAGTCCCTTACTAATACTACTAAGTCTATCTCTTGTCCTTTTAGCTAAAAGCCTTAAAGGAGAGATAGAGTAGGCATGTACTAGCTAGAAGTTATAAACTCTTATAACGTAAATGTTACAGTTTTAATAAGAATCACTAGCAGATGTCTAGTAACTAAGCGCCATCGAGTCACTATGCACAGACCGTTAGGGGTCCTTACAGAGTCCCGCTATAATTAGTTAAATAGTTAATTTATAGGCGCCTTACTATAATTAGCTAAGGGATAAAATAGTAGTAAGTGGTTTAAGATACTAAGGGTAGACTTTAAAGGGTTCTTAAGTACTTTTTATAATTAGTTAGATTAAGTAGACTATTAGACATTTTTTATATTTATATAATACTACTATACCCTTCTTTAATAAAAAGGATAAGAATTTATTTATATTTTAATATATTTTTATATATATAACTTAAGTATTATAAAGTTAATATTATTTTCTATCTAGTTATAGTAGTACTTAGTACTTACTTTATAAATACTTCTATATTAATAAATTCCTTTTTTTAACTACTTAAAAGAATTCTTTTGTTATAATAACTAAATTACTAATTATTTTAAAGGCTTTAAAGTTAATAAGAGCTATATAAAGTATTATTTAAAGACTTAATAAGGTTTATACTAATTAATACAATATTTATAAACAATAAAATAATAGTTAAATTAGTTATATTAAAGGCTTATTAAATACGCTTTTTAATAGTTACTAATAATATATATAAAAGTAGTATAATTATAAGTAAAGTTAAATAGTATAAGTAGAAAGACTATATATATATATATATAATATAACTATTAATTAAAGATTTATAAACTACTTTAAAGGTTTAAAAGCTAAATATAAATAATTCTAATAAAAAAGATTCAACTTTTATAATACTATTATAAGCTAGTAGTTAAACGCTATTAAATAATAATAGTTAAGTATACAACTTAAAGCTTAAACTATTTAAAAAATATAAAAATTTGTTAATATATTTTATAATAATAAAAGTAGTATAAATTAATAAGGTACATATTTAAATTAGCGTTTTAATAATACATTTAAAATATTAATAAAATTAACTTAACGTTTTAGCTTATAAATAAACTATTTTTTATTTATTAAAAGTAGTATATTAACGTATTACTAGAATAAAAGTAATTAAAAAGCTTTTACTTTTAAGACGTCTTTAACGCCTAGTTAAATATATTAACGTTAAAAGTAAAAGTATTTACTACTATAATAACACACTTAAAAAAATCTTACTAACTTTTAAGTTAAAGCCTTAATAACTACTATATATATATAAGCTTCTTAAAGAAAAAAAATAGCCTTTTACTTAAAAAATATATAGTAGTTATATATTATATAAGCTTAAGTAATAAGATAAGACGCTTATTAGTTATAAAAGGTATAGTTTATACTATTAATTAATACTTTGTATAAAAGTGTATAAATAAGCTATAAAAGAATAGTCTTTTAAATAAGTAATAAAAAAAGACTACGTTAAATATAAAGAAAAGAAAGAAGACTAAGTAAACTACTAAAAAAAGACGCTTAAGTTAATTCTACTAAAGTTAATAATAATAACAACTTTGATAATATAAGTAAGAAGGATAAAAGTAAAGGAAAAGCTTAAATAGCCTTTAAAAGGACACTTTAAGATTATAAATATTATCTTAATTAATAAAAGGCTATAAATAAAAGTATAAGTTATTATAAATAGTAATTACTTTGTATTTATTAATTTAAACTATAGTAGTAAAATTAACGTAGTAGACTAGAAATTTATAAAGGTACTAAGCTTACTAAAGTTTATAAAGCTTTTACTATTAATATAAGTACTTAATAACTTAAAGCTATAAGTTTATAGTATATAAGTAATTATAATTTAGCTACTAAATACTAACTAAAAAAAACAATAATTTACTTATTATTATATAAAACTAGACTATACTAATAATAATATACTAATACTTTTAAATATCTTTACTTTATTTAATAAAAAAATATTATTATACTTTACTAATAAAAAGTAGTAGTTATATAAGCTTAAAGTTAAACTAGTAAAGACTATTTAAAAATGCGTAATAAATACTATTACTTACTATATATTAGTATAAGTAAAAAAGTTTATTAATCTTTTAAATAAAAAGCCTTAAAAAGACTATAAAAGGCTTATAAAGATACTACTTAAGCTTTATAAATATAAAGACGTATTTTTTATAAAGAATACTATTAGCCTACTAATTTACTAAAATATAAATTATATAATTAACTTACTCTTTAAAACGTAATTATTATATAAAGAACTATATTTTTTATCTTAAAAAAAGCTTATTATATTTTAAAAGTACTTATAAAAGGCATTATAAAAAGAATAAATTTAAAACTTAAAAAGCTTTATAAGCCTCTTAATTCTTTTTATACTAAAATATAATAGTACTTTATAACTATATATTAATTATTATAAGCTAGATAAGATTTTAGTTAAAAATTAATACTTTTTATCCTTAATTTTTAAGATTTTAAATAAGACTAAAAATTATAAAGTTTTTTAACTATAAATATAAAAAATACGTTTAGTAGAATATAAATATATAAAAAGGATAAGTAAAAGACTATATTTAAGACGTAGTATAGCTATTATAAGTATTTAGTAATACTTTTTAAGTTAACTAATACTTTAATATTATAGACTAAATAACTACGTTAGTAAAGTAATCAATTATAAAAGGGCAATAAGTAAGAGTAGTATTATATAAAAACTAAGTCTTATCCCTTTATATTTAGTAAAAAGGACAAACTAGCTATATAAAAGTAGTACTAAGTGTAGAAACTACCTACCACACATATAAAACTACATACACTACTAACAACTATTATAGTACGTAGAATAGTATAAGGAAGGACTATTAACTAATTAATTAATAGTCCCTCCTCCTATACTATGCTCTATAAGCGGCTTGCTAGTAGGTAGGAACATAGGAGACGCACTTGTAGGCGTTATATATAAAACTTATTATAGCCGATTTTATTTATTTTATTCCTTTTTATTTGCCTGTCTTTTAGTAGCTACGTCTTGTCTATTTATACCTTTTAAAGTAGAGGATGTTAAGGCGAAGCCTTGACCTAATTTGCTCTTTATTTTAAGTATAGGTACTATAACGTTAGTTATAGTACGTACTTTATACTTAGTACTAAGTATACTAGTCTTAATTAGGCCTTATCCTTTAAACTTAGTAGCTATTTAACTAATTATAAAGTGTGTATTTACTACTACTTTACTTAATTAAGTATAGACTACTTTTTTATATCCATTTAAGTCCTATTTATATTTATAGGTTATATAACGCTTACTACTTGTTTAATTAGCTATTATATATTTATATTTATAAAGTTTATATAACGCTTATATATAGCCTATATTAGGCCTTTATAGTTGCTTTTTTATTTATTTATAATAATTACACCTTTTTTAAGACTAATACTTTTAAGCTAATAGGTATTAATTATATATTTGTAAACGTTGTAAATAGGTTGTATAGTTTGTATATAATATTGTTTAATAGTCTTTATTTATAGCTAGTAATAGCGTTTAAAATTGTAAGGTAAATAAAATGTAAAGTAGACTTATTATTTTACTTTACTCTTACTTTTACTTGTTATAGCTCTTTAATATAAGCTTACTACCTTTAAATGTAAGCTTGCTACTTTTAAGTATATTAACGTTATTATAAACCTAGTAAATAAGCTATATAAAGCTATGCCTTTATTTAGCCATTACTAAGCTGCTTATTTAGCTTGTTACTAGTGAAATTATACTATATACGTTTATATTTAAGGCTTATTAACCTTAGTTAATCTAATTAGTAATAACTTACCTTTTTTAGCTTCTTTACTACTTATTACTAGTGTTATACGTTGTTTATACTTTTAGTCTACTTACTTAGCTAACTTATTAGCCTTATAAACATAAGGCTTAACGCTAGTAAGAGAAGTAGAAGGTAACCCTTTGTTAAAAACTATAGTAATAGTAGTTATTACGTTAGTAGCGTTAACGGCTATATAGTCTACTATAACGCCTATACTACCTTTAGTAAAGTTAATAGTAGTAGTAAGCCTAGTAGTAGCCTTAATAATAAGGTTAATAGATAAACTACTTTATAACCTTAGCTATAGGCCTACGCTTAAGCCTTTAGTAGCTTCTTATTTAGTTAGTAATTACTTTACTTATTTAAGGCATCTACCTTTTTAATAGTTATACTAAGTACCTATTAATACTAAGTATATATAGTACTTTTAACACCTCTTATATACACTATTTATAAAGTTATTACTTACTCTACACTTTAACTATATACTATCTTTAACTTTTAACACTTATTATTAATAGTATAAGGCTAGGTATTAGCCTTGTTATAAGGTATAACCCTTATTATATTATTTAAACCCTTTATTAATTATACTTAAGTCCTTATACTAATAATTAAGGACATAGTTAATTTATCCCTTATTATAAATTACACTAGTGCCTAGGCTAACAACTATAACGCTTTAGCTATAGTTTAAAGTAGCTTAGTAGCTGCCTTATAGCAGGTGTTATTACTTTTATACTTTACTATAATAAAGGTTTAAGCCTTAAAGAAGGCTATAAGCGTAGTTCTTTAGTAGTAATTTGTAAATTAGTACTACTAAGCGTTAGTACTACTTAGTAGGTTTGTATTTAGTATATACCTACTAATGTTATTACTAAGGGACCTTAGTTATACTTATATTTAAGTTATTACGTTGTCTTTTTAAGAGAATATTAAGGCTATCTTTTTTAAAAGTGGTTAGGATATAATATAGATAAAGGGTTTTTAGTAGGCTTATTATTAAATATAAGTAGTAAATTAAATTTTCTTATTATTTATACTTTAATCTTATCTCTTTTACTTATATTATAATCTTTTAAAAGGTCTCCCTTTCTTCTTACTAGCTTTTATATTACTTATATAGTAATTATAGTAGTACTTTGTAATTACTTTTTAGGCGTAGCTTATATCTTATACTACTACTTATTTATTATACTTTAGTAGCTAGCCTACTTATTTAACTAGGTACTAGTCTTTTCCTACCTTTTAATAGTATCCTTTTACTTACTTTACCTCTTATTCTTACTTTAGGTTCTTTAAGTCTAGTATGTTTAAGAGAGGTCTTTAAGTACTTATATACTATTCTTATAACTTTAAAAAGGTTACTAAAAACGTTATATATATAGTTATACTTAATAAGTAGGGCTAGTTAGTACGCTTATATACTAACTATACTTAGTATTTATAAAAGGCCTATTTATTTTTACGCTAGTTTTTTATACTTAAAACGGAACTTTTTTATAAATAGTTTAACTAAGTTGCCTACCTAAAACGTTTTAAGTGTATAATTCTTATTATAGTAGCGTTTTTATCTTTCTACTATAGACTTTTAGTGTTTTTAAAGGCTATTTCTAATTTTTTATAAACGTTTTAATTGTCTTATTACTATTAGTACTAAATTACTTTATAGTAATACCCTTTTTATAAATAGTACGTTCTTATACTATATAAATAAATTTAATTTCTTATTAAGTAAGGCTTTAAAAAAAGAGGAGCTTATTATAGCGTTAGTAGCGTTATTATAAGTATATTAGGCTATATTTAGTAAATATAGCTAGCTTATTTACTTATTTATTATAAAGTAATATAAGTATTACTTTAACGTTTAATTTACTCTTATTATTTATTTATTTATTTATAAGTAATATATTATTAATAGTCTTTATTTAATCTTTATATAATAGTAAAATTCTAACTAAAAAGTACTTATAAATATAAAGTCTTTATTTAATATAATACCTTTTAACGTTTTTTTAAACTATAAAAAAACTTTCTAGTATATAATTTTTACTAGGTTAGTAAAGGTTAGTTTTATAGTTATAATAAAAGATAGTATACTTTATAAAGTAGTTTATTATAATTAGTATTATAATTACGTTATTATTATTCTTATTTATTAATTTTAATAAGCTTATAATTAAGTTTATTAATAGCTCTTTAAACGGTTTTTTTAGTAATAAGAGTAAATTTAGCTTATTAGATAGCTTATACCTTTTAATTACTTACTTTTAATAAACTAAGTATATTATAATATACTACTTTACATCTTTTAATATATTTATTTAAAAAAGGTACTTAAATAATAGCTTAGTTATTTTAATTATAGTAAAGTATTTAACTAATAAGTTATTATAATAAAGATTTAGTAGCTTACTTTATATAAAAAGGCTTACTATAACTTATAGTTCCTTACTTAAGGCTATATATAATAATACTTTATTTATTATAATAGACTATTTATATTATATATTACTTATACAAGCTAAGCGTTATAACTACGCTATTATTTAAGGATTGTTATATTAAATAGCTATAACAACCTTATATAACTTTTTACTTAGTTTAGGCTTTAAAAGTTATATAGTAAAAACGGCTACTATTATATAGTAAGTATAAAGTATATACTATAACTAATAGTATAATACCTATACTTAAAATAAGAGGCAAATTAGATTAAGGTTTTACCTTAACACCCTCTACTTTAAAAGGTATAAGTAAATAAGACATAACTACTAAAAAGATAGATAAATAGTAAGGAATTTAATAAATAGAATTAATTATACAAGTTTTACGTATAGCGCCTATAAACGCGTCTTTCTTATTCCTACCTACTAGTAAGCCGCTTATAGAGTATAGTATAAGAGGAGGGACTATTAACTAATTAGTTAATAATCTTTCTTTATACTATTTTATATACTATAGTAGTTATTAAAAGTGTATATGTTTATATATATAATAAGTAGTTTTGTACTTAATAGTACTATAAAAGCTTAGTAAGTATAATACTTTTATTTATACTTAATATAGTTAGACTTTATATTAACGTTATTATATTAATAGTATTACTTTTAAAGTAATTAATAATATTTAACTATATAGTAAGGTTGTTTTATTTTAAAACTAAGCTTTTTAGTCTTTTATTTAATATTAAAATAATTACTTTAACTTTTAAGTTAAGATAGTAGTATAACGGCTTTATTAAGATAATTAACCTTATACTTTTAATTAAGAGTTTTTTTAACTTATTAGCCTTTTATATATTTTATATATAAAATATATAAGGCCTTAACTTTTTTTATACTTTTAAAACGTTAATAGTATTTATATATTAACTAAGTTTATAATTATACTAATATTACTTAATAGTTATAATACTTATATATAAACTTTATATTAAGTTTATATAACTTATACTATTTATATAATCTAACTATTTTAATAATATATTTATTAAATTAGTTAACTTAAACTAGTACTTAATAATAAAATTAAAAAAGGCTTAGTATATTACTTACTTAACTTATTTATTATTAAGTTAAGGCTACTATATAAATATATAAAAGTTGTTATAGTTAAATAAGACTTTTATAACGTTTTTATTATTATTTAAATAGTATCTTTACTAATAAAAAGCTTTTACTATAATTAAAAGCTTTTAATTTAAAGTATTATAGTTTAGTTTTACTTTTTATAGCTTATATAATTAAAAGGCTATAAAATACTATCTTTTTTCTTTATTAAGTTATAATATAATTACTTTTAATACTATATTTAATATATTAGTTTTTATATAAATTAGTTTATAAAGGTTAAAAAAACGTAATAATAAAGCTTTTATAAACTTAGCCTTTAATTATTTAAAAGCTTTATAAGCTTTATTATTTAGTTATACTTTATTAGGCTTTTTTTTATTATTACTTCTTTTTAATAGTTATAATACTAATATAGTAATATAAAAGTAGCTTTAAATAAAACGTTAGTTTTAACTATTTAGTAACTATATATACTTAGTACTTATTTATTATAAAGCCTTTATATAATATTTAAAATCTTAAAAACTTTACTTTTTTCTAATAAAATTTATACTTATTTTTATTAATATATAATTAAGCCTTTTTTAAACGTCTTAATACCTTTTTTAAGTATTATATATACTTCTTTTTTATTTTTAAAAAGACCAAGATATTATTAAAGTATATAATATAAATAGTGTTTACTAACTCTTTTAATATACTACTAATATAATTTTAAAAAGTTATTAGTATATTAGTTAGGCTAAAAAGAAGGACTAAATATTTAAAGTAGTTATATTAAGTTTAAAAGATAGTCTTTTATTTATTACCTTTCTTTATTTAAATTTAGTAGTAGGCCTTTTTAATATTTAATTTTAAAATAAATTTTATTTTTATATAGTACTTTATAATCTTTACTATTAAAAGTAATAAATAATAATTCTTAATTATTACTTTATTTAAGCTTTAGTAGTTTATATATAACTATAAGCTTTTATCCTTTTTAGTATAAATAAAATAAGGGTATTAATAAGGCTCTTTAAAAGATATATATACTTAAAGGCTATACTTTTTACTAAGTAGTTCCTTAACTCTTTTAACTTTTTTTATAATAAGGAGTATATAGCCTTATATAATAGTTATTATCCTTTTTTTAAGTTAATAACATAGTTAATATTATAATATAATAGTAGTGTTTTAGTATTATTAAAATTTAAAACATTGTTATACTTATATACTAAGTATATAAGTAATTTATTTTATTCTTTTTTTAATTCTTTTACTAATAACGTACTTATTATTACTATATATATTATTACTCTCTTTTACTTAGTTAGCGTAGTAAAAGCCTTAGCTATAGTTACTCTTATTTTTTCCTTTACTACTTTAAACTACTAATTAGTCTTTATTAAGTTTAGTTAAATAGTGTACTTTTTAATTATTATTATTAATAAAAGTATTAACTACCTTATTATATTAAGTAGCCTATTAATCTTAGTATAAATTTATACTATACTTTTTTCTTATTCTTATATATTAATTAAGCGTAGTAGTACCTTTTATACACTACTTATATATACTATTTGTTTATTATACGCTTTTAATATTAAGATCCTTAGTCTTATTTTTTATAAACTTATTTCTTTAGTAAAAGTCTTATTAATTATATTTAATATAGTAGCTATATTCTATTTAACGTTAACTAACTACTTACTTTTTATTTATACTTTAAATTAAAATATATCTACTATTAAAATCTTTTTTATATTTTTAACGTTTTAACTATTATTAATACTATTTAGTTTTTTAACTACTTATTTATATTTAGTAATTTAGCTATAACTATCTCCTTCTTATTTAAGTACTTATTAGCTAAGTACTTATTATTATTATAAATATAATACTTTAGAATATAGCCGTTTTATTAAGGGTTTTTATTTTAAAAGCCTTTTCTTCTTTAACCTTACCTTTTAAAAGTGCTTTAATAATTGCCTTAATAATTATTAGTACTTAAATTTTTATTATACGTTTTTTTATCTTAACTACGTTTATAGCCTCTTTTATAGCCTTTTTAACTTTTATATATATATTTTATATAAAGGTTTTATACTTATTTTTATAAGTAGTATATATCTTATATATTTTTAATATATATAATTAATTCTTATTTTATTTTTAGTATTATAAAAACCTTTTAAAGGTCCTTTTTAATACTTAAAAATAGTTATATATATAAGACTTATACTTACTCCTTTTTTAACTTCTTTTTTAACTATATTTTAAAAAAGGCTAAGTAATTTATAAAATTTTAAAGGTCTTAACGTTTACTTTATTTTATATTATTAATTAGCTTTTAAATAATAAAGAAATATGTTTTTAAGGCTATAATAAAGAATAAAACTTAGTATTTAAAGCCTTTTTAGTTTTTATTTATAATAGCTTATTCTTTTTTTATTTTACTTATTAATATAGTTTATTATATTATATAGCTAATTTAGTTTATACTAACTATTATAAAATAAATATACTTTTTAGTTATATTAAATTTCTTTTTAAATAAAGTAAAACGTATTTCTTTATTTATAAGCTAATTTTAATACTAATTTATTAAAAAGCTATAATAAAAAAAGGGTATTTTTTTTATTATTATACTTAACCTATCTTCTTTTATATTAAAGCCTTTATTACTATTATTTTAGTATTTTTTTTAAATAGTTAATAAACTATTTAACTCGTTATAAAGCTCTTTTTTATACTTTATTATAATAACTTCTTTTTTTAATACTTAAAGCTTAAAGTTGTTAGTCTTTACTACTTTAAGTATAATTTACTATATAAAACTAAGTTTATTAATAATAAATTTAGTAAGGTCTATATTGTCTTTTATTATAATAGTTATTATTAATCCTTTTACTTTAAGTTTATTAAGCTATATTATAACGCTTATATTTAGTTATTAGTTATATAAAACTATATTGTTTTATAGTTTTATATTAATTTAATTTATATTAGTAGTTAAATAGTCTTAAGTAAAAAACTTAGTAATTATAATAATAAGTAGACTAAGTAACTATATTAGTAAAGTAATTAATTATAAAGGGCTAAAAATAAGAGTAGTATTATATAAAAACTAAGTCTTATCCTTTTATATTTAGTAAAAGGAATAGACTAGTTATATAAGAGTAGTACTAAGTATACTAATCTTAATTAGGCCTTAGCCTTTAAACTTAATAGCTATTTAACTAATTATAAAGCGTGTATTTACTACTACCTTACTTAATTAAGTATAGACTACTACTATACATTCTTATAAGCCTACTTATATTTATAGATTATATAATGCCTACTATTTGTCTAATTAGCTATTATGCCTTTATATTGTCTATAAAGTTTGTATAACTTTTATACACGGTCTTTACAAGACCCTTATAGACGTCCTTCTTACCTACCTATAACACTAACTAAGTTTATAATTATACTAGTATTACTTAATAGTTATACTACTTATATATAAACTTTATAATAAGTATATACAACTTATACTATTTATATAATTTAGCTATTTTAATAGTATATTTACTTAGTTAATTAACTTAGGCTAGTACTTAATAATAAAATTAAAAAAAGCTAAGTATATTACTTACTTAGCCTACTTACTATTTAGTTGAAGCTACTATATAAATATATAAAGATTATTATAGTTAAATAAAACTTTTATAACGTTCTTACTACTATTTAAATAGTATCTTTATTAATAAAAAGCTTTTACTATAATTAAAAGCTTTTAATTTAAAGTACTATAGTTTAGTTTTACTTTTTATAACTTATATAATTAAAAGGTTATAAAATATTACTTTCCTTTTTTATTAGGCTATAAAATAATTACTTTTAGTATTATATTTAATATATTAGTCTTTATATAAATTAGCTTATTAAAGTTAAAATAGTATAGTAATAAGGCCTTTATAAATTTAGTCTTTAATTATTTAAAAGCTTTATAGGCTTTATTATTTAGTTATACTTTACTAAGCTTTTTCCTATTTTTACTCTTTTTTAATAGTCTTAATAGTAGTATAGTAATATAAGAGTAGCTTTAAATAAAACGTTTATAAAAATTATAAAACCTTAAGATAACTTAAATCTCTTAATAAAACGTTAGTTTAAGCTATTTAATAACTATATATACTTAGTATACGTTTATTATAAAGCCTTTATAAAATATTTAAAATTTTAAAAACTTTACTTTCTTTTAATAAAATTTATATTTATTCTTATTAATATATAATTAAGCCTTTTTTAAACGTCTTAGTAACTTTTTTAAGTACTATATTAAGTATAAAAGCTACTTACTATATATATAAACATATACACTACTAACAACTATTATAATATATAAAATAGTATAAAGAAAGACTATAAACTAATTAGTTAATAGTCCCTTTTTTTATACTATACTTTATAAGCAGCTTGTTAGTAGGTAAGAATAAGGGAGATATACTTATAAGCATTACACGTAAAACTTGTATAGCTAATTCTATCTATTTTATTCCTTATTATTTATTTATCTTTTTAGTAGCTACGTCTTATTTACTTATACCTTTTAAAGTAGAGAGTGTTAAAGTAAGGCCTTAACCTAATTTACTCCTTATTTTAAGTATAAGTATTATAACGTTAGTTATAGTATATACTTTATACAATCTTTTTTTTATACTCTACTTTAAAAGTATAGTTAAGAAAAGGTAAAAAAAGAAAGAAAAGTAGATTAAATAAAGGAAAAGTAAAGAAAGATAGTAAAGAAAATTTTTTTTAAAAAAGGAATAAAAATAGTTAGATATAAAGAAAGAATAAAAATATAAAAAAATAAAGGAATAATAAAAAAAATAAAAAAAAAAACCTAAAAAAATAAAAAGGGCTAATTACTAAATTACTTATTTATATTCTTAGCTTTATCCTTTAGTATATTCTATAAGCGGCGCTTTATAGCTATTTACTAATATTAAAGCGAGCTAGCTATTTAGGCTATCCTTTAAGATAAGGTAGTAATAAACTATAGCCTAAAGCTAAAAATAGTAAGGCCTTATATATTAAAGTAAGAAGTTATAACGTTTAAGTTTAGTATAAGCTTAAGTTAATAGTATAATATAGTCTTAGCTATACTTTAACTTATACCGTTATAAGATTACTAATTACGCTTATAGTAGTACTTTTTACTTATTACTAAATCTAATAGTATTTATAGTACTTTTAGATTTAAGGTTGTTATAAACTAAGGGAATAGGCTAACGGTTTACCTTTAAAAGTGGCTATAATTAACTAGGTAAAGAAATAGCCTAATTTATTAGTGCCTTTAGTAAGTGTTTTACTTAGTCTTAGCTTTAAAGGACTAGCTTTTATAAAAAGTCTACTATTCACTTATTAAAGGTAAACTTAATTCCTTATATAATTATTTTTTTATTAAAATTTAAGTGCCTTTATACTAAAATATAGGCTTTATAAGTTATAGTATTATAGTTTATAATACTATAATAATACATTCTAATAAGTTAGGCTACTATAGTTTTACTTACTACTATAAGATTTTATTACTACTTTTTATATACTATTTAAAGTAGTATCTTTATTAAGTAACTAAGTAGTAAAAAGGTACTAAAGGCTTTATAAATGTTTTTATTAAGCTTTTAAAAGCTTTAAATAGTATATAATAGCTAGTTAAGTAGTAATAACATAGTATATTAAAAGTTTTAGTAACTTTGTTTAATTAGGCTAAATAGTTTCTTATATAGCTTATAAAGTATATAAAGGATAATAAATTCTAAACCTACTTATTTAAAAAACGCTACTTAGTCTACTAAACTTTAGTTATTTATATATACTATATTTAAAACGTTTAAATAGGCTTAAACGTTTTTAATATAAATATTTAGTTTATATTAGAATAATAGTCCTTTTAATAAAAAGTATATAAATAATATATTTATATAACTAAGCTTTAAATAAAGTATATCTACTTACTAGTAAAAGACTTTTAAATAAGTAGTCTTCACTTAATCCTATATAAGCTTACTAGTAAACTAGTATAAATATATAAAGTAGTTTATTAATAGTACTTATAACTTTTAAAAGAATAGCTATATTAACTTATTTATTATTATACTATAGCTTTAGTTATCTTTTTACTAAACCTAGCTTACTTTTAATATAACTTAGTAAAAGATAACTATATATATATTATTAAATAGCTATTTTTTATACTACTTTTTTAAGTTTTAATATAAGTATAATAATAAGTTAAAATAATATAAGGTCCTTATATATATATTAAAAATAAATATAAAAAAATACTCTTTTTAAAGATAGTAATTTATTAAGAATTAGTATATAGTTAAATTTTTATAAGGCTATATACCTTTTAACGTATTTAGTGTTTATAGTATAAAAGACTAAAGTTAAACAATATTTCTAAGCTTAGTAATAGTAAATACTAACTTAGTTATAATACTAGCTATTAGTACTTACTATTACTAAATTAAGCAACTAGTTAAATTATATAGACTAATATAATAGTTATTTATATTAAAGCTATACTATTTAATATTTATATTTATTAAGTAGTAAGACAGGTTAAAGTAGTAGTTTTTTATTAAATTAAACGTTGTTTATTTACTTATAAGCTTTGTTTATTTTTATAATAAAAAGGTTAATATATACTAGTTAGCCTACTATAATACTTAAAGTATATAATAGCTTTAAAATAATAGTTTTAAGGTTTTATCTACTTTATATACTGTCTTTTTATAAGATAAAATTTAGCTAATTACTTTATAAAATAATAACGCTTTATATATACAATATTATACTAAATATAATAGTTTAAAAGTACTTAGTATATATAAACAAAGTAATTTAGTAATAAAATATAAGTAATTAAATATAAAAAAAGAGCTTATAATAAAGTAAATATAAGTAGTAAAGGTAAAGGCTATAGTTATTATAGTAAAAGAAAAGGGTAATAATAAACGTTTTTAACGTTTTTATTTATTGTAATAATTTAATAAATAAAGATATATTAGCCTTATCTTTACTATTAGTACTTTAAGTAATAAGTAGTCTTTTAATAAATAAAAAAATATTTTTAAAATAAACTATTTATTTATTTTTAATATACTATATTCCTTTTTTATAATACTTTTTATAAACATATTAAAGCGCTTATTATTAAATTAAACTTACTTAAACTATTACCTTATAATTAAAATACTACTATTATTATAGCTTAAAAAACCCCCTTTTATATTTTATTATAAGTAGTATATAAAAGGGTAAGTAGACGTTTTTTACTAAGGTCTACACTAAAGTAAGAATAAGAATTTAAAAGAAGCTATTTATTAACGTAGTAAATATAGACCTTAATAAGACAAGGCCTTAAACTAGTTAAACTAACGTTTAATTTAGTAATAAAGGTTTAAATATTAACGTTAAAGTAAAAGGCAAGGTAGTTATAAAGGTAGACAAGCTAAAGGATAAGTAAAACGCTTAGTAAAAGGCTAAAAAGAAGAAAATTAAAGAAAAAAAAATAAAATAAAAAAAGGGAAAAAAAGACTATAAAAAAGGTAATAAAAAGAATAAAGGCTAAAAAGGTAAAAAGTGTATTAACTATATTAAGGCGTAAAAAGGAAGTAGTATAAAAGAAGAGGAAAGTAGTTAAAGAAAAAAATAAAAAGAAGAAAAAGAATATAAAAAATAAAAAGAAAATAAAAAAGGAATAAAGTAAAAAATAAAAAAAAGTAAAAAAGGCTAATTAAATAAAGAATAATAAATAAAAAAAGAAAACAGGAAAAAAAGAGTAAAAATAAGTAAAGGTAGTATATATTATTATAAAAAAGGTAGCTTAGGTTAAAATATTAGTAGTTATATAAGTACTAGTAAAGTAAATAATAGTTAAAACAAGTATTTATATTATTTAAGGCTTATTAAAAAAGGTTAAGTAAGTAGTATTATAGTTAGTAGTAAAGGCTAAGTAGTAAAATAAAAAAAAACCTAATAAAAAGGTAAGTACTAACTATAAAAGCTTTAAAGGATTATTAAATTAGGCTATTATTATTATAAACTACTTTTAAGCTTCTTATATACTGTTTAAGCAGATATTAAGCCTTTTTAATATAAATAAAAAATAAATTCGTTTTAAACTAGCCTAGTATAAAAAGAAGGTAAAGTACTATATTTATATTTAAAAAGGAATAACGCTTTTATAGCTTATTAAAGATAAAGGAATTATAGCTTAGTTAATTAATAACGTATTATTAAAGTACTATTGTTTATATACTTTTTAGTATAAAGCTATATTAAAGAGTTTATTAGTTTACTTTATTATATTGCCTAATTATACTAAGGTATATTTATTTTAGTAAGGTTTAATAAAAGTCTATAAGCTTTTAAACCTACAAACTAACTTATAACTAAATATAGCTATTTAAGACAACTAAATAAGCTACTTAAAAAATAAAGCCTTAAATAAAGTACTTATAAAGGTTATAAATAAAGGTTTAGTAAGTAATATAATAACTTAAATTATAAAGGATAAATAGTATAAATAAGGTTTATTTATTTAGTTATTTAATACTATATCCTTAGTATTTTATAAATAGTATTATACTTATTATTTAACGTTTATTATTTAGTTAAAAAATATGTATATAAACGTGTTACGTCCTTTCTTTAGCTATTAATAGTTACTTAAGTATAGCTAGGCCTATAAAAACCGCTTTTACTATATAAATAAAAAGATTTATAGTTATAATAACTTATACTTTACTATAATAGTTAAGTTATACTTATATTTAGCTAAAAGCAATTAAGTAGTAATTATTTAAAAAGTAGGAACTAAAAACTTTAAGTTTAGCCCTTTTATAAACCTAGTATAAAATTAAATCACTCTCTTTTAAAAGTAGGTATATATTTAATACTAGCTATAAAGTAACTTAATAAATATAGTACTTAAAAGGTTTATAAGCTATATTATTATTCCTTATATAGCTAACTTAATAGCTAATAAGGCGCTTAAATATAAAAAGAATAAAAAAAAAGGAAAGCTTTTAATAATACTAAAATAAAGATTTTAAAATTTATATATATAGTAGGTTGTTCTTACTATTATAAAAGGATCTAGTTTATACTACTATTACTAATAGTATTTATACTATTTAATTACTAACTTTTATTTAAAGCTATATATTTATTAACCTTATTAGTAAGTTATAGCTAGTTTATAGTTATTAAATTATAAATATCTAATTTCTAAATTTTTATAGTATTTTACTTAAATTTCTTAAGTTATTAACTAATAAATATACTTAAAAACGTAACACTTAACTCTTAACAATGTTTCTTTATTGTTATAAATAGTTATAAGGCTTTTTATTATAATATTATTAAAAACAGGTAGTGCTTAAGCCTATATAGTAACTAGACTATAATATATTAAAATTAAGCTACTAAATTAATACTTTTTTATAAAAAAGTATATATTTTAAATAGACTAATAAAAGTTAAAAATGTAGTTATATTTTTACTTTTTTTAGTAAGTTTAATTTAGTTATAACTTAAAAAAAGATTTAATAAGGAGATCCTTTTATATATTTTAAATTCTTTTAAAAAGGTTTTTACTATTAAAAGAGTAAATATATTATATACTATATATTATTTATTAGCTGTACTCCTTTATCCTTCTTTTTTACTAAAAACTAAAGATTTTTATAAGATTTATAGCTTTCTTTAATTATGCCTTTATTAAAGTATTAATATAAAAGATTAATAACTTACTTAACTAATAAGTAAGGTATTAAGATTATATAGGCTTAAAAGGCAATATATAATATAGTCTTAATAACTTATAAAAGTATTATTAAGAAGTTAAGCTTATTAACGTAATTAAAAGTTTATACTAATATAAATTCCTTATTAAAAAGAATTTATATTAAAATTTCCTTTTTTTTTTCTTATAAACTATTACTTAATTAGTTAATTATTACTATAAGCTAATTAAGTATTAGCTTATACCTTTATTTTACTAAACTAAACTTTAAAGTAATAAATATAGTAAAGTTTTATATAGTAGACTAAAAGTTTTTTTATACTTCTTTTAAAAGTAAAGCTACTAAATATAATATTATTTAATAACTAAACCTTTAAACCTTTCTTTTTATATAAGGTATTATTATATTAAACTTATTATAAAGATTAATAAGATTTGGTATCCTTTAGTAAAAAAGGGCTAGTATAATAAATAAGTTCTAATACTAGTTATAAGTAGTTTTTATAAATAACACTTAAAAGCTTATTTTTTAAATTTAATAATAGTATTAGGATAAGTACTAACGTAATAAGCAGTCTTAAGTGCTTGCTATAGTTTATTTTAAAGTATTAACTTACACTTTTAACTAATCTATTAATGTTATAAGGTTTCTTAAGTTAATAATAAAGTAAATATTATTAATAGTTATATTAATATATATTACCTTTAACTATATTATATAAAAAGTATAGTTTTATATTAAAAATATATAGTATCCTTAATAATAGGTTTTTACTAGTTATACTACTAAGTATAATATATAAGTAGACTAGTAGTTTATACTTTCTTAGTTATAAAGTTATTATAAATTTATTAATAAACTAAATATTAATATATTATAAATACTAATAAAGAAAGCTTTAGTTTTAAATAATAAAATATCTAGTTTTTTAATAAGTTAAAAATTAAAAAAACCTATAATTTAGTATTAATAAGAGTAGGCTATAAGCTTTTTTAAAAAGGACTATTATAAACTTAAACGCGTATTTTTAAAAGGCTAGCTACTTTTATAAGTATAAAGTTAGTTTAAAGGCTAGTTACTTAGTAAGATTATAGTATAAAATATATCTTTTAATTATTTAAAGGTTTTAAAACTTAAAAAAGTTTATTTATACTAACTATATAAAACGTTATTTAAGTAAGATTAAAGGCTTTATTTATAATTATTAATATTTTACTATTAATATAAACCGTTTTAATACTAAGTATTATAAAGTCTTAAATACTAAATATAACTTATACTATATATATTTAAGCTAAGTTATAAAAGCTAGTATATTATAACTTTAATATATAAGTTAAAAGTTGTTTTAAAAAGTTAACTTTTAATATTTAAAATAAGCTTAGTATTTACTTTTAATAAACTTAAGTAGTTAGTTAATAAGGTAATAAATCTATATTAAATAAAGTAACGTTAATAAAATCTTATACTTTTTATATATTTATAATTAGTATATAAGAATAAGTATTATTATTAACTTATTTATATTTTTTAACTAATATAAATATTATAAATAAATTATAAGCCTTATTTACTAGTTTTACTAAAAAAAGCTAATTAGTAAATATAAAATTATTATCCTTAATAATCCTAGCTATATTAATACTTAAGTTAAGGCTAAGTTATAACTTATTTAATAAAGTAATTAAGTTACTAATATTATTTAAAAATAAAAATTACTAGCTTATTTCTACTATTTCTTTTTATAACTATATTTACTATATTAATTTAATATTTAAAAGGTTATAGTACTTTGTTAAATAGCTTTAAACTAAACTTCTTATTTATCCTTTCTTATAAAAGTGCCCTATTAATATATAAAGTAGCTTATACTTTATTATTAATTTTATAAAAAAACACTGTTTACCTTTATTATAGTATAAAAGTCCTACTTAGTAATTTTTATAAGCTTTAATATATTTAATAATTAAATATTCTTTACTATTATAATAAAAATAGTAAAAGCACTTTATAAGTATATATTAAGTAAATACTTTAAAAATATTATTAATATTTACTTATAAAACTTCTTTAATATTAGTTATAAGTAGTTATTACTAAATTGCTTTAGTATTATATAAGTTTTAGGCTAAAAGTGCTAAAAACCTATGTTTCTTTAAATATTTTATTACTATATAGTTTTAGTTAATAGTAAGATTTATTATACTTTTAATAATTAATTTAAACGTATTCTTTAACTAAGTAGCTTAAGGCTATAATATAGCTATGGCAACTAGAATAACTATAATAAAAGGTAGTAAGGTATACTAATAAGAAGATACTTTAACTTATTAAGTAAAGAGTAAATCTTAAGTAAATCTTTAAAACTTTAATAATAGTAGTTATTTATTAAATAAACATTGTTTTTAAAGTACTTAATAACCTAATTATAAAAGTTTTAAAAAGGTATAGTCTAAAAGTTCTAATATAAGTAGTTTATTTAAAGTAATAACTAGTATATAACTATAATAAAAAGGCTATAGTATAGTACTATTAACTAATTACTTAATATTAGACTATAGTTTACTTATTTTATATTTATATAAAGTTTAGCTAATTTATAAAGTAAAACTTAAAGGTTTTTACTATAAATAGTATAAAACTATATAATAATCTAAGCTTAAAGAATATAATACTATTCTTTATTTTAAGTATTATAGTTTTATTTTATAGCCTTTTTAAAACTTATAAACTTTTATCTTTATTTTATAGTTAAGGCCGTTTTTACTAGTCTTTTTATAAAGCTTATTTTACTAATTATATAATATATTAGTAATTAATAAACTTTATCTTTATTTAAAAGTAATACTATATATACTAAGGCCTTATAGTAATAAAGAAAGCGTATAATATTATTATTATTAAAAGTAAGTATAATAAGAGTCTTAAAGTAAAGGAAGGCTTAGCCTTAAAATTATAGTATTCTTTTAAGTATTAAATATATTAACGTATTTATAAAAGTACTAGTTAATAGTAGTATTAAAAAAGTTAAAAAAACTATATTAATAAAATAAGTATTTATTTTAATAGTCTTATATATTATATATAAAATATAAGATTTTAATTTTAAGCTACTTACTTAATTGTTTATTAGTTTTTTTAGTAAAAAGAAAGAAAGTTTTTAAAATTTAATAAAATAAAATATATAATAACTAATCTTTATATATAAAAAATAAATAACTATTATTTATTAAAAAGAAAAAGAAACTATAACTTTTCTTACTTTAAAAGAAAGGATTAATATATTTAGTTTTTATACAAGTATACTAACTTTTTAGTTATTAAGTTATACTATAAAGTAATAAAGCTTTTTACTACTTTTTAACTTAGCCTTTCTTTATTATTAATTTAAGCCTTTTTATACTACGTTTTAAAGATATATTTAACCTTACTACTACTATTTTTACTTTAGTAACCTATATATAAGTCTTTTTAAAATAGGTAGTAATTAAAAGTTGTTATATTATATTAGTCTTATTAATAGCCTTTATAGCCTTAATCTACTATTAAGTAGCTACTTACTAACTTACTACTAAATTCATTTTTATTTATTTTTAAAATACTATTATTAAATTAGTACTTATTAACACTTTTATAATTAGAATAAAGGTTTAAAAAGGGGTATTTAATAGTATTTTAACACTTAATTTTAACTATTATTATAAAGTTGTTTTAATATTTTTTAAATTTTATATTAATACTATTAAAATAGTATTTAACCTTTATTAATTATTTATTTATTTATAAAACTAATACTTATTTACTACTACTTTTTTTATAATACTAAATATAATAACGTATACTTTAGCCACTTTTAAGTAAATAAAAAAAACGCCTTTTCCCTTTACTAGTAAAAGTGTATTTATCCTTTATTAACGTAGTAAAGTAAGAAACTATATAAGCTACCTCTTAAAGCCCTACCTAACTACTAATTTATACGTTATACGTTAAAGTTAGCTTTATACTAACTTTTACTACTTTATAGTTAAGCCGCTTTTATATAATTAGTTAATAGTAGCTATTTACTATAGCTAATTATAGTAATATATATTTAGTTATTTAGTATAGTAGTTAATAATATATCTTTAAAAGCTATTATAAGTAACTCTTTTTTATAAGACTTCTTTTATAGTAAATTTATATTTTAGTACTTAGTTTTTATTTTTTATAACTTTATAACTTAAAATTATTAAAAAATAGGTAAAGTAGTAATCTTACTCCTTTTTTTACTTATTAAAAGTATAAATAAGAATTAAAGACTTACTTTAATAATTACTTATAGTATAGCTATTAACTAATTACTCTTTATATCTTTAACTAAAAAAGGTTATTATAAAAGTTTAAATAAGTAAAGTAATAATATCTTATAAGTATTATAACTTATTTAAATAAAACTTAAGTAACTAGTTTTATAACTAGTATATTTTAAGTCTTACTCTTATTACTAATAAGTATAAAACTACTTACTATATATATAAATATATATAGTACTAATAACTATTATAATATATAAAATAATATAAAGAAAGACTATTAACTAATTAGTTAATAGTCCCTCCTTTTATACTATACTCTATAAGCGGCTTACTAGTAAGTAGGGACAAAAAAGACATACTTATAAGTGTTATATATAAAACTTGTATAGCTAATTCTATTTATTAAATTCCTTACTATTTATTTATCTTTTTAGTAGCTACGTCTTGTTTACTTATACCTTTTAAAGTAAAGGGTGTTAAAGCAAAGCCTTAACCTAATTTACCCCTTATTTTAAGTATAGATATTATAACGTTAGTTGTAGTACGTACTTTATACTTATTTACTTTACCTATTATTCTAACTTTAAGTCCTTTAAGTTTAGTATATTTAAGGAAGGTCTTTAAGTACTTATATACTACTCTTATAGCTTTAAGAGGGTTACTAAAAAACATTGTATATATAGTTATACTTAGTAGGTAGGGCTAGTTAATACGCTTATATACTAACTACACCTAGTATTTATAAAAGGCCTATTTATTTTAGTACTAGTTTCTTATACTTAAAATAGAAATTTCTTATAAATAGTCTAACTAAATCGCCTATTTAAAACGTTTTAAGTATATGGTTTTTGTTATAGTAACGTTTTTATCTCTTTATTATAGACTCTTAATATTTTTAAAGTTGTCTTTAATTTTTTATAAACTTTCTAGTTGTCCTATAACTACTAATACTAAATTACTCTATTACGTTACTACTAGTAGTAAATTACTTTATTACGTTACTACTTTACTTTATTATAATGCCCTCTTTATAAGTAGTACGTTTTTATACTATATAAATAAATCTAATTTTTTACTAAGTAGAGCTTTAAAAGAGGAGTAGCCTATTATAACGTTAGTAGCGTTATTATAAGCGTATTAAGCTTTATTTAGTAAACGTAGCTAGCTTATTTACTTATTTATTATAAAATAATATAAGTATTGTTTTAGTATTTAATTTACTCTTTTTATTTATCCGTCTATTTATAAATAAAACGTTATTAATAGTCTTTATTTAATTTTTATATAATAGTAAAATTCTAACTAAAAAGTTCTTATAAATATAAAGCTTTTATTTAATATAATACCTTTTAACGTCTTTTTAAACTATAAAAAGACTTTTAGTATATAATTTTTACTAGGTTAATAAAGGTTAGTTTTATAGTTATAATAATAAAGATAGTTAACTAAAAGAAATACGTCTTTGCAGAAGGCGTAGAGTCGAGCTACGTGCGGCAATCTAAATAGTTGAATAAGTAAGGCCTATAGTAAGGGAAAATAAGTGTATTTCTTAGATGCTTAACAAAAGACTAGATAGAAGGGAGGAGGACTGTCCTTATATAAACATAATCCACTATTTTAATCTAGGTGTGTGTATATACTAAAAACCCTAATACAAATATGTAATTAGTAATACCTTACGTAATTATATATTCTTAACATATACTTTATAAAATAATTAATTATAAGTAGTATTATATTTATATTATTACTATCTTTATTTATTAATTTTAGTAGGCTTATAATTAAGTTTATTAATAGCTTTTTAAATAGTTCTTTTAATAATAAAAGTAGGTTTAGCTTACTATATAGCTTATACCTTTTAATTACTTACTTTTAAGAAACTAAATATATTATAACGTATTATTTTACATTTTTTAATATATCCTTTTAAAAGAAGTATTTAAATAATAGCTTAGTTATTTTAGTAACGTTAAAGTATTTAGTTAATAAGTTATCATAATAAAGCTTTAATAGTTTGCCGTATATAAAGAGGCTTACTATAACTTATAACTTTTTACTTAAAGCTATATATAATAGTACTTTATTTATTATAATAAACTATTTACTTTATATACTACTTATATAAGTTAAGTATTATAACTATACTTATATTTAAAATTTTTTATACTAAACGGCTATAATAACTTTATATAACTTTTTACTTAGTTTAAGCTTTAAAGATTATATAGTAAGAGTAGCTACTATTATATAGTATTATAATAGCTTAGTAAGTATAATACTCTTATTTATACTTATAATAGTTAAACTTTATACTAATATTATTATATTAATAGTATTACTTTTAAAGTAATTAATATTATTTAACTATATAGTAAGGTTGTCTTATTATAAAACTAGGCTTTTTAGTCCTTTATTTAATATTAAAATAATTACTTTAACTTTTAAGTTAAGGTAATAATATAACGGTTTTACTAAGGTAATTAGTCTTATATTTTTAAGTAAGATCTTTTTTAATTTATTAACCTTTTATACGTTTTATATATAAAATATATAAAGTCTTAGCTTTTTTTATACTTTTAAAACGTTAGTAGTATTTATACACTAACTAAGTTTATAATTATATTAGTATTATTTAATAGTTATACAACTTATATATAAACTTTATATTAAGTTTATATAACTTATACTATTTATATAATCTAGCTATTTTAATAATATATTTACTAAGTTAGTTAACTTAAACTAGTATTTAATAATAAAATTAAAAAAGGCTAAGTATATTACTTACTTAGCCTACTTATTATTAAGTTAAGGCTATTATATAAATATATAAAGGTTATTATAGTTAAATAAGACTTTTATAACGTTTTTATTACTATTTAAGTAGTGTTTTTATTAGTAAAAAGCCTTTACTATAGTTAAAAGCTCTTAATTTAAAATACTATAGTTTAGTTCTACTTTTTATAGCTTATATAATTAAAAGGTTATAAAATACAACTTTTTATTTTTATTAAGTTAATAAAATAATTGTTTTTTAGTACTATATTTAATATATTAGTTTTTATATAAATTAGCTTATTAAGGTTAAAATAACGTAGTAATAAGGCCTTTATAAATTTTGTCTTTAATTATTTAAAAGCCTTATAAGCTTTATTATTTAGTTATACTTTACTAAGTTTTTTCTTATTTTTACTCCCTTTTAATAGTCTTAATAGTAGTATAGTAATATAAAAGTAGCTTTAAATAAAACGTCTATAAAAATTATAAAATCTTAAAAAGACTTAGATATTTTAATAAGACGTTAGTTTAGACTATTTATTAACTATATATACTTAGTACTTATTTATTATAAAGCCTTTATAAAATTTTTAAAAATTTTAAAACTTTACTTTTTTTTAATAAAATTTGTACTTATTCTTATTAATATATAATTAAGCCTTTTTTAAGTATTTTAGTACTTCTTTTAAATATTATATATACTTTTCCTTTATTTTTAAAAAGAGTAAAATATTATTAAGGTATATAATATAAATAGTATTTACTAGCCCTTATAATATACTACTAATATAATTTTAAAAAGTTGTTAGTATGTTAGTTAGGTTAAAAGGAAGAACTAGATATTTAAAGTAGCTAGTTTAAGTTTAAAAGGCGGTCTTTTATTTATTACCTTTTTTTATTTAAATTTAGTAGTAGGCCTTTTTAATATTTAATTTTAAAATAAATCTTTTACTTATTAATAGTAATAAGTAGTAGTTCTTAACTATTACCTTATTTAAGCCTTAATAGTCTATATATAATTATAGGCTTTTATTCTTCTTTAGTATAAATAGGATAAAAGCGTCAATAAGACTTTTTAAAAAACGTATACGTTTAAAGGCTATACTTTTTACTAAGTAATTTCTTAACTTCTTTAACTCTTTTTATAATAAGGAGTAAATAGCCTTATATAATAGTTACTATTCCTTTTTTAAGTTAATAGTATAGTTAGTATTATAGTATAGTAGTAGCGTTTTAACGTTATTAAAATTTAAAAAATTACTATACTTATATACTAAGTATATAAGTAACTTACTTTATCCTTTTTTTAATTCTTTTACTAATAGTATACTTATTATTACTATATATACTATTACCCTTTCTTACTTAGCTAGTATAGTAAAAGCCTTAGCTATAGTTACTCTTATCTTCTTTTTTATTACTTTAAACTATTTACTAGTCTTTACTAAGTTTAACTATATTAAATACTTCTTAATTATTGTTATTAAAAAAAGTATAAGTAGCCTTATTATATTAAGCAGTCTATTAATCCTAGTATAAATTTATACTACGTTTTTCTTTTATTCTTATACGTTAATTAAGTATAGTAGTACTTTTTATATATTACTTATACGTACTATTTACTTATTATACACTTTTAACGTTAAGATTTTTACTTCTATTTCTTATAAACCTATTCCTTTAATAAAGGTCTTATTAATTATATTTAATATAGTAGCTATATCTTATTTAACATTAACTAACTACTTATTCTTTATTTATACTTTAAACTAAAATATACCTACTATTAAAATCTCCTTTACATTTTTAACGTCTTAACTATTATTAATACTACTTAGTTTTTTAACTACTTATTAATATTTAATTATTTAGTTATAATTGTTTCTTTTTTATTTAAATACTTCTTAGTTAAGTACTAATTATTATTATAAATATAATACTTTAGAATATAACTATTTTATTAAAGGTTTTTATTTTAAAAGCCTTTTTTTCCTTAGCCTTATTCTTTATAAGTGCCTTAATAATTACTTTAATAATTACTAGTACTTAAATCTTTATTATATATCTTTTTATTCTAACTATATTTATTACTTTTTTTATAGCCTTTTTAACTTTTATATATATACTTTATATAAAGGTTTTATACTTATTCTTATAAATAGTATATATTTTATATAATTTTAGTATATATAATTAATTCTTATCTTATTTTTAATATTATAAAAAGCTCTTAAAAGTTCTTTTTAATACTAAAGAGTAGATATATATATAAAACTTATACTTACTCTTTTTTTAACTTTTTTTTAACTATATTTTAAAAAAGGCTAAGTAATTTATAAAGTTTTAAAGGTTTTAATATTTACTTTATTTTATATTATTAATTAGCTTTTAAATATTAAAAGAATATATTTTTAAAACTATAATAAAAAAATTAATATAGTTTACTATATTATATAGTTAATTTAGTTTATACTAGCTAGTATAAAATAAATATAGTTTTTAATTATATTAAATTTCTTTTTAAATAAAGTAAAACGTATTTCTTTATTTATAAGCTAATTTTAATACTAATTTACTAAAAAGTTATAATAAAAAAAGAGTATTTTTATTATTATTATACTTAGTTTATTCTTCTTTATATTAAAGCTTTTACTACTACTATTTTAATATTTTTTTTAAGTAGTAAAAAAAATAAATAACTTTTTATAAAGCTTTTATTTATACTTTATTAAAATAACTTTTTTTTTTTAATATTTATAGCTTAAAGTTATTAGTTTTTACTACTTTAAGTGTAATTTATTATATAAAATTAAGTTTATTAATAATAAATTTAATAAGATTTATATTATTCTTTATTATAATAGTTATTATTAATCCTTTTATTTTAAATTTACTAAACTATATTATAATATTTATATTTAGTTATTAATTATATAAGGCTATATTATTTTATAGTTTTATATTAGTTTAATTTAATATATATAATTAATTTAATTTATATTATTAATTAAGTAGTTTTAAAGTAAAAAACTTAATAATTATAATAATAAATAAACTAAGTAACTATATTAGTAAAGTAATTAATTATAAAACAGTAATAAGTAAAAATATTATTATATAAAAACTAAGTCTTATTTTTTTATATTTAATAAAAAGAATAAACTAACTATATAAAAGTAGTACTAAGTATACTAGTCTTAATTAAGCCTTAGCCTTTAAACTTAGTAGCTATTTAACTAATTATAAGGCGCGTATTTACTACTACTCTACTTAATCGAGTATAGACTACTTTCTTATATCCTTCTAAGTCCTGCCTATGTTTGTAGGTTATATAACGCCTACTATTTGTCTAACTAGCTATTGTGTATTTGTATTGTCTATAAAGTCTGCGCAACGCCTGCGTACGGCCTATGTTAGGCCTTTGTAGTCGCTCCTCTTACTTATTAGTAATAGTATATTATTTAATTTATTTATTTATAGCTATTTTTAACTAATCTTCTTTAAAACCTACTTTAAAAATTTTATACTAATATTTAAAAGTATAATATCGATTTTTTATTTATATTAATCTAATATAAGACTATAAATTAAAGTACTACTAATAATAAAGGACCGTCTTACTTTTAAATACAAGGTACTCTTATATTATTTAATAGGGATTAAATCGCTTTATTTTAATTACTCGTGCCACGCCCTATTTTATAGCACGAGTAGTAATATACGTTTACAACAATTTTGTTGCGCGCTAATTGCCAGCGTAGGAGGAAATACACCGATAACGACTATATGTCGTCCTTAATGCAAACACCCTGAATAAAGGAAATAAACAAATAAAGCAAATAACTGTAATATATTAATAATTCTGTGTAATTCTTATATGTTGGTGAAAATATTTAGATGTAGTTGATTCTTGTCTATCTAAAATCTACGGGATATTCCTGTATTTATAGTATTATCCGGCAACAAATTTACATTTTATTCATTTACGTTTTCTTTATTTAAATATTAGTTTTTTTTTTACATTTACTATATTCAGATTTTTAACCTACGTAAGCGAAGCGAGCAGGCACCGGCTTATCGAGTACTCGCTCCCAGCCTGCCATCCAGGACGGTGCGGAGCGCGAGGCGGCTGCGTAATAAATAGTTAATTACCTTAAAGTGGGAAAACGTCTCTATACAAGCTATAACTGTTTATTATCTATTAATTACACTATATCTCAGGTACATTAAATGTAGAGGTGCACCACCGTCCGAAATTATCTTCTTGAAATACAACTTGCTAGTACAAGATTGCACCTATGCAGATACTTGCGCAACTCTCTTAGACATGCTGTTCTTGTTAGATCGAGATTTAAACTCCTAAATACGCAGGGCAGGGCGAACTTACAAGTCAAAGAACGCAAACTGACTTGGAGACGACCCAAATTCGTAAATAAATCGACTAGCTAGGAAGCTACCAAAAATAGCCCGCAGATAAGCATCAGGCACACGTGCCATAATAGTCTCTAGGCCAAGTTCGCCTAATAAAAGTCTAGGTAGTGCGTCATGAAGGACACTCTTGCAGATGCGCTCATCCAACCACAGATCAGATTTCTGAAGCTCTTCATCTAAATCTGTAATTGCAACGGATAATTTGTCCGAAAGAATAGACCGAGCCACACCAGTCTGCTCATGTTCGCGCCAGATAGCTTCAAATTCGAGCCGAGCGTTCTCACGGATCTTCTCTTGAACCTCCTTCACATAGGCCTTGTAAAATCGAGGCGCTTCACCTTTGTCATTATAGCACATGTGCTTCCGGAAGCCGTCGTCATCGAAAGACAGCGAAGCAAGAACCTCCAAAGATGACGATGTAACACCACCCTTATTCGCCGATGCATCCTTGATGAGGACACATCCGGCAGCCTCGAGTCTTAGTTTAGCGTCTTGGGTGATAAACAAATTCGCTCCCTCCACAATATATGGAAATATCGACTTCCCGTCCTGAATGATCTTGGTCACTGAAACGAGGTCAATAGACTCTGGACGGCCGCCACAGGGCACAAAGATATCCGTCAAGCCCGTTCTTCGTAGGTGATACGTGTTGCGAAACGCTGTGCCATTTGCAACCACTTCTCCACTTGGCAGAACCACATTTGTCTCGTCGCACAACACTCGAAAGCCATCTTCAGATAGCTTAGATATGTCGAACTGCGATATCATCACGCGGTTCTTTGCCAAACGTAGAAGCTCATCCTTGTCTAATCCTCTAGGATCCACCAGAACCCCTGAGCCGTCGATGATAGACGTGTAAGTTTCTGTGCTGAGAAGGATCTCGTTGCTCCCAAGATCACCGTCCGGTCCGCCAGTCTGCATTTTCTTCACTTGTGCAGGTGTCAGATTTAATTTCCGATAAATTCCTTCTACGTACTCCCGTACGGAAAGTGTAGTCATCCCATATGTATCATGTGGAATGCCACCTAGATATGGCGACTTTCCGGTGAAAAACGATTTCCAGAAAGGTGCACCACGCTCACGAGCATGGTTAGTAGCCCAGTCTACTAGATCTGCAGTATTCTCATCTGGCCCCATGAAAAGAATCTCTTGCTTCCCATAGAGATCGACTATGGGATTCTTGATTCCAGGCGTTTCGGCGGGAAGGAGTAGGTCCAGAATACTATCAATATATTTCTCGAAGGCCTCCCGACCCTTGTCCTGCTGCTTTGGGTCTAGAAGAATAACACCCTTGGACCCACCCTCAGGAATATCCTTGTTCTTGCGTTGCTGCGTGCTTGCCAATCCATAGTTTTCATCAAATAGATTACGCGCGTTAATTCTATAGGCTTCCTTGCTGCGGGATTTGACGATGCGGATACCGCCCCGGGCGATGTCTCTAAAGCGGAGGTGGAAGCCTCGTGATTCTGAGCTTATTACTAGAAACATCCCATAAAGACGACGGGGGTACTCAAACTCGGGCAAGAAAGATGGATCTAGACGAAAGCTTAATGCCACCTTTGTTGGCGTGAAGTAGTTTGTCTTTAGAATGGCGTTATTGAAAACTCGAAACGCTGTCATCACCATTTCTTCATGCTCATTAGACACTTCCTTCGTAATTTTCTGCTTTAGGTCGATGTCCGACAAGACCTCCGTTGTGGACATAGGAGGAACAGATTGATACCCACAACCGGGACTACCAGCCAAATGCACATTAGCGAAAGATGCATAGAGCGCCCGCATTAGTCCTGGGTATGATGATATAATATCTAAAATGTAGTCCGGTGTAAAAGTCTCCGTCCGAAGACGGCGTTTTAATTTAGACAACAGAACCATGTGAACATTATTCTTTATGTCTAAAGCCTCGGAGAGCGACGCATACTCAGAGCCAAGGCGATTTAGAAAGTGTTGAACGAAAACCCAGACACAATGGCCATAAATCGCCTCTTGCAAACTCAACTCGCCAGATGCAAAGAGGTTGTGAAGTTTGTTGTGTGGGACACAGTACAGGAGAGAAATCTCTTTAGTTATTTGGTGGATTGACTGCTCCAGAGGAGGAAATCTTTCGTCGAGATTGACTGCAGGCCTCAAATATATGCTCATAACCGTAATCCCATTGGAGAATTGTTCAACATACTTCCGGGAGCTAGTAACGCCATAGTAATGATAAAGATCACTTAAGGCACTAAACATGCCACGGGCAGACCGAGACCGGAATGCCACAACTAGACGTCTCTCCTGGGAGTCTTCGATATCGAAGACCTCAATAACAGGACCGGTCCTACTGACCGCCAACTCAATAATTTCCTGGTAAATCTGTTTCGTATTCTTCGTCGCCTTGGCAAGAAACATACGATCACTAATCAACTCTAGACGAGACTCAGAAGGCTCGGCATAGGGATCAACAAACTGGCATTGATAGACGAAGTAGCACCGAAGGGATGTCCTAGGAGATGCAGAGTCGCCTAGGCTAACGGGTGAACGAAATGTCTCCACGCGGAATGCCTTATTCAAATAGGAACCGTCTAGGTATTTCGACTCGAGTCTAGTCTCGTAGCGTGGACCACCAATAGCGCTCCTCCCAGGTTCACTGGTGTCAATATATATAGCATGATCACATGCCTCCATGTCCAAACGTATTTCTTCCCGTTTATCCTCTCGAGAATATGCGGCCACTTTGGCGGCATATAGAGACGTGATATGATCAGCAATGACACCGACCTGCTCAAGTTCGAAATATACATCATCGATACCGAGTTCATTGTAAAACCAAGCAATCTGCTTATCTATGAGAACTTCTGGAATCCAGCCACCCGCTGCTATCACACCCTTCACTGTTATAGTACCCCCGTTAGCAACCATAGCAAGACGGAACTATAACCATATAAGCACGTACCCTCCTCCATTTGTTGCGATTTCTCCTTAAACTCAGGCGCCACATATCCCACGGTTGCCGACCTAAGGACGCGGTGCCCATTCCCATAGGCTCGAGTAGACGTAAGGTTACTGATGTGGTTGGATAACAGCGACTCGTGGTAGTCCATAGATTCCCCAGTCTTTTCGACTAGTTTGTTGGCAGAAGGGGAATGCATCGTCTTGTCAAAGAAAGTTTCCTATATAGTGACTCGGAGAGGAAATGTCAGCTCTTTCAAAAGTTGAGCGTAAACACATATCTTGGAAACGACTGTTGCGCAAGTACTACTTGAGACAAATATTTATGATCTGCGGAGGGAAGGAGGGTGTTGCCCCAGGCCACCACATATAAAACTAATTCAACTTGTAATAGGCTTCAAAGGCAAAAGGAACAACCCGAGTAGAAATCAACAATACTCCGGTTAAATAGAAGCCTTACTGAAACAATAGAATCAGACAAAATTACTGTTTTAGTCGAATAACTGTATTGCCATGACTAATGGAGATACTAGACGCCTTCTAAATCCCACCAAAATGAAAAGGAAAGTGACTCACACTCAAGTACAAGCCGTCGATGGTCGTAATATATAATGCAGAAAGAAATTTTCGCAGCTGCTCGACTGCAATATATCATGCGATAAAAACTGATGTCGTTTCTTTTCTACCTATCATGTCAGTGAAAAGTCCGTTGTGAAATTTCTGAGGCCAACCAGTCCTCCTCGTACGAGTACAAGTACGCACGGTATTGTTCTACTCGTGTAGAGAGATTAATAATAAAACATACTCACTTCTGTTTTGTTGGAAGGGAGTCAGTTTCGTCTGCATGCATATACAACTAGGACTAGAATTGGCATTTGAGGAGGGCCTACTCTCTTTATTTATACAAATAATTTTTTACTAAAAATGCATCACATTCGAAGGCTATTAGTCATGTGCTCTACTAGCTCCCCATTGATTATTTCTTTGGAGTAGTACTCCGTATTTGCGAACTCCGATCATAACCGCAGAGCGAGAGTGGGGTAAACAGTGTCTAGACCGTACGGAGTATTATGTGCCAACTCGTACTTGTTAGACCTCGTATTCAACTCGAGTTTCTATTATTATACGAAAATTGTGTCTAACCGCTTGTTCTTCGATGTGCGGATTATATGACATTTGCTTAGCACAAAGAATACTAATTCATTCCCTCGTGACACCTAAAAGGTCTAATAGTACGTAAACAACAATAAATGTACGTAACAACCCTTTCGATCTACCAAAAACCCCGCGTCTAAGGGCATTTCCATTTCCCTACTAAGTGTCCAGCTACGCAATCCGATTCGATAACACGGGGATCCCGTGATCGCTACTATGAAGTATGCAGCAATTGTGAGATACTAGTAATCTATAATGCGCCCAATACGTGGGGTATGTTTAGTAAGAACCTAGTCCTAACATAAATTCTCGTACGTTACTCCGTACCCCGTAGTTGTAATAAGGCACAAAGGAAGATGGATATGTTAGCAGCCCGATAAGTAGGCCAATATAGGCAGCGTAACCCTATTTCAACTACGGTTAAACGTACAAATAGCTTTTACAAGGGTGTATAAATAATTGGACTAGAGTAGCTAATTGGACTAATACTATTTAAATACATATTTATTTTATAATAGTTATATATATTAAAAGAACTATAGCTAAGTATTTAATATAAACTAATTTAAGTAAAATAAACAATAAAGATAATAATTAAATACTAGTATGTTTGTATTTATTTCCTTAATAAGAGCCAATCCTAATTATAAAATATTAAAGGCTAAAAGTAGAACCTTATAAAGTAGAAACTACTAAAAGACTAAGACTTAAGCTAAGTTAATACAGGTCAACCCTAAACTAAGGCCTACTACTTATACAAGCTATAGTACTAATAAGAGTAAAGTACGTACTATAACTTACGTTATAGTACTTATACTTAACATAAAAAACAAATTAAGCTAAGGCTCTACCTTAACACTCTCTACTTTAAAAGGTATAATTATGTAGATAAAACGTAGCTACTAAAGAGATAAATAAATAGTAAGGAATTTAATATATAAAACCGGCTATACAAGTTTTATATACAATGTTTATAAGTACGTCCTTTTTTTCTTACTTATTAATAAGCTATTTATAAAGTATAATTATTATAAATTAGTAAAAAGAGCAACTATAAAGGCCTAATATAAACTGTGTATAAAAGCTATATAAACGTTATAAACAATATATAAGTATAATAACTAATTAAATAAATAGTAGGCGTTATATAATCTATAAATATAAGTAGAACTTAAAATAATATATAATAATAGCCTATACTTAATTAAATAAAGTAGTAGTAAATAAACGCTTTATAATTAGTTAAATAGTTATAAAGTTTAAAGGCTAAAGCTAATTTAAGTATAGTATATTTAGTACTATTTATATATAGTAAGTACAAAACTACCTACTACATATATATAACTACATATACTACTAACAACTATTATAGTACGTAGAATAGTATAAGAAGAGACTATTAACTAATTAGTTAATAGTCCCTCCTCCTATACTATGCTCTATAAGCGGCTTGCTAGCAGGCAAGGACAAGGGAGACGTACTTGTAGGCGTTACACGTAAAAACTTGTATAACTAATTCTATTTATTAAATTCTTTGCTATTTGTCTGTCTTTTTAGTGGCTACGTTTTGTTTACTTATACCTTTTAAAGTAGAGGGTGTTAAGGCGAAGCCTCGATTTAATTTGCTCTTTATTTTAAGTACGGGTACTGTAACGTTAGTTATAGTACGTACTTTATACTTAATAGCTAGTTTGTTTTTTTTATTAAATTAAAAGAAATAAGACTTAGTTTTAGTATAATATAACTTTTACTTTTTATTTTTTTATAATTAATAACTTTATTAATATAGTTACTTAGTTTAACTTTTATTATAAATATTAAGTTTTTTATTTAAAGGCTATTTAGCTATTAATATAAATTAAATTAGATTAATACAAGATTATAAAATAATATAGCTTTATATAATTAATAGTTAAATATAAGTATTATAATATAGCTTAATATACTTAAAGTAAAAGAATTAATTATAATTATTATAGTAAAAGATAATATAGACTTTATTAAATTTATTACTAATAGGCTTAGTTTTATATATTAAATTATACTTAAAGTAATAAACTATGACTTTTAAGCTTTAAGTATTAAAAAAGGAAGTTATTATTATAAAGTATAAGTAAACGCTTTAAAATAAGCTACTTAGTCTTTTTACTACTTAAAAAAGGTATAAAAATAATAGTAGTAAAGGCTTTAATATAAAAAATAATAAGTTAAAATAATAATAAATAAAATACCTACTTTTTATTAAGGCTTTTTAATAAATTAGTATTAAAATTAGCTTATAATTAAAAAAATATATTTATTTTATTAATAAAAAACTTTAAGACTATAAAAAAGTATATTTACTATATATTAGTTAGTATACACTAAATTAACTATATAATATAATAGACTATATAAGTAAGTAAATTAAAAAAAGAATAAGCTATTATAAATAAAAACTAAAAAGGCTTTAAATAAAAAATTTTATTTTTTATTATAGCTTTAAATATATATATATATATTTATTATTATTTAAAAGCTTATAAATAATATAAAATAAAGTAAATATTAACACTTTTAAAACTTTATAAATTACTTAACCTTTTTTAAAATATAGTTAAAAAAAGTTAATAAAAGAGTAAGTATAAATTTTATATATATAACTACTTCTAAGTATTAAAAAAGGCTTTTAAAAGCTCTTTATAATACTAAAAATAAGATAAAAGTATAAAGCTATTATATATAATATATATCTAAAGGCTAAAAAGGCTATAAAAAGGAATATATTATAATTTTAACAAGAATTACTTACAAACGCTGTATAACTAAGCGTAGTTAAGGCACCGTGCACAGACCGTCTAAGGTCCCTACAAGGTCCCTTTATAATTAGTTAGATGTTTAATCTACCGGCGTCCTATTATAATTAGTTAAGGAATAGGATAATAGTAAGCTATTCTAAGACACTAAAGTAGACTTTAAAGGGTCTTTAAGCGCTCTTTATAATTAGTTAGAATAAGTAGACTAAAGGATATTTTTTATATTTATATAGTACTACTATACTCTTTTTTAATAAAAAGGATAAAAGCTTATTTTTATTTTTATATATATATATGTATATAATTTAGTTATTATAAAGTTAATATTATTTTTTACTTAGTTATAGTAGTGTATAGTACTAAGTATAAAGTACGTACTATAATTAATGTTATAGTACTTATACTTAAAATAAAGAGTAAATTAGGTTAAGGCTTTACCTTAACACCCTTTACTTTAAAAGGTATAAGTAGATAAGACGTAGCTATTAAAAAGATAAATAAATAGTAAATAATTTAATAAATAAAATCGGCTATAATAAGTTTTATATATAACGCTTATAAGTACGTCTTTCTTATTTTTACTTATTAATAAGCCGTTTATAAAGTATAGTATAAAAGGAGAGACTATTAACTAATTAGTTAATAGTCCTTCTTTATACTATTTTATATACTATAATAGTTATTAATAGTGTATATAGTTTTATATATATAGTAAATAGTTTTAATACTTATTAGTAATAAGAGTAAGACTTTAAATATACTAGTTATAAAACTAGTTACTTAAGTTTTACTTAAAAAGTTATAATACTTATAAAATACTATTACTTTGTTTATTTAAACTTTTATAATAACTATTTTTAATTAAAAATATAAAAAGTAATTAGTTAATAGCTATACTATAAGTAATTACTAAAGTAAGTTCTTAATTTTTATTTATACTTTTAATAAGTAAAAAAAGAAGTAAGATTACTACTTTATTTATTTTTTAATAATTTTAAATTTTAAAGTTATAAGAAATAAAAGTTAAATACTAAAATATAAATTTAATATAAAAAAAGTTTTATAAAAAGAAGTTACTTATAATAGCTTTTAAAAATATATTATTAGCTACTATACTAAATAACTAAATATATATTACTATAGTTAGCTATAATAAATAACTATTATTAACTAATTATATAAAAACGGCTTAGTAATAAAGTAGTAAGAGTTAGTATAAAGCTAACTTTAACCTATAACGTATAAATTAGTAGTTAGGCAAGGCCTTAAAAGGTAGCTTATATAGCTTCTTATATAACTATACTAATAAAAAATAAACACGCTTTTATTAATAAAAGGAAAAAGTATTCTTTTTATTTACTTAAAAGCGGTTAAAGCGTGTATTACTATATTTAGTATTATAAAAAAAGTAGTAGTAAATAAGTATTAGTCTTATAAATAAATAACTAATTAGTAAAAGTTAAATACTACTTTAATAATACTAATATAAAATTTAAAAAACGTTAAAAACAATCTTATAATAATAGTTAAGGTTAAGCGTTAAAATACTATAAAATACCTCTTTTTAAACCTTTATTTTTATTATAAAAATATTAATAAGTACTAATTTAGTAATAGTATTTTATAAATAAATAAAAATAAATCTAGTAATAAGTTAGTAAGTAGTTATTTAATAGTACGTTAAGGCTATAATAGCTATTAGTAAAACTAATATAATATAACAACTTTTAACTACTATTTACTTTAAAAAGACTTATATATAGATTACTAAAGTAAAAGTAGTAATAATAAGGCTAAATATACTTATAAAATATAGTATAAAAAGGCTTAAATTAATAATAAAGAAAGGCTAAGTTAAAGAATAGTAAAAAGCTTTATTACTTTATAATATAGTTAAATAGTTAAAAGATTAGTATATTTTTATAAAAACTAAATATACTAATCCTTACTTTTTAAGTAAAAAAAGTTATAGTTTCTTTTTTTTTATAAATAATAGTTATTTCTTTTCTTATATAAAGATTAGTTATTATATATTTTATTTTATTAAATTTTAAAAAATTTCTTTCTTTTTATTAAAAAGACTAATAAGTAATTAAGTAAGTAGCTTAATACTAAGATCTTATATTTTATATATAATATATAAGATTATTAAAGTAAATACTTATTTTACTAATATAACTTCTTTAACTTTTAAGGCGCTACTATTAACTAGTACTTTAATAAATACGTTAATATACCTTATACTTAATAAAACACTATAATTTTAAGGCTAAGCCTTCTTTTACCTTTAAACTTTTATAGTATTTACTTTTAATAGTAATAATATTATACGCTTTTTTTATTATTATAAGGCCTTAGTATAAATAGTATTACTTTTTAATAAAAACAAAGTCTATTAACTACTAATATATTATATAATTAGTAAAATAAGCTTTATAAAAAGACTAGTAAAGACGGCTCTAACTATAAAATAAGAAAGAAAGTTTATAAGTTTAAAAAAAGGTATAAAATAAAACTATAATACTTAAAATAAAGAATAGTATTACACTCTTTAAGCTTAGGTCTTAATATAGTTTTATACTATTTATAGTAAAAACCTTTAAATTTTACTTTATAAATTAGTTAAGCTTTATATAAATATAAAATAGACAAACTACTATTTAATATTAAGTAATTAGTTAATAGTACTATACTATAGCCTCCTTTTTATAGTTATACGCTAGTTATTACTTTAAGTAAACTGCTTATACTAAGACTTTTAAACTATACCTTTTTAAGAATTTAAGAATTAAATTATTAAGTACTTTAAGAATAATATATACTTAATAAATAATTATTATTACTAAAGGTTTTATAGGTCCTTTTAAGTCTTATTCCTTACTTAATAAATTAAAGTAACTTCTTACTAGTACGTCTTACTACTTTTTATTATATTTGTCTTAGTTGCATTAACTATACTATAACCTTAAACTATTTAGTTAAAAAATATACTTAAATTAATTATTAAAAGTGTAGTAAACCTTACTATTAATTAAAACTATATAATAATAAAGTACTTAAAGAAATATAGTTTTCTTATATCCTTAACTTAAAACCTATATAACACTAAACAATTTAGTAATAACTACTTATTACTAACGTAAAAAAAGGTTTATAAGTAAATAATAACGCTATCTTTAAAGTGTTTATTTAATATATACTATAAAAACGCTCTTATTACTTTTACTATAATAGTAAAGACTATTTAATAGTAAAATATATTAAGTCTTATAAAAACTACTAAGCTAAACTTTTATATAATAATATAAAAGTAAAGTATTTCTTTATAAAATTAATAAAGAAGTATAAGCTACCTTATATATTAATAAGACACTTTTATAATAAAGAGTAAATAAGAAATCTTATTTAAAGCTATTTAATAAGGTATTATAACCTTTTAAGTATTAAAAAGATATAATAAATATAGTTATAAAAAAAATAGTAAAAATAAAATAGTAATTCTTATTTTTAAATAATACTAGTAACTTAATTATATTATTAAACAAACTACCTTTTAGCTTTAGTTTAAGTATTAATATAGTTAAGCTTATTAAGAATAATAATTTTATATTTACTAATTAGCTATTTTTAATAAAACTAGTAAATAAGGCTTATAATCTATTTACTACTTTTATATTAGTTAAAAAGCGTAAATAAGTTAATAATAATATATATTCTTATATATTAGTTATAAATATATAAAAAGTGTAAGAATTTATTAACATTGTTTTATATAACTTAAACTTATTACTTTATTAACTAACTACTTAAGTCTTATTAAAGGTAAATACTAAGCTTATTTTAAATATTTTAAGTTAACTTTTAAAAATAATTTTTAACTTATATATTAAAGTTATAATATACTAGCTTTTATAACTTAGCCTAGTATATATAGTATAACTTATATTTAGTATTTAAGACTTTATAATACTTAATATTAAAACGGTTTATATTAATAGTAAAACGTTAATAGTTATAAATAAAACTCTTAACCTTACTTAAATAACGTTTTATATAGTTAGTATAAATAAACCTTTTTAAGTTTTAAAACCTTTAAATAATTAAAAAATATATATTATACTATAGTTTTACTAAGTAACTAGCCTTTAAGTAAACTTTATACTTATAAAGGCGGCTAGCCTTTTAAAAATACACGTTTAAGTTTATAATAGTCCTTTTTAAAAAAGCTTATAGCCTACTCTTATTAATACTAAATTATAAGTTTCTTTAATTTTTAACTAATAAGTATAAAACTACTTACTATATATATAACTATATATACTACTAACAACTATTATAGTATATAGAATAGTATAAAAAGGAACTATTAACTAATTAGTTAATAGTCCCTTTTCTTATACTATACTTTATAAGCGGCTTATTAGTAAATAAGGATAAGAGAGACGTACTTATAAGCGTTATACGTAAAAATTGTATAACTAATTCTATTTATTAAATTCCTTTTTATTTATTTATCTTTTTAGTAGTTACGTCTTATTTACTTATACCTTTTAAAGTAAAGAGTGTTAAGGTAAAGCTTTAACCTAATTTACTTCTTATTTTAAGTATAGGTATTATAACGTTAGTTATAGTATATACTTTATACTTACTCTTTTTTATACTTTACTTTAAAAGTATAGTTAAAAGGAAGTAAAGAAAGAAAGGAAAGTAGATTAAATAAAAGAAAGGTAAAGAAAAATAGAAAAAAAAAAATTTATAAGAAAGAATAAAAATAGTTAAAAATAAAGAAAGAATAAAGATATAAGAAAAGAAAAAAGTAATTAAAAAAAGATAAAAAAAAAAGAAAAGAATAGTAAAGAGCTAATTACTTAATTACTTATTTACGTCTTTTACTTCATCCTTAAGTATATTAAGTAGGTAGTGCTTTACTACTATTTACTAATACTAAAGCTAACTTTAATACTAGTTTTTAAGGTCTTTTAGGCTTGTTTAGGCCTTATTATATTATTAGTAGGTAATAGTTAAAGTAGCTAGCTATTTAGGCCACTTTTTAAAGTAGGGTAAAAGTAGGCTACGTTTTAAAGCTAAATAGTAAGGCCTTACATATTAAAGTAGGAAGCTATAACGCTTAGGCTTAATATAGGCCTAAATTAATAGTATAACGTATCTTTAACTATACTTTATCTTACGTTATTATAAGATTACTAACTACGCTTATAACGGCGCCTTTTACTTATTACTAAATTTAATAGTATTTATAGTACTTTTAAACCTAAAGTTATTATACACTAATAAAGTAGTTTAGTATATAGGCTTAAAAGTAAAGCTTAATAAGGAAAAAAGTGGAGGAGGGTTAGTACTTTAATCTAGTAATATCCCTTATAGTAGTCTTACTTAGTCTTAAGGAACTAGCTTTTTTTAAGGGTCTACTTTATATTTTATAAAAATAGTATTAAGTTTTTTATAAACTACTTACTTATTTACGCTTAAATACCTTTATACTAAGATATAGGCTTAATAGCTTATAGTTTTATAGTTTATAAACTAAAAATAATATAGAGTAATAAGCTTAACTACTAAATTTTTACCTTTTATTATTAAACACTATTATTATATATTATATATAGCTTAAAGTAGTAGCCTTATTAAGTAATTAAGTAGTAAGGATATACTAAGCACTTTATAAGTATTCTTACTAAGCCTTTAAAGGCTATAAATAATAGTTAGTAGTTAGTTAAGTAGTAATAATATAGTATATTAAAAGTCTTAGTAACTTTACTTAATTAAGTTAAACGGTTCCTTATATAGCTTATAAAGTATATAAAAAATAATAAATTTTAACCTTACTTATTTAAAGAATACTACTTAGTTTACTAAACTTTAGTTATTTAAGTACGTTATATATAAGGCATTTAAGTAGGCCTAAACGTTTTTAATATAAAAGTTTAATTTATATTAAAATAGTAGTTTTTTTAATAAGAAGTATACTAATAATATATTTATATAGTTAAGTTTTAAGTAAAGTATACTAATTTACTAATAAAAGACTTTTAAGTAAGTAGTCTTTATTTAATTTTATATAAGCCTATTAGTAAACTAATATAAGTATATAAAGTAGTTTATTAATAGTATTTATAGCTTTTAAAAGAATAGTTATACTAGCTTACTTATTATTATACTATAGCTTTAGTTATTTTTTTATTAAACTTAGTTTACCTTTATTAAAACTTAGTAAAAAATAACTATATATATATATTATTAAATAGCTATTTTTTATACTACCTTTTTAAGTCTTTATATAAATATAGTAAAAAGTTAAAATAGTATAAAGTTTTTATTTATATATTAAAAATAAATACTAAGAAATATTCTTTTTAAAAGTAGTAGTTTATAAAAAATTAGTATATTATAATATTTTTATAAAGTTATTTATATTTAAACGTTTATAATATTTATAATATAAAAGACTAAAGTTAAATAATATTTTTAAGTTAAGTAATAATAAATACTAATTTAACTATAACAGTATTTATAAAGTTAGTACTATACACCACTATAACTAGATAGAAAATAACATCAACTTTACAATAACTAAATCGTATACATATAAATATATAAAAACAAGAATAAACTCTTATCCCTTTTATTAAAAAGAGGTATAGTAGTACTATATAAATATAAAAAATGTCTATTAGTCCACTTATTCTAGCTAATTACAAAGAGCGTTTAAAGACCCCTTAAGGTCCACCCTTAGTGTTTTAGAATAGCTTACCACTATTCTATCCCTTAACTAATTATAGTAGGGCGCCGGTAGATTATATATCTAACTAATTATAGGGGGACCTTGTAGGGACCCTGGACGGTCCGTGCGTAGTGCCTTGACTGCGCTTAGTTACACGACGCCTATAAGTGATTCTTGTTAAAACTGTAATATTAACTATTATATTAACTATTAGTATATACTATTATTAAATTAAGTACTTAGTTATATTATATAAACTAATATAATAGTTATTTATATTAAAGCCTTATTATTTAATATTTATATTTATTAAGTTATAAAGTAGATTAAAGTAGTAGTTTTTTATTAAATTAAATATTATTTATTTACTTATAAGCTTTATCTTTTTTATAATAAAAAAGTTAATATATATTAATTAGCTTATTATAATACTTAAAATATATAATAGTTTTAAAAAAATAGTTTTAAGGTTTTATTTACTTTATATACTATTTTTTTAAAAAATAAAGTTTATTTAATTACTTTATAAAATAATAATACTTTATATATAAAATATTATATTTAATATAATAATTTAGTAATAAAATATAAATAGTGAAATATAATAAAAAAAGCTTATAGTAAAGTAAATATAAGTAATAAAAGTAAAGATTATAGTTATTATAATAAAAAAAAAGTAGTAATAAATATTTTTTATATTTTTATTTATTATAATAATTTAATAAATAAAGATATATTAGTTTTATTTTTATTATTAATACTTTAAATAATATATAGTTTTTTAATAAATAAAAATATATTTTTAAAGTAAATTATTTATTTATTTTTAATATACTATATTCTTTTTTTATAATACTTTTTATAAATACGTTTAAGTACTTATTATTAAATTAAACTTACTTATATTATTACTTTATAATTAAAACACTATTATAATTATAGCTTAAAAAAGGAATCCTTTATATTTTATTATAAATAGTATAAAAAAGAGTAAGTAAACGTCTTTTATTAAAGTTTATACTAAGATAAAAGTAGTAGTTTAAAAAAAAAAAGCTATTTAATAATATAGTAAACTTAGGCCTTAATAAGATAAGGCTATAAACTAGTTAAACTAATATTTAATTTAATAATAAAAATTTTATAAATATTAATATTAAAATAAAAGTTAAAGTAGTTATAAAAGTAAGTAAGTTAAAGAGTAAGTAAGGCGCTTAATAAAAGGTTAAAAAATAAACTAAAGTAAAAAATAAAATAAAATAAAATAAAATAAAATAAAATAAAATAAAATAAAATAAAATAAAATAAAATAAAATAAAATAAAATAAAATAAAATAAAATAAAATAAAATAAAATAAAATAAAATAAAATAAAATAAAATAAAATAAATAAAATAAAATAAAATAAAATAAAATAAAATAAAATAAAATAAAATAAAATAAAATAAAATAAAATAAAATAAAATAAAATAAAATAAAATAAAATAAAATAAAATAAAATAAAATAAAATAAAATAAAATAAAATAAAATAAAATAAAATAAAATAAAATAAAATAAAATAAAATAAAATAAAATAAAATAAAATAAAATAAAAAAAGACTATAAAAAAGATAATAAAGAAAATAAAAGTTAAAAAAGTAAAAAGTGTATTAGTTATACTAAAGTATAAAAATAAAGTAGTATAAAAAAAAGAAAGTAGTTAAAAAAAAGGAAAAAAAGAAAAAGAAGGATATAACAAAAAAGATATAAAAAAAAAAGTAAAAAGAAAAAAAAAGAGTAAAAAAAAGAAATAAAGTTAAAAAAAAAGTAAAAAAAGAAATAAAAAAAAGAAGAATAGTAAAAGTAGAAAGAAGTAGAATATATTACTATAAAAGAAGTAGTTTAAGTTAAAATATTAATAGTTATATATATAATAATAAAGTAAATAGTAGTTAAAGTAAGTATTTATATTACTTAAAGCTTACTTAAAAAGGTAAAGTAAGTAGTACTATAATTAGTAATAAAAGGCTAGTAATAAAATAAAAAAAGTTTAATAAAAAATAACTACTAACTATAAAAGCTTAAAAAGATTATTAAATTAGACTATTATTATTATAAACTCTTTTTAAGCTTTTTATATACTATTTAAGTAAATATTAAACCTTTTTAATATAGATAAGGAATAAATTTGTTTTAAACTAGCTTAGTATAAAAAGAAGGTAAAGTACTATATTTATATTTAAAAAAGAATAGCGCTTTTATAGCTTATTAAGGATAAAAGGATTATAGCTTAGCTAATTAATAATGTATTATTAAAGTATTACTATTTATATACTTTTTAATATAAAGCTATACTAAAAAGTTTATTAATTTACTTTATTACTTTATTTAATTATATTAAAGTATACCTATTTTAATAAGGTATAATAGAAGTTTATAAGCTTAATTAAATATAGTTATTTAAAACTACTAAATAAGCTACTTAAAAAATAAGGCCTTAAATATAGTACTTATAAAGGCTATAAATAAAGGTTTATTAAGTAATATAATAGCTTAAATTATAAAGATTAAATAGTATAGTTAAGATTTATTTATTTAGTTATTTAGTATTATATTTATTATTTAACGTTTATTATCTAGTTAAAAATTACGTATATAAATATATTACATCTTTTTTTTAACTATTAATAGCTACTTAAGTATAACTAGGCTTATAAAAATTACTTTTATTATATAAATAAAAAGATTTATAACTATAATAACTTATACTTTATTATAATAGTGTTGTATACTAGTTTACTAACGTAGGAGGAAATACACTAATAACGACTATATGTCGTCCTTAGTATATACACCCTAAATAAAGGAAATAAACAAATAAGGCAAATAACTATAATATATTAATAATTCTGTATAATTCTTATATATTAGTAAAAAGTATATAAATATAAAGTTAGTTGTATTATCTATTTAAAAACTATAAAAATTCCCCTTTTTATAGTAAATATTACTAGTAATAAGTACTTAGGCTAGAATAAAATCTTATTATCCTTAATTTAGGCCAACTTTTACCTCTTTTTTAATTTTCTATTATATATTATATATTATATATAAATAAGAAGACAGATAAAAGGCTTATAAAGAAGTAAAATTCTATTTTATTTATACTTTGTTTTTTAAATTTTTATAAGGATTTTTTAAATTTTTTTACTTTTTAAATTTTTTTTTATACTTATACGTATTATACTTGTTTACTATTATATTAAAAATTTCTTAGTACTCTATAAAGAAACTTGTTAAAATTAGTCTTTATTATAACGTTGCCTATATTATAAGGAATTTTTTTAATATTTATATTATTTATAGCTATTAGCTTTATTAGATTCTTAAATATATTAAGAGCAAGGTTAAGCGTTAAGAGTTCCTCTTAATATAGTTTCTTTGTTGCTTTAAAGCGTAAATCTAGCTTAAAGGCTAAGTGCTTACTAGTAGTTATTATACTTATTTCTTTTTTAACCTTTTTTTTAAATATATAAAATTCCTTTTTAAGTTTTTAATAAAGTATTTGTTTTATATAAAGATTATTATAAAGGCTGTATAGTGCCTACTTAGTCTTTACTTTAAACTAAGTAAGTAACTTAATAATTTATATTATAGTATCTTCTTACTTTTTTTTTAATATATTTATAAAAGTCTTAAAAAAAATAACTTATTAATAGTTTTAATAGTCTAAAAAGTTATAAGAATTTTAGTAGGCGTTATTAACTTATTATTTTTATTTATATTCTTATATAAGAGGATTTTTAGCTTATAAATAGGCTAGGTATTACTCTTTTTATTAAAAAAGAAAAGATAGTATACTTTTAATTAGTACTTAACTTTATACTAAATACTTTTAAATAATTTTCTTATAAAGACGTAATAATATAAGATCTTTTTATATAAAAGAAGCTTTGTTATAAGGTCCTTATTATTAGTAACAGCTTTTTTATAATAAGTAATGTTTTTTAAAATTTATTAGTATATTAGTACTTAAGAAATTTAGTTATACTATACGTTCTTTTTATTAAATATTTTAAAAACTATTTTTTACACCTTTTTATAAAGGTTATAGTTTATATCTTCCTTTTATATACTTTTAAAGTAGTTTTTTAGCTGCTTAATAATAAGAACTATAAGCTTCTTATTTTTATTAGCCTTTATTAAGCTTATAAGTATTATATTATAACTATATATATTATATAAAGTAGTTAAAAGTAGTTTCTTTTTTAAAGATATAGTAGTTACTTAATAAGAAATTTCTTATTAAGTTAGAAAATATAGCTTATAAAAGCTTTTATAAAAAAGTATAAGAAAAAAGGTATATAATAATTAATTAAAATTTAAATAAAAATTTAAGTAAAAATATAATTAATTTATAAATAATAAAAACTAAATAAAATTATTATAAAAGTAAAAGCTTTTTATTTATTTTTATACTGTTTTTTCTTTATTTAAAAAGAAATCTTTATTTATTTAATTTAAATATAAAGTATAAATAAGTAAATAAAGTATATTACTATAAATAACTAACGTTTTTATTAAAATTATAAAAAAGTAAAAAAATAAATAAAAATAGTATATTAAATTTACTTACTTATTATTATTAAAAGAATATAATGAATTATACTCTTTAAAAGTTTTAAGCTTAAAGTAATTATTACTTAATTTTTAAATACTTTTATTTATATTTATTAAGTAAATCTTTAATATTTAATAAAAAGGAAGTTTTTATTAATTACTAATTATTTATAAAGCAATATCCTATTTATTAAATAAAGAATTAAAGTAGTAAAGCGTTCTTTTTTTTTAAAAATATAGTGTTTTATAATATATTTAATTTTAAATTTATTATTTTTTAAATTTTTATTAATATAAATTAGCTTTAGTAAAGGCACTTTATACTTAAATTTATTTTTATCTTACTTTAACTTATAAAGCTAGGTTATAAATATAACTAAGTATACTTTTTATAATACTAAAAAATTTAACTAATATACTTAACTTCTAACTTGTTTTTTTATTATAAATAGTCTTATATATTATAAAAACTATTTTTATAAAAGTTTTTTTAATAAGTAATATTTATAATATAAATATAAATATATTATATTACTTAAGTTAAATAAAATAAAAAAGTGTTTATTATTATATTTAAGTTTTACTAATATACTAGTAATATTAATAAGTTCTTTTACTTTATAAAAACGTTACTACTATAATATAGCTTATATAGTAAAATTTAAAGCTATAAGTAAATATTCTATAATAAGGTTTATAAAAGATTTAAGCTAAGTATTATAAAGTAGCTAATTTAATAATGTTTTAATAGTTATAGTATATATATTATTTAAGTAGTGTTATAAAGTAAGAAATAAGTTTATTTATAGTTTATTTAAATTACTATATATAAAATATCTTATTATAATTTTTATAGTTTAATTTATCCTTTTAAAAAAGCTATTTATTTAAATATAGTAGGCTATAAAAAATATAAACAACGTTTTAAAAAGATAAAAAATCTTATATTATAGTATTAATATAAATTTAAAATTATAATTAAAGATAATATTTATTAATAGTCTTTAATTATAAAAGAAAAGGTTATAAAGAAGAATATAAGCTTATTATTTAATAATATATATCTTTTATTTTAGTAATAGTATAGTTTTTTTTTAAAATTTATATAATACTATAGTAAGTACATTATAATAGTTATATTTAAGTATTTATTATATTATAGTAATTATTATAACTTTTAATAAGTTAGTAATAAAATTTATAATAATTATATAAAAAGGCGTAATAACGTTATAAATATTATATAATTTTTTATTAAATAGTTTATAGTTTATTTAATTAATATAGTATAATTTATAGTACTAAATATATTTTTAAATTGTTTTTAATAAGTATAAAATAAAAATATTTTTAAGATTATACTATATTTAAGCTTTATTAAAATAGTATATTTTATTATAAACTTTATTAAAAAGTATTTTTATATAAATTTTAAAAATAGTTAATTAAGAATATTTTATAAGTTATATATAATAAAAGAAATTATTTATAATATATTATAGTCTAAGTAAAAAGCAGCTTTTTTATATACTATAAAGTTAATCTTATAAAGTTAAATATATTAGTTTAAGTATATAGTTTATAAAGTACCCTTTAATAATATACTACTTAATAATAAAGTATATTTATATATAACTTTTATTATATATCTTATTTTAATATATAAATTTATTTACTTTATACTAATAGAAATATCTTAGGCTTTAAAGTATACTAATATAATATTTAAGGCTGTTTTTATTAGTTATAAAGTAAATATTTTTTAATATACTTTTATTTAAGTTTATATATTCTTTTATTTATATAAAAAGTTAAGAAAAGGCGTTAAGAACAACGTTTATTATATTAAGAATATAGAAAATATTAAGTTAAAACTATAAAAAGTAATTTATTATAGTTATAAGCTTAATATTTACTTTATTAAGATTTAATATTTTAAATAATAAGTATATAATAATCCTTTTTAATAGTATATAGTTTATAATAAAATTTATTAAATACTAGTTAAACTAAATTATTTTATAAAGCTTAACTTTAACTTAAATATATATAGTAATTTCTACTTTTATTAATTTATATAGTTTTTTTTAATTACTAATAATATATAATATAAAAAGAATTAAGTAATAATAATATTATAAAATATTTTTACTAATAATAAAAATGTTATTTTAAACGTTATTAAGTTAAAATATATAAAGACTATATACTTTTTTATAAGTGTTAAACTTAATAAATAGTATAATTATTAAATTATAGTAATATAACTATATTTACTTATAAAAATACTTTTATAATATATAAAATAACTTATATTCTTAATTTATAAGTTTAAATATAAGTTTACTACTTACTTTTTTATTTTTAGTTTTTTTTATTTTATTAATAAGGCTACTATTATTTTTTCCTTTTTTTTTAAAAGGCTATTTTTTATTTTTATAATAGTTATAATTTAACGTTATACTATAATATTCTAGTATAAAGAAATTTAACTATATTTAAATATATACTAAGATTATTAAAATTATTAAGTATTTTTATATTCTTAAAAGTAGTAATATAATTATTAGTTTTATAAATACTAGTTTTATTAACCTTATACTTAAAAAGTTAAACTATAAAAAATTTAAAAAATATCTTTTTTTTTAATATTTAAAGTTATACTTTATTAAGTATTTTAAAAATAGTATATAAGTACTTAAAATATTCTTTTATTATATAGTTAAAAACTATAATATTATTAATATATATACTAATAAAACTATAATAGTTATAAAAAAGTTTATTTATAAATTATTATATAAACGTTAATAAATTTTAAAATCTTATAAGTACTATGTTTAATTTTTTAAAGCTATAATTACTAATAATTACTATATAATTATAATAATTATAAAAAATAAGTAATTAAAAAAAGAATATAGTAATATTTAAGTTAAAGAAAAAATAATATTTATATATTCTTTTTATAATATCTTACTAATTAAAAAGTAAATAAATATTAAGTATATATAAACAATTTAATAGTTATATATTAATAACTATTTACTCTTTTTTAGTAAGATTTTTTATAACGTATTTATAATATATTATAAAAATAGAATATATAATAAGTATAAAGTTTAGTATTTATTTAAGCTTTTTTAAAGTATAAAAAAGGTTAAAAGTGTTATTTACTACTTATTTATTATAAATATTAAAGAAATATTTTTTTATAATAGTTTTAATTTACTATTAATTATTAAATAAGTTAATATATATTTTTTAATTTTTTAATATAAGTATAATACTTTTATTTATAAAAAGCTATTAAAATTCTTAAAAAAGTATATATAACTTTTAACTAAAGTTAACGTTTTATATATAAACTATTATATTATTAATATTTATTTTAAATAAGACATTTTTTAGTTTTTATAGTTTATATACTAAAATATTAATACGTATATAATTTAGCTTTAAATTTTCTTTTTTTATAGTAGTTTAAGTAAATATAAAATACTATACCTCTTTTTAGTTAATATATAAATTATTTTATATATTATTTATTTTAAAAATTTTACTAAAAAAGGCGTTTTTTTAAATAACTAGTAGCTTTATTATTATACTATTTATTATAACTATATAAAATAAAAACAACTTAAGTACTATATTAAAAAAATAACTTTTTACTTTAATAAAAATATAGTTTACTACTATTTTTTATATATTATAAATAGTAGTATAACGTAATTTAAAGTATTATATAGTTATAAATATATTTATTATAAATAGTATAATAGTATCTTTTTTAATTAAGATATAAATATAAGTTTAAAGTTTTTACGTTTATTTATAAATAAGTAAGCTTTTAATTTTATAAAAAATAATAGTTCTTTTTTTAATATTAATTTTAATACTTAAAGTATATATATTATTTATACTAATAAGTAAATTTAGTTTAAGTTTATTAATAATATTAATTATAATATAAAATATACTATATATATATTTATATTATACTTAGTTAAATAAATATATTATAAATATAGCTTATTACTAAATTTATAGTAAACTTTTAATATTATTAATATATTTATTTTAGTTTATAAAATTAATATTAATTTTATATTTATTAAAAAATACTTTACTAATTATATTACTACTTACTTTAATATTAAAGTAGTATAATATATTATTTCTACTTAGTAAAAAACGTATATATACTTAAAAATATATATAACTATAATTAAGACGTAAATCTTTTATTAGTATTAAGCTAGTATTAATTATAAAAAGTAGACTTTTAAAGAAGAAGACGTTTAGTTTATTAATTCTTATTTAAGTAAAAGTTAGCTTTTTTTACTAAGGTACTATTATATAGTATACGTTTTTATAGTAATAGTTATATTTTTAAAAGGTTATTGTTTATAGTTCTTATTATATAGTTAATTTTATAATAATATTGTTAAAAAAATATCCTTTTTTAATAAACAATTTTATTTTATTATAAAAGTTATTATTATTTATATATATAGCTTATATATCCTTATTGTTTAGATTAAGTAAGTAAAATACGTATACTTATTATAATATAAGTTAATAAAATTATTAAGGTAAAAGATTTTTTATAATATTATAGTTATACTTATTATAAACATTATTCTAAATTCTGTCCTATTTATAAGATAGTTATAAATTATTTAATAAAAGGCAGCGTTTAGAAATAGTTATATATAAATAAGGTTTAATAAAAAAGAAGAGAAGTTTAAATTTTTAAGCTATAAAGAAGAGGAGTTTCTTTTATACTAAAAATTATATAACTTATATAGCTATTTAATTATATTTAAGTTATATTATTACTTATATAAATTACTATAGTAAGTGTAAAGTACGTACTACAACTTACGTTATAGTACCTATACTTAAAATAGGAGGCAAATTAGGTTAAGGCTTTACCTTAACACCCTTTACTTTAAAAGGTATAAGTAGATAAAACGTAGCCACTAGAGAGAAAAACAGATAGTAAGAAATAAAATAGACAAAATTAGCTATACAGGTTTTATATATAACGCCTATAAGTACGTCTTCCTTTATTCTTACTTATTAGTAAGCCGTTTATAAAGTATAGTATAAAAGAAGGGACTATTAACTAATTAGTTAATAGTCTCTTCTTATACTATTCTATATACTATAATAGTTATTAGTAGTGTATATAATTATATATATATATAATAAATAGTTTTATACTTATTAGTAATAAGAGTAAGACTTAAAATATACTAGTTGTAAGACTAGATATTTAAGTTTTACTTAAAAAGCTATAATACTTATAAGATATTATTACTTTATTTATTTAAACTTTTATAATAACCTTTTTTAGTTAAAGATATAAGAAGTAATTAGTTAATAGCTATACTATAAATAATTACTAAAGTAAGTTTTTTATTTTTATTTATACTTTTAATAAGTAAAAAAAGAGGTAAGATTACTACTTTACTTATTTTTTAATAGTTTTAAATTATAAAGTTATAAGAGATAAAAACTAGGTACTAAAATATAAATTTAATATAAAGAAAGTCTTATAAAAAAAGCTACTTATAACAGTTTTTAAAGATATATTATTAGCTACTATACTAAATAATTAAATATATATTACTATAATTAGTTATAGTAAATAGCTACTATTAACTAATTATATAAAAACGGCTTAACTATAAAGTAGTAAGAGTTAGTATAAAGCTAACTTTAATTTATAATATATAAATTAATAGTTAAATAAAGCTTTAAAAGGTGGTTTATATAGTTTTTTATATAACTACATTAGTAAAGAATAAACGTACTTTTATTAGTAAAAGAAAAAGGTGTTTTTTTTATTTACTTAAAAGTAGCTAGTATATATATTACTATATTTAGTATTATAAAAAAAGTAGTAGTAAATAGGTATTAGTCTTATAAATAAACAACTAATTAGTAAAGGTTAAACACTACTTTAATAATACTAATATAAAATTTAAAAAATATTAAAAGTAACTTTATAATAATAGTTAAGATTAGGCGTTAAAATACTATAAAATACCTTTTTTTAAACTCTTATTTTAATTATAAAAATGTTAATAAATACTAATTTAGTAATAGTATTTTAAAAATAAATAAAAATAAATTTAGTAGTAAGTTAGTAAGTAGCTACTTAATAGTAGATTAAGACTATAACGGCTATTAGTAAGACTAATATAATATAATAACTCTTAGTTACTACCTACTTTAAAAGAACTTATATATAGGTAATTAAAGTAAAGGTAGTAGTAGTAAGGCTAAATATATCTATAAAACGTAGTATAAAAAGGCTTAGATTAATAATAAAAAGAGGTTAAGTTAAAGAGTAGTAAAAAGCTTTATTACTTTATAGTATAGCTTAGTAGTTAAAGGAATAGTATATCTTTATAAAAACTAAATATACTAATCCTTTTCTTTTTAATAAGAAAAGTTATAAGCTTCTTTTTCTTTTATATAAATAATAGTTGTTTATTTTTTTATATAAAAATTAGTTATTAAGTATTTTATTTATTAAATTTTAAAAATTTCTTTCTTTTTACTAAAAAGACTAATAAGTAATTAAGTAAGTAGCTTAGAATTAAGATCTTATATTCTATATATAATATATAAAACAGTTAAGATAAATACTTATTCTATTAATATAGCCTCTTTAACTCTTAAAACGCTACTATTAACTAGTACTTCTATAAATACGTTAATACACTTTACACTTAAAAGGATATTGTAATTTTAAGGCTAAGCCTTCCTTTATTTTAAAACTCTTATAATACTTACTTTTAATAGTAATAATATTATATGCTTTTTTTATTACTATAAGGCCTTAGTATAAATAGTATTACTTTTAAATAAAGATAAAGTTTATTAACTACTAATATATTATATAATTAGTAAAATAAGCTTTATAAAAAGACTAGTAAAAATAGCCTTAACTATAGAGTAAAGACAAAAGTTTATAAGTTTAAAAAAAGCTATAAAACAAAACTATAGTACTTAGAATAAGGAATAGTACTACACTTTTTAAGCTTAAGTTTTAACGTAGTTTTATACTATTTATAGTAAAAACCTTTAAATTTTACTTTATAAATTAGCTAAGCCTTATATAAATATAAAACAGTTAAACTATTATTTTATATTAAACAATTAGTTAATAGCACTATACTATAGCCTTCTTTTTTTAGTTATATACTAGTTATTACTTTAAATAAACTATTTATACTAGGACTTTTAAACTATATCTTTTTAAGAATTTTATAATTAAATTATTAAAGGTTTTATAAGTTTTTTTAAGTCCTATCCTTTATTTAATAAATTAAAGCACCTTCTTATTAGTATACTTTATTACCTTTTATTATACTTATTTTAATTGTTTTAACTATACTATAACTATAAGCCGTTTAAGTAAAAAACGTGTTTAAGTTAATTACTAAAAGTATAATAAACCTTACTATTAACTAAAACTATATAGTAATAAAATACTTAAAGAAATATAGTTTTTTTATATTTTTAACCTAAAACTTATATAACACTAGAGCAATTTAGTAACTACTACTTATAATTAACGTTAAAGAAATCTTATAAATAAATAATAATACTATTTTTAGTATGTTTATTTAGTAAGTGTTATAAAAACGCCTTTACTACTTTTACTATAATAATAAAGACTATTTAGTAGTAAAATATATTAAGTCTTATAAAGACTATTAAGCTAAACTTTTATACTATAATATAAAAGTAAAGTGTTTTTTTATAAGATTAATAAAGAAGTATAAGCTACTTTATATATTAATAAGGCACTTTTATAATAAAGAGTAAATAAGAAATCTAGTTTAAAGCTATTTAATAAAGTATTATAATTTTTTAAGTGTTAAAAAAATATATTAAATATAGTTATAAAAAAAGATAGTAGAAATAAAATAGTAATTCTTATTTTTAAATAATACTAGTAGTTTAATTACACTATTAAATAAACTACCTTTTAGCTTTAACTTAAATATTAATATAGTTAAGCTTATTAAAGATAATAATTTTATATTTACTAATTAGCTCTTTTTAGTAGAACTAGTAAATAAGGCTTATAACTTATTTACTATCTTTATATTAGTTAAAAAGTATAAGTAAATTAATAATAATATATATTTTTATATACTAGTTATAAATATATAAAAAGTATAAGAATTTATTAATATTACTTTACTTAATTTTAATTTATTACTTTATTAACTAACTATTTAAGTTCTTTTAAAAAAAGATACTAAGCTACTTTTAAATATTAAAAGTTAACTTTTTAAAAAAACTTTTAATTTATATATTAAGGTTACTCTATACTAGCTTTTACAACTTAGCTTAGTGTATATAATATAAGTTATATTTAGTATTTAAAACTTTATAATATTTAGTGTAAAGATAGTCTATATTAATAGTAAAATATTAATAATTATAAATAAAACTTTTAACCTTATTTAAACAACGTTTTATATAGTTATAATAAATAAACCTTTTTAAATTTGAAGACCTTTAAATAATTAAAAAATACGCTTTATACTATAGTCTTACTAAGTAACTAGCCTTTAAATAAACTTTACACTTACTAAAGCGGCTAGCCTTTTAAAAATATATATATAAATTTATAAAGGCCCTTTTTAAAGAAGCTTACAACTTGCTTTTATTAATACTAGATTATAGGTTTTTTTAATTTCTTACTATCTTACTAAAAGACTAAGTATTTTATTGTTTAAAATTAAGGCTTTCTTTACTAGTATTTATAATATAAGTATTTAGTTTATTAGTAAATTTATAATAACTTTATAACTAAGAAAGTATAAACTACTAGTCTACTTATATATTATACTTAATAAAATAACTAATAAGAACCTATTACTAAAAATACTATATATTTTTAATATAAAACTATACTTTTTATATAATATTATTATTAAAAAAATATATATTAATATAATAGTTAATAATATTTACCTTATTATTAATATAAATAACCTTATAAAGTTAATAGATTAGTTAAAGGTATATATTAATACTTTAAACTAGACTATAGTAAGTACTTAAAACTACTTACTATATTAGTACTTATTTTAACACTATTATTAAATTTAAAAGATAAGCTTTTAAATATTATTTATAAAAACTACTTATAGCTAATATTAAAACTTATTTATTTTACTAGTCTCTCTTTATTAAAAAATACTAAATTTTATTAATCTTTATAATAAGTCTACTATAGTAATACTTTATATAAAAGAAAAGGTTTAAAGGTCTAACTATTAAATAATATTGTGTTTAATAGCTTTACTTTTAAAAGGAGTGTAAATTAAAAAGTAAAAAAATAAAAAGAAGTTTAAAAAAACTTTTAATCTACTATACAAAACTTTACTATATTTATTATTTTAAAGTTTAGTTTAGTAAAATAAAGATATAGGCTAATATTTAATTAGCTTATAATAATAATTAACTAATAAAGTAATAGTTTATAGAAAAAAAAAAAGAAATTTTAGTATAAATTTTATTTAATAAGAAATTTATATTAGTATAAACTTTTAATTATATTAATAAGCTTAATTTATTAGTAGCACCTTTATAAGTTATTAAAACTATATTATATATAGCTTTTTAAACCTATATAATTTTAATACCTTGCCTACTAGTTAAGTAAGTTATTAACCTTTTATATTAGTGCCTTAGTAAAAGGATAATTAAAGAAAGTTATAAATCTTATAAAAACCTTTAGTTTTTAGTAAAAAAGAAGAATAAAAGAGTATAGTTAATAAATAATATAGTTAAGTATAATTAGTATATAGTATATAACGTATTTACTTTTTTAATAGTAAAGACCTTTTTAAAAGAATTTAAAATATATAAAAGAATCTTTTTACTTAATCTTTTTTTAAGTTATAACTAAATTAAACTTGTTAAAAAAAGTAGAAATATAACTATATTTTTAACTTTAATTAAGCTATTTAAAATGTGTACTTTTTTATAAAAAGGTACTAACTTAATAGCTTAATTTTAATATATTATAATCTAATTACTATATAGGCTTATACTTAATTAAGTATTGCCCTTTCTTAATAATATTATAATTAAAGGCCTTATAACTACTTATAATAATAAGGAAATATTACTAGATATTAAATACTACGTTTTAAAGCATCTTTAAAATATAAACCTTGTTTTTATAAATTATAAGCTAGCTAGTGCTATAATTACGGCTAAAAAATTATAATAATACTAGCCTATAGCCGTTGTTATTAAATATATATATAATAGGTCTAACTATACACTTAAAAAGTTTAAAATTATTAAAATTATTAAATAGCCTTAACTAATTAATTTAAAGGACCTTTATAAATTTCTTAGTATTTTTACGTTTTATAAGACTTAAATATAAAATAGAACTATAGTAGTTACCCTTCTTTATATTCTTTTATAAAAGGGCGCTTATTAGTAGTAGAAAGATGTAAAAGAGTTAGCTTTTAACTTGTTAAAGAAACAACTTTTTACTACTCTTATTTTAATAATAATTAATTATTTTTAGAAAGGTAGATTAATAATACTTATAATTAATATAAGTATTCTAGAATAAAGAGTAATACTTTTATAAAAAATTAATAAAAGAAGACGTTTTATATAATATAAATTAAAATAATAAGATATAAAAGTAGTAGTTAATAATACTATAAAAAAAGAATATAAAAGACTAGTTACTATTTTAAAAAAACTATACAACTATATTTATAGTATATATTTTTAAATTAAAACTAACTTATAAGTTTTAATAGATTAGTTAAATAAAGCTATTAATAAACTTTTTAAGGTACTACTTATATAGTAGATAGTATAAGTTAGAAATTTTAATTTTACTATTAAGTATATTCTTAATATTAAGAATATACTTACTAATACACTTTTATATTACTTAAAAACTAATAAGAATAAGCTAAAAGCTATAAAGAATAATCTTAATAAGTTTATTAATATATATATTAATACTTAAAAGGTGTTAATTAATAATAAACCTTTATTTAATTACTTAATAGTACTTTAAACTTAAAACTTAAACAACTACTATAAAAACATTTTTAATCTTATTAAAGACTATTTCCTTTCTATTAAAATTTTAAGTGTAAGAAAAAGGAAGCTTTTATATTAAGTATAATTTTACTTTTATTTAAATAGGTATTTTATAGTGTAAGAATATTAAGAATTTAAGCTGCTTTTTAAAAGTAATTTACAGCTTTAACAACTAAGTATAGCTTATATAAAAATATAATATTATAACTAAATATTAAAGGATTAAACTATTATATATAATACTTTATAAAAAGTATTAGTAGTATAAAATATATAATTATATAAAAAAGGCAGTTTTAACTTACTTAAATTGTTTAAAATAAAAGCCTTATTAACTAGTTAACTTAGTTATAGCTTAGTAGTTACTAGTTACTTTATTTTAAAAAATTTATTTAAATATTATATATATACTATTATATAATAATAAGTATTATATTATTAAGGCTTAGTATACTTTTATAAAATATATTAAAGCTATAACTATTTCTAATATTAAAGTTAAAACTATCTTTAAATTCTTATAAAACTATATAATAGCTAACTATAGCCTTTTAGTTATTATTATAGTAAATAAAGGATTTAAATTTAAAAGTAACTTTAAAAAGGTTTATAATAACTTAAAAGTAGTATATATTTTAACGTTTATATATAATTTATAAATAAATAGCCTTATTAAAAAAGGATACTTCTTACTTATTAAAATACTTATTAAACTAATCTTTAAAAGAATAAAAGACTAAATAAAGTACCTTTTTATAACGCTTTTAATAAATTAAATAATAGTATACTAGTTTTATAGTTAAACGTTATTCTTTCTTTTTTATAGTATAGAAGCTTTACTCTTTATTAACGTTTATATTTTTACTTAGTAAGTACTTAACTAAAGAGTAGGCATATCCTTTAAAAAGCTTTAAAAAAGAACTAAAATATTATAACGTCTTTTAGTAGATTAAAAAAGAGCTACTACTATAATTAATAAGTTTTAAAAAAAACTTGTTAAATTAAAAAACTTTATAAATACTAATAAAATATAACGGCTAAATTAGTTAATAGTTTAAAATAATATAGTACTTATTTAAAATAATAAAAAGAAAATTAATAAGTTAGTTAAAAGTAAGTTAAAGTATAAATAGTAAGGCCTTTTTTATATAAACATAGTTTATAATAATAATATATATATACTTATATATTTAAATAAAGTCCTTTTACTAAGTATATTTATTAGTTAATAACTTAAAAAATTTAAACAAAATACTATAAGAATTTAAAAGTTAAATATTTATAATTTAATAATTATAAACTAGTTACAACTTACTAATAAGGTTTAAAATAATAATAATTATACTATAAGTTAGTATTTTAATAGTAAAAGCCTTATTAGTAATAATAATATAAACTAAATTCTTTTATAATAGTATAAACTGTTTATTATTTATATAAATTTTAAAATCTTTATTTTAGTATAACTAAAGGCTTTTTTACTTTTTTATTATTATCTTTTTTATAATTAAGAGCTTTATTAATAGTAGTACTAGTTATATATAAAATAATAATATAGCTTATTAACCTTTTTAATACTATATTAACTAGATTATTATATAGTTAATACTAAATATACGCCTACTTTTAAGAAATAGTATTATAATCTTAAGCTAAATTAATAAAAGGCTTATACTTTAACATCTTTTATACTTTATCTTAAATAACTATAAACGGATTACCCTTTATTAAAGTTAAATAAAATTCTACTATAGTTGTAAAATATAAATTATTATAGCTATAAACCTTTTTATTTATATAAAAGAAGTAATTTTTATATATATTGTTGTAACTAAGTAGTATAATATAGTTAAAGAAGGGTTAGAACACGTTAATATATAAATTCTTATACTAAATAATAAATAATAAAAAGTGTGTATAGTACTACTTGTATAGTATTAAACACTAACTACTAAATAGTTAAATAAACAAGCCTTACTCTTAATACTTGTTTTTTATTACTTATATTATAATATTGTTTAAAGAACTACTATTTATAGCCTTAACTAATACTTTAACTAGTAGCTTGCCTTTTAACTAAGTAGCCTAGAAATTTTAAATAACTATATTAAACTAGAGATTTAACTAAAGGTTAAATAGCTTATATACATTATTAAGAAACTACTAAAATAAATACACTTTTATATAATTTAGTAATAATATAAAGTAAATTAACACACTTATAAGTACTACTTTATAATAAGTTAAGTATAAATAGTAGTACTTAAATAAAACGTTATTAAGTAATTAGACTATAATTCTCTTATCCTTAACAAGTTATAAAAACGCTGTTTCCTTTTAAATATAAATATAGCACTTTATCTTTTTCTTATACTAAGTTAGTTTAAAGCAAATCCGTTCTTTATTAACGTTTAAAAGGCTAGATATTTGTTTAAATAGTATATATAAAGCTTAAGAAGAATTAATAATAATAACGGCCTAATTTAACAACTTTTTAAAGCTTTTACAACTAGTATCTACCTTTTTATTAAGTTTGTTCTTATCTTACTACTAGCCTTTTACTACTAAATATAGTACTATATATATACTTTACCTTTTTTAATAAGTTATAAGTAATATAAATACCTACTTTAATAACTATTTATTTTACTATTATTTATATAGCTGTTAAAGTTTTAGCTTTAACTGTCTTTTTTATAGTAATATATACTATCTTTACTTATTTTTATACCTTCTCTTTTCTCTTCTTTTTTTACTTACCTTCTTTTGTTTAATTAACCTTTTTCTTTTTTTTTTTTTCTACTTCCTTTTATCTTTTACTTTGTCCTTTTTTTATTTCTTTCCTTTTACTTTCTTTTTTTCTTTTACTTTCTTTATCTTTTTATCCTTCTCTTTTTTTTTTTATTCTTTTTTTTTCTTTTTTACCTTCTTTATCCTTTTTATTTTCTTTTTTATACTCTTTTTTTCCTTCTTTTTCTCTTTATCTTTAGTTACTTTCCTTTTTTTTATATAGCCTTTTTTTAATACTTTAGTATAACTAATATACTTTCTACCTTTTTAGTCTTTATTCTTTTTATTACCTTTTTTATAATCTTCTTTTTTTTTTTTTTAACTTTCTTTTTTTTAGCCTTCTACTAAGCGCTTTACTTGCTTTTAAGCTTGCTTACCTTTATAGCTATTTTAACTCTTATCTTAGTATTAATATTTATAGGATCTTTGTTATTAAATTAGACGTTAGTCTAGCTAGTTTAAGGCCTTATCTTGTCTAAGTCTATATTTATTACATTGTTAAATAGCTTCTTTTAAATTACTACCTTTATTTTAGTATAGACTTTAGTAAAAAACGTTTACTTACTCTTTTTTACACTATTTATTATAAAATATAAAGGATTCTTCTTTTAAGCTATAAGAATAAAAAAGTTTTAACTATATAGTAATAATATAAGAATGTTTAATTTAATAATAGGCATTTTAATATACTTATTAAAAATATTATAAAAAAAGAATATAATATATTAAAGATAAATAAGTAGTTTACTTTAAAAATATATTTTTATTTATTAAAAGACTATTTATTATTTAAAGTATTAATAGTAAAAATAAGACTAATATATCTTTATTTATTAAATTATTATAATAAATAAAAATATTAAAAACGTTTATTACTACTTTATTCTTTTATTATAATAGCTATAACCTTTATTCTTACTACTTATATTTATTCTACTATAAGCTCTTTTTACTATATTTAACTACTTATATTTTATTATTAAATTATCTTGTTTATATATACTAAGTACTTTTAAACTACTATATTTAATATAATATTTTATATATAAAACGTTATTATTTTATAAAATAATTAGTTAAACTTTATCTTATAAAAGAATAGTATATAAAGTAAATAAAACCTTAAAACTATTTTTTTAAAACTACTATATACTTTAAGTGTTATTATAAACTAACTAATATATATTAACTTTTTTATTATAAAAAAAACAAAGCTTATAAGTAAATAAACAACGTTTAATTTAATAAAAAACTACTACTTTAACCTACTTTACTATTTAATAAATATAAATATTAAGTAGTACGGCTTTAATATAAATAATTACTATACTAGTCTATATAATATAGCTAGTTGTTTAATTTAGTAATAGTATATACTAATAGTTAGTATAGTAACTAGATTAGTATTTATTATTACTAAATTTAAAAATATTATTTAACTTTAGTTTTTTATACTATAAATACTAAATATATTAAAAAGTATATAGTTATATAAAAATATAACTATTTACTAATTCTTAATAAACTACTACCTTTAAAAAAAGTATTTTTTTACGTTTATTTTTAATACTTATATAAGAATTCTATACTATTTTAACTTTTTACTATATTTATATAAGGACCTAGAAAAGTAGTATAAAAAGTAGTTATTTAATAATATATATATAGTTATTTTTTACTAGCTTTTAATAAAGGTAAGATAAATTTAATAAAAAAATAACTAAAGTTATAGTGTAATAATAAGTAAATTAGTATAACTATTTTTTTAAAAGCTATAAATACTATTAATAAACTACTTTATATACTTATATTAGTTTACTAGTAAGCTTATATAGGATTAGATAAAGACTACTTGTTTAAAAGTCTTTTATTAATAGATAGGCACGCTTTGTTTAAAGCTTAGCTATATAAATATATTGTCTATATACTTTTTAAAGAAAGGACTATTGTTTTAGTGTAATTTAGACTTTTATACTAGAAACGTTTAGGCTTGTTTAAACGTATTAGAAAGACTATATATAAACAACTAAGATTTAGTAAACTAAGTAATATTTTTTAAATTGTTTAAGTTAGAGCTAGTATTTACTATTATTTATATACTTTATAGTTTATATAAAGAGCTATTTAGACTAATTAAATAAGGTTACTAGGATTTTTAGTATACTGTATTATTACTATTAAACTAACTATTAAATACTATTTAACACACTTAATAACCTAGTAAAAATAACTATAAAATAGTACTAGTAGTTTATAATAAAAGATAAAACGGTTAACTTAATAAAGCTACTAAAAGTATTACTAGATTAAACTACCTTTTTCTTTAAACTACTATAGCCGCCTTTATAAGTAGATTGCTAGCCTACTTATACTAGTTATTTAAAAGCGGCCTAGATCTTTAATATGTTTTATACTTAGTAAGTTAACTTAGTTAAAGTATATAATCTTATAAGCGTCTTAACAAGGTATAACTTAAGCATTAACTAGTAAAAACTCTTTAATAAAGTTGTAAGTATTTACTTTATACTAAACTATATAAAGAAGTAAAAAAAGCTAGACACTATAAAAAAGCTAGACGTTAAGAACTAGACTTTTATAACGTTGTCTTTAAAGTTATTGTTAAATTGTAATATAAACCTACCTCTTTCCTCTTCCTCTTTACTATTAGACGCTATTATAAAACTAAACGCTATAAAGAAGCTAGACGCTGCTAAGCCTTTAGAGTTATTATTAAATTGTAATATAGACCTCTCTTTTCCTTCCTTATTATTAAACTTTAAACTAATAAGCCTATCTACTTTACTAGTATATAGCAATTTTAGGTTTAAAAGTATAGTAAATATAGTTAAATTTAATAATAAGCGGAAGGCTTTATTATAAACGTAGCTTGTACTTCTCTAGTATAAAAAGATAAAGTACGGCTAAGACTACGTTATACTATTAACTTAGGCCTATACTAAGCCTAAGCGCTATAGTTTTCTACTTTAACGTATAGGACTTTACTACCTAGTACCTAGGTGTAGTCTACTACTACTATACTTTAAAGGGTAGCCTAAATAGCTAGCTATCTTAACCACTGCCTATAAACGTTATAATAAAGCCTAAACAAGTCTTAAAGACTTTAAAAACTAGTACTAAAGCTAGCTTTAGTATTAGTAAATAGTAGTAAGGCGTTGTCTACTTAATATATTTAAGAATAAAGTAAAGGATATAAATAAGTAATTAAGTAATTAGCTCTAACTATTTTTTTCTTTTTTTTTTCTTATATCTTTTTAGTTACTCTTTTCTTTTTTTATATCTTTATTCTTTCTTTCTTTTTAACTATTTTTATTCTTTTCTTATAAAATTGTTTTTTTATTTTTCTTTAGTTTTCTTTAATTTAATCTACTTTCCTTTCTTTCTTTACCTTCCTTTAACTATACTTTTAAAATAAAGTATATACTACAACTTATATTATAATATTTATACTAAAATAAAAGGTAAATTAGGTTAAGGCTTTATCTTAACACCCTCTACTTTAAAAGGTATAAGTAAACAAGACGTAGTTATTAAAAAGAAAAACAAATAATAAGGAATAAAATAGACAGAATTAACTATACAGGTTTTACGTGTAACGCTTACAAGTACGTCTTCCTTTATTCCTACCTACTAGCAAGCCGCTTATAGAGCATAGTATAAGAGGAGGGACTATTAACTAATTAGTTAATAGTCCTTTTTTATACTATTCTACGTACTATAATAGTTGTTAGTAGTGTATATAGTTATATATATGTAGTAGGTAGTTTTATACTTAATAGTATATATTTTTATATTTAAATCTTCTTTTTTTATTCTTATAAGCTAATTTATACTAATTATTTTACTAATTTTAGTATATATTCTTATTTTCCTTTTTTATATTTATAAAGTATACTTTTTTATTCTTTTTTATAGTTTTTAACTTTTAAGCTTTTTTTAAAATATATACTTTATTTTATAATAAATCTAAGTAAGTATTAATAGTTATATTATTATAAAGAGTAAAGATAATAGTATAAAGGATAAGAAAAAGCTTTAAGTATATACGTTTAAGATTTTAAATTTTACCTTAATTACTATATATATAACTATATTAAATAACCTTTATTATAAAGGTATAAAGATCTTTACTATTTTATAAGAGTTTTTTAATAAAGGCGTGTTTTTAAAGCTACTATTATACTTTAATACTATATATAGTAAATTGTTTATATAGTACTTAGGCTATAAATTATTAGTTTAATATAAAGTATTAACGTTTATATTTATTTAATTACTTTTAGTATTAAGTAAGTACTTTTTTATAAAGGTTTTTTTAAATATTTTAAAAAATAGTTTTTTATTTTAGTTTTAAATTATTTTACTTAAACGCTTTATTTAATACTTAAAAAAAGTTTTTTATATTATACTAATATATATATTTACTTTATATAAAAAAGTACTATTCTTTATACTTAGTTATAGTAGTATTAAATAAAAAAACCTTATTTTTTAAATATTTTATATTACTTAAGGCGCTATTTTACTAAAATTTATTTTACTTATTATACTAAATACTAGTATAACTACTTAATTAGTATTAATATTACTAGTAAAAAGCTTTAAGTTAAGAGTATTTTAAGTAGGTAGCTTTAAGTTAATTTTTATTAGTTCTTAGTTTTATATAAGAATATTAATAGTTAGTAGAATTTTAAACTATAAAGATATATTTTCTTAAATTAAAATATAGTTCTTATATAAACTAAGTAAGTTTTACTTATTAACTAAAAGTAGTATATAATACTAATTATACTATAGCTTATACTTATAGTTATTATAATAGTACTATTACTTTAAGTAAAGTTAGTTTATATATAGTAAAAAATAACTAAAATAATAATACTTATTTAACTTATTAATTTTTTATAGTTTATAATATTATAAAAAGTTGTTTTACAAATATAAGTTATAAGATAATTCTTAATATATAAGCTTATAACTATACTATTCTAGTATATAGTTCTAGTTAAAGAGTTAATACTATAATTAAAACGTTAGTTTACTTTAGTTTATAGTATATCTACTTTGTTTTTTTATACTTAAAAAATTATTATATTCTTAAAGTATATAATATTTTATTCTTATTATAATATAGTAAAGTAGTAAAATACTATAAGATTGTATATTAGCCTAGTTTAAATAAGGAGTAGGTTATAGTTATAAAAAAAGAAGGCTTACTTTTAAATAAGTAGGTTCTTACTACGTTTTTTTTATATTTTAAATTTAAAAAGTTAGTAAATACCTTTTTTAAGGCCTAATTTAAGTATAATTTTAAAAGTTAGTTAATTTTTTAAATAGCTATTTTTTTTATTAATACTAAAAAGACTAGTAGTAGTAATAAAAGGATTATTTATAATTTCCTAGCTAATTATTATTATTATATTTTTAAAAGTGCTTTATAAAAAGGTTTTAAGTACTATATTATTATTTAAAGTACTACTATTTAAAGAATTTTTAAAGTTCTTAAGTTTTTTCCTTTTTCTTATTCTTATTATAGCTTTTTTAAAAGGTATAAACTTAAATAAGTAAATTTAGTAGTAATATTAAACTACTTATAACTATTAACGTCCTTTTTAAAAAAGCTATCTTAACGTTAAAAAGGATATAAATATTTTATAATAAGGAGCTAAGCTTACTTTATTTAAATATTTACTATACACTATAAACAAGCTTAAGCTATATATAGGTTTCTATATTTTTTATAAATAGTATATAGTAAAAGGTGGTCTTTTTATAATAAGCAAGTTTAAGCTATAAAAAAAGTTATTACTACTTATTATATACTAGTTTATTAATATAAAAGAAAATATACTAATAATAACTATATATTATAACTATACCCTTTATCTTAAAAGAAGCTTATTATACTTTAAAAGTACTTATAAAAGATATTATAAAAAGGATAAATTTAAAACTTAAAAAGCCTTATAAGCTCATTAGTCTTATTTATACTAAAACGTAATAATACCTTATAACTATATATTAATTACTATAAACTAAATAAGATTATAATTAAAAATTAGTACCTTTTACTTTTAATCTTTAAGATTTTAAATAAAACTAAAGGCTATAAAGTTCTTTTAACTATAAATATAAAAAATACGTTTAGTAGAATATAAATATATAAAAGGGATAAGTAAAAGACTATATTTAAAATATAATATAGTTATTATAAGTATTTAGTAATACTTTTTAAACTAACTAACGCTTTAATAACTATTTAAAGTTATATATATAAAGTACTTAAAGGTTTAATAAATAAAATTTATATTATTTACTTAAATAAAATTTTAATTTATTTAAAAAATAAAAAGGAGTATATAAAGCACTTAAAACAAATATTAAATTATTTAAAAAAAGTAAAGCTATTTATTAATTAAAAAAAGTGTTAGTTTTATAAAAAGGAGGTATTTTTTTAAGCTTTTTACTATCTTTTAATAAAGTCTATATAAACCTTACTTAAGTTAAGATAGTTATAAAGTAGTAAATACTTAAAACTTATTATAATATTTAAGTATTTATTAGCTTTTATAACTTTTATTACTAATTTATTTATTATTTTACTAATAAAGCCTAACTATTAATAAAGTACTTAAAAGGCCTAATTAAAGGTAAAAAGCTTAAAAGACCCTTATAAGGGCCTTATAAGGACTAAGTATTTTAATAACTAAAGTAAGCGTTTATAAAAGCGTTATTACTAAGGTATTATAACTTATAATACTTAGTTTATATAAAGACTAATATATTTACTTTTATATTAGTAAAGATACTATTCTAACTAAATAACGTAGGTATTTAGTATTTAGTAGCCTTTTAGTTTTAAAAGCTAAAAGGTATAAAACTACGCTATAGTACTCTTAATTAAGAGTTAATAATAATTATTATATTCTTTAAAGAATAGTATTAATACTTAAAAAAGGTTAAAAGTGTAAAAGTCTTAACTAACTATACTAATTTATAAGCGTTTTTAAAGTAAATAAATTTAAATTATTACTAAGTATACTAGTATATATATTTATTACTTTTTAATTTTAAAATTAAGTATTAACTAAGTAATAAAAATCTAGTTAATAGCTTATTATATTATTTTAACTATAAAAGAGAATAGAATTAAATAAATTATTTATTTTTATTATATTAAAAAGTTACTACTCTTATTAAAGTAGTATTTTAAAAGACCTTAAAAAACTTATAAAGGAACTAAGTAGCCTATCTTTTATAAAGAGTAAGTATTTAAGTTTATTATAAATAGTCTAAGTAAAATAGTTAATATAGCTAACTTAAAAACAACTTAGTTAAAGTACTAAAATATATATACTTAATAGTTATTTATAGTATAAATAGTTATAGTTAATACTATAAAAAGGCTAAAAAAAAAGGTAAAAAAGCCTTTTACTTTATTTTATAAGCTTATTCTTATAGCTTAATTATTAAACTCTTACTTATAAAGTAAAAAAGAAGTATATTAAAACTATATAAGCTATTTTTAAGATTAGTTTTTAGACCTTATAAGGTTGCTTTATTAAAAAGAATAAGTTATTATACTAGCTTAAAAAGTATTATAATATAAAACTATTTATTTAATACTATAAGCTTAAAACAGCTAACTATAGTAGTATTATAAAAATAAAAGACTTAGTTTTTTATTATTACTCTTAAATAAGCGTTAGAGTAAATGTTAAAGGTTTTATATATACTTTATAATATATACTAAACTACTAAGTTAAGGAAGTATAAGCTATATAGTTAGCTTTAAACTTTACTAGTCTTTAAAAGGCCTTAGTAAAAGGTATTAATAAATTTTATTACTAGTTTTTTTTTAATATTTAATAATAATTAAAAGCTAAATACTATATTAGTAGTAGTAAATAAGTATATAAAAATATACTAGTTCTTACTAGTATTTATTACTATAATATTTATAAAACTTGTATATTTACTTTATATAAAAGTTTAACTATATTTTAAATAAAAAAGTAGTCTTTATTAACTAGTATTAATAAAAGCTATATAATATTACTTATATTAAGCTAAGACTATTTACTACTTTTTATTTATAAATTAATAATTAAACTAAAAAAGCTACTTAAATCTTAAAATAGTACTTTTATTACTATATAATAAAAAATTAAAATAACTAACTAATACTCCTTTTTAAAATAAAGTTTACTTTAAATAATATAATAAATTAATTAATAAATAAAGTACTATTTTATATACTTTATAACTATTACTTTATAATTTATAAAAGCGTTAAAAACGTTATTTATAAAAAATAAGTACTAATAGTAATAAAGCATATTTTAAAGCTATAAGCTTTAAAAAAAAAGCGTTAAAACACTTATAATATACTTAAGAAATATAAAAGTAATATTATAATATAAAGTACTTATTAAAAGAGTATAATAAAAAGAACTTAGTACTACTATTTACTTAAAATTTAAAGCTAAAAGTACTTAGTTAAAAGTAAAAGTAAAAGTTTATTAAACCTTTTTATATATTAAAAAAGATTAGCTTATAAGTATATTATTTAACACTTTTATAATAGTATAAAAAACTATATAATATATTTTTAGTATTTTTATTAAAACTATAAATAAACTTTATAAATATTATAAAACCTTTATTAATTCTACTATTAAAAGAAAATAATAGTAAATAAAAGGTAAAAAAAGTATTAAGTTATAAAATATAGTATAAAAAGCTATATTACTTAGTATAGTAAAAAGGATAGCTTTTTAAATATAACTAATAAGTTATTATAATAGTTATAAGTATACTAATTACTATAAAAAAGTAGTAAAAAATATAAAAAAAGACGCTTATAAATATTAAAATAAGCTTAAAAGTCCTTATAAAAAGGAAAAAAGGAAGATTAAAAAAGGTTTAATAAAAAGTATAATAATATAATATTACTATAATAATAAAATTTTTAAAAATATAATAAAAATATATAAGAAAATAATAATATACTTAACTATTATAAAAAGACTTTAAAAGGCCTATTTATAGCTTAAAAAAGAGAGTAGCTTAATAGCTATGTCCTAGTATAAAAACGGTAGAGTAAGGTATTAAGTAGTCTTTTAAACTATATAATAGTAGTAGTAAGAGCTCTCTTTTTAAAAGATTCTTTAATCTTTTAAGCAGGCTATAACTAAGGCTTACTTATTAAAGTTAAGTAAGTAGCTTATTATTAATATAAGGAACTAAACTATTAGTGAATTTAAACTAGTAGTTAGTTAAGAAAGACACTTATAAGTATATAATACGTATTAACGTATTACTTATTTATATAACTACTATCCTTTTAAAAACTAGGGCACTACACTAAAAAAAAGCAACTTAAATAGCTTATTTACTAACTTTTTTACTTAAGTGTTAAGGTAGCCTAAGTATATAAGTCTATTAATAAAGGGCTAAAGGTAACTTAAGTCCTTACTCTACTTAAATGGTAAAATAAATAAGAGCGTTATTAAGAAGGCTATAAAGTTTATAAAGGCTTAAAAAGGGCTAAGGTCTAAACTTAACTTATCCTTAAAGTCGCCTTTAAGGCTGCCTTTAAAGTCTACTAAGTCTTTGCTTTTAAGGCCTTTATCTTTAAAGTTTTTATCTTTATTCTTATTATTATTATTATTATCCTTATACTTATTATTGTTATTAGCGTGCCTAAGTAGCAAATTGTCTAGTATATATAATAGGCTTTAAATACTAATACTAAACCTACTAGGGAAAGGTAAAGGGCTTACTAAGAAGCTTACTAAAGGCGTTTGCCTTAATAAATTAAGCGCTTAAGATATAGTTAAAGGTTAGACTAGTATAGGTATTATTAGCTTTTAAGCCTTACTAATAAGTAAAATAAAGAGAGGTAACACCTTTAGTACTATTAATATAGCTATACTATATAGTAACTAAAGAACCTTTTATAACGTATTACTTAGCGTAAAGGTAAAAATAGACTATTTAGTACTTAGTATATATACTAAAGCACTAGTAAGAAGTAGGCGTTTAAGTATAAAGGCTAGTACTAGTTCTTATATATATAAGCGCTTTATAATAAGCTTACCTTTATTTTTAACTTTATTAAAAGTTTAAAGTATAAAAGTCTTTTTAAAGTACTTAAAAAAGGTTTATATTATAAATAAAAGGCTAAATAGTAAACTATTATTAATAATTAAGTAGTCCTTAAACTATTTAATTACTTATTAAGCTATTAACATTATTATAATCTAATAATAGCCTTATAGTTCTTACTTCTTCTTTTAAAAGTACTACTTATTATAATAAATTTTAGTAATATAAAAAGTAAGAAGTAAGTACTATTTATATAATATTATAAAATTTACTTTATAAGTAAGTAAGAGTAAACTTATAATATTTATATAATAAAGTAAATTTTATTATAAATAAAGTAAGAATAAATTTATTATACTTAATATATATTAATAATAGGCTTTATTATATAGGCTAGCCCTTTATAACCTTTAAATAAAGCTTAGAAAGTACCTTAATAACGTTATTAATATTAATTAACCTTAGTAAATATATTAGTATAATAAAGGTTATTACTATATATAAATATAAATAATACAATATAGTAACTATCTTATAAATACTAAAACACTTTTATTCTACTAGGTTTTTCTCCTAGTTACCTTATTACTAAAAAGGAGTTAAGGGTGACTTTAAAAAGGGGAGGAGATAATTGTTATAGTTTTAATAAGAATTACTATTAAACGCTATATAACTAAGCATAGTTAAGGCACTATATATAAACCGTCTAAGGTCCTTATAAGGTCCTTTTATAATTAGTTAAGTTAAGTAGATTAATAAATATTTTCTATATTTATATAGTATTATTATATCCCTCTTTAATAAAAGGGATAAGAATCTATTCTTGTTAATACACATATATACATATACGATTTAGTTATTGTAAAGTTGATGTTATCCTCTACCTAGTAATAGTAGCGTATAGTACTAACTCTACAAATACCGTTATAGTTATATTTATAATAAGTATAATTAAAATATTACAAAAAAATCCTTTACCTTTATAGTTTTATTAACTTATACTACAGTAAGTATATATATTTTACTTACTTAACTTAAATAATAAGAATATATAAGCTATATATATAAATAATAATAACTTTTATAATAAAATAAAATTGCTTATTAAGAAAGGATTTTTTTTAATAATATTATTATAAAATTAACTAAATAGTAAAAACTAAATATAGTAATTCTTTAAGAAAATAGCTACTACTATAAAAATACGTATTATATAGTAATACCTTAGTAAAAAACGTTAACTTTTACTTAAAAAGAAATAAGAAATTAAATATCTTCTTTTTTAAAAAGCTGTTTTTTATAGTTAATACAAGCCTAATACTAATAAAAAACTTACTTTTTAATTATAGTTATATATATTTTTAAATATATATACGTTTTTTATTAAAAGGAAATATTGTATTATACTACTTTAATACTAAAATAAGTAGTAATATAGTTTGTAAAATATTTCTTAATAAATATAAAATTAATATTAATTTTATAAACTATAATAAATATATTAATAGTATTAAAAGTTTATTATAAATTTAGTAATAAGCTATATTTATAGTATATTTACTTAGTTAAGTATAATATAAACGTATATATAACGTATTTTATATTACTACTAATATTAACAAACTTAGGCTAAATTTACTTATTAGTATAAGTAATATATATACTTTAAGTACTAAAATTAATATTAAAAAAAGAACTATTATTTTTTATAAAATTAAAAGCTTACTTATTTATAAATAAATATAAAAACCTTAAACTTATATTTATATCTTTATAAATAAAGATATTATTATACTACTAATAATAAGTATATTTATAACTATATAATACTTTAAATTACGTTAAACTACTATTAATAACGTAAATAAAATAGTAGTAAACTATATCTTTATTAAAGCTAAAGTTTATTTTTTTTAATATAGTACTTAAGTTATCTTTATTTTATACTATAGTAATAAATAATATAATAATAAAACTGCTTATTATTTAAAAAGACGCCTTTTTTAGTAAAAGTTTTAAAATAAATAATATATAAGATAATTTATATATTAACTAAAAAGAAGCTTAGTATTTTACCTTTACTTAGGCTATTATAAAAGGAGAAAATTTAAAGCTAAATTATATATATATAAGTATTCTAGTATATAAACTATAAAAACTAAAGGATGTTTTATTTAAGACGGATATTAATAAAGTAATAGTTTATATATAAGACGTTAAATTTAGTTAAAAGTTATATACACTTTTTTAAGAATTTTAATAGCTTTTTATAAATAAAGGTATTATACCTTTACTAAAAGACTAAAAAATATATATTAACCTATTTAAGAATTAATAAAAAATTAAAGTAACTATAAAGAAATATTTCTTTAATATATATTATAAATAAGTAGTAATTAACACTTTTAACACTTTTTATACTTTTTAAAAAGTTTAAATAAATATTAAACCTTATACTTATTATATATTCTATCTTTATAATATATTATAAGAATACTATAAGAAATCCTATTAAAAAAGGCTAAACGGTTATTAATATATAGCTATTATATTGTTTATATATACTTAATATTTACCTACTTTTTAACTAGTAGGATATTATAAAAAGAATATATAAATATTTTTTTTTAGCTTAAATACTACTACCTTCTTTTTTTAATTACTTATTTTTTATAATTACTATAATTATATAGTAATTATTAGTAATTATAGCCTTAAAAGATTAAACGTAGTACTTATAAGATTTTAAAATTTACTAACGTTTATATAATAATTTATAAATAGGCTTTTTTATACTTATTATAGTTTTATTAACGTATATATTAATAATATTATAATATTTTAAGTACTTATATACTATTTTTAAAATACTTAATAAAGTATAGTATTAAATATTAAAAACGAAGACATTTTTTAAATTCTTTACTATTTAGCTTCTTAAGTATTAAGTTAATAAAACTAGTATTTATAAGACTAATAATTATATTACTACCTTTAAAAATATAAAAATACTTAATAATTTAATAATCTTAGTATATATTTAATTATAGCTAAATTTCTTTATACTAAAATATTATAGTATAACGCTAAATTATAGCTATTATAAGAGTAAAAGACGGCTTTTTAAAAAAAGAAAAAATAATAATAGCCTTATTAATAAGGTAAGAAAAATATAAAAAAAAAGTAAGTAGTAAACTTATAATTAAACTTATAAATTAAAAATATAAGTTATTTTATATACTATAAAAACACTTTTATAAGTAAATATAGTTATATTACTATAATCTAACTATAACGTTATTTATTATACTTAATACTTATAAAAGAGTATATAAACTTTATATATTTTAACTTACTAACGTTTAAAATAAAATTTCTATTCTAAATAAAAATATTTTATAATATTACTACTACTTAATCCTTTTTATATTATATATTATTAGTAATTAAGAAAAACTATATAAATTAACTAAAGTAGAAATTACTATATATATTTAAGTTAAAGTTAAGCTTTATAAGCTAATTTAGTTTAACTAGTATTTAGTAAATTTTTTTATAAACTATATACTATTAAAAAGGATTATTATATATATATTACTTAAAATATTAAACTTTAATAATAAAGTTAATATTAAGCTTATAGTTATAACAAATTACTTTTTATAGTTTTAACTTAATATTTTTTATATTTTAAGTATAGTAAACGTTGTTTTAAACGCTTTTTCTTAACTCTTTATATAAGTAAAAGAACGTATATACTTAAATACAAGTATATTAAAAGATATTTACTTTATAACTAGTAATAATAGTCTTAAATATTATATTAGTATACTTTAAAGAGTAAACTATTTTTATTAGTATAAAGTAAATAATAAAATATATTAAAATAAAGTATGTAATAAAAGTTATATTTAAATATACTTTATTATTAAGTAGTATTTTATTAAAAAGTATTTTATAAACTATATACTTAAACTAATATATTTAGCTTTATAAAATTAACTTTATAGTATATAAAAAGGCTGTTTTTTACTTAAACTATAATATATTATAAATAATTTCTTTATTATATATAGTTTATAAAGTATCCTTAATTAGCTATTTTTAAAATTTATATAAAAATACTTTTTAATAAAGTATATAATAAAATATACTATTTTAGTAAAGCTTATATATAGTATAACCTTAAAAACGTCTTTATTTTATAATTATTTAAAATAATTTAAAAATGTATTTAGTATTATAAATCTTATTATATTAATTAAATAGATTATAAACTGTTTAATAAAGAATTATACAATATTTATAGTATTATTACGCCTTTTTATATAATTACTATAAATTTTATTACTAATTTATTAAAAGTTATAATAATTAGTATAGTATAGTAAATTCCTAACTATAATTACTATAATGTACTAGTTATAGTATTATATAAATTTTTAAAGAAAACTATACTTTTACTAAAATAAAAGATATATACTATTAAATAATAAGCTTATATTCTACTTTATAGTCTTTTTCTTTATAATTAAAGACTACTAATAAACATTATCTTTAATTATAATCTTAAATTTATATTAGTATTATAATATAAGATTTTTTAACTTTTTAAAACGTTACTTATATTTTTATAGCCTACTACCTTTAAATAAATAGTTTATTTAAAAGGAAAAATTAAACTATAAAAATTATAATAAAATATTTTATTTATAATAATTTAAATAAGCTATAAATAAACTTACTTTTTACTTTATAATATTACTTAAATAATACTTATACTATAACTATTAGTATATTACTAAATTAGCTACTTTATAATATTTAACTTAAATCTTTTATAAATCTTATTATAAGATATTTACTACTAGCTTTAAATTTTATTATATAGGCTATATTATAATAGCAGCGTTTTTATAAATTAAAAAAACTTATTAATATTACTAGTATATTAGTAAAACTTAAATATAATAATAAATACTTCCTTACCTTATTTAACTTAAGTAATATAGTATATTTATATTTATATTATAAATATTACCTACTTAAAAAACCGTTATATAAATAGTCCTTATAATATATAAGACTATTTAAAATAGAAAAATAAGTTAAAAGCTAAGCATATTAGCTAAATTTCTTAGTATTATAAAAAGTATATTTTATTATATCTATAGCTTAACTATATAAGCTAAAGTAAAGTAAGGATAAATTTAAGTATAAAGTACTTTTACTAAAACTAATTTATATTAATAAAGATTTAAAAAATAATAAATTTAAAATTAAGCGTATTATAAAACACTATATTAAAAAAAAGAACGCCCTCTTACTATAATTCCTTATTTAATAAATAAAATATTTACTTATAAATAATTAGTAGTTAATAAAGGCGTCTTTTTTATTAAGTATTAAGAACTTACTTAATAAATATAAATAAAAGTATTTAAAAATTAAGTAATAATTACTTTAAGCCTAAAACCTTTAAAAGGTATAATTTACTATATTTTTCTAATAATAATAAGTAAGGAAATTTAATACACTACTTTTATTTATTTATTTTTTCTTTTATTTTTATAATTTTAGTAAAAACGTTAGTTGTTTATAATAATATACTTTATTTACTTATTTATACTTTTATATTTAAATTAAATAAACAAAGATTTCTTTTTAAATAAGGAGTAAATAGTATAAAAATAAATAAAAGCTTTTTAACTTTATACTTATTTTCCTTATTCTTATTATTTATAAATTAATTATATCCTTACTAAGATTTTTACTCAAATTTAATTAATTATTATATACCTTTTTTTATATTCCTTTATAAAAGGCTTTTATAAGCTATATTTCTTAGCTTAATAAGAAATCCTTTAATACGTAGCTAATATGCCTTTTAAAAAGAAGTAGCTACTAACTACCTTATATAATTTATATATCTATAATATAGTGCTTACTAGTTTAGTAAAGGCTAATAAAAATAAAAAACCTATTATTCTTACTAATAATTAGCTAAAAAACTACTTTAAAAGTATATAAAAGGATAATATAAACTATAACCTTTATAAAAAGGTATAAAAGATAATTATTAAGATATTTAATATAAAGAATATATAGTATAACTAGATTTTTAAGTACTAATATATTAGTAAATTTTAAATAATATTACTTATTATAAAAAGGCTACTACTAATAGTAAGGACCTTATAATTAAACTACCTTTATATAGAAATTTTTTATATTACTATATTTTTATAAAAAAGTTACTTAATAAAATATAATATTAAGTAAAGTACTAGTTAAAATTATACTACTTTTTCTTTTTTAATAAAGTAAGTAATACCTAGCCTATTTAAAAGTTAAAAATCCTTTTATATAAAAATATAAATAAAAAAGACAAGCTAGCAACGCTTACTAAAGTGCTTATAACTCATTAGTTTATTAAAGCCTTTAGTAAGTTACTCTTTTTTAAAAACTATATAAACATATTAAAAAAGGCTTTAGTATAAACCTTAGTAAAGAAGTAAAAAGATACTATAATACGGATTATTAAAACGCTTACTAAGTTTAAAAAAAAGACTAACTAGGAATTATATAACCTTAACTATAATCTATAGTTAAAGTATAACCGTTATATTATACTTTAAATAAAATGTTTTATATTTAAAGAAAAGATTATAAAAGATATAAGCACGTCTACCTTTAACAAGCGCCTTACCTTAAGCTAGAACTATGCCTTAAGCTAGTAAAAAAAGCCTAAGTAAAAAGAACCCTTAACTCTTAACCTTGCCCTTAACACGCTTAAAGATTCTATATACCTAATATTTATAAATAACCTTAACGTTAAGGAAATCTTTTATAATATAAGTAAGGTTATAATAGAACCTAATATTAAGGAATTGTTTTAAGCTATAAAGTGTAAGTAAAGAAAAGTACTAAAACTATAGCGAATTAAATAAGGATAAAAAAAAGTAAAAACAATAAAAAAAATAGAAAAAATAGAAAAAATCCTAATAAAAAAAAACATAAATTAGTTAGAATTTTGTTTTTTATAGGCCTTTTAGCTATCTACTTATTTATATATATTATATAATATAAAATAAAATAAAAATATAAAAAAGGAGATAGAAGTTAGCTTATATTAAGAATAACGTAATTTTACCCTACCCTAGGCACTTATTACTAAAAAAGTACTATAAATATAGGAATATCCTATAGTTTTAGATAGATAAGAATTAACTAACTTTATAACTATACATTTTTTACTAATATATTAGAATTATATAGAATTATTAATATATTATAGTTATTTGCATTAATTGTTTATTTCCTTTATTTAGGGTAAGTACCCTAAGGACGGCACATAGTCGTTATTAGTGTATTTCCTCTTACGTTGGTGATCTAGCGTGTAATAAGTAGTTTTAATAGCTATACTTACTATTATAAAGTTAGTAGTAGTAGTAGTAGTAGTAAAGCCGGCTTATAAGCCTAATTATAAGCCTATACTAAAGCCTTTAAAGGTTCCTTATTTATTTAGTAATTATCTTACTTATTTAAGGCGTTTACCTTTTTAATAGTTATACTAAGTGCCTATTAGTATAAGGTGTATATAGTACCTTTAACACTTCTTATATATACTACTTATAAAGTTACTACTTACTCTATACTTTAGCTATATTGTCTTTAGCCTTTAACACTTATTACTAATAGTATAAGGCTAGGTATTAGTCTTATCTTAAAGTAAGACCTTTATTTTATTATTTTAAGCTTATACTAATTATACTTAGGTCTTTATATTAATAGTAAGGAACTTAATTAATCTATCCTTAGTTATAATACATACTAACGCCTAAGCTAACGTCTATAATACCTTAGTCTTAGTCTAAAGTAGTTTAACAAATGCCTTATAACGTATACTATTACTTTTTTACCCTGTTATAATAAAGGTTTAAGCATTAAAGAAGGCTATAAGCATAGTATAAAGGTATTTATAAGGTTAGTACTATACACCACTATAACTAGGTAGAAGATAACATTAACTTTATAATAACTAAATCGTATACGTATAAGTGTATAAGGACAAGAATAAACTCTTATCCCTTTTATTAAGAAGGAGTATAGTAGTACTATATAAATATAAAAGATATTTATTAATTTACTTATTCTAGCTAATTATAAGAAGTACTTAAGGACCCTTTAAAGCCTACCCTTAGTATCTTAAAACGGCTTACTACTATCCTATCTCTTAGTTAATTATAGTAGAACCTTAGTAGATTAAACACTTAACTAATTATAAAAGGACCTTATAAGGACTTTAGACAGTCTGTATATAGTGCCCTAAATATACTTAGTTATACAGCGTTTATAAGTAATTCTTATTAAAACTATAATAATTATCTCCTCCTCTTTTTAAAGTCGTCTTTAACTCTTACTAATAATAAAGTAACTAAAGGAAAAACTTAATAAGATAAAAGTGCTTTAGTACTTATAAAATAGTTATTATATTATACTATTTATATTTATATATAGTAGTAGCCTTTATTATACTAATATATTTAATAAGATTAATTAATATTAATAATACTACTAAAGACTCTTTAAGCTTTATTTAAAGGCTATAAAGGGCTAGCTTATATAATAGTGCTTATTATTAGTATATATTAAATATAATAAATTTACTTTTACTTTATTTATAGTAAAATTTACTTTATTATATAAACGTTATAAGTTTACTCTTACTTATTTATAAAGTAAATTTCATTATATTATATAAATAATACTTACTTTTTATTTTTTATATTACTAAAATTTATTATAATAAGTAGTACTTTTAAAAGAAAAAGTAAAGACTATAAGGTTATTACTAAATTATAATAATACTAATAACTTTTTAAGCTATTAAATAGTTTAAAGACTACTTAATTTTTATTAATAGCCTACTATTTAACCTTTTATTTATAACGTAGGCCTTTTTAAAGTACTTTAAAAAGACTTTTATACTTTAAAGCCTTATTACTATTAAAGTAAGAATAAGACTATAAAGCCTATATATATATAAGAACTAAAGCTAGCCCTTACGTCTTAATATCTACTTTTTACTAACGTCTTAACACTTATACTAAGCGTTAAATAAACTATTTTTACTTTTATACTAAGTAATATACTATAAGAAGTTCTTTAATTATTGTATAATATAGCTATACTAGTAGTACTAAAGGTATTACCTTTCTTTATTTTACTTACTATTATTAAAACTTAAAGGTTAATAATACTTATACTTATTTAACTATTACTTATACTTTAAACGCTTAATTTATTAAAGTAGACGCCTTTAACAAGCTCTTTAGTAGGCCCCTTATCTCTTTTTAATAGGTTTAACGCTAGTATTTAAAGCCTACTATATATACTAGACAATTTACTACTAAGGCGTACTAACAATGTTAAGGAACTTAAGGGTAAGTTAAGTCTAGCTCTTAACCTCTTTTAAGCTCTTATAACGCTCTTAGTAGCGCCCTTACTTATCTTTTTATTTAAGTAGGGTAAGGACTTAAGATACTCTTAACCTTTTAATAATAGACCTATATACTTAGGCTGCCTTAACGCTTAGGTAAAAAAGCTAGTAGATAAACTATTTAAGTTGCCTTTTTTAGTATAGTGCTTTAGCTTTTAAAAGGGTAGTAGCTATATAAATAAGTAGTATATTAATATATATTATATATTAGTAAGTGTTTTATTTATTATTTACTAGCCTAATTATATTAATAAAATAGTTCTTTATATTAATAATAAGCTACTTAGCTAATCTTAGTAAGTAGGCCTTAGTTATAGCCTACTTAAAAGATTAAAGGATCTTTTAAAAGGAGAGCTTTTACTACTATTATTAAGTAGTTTAAAAGACTGCTTAAAGTTTAGCCTTTATAGCTATAAACTATTATATAAAGTATAGTAAGCTATATAGCCTTAAGATAATATATATATATTTATTTCTTTAACTTTTATTTATTACTAATTAGCCTTAAGTTATTTATAAAGTATAAGGCTACTACTTATAAATACTATACGTTATTAAGTAAGCAAGGCTATAATTACCTCTTATACTTTAAGCCTAGTACTAACTACTTTATTACTATTTTATACTTATAGTATAATTTATTATAAGTATTAGTAACTAAGATTTACTTTTATTTACTATCTTTATACTAAAATATAGCTATTTAACTACTCTCTTCTTTAGGCTATAAGTAGACCTCTTAAGGCCTTTTTATAGTAGTTAAGTATTTTATTATTTTCTTATAATGTTTTATTATATTTTTAAAATTTTTATTATTATAGTAATATTATATTACTATACCTTTTTACTAAACCTTCTTTAATCTTCTTTTCTTCTTTTTTATAAAGACTTTTAAGCTTATTTTAATATTAATAAGCCTTTCTTTTTATATCTTTTATTACTTTTTTATAATAATTAGTATATTTATAACTATTATAATAACTTATTAATTATATTTAAAAAGCTATTCCTTTTACTATACTAAGTAGTATAACTCTTTATACTATATTTTATAGCTTAATACCTTTTTTACTTTTTACTTATTATTATCTTTTTTTAATAGTAGTATTAATAAAAGCTTTATAGTACTTATAAAGTTTACTTAAAGTTTTAATAAAAACACTAAAAACATATTATATAGTCTTTTATACTATTATAAAAGTATAAAATAATATATTTATAAGCTAATTTTTTTTAATATATAAAAAGGTTTAATAAACTTTAGCTTTTACTTTTAACTAGGCACCTTTAATTTTAAATTTTAAATAAATAGTAGTACTAAGTCCTTTTTATTATACTTTTTTAGTAAGTGCTTTATATTATAGTAACGCTTTTACGTCTTTTATATATATTATAAGTGTTTTAACGCTTTTTTTTTTATAACTTATAGCTTTAAAATACGTTTAGTTATTATTAGTACTCTTTTTTTATAAGTAACGTTTTTAATACTCTTATAAATTATAAGGTAATAGCTATAAAGTATATAAAATAGTGCTTTATTTATTAATTAATTTATTATATTATTTAAATTAAACTTTACTATAAAAAAGAGTATTAGTTAGTTATTTTAATTTTTTATTATATAGTAATAAAAGTACTATTTTAAGATTTAATTAGCTTTTTTAGTCTAATTATTAGTTTATAAGTAAAAAGTAGTAAATAGTTTTAACTTGATATAAATAATATTATATAGCTTTTACTAGTACTAGCTAGTAAAGACTGCTCTTTTATTTAAGATAATACCTTTTAGCTGCCTAAAGCGTAGCTAGACCTTTATATAAAGTAAATATATAAGCTTTATAAAGGTTATAGTAGTAAACACTAATAAAAACTAATATATTTTTATATACCTATTTACTACTACTAATATAGCATCTAGCTCTTAATTACTATTAAAGACTAAAAAGAAACTAGTAATAAAATTTATTAATACCTTTTACTAAGGCTTTTTAAAGATTAGTAAAGGCTAGAGCTAATTATATAACTTATACTTTCTTAACTTAGTAGTTTAATACACGTAATAAGTATATATAAAACCTTTAACGTTTACTTTAACGCTTATTTAAAAGTAATAATAAAAAACTAAGTCTTTTATTCTTATAACACTACTATATTTAGCCGTTTTTAGCTTATAGTACTAATAAATAATTTTATATTATAATACTTTTTAAACTATTATAACTACTTATTCTTTTTAATAAAACAACCTTATAAGGTTTAAAAACTAACCTTAAAGATAGCCTATATAGTCCTAACATACCTCTTTTTTACTTTATAAGTAGGAGTTTAATAACTAAGCTATAAGAATAAGCTTATAAAATAAAGTAAAGGGCTCTTTACCTTTTTTTAACCTTTTTATAGTTATAACTATAACTACTTACACTATAAACAACTACTAAATATATATACCTTAGTACTTTAACTAAGTTGTTTTTAAGTTAGCTATATTAACCGTTTTACTTAAACTATTTATAATAAATTTAAATACTTACTCTTTATACAAAGATAGACTACCTAGTTCTTTTATAAGTTTCTTAAAGTTTCTTAAAACACTATCTTTAATAAAAGTAACAACCTTTTAATATAATAAAAATAAGTAATCTATTTAATTTTACTCTCTTTTATAGTTAAAACAACGTAATAAACTATTAGCTAAATTTTTATTACTTAGTTAATACTTAATTTTAAAATTAAATAGTAATAAATATATATATTAATACGTTTAGTAATAATTTAAATTTGTTTACTATAACAACGCTTATAAATTAGTATAGTTAGTTAAGACCTTTATACTTTTAGCCTTTTTTAAGTACTAGTACTATTTCTTAAAGGATATAATAATTATTATTAACTCTTAATTAAGAGTATTATAATATAGCTTTATACCCTTTAACTTTTAAAACTAAAAGGCTACTAAATACTAAATACTTATATTATCTAACTAGAATAGTATTCCTACTAACGTAAAAGTAAACGTATTAGTCTTTATATAGACTAAGTATTATAAGTTATAATACTTTAATAATAACGCTTTTATAAACGCTTACTTTAGCTACTAAAATACCTAGTCCTTATAAAGCCTATATAAAGTTTCTTTAAGCTTTTTACTATTAACTAGGCCCTTTAAGTGCTTTATTAATAATTAGGCCTTATTAGTAAAATAATAAATAAATTAGTAGTAAAAATTATAAAACCTAATAAACACTTAAATATTATAATAAGTCTTAGACGTTTACTACTTTATAACCGTTTTAACCTATATAAGGTATATATAGACTTTATTAAGGGATAGGAAAAAGCCTAAAAAGGACACCTTCTTTTTATAAAACTAGTACTTCTTTTAATTAATAAATAGCCCTACTTTTTTTAGTTAATCTAATACCTACTTTAAGTACTTTATATACTCTTTCTTATTTTTTAAATAAATTAGAATATTATTTAAGTAAATAATATAAATCTTATTTACTAAGCCTTTAAGCACTTTATATATATAACTTTTAAAAGGTTGTTAAAGCGTTAGTTAGCCTAAAAAGTATTACTAAATACTTATAGTAGCTATACTACATTTTAAATATAGTTTTTTACTTATTCCCTTTATATATTTATATTCTACTAAACGTATTCTTTATATTTATAGTTAAAAAAACTTTATAGCCTTTAGTCTTATTTAATATTTTAAAGATTAAGAATAAAGGATACTAATTTTTAACTATAATCTTATTTAGTTTATAATAATTAATATATAGTTGTAAGATACTATTATATTTTAATATAAATAAGACTAAGGAGCTTATAAGGCTTTTTAAGTTTTAAATTTATCCTTTTTATAATACTTTTTATAAGTACTTTTAAAGTATAATAAGCTTTTTTTAAGATAAAAGGTATAGTCCTTTATATAATAATTACGTTTTAAATAGTAAATTAATTATATAGTTTATACCTTAGTAAATTAGTAGATTAATAGTATTTTTTATAAAGAACACGTCTTTATATTTATAAAGCTTAAGTAGTATCTTTATAGGCCCTTTAAGGTCCTTTTAAGGCTCTTTATTTAAAAGATTAGTAAATTCCTCTACTTATACTAATGTATAATAAGTAATAGTATTTATTACACCTTTTTAAAAGGTCCTTACTAGCTTAATTTTTAATTTATAAAATTACTACTTTTTACTAGTAAGGTATAATAATATCTTTTTATTTAATAAAGTTAGTATACTTAAAAGTACTAATATATTACTATTAATATAGTTTAGTTTTATATAATAATAAGTAAACTACTGTTCTTCTTAGTTAGTGTTTAATAGTTAAATTATAACTACTTATACGTTATAAACTTATAGCTTTAAATTACTAGACACTTATATAAGTAGTAAAAGCCTTATAAACTTTAGTAAGCTTAGTACCTTTATAAATTTCTAGTCTACTATGTTAATTTTACTACTATAGTTTAAATTAATAAATATAAAATAACTATTATTTATAATAACCTATCTACTTATTTATAGCCTTTTATTAACTAAGACTAAGTTTAATAACCTTAAAGTATTCTTTTAAAAGCTGCCTAAGCTTTTCCTTTACCCTTACTCTTCTTACTTTTATTACTAAAGTTGTTAATAACTTTAGTTAAGTTAACTTAGACATCTTTCTTTATTAGCTTATTAACTAATTTATTAAAGTATATAAGTAAAATATAGCCTTTTTTACTATAGTAAAAGTACTTAATATTAGTATTACTTAACTTAGTATAACGTTTTAAGCTAGTCTTATTCTTAAGTTACTTAAACCTTTAAGTCTTAAAGGCTTTTTACTAAGAGCCTAAATACTTCTTTTTTAGTTTTTTAGTAAGGGTCTTCTTCTTTTTCTTTATATTAAGCATAGTCCTTTTATATTACTTTAAAAAACTATCCTTTTATAGTTAATTTATACGTTTTAATACTTAATACTAATTAATAGTATAAATTATACCTTTTATAACTAAGTTATATTTAATTTTATTACTTAGTTTTATATAAGCTATAGCTATTATAAATATTTTAAGTAAAAGACTAATCTTTTCTTTTAATAAGCTTATATATATATAGTAGTTACTAAAGCTTTATCTTACTAGTTAGTAAGATTTTTTTAAACGTATTATTATAGTATTAAACAAATCTCTTAATTTTAGTATTAACGTGTTTAACTAAGTATTAAAGACGTCTTAAAAGTATAAGCCTAATATATGTTCTTAGTTTAGTAATACGTTAAAGTACTACTTTTAATAAATAAAGAATACTTTATTTATAAGCTAAAGTATTATATTAATCTTATTAATATTTTAAAAGTACTAATAAGGTATTAATTTAAATATATACCTTATTACCTTATACTACTCTTATTATTATAAATATATTAATAAATCTTTATATTTTTTAAGCAGCTTTAACTTTAAGTTATACGCCTAACTACTAACTTTTAATAACGCTTAACTACTAATATATAATAAGGCTATAAAGGCTGTATCTTTACCTTTAAAATTGTCTAAGTTTAGCTTTTAAACTTTAAAGGCACTTTATAAGTTTTTTACTAATAGTTGTATAATATATATAAGTATAGTCTTCTTACTTATACTATTTAATTTAGCTTATAGTTATATTACTTTTATACGTATTATAAGTAATTATTAAAGACGTGCTTAATAAGCCTTTAATTTAGCTAATTTAACTACTATTTTATTATTAGTAAATATTATTTTAATTAATATAAACCTTATAAGGCCTTTAAATAATACTTATATAACTCTTATTATCTTTAAAGCTTTAAGAATAATTAGTAATTTAGTTATTATAAAAAAAGAATTCTTTTAAGTAGTTAAAAAAAGAGTCTATTAATATAAAAGTATTTATAAAGTTAGTACTATACACTACTATAATTAAGTAAAAAACAATATTAACTTTATAATAACTAAATTATATATATATAAGTGTATAAAAATAAGAATAAACTCTTATTCCTTTTATTAAGAAAGGATATAATAATACTATATAAATATAAAAAATATTTATTAGTCTACTTATTTTAACTAATTATAAAGAGTACTTAAGAACCTCTTAAAGCCTACTCTTAATATCTTAAAACAGCTTACTACTATCCTATCTTTTAGTTAATTATAGTAGGACCTTAATAGATTAAACACTTAACTAATTACAAAGGGACCTTGTAGGAACCCTAGACAGTCCGTGTACGGTGCCTTAAATGCGCTTAGTTATACGGCGTTTGTAAGTAATTCTTGTTAAAACTGTAATACGTAGCTTTATAGTGTTAATTTATAGACTAGTAATACTAAGTATTAATACTGCTTATTAAGAACTTACTTAGTATACTTTACTATTATTATTACTTAAAGACCTTAGTTATACTTATATTTAGATTACTACGTTGTCTTTTTAAAAGGATACTAAGGCTGTCCTTTTTAAAGGTATTTAAAATTAAGTATAGAGTACGTACTATAACTAACGTTATCGTACTTGTACTTAAAATAGGAGGCAAATTAGGTCGAAGCTTTGCCTTAACACCCTTTACTTTAAAAGGTATAAGTAGACAAGACATAGCTACTAGACAGATAGATAGTTAGGATTTTAATAAGACAAAGTTAGCTATATAAGTGTTATATATAACGCCTATAAGTGCGTCTCCTTTATTCTTACCTACTAGTAAGCCGCTTATAAAGTAAAGTATAAAAGGAGGGACTATTAACTAATTAGTTAATAGTCCCTTTTTATACTATTCTATATATTATAATAGTTATTAGTAATATAGGTAGCTTTATATATAGTAGGTAGTTTTATACTTACTAATAATAAAAGTAGAACTTAAAATATATTAGTTATAAGACTAGTTGCTTAGGTCTTACTTAAATAGTTATAATACTTATAAGATAATATTACTTTGTTTATTTAAACTCTTATAATAACCTTTTTTAATTAAAGATATAAGGAGTAATTAGTAAATATTTATATTATAAGTAATTACTTAGGTAAGTCTTTAATTTTTATATATACTTTTAATAAGTAGAAAAAGGAGTAAGATTACTACTTTACCTACTTTTTAATAGTTTTAAATTATAAAGTTATAAGAAATAAAAACTAGGTATTAAACTATAAATTTAATATAAAAAAGTTACTTATAATAGCTTTTAAGGATATATTATTGCCTACGCTTATAACAACACTATTAAGCACTACCTTTAGCGCCGTATTACGTGTAGCCTCCTAAGCAGCCTCCTAGGCAGCCTTTAACACCCTACAAGTAACACAATTAATTAATAGCCTAATTAGGAAATTTTTTTTTTTTAAAGTTACGCCACTACACACCGTTTACAACCTGTTAGACACTACATCTAATGTGTTATTTAGCCGCAGCACTCTACAATCTAGACGCCTAAACAACGTCTACACAGTGTATATGTCCTACACTACGCTAGCTAGAGAACAGGCTATTGTACTAAACTCTACGTTTACGGCATTGCACGCTACGTACGTACGTAGTATAGTAGCGTTGTTCTTTACTATTACCCTGTTTATAGGCCGCTTTTATATAGTCTTACTTGCCTAGGCTAACGTAGTAATAGTGTATAATATAGTAGACTAAGCCTCCTTTATTACTATTAAAGTAGGCACTACTTTAAGCAACTCCTTTTTAGTAATATAGGCGTAATAAAGTATTATAAAGTATATAATATTTTATTAGTAATAAAGTAAAATATAGTTATAATTATACTTACTATAAATATATTAAAAATACTCGTCTTAATTTAAACTATATTAGTATAGTTAAATAAAGATAAAGATATACTTACTCTTTTAATAAAAGTATAAGAGTATAATGCTTTTTTTAACGTTATAACGTTTAACTAGTAAGTCTTTTATATATTTAACTATCTTTCTTATATAAGTAGTATAATAAGTAGTAGCATTTTATTTTAAACTATTTATAATAGCTAATTAAGACTATATACTTAATAATAGTACGGCGTTTATACTAGTACTAGTACTATTAGTATAATTAGTACTAAACTAAAATATTATAAATAATAGTAAGTTATAAAATAAATATATAAAAACAACTTAAAAGTATAAATTAAGAATAAGTAGACGTAGTATAAGTATAACAAATATAAGGTAATAAAAACTAGGTATAATATAAAAAGTAGAGTATAAAAATAAAGGATAAATATAAAGATATAAGTAAGTATAACTAATATAATAAAATAAATATAAAATAAAGTTTATAAAATAAACTATAGTATAAAAAAAAGCTTTTATACTAAGTAATAATTAGTTAAATTTACTATATAACTATAAGCCTTAATAATTAAAGTAACTAACTATATTTACTAAATTTAAAAAAAAAAACCTTTTTTCCTTTTCCTTCTTTCCTCTTTATACTAATACTCTTCTTACTCTTTTTCCCTCCTTCCTCCCTTTTATATAACTAGTATAGTATAGCCTTACTACCTTAATAATACTATAAACTATTAGGCCTAGTAAGTAGTAGGCTTTATAACTACTAAGTTATGCCTTTTTTTACACGCTAACTTTATAATAGTATAAACTCCTTATACAACGAAATTGTACGTAGACGTTTTCTTAGTATTTTACTATGTAAAGGTGAATATAAAGGTACTTTATATACTAGTTAATATTTATAAGTGTATAAATAAATAAATAATAAATAGGGATATATTATTACCTATTATACTAAATAACTAAATATATATTACTATAATTAATTATAATAAATAGCTATTATTAACTAATTATATAAAAATAGCCTAGTTATAAAGTAGTAAGGGTTAGTATAAAGCTAACTTTAACTTATAACGTGTAAATTAGTAGTTAGGCAAGGCTTTAAAAGGTAGCTTATATATCTTCTTACTTAATTACGTTAGTAAAGGATAAATATACTTTTACTAGTAAAAACAAAAGATAATCTTTTTATTTACTTAAAAACAGTTAAGACGTATATTACTATATTTAGTATTATAAAAAAAGTACTAAAGAATAAGTATTAATCTTATAAATAAATAGCTAATTAGTAAAAGTTAAATACTACTTTAGTAGTACTAATATATAATTTAAAAAACGTTAAAAGCAACCTTATAATAATAGTTAAGGTTAAGTACTAAAATACTACAAAATGCCCTTTTTTAAACCCTTATTCTAATTATAAAAGTATTAATATACTAATTTAGTAATAGTATTTTAAAAAAAGATAAAAATAAATTTAATAGTATATTAGTAAGTAGCTACTTAATAGTAGGTTAAGGCTATAAAAACTACTAGTAAAACTATTATAATATAATAACTCTTAGTTACTACTTACTTTAAAAAGACTTATATATAAGTTATTAAAGTAAAAGTAGTAGTAGTAAGGCTAAATATACTTATAAAACGTAGTATAAAAAGGCTTAAAATAATAATAAAAAAAGGCTAAGTTAAAAAGTAGTAAAATGCTTTTTTACTTTATAGTATAACTTAGTAATTAAAGAATTAGTATACCTTTATAGAGACTAAAAATACTAACCTTTTCTTTTTAAGTAAAAAAAACTATAGTTTCCTTTTCTTTTTTATAAATAATATTTGTTTATATTAATAAAAATTTAGTTATTATATATTTTAATTTTACTTTAATTTTAAAAAATTTCTTCTTTTTACTAAAAAGACTAATAAGTAATTAAATAAGTAGTTTATTATTAAAACCTTATATTTTATAATTAATATATAAGACTATTAAAATAAGCACTTATTTTATTAATGTATCTTTTTTAAATCTTATAGTAGTTATACTAACTAGTATATTTATAGCTATATTACTATATTTAACGCTTAAAAAGACGCTATAATTTTAAGGCTAAGCTTTTTTATACTTTAAAACTCTTACTACTTTAACCTTTAATAGTAATAATATTATACGTTTTCTTTATTACTATAAAGCCTTAATAAAAGTAGTATTACTCTTAAATAAAGATAAAGTTTATTAGCTATTAATATATTATATAATTAGTAAAATAAGCTTTATAAAAAGACTAGTAAATACTGCCTTAACTATAAAGTAAAAAGGAAAGTTTATAAGTTTAAAAGAGGCTATATAGTAAAAACTATAATACTTAAAATAAGGAATAGTACTATACCTTTTAAGCTTAAGTCTTTATATAGTTTTATACTATTTATAGTAAAAACCCTTAAATTTTACTTTATAAATTAGTTAAACTTTATATAAATATAAAGGGATAAGACTTAGTTTTTATATAATACTACTCTTACTTTTAGCCTTTTATAAGCAATTACTTTACTAATATAGTTATTTAATTTATCTACTATTATAATTACTAAGTTTTCTTTTTTAAGACTACTTAACTACTAATATAAACTAAGTTAATTATACATACTAAATTAAGCTAATATAAGACTACTAAATAATATAGCTTTATATAACTAATAACTAAATATAAGCGTTATAGTATAGCTTAGTAAACTTAAAGTAAGAGGATTAATAATAACTATTATAGTAAAGGACAATATAAACCTTGTTAAATTTATTACTAGTAAACTTAGCTTAGTATAGTAAATTATACTTAAAATAATAAAAACTAATAATTTTAAGCTTTAAAAGTTAGAAAGAGAAGTTATTATAGTAAAATATAAAAAAAACTTTATAAAGAGTTAAATAGCCTATTTACTATTTAAAAAAAACACTAAAATAGTAGTAGTAAAGGCTTTAATATAAAGAAGAATAAATTAGATATAATAATAAAGAAGATACTTTTTTTTACTATAGCTTTTTTATAAACTAATATTAAAATTAGCTTGTAAATAAAAAGATAAAATTTACTTTATTTAAAAAGAAATTTAATATAATAAAGAAGTATATTTATTTTATACTAATTAGTATAAACTAAATTAACTATATAATATAGTAGACTATACTAGTAAATAAAATAAAGAAAGAATAAGCTATTATAAATAAAGATTAAAAAGGCTTTAAACACTAAGTTTTATTTCTTATTATAGCTTTAAAAATATATATTTTTATTATTTAAAAGCTAATTAATAATATAAGATAAAGTAAATATTAAGACTTTTAAAACTTTATAAATTATTTAGCCTTTTTTAAAATATAGCTTAAAAAGAAGTTAAAAAAGGAGTAAATATAAGTCTTATATATACAACTACTTTTAAGTATTAAAAAAGACTTATAAAAGCTTTTTATAATATTAAAGATAAGATAAGAATTAATTATATATATTAAAATTATATAAGATATATACTACTTATAAGAATAAGTATAAAGCCTTTATATAAAGTACGTATATAAAAGTTAAGAAGATTATAAAAAAGGTAATAAATATAGTTAAAATAAAAAAACGTATAATAAAGATTTAAGTACTAGTAATTATTAAAGTAATTATTAAGGCACTTACTAAGAATAAGGCTAAGAAAGAAGAAGCTTATAAGACAAGAACCTTTAATAAGACGGCTATATTCTAAAGTGTTATATTTACAACAACAATAAGCACTTAGCTAACAAGTATTTAAATAAGAAGAAGACGGCTATAACTAAATTATTAAATATAAGTAAATAGTTAAAAAACTAGATAGTGTTAATAATAGTTAAGATGTTAAAGATATAAAAGAGATTTTAGTAATAAATACATTTTAATTTAAAATATAAATAAAGGACAAGTAGTTAGTTAATATAAAGTAGAATATAGCTGTTATAATAAATATAATTAATAAAACCTTTACTAAAGAAATTAGTTTATAAAAAACAAGAGTAAGAATCTTAACGTTAAAAGTATATAATAGGTAAATAGTACGTATAAGTAGTATGTAAAAGGTACTACTATGTTTAATTAATGTATAAGAATAAAAGAAGAATGTAGTATAGATTTATATTAAGATTAGTAGGCTGTCTAATATAATAAAGCTGCTTATACTTCTTTTAATAACAATAATTAAAAAGTACTTAATATAGTTAAATTTAGTAAAGACTAATTAGTAGTTTAAAGTAATAAAAAAAAAAAAAAGCAACTATAACTAAGGCTTTTACTATACTAGCTAGGTAAAAAAGAGTAATAGTATATATAGTAACAATAAACGTATTATTAGTAAAAGAATTAAAAAGAGAATAAAGTAAGTTACTTATATACTTAGTATATAAGTATAACAACGTTCTAAATTCTAACAATACTAAGACGCTACTACTATACTACAATACTAACTATATTATTAATTTAAAAAAGGGATAGTAACTACTATATAAGGCTATATACTTCTTATTATAAAGAGAGTTAAAAGAGTTAAAAAGTTACTTAGTAAAAAGCCTAGCCTTTAAATATATATACCTTTTAAAAAGTTTTACTAGTATTTTTATTTTATTTATACTAAAAAAGGATAGAAGTTTATAGTTATATATAAACTACTAAGGCCTAAATAAAGTAATAATTAAAAACTATTATTTATTATTTTTAATAGTAAAGATTATAAAATACTATATAAAAATAAGATTTATTTTAAAATTAAATATTAAAAAGGCTTACTACTAAATTTAAATAAAAAAAGATAATAAATAAAAAACCGCCTTTTAAACTTAATATAACTACTTTAAGTATTTAGTTCTCCTTTTTAGCCTAACTAACGTACTAACAACTTTTTAAAATTATATTAGTAGTGTATTAAAAGAGCTAGTAAACACTATTTATATTATATACCTTAATAATATTCTAGTCTTTTTAAAGATAAAGAAGAAGTATATATAGTATTTAAAAAAAGTACTAAAACGTTTAAAAAAGGCTTAATTATATATTAATAAGAATAAATACAAATTTTATTAAAAAGAAGTAGAATTTTTAAGCTTTTAAATATTATATAAAGACTTTATAATAAACAAGTATTAAATATATATAGTTATTAAATAGCTTAAACTAACGTTTTATTAAAAGATTTAAGTCTTTCTAGAATTTTATAACTTTTATAAGCGTTTTATTTAAGGCTACTTTTATATTACTATACTATTATTAAAACTATTAAAAAAGAGTAAAAATAGTAAAAAGGTTAATAAAGTATAACTAAATAATAAGGCTTATAAAGCTTTTAAACAATTAAAGGTTAAATTTATAAAAGCCTTATTATTAAAACACTTTAACTTTAATAAGCTAATTTATATAAAAACTAATATATTAAATATAATATTAAAAGTAATTATTTTATAACTTAATAAAAAAGAAAGATAGTATTTTATAACCTTTTAGTTATATAAGTTATAAAAAGTAGAACTAAACTATAGTATACTAGATTAAAAGCTTTTAGTTATAATAAAGGCTTTTTACTAGTAAAAACACTATTTAAATAGTAGTAAAAATGTTATAAAAGTCTTATTTAACTATAACAACTTTTAAGTATTTATATAGTAGCTTTAACTTAATAGTAAATAGGCTAAGTAAGTAATATACTTAGCCTTTTTTAATTTTATTATTAAGTACTAGCTTAAATTAACTAACTTAATAAATATGCTATTAAAACGGCTAAATTATATAAATAGTATAAGTTATATAAACTTAATATAAAGTTTATATATAAATAGTATAGCTATTAAACAACACTAGTATAACTATAAACTTAGTTAGTGTATAAATACTATTAATATTTTAAAAGTGTAAAAAGAGCTAAGACCTTATATATTTTATATATAAGACGTATAAAAAGCTAATAGGTTAAAAAAGATCTTAATTAAAAGTATAAGGCTAATTACTTTAATAAAGCTATTATACTATTACTTTAACTTAAAAGCTAAGGTAACTATTTTAATATTAAATAAAGAATTAAAAAGCCTAGTTTTATAGTAAAACAACTTTACTATATAGTTAAATACTATTAATTACTTTAAAAGTAATACTATTAACGTAATAATATTAGTATAAAGTCTAACTATAATAAGTATAAATAAAAGTATTATACTTATTAAACTTTTATAATACTATATAGTAGTAGCCGCTTTTACTATACAACTTTTAAAGCTTAAGCTAAGTAAAGAGTTATATAAGGTTATTATAGCTACTTAGTATAAAGATTTTTAAATATAAGTATAGTTATAGTACTTAGCTTATATAAATAGTATATAAAGTAAATAGTTTATTATAATAAATAAGATACTATTATATATAGCTTTAAGTAAGAAGTTAAAAGTTATAGTAAGCCTTTTTATATAAGGCAAGCTATTAAAGCTTTACTATAATAATTTATTAACTAGATATTTTAATATTATAAGAACAACTAAGTTATTATTTAAACACTTTTTTTAAAAAGATATATTAAAAGATATAAAGTAGTACATTATAATATACTTAGTTTATTAAAAGTAAGTAATTAAAAAATATAAGCTATATAGTAAGCTAAATTTACTTTTATTATTAAAAAAACCGTTTAAAGAGCTATTAATAAACTTAATTATAAGCCTACTAAAATTAACAAATAAGAATAGTAATAATATAAACGTAATACTAGTTATAGTAGACTGCTTTATAAAGTATACTATTTTTACTATAGTAACTATAAGACTAACCTTTACTAATCTAGTAAAAATTATACACTAAAAAGTTTTTTTATAGTTTAAAAAAACGTTAAAAGGTATTATATTAAATAAAGGCTTTATATTTATAAGCACCTTCTAGTTTAAATTTTACTATTATATAAAGATTAAACAAAGACTATTAATAACGTTTTACTTATAAACAAATAAATAAATAAAAAAAGCAAATTAAACGTTAAAGTAATACTTATACTACTTTATTATAAACAAGTAAACAAGCTAGCTACGTTTATTAAACAAAGCTTAATACACTTATAACAACGTTATTAATACTATAATAGGCTACTCTTTATTTAAGGCCTTATTTAATAAGAAATCTAATCTATTTATATAGTATAAAGATATACTAGTTATAAAAAGGGCGTTAGTAGTAATAATGTAATAAAGTAATTTAGTACTATTAGTAACGTTAATAGTAGTAATATAATAAAGTAATTTAGTACTATTAATAACGCTAGTAGTAATGTAATAAAGTAATTTAATACTAGCTATAATAAGACAACTAAAACGCCTATAAAAAGTTAAAGACAGCCTTTAAAAACACTAAAAGTCTATAGTAAAAAGACAAAAACACTACTATAATAAAAACTACACCCTTAAGACGTTTTAAGTTAACAACCTAGTTAAACTATCTATAAAAAACTTCTATTTTAAATATAAAAAGCTAGTACTAAAACAAATAAAACCCTTATAAAAACTAGACGTAGTTAGTATATAAACGTACTAACTAGCTCTACTTATTAAATACAACTATATATACAACGTTTTTTTAGTATTACTTTTAAAACTATAAAAGTAATATATAAGTACTTAAAGACCTTTTTTAAATATACTAAACTTAAAAGACTTAAAGTAAGAATAAAAAGTAGAGTAAGTAAAAGGATATTGTTAAAAGGTAGATAAGAACTAGTATTTAGTTAAATAGGTAGGCTAGCTACTAAAGTATAATAAATAAGTAGTAGTATAAGATATAAGCTATATTTAAAAAGCTATTATAAAGTACTACTATAGTTGTTATATAAAAGATATAAAGGTTAGTAAAAAAAAAGAAAGACTTTTTAAAAAACTATAGTATAAGTAAAAGGAAAAAGACTAAAGTATAAGTAATAAAAAATTAATTTACTACTTATATTTAATAATAGTTCTACTAAAAATCCTTTATCTAAGCTACTTTCTAACTACTTATAAAGAAGACAGCTTTAACGTCTTTTTAAAAGGACAATATAACTACTTAAATACAAGTGTAGCTAAAGTCTTCTAACAATAACGTTAATAAGTATACACTAAACACAAGCCTACTAAGTAGTACTAACGCTTAATAGCACTACTCTACAAATCGTTGCTATTAGGCTATATCTATACCCTTTTTTAAGGCCTATACCTTAGTTATAGTAAGGTAGAAAAGTAACAACACCTACTATAAGACAGCTGTTAGACTATGTTAAACTTTAGTTAAAGCGTTGTAGACGTCTATCTAAGTACTAGTACTATTTATAATAAGAAATAGGTTAACTATGTCCTTAACTATTAATATAAAAACTTAGATATAGTTAGTAAAGATTTTAAATAATAAGGTAAAGGACTATACTTTATAGTAAGGCTAGTGTCTAGCCTTACACTATTAATAGTATATACTTAAAGTTAAGAATAGTATATAGTTAAAGTGTAAAGTAGATAGTAACTCCTTTAACAATAAATATAAGAGATACTAAAGGCACTATACATATTTAGTACTAATAAGTACCTAGTATAACTACTAAAAGGCTAAACGCTCTAGTTAGGTAAAACGTTTAAAAAGTAGAAGAGGCGTTATTAAGAGCCTATTTAAGTTAAAAGGACTAAAGTTAATAAGCGGCCTATCCTTTAGACTAGGTGTAAAAGCTACTATAGCTCTTACTAAGTCTTAAGAGCCTAACTAAAATAGTATAACTATTTTAATAGATTATACTATTATTATTACAGCTAATATAATAACTATAGTTGTTATAGTGTCTAGTATAAGGCTACTTTTCTTATTCTTAATAAACTTATACATTTATAAAGTTAATAATTTAACTAAGTAAGTAGACTAAAAGTGTAAAAAGTACGTAGTTCTTATAATAAATAAAGTAGTAATAAAAGTAAAGGCTGCTAAATATAGTCCTTTATTTCTTTAAAAGTTAGTAAGGTTTAAAAGGTCCTTAAATAAAGACGTATATAGTGTGTTTAAGCTAGTAACAAGTTAAACGTACAACCTAATAACGGCTAAGTAAAGGTATAGCCTTGTATAGCTTGTTTACTAAGGCTATAATAGCGTTAATACGCTTAGACGTAGTAGGCTTACGCTTAAAGGTAGTAGGCTTATATATAAAAAAAGCAGTTTTCTATTAAAAAGCTATAATAAACAAAAGTAAGAATATAGTAAAATAACAAGTTTATCTTATTTCTTATTTACTTTATAATTTAAACGTTATTACTAGCTATAAATAAAGACAGCTACTAGTTAACCTTATTATATAGTACTATTTATAACTATATAATTAATAACTACTAGCCTAAGTATACTAGCCTTAAAGGAGGCGTAATTATTATAAATAAGTAAGAAGGACGTTTATAAGGGTCTTATAAAGACCGTATATAAGAGTTATACAAACTTTATAAATAATATAAATACATAATAGCTAATTAAATAAATAACAGGCGTTATATAATCTATAAATATAGATAGAACTTATAAGAATGTATAGTAGTAGTCTATACTTAATTAAGTAGAATAGTAATAAATACGCGCTTTATAATTAATTAAATAGTTGTTAAGTTTAAAGACTAAGGCTTAATTAGGACTAGTGTAATTAGTACTGCCTTTATATAGCTAGTCTATTCCTTTCTATAAATGTAGAGGGACAAGACTTAGTTCTTATACAATACTACCCCTGCCTTTAGCCCTCTATAAACGATTACTTTACTAACGTAGTTACCTAGTCTATCTACTGTTACAAGATTTTAAAGGTTTACTTAAGTTTTACTATTTATTTACTTAAAGTACCTTTTTACTACTATATCTTACTACCTTTTAATATACTTATTCTAATTACCTTAACTATATTATAGCCTTATATAATATAGCTATAAGATATATTTAATTTAATTACTAAAAGTATAATAAATTTTACTATTAACTAATACTATATAGTAATAAAATACTTTAAAAAAATTTAGTTTTTTAATACCTTTAACCTAAAACTTGTATAATACTAAGGCAATTTAGTAATAGCTACTTATAACTAACGTTAAAAAAGTAGTATTTAAGAAATAACGCTACTATTTATAATAAAGGAAGAAGTACTTATAGCTTAGCTCTTTTATAAGTATTAGTATTAAATTATAAGTAATATAAACGTAAAGTATAAGGCTTATATTTTAGTATAAAAATATTTAAATATAAATAAAAAATTAATTAACTAAAAAATTAATACTATTTTTAAATAGTATAAAACACTCTTATAGTTTATTATAAAAGGTACTATTATACTATTATATATAGCTTACCTTTTTATATAAGGTAAGCTATTAAAGCTTTACTATAATAACTTATTAATTAGACACTTTAATATAGTTATAATAACTAAGCTATTATTTAAGTATTTTTTTTAAAAAATATATTAAAAGATATAAAGTAGTACGTTATAATATACTTAGTTTATTAAAAGTAAGTAATTAAAAAATATAAGCTATATAGTAAGCTAAACCTACTTTTATTATTTAAAAAATTATTTAAAAAACTATTAATAAACTTAATTATAAGCTTATTAAAATTAATAAATAAAAATAGTAAGAATATAAATATAATACTAGTTATAATAAACTACTTTATAAAGTATACTATTTTTACTATTATAACTATAAAATTAACTTTTATTAATCTAGTAAAAATTATATACTAATAAGTTTTTTTATAGTTTAAAAGAATATTAAAAAGTATTATATTAAATAAAGGCTTTATATTTATAAACACCTTTTAGTTTAAATTTTACTATTATATAAAGATTAAATAAAGACTATTAATAACGTTTTACTTATAAATAGACAAATAAATAAAAAGGGTAAATTAAACGTTAAAGTAATACTTATACTACTTTATTATAAATAAGTAGACAAGCTAGCCTTATTTATTAAACAAAGCTTAATATGCTTATAATAATACTATAAACGTTATAATAGGCTACTCTTTTTTTAAAGCCTTAGTAGAAAATTAAACCTGTTTATATAGTATAAAAACGTACTACTTATAAAGAAAGCGTTATAATAAAGTAACTTAGTACTAGTAGTAATAAAAAGACTAAAGTATTTATAAAAAATTAAGGATAGCCTTTAAAAATATTAAGAGTTTATAATAAAAAAATAAAAACACTACTATAATAAGAACTATATATTTAGGACGTTTTAAGTAGGCGATTTAGTTAGACTATTTATAAAAAATTTCTATTTTAAGTATAAAAAACTAGTATTAAGATAAATAGGCTTCTTATAAAAACTAAGTATAGTTAGTATATAAGTATACTAACTAGCTTTACTTACTAAGTATAACTATATATATAACGTTTTTTAGTGTTATTTTTAAAGCTATAAGAGTAGTATATAAGTACTTAAAGACCTCCTTTAAGTATATTAGACTTAAATAACTTAAAGTAAGAATAAAAGGTAAAGTAAGTTAAAAGGTACTATTAAAAAGTAGGAAAGGACTAGTACTTAGTTAAATAAGTAGGTTGGCTATTAAAATATAATAAATAGGTATTAGTATAAAATATAAACTACACTTTAATAGCTATTATAAAGTACTACTATAGTTACTATATAAGTAATATAAAGGCTAGTAAAAAAAGAAGAAGACCTTTTAAAAGGCTATAGTATAAATAAGACTAAAGAATACAAGTAACAAGAGATTACTAATATTTAATAGTAGTATTATTAAAAGCCCTTTATTTATACTATATCCTAACTACCTTTAAAAAGGACGGCCTTAACGTCTTTTTAAAAGGATAATATAACAACCTAAATATAGGTATAACTAAGGTCGTTTAATAATAACAACGTTAGAAACAAACTAGGCAAGTGCTTAATAAGTAGTACTAAAGCTTAACGTTGTTACTTTATAAATTAGTATTAAGAAGCTACGCTTATAGCCTTTTTTAAGGCTTAGATCTTAGTTATAGTAAGGTAGAAGAGTAATAGTATACGTTATAAGGCGTTTATTAAACTACGTTAGACTATAGCTAAAGTATTATAAGTGTTAGCTTAAGTATTAGTATGTTTTATAACTAAGGATAAATTAACTAGGTTCCTTACTATTAATATAAGGACTTAGATATAGTTAGTATAAATTTAAAATAAGGAAATAAGGGTTGTACCTTATATTAAGGCTAATACCTAGCCTTATACTACTAATAATAAGTGTTAGAAGTTAAAGATAGTATATAGCTAAAGTATAGGGTAGGTAATAACTTTGTAAGTAACGTATATAAAAAGTGTTAAAGGCACTATATATACTTAGTACTAATAGGCACTTAGTATAACTACTAAAAGGCTAAACGCTTAGGATAAGTAAGACAATTACTAGATAAATAAAAAGCTTTTAAAGGCTTAGGCGTAGACTTATAGTTAGACTTTTAAGCCGGCTCTTTTAGTAGCCTTATTATTAGTCTAATTACTAAGGCTACTACTATTAATACTAGCTTTAGTACTAATAGTATAGTTATAAAAGGCTAATATTACTATAGTTAATAATATTACTAACTATACTACTACTAGTACTATTAAAGCTACTAACGATATTATTATAAGTGCTAATAAAGAACTATTACCTCCTTTTCTTACTAGTACTAAGCCTTATATATATAAGGCTAATAAGCCTATTAAATAAATAAAGTAAAAGTATAAACAATGTATAGTACTAACGTCTAATAATAAAGGCGTTAAAAAAAGAGGATTAGTATAAATAAGGTTAGTTAAAAATAATAGGCTATAAGTATAAATGTATATAGTATAATTTAACTAGCAATAAGCTAAATAAGTAGCCTAATAATAGCTAAGTAAGGGCGTAGCCTTCTATAGCTTATTAGTTAAGGCTATAATAATATTAATACGTTTAAAAGTAGTAGGCTTATACTTAAGAATAATAAGCTTATATTAAAAAGCTATAATAAGTAAAAGTAAGGATAAAGTAAGATAATAAGTCTACTTTATATTTTATTTACTTTATAATTTAAATACTACTACTAACTATAAACAAACTATATTAACTAATACTATATACAAACTATATAACTTATTTATAATGTTTATAAATATATAATTAATAGTTACTAGCTTAAAAGTACTAGTCTTAAAAAGGCGTAATTATTTTAAATAAACAAAGAAAGCAACTATAAAGGCCTAATATAAGCTATATATAAAAGTTGTATATATAATATAAATAATACATAAATATAATAACTAATTAAACAAATAATACATAAATATAATAACTAATTAAACAAATAATAAGCATTATATAACCTATAAATATTAGTAAAACTTTAAAGGATATATAATAGTAGCCTATACTTAATTAAGTAAAGTAGTAGTAAATACACGTTTTATAATTAGCTAAATAGTTGTTAAGTTTAAAGGCTAAGGCCTATTTAAGCCTAGTATACTTAGTACTGCCTATATATAGCTAGTTTGTCTTTTTTACTAAATAGGGAGGGATAAGACTTAATTCTTGTATAATACTACCCTTACTTATTACCCTTTTATAAATAATTACTTTATTAATATAGTTACTTAGTTTAACTTCTATTATATAAAGGTAGTAAATAGTAGCTTATTAAGTAACGTTATAGCTTAAATTATAAAGGATAAGTAGTATAAGTAAAGGCTATTTATTTAGTTATTTAGTATTATATCCTTAATACTTTATAAGTAGTATTATACTTATATAATAAGTTATTTAGTAAGTATAATAGGCTTTAACTAGTATTGCCTAGCCTACTAAAGAAAGCTATAAAGCCTTTTAAAAAGCTTATTAAAGGCGTCTATTTTAATAGATTAAGTATTATAGGCGTAGGCGTTAGTAAGACTAGTATAAGTATTATTAGCTTTTAGGCTATAATAATAGGCAAAGTAAAAGGCAATATAAATAGTATCTTAAGTGTTAAAAAGCAGTATAGTAATTAAGGAACCTTTTATAACGTTATACTTAATATAAAGGTAAAAATAGTCTATTAACGCTTAGTATATATATAAAGGTAGTAGTAAAAAGTAAGTGTTTAAGTATAAGGGCTAATACTAGTTTTTATATATAAAGCAGTTTTATAATAGCCTTATTTATAGCTTTATTAATAGGCTTAAGCTTTAAAGTCCTTTTAAAAACCCTTAAAAAAGTTTATATATTAAATAAAAGGCTATCTAAATAGCTATTATCTAAAATAAAACAATCTTTAAACTATTTAATAAGCTACTAAGCTATTAGTATTATAATAAGCTAGTAGTAGCCTTATATTCCTTACTTTTTCCTTTAAAAATACTACTTATTATAATAAATTTTAATAATATAAATAGTAAAAAGTAAGTACTATTTATATAATTAAATAAAAATAAACTTATAATATTTATATAATAAAGTAAATTTTACTATAAATAAAGTAAAAGCAAATTTACTATACTTAATATATATTAGTAATAGTCTTTATTATATAAGCTAGCCTTTTATAGTTTTAAAATATAGCTTTTAATATTTTTAATAACTTTACTAACATTTATTAATATAATAATAGTTATTATAATATATAAATATAAATAGTATAATATAATAACTATCTTATAAGTACTAAGGCACTTTTATCTTACTAAGTTTTTTCTTTAATTACTTTATTACTAATTAATGTTAAAGTTAACTTTAAAGAAGAAAAAAGATAATTATTATAGTTTTAATAAGAATTACTAGTAAATATTTAGTAACTAATTACTATTAGGCTACTATATATAGACTATTAAAGGACCTTGTAAGGTTTTACTATAATTAGTTAGTTATTTAATTTATAAGCGCTTTACTATAATTAACTAAAGAATAAAGTAATAGTAAGTAGTTTAAAACATAAAGGATAGACTTTAAAAGGTCCTTAAGTACTTCTTATAATTAGCTAGAATAAGTAGACTATTAAATATCTTTTATATATATATATAGTACTACTATACTACTTTTAATAAAAGGGATAAGAATTTATTCTTATTTTATTATACTTATATATATACAATTTAAATATTGTAAAGTTAATATTATCTTTTACCTAGTTATAGTAGTACTTAGTACTTACCTTATAAATACCTATACACTTATATATATACTTTATAATAAGTTTATATAATTTATCCTATTTATATAATTTAGCTGCTTTAATAGTAAATTTACTAAGTTAGTTAACTTAAGCTAGTATTTAATAATATAATTAAAAAGACTAAGTATATTACTTATTTAATCTATTTATTATTAAATTAAGACTACTATATAAATATATAAAAGTTGTTATAATCTAAAAAGACTTTTATAACGTTTTTACTACTATTTTAATAGTATTTTTATTAATAAAAAGCCTTTATTATAACTAAAAGCTTTTAATTTAAAATACTATAGTTTAGTTTTACTTTTTATAACTTATATAACTAAAAGGTTATAAAATACTACCTTTCTTTTTTATTAGGCTATAAAATAATTACTTTTAATACTATATTTAATACGTTAGTTTTTATATAAATTAGCTTATTAAAATTAAAATAGTATAATATTAAGGCTTTTATAAATCTAGCTTTTAATTGTTTAAAAGCCTTATAAGCCTTATTATTTAACTATACTTTAATAAGCTTCTTTTTATTCTTACTTCCTTTTAATAGTCTTAATAGTAACGTAGTAATATAAAAGTAGCTTTAAATAAAACGATTATAAAAGTTATAAAACCTTAAAAAAACTTAGATCTTTTAATAAGACGTTAGCTTAAACTATTTAGTAACTATATATACTTAATAACTTTACTAACGTAGTTACTTAGTCTAACTCTTTGTTATATTTAGTAATTAATTGTCTTAGTTTACGTCTATAAAAGTGTCTAATTAAGTAAACATAAAGACTTTTATATAGTAGAGCCTTTTATAAGCCTTTATAAACCTATATAAGGCCTCCTACTAATTATATTACGTTACCTTACTAGTCCCTACTTATATACTAATATAAATTATTACTACTTCGTCTTAAACACCTACTTTATAACTAACCACTCCCCCCTTTACCTCTTTTTAACTAAAGCGTTATGTAGTAGACCTTTATAAGGAGAGTCCCTTATACGCTTACTAGTTTTCAGACATTATAAAGGGTGTACGAAAAGGCAAATATACCTCTGTATTTTTTTTTAATTTACTCTATATTGCTTAAATTGGAATTATTTTTGTTGTCTATGCCATCTCTTTTTTTGTTGTTTAGTAAAGTGTACTTTTATTTGCTACTAATTTGTCTGTAACTTAAGTATTTGCTAACTGTCGTCTGAATTAGGTATGGCGCGCCCGCCTTATTATTTTTTTTTCGCCCGTGTGTTAAATTTTTTTAAGAATATAAGTTTTCTTAGGTAGAGAACATCAGAATTTTATTCTACGGAGTAAACGTATCTATTAAATCTAGGACAGAGTCAAGGACGTCGGAGTATTAAGGGAAAAAATGGTTCAATTACTTGAAGTCGAAGACGAGCACTTCCAACAACAGCAGTCGGGGCCTGAGGAAGAAGATGATTTTACAGACACGGGTATGTCCCCATGAGACTACAGTGGTCATACATATGCCATGAAGCATACTCTACTTTTCTAACAGTATATACTGTATGCAGACTCAGAAATATCTACCGACTCAGATTTTGACCCAAGTCGTGAAACTTTCGTTGACCGCCTTTATGCGTTACGTGATATTGTCCCACCCACAACTCGTGGATGGTTTTATGGAAATTACAAGCTCGGTAGCCGAGTGCTTCGCATTGGCCTTGCCTTTCTGGGCCGCGCTGCCTGGACTATTTCCGTGAGCTCTCTTCTCATCGGAATTCCTTTTGCTTTGTCTTGGGCCGAGGAGCAGAATATTGTTGCCATGGAGCAGGAGCAACGCATGCGCGAAATGGGCAGTGAATTATTGACTTCCAGCTCGAATGACAATCGTGAAGGAGGGACGGCTACTCAAGTCGGTGCTGCATTGAGTGGCGTGGCACGACCCAATCTTTAGACGACATATGAAACAACTTCCATTCTAATTGCGGAAGAAATTTTCTTGAAAATGTGTACTTTATTCGTTCATGTTAGTTACTTTACGAAATATGCTGCATACAAAGATCGGATTGTCTTTCTACACACTTCTTAATGGGGACTCATTCTTTTGACGTAGTGGAAACAATTATATCGAAAGGCAACTAGAAATGTATAGTACGTCGCATGCCATGGAGTTGCTGTTTGAGACTCTTATAGTTCTGGTCCTATTCTATGATATACGTAGAAACGGTTGATTTTGACGTATAATTTCTAAATTTGTATGTGCAGAACTATATTATTCCTAATGAGAAGTGGCAACATGGAATCATCGGCTACAATAACAGACTTATTTGCACATAAAAAAATAACATTACTATAATAATGAACAATAATGAAGTACTAAATATATCGCATAGTTCTTGGACCCCTCTACGAATTTACAAAAAACGTTGGATCCGCGAGATATATTTATTACACGAGAAACACAAAGCAGACCTACTCAGTGAATTGTACCAGCAGGCGAGGCTTCAAGGTCGACTGCCCCCACTATATCCAAATATTTTGCACTATCCGTAATCAAGTTGCCGAAGTATTTGAGAGCTACCTCACTTTCAGAACGAGTCTGAAGTGTCTCCTCTTTGCGTGTTCCAAGCTGTTCAATAGATCGATTCAAACCTTCCCTGAGAGAATCAGCAGGGAATCGGAGTACTTTGCGAACCGTAATGGCAATACGATTCGAGTTGTTGTGAACGTAGTCAAGAGCTGCTAGCTGAGTCGATATTTTGCTAGACAAACGACGTGGCAAAGAATATGGAATCTGCACCAATACAAAGCTTGCTGCAACAATAATAGCAGCCAAGATACCTGGTACTAGCACGCGACGTGTATTGCCAAATCCAAAAACTTTTGCAGCTGAGAATGCATGATCCATCCAACTCTGTCCCCAAATCACACGGCTGCCAAGCGCCGTTGCGAATGTAAGTGCCATACCAGTTCCGGCCACCTTCTCCTGTCGTTGAATCAGTGTTTGTATGTCAATAAAGTCCCAAAACTCAACTGGGATATTTATCTGACGTGCTAACTCGTCTTTCCGACGGCGGAACATGCATCCAGGGCGGAAATTGAGGTCTGAAAATTCATTGCCAAGGTGCATGATACCTAGTTGTTTTAGTGTGTTCACACCACTGGATGCCCTGACACGTGCAGCCTCTTCAGATTCAGCGACTGATGCGGAAATCCTGGATAGCATTACTTGCTTGATGTCTTCAGCATATTGAAAAGCCGACAAAAGACCTGGATATGGCACACCCGGATTCGCATCACCAGAATGAGCTATTGAGGAGCTGATAGCTGTACGAGTCTGATCGTATATCTCTCTGCACGCTTTCTCAATTATATCTTCTGTCTCGGTTGCAATTTCTGCTTTTGCCCTCTTACTGGATTCAAGCAAAGGCTCGATTTCGCGTAGTTCAATGCCGACCCGGCTAATTTCGGACTGGGCTACCTCCTTATTTACAATAGCCAAAGCATTAACATCGTTGAGGATATTGACGAGATAATTCTTAGCTGGTGCAAGCTTCGATTGTGCTCTCTTCTCTACTACAAAGCGTCGAAGGGATTGCTCCATTTCTTCAAAATCTCGTTGATTCTCTTTACCCTTGCCCTTTTCTGATGGGCTGTCGTGGGGATCATTGTCTGGGCCTCCCCCATCTAAACCTGTTCCTCTGCTTTCAGCTTTGTCAGTTCGACTAGCAGGATAATATGACATAGGAATGGCATTGCTAGAAACAAAGTGAACAAGCTCAGCGGCTTCTTTGTGTGTTTGGGGGCTCAAACTTGACACCTGATCCAAAATCATCTTTTGGCACCTGTTTCTATCTTGAATGACGTCGAATCCATTCACGACAAAAAAGAAATAGGCCTTCTCAGCAGCAGCAGTCCGAATGAACTCGGTTGCGGTTAAGGTGAAGTGGTTGGTAGCAGAAACAACGAATACCACTACATCGATCTCTTCCTGTCGAGCAAAAACAGCTGTAGTTTTGGTTGTGTCTGAATTAAGACCCGGCGCATCGATGAGGGCAATATCGACAATACCGTTATTAAGAAGAGATTCGTCAATCGTACGTACATCCTTAATATACACTTTGCACTGCATATAAGTGGTGTTATTGACAACAATTTTTTCCAACTCCTGTAGAGAAAAAACATCGTACGTCGACTCGTCATTGCGATTGTATACGTCGCCTAAATGAACCGCATGAACTTCTTCAATACCACTGTTCTCACCAGCATCCAACACCTCACAGAAAATACTAGTACATGGCTGCTGGTCCTCTGGCAATAGCTTTCGGCGTAATAATGCATTACAGAATGTCGATTTACCCGCATTCAAATCACCCGTTACGAGAACTTTGCTTGATGTGTCCTCTATACGTTCTCGCAAAGCGAACAAGTGATTTATACTTGAACGGATCTTTTCATCCAACAGGGAAGCTACAGAGCCTTTCTCTAGCGAATGGACCAACTGAGCTTGGTATAAACCGTCCAGTTTTAGGTCGAGCTTCAGAACAGAAAATTCATGTGCAATCTGCGGGGTGACAAGCCGTGGCTCAATTATGGGCGACCGGATCTCTGCAGCCTTACTCGATTCTGCACTACAATAATCATCGAAACCAGTGTGAGACCGTCTCAAAATAGGCCCTTCGCCATAACAGCTTCTAGCAGATGTGAAAGACGAAGTATTAACAACCTCTTCAATCGTAGTATGAGCACGCTGTAAACCTGATTGAACATTTGTACGTGAATTTCGCGTGCCGTTAAAAGGAGATGGCCGTTGCAGGGTCGGGTAGTGAGCAGGCCAGGATGTGTTAATTGATTGAAGACCCTTGAGCAACTCCACCACCTGAGTGATAGACTTCCCCAAAGCGACACGATGTTGATTGTACCACAATTGGAATATCGTGCCGGTTTGGAATCTCCGACCAGATTCATTGGAAGTATGGTAACTCTCACCACGGGTAAAGGCAGAAGGAGAAATCGTTGAGTTGTTGCAGTCATTAGTAGCTGAAGAACTTCCGCAGTACCCCGAATCCGATCCGAGAAGAAACTGCAGGTGTGCGGCATGCTGTGATAACCCCGACCCAACAGTCATATACCCTGGTTGCGAAGGACTGAACTCATCAGTGTCTTGGGCGGCATCGCCACCTAATTCACTGCTTGGTGCCTGACGCTTAGAAGGGACTTTCCCCTTGGATTTGGAAGACTTGCTCATCTTAAAAAATATGTAACATTGATGTAACTATTTCAATGTTGTGTTAAGAAATATTAAGGTTAAAATTTTTAACATAAATTATAAAAGACAAGGAAGGAAAACACACACGAGTAGACAAGGAGATAATAATATATCGGGCTCTTGTCATACGGTCGGGGAGGTTAGGATAACAATTAGCTTTATATAAAATAATTAAAACCCGCTAGTTTATAATAAACTATGATTATTAATAATTAAGTAAAAAAAATCTATAAAATTCTTAGTAAATATTATAAAAGTCGGCTACATAAACCTTAACCGTAATAAAGAATATAACTTTAAGTTACTAATACTTCAAAAGTTAATTTATAATTATTATAAAAAATAAGGACTTAATATATTATAAAGATTTACTATAATATTAATATAAAGACTTAGTTAATATTAAATTTAAATAAAGACGGATTAAAAAGCACCTTTATAAAAGTTGTAATTAATAGTTGTAAAAAAGTATAAATGTTTTAAAATAAAAAGTGCTAATAGTAAAATATAATATCTTTATTTATAAAATAATTTAAAATTAATATTAGGTTTAAATAACTAGGATACTACTTTACACTAATAATTTAACTAATTATCTTATATTTACAAAAACAGTATTAAACTTTTTTAACTTCATTAATATACTATTTAATTAAAACGTATTAGACTATTATAGTCTAAACATTAATACGTCTAAACAGTATAATAAGTAGTATAATATATACTTGTTATAATATATTATATTATACGTTGTATATAGACTATATAAGCGTACTACGCTAATAATACTATTATTATACTATTACGTCTACTTACTAAGTACTACCCTAATAGAGTATTAGCCTAGCTATAATAAAGTATAGTATATAATATATTATTTACTAATTAAAAAAGTACTAATCCTTATATTATTAGTACATAAACATACCCTAGCTAAAAAGTCAATATTACAAACAGGTAGGGGGGCAACTACAAGGACTGGGCGCAAGCTACGCACAGTCTACGCACAGATATTAAGACCGGACTCAGGCCGCACGTAGACCGTGCATAGACATTACAGGACGACTACGAGTACACGTAGATAATAGGCGGGCGTCACAAATAGGCGGGCGTCACATAACCTAAGGACACAACTAGGATCTAAGAGGACACGCGGCTAAGGCCAATACACGATTAAGTAGGTAAATACACGCGTTGTAATTAGCTAAATTACTATAAAGTCTAAAGGCTAAAGCCCGTTAGGGTATAGCGTATTTTATTATTACATATATATAGCTAGTCTATTCTACATTTTAAATTAAGAGGGATAAGACTTAGTTTTTATATAAATACAACCTTTACCTTTACGTTTTATAATTAATACTATTACTAATATAGTTACTTAGTCTAGCTATTATTATAGTTAACTAATAATAAAAAGATAGTTTTAGTAAATATATATTATTAGTAACTTATAAATTTAGACCTATCTTACTTTTTTTAATAAATAAGGAATATATAATAGTAGCTAAACTAAGTAACTATATTAGTAATAGTACTATAAGTAAAGGTATAAGTTATATTTTAAGCGTATTCCATTTAATATAAAGGATAGGATGGACTAGCTATATATAAGTAATACTAAAATACGCTATACCTTAATAGGCCTTAGCCTTTCAACTTTATAATAATTTAGCTAATTATAAGGCATATATTTATTACTACTTTATAATTGTATATAGGCCTTAACTACGTATTATTTTAAATAACTATTACTAAATAATTACACTATAAATAAAGAATATCTTCTAACCTAAATAAAAAAACAATTAACTAATTTTATATTTACACTTTTTACTAATATATTAAAATTTTATAAAATTATTAAAATTTTATAGTTTATTTATTTATACTAGCTAGTATATAAGATATATCTCTAATTGTCTTTATATAGTAAAATACTAAAAAAACGTCTACGTACTATATTATTATATATAGAATAGTGTTGTTACAAAGTTAGCGTGTAAAGAGAGGCGTAACTTAATAGTTGTATAATCTTACTACTTGTTAGGCCTAGTAGTTTATAATGTTATAAAGGTAATAAGGCTATACTATACTAGTAATGTAAAAAGGAAAAGGAAGGAGGAAGAGAAGAATAAAAGATTAATATAAAGGGTTTTTTTTTAATTTAATAAGTATAATTAGTTGTTTTTATTATTAGTTACCTTATATATATATAGTAAATTTAACTAATTATTACTATAGTATAAAGGCTACTTCTTATTTTATAGTTTATAATTTAAACTCTTTCTTATATTTATTTTTTTATAACTATTATACTTTTTTATATATTTTTTATTAAGTATAAAACTACCTATTACACATAAAACCACCTACACTACTAATAACTACTATAATACGTAGAATAGTATAAGGAGGGACTATTAACTAATTAGTTAATAGTCCCTCCTTTTATACTATACTTTATAAACGGCTTGCTAGTAGGCAAGGATAAAGAAGACGTACTTATAAGCGTTGTACGTAAAACTTGTATAGCCGATTCTATTTATTAAATTCTTTGCTATTTATTTATTTAGTAGCTATGTTTTGTCTACTTATACTTTTTAAAGTAAAGGGTGTTAAGGTAAAGCTTTAACTTAATTTGTTCTTTATCTTAAGTAGAAGTATAATAATATTAGTTATAGTATATATTTTATATTTAATATATATATAATTTAAATAATATAAAGTTAGTATAATTTTTTTACTTAGTTATAATAGTATTTAGTACTTACTTTATAAATACTTTTATATTAATAATTTATTATTAACTATTTAAAAGAATTTTTTTTTTATAATAACTAAATTATTAATTATTTTAAATACTTTAAGGTTAGTAAAAGCTATATAGGTATTATATAAAGACTTAGTAAGGTTTATATTAATTAATATAATATTTATAAATAATAAAATAATAGTTAAAATAGCTATATTAAAGGCTTATTAAACGTGCTTTTAATAGTTATTAATAGTATATATAAAAGTAGTATAACTATAAATAAAATTAAATAGTATAAGTAAAAAGACTATACTTATATATATAATATAACTATTAGTTAAAAACTTATAAAGTACTTTAAAAGTTTAAAAGCTAAATATAAATAATTTTAATATAAAAAATATAGCTTTTATAATATTATTATAAGCTAGTAACTAAGTACTATTAAATACTAATAGTTAAGTATATAACTTAAAGCTTAAACTACTTAAAAATTATAAAAATTTATTAATATATTTATAATAATAAAAGTAATATAAATTAATAAAGTATATATTTAAATTAATACTTTAATAGTACTTTTAAACTATTAATAAAATTAACTTAATACTTTAACTTATAAATAAACTATTTTTTATTTATTAAAAGTAGTACTAAGTATAAAGTATATACTATAACTAACATTATTATACTTATACTTAAAATAAAAAGTAAATTAAGTTAAAATAAAGCCTTAACACCTTCTACTTTAAAAAGTATAAGTAAATAAGACATAACCACTAAACAAACAACTAATAAGGAATTTAATAAACAGAATTAGCTATATAAGTTTTATATATAACGCTTATAAGTACGTCTTCCTTATCCTTACCTACTAGTAAGCCGCTTATAAAGTATAGTATATAAAAAAGGACTATTAACTAATTAGTTAATAGTCCCTTCTTATACTATTTTATATACTATTATAGTTGTTAGTAGTGTAAGTAGTTTTATATATAATAGGTAGTTTTATACTTAGTATATTAAAAAGTTGTTAGAATAAGAGTAGTTAATAAGCTTTTACTTTTAAGACGTTTTTAACGCCTAGTTAAATACGTTAACACTAAAAGTAAAAGACGTGTTTACTACTATAATAATACACTTTAAAAAAATCCGACAAACTTTTAAATTAAAGCCTTAGTAACTACTATATATATATAAGCTTATTAAAGGAGAAAATTAGCCCTTTACTTAAAAAATATATAGTAGTTATATACTATATAAGGCTAAGCAACAAAATAAGACGCCTATTAGTTATAAAAGGTATAGCCTATACTATTAATTAATACTTAGTATTAAAGCATATAAATAAGATATAAAAGGATAGTCTTTTAAATAAGTAATAAAAAAGGACTATATTAAATATAAAGAAAGAAAAGGAAACCTTTAATAAAAAACTAAAAAGGGAGTATTTAAGCTTTTATTAAGGAGCCTTTAAAGGTTAAAAGTTTAAATAATCTTTAAACAAGTTTAATTTAAAATATTATAGTAAGTTAGCTATTACTAACGTTAAGTATTACTACTATAGTAAAAAAGGCTATATTTTATATATATATCTTATTAAATTAGTAAGTAAACTACTAAAAAAGGACGTTTAAGTTAATTTTACTAAAGTTAATAATAATAACAACTTTAATAATAAGAGTAAGAAGGGTAAGGGTAAGGGAAAAGCTTTAGCAGCCTTTAAAAGACACTTTAAAGTTGTTAAATATTATCCTAATTAATAAAAGGCTATAAATAAAAGGATAAGTTGTTATAAATAGTAATTACCTTAAATTTATTAATTTAAACTATAATAGTAAAATTAATATAGTGATATAAAGATACTAAGCTTATTAAAGTTTATAAGGCTTTTACTATTAGTATAAGTACTTAGTAACTTTAAGTTATAAGTTTATAACGTATAAGTAGTTATAATTTAACTACTAAATAGTAACTAAAAGGAATAATAATTTACTTATTATTATATAGGATTAAACTACGTTAATAATAACGTATTAGTACTTTTAAGTGTCCTTACCTTGTTTAATAAGAAGATATTATTATACCTTACTAGTAAGAAGTAATAGTTTTATAAACTTAAGGTTAAACTAATAAAGACTATTTAAAAAGGCGTAATAAATACTATTACCTACTATATATTAGTATAAGTAAAGGAGTTTACTAACCTTTTAAATAAAAAGTAAAAGACTATATAAGGCCTATAAAGATACTATCTAAGCTTTATAAATATAAAGATATATTTTTTATAAAGAATACTACTAGCCTATTAATTTATTAAGAGATAAATTATATAATTAACCTATATTTTAAAATATAACTACTATATAAAAGACTATACCTTTTATTTTAAAAGAAGCTTATTATACTTTAAAAGTACTTATAAAAAATACTATAAAAAGGATAAATTTAAAACTTAAAGAACTTTATAAGCTTTTTAGTTCTTTTTATATTAAAACGTAATAGTACTTTATAAATATATATTAAGTATAAAGTATATACTATAACTAACGTTATAGTACTTATACTTAAAATAAGGAGTAAATTAGGTTAAGGCTTCGCCTTAACACCCTCTACTTTAAAAGGTATAAGTAAATAAGACGTAGCTATTAAAAAGACAAATAAATAGTAAAAAATTAAATAAATAGAATTAGCTATAATAAGTTTTATATATAACGCCTATAAGTACGTCTCCCTTATCCTTACCTATAGTAAGCTATTTATAAAATATAGTATAAAAAAAGAGACTATTAACTAATTAGTTAATAGTTCTTCTTTATACTATTTTATATAGTATAATAGTTATTAGTAATATATATAGTTTTATATATAGTAAATAGTTTTATACTTATTAGTAATAAGAGTAAGACTTAAAATATACTAGTTATAAAACTAGTTATTTAAGTTTTACTTATATAGTTATAATACTTATAAAACACTATTACTTTATTTATTTAAACTTTTATAATAACCTTCTTTAGTAAGTGTAAAGTACATACTACAACTCACGTTACAGTACCCGTACTTAAAATAAGAGGCAAATTAGGTCAAGGCTTTACCTCAACACCCTCTACTTTAAAAGGTATAAGTAGACAAGACGTAGCCACTAGAGAGAAAAACAAATAGTAAGGAATAAAATAGACAGAATTAGCTATACAGGTTTTACGTGTAACGCCTACAAGTACGTCTTCCTTCGTTCCTGCCTGCTAGCAAGCCGCTTATAGAGCATAGTATAGGAGGAGGGACTATTAACTAATTAGTTAATGGTCCCTCTCTATGCTATTCTATGTACTATAATAGTTGTTAGTAGTATATGTGGTTATATATGTGTAGTAGGTAGTTTTGTACTTATTAGTTAAAGATATAAAGAGTAATTAGTTAATAGCTGTATTATAAACAATTATTAAAGTAAGTTTTTAATTCTTATTTATACTTTTAATAAGTAGAAAAAGGAGTAAGATTACTACTTTACTTATTTTTTTAATAATTTTAAATTATAAAGTTATAAGAAATAAAAACTAAGTATTAAAAATATAAATTTAATATAAAAAAGTCTTATAAAAGAAAGTTACTTATAATAGCTTTTAAGGATATATTATTAGCTACTATACTAAATAACTAAATATATATTACTATAATTAGTTATAGTAAATAGCTACTATTAACTAATTATATAAAAACGGCCTAGTTATAAAGTAGTAAAGGTTAGTATAAAGCTAACTTTAACTTATAATATATAAATTAATAGTTAAATAAGGCCTTAAAAGGTAGCTTATATAACTTTTTATATAACTATATTAGTAAAGAATAAATACGTTTTTAATAGTAAAAAAAAAGATAATCCTTTTATTTACTTAAAAGTAGTTAAGATATATATTATTATATTTAGTATTATAAAAAAAGTAGTAGTAAATAAGTATTAGTTTTATAAATAAACAACTAATTAGTAAAGGTTAAACGCCGTTTTAATAATACTAATATAAGATTTAAAAAACGTTAAAAGTAATCTTATAATAATACTTAAGGTTAAGCGTTAAAATATTATAAAATACCCTTTTTTAATCCCTTATTTTAATTATTAAAATATTAATAAGTACTAATTTAATAATAGTATTTTAAAAAAAAAATTCTAGTAATAAGTTAGTAAGTAGCTACTTAATAGTAGATTAAGGTTATAAAGGCTATTAGTAAAACTAATATAATATAACAACTCTTAGTTACTACTTACTTTAAAAAGACTTATATATAAGTTACTAAAGTAAAAGTAGTAGTAGTAAGATTAAATATACTTATAAAATATAATATAAAAAGGCTTAGATTAATAATAAAGAAAAGCTAAGTTAAAGAGTAATAAAAAGCTTTATTACTTTATAGTATAACTTAATATATTAATCCTTTTCTTTTATATAAAAAAAGTTATAGTTTCTTTTTTTTTTATAAATAATAGTTATTTATATTCTTATATAAAAATTAGTTATTATATACTTTATTTTATTAAATTTTAAAAAATTTCTTTTTTCTTATTAAAAAGACTAATATATAATTAAGTAAGTAGTTTAAGATTAAAATCTTATATTTTATATATAATATATAAAATTATTAAAATAAACACTTATTTTATTAATATAGCTTCTTTAACTTTTAAAGTACTACTATTAACTAATACTTTTATAAATATATTAATATATTTAACGTTTAAAGGAATACTATAATTTTAAGGCTAAGCTTTTCCTTATCTTAAAACTCTTACTATACTTACTTTTAATAATAATAATATTATATACCTTTTTTATTACTATAAGGCCTTAGCTTAAGTAGTATTGTTTTTAAATAAAAATAAAGTTTATTAACTATTAATATATTATATAATTAGTAAAATAAGCTTTATAAAAAGACTAATAAAAATAGTCTTAATTATAAAATAAAATAAAAAGTATACAAGTTTAAAAAAAGCTATAAAATAGAACTATAGTACTTAAAATAAAGAATAGTATTATACTTTTTAAGCTTAGGTTTTAACGTAGTTTTATACTATTTATAGTAAAAACTTTTAAATTTTACTTTATAAATTAGTTAATAGTACTATACTATAACCTTTTTTTTATAGTTATATACTAGTTATTACTTTAAGTAAACTACTTATATTAAGATTTTTAAACTATACCTTTTTAAAATTTTTATAATTAAATTATTAAGTACTTTAAAGATAATATATACTTAATAAATAATTATTATTACTAAAGGTTTTATAAGTCTTTTTAAGTTTTACCTTTTACTTAATAAATTAAAGTAACTTCTTACTAGTATGCCTTACTACTTTTTATTATACTTATTTTAGTTATTTTAACTATATTATAACCTTAAGCTATTTAGTTAAAAACCGTGCTTAAATTAATTACTAAAGGTATAGTAAACCTTACTATTAACTAAAACTATATAGTAATAAAGTACTTAAAAAAATATAGTTTTTTTATATTCTTAACCTAAAACCTATATAATATTAAAGTAATTTAATAATAACTACTTACTACTAACGTTAAAAAAGTCTTATAAGTAAATAATAACGTTATTTTTAAAGTGTTTATTTAGTATATATTATAAAAACGCTCTTACTACTTTTATTATAATAGTAAAAACTATTTAATAGTAAAATATACTAAGTTTTATAAAGACTACTAAGTTAAACTTTTATACTATAATTTAAAAGTAAAGTGTTTTTTTATAAGATTAATAAAAAAGTATAAACTACTTTATATATTAATAAGGCACTTTTATAATAAAGGGTAAATAAGAAATCTTATTTAAAGCTATTTAATAAAGTACTATAACTTTTTAAGTATTAAAAAAATATAGTAAATATAGTTATAAAAAAATAATAAAAATAAAATAGTAATTCTTATCTTTAAATAATACTAGTAGCTTAATTACATTATTAAACTAACTACTTTTTAGCTTTAACTTAAGTATTAATATAGTTAAGCTTATTAAAAATAATAATTTTATATTTACTAATTAGCTTTATTTAATAAAACTAGTAAATAAGGCTTATAATTTATTTACTACTTTTATATTAGTTAAAAAGTGTAAATAAGTTAATAATATACGTTTTTATATACTAGTTATAAATATATAAAAAGTATAAGAATTTATTAATATTACCTTACTTAACTTAGACTTATTACTTTATTAACTAACTACTTAGGTTTTATTAAAAGTAAATACTAAGCTTATTTTAAATATTTAAAGTTAACTTTTTAAAATAACTTTTAACTTATATATTAAAGTTATAATATACTAGCTTTTATAACTTAGCCTAGTATATATAATATAGGTTATATTTAGTATTTAAGACTTTATAATACTTAGTATTAAGACGGTTTATATTAATAGTAAAATATTAATAGTTATAAATAAAGCCTTTAACTTTACTTAACTTAAGTAACGTTTTATATAATTAGTATAAATAAACCTTTTTAAGTTTTATAACTTTTAAATAATTAAAAAATATATATACTTATAGTTATATTATTATAAAGAGTAAGAATAATAGTATAAAAAATAAGAAAAAGCTTTAAGTATACACGTTTAAACCCTTAAATTTTACTTTAATTATTATATATATAACTATATTAAATAACTTTAGTTATAAAAGTATAAAGGTTTTTACTATTTTATATAAGTTCTTTAATAAAAACGTGTTTTTAAAGCTATTATTATACTTTAGTACTATATATAATAAATTGTTTATATAGTACTTAGGCTATAAATTACTAGTATAATATAAGGTATTATTGTTTATATTTACTTAATTACTTTTTATACTAAGTAAAGGCTCCTTTATAAAGGTTTTTTTAAATATTTTAAGAAATTGTTTTTTATTATACTTTTAAATTATCCTACTTAAAGGCTTTATTTACTACTTAAAGGAAGTCTTTTATATTATAATAGTATATATACTTACTTTATATAAAAAAGTACTATTTTTTATACTTAGTTATAATAGTATTAGGATAAAAAAACCCTATTTTCTAAGTATTTTATAGTACTTAAAGTACTACCTTACTAAAATTTATCTTACTTATTATACTAAGTACTAGTATAACTACTTAATTAGTGTTAGTATTACTAATAAAAAGCTTTAGATTAAGGGTATTTTAAGTAAACAGCTTTAAGTTAATTTTTTACTAGTCCTTAATTTTGTAAAGGGATATTAGTAGCCTATAAAATACCTATTTATAAGAGTAAATTCTTTTAGATAAGGGTATAATCCTTATATAGGCTAGGTAAGTTATACTTAGTAGTTAAGTGTGGCGTATATTACTAACTATACTATAACTTACTTATAGTTATTATAGTAGTATTACTACTTTAAGTATAGTTGCTTTATATATAATAAAAAATAATTAAGATATAAGTACTTATTTAGTTTATTAACTCTTTATAGCCTATAGTAATATATAAAATTATCTTAATAGTATAAGAAATATAAGAAATCCTAATATATAAGTTTATAGCTATATTATTTTACTAAGTAGTACTAGTTAAAGGGTTAATACTATAATTAGAACATTAGTCTATTCTTAAAGTATATAATATTCTATTCTTATTATAAAATAGTAAAGTAGTAAAATCCTATAAAATTACGTATTAGCCTTATTTAAATAAGGAGTAAGCTATAACTATAAAAAAAAAGTGCTTACTCTTAAATAAGTAGGTTTTTACTATCCTCTTCTTATATCTTAAGTTTAAAGGGTTAGTAAATACCGTTTTTTAAAGCCTAGTTTAAAAGTAACTTTATAAGTTAGCTAATTTCTTAAATAGCTATCTTCTTTACTAATACTAAAAAGACTAATAGTAGTTGTAAAAAGGTTATTAGTAATTTCCTAACTAGCTATTATTATTATATCCTTAAAAGTGTCTTATAAAAAGGTTTTAAATATAACGTTTTTATTTAAAGTACTACTATTTAAAAAATCCTTAAAATTTTTAAGTTCCTTTCCTTTTCTTATCCTTACTATAGTTCTTTTAAGTATAAATATAGATAAAAGAATTTAATAGTAAAGTTAAACCGCTTATAGCTATTATTATCCTTTTTAAAAATGCTATCTTAATACTAAAAAAGGTGTAAATATCCTATAACTAAAGCCTAAGCTTACTTTATTTAAATATTTATTATATACTATAAGCAAGCTTAAGCTATATATAGGTATTTTTTATAAATAGTATATAGTAAAAGGTGGTCTTTTTATAACAAGTAAGCTTAAGCTATAAAAGGAAATACACTAATAATAACTATATACCGTTATTAAGGTACTTACCTTAAATAAAGGAAATAAACAAATAAAGCAAATAACTATAATATGTTAATAATTCTGTGTAATTCTATTATATTAGTAAAAAATGTATAAATGTAAAGTTAGTTAATTCTTGTCTATTTAAAACTATAGGATATTCTTGTATTTATAGTACTTTTCTAACAACACTATTACTACTACTACTAATACTACTAATACTAATACTACTACTACTAATACTACTACTTTAAATAATAATAAAGGGCTACTACTTACTCCTTTAACTTGTACTAGGCTTTATACTTATAAAGCTAATAGGTTAACTAAGTAAGTAAAGTAAGAGTAAAAGCAATGTATAGTACTAACGTTTAATAGTATAGGCACTATATAAAGAGGCTTAGTATTAATAAGTTAGTTAAAATTAAAAAAACTATAAATATAAATATATATAGTACAATTTAGCTAGTAATAATCTAAATAAGTAGCTTAATAGTAATTAAGTAAAAGTATAGCCTTATATAGCTTATTAGCTAAGGCTATAATAATATTAATACGCTTAAAAGGAGTAGGCTTATATTTAAAAGCTATAATAAGTAAAAGTAAGAATAAAGTTAAAAAGTAAGCCTACTTTACTTTTTATTTACTTTATAATTTAAACTTTATTACTAACTATAAATAAAAACTATTAAAAAACTTTATATATAAACTATATAACCTATTTATAATGTTTATAAACATATAATTAATAACTACTAGCTTAAAAGTACTTGTTTTAAAAAAAGCGTAATTATTATAAATAAGTAAAAAAATAACTATAAAGGCCTAATCTAGGCTATATATAAAAGTTGTATAAATATTATATAATATATAAATATAATAACTAATTAAATAAATAATAAACATTATATAACTTATAAAATATAAGACTTAAAAGAATATTAAGTATAAAACTACCTACCATATATATAAACACATACACTACTAACAAATACTATAGTATATAAAATAGTATAAAAAAGGACTATTAACTAATTAGTTAATAGTCCCTCCTCTTATACTATACTCTATAAGCAGCTTGCTAGCAGGCAAAGATAAGAAAGACGTACTTATAGGCGTTATATATAAAACTTGTATAGCCGATTTTATTTATTAAATTCCTTTCTATCTTTTTATCCTTTAAATAGCTACGTTATGTTTATTTATACCTTTTAAAGTAGAGGGTGTTAAGGTAAAGCCTTAACCTAATTTGCCCCTTATTTTAAGTATAAGTACTATAACGTTAGTTATAGTATATACTTTATACTTAATATATAATAGTTGCTTATACTTAATTAAGTAAAGTAGTAATAAATATATACTTTATAATTAGTTAAATAGTTATAAAGTTTAAAAATTAAGGCCTATTTAAGTTAAGCGTAATTTGTACTACTTATATATAGCTAGTTTATTCCTTTTACCAAATAGGAAAGGATAAGACTTAGTTCTTATATAATACAACTCTTACCTTTTGCCCTTTTATAATTAATTACTTTACTAACGTAGTTACCTAGTCTAACCCTTGTTATATTGCTTAATTTAAGGCTAAATATTCTTAGAATATAATTGTTTAGACTATTAGATTAGTATTTATAAAGTTATAAGCGTTTATTTTTATACCTTTTAATAAAAAACCTACGTAGTTTTATTCTTATCTTTTTAAGCTTTTATTAACTTATTAAAAATATCTAATTCTTGTAAAAATTAGTAGGCTTATTAATTATAGAAACAACTTTTTAACTTTCCTAAGGATATTGCCAATATTTTATTTTTCACATAATTGTCCATAGGCTAACGTAGAGAATACTAATTACAACATATCTGCTATTAATGTAAATCTGGACGAAATTTCTATAGCAATTATTGACAATTTGAATGAAGTACGAATCTATGAGAACCACAATTTAGAGGTACAGAATCCGAACGTTTTCATGGCTGTCAACAATGCATCTTCAACGATGAATAATGTAGAGAATGCAGAGCGTCAGGAAGATTCCGGCGGCCTGCAACGCCACATCTCTAAGGTTGCGATTGAGGTCTACACCATATCTTACTTAATTCTGTTTGCCCTTCTTGGGACTCTTGCAAGGCTTGGACTAGAAGCCATCACAGATTATACTGGGGCACCAGTAACATTTAGCTCGGTCTGGCCAAATTTTGCCGGTTGCATCATCATGGGATTTCTGGTCGAGGATCGTAAGCTTTTCCTCTACGAATGGGGCGTCCCAATATATGAAAACGCCATTCAAGCGGTCCGGAGAGTGTATAACAACGTTGGCGACGTTAGCCTTAATGACCAAAATGACGGGAGACTCAATGAATTTGATAATCAGGGTATGATTGACCTAGACGTAGCTAAAAGGGCACATTTAGCTGTCAAAAAGACCATCCCATTATACATTGGGCTAACCACCGGCTTCTGTGGATCATTTACCTCCTTTTCTGCCTTTATTCGAGACATGTTTTTGACTCTTTCTAATAGCATGCCTGAACATACTACCTCGTATAGTGGAGGTTACTCCTTTATGGCGGTCGCATCGGTTTTGATTGTTTCGGTGTGCCTTTCTCTTTCTGGTCTCTTTTTAGGCGCACATTTGGCAAATATGTTGGAGTCGGTCACCCCATCCCTTTCATATTTTTTAACTCGCATTTTACTCAACCGTCTTGCTGTCCCATTTGCTTGGGGCTGTTGGCTTGGCGCCGTATTGTTGACTATTTTCCTACCAGATCACAACAATGCCAATAGTAGGAGAGGCCAAGCTACGTTTTCCTTAGTTTTTGCACCTTTAGGTTGCCTATGCCGCTTCTACACTTCGGTGTACCTAAATGATCGCATTGCATCATTTCCTCTCGGTACATTTCTAGTTAATGTCTTCGGCACTGCTATTTTAGGAATATCCTGGGACCTTGCACATGTACCTCTGGGTGGCATTATTGGATGCCAGGTGTCGCAAGGCATCAATGATGGCTTCTGTGGCTGTTTAACTACAGTTTCAACATGGGTCTCTGAACTTGCTAATCTCAATCGTCATCATGCGTATATATATGGCTCTATGAGCATTATAGTCGCTCTATCATTTTGTGTTATTATCATGGGAAGCATGAGGTGGACTACAGACTTTGCAGCACTTCAATGTGTTAATTGATATACTATTTACTATAAGCTACTCTGTAAGTGCTTTAGTACTTTCCCATATTATAATAGCCTTACAAAAAATATGTTATTTTATAGTACCTTCGTTATTTATAAGATACGCCGGAAGGAGGATATGTTAGCGCCCTAATAAGAGGGGCTATTTAGGCGGCGTAACCCTGTCCTAACTAGGGCTACGGACACAAGTAGGTTTTACAGGGACGTACAAAATTCGACCGACAAGTAGATAAAGGTAATACACCTCTCTAGTTATAACATTATTAACCAGTATTATTAACTATAAAATATGCTTTTAAAATTAATAAATAAGGATACTACTTTATATACTAACTTATTAAACTAAGTAATAGTTATTTAAAGGCATTTTTAAGTAATATCTTTATTTATAAAGTTATTAGTACTAGTAGTTTTATTAATTATTAAAATACGTTTAATAAATAGTAAATATTACAAATAAGTTAGAAGGACGTCTACAAGGGTCTTACAAAGACCGTGCGTAAAAGTCGTACAGACTTTATAAACAATACAAAGGCATAATAGCTAATTAGACAAATAGTAGGCGTTATATAACCTATAAATATAAGTAGGACCTATAAGAATATATAGTAGTAGTTTATACTTAATTAAGTAGGGTAGTAGTAGATACATGCTTTATAATTAGTTAAATAGTGTTAAGTTTAAAGGCTAAGGCTTAATTAGGACTAGTATACTTAGTACTACCTTTATATAATTAGTTTGTCCTTTTTATTAAATATAAAAGGATAAGACTTAGTTTTTATATAATACTACTTTTACTTTAAGCCTTTTATAATTAATAACTTTATTAATATAGTTATTTAATTTATTTATTATTATAATTATTAAGTTTTTTATTTAAAACTATTTAATTATTAATATAAATTAAATTAATATAAAACTATAAAATAATATAGCTTTATATAACTAATAACTAAATATAATTATTATAATATAACTTAATAAACTTAAAGTAAAAGGATTAATAATAACTATTATAATAAAAACAATTTAAACCTTATTAAATTTATTATTAGTAAACTTAGTTTTATATAGTAGATTACGTTTAAAGTAGTAAAGACTAACAACTTTAAGCTTTAAGCGTTAGAAAGAAAAGTAGCTATAATAAAGTATAAGAAAGAGCTTTATAAAGAGTTAAATAGACTTTTTACTATTTAAAAAAAAATACTAAAATAGTAATAATAAAGGCTTTAATATAAAAAAAGATAAGTTAAGTATAATAATATAAAAGATATTTTTTATAGCTTTTTAATAAACTAGTATTAAAATTAGCTTATAAATAAAGAAATATGTTTTACTTTATTTAAAAAGAAATTTAATACTATTAAAAAGCGTATTTATTTTATACTAACTAGTATAAAGTAAATTAACTATATAATATAGTAAACTATATTAATAAGTAAGATAAAAAAGGAATAAGCTATTATAAATAAAGACTAAAAAGGCTTTAAATACTAAATTTTATTCTTTATTATAACTTTAAAAATATATTCTTTTATTATTTAAAAGCTAATTAATAATATAAAATAAGGTAAATATTAAAACTTTTAAAACTTTATAAATTACTTAGCCTTTTTTAAAATATAGTTAAAAAAGAAGTTAAAAAAGAAGTAAGTATAAGTCTTATATATATAACTACTCTTAAGTATTAAAAAGGACTTTTAAAAGCTTTTAATAATATTAAAGATAAAATAAGAATTAATTATATATATTAAAATTATATAAGATATATACTACTTATAAAAATAAGTATAAAACCTTTATATAAAGTATATATACAAAAGCTAAAAAGGCTATAAAAGAGGTTATAAATATAGCTAAGATAAAAGGACGTATAATAAAGATTTAAGTACTAGTAATTATTAAGGCAATTACTAAGGCACTTATAAAAGATAAGGCTAAAAAAAAAGGGCTTTTAAAATAAAAACCTTTAATAAGACGGCTATATTTTAAAGTATTATATTTATAATAATAATAAGTACTTAGCTAATAAGTGTTTAAATAAGAAGGAGATAGTTATAACTAAGACGTTAAATATTAATAAGTAGTTAAAAACTAAATAGTGTTAATAATAGTTAAAACGTTAAAAAATATAAAAGAGATTTTAATAAAAAATATATTTTAATTTAAAGTAAAAATAAAGGATAAGTAGTTAGTTAATATTAAATAAAATATAGCTACTATATTAAATATAATTAGTAAGACCTTTACTAAAAAAATTAGTTTATAAAAAATAAGAGTAAGAATCTTAACGTTAAAAGTATATAATAGGCAAATAGTATATATAAGTAGTATATAAAAGGTACTACTATACTTAGTTAATATATAAAAATAAAAAAAAAGTATAGTATAAATCTATATTAGGATTAGTAAGCTACTTAACGTAATAAGGCTACTAATACTTTTATTAATAATAATAATTAAAAAGTACACTATTAAACTAAACTTAGTAAAGACTAGTTAGTAATTTAAAATAATAAAGAAAAAGATAAGAGTAACTATAGCTAAGGCTTTTACTATATTAACTAGGTAAAAAAGAGTAGTAGTATATATAGTAATAATAAGCGTACTATTAGTAAAAGAATTAAAGAAAGGATAAGGTAAATTACTTATATACTTAGTATATAAATATAGTAATATTTTAAATTTTAATAATACTAAAACGTTATTACTATACTATAATATTAACTATACTATTAACTTAAAAAAAGGATAATAATTACTATATAAGGCTATATACTCTTTATTATAAAAAAAGTTAAAAGAATTAAGAAATTACTTAGTAAAAAGTATAGCCTTTAAACGTATATATTTTTTAAAGAGTTTTACTAATACTTTTATCTTATTTATAATAAAAAAGGATAAAAGCCTATAATTATATATAAACTATTAAGGCTTAAATTAGATAATAGTTAAAAACCGCTACTTATTACTATTAATAGTAAAAATTATAAAGTGTTATATAAGGATAAGATTTATTTTAAAATTAAATATTAAAAAGGCTTACTACTAAATTTAAATAAAAAAAGGTAATAAATAAAAGACTACCTTTTAAACTTAATATAGCTACTTTAAATATTTAATCCTTCCTTTTAGCCTAACTAATATACTAATAACTTTTTAAAATTATATTAGTAGTATATTAAAAGAGCTAATAAACACTATTTATATTATTTATTTTTATAATATTCTAGTCTTTTTAAAAATAAAAAAAGAGTATACTTAATATTTAAAAAAGTATTAAAGCGTTTAAAGAAGGCTTAATTATATATTAATAAAAATAAGTATAAATTTTATTAAAAAAAAAAGTAAAGTTCCTAAGATTTTAAATATTATATAAGGGCTTTATAATAAATAAGTATTAAGTATATATAATTACTAAATAGCCTAAACTAATATCTTATTAAAAGATTTAAGTCTTTTTAAAGTTTTATAATTTTTATAAACGTTTTATTTAAGGCTACTTTTATATTACTATACTACTATTAAGACTATTAAAAAAAAGTAAGAATAAAAAAAAGCTTAGTAAGGTATAACTAAATATTGAGGCCTATAAGGCGTTTAAACAACTAAAGGTTAAATTTATAAAAGCTTTATTATTATACTACTTTAACCTTAATAAGCTAATTTATATAAAAACTAACGTGTTAAATATAGTACTAAAAGTAATTATATTATAGCCTAATAAAAAAGGAAAGTAGTATTTTATAACCTTTTAATTATATAAGTTATAAAAAGTAAAACTAAACTATAGTACTTTAAATTAAAAGCTTTTAGTTATAGTAAAGGCTTTTTACTAGTAAAAATACTACTTAAATAGTAGTAAAAACGTTATAAAAGTCTTATTTAACTATAATAACCTTTATATATTTATATAATAACCTTAATCTAATAGTAAGTAGATAAAATAAGTAATATACTAAGTATAAAGTACGTACTATAATTAACGTTATAGTACTTATACTTAAAATAAAGGGCAAATTAGGTTAAGGCTTCGCCTTAACACCCTTTACTTTAAAAAGGTATAAGTAGATAAGACGTAGCTACTAAAAAGATAAATAAATAGTAAGGAATTTAATAGATAGAATTAGCTATAATAAGTTTTACGTATAACGCCTATAAGTACGTCTTCTTTATCCTTACCTATTGACAAGCCGCTTATAAAGCATAGTATAAGAGGAGGGACTATTAACTAATTAGTTAATAGTCCTTCCTTATACTATTTTATATACTATAATAGTTGTTAGTAGTATATATAGTTTTATATATATAGTAAGTAGATTCTATACTTAATACTTAGCCCTTTTTAATTTTATTATTAAGTACTAGCCTAGGCTAACTAACTTAATAAATACGTTATTAAAATAGCTAAATTATATAAATAGTATAAGTTGTATAAACCTAATATAAAGTTTATATATAAGTAGTATAACTATTAAATAATATTAGTATAACTATAAACTTAATTAGTATATAAATACTACTAACGTTTTAAAAATATAAAAAGAGTTAAAGCCTTATATATCTTATATATAAAACGTATAAAAGGTTAATAAGTTAAAAAAGATCTTAATTAAGAATATAAGGCTAATTACTTTAATAAAGCTATTATACTACTACTTTAACTTAAAAGTTAAAGTAACTATTTTAATATTAAATAAAGGATTAAAAAGCTTAGTTTTGTAATAAAACAACCTTACTATATAGTTAAATACTATTAATTACTTTAAAGGTAATACTATTAATATAATAACGTTAATATAAAGTTTAACTATAATAAGTATAAATAAGAGTATTATACTTACTAAACTTTTATAACGTTATATAATAGTAACTACTTTTACTATATAACTTTTAAAGCTTAAACTAAGTAAAGAGTTATATAAAGTTGTTATAACTACTTAGTATAAAGATCTTTAAATATAAGTATAGTTATAATACTTGTTAAGAATATATAATTATATAAGGTATTACTAATTATATATTTGTATTAAGGTTTTTAGTACGTATACACACCTAGATTAAAATAGTAGATTACGTCTATATAAGGACAGTCCTCCTCCCTTCTATCTAGTCTTTTGTTAAGTGTTAAAGAAATATACTTATTTTCTTTTACTATAGGCCTTACTTATTTAACTATTTAGATTACTATACGTAGCTTAACTCTACACCTTTTATAAAGACGTATTTCTTTTATAGTAGTAACTCTTTACTACGTACTACTCTTACTTATTTTTTACTTATTTTTTTTACTTTCTTTTTTTTTTTTTCTTTTTAAGAGAAAGAAAACTTTAATTACTAATTAATAACCTAGTCTTTTTTATTCAATTTTTTAAAGAATTAAAGAAGTTTATACTTATTAAAAAAATCTTTATTTTTTTTTACTCTCTTTCTATAATAAGATTTTTTTACTTACCTTCTTTTTTTTCTTTTTACTCTTTAAATAACTCTTTAATTAACTTAAAAGCTATATTATTTAAATCTTCCTTTTTCCTTTTATATAACAGTATTTTTAACAAATTTTTTAGTAGATTTTTAGTAGTGTGTTTAAATTTTTATTTAGTACTTACTTTTTTTTAATTTATAAAAAATAGCTAAGGTTAAACTTAACCTAAAAAATTACTTAGAAAGGGGACAAAATTATATAACTTAGTTAATACGCTTTTAAGCTAGCCTAGATATTATAGACTTAAGAGGGGCTTTAGTTTATAACTACTTAAATACCTATTTTAAAGGGATAAATAAAGCTATTATAAACTACCTTAAAAAAAGAATATTAAAAAAAGGATTTAGTATAATTAAAAGGCCTTAGTTTATATAAGAAACTATATACTAAATAGTCCTTTTTACTAGCTATTTAGTGTTACTAGTACCTTTATAGCCTAAAAGACACTAAAAAATCTTTACTATAAAAAAGGGTTTAATACTAACTATATAGTTATTAAGTCTTTTAATAATTTAATATATAAGACTAAAAAAAGTGCTTAAAAATTTATTAAAAAGGTTTAATACCTACTTAATAAAATAAATATAAAAAAGCTAATACTACCTACTACTTTTTTAACTAGTTTTATTCTTTATTAGCTTAACTATAAAGCTTTTAAACTATTTATTACTAGTATAGCTATGTCCTTTTAAAAAGAAACTATTTTAACTAATACGCTTTTATAAAGTATATTAAAAGAAGATAAAAGGCTAAAGTTATATAGTGTAAAATAATAAGATAAAGATAAAGACAAGAAAGACACTATCTTACTTAGTTAGTCTAGTTAGACTAAAAAGGGTTTTAAACTAAAAGGTTTAAAACAAAAAAGAATAGACTAGACTACTACGTTTAAGGTTACGTTTTAAGATAGAAAAGGATCCTTTTGTTTATACTATAAAAGACTAAGCTACTAGTCTAATTTATACTTCTTTTTAAAAGGAATTAAAAGGACTAAGGAAGATATATTATTTACTTATTTTACCTCTTTGTCTAACTCTAAGAAGACTAAAAAATAAAAAAGAAAGGACAAAGTGCTTATTAGTACTAGAAAGACTAAACTAATACCTAATATACCCTTTCTACCGCCTTAGTTACTCTTACTATTATTATTATTATTATTAACTAATAAGAAGACTAATATAATAGATTTAAACTTTAATATAAGTCTAATTACCCCTTTTAAAAAACCTTATAAAAAAGACTACTTAATAACAAATCTAGGCATAGCTATACTAGTTGTTTAGACTAAAAATAGTATAAGTAGTATTAAAAATAAAAAAGCTTTAAGTAAAAATAAAAATAAAAACAAAGACTAAACTATTTTATTAAATAGTAACTTTTCTATACCTTTTATAGTAGATATAAGAGCTACTAGTTATACTATTAGTAATAAAAACCTGTTTATTAGCCTTACTTATAAAGACTTTACTACTAAATAAAAAGAGGTAGCGTCTTTAAAAGTTAAAAGGGTAAAAGACGTCTTAGTCTAATTTTTAAATATAAAAATAACTAAAAAACTTACTAACTATTTATATATACCTAAAATAGGCTATAATTTAATAAGTCTAAGAAAGCTTACTACTATTAAATTAGTAATAACAAGTAAAAAAGCAGTCTTATATATAAAAAATAAGTAAAATAAAGACACGGTTTTAACTACTACCTATACTACTAATAGTAATAATTTATATATTATTAAAGGAAAGGTATTAAAACTAGAACAAGCTCTTATAACTATTAATAGTTAAGAGAATAAAAACAGCCTTAAACTATTATATTAAAGACTAAGACATATAAAACTAACTAATTTAAAAAGGGTTATAAAATAAAATAACTTAAAAATAGACTTAACTAAGAAAGTAGAAGAATTAGTTCTTAACTATAAAGCCTGTCTACTAAGTAAGTTAAAAAATAAGGTATATAAGAATAGCTTTACTAATAAAGACTATACTTATCTTAAAAAGGTAGCCTTTAATATATATAGACCTATTTTACTATAGACTTTTAAGGGCTATAAGTATTTTATTACCTTCCTAGACTTTAAAACTAGGTATCTAAACCTTTACTTACTAAAAAAGAAATTAGACGCTTTAGAAGCTTTTAAGCTTTATAAGTATAAGGCTAAAAATAATACTAAAAATAATAAAATAAAGTTTTTTTAAATAGACAATAGTATAAAATACTTAAGTAAGAACTTTAAGGCCTACTTAAATAAAAAGGGTATACGCTATATACTAACACCTGCTTATACTAAAAAAAGTAATAGTATAATTAAAAGGATTAACTAGACTTTAGTAAATAAAATACTTTGCTTCCTTAATACTAAGGAAAATAAGCTACTTAAATTACTTTAGGGACAGCTAGTAAAGACGGTAGTAGAATTATATAATATAACACCTTATAGCTTACTAGGGTTCTTATTACCTTATAAAAAGCTAAATAAGGTAAGACCTAATTTAACTTACTTAAAAACTATAGGTTCTACTACTTATTACTTAAATATAGACCCTTTTAAGTCTAAACTAGACCTTAAAGGTATAAAAGGGATTTTAGTAGAGTATATACTAAATACTAGACACTACCTAGTATATAACCTTAAGACAAAGTAAATAATTACGTTTAAGGACGTCTTTATAATAAAAAAGGAAGAAAACCGGCTTAATATAAAAAAGCTAAAAACCTAAATAAATTAGTTTATTAGTAATACCTTCCTAAAAAATAACGCTAGTACAACGACAGCTATACTATTAAACGTAGAAAATTCTAATAATTATAGTAGTACTAAGCCTAAGGTCTATAAAATTAAATAGTAGCTAAATAAATTAAATTTTAATAGGCTAAAAATAAAAACAACCTTAAAAACAAATACTAAAAATAAGGCTAGACTAGTTATAAAACTACCTACCTTAACTAAAGAAGATATACAGGCATATAAAACTTATATAAAAAACACTATTATAGTACTAGAAGATTTAGAAGCCTTAGAAGCTACTATTCTTTTTACTAATTTAAAAGATAAGCCTAATACTTATAAACAAGCTATAGCTAGCCCTAATAAAGACAAGTGGTTAGAAGTTATAAAGGACGAAATTAAGTCTCTAATAAGTTAAAACACTTATACTTTAGTCGACCTACCTAAAGACGGTCACGTTTTAGGGGGTAGATGGGTATACGCCTTAAAAACAGACGATAAAAACGTACCTGTACGTTATAAGGCTAGGTGGGTAGTACAAGGCTTTAGCTAGGTACTAGGTATAGACTACTTAGAAACCTTTAGTACTACCTACCGCCCTAAGACGTATAGATTAGTCTTCTTATTAGCTGTTAATAACGGTTGGGACTTAAATTAATACGACGTAAAAAACGCTTTTTTATACGGGAAAATAGATAAAACTATATACGTTAGATAGACAGCCTATAGGCTTTAAGACTAATAGTTATAAAGTCTGTCTACTAAATAAAGCCTTATACGGTCTAAAACAAGCACCTAGACTTTGGTATAGGCACTTAAAAGATATTTTAATAAAGGAAGGCTTTATAGTCTTCCCTTATAATGAAGGCTTATTTTTATATAAGACTAAAAAGGTTTTTTTACTATGTTATATTGATGACTTTATAGTAATAGGTCCTAATATTAAGTTTATAACTAGACTAATTTCTAAGCTAAATAAAAGGTTAGAAATAAAGAGTCAAGAACTAGTATAGACCTTTTTAAGTATAAATTTTACTAGGGTTAATAAAGACTTATTAACTATAGACTTAAAGAAGTATACGTTAAATATAATTTAACGCTTTTATAAAGAAAAAATAAGGTATAGGGATACACCCCTTTCACCAAGCTATAAGCCAGTTAAAAATTAAAGGACTAAAGCCTTACTAGTTAAAATAAAACTATATTAATAGTAAATAGGGTCTTTACTATATTTAGCTTTAAAGACTAGGTATAATATTACCTTTACTATTATAAAAATGTCTAAGTTTTTTTTAAATCTAGACTAGGGGCATTTTAATATACTAGACTATATTTAAGGCTACTTAAATAAGTACCTAGGACTAAGCATTACTTATAAGGCTAGCACTAATTATATACTTAACGTCTATTCTAATTTAGACTATACTTTTAACCTAGACGATAGAAAAAGCACTACTAGTTATATTAGCTTACTAGGTAATAATCTACTTAGTTAGTTATTAAAAAAGTAAGACATAGTTACTCTAAGCAGTACTAAAGCAGAATATATAGCTATTAAGAAAGCTAGTAAAAAGGCTAAGTACTTAAAAGGCTTAATAAATTATTTATTAAGATATATAAGTAATAAAAAAGAAGACGTTACTAAAGTAATTCCTACTTTATTAGTAGATAATAGAAGTGTTATAGACTTATTTAAAGCTAATACTTTTTATAATAAAACTAAGTATATAGACGTTACTTATTACTAGATTAGGGACGAGCTTAACATAGGACGTTTAAAAATAGTTTATATACCTAATAAAGAACAGCTAGCCAACTTCTTAACTAAGCTAGTGTTAAGGGATAAGTTAGAGTGGGTAAAGGACGCTTTAACTATAAATTTATAGTCGATTATAAAAGGATTTATTTTTTTAAGACATCTTTTTAGACTATAAAGTGTTATAAGTTTTTTACCTTAAAGGTTTTCTTATAAATTTTAAAATAGGACTAGTTAATGGTTATCTACTTATAAGATCTTAAAGTATTATAATATTACTTAACTTAACTAACTAGACTTTAATATAGTCTAATAGAATAAAGCTTAACTAAGTTTTTATTACCTACCTTTTTATTTTTTTTTAAGGTACTTAATACTAAAAGACTTAACTTAGCTTATAATAGTTATAAAAGTAAATAAAGATTTAAATAGCTTTTACTTCTTTATTTTAATATATAAAAAACAAAGTGTACTAAGTGTAGAGTACGTACCGTAACTAATGTCACGGTACCCGTACTTAAAATAAGGGGCAAATTAGGTCGAGGCTTTGCCTTAACACCCTTTACTTTAAAAGGTATAAGTAGACAAAACGTAGCCACTAGAAAGACAGAGCTATAGATAGCAAGGAATTTAATAGACAGAATCAGCTACACAAGTTTTACGTGTAACGCTTACAAGTACGTCTCCCTCTGTCCCTACCTACTAGCAAGCCGCTTATAGAGCATAGTATAAGAGAAGGGACTATTAACTAATTAGTTAATAGTCCCTCCCTATACTATTCTACGTACTATAATAGTTGTTAGTAGTGTATATAGTTATATATATATAGTAGGTAGTTTTATACTTACTAGTAATAAGAGTAGGACTTAAAATACACTAGTTGTAAGACTAGTTGCTTAGGTTCTACTTAAAAAGCTATAATACTTATAGGACACTATTACTTTGTCTATCTAGACTCTTATAATAACCTTCTTTAGTTAAAGACACAAGGAGCAATTGGTTAATAGCCGTACTACAAGTAATTGCTAAGGTAGGTCTTTAATTCTTGTTTACACTTTTAATAAGTGGAAAAAAAAGGGTAAGATTACTGCTTTACCTATTTCCTAATAGTTTTAAATTACAAAGTTATAAGAAATAAAAACTAGATACTAAAACACAAATTTAATATAAAGGAAGTTTTGTAAAGGGAGTTACTTATAACGGCTTTTAGGAATATGTTGTTAGCTATTATACTAGATAACTAAATACATGTTACTGTAATTAGCTATAATAAATAGCTACTATTAACTAATTGTATAAAAACGGCTTAACTATAGAAGTAGTAGAGGTTAGTATAGAGCTAACTTTAACTTATAATAAACAAATTAGTAGTTAGATAAGGCCTTAAAAAGTGGCCTGTACAGCTTTTAACTTAATTGTGCTAGTAAAGGATAAATACACTTTTAATAGTAAAAGAAAGAGGTAATTCTTTTATTTACTTAAAAGCGGCTAAGATGTACGTTACTGTATTTAGTATTATAAAAAAGTAATAGTAAATAGGTATTAGTCTTGTAGATAGACGGTTAATTAGTAAAGGTTAAACGCTGCTTTAATAATACTAATACAAGGTTTAAGAAACGTTAAGGGCAACCTTATAATAATAGTTAAGGTTAGGCACTAAAATACTATAGACTGCCCCTTTTCTAACTCTTATCTTAACTATAAATATATTAACAAGTACTAATCTAGTAATAGTATTCTAGAGATAAATAAAAATAAATTTAGTAGTAAGTTAGTAAGCGGCTACTTAATAGTAGATTAAGGCTATAGCGGCTATTAGTAGGACTAATTTAATATAACAACTCTTAGTTACTACTTACTTTAAAAAGGCTTATATATAGGTTACTAAAGTAAAGATAGTAGTAATAAGACTAAATATACTTATAAAACGTAGAGTAAAAGGGTTTAGAATATTAATAAAGAGAGGCTAAGTTAAAGAGTAGTAAAAAGCTTTATTACCTTGTAGTATAACTTAGTAAATAAAGAAATAGTATACTTTTATAAAAACTAAATATACTAACCTTCCTTCTTAGTAAAAAGAATAATTATAGTTTTCTTTTTTTATAAATATAAGTTATTTAAAGTCTTATATATAGAATTAGTTATTATATATTTTCTTTTTTATTATACTTTTACTTTAAAAAATTACTTTCTTTCTTACTAAAAAGACTAATAAGCGATTAAGTAAGTAGCTTAGTATTTAAATCTTATATTCTATACATAATACGCAAGACTATTAAAACAAACGCCTACTTTATTAGTATATCTTCTCTAACTCCTAGAGTTCTGCCTTTATTAACTAGCGCCTTTATAAATACATTAACTTATTTAACACTTAAAAGGACGCTGTAATTTTAAGGCTAAGCCTTTCCTTGCCTTGGAACTCTTACTACTCTTACCTTTAATAGTAATAACGTTATACACTTTCTTTATTACTATAAAGCCTTAGTAAAGGCAGCCTTGCTTTTAAATAAAGATAAAGTCTATTAACTACTAATGTATTATATAATTAGTAAAATAAGTTTTGTAGAAGGACTAGTAAAGACTGCTTTAACTACAAAACAGGGAGGAAAGTTTGTAAATTTAAAGAAGGCTATATAGTAAAACTATAGTACTTAGGATAAGGAATAGTACTACACCTTTTAGGCTTAGGTCTTTACGTAGTTTTATACTGTTTATAACAAAAACCTATAAATTTTACTTTAAGAATTAGCTAAACTTAATATAAATATAAGGTAAGTAAAATACAATCTATAATTAACTAATTAGTTAATAGTACTATACTACAGCCTTTCTATTATAGTTATACACTAGCTATTACTTTAAGTAAATCGCTTGTACTATAATTTTTAGACTATACCTTTTTAAAAATTCTATAATTAAATTGTTAAGTACTTTAAAGACAACGTTTACTTAATAAATAATTATTATTATTAAAGGTTTTAAAGGTTCTTTTAAGTTCTACCTCTTACTTGTTAAATTAAAGCACCTCCTTATTAGTACGCCTTACTACCTTCTATTGTACCTATCCTAGTTGCCTTAGCTACACTACAACTTTAAACCGCCTAGTTAAAAAACGCGTTTAAATTAATTACTAAAGGTATAGTAAACCTTACTATTAACTAAAACCGTGTAGTAATAAAATACTTAAAAAAACATAGTTTTTCTATGTCCTTAGCCTAGAACCTATATAACACTAGAGCGATCTAGCAACTACTACTTACAACTAACGTTAAAGAAGTCTTATAGATAGATAATAACGCTATCTTTAGCGTGTTTACTTAGTAAGTGCCGTAAAAACGCCTTTACTACTTTTACTATAATAGTAAAGACTATTTAATAGTTAAGTGTATTAAGTCTTATAAAGACTACTAAGCTAGACTATTACACTATAATACAAGGAAAAGCTGTTTCTTTATAAGGTTAATAAAAGAGTACTAGCTACCTACTATATTAATAAGGCACTTTTATAATAAAGGCTAGATAAGAAATTTAATCTAGAGCTACTTAACAAGGTATTACAACCTTTTAAGTGTAAAGGAAATATAGTAAATACAGTCTTAAGGAGAAGTAGTAGAAATAGGTAGATAATTCTTATCTTTAAACAATACTAATAGTCTAATTACACTATTAAATAAGATGCCTTCTAGTCCTAACCTAAGTATTAACATAGTTAAGCTTATTAGAGAGGACAATCTTACGTTTGTTAACCGCCTCCTTTTAGTAGAACTAGTGAATAAGGCTTATAACCTATTTACTACTTTTATATTAACTAAAAAGTGTAAACGAGTTAACAATAATACGCGTTCTTACGTACTAGTTATAAACGTGTAGAAAGTGTAAAAATCTATTAATGTTGCCTTGCCTAGAAAGGACCTATTACTTTATTAACTAACTACTTAGGTTCTATTAAAAGTAAATACTAAGCTTATTTTAAACGTTAAACGTTAATTATTAAAGACAACTCTTAACTTTAAAGTTAAAGTCTTAATACGTTAGCTTTTACAACTTAGCTTAGCGTATATAGTATAGGTTATGTTTAGCATTTAGGACTTTGTAACACTTAGTATAAAGATAGTCTATATTAATAGTAAAACGTTAATAGTTTTAGACAAAGCTTTTAACCTTGCCTAGGCAACGTCTTGTATAGTTAGTATAAATAAGCCTTTCTAGGTTCTAGGCCTTTTAAACAATTAAATAATACAAATAATGCTAGAATTTTATTAAGTAACTAGCCTTTAAGCTAACTTTACACTTATAAGGGTAGCTAACCTTCTAAGAATACGTGTTTAAATTTACAACGGCCCTTTTTAAAGAAGCCTATAGCTTGCTCTTGTTAATACTAGATTACAGGTTTCTTTAATTTTTAACCAACTTATAAGAAAGCTAGGTATTCCGTTGTTTAAAACTAAAGCTTCCTCTACTAGTATTTATAATACAAGTATTTAGTTTACTAACGAATCTATAACCACTTTATAGCTAGAAGGGTATAGACTACTAGTCTACTTATATATTATATTTAGTAGAATAACTAGTAAAAACTTATTGTTAGAGATACTATATATCCTTAATATAAAGCTGTATTTTCTACATAACTTTATTACTAAAACAATATATATTAATATAACTATTAACAACATTTGCCTTATTGTTAATATAGGCAATCTTTTAGCGTTAATAGATTAGCTAAAGGTGTATATTAACACTTTAAAATAGACTGTAGCAAGTACTTAAGACTGCTTACTACAACAGCACCTATCCTAACACTATTGTTAGATTTAGAAGATAAGCTTTTAGGTGTTGTTTACAAGGACTATTTATAGTTAATACTAGAGCTTATTTAACCCTTTAGCCTGTCCTTACTAAAGGATACTAAATCCTATTAATTATTGTAATAGGTCTACTATAGTAATACTTTATATAAAAAGAAAGGTTTAAAGGTCTAGCCACTAGATAATATTGTGTTTAATAGCTCTACCCTTAAGGGAAGTGTAAATTAGAAGGTAAAAAAATAGGAAGAAGCCTAGAAGAACTTCTAGCCTACTACACAAAACTTTACTATATTTATTACTTTAAAGTTTAGTCTAATAAAACAAAGGTATAAACTAACACTTAATTAGCTTGTAGTAATAATTAACTAATTAGGCAATAGTCTATAAGAAAAAGAGAAGGAAATTTTAGTGTAGATTTTCTTTAACAAAGAATTTGTATTAGTATAGACTTTTAATTATATTAACAAGCTTAACCTGTTAGTAGCACCTTTATAGGTTATTAAGACTATACTACATACAGCCTTTTAGGCTTGTATAATTCTAATACCTTGCCTACTAGTTAAACAAGTTATTAATCTCTTACACTAGCGCCTTAGTAAAAGGACAATTAAAAAAAGCTATAAATCTTACAAAAATCCTTAGTTTCTAGTAAGAAAAAAGAATAGAGGAGTACGGCTAATAAATAATATAGTTAAGTACAATTAGTACACAGTACGTAATATATTTGCTCCTTTAATAGTAGAGACCTTTTTAGAAGAATTTAAAATGTGTAAAAGGATTTTCTTACTTAATCTCTTTTTAGATTATAACTAGATTAAACTTGTTAAGAAAAGTAGAGATATAACTACGTTTTTAACCTTAATTAGGCTATTTAAAATATATACTCTTCTATAGGAAAGTACTAACTTAGTAGCTTAATTTTAACGTATTATAGTTTAACTACTATATAGGCTTATACCTAATTAAGTATTGCCCTTTCTTAATAATATTATAATTAAAGGCCCTACGTCTACCTACAACAACAAGGAAATCTTGCTAGGAGTTTAGCGCTACGTTTTAGAGCATCTTTAAAATGTAGACCTTGTCCTTATAAATTACAAGCTAGCTAGTACTACAATTACAGCTAAAAAATTGTAATAGTACTAGCCTATAGCTGTTGTTGTTGGATATGTGTGTAGCGGGTTTGGCTATACGTCTAAGAAGTTTAAGATTATTAAAATTATTAAATAGCCTTAACTAATTAATCTAAAAGACCTTTATAGCTTCCTTAGTATTTTTACGTTTTATAAAACTTAGGTATAAAACAGAGTTATAGTAGCCGCCCCTTTTTATATTCTTTTATAAAAAGGTGCTTATTAGTAGTAAGAAGATGTAGAAGAATTAGCCTTTAACTTATTAAAAAAACAACTTTCTACTACTCTTATTCTAATAATAATTAATTACTTTAAGAAAGGTAGACTAATAATACTTATAATTAATACAAGTATTCTAGGATAGGAAGTAGTGCTTTTATAAGAAATTAATAGAGAAAGACGTTCTATACAATATAAATTAGGATAATAGAATATAAAAGTAGTAGTTAACAATACTATAAGAAGAGAATACAGAGGACTAGTTGCTGCCTTAAAAAAACTACGTAACTATATTTATAGTATATATTTTTAAATTAAGACTAACTTATAAGTTTTAATAAATTAGTTAAATAGAGCTATTAGCAAACTTTCTAAGGCACTACTTATATAATAAGTAGTATAAGTCTAAAATTTTAATTTTACTATTAAGTATATTCCTAGTGTAAAGAATGTACTTGTTAATACACTCTTACGTTGCTTAAGGACTAATAAAGACAAGCTTAAAGCTATAAAGGATAATCTTAATAAGTTTATTAACGTGTATATTAATACTTAAAAGGTGTTAATTAATAATAAACCTTTATTTAATCGCTTAATAGTACTTTAGACTTAAGACCTAGACAACTACTACAAAAACATCCTTAATCTTATTAAAGACCACCTCCTTCTTTTAGGAATTTTAAGTATAAGAAAAAAGAAGCTTTTATATTAAGCATAATTCTACTTCTATTAAACAGGCATTTTATAGCGTAAGAACATTAAAAATCTAAGCTGCCTTTTAAGAGTAATTTACAACTTTAACAACTAAGTACAGCTTATACAAGAATGCTATATTACAACTAGACATTAAAGGATTAAGCTATTATACACAGCACTTTATAAAAGGTATTAGTAGTATAAAATATATAATTATATAAAAAAGGCAGTCTTAACTTGCCTAGATTACTTAAAATAAAAGCCTTATTAGCTAGTTAACTTAACTATAGCCTAGTAGCTACTAGTTACTTTATTTTAGAAAATCTATCTAAACGTTATATATATACTACTACGTAATAGTAAGCGCTATATTATTAAGGCTTAGTATACTTTTATAGAATATATTAAAGTTATAACTATTTCTAATACTAAAGTTAAAACTATCTTTAAGTTCCTATAGAACTATGTAATAACTAACTATAGCCTACTAGTTGTTATTGTAGTAAATAAAGGACTTAAATTTAAAAGTAACTTTAAAAAAGTCTATAACAACTTAGAAGTAGTACGTATTTTAACGTTTATATATAATTTATAGGCAAATAGCCTTGTTAAGAAAGGGCACTTCTTACTTATTAAAACACTTGCTAAGCTAACCTTTAAAGGAACAAAAGACTAGACAAAGTACCTTTTTATAACGCTCTTAGTAGATTAGACAATAACACGCTAGTTCTATAGCTAGACGTTATTCTTTCTCCTTTATAGTATAAAAGCTTTACTTCTTATTAACGTCTACGTTTTTACTTAGTAAGTGTTTAACTAAAGGGTAAGTATGTCTTTTAAAAAGCTTCTTTAAGAAAGAACTAGAATACTATAACGTCTTCTAGTAGACTAAGAGAGAGCTGCTACTATAGTTAGTAAGTTCTAAGAAAAACTTATTAAATTAAGAAACTTTATAAACGTTAGTAAAATATAATAGTTAGATTAGTTAATAGTCTAAAAAGATATAGTACTTGTTTAAAACAATAAAAAGGAAATTAATAAGTTAGTTAAAAGCAAGTTAAAGTATAAATAGTAGGGCCTTTTTTATATAAACGTAGTTTATAACAATAATGTGTATACACTTGTATATTTAAATAAAGTCTTTTTACTAGGTATATTTACTAGTTAATAGCTTAAGAAATTTAAGCAAGATACTATAGAAATCTAAGAGCTAGATATTTATAATTTAACAACTATAGACTAGTTACAACTTACTAATAAGGCTTAAGACAACAACAATTATATAACAAGTTAGTAATTTAATATTAAAAGCCTTGCTAGTAATAGTAATATAGACTAAATCCTTCTATAGTAGTACAAACCGCCTACTACCTATACAAATTTTAAAATTCTTATTCTAGTACAACTAAAGGCTCCTTTACTTTCTTGTTATTATTCTTTTTATAACTAAGAGCTTTATTAACAATAGTACTAACTACGTATAGAATAACAATATAGCTTACTAATCTCCTTAGTACTGTGTTAACTAAATTACTATGTAGTTAGTACTAGATATACGCCTACTCCTAGGAAATAGCGTTGTAATCCTAGACTAAATTTACTAAAAGCCTGTACTTTAACGTCTTCTACACTTTACTCTAGGTAACTACTAGTAGATTACCCTCTACCACTGTTTAATAAGATTCTACTATAGTAGTAAAATAAGAATTATTGTAACTATAAATTTTTTTATCTATATAAAAGAAGTAGTTTTTATATATATTATTATAGCCTAGAAGTATAGTATAGTTAAAGAAGAGCTAGAACACGTTAATATATAAGTTTCTATACTAAACAACAAAAGATAGAAAACGTGTATAGTACTACTTGTATAGTATTAGACGCTAGCTACTAAACAACTAAACAAACAAGCCCTACCCTTAACGCTTGTCCTTTATTACTTACGTTATAATATTGCTTAAAGGACTACTATTTATAGCCTTTACTAACACTTTAGCTAGTAGCTTGCCCTTTAGCTAAGTAGCCTAGAAATCTTAAATAGCTATATTAAACTAAAGATTCAACTAAAGGTTAGACAGCTCTTGTGTGTTGTCTAAAAACTATTAAGACAAATATACCTTTATATAATCTAGTAAAATTATAGGGTAAATTAACACGCTTACAAGCACTACCTTGTACTAAACTAAGTAAAGACAATAGTGCTTAGATAGGACGTTGTTAATTAACTAAGCAACAATCCTCTTGTCCTTAACAAGCTATAGTAGTGCTGTCCCTTTCTAGATGTAGATATAGTGCTTTATCTTCTCCTTACACTAAGCTAGTTTAAAGCGAATCCGCTCCTTATTAACGTCTAGAAGGCTAGACATCTACTTAAATAGTATATAAGACGCCTAAAAGGAATTAATAATAACAACGGCCTAATCTAGCAACCCTTTAAAGCTTTTATAGCTAGTATTTACCTCCTTATTAGGCTTGTCCTTATCTTACTACTAGCTCTTTACTACTAGTTATAATACTACCTACTCTACCTTTTTTAACAAGCTATAAGTAATATAGATTCCTGCCTTAGCAGTTATTTGTTCTACTATTACCTAAACAGCTGTTAAAGCTTTAGCTCTAACTACCTTTTTTATAGCAATATATACTACCTCTACTTGTTTTTACACTTCCTCTTCTCTCTTTTTTTTCTACTAGCCTTTAGTTACTTAATTAGCCTTTCCCCTTTTCTTCTTCTTTTTTGTCCTCTTCTTATCTTCTATTTAACCTTTCCCCTTTTTTACTCCCTTTACTTCCTTACTTCCTTTTACTTTCTTTACCTTCTTAGCCTCTTTCTTCTTTTCTTCTTCTTCTCTCTTTTTCTTTACTCCCTCTACCTTCTTCTTCTTTTTTATCTTCCTTTTCTTTTTATTTTCTTTAGCCACTTCTCTCTTCTTTTATACGGCCTCCTTTTAACACTTTAATATAGTTAACGCCTTTTCTACCCTCTTTACCTTTATCCTCTTTATTACTTCTTTTATAGTCTCTTTTTTCTCCTTCTTTGTTTTCTCTCCCTTTTCTTCTTTAACTTTCTTCTCTTTAGCCTTTTACTAAGCGCTTTGCTTACCCTTAGGCTTGCCCGCCTTCGTAGCTGTTCCAACTCCTGTCTTAGTGTTAATATCTATAAGATCTTTATTACTAGATCGGATATTAGTCTAGCCGGTTTAAGACCTTATCTTATTAAGGTCTATATCTACCACGTCTTTTAACAGCTTCTTCTAGATCGCTGCCCTTACCCTAGCGTAGACCTTAGTAGAAAACGTCTACTTACCCTTCTTTACACTGCCTGTTGTAGAACGTAGAGGATTCTTCTTTTAAGCTATAATAATAGACAGGTTTTAGCTACACAGTAATAATGTAAGAATGTTTAATTTAACAATAGGCGCTTTAACATGCTTACTAAAGGTATTATAAAAAGAGAATACAATGTATTAAGAATAAATAAACAGTCTACTTTAAGAATATATCTTTATTTATTAAAAGACTACTTATTACCTAGAGTATTAATAGTAAAGATAAGGCTAATATGTCTTTATTTATTAAATTATTATAATAAACAAAAACACTAAAAACGTTTATTACTACCCTTTTCTTCTACTATAGTAGCTATAACCTTTACCCTTACTACTTGTATTTACTCTACTATAAGCTCTCTTTACTACATCTAACTACCTACGTCCTATTACTAAATTACCTTATCTACACATACTAAGTACTTCTAAACCACTATGTTTAGTGTAGTATTCTGCACCTAGAGCGTTATTATTTTATAAAATAATTAGCTAGACTCCGTCTTATAAGAAGACGGTATACAAGGTAGATAAAACCTTAGAACTGTTTTCTTAAAACCGCTATACACTCTAGGCGTTATTGTAGGCTAACTAGTATACATTAACCCTTTTGTTATAAAGGAAATAAAGCTTATAAAAGGACGGACAACGTCTAATCTAATAAAGGACTACTACTTTAACCTACCTTGTTGTCTAACAAATATAAATGTTAAACAATACAGCTTTAATATAGACAACTACTATATTAGTTTGTATAATTTAGCCGGTTGCCTAATCTAGTAATAGTGTATACTAATAGCTAGTATTATAGCTAGTTTAGTGTTTACTGTTATAAGGCTTAAAGATGTTGTTTAACTTTAGTCCCTTATACTATAAACACTATAGACGCCTAAGAGTAGACAACCTTATAAAGATATAATAATGTGCTAATTCTTAATAAACTATTACCTTTAAAAAGAGTACTTCTTAGTATTTATTTTTAACACAAGTATAAGGACCTTGTATTATATTAACTCTCTACTACACTTATATAAGAACCTAAGAGGATAGTACAAGAGATGGCTGTTTAACAATATATTTATAGTTATTCCTTGTTAAAAGCTGTAGATAGTAACTTAAATTTAGTAGAAAGACAACTAGAGCTGTAGTATAATAATAAGTAAGCTAGTGTAGCTCTTCTTTTAAGAGCTGTAAGTGTAGTCTATAGGCTAGTTTATATACCCTTACTAGTCTATAAGTAAGCTAATAAAAAATTAAATAAACACTACTTGTTTAAAGGTTCTTTACTAGTAGGTTGGCGCTTTTTATCTTAAGCTTAGCTATATAGATATATTATTAGTACACTACTTGTTAAAGGGGCTAGAATTTTAGTATAAACTAGACTTTTATATTAACAACGTTTAGGCCTGTTTAAACGTCTTAGATAGAACGTATCTAAATAGCTAAAGTATAAAGGACTAAGTAGTACTCTTTAAACAAGTAAGACTAGAATTTCTTATCTCTTATATACTTTATAGGCTATATAAAGAACTGTTAGGCCTAATTAGACAAGGTTACTAAGATTTCTAGTACACTACAATATTGCCGCCTAGTAAGCTGCTATAAACGGTCTAAGGCTCTTAAAGGCCTAACAAGAACATTTACAAGGCACTTAGTACACCTTTGCCGCCTAATTACTTAGCAACGCTACTACTTTAGATAGTATATAAAAGGTAGTAATAGAATAATAAGGTAAAGGGTAAATAAGTAGTAGCTAGACTTCTTATATTGTATAGCCTAGGATATTTTACTTATAGAGCTATAACGTTTAAAATCTTTATCCTAGTATATATATATTTAAATTTAAATGTAAAGACTCTTAAATAAGATATAACTACTATCTTTACTACGTTAAAGGAAGAATTTCTAAGAAAGCTAGCCTTTTAAGACTAAGAATAAACAGAACAGCTACTAAAGGTATTAATAGATTAGGCTACACCCTTGCCTAGTCTACTATAGCCGCCTTTACAAGTAGATTGCTAGCCTACAGCGCCTACTTATACTAGCTATTTAAGAACGGTCTAGATTCTTAAAAAGCTCTACACTCTACAAGTTAACCTAGACAAAGTATTAAGCATACTAAATAATGTAGTATTAGTAGACCTAAGTATTAACTACTTAAAAAGCTATTAAGAACTTCTAAATATATACATTACAATATAGACTAAGGAGAAGCTAAACACTACTAAGTCCTTAGAGTTATTACTAAATTATAACATAGACCCTCCTTCTTCTCCTTCCTTATTGTTAAGCCCTAGCCCTAAGCCAACAAACTAGTTTACCTTGTTAGTGTATAACAATCTTAGGTCTAAGAGTGTTGTAGACACTATTAAATTCAATAACAAGTGGAAGGACCCACTATAAACACAACTTGTACTTCCTTAATATAAAAAGACAAAGCACGGCCAAGAATATATAATACCATTAACCTAGGCCTATACTAAGCCTAAGCGCCACAGCTTCCCGCTTTAACGTGTAGGACTCTACCACTTAGCTCCTAGCCGTAGCCTACTACTACCGTACCCTAAAGGGTGGCTTAAATAGCCAGCCACTCTAGCTACCGCCCATAAACGCTATAATAAAGCCTAAACAAGTCTTAAAGACCTTAAGAACTAGCGCTAGAGCCAGCTCTAGTATTAGTAGATAGTAGCAAGGCGTCGTCTACTTAATATACCTAAGGACAAAGCTAAGGACGTAGACAAGTAATTAGGCAATTAACCCTACTATTCTTTTCTTTTCTTCTTTTTCTTATGTTTCTTTAGTTACTCTTTTCCTTTCCTATATCTTTGTTCTTTTTTTCTTTTTAACTATTTTTATTCTTTTCTTATAAAATTTTTTTTTCTTTTACTATCTTTCTTTAATTTTCTTTTATCTAATCTACTTTCCTTTCTTTCTTTACCTCCTCTTAACTATACTTTTAAAGTAAAGTGTAAAGAGGAGTAAGTGTAAAGTACGTACTATAACTAATATTACAGTACCTATACTTAAAATAGAGGGCAAATTAGGTTAAGGCTTTACCTTAACACCCTCTACTTTAAAAGGTATAAGTAAACAAGACGTAGCCACTAGAAAGACAGAGCTATAGATAGCAAGGAATTTAATAGACAGAATTAACTACACAAGTTTTACGTGTAACGCCCACAAGTGCGTCTCCCTCCGTCCCTGCCTGCTAGCAAGCCGCTTATAGAGCATGGCATAGGAGGAGGGACCATTAACTAATCAGTCAATGGTCCCTCCCTATGCTATTCTACGTACTATGACAGTTGTTAGTAGTGTATGTGGTTATATATGTGTGGTAGGTAGTTCCACACTTAGTACTATAAAAAACTAATTTAACTAAAGACTATAGTTAAATTTTTTAATAATAAGCCTTTACTACTATAAAAAGAAAATAAAAAATCCTTTTAATATAAACTTAATAAGTTAATTAGTTAATAACTTAGTTAAGTTTAAGAGGGTATATTAAGAATATATAATTACGTAAGGTATTACTAATTACATATTTGTATTAGGGTTTTTAGTACGTACACATACCTAGATTAAAATAGTAGATTACGTCTATATAGGGACAGTCCTCCTCCCTTCTATCTAGTCTTTTGTTAAGTATTAAAGAAATACACTTATTTTCTCTTACTATAGGCCTTACTTATTCAACTATTTAGATTACTGTACGTAGCTCAACTTTACACCTTTTATAAAGACGTATTTCTCTTAATACTTAAATTATATAAGTAATATATAAAATAAATAGTTTATTATAATAAATAAAGTACTATTATATATAGCTTTAAGTAAAAAGTTATAAGTTATAGTAAGCCCTTTTATATAAAGCAAGCTATTAAAGCTTTATTATAATAATTTATTAGTTAAATACTTTAATATTACTAAAATAACTAAGCTATTATTTAAGTACTTCTTTTAAAAAAATATATTAAAAAATATAAAGTAGTATATTATAATATAATTACTTTATTAAAAGTAAGTAATTAAAAAGTATAAGCTATATAGTAAGCTAAACTTACTTTTATTATTAAAGGAACTATTTAAAAAGCTATTAATAAACTTAATTAAAAGCCTATTAAAATTAATAAATAATAATAATAATAATATAAATATAATACTAGTTATAGTAAACTACTTTATAAAGTATACTGTCTTTACTATAGTAATTATAAGACTAACCTTTACTAACTTAATAAAAATTATATACTAAAAGGTTTTTTTATAGTTTAAAAAAACGTTAAAAGGTATTATATTAAATAAAGGCTTTATATTTATAAGTACTTTTTAGTCTAAATTTTACTATTATATAAAGATTAAATAAAGACTGTTAATAATGTTTTACTTATAAATAAATAAATAAATAAAAAGGGCAAATTAAATGTTAAAGTAATACTTTTACTACTTTATTATAAATAAGTAAGTAAGCTAGCTACGCTTATTAAATAAAGCTTAATACGCTTATAATAATACTATTAATATTATAATAGGCTACTTTTTATTTAATACCTTAATTAGTAAGAAATTAAATTTATTTATATAGTATAAGAATATACTACTTATAAAAAAGGCGTTATAAAAAAGTAAAAAAGTAATGTAATAAAGTAATTTAGTACTAGTAATAACGTTAATAGTAATATAATAAAGTAACTTAGTACTAATAGTAATAAGACAACTAAAGCGTTTATAAAAAATTAAGGATAACCTTTAAAAATACTAAGAGTTTATAATAAAGAGATAAAAACGCTACTATAATAAGAATTATACACTTAAAACGTTTTAAGTAGGTAATTTAGTTAAACTATTTATAAAATATTTCTATTTTAAGTATAAAAAACTAGTATTAAAATAAATAGGCCCTTTATAAATACTAGGCGTAGTTAGTATATAAATATACTAATTAGCCTTATTTACTAAGTATAACTATATATATAACATCTTTTTAGTGTTACTTTTAAAACTATAAAAGTAGTATATAAGTACTTAAAGACCTTTCTTAAATATATTAAACTTAAAAAACTTAAAGTAAGAATAAAAGGTAAAGTAAGTAAAGGGCTATTATTAAAAAGTAAAAAAGGACTAATACTTAGTTAAATAAGTAGGCTAGCTATAAAAGTATAATAAACAAGTAGTAATATAAAATATAAGCTATACTTAAAAAGTTATTATAAAGTACTACTATAGTTACTATATAAGTAATATAAAGGCTAGTAAAAAAAGAAAGAGACCTTTTAAAAGACTATAGTATAAGTAAGAAAAAAAGTAGAACTAAAGAGTATAAATAAAGGAAAATTAATTTACTACTTATATTTAATAACAATTTTATTAAAAACCTTTTACTTATACTATATCCTAACTATTTTTAAAGAGGACAGCCTTAATATCTTTTTAAAAAGATAATATAATAACCTAAATATAAGTATAACTAAGGTCCTTTAGTAATAACGTTAGTAGGCGTATACTAAATATAAACCTAGTAAGTAGTACTACTACTTAATAGTATTACTTTATAAATTAATATTAAAAGGCCTTACTTATAGCCTTCTTTAAGGCCTAGACCTTAGCTAAAGCGTTATAGTTATTAGCCTAAGTATTAATATAGTCTATAATAAGGAATAAGTTAACTATATCCTTAACTATTAAAGTAAGGACTTAAGTATAGTTAAAAGAAGCTTAAGTAATAAAACAAGGGTTATACCTTATAGTAGGGCTAATACCTAGTCTTATACTACTAATAATAAGTGTTAAAAGCTAAAGATAGTACGTAGTTAAAGTATAAGGTAAGTAGTAACTTTATAAGTAGTGTATATAAAAGGTATTAAAGGTATTATACATACTTAGCGCTAATAAGCACCTAGTACAACTACTAAAAGGCTAAACGCCTTAAATAAGTAAGGTAACTTTAAGGTAAATAAAGGGTTGTTAAAGGCTTAGGCAAGTAAGAGAAGTTAAGGCTATAAAGTACCTTAGCCTTTAACCTTAGCCTAAAGGCTACTACTAACCCTATTATAACTAAGTACTTTAATAAAGCTAGTATAGGCGCCTTAGTAAACTATACTACTACTAACACTACTAACATAGTAGCTGCTATTACTATAGTGTTTAATAAGGGGTTACCCCTTTCTTTACCTACTAACGCTAGGCTTTACGTTTATAAGGCTAATAAGCTGGCTAAGCAAGTAAACTAAGAGTACAAACAATACGTAGTCCTAACAATAAGTAAAACAAAGGCCGTTTAATAAGGTAGGCCGTTATTAATTAAGTTAGTTAAGGTTAATAGGCCTTAAATATAAACATATATAGTAACATTTAGCTAGTAATAAGCTAAATAAGTAGCCTAATAACGGCTAAGTAAAGGCGTAGCCTTATATACTTATCTACTAGGCCTATAATAGCGTTAATACGCTTAAAGGTAATAGGCTTATACTTAAAAGTAGTAGGTTTTTACTAAAAAGCTATAATAAGTAAAAGTAAGGTTAAAGTAAGTTAATAAGTCTATTTTATATCTTATTTAACTTATAATTTAAACGCTATTACTAGCTATAAATAAAGACTATTAAATAGTACTACCTATTTAAAACGTTTATAAACATACAATTAATAACTACTAGCCTAAGTATACTAGTCTTAAAAAAGGCGTAATTATTATAAATAAGTAAGAAGAACGTTTATAAGAGTCTTATAAAGACTATATATAAAAGTTTTACAAACTTTATAGACAATATAAAGGCATAATAGCTAATTAGACAAATAGTAGGCGTTATATAACCTATAAACATAAGTAAGACCTATAAGAATATATAGTAGTAGTCTATACTTAATTAAGTAAGGTAGTAGTAAATACACGCTTTATAATTAGTTAAATAGTGTTAAGTTTAAAGGCTAAGGCCTAATTAGGACTAGTATACTTAGTACTACTCTTATATAGCTAGTTTATCCTTTTTACTAAATGTAGAGGGATAAGACTTAGTTTTTATATAATACTACTTTTACTTTAGGCTATTTATAATTAATAACTTTATTAATGTAGTTACTTAGTTTATTTACTATTATAGTAAAGAAATTTAATATTATAAATAAGTAGGAAAAGGATTATAAATACGTTATATAAATACTATAAGCTTTAATAAATTTTAAGTACTTTAAATAATTAGGAAATATACTTTATACTATAGTTATATTAAGTATTTAGCCTTTAAGCTAATTTTATACTTATAAAAGTTGTTAGGCTTTTATAAATATACGTTTAAATATATATAGTTATTTTTAAGAAGACTTATAGTTTGCTTTTAATAATACTAGGTTATAAATTTTTTTAGTTTCTTACTAGCTTATTATAAAACTAAATATCCTACTACTTTAAATAAAAAAAACCTTACTTAGTATTTATAATATAAATATTAAGTTTATAGCTAAATTTAAGACTATTTTATAGCTAAAAGGGTATAAACTACCTATTTACCTATTTATTATACTTAATAGTATAACTAGTAATAACGTATTACTAAAGATACTATATATTATTAATATAAAACTATACTTTTTATATAATACTAATAGTAAAATAATATATATTAATATAACTATTAAAAACATTTGTCTTATTATTAGCCTTAAAATTATATAACGTTAATAAATTAGTTAAAAGTATAAGTTAATACTTTAAAATTGATTGTAATAAGTACTTAAAACTACTTACTATATTAGTACTTATTTTAACTTTGTTATTAAATTTAAAGAATAAGCTTTTAAACGTTATTTATAAGGACTGCTTATAGCTAATACTAGTCTATATATAATTTAGCTTCAAATTTTTTTCATTTATAATAGCCTAAGTAAAGGTAAAATACTAAGCTTCTTCTTAGTTAATACGTAAATTTTCTTATATATTATTTATTCTAAATTTTTTACTAAAAAAAGCGTCTTTTTAAATAATAATTAGCTTTATTATTATATTATATACTATAATAGTATAAAATAATAATAACTAAAGGACTATATTAAAAAGATATTTTTTAACTTTAATAAAAATATAGTCTACTACTATTTCCTTTACCTTATAAATAATAGTTTAATATAATTTAAAGTAATAAGTAGTTATAAATATATTTGTTATTAGTAGTATAATAATGTTTTTTATTAAAACGTAGATATAAGTTTAAGGTTTTTATATCTATTTATAAATAAAAAAGCTTTTAATTTTATAAAAAATAATAGTTCTTTTTTTAATATTAATTTTTATACTTAAAGTATATATATTATTTATACTAATAAGTAAATATAATTTAAGTTTATTAATAAGATTAATACTAATATAAATTATATTATATATACGTTAATATTATATTTAACTAAGTAAATATACTATAAATATAGCTTATTACTAAATTTATAGTAAACTTTTAATACTATTAATATATTTATTATAGTTTATAAAATTAATATTACTTTTATATTTATTAAAAAATACTATATTAACTATATTATTACTTACTTTAGTATAAAAATAGTATAATATATTACTTCCTTTTAATAAAATATATATATATACTTAAAAATATATATAACTATAGTTAAGACGTAAATATTTTACTAATATTAAGTTAGTATTAACTATAAAAAGTAAACCTTTAAAAAAAAAGTTTAATTTATTAATTCTTATTTAAATAAAAGTTAGCTTTTTTTATTAAAGTACTATTATATAATATACTTTTTTATAATAGTAGCTATATTTTTAAAAAATTACTACTAGTAGTTTTTACTATATAGTAAATTTATAATAATATTATTAAAGAAATATTCTTTCTTAATAAGCAATTTTATTTTATTATAAAAGTTATTATTATTTACATATATAGCTTATATATTCTTATTATTTAAATTAAGTAAATAAAATATATATACTTATTATAATATAGGCTAATAAAACTATTAAAGTAAAATGTTTTTTATAATATTTTAGTTATACTTATTATAAATATTACTTATAACTTTATTTTATTCTTATAATAGTTATAAATACTTTAATAAAAAACAGCGTCTTAAAATAGTTATATTTAAATAAATAAGGTTTAGTAAAAAAGAAAAATAGTGTAAATTTTTAGGCTATAATAAAAGAAAATTTCTTTTATACTAAAAATTATATAACCTATAAAGCTATTTAATTATATTTAAGTTATACTATTACTTATATAAATTACTATAGTAAGTATTCTTATATTTAAATCTTTTTTTATTTTTATAAACTAATATATACTAATTATTATATTAATTTTAATTAGCGCTTTTATTATTATTTTCTATATTTATAAAGTAAACTTCCTTATTTTTTCATAGTCTTTAACTTATAAGCTTTTTTTAAAATATATACTTTATCTTATAATAAATCTAAGTATATGCTTATAATTATATTACTATAAAAAGTAAAAATAATAGTATAAAGAACAAGGAAAAGCTTTAAGTATATACGTTTAAAACCTTTAATTTTACTTTAATTATTATATATATAACTATATTAAATAACTTAAGTTATAAAAGTATAAAAGTCTTTACTATTTTATAAAAGTTTTTTAATAAAGATGTATTTTTAAAGCTATTATTATATTTTAATACTATATATAGTAAATTACTTATATAATACTTAGGCTATAAATTACTAGTTTAATATAAGGTGTTAATATTTATACTTACTTAATTACTTTTTATATTAAGTAAGTACTTTTTTATTAAGGTTTTTTTAAATATTTTAAAAAATAGATTTTTATTTTACTTTTAAATTATTCTACTTAAAAGCTTTATTTACTACTTAAAGAAAGTTTTTTGTATTATAATAGTATATATACTTACTTTATATAAAAAGGTACTATTTTTTATACTTAATTATAATAGTATTAAAATAAAAAAACCTTATTTTTTAAATATTTTATATTACTTAAAGTACTACTTTATTAAATTTTATTCAACTTATTATACTAAGTACTAGTATAACTACTTAATTAGTATTAGTATTATTAGTAAAAAGCTTTAAATTAGAGGTATTTTAAATAAGTAGCTATAAGTTAATTTTTACTAGTTCTTAACTTTATAAAATAATAATAATAACTAATAAAATTCTTATTTATAAAGGTGTGTTTTTTTAAACTAAAACGTAGTCTTTATATAAACTAAGTAAGTTTTACTTATTAACTAAAAGTAGTATATATAGTAAACTATATTATAGCTTATACTTATATTTACTATAATAGTATTATTACTTTAATTAAAGTTAGTTTATATATAATAAAAAATAACTTAAATATTAGTACTTATTTAGTTTATTAATTTTTTTAGCTTATAGTATTATATAAAGTTATTTTATTAGTATAAAAAATATAATAGTTTTTAATACATAAGTTTATAATTATACTATTTTAATAGTTAGTACTAGTTAAAAGGTTAGTACTATAATTAAAACATTAATTTACTTTAGTTTATAATATATTTACTTTATTTTTTTATACTTAAAAAATTATTATATTTTTAAAATATTAAAAGATTATATATTAACCTTATTTAAATAAAAAGTAGGCTATAAATATAAAAAAATTGCTTACTTTTAAATATACAAGTTCTTACTATATTCTTTTATATTTTAAGTTTAAAAGGTTAAAAATACCCTTTTTTAAGCCTAGTTTAAAAGTAACTTTATAAGTTAACTAATTCTTTAAATAAGTATCTTCTTTACTAATCTTAACTAAACTATTAATAATAATAAGGTTATTATTAGTAATTTATTAGTAACTATAAAGTACATACTATAACTAACGTTATAGTACCTATACTTAAAATAAAGGGTAAATTAGGTTAAGACTTCGTCTTAACACCCTCTACTTTAAAAGGTATAAGTAGATAAGACGTAGCTATTAAAAAGATAGATAAATAGTAAAGAATTTAATAAATAGAATTAGCTATACAAGTTTTATATATAATGCTTATAAGTACGTCTTTTTTGTCCTTACTTACTAATAAACCGCTTATAAAGTATAGTATAAAAGGAAGGACTATTAACTAATTAGTTAATAGTCCTTTTTTATACTATTCTATATATTATAATAGTTATTAGTAGTATATATAGTTTTATATATAATAAGTAGTTTTATACTTACTAGTAATAAAAGTAAGACTTAAAATATACTAGTTATAAGACTAGTTATTTAAGTCTTATTTAAATAGTTATAATACTTATAAAATACTATTACTTTATTTATTTAAACTTTTATAATAACCTTTTTTAGTTAAAGATATAAAAAGTAATTAATTAATAGCTATACTATAAGTAATTATTAAAATAAGTCTTTAATTCTTATTTATATTTTTAATAAGTAAAAAAAAAAGGTAAGATTACTACTTTACTTATTTTTTAATAGTTTTAAATTATAAAGTATAAGAAATAACAACTAGGTATTAAAATACGAATTTAATATAAAGGAAGTTTTATAAAAAGAATTACTTATAATAGCTTTTAAGGATATATTATTAACTACTATATTAAATAACTAAATATATATTATTATAATTAATTATAATAAATAGCTACTATTAACTAATTATATAAGAATAGCCTAGTTATAAAGTAGTAAAGGTTAGTATAAAGCTAACTTTAATATATAATAAACAAATTAGTAGTTAAGTAAGGCTTTAAAAGGTAGCTTATATAGTTTTTTACTTAATTATCCTAGTAAAAAATAAACGTATTTTTATTAGTAAAAGAAAAAAGTAATCTTTTTATTTGTTTAAAAGTAGTTAAAATATATATTACTATATTTAGTATTATAAAAGAAGTAGTAGTAAATAAGTATTAGTTTTATAAATAAACAACTAATTAGTAAAGGTTAAACACTATTTTAATAATATTAATATAAGAATTAAAAAACGTTAAAGGCAACCTTATAATAATAGTTAAGGTTAAGTATTAAAATACTATAAATTACTCCTTTTTAAACCTTTATTCTAATTATAAAAGTATTAAAAAGTACTAATTTAGTAATAGTATTTTAAAAATAAATTTAGTAGTAAGTTAGTAAGTAGCTACTTAATAGTAAGTTAAAGCTATAAAGGCTATTAGTAAGGCTATTATAATATAATAACTCTTAGTTACTACTTACTTTAAAAAGACTTATATATAAGTTATAAAAGTATAGGTAGTAGTAATAAGGCTAAATATATTATAAAATATAGTATAAAAAGGCTTAAAATAATAATAAAGAAACGCTAAGTTAAAAAAATAGTTAAATGCTTTATTATTTTATAATATAGCTTAATAATTAAAGGATTAGTATACTTTTATAAAAACTAAATATATTAATCCTTTCTTTTTAAGTAAGAAAAGTTATAGTTTTTCTTTTCTTTTTATAAATAATAATTATTTAAATTCTTATATAAAGAATAGTTATTATATATTTTATTTTATTAAATTTTAAAAAATTTCTTTCTTTTTACTAAAAAGACTAATAAGTAATTAAGTAGTTTAGTATTAAAATATTATATTTTATATATAATATATAAGACTATTAAAACAAATACTTATTTTATTAATACAGCTTTTTTAACTTTTAAAGCGCTATTATTAACTAGTACTTTTATAAATACGTTAATATATTTAATAATTAAAGGAATACTATAATTTTAAGATTAAGCCTTCTTTTACCTTAAGACTTTTACTATCCTTACCTTTAATAATAATAATATTATACGCTTCTTTTATTACTATAAAGCCTTAATAAAAGTAGTATTACTCTTAGATAAAGACAAAGTTTATTAACTACTAATATATTATATAATTAGTAAAAGAAGCTTTATAAAAAGATTAGTAAAGACTGCTTTAACTATAAAATAAAGAGGAAAGTTTTTAAGCCTAAAAAAGGCTATATAATAAAACTATAATACTTAAAATAAAGAATAGTACTATACTTTTTAAGCTTAGGTTTTTACTTAGTTTTAAACTATTTATAGTAAAAACCTTTAAATTTTACTTTATAAATTAGCTAAACTTTATATAAATATAAAGTAAGTAAAATATAGTTTTATATTAAATAATTAGTTAATAACACTATACTATAACCTTTTTATTATAATTATATACTAGTTATTACTTTAAGTAAACTACTTATACTAAGACTTTTAAACTATACTCTTTTAAAACTTTTATAATTAAATTATTAAATACTTTTAAAAACAATGTTTACTTAATAAATAATTATTATTATTAAAGGTTTTAAGGATTTACTTAAGTCTTACTACTTATTTATTAAATTAAAACACCTTTTTATTACTACGCCTTACTACCTTTTATTATACTTATCCTACTTACTTTAACTATACTATAACCTTAAGCCGCCTAGTTAAAAAACGCATTTAATTTAATTACTAAAAGTATAATAAATCTTACTATTAACTAATACTATATAATAATAAAATACTTAAAGAAATATAGTTTTTTAGTACCTTTAGCTTAAAACTTATATAATACTAAGGCAATTTAATAATAGCCGCTTATAACTAACGTTAAAAAAGTCTTATGAGTAAATAATAACACTATTTTTAAAGTGTTGTTTTAGTATATACTATTTAAACGTCTTTACTACTAGATTACTAAGCAAAACTTTTATACTATAATAAAAATAAAAAGTACTTTTTTATAAGAATAGTAACTAAGTATAAATTATTTTAAGTATTAATAAGGCACTTTTATAATAAAAGGCAAATAAGAAATTTAGTTTAAAGCTATTTTATAAAGTACTATAATCTTTTAAGTACTAAGAAAATATAATATATATAGTTATAAAAAGAAATAGTAAAAATAGGCTAGTAATTCTTATCTTTAAATAATACTAATAGCTTAATTACTTTATTAAATAAGTTGCCTTTTAACCTTAACCTAAGTATTAATATAGTAAAAGTTATTAAAAATAACAATATTATATTTACTAATTAGCTCCTTTTAGTAAAACTAGTAAATAAGGCTTATAATTTATTTATAATATTTATATTATTTAAAAAATATAAATAGGTTAATAATATACGTTTTTATATACTAATTATAAATATATAAAAAGTATAAAAATTTATTAACGTTACTTTACTTAACTTAAGACTATTATCTTAAAACTTTTATACTATAATAAAAATAAAAAGTACTTTTTTATAAGAATAGTAACTAAGTATAAATTATTTTAAGTATTAATAAGGCACTTTTATAATAAAAGGCAAATAAGAAATTTAGTTTAAAGCTATTTTATAAAGTACTATAATCTTTTAAGTACTAAGAAAATATAATATATATAGTTATAAAAAGAAATAGTAAAAATAGGCTAGTAATTCTTATCTTTAAATAATACTAATAGCTTAATTACTTTATTAAATAAGTTGCCTTTTAACCTTAACCTAAGTATTAATATAGTAAAAGTTATTAAAAATAACAATATTATATTTACTAATTAGCTCCTTTTAGTAAAACTAGTAAATAAGGCTTATAATTTATTTATAATATTTATATTATTTAAAAAATATAAATAGGTTAATAATATACGTTTTTATATACTAATTATAAATATATAAAAAGTATAAAAATTTATTAACGTTACTTTACTTAACTTAAGACTATTATCTTAAAACTTTTATACTATAATAAAAATAAAAAGTACTTTTTTATAAGAATAGTAACTAAGTATAAATTATTTTAAGTATTAATAAGGCACTTTTATAATAAAAGGCAAATAAGAAATAAACTAGTACATAAGGCTTATAATTTATTTATAATATTTATATTATTTAAAAAATATAAATAGGTTAATAATATACGTTTTTATATACTAATTATAAATATATAAAAAGTATAAAAATTTATTAACGTTACTTTACTTAACTTAAGACTATTATCTTATTAACTAACTATATAAGTCTTATTAAAAATAAATACTAAGCTAATTCTAAATATTAAAAGTTAACTCTTTAAAATAACTTTTAACTATAATAGTAAATAAACTAAGTAACTATATTAATAAAGTAATTAATTATAAAAAGTTAAAAGTAAAAGTAGTATTATACTAAAACTAAGTCTTATCCCTTTATATTTAACTTAAAAAACAAACTAACTATATAAGAATAGTACTAAGTATACTAGTCTTAATTAAGCCTTAGCCTTTAAACTTAATAGCTATTTAACTAATTATAAAGCACGTATTTACTACTACTCTATTTAATAAAGTATAAACTACTACTATATATTCTTATAGGTCTTATTTATATTAATAGGTTATATAACGCCTACTATTTGTCTAATTAGCTATTATGCCTTTACATTGTTTATAAAGTTTATACAACTCTTATATACGGTCTTTGTAAGACCTTTATAGACGTTCTCTTTGCCTATTTATAATATTAACTTAACTATTAAAGTTATAATATATTAGCTTTTATAGCTTAGCTTAGTATATATTATATAGGTTATATTTAGTATTTAAGACTTTATAATACTTAGTATAAAAACGGGTTATATTAATAGTAAGATATTAATAATTATAAATAAAGCCTTTAACCTTACTTAAATAATGTTTTATATAGTAGTTTAAATAAACCTTATTAAATTATAAGTCCTTTAAATAATTAAGAAATACGTCTTATATTATAGTCTTTTTAAGTAACTAGCCTTTAAACTAACTTTATACTTATAAAGGCAGCTAGCCTTTTTTAAATACGTATTTAAGTTTATAATAGCCCCTTTTAAAGAAGCCTATAGTCTACTCTTATTAATATTAAGTTATAAGTTTCTTTAATTTCTAACTAACTAAAAAGCTAAGTATTTTATTATTTAAATCTAAAGCTACCTTAATTAATATTTATAATACAAGATTACTACGTTTTGTCTAATACTGCGTTTTGTCTAGTTAGCACCTAATTTATTAGGAGCGTTAAAAAAAACGTGTCTTATAAAGTGGGGCGTAGCACGATTAACAACCGCAGCTTTATTTAGTCCTATATGCACTTGGATTTACTTGCAATATCAAATTAATAGGTTAAGAAGCCTACTTTAAGTAAGTGTATATATATCTATACGTGAATACTATTTCTTTTTAAAACTACATTTTAAAAGTTATTGATTACGCGACAGTGTTGTAAGATCCAACCGGATCAACACATCAGAAAAGCTATTTTAGAAAAAAATTAGGATAGAATTATTTTATCCACAGACCGTATCCTGTGCCATAACTAGCTCTAATGAAGCTGGCTCGGAAAAATATACGGAGTAATGGGGCAGACAGATAACAATCGAGAAGGGGATGAAAATCTAGGGAAAGAATTTCAATTTTAAAATGAAATAGATGCGTAGTGAATGATAAAGGCAACGGAAATGTGAAATTTCTGTTAAATGACCCTCTCTATTTCATAACTTCGTGATGAGGAACATTATTGTTCCAATGCATAAGCCTTTTCCTTTTTTTTTTAGCAGTTAGTGCCATGTTATTGTTTTTGAGTGCGCGTGTCGTTATTGTTATCGTTGCTTTCGTAATGTTGTTCCTAGATCGTGAAATGGCATGCATAGCCAGTAGGTATTTTGTTTGCCTCTTCAAAATGTCGTTATGCCGTGAAGCTTCGTTTTGAAATATATTGTATCGTTGACCATAAAATCATAAGCAAGGCAAATAAAAGAAGGAATGCCCCCAGAGAGAAATGATACCAAGGAAATGCTGACTGGGAGATATGCTGGCGAGGCAAGTGTTCGACTAATCAGGGCATAGAGTCACGCGTAAGACAAAGGCATCCAGAACGGATGCATACCAGTAATAAAAAGAAAAGATAAAGATAAAGAAATACGCGAAAAAAAATGGGATAGAAACCAAAAAGCCCGTTAGTTCGCCTGCGTAGCTTTCGTCTGACAACACAATTCTGAGGAGACCGAAGACAGTGGATTGTCCTAGATGACGTGATTCTTCCGTCCTTTGCTGGCCTAGTCGCATGAAGCAGTGGAAGAGCTGCTTGAGTGAGCACCCGATGACCTGCGGTTCTGACTAGCCTTGTGATTACCAGACGAAGACTGACGGCTTCTCCGGTGCTTGCGGGATGTTTCATCTGCGGGAAGTCCCTGGACAATTCCATTCCGAGCCAACATGCCTCCGTTGACCGAAAAGTTACGACAAACCATAAAGGCTCGCATGGCGGCATTCTCCTGCGCCAGAAAGTCTGATTCATAAGCCAGATCTGTCTGGTACTCGCGACCATTTACCAAGACTAGACAGGTATACCCGTTGACATCCTGGTAACACTCGTACATGGGATCTTGCCATCCACGGCGACGACAGAGGCCTACTCACCCAAGGTTAGTATCGGAGACACGCATATATTGACACTCGGTTTTGATTGGGGGAGGAACGAAGAGGATAAACAAGGGATATTTATAGTCGATAGATGAAGAATAGGCCAAAGTCCAAGACCAAATTCCCATGTCCTCCCTCACATTCAATGCACGATGGATGACGTAGGCAAACCTGCATTTCAGCCCAACGTATAGCTGTAGGATGTGACCAGGTCGGGCATCAGGAACCACGATAGGGAATAGCTCCGTGCAAAGTACTCAGTACAAAGACGTGGAAGGGCATATTCAGACAATATAAAGCCGCCCTCCTGAGTAACATGGTTGATGATTTATAATTTAACAGGTACTAGCTGCATGTCCAGTCACCTCGACATTGAAGTGTGGACTTTGCCATGCTGTCTTAGAGCCACAACGCCAAAATTGTCAAGAAAGCTGAGGAGCAATGCAAAAGAATGCAGAAATCAACAAACTACACTCACTTTCCAGATACTGCATATAAAAACCAAAACCAGTCATTCTGATATTGATTTAGTGCGATCCGTAAATTGTAAACTTTTGAAGACAAAACGGTCAGACCAAAGTTGACTTCTTGTAAGAAAAATACTAAGATGTTTCCCTTTAAGCCTTTGGGGAGGTGAAGGGTATCGGAAACAACACAATGAGACTTTGAACCAGGCTGAAAATCTAGCTCAGGTCTGATGCCCGACTGAAGCATAGAACGCTAGTGGTGAACACGGCGTGTTAATTGGAGTACAAAACGTTCCAGAAGTGTGGGATTGAAACTGAAAATTAGATACCAAACTATGCCGTGGGTGGGGTTGCTTGGAAAGATGTGAAACTAGGAAGGGATGTTTGAAAAACTGCGTATATGAGCAACTTAGTGGTGAAGAGATAGTATCGACGAGATAGGGGAGAAAAAATGAGGTTGAATTTAGAGTGGAAGTGAGTAAATGTGCGAGGATGTGAGAGTGCGGATGTGTCAAAGAGTTTTAAAGACTGGCTGATACTATGTATTTGGTGGGCAGGGGCCATTGCTCTTTCTCAGCAAAATTACTTTATTGCAAGGAAAAAAAGCAGGAAAAGCGCGCGCGCCCGGAGGGGGGGTAGTACCCGAACAGATAGCAAACGAAAATAGAGAGGGGGGAGAGGGCACAGAGAGGGGAGGAAAAGCAGAGAGGAAGAGAGCATGCGGGACGGATGAAGATGCAGATGCGGCTCTTGAAAGTGTGACCCATTTTGATGTGTTGGCGCTGCGGTTGCCAGTTGATAAAAATATGGGAGACTAGGCAGCTCCACATGCTGAAGAGGTGGGGAGGGAACTGTATAGAACGGTGGCGCATCCTGGCGTGAAGACTCGATAAAGTCTTGTCGTCTCTAATTTGGCCACCGCCTGTACTATGTACGAGGGATTTTGAAGGGAAAATGAAGTCCTTACGCAGTAGTACCAACTCAGTGTCTGGGGTTGAAACGACAATTCTAGTGGACTTGCACAGAAAAAAGGTTATGTCGTGTAAAATAAACGAGACGCCAAAAAAGTGGAAGGAGGGAGGTAGTGAAGAAAGTGCGCCTTCCATGAGACTCATATGGGTGCACCGTGTACGTAGTACGAGACATACAGACGAGTCGGAAACTTGGCTCGCAGAACGCCTAGAATATCTACGAGTAGAATATAAGCTGTGACAAGAGTTGTACATAGTACGTAGTACTACGGAGTAAGAACAACAAATAAACATCAAATGATACGTAGTTTCGTCATTTCCCCCACTTGGCCTCTCAACTGTTTATAGGGGTGACACTAAGCATGGGCAGCAAAAAAGACCTACGGAGTAGATTATGTTACTTGTACCATGTATATAATACTCGTACATAACAAGGCGCAACTCGTACTTGAGCACCGTTAAATTCCTCGTTCCCGAACGCATACGAGTACAAGTACTGCATACTCGAACTCTTACTCCGTACTTGTACGTACATAGTACGGCGAGGTGGCAAAATGAGGTCAGCCATCTGGATATTCACTTAAATTCGGAGCAGTGTGCATATCGGTGGAGTACTCGTCTGCAGGAAACCAACGCAGTCTGAACATGGGGGCATTGTACTAAGAGCTCCAATTCAAGGTAAACTTGGTATTTGTACTCAGTAGTAGTATTAATTTTTGGGGGGTGCTCTCCTTTGCATCCTGTAGTTGGCTGCTGCGTACGTCAGACCCTAATCAATGAATACGCAGTAGGGGGAACGTACTCGTCTTGTGAATATGGAGCACGAGTACTGCGTACTGCAGGAAACGAGTAGAGAGAACCCACAGAGTGTCCTCCGTACTATGGACGGAGTACGGTACCTGTGACGGAGGGGGAAAGACTGGATTCTGAGTGCATGAATAGGACTTCGTACTCGGTGAGGAAGACAACATGTGAGACGACTACATAGTACGTAGTACTCGTACTGCTAGTTACTCCGTACTCTGTAATATTGGCTCGGCGGCAAATACGTACGGTATTTTCGTACTCGTAGTGAACTACGGAGTATGTATACTGTGTAGAGTAACAGGTGGAACGAAGCTTGTGTGCGAGAAAAAGCTCCAGCTGGTCGCTAGAACTGGCAAGGGAGGTTATACATACTGCGTTTAGTAAGTAGACAGACAGCTAGACACGCCACAATGATGTAGGCTAGAAGTTGGCCAGCTAGCTAACTGGAAAAGGAAATCTTGAAATAAGCCAAGGCTGGTTAAGATGCTCCACGAGACATCGAAAAACATATTGCGTACTGTGTACTGCGTTTACTGTACTGAGTACAGACAGGCAGGATGTGGGTGGCGAAGGGCGAAGTCGGTGAGGGAAGCAGGGCGGGCTGCATACAAGTACTCCGTAAAGAACGAGAAAAAGTCGACAAAGAGCTGCATGAGCCAGAAACAACCTAGCAAACATTGCACTTGGGATGGATGGATGGACTGGTAACCTACTACGAGTAGTTGTGAACGCAGGCTGGTCTACGAGTATATTGTGTATATGTAACGGAACGCCTTATCAATTTGCGAGTTCTGAATGGAGAAGGCGAGGGTGAGGGGAGCGAAGTTACGTCTGCAGAAAGACGGCCTTTGTCTCATGCACGATGCGTTGGCACTGATATTAAAATTGGAGACCGCTTGCATTATCCCCCCTCCTGTATTGAATTTTACTTTGAAATATTCCCCACTTTTATCCCTCTCCGTTGGGGTGCTCTTTACAGAATATACTTTGCCTGGGGCGTGTCCATTGTGTTCGTTGCCATACGAGTAGTACGAGCTCTGTTGGTTCTCATGGCTCGTATAAGCCCACTACGAAGAGAACCAAAATTTTCATCTCAGAGTCCAATCCGCTGTGGAGTCCCAAGGGGTGGGGCAAGAAGTGGGGGGGTAGAAAAAGAGGAAAGAAGTTACTTGTACGGAGTACAGACTGACTAACTAGAGAGATCACCATGGTACGCCATATTGCATAGTGCATACTATGCACGTTGAAACACGCCAAGACTAAACTGAATGGGAAGCAAAATGCCTTGTCGCCCACCGCCTCGTAGAACGACTGCATGACTTACTCTATACAGCTTGCGTAGCCTAGTAGACAGTTATAGCATAATACTACATACGTAGAGGATTTGAGAGCAAGTAAGGGCGTTAGTATGCATGTGCTTACGACCGTGGACATATAGTCTTAAGGAAAGTACTCAAGCCGTCTGCTAATCGTCTTCTGGAGAACTGTAATGTGAAAACGAGAAAAACGAGAGCAGGTCACATCAACTTTAGAGGCAGTTTACACGCTCTAAGGTCTATATGCATCCTTGACTGTCTTCATTTCCGTTATTACTCATAGTAGGTGTCGGAACATGGATGCGAGGCAAACGTGGGGATTCTGCAATAGAGGTATTTCCTATTAAAGTCATTACTTATATCCCCATTCACCTTTCAGCACCCTTTTATGCCCGCTGTTAGATGTCATTGCTAGCCTATTTTGAAATGATGTGAGGTGTGTGACGAAGGAATCGTTATAAAACATACTTACGTTAAAATACAGTCAATGAGAGGAGAGTGACTGGCAAACCTTTCATATAAGATCCTGATGGCTACATAAGATACCATAGCTACATAGTTACATCGTACGGTTTACACTTTCCTCTTATACACGTACTTTTAAAAATCATTCTTACATATTACCCTTGGTGCATATATTACCATAAACCTGCCATACAGCTCTATAAATTAAAAAAAAAAAGACGCGGTGGTCATTGACAAATTCTTGCCGAGAATAACTCTCATTGAAGATCACGATAACTATGACCGTCTATCCGAAGCTAGGCTTTGCATGATGTCGTGAACATCTATTAGTTGACTCCTCGTAAAAGCAAACAACTTACAACATAACTACATCTAATTATAACTTAACTGGCCGGTTGCCGGGTCAAATATTACATTGGGTCTGCAACACTAACGTATGACTGACCTTCTGTTTTTATGCACGCATTCGGAAACAAACTCACCGATTGACAATTGATTTGGGCAATGCTTTCCCATTGTAACTATTTATTGGGCAGTATGATATTATAAGCCATACATTATTTCAACTTTCTGGCCACTGCATTTTAACTGAGAAATCAGTCTGTATCTTTGTACCTTAAAACCCATCTTGGGATCTAAAGTACTCCTGCATTTGCGTGACACATTCTGCCGGGACCGTATAGACAGGATGAAGAGTCTTTATCCGATCTAGTTCATCGAACACCTGAACATTGTCATCCAGGAAGGGAGACACCACCCATATCGAATTGTATGTATGCTTTCTAATTGGTGTTGGCTCCACCGCAGACACGACCAGTTTCCATTTGTGTTGTGCGGAACTGAGTCCAGAAAGAACATAACAAGTATGGTATGGGTCAGACATTCTGTGCGTCTGGTTAGGATACATAAAGCAAGGAACGAAAAAAGTTGAAAGTAGAAACAAACCAACAACAAGATACTGAGAACGAGAAAACCAAAAACAGTATCAAATGATACTTACCGACCGGGCTTGTCTCTGAGACCGCCGCGTTTAGTCTGATCCTGACAACAGCAAAGAATGTATCGAACTAGGCCTTCTCTACTGAAAAGGGACTGTGAAGGAAGTATGTATGTACTCCATTCGGAATGTCCAAGGCAGGTCTCAACAAGTGGCCAGCAGTCACCGACCCAGTGACTATAGCACCCATCAACGAGCTTGTTAGTGCGTCCAGAAAAGCCTCCCTCTGGTGCATACTGGCGGGACGAGAGCCATGAGACAAGGCGCTGCACATGGAGATAACTGGTATGATCAATAAATGTTAGTTTAATTCGTTCACCCCCTTCTTTCATGCTCTTCGCCTTCTCGCCCCGCCTCCCTCTTCTCCTTCTTTTCTTTTCCGTCGTGCATCCAGTACAGTACTAGTACGATTACTCCACTAATGTATTGTTGCTACTTTGCAAAGAGAATATTGATGTGTGTTGGGTTTGCTAACCGTATGCAATAAATGGAGCACATGACCATTTACCGCCCCCTTTGCAACAGCTGGAAAGACTACATGCATGGATAGGGACAAAAGGATTCGGTTAAGGCATACCGTGGGATTGAGCGGTCTGGTGAGTCCAGAATTGAGAGACAGCCAAGTGCACAAAATGCATACCCCCCATGTGCCTCAGAACCAGGCTGCGCAGATATGCCGCCCTCGTACGTCTGGCCTACCCTCCAGAAATGATACCAAGACACGTTAGAAAAAGTTCGACGAAAGTAGATGAAGTAAAAATATTGGGCAACGAAATTGAAACGAAATGAACACACATTTTAAATAACGTGAAACCAAAGAACAAGTACGTACATCTGCTGACATAGTCGGCTAACCCTGTGAACAGGGTGGGCCGACTAGGTGTCCATGCTGGTGATTGCTGACTGAGGGCGAGAGGAAGATTTAAAAGCGAGATGATGACAGCTGCACAGTAGGCTCCTCTATCCTGTCAGATGTATCGCCTAAAGAAACTTAACGAACACGGGGTATATCATCTTACCTGACATCTACCTCGGCACCGACTGACATATGAAACCCGCCACCGGGCTGCTTTAGCATGCACAGCCAGTTCCACAGTCCGCGACGGTCAATAATTTCATAACATTCCTTCCCTCCGACAATAGCCAACGAGAGCACAATGGCGTAAGTGGTAGCCAGATGGGATACTTGACCGTGTCCGCCACCAAAGCCGCCCGTGGCGTTTTGCATGGACATTGCCGTATCAGTGAGTCGCTTACGGTAGGGTGAGACATCCTCACCCAAGAGAGCGAGCCCGTTCAAACACCAGTACAACAGCCAGGGTCGACTAGCGTCGTAGCCAACAAAAGTTCCTGGCAGGGATTCTAGACAAGTCTTTAGATATCTGACATGTCGTGATCGGTCCAAACGAGGCACTCCGGAGGTGTTGTAACAATGTAGACCAACCTCACCGCTCCCATCTATGAATGGCAAGCAAAGTTCTATAGTATTATCCTGAACCACAGATGTATCTGTAATTAGAACATCACGGACGGGAGGTGGCCGAGTGAAGATATCTGGAATCATGGAAGAAGGTTCAAAGAGAACTGTGCCGCATCTATTGCCGTAAGTCTCATCAAAATCATCGTTTCTTGGATGCTGTGACGTTAAAGGCAAAGAATACGTTGACATAGTAAATTGTTTTCTTTTCGGCGTTCTTTTAAAGACCGCGTGGTGCCAGTGCCGGGTTGCTTTTACCTTCGTCTTTCCACCTATCATATGTAGTTTTTAAGTAAGGGATTTATTTCTAAGGAGTGAATAATAGTGTCACCATTTAAGATTGTTCTTGCAACGGAAATACCTAACATATCTAAATAGCTAAATTTAGTTTCGATATTACGTTTTAGGACCCTTAATAGAGCCACCTTAGGACGACGGGCGAAAATAAGACCTATACCTAATTCAGACGACAGTTAGCAGTTACTTTAAGTCACAGACACATTAATAGTAAATAAAAGTACACTATACTAGACGGCAGAAAAAGAGACAGCGTAAACAAAAATAATTAAAATTCCAACAATAGATAAAAGATAAGTATATCCTTTAAAAAGCTTCTTTAAAAAAGAACTAAGATATTATAATATCTTTTAATAGACTAATAAAAAGCCGCCGTTATAGTTTATAAGTTTTAAAAAAAGCTTGTTAAATTAAGAAACTAGATAAACACTAATAAGACATAATTGCTAAATTAGTTAATAGCTTAAAGTAATATAGTACTTATTTAAAATAATAAAAAAGAATTTAATAAGTTAGTTAATAATAAGTTAAAATATAAATAGTAAAAACCTTTTTATATAAATACTATTTATAATAATAATATATATATACTTATTAACTAATAAATATACTTAACTTAAGAAATTTAAGTAAAATATTATAAGAATTTAAAAGCTTAATATTTATAATTTAGTAACTATAAACTAGCTATAACTTACTAATAAGGTTAAAAATAATAAAACTTATAATAAGAGTTAGTAATTAAATAACAAAAATACTATTAGTAATAGTAATATAAACTAGATCTTTTTATAGTAGTAAGAACTAGCTACTATTTATATAAATTTTAAAATCCTTATTTTAGTATAACTAAAGGCTTTTCTTTTTTCTTATTATTATCCTTTTTATAATTAAAAGCTTTATTAGTAGTTATACTAACTATATATAAAATAATAATATAGCTTATAAACTACTTTAACGTTATATTAACTAAATTACTATATAGCTAGTATTAAATATATACTTACTTTTAAGAAATAGTATTATAGTCTTAAGCTAAATTTATAAAATATTTATACTTAAAAGCTTTTTATACTTTACTTTAAATAACTACTAAAGAATTATTCTTTATTATAGTTAAAAAAGATTTTACTATAATAATAAAATATAAATTATTATAACTATAAATTTTTTATTTATATAAAAGAAGTAATTTTTAAATATATTATCATAACTAAAAAGTATAAAACAATTAAAAAAGGGTTAAAATATATTAATATATAAATTTTTATACTAAATAACTAAATAAATAAGCCTTACCCTTAATACTTATCCATTATTATTTATACTATAATATTACTTAAAAGACTACTATTTATAACTTTTACTTAAAGTTTGTTTACTAACTTACCTTTTAACTAAGTAGCTTAGTAATTTTAAATAGCTATATTAAGCTAAAGATTTAACTATAAGTTTAATAGCTTTTATAAGTTATTTAAAAATTATTAAAATAAATATATTTTTATATAATTAAACAAAATTATAAAGTAAATTAATATACTTATAAGTACTACTTTATACTATACTACGTAAAAGTAATAGTGCTTAAAAAGAATATCGTTTAATAGTTAAGCTATAATCTTTTTATCCTTAATAAGTTATAAAAGTACTATTCTTTTTTAAATATAAATATAATACTTTACCTTCTTTTTATACTAAGCTAGTTTAAAACGAATTTATTCCTTATTTATATTAAAAAGGCCTAAAATTTATTTAAATAATATATAAAAAGCTTAGAAGGAATTTATAATAACTATAGCTTAATTAAGTAACCTTTTAAAACCTTTATAACTAGTACTTACCTTTTTATTAAACTTTTTTTTATTTTACTATTAGACTTTTATTACTAACTATAATACTACTTACTTAGCCTTTTTTAATAAGCTTTAAGTAATATATATATTTACTTTAACTAATATTTACTTTATTATTACTTTTATAACTACTAAAGTTTTAGCCTTAACTACCTTTTTTATAGTAATATATACTATCTTTACTTACTTTTACTCTTTCTTTTTCTCCTTTTTTTTACTCTTCCTTTTTTATTTAATTAGCCTTTTTTTATTTTTTTTTTATTTTTACTTTTTTTACTTTATTTTTCTTATTCATCTTCTTTTTCTTTTTTCTTTTTTTTTTAGCTATATTCTCTTTCTTTTTCTTTACCTTTAACTATACCTTTATTAATATTAAAGCTTTTACTTTTCTTTTAACTTATATTCTTTTTTATACTTTTTTTATAGTCTTTTTCTCTTCTTCCTTTATTTTCTTTTTCTTTCCTTCTTTAACTTTCTTCTTTTTAGCCTTTTATTAAGCGCTTTACTTATTCTTTAGCTTGCCTACCTTTATAACTACTTTGCCCTTTATTTTAATATTAATATTTATAAGATCTTTATTATTAAATTAAACGTTAGTTTAACTAGTTTAAGGCCTTATTTTATCAAGGTCTATATTTATTATATTATTAAATAGCTTCTTTTAAATTGTTGCTTTTACCTTAGTATAAATATTAGTAAAGAACGTTTACTTGCTCTTTTATATACTACTTATAATAAAATATAAAGGGGGGTTTTTTTAAACTATAATAATAGTAGTGTTTAAGCTATAGGATAATAGTATAAATAAGTTTAATTTAATAATAAGCACTTTAACATATATTTTTAAGGTTTTTATTCTTACTCTTTTTATTCTTACTACTATTATTATTATTATTATTATTATTATTATTATTATTATTATTATTGTTATTATACTTATATAGTAAGACGTTTAGCTTGTATAGTAGGCTTTAGCTATTATTACTTAGCCTACTAAAAAAAGGTAAAAGGCTTATTAAAGAGCTTATTAAAAGCTTCTATTTTAATAAATTAGGTATTATAGTTATAGCTATTAGTAGGACTAGTATAAGCGTTATTAGCTTCTAAGCTATAGTAGTAAGTAAAGTAAAAAAGTGTAATACTTTTAGTATTATTAATATAATTATATTATATAATAATTAAAAGACTTTTTATAATATAATACTTAGTATAAAGGTAAAAACAGTCTATTTAATACTTAACGTATATACTAAAACGTTAATAAGAAGTAAATATTTAAGTATAAAAGCTAGCACTAGTTCTTATATATATAAAAGCTTTATAATAAACTTACTTTTAACCTTATTAGTAGTTTAAAGTATAAAGGTCCTTTTAAAAAACTTAAAAAGAGTCTATATTTTAAATAAAGGGCTAAATAACAAGCTATTATTTAAAATTAAGTAGTCTTTAAACTATTTAATTACTTATTAAGCTATTAGTATTATTATAATTTAGTAGTAGCTTTATAATTCTTACTTTTTCTTTTAAAAGTATTATATACTATAATAAATTTTAGTAATATAAAAAGTAAAAAGTAAGTACTATTTATATAATATAGTAAAATTTACTTTATAAGTAAGTAAGAGTAAACTTATAACATTTATATAATAAAGTAAATTTTACTATAAATAAAGTATAATAAGTATAAAGTACGTACTATAACTAACGTTATAATACTTATACTTAAAATAAAGAGCAAATTAGGTTAAGGCTTTACCTTAACACCCTCTACTTTAAAAGGTATAAGTAGATAAGACGTAGCTACTAGAAGGATAAATAAATAACAAGGAATAAAATAGATAGAATTAGCTATAATAAGTTTTATGTGTAACGCCTACAAGTACGTCTCTCTTATCCTTGCCTACTAACAAGCTACTTATAGAGTATAGTATAAGAGGAAAGACTATTAACTAATTAGTTAATAGTCCCTCTTTATACTATTCTACGTACTATAATAGTTATTAAGTATAAAACTACCTACTATATATATATATAACTATATACACTACTAATAACTATTATAGTATATAGAATAGTATAAAGAGGGACTATTAACTAATTAGTTAATAGTCCCTCCTCCTATACTATACTCTATAAGCGGCTTATTAGTAAGTAGGGATAAAAAGAGACGTACTTATAAGCGTTACACGTAAAAACTTGTATAGCTAATTTTGTCTATTTAATTCTTTATTATCTCTTTATCTTTTTAGTAGCTATGTCTTGTCTACTTATACCTTTTAAAGTAGAGGGTGTTAAGGTAAAGCCTTAATCTAATTTACCTTTTATTTTAAGTATAAGTACTATAATATTAGTTATAGTACGTACTTTATACTTACTTCTTTTTATACTTTACTTTAAAAGTATAGTTAAAAGGAAGTAAAGAAAGAAAGGAAAGTAGATTAAATAAAAGAAAATTAAAAAAAGATAGTAAAAACAAATATAACAGTAGATAGACTAAGTAACTACGTTAGTAAAGCGATCGCTTGTAGAGGGCTAAAGGCAGGGGTAGTATTGTGTAAGAACTAAGTCTTATTCCTCTACATTTGCTAAAAGGGACAGACTAGCTATATAAGAGTAGTACTAAGTACACTAGTCTTAATTAGGCCTTAGCCTTTAAACTTAATAGCTATTTAACTAATTATAAAGCGCGTATTTACTACTACTCTACTTAATTAAGCACAGACTATTATTACGTATCTTTATAGGTCTTGCCTATATTTATAGGTTATATAACGTTTACTATTTATTTAATTAGCTATTATACGTTTGTATTGTTTATAAAGTTTGTATAACTCTTATATACGGTTTTTATAAGACCTTTATAGACGTTATTTTTACCTACTTATAATAATTACGCCTCTTTTAAGACTAACACTTTTAGGCTAGTAGGTATTAATTATATAGCTATAAACGGTACTATATAATATAACTTAGTTATTTTTATTTATAACTAGTAACGGCGTTTTAAATTATAAAGTAAATAGAATATAAGGTAGACTTACTATCTTACTATATTCTTACTTTTATTTATTATAACTCTTTAATAGAAAACTGCTGCTTTTAAGTGTAAGCCTACTACTTTTAAGCGTATTAATACTATTATAGCTTTAGTAAATAAGCTATATAAGGCTACACCTTTACTTAGTTGTTATTAGGCTGCTTATTTAACTTGTTACTAACTAAATTATATTATATATATTTACGTTTAAGACTTATTAACCTTAGCTTACCTTAATAAAAACAAGTTAACTTATTAGGCAGCTTTTACTTTACTTATTATAAAGACTATACATTTTTTATACTTCTAGTCTACTTACCTTACTAGCTTATTAGCCTTATAAACGTAGGACTTAGTTAAGGATAAGGGAAAGGACCCCTTATTAAATACTATAACAATAACAGTTATTATATTAATAGTACTAGTAGTAGTATAATTTATTAAGATAGCTATATTACTCTTATTAAGCTTTTAAGACTTAAAAGGATTAGTAGTACTTTTAGTAATAAAGCTTATAAACCTTATAGTTGTAATAAAATTTAGTGTAGTAGTTATAATAGGCTTAAAGGCTAAGGCACTTTATAGCCTTAGCTCCTCTTACTTGCCTAAGGCTTTAATAACCCTTTATCTACCTTATATACGTTTAGCCTATTTAAGGCACTTACCCTTTTAATAGTGATACTAAGTGCTTATTAGTACTAAGTATATATAGTGCCTTTAATACCTTTTGTGTTTACTACTAGTAGAGTTACTACCTTCCTTACACTTTAACTATATACTATTTTTAGCTTTAAGTACACGCTACTAGTAGTATAAGGCTAAATACTAGCCTTACTATAAGGTATAGCCCTTATCCTATTGTTTAAAGCCTTTACTAATTATACTTAGGTCCTTATATTAATAGTTAAGAATATAGTTAACTTATTTCTTATTATAAACTATATTAGTGCTTAGGCTAACGCCTATAACGTTTTAGCTAAGGTTTAACGTAGCCTAATAACTACCTTATAACGGGTGTTATTACTTTTTTACCTTACTATTACTAAGGTCTAGGCTTTAAAAAAGGGTATAGACGTAGCCTTATAGTATTAGTTTATAAAGCAGCGCTGTTAAGCGTTAGTACTACTTAGTAGGCTTATATCTAACGTACGCTTATTAACGTTATTACTAAAGGACCTTAGCTATACTTAAATTTAGGTTATTATAACGTCTTTTTAAAAGGATATAAAGGCTGTCTTTTTTAAAAGTAGTTAAGTTAAGGTATAAGTAAAGGATTTTTAATAAAACTATTATTAGTTATAAATAGTAAATTAATTTTTTATTACTTATACTTCTTAATTATTCTTTTTTTTATTTATATTATAGTCTTTTAAAAGGTTTCCCTTTTCTTTTACTAGTCTTTATATTACTTATATAGTAACTATAGTAGTACTTTATAATAGCTCTTTAAGTATAGCTTATATTTTATATTACTACTTATTTATTATATTTTAGTAGCTAACTTACTTATTTAACTAAGTACTAGTCTTTTCCTACCTTTTAATAGTATTTTTTTACTTATTTTACTTCTTATTCTTACTTTAAGTCCTTTAAGTTTAATATACTTAAAGGAGGTTTTTAAGTACTTATACGTTGTTCTTATAACTTTAAGAGTAATACTAAAAAAACGTTATATATATAATTATATTTAATAAGTAAGGCTAATTAGTATACTTATATACTAATTATACTTAGTATTTATAAGAGTCTTATTTGTCTTAATACTAGTTTTTTATATTTAAAAAAAAAAATTTATAAATAGTTTAACTAGGTTATTAACTTAAAACGTCTTAAAGGTATAGTTCTTATTATAGTAGCGTTTTTATCTCTTTATTATAAACTTTTAATATTTTTAAAGGCTATTCTTAATTTTTTATAGGCGTTTTAGTTATCTTATTATAGCTAGTACTATATTACTTTATTACGTTACTACTAGTATTACTAATAGTACTAAATTACTTTATTATATTACTACTTTTAACGCTCTTTTTATAGTTAGTACGTTTTTATACTATATAAATAAGTTTAATTTTCTACTAAATAAAGCCTTAAAAAAGAAGTAGCTTATTATAGTATTAATAATATTATTATAAGTATATTAAGCTTTATTTAATAAACGTAGCTAGCTTACTTACTTATTTATAATAAAGTAGTATAAGTATTACTTTAATATTTAATTTATTCTTTTTATTTACTTATTTATTTATAAGTAAAACGTTATTAATAGTTTTTATTTAATCTTTATATAATAATAAAATTTAAACTAAAAAGTACTTATAAATATAAAGCCTTTATTTAATATAATACTTTTTAACGTTTTTTTAAACTATAAAAAAACTTTTTAGTATATAATTTTTACTAAGTTAGTAAAGGTTAGTTTTATAGTTATTATAATAAAAATAATATACTTTATAAAATAGTTTATTATAACTAGTATTATATTTATATTATTATTATCTTTATTTATTAATTTTAATAAGCTTATAATTAAGTTTATTAATAGCTTTTTAAATAGTTTTTTTAGTAATAAAAGTAGGTTTAACTTATTATATAGCTTATATTTTTTAATTACTTACTTTTAATAAACTAAGTATGTTATAATATACTACTTTATATTTTTTAATATATTCTTTTAAAAAAAGTGTTTAAATAATAGCTTAGTTATTTTTATAATATTAAAATATTTAACTAATAAGTTATTATAATAAAGCTTTAATAACTTACTTTATATAAAAAAGCTTATTATAACTTATAACTTTTTACTTAAGGCTATATATAATAGTACTTTATTTATTATAATAAACTATTTACTTTATATACTACTTATATAAGTTAAGTGTTATAACTATACTTATATTTAAGAATCTTTATACTAAGTAGTTATAACAACCTTATATAACTTTTTACTTAGCTTAGGCTTTAAAAGTTATATAGTAAAAGTAGCTACTACTATATAGTATTATAAAAGTTTAGTAAGTATAATATTTTTATTTATACTTATTATAATTAAACTTTATACTAATATTATTATATTAATAGTATTACTTTTAAAGTAATTAATAGTATTTAGCTATATAGTAAAATTGTTTTATTATAAAATTAAGCTTTTTAGTTTTTTATTTAATATTAAAATAGTTACTTTAGCTTTTAAGTTAAAGTAGTAGTATAATAGCTTTATTAAAGTAATTAGCCTTATACTTTTAATTAAGATTTTTTTTAACTTATTAGCCTTTTATATATTTTATATATAAAATATATAAGGCCTTAACTTTTTTTATACTTTTAAAACGTTAGTAGTACTTATATATTAACTAAGTTTATAATTATACTAGTATTACTTAGTAGCTATATTACTTATATATAGGCTTTATATTAAATTTATATAACTTATACTATTTATATAATTTAACCGTTTTAATAGTGTATTTACTAAATTAGTTAACTTAGACTAGTACTTAATAATAAAATTAAAAAAGACTAAGTATATTACTTATTTAGCCTACTTACTATTAGGTTAAGGCTATTATATAAATATATAAAGGTTATTATAATTAAATAAAACTTTTATAACGTCTTTACTATTATTTAAATAGTGTTTTTACTAGTAAAAAGCTTTTATTATAGTTAAAAGCTTTTAATTTAAGATACTATAGTTTAGTTCTACTCTTTATAACTTATATAACTAAAAGGCTATAAAATACTACTTTCCTTTTTTATTAAGTTATAATATAATTACTTTAAGTACTATATTTAATACGTTAGTTTTTATATAAATTAGCTTATTAAAGTTAAAATATTTTAATAATAAGGCTTCTATAAATATAGCCTTTAGTTATTTAAAAGCCTTATAAGCCTTATTATTTAGTTATACCTTACTAGGCTTTTTACTATTTTTACTTTTTTTTAATAGCCTTAAATAAAACGTTTATAAAAGTTATAAAATCTTAAAAAGACTTAAATCTTTTAATAAAACGTTAGTTTAGGCTATTTAGTAACTATATATACTTAACGCTTATTTATTATAAAGCCTTTATATAATATTTAAAAGCTTAAGAATTATACTTTCTTTTAATAAAATTTATATTTATTCTTATTAATATATAACTAAGCCTTTTTTAAGCGTCTTAATACTTCTTTTAAGTACTATATATACTTCTTCTTTATTTTTAAAAAAACTAAGATATTATTAAAGTATATAATATAAATAGTATCTACTAGCCCTTTTAACGTACTATTAATATAATTTTAAAAAGTTGTTAGTATATTAGTTAAGCTAAAAAGAAGGACTAAATACTTAAAGTAGCTATATTAAGTTTAAAAGGCGGTCTTTTATTTATTACCTTTTTTTATTTAAATTTAGTAGTAGGCCTTTTTAATATTTAATTTTAAAATAAATTTTATTTTTATATAGTACTTTATAATCTTTACTATTAAAGGTAATAAGTAGTAGCTTTTAATTATTATCTTATTTAAGCCTTAATAGTTTATATATAACTATAAGCTTTTATTCTTTTTTAGTATAAATAAAATAAAGATACTAGTAAAGCTTTTTAAAAGACGTATACGTTTAAAGGTTAAGCTTTTTACTAAGTAACTTCTTAACTTTTTTAACTCTTTTTATAATAAAGAGTATATAGCCTTATATAATAGTTACTATCCCTTTTTTAAGTTAATAGTATAGTTAGTATTATAGTATAGTAGTAACGTTTTAGTATTATTAAAATTTAAAACGTTGTTATACTTATATACTAAGTATATAAGCAATTTACCTTATCCTTTTTTTAATTCTCTTACTAATAGTACGCCTATTATTACTATATATACTATTACTCTTTCTTACCTAGCTAGCGTAGTAAAAGCTTTAGTTATAGTTACTCTTATTTTCTCTTTTATTACTTTAAACTACTAACTAGTCTTTACTAAGTTTAGCTATATTAAGTACTTTCTAATTATTATTATTAATAAAAGTATAAGCAGCCTTATTATATTAAGCAGCCTACTAATCTTAGTATAAACCTATACTACGTCCTTTTTTTATTCTTATACGTTAATTAAGTATAATAGTACCTTTTATATACTACTTATATATACTGTTTATTTGTTATATACTTTTAATATTAAAATCTTTACTTTTATCTTTTATAAACTAATTTCTTTAGTAAAGGTCTTATTAATTATATTTAACGTAGTAGCTATATTCTACTTTATATTAACTAACTACTTATTTTTTATTTATACTTTAAATTAAAATATGTTTACTATTAAGATCTCTTTTACGTTTTTAACGTTCTAACTATTATTAACACTATTTAGTTTTTTAACTATTTACTTATATTTAATAATTTAGTTATAGCTATCTCTTTTTTATTTAAATACTTATTAGTTAAGTACTTATTATTATTATAAATATAATATTTTAAGATATAGCTATTTTATTAAAGGTTTTTATTTTAAGAGCTCTTTTTTCTTTAACCTTACTCTTTATAAGTGCCTTAATAATTATTATAATAATTATTAGTACTTAAATCTTTATTATATATCTTTTTATTTTAGCTATATTTATAGCCTTTTTTATAGCCTTTTTAGCTTTTATATATATACTTTATATAAAGGCTTTATACTTATTCTTATAAGTAGTATATATTTTATATAATTTTAACATATATAATTAATTCTTATTTTATTTTTAATATTATAAAAAGCTTTTATAAGTCCTTCTTAATACTTAAAAGTAGTTATATATATAAGACTTATACTTACTCCTTTTTTAACTTCTTTTTTAGCTATATTTTAAAGAAGGCTAAGTAATTTATAAAGTTTTAAAGGTTTTAATATTTGCTTTATCTTACGTTATTAATTAGCTTTTAAATAATAAAAAGGTGTGTTTTTAAAGCTATAATAAGAGATAAGACCTAGTATTTAAAGCCTTTTTAGTCTTTATTTATAATAGCTTATTCTTTTTTTATTTTACTTATTAATATAGTTTACTATATTATATAACTAATCTAGTTTATACTAGCTAGTATAAAATAAATATACTTCTTTATTATATTAAATTTTTTTTAAATAAAATAAATTTTATTTTTTTATTTATAAGCTAATTTTAGTACTAGTTTACTAAAAAGCTATAGTAAAAAAAAGTATCTTCTTTATTATTATACTTAGTTTATTCTTTTTTATATTAAAGCCTTTATTATTACTATTTTAATATCTTTTTTAAATAATAAATAAGCTAAGTAGCTTTTTATAAAGCTCCTTCTTATACTTTATTATAACAACTTCTTTTTTTAGTACTTAAAGCTTAAGATTATTAGTCTTTACTACTTTAAGTATAATTTACTATATAAAACTAAGTTTACTAATAATAAATTTAGTAAGGTTAATATTATTCTTTATTATAATAGTTACTATTAATCCTTTTATTTTAAGTTTATTAAACTATATTATAACGCTTATATTTAATTATTAGTTATATAAAGCTATATTATTTTATAGTCTTATATTAGTTTAGTTTAGTATATATAATTAATTTATATTAGTAATTAAGTAGTTTTAAAGTAGAAGACTTAGTAATTATAATAATAAATAAACTAAGTAATTATATTAGTAAAATAATTGTTTATAAAGAGCTAAAAGTAAAGATAGTATTATATAAAAACTAAGTCTTGTCCCTTTATATTTACTAAAAAGGACAAACTAGCTATATAAAAGTAGTATTAAGTATACTAGTCCTAATTAAGCCTTAGCCTTTAAACTTAACAGCTATTTAACTAATTATAAAACGCGTATTTACTACTACTCTACTTAATTAAGCACAGACTACTACTATGCATTCTTATAGGTCTTACTTATGTTTGTAGGTTATGTAACGCCTACTATTTGTCTAATTAGCTATTGTACGTTTATATTGTCTATAAAGTTTGTATAACTCTTATATACGGTCTTTGTAAGACCTTTATAGACGTCTTTTTTACCTGCCTATAATAAAAAAAACATTTTATAAGAAAAGAATAAAAATAGTTAAAAAGAAAGAAAGAATAAAAATATAAAAAAAGAAAAAGAAAAAGAGTAACTAAATAAATATAAAAAAAAAAAAAAATAGTAAAGGCTAATTACCTAATTACTTATTTATATCCTTAGCTTTATCCTTAAGTATATTAAGTAGGCAGCGTTTTACTACTATTTACTAGTACTAAAGTTAACTTTAACATTAGTTTTTAAAGTCCTTTAAGCTTATTTAAGCTTTATTATATTATTAGTAAGTAGTAGCTAAGGTAGTTAACTATTTAAGCTACCTTTTAAAGTAAAGTAGTAATAGACTATAGCTTAAAGCTAATTAGTAAAGCCTTATATATTAAAGTAAAAAGCTATAATACTTAGGCTTAACGTATGCCTAAGTTAATAGTATAATATATTCTTAGCTATACTTTATCTTATACCGTTATAAGATTACTAACTATACCTATAATAGCGCCTTTTACTTATTATTAGATTTAATAGTGTTTATAGCACTTTTAAACCTAAGGTTACTATATACTAATAAAGTAGTTTAGTGTATAAGCTTAAAAGTAAAGCTTAATAAGGAAGAGGAAAGAGGAAGGTTAACGCCTTAATCTAATAATATCTTTTATAATAGTCCTACTTAGTCTTAAGTTTAAGGAACTAGCTTACTTTAAAGGTTTGCCTTATATTTTATAAAGATAGTATTAAGTTCTTTATAAACTACCTACTTATTTACGTTTAAATACCTTTGTACTAGAATATAAGTATAATAGCCTATAGTTTTATAGTTTATAAACTAAAAATAATATATACTAAAAAGCTTAACTACTAACTTTTAACCCTTTATTATTAAGTACTACTACTATATATTATACATAGTTTAAAGTAGTAGCCTTACTAAATAATTAAGTAGTAAAAGTATACTATACACTTTATAAGTATTCTTATTAAGCCTTTAAAAGCTATAAATAGTAGTTAGTAGTTAGTTAAGTAGTAATAATATAGTATATTAAAAGTTTTAGTAGCTTTACTTAATTAAGCTAAACGGTTTTTTATATAGCCTATAAAGTATATAAAAAGTAATAAATTCTAGCCTTACTAGTTAAAAGAACGTTATTTAGTTTATTAAACTTTAATTATTTAAGTATACTATATATAAGGCGTTTAAGCAGGCTTAAACGTTTTTAATATAAAAGTATAGTTTATACTAAAATAATAGTTCTTTTAATAAAAAGTATACTAATAATATATTTATATAACTAAGTTTTAAGCAAAGTATACTAACTTACTAGTAAAAGACTTTTAAATAAGTAGTCTTTATTTAATCTTATATAAGCCTACTAATAAACTAATATAAATATATAAAGTAGTTTATTAATAGTATTTATAGCTTTAAAAGAATAGTTATACTAGCTTACTTATTATTATATTATAGCTTTAGTTATCTTTTTACTAAATCTAGCTTGCCTTTATTATAACTTAATAAAAAATAACTATATAAGTATTATTAAATAGCTATTTTTTATACTACTCTTTTAAGTCTTTATAAAAATATAGTAAGGAGTTAAAGTAGTATAAAGTCTTTATTTATATATTAAAAATAAATATTAAAAAATATTCTTTTTAAAAGTAGTAGTTTATTAAGAATTAGTAAGTAGTTATATTCTTATATAACTATATACCTTTTAATATATTTAGTATTTATAGTATAAAAGACTAAAGTTAAATAATATTTTTAAGCTTAATAATAGTAAATACTAATTTAACTACTATATTAGTTATTAATATATACTATTACTAAATTAAATAACTAGTTAAATTATATAAACTAGTATAGTAATTATTTATATTAAAGCTATATTACTTAATATTTAAATTTATTAAATAATAAGATAGGTTAAAGTAGTAGTTTTTTATTAAATTAAACGTTATTTATTTATTTATAAGCTTTATTTCTTTTATAATAAAAGGATTAATATATACTAGTTAGCTTATAATAATACTTAAAGTATATAGTAGTTTTAAAAAAACAGTTTTAAGGTTTTCTTTACTTTATATACTATTTTTTTATAAAATAAAGTTTAACTAATTACTTTATAAAATAATAATACTTTATATATAAAATATTATATTAAATATAGTAGTTTAAAAGTACTTAGTATATATAAATAAAGTAATTTAATAATAAGATATAAGTAGTTAAATATAGTAAAGAAAGCTTATAATAAAGTAAATATAAGTAGTAAAAGTAGTAGTTATAACTACTATAATAAAAAAAAAGTAGTAATAAACGTTTTTAATATTTTTATTTATTATAATAATTTAATAAATAAAAATATATTAGCTTTATTTTTACTATTAGTACTTTAAATAATAAGTAGTTTTTTAATAAATAAAGATATATTTTTAAAGTAAACTATTTATTTATTTTTAATATATTATATTTATTTTTATAATACCTTTTAAAAATATATTAAAACGCCTATTATTAAATTAAACTTACTTATATTATTACCTTATAGCTTAAATACTACTATTTTTATAACTTAAAAAAAGAATTCTTTATATTCTACTATAAATAGTATAAAGAAGAGTAAGTAGACGTTTTTTACTAAGGTTTATACTAAGGTAAAGGTAGTAGTTTAAAAAAAGCTATTTAATAATATAGTAAATATAAATCTAAATAAAATAAAGCCTTAAACTAGCTAAACTAACGTTTAATTTAATAATAAAGATTTTATAAATATTAATACTAAAATAGAAGTTAGAGTAGTTATAAAGGTAAGTAAGCTAAAAGATAAGTAAAACGCTTAGTAAAAGGCTAAAAAGAAGAAAGTTAAAAAAAAAAAAGAATAAAAAAATAAAAGTAGGAAAAAAAGACTATAAAAAAAAAGGTAAAAAAGAAAATAAAAAAAGTAAAAGAAAAAAAGAAAGAAAGTAAAGGAAAAAAAAGAAAAAAAGGATAAAGTAAAAAAGAAAAAAGAGTAAAAAAAGAAAAAAAAAGGTTAATTAAATAAAAGAAAGTAAATAAAAAAAAAAGAAAAAAAAGTAAAAGTAAAAAAAGATAGTATATATTACTATAAAAAAGGTAGTTTAAGCTAAAACGTTAATAACTATATATAAAATAATAAAGTAATTAATAATTAAAGTAAGTATTTATATTACTTAAGGCTTATTTAAAAAGGTAAAGTAAGTAGTACTATAACTAATAATAAAGAGCTAGTAGTAGAATAAAGAAAAGTTTAATAAAAAGGTAAGTACTAGTTATAAAAGCTTAAAAGAATTACTAAATTAGGCTATTATTATTATAAACTTTTTTTAAGCTTTTTATATACTATTTAAACAAATATTAGGCCTTTTTAATATAAATAAGGAATAAATTCGTTTTAAACTAGCCTAGTATAAAAAGAAGGTAAAGCGTTATATTTATATTTAAAAAAAGATAGCGTTATTATAATTTATTAAAGATAAAGAAATTATAGCTTAGTTACTAAACAACGTCCTTTTTAAACACTATTACCTTTATTTAGCTTAGTATAAAGTAGTACTTATAAGCGTATTAATTTACTTTATACTTTTACTAAATTATATAAAGGTGTATTTGTTTTAATAGTTTTTAAATAACGTATAAAAGTTGTTTAACTTATAGTTAAACCTTTAGTTTAATATAGCTATTTAAGATTACTAGGCTATATAGCTAAAAGGTAAGTTAATAAACAAAGTCTTAGTAAAGATTATAAATAGTAAACCTTTAAACAATATTATAGTATAAATAATAAAAAATAAGTATTAAAAGTAAAGCCTATTTATTTATTTATTTAGTACTATATATTTAATACTATATAAATAGTACTATACTTATTATTTATTATTAATTATTTAGTATAAAGATTTATATATTAATATATTTTAATCCTTATTTAGTTATTTTATACTATTTAGTTATAATAATATATATAAAAACTACTTTTTTTATATAAATAAAAAGATTTATAGTTATAATAATTTATATTTTACTACTATAGTAAAATCTTATTTAACTTTAGTAAAAGGCGATTTACTTATAGTTATTTAAAGTAAAGTATAAAAAACGCTTAAGTATAAGCCTTTTATTAATTTAGCTTAAAACTATAATACTATTTTTTAAAAATAAGTATATATTTAGTATTAACTATATAACAATCTAGTTAATATAGTACTAAAAAGGTTAATAAACTATATTATTATCTTATATATAGCTAGTACTATTATTAATAAAGCTTTTAATTATAAAAAAAATAATAATAAAAAAGTAAGGAAGCCTTTAATTATACTAAAATAAGGATTTTAAAATTTATATAAATAGTAGGTAGTTTATACTATTATAAAAGGATTTAGTCTATATTATAATTATTAATAAGGCTTTTATTATTAAATTAACTTACTATATAAATATTATTATTTTAAACCTTATTAGTAAGTTATAACTAGTTTATAGTTATTAAATTATAAATATTTAACTTTTAAATTCTTATAGTATTTTACTTAAATTTTTTAAGTTATTAACTAGTAAATATACTTAGTAAAAGAACTTTATTTAAATATATAAGTATATATATATTATTATTATAAACTATATTTATATAAAAAAGGCCTTATTATTTATACTTTAACTTACTTTTAACTAACTTATTAATTTCTTTTTTATTATTTTAAATAAGTACTATATTACTTTAGGCTATTAACTAATTTAACTATTATATTTTACTAATATTTATAAAGTTCTTTAATTTAGTAAGTTTTTTTTAAAACTTATTAATTATTATAACTACTCTTTTTTAGTTTATTAAAAGACGTTATAACATCTTAGTTTTTTTTTAAAAAAGCTTTTTAAAGGATATACTTACCCTTTAATTAAGTACTTATTAAGTAAGAATATAAACGTTAATAAAGAGTAAAGCTTTTATACTATAAAGAAGAAAGAATAACGTTTAGTTATAAGACTAATATACTATTATTTAATTTATTAAAAGCGTTATAAAAAGATACTTTATTTAGTCTTTTATTTTTTTAAAGGTTATTTTAGTAAGTATTCTTATAAGTAAAAAGTGCCCTTTTTTAATAAAGCTATTTACTTATAAATTATATATAAACATTAAAATATATACTACTTTTAAGTTATTATAAACTTTTTTAAAGTTATTTTTAAACTTAAATTCTTTATTTATTATAATAATAACTAATAAGCTATAGTTAGTTATTATATAGTTTTATAAGAACTTAAAAATAGTTTTAACTTTAGTATTAAGAATAGTTATAACTTTAACGTATTTTATAAAAGTATACTTAGTCTTAATAATATAGTACTTACTATTATATAGTAGTATATATATAACGTTTAAATAAATTTTTTAAAATAAGGTAACTAATAACTATTAAGTTATAACTAAGTTAACTAATTAATAAGGCTTTTATTTTAAGTAATTTAAGTAAGTTAAAACTACTTTCTTTATATAATTATATATTTTATACTATTAATACCTTTTATAAAGTATTATATATAATAGTTTAATCCTTTAATATTTAGTTATAATATAGTATTCTTATATAAAGTATACTTAGTTATTAAAGTTATAAATTACTTTTAAAGAGTAGCTTAGATTTTTAACGTTTTTATATTATAAAATACCTTTTTAATAAAAGTAAAATTATACTTAATATAAAAGCTTTTTTTTCTTATATTTAAAGTCTTAAGTAAAAAAAGGTAATCATTAATAAAATTAAAAATATTTTTATAATAATTATTTAAGTTTTAAGTTTAAAGTACTATTAAGTAATTAAATAAAAGTTTATTATTAATTAATACTTTTTAAGTATTAATATATATATTAATAAACTTATTAAAATTATCTTTTATAACTTTAAACTTATCTTTATTAGTCTTTAAATAATATAAAAGTATTTTAATAAGTATATTCTTTATACTAAGAATATACTTAATAGTAAAATTAAAATTTTAAACTTATACTATTTATTATATAAGTAGTACTTTAAAAAGTTTGTTAATAGCTTTATTTAACTAATTTATTAAAACTTAAAAGTTAGTTTTAATTTAAAAATATATACTATAAACGTAATTATAAAGTTTTTTTTAAAGTAGTAACTAGTCTTTTATATTTCCTTTTTATAATATTATTATCTACTACTTTTATATCTTAATATTTTAATTTATATTATATAAAATATCTTTTTTTATTAATTTCTTATAAAAGTACTACTTTTTATTTTAAAATACTTATATTAATTATAAGTATTATTAGTTTACCTTTTTTAAAGTAGTTAATTATTATTAAAATAAAAGTAGTAAAAAGCTGTTCTTTTAATAAGTTAAAGGCTACCTTTTTTACGTCTTTTTACTACTAATAAACGTCTTTTTATAAAAGAATATAAAAAAGGATAACTATTATAGCTTTATCTTATACTTAAGTCTTATAAAATATAAAAATACTAAAGAATTTATAAAAGTTCTTTAAATTAATTAATTAAGACTATTTAATAATTTTAATAATTTTAAACTTCTTAAGCGTATAGCTAAACCTACTATTTACATATTTAATAATAACGGCTATAAGTTAGTACTATTATAATTTTTTAGCCGTAATTATAGTACTAACTAGCTTATAATTTATAAAAATAAGGTTTATATTTTAAAGATACTTTAAAACATAGTACTTAATACTTAGTAATATTTCTTTATTATTATAAGTAGTTATAAGGCCCTTAATTATAATATTATTAAAAAAGAGTAATACTTAATTAAGTATAAGCTTATATAGTAGTTAAACTATAATACGTTAAAATTAAGCTACTAAGTTAGTACCTTTTTATAAAAAAGTATATATTTTAAATAGCCTAATTAAAGTTAAAAATATAGTTATATCTTTACTTTCTTTAATAAGTTTAATTTAATTATAACTTAAAAAAAGATTAAGTAAAGAGATCCTTTTATATATTTTAAATTCTTTTAAAAAGGTCTTTATTATTAAAAAAGTAAATATATTATATACTATATACTAATTATACTTAACTATATTATTTATTAGCTATACTTTTTTATTCTTTTTTCTTATTAAAAACTAAGAGTTTTTATAAAATTTATAACTTTTTTTAATTATTACTTTATTAAAGTACTAGTATATAAGGTTAATAACTTACTTAATTAATAAGTAAGATATTAGAATTATATAAGCTTAAAAGGCTATATATAGTATAGTCTTAATAATCTATAAAAGTACTACTAATAAGTTAAGCTTATTAATATAATTAAAAGTTTATACTAATATAAATTCTTTATTAAAAAGAATTTATACTAAAATTTCCTTCCTTTTTTTTTATAAACTATTACTTAATTAGTTAATTATTACTATAAGCTAATTAAGTATTAACCTATATCCTTATTTTACTAAATTAAACTTTAAAGTAATAAATATAATAAAGTTTTATATAGTAGGTTAAAAGTTCTTTTAAACTTCTTCTTATTTTTCTACTTTTTAATTTATACTCTTTTTAAGAGTAAAGCTATTAAATACAATATTATTTAATAGCTAAACTTTAAAACCTTTCTTTTTATATAAAGTATTATTATAGTAAACTTATTATAAAGATTAATAAGATTTAGTATCTTTTTATAAAAAAGAACTAGTATAATAAATAAGCTTTAATACTAGTTATAAATAGTCTTTATAAATAATACTTAAAAGCTTATTCTTTAAATTTAATAGTAATATTAAAATAAGTATTAATATAGTAAGTAGTCTTATATACTTATTATAATTTATTTTAAAGTATTAACTTATACTATTAACTAATTTATTAACGTTATAAGATTTCTTAAGTTAATAATAAGGCGTATATTATTAATAGTTATATTAATATATATTACCTTAATAATAGTATTATATAAAAATTATAGTTTTATATTAAGAATATATAGTATTCTTAATAATAGGTCTTTACTAGTCTTTTTACTAAGTATAATATATAAGTAGACTAGTAGTTTATACCCTTTTAATTATAAGATAATTATAAATTTGTTAATAAACTAGATATTTATATTATAAATATTAGTAAAAAAAGCTTTAGTTTTAAATAATAAAATACTTAGTCTTTTAATAAGTTAGTTAAAAATTAAAAAAACCTATAATTTAGTATTAATAAAAACAAGTTATAAGCTTTCTTAAAAAAGACTTTTATAAACTTATATATATATCTTTAAAAGGCTAGCTGCCTTTATAAGTATAAAGTCTATTTAAAGGCTAGTTACTTAATAAGACTATAATATAATATATATTTTTTAATTATTTAATAGTTTAAGAACTTAAAAAGGTTTATTTATACTAACTATATAAAATATTACTTAAGTAAGGTTAAAGGCCTTATTTATAACTATTAATATTTTATTATTAATATAAACTATCTTTATACTAAGTATAGTATAGTCTTAAATATTAAATATAACCTATACTATATATACTAGGCTAAGTTAAAGAAGCTAGTATATTAAGACCTTAACCTTTAAGTTAAAAGTTGTTTTAACTAGTTAATATTTAATATTTAAAATAAGCTTAGTATTTACTTTTAATAAAACTTAAGTAGTTAGTTAATAAAGTAATAAGTTTAAATTAAGTAAGGTAATATTAATAAAATTCTATACTTTTTATATATTTATAATTAATATATAAAAACGTATATTATTATTAACTTATTTATACTTTTTAACTAATATAAAAGTAGTAAATAAATTATAAGCCTTATTTACTAGTTTTATTAAAAAGAGCTAATTAGTAAATATAAGATTATTATCTTTAATAAGCTTAACTATATTAATACTTAAATTAAGGCTAAAAAGTAGTTTGTTTAATAGTATAATTAAGCTACTAATATTATTTAAAAATAAGAATTACTATTCTATTTTTACTATTTCTTTTTATAACTATATTTACTATATCTTTTTAGTATTTAAAAGGTTATAGTACTTTATTAAATAGCTTTAAACAAGATTCTTTATTTATTCTTTATTATAAAAATGCCTTATTAATATATAAAGTAGCTTATACTCCTTTATTAATTTTATAAAAAAACACTTTACTTTTAAATTATAGTATAAAAGTTTAACTTAGTAGTCTTTATAAGACTTAGTATACTTTATTATTAAATAGTCTTTATTATTATAGTAAAAGTAATAAGGACGTTTTTATAGTATATACTAAGTAAATACTTTAAAAATAGTGTTATTATTTATTTATAAAACTTCTTTAACGTTAATTATAAACGGCTATTACTAAATTGCCTTAGTATTATATAGGTTTTAGGCTAAGAATATAAAAAAATTATGTTTCTTTAAGTATTTTATTACTATATAATTTTAGTTAATAATAAGGTTTATTATATTCTTAGTAATTAATTTAAACGTATTTTTTAACTAAGTAGTTTAAGGTTATAATATAGCTAAAACAACTAAAATAAGTATAATAAAAAGTAGTAAAGTATACTAGTAAGAAGGTGCTTTAATTTAATAAATAAAAGGTAAGACTTAAAAAACCCTTTAAAACCTTTAATAATAATAGTTATTTATTAAATAAACGTTATTTTTAAAGTACTTAATAATTTAATTATAAAATTCTTAAAATAGTATAATCTAAAAGTCTTAGTATAAACAGTTTACTTAAAGTAACAACTAGTATATAACTATAAAAAAAAGGCTATAGTATAGTACTATTAACTAATTACTTAATATAAAATAGTAGTTTGCTTATCTTATATTTATATAAAGCTTAACTAATTTATAAAGTAAAATTTAAGAGTTTTACTATAAATAGTATAAAACTATGTTAAGACTTAAGTTTAAAGAGTATAATACTATTTTTTATCCTAACTACTATAATTTTATTTTATAACTTCTTTTAAACTTATAAACTTTCTTCCTTATTTTACTATTAAAACTATTTTTACTAGTCCTTTTATAAAGCTTATTTTACTAATTATATAATATATTAGTAGTTAATAAACTTTATCTTTGTTTAAAAACAACGCTACTTATACTAAGGCCTTATAATAATAAAGGAAGCGTATAATATTATTACTATTAAAGGTAAGTACTATAAGGGTCCTAAAGTAAAGGAAGGCTTAGCTTTAAAATCATAGTATTCCTTTAAGTATAAGGTATGTTAACGTATTTATAAAAGTACTAGTTAATAGTAATATTTTAAAAGTTAAAAAAGCTATATTAATAAAATAAGTGTTTGTTTTAACAATCTTATATATTATATATAGAATATAAGATCTTAGTACTAAGCTACTTACTTAATTACTTATTAGTCTTTTTAGTAAGAAGAAAGAAATTTTTTAAAATTTAATAAAATAAATATATAACTAATCTTTATATAAGAAAATAGATAACTATTATTTATAAGAAAGAAAGAGAAACTATAACTTTTCTTACTTAAAGGAAAAGGGTTAGTATATTAGGTTTTTATAAAGGTATACTAATCCTTTATTTACTAAGTTATACTATAAAGTAATAAAGCTTTTTACTACTTTTTAACTTAGCCTTTTTTTATTATTAATTTAAGCCTTTTTATACTACGTTTTATAGGTATATTTAGCCTTACTACTACTACTTTTACTTTAGTAACTTATATATAAGTCCTTTTAAAGTAGTAAGTGTAAAGTACATACTATAACTAACGTTATAATACCTATACTTAAAATAAAGGGTAAATTAGGTTAAGGATTTACCTTAACACCCTCTACTTTAAAAAGGTATAAGTAGATAAGACATAGCTACTAGAAAGATAAAGAGATAATAAGGAATTAAATAGACAAAATTAGCTATATAAGTTTTTACGTGTAACGTTTATAAGTACGTCTTCCTTCGTCCTTACCTACTAGCAAGCCGCTTATAAAGTATAGTATAGGAGGAGGGACTATTAACTAATTAGTTAATAGTTCTTTTTTATACTATTTTACGTACTATACTAGTTATTAGTAGTATATATAGTTATATATATATATAGTAAGTAGTAACTAAAAGTTGTTATATTATATTAGTCTTACTAATAACTACTATAATCTTAACTTACTATTAAGTAACTACTTACTAACTTATTATTAAATTTATTTTTATTTATTTTTAAAATACTATTACTAAATTAGTACTTATTAACACTTTTATAATTAGAATAAAGGTTTAAAAAAGGGCATTTTATAGTATTTTAACGCTTAATCTTAACTATTATTATAAAGTTGCCTTTAACGTTTTTTAAATCTTATATTAGTATTATTAAAACGGTATTTAACCTTTACTAATTAATTGTTTATTTATAAGACTAATACCTATTTACTACTACTTTTTTTATAATACTAAATATAGTAACGTATATTTTAGCCGCTTTTAAGTAAATAAAAAAAACACCTTTTTCCTTTACTAGTAAAAGTGTGTTTATCCTTTATTAATATAGTTATATAAAAAACTATATAAGCTATCTTTTAAAGCCTTACTTAACTACTAATTTATATATTATAAGTTAAAGTTAGCTTTATACTAACTTTTACTACTTTATAACTAGGCCGTTTTTATATAATTAGTTAATAGTAGCTATTTACTATAACTAATTATAGTAATATATATTTAGTTATTTAATATAGTAGTTAATAATATATTCTTAAAAGCTTTTATAAATAACTCTTTTTTATAAAACTTCTTTTATATTAAATTTATATTTTAATACTTAGTTTTTATTTTTTATAACTTTATAATTTAAAATTGTTAAAAAATAAGTAAAGTAGTAATCTTACTCTTTTTTTTACTTATTAAAAGTATAAATAAAAATTAAAAACTTACCTTAATAATTACTTATAGTATAGCTATTAACTAATTACTTTTTATATTTTTAATTAAAAAAGGTTATTATAAAAGTTTAAATAAATAAAGTAATAGTATCTTATAAGTATTATAACTATTTAAATAAAACCTAAGTAACTAGTCTTATAACTAGTATATTTTAAGTCCTACTCTTATTACTAATAAGTATAAATTTATTTACTATATATATATATAACTATATATACTACTAATAACTATTATAGTATATAAAATAATATAAAGAAAAACTATTAACTAATTAGTTAATAGTCTCTCCTTTTATACTATACTTTATAAGTAGCTTGTTAGTAGGTAAGGATAAAGGAAGACGTACTTATAAGCGTTATATATAAAAACTTGTATAACTAATTTTATTTATTTAATTCCTTATTATCTCTCTATCTTTCTAGTAGCTACGTCTTATCTACTTATACCTTTTAAAGTAGAGGGTGTTAAGGTAAAGCCTTAACCTAATTTGCTCTCTATTTTAAGTACGGGTACTATAACGTTAGTTATAGTACGTACTCTACACTTATTATTAGGTTTTATATATGTAGTAGATAGATTTTATACTTAATAAATAAAAAAATATACTTAATATATACTAGTAATAAGCTTTATTATATAAGCTAGCTTTTTATAGCCTTTAAATAAAGCTTAAAATGTCCTTAATAACGTTATTAACGTTTATTAACCTTATTAAATATATTAGTATAATAAAGGTTATTACTATATATAAATATAAATAGTATAATATAATAACTATTTTATAAATACTAAGGCACTTTTATTCTACTAAGTTTTTCCTTTAATTACCTTATTACTAATAAAAGTTAAAAGCAACTTTAAAAAAGAAAAGAAATAATTATTATAGTTTTAATAAGAGTTACTAGTAAACGTCTAATAACTAAGCGCTATTAAACTACTATATACAAACCGTTAAAGGTCTTTATAAAGTCTTACTATAATTAGCTAAGGGATAAAATAGCGGTAAGCCGTTTAAGATACTAAGGGTAAACCCTAAAGGGTCCCTAAGTACTGCTTATAATTAGCTAAATTAAGTAGACTAATAAATATCTTCTATATATATATAGTACTACTACATCCCTTCTTAATAAAAGGGATAAGAGTCTATTCTTGTCTTAATATATATATACGTATACGATTTAGACATTGTGAATTTAATGCTATCTTTTACCTAGTTATAGTACTTGCCTTCTAAATACTTTTATAAGTTATAAATATAATATAACAACTTAATGTAGTATTAAACGCCTGCATTAAAGAAAGAATATAAGTATTATAAAAACCTACTAAAATATAAAAGTAGTATACTTACTTAAATTTAAATAAGCTACAATAAGCTTTATACTTATTTATTTAAAAGGCAAGTTCTTATAATAAATACGTTATACTATAAATATAATAATATAGAAACCTTAATATACCTTTTCTTTAAATATTTATATTACTAATTACACTACTTTAAGCTATACTAAGAAATAAGGCAACCCTTATATATACTCTACAGCCTTACTTAGTATATATAATAACTATATAACGCTTAAATAATTAAAAATTCCTTTTAATAAGACTTTAGTTTTTTATTTATTACTATACTAACTTAATTAATAACTCCTTTTTTTAGCTTACCCTTACCTATTAACTCTCTTAACTACGGCTATAACTACGTTTAAAAAGCTAACTATAACTATAACTATAACTATAACCTTGCTCTTACCTACGTATAGGCGTACTCTCTCTTTTTTTCCTTTTATCCTTTCTTTTACTACCTACTTTTTTAACCTCTTCCTTACTTTAAGCCTTTTTACTCTTCTTTTTCCCTCCTTTTACTTTTATAATACTTAAGTTACTCTCTTTAAATACGTTATAAAAGCATAGTACTAATCCTTTATTAATAGGCATATCTTATAAAGCTATAGTATAAAACCTAATTAGGGCTATACTTATACTTATACTTATAACAATACTACTAAGTACTACCTTTAACGCTATATTATATATAGCCTTTTAAGTAGCCTTTAATACTTTATAAGTAATATAATTAATTAACTACTTAATTAGTAAAAAAAAAAGTTAAAGTTACACTACTATACACTATTTATAACTTATTAAACATTACATTTAAAGTATTATTTAACTATAGTACTTTATAATCTAAACGTCTAAGTAATATTTATATAGTATATATATCCTATACTATACTAGCTAAAAAACAGGCTATTATACTAAACTTAGCGTTTATAGTATTATATACTATATATATATATAGAATAATAACGTTGTTTTTACTATTACTTTGTTTATAAGCTGTTTTTATATAGTTTTACTAGCCTAAGCTAATATAGTAATAGTATATAATATAGTAAATTAAACCTCCTTTATTACTACTAAAGTAAGTACTACTTTAAACAACCTTTTTTAATAATAAAAGTATAATAAAACGTTATAAAGTATATAATATCTTATTAGTAATAAAGTAAAATATAGTTATAATTATATTTACTATAACTATACTAAGAATATTATAATAAATATAAAGTAATAAAAACTAAGTATAATATAAAAAGTAAAGTATAAAAATAAAGAATAAACGTAAAAATATAAGTAAGTATAACTAATATAATAAAATAAATATAAAATAAAGTTTATAAAATAAACTATAATATAAAAAATAGCTTTTATACTAAGTAATAATTAGCTAAATTTACTATATAACTATAAGTTATAATAGTAAGAATAACTAATTATACTTACTAAATTTAAAAGAAAAAAAACCCTTTTTTCTCTCTTTTTTCCCTTATACTAATACTCCTTCCCCCCTCCTCCTTCCCTTTATATAACTAGTATAGTACGGCCTTACTACCTTAACAATACTATAAACTACTAAGCTTAGTAAGTAGTAAGCTTTATAACTACTAAGTTACGCCTCTTTTTACACGCCAACTTTATAATAGTATAGACTCCTTATACAACGAAATTGTACGTAGACGTTTTCTTAGTTTTTTACTACGTATAGGTAAATATAGAGGTACTTTATATATAGTTAGTATTTATAGGTATATAAATAAATAATATAATACTTATATTTAATTATTAGTTATATAAGGCTATATTATTTTATAGTCTTATATTAGTTTAATTTATTAATTAATAATTAATTTAATTTATATTAATAACTAAATAGTTCTTTAATAAAATACTTAATAATTATAATAAAGGTAACTATATTAATAAATATATTAATTATAAAAAATAAAAAGTAAAAATAATATTATATAAAAACAAAGTCTTATTCTTCTTCTTTAAATAAAAGTAATAAACTAGCTATATATAAATAGTACTAAATATACTATACTTAAATAAGCCTTAACCTTTAAAACTTTATAACTATTTAACTAATTATAAGGCGTATATTTACTACTACCCTACTTAATTAAGTATAGGCTACTACTTTACGTTTTATAAGATCCTACCTTTGTTTATAGGTTATATAACGCCTGCCTATTGTTTAGTCGGTCTATATGTTTACGTATTGTCTGTAAAGTTTATACGACTCTTGTGCACGGCCTGTGTTAGGCCTTTATAGTCGCTTCTCTTGCCTATATGTAATGGGACTATAATATTAAATTGCCTATTTTAAGTATATTATAGTAGTTGTTTATTATTATTAAAGTAAATAGTTAGTATATAAAGTATTAATTAGTACCTATTTAAATGTTTGTTTTTAGCTATATTACTATTTTTTTAATAGTTATTACTTTATTACTTACTTAGTTTTTTGAATTTTTTGTTCTAGTGGTTAGAATTTTTATTTTTAGTCAAAGAAAAGTATGTTTGTGCCTTCCTGTTCTTCTTCTCCACGTTCCTCTCTCTCTCTCTGTCTACAGCCTACAGCTTACAACGGTCGACATCGTTACATCATGGTATGTCCCATCCTCTGCAGGCTTCTTTTCCGAGCACCCCCTTTCCCAGGCTGGCCGCTAACCCGTGGCAGGCCGACAAACTGCGCGCACAGCAAGAGCTGGAGCGGCTTCAGCAAAAATACATTGGAACAGGCCACCCCGACACGACGAGCTGGGAGTGGAAGTCCAACATTATGCGAGACACCTACTCGAGTCTTGTCGGCCATCCGCCCATGCTGGCCTTTCTCTCGCTGGCCCAGGGGGAGCCGGCGACCAAGACACGCTTCAAGTTGTTAAAGGTGTGTTTTACCCTCTAGCCTCTTTTCTCTTCTTTCAGTCTTCTCTAATGCATGTTGCTCAGAATATGATACAACCCTGCGGACCGCCACCAGCACGAGACGAGGACGAGTGATACGAGCCGGGTCGGGCTGGACTGGGACTGGGCGTTTGAAGGATATCTGTTTTGCTCGAGATTTGTCTATTTCTCTATATTTCATAACTATACATTGCTCTCATGTCGCCGTCGATCTTGACCATGAAAAGAAGGACAACGCACTCTACAAACGGACACAGGCCCAGGGTCTTCTAGAACACTATGCTGGAACCCCTGGCAACTCCTGAATGTTCTCTTCTGATTCTCTCATCGGCTCCTCCTTCTTTTCTTTTGCCTCTTCCGTCGCTTCCCCTTTTGCCTTTTCGGCCTGTTCTTCCTTTTCCTTTTCCTTTCCCTCTGCCTCTTCCTCGCCTAAAATGGCCCCGCGCGCATCCGACGCGCCAACGAGATCGTCGAGAGCACCAACCTCGGTCGGCCCAGAAGCGCCGTCGGGCGGCAGCGCCCATGCCGGCAGAGGACTGACGTAGCTCCATGTGCCGTCAGCCGCCTCATAGCGCAGGCTGTGCAGCCACAGGGAGAGCTCGTGGGCGCCGGGGTCCGTGTAGAGAGGCGTGCCGCAGTCTGGGCACTGCTGGCCCGACATCTTCTCGGCGGCGCGTTTGTGGTACTCGTCGACCATCTCGTCGTAGTAGGCGACGGCGTCGGCCACGTCTTCCTTGCCCATGCGCGAGAGACGCGTGATAATGTCGTCGTCCGTGTGCAGCGTAGCATCGGCATCGCCGCGGCCGAGGTTGAAGCCCCATACGCGCTGGTTCGCATAGATGGGGTCGTTCTCGATCGGGTGGCCCAGGTACTGCAGGTGCACGCGGATCTGGTGCGTCCGGCCGGTGACGGGCAGACAACGGACAACCGAGTAGCCACTGGGACTGGGGCCGTGGCTGGAGGCTGCTTCTGGCTGGCCCGGTTCTTGTTCTTTTTGTTTTTCTTGTTTTTCTTGTTTTTCTTGTTCTTCCCCTCCCGGTCCATAATAGGCCAGCCGCTTGAATACCGTGCGCGCAGAGCGGCCGCTGGCCCGGACGCGGTTCAGGCCGAGCTTGGGAGAGATCTGCAGGATGGGCATGTCGCAGACGACCTCGCCATCGGGGAAGCGGCCGACAACGCGGGCGAGGTACTCCTTTCGGACGGCGCGGGCCTGGATCTGCAGGCTCAGTCGCTTGGCGGCCGGCCGGGACTTGGCCAGGAACATGATCCCGCTCGTCAGCCGGTCGAGCCGGTTGCAGGGATAGGGCACAAAGTCGGCATCGCCACGGGCCATGCGCTCGGCCTTGAGGATCTCGACGACCGAGTTGTACTGGTAGCGGCCGGCAGGGTGCACGGGGACGCCGGCCGGCTTGTTGATCACGAGCATGTCGTCGTCCTCGTGGATCACCAGCACGGGGTCGGCCGTGACCGGCGGCTCGTGGCGGTGTGTCCGGTGCTGGATTCGCTGACCATTCTGGAGCACGTGATCTGGACGGACAGCCTCGTCATTGACCGTCACCGTGCCATTCTCCAGCGCCGCACGGTAGTAGGACAGCGGCCGGTCTCGGAACTCGCTCTCAAAGACGGCCAGGATCTCGCGGCCTCGCCAGCGCTCCTTCACCCAGGTGTTGTAGGTAAAGTGGTAGGGGGCCACCCGCCGCAGACCCCCCTCAAAAATGTACCGGTTGGGAGGAGCAGGAGGCGAGCCGCTCTGCTCGTCCTCGTCCCCCCGGGTCTGCGACGTTGCCTTTCCTCTTCCCTTGCCGCCCAATGCCGCTCCGTTTCCGGCCTGCTTGTACATGTTCTTGCCGGCTCGTCTTCCTGCTCGCTTGTTGGATCGCTTGCGCGTCAAGAGCTCCATTCGGTCCACCTCCTCTCTTTTCTCTCCCTCTTCGGTTGTCCTGACTTCGTCCGTCTGTGCCTCCTCCACCTTTTCGGGCAGATACTCATGAGCCGCCCGGGCTGCATCATCGCCGCTCTCCTTCTTGGCCGTCTTGGTCCGGATCTCCTTCTCCAGCCCGCCATCCGTCTCGGGGGATTCTGTCTGCTGGGCCGTGCTTGTCGCCTCTCCTCCTGCCGCACGGCTCCCGCCCAGCCCAATCAAGGACGTGGCAGCTGCTCCCATGGCGAAGAACCGCTGGTGTTGCTGGTGTGGCCGGTGTGGCTGGTGGTGCTGCTGATTCTGCCAGATTCCTTCTCTTGCTACTACTGCTGACAGCCTGCCGGTCACGGGGCAAGGCAGGCGTCTCACAACGAACAAGAGAGCCACGTTTTCTCCCAGACTTTTGTTCTACAATCTCCCTCTCTTCTGCCCTTCTGCTCTTCTACTCTTCTGCTCTTCTGACCTGTTTCGAGTAGACCCCCACCACCTGCCGAAGGCTGTCAATTTATCTGAAGGAGCCACGAGAACTGTCGATTCGAATTGTTGTCCGAGTTCAGAATAGTACTGGCGACTTCAACAGCAGAAATATCCTGCAACTCTCTTGCAATTGTCTCACTTCGTGTCTGTTCCTGTCTGAAAATTTCCCTCTTGTTTCTTTGCGCTTCCCACCTGTATAAAATTTGGGCGGTGAAGCCCTCTAGACGGCAGAATCATCTAGTGCTCTTCTCCACATAAAAACACTCAGCCTCGACATGCCGAGGCTGCTCCGAAAGCCGTGCTGCGTAGCCTTCCGCAAGCTCTACACAGTAACCCGTCTCTCTTGCCATGGCGTATGTCCAGCTCAAGACTCGCAAACGGGAGGACTATCCCTTTCTCCTCGACTACCGGACACGATGGTGAGGCTCCAGCTCTTCTGTCCGCCTTCTCTTCCCCTCCTTCTCTTCCCCTCCTCCTCCTCCTCTCCTCCTCTTCCTCTCCTCCTCTCTGACTGGCTTCCCACCTACAGGGCAGACAACGACATGTACGCCCACATGAACAATAGCATGTACAACATCCTCATAGACTCTGTCATCAACGCCTACCTCATCCGCCACTGCGACTTTCACCCCGAGCGCCGCCATCCCCAGTACGGCATGGCCGTCCACTCCCACGTCGACTTCTTTGCCTCGCTGTCCTTTCCCCAAGTCGCCGAGCTCGGCCTCCGCGTCGCCCGCCTCGGCCACTCGAGCGTCCACTACGAGGTCGGCATCTTTGCCCAGGGCCAGCCCAACGTGTGCGCTGTCGGCGTCTTCGTCCAGGTCCTCGTCGACTCGGCTACCCACCGGCCCGACCCCCAGGTGGGCATCCACCCGACTGTGCGCCGCGGTCTCGAGCGCATCCTCGCACCGCTCCCGGGAGATGACCAGGACGAGAACAAGGCGAAAAGCAAGTTGTGAGAGTCATCCCCAGCAAGACTGCCACTTCTCCGAGGTCACTGCATGGCGAGAGAAAAAGGCATATGATCGGATCAAATATAAACATATCTAGCAATGGAGAATATACAACTATGGGCCTTTTCTATTCTTATACACATTTTGAACAGACCTGAGAAAAAAGACATAAATGACATGGAAAATAAAAGGAAAACGAGCCTGCTGTTGATTTTTTGGAGTTTCGAGTCTCGAAGAAACAGAAAGATCAGAAAAACAAATCAAAAAGAGCAAATTGCCTACCCCCCCATTCTTTTTTTGTGTTCCTTTCGTGCTACTCGTGAGAGCTGGAAGAGAACCCAACCTTTGAGGTGTCTGTAAGAGAGAAATAAGAAAAGAGAAAATGGCAAAAATTGCAAAAATTGCAAAAAAAAAAAAAAAAAAAAAACCTCCCGGAATGCAGAACATATAATTTGCACAGTGGTGGGCCATAAGTCATGATTGCCGTAGCAAAACAAAAGAAACATAAAATAAACAAGAAGAAAGAAAGAGACATAAAAATCAAACAACCACAACTCCAATGACTAAAAACGTAGCAGACATAGGAAGACCACTGGGTGGCCTTCTTCATCCGTCGACTTCCATAGGATTGCATTCTTTCTCATCCTTCTCCACGACTGCCGTCGCAGCTGATGCTGTAATTGCCGCTGCCACCGTGATCGACTTAGACCCGTCGTCGTCTGTATGAACTGCGTCCAGACTCTTCACCACCACCTCGGGCTTCGTCACCTCCAAGGCCTTCTCATCCGCAGGTTTGGCGTGTTCCCTGTCATTGGTCTTGCCAATTTCCGGGTCCATTTTGAGCTGGAATTGCACTTCTTGCGCCTCTTGTATGGCTGGCTCGGCTGGCTTGGTCGGTTCAGCCAATGGGGCTAGCGTCGTCGGTGTTGTCGGTGTAATTGGTGATGGTGGCTTTTCCACAGTCTCCTTTATATCCTTGAATGTTGTCGACCGTTCACCGTCCATATCCGGGCTCTTTCCGTCCTTCCCATTGCTGATGACCTCAATCACCTTTTCAATCTTGTCGACCTTGTCCATCTTTTCGTGTTTGTCCACCTTGTGTACATTGGCATCTTTGGTCTCTTTGGTCTCTTTGGCATCCTTGGTATCTTTCCTGTCCCTCTCTTCCCTGGTATCAATTCTCTTGGCCTTTGGGGTGACGGATGATTCCAAATCTTTGCGCTTCGTGGCATGGCCATTTTCGCGTTTATACTCGCGGTCATGCTCGCCATGCCACGACCCCCCATTTGACGAGCGCCCCGTGGAAGTTGGAAGAGGCTTCCGGGCAGGAGCTGATGGAGTCGATGGCGTGGCTGGCTTTCCATTGCGCTGCTCAACAGGCTCGTGATCTTCGGTGCCAGCCGTCTGAGAATAGGTAGCGGCAGATGTGCTGGACATGTTTGACGCATTGGACAGGTTGGACAAGTTAGACACGCTGGCGAGGCTGGGAATATTGGCATTGGAGAGACTGCCGGACACTTTACCGGCTCCAGTTCCTTCGGGAAGCATAGCATGAGAGCGTCTACCGCCAATGATGCTGCCGGCGTTTCCGCCGGTATTCCCTACAGAATTGCACAGCCGATAGCCCCCATTCTCTGTCTGCACAATGATTCCTTCGTCCAGGGACCACGAAATGAGCAGCTCGTCCACGCCCAGCTGCTCACCTTCTCCGTTCTCCATGTGCCGTCCGACGTGCTCCGTCCAATCGTCCCAGGCATTTCGGCCTTCAAACGGTCGGACACAGCCCGGCTTCGGACATGCGGCACGCTGTGGAGGCCGGCGGCGAGTGAAGCAGCACGACTTTTGCATATCCTTGACGTAGTCATCCCATTCGGACTCAACCTTGCCTTCTCTCTTTTGGACAGCCTTGCGAATATACACCGGCGCATGCATGCGCCGCAGATGCTGTGTAAAGAGATCCTTGCGGTTGAACTCGTTGCCTTTTCCTTCCGTAGTGCTCTGCGAGCAGCCAGAACAACGATAGAACTGGAGGCAGAGGTGCTGGGATGCAATGTGTCGCTTCCACTCATTCTTGGACCCAAACGTGCTTCCACAGCCGGCAAAGGCAAAGGCACAGGGAAACGGCCTCGTGTGGACCGCTGCAATGTGTTTACGTAGAGAGGAGGCGTCTTTGAATGATTCAATGTGGCAAGTAGGGCAGACGGTGTCGCCCTGTGAGCTGCCCTGCTGCTGCTGCAGTGAGGCCAGAGCTTGAGAAGAGCGATCGGCACGCGATCGCGACTGCGACGGAGATTGCCCGTCGTTGGACTTTGATACCCTGAAGCGAATGTCTTTCCGAGCCTTGGATTTTCTCGTACTTTGTGGTGTGGCGTTGCCATCCACGTTGACGGCGTCTGATTCTTCCGCTTCCGAAGTATCTGCCTGGCACTTGAAAACGTCCTGTGCCAGTTTTGACAGGTGATTGTTATTCAAAATTTGTTGAGACGGAGGGGACGTGTCACCGCTCTCGGGGCGGATATGGCTGAGGGCTTTGAGTTGCTCAGCGGCTTCCTTCATTTCGGCAGAGTCTTCACTTTCTTCCTTCGGAATAGGACTGCCTGCTCGAGACACGATGCGGGGGAGGTGAGTGGGCGGCGAGGTATATCGTTGCTGCTGCTGCTGCTGCTGTTGCTGATGGAAAACCGAGTCTGGGAGAGGCATGTCTGGGCGTGGGAGATTCGACTGGTAGCGGCTAGCATTGATGTCGTGGTAGGGCGGCGGGGGAAGGTGATGCGGGCCACCGTTTGCTAGAGGAGGCAGGGGTGGTAGAGGCAGCGATGCTTGACGAGACGGCAGGTGGGGGTGTGGATGATGTTGTTCAAGATGATGCGGGTGCTGTGGCTGTTGCTCCTGGTGTTGCTGTTGTTGCTCTTGTTGATGATGTTGGTGGTGCTGCTGCTGTTGGTCCTGGTGGTCCTGGTGATCCTGGTGGTGTAGTGGGTAGTAGGAAGAGTGTGGGTGATCGCTGGTGTGGTTGGAGTGGTTTGTATTAGTAGAGTTGCTGGCGTGGGATGCCGCCTGGCTGTTTGCGTGGATATTGCTGACGGCGGCCTGCCGAGCTGCCAAGAGGGTGCGGCCATCCTCCACGTCTTCCAACGAGGCGAGGTACGGATTCCTGGCTGGAGACAAAGATGCGGGCCGTGCTGCTGTTGCCTCCATGAGGCTGTCATAGAGAGGAATGAGATTGCGCGAGTTGATGTAGCCGAGAGAAAAGCAAATCTTTTCGTTTTCAATAATGTTCCACAGGGACTGGGGAATGGAGATGAGCAAGACGGTTGGGGGGCCGAGAAACATGCCTTCGACGGCAATGCGCGACGTCAAGGAAGGCGTGCTGGCAACCCACTGCTTGATGGCAGTTATATCGGGGCTGGTGTCGCCGACAAAGGTGGTGCACACGAGAACACGCGCCTCCTCAAAGACCATGTTGGACACTGCGGCTGGGCTGATGACGGGTCCGTCGTGCAGGAGACCGTTGTGCGATTTGCCATCAGGGTGGCGATGGCTGGCACCGTTTTGTGGCGAATGCTGTGGCAAGGGAAAATTGGACGGGTTGCGGGCGATGGGGGCCAAGTAAATGGTGGAGGGGCTTTTGCCGGTAGTCAGTGGCAGGAAAAGAGGCAGCGGGGACACGGCCGTCCTGGTGATGTGGTTGTGCTCGTGGTGGTGCTGGCAGGCCAGGATCTCGTCGTACAGCCGCTGCACGTTAAACGGTCGGCCGCCTCCGAGGGTGAGCAGAGCCTCGACGAGGTAGGAGGTGAAGGTGCGGCAGCCAGGCTCGTGGGGAATGCCGTCGGGGGCGTAGGCCGCAATCATCTGCTTGGCGCCGTTGCTGCCGGCCACGGGCATGTCCTTGGAAGTGCAGCTGTCGAGGAGAACGAGAATGTCGGACTCGGCGTCGTCAAAGAGGTAGCGCACAGCGTCCCACTTGAGCTTGGGGGAGTCGTCGCGAACATTGCTGCGACGTCAGCATCGTCTTTTACGGCGACAGAAAACAAAACACAACTCACCATGCCCAATACATTTGGTTGTCGGAGCCAACAAAGGCGTTGCCAATGTAGTAGATGATCAACAAATGATCGGCGCCCGCCTGGTTGAGGAAGTCGGCGATCCGCGCGTTGAGTTTCGCAGAAGGATTGGCCACGGCGGGAATGCCCCAGCGCTCGGTGTGAAAGTTGAAGCGGTCGTGGAAGACGCGCTCGAGCGAGGACACCTCGGCAGACGAGATGACGTCGTCGTCCCATTTGAGCAGCAGCGCCGAGACATTGGTGTACGGCGGGCGCTGGCCCTGTCGATAAATATACATGGCCGCTTCCTGAAGGTGTTTGGCAAAGGACTCAAAGTCTTGTCGCTCGGGATAAAAGGCAGGAGGCGGCGCGACAGCGACCGCATCGGCGGCAGGCGGAGGAGACGGGTTGGTAGAATGGGAGGCATGCTGAAGAGGAGCCTGCGACTAAAAAGTGTCAGCGAGAGTGCTCGGATGAGAAAGGGGGAGAAAAGGGAAGCTCGCGTCTCATTGACAAACGAGGCTGACGCAGAGAAATGCAAAAAGAGAAAAAGACAGAAAACTAGCCAAAAGACGGACCTGTTCGGAAGACGACCGCGCCGGGAAGATGGGAGGAAGAGGCGGCGGAACAGGATCCGGCATCTTCGGCGCCAGCCGGCGGCGCTTGTTGGGGGGGTGGTCCATTGGTGAACCAGCGGCCCTGGCGGTCTTTGAAGCTCTGCTACGGTCGAGACGAGGAACAAGGGAGAGCAGGCAGCAACAAAAACCCGACGATCTCCGAGAGCAAAAAAATAAAATAAAATAAAAAGGCGGTCGGACCAAACGCGAAGCGAGATTTTCGTGAAAAAAAAGGAGAGAAAAAGCGGCCGAGGCAAAAAGGGACGTGGCGTAAAAAAAATAGGGACAAGAAAAATGGAATTAAAAAAGACGCAAATGGGATAGATGGACAAAGAAGGCACGAGGCCGAAGGAGGGGGGAAGGAGAGAATGAAAATGAGGGAAAAAGAGGGAAAGGAGGGAAAAGAGAGAAATGGGGTGAAGGAGGGAAAAATATTTTTGAAGAATTAGAAGAGAGACGGTAAGGGCAGAAAAATAAAAAAAAGTGCAGAAAGTGCCGCAGAGGGAAGGATGTGGAGGAAGGCAGGAAGGAAGGAGTGGGCACGAGAGAAGGCAGGGAGTAAAAAAGGAAGGCGCGGCGCTGGAGGGCATAAGGGATTTTTTTTATTAGGAGGGGGGGGGCGTGGCACCTTTGCGCCCTAGTCCCAAGACCTGAACCGGGCATAAGGCTGTGTTTGGTTTTCTGTGGTAGCTGTCGAGGATATCCCATTGGCTAGATGCAGAGGCTAATGGCAGCGGGTGGAGCTCATGGCCAATGAGCTGAACTCTGAAAGCCTTGTAAAAAAAACATCCGCTAATAGTGGGTTGGGCACCAGCAAATGCAGAGCAAGTCCCCCCCACCACCCCCTGGCGGCGAACAGTGTTGTTGTCCATTGGCGGTGAGGGCTCTATTCTTTGCCGAGGGCTGCGCCAATGGAAATACACGGCGAGGTGTGCTTGGAAATAGAAAAATAGAAACAGAAAAAATAGAAGGGAAAATAAAAGGAAAAAATAGAAAAGGAAAGGGGGAAAAAAATAGAAGAAGAGCATTGCCGGAGTACGGCGCGACAAAAGGCCAGCCAGGCTATGCTGAAAACAAGAAGAGCAAAAAACCAGATAATAGACGAAGTGTTTACGAGTACTTTGTAGCTAGGCTGGAGCCACCGCGGTAATTTGGCAGCAGTGAGCTTGTCCAGTGGAAGGACGCCAGCGGAAACCTCGCTATTTTAGAGGACTCCTTTCTAGACCGACCACCCTAGAATTTAGCTGCTTATTTCCTGCAGTTTCCACCTGAACGAGGCATGGCCTATTGTTCGCAATATTACTGGCAAGGGCAGCTGTCAGGCAAATACAAGGAAAAGGGAAAAAGGCAAAAGAGCAGAAAAATAAAACAAACCAGAAGAAAGGGAAAGAAAAGGCAACCGAACAAGAGAATAAAAAACACACACAAAAATAAGGACACGCAGCATAGGACGACAACTACTCGTGCTCAATAAAAACCCTCAACAATTCCCGTGATCGATGCAACCACGGGCTTCGGCCAGCCATTGGACGGCTAACGGCCAACAGTGCCCACACGTTGCGTCGGCTCAACCACTGCGACTGCAAAAGAGCGAATTTTGATTGGCTGAAAATCTACATGCACTCTTCCGGGGAGCAGTACTCCGTACGCGGTCCATAGCGTCTAGCCTGTCCGATAGTGCTGTCGTATAGTGCTGTAGACGGACAGCCCAGTGTCTATCGCAGTGCTGTACTCATACATGGTGCTGTAGTGCTGTAGCAAGGACAGGCCACGATCGTGCCACGATCGGTGATGCTCTTCCTCGCGTGCTTGGGCTCGCATACAGCACACAGAGTGTCATTTGTACAATACGAAGCAGTGCATTGGGCTTCATCTCCACCTCACTGCGTTTGTCTTAATTTTTGCTTGTTTTTTCTTGGCTTTTTGCATGATTTTCTACCATGCACTATTTTCTCATCTTTTTCCGAAAATATAGATGACAGTTTCTCACCTGACCAGCTGGCATTTCTTCTTGATTTTCCTTCGAGTACGCGTATCAACTTGCTGCTCTGTCAACTGTACGCAGCGTCCTCAGCCCCGTCACTCTCTGCTGGGGGAGGCTGACGCAAATCCGGTATATTTCCCATTTTCCCAATTTTTTTTAATTTGGCTGCCTGGCCTGGCTTAGCCGTGACTCTCCATCCGCCCCCCCTTTTTTTGGCCTTCTCGCCTTCTCTTTCCCGCCTTCTCCTTCCCGCCAAGCTTGCATTGCCCTCTGCTTCTGTCTCCTTCTAGTGCTCCCGTCTCCATTGCGTGCGTGCTCTCCACTCCAGTATTTTTTTCCTTTATCTGAGGTCTACGCAGTACGTAGTAGTAGACACCATCTCACTACCCTCCACAATCATCACGGGAAAAGTGCAGTCCGATGTGGTCTCGATGAAGGAGGGGTAGAGGGGAAATGGAGGGATGGACGGAAAGATGGATAAGAGGACAAGAGGACAAGAGGACAAGAGGAGAAGAGGAGAAGAGGAGAAGAGAACAAAAAAAGAGGACAAAATGAGAACAAGAGGGGGCAGCTGCAGGAATGCTCTGTGCATGCGTCTCTAGTCTGAGCAGCAATTGGCCTGAGAGTTGTGCCAGGGCAACAAGTTACTGCGTACGCGTGCTCGTGCAATGTAAAAAACCAGCCAAAAAAAAATACGAAAAAAGGTGATTCTGCACGTCTCTGCCTCTCATTGGTCTGATGCCACGGCACGGCACAAGAAAAATGGAAAAGAAAAGGGGAAAAAAAGAAAAAAAAAAAGGCTCAAAGACGCAGGGTCACGCGTCTTACGATGATCGGGGTGACAAGAGTACAGCGTAAAAACCGGGGAGGAGGCGCGAGAGAAGGATGGAGGACGAGATAGAAATCCTAATCCCGGTCGACCATTGGCAAAGGACTATTGGCGATCCGTTCCACGAAGCTCGTTTGGAAACGATGCACACGCGAGACACTGGTCTTTATTTTTTGGAATTTTTTTATGAAACAGGTCAAGCACTCTGTAGATGCTTGTAGGCTGCCCGCGTGGCTCAAGCGGAGGGTCACCGGAAGTCTCGGCCTGTCCGCCTTCAATACGAGTGACCACAATACTCGTACTGGTGTACGAGCACAGTGCTGGCTCAGTTCTCCCGTTCTCAGTTCAGTAGCTTCTCTTACTCGTACTCCATAGCTTCCCGTTGGACCAGCGTGGATTGTGGATCATAAATTTCTGAATCGGGAGACCAGTAGACCGATCCACTCTCAGCCCCGTCCCTGTTTGGCTTCCCATGCTCTCATAGAGCTCCTGTGCTTGTTGGTTCTAGAAATGTCTGCTTTGTACTACGTAGCCTTCCTTGTTCCAACAAGTAGCCTTGTTCACCGCCTCTCTCCTTGTTTTCTCATCATCCTCATTTTTCCCAGACTCACTCGCGGCAAAGTGAAGCGAAATGTCATGAAATGGCCGAGACTAACCAAATTACGACTGTACTTTTCTACGACCTGCCCAAACAAGACCGTTTCTTATTACATATCCATTGTGGCTGAGCTGTTACGCTCTATACCCTCCACCCCCTTTTTTACCCCAAATGGAAACAAAAAAGGGTGAATATTACGCAGTATACTTGATATCAAACGCCAGCCCACGTCAGAAAATATTCCTAGACAGAAAAAAAAAGAAAAGAAAAAAGCATAAGCATGAGCGTAAGGTGCCCTTGCATCACACTACAAGATACCCGTATATACTCTACACCGTACACCTACAAAGATTCATTTACACCTTCATTACTGCGCTCCTTCTTCAACCAATTCCACTCAAACATGAATTCCAATGTACGAGATTTCTAGACATCCAACGCGTACAAATCTTGCATCTACTTGTGTAACCAAACAGTTCTTTTGTTCACGATAACATGCGTGGCAAAACCATGTGGAGGACTCCTAGAACTGTACTCGTACCTACTACACAGTACTCGTACTCCTGCGACGGAGTATGCCTGGTAAATTCAGTCATTCTAGAAAACATGGATTGCCCTATACTATACTCCTCGCATCCATTCCTCTCCTAAACTATTCCGGATCAGTACTCGTACTCGGTGGCTATGCTGTGCCTGTGCGTACAAACGAGCAAGGCAGAATACGCAGTACGGAGTAGACAATACTGAAATCTAACCGACAATCATGAGACTTGCCCAACTTAAACTGTCTTTTACAATTCGGAGTATACTGTGCAGAGGAGCCCAAAGCACAGTTTGGGAGAGGAAAAGGAAATAATCCTTGTGTGTCCGTCAGCATTATCGTATTACATGTACCTTTGGACCTCGGAAAGCGCATCCGAGTTTGAGACATTCCAACCGATCTAGGAGAACGGTAACATGCCTTTACTGTCTATATGTAAAACAATGCAGACTTTATCTGAGGGAAAAGAAGCGAATACTAGAAAATAGCAGCAGTATAGATCTTTTCAGCATTCCTTTGTCTCCTCCTCAACGATGGAAACGGTGGACGCTGCGTAGAAAGCCAGGATAGGATGACTGTCTCCTCATACTTACTCCATATGCAGTAGATACAGAGTGGAGAAGCATAATGAAAATTCAGAATACTCGTACAAGCGCGGCAGATGTAAGCTGTTGGACCATGGATCGGCATGTCACTTGACACAGCCACAACAGACAAAAGGACGAAATACGACAGAATACGCGGTTACTCATGTAGTGATAAAGTTGGGACAATCTAAGAAACTATACGTATAATAATGTGTACTTTTGATGCTCTCGTTCGGCTAGGAAATAAGGAGATGAAATTGAAGTAGGAGTGGTCTAAGGTGGGTTGGTAAGGTTAGTCTATACTATGAAAAGGACTATAGATGGAAATCTTATAGAGCTATAAAGATACTAAAGAGAAAACTGTGTCTCGATACCAGGCAGCCTATAGGACATTGAGGGTATCAACAAATGCAAAATATTAGTAATGATAAGTCTGCCCTTCTTATTCACCTCTGTGGCTGCGTTCCTTTTAGGCGAGTTGATGCTGATTCTTGGCAGTCTCTACCTGGCCGACACTCGGCTGTATTTCCTGGTCTTTGAGACGGGAATCAAACGTCTTGTCTCCAATCAGGTCGTCCCCAAATGCGGCTGCAATTTCTTCTAGAGTCTTGAGTCGAGTTTCCCTATGGTTGTCAGTGTCACTCATCCTGCACTCTTTTCCTACTATGAGATGAGAGAGAAAAACATACGGGAAGTAAAAGTAAGCAATAACTAGGAAGAACGTCGTGCAGCAGACGAAAACGTAGTAATAGTTTTCGTGGATATTGGCAAAGGCACTGGGGCCTGCCTCCGTGACTGAGGGATGTCGTGTTAGCAGCATATCAAGAGCAGGGAACAAATACCAGGCGGCAGGTTAAACGTACTGCCGACATTGACTACAAAGTGCAGCGTGGTTGCGACCCCCATCAGCTTGCTTCTCAGTTCTACGGGAAGAACTTCAGGCGCATACAGCCAGGGCGTGCTGCCTAGCATGCTGTCTGTCGTTTGTTAGCAGGAATGAAAATGAGCTGCAAATCCAAGGTGTTCTCGTCACATACAGTAGATGACGCAAAACAGATAAATGCCCAAGACAGCAAACCCCTTTCCTGTAGTATTGTTGCTGTTCTGAAAGAAGCGCTGCATGACAGCTGCATATATTTGAACCAGGGCAACGCCCGCCAAACCGGAAATCAGCATTCTACCTCAGTTAGCAGGAATACTTTCTGAGACCACATGGATCAAGGAGGCAAGTGCATACTTTCGCCGTCCCCACTGGTCCGTCAACCATCTGTTCGCAATCACATTGGCCAGGAACGAGATTGTTCCGTAGACACCGGCCAGGGTGAGCTTTGTGTTGGCACTCATGCCCAAGGATCCATAGAGGATGGCTGAGGTCTCATGTTAGCATCCTGCCCTTCTGGAAACCGGACTGGACAAGACGTACTCTGGAAATACTGGATAACATTCACGCCTGTCAGGCTGGTCATGATCTGCACAGAAATCGCGCTGCGATGTGTTAGCGATGTTTCCGCGACACGCTTGTCAACAACCACGTACACAAACGCTCTATGGCGATGCAACCGGAAAGCTTCGAGGTAGGTTTTGACCTCTCGCTCCATCTCATATTCGATCTGGGCCCGCATGGAGACAAATTCCTGCTCGAGTTCATCCGGACTGAGATCTCTCCGGATTTTGATGAGCTGATCCCGCGCGTATTCGACGCGGCCGGCCCGGATCAGCATGCGAGGAGAGTCTGGCATAAACGTGGCCAGCCCAATCGGCATTATTACGCCCCATGGAATCTGTATGCCGAGAGGCAGGCGCCATTGCAGCGGACCATAGGGGGCAAAGCCACATGCGAAGCCTACCCAGTTGGAGGCCATAATGCCAAACGTGATACCACAGCCAGAAATACCGCCAATGTATCCGCGATGCTGGGGGGGCGAGATCTCGACCAGGTAGATGGGTACGGTTGACACAAGTCCACTATACATTACATATAAGGCTCTGGTTAGCAGACTTGGCTCGGCTCGACTCTGGGCTATTCATATCGCAAACCAAAACCTACCCAACGGCACAGCCCGCCAAGAATCGACCTGCCAGGAACATGCCCATATTGATCGAGGCTGTTTGAATCACGGCGCCAATGGTGACAATGCAACACATGACCTGCATGAACCAGATCCGACCGAGTCTGTCACCAATCAAGATTTGCAGAATGGAGCCTACAGCCTCGCCGGCAATGTACACAGCGACGATCTAGAAAAGGAAAAAAAAAGAAAAAGAAAAAAATCAGTAAATGGCCAGAGACCAGGGATACAGACACAAGAGGCCATTCGTTACGGACAGAGCCAGTGAGGGCATTGGAAGGATAGCCCATGTATTCTTTCCAGCTTTCATGGGAAATGGCTATTTTCTATTAGCATGCGTATCTTGCAAATAGAACACCCGATGCATACTTGTAGTGGCAATGCCGGTGTCAAAGCCCTGATTAGGATATCGTATTAGCATTCGTCAATGAGCATATAGTAGTTTGACGTACAAATAGGAATGTGCCGATGGCGGCAAATACGGCTATGCCCAACGTGTAACTGCTTGTTCCCATGATGAAATTTACTACTCTGCCAGTAGCATAAACAAGTATGGCGGACGTATACTGCGTAGAGATGGATGATGTCGTCGGTTTCATATAGACCTATTAGACAGCATGTATACTAATAGTACTTCCCCGTACTTCCCCGCACCCGACGTTGGGTCGGTTGTTTAGCCGCTGGGTGCGGGGAAAGAGTTGGAGGATGTGGGGATAATGAGTCTGCGGTCGGGAAGGAACGAAGGAATTAGGTTTCCGGAGCCGAGCCGAGCATGTCGGATGGCCTTGACATGATAGAGACTAGCGTTTCCGATATCTATACCGCATGGCTGGTCTATCTTGCAGGGAACGAGTATATTGCGGCATGAAAGAGCCGTGTCAGAGGCAGGCCCTAGTCATACTACCAACTCGTATGCCTGGACAGGAAGGGTGATGCAACCATGAAACTACTCTATCCTACTTCCATCGATCTCGACTTTGACAGTCTCGTGGGGTTCTCGGTTGTTCTTGAACCATACGACGTAAACGTGCCCATCCCGGAAGAGCACGTCGATGCCGACATTATCATTACGTGGATCAACAGCAAGGGCAACCTACGGGATGCAGCGAAGCGATTAAAGAACCTCAAATGGATCCAGGCACTGGCAGCCGGACCCAATGACGTGTTGGATGCTGGATTTGACCGATCGAAAATCATCATCACCACTGGCTCTGGACTCCACGATGCAACGGTGGCCGAGCACACTCTGGGTCTCCTGCTGTGTGCTGCTCGCAAGTTTTACGAAATGCGAGACTTTCAGATGCGGTCCTCGTGGCCAGGCCATCTTGGTGGCGCGTATCCACCCGGCAAATTCACCACGCTCCGTCGTGCCCGTATCCTCATCTGGGGCTTCGGCGGTATTGCCAAGACCCTGAGCCCACACCTCGTGGCCCTCGGTGCTCAGGTGCGGGGCGTGGCCAGGAGTCCAGGCGTGCGCCAGGGCATTGAGATATTCGGCGAGGACCAGCTTTCCACACTCTTGCCAGAAACGGATGCCTTGGTCATGATCTTGCCGGGCTCGGCAGACACCCAGAATGCGCTGAATGCCGAACGACTCCAGCAGCTACCCAACCATGCCTGGGTCATCAATGTGGGACGCGGAATATCGATAGACGAGGACGCATTGGTGGATGCCTTGCAAAACAAAGAGATTGGGGGTGCGGCACTCGATGTTTTCAAGGAAGAGCCGCTTCCCGAGTCCAGCAGGTTGTGGCTAGCACCCAACCTGATCGTGTCGCCTCATGCTGCCGGGGGTAGGCCAGACGGATGCATTGAGTTGATTGCAGATAATTTGCGGCGTTTCCTCGCCGGCAGGGAGCTCTCCAATGTCATTTAGATTTGATACACATCCTCAACTAAAATAGATTTATACTATTGAGTGTAACGTTATTCCATAGTATCTTGCCTTGTGAGTTGTTCAGAGTTTTTCACTTACGAGTTTATAGTAAGACTGCAAGCAGAGTTTCAAACTACCCAATATACAATAGCCTTTGCAGGATGACTCACTATCCATCATGATGGCAAACGGGCAAAGCTGCTTATCGGGAACCACAAGCCTCACTCTCCACACACGCACAGTTGCATTTACAAGCAAAACTTTCATTTCCGCTTGCGAGGTCGCGTGTCCACTGCCATGAATCCGCTCTGTTGCTGGTGTTGTCGTTCTTGCTTCTCTCTGGCGTGCCAGCAACGACTGCCGCCACTCGGAGACCCTGTTTGGAGCTGTAGATGCTGAACTCGGGCTGAAATGTCCAGAGCAGATCCTCGGCATCCTCGACATCCTTGACATCATCAGCATACTCAGCGACAAAGCTCTCATTGCTACTACTGTTGCCTCTGGTGCTGTTCCTGTCGACAATGGCGTTGCTGTTGTTCCAGAAGCAGCCGAGGTGGTCAGAAGCATGTCCCCTGTCAAGGAGACTGGTGCCACGGCCGTCACCAGCCATCACTGCGTAGCTGTATGCGCCCGAGCCCGGCATGCCATTGGAGGGCAAGACAATGGCGCCGATCAAGTCAAAATTCGAACCCCAGCTCAGCATGCCAATGGCAGCCGCCACACACCATAGAGCCGCGAGCACAGACATTCCGGCGATCGACAAGGCTCTGGACATGTGCTCGAACTTTTTCTTTGCGAGGACCGTGATATTGTAGACAATGGCCATGACTGATCCCACCGCGACAAAAAACTAGATGGGCGAGAAGATACCGGATTCACCATCGCGGTTGAATACACTGGTTTCGCTGACCGCAGTAAATTTGACGAGCTCAATGATGGCAGTGATACAGGCTGCAAGTGCTGATGACAGCCCTACGTGTGTTGCGATCTTTACCACATTTCTGGCGAGCATCACGCGGGCTTCGATCTCTGCTATTTCGGCCATATTTCTATATTTCTGTGTAGAGAGTGGAAGAGGTAGGAAATGCGCGGGGAAGACAGGAGGACAAGAGGTACGAGGCAAGAGAAAAGAGAAAAGAGGTTAGACAAGAGTAACGATATTAGGTTTGGAGGCACAAGAGGCTGTATAGGAGTGAGGACGAGGATGTTGGTTTTCTGATGAATTGCTTGGAGAAAACACAAAAGTGATGACGTATCTCGGGTCGCACCAGACCCATGAGTGTTCTCAAGAGGAAAGTGCATTCCAGGAGTAGAGTCATGTCATCGCCTTCCCATTCTGCACGACACGCTGTGCTACGTATTGAATTATTAGTAAGCGTGAGTAAGGAACATGAGAAGAAGGCAGTGTGGTCTTTTGCAGTTTTGTAGTCCTCGACGGAATACTCTACGACAAAGAAAGAGCTGCTTGATTACATGGCCCGGTGCCCTATTGCAGCCCGAGTATCCGCATGTCTTCGTAGATCCCGAGAATGAGCAAGTAAAGCCAATATTTCCAGTACAATGTCGCCGGAAAGTATCCGAAAAGTCGCCGTCCAGTAAAAAGTCGCTCGTATCTTCAGACGTCTGAAAGGCTCGTCTCGCATTGCCAAGCCAGCCGCAAACGAAAGCCAGGGGCAGGAGAGGATGGAGTAGCGTGATTGGAATGCATGACTACGAGTGCGCAGTCCTGCGTACGAGTAATTGTGTTTCTCGTTTCAAAAGTTTTTGGTGGCGCCTGCCGAGAGCAGCAGACTAAACTCGTACGACGGGGTAGGAGCGTTCAGAGTCGGGTGGAGCCCATGGCAGCATGGCATTGGCTGGCGCGACCCTTCCTGCTGATAGTTGCGTCACTGCTTCGAGTACAATGAGCGCCCAGGGGCTCCTTCCCGTTCTTTACTCCATGTCTTCGATTTTATTTTATTTTACATTTATTCTATTTTTCTCTTAGCATTGCATTTTTACTTTCTTTTTTTTCACTTTCTGTTCTTCTTTCATTTTTCTGCCTCTCTCTCTCTCTCTCTACTCTGCCATGGGTTCTCTGCTCTGAATTTTACTGCGTATTTACAGGACCTAATGCATTCTGACACGACCATGGCTTCGTCCCGCGACAGCGAAGACGGGCAGCTTTTGGTGGGAAAGCCTCGACGGCCATTCGACAGTGATTTTGACGATTTTGACGACAGCAGCAGCCGCAGCAACAGGAGCAGCATCGACGACGACGACGACGACGACGACGACGACGACGACGACGACGACTACAAGAAAGGCCTGCGAAGACCGTCTTCATGGACGCTGAAGCGGCGCTGGTTGCGCGTGCTCGTGGGAGTCGGCAGTCTCGTGACCGTCCTCTTTCTCGGCGCTCTCTTCTTCAAGTGGACCAGACATTTGCCACTGTCGTCCTCTCCCTCCCCGTCTGAAGGCGACTCGTCCAAGGAAGCGCCCTCCACGGTGACACCGGTCTCGTCGGCAGCCGTGCCGTCAGCTACAGCGCCTCTGCTCGTGCCTGTCGAGGCTGTCCAGCAAATTCCGCCGAGCGACTACTTTGACCTCAAGACATCTGCCTTTGCCAACAGCACCGGCGACACGACGGCGACAACACCTGCCATTCGCGAGTATGCCTTCAACGTGACACGCAAGATGGGTCAGCCTGACGGGGCCTTCAAGCCCATGCTCTTTGTCAACGGCCAGTCCCCTGGTCCCCTCATCGAGGCCAACACGGGCGACACCATCCGCATTGTCGTCTACAACGGCCTGACGGCCGACGACGAGCCGGTGACGATCCATTGGCATGGCATTGATCAGCGCAACAGCACCTGGATGGACGGCGTATTCGGTGTCACACAGTGCGGTATTCCCTCGGGGGAGAGCTTCACGTACGAGTTCCGGGTCGACGGTCAGAGAGGAACCTTTTGGTATCACTCGCACGTGACTGGCCAGTACACGGATGGACTGTACGGACCGATTGTATGACCATTATTCTTTTTTTTTTCTTTTGTCTATCTACCATCTGCTTCATGGCAACGGCTGACAGCAACAGATTATTCATGACACAGATGAGCGGGTTCCCGAGGTGGACGAGGATAGAGTCATCATGGTTGCAGATTTGCACCACCAGACCCAGAAATCTGTGAGTGGACTGCAAAGACGTTGACAACTGCTCTTGCTGACTAGTGAGCTCTTGGATGCATACCTCGGCCGGGGCCAAGACGGCCAGAAACTCCGGAAACGCCACCAGGCCATGGCCGGCATGGAGCCCTCGCCCGATAACATCATCCTCAACGGCCGCAACGTTTTCAGCTGCGACACAAAGGCGGCACGCGAGGTCAAGCGTCTGCCCGGTGGCGAGTACACCTGGGCGCAGTGCCAGAGGGGCTCCGTCTACTCGACGACAGTCCGCAGCGGCCAAAAGATGCGTCTCCGCCTCATCAGCCACAGCTCCAACATTCCTATCTGGTTCTCGGTCGACGGCCATGTGCTGCAGATTGTTGAGATCGACAGTGTCGAGGTGCAGCCCATCTCGACAACGCGCGTCTTTATCAATCCCGGCCAGCGCTACTCGGTTATTCTGACTGCCAGCCAGGACAAGGGCAACTATTTGATGCGCGCCACTGCCGTGAGGCAGTGTTCCATGGTCCACTTCAACGACCATCTCGACACGGTCAACAATGAGGCCACGGGGATTCTCTCCTACGACGACACCGACCCGACTGCGTCTCCTCTCGGAGAGCCATGGGCTCTCGACAGCACGAGCCATGCCGACTTTGGCGCGGAGCCGTGGGCCGACCGCAAGTGCCAGGACATGCCATTTGATCTCGCCAAGCCTATGCGCGCCGCCGACATCTTTTCCGTGGACGACGAGAATCAGCACCATATACCGTTTGAGATGAAGCGCACTGGGAATGCGCTACTGACGTTTGTTGGAGGGGTCCGTCTTTTTTTTTTTTAGCTGTTTTGGCTGTTTTCCACCCCCTTTTGGTTGATTTTCCTAACCTCTTTGTAGACATCATTCTCTGTTGACCCGCAAGATGCCGTGCTCTGGAAGGCGGCCAATGCAGACGATGCCACGCCTGAGACGACGGACCCCGTCTTTCCCCACTGGCACTTCCCGAAGAACCAGCATGTATTTGTTGCGCACAACGAGACCCAGGGCACGCAGATTGCCATCAGCGCCCTGAATATGATGACACACCCATGGCATCTCCAGTAAGTACTTTAGCTGAGCAGACTATGCTGGGCAAGCAGTGCTGACTCCCTTGTAGTGGTCAGACCTTTCAGATTGTTGGATGGGGTCCGGGTGTCTTTGGCACCGGCACCACCAGCTGGAACCGCGATAACCCACTTCGACGCGACACCGTTACCCTTCTTGGCAACACGCACGTTGTTCTGCGCATCGAGGGCACGAACCCAGGTATTTGGCCTCTTCACTGCCATATTCAGTGGCACGCTGAAGGCGGCATGTTCGCTCTGATCGGCCAGCATCTGAATGCTCTGGAGCAGCTAGTCGGGACTATCGACAGCCAAAACAACATCCCCCACCGCTTCTGTAGTGCCACTCCTGCTTAGCAGGAGGGTGCTGGGATATAAAATCTGTATATATGTAAGAATAATTGGTATATCTGGGATGTTCACTACATGCATAAATTGGGTATGAGTCAGGGACTTTGGCATAGGGTGTTGGTTTCATGGATGATCCACTCAACATTAGATTTGTTTGCAATGATTGTTTATTTGGTATATTGAGTGCAGGGTACTTGTGACGTACAAAGCACTGCCCGTTCTCGAGAGTGGCAAACAGAATTCGAGCGACACATCTTTGCGCGTATCCGGCTGACACCATCGCGCCTCGTAGATTTCAGTTCCATGATTCATCGCAACAGGGCCCTCGTTCACTATATCTGGTTCTGCTTGGAACTCGATAGCTATGATTGTACACAGTGTACACCAAACAATAGAATAAGCACGGAGTGGGAAGCGGCACTCATCGTCACTGATACAGATCACTGTCCCATCACCACGTCATTCGAGGATCTGTTTTCGATTCTTAGCACGTGGGATCCTACTGGCCACTTGGTACTCGATATCAGTATCTACTCGCCTAGCGACTCTGATCATTGGTTCAAATATCTGACCTTTGTTCCCGACACCCCTACTCTAGATATGCTAGGTGGCACCGACACTGGGGGCGCTGGTGACAGAACGCAGGCAATATGGAAGCGAATCTATAGTGACCCCCAACACGGCTGGTTTGATGGGTCTCAACGCCGCTTTGTGCGTTCGGCTCTCACCAAAGTGTTCCATTCAGTGATGGAGGATGGACCTTTTCATAGTGAGAAGTTGGAGCTCCAGTGGTGGGATCAGCTTCCGTCTGTCCCGGTGGTCACTAGTATACTTTTGCGGTAGCAGAGCTACCGAAGATGGCAGCTCAAGTCGCTTGCACGCATGTTTGCCCGTTTCCCTAGACTCCAGGAAATCCACTACGAGCCCTGGAGGGAATGGGACTTTATACAGACATACACAGATCAGCGTGAGTGATTGTGGGATGCCCTGGCTCCACGTTGTTGCCCACTCTTGCTTGTATAGGTGCTCTATTGTTTGCTGACCATGGGCATGATTCGGTATCTAGAGTATGTCTATCTCTTGGGGTCAATCCAGCGTTTTAATTGCAGCCTCCAGAGTCTCGCCGTCTTTGAGAACTTCAATCAGCAGTACCCCGTTATTGAGCAGCGATTTATAGATGGAGAGGACATTGGCCAATGTGACAGTATTCGCAGTCCCGCCCCAGCTGTGAGTCGGGCGGTCGCGCTCGCCAGCCTCCAGCTTGAGCATCTTGCTGCCTCCTATATCGTGGAGGCCAACGATTTCTTTGTGGTGGAACCCTCTTGGGCATGGCCCAACCTCACCTCGCTTGTGCTGACTTCAGGACTGCTTACACCCAGCGGGAATTCGGCCGAGATGGGGGCCATGCTGCGGGCCGCTGCGGCAGCGGCTCTCAAGATGCCACGGCTGGCAACCATGGAGATTTGGAACGGACGAAAAGGGGTGGCGGGGCTCTTCAAATATGAGGCAGGCCGCACTATGCGGAATGCCAAGATTACGTGGAGAGGCACATGGGAATTGACCCTGGAGCCAACCATTATCACGGCTTGGAATGCCGTCATGCAACAGCGTGACAGGCGGAGTCTGCAGGTGGTGCAGCAGTGGCTGGATGCATCTGCCATCCGTTCTCACGGCGATGCCATTCACCGCCTCGAGCTTTCCAGACGAGTCATTCGACCCAACTCCTTGCAGCAGATTCGCATGGAGCAGAAAGTTTTGGAGGGTGTAGAGACTGTAGAATAGATTCTCAAACACGAAATATTTGTAAACTTTGTAAACTTTGTCTTTCCCGCAGAGTGCAGCTGAGCAGTTTAGAGCAGCTTTTTTAGAACCTGCCTAGTTTTTGTCATCGCTTGTTGCTCTCGTAATTTTTTGCCATGCCATGACGAATGTGCCACCCCCTTGCTGCCCAAGTTTTGACAATGACATGATCGTCGCACTAACTCATAAGCACTTTTCCTTTCGTTCTCGATTCGAAGCCCCCACACAACTTTATCTGGCCATGGCTTCCCTCCCGCGGTGTCCTGGCGTCCGAGCCTCACAGCCACCCAGCCCCCATCTCCTGGCCCTCCAGGCAGATAACGACGAGATCCAGGCGCTCGATCCGCGACCCGACCACTTCTCCCCGACCTTACTGCCCGAGGATGGCGCCCTACTCATCGCCTGCATCACGCGCTACAACTCGCACTACGTGACGGAACACACCTTTATCAAGCGCGAGCCTCACCGCGACGAGCTCGGCACCGACATGTACGGCCAGCCTGCTGTGTCCCCCTACATTAGCGATCGCGTGCGCATCGACGCTGCCAGCATCCAGTTCCTAGCACGCCACACAACAATTCCCGTGCCCGAGTTCCTAGGCGTCTGGAAACAACACGGCCTCTGGCACATGAAGACGGCCCGCGTGCACGGCGCCATAGAGCTGCAGGCCGTCTCCCCCGCACAAATGTCCACTGCCGTGGCCGCTGTCGACCGCCAGCTTGATACCGACATCCTACCCCAGCTTCGTCGCTTGCGACGCCGGTTTATGGGCTGTGCCGACCCGAGCTTGCCCGTCGTACCACCTCATCGCTGTTGGGAGGCAGGTGATACACGTGTGTGGTCGGCTATGCCTCGCACGAGCCAGGACTGTAATGACGACGACGACGACTACGTCTTTTGCCATACCGACCTAGGCCGACAGAACATTTTGGTTGACCCACAGTCTTTCCAGATTGTGTGCATTGTCGACTGGGAGACGGCGGGGTTTTTCCCAGCCAGCTGGGAACTGCCGCTCTGGCGGGCGGCTGACCACCTGGAGCGACACAAGATGACGTCGGCCGCTCGCGTGGCAGAGCTGGCAGCGATCAAGGTGCAGGATCCAGAGGCGGTGGCAGAAGACGGAGCCAAGCCATGAATTTGCTCTCCAATATAGTGGAAAGTAAGAGTATAGAGGTGCTGAGACTATGTGATAGCGGTGTGTAGTGGCAGAATCGCAGGTGGCTCACAAATTTGGTGGTATATCCACGCTTACTCATACAGGTATAGTAGACAGTATTAATGCGTATCTTGCCGTGGATCACTTACACGATAACCTGGTACTTTTTAAAGCCACGTACTCCGTACTCGTATACTCCGATAATACATCTAGCTCTCCTTGAAGTGTACGGAGTAAAGAGCTCGCTGAACAAGACGCCATCCTGGCTGCCTCGACAACAATTCCAAACAAGATCTACAACAGCTACTTGTCAGAGGAGCTTTCCAATCGACTTGTGGCAGATTCATAGCAATTATTATTTATTCTTATGTAGCTCAAAGCCCCAATGTGTAATGACTTCCTTTATAAATGGGAATCTTACTCCTAGCATTCTTACTCTGCATTTTACTCTCTTCCTGCCTTGACAATCTACTCTCATTGCATGTGGTATCTACAAAGTAATTGCTGTCTCCACAAAGCATCTTTGTCGATTACTCCGTATTATCGAAAAGAGCGTCGGACTCGCCATCCGATAACTAGATTAAGACAGGGGTTAAACTATTAGCCACCTGTGGGGAACTGCAACACATCTATTGTTCGGACTCGTAGGCCGATGACTGATTTACTGTGTACGAGTCAGTATTAAACTATGCACAGGTATAACGTAGTGTGAGAACAGAATATGACAAAGCAAAGTCTGCGACTTGCATATTTCTCTCCTTCCTCGGCTTCCTTCATCTGTCATTGTATCCGTCTCACTCACCGTTGTGCCCAGCATGTCCGTTCTTCTTCCTACCGGCAACCAAATCAACCTGCAGCTAGGATGGCCTTCGCCGTCCCTGTTCCCCAGACAAGCTCTCAATGCAGGCGCCGATGATATCCTCACGGATTTCAACTCGGCTCGAGACTCTCTGATCTATGGCCCCAACTGCGGCAGTGGTCCTCTCCGTAAGGAGGTCGCTCGCTGGCTGGGTTCGGTCTACCACGGGAACCCACAGGCAGTGGATGAGCGGCGCATCTGCATTGCCGGCGGTGCCTCGCAAAATCTCTCCAATATCTTGCTGCGCTTTACCGATCCTCACTTTACGCGGCGTATATGGATGGTGGAGCCCACCTACTTCCTTGCCTGCCCCGTATTTGAGGACTGCGGCTACATTGGCAAGTTGCGAGGCGTGCCAGAAGACGACGAGGGCATCGACCTCGACTTTTTGCGAGCCGCTCTGGAGGAAGCCGAAGCCGAGGCAGCCGTGGCGGCCAAGGCGGGTGGCGCCTCTGCACCCACCAAGACGGCTGCTACTGGCTATGAAAAGATTTATAAGCATGTGATTTACGTCGTTCCGACGTTCTCGAACCCCAGCGGCAAGACCATGTCTCTGCAGCATCGCCACGATCTCGTCCGCCTAGCCATTGAGTACGATGCGCTCATCGTATCGGACGACGTGTATGACTTTCTGTACTGGCCTGCCGACAAGGGCCAGACGTTGGACCGTGCTGGCAAAAAGACCCGGCCTCCTCCCCGGCTCGTCGACGTCAACCGCCAGCTCGACCCTGACAGTAAATGGGGCAACACGGTCAGCAATGGCTCCTTCTCCAAGCTCATTGCTCCGGGTACACGTGTCTCCTGGTCCGAATCTACGCCGGCATTTGCTTCATTTTTGGGCAATACGTACGTACAAAGAAAACACACACACACAGAGAGAGAGAGAGAGAGACATTTAGAGTCCGTTCTAACGTTTACATTTCTAGAGGAGCAACCTGGTCGGGTGGAAACCCAGCCCACCTCACTTCCACCATTGTCGGCCGAATGCTGGCCTCTGGGGCCCTGGAGAAGCATATCCAGGAAACGCTGATTCCCACGTATGAGGCCCGGTACCATGTCATGGTGGCTGCGATAAAGGAGCACTTGGAGCCCCTTGGCGTTCGCATCACGATGGGGAAGCCGTATTCAGAGAATGTAGTGGAAAAGAGCAATGTGAATGGCAATTTGAATGGCAGTGGCAGCGACAGTGAGGGAACAAGTGTCCAGATTGCTGGCGGATTCTTCCTTTCCGTGTCTCTGCCCAAGGATGCGCCAGCAGCACCATTGTTGGCTAAAACAGCGCTGGAAAACCACGAGCTCAAGTTTGCGTATGGAAAGATGTTTGAGATCAAGGGGGACAGCGGCAGCAAGAAGAGGTCGGAGGAGAGCTTTGGAAACATTATCCGGCTGTGCTGGGCTTTCCATGAGGAAGATGATATTGTAAAGGGCATCGAGCGAATGAGAGACGCTCTGCTGGGTAGCAAGTAGAACAAATGCAAGTTACCAGTCTCGCAATAGAAAACTATAGGGGGCTCTTGCAGCCTTGTCGGGGAAGCAACGGGCTCAGAGACCGACAGCAGTAGGGAGGCAGACAGGACATCAGACTGCCCATGATTCCATTCCTTTCAGGAAACGTGCAGCCGAGCAGCCGCAGTTGGGGTGGCGATAATATTCAGTTCCCGTCTCTGGCAATCATTGCTTCGATGCGAGCAGATCGATAGAAGGATCGCCCAGTACTCCTAGTGGGTTCATATCTCGTACTCCTATTTCTGGTATCAAGGCTAGCAGATATCCATTCACGGTGCAACCACTACAAATTTCTACACAATCGTACATGGTTTCGGACATGGATTCCGATGGACCTATCCAGAGATTATAGCTCTAAGCGAGCGATAACTGACAGGAGCTCTCGTTCTTGCCCCCGGCATCTTCAATCTTCACGTATAGATACTCTTCAGATACTGTGCAGATAACAGTGACTTTGATTCTATTGGCCGTCTACACTTTTTTACGGCATCGTCTTCTCGCCAGCAGCCGTAAAGAAGAAGGCGTCGGCCAAATAGGCACCCGCGTAGCTGCCCTTGTGGAAACCATCAGCCACTGGCGGCACCCGAGAGGGCTTCGTAATGGTCTCCGTGTAGCCGACAATGCCCTCCTCCTTCCAGGCCTTTGCAAACTTTTCCGCCTCCATGTTGAGGCCGTGCATGGACCAGATGGGCTGCACTTGCCACACGATACCCATCTTGGCCATGTCGCTGCTGAAGGAGGCGACCTGTTCCGGGCTGAAGCCGGCTTTGCCAAAGTCATACATGCCGGTGTAGCCAAAGGCAAAGAAGCGGTCGGGGTGCACCTTGCGGATCTCGGTGTGGAACTCTACGATATCCTTCCAGACTAGAGAAGCTGTCAGTATATTCCGATGGCAGAGATCCGTTGGCAGGGGGGACCACATGCTCTCGTGACTCACCTGGCGCATCCATGCGTGCCCACGTCATGTCGCCCAGCGGGGCCACGAGGAGAGCCCGCTCGACGATGGTCTTGACGCTCGGCTTCCACATGTACTGGCCCTCCTTGGATCGGGAGAGCTCCCAGTCGAAAAAGACGTCGAGGCCGAGCGCCTCCTTGGCGACCTTGCGCTTCTCTCGCAGAGACGTTCCGTAGGTCGAGGCTTTTGCCGTGTAGCTGGCATACTGCTCATCGGTGGCCTTGGCGCGAACAGCCTCGTCAAACGTCATGAGACCACTCTTGGCCTTCCAGGCATCGCGTGCCTGCACATAGCTCTGCCCGGCAGCGAGGCCTTTGGTGATGGCCTCTACGAGCGGCTCGACGTCTTCGGTGGCTCCGACAATGTACTCGTGGTCGCGAGGGTCAATGGTGCTGGTGATGAACTGGGAGCCGTCGGTGTCGCAGCGACACATGAGCAGAGTGTCGGCGCTGTTTTAGTTTTTTTTTTGTGAGCAGACAGAAATAAGGAGAAAAGAGAGCGAAACCAAAAAAAAAAAAAAAAAAAAGACAACGACAAGCTTACCCCATAATGTCAAACTGCATGCGAGCCGTGGTCAGACGGGTGACATACTCGCTGGTCGGCACGACCGTGCGACCCTCGCCGACGGTGAACTTTTTCAAGCCAATGGCGAGGTCGTCGAGATGGATCATGGCGACGCCAGCCTCGACAAAAGAACGGACGAGCTTGACGGTGGTGGTCAGGCCGCCAAATCCCATGTCTGCATCGGCCACGATGGGCATGAGATAGTCGTAGCCCTCGAGCTTGTCGCGGTCTGCCTTGGCGTGGCGAAGCCGGAACTGCCGCTGGCGCTGGTCGTGGAAGAGCTCGGCCTTGAAGATCTTGTCGACGACCTTGGGCACGGTATCCCAGGGGTAGTCGGCATGGTCGTGGCCGGGATGGGACACTTCACTGAGACCACAGAGAGCTCCGGACACGTAGACGGTCTGATGCCGCGAGATTAATAAGGGGGGAAAAGATGCAGATCATGGAAGAGGGATGGCCTTACCTGTTGATGCTTGGCCATCTGAGAGACGACAGTCGGTTCCGTGGTGCCAAAGGTCATTTCACAGGTACCATTCTTCAGATGGGTCGTCAAGAGATCCCACAGCTTCTTGCCCTGGATGCTGGAAGGATAGCTCATGGGGAGGGTGCCGCGCATCGCCGCAATGGCCTTTGCATCATACGGTCTTTTTGTTCTGTCAGCACGCAGCACAGAGAGCTCCAGGATAGGGTGGGCTGGAAATGAGCACCTACCTCTTGATGTGAGATCGCCATGGTCGCTGCCATTCCTTCTCAATAGCTGCCACTTGGTCCAAGTAGGACTGCTCCTCGGCGTCAATGTCGATCTTGAAGCTTGCCATGGCTGTTTAGGAGAGGTGTTGGTTTTGAGAGACCAGAAAAACAGACAAAAAAAAGGAAAAAGAAGGGAATGCGAAATCCAAGCTGGAGGAAGGAAGAGCTGTCCCAGCTAGAGTCCGTGATTGGATTCGGTTTTAAGAGTATGTCCTGTAGCGAGTCAGACTAACACGATCGATATGAAATCTGCAACGGAAGCTCAGTCCGAAAGGAAGCTGGCAGGATGCCGTGGTCCGACATCAAGCCGACTCGGGTCATCCACACGAGATATCCATCACCTGTTCCCCCTCTCCGCGCCAAGACTAGTCAGAATCTAGAAGAGAGCTGGGATGGCCACCTCATACTCCGTACAGTCCTGCGGAGTGCGGATGAACGACAGCCTCTTTGCTGTACGTAATGATTACGTCCACTCCCTCCCAGCGGCCTCGCATGGATGCTCGGATACGAGCTAGTAGCAGGCGTGGATAGAGCTTGGAGATCCAAGAGGAAAAGGGCGACCCGAAAGCTGGACATGGTTCTGCGCAGACGGGGGGCGGTTGAGGAAACTAAGATAACGATAGTCTTCGGACTGTGAATCCGAAATCTAGACGCTTTCGCATCGCCGTCCGCTCGTTATCGGTGGGCGGGGTCAGCCACCAAGCCCAGGGCAGCTGCAAGATAGTAGGGCAGCACTAATGTAGGCTGTTTGCATGCTGGCAACCTCGATAGAGACGTACTGTCGGTCGTACGAGTATAGAACATACCCGAGGGATGTATTGATTGGCAAGGGGGGGAGGGAGGAATATAACAGGGTCCAAGTTGGGATGCGATCTTGGAAGCTGCTATTTCAAGAGGATTGATTCCCAGACGCGGGTTCCCTTTTTTCTGATTTCCTCCTTTTCTCTTCTTTTTCTCCATCCCATTCTCCGCACACACTCTCTCCGTCACAAATCATGGCCACCATGCATGAGGATGAAAAGGTCGCCCATGCGAGCACAGACGACTCGCACTCTGTGCAGCAAGGACAGGTCGACACGGCCATGCACGCGGCCAAGGTGTCGTCTCACGGCGACATTGCGGCCGCCTACGCCGATGAGTTTGCCAATGGCAACACCTACTCGCGTCAAGAAGAGCGGCGCCTGCGATGGAAGCTCGACCTTCGTCTCGTGCCCCTGCTCTGGTTCAACGTCACGCTGGGTGCCATGGACAAGGTGACGACGTCGACGGCCGCCCTCTACACCTTTCGGGCCGACACGGGGCTGACCGGCAACCGGTACAGCTGGGTGGGCAGCGCGTTTTATGTGAGTGGCCCCTGGACGAGTGCATCCTGGCCAACCGATTTGACTGACGGGCTATTCTATTAGTTCGGCTACCTCTTCTGGTGCTTTCCCAGCGGCAGCCTGCTGCAGAAGCTGCCCCTGGCCAAGGTGATGTGCGTCGCCCAGATGCTGTGGGGCTGTGTCCTCATCGGCACCGGCTTCGCCAACAACTTCCCGACGCTGATTGCGCTGCGTGTCCTGCTCGGCGCGCTGGAGGCGCCCATCGTGCCGGGCAACCTCTTGGTGCTGAGCATGTGGTACACGCGGCGGGAGCAGACGGTGCGGACGGGCCTCGTGTACACGGGCCTGTCCGTCTGCTTCACCGGCCCCATTGGCTGGGGCATTGGCTTCCTGGCCGTCAAGTACCAGTGGCGGGCCATGTTCTGGATCACGGGCGGCATGACCATTGTGTGGGCGCTCGTGATTGGCCTGTTCATGCCCGACAACCCGGTCAAGGCCAAGTTTGTGTCGCCGCGCGAAAAGGCCATTGCCATTGACCGGCTGCGGGCGGACCAGACGGGCATCGAGAACAAAAAGTTCAACTGGGACCAGGTGGTCGAGGCCTTTACGGACCCCAAGACCTGGCTGCTCGTCCTCTTCAACCTCACCATCAGCATTCCCAACGGCGGCCTGACCAACTTTGCGCCGCTCATCATCAAGGGCCTCGGCTACAACTCGCAGCGCTCCGTGCTGCTGACCATGCCCACCGGCATCATGCAGACGGTGTCGTCCTACCTGTGCAACGGCGGCGTCTTTCTCTGCACCAAGTACTTTCCCAAGTACCACTGCCGCACCGCCTGGGTGCTCCTCGGCCTGCTCGTCGGCCTCATCTCCTGCGTGTTTCTCTACACGCTGCCGACGGACAACTTCCACGGCCGGCTGGCGGCCCTCTACATGTCCTACTTTTATCTGGGGCCCTACGTCGTCAGTCTAGGCCTCATCACGGCCAACACGGCCGGCCACACGAAAAAGGTCGTCACCAACGCCATGGTGTTTGTCGCCTACTGCGTCTCCAATATCATTGGCCCGCAGTTCTTTCTCGCCCAGGAGGCTCCACGCTATCCCCTGGGCACGGCAGCCATTCTCGTGAGCTACGGGCTGTCTGCCATCTTTGTCATTCTCTTTGCCGTGTACTGCTGGTGGGAAAATCGCCGCCGTGATGCCGTTGATGAGGCGGCCGGCGAGCGCATCCACCAGGACACAGACTTTAAAGACCTGACGGACAAGCAGAACATTCATTTCCGCTATGTGTATTAGTTTTGTGTATATATTCTAGAGCTAGTCAAGAAGAAGCCGTACTTTTTGAGTTGCAAGAAACTCGTTTTTACTACAACATTTCCATAAATATCCATAATTCTTGAAAACCCACAAAGTATTTAGACTATATTCGGCAATGTCTATATCTTTCCGTTGAATTCAGCGTGTCACGGTGGGACAGTCATACATGCTTACATAACACTTACACGGAGCTTGGCATTCCGTTCCGTCACGGAAGGATGACGTACTCTGACCGAGGTCGATGCTTAGTCAGCATATCTGACAACGTTGCTGCCTGCGGCTGTCCCGGAGCTGCACTTTCCTGCCTGCTGCCTCAATCATTGGCTTTCCTCTCTCTTATCTTTCCTTCTTCCTCCTCTCCATCGTCACCATGGCCTCGAAACCCCTCCGTATCGGCATCATCTCCGGCTCTGTGCGCGTCCGCCGCGCCACTCCCCAAGTAGCCGCCTTTGTGCGCCGCACCATCGAGGCTGACTTGGCCCAGACGGGCAATGCCACGGCCGACTATGTCTTTGACGACATTGACGTCACTGCCCTCGGTCTGCCTGCCGTCTACGACGAGCCCGGCATCCCAGCCAAGCTCGAGCGGGTACCCGACGACTATGTGCACGCGCACACGCGAGCGTGGTCTCGGCGCGTCCTCGATCTCGACGCCTTTGTGTTTGTGACGCCGCAGTACAACTGGGGCGTGCCGGCGGGCTTGAAGAACGCCATCGACTACCTGTTTCAGGAGTGGCGGGGCAAGCCGTTCATGGTGGTCAGCTTTGGCGGGCATGGAGGCGGGCATGCGGCGGCGGCGCTGCAGCTCATCCTGGGGTCTGGCATCAAGATGCGCGCCCTCGACCACACGGTCAACCTGACATTCCCGAGCCGGGACGTGATGGTCCGGGCATCGAGGGGGGAGGACCTGGGCCTCGACGAAAAGGGTGGACAGGACGGGCTGGAGACGCCATGGCAAGACCGGAAGGCGGACATTGTCCAGGCATGGTGGCAGATGGTGGCCATGTTGAAGGGGGAGTGATGTTAGTGGCTTTTGTGTATTGGCCACGATTTGGCATTTTTAGTCTCTACCAGTCCAGATAGGGCTACCGGGCCGGTGCTGACTCTTTTCCTCCTTTCTTCTTACAGATATCAGATTTGGAATCATGTTCCATGCCAATGTGCCACACATTATGCCAATACGTCATTCTACTCGTCATTTATCACTCATGTTTGAATTTATTCCTCTTTTTTATTTTTTATTTTTTCCCCTTGTATCTCCTACAAGCCCAGTGCCGCCGCCAGCGAATCGATGCCGTCAAAGTCGTAGTAGTGAAAGTCGGCGCGCATGGCACATTGCTTGCGGTTGATAAAGGCCTTGTGCTTGATGCCCATGTAGTCGGCGACCTGGATGTCGTACTGCATGCTCGCAGAAACGTGCAGGACGTCCTCTGGCTGGCAGCCGAGCTTTTCAAACATCATCTCGAAGCCGGGCATGCGCGGCTTGTAGCTTTGCGCCTGCTCGGCCGTAAAGACGGCGTGGAAGGGCGCGCCCAGCTTCTCGACGTTGGAATGAATAATCTCGTCCATGGTGTTGGACAGGATGACGAGCTTGTACTTGGTCGCCAGTCGTCGCAGACCGTCGGGCACGTCCGGCCACGGGCCCCATGTGGGCACGGCCTTGTAGAAGCTGGCCGCCTCTTCTTCGGTGCAGGTGATGCCCACGCGCTTGCAGGCGCGCTTGATGGCGTTGGCGAGCACCTCGTCGTACGGCTTGTACGGGCCGAGCACCTCGTCGAAGCGGTAGCCGCAGAAGAGGGACACGAGGCGTTCGAGGTCCTCGCCCTGCAGCCGGTCGGCAAAGGTCCGGCGCGCGAGACCGCCCATGTCGCTGTAGTTGGTCAGGGTGCCATAGCAATCGAAAGTGATAAACTTTGGCTCAAAGTCGATTTTTGTAGCCATGGTGAGATGTGGGGATGAGTTGGTGAGAAGTTGACGATGAGATTTCCGGTGTTGAGAGGTTGAGAGGAGAGGGACGAAGCAGGAGCTGCTGTGCTATATAACCTCTTCTACCCCGCCGATAGCCATCTGCCTCTTATGTAGACGGGTTGGTGAGAGAGAGAGAGCTCCGGTCCGGGACGAGTCTTGGCAAGAGAGCTCAGAAGAGCTTGGGAAGTGGGGCTCGGAGTTGAGCATGCATGACCCGCCAGATACCGGCAGCCGCCGCTAGAAGCCTACCATCGGTGACTGCCACGCCGGACAAGGTCCATGGATGGCGAAGACGGATGGCGAAGACGGAGTGGGATCCTGGACGTATCGGCATGTGAAATCGATCATCGGATGGCGTTGTCGTTTTCAAATGATGCCATTTCGGCGAGTGTTTTTGAGATAGTTTCATGGAGGCCTTCTTTCAACACGAAATATTCTCATCAAATGCCCATCCATTATTAGTTCATTGTCTGATTTCATGCATTCCTGATGGCTACTCTTTCCAAGACACCAAGACGCCAATGCCACGGTAGATTGATTTTGATTGAGCAGCAGACGAACCGATCATTCAACCGCTCCTTTTTTTCCGAGATCTTATATGATTGTGTACCGTACAGGTTGAGCCATCTGTTCTCCCAGCCTGTCCGTGTCCCAAATCAGCCTATTCAGAATGAAATTGCTGCTATCCTGGAATGGCCGGAACGGTCTGCGTAGGAGAGGAATAGTGTCCGTCGTATAAAATGTAGAGAAGCCGAGACCCCCTGCGTGGTATTAGGCCACTGCTGAAAAGAAAAAGTATGCAGACGAGCACCATGCAGGCCGCACTCTTACTGATGGCCTCTCTCGAGGTCCTGGGGATCTGGGCACAGAATCCCCCTCGATCGCCGCCCATTCTCGGATGCACAACCAGTTCCTTTGCCATGCCGAGCTGGCTTGTCCAGAACATCTCCGCTGCCGAGAGCGTATCCTTTAGCCTGCTCAACAGGGCCACCAACTACAGCACGGTGATTCAGTGTCCAGAAAGTGGTGACGGGTGGAATGCGTGCGCGGCACAGGAAAAAGGCGTGTTCCGGAACGACACGACGCTCGTGGCCATCAAGAAGACCGGAGCCACAGCCGAGGTGGCCGTGAACCAGTCGTGGGTGTGCAGTGACCGCGATGCATCTCGTCCGTACGTTTCCTAGCGGGCATTCTACCGTGAGATGATTATACAGGCTGACCATGGCAGTCTAAAGTTTTCGGCCGTGGGAACGGCTCATCTGCCACTCAACTCTACAAGAGTGGCCACGACAGGCAACGCCACAGTGCCGTCCCAGAGCCTGCCTTTTCTGGTCAGGGGAATGCTGCTGGCACCCATTGCCATTACGCCGGCATATGCACAGGGACCTCCCGGACACGACACGCCCGGCTGTGCGGCAGCCGCCCAGAGTCCCAGCTGGACGCTGTCGACGATTTCCTATGTGAGCCGCGTCGGCGACGGCGTGACGGCCGTCTCGTCGCAGAGCTTTTTGCTGCAGCTGATCAACCCGGTCATCGGGTACCAGGCCAGCTGCATGGCCGGGTACCTGCCAGTCGGGCCGGCCGCGTCGTCGCAGGCGGCCGTGGGCAAAGTCATCCACGTGGCCTGCACGGGAAACGAGTTTGGGGCACTTGGAAGTGACCGCTACCGGATTGCATCCGAGGGCACGTTCAACACGCAGTCTTTTGAATTCACCGTGAACCAGACGTGGTACTGCGACGACGTGAACCCCGGGTCTCCGTGAGTAGACGAGAAGAAGAAGAGAGAAACAAGAGAGAAACAAGAGAGAAACAAGAGAGAAACAGAACTAACAGTTTCCAGGTCCAAAGTCACGGCGACAGGAAGCACAGTGCTGCCGCTCGAGTGCACGAGCGAGCTGGGCCCCAACACCACCTCGTGCGGGACCCGCAGCAGCGTCCCCGTCAAAGGACACCTCGTCCAAGAAGAGGCCCTGCCGCCCTACTCGATTGAAGACCCCGTCCCGACGCCAGACGGATGCACGCTGTCGTCCATCCTGCACCCGCGGTGGACGTTTAGCGCCTTTGCAGTGGACAGCAGCAACACGACAGACAACTCGTCCCTGAGCTTCAACGTCATTCTGCAGACCAACAATCCCGGCTTCCAGTTCCCCATCAGTATCACGCAGGGCGAGCCGGTAGCCGGCAGCCCGTCCTGGTATGCCTGCAGTATTGGCGAGGGCGGAGACGACGGCCCGACGCTGTGGCCGCATGCCTGTAGCTTCCAGTACACGCCAGCGCAAAAGAAGCTGCTCCTCAAGGCCGACTGGTACTGCAACGATCTGGACGAGAAGCATCCGTACGTGTGGGAGTGTCTGCCCGATGGTCTGTAGTGCGCACAAGCTAACAGGATAGGATTACATTCAGTGGCTTCACAGCCACGACGATGGAGAGCCCGCTCTCGTGTGAAGCGAGCTCGGACGGCGTGTCCCACTGCGTCACCAAAGACACGGCCTACACGTGGGGCAGCAACATTACCAACGTCACATGGAGCACAGCTTGAGACGGGGGGCGAGGGAAGATGGGTGACAAGTAGAGCCTATATGAGAGTTCCTATTCAACAAATAGCTTGGTGAGATCAAAGACTCCGTCGGCGTTCTTGGAGACGGCACCCTTTTCCGTGACAATGACGTCAATGAGGTCAAATGGCGTGACGTCAAATGCCGGGTTCCAGACGTTGATATTCTGGTCGGCCGTGGCCACGCGGCAATTCTGGGCGACGTCCACGGTGCCGTCGGCGCGGACAAGCGGCCCAGAGATCTGCGTGAGCTCCTCCTTCTTGCGCTCCTCAATCTTGATGCGCTGGCCCGTCTCCGTCTGGAGGTCGATGCTCGTGGTCGGGGCCGCGACCATGAACTTGATGCCATGAAAGCGGGCCAGCACGGCCAGGGCATAGGTCCCAATCTTGTTGGCCGTGTCGCCGTTGCGGACGACGCGGTCCGCGCCGACAATGACGGCGCGGATATTCATGGCGTCCTTTTGCAGGGCAAACAGGGCACCGGCCATGGAGTCGGTGATGAGCGTGCTGGGGATGTGCTCAAAGACGAGCTCGAACGAGGTCAGGCGGCTGCCCTGGTTGTAGGGCCGCGTCTCGGTGCAGTAGGCGTGGCGCAGCAGCTGCCGCTCGTGCAGAGAGCGAATGATGCCGAGGGCGGTGCCGTGGCCCGACGTGGCCAGGGAGCCCGTGTTGCAGTGCGTGAGGACCGAGAGGGTCCCGGTAGAAGACGTTGTAGCACCCGTCTGGGCGGCCAGCCAGTCGGCGCCGTAGCCGCCAATGGCCAGGTTGGTCTGCATGTCCTTTTTCAAAATCTGCTCGGCCGTCTGGATATAGGTCGCGAGGACGGCCTCCTTGGCGGCGGCGTCGTCGAGGCCGGCGACAGGAGCCTCGCGTATCGCTGCCCTGAGCAGGGTGATGGCGTTGGACAGGTCGACGGCCGTGGGACGGCTCTCTTTGAGGTAGTCGAGGCGGTTGTCAATATAGGCGATAGCGTCCTGAGAGCTCGTGGCCGCTTACGTCATTAGCACATGTCTATATTTTCCTGCTTCTCTCCCCGCCCCCCCCCCTTTCCAAAATCAGCCACGTACTGCAGGTGCCTGCGTGTAGCTCGACGGCCAGCGCCAGACTGGCCACAATGGCAATAGCCGGAGCGCCGCGGACGCGCATCGACCGGATACAGTCAAAAGCAGCCTCGCTCGTCGAAATGGCGTCATAGTGGTGCTCATGAGGAAGTCTCAGCTGGTCGAGCACGTGCAGGCTGCCGCGGGCATACCGAATCGCCTCGAGGTTTGCCGTGGGTGTCGGTGTGGATGCGGTCATGATGAAGCAGGAGATAGGAAAAAGACAGACGTGCAGGCAGAGACGGTGAAAGAGACGGCGGAAGAGACGGCAGAGGACATGGAATGGCTGCCCATCTTGACAGCATAGAAAAGCAGGCTTTTTCTGTTTGAGGAGAAAATGAGAAATTCTGCCCAACTGCCCCGCCCCAACTTGTGATTCGGCGCATCGACCAGTCTGCGCGGACCAATGAGCGTGCTGGCGAGCGAGCGTGGCGACCTCACCGCCTTCCTCTTGTAGGAGGCAGGCAGAACAGAAACGAAGCTCCGCCATTCGTCCACTAGAGCTCGAAACCCGTCTATTTTCCCCCTTCTTCTCCTGAATGCTCGACACAACACCCTCGACGGCATCCACGACTGGGGCAATTGTGTGGCCAGGTCGCCCCATTGCTTCCTCGAAATGGAGCAGCAGCTGTCGACATCCAAAGTTACTGGTAAGCCTCTCCTCCTCTTCTTCCTCCTCCTCCTCCTCCTCCTCTCCTCTCGTCTAACCTCCCAGTCGAGTACTTTGATCCTCACGGCCTCTACAAACTCATTGCTCCCGGCCTCGTATCCCGACTGCCTCTACGCCATCTCCACTGGCAGTCCCACTCGGGTCCTCTCCGATCCATCGACACCCTCCATGTCGACCTGGTCGAAGCCGGCTCGACGCCCGGAAAATCGACGCTGACCCCGACGCTGACGCCACAGACGACGCAGACTGAAGAACAGCAGCCCGGGAGCACGGCTGGCGACGATGGCTCACAGACGGTGAACCCAGGCGGTCCAGCTGCTGCCTCTGGTGACGCGGCCACCTCGACGGCCAACACGCCAAAGACAGCGCCGACAGCCACGCGCCGACACCAGATCCCCGGCCTGCGACAGACGCCATACCTCAAAGTTCTGCTCGTCCGCTGTGACAGCAGCGACACCTACAAGTCACAGGCGCGCTCCGAGATCCGTGACTGGGTCAAGCAGCACGCCACCGCCTCTCTCGGCAAGAAGTCGGGCGGCGGCCTCGCCGAGAGCCACGATGCCTTTGAGTGGATGATCATCCACGTCGTCATCCCCAACTCGGCCGCCTACACGCAACCTCGGACGAGCAAGTCGGGCGGAGACGGCTCCTCGTCGGATGTGACCACCAAGACGGCCACCTCACGCTGGGGCAAGAGCTCGTCGACGCTCCTCGAGAAGCTGCGGTCCGACTTTAATAGCACGAGCGGCGGCCGCACCGTCGACCGCGTCGTGCAGATCCGCGTCGGCATCAACGACGTGCCCTATGAGCTGCTGCCGCGCGTGGTGCCTGCCGTGCCGGGCAGCTACGTCGAGTCCGAAAAGGAGGCGCTGGACGCGTGGACGGACCTCATGGACAAGATCAAGGGCCTCATTCTGTCGAGCTTTGATGCGCGCGTGACCCACTACGAGGAGGACATTCACGAAAAAGACATGCAGCGCCGGCTGCCCGGCTGGAACTTCTGCACCTTTTTCATTCTCAAGGAGGGTCTGGCGCGCGGCTTTGAGAGCGTCGGCCTCGTCGAGGACGCCCTCGTCGGCTACGACGAGCTCAGTGTCGGCCTCGACACCGTCATCAAGGAGCAGGAGTCCAACGGGGAAGCGGCCGAGGCGCACGGCGGCTCTCTGCTTCCCTTTACCGAGGACCTCTTGAAGCTGGCACGGCGGGAGATTTCTGCGCTTTCCTCTCTTTCTGGCGAGGCTGAGGAGGCCGAGGCCGAGACAGCCGACGTCCAGGCCAAGCACTCGGGTGAGCTGGACGACATTCCCATCAGCTCGACCAAGAAGCCCTATCGCGAGCTCATCCTGGCCAACAATGTGTCCGTGTTCGACTTCCGCTGCTACATCTTTTCGCGCCAAATGGCTCTCCTCCTGCGGCTCGGAAACGCCTCGTCCACCCGTGAAGAGCTGCTGGCCCAGCTCAAGGAGCAGCAAAACTCTGTCCTCTACGGCGTCGCTCCACGGGCCCTGCCGCAAAAGTCACAAAAGGCCGATGACCCCGAAAACCTGTCGATGCTGGCCGAGATTTGCAGGCGGGCGCTGGCCTTTATTCCGGCCGTGTCTCGAGTCATGCGCGAGGATCTGATTTACGCCCTCTCCAAGACAGCCAGGGGCAGCGATGACAAGGACGAGGAGGACGAACACGAACACGAGGACAAGGACAAAAACAGCCGCTCATCCACCGCAGTAGTAGTGGACCGCCTCGTGGCATCGTATGCCTTTTCGATTGCCCAGCAAATCCTGGCCCAGACCCTCTCCAAGGCACTGCCCATTCCCCCTTCGCCGTCCCCCACCACCGCAGGCGACCAGGCCGAGCCCAAGGCGTCGATACCCGAGCCAAAGACCATGATGCACCCAGCCCGCGCCTCCTCGCTCCACGTCTCCGTTGGCGGTGCTGAGAGGGGCGGAGCTGGTGCCGGCGGGCGACCACCGCCAAGCCCGGGCATCTTTCCTGGTCCCGGCCAGCCCGCAGCGACCGACGCCGCCATCAAGGAAAAGAACAGCCAGTTCCTCAAGCTCGGACTCGAAGACTTGGCCGCTCGTCGTGCGGACCTCTACATGCTCTCTCGCGGCATTCTGGAAGAGGCGGGCAAGCACAAGGGCTGGCAAGACGGCTGGGCTTCGGCGCCAGTGATTAGTCAGCCGTCTATGGAGGACATGGAAGATGTCAGTCTAGACGACACGGCGACGGACAAGACGGACACGAAAGATCAAAAAGAGAGTGACAGCATGACGGAATTCCAGTGCGGACTGGCCGGCTTCACAAACTCGCTCCTGCGCACGGCTCTCCATGATCAAGACGACTTTTACCGCCTCTACGAGACCCTGACGGCCAAGGCCCTCCACCACTATACGGTCGCCGACCACACGCACTCCGTGCACGCCAACATGGCAGACCTGGCCGTGCTCAAGCACCACCTCGGCGACTTCCAGACGGCCGCTACCTATTTCTACAAGACCACGCCCTTTTTCGGCAAGAGCAGCTGGAGTCTGCTCGAGCTGTCGATGCTCATCATGTATGCCCGCTGTCTCCGGGAGCTGCAGCGGAAGGAGGACTACGTCTGGACGCTCTTCAAGCTGCTCTCCCGGGCTGCCGAAGCCGAAAAGGACAGGATCGCTCAGCTATCCGCACTGGTCGTCCATCGCAGGGCCGGAGAGCGCATCCCACAAGAACAGCAGTACATGGACTTGTCGGCCTTTGGCGGCCATCTGCAAGACTTTTTGGATGCCTCGTCCACTCTCTCCAAGGAAATCCGCATCCCCCTGGCCAGCTGCTTCAGCACACTCGAGCTGAGCGGCACTCCCGTCTACGCCGTCGGTCAGGACAGCTTTTCTCTCGCTCTCAAGTACCACAGCCTCTTGCCTGGCCCCCTCCCCATCGATAAGATCCGCGTCCATCTGGTCTGCACATCCCATGGTGGCCTGCCTCGTGACATGTGGCTGGAATCCAGAGAACCGCTCTCCCTCCGACCTGGCAAGGGGACCATGGTCGCTTATAGCAATGTACGTCTCTGTCGTCCGTTGCTGTGTCTGTATATGTGCTGACTAATCTAGAGCACGACGCCTGGCATCTATGCCATTGACCAGATCCGCATCACGAGCAAGAATGTCTGCCTCGTTCATGACCAGCCAGCGTCCAACACAGAGGCCAGGCCTCTGTTGTTGACCTCGCCTCACGTCATTGTCTACCAGCGTACCAGTGCTCTCGACGTCCAGCTGTCAACGTCCAAGCATCTGCAGCTCGACAAGAGCAATCTGCTCGAAGTGACGCTCTCGACCGGCTGGAACGAAGTCGAGCACTGCGACCTGCACATCCGCGCTGCCACGGGTGGATTGCGCCTCATCACGGCCGATGCAAAGATTGTAGACTCGGCCCCGCACGCGGAGGAGGAGGCGCCTTGCTTGGCTAGTCCCATCCAAGGCGGCGTCCTCAAGCTCGGCCGTCTGCGATCCCGGACCAAGCTGACGATTGCCTTTCCCTTTTCGATTGAGCAGGACGCTCTCGACCTCTGCGTCAAGATTGACGTCTCCTTTACCACCGCCAACGGCGGCGGAGTCGCCTTTAAGCTGTCCAGGGCCCCGTCCGTCTCCACGGCTCTCTCTCTGGGCGTCAACGTCCAGGACATCTTTAAGCATGGCCACCTCTTTTCCCGCTTCACCGTCTCGACCGCCACATCCAGTCCGCTCTGGCTGCTCAAGAGTGAGCTGCTCGACTCGGACATTTTCACATCTCGCTTCGGCTTTCCGCCAGACACACCCCCCGTCGTCTTTGCCAAGCAGCCGGCGAGCCTTCTCTACCGAATTTCACGTAAAAACAGCGGCAAGGGCAGTCTTTCTCTGGTCGACAAGGACGCCAAGAAGACGCTCTACATTAAGCTATACTACAGTTTGCTCGCAGACGAGTTGGACGCGCAGTTTGAGGCGTCCTTGGCAAAGACTTTTGGCAGCCCCGACAACGACGATGACAACAACAACAACAACAACACGGATGCCGAAAAGTCGGCGTCACTCTATGAGTTTTCCAAGATTGTCATTGCCCGCATCCTGCAGCACGTGCACACCGCCGTGACAGCCTTTGACCTGGAGCGAGCCATCCTGCTCGGCGAGCTCTCCACATCCTTTCTCGGCGCGATAGACTGGTCTCGGCAGTTCCCGGGCCTGTCTTCCCTGGTCAGTGGACAGATTGCATCAACCATTCAGCAGTGGCAGGCAAAGAACAGGGTCATTCACATCCCCACTGTCCGTCCGTCGGCCAGCGAGGCGCGTACGATTCTCATTCCCGTGGATGTCCCCAGCATCACAATTGTCCACACGGCCGACATTCGCTTGAAGGAGCCTATTGCGACCCTGATGCCGCCGACCAAGACCGGCGAGGTTGACGTCTCGAGGACAAATGACACGCATGACCCGCCGGCGTCTCTTGTTTTCTGTGTCAACCAGCTGTTGCCGGCCACACTGCACCTCAAGTGGACGCGCATGTGGGACACGGGCGAGCCAGGCGGCGATGCCACGGGCGCGGCGAGCACAAAGGAGGACCTGGAGTTTAGCTTTGAAGTCACGGCCCCGACGGATACCTGGCTGATTGGCGGTCGGCGAAAAGGACACTTTATCATCCCCGCGCCCGACAGCACGGGCACCATCGGACTGGCCTCGACGCCCGAGACAGAGGCGGCTATTCCGCTGACGCTGATTCCGCTGCGCGAAGGCTGGCTGCCGTACCCGAGCGTGGAGATCCGGCAGGTCCTGAGCAGCAACGAGGCCTCGTCTGGTGCGAGCAACAGCGGCTTCCCGCCCTCCATGCCGGGTCCGGGTCCGGGTCGGCACCACTGTGAGACAGACTACCGCAACCTGGGTGAGACCATATTTGTGGTGGCCGACCGCAAGCGGGTGACGCTGAGCCTGGATGCGAGTGGGCCCGGCGGCGGACCGCTGGTGCTGGAGAGCGAGCAGACAGGTATCGTTGGCAGCCTGGCAGTCTGAGAAGTTGAGCGTGTACATAATACAAGACGCGGACTACTGTTTCCGGTTGCAGAGACCCATTCTTTCTTTTTTCTTCTCTTTTTTTAGCCTTGGTATAGTGTGAAGAATTCAAACTGACCGACTTGGACTTGACCCAGAATTGACTCTGTTGCTGTGGCCGTGTGTTCACTTTGTCCAGTGTAAGAGTAGTTGTCTTGGCTTTCGTATGATCTCTTGCTTTATGCATAGCGACCTAGTCTAGTCCCCTGTCCCGGTGCTACAGGCACCCCCGTCCACTAAAAGCACTAAAACCCCATGCTGAAAGAACCCGAAAGGGCTTAGCCGGCCACTAGATCTGCTGATATTTGCTCATCGTACAATGTGAGCTCCAATCTTACGAGCCTCCAGAGGACACCCAGACAGTTGGCAGGCGAGAGACGACCGCGCACGAGAGACCGACCTAATAGGCGATGCATGGACATTGCAGCATGACGTGCCGCACACAATAGAGTTCTTCGTTGTTCTTTCCGCCCTTGACAGCACTCCTAGAATACCCCTATCCACGTGCGATCTGCCAACAAAAAGTTGGATCGACCCAACCAACCGGGAAAAAAAATAAAATAAAATCAAAACCCAAAAATCAGAAATGACGCGACGAGCACGGTCTGGCGCTCTGGCCGCCGGCGTCTTCATCCTCCTCACGCTCCTCTACTTTACCCTCTCCGGTAGCAGCTCCGACACGGGTCCTCTCTACACTGCCCCGAATGCCGAAGCCCGCTCGGCCGTCGGTGCGCCAAAGTCACCGCAGTCACCCCTATATGCGAGCGACGATGCCGGAGCGCCTTTCCGGTTGCCGGCCGACATGGACATTCTCAGCGGTGGCGCCATTGCGCCCAAGCTCGAGAATGCGACGATCAAGTAGGGCTTCTTTCTCTTGTCTTTTTTTTATTTAGTTTTGTTTGTCTCTTGCTTCTCTTTTCTCTCTTTCTGTCAGGCTGACAGGTCCAGACAGGAACTCGGCCGCGCCTCCTGGCGCCTGCTGCATACGATGATGGCGCGCTTTCCAGAGGAGCCCACGGCCGACGAGAGCCTCGCACTGCAGACCTATATCCAGCTCTTTGGCCGGCTCTACCCCTGCGGCGACTGCGCCGCGCACTTCCAGAAGCTGCTCAAGAAATACCCGCCCCAGACGTCGAGCCGCAACGCCGCCGCCGGCTGGGCCTGCTTCGTCCACAACGAGGTCAACCAGCGGCTCAAGAAGGAGATTTTTGACTGCAACACGATTGGCGACTTTTACGACTGCGGCTGTGGCGACGAGGACAAGGGCAAGAGCAAGGACAAGAGCGCCAAAGAAAAGAGCACGGCCGAAAAGGCCAACAAGGCCGTCAAGGCTGTCAAGAAGCGGGCAGAGGCCGCCAACGGGTTCTCATGAGAGTGTGTCTAGTCAGGCACACACGACAGCATCCACCCCGACACCTGCTCTAGTCACCCCATCGTATTCTCTCGTAATCTCATCCTTTTTCTTTCCTGTTTTACACATGGCCATAGACTCGCAGAATTCCTTTTATTTCTTTTACTTGTATACTTAGCTTCGCGCATCACAGTAGATTTACGAGTACGTTACGTATCGCTACAGTATACAGTGTTTTGTGATCACGTGATATTATTCTGCCAGGCGGTGTGCTGGCAACGCGTTACCGAGCTGCCTGGAGCTCACTACATCCCAGACCCAAACGAGTAGCCGCCTTCACGCAGCACAGCACAGCACAGCACAGCACAGGCATCACCACCCACGCAACATCACCAGAGCTGGTTCTTGTGCTGTGTCTTTGGAAATACCCATCTCGTCTTCATTCTTGCAAGTTCAAGCAACCAGTCTGCCCACTATCCGGCCTGCCGACAGCATGGAGTTTGGTACTTCCGGGAAGCTCAGCGAGGGTGAGAAGCTCTCTCTCCGGCGGGGAAGAGGCAAAAGTCTCAAGTCTTTATGCTTTCCTCTTGCCGGCTTTCTTCTTTTCAAGCGAGTTGATATCTAACGGGTCTCGTTACTTCAGATGGCATCCACGTCGACATGGACCGGTTGAAAAAGGGAGAGGTCAAGTAAGAGAGACTCAAGTATATTTCTGTGCCGCCTTGCAACGATGGCTAACATTTCTGTCTGGATAGCCTCGGAACATCGATGTAAGCCCAGCAATCGACGGTCTTTCCTCGAGGTGGAGGGAAAATGCAAGGGTGACTAACGAATCTAACAACTGTAGCATGGCGGTCACATTCAAAGACGGCGTCATTCTGGGTAGGGATTGACAATTCCATGTCAGAGCAATGCAGGAGCGAAGAGACAGGCGGCTGACGAGGAGCAGGCGCGGACTCGAGAACGACGACGGGTGCCTACATTGCGAACCGGGTGACGGATAAGCTCACTCGCGTGCACGATACGATCTGGTGCTGTCGGTCTGGATCGGCGGCAGACACGCAGGCGGTGGCCGACATTGTGCAGTACCAGTTGGGTCTCTATGCGATGCTCAACGGCAAGCCACCCACGACTCAGACGGCAGCAGCCATCTTTCAGGAGATTTGCTACGCCAACAAGGACCAGCTAAGGTGCGAACAGTACTCTGCCTAAAAAAAAAATGAAAAAAAAAAAAATGAAAAAAAGCGAGTGGACACTGACTAACGATACAGTGCCGGCCTGATTATTGCGGGTTGGGACGAGCGGTACGGCGGCCAGGTGTATTCGATCCCTCTAGGCGGCTCACTGCACAAGCAGGCATATGCCATTGGCGGCTCCGGCTCGACATATATCTACGGCTACTGTGACTCGAACTGGCGGGAGGGCATGGAGAGGGATGAGGCTGTCAACTTTGTCAAGGGTGCATTACAGGAGGCTATTCGGTGGGACGGCAGCTCGGGCGGTGTCATCCGCATGGTTGTGTTGACGCGAGAAGGCGCTGACAGGCATCTGTACTTGCCAGACACGGAGTACAGAGTGCGTCATCAATAAAGGGAGGGTGGGAAAAAGTAGAAGCCACCACTCGACCGTTTCTTTATCATGCATGGTCTTGTTTGAACGAGTCAATTGTATACTGTTGATTGTACTTGTCCGTCTTGTAGCGTCTGCATTACCTCTGCAGCAGCAGCATAGTCCCATGACCAGTGCTGCTGCAAAGTCTTCGGACAGGCCGAACAAAGAAGCAGCACTGCTGAGCACAAGGCTGCCGCTATGGACGAGTCGAGCGGCAACATTCGAGAGACTACTGATCACGTGATGGTACTTTGCACGAAGGGACAAAGAGGTCTACACATCATGCTGGAATTGCCATGGTGGAAAAGGCGCAATAGCTCTTACTTAGTACACATACCATGCATATACCCCTCACCGCCAGCTGTGGTGGCCACAGACTCGTAGGGCGGTAGACAGTCCAGACCCCGTGGTGGCGTTACTGGTCAAGATTGGCTGGCCTGTCTATTATTAGTCCTAGCTGATGGAGATACTTGCGCAGAGGTGAATCAGGTAACGAATAAGAATGGTAAAAGTGGTCAGACTAGAAAATGAATGAGATACGAATCTGAGAAAAATATGAGAAGAAAAAGGAGAGTACTGACATGAGAAAAAAGGAAGCAAATGTTGAAATGAAATAGTTAAAAAAAGTGAAAAAGTAAAAATAAAAGTAAAAAGTAAAGAGGTAAAAATACGTACTTGCGTATAATCTGACTATTACCAAGCACCAAGCTGCTGGTACATCAGCAGAAGGCTGGAAACAGTAGACGTGGCAGAAATAGGTAGGACTGCGTTCATACGCAGTAGTACATAGCATCAGGCGCTAAAGCACAAGGTACGCCTGCTCTAGCGTCCTTCTTTCACCGCCGCGTTATTATAGCTCTAACACGAGATATGGACGATAAGATTGCCAGCAGAGCTCTCTGGACTGCCATTCCATACGAGCGCTGTACGCTGTAACCTCTCCCACCCGAGACTTTGTCGTCCTTTTTTTCCCCTGCCGCCGCCGCCTCTCCGTTTCCTTTGTCCCTCCACACTGCCGCGATATTATCTTTTTTTTTGCTGTCTGATCCCCTCTCCTTGCTTTCCCGTCGCAGCGCCTGCCGTCGCCTCACATTTTCTCTCATCGCACCTTCCCTCTCCCCTTTTTCCTCTTTTGCCGCCCCCTTTCTCCTTTTTTTTATTTCTCTCTCCTCGTCTCTCCTTGTCTCTCCTTGTCTTTCTTACTCCTTGTTCTCCTCCCCACTCCTCTTTTTCTCTCTCCTCTGCTCTTTTTTTTTTTTTTGCCTCGTCCTCTCGCAGGTGATCGGCCTGCCACTTTGTCGCCCTCCCTCTGCGATTGCATTATCGGCCTTTTTTTTTCTCTCTCTCTCTCTCCAATCCTCTCCCCACGGCGGTCTCTCCTTGTTTCGACGTACCATTTTCCACACGAGGGACCGCAGGGGCTGCCTGGTCGCAGGCTGTGGAGACCCCTCTTTCTCTTCGTCTTTCCACTATCTCTTTCCCCTCACTATCACTTTTCTCTTCCGCAGTCTCTGCGGCTTGAACATTTGAGATTGGCCATCTCTGTATTTTGTTCCTTTTTTTTTTCTTTTCTCTTCTTGTCTTCTATTTTTTATCGCTCCTGCGCATTGCTTCAGTCCTCTGCATAGTCTGGTCGAGACGGTCGTAATTTTTGACAATCGGTTTTTCTTTCTCGTCTCATTTGTAGGCTCTCCCACTGTTCTCCCACTGTTCCTTCGAGTCAGCGTTGTCCATCCTGCATTGATCCATCGCCTATACGAATCGGTTGCCTCCCCCTCCCCCCCCGCCGCCATCCCACTTTCATTTGCAGAAAGCCGCAGCCGACTTCTTGTGCAACTCTGTCCTTGCTAGGTAGGCCCTGTCTTATCTGGTTCTGTCGCCCCTGCTCTGTCGCAAGATAGATCGAGAGAATGATTATGTCAGCACCGTTTGCTGACCACTTCACAGCATCACCACCGACCATGATATGATGGCCACACTGATTGGCGACGTTGGACAAACCACCACGCACTCTCCGGCGCATCTCGTTTTTTCAGCTCCACAGTCACATCAACACCAACACCAACACCAACATCAGCCCACGCCGTCCTCCACGTCCACCTTTGCCTCCTCGCTGCCATCGGCCCAACGTCGCATGCCCCTGTCTCAGTCCACCCCATCTGTCCCGTCCGTCTCGGGCCTCTCTTCCGGCAGCGACAGCTCTTCCCAACCCCGCGCTCCACCATCCAGCTCGTCCTTTTCACCGCCCAACAGCAGTGGCAACAGCACGGCTGTAGATACCGACAGCAGCGCCACTGCTTCTCGCATCCCCACGCCTCCCGAGTCCTCGTCGCCGGCCAGCACGAGAGACCGCCCAGCGTCTCAACCCCACGGCGCTGGGTCGGAAAGGGATGGCAACGGATCGCACATGGCGCCCATAGAAACAACAAGCTCTACCCAGGCGCCGTCTCGTGGTGCGACGGCAACGGTGACTGAATCGGCGCCGCAGTCGGTAGACTCGTCGGCCCCTACAGCCGATTCAGGTCCACCGACAGAGACGGCAGAACCGACGCCGAGTGCGGCTCGCCCTCCACCCCCCACAAATGCCATTCCCTCGCCGGCCAGCGAGGGCTATCACCACCCTTGGACGGCCAATACCTCTACCTCGCGTTCGAGCTCCGACTATGTCCCTCTTCCGGCCGGCGCATCCTTGTCTGCAGCTCCTCCCTCGCCGCCCCAGCCCCCACGCACCCAGAGGACCGTACATATTCGCGACCTCAACCACATTGAGAACCTGGCGCAGCTCGACGTGTCCACGGGTAATGGACCCGGCATCCTAAACGACCCGCCGCTGCAGGACATGAAATTCGAAATCAGCAGCATGCCCATTGCCGATATTATCAGCATGGTCGCCGCCCTACTGACGAAGATCACCACTACCAACGACCGCCAACACGATTCCCTCAACCGGAATGCCACCCAACAGCGGCAGGCCCAGGCGCATAATGACGGCACCGAAGTGCACAGCAGTCCTCTGTCCACCTCTGTCCTTGCCTTTCATGGCAAGAATGTGCCGGCCATCACAATCCACAGCTACCTCACTCGCATTCACAAGTACTGTCCCACAACGTACGAAGTCTTTCTGAGTCTACTCGTGTACTTTGATCGCATGACCGAACGGGTTAATGACCTGGTCGTGCGAGACGAAGAATCCCGCAGGCAGAGGGACAGCCAGAGGGACAGCCAGAGACAGCCGCAACGGCAGAGAGCAAACCATGCAGAGTCATTGCCACTCAGCAGTGCTTCGTCAGAGGCGCAGTCTCAACCGCAGGCATCAACCGAAGATGTCCAGATGCATGATGGCGGTGACGAGGGCAGCCAAGGTGACGAAATGGATGAGGGGCTGGCCGATAGCGACGATGACGAGGCGGAGGACAACAATTCAAACAAGGGTGAAAATGGCTCCGGTAGCGGGATGGCCGATTTGAGCGCAGAGCTAGCACCGCCAGCCACTGCCACGTACTTTGTTGTGGACAGCTTCAACATCCACCGGCTTATCATTGCTGGTGTCACGTGTGCCAGCAAATTCTTTTCAGATGTGTTTTACACCAACTCTCGTTATGCAAAGGTACAGTCCCTTCTTTTTGCTTTCTTTTGACCTTGCCTTTATTTTGCTGCTAACCGTTCAGGTGGGAGGACTGCCGCTAGCCGAGCTTAACCATCTTGAGTTGCAATTCCTCATTCTGAACGACTTCCGCCTAGCCATTCCCATTGAAGACCTCGAGGCATACGCTACCATGCTCGTCGAATTCTACGCCCGCGAAGTCGTCGGCCAACGGACACGTCCGGCCGCCAATGGGGCTGGTGTCAGCTCATGAAGCCAGTTCCCTACGTTATGATACAGAGAGACGATTACAAGGGATAAAGAAGTTTATGTTCTAGGAACAGGGGCAAACGGGTCGATTGGGATACACGATTATGGGTTGCTAGACATTACATTGCTATGTTACATGATGCCGAGCATACAGCTCCTTTCCATGCTCTGGCAAGCTGAGAAGGGAGGAAGATTTATATGAATGGAGACGTGGATTACTCTATCTCATATAGATGCGATGCTGTGTCATTGCATGCATCCGTCGAAAAGATGCAAGTGTTTATTTCTTATTCATGTTCCATTCTAGTGTTATATCTTTTTTTTGGTTTATGTGCGCGCTGTGCTTTGGTACCAGTGCCAAGGTGAAGGTCCCATACATCCACTTGTTTACTGTTGTTTTTCTACCTCGATTGCTCATTTTCATGATTGGTATGGTAGATACGTCGTTGTCATATCGGCGCCCTGATGACTTTTCTCTTTTGGTATTTTCATAGATCTGTTTCTTCCCGCGTTTTGGGGCTCTAATTATGTTTCATGACTGTCAGCCCACCGTGTATTTCTGAAAACTCGTATTTGGTACATGTAAAGTAAGAGCAATTGTCAGATCTATATATATATACTCTTTCACTGAAGGCATCTAGATGAATGTTTGTACTTACTGTCATTTTCAACTCTGCTGCTCAGGAAACGCAGCTTCCATGACATTCAGTTTCCTTTGCGGTTTCGTTTGAGACTTGATAAAAGCTTCATTCAATGACTTCTATTTGATGTAATACAGAATCAATAGTGCATAGGAATAAAGTGTCAGCGTTCAATTTTGTACTCGGTGCTCAGCATATGGGTATATAATATTATTTTGTTTACTGTTACGTCATCAAGCAAGACGAGGTGCCAGAGTGGTCTAATGGGTATGACTAGAAATCATATGGCTTCGGTCGCACAGGTTCGAATCCTGTTCTCGTCGGTTTTTTTGGTGTTTCACTCCTTTCTTATTATTTGCCTCCTCGGAGGATTTAATTTCTCATTTTTGTATTATTTGTTTACAATGTACATGTTCACTACAATTATGTAAAGTATTTTCTAAAGATGTAGCAATAGATCATGGCCAATTAGATACGAGAATTATTCTTTATCAGAACCACCCACATCCCAATATTAGTCTTGATTATATGGTTGACCCAGTGCATGCGGGTAGAAGGACTTTGCAGAAGAAGTCCAGAGGTGTTATTGGTCCCTCTACATGTACTATGTAATGGAGTTCAGATACCACCCTAGCCGAAAAAAAGTCTACGGACGTACTACTTCTAGGCCTCGTGACATTTGCTTTCCTTCTGGCAGTTGCAGCAGGCCATCTACTATGTACAGTCCGCGTGCGGGGAAGTCTTGGAAATTCATGTTGACAAACTGTGATTTCCTCTACAATTGGTGCCAGCTCCTAGTTTGTGACAAGATATTCCCCGTAGGCTTGTTTTTACTGACATTCGTTTTCAAAAGAGAGGTCATCTTTCAGTTTTCGTACTTGTACTTCTTGTGCTTAGTACTGTATGATTACGGAGTACGGACGAGCAGTAGCACTTTGCTATTTAAAAACACTGATCCTACGGCTGCGGGCCTCGTTGTTGGACACTAGAAGCAGTTCCCCCTGGTCTCGTCGCTCGAGTCTCCAGGATCTCATGCCTCTCATGCCTCTGACAGACAACCGACTCTACGAGACTGCGGCTATCGAGACCAAGGCGTGGCCAAGGACCAGGCATACGGGTCCAAGTCTGCAGCTGGAATGCGATGGCGGTCTTCCGATAACCCGAGATGGAGTCCAACACGAGTCGAAAGAGACACCTGTAAAGTGTCCGTACAAAACTGTCTGGGTTCTGTCCAGCCGCTCATTGGCATGATTAGTCAGGACACTGATTTCTCTGCTGCCAAATATCCTTCCCCCTAGTGACGGTGTAATGACGGGCTCTTGCAGTAAGGAGGCTGGCTGTTTTTGGCACTGCCTTGTCCATCCTTGCCCGCCATGGGGGCTGAGACTTGTTGATGGAGAACATTTTACAGGGAGGCGAATCCGGAATGCTATCAGTCAGGAGATGTCTTGACTCCTTCCCGCCAGCAAAGGGTGACATGAAGGATTCTAAGCTGCGGTATTTCTCTCATCATGTCTGTCGATAGCCATGGCTTGTACGAGTCCTATGTATAGGCACAGAGCGTAAAGGACTGTGCAGCCCTAAAAATAGCGCTGAAGAGCTGCGCAGCACAGCGTACTTCGTAATGCGTGTAATTCAGCCGAACTGCTAGAAAGAGCCTAGATTAGCCCAAGCCAGCATATATCACGTGATTGATAAATCTTGGAATGTCCAGAGGATCTTGACACAGCCCCCGAGACACGGTTTGCGGGTGGGCTCTGGAAGCAGGCAACCGGTGGCGAATGGGCTGGATGGGTCGTGATTCCTGCTGCCCATGTCGTGCTCTCGGATCCATTGGCCAAACAGGGAGGTCAGGCAGGTCTTGGTAACGGGTTCAGGTAATCCGCGAGGACGGGCAAATGACAGTGGCTCTCCAAGTCGCAGTAAGCTCGGAGAACCCGTATTCGTGCTTGTCCGGAATTCAGGTTTTAGGCATATTATTACGGTTACAGTGTATAACGCAGTAGCAAATCGTTCTACGGAGCACTGCGTAGCTCTTTCGTCTGCCGAAATCTAGAGCACGGACCACCACCTAGATCGTTAACGGTAGGTGCTATCGTGCCTCGGCAGCCAATGAGAAGCGCAGAGGCTGTCCTTATCAGTGCTTGTCTCTACGCATAAGAGCACACAAATATGGAGCAGCAACAGACCGTCCAAGCAAGGCATTTGGTTCGCTAGCATCAGCTTCCGTAGAAATTAGGCGATCCCTCCTGAGCCAAGCATACTCCGTACGAGTACTCTGTACTCGTAGTTGCACAATGTACGGAGTACGAGTACTCTGCCAGGGCTTCCTTCTGACTCGCAGGCCACCCAGGCGCCGAGCCCAGCACTCTACTAGCATAGACATGGCAATGAGCCAAGCCGACTCCTCCTGCGTCAGGTCTCATCAGCCTCTTCAGGCTGTTGTTCGCACAAGTTGGCCCCTAAATTGCTCCGTCTTGTCGTCATGCCGGCCGCCTTTCTCATGAGTTCTTTTTCGCCTTTCTCTCGTTTTCTCTCATCATCGCCGACGGTACTTTTTTTTTCTCCTCCTTTTCTCGTTCTTCTACTTGTCCCTTCCGTGTCCATCTCCTTCCCTCTTTTTCTTCTTTCCGGAAGCGACCACCAGAGTGCCTGCCGTCCCTGGCCAAGCGCACGCGGTATGCTTGATGTGTCAAATGGGGGCTTGTCCCAAACAGGAAATTGATGAGCAGCCCTCCGGTCGTACCTGCACGATCCATACATAGTACGTATAAAATAGCACGAGTACACTGTACTCTGCAGCTACTGCCATAGGAGTGCCGTTCCTTGGGGAAGGTACGACAGAGCCATGCCAACACCCACTTGGCAGGTGCGGAAGAAGAGGGGGCTTGCCCTTGATGTCTCGTTCGTCTGGTCGTCTTGTCCCTCTCAGCCCCTCTCTTTCGTCGATACGACGTAACCATGTCACTCAGCAGCGATCCCAAACGGGATCGACATCCCGAGGACGGTGGCAGGCCATGTTGGACTGTGAATGGACAGGACGAGTACCCGTACGGTCCAGGATGCACTGGCCGCATACATGCAGTGCTATTGTGTACGGAGTACTGCGTAGAGTAAGATTTCGGTGCCCCTGCAATAAAAATAAGGCAGAAGCACGCGCTGCACGGCAGGTACGAGGCACACCTCGGGAGAGATTGCAACGCAATCCAAGAGGGAAAGTAGAGGGAAAGTACAGAGTATATCAAGGAAGGTGCCCCCCTGCTCTTCCTTCGTTCCTTCCATTTCAGCAGAGCAGATTGAGGGCCATTCTATTTTTCTACTCCTTACTCTCTCTCTCTCTTCTTTCCTCTTTCCTCTCTCCTCATTCTTCTTTCCTCATCCTTTTCCCTCTACTTTCCTCTTTTTCCTTGTCTTCTCATCCTCGATCCACCACTGTCCATCCCGCCTTCCCCGCCATGCTTGCCCCCTTCCTCCTCTTTGCCTCTGTGGCCTCGGCCAAAGTCCTCCACAGCCTGCCGGCCGTCCCGTCTGGCTGGAGCTTTGTGCGTGATGCTCAGCCCACGGACCGTGTCTCGCTCAAGGTCTCGCTGCGGCAGCAACGGCCCCAAGAGCTGGAGCAGGTCGTGCTTGAGGTGTCGACGCCCGGCCACCCCAACTATGGCATGCACCTGTCGCGCAACGAGCTGCGGTCCTACACGGCCCCCAAGGCCGAGTCGGTGGACGTCGTGACGGCCTGGCTGCGTGAGCACGGCATCGAGCCAGTCGTGGACAATGACTGGATCACCATCAGCACGACGGTCGACAAGGCGGACGTCCTGCTCGACACCCAGTTCGCCTGGTACAAGTACGACAAGAGCCGTGTGGGTGCCGGCAGCAGCGAGAAGCGCAGCGGCAAGTGGAACAAGAACGCGGCGGTTCTGCGGACGCTTGCCTACAGCGTCCCCGATGCCCTCGTCGAGCACATTGACCTCGTCCAGCCGACCACACGCTTCGGCCAGCTGAGCACGCGCCACTCCACCCTCTTTGACCTGCAGTACATTGACGACGCCGAGGCTGCCAGCCTGCTCTCGGGCACCGCCTCGGCCGCCTCGGCCTCCAACAAGAACACGGCCGCCATTGCCGAGACCGACGACGAGAGCAGCAGCCAGAGCATCGCCGGCTGCACCACGACGGCCGTGACGCCCTCCTGCCTCAAGACGCTCTACCAGATCGACTACAACGTCTCGGCCAGCAGCGCCCAGGGCAACCTCGTCGCCTTTGCCTCGTACCTCGAGGAGTACGCCCGCTACAGCGACCTGAGCACCTTCCAGGCCAACCTGCTGCCCGAGGCCAAGGGCCAGAACTTTTCCGTCACCCTCATCAACGGGGGTCTCAATGACCAGAACTCGACCCAAGACAGTGGTATGTTTCTGTATTTCTGTCTCTCTGTAGTTCTCTGTAGTTCTCTTGGCTGACTCTTCTCTCTCTAGGCGAGGCAAACCTCGACCTGCAGTACATCCAGGCTGTCAGCCACCCCATCCCCATCCTCGAGTACAGTACTGGCGGACTCGGCCCCCTCATTACGACGCCGACGCAGCCGACGCAGCCGGGCAACAACGAGCCCTACCTCGAGTTCCTCACCTACCTCTTGGCCCTCGACGACGCCGAGCTGCCGCAGACGCTGTCGACGTCGTACGGCGAAGAAGAGCAGTCCGTCCCCGAGGACTATGCCCTCAAGGTGTGCAACCTCTTTATGCAACTGGGCGCCCGCGGCGTCAGCGTCCTCTTCAGCTCGGGCGACTCGGGCCCGGGCAGCGTCTGTGTCCGCGTCAGCGACAACAAGCCCTATTTTGAGCCCACCTTCCCCGCCGGCTGCCCCTACGTGACGTCTGTCGGCGCCACCTACCAGACGGGCCCCGAAAAGGGCGTTGCCTTTAGCTCTGGCGGCTTCAGCTCGCTGCACCCGCGGCCGTCGTGGCAGGACGCAGCCGTCACGCCCTACCTCCAGTCCATTGGCAGCACCTACTCGGACTTTTTCAACGCCTCCAACCGCGGCATCCCCGACGTCGCTGCCCAGGGATACGACTTTCTCGTCTACGACAAGGGCCAGCTCGGCCGTCTCTCCGGCACGAGCGCCTCGGCTCCCGTCTTTTCGGGCGTCATTGCCCTGCTCAACGCTGCCCGCCGCGCCAAGGGCCAGTCGCCGCTCGGCTTTCTGAACCCGTGGCTGTACAACAACACGGCTGCCCTCACTGATATCACCAGCGGCGCCGGCACGGGCTGCACCAACACGACATACTTTGCGACCAAGGCGTCCTGGAACGCCACGGCCGGCTGGGACCCTGTCACTGGTCTCGGCACACCCAACTTTCCGGCCCTGCTCTCTGCTGCCACGCAGTGATTCAGTAAATGGCCCTAGACGGCCCCATTTGTTCCATCTTGTTCTATTTTGTTCCATTGTGTTGATCTTGTTCGTGTTGTCTATTATTTACGTATATATATATTTCTTGATGTCACTTTTCTGTCAATGTAGCCACGGTGCAATGGGAAACCCCAAGAGGCTTGGTGTACATACTTTTTTTTCATTCAAAAAACTGTTCTAAAATTCGGTCCCAGCAAGTGGGCAAGAAACGAAAAAAGACTGAAAATATATACAAGAAGTATGTGAAAGAAAGAAAGCAAAAGAAGGTAGATACAAAAGCATGTTCATCGAGGGGGCGTCACATCATCTTGTGCTCTGTGCCTCGGCTGCCCCTTGGGGTGGCCGGCTTAAAAGAGCACAAAGGCAAGCGTCGCAGCCGCCAGGCCGACAGCTGCCCATGTCTGCGCATGACGAGCAGTAGCACCAGAGACGGTGACCAGCGTGGCCGAGGACGAGCCAGAGCCGGATGCCGAAGCGGTCACGCCGTTGCTGGCGGTGGCGGTCCGGGTCAGCGACACGATGGACAGGGTGGTGCCGTTGAGGGCGGTGCTGGAGGCCGTGATCAGAGGAGACTCGGTGGTGGTGCTGCTCGTAATGGCCACGGTAGTGCTGCTGCTGGAGCTGGAGCTGGAGCTGGAGCTGCTGACAGACTCGGTCGTGGCCGGGGCGGAGGAGACGGGCATCGGCGTGGCGACAGACGAGCTGAGAGAGGCGCTCGTGCTGGAAGCCGGAGCGGGAGCGGGCGTGGAGCTCTCTGTCGTCTCGGTCGTCTCGGGAGCCGGAGCAGCAGAGACAGGTGCGGCCGTGGTGGGTTCCGCAGCCTCAGAGGCGGCAACAAAGACACCACCGGCCAGAGAGGACGACGTGTCGGCCGCCAGAGCGACGGCGGCGTGGGTGGCGTAGGTGGTGGCTGGGGCCGCCCAGGTGGTGGTGGCAGCAGCCTCGGTGCTGCTGCTGCTGCTGCTGCTGCCAGAGCTGCCAGAGCTGCCAGAGCTGCCAGAAGAACTGCCATCGCTGGAGACGTACTCGCCAGTGGCAGCGTTGACGAGACGGCCGGTGCCGTACTCAATGTTGTAGACGGGCGTGGACGTCAGGGGCGTCTGGAGGCCGAGCTGGTGGGGACAGGTGGGCTGGTTGCTGGTGCTGAGGTCGAGCGTGCACTGCTCATCGTAGCCCATGGAGCAGATGGCGTCGGCAATGTTGAAGAGGACGTGGTTGTTGCCGACCCAAGAGTCGCTGCTGAGGCAGCTGGTGACATAGTTCATGCTGTTGGCAGCCTCGAGAGGCAGCTTGCCGCCGTCCGTGTAGATGAGGTCGGCACACTCGGAGGCATCCACGTTCTCGTAGGTGGCCTCTACGCCACCGCCCTGGATGGGGTTGGTCGTGGCCGAGCCGCCCGTCTGCAGGTAGACCCAGGCGTCGTAGCTCACATCATAGGCACCGCCGGACGAGTCGATGCGCAGCAGGTTCGTAGAGTACGAGCCGCTGGTAACCTTGACGCAGATGTTGGTGCAGTCGATGGAGCCGGGCCAGTAGGCGACGCGGTTCGTGTTGATCTTGCAGCCGAGCACGCCCACCGACGAGGAGTACTTGTCGTGAGGCGTGATGCTGACAAAGTCGGCGAGGACCACACGGCCCGCCGTCAGGGCGGCGAGCCGGAGGGTGTTGGAAAGAGAAGACATTTTGAAAATGGTGAGAGCAGAGACGTGAGAAGACGTTAAGAAGGGACGTGAAGAATGGTTTGATGCGTATCAGTCGTAAGAGGGCTGGTGAGCCAAGATGCAGAGAGGCAAGGAGTGTATTTATGCTGGAGAAAGCAAAAAGGTCTCTATGGAGGACTCAGGGAAAGAAGGACTACCGATACCAGTGGTAGAAGAAGGGGAAAGCCGAGTTGAGACGTCTGGGGGGCCAGAGAGAGAGTGTGTGTGTGAGAAGATGCTGGAAATTCAAAGATCCAAACAAGAGAGTGGCCTGCCACTGGAGAACGTCTGCGGCTGTGATATATAACAATCCAGTCAAGAGAATGTGAAAGAGTCACCAAAGGACCGATGAGAAGAAGAGAGAGTTGGGAGAAAGCAAAGGTATCTCAAAACATCGAAAGAGGATGGAGAGGATGCAAAAGTACAAACACGCCGGCGCAACGTTCCCTTTAAATAAAGAAGCACGATCCTCTCCGCTTCCTCCACCCCCATCCTCCTCTCTCATCCGTACTCCATAAGCTAATGTTTTTTTTCTATTACCTAAATCCTTGCAGGACATCCCTCCTTGCTGCTGCTCTGCTTTGTGTTTAGTTATCCTCCGCTTCTCTGCATCTTTCCTTTTTTTGATTTCTTTCGTCTTCATTTCTTCGTTTTCTTTATCTCGGCGTTTCCATTTTGCCCTCTCTGCAACGCTCTGCCTCCCTGAAGACTGCTGGAAACCAAAAATTTTTGGAAAAAAAAAAACTCTGACCTTGGCTAGAATCTGAGGGTGTGCTGGAAAGTGGAGTTGTGATGTTTAGATGCCCTAGCCGATGTGTTGTGCCTGGCGCTCCCTCTTTTTTCTCCTTTTTTTTCTTTTTTTTATTGTCCTCTTCTTTTTTTCTCTTCTCGTCGGTCCCCTTTTTCCCCTGTTTATTCCTCTTTAGGTTTAGTGGAACCGCTTTTTGTGCAGATTTCTGGGACTTTAGTTCAGCCATGTGGACCCCTCGTCTGCTTTGTTGCCGTGCTCCCATTGGCTGCGTTCCTGAGCGCAGGGAGACGAGCAGAAAGGGACAGCAACAGAAAGAGGAAGCTAGGTTTACGGAGCAGGAACAGTTAGAAGGAAGCAGTAGCTAGTAGCTGGCGGTTAGCGATCCGCTGTCAATAACGCCTGTGGAGTGCGGCCTTGTTCCATGTGTTTCTAACAGTTGTTACTTGAGAGCTCGCTGAAGCCCACTGTAATCCACTGCATCCACTTCCGTGAGTTCCACTTTTAGGCTCTCTTACAGCGTGGTCCGCCTTGCCGTCCGCTTTTTCCTTTTTTCCTTTTTCCCTTTTTTTTCCCTTTTTTTCTTTTTTTTTTCTTTCTTCTTTCATTTTCAGTCTTTTTCTCTTTTTTTTTTTGTCGCCTCAACTCTCGGCTACGCGCAAGACTGCTCTTATGCCCGTTTGGGAAGGAAAAAGAAAAGAAAAAAGAGGCCTGTTGAAGCCTGGGAAATCGTTTCCGATTCGTTTTTTTTTTCGTCCTTTGTCTTTCAGACTTTTTTTTTCTTGCTTCTTTTCCCTTTTCGCTTCCTTTGTTCTCCTGTCGCCGATTGCGACGACTTCGTCCCTGACATGATCGGATGTCTCTTCCGTGGAATCTAGACCCTGGCCGTTTCTTGTCTACGGAGTACGTAAGCCGTATTGTTTTTCCTCTTTTCTGTGCACAGCAACGGAAATAAAAAACAAAAGAAAGAGACAGACGGCTGAACACGTAGCCCATGATGGATTCAGGTGTCTACGGAGTTATGCATGTGCTTTCGTGTGCCTGCGTATGTACTCTGAGAGGTAGTTTTCATGACACACAAGAATTGAAAAGAAAAAAGTAAAAAAAGAAAAGTAAAAAAAAAAAACATGCTCACTGCGTTGCCAGAGATCGTCGTCCATTGTTTCCTCTTCCACACATCTCCCGCTCTCTGAAACATGGAGACAGCAGATCAGGTCAGGGCAGGGTAGGGTAGGGCATGGTGGAGAGCACAGGCGCCGACCCCCGACGGCTGGACAGGCTGTGTTTTGTCTCATTTTATTTCCTATTCTGACTGCCCATTTTCCTTCTCGCCCCTTTCTCCGACCTGGTTCGAAGGATTGGGGGGATATCCGCACCAGTCACCATTGTCTTTGTCCTCTGTTGTCTTACTCGTACTGTTCAGATGAATTGTTTCAAGGTCATGCTCACCCAAAATGGTCCGAGAGACCTTGTCCGTAAAACCCTCCGTAGTCCGTACGCTTCAAGTACACTACGTGTACCTTTGGTGGTAGTTACATGAAATGATCCTGTCTGCCATGCCTTTACTACATGGAGGACTTGTATTATCATCCAACTCATACTCGGACACTTTTATGTTTAAGCCCTTTCGAATCCTGCATGTCCACACATGATTATGATGTTCAATGTACGTTGTAACGTAGCCGTCATTTGTGTCTGGATCGACATGCGAGTACCCGTAGTTGTTGCCAGATACGAGTACGGAGTACTCCGTACTAATACTGAATTGTCTCGACGAATAGATGCGAGTACTCCGTACTCGTACACAATATTTGAGTTGGAAGGTGCTTCAGTACTGGGTGAATACGAGTATGGTATGAATTTTACAGTAAAAAAACACTACTATGCTCGTATGAGTATGCTGTCAAAATTCAATCGTGCATTCCATTGATGTTTTTTAAAGTTTAAAGTTAAAAATAAGGTTTAAGAACAACAAAAGACGATAACAGATACTGGAATCACGATAGTCGTATGTCCTAAAGTGCGCATTTTTTGAATTCAAAAATATTGGGTTTCAATAGATTATAATATTGGCATCACTCTGAAATCCTCTCATGACCATACGTAGACATCTCTTGTCTTCGCTCAAGACTGCATAAATGTACATTGTATCTGTCCTCCCATCCTTGTACCTCCGGAATGCCGTACACCACCTCTTCGTCTTTTCGTCTTTTCCCGTAGTTCTTACATGCATACGGGTACAGAGTACGTGCGAGTAGTATTCTCTGCAAAGAAAACCCCGCAGTCAGAGATAAGCGGCAGACGAATTGTTTGGCTGGAATTGGGCATAAGAAGAGTGCAGATGACGGGGAGGGGGGAGGGGGATGATAATGGAAAGAGGGGAAGACGGGAAGACGAGAATAAAAGTTCGAGCCTGCCTCTCTCTCTCTCACATTCTCTTGCTTCTCTGGTCCTTTTTCTGCATCCGTCTTCTTTTTTGATCTACGCATAAACTCCGTACGCAGTGCGCATTCTACCTGACCATGGCAGCTACACCCCCTCCGCCAGTCGAGCTCCCGGCCAACAGCGAGGAGCTGTTGGCTCTCCCGATTCCGACCGTCTATGTGACGGGCCACAACGAGGACGGCAAAGCCGTGGTACAGGCCAAGCGACCCATCGTCTGGGTAGGCTACGACCAGGATCAGATGGCCATGGCCGAAGCCTGGTCGACCACCGAGCTCCCGTCGGATCTGACCGACGACAAGGACGTCAAGTCCCACGAGGCACGCATGGCCGGAGGCAACCTGGGACTCGTCGTCGCCAACGGCACCGTTCTTCGCTACGTCTCCCTGGCACCGGGCTACGAGTGTGCCATGCACCGCACCGTCTCTGTTGACTATGGCATCGTGCTGGACGGCGAGGTAGTCAGCCACCTCGACTCTGAGGAGCAGCATGTGCTCAAGGCCGGCGATGTCATGGTCCAGCGGGCCACCATGCACGCCTGGCGCAATCCCAGTGCGACAAAATGGGCTCACATGGTCTTTTGTCTGCAGGCATGCAAGCCGCCCACAGTCCAGGGTGAGCGTCTGCTGGAGGACCTCGGGCTTGGCGCGCAGATCATCCCGCCGTCGGAGAATGCGAGGGGGTAGTCCGGGGTAAGATGAGTACAAGTAGGGGGAGAAGAGCAAGCCGAGAGAGAAAGAGAGAAAGAGAGAGAGAGAGAGAGAGACAGATATGAAGAGTATAATCACAAGGAATAGTCTACGCAGTATTAGTTAGCTTACGAATCGTACTCGTACTTTCACACCAGGCCATGCCCTCTATATGTCGCGGTGACTAATCTTATCTCACGTACTTTTGATGGCTTAGTCAATCCACCCCAATAAGAGAGCAGAGCTCTTAGCGTGACGTCACCCCATCAACAGCTGACGAAGTTGCCTAAGCTAAGCTGGGAAAAGAACAGCACAGAAAAGATCACCGCGTAAACAAGCGACCTCAATGTCCTGCAATGAACGGCGCAGGAGAGTAGATGAAAAGATTGGAAAATCAGCAACATTCTGCAGCAAGTGCCTGCCGCTGGCTTCGATATTGCTCGACAAGCCATACGAGTACATATAGTAGCGGTCGCATGAGCCAAGCCCAACGGCGGCAACTCCACTGACAAGCAACCCAGACATGCCAAGACAGACCGACGCCGCCGAGACCTCTGGTCCTAACGGTGCGAATGGCACGCATGGAACAGATGGAGCCGACCGGGCAGATGAGACGGCGCCCGAGACCATGGTGAACGGTGCCGACTCCGAAGCCAAAAAGAGGCACAAGGCCAAGGAGACGATGGCGAGGCAGAAAGAAAAAGCAAAGGCCAAGACGAAGCCGACAGGGGGCTACGACCAGACACCGCTGCCCGCTATGCCGCCCGGCTTCACGGTGCAGTTTACCTTTCACCGGGCCCTCAATCTGCCCATCTCCGACTTTGGCAGCACCTCGGCCGACCCTTACCTCACCGCGACCCTGACCGCCCCAGAGATGCCCAGACGCCACAAGGAAGATCCCGACATGGTGCACCGGACACGGACCGTCCACCGCTCTACAGAGCCCGTCTGGGAAGAGTCGTGGATCGTTGCCAATGTGCCTGCGTCCGGTTTCCGACTAAAGTGCCGGCTTTACGACGAGGACGTTTCCAACCACGACGACCGGCTGGGCAACGTCACTGTCTTTTTTTCTCACGTCGGCCTCGTCGACCCCTCTGCCGCTTCCGGTCCTTCCGGCCCTTCCGGTTCTTCTCCTCCAGGCTCTTCCGGCTCATCCAGCTCCAGCTCTTCCAGCTCCAGCTCTTCCGGAGGCGCCTGGAAGGACGTGGACCACAAAATCTTGGACGTCAAGAAGCGCATGGGCAGCAAGCGCGCCTACCTTTTCAAATGGCTGACCTCGTTTTTCCATCGCAGCAGTATCACGCCCAAGTTTGAGCTGAGTATCCGCGTGCTCGGCAGGACGGAAGGCGCTGGCGGCCGCATGTATACCGTGGGACCGACCACGTGGGTGCGGCACTTTTCGCCCATGATCGGCCGGTTGACGGGCACGCGAGTGAACCGGGACGAGAGGCTGGACGAGCAGGAGGAGGAGGAGGAGGAGGAGCAAGGAAGCAAAAAGGGGCGCAGGAGGAGCCGAGAGGATCGCAAGCCAAAGAAATACGAGTACGTTGTCTCTGATTCTTTTTTTTTTTGTTTTCTTCTTTCAGATATGAACTGACCCCCCCCTCAAAGTTTCCAATCCAACGAAGTCCAGCTGCAGGGACCCGTGCCAGCCGAGCTGTACCACCGCTATGTCAACTTCCAGCCCATTATCGGCCGCATCTTCACGGCCAGGGGTCTGCGTGGTCGCATCCTCAACGCGGCCCTGCACAAGCAGCACAACAGCATCTACCGGTACGACCCTGCCACAGAGTATGGCACCTTTGAGGCTGCCACGGAGCAGGCATCGCTGCAGTTCCTTCGGCTTGCCCACTTTGCCAATGGCGGCCGCGTCTTTACCTATATCCTCACGCTTGACGGCATGATGCGCTTCACCGAAACGGGCAAAGAGTTTGGCATTGACCTGCTGTCCAAGCACACCATGCACTCTGACGTGGCCACCTACATTGCCTACTCTGGTGAATTTTTCATTCGACGTATCAAGACGGCGTCTGCCGCAACACCGACGGGTGAGGCCGCCGCATCCTCGTCAGGAACGCCACCTGTCAAGACAGACACGAGTCGGCTGTCCATGGACAGCACGCAGCAGCAGCTCCACACGCTGGACAATTTCCAGCTGGTCATTGACAATGAGTCGGGGACGTACCGGCCGGACAAGTCGCTGCTGCCGCAGCTGCAGGAGTTTCTGGAGCTGAATTTCCCCGGCCTGTCGGTCAAGGCGATGAACGGGGGCGACGAGGCCCTGCAAGAGATGAAAAAGGCCCAGCGGAAACGCAAGAATGAGGAAGGCACGGGCATCGTCATGGTGCCCAACAGACAGCCGAGTCACGCCAGTTTCAGCAGCTCCGATGAGAGCAGGCTCAGCGACATTGGCCGAGACGGTGGAGGCATGGTATAGGCAGAGACTGAGGATATCTTTTTTTTTTTTGTTTTTTTTGTTTTTTTTTATTTCTTTTTTTATTTCTTTTTTAAATAGCGACGCATACAGAAAGCCACTTAATATAAGGGAAGGATGGAATATAATGTAATTTGTCATGGAAAGATATTCTCGTCTGTAAATGATGACTAAGCATTGTTTTATCGTCATTCTCCAGACAGTGCGCGCCGATAAGATACAAAAATCTTGCGATCAGTTCAGAGACGTCATTCTGCCGCACACAGCCGAGACAAACGAGAAGACCTCCTCCCCCACCCCCAACGCTTGCGCGACTCTCCCTCTCCGTCTCTCTGCCACTCTGCTTCTCTGCCTCTGTCAGACAGACACCAGTGGCCATGGCCTCTTCAGAGAACGACAAGTCGACGACGACGCCGTGGACGGATGACGTGAAGGAAAAGTTTGAAGGGTAGGGACAGAAAGAGAGAGAAAAAAATAGAGAGAGGAGAAGGCTTCTTTCGCAGAGTTTCCGCGCCATCTATATCGCTCTAACATTGTCACAGCAAGAGCAGAAGCGAGTTTCTCGACCCGTGCCAAGAGGCTGCCCAGAAGAGCATCCGCTGCCTACACCGCAACAATGGCAACCGAGCCTTGTGTCAAGATTATTTCCAGTGAGGATGAGACCAGTCTGTAGAAAATCAAGAGCACGTGCCTGACTGTGGCTGACCTTTCTTTTTTCACAGGGCATATCGCGACTGCAAGAAGATCTGGGTACGTGACACTGATCGTGTCCTTGGGTGTTTGTTTTTGAGCACCTGTTATTGACAATGTCACAGTTAGAAAAACGGAAAGAAGATCGGAAAAAGAACGGGTACTTCTTCTGAGAGAAGCTCGGTTGGATGGGTCGTTTGACAGTTGGATGGCTGGTTGATTTAAGGAGCACTGGGCCCTCTTGACATTTTTCGCGTTTACTTTGACAACTTTTCCCCCATTGTTTCGATGTATCAACTGTAGAATATACACTGTACGATTATACGAGAGCAAACAAGCAATCAGGCATCCGATCATGCAGCATCAAGCAAGCGTCATGCCGTCGGATTTCTGGGGTCGGACACAGTGCCAATAGTGAGGTCATCAAACATGGCACGGTGAATTTATAGCGGGGTTTGTATTTTTCTTGAGTTCCTCGTGAAACTTCATCAGCTTCCAGCACAAGCTGCGAGTGAGCGCGATACCCTGGAAGTCCGAGCACGTGGCTGTACGCAGTAGACGTCTTTCTGAGCCTTGTCGTTGCCAGACAAGGACGTCAAAAGAAGAGACAAGATGTCTTTTGGCCATTCCATGTCGCTCAAGAATGGCGTCGACATTCAGCTGCAGTCTGCGTTTGGGTCCGAGAACTGGCCGACAGTGGTGCGGCTGGCCGAGAAGCGGGCCAAGAGTGGCAGCGATGCCTTTTACTACGAGGCCGTCAAGGTCTGCGCCGAGTCCAGGCTGGACGGAGTGACGGAAAAGGCGGCCGTGGTGCTGACCGTGGACCGCTGGGTGCGGCAGGGGACGGTGCCGGGAGACGTGGAGTCTCTGGATCTGCTCGAGTGGGCGGCCGGCCTCGATGGCAGGAGCAAGGCGGCCGTGTTGTTTCCTTTTGCCTACAGCGAGAGTTTTGGCGTGCTACGTCTGCGCTGGGCCAAGGCCAACACGAAGGACATGGCGGGACTGATGGCGTCTGTGAAGCAGTGTCTGCTCAGCTGGGATCTTGTGAATGCGCAGCAGGTATGTTTGATTTTGTGGTTTCTATATTTCATGATTCTATGATTCCTGGCTTTGCATGTTCTGACAGGCTAGATTGCGGCCATCTTGGATAGATCGTTTCATGCCACTGACCGGCGCTTCATGTACTGGAACATTCTCCTCACACACATGCTCTCGGTGGGTGTCTTTCTCGTCCTCTCGTCCAGTCCTTGTCTAACAATCCAGACGAGTCTGCAATGCCCCGAATCCAAGAGAAAGATTTACGGCATGCTCGCCCAGAAGCAGCTCGAAAAGGCTGCGGACATGGCTGCCAGCACGACCGAGGCCAACAAAGACCGGGCGCTGCAGCACGAGGAGGAGTTCCTCCTCTACTACCGCGTGCTGGCCCAGCAGGCCTCTGCCGAGGATTTTCTGCAGCGTGCAGCACGTGATGCACACAACGGCGCCCTGGAGCAGCTCCGGCGCGGACGCAAGCAGCCCTTTCTGGACGTCGTGGCGCACCTCGAGGCGGCGGGACAGTGGGCGGCCGTCTTTGATCTCTGCCGCGAGGCCCTGCAGATGCGCAGTGAGGCCGGGCTGCCTTTGACCCTGGCATGTGACCTGCGCGTATGGAGGAGCTTTGTAGCGGCTTCGGAGAAGCAGACGGATGTAGAGGGGTAAGTCTGACGAGAAGAAGAAAGAAAGGAAAAAGAGAAAGAAGAAAAAAAAGGGGGGAAAAAACAAAAAAAAAAAAGACTGACAATGACAGAGCCTTTGACACGGTCCAGAGCATCCTGCAGTCGTTCATCGCAGCCAGGGCAGAACTACCGCCGCTCTTCACCAAGACGATCGGCATGGCCTTGCTTGAAGTGACATTTCACCTGCCATCCTCTCTCATGGCCGCAGAGAAAAGGCAGGGGGACGAAAAGGAGCCGTCTGCTCGCGTGGCACAGCTGCTGCTGTATATAAAGGCCAACCTGGACAAGGTGGCCGTCTTTGGCGACATCAAGAGCTTTGTCGAGCAGCTCACGTTTGCCGAGGCCCAGGATTTGCTGCAGCGGCTCCGCTCGTCTTCCGCCGACAATGCGCATGCGGCCCAAGAGGTGCACCAGGCCGTCCTCGTCTACCAGTTGCGGTATCTGCTGGCGACGTGTCCGCAGACGCTCTGGAACCAGGCTGATCCGGACGGCGGCAGCTCGGCCGTGCTGACGTGCAAGTTTTGCAGCAGACCCAGCAGACCAGCATCTTTTGGCTGTGCCCCTTGCTTTGCCGACATGTCCCGCGAAAGCTTGGCCTTTCACCGGCAACTGACTGATGACGTCACCTTTATCCAGACGGTCCTGCCGCGCCTCGACAAGGATCCGCGTGTCGACCTCGCCCTCGTTGCCGCCAGCAGTCTCTTGCAGCTGGCTGACAGCACAGACAGCACAGACAGCACAGACCGAGGAGGCCAGAAGAAGAGACAGCTGGGGACACGGGGCGAGCAGGGCCGCTTCTTTCTGCAGGCCGTCGCTGTGCTCGACCACCAGCTGGCGCACACGCCTGGCGACGACATTCCGCTGCGGCTGCTGCTCGTGCGGCTGCACCTGCGGCTGGGCGATGCCGCGCGCGCCCTCGAGCTGTGGCAGCCGCTGGGCGTCAAGCGCACGATCCTCGACGCCCTCGGCCCACTCTTTTTTGATCGGCTCTCGACGGTGGCGCCGCCGGCTGGGCTCCTGAGAATCGCCTCGTCGTCGTCGTCGTCGTCGTCCGGCACCGACTCGTTTGCTCCGGCACTCCCTCTGACCGACGGTCTCCGCACATATTATGACACGGTGTTGCGGCGGCCGTCGCCCGTCAAGATCTGGGACGCATTTGATGCTGCCAACTACAGCAGCATCCTCGACATGGCTCAGCTGCATGACCACCTCGGCCGCAGTGCCACGCGTGCCATGGCCCTGCTCGAGGAGCGACGGGCAGCCCGCGCCGTGGGTGGGCGGCTCGAGGATGTCGAGGAGCTGGCCATCTTTTGTGAGTCTCGCTCTCTGAGTGAAGCCAAAGATAATGAGGAGAATCCAAAGACACTAACGTTGGGCAGACGACATATCCAATGACACCGAGTTTGTCACGGTCACAGACTACGGATCGATGCCGAACCTCAACAGCTCCCTCGTCCCCAGCCTTGCCGAGAGCCTCTCGCTGGGACCCGGGCTTTCCGTACGTCAAACACTCCCCGAGACGTACATGTTTGATGCTTGTGTATAGACGCTAACGACCACGACAGAACAACCGGATGCACCTCGGCCTGCTGGCTGAAAAGTACCTGGATCTCGTCTCCTTCAAGCCCCCCAAAGAGTACAAGCCAGCACGGCCCAGCGAGGCGGCCCAGCGCGAGCGGGCCCATCTGCTCGAGTCGCTGGCGGCTGTCGAGTCGTCCCTGATGGACTTTTTGCACCATCCAGACACCCCGGCCCAGCTGACGGCGGCCGAGCTGACCTACTACAGCGCCGTGTCACTTCTGTCGTCCTTTGCTGTCGCCAGCCTCACCACGAGCCCGACCTCGCCAGCGCCCCCCTACCTGGCATCCATCCCGGCCTCGCTGACAGCCCTGTGCGACCTGGCCCGGCTGTCGACAGACGTGCCGACAGACAGAGAAGCGGAATCCATGCTGGAGAGCATGGCCCATCTCCACGGCCTGTCCCTCTTCCGAGACCTGGCCGTGGCCCTGCGACAGACGTCTGCCTTTCTTGCGGCGCACCACGACCGCGAGAGCACGCGCGACCGCACCGGCAAGTCGGGTCTGCACAAGGGTGTCTTGGCCGAGACGAAAACCCTCAAGACGCTGTCGACGCAAGCGTTTGTCGACATCAAGGGACGCTTCAAGGCTGCCAAGGACGCACTGGCCAACTCGAGCATCCAGATGGGCCTGGCCAAGTGGGTGGCGGGCGGCGCTGAGAGCGGCAGCCAGGAGCTGTCTGAGGCCGTGCTGGGCGTGCTGGGCGGCAAGGAAGCGGTGGAGGACTGGGCGGGCCGAGTTGCGGGTGGCTGGAGACGGGCAGTCCAGGGCTGGTCGTCGGTGCAGTTGGACTAACGGGAGAGAGAAAGAAGAAAAAGAGGCAAGAAACTCAAAAAAAAGTTAAAACAATTTGTATAAAATGGGTATATTTCAAAAGTGATCAGAGAGAAGCAAAAAGAAGTCAAAGAGATCATTACCCTCGTATTCATGCGTCATCTCCCAGATTCCGTCCTGTCCTGCTATCCTGCTGCCCTCTGTGGCCCAGCTGTCCGGCCAGCAGGGTTAGTGGAGACTCAGGGTCTGCTGGTGACTGCGCCTCCTCGCCTTACGAGCGAGCACCTCTTGGCGCTCTTCGCGCAGGGTCACCCAGATCCAGAACCAGGACGCGGCCTCGACAAACATGAAGGAAAAGAAGACACGGTTCTTGAGAGCATCGCCAGCCGAGTTGATAACATAGGGATGGGTCATGCGCGTATGAGGACCGGAGCCGCCGTAGAGGGGAGACGAGGCGCTAAAGAAGAAGGAGTAGCAGACCATGCTCAGGGAGACGAAGAGGCGAACGGGGGCTGGGGTGTTAGCAGGAGAGGAGATGGGAAAGAGGAGAGAAGGGAAAAAGGAGAGAAGGGAAAAAGGAGAGTAGGAAAAAGAGAGTAGGAAACAAGAGGCTCACCTTGAGTTCCCCAGTAGTGGATCATGCTGACTTCTTCGGGGAGGCTGAGGGTGAGGAGGTCGTTGATGCCGACAGAGGCCAGGACGACGCCGAGAAAGGCCAGAGGGGGGGAGGGTGCGTCGAAGCTTCTAGAGTAGGGCTAGAGGAAAAAAGGTCAGAGGTCAGAGGTCAGAGACGAGAGGGTCCGTCAAAACATACGAGTCCCATGGAATTGCCGAGGATGTAGACGAGAGCCTGGTCGGCGATCGTGATGGGGTTGGTGAAGAAGAAGAAGCCCAGCGTGATGTGGAAGAGGGAGAGGGAGGTGATGATGGTCTGTCCTGATATCCACGCCATGATGAGTGGTGAGGCAAACGAGAGAAAGTCGTGCGAGAAAAGAAAAAAAAAAGATGAAAAAGAAAGTGTTGGCTGTTGGCTGTCTGATGGCTGGTTTTTATCGTCTTTTGTCGTTTATCGTCGTCTATCGTCTTATTTTGTTATCGTCTTCAAAAGGTCAGCTGTGCAGTCAGTGTTTGACATGTGGCACAAAATGCCGCCCCTGCTCGTCCAATGCGCGGCTCCCTGTGACTCGTCGACGTTGAATTCCAAATCAGGTTCCAGGCGAGAAAAAAAAAACCCAGAATTGGAGAGGTACGAGTACTTTCAGGATCACGTGCAAGCCTGTGCCTGGCTAAGGTGACAGTTCTTCCTAGCCCTCTTGGGGGCAAGCTCCCGCACGTAGTATGGATAAGATAAAGCCCCTCGCTGCTTACGTACTCTTCTTTTCTTCTCTCTTCACCTCTTCTCCTCCTCTTCTCCTCTCCCCAACACTACCTCACCATGAACACTCCCGTGCTCGACAACACCCGACACCTCCGCTACTGGCAGCGCTGTCTGCGGTCCCTGCTGCCACACCAGTACACGGGCAACGACAGCACTCGCATGACTCTCGGTTGCTTTACCGTAGCTGCCATTGATCTGCTCTCGCCAGCGAGTGGACCAGAGGGCCCTGCGCCCACTTGGATCCCTCTGGCCGACCGGCGCAGACTGCGAGAGTGGGTTCTCTCCTGCCAGCACCCTGGGGGCGGGTTTGCCGGCGGACCTACACACGTGCCTCTGCAGGCGTCCGACTATGACGGCTTTGATTTTGATACGGGCAGGCCGGCTGTCGGGACACGGGACGCAGCCAACCTCGCGGCCACTCTATTCGCCCTGCAGCTGCTGGCTCTGCTGTCGAGGGGGGACGAGGGCGAGGACAAGTCTGCGTTTTGTGGAGTCCATCGAACCGCCACGCTGGACTGGCTGCGGACGCTGCAGCGGAAAGACGGCAGCTTTGGAGAAGTGCTGGTGGACGTGGTCGAGTGCGTGCCGTCAGACAAGACAGGGCAGACGAGGCAGAGGCGGCGCACGCTGATTGCCGGTGGCGCCGACACGCGCTACTGCTACATGGCTGCCATGATCCGCTGGATTCTAAGGGGCGATGTGCAGCCCGGAACAGATGCATGGGTCGAGGATATCGACGTCGACGCCCTCGTCCGCTACATCCGCCAGGGCCAGACCTATGATGGCGGCTTCTCGGAGAGCTCGACACACGAGAGTCACGGTAGGTTCTTTTGTCTCTCTTCTTCTTCTTCTTCTTCTCTTCTACTTCCTCTCCTGTATAGTGCTCCAATCTGACATCCCAGGCGGTTATGCCTTTTGTGCCGTCGCGGCACTGTCTCTGCTCGGCCGACCCCCAGACTCGGCCGAGACGGGGTCTGCTTCCAGCACGGACACGCTGCTCGGTCGAGGGATTCCCAACCGGCCGCTCTTTCTCCACTGGCTCGCACAGCGGAAACTGCAATGCTACCCTGCCGGATCCGATTCCGAAGCGGAGGACGACGACTTGGCTGCAGAGGAAGAGCATCCTCTGGGACAGACAGACAACCTCACATACATTGGGTTCAATGGCCGCTGCAACAAGCCGGCAGATACCTGCTACACCTGGTGGGTCATGGGGACTACGGCCAACCTCACAGGCAGCACGACGCTCTCTGACCAGCAGCTCATCGGCCCGAGTCGCCGCTTCCTCCTCGACGAGATGCAGCACGTCATTGGCGGCTTTTCCAAGACCCCCGGCGGACCCCCCGACCTGTACCACTCCTACCTGGGGCTGGCTGCCTTGGCCACCATGGGTGAGCCTCGACTGCAGCCACTCGACCCGGCTTTCTGCATCAGCGTCGAGGCGGTGCGGCGCATCCAAGTGGCCAGGCGCTCCTTGCTACGTGGGGCCGGCCAGCCAGGGCGGGATCGGAGGCGAGCCTTCCTAGACCTGGGCAGAGCTTGCTGGGCATGAGTTTTGAGGGGTTTTGATTTTGATTTTGATTTTGATTTTTTCTTTTGAACTTGGATTCTGTACTCTATTCAGAGACTGCCGCCTCTTCACTCTCTCGCTTGCTGTCTAGAGAAAAGAGCTCCCACGGGATCCCCAGGCCGTGGCTCTCGTCCACCTCCCAGCCGTGTGGCCGAGCCACGCCACTCCAGCCTCGGATCAGCGCCCGCCAGTAGCACATCTCGGCCGCCCTGCTGAGGTAGCCGCGGCCGACAAAGAGCGCCCGCTGTCGACGCGCGATGCCGGCGGCCACGTCTGCGTGCTCCTCGAGCCAGGCAATGGTCTCGTGGAGATCCGACCAGTCGGGGGCCACAAAGACCATGTTGGCCTCGGCGGGCGAGAAGTGTGTCGGCCAAGCCGAGTAAGCCGAGTGGTCTGCTCTGGAGGGCGTCCAGGGTGTTCGTGCAGGGCCGTCCAGGTCGAGGTCTGACGTGAACAGCGGCTTCACCAGGTGCGTCGTGTGCTGCAGCCACGCCAGCGGCGGTGTGAGAACGACGCTGGCACACATTTGGTGGAAGGACAGGCGGCCGCTGTACGTGATGCCTTCCGTGTGGATAATGTACTTGTGGCGACAAAAATCTTGAATCAAGAGGGCGTTGGTGGCCGTCATCTGCCCGTGTCGGTCTTGTCTGTCTTTTTCGTCCCGTCTGTCTCCTCCTGTTTCACTCTCTCCTCTCTCCTCCCACCGGAGCTCCTCTACATCCGCCCACTCTGTGCCGCCTGCCACCTCGAGCAGCCGCGTGCGCAGGTGCGGGTTGTGGACGCTGTTGTACCGCTTCGTGCCGCGCCAGACGGGCCGGCTGTCCTTGCTCCCAAAGGGCATCGCCGCCTCAATGGCATCCACGGCCGCCGCCGCGTGTCTCTGAGAGCCGACAAACGGCAGCGGCCAGGCCCAGCCGGAAAAGTGCGGCATGAGAAAGGCCCGTCGTACCGGCGGGCTTCCGGGTGCGGCAGCCGACGCAGACGCTTGCCGGGTGTAGGACCAGGTATCGTTGACGGGACCGTCCTGGACGTTGATGGAGACGATCGTGTTGGGCAGCGGTGTCGGCGAAGTGAGCATGGCCAGGTGCAGCTGGTGCAGCGTAGCCAGTCGAGCCTGGACAGGTCAGCCGCCATGGTGGTTGACGGGCACGCATCCTTGCCTCGTACGCACATCTAGCGTCTCTTGGGTCATGACGTCATTGCTTTCTTTGCGAAGGATATACATCTAGCCGGTTACTTTCCTGTCTCTGCCGTCTCTGCATCCCACCTCGCGTCCTCGTACCTGACCGTCTTGTATCCGGACCTGCAAGGGTCCCATATCCCGGGCGGGTCGCACCGCAAAGGGCCCCAGACGGACCATGCTGTCAATGTCGTCTGTCAGGCCGGGAAAGGCATCTCGACACTCGGCCTCGGATCCTCTCAGAGAGCCGTTTTCGGGGTCCCACAGAGCGTGCCGTTTGGGCGTGGCAGAGGAATACGACGGAGAGGTGTGCAAGAGGAGTGCTGGCACCAGCAGAGAGCAGAGGGCCAGCAGAGCGAGGGTTTTTCTGTGCTTGGATACTAGACGCTTCATCGTTCTAGAAGGTGGCAGAACAAGGGGTGAGAGAAAAAGAAAAAGAGTCCTCGCAGATGCTGCCTGAGTAGACGAGCGCAGAACATTCATCCCAAACACGGAAAGAGTGGAACTGGTGAGAGAAGGAAACATTAGCCACCCCGTGTCAGACATTTTCCCGTTTTTTAATGTATTCGTGTATTTCTTCATTTTTACATCCTGCCACAAATCCCTCCCCCCCATGGATATCCGGCGGTCGTTTGTGCCCAATGCCTTGAGAGGCCTCACACATCCACAAAGCCCTCATAGTCCAGTCTCTTTCGCATTCGGTGTCGTCCTCTGCCCGTCTGCTGACAGGCCCCTCACATCCTCTCCCGCCGCCGTGGTGCCGCCCGGATAATGTCGTCTACCCGAAGGAGCAACTGTTTCCTTGTTAGCCGTCTTTTCTGATTTCTGACTCATCAGATTCTGTGTTACATACCTCGGCTGCCTCGCTGGCCGACGAGACGACGGCCTTTTTCAACTTGTAGCTCTCCACGACACCGACATCCCGCATGTCGGCAATGCCGCCACCTGGCGTCGTCAGGTCGAGGCCGTACGTGCTCATGCCGTCGTAGATGGCCTTGCGCAGACGGGCCACGAGGTCGCCCGAGTCGAGACCGGCATTGTCGGCCAGGATGGTCGGCAGCTGGCGCAGGGCGACGGCAAAGGCGGCGACGGCCATTTGGCGCTTGCCCTCGATGCGCGTGGCCGCATTCTCCACGGCCTTGGCCATGATCATCTCGGCACAGCCGCCGCCGAGCGTTGTGCGCGGCTCCTTGACCGTCTGCGACAGCACGGCCAGGGCGTCGTGCAAGCTGCGCTCCGACTCGTCGAGCAGCTGCTCAGAGGCGCCGCGCAGCACAATGGTGCAGGCCTGGCCGGCGGCGACGCCCGAGAACTTGATGAGGGTGTCTTCGCCGATAATGACCTCCTCGATGAGGTCGCAGTGGCCGAGCTGGACGAGCTCGGGGTGGTCAAAGGTGGAGGCGATCTCGCCGCCGGTAACGAGGGCGAGGCGCTCGATGCCGTCAAAGTCGGCGTGCTCAATGGAGACGATGCCGGCGTCGGAAAAGAGCTGCTCGGGCCAGTTGTAGATGAGTTGCCGGTTGATGAAGCAGTTGATGCCGTGCGCCTTGATCTTGTCGACCTTGGCCTTCATCTTTTCGCGCTCGGCCTTTTCGAGCTCGGCGAGCTTGCTCGTGGAGCCGACCTTGACGCGGGCGCCAAAGATCTTGACCTTGTCCGTGTCCATGGGCGTGTTGGCAATGAGGATCTTTGCCTTTTCGAGCCGCTTGGGCTGGTTGACACCGATGCGCTTGTCGAGGATGAAGCCCTCGTCGAGGTAGGACTCGCCGAGCTTGCCGCCCGTCTTCTTGATAATCTGGATGTGGGTGAGGTCGACAGAGCCGCCGAGGCGCAGGATGGCGTCGCAGGCCAGCTCGGCAAAGTGGTCGCGGTCCTGGGCCAGCACCTTGGAGCTGAGGGTCGTGCGGGCAATGGCCAGCAGATCACGCCGGAAGGCGGCCGGGTCGCGGCTGTGGTCGACGGTGGACTGCTCGAGGGCCTTGAGCGCCGCCTGGCTCGCTATCCGGTAGCCCTCAATGATCGTCTGCGGGTGGATCTTCTTGTCGACGAGCTTCTCGGCCTCACGCAGCAGCTCGGCTGCCAGCACGGCCACGGACGTGGTCCCGTCACCGACCTCATCGTCCTGCACCTTGGAGATGTTGACGAGCACCTTGGCCGCGGCGTTGTCCAGGGCAATCGCTTTCAATATGGTAGCGCCGTCGTTGGTCACAATGATATCACCGGTGGATCTGGACGAAGCATGAGAAGAGGGCCAAAAAAGGAGAAGGAAAAAAGGAGGACAAAAAGCGAGAAAGAACGTAGAAGGGGGGGCACGTACGCAGACTGGAGAATCTTGTCCATTCCCTTGGGACCGAGCGTGCTCTTGACGAGGTCACCCACGGCAATGGCTCCCACAAAGGCAGACAGCCGCGCATTCTCGCCCTTTTCCTCGGTCGTCCCCTCGTCGAAAATCTGGGTTGGGCTGAACGAAGACTGATTTGTCGGATTAGTCACCAGAGCAGACAGAGCACAAGAGACGGAAAGAAAGAGGACAGCTGGGACTCACCATGTTTACGAGAGTGCAAAACGGACGGAAGAGACGCAGCGGGTTGTGCTGTGCAGAAAGTCAAAAAGTCGGAAAATCAGAATCCTATTCTCGTCACGTCGTTGCCTGCCACAGTAACGAGAGACGGACCAGCTTCCCAGAACGGCGGAGCTACCTCTATTTTTTTTTTTGCCAATTGCCTTCCCCCTCCCCCTAACCCCACTAAATCAGCAGAGAGGTTCGGATAAAGCCAGGAACCGGAGGAACAAAGATCCGATACGTATGTGCTGGTACTATACAGAATTCTCCCCTCAGCTCTACCAGTTAGGAGGGGCTCAGAAGACCTGCCCCACTTTTGCCCACTGAATTTGCACACGGAAAAAAAAGAAGAGAATATCGCGAGCCTTCTGCCGAAAGCCAGGAGAAAGCAGAAGAACGTCAGAACACCAGAACACCAGAACATCAGGAGAAGCCCATATTGACGCGGAACTAATCTGACGACGAAACTATCCTATTGCTAAGAATTCCAGGCGAAAAAAAAAGACCAAAAAAAATTCGATAGGCCCAAGACTTTGTCATGGCGCCTTCTTTTGACCATTTGCGCGAGGCCGACCTCGACGAGGACGACTTTGACGAGGATGATGTCGATATTTCTGATCTGCGCGCCAAGTATGAGGTTCAGCTGGAAGAGGGATTTGACACGTTTGTCGTCGTCGACGGCCTGCCCAAGGTCACGCCCGAGCAGAAGCCCAAGCTCGTCAAATTCTTGCTCAAGAAACTCAACACTGTCGGCAGGACAAGAGAGGACATGATTGAGATGCCCATGGGCTCAGACGGATCCTCTCTACAGTACGTCTTCTTTCTTCTTCTTCTTCTTCTTCTTCTTCTTCTTCTTCTTCTCTCCTCCTCTCTCCTCCTCTCTCCTCTCCCGCTAACCTGCAGATTCGCCTTTGTCGAGTTCTCCTCCCCCGCCGAAGCCGCCGCCGCTGTCCGGCAGCTCGACAATGTTCCTCTGGACAAGAAACACTTTATGCGCGTCAACAAGCTCACCGACATTGAGCGCTATGGCCGTGAAGGCCGCATCGACGAGGAGTACACGCCGCCCCATATCGACGAGTTCCAGCCCCGCGACCACCTGCGCTCCTTCCTCGCCGACCCCAGCGGCCGCGGCCGTGACCAGTTTGCCATGTACCGCGGCGACAATGTCGGCGTCTGCTGGAACAGCGAAAAAGATCCCCCCGAGACGGTGGTCGACCGGCCCAACTGGACCGAGAGCTTCGTCCAGTGGTCGCCCCTCGGCACCTTTCTGACCTCGGTCCACATCCAGGGCGTCCAGCTCTGGGGCGGCCCCAAGTGGGACCGTCTCGGCCGCTTTCCCCATCCGTTTGTCAACCTCGTCGCCTTCTCCCCCCAGGAGAACTACATTGTCACCTGGTCCGGCCGCCCCATCTCCATTCCCGACGAGGGCCACCCCGCCCTCAGCCTCGACGACGACGGCAAGAATTACGTCATCTGGGACGTGGCCACCGCCAAGCCTCTGCGGTCGTTTGCCAACCTTGACGTGCCCGGCGGCCCGGGCGAGGACGGCAAGCAGATGCAGCGCAAGGCGCCCTCGTGGCCCGCCTTCAAGTGGTCGTCTGACGACAAGTACGTCGCCCGCCTGACACAGGGCTCGGCCATTTCCGTGTACGAGCTGCCGCGCATGAACCTGCTCGACAAGACGACGATCAAGATTGACGGCGTCATGGACTTTGACTGGGCGCCGGCGCGGCCGCAGCGCGATGGCGTCAAGACGTATGAGCAGCTCTTCTGCTTCTGGACGCCCGAGATTGGCAGCAACCCGGCCAAGGTCGGCCTGATGAGCGTCCCGTCCAAGGAGATTGTGCGGACGCTCAACCTCTTTAGCGTCTCGGACGCCAAGCTGCACTGGCAGTCGGACGCCGCCTACCTCTGCGTCAAGGTCGACCGCCACTCCAAGTCCAAAAAGTCGCAGGCGACGACGCTCGAAATCTTCCGCGTCAAGGAAAAGGGCGTGCCGGTCGAGGTGCTCGACACGATCAAGGACACCGTCATCAACTTTGCCTGGGAGCCCAAGGGCGACCGCTTTGTCATCATTACCACGTCGGAGCCGGTCGGCGCCACGGCCGTGCCGCCCAAGACGTCCGTGTCCTTTTACACGCCCGAAAAGGCCAAGGGCCAGGCCGTCGGCAACTTTAAGCACCTGCGCACACTGGAGAAGAAGAACAGCAACGCCATCTACTGGTCTCCCAAGGGCCGGTTTGTCGTCATCGCCACCGTGCACAGCCAGCAGTCCTCGGAGCTCGAGTTCTTTGACGTGGACTTTGAGGGCGAGAAGCCCGAGTCGGACAAGGACCTGACGGCCAACCTGCAGCTCATGAACACGGCAGACCACTACGGAGTGACGGACGTGGAGTGGGATCCCTCTGGTCGCTTTGTGGCCACATGGGCCTCTGCCTGGAAGCACAGCGTGAGTTTTGTGCCAGTTCTTTTCTCTTTTTTTTTCCCCTTTTACGTCTTTTTTTACGTGCATTTTGTTGCTCTTTTTACTGACTAGGCTAGATGGAAAATGGCTACCATTTGTACGATTTCAAGGGCGAGCTGCTGCGCGAGGAGCACGTGGACAAGTTCAAGCAGTGGCAGTGGCGGCCGCGTCCGGCTTCGCTGCTCAGCAAGGAGGAGCAGAAGACGATCCGCAAGAACCTGCGCGAGTACTCACGGGTGTTTGACCAGGAGGACGCCGAGCGGATAGCGGGCGCCGACCAGGAAGTCATTGACCGCCGCCGCCGCCTGCTCGAGGAGTGGGTGGAGTGGCGCGAGGAGGTCGAGGCCGAGGTCGAGGAAGACCGGGTGGCGATGCACATTCCCAAGGATCTGGTGGAACAGTTGCTCAAGAAGAAGACAGAGGAGATGGCCGAGGGCGAGGGCGAAAAGGTGGTGGAAGAAAAGGTGGTGGAGGAGATTGTCGAGGAGGTCCTAGAAGAGACCGAGGAAATTGTGCAGTAAATAGGAATAGGTTGGGGGTTCCAAAAAAAAACAAAGGGAAAAATAACACTGGAAGAAAAATGATTGGCCGTATTTCTTTATTTTCAAAAATTGTGAAGACGGGGCTCACTGGCTACGGGACGCTGAGAGGAGGGAGAGGAGGGAGAGGAGGAAGCCGGAAGAGAGAAAGAGAAAAAAAAAGAGAAAAAGAGAATGACGAAATTATGAATATCTAGTCCTCCTTTGCTCCTTTCCCAGAGGGGGCATCCCCCCTCTCAAGGGGCAGAGGCCTCTTTGTCACACGGGGGAAAGGCGTTTGTAACAATCATCTGGCATGAAATCGGTGGCTGTAATACCTGTCCTTTGTGGCGCAAGAGCAGACGCCATGTTGGAATTCAGTGCCACCGGTTAATTTAACCTGGAACGCAGAGGGAAGAGGAAGAGAAGGAAGAGGTTCTCATCTCCTGTTTTTCGAACTTATAGAGGTTCACAGCCTAAAGGAGAAGGGGGGCTGGAAAAGAGACAATTAGAATGGCGGCATGAGAGAGACTGGTGTATGCTACGGGTATGTATATAGTCTATACGTATAAATCCAGAGGAACATTTTGTTCAGACGATCGCTGCTGTCATTCCCAGAAAAAGGAAGAAGGAGGGGAGAAAAGCAGGAAAAACCAGTCTCCCCACATATCTGCCGATCTGTTACAGAGCTAAGCTCCTCCTTCCTGAAAAGGTTCTACAACGTGCTCCGTACGGCCAGCTGCGTATATCCAGAAGAGGAAGAATAGGAAAGAGCGAGTAGAGCATTCAGGGGTCGCTGTTCCTCTTTTTTTGCTTTTTTTGTCTTTTTGGCCTTTTTGTCTTTTTTTCTTCTTCATATTTTTTTTGCTCTTCTTTTTTCCGTCTTTCCTTCGATCCTTTCTTTCTCTTCGTCTTTTGTTCTATTTTCAGTGTTTCGCTTCCTTCTCTTTTGCTTCTCCCGCCTTCTTCACTACCCGCCACTCTCAACAACAAAATAAAAGTGAAAGATATCAACAGGAAAAGAAGCTTTTTTCTTTTTTTTTTAAAAAAAAAAAAAGATATTCTCTCTTCTCTCCCAATCCAACTCTTCTGCCCTTTTCTCATCCCTGACAACATGCGCCGGTCTGCCATCCCCTGGGCTCTGGCCCTCTGTGCGTCTGCAGCATCCTCTGCCCCTGCAGCATCCTCTGCTGCACCTGCAGAATACGCTGCTGGAAACAACTTCACCACCAGCTGCACAAACATTACAATGGTACCGTCATCCATCAGCAACAGCACCTTTTCTCTCAAGGCACTGTGCGTGTCCAACAGCACCAGCACCTCCAAGATGGAGTCGAGCCTCGACCTGAATCTCTGCATCGGCATCAACCAGGCCACGGCCGAGCTGGCCTGGTCCATCTAGTAAGAGCCTATTTTCGTCTATTTCTTGTCTGCTTCATACCTTGACTGACCTTTTTAGTGGAAAGTATTCCAATAGCTGCAAGACCTGTCATGTCGGCGACAGAGAGCTCTCCTGCACTTGTGAGTCGCACTCTTATGGAGCTCCAGCCAACTCGAGCTTGGACTTGGGTAAGTTTTTTTTTCCTGTCTTTTTAAACTCCTTTCTCCTCTTTCTCGTTCTATTTGCATTTCAGAAACAGGGCAGAACACGATGGCTAAGGCTTTGCACAGACGAGGGAATCGTTGTCTTCAATGGAGCGCTGGCATGCAAATCCAACGTTCCGACGAGTGCGTAACGACGTCGATGGTTACCGATGAGGAGAGACAGGGGCCATGGTTTTTTGGGAGGCGCCTCGCCCAGCTGATACCGTATGATCATTTGAAATGAAGAAGAGAGAAGTGGCGAAACAGACACGAAAAAAGTTTTGATTTTTTTTGTTGAAATGAGAGGGGGAGCAGGCGGCGACGCCTGAGGGATTCGTGGCGGATGGGCCATGTATTAGATGTCTCATGAGACGTTGTCTAGCAATTTTTTTTTTTTTACTTTTTTATTCTCTGTATTTACTTTTTTTTCTTTCTTTTTCCTCTTCTCTTTCCAATCCCTCTACTCGTACTTTCTTTCGGCTACAAATAGCTGCGAGCAAGACACTGTCTCTGCAGAACACGTTCATGTCTCTCGACTGTCTTGGACTCTATTGTCTCGTTGGGCTCTGTCGGCTACGAAACATTCCAGAGACGAAATGGTCTCAAAGGAGAGATCTCTTGTAGAGTCGAGGCAGGGCGGAAGAAAATGACAGAGCCAGCAGGATGGCCTGTCTGTTCCTCTTACAAGGAAAAGTGTGACAGGCCCTTGTTTCCATTTCTGCTTGTCATGGAGAGTTGTTGCCTGAAAGAGAAGAGAGGACAAGAAGGAATCTGTGGTCAGGTGCGTACGAAGTACAGAGTACAGAGTACAGGGAGTGCCGAGTACAGGGAGTACAGAGTAGAAAGAAGGAACGACTTGCTGACGCCCCGCCTGCGATTGCCTTTAACGGAAACAGGACCTCGATTGCCTCGAATGTGATTGGTCTCGAGCTGCGTCACGGGTTTGCGTCACGGGTTTTCTTACGAGTCCGAGAACAGGCACCAGCTTTTTTTTCTCTGCCCGCATTCTCATGTTTCTTGTTTCCCCTCTTCTCTCCGTTTGCTCTCTTCTTCTGTGCACTTTTTCCTGTGCCTTTTTTCTCATGTCACATTTTGAATACAGGAAATACAATTCTTTATTCTTGTTATGTGCGTGTCTGTCAAGTGTCATTCATCGTCTTTCTCATCTTTCGGCTACTTTTCTCGTCGCTGTTCGCTTTGGATATCTTCATCTGTTTTTTTTTCTCTCCCAGTCATCTCCATCTCCCCTTGGATGTCTGGCCAGCAGGGCAGGGCAGAAAAAAAAAGTCCTTGTCTATGTGCGTCTATCCTCTCCTCGACGGGGAGAACACAAAAATAAAGGCGGCATATCAACTAAAAGAGCAGGGAAAACAAGATTTTCTAAATCTTCTCGCCCGGCTGCAGCTTGAGCGGCTTCACACCCAGTCCGTTGTGGTTGCGGAAGAAGAGGATGCCCTTGCCGGCCTCGGTGGCATCGGCGCTCGGCTCGACCCACTGGCACATGCGGGCACTCTTGTACATGGCGTACAGGAAGCCCATGGAGCCGCCCTCGACGTCGCTGCGGTAGTGCTTGCCCATCACTTCCTTGATGGCCTCGGAAGCCTCGTCTGCATGGTAAAAGGGAATGGTGCTAACATAGTGGTGCAGGACGTGCGTCTCGATGATGCCGTGCAGCAGCTGACGGCCGACAAAGCCAAACTCGCGGTCAATCGTCGCCGCCGCACCGCGCACAAAGTTCCAGGTGTCGGGGGTGTAGTGAGGCAGCGAGGGGTCGGTGTGCTGCAGAAAGGTAATGGCGACTATACTGTTAGCAGGGGGGAAAGTGTGGAAACGATGGTAAGGAAGACAGGGAGAGGGAACGAACCGAGCCAGTGGTTGACCCAAAAGTAGGGCATAAAGTACCAGACGGCCATGTTGGCGAGGCCATAGGTGCGGCAGAGGTAAAAGAGAGCGACAGCCGTCAAGCCGACGCCGATATCGCTGAGGACGATGAGTTTGGCGTCACGGTCCTCATAGAGAGGGCTCTGGGGGTTGAAGTGGTTGACGCCGGTGCCCCAGCCGTTCTTCTTGCCCTTGCCACGGCCCTCGCGCTGGCGCTCGTGGAAGTTGTGGCCGGTGACGTTGGTGAGGAGGTAGTTGGGCCAGCCAAACAACTGCTGCAGCAGGAGGGTGAGCAGGGTGTTGATGGGCGTCTCTTCCGTCAGCTCAGACAACTCGTGGACAAAGCGGCCGATGCGGGTGGCGTGCTCCTCGCGAGTGCGTGGCAGAAAGACCATGTCGCGCTCCATGTTGCCAGTGGCCTTGTGGTGCTTGCTGTGGGACAGCTGCCAGCTAAAGTACGGGACGAGCAGGCTCGAGTGCAGCACCCAGCCGACAGCGTCGTTGAATGTCTTGGACGGCGAGAAGGCGCCGTGGCCGCACTCGTGGGCCAGCACCCAGATGCCGGTGCCAAAGAGGCCCTGCAGCACGCCATAGACGGCCCAGAGGGCACCGCGTCCGACCTGGGAGGGCACGTACTCGGGCGTGTTGAAGTTGTGGAAGAGGTAAAAGGTGGTGGCGAGGCAGGCCATGTCCCGGAAGACATAGCACATGCCGCGGAAGCCCGACCGCTCGAAGCAGTGCTTCGGGATGGCGTCACGGATGTCCTTGATGGTGAAGTCGGGCACCTCAAACTCGTTGCCGTACGTGTCGAGCAGCTTGCCATAGGCTTCCGTCTCCGTCTTGGACTGTATGTCGTTCTCGGCATCGTTGGACGCCAAGGACGACAGGGACGTCGACGAGGCCGACTGCCGCGGCGAGGCCATGGGCGACTGGTCTGCGGTGGAGGGGGCAGACGCCTCAGAATCGGACGTGCTGACAACGGTGGCCTTGTTGCGGCGAGCAGCGCTCTTGGCGGCACGGGAGGTGGTGGTGGCTGCCATGATGCTGGTAATGCTGACCAAATGAAAAGAAGACAAGTCTGTCTAGTCGACGGCAGAAAATAAAAAGGGATTTCTCTTGCCCTTATTTGTTTTCTGCTTACTGCTTTTTTTTTCTCTTTTCTTTTTTTTTCCCTCTTAATAAGACGGGGTTTATCCCTCTTTCGTGCTGTGATGTTGGCTGCAAATTGTGGCAGGCCTGTGCGCTTATATAAGAAAAGAGAGGGGGGGGGAGGGTAAGAGGGGTGTTGGGCGTACGAAAAGAAAAGAAGAAAAAAAAACGGTGAAAAGAGGGAGGAGGGAAAGAGTAAATAAGAAACAAAAAGAAGGGGGTGGTTTATGGACAAGAAAAGGGACTGAACCCAGCTGTGGAGAACGAAACCTAAAATGTCCTCCGCTGCAGTACGAGGGATTCGTATGGGACCGTGTTTCCAGTCCTCCTTACCGGTCTCAGGGTTGCTTTTTAATATTGATTATTGTATTTTTCTATTTTTATTGGCAGGGAAAAAAAAGGGAAAAAAGGAAAAAAAAGACAGGCAGAAGTACTAAATGTTCTTTTTTTTTTTCCTCGGCTGGGCAAAACAAAACGACAAGGCCGTCTCATGGGAGCATGGATGCATCCAAGTGGTGTGCTATCTGTATTTTTCTTTGCCTTTTCAGCTGATGTCGACGACGATCCGCCAACAGGCACAAGTGGTTGGGGTAAAAAAAAAAAAAAAAACAGAGGATGCCCTTGTTGACCACTGAAGGGATTGGTTTTCCACGGCAGAATTTTCTTGTCAGCAGAGTCAGTGGAACGACAATTAGCTCAGCCGTGGGCTAAGAGCAAATAGCAAGAGGGAATGAGGAGAGAAGAAGGCGAGTACGAGTGCGTACGAGTTATGCCGTACGGAGTACTATTCGTACTGGGCAAAAAGGTACTCGAGTACAGAGTACATTTCAGTACGGAGTAGACTATCTACACTGTCTATACCATGTGCTGGTATGATCTGGTTGCCCCCCCGCAGCACTGTGAAGGAGGCAAGAGCCATTGACCAGTCACATGCTTGCTCCTGCCTTGCAGACCGCCTGTACGAGTATTTGCTTACTCGTAGAACTCACAAAAGACACGCAACGAGCAGGGACGAGCAGGACGAGCAGAACGGCCAGAATGCACAGCAGCAGTGTTACGCAGAGCCTTTCACCGCTCTCCTGATCCGCTCCTTTCTGCATTCTCTCCTTCTCTTCCCAACACCCGCACAAGCGGAGAGACCAAGGAGGGGCACCGGGGCACCGACCCGTTGTACCCATACTACTTCCTAACTCGTACATGTAAAAAGGGCTCAGACGTTACGGAGCCTGTTAGGAGCAAATCTCTCACATCGTGGTCGAATGAGAAGAGGTATAAAGCAAAAGGACACAAAGGGAAGGGGGATCCTGTGTACAGTGTCGGGGGGGTCCTCCATGTGTCCACCGCCCGCCTCTTCTGCCAAGACCAGGAGACTCTAGACTGGATGGTAGATCTATACGTACTCCGCTCGCTCGAAGCGAGCTGTTCAGGACCAGCCTCTGCTGCGAACTCTGCACAGAACAAGTTTGCTTTTCGTCTGACCGTACGAGTGTGCTGCTCTCTTCACTTACACTATGTGTGAGCAGAATCACATGCAAAATACCGCTCCGATACAAAAAAGTATGTACATGCGGAATAGTCGATTCAGGGCAGATCCGCTTTTTATTTCGTTGGGGTAACCCCTCTGGTTTTATTTTTTTTTGTTGAGGGAGCACATACCACAGTCTTAATTATGGGGAAGATCGAGAGCCCATTGGCCAGCCGGTCCTGCATCTTCCCTTCTCCACGTGCTAGCCTAAAATGACAAGAGACAAAACTTTTGGTCCAGTCTCTCTCTCTCTCTCTCTCGCTCTCTCTCCCAACCCAGCCACTGAAAGTACGCTGTACGGAGTAACATACGAATAGTACATAGTACTTGTTCTGTACGTACTCTGTATAACTCCTGGTTCCTGGTGTCTTTGCCATTTGAGGAAGAAGCCGCCGACCGACGGGGCTCGTCTCTTTGTGTGTCTTGCCTGTATAGTTTTTTTGCTGCTAACCTCGGGAGAAGACAGGAGGGAATGGGAATAGCGAATAGGATGGCTTCTCCGCCGTCTGCAGCTGGCTTGTGACAAAGCCCGTGATCGTGCTCTGCTCGACCAGGCCTCCCTGATCGCGGGCATATCTCGCCGTTTGCAGTCTGGGTTGGCCAACAAAATAAAAGAAGAGAAAAAAGAACAAAAAAAAAAAGGAAAAAAAAGTTCCAACAAAACGCTCTTCTAGACGCACTACCCCGTGCTCCGTCTACAATGGACCTTTGACTCGGAAGCCGTTCTAGAAGCTCCTGTGAGAAAGAAACATTGCTAGACTACGGACGCTCCGTGAACGCCCAGACGAGTGCCGGCAGGCCTATGAGGCCTCTTTTATAGTCATCGACTGCGTAGTCTCAATATAGAGCCCACATCCAGTTCTCTTGCCATCCCACATAGTGCGTACGAGTAGCAATGATATCTGTCACCGATCGAATCCACTGGTGCTCCGTTGATGAAGCTTGGACATCTTGAGCACATACGAGTACTCGTACACAGTAGCATGGCGGCCATGCAAGTGGGGATGACACAAATGTCTGTCCGTCCTCCTGTCTGGGCTGTCTGGGACCCGCCAGGGTCAGGGTACTACTCGTATGTACAGACGAGTAGGATGCCATATCGCTCTGATATGCGTAATTTTGTTCGCTGGGTCCTAAGACAGCAGAATTCAACAAGCACCTCACTGGAGGAGCGGTCAGCATCACAATATCCTCGGTTGTTCACTTGTTCAATAGTACTGGCAAGATCAAAGTCACAATGTCGACAGTGAGCTCCTTGGAGCTCAACGCCATTTGTATACGATTCAGTCCCTATGTAACTTGTACCAATGGCTGGCTACCTGTCGTCCCAAAAGAAAAAAAAAATCAAGTCCTCCCAAAATATGTTCAAAAAACGCCCCCAGCCAGAAGAATCAAAATGAATAAGGCCACCGGCTTCCATGGCAATGAAAGAGAATTAAGTATACACAGTAGAAATGTCGATGAATATGACACAAAGTATGACAGGGTCAAGTGTGCGAGGAATAATGTAGGAATGAAGTAAAAAACATTATCGGGTAAAAAAGTATTCGTCTCCGAATGATCAGATATCAGCTCCAGAGTGGTCGTCAAGGCGTAGAAAGGATGCAGCAAGGGAAAACAGCAAAAAGGCTAAACATGCGTGGAGATGGAGAGAATGGAGAGGAATCACCCGCTATCGACGTCGTAAAGGCATCCAAAGGGCGCGCCAGGCATCAGAGACAGGCAAGACATCCTAGGCCTTGCCGGCATCACGAACGGCCTTCATCCAGCGGTCTTCCTCGCCCGTCTGGGCAACGACAACCTGCTTGCGCTTCGAGCCGTCCTCGTTGCACTCGAGAGCAAAGCGCACCTCGTCGAGGTTTTTGGCTCCCAAGAGGACCATCTCCCGCTGCATGACATAGGCCAAGGCTGCATTGACGAGCACCGTGTCGCCTTCGAAAACGTAGACGTCCCAGAGACGAGCAACCTGGTCCAGGGCCAAGCAGCTGGTGAAGAGGGAGGTGAAGAGGCCGCTCAGGTAATAGTCGGGGTCGTGGTCGGCAAAGCTGGTAATGTGATAGTACAAGGCTGGTGCCTTTTTCTGGAGGGACTGCAGCAGCAAATTGTAAGCAGACGACTTGGCGCCAGAGTCGCTCGCGTAGAAGCTGAGAGACAGCGGGCGATTCAAAATGTTGGCGAGGGCCACAAAGGCAGAAGCCGCACTCGGCAGGTTGAGCAAGAGCAGAGCAGCAATCGTCTGCATGGTCAGCATCATTCATGTGCGAGAATCAAAAGAATCCAAAGTAAAAAACTCACATTACAGCCAGAGACATACCCAATGTCGCTGCGGTACATTGAATATGCCATCAAGACGTCCATCAGGCCGTTATTGAGCGGGGCGCCAATCTGAAAGATCTTCAGGTCCTTCCACGTGCTATTCTCAATATCCTTGCGAATCGCCGCAAAGTGGGCACTATGCCGCTCGTCTTCCGGCGTGGCCGTGTTGGCCATGACACGGACTTCGACATCGTGCGCGCGGCTGAGTGCGGCCTGGAAGGACATCTCCGTGAGGCCGAGCTCATTGCCAATGGCACGTGACCAGACTGCGCCACGGCTGCGTGGAGCGATGCCCCGCCACCACAGCTCGCGCGTCCGGCGTTCACGAATGGCCTCTGTCCAGCGCGGAACAATCTCGTGCTCCCAGATCTGCATGAGGCTAGACGCAGCAGTGTCGCGGCAGTCTGAGCGAGCTTTCCGATCGGCCTCGCGGCGCCGTTCGGCCTCCATGCTGTGAGCCATCATCTTTTGGTACTCCTTCAAATGTTTCCGCTCCTCGGCAGGGTCTTTGGGAGGCAGCCACGACGGACGAGTGCGGGAGAGCACGGCTTCCTTCTCCTTGGACACGGGCAGGGGATCGATCATGATATTGGATCGGCGAAGGGGTGGCAGTTCCGGGAGGGCAGACTTGTGGCGTGGTTTGCTGTCGGCCACGTCGGTCATGGTCGGTCGGGCCGTAGGCAGGGATCCGGTGCTGGACCGCTGTCCCTTTTGATGCAGCTCGTCGGCGTGCTCTTCCAACTTCTCGGTCAGCTCCTTTGCCTCGAGATTGAGCTCGGACATGGCGGCCGTCCAGCTCTTGGCGCGCAATTTCAGGGGGCTGTGCAGATCGCCGGTGGCCTTGAGCGCGTCGGTCTTCCAGGTGGGCGATCGGAGGGAGCCCTGGGCCACGGCGACGGGGGGCGTCCCGTTGCCTATACTGCGTGTCTTCTCCTTGGGACTGCGGTCGGGGGAGCTGCCGACAGAGCTGGCAATGCTGGCGGGCCGGGAGCGTTGCGAAGGCGGCCGGGGGGAGATGGGCACGTTATCGAGGACAAGGCCTTCCGGGATATCGTCGCCCTCGTCCTCGTCGCATTCCATCTCCAGTTGCATGGCCGTCTTCCGTTCCCGTGTCGACTGCCAGCTGCCCCTTCTGGGCCGGACGGGCAATGCGGGCTCCTTGAAGACATGGATGGAGGCTGTGCGGGGACTGGGGCTGCGGTGGCGGGAAGAGGAGAGCGAGGAGGAGAGCGAGGAGGAGCGCGAGAGACTGAGACTCCGGGCGGAAAAGGGGCCGGGCAGGAGGGCGTTGGTGTTGGTGCTGCGGACGTTGGCGCTGCGAATGTGAGCCTGCAGGCTGGGAAAGGCCGGTCGACTGGTGAGGGTGGAGGAGGTGAGCTGGTAATTGGGGCTGTGGGGGCTGATCTGGCCGGGACGTGTGCGGGAGAGTTCGCGGATGGTGGCGGTGGGGTGTAGGGGTTTCTGCTGTGGTTTCTGCTGGAGCGATGCCGCACGAAGATCGGCCGAGTAGGACGGAGAGAAGCGGTTGGGCAGTCTCTTGATTTCGGTGTCACGGTCGAGGCGTGGCGTCAAGGAATCGTCGTCTAGGCCAATGTCCTCAAAGTGGTTGACATCGGAGAGGACGCTGTTGTCGTCGGAGCTGAGGGAGTGGAAGGAGGAGGACTTGGAGGACTTGGAAGCGGTCATGCCCGGGGGAGAGTTGGGGCCGGGTGCGGAGAGAGACAGAGGGTCGACGGAGTGCTCGTAGACCATCATGGTTGCATGCTGTGAGACCCAAGAGTCCGAGAGACGAGAGGACCTGAGAAAGGGACCCGAGAGACCAGAGAGAGACCGGAGAGAGACCAGAGAGGCGTCTTGTCCGTCCGAAATTATCGATTATAGAGTCTGGCGTTGGGACAAATATCCGGCAAAAAGAGAACACTGTCCGGACGGGGCAAGAAAGACAAAGAACCCTCCAAAATCAAACTGTAAAGAGAGAGCAAAAAAAAAGACAAAGAAGGCGTATATACTGGCGTGCGTACAACCGGGTACGCAGGATGTGGGATGTGGGTGTGGACGGAGTGGTCAATTCAGGAACAGAAGGAATGAGTCGTGTTGCTGTGCTGCCGTGTGACTGTTTTGCTTTGCCGCGTGTGCTGCTGTGGTTCTGGCCGTCTGCAGTCTGCTGTGTGCTGTTCTACAGCCGTTGTTGTAACTAACTGCCAATGCACGCCTCCTGTTTTTTTTCTGTTCTTTGTTGGAAGCCCACCGTGCACGAGCAACGTCAGAACGGAACGCTCAAAGGAATCGAAGGAGAAGCCGAAGAGGCGGAGAGAGAAGAAACGCCCAAAAAAAACACAGACGTTCTGGCCACTGAACAAGGAAAGGGACCCCTGATGCGAGGAGCAAAGTGTCTCACGTCTGGGGTGCGCCGGGTTTGACACGACAAAAATAGACAGGAATCGACAGAAATGGACGGGCGAGACGAGAAAAGAGACAACAGACGGAAGAATTAAAGTTGTCGATCCAAAACGAGAGAGCAATGCAGGTGATTCCAGAAGAGGATTTCCTTCTTCATACAGTATTCGAGAAATGTAGCCAAAAAAAAAAATAATAAAGATATAAAAAAAATAAAAAAAAAGCAGAGGACATGCAGCCAAGAAAGATAAGAAACGATCGGACCGGAAAACTTCCTGGGGAAGAGCGAGAGTGAGAGATAAAAGAGAGGCAGGGCTTTCGTGAAGCGCCGGGATAGAATAAAAAAAGGGAATGGAGAAGGGGAAGCAAGACAAGGAGGAACAGAAAGAGAGAAAAGGAGAAAAGGAGAAGGGGAGGGAAGACGAGTGAGAAAACGGAATGTCAGGCTGCGAGAGAAATAGACTACTGCGTACGTACACAAAGCACAAGAGAGGGAAAGGGGAAAAAATAGAAAGGAAAAAAGAAAAAAAAGTAAAATAGACGGGATAGCCGAAACGAGTGACTGTGGTCGAAGGAGGGCAAAACGAAGGTCGAAGGTCGAAACCGGAGAGCAAAGGAGGAAGTGGGAGGGAGAGGCGAGCGACGTGGACTAGGATGCGGAGGTCCCCTGAAAGAAAGATGAAAGAGCGTAAGAATGGGAGAGGCAGTTGGCGCTAGCTGTTTTAGACGGTTGTAAACCGGAAATTGAGGGCGATAGTCAGGGATTCAGCAGGACTCCAAGGGGCGGTTCTGGGCCATGGCGCCTGTGACAGGAGGAGGTACGGAGTACATACAAGTAGTACCACTGTTCGAGTACGGGTCAGAGTGATACGGACAGGTACTGAGCAGCAGGGCCGAGGGGGAAAAAGTACAAAGGAGCGCTAAAGCGTTGCTGCAAAGGGGGCTATCACACCGTGTTTCGCACGGAGCAATTAAACTGTGGACTAATTATACTCCCTTTTCTGGGTCACATTGTAACCACAGGCCCGCTCCTCATTGGCTGGCTCTTGTTGGCTCTGTTTACTTACGAGTAGTGTAAAGTTACTCTTACAATGTAGATATACTGGTACACTTTGTACAGCTTGTGCTGGACAAGGATAAACAAGTGCTCGTATTTGTGTATTTCTGCCTGCCTTTCGTACTCTGAGAGCAGGCATTGGATGAGTCTCCACAATCTATTTTTACGCAGATTGCACCGAGACAAAGTACCTCACTTGAGAATTCATTATTACCGAGATGCTAAACAAAACACAGCCATGGAAGAGCAGAGGGCGGAGGAAATTACGCAGTAGTCGTAACCGACAAGAGACAGAGGACAGGACAAGACGGAGGACGGAGAACTCTGGCACCGTATGTTCACTATATACGTAAGAACCCGCAGATTCTAGAGAAAACGCACGAGCGTGGGCACGAGCACGAACACGAGCACGAACAGAACCAGTTGGAGATCCCGATAAGATATCTTGGCGATCTTTGCCGCTGAACAGAATTTTCGCAGTCTCCTGCATTCATGCAATCACTGTCTGCATTTTCTAGAATTCGTCCAGATTCGTCAAGACGGCCACGTACGATTGCTTGCACGCAGTACTCGTACTCGTATGTACAAAGTACTCTGGACTACGAGTATACGTACTCTTGAACTGTAAAAAATACGGTCAAGCACGTAATGAGTCTCGAGAGAAAATCCAACTCTATTATCATGCAGTGGATATCAACAGCTGATTGCAAGTACGGAGTACTGTGTACTATGTACTCTCCGCGCGGCGAGAAATCCGTAATCTTCTACTTGATCAGCTGCTTCTGGCATGGGTACTATGTACGTACTGCGTACTCCGTACTCGTACTCTCTACTCGTGGATACTTTGCTTGCCATGCAAATTCACCCTAGCTCAAGGTATCTCGAACTTTTCAAGTACTGCGGCAGTACTAACGTACTCGAGTAGTGGAATTTTAGCTGCGCATTGGCTACACCGCACTTGTTCCCACGCCAGACCCCCTCTTGTCTAGTGCAGGTCTCCATAGCCTGCAAAAAGCCTGCAAAACCTGCAAGCCTTTTTGGCAGCGGTCTTTAATTTGATCCCCACACCATTTCAAAGACCTCGTCAGGCTCGTCGATCAGAAAGTCGCCGCGATAAATGTACACTTGCCGGAGGGCTCCGCTGCTAGCATCGACGAGCGTGTCGGCTAGCTGGTACGACTTTTTCTCTCGACGATCCAGAGCCGAGCGCAGCGGTCCCAGACTAAAATCAAACTCGTTCCCGGCACGTGACCACGTCGATTCCATGAGGGACAGGTCATAGGCGCCGAGTCCTTGAGGGTACTGCGTGACCGAGAAGCCATTGGCCAGCAGAGTGTCTGCCGTCCTGTCGCCCGATACAAACGCCCAGCGCTGCAGGAAGCAGTCGCCACAGAGGCGGCCGATGGCGGCCATGGCTGGAAGAGGGAGGTGGTACCAGCTGCGCCAGTGGTGGACCGAGAGGGGGAGGATGCCAGACTCGTAGAAGCCGGCCAGGTTGCCGTAGAGGTCGTGCTGGTACAGTCCTGGCAGCAGGGTCAGCTTGGTGGTCGTGTAGCGGTAGAGGCAGTCTCGGAGGATGCCGTCCCCGGTGACCCGAGAGGGACTCTTATCCTGTGCCTGTTCTCGTACGTGTAGACAGTCGTCGAGGTGGACGACGAGCTGGCGCGCCAGAGGCACGCTGAGAAAGATGCCGGCACCGCCATAGGCCATGTAGCCCCAGGCGGCGACGGCATCAAAGTCCTCCGACAGCGCCCCCAGCCAGAGGGGCGTGCTGTGGTTGTGCTGCTGCAGGGCCGCGTCGAGGCGAAAGAGGGACGGGAAAAAGGTGTCGTCGTCAATGAGGGCCAGCCAGTGCGTGTGGGGCGAGGCCCGCTCCAGCAGCAGAGCGAGGACGGCAAAGTGGTTCTGGGCGATGCTCAGCGAGCGGTTGTGGGGGTGCGTGGCATGCAAGCGAATACGGGCCTGCTCATAGAGGGCTTCGAGGACGCGCAGAGACGACGAAGACGACGAAGACGACGAAGATGACGACGACAACGGCCTAGAAATCAAAGCGGTTGAGCCGCTGACATCATGGTCGTCGCCAGCCGTTCCGTCCTCGTTGATAATGGCCACCAGCGAGGCATATTTCGTCCCGCCGAGCCAATGAGCAAACCCGTCGAGCGAGCGGCGCAGACGGCCGTGCGTGGACGAGAGACCAAAGAGGATGCGATCTCTGCCAGCGTCAGCACTAGCATCGGCATCCGCACCGCCATCAGCACCGCTATCACTTGTGCTGTCGGTCGTATTGGCTCTTCTTCTGCCGCTGCTGCCACCCAGCTCCGGATAAGGACGCGTAACATGCAGAACTAGCGGCTGACAGGCTGGCAGCTGAGGCTCAGGTCCAGGCTGGCCTTGCCTCACTTCCTCTGGACTCCCGCCACCGTCGGGTGTCTGATAGACAGTCGTGGCAGGCGGCACTAACGGACCTCCGAGACGGATGACGCGGCGATGGTCCACCTGGTCCCCAGGGCTCTCTCGAATGTCTTGGATCTCTCGGATCTCTTGCTCAGATGCAGAATCAGCAAATCGCATCTGCACATGGCGGCAGCTGTAGCGGAAAGACGCGGGCAGACTGAATGGGGCAGCTTGCAGGTGTGCGAGTGAGGCTCGAGTCGGAGAGGACAAAGAGGACGGATGCAACAAAGAAGACGAGTAGGACAACGAGGGTCTCGTGGCCAGACGGAGACGGGACAGCAGAAAACAGCCACTGACAAAGAGCAGCACTACCCACCAACGCTCACGCTGCAAACGTCGTGGGAGCATGCCGCCTGCATTGTCTGGAGAAGAGGCAGCCCATGTTCTCTGCACAATACGCGTACAGATCTACTCTTTTTGTATTCCCTGCTAGCATTGAAATTCTTATTCTTATTCACTTTGCGGGGAACGGAAGCGGCAACGCTTCCGAAACAATATGTGGTATGGTTAAAAAGACTCGTAAACTCTCCGAGGCTCTTTAATCTGACACCAGGATCTGTGGCGTGTCTGGGCGTTTTGGCATTTTGGCATTTTGGCCGCCTGGCATCCGACAGTCTGGGCATTCTGGGCAAGCATTCAATGTCACAATGTTCATTTGTAGTCATGGGTAAATGGAATAATGAGTGGATGATGAGAATCAAAAAGGAGAACAACAAGAACGTCCAAGAACACTTCAGCCTTCATTAGGCAATCATGGCATTACCCGGAAGCGCGTGAAGCCCTAAGAACCATGTTAGACTCATATCTCTCTCCCTCTCTCTCTCTCTCAATGTCTCATTACTCACAGGCATCTACTTCGTCCTTGGCCGTCTGTTCTTTGGTGCACTTCATCGCCTCCTCGGACGACTGTGACTCCAAAACGCTGCATCGGTCATTGCCGCAGCGGTGATCGAGTGCTCGCTGCAGTGCATCGCCCTTCCAGCCAAAGATGTAGTCGCCGTGCTGCGAATATCCGCGCCTGTCTCTGTCAGTGGTCGGGTTCTCCACGCCAGGCCCCCAACAGCACTTACGCGTCTCCCGTGCTGTAGACAAACGGCTGCGAGCCATCTTCGGGCCACAGATCCTTCTTGTTGAACTCGCGCGTGTCCCACATGACCTCGTACATGAGCTGCGGCAGCCGCACCGGGTGACTGGCCGGACACGTCCCTGTCGACTCAAAGGTACCCGTTGCCGGGTATGCCACATGACTCTTGTGGTCAGCGCTGTCCGTGTTCTTGCCGTCCCAGCACGTCGGAAACGTAATGGTTGTCCGGATGCCGCCCTCGCAAAAGCCCCGGGGCAGCGCCTGTGTGTCGCTGCCCGTGCAGGGTGCTCCGCCAAACGGCACCTGGTTGATGGTGCTGAAGCAGCGGTGGCACAGCTGACGCTGCTGGGCACGCGGTGACCGGAGCATGGCGTCGCCAACGAGCATGCGGAAGCCCTGGGGGAGAGGGTGGGTAGTTAGTATAAACACCAAGAGCAGAAAAAGGCCAGCTATAGACCTACCGGCTTAAAGGCCGTCACATTTGTGTGTCCGTCGTACGGTGGAATGTAGTAGACGGTGAGTCCACCAATGGCTCGCAAGCCCTGGTTGGCCATCTGCGGGACGCGGCGGAAGGAACCGTTGCGTGAGCGGAAGTAGAGGTTGGCTGTCCAGTAGTTGGAAAAGTCCTCGGAAAATGTGCAGCTGGTGCAGGTCGAGTCGCGCACCGGGTCGAGGGTGGCCGGGTCCATGCTGGCATTGAACGCATTGCCGCCGTTGATTTGGTGCATATGCGGCGACTCGAGTGCTCCCGGGTTCACGAGAGGGTCCAGACGCTCAATGACGAGCTGAGAGCACGAGAAACGCATCATCTGCTGGGCCTGCACGACGGCATCCTGGGCAAGGAGGACAGCGGCGGCTGCCGCAATGGATTTTGGCAACATGTTGAAATCAAAAACAGACGCATAGAGAGAAGAAATGTACAGGATTGGGAGCACGAAGGATGCTCCCTATAGATGAGGAATATATTCGGCTGGGAGACATGCAAACCACCATGATCCATCCCGTTTCCTGGCTACCGAGGACAGAGCAGGTCGAGCGGAATTGCCGGAGCAGCCCAATTTAACGGATGAATAGCCTTGATAAAGACGTCTGGCCAATGGCTTGCTGGCTGTCGCACACACTGTATATGTGTTCCTGGCTGAATGCCGGGATTTTTAACCCGTCTTGTATCTGTAATCTTGGACGGTAGACCACGCGTGACAAAAGATGGACAAAGATGTACATGAATATGCGTATGGGTATGTCTGTTGTGTTCTATTATGCTACATCACTCGTGGACACATTTTGATACGCCAACGCCAGGACCAAGACCGAGAATGAACCGAATACAAATGGCCAACCAAAGAGAGAGAAGAAAAGGAGAAGAGAAGAAGAAAAGAAGAAGAAGAAAAGAAGAAGGAAAAGGAAAGCAGACATCAAAAAGCAGGCCGCCGTTTCCGTCCCGTGTACTTGGAACTGGCCTTGACGACCTTGCCCTTGCGCTCCATCTGCTCCTTCTTCTTGGCAATCCATGCCTTGCTGCCCTTTTTCAGAGCCGCATTGCCCTTGCCACCCTTGCCGCTGCGCTGTGGCCGCTCGTCTACAATGTCGACGTCATCCATGCCTGCCACGACACCCGTGATATCGCTGCTCTTGGCTGCGCCTGCCGCATTGCTGCCAAAGGTCGTACCGCCCACTGTCAGCACGAGGTACACCTTTACGTTCTTCGTGCCCGGGTCGTCTTCGAGAATGCCGGCACCAAAGCCGGCGCGCACGGCCGCCTGCGTGATCATGGACCGCTGTGTGTCGTTCTTGGGGTAGAACTGGCAGACGGCGCGGCCGCCACGACGGAGCGAGGCGTAGAGGCCGTTGAAGAAGCGCGACAGCCGGCCCTGCGGCGACGTGTCACTGCTCTCGGCGTTGCAGAGCCACTGCAGCGCGCTGATGCTGATGGCGGCGTCAAAGGAGCCGGCGCGGAACGGCACGCCCTGGCCCATGTCGGCGAGCATCAAGTCGCCAGCCACGTCGCGCTGCAGGGCAACGTCCAGCATGGACGGACTGATGTCCATGCCCACCCAGATATGGGGGCCGTTGCCGATTTCTTCGCTGGTCGAGCCCGAGTCACTGCCGTCGTCGCCGGCGTCGTCTTCATCGCTGTCATCCTCGAGACCAGAGTCCGCTCCCTCTTCATCCACAACTTCTCCCAAGCCGTTACGCCGCCGCCGCCGCCTCGTGACTGTGCCGGACATGGTCAGAATCTCGCCAGACAACCCGCTGCCGCAGCCAATATCGAGAATAAAACTGGGTCCAGGCAAGTCGAGCAGCTCCAAGGCTCGCCGTGTCATGGACGCCTGTACATTTTGGATTCGGGAGCTTGTCGTGTACTTGCGTGCCTCTGAGTCATTGTAGTGAATGTCTGCCGCTCTGGGACACTGTTAGATGTTTTTCCATTTGCCTCCGTTTTCCATGCCGTTTTTCAGATTTTGATGTTCTTTGATTTTCAGACAGACTTACAAGGTATCTTCAGGCCGAGACATAATTGCTGACAGTCACACCAGTACGGGCAAGCCAATACAAGAAACAGAGACAACAGAAAATCCAGGCAAAAGAAACGATTCGACTGCAATGGCGAGCCTGTCAGTTAGTTCAAAGCATCTTGAAGTCAGAGTTCGAAATATTTTTGGTGGGGCAGTTCTTATCTTATCTTCAATGATGACTAAGATGAGGGTTGCGCCGGATTAATTCCGGATTAATCCAGTGGGCGGTGCCGAGAGGACACGAAGCTGGCGATGGCAGCTTACTCCGTACTGGCAATCTTCTTTGTCTCTTCATCACCCAGCTGCCTCGCAGTTCTCGACCACCACCACAACACATCTTGCGCTGGGATGTGAGCTGCCCTGGTGGCTGCTGCTCCGCAATCATGTGGCTCCTTCCTCTAGTCGGCTATCTCGGCTCTATCGTGGGCTTCTTCTTCTTGACTCTGGCTATTGGTGAGATTTTTTCTGATTTTCATGTTCCTTTTCATTTTTGCTTTTGCATTCCTCTTCTAACAGGACAGCATCGGGCCTCTACTATTTATCCGAGCTGGTCGAAGAGCACTCGGTCATTGCCAAACGCATCCTGACCCGCATCATTTACGGCGTCGTCGGCCTCCAGCTCATCCTCTGCCTCGTCGACGGCTTCCCTTTTTGGCAGACGATGCTCGGCGTCTTTTCTCACATCATCTACCTAGGCAACATGCGCCGGTTTCCCTACGTGCAGCTCTCTGATCCCCTCTTCCTCTCATCGTGTGGTAAGCCCTCTCTTGTCCTCCTGGCCTGCGCACTCTGCCCCGCCTAATGCTCTGTCAGTCCTCGTACTCGTCAACCACTACGTCTGGTTTCGGTACTTCTCCAACCACCAGCAGCAAGCCTACCAGAACATGTCATCCTACTACGACACGCCAGACGACGTGCCGTCCTTCACCGAGATCGCCTCCTACTTTGGCCTCTGTGTCTGGCTCGTGCCCTTTAGTCTCTTTGTCAGCCTATCGGCCAGCGACAACGTTCTGCCCACCATGGGCAGCAGCGGTGACCAGCTGTCCGGCGGCGGCGGCAGCGGCAGCGCTTTTGGCGAGAGCAGTTCCCCGATGGGCAGCAAGCGTGGCCAGGGCATGGCCAAGGCTCTCGTGGACAGCGTGTTGTCGGCCATCAGCGGGCTGACATTGGCAACGGGCTTGAAGCGGCCAGAAGACCGGCTGTAGAGCACCAATTTCATCACTCCTTGGTATGTCATTGTGTTATTTTCCCACTTCTTTACGGCGTCTCCCTCTCTACTTTCTTGTGGCTACCATGATGTTTCTTTTTTCGCTATGATTGTACTTGACAAGAGCTCTGCTTTTGCTTGAGAAAAACATACCCATTCTGATTTTGGCCATTGTCGTCTCTTCTTTTTTTCGTTTCTTTGTCTCTTCGGCAATGTCTGTCTCGTATTTCAGGACTAACATGTGATGCGTTTTGAGCTTGTAGTATTATTATGTTCTAGCGAGCTCTAGCGAATGAATTCAGCGAGTTTGCTCGTTTGCGGGACAGCACTGTATGGTTTTTGCTTGTTCAGGCGCAAGGGGGAGGAATCAGAATACGGAATTCCTGGGATTTTTCATATTTATCAATGGCATTTTGTTGTCCTTTTTGTTCTAGAATCGAAATAAACGTGCACACTGGAGCACAAAAATCAAACAACCATCGAGCCGGACAGGACAATATCGTGTATGCATCCACTTCGTCTGTATCGTTTCACAACGCTAGACTTTTTTCGACGGGTTTCTGCTTGCAACCAAGCCTTGCTCTCGCTCTCTGTTCTCATTGGCCGGTCCGATGCGGATCCGAGTCCTTGAAAGATAAGGATATATAGTCTATAGTGCATGCATGGCAGCACAGCTTATTAGCTGCTCCGACTCGGACATATTTCCTATCGGGAGAGGGGAAATCAAAGGCGGATCGGGACTGAGAGGTCCGTTCACAGTCGTGCAGTTGCATCCTGCTTACAAGCACATAATGCTGGTGGATGGATACCTTTTCTCTCATTTTCCCCGGTGCATCCGTCCTTTTGATCTTTTGATCTTTTTATTTTTTATTTATTTTTTATTTTCCGTTCCTCTGCCCCCCTCCATATCAAGCCCTCCCCCCTCTTTCGCAATCATCATCTCTCATCATGACTTGGCAAGATGTTGCCGAACAGCGCCAAAAAGTCCTCCGTGACTCTTGTAAGCCCGAGTGGCTGCTGCCGGCCGACCAGCTGCCAGGTCCGGATGTCCTGGACGTGGTGCCTTTTCTAGACGCCTGCCCGCTGCTGACGGCCCGCGAGCAGGAGCTCGTGCACACGGGAGGCAGCGATCTTGTGGCCCAGATGGCTGCCGGCACGCTGACGGCCGTCGAGACGATGACGGCCTTTTTGAAGCGCGCGCATGTAGCCCACCAAATGGTCAATTTTGCCACAGAGTTTCTGGTCGAGGATGCCCTCGCCAGGGCTGCCGCCCTCGACGCACACTTTCAAGAGACGGGCAAGACGGTCGGCCCCCTGCACGGCCTGCCCATCTCGGTCAAGGAGCACGTCGGCATGAAGGGCCGGGTGACGCACGGCACGTACGTGGCTCTCTGCGACAACGTCCTGGCCGAGGACGCCCTCATCCTGCGCATCCTGGCCGCTGCCGGCGCCGTATTTCACGTGCGGACGAACCAACCGCAGACGCTGATGCACCTCGACTGTGCCAACTACCTCACGGGCACGACCTGCAACCCCCACAACCGCAAACTGACGCCAGGCGGCTCGAGCGGCGGCGAGGGGGCCTCGATCAGCCTCCACTGCGCCGTCATGGGCATTGGCACCGACATTGGCGGCTCTATCCGGGCCCCTGCCGCCCTCTGTGGCACGTTTGGTCTTCGCCCAACGGCCCTGCGCAACCCCTACAAGGGCGCCACCCTGCCGGGGGACAGCCAGGAGAGCATCCGCAGCGTCATTGGGCCTCTCACAAACAGCGTGGCCGACATCAACCTTTTTCAAAAGGTCCTCATCGGCGGCGAGCCCTGGGACGAAGAGACGTCGCTCGTGCCGCTGCCTTGGAAGACACTGGCACCACCAGACGTTACGAGTTTTACTGTTGGCATTATTTGGGACGACGGGTAATTCTTTCTTTCTCTCTTTCTTTCTCTCCCCCCCCCCCCTCTCTCCCCCTCCGAAAAGTCCCCTTAGATCGTGTTTCTGACAGCCAGAATTGTCCACCCTCACCCACCCATACTTCGTGGCCTGAAATACGCTGCAGAAAAACTAAAGGCGGCCGGGGTCAACGTCGTAGACTTTGAGCCCTTTAACCACAAGGAAGGCTGGGACATTATCAGTGCTCTCTACTTTCCCGACGGCGCCAAATCACAGATGGGCCTGCTGCTCAAAGGCGGCGAGCCCATTGCGCCCCTGACGCAGTGGGCCTTTGATTTCTCGTCCAAGGAGCCCCTGACGATCCCACAGAACTGGGCGCTCAACAGACGCCGCGAGACATACCGTGCCGAGTAGGTTTCTGTCGTTGCCCGGCCGTCTCATCCTGATTGCGGATTCCCCCCCGACTGACACGTCTCTAGATACCACCGCGTGATGAAGGAGCGCGGCGTGGATTTCATCCTCTGTCCCACCTACCTCAGTGCCGGCGCCGAGCTCGCCAGCATCCGATACTGGGGATACACGTCGATCTGGAACGTCCTCGACCAGCCCTGTGTGATCTTCCCGACTGGACTCCGTGTGGACCCGGCTGTCGACGCCGTTGATGCCGACTACAAGCCGCGCTCCCAAGAGGACGAGACTGAATACAAAAAGTGTACGTATAGCCAAGACAGGGCAGAGGGTGCCATGCTAGTGCTAACCGTCTCTGCAGACAACCCCGAGCTTCTCAACAATGCTCCCATCGGCCTACAGCTTGTCGGCAAGCACTTTCGTGACGAGGACACGGTTGCCGCCGCAGAAGTGGTTGCCAAGATCGTCCAGGGATAGGTCATGTAGCAAGATCCGTACATTTATATTGAAGAAAACAAAAATAAAAAAAATAGAACATGCAGAGGATAATTTAGTTTCAAGCTGTACTACTTTTACAACGACACCGTCTCAAGTATCATAATGACCTTGCGGATGTAGGCCTGGCCGACGACGATGCCGTCCTTGTCCGCAAGGTCATCCCACTTGCCAAAAGAGGTCCAGGAAGACCCATGGTCGTCCTCCAGCGTGTTGAGACAGGTGAGACAGGCGACGATGATGCCGGAGACGATGGAGCCCATGCTGCGAGCGACGTCCTTTTGAGCGAGGCTGATGAGACGTCTGTGGACCTCCTGCGCGGACACGAGAGTGTCGTCCTCGTCGAGCATCAGGATCGAGGCAACCCACGAGCCGCCGCTCTCGGGAGCGGCTGTGCGAGGGATAGCCGGCCGGCTGCTGTCTCGCTGGCTGTCGGGCTCGAAGCGCACAAAGGACTGCCACAGGGCAATCTCGAGAAAGAGCACGCCGAGTGAGTAGACGTCGTCGAGCATGCTGTGCGGACGTGATGGCCTGTCCTGGCGGTCTACCGGCAGGTAGTACTTTTGGTGAAGCGCATTGGTGACGAGCATCATCGAGTTCATGCCCGTCGGACGGCTAATGTCGAAGCCGACGAGGAATGGCTCACCCAGGATCCTGGGATGCTGAGAGTGAAGCAGGACGCTGCCCTCTCGGCTGTCGTTGCCGTTGTTGCCGTTGTTGTCGCTCCGCCCGCTCTCTTCCAGCTGGGAGAGGCGCATATAGACCTCTCTCTGCTCCTGCTGCTCCGTCTCGGGCTGCAGCAGCACGACGTTGTCGGCACGGATGCTCTTGTGCAGGTGGTTGGCCGTGTGGATGAAGAGGAGCGCTGACGCCAGCCTCTTCATGAGACCGAGCCGCTCGTCCAGGGCGTGCTTGACCGTGTTGCGAGCGTCGAGCAGCGCTTCTCGCAGGGAGCGTGGCCGCGACAGCCCTGGCGGCATATCAAAGACGAGCGTGTGCTCGTCGGGCAGATCGCTGCCGGGCTCGCTCTTCTCGATGGAGAAGCCGCGGCAGGGCAGCAGAGCCACGAGACGGGGGTTGGCCCAGTGCAGAAAGGCTGCAATGTCGCGCGTGCGGGTGTCGGTCAGATGGACCTTGTTGGGGCGGTGGATCTCGAGGAAGTAGGAGGCGCCCGGAGACGAGGGAGAGGGGGACGGAGCGGCAGAGGAGGGGGTGCGGTATTGCAGGAGCGCCGTGTAGGCGACGCGGACACAGTCTGAGCGAGGCAGGGCAGTCAGACGGAGACGCGGTGCATTCTGGAGCGGCTGGACGGCGACACAGCAGTGCTGGATGAGCGTGGCGAGGTCGACGGCAAGGGAGCGTGTGTCGGCACTCGTCGGCTCGGGGGCGGGCGGGTGAGCGTCGTGAGCATCATGAGCATCGGCCATGACTACCTCGCGTGTGCCGTTGGGGCCGATTTCTGGAGGCACACCCAGGCCCAGGGGCAGCTGCCGGCCAGAGGCTAGACAGGCTGAGAAGATGACGTTGCTAAAGTAGCGCTCCCAGGACTCGAGCTCGTGCAGCAGGTGGTAGAGGTGGCTGCTGCGGCCCTGCATGGCCGTGACGAAGCGGCGCATCCGGTTGGAGAGCTTGTGGCTGCGCAGGTCCAGGGGCGGCCCCAGCTTTTGAATAAAGTCCTCGAGGATGCAGTCGAGCGTCGTCAGGACACGCACCAGAACGGCGTGAGACGTCGGGTCCAGCGACGCTGCCAGACTGCCATTGCTTCTTCTACCGGTGGCCTCTTGTGCCGTCCTGTGGCCATGGCTGGTGGTGGTGGTGGTGGTTGTAATCTGGCCCTCCTCGGCTGGTCCGTAGATGAAAATGGCGAGGTTGGCAATCTGGACGAGGTGCAGGTCCAGACGCAGAATGAGACGGGCGTGGATGACGTCTGATTTCTTGTAGTTCTCGAGGGTCTCACGAATGAACTGGACGGTGCGAAGGGTCGGCTCGATGATGGTGGGAATCGCCACGGCCAGGCCAGCGACTGCCAGCCCGAATTCAGCCATGTCCTGTTTTGATTTTCCTGTAGATTTAGCGAGTTGTTTAGGGAAACTCTGCTCTCCTGTCCCCCGTTCCTGTCTGAAAGCGACTTTTGGCTACCGAGGAGAGAGAGGACAAGTCACTGAGAAGAGGACGACCATCCCACTCGACCAGGCCAGTGCGTTGAGTGTCCCACAGACGTCCACCATCCTCCCATGTCCATCCTACGAGCACGGAGTATCTCTTCAGCGGCTAGGGCAGGGGACGGGACGCCGACGGGGCTGTGAGACACTTTTTGTGATGTTTAGTGGTGCTTTATAGCGCACATGTCCTCTCCACACCCCCTTCTCATCGGCGGCTAGGGTTGCATTCCTCTGGCTCTGAACAGCCCGTGTCTCGTTTGGGGAAACCGACCGGTCTATTGGCGCTACTCGTACATGATGCAGGGTGATTGACAGTGCATAATGTGATGAGAGACGAAGAGAGGAGTGGCCAGGCGCTGTTCAACCCCACACACATCAGCCTGGAGCTGCGTTGGATGCGACTGACTAGAAACGGACTATGCGTGATTCTCACATTCTGTATTCATTTCTTTCTTCCATGTAAAGGAGAGTATATACATTTTTTAACGGGACAGGCGGTCTATCATGAAACAAGCAACGAACAAACTCAGTGTGCAAATCGAAAGTCTAGCCGCCGACTCCCCTGGATCTTTGTGTTTTTGATATAGGCCACCTGCTCTTCTGGAGACAGCGCGTTCCACTGCCTCTCGCGCTGCTTGTTGCGGAAGATGTAGTAGGCCTTGGTCGCTAGAAAGACGCCGATGGAGAGACAGTTGATAATGATCAGGTTCTGGTTGCCGCGGTGGTACAGCGGCTTGTCATCTTCTCGGTAGATGTACGAGGCTCCGATGTTGCCAATCTGGACCGACATCTATGGTGACTGTGAGAGAAAGAACAAACAAAACATAGGGGGACGAGGAAGAGCTAGCTCACATTGTACAAGGCTGCTGATACCGACCGGGCTCCGACATTGTTGGCATTCCGGGATGTCCAGCCGACGAGGATGGCGTCTATGATCATGTCAGCATAATCGTGGAAGCCATGGCTCTGACCGAGAGAAGAATAGAGGGAAAAATAGAAAAATGCACCTACGGCAGTAGGGGTACGACTCGAGAACGAGAACCAGGGCGTATGTGCCCCAAGAGTTGGTCATGGTGCCCGGCCAGAAGCGCAGGGCCAGGACACACGGAAGAGTCCAAAAGGGCTGGAGCATGGAGACAAAGGTCCGCTCTTTAAAGTAGTCGGAGAGGCGCGTAATGATGAGGAGATTGATAATGTGAAGGACGTTCTAATAAAAGGGGTGAGCAGGGAGGACCCGGCCAAGGACGGGAGAAGAAAATACGCACCGAGGGAATCGTCAAGAGGTTGACGTTGAACGTGCTGAAGCCGACCTGCTTGAGAATGAGAGTGAAGTACGTGTTGCTGGGAGTCTGGGGAATGTAGGCCACGAGACCAATGGCGTACAGAGGCCAGAGATCGTAGTCCTTCATGGCCTCCCAGAGACGGCGGGGCGTGACGGCTTGGCGGTTGTGCATGTCGCCCTTGGAGGGGTCGTCGCGGAGGACGCGGTTGACGACAATGGTGACCTCGCGGTCCGTGAACCAGCCGTTGGGGCGGTACCAGGCCTTTGTCTGGACGGCCGAGGCCGGCATGAGAAAAAAGGACGCGAGGCCGACGGTCAGCGTGATGAGGCCCTCGACCAGAAAGAGCCAGCGCCAGCCGGCCCAGCCATGGACGCCGCGGAGGTGCAGCAGAGCAAAGGCGAGAAGCGAGGTAATGATGGTGGTGGTGGAGAGGGCGGTCCAGAAGTAGCTGAGGCGGACGGGCAGCTCGCGGGAGGTGTAGAAATACGACAGCCAGAGGACAATGTCGGGGATGAAGCCGCCCTCGAGCAGTCCCAGCAGGCTGCGCGTGCACAAGAAGGAGGTGCGGCCAGACAGGGCGCACTGCGAGATGGCCACAACGGACCACAGCACCATCTGCATGGGAATCCAGCGGTCAGGGCCGATCTTTTTGGACACGAGCTGCGAGGGCAGCTCGGCAATGAGAAAGGAGAAGAGAAAAACGGTGTTTCCATAGTTGTAATCTGCACTGTTAGACGACAACGTTTCACCTCACTCGAGTTTGCCAGGGTCCAGACAGCTCACCATTGGTCGTCAGGTGCAAGTCCTTGAGGAAGTTGTCTGCGACGGCCTGAGATAGGTTGCCACGGTCCACCTGAAGGCCGAAGAACATGATGCACTGCGCTGAGAGTTAGAGAAGTCATGGAGACAATCAACAGACAACAGACAACAGACAAGAAAAACGCACTGCCCATAAACACACGTGCCAATCCAACTTGCGCACGATGCGGCGTTCCTCTTCCTCTGTCCAGGATGCCTCCGGATCAAACACATGGCGGCATTCGTAGTGTGATTTTTCATATACATTCCGCCAGTGCTCGGCGACGGCCGCATCGGCAAATGGGTTGGTATTTCGGCTGTACTCGTGGCCATCATCGGATGACGAGAAGTTGACGTCGTCTGTCACTCCATGCCCCTTTTCGGCCCTCTTGTCCTGGGCGGCGGCCACGACAGGTGGCTCTGCTGCGGTCGACATGTTTATGCTTCTCGAATAAAGTCTCGTAAAGAATGGGCTCCTGTTCGTGACAATGGGTCTATGTTTTGAAGCAACCAGCTGTGGAAAAAGTGGCAGCATACAAGACGACAGACTAGAAATACCATGGCATGAAAGAGGTTCATATATCCATCCTTCAGATATTTCTTGCGCTTTTTTCCCCATCGTTCCTCTCCATACTGCCCACATATTTGGTTCATCGTTCAAGCAAAGCACGTGGACCGTCTGATATCTTGCGTGGCCACCCTTCACCCAAAAGGCCCCCCCCCTCTCAGTACGAAGTAGTATTGGCCACATCCGAGGCATATCCCGTCTTCTGGCCCAAACGGGTAGGAGTACGCAGTGGAATTACGACTACACACATGGATGAGCAGAGCTATTCTCTAGGGTCCATCCTACCATGTATGGTAGAGACCTATGTATAGTACATTCCCGTATGAATACTGAAGTGATGGCATAAAAATCAGAAAACCAAGTGGAGAAGAGAATAAAAAGAGAAGAGGAAAAAGGGGAAAAAGAGGAAAAGGGAGAAACAAGCTTCGGCTGTATTGCTTGTTTTCTCGCCGACGCCATTGGCGTGGAAAAGGGGAGGCAAGAATCATACTAGAAACGGTCAGACAATATTTGTCGACATAACTTTGCTAATACGCAGCCATATCACATCATTTTCAATGGGACTGCGAATAAAAGCAAGATTGCCCGTCATCACGACATTCAATGTCGTCAGTCTGGCAGAATATTTGCTAGTTGACAAAAGGAGAGGCCCTAATTGGACACTTGTATATATCTTATCAGACGGACAACTTATTTGATTTTAGACTTTAAATAGAAGAGAGAAAGAAAAAGAAACAGAAAAGGAAAGAAAAAATATTGAAAGAGAATATGAAGAGAGAAAGAAACACGTGATCTAGATCACGTGTCCACGTGACTACATGATCATGGTTTCCTCGACGCGTAAAATGCATTGGCAACTCTCAGAGACTGATCAACTCAGCGCAGCCACCCTTTGCTTTCGGCTGAGACGATGCCCGATTTTGACCAGCATGGAGGAAACACATCGTTCCAGTTCCCGTCGCTGGCCATTCGACCAAGGACTTTGAGTGAGCAGCCAGCCGGCACCAGCCTGCCCCAGCTGCCTCGATCTCCACGGAAGAACTCCCATGCCTCACCACGCACAAAGAAGACGAGAAGCCGCATTGCCCTGTCCATGGACAGCTTCCTGGCTATTGAGCATCTCTTGCCAACCAATGATTATGACCACAGCGAGAATGCCAACGATGCGAGCCATGCGGGAAATGGACTTTATGACGATGACGACAATGACGACAATGACGACGTGCCGCAGGACAGCACCCTCACAGACGGTCTACTGGACGATGACGACGATATTCTGCTGCAGTCACATGCCCAGCGTCGTACACGATGGCGCCAGCAGACTTCCAGGCAGAGAGGATCAGCTGCACTGCCGCGAGCTGGCGACGGAAGTCTGCGGCTGACGATTGGGGGACGAATCGGCAAGGCTCGGCCGGATTCTCATACCTCGCGAGCGAGTATAAATTCGGGTGCAAATACGGGTAGGCGTGACTGGTCGATGAGACTCGCAGATCGTCCTGCTACTGAGCGGACAGGAAGGCGTCTGCTGCCTTCTCGGCAGTTTTTGCGACGGAGACGGCGGCCATCTTCGCTTTCCTCTCTTCCCCTGGCCTCGTCTCTGTCGCTAGCGCCATTCATGCTGCAAGCCAGCTCAGAATGGGCAGCCATAGCAACATCGACGCCCTCGGCGACCCTGCTGCCACCCATTCCGGCTCAAGAGCTCTGGGATGCCATCGCGGCTATCCCCGGCTTTTCCTTTGCTCCATCAGACGTCCAATCAGACAGCAGAGGCGGCAATGGTCTCTTTATACAGCTGGGTCATCTTCTGGCTCATCCGGCTGTGGTGACCAAATGTGGCCGCTCTCTCAAGCGCCGTCGATTGCCGCATTTCATTATTCTCCTGCTCACCTTTCCCATTCGTGCCACGCACCATAGTCGAAGCAGTGGTGGTGGCGATGGTGGTGACAGTGGTGCTGGCTCTGCTGCCATGGATAGTGGTGGCAGTGACCACGGCAAGGATCGTTTCTTTGCGCCGGGCGACGAGCTGAATCCAGTGTTTTGGCGGCGATTTGCTGAAAGGTTTAGTGCGTGGCTGCGGCTAGAGCAGATGCCAGCACTGCAGACCGGGCACCCAGGAAGCGAGAGGAGTCTCGAGAGAAGTGGCCTGCTGCTGGGCGGCCCGGTCTTGCAGGATCTGACGACGCTCTTCACCGGAGCCAGGGCGCGCTTCCTGAGCCAGGCGCAGGAGGGAAGGGCTGTGGCTTCGCCACCATTGACAAGCCTGCCGTCACCTCAGTCTTCTATGCAGGGCATCTCGTTCCATGGCAGCCCGTCTAGTGGACGGTCGTCAAGACGATGGAGGACCATTGTTGGTGACGATGAAGAGAGTGGTGACGACGGCAGTGTCAGGACTGGCAGTGATACATTTACAGACGCGGAGAAGCGTAGATCTGTCCCGGTTTCTCAGCCAACGCAGCTGCAGAGACGCGTGAGTGTTGCGACTGATGCCTGGATGTTATTTGTAGATCGGACGCGCGAGGCTGCAGCTGGCACAGATTGGGAGGTGGAGGAGATGTTGGCAGCAATGTGCATTTAAGCGCTAGTGAGCAGCGAAGCCATTATACGCACCACTTTGGCCCTGGCCCGTATAGCTCAGTGGTAGAGCGCAGCACTCGTAATGCTGAGGTCCACGGTTCGATCCCGTGTGTGGGCATCAACTTTGTATTTGACTAGGAGTTTCCTTTTTTTCCTTTTTTTTTATATGAGAAAATGTATTTTTTTGTGGTTTTGTTATGATGTAAGCATACAAATTTATCTGTATACAAAGTAGTGTGACTTCTTTATGAAGTAAGTTTCTTGGTCTGTGGAGCCGGCAAGTCAAAGAATGCTAATGTATGGGATTCTTTATTCTGCTTGTTCATGCTATTCAGTCGTATCATGCGCTTTGTCCCATGGGCCATATCTCGAGCTTCTTTCAGGAACGTTTGCTCCCCAGACACACAATTCTATTATGCATATGATTCTGAAAGTATGTTCAAGTGTATTGCAAAAAAAGTATGTACTTCATTATGATTAAGAGATTACACCACCATGAATAACCAGACGCCCAGAGAAGGCCGCAAAATCAAACACCCATGTTGAATTGAGCCGGATTGCCATAAAAGATCTCTGCCTTTAGGTTGTCCGACGTAATAGTTTCATTCACAATGTTGTTGATCGGAAAGTCCTTGGAGCCAAGATCCTCCACATCACCGTCCGCATCTTCTATGAAAAGATGCAGACTTAACTTTTCCGTCTCGCGTGTAACCGTGAAGCCAAGTGTCTCGTTATTCGGAAGGGTGCAGAGTGATGGGTTCAGCACGCTCGGCAATACAGTAGTGTTTGTCTCAATACGTGTCATGCAGTACTGATTGTCTGGTGTGTGGAAGGAGTACCTGGGGAGATGTCAGCCGAATTCAGACACTTATTATCTCGCCTGTCTCGTAAAAAGACCTCCTGGTTTCAAGAATACGTACATGCAAAAATTCGGAGTACAGAGGCCGGAAAACTGCTGAATGGTCACGACCGAGGCCGAAGCAGCAGATGCAGCCATGGCCAGAGTAAAGGCAGTACACTTCATTTTGATAGTATGACAAAAGGTGGTATTGAGCTGCTTGTCTTTGAAAGTCCCTTGGACGTTGCGATGTTTCACTCTTTGACTGTTAATCATGAGAAGATCGGATGTCTCTTTATATAAAGTCGGATGGCAGGAGCAGAGAGTATCAACACCATAGAGCGCTTGGACGTGCGGCCAAGTACATGGCACTGGCATGATAGCAGCTACACTGCGCCTCGCCTTGAATATTGGATGCATTGTGTATAATTATAGAACTCCTCATGCTGAAAGAAACGGCTATCCGCTTGACAGCTGTTCCGTGCTCTTGGAGGCGCATAATCAAAGTGAACAGTCAAAGAGTGACCTGAGCCAAAAATGGGCGGCCCACTCTCAAGTCACGCAGAACATGCTCTCTCCTACATTGCATTTTTAAAAATCTCGCCTTTCTTTTTTACTGCATACCTGCCCATTTTATGCCTCTCTCCAGAGCCTATAATAATCTCGTACTCTCAGCTCGGCATATCCTGCCCACATCCGTGGAAGCATTGACAATATTTTTACGCATTTTATTATGTGAAGCCAACACGCCAGTCACAGACGAAAAGGCCCATAGACACATGAACCTTTGAAGTAGGTGATTTAGACTGGCAATTATGCTGAAAATGAGATCAACAGATGTATCTGCAAGAGGCATCCTGTCCCGTTGAATTTTGTTTGGTGATCTGACCGTTTGTGGGTGTCTCTTCGTAGATATAACTCTATATTTTCCCGGTTGACTTTGCGAGATTGATCTCGTCATTCATAACCGAATTTAGAGGTAGAAGATGGAACAGCATATAGTGTAAACTGAGAGGCAAAAAAAAGCGTAAAAATATGACCAGCAGAGGTATTGCGAGACCACAAAGAACCACAAAGTATGAGAAGACAGCCATTCGTTTGTCGGGAGAGTCGAGATTAGACAGCAGCTTTTCACACAACAAACGTAAACAAACGTATTGTGCAAAGCTGAATGCACTGTCATATCTAATATTGTGGTTTCTTGTGCCAGTTGGATGCTCCCTTGGGTGATCATTTTCACCTATACCAACCAGCCTCTTCCGTGTCGTGGACGGCATGGTTTTGCTATAAAACCACATTCAATGTCTGTCGTTTTTACACTAGTTATCTCAATACACCCTTGCCACACTGCCATCCATCCCACGAAGCACTCATTCAACATTGCAGACAATATGAATAGCACTCATCTCCCCAATATTGCAAGCTTCACTTGCACATATCTCTACCGAATCTCAAAGTCAACTAATCAGACACTGAATATATCTTTCTGTATATATGTACTATTGACGAAAAGTAGAAAATAGGACCAATTGTTAGCACGCATAAAGTCACATCTAGGCCGTACAAAGAAGAAGATGCGAGTGCCTCGGGAAGATCAGCAGACAAGCTTGACACTTATTGAGATGGGCCACTTCATAGGCATTCGATTCAGATAATACGTAGAGCTGGTAGAAATATCTGGGGTCCATTATGAGGGAAATTGCCCCCCTCACAAGGAACGAGAGGCACTGAAAAGTTTGGCCTGCAAAACCTTAAAATCTCCTTCTCGTTCTGCTTTCCACCACTTTCACGAATAGTCTTTCCCATTACTGGAGCAAATTTTGTAAAGCAATTGTATTATTTTCCAAACCCGAGGGCAAAAATGAAATGAAAAAAAAAACAGGAAAGGAATAACAATAAAAAAACAGAAAAAGAAATACAGAGCAAAATGAAAAAATAAAAATAAAAATAAAAATAAAAAGAATCACCTAAACTCCCCGAAAAATACCGTTCGCCCAGAAAATGATAATGAAAAGTGCAAATACAAAAAAAAAGCCCCATCTCACACTCGCAGTAACTCCTGACTGCAAAGCATTTCCTCCTTCAAATCCTAATACACAATTTCCTTCCTCTGTTTTTTTTTTTTTTTTTTTGGTTTTTTTTTGTTTTTTTAATGTCGTCAGTGAAGTCAATAATCTCAAGTCTTGGACTGAGATGGCCAGTCTCGTTTAAAAATCATCCTCGTCGTCATCGTCCGCCCAATTAATATGTCCCTTCTCATGGTAGACCCGCATGTCTTGAGGGTATTTCGTCTCACCCTCTGGGGTCGTCACTGTCAGCAGCGGGCCACTGCTCTTGCCAAAGACATCGGGCTTGTCGAGAAGCGCCCAGTGGCATTTGGAAAGATGGGTGCCGTTGGCGCGGTCCCAAACACGCCAGGACTCTGCATGGTCCTGAAGCAGCTCATCAGAGCGCCAGTAGAGGGACTCCTGCGCGTCCCAGAGGTTCTCTTCGCAGGAGATGGTGGGAATCACCAGAGTCTTCTTGTCTGTGCCAGTCTCCTTTGTCGGGGCAATCTGGGAGGTGCTCTCCTCAATGTGTTCCTCGTATTCATCCTCTTCGGGAATGGTCTCGAGAGTCTGTCTGGTCTTCCAGGTGGTAGGGCTCTCGATTTCGATCTCAGTCTCGATCTCGGACTCAGTCTCGTCCGTGACATGTGTCGTCACGATGCAGATAATGTTTTCCTTTGGCTTGGTGTCCTCAGGGACGGAAACTTTAAAGGTTAGAGTGTATTGAGAATTGAAAAGTACACAAGAAAAGAGGGAAAAAAAACATACCATAGCTATTGGATGTGCTGGGAGTGGCTGGCATATCCTCCTTGGAGCTCACAGACGAGACGTCTTCGTATTCATCATCGTCATCATCAATGGCAGAGGCACGAGCACGTCCGGCACACGTGCTGCACTCGCTGACAAAAGACGAACTGTCACTGCTGTATCCATCGTTCCTGTAAAGTTAGTCAATGTGGTCCGGAATTTGGGATGGAAGACGGGCTGAGATGAAAAAAAAAAAGAAAACGTACTTGTCATCCTCGCTGATGCCCTGGCTTCCGTCATCTGACGTTTCCTCACTCTAGAAGGAAGCGTCAAAGACATCCTCAGGGCACCAACCATCAAATCCACGCGTCTTCTGCACGTATTCATCCTCGTCCAATGTACTTCGGGAGGTCACCTCGTCATCAAAAGTATAGACGAAATATTCGGCTTCGGCAATCTTGGCCGTGCCCGTGTTCTGTTCATCTGCCTCTGCTATTTTCTTGGTTAGTGTCTGTATTCTCTCTACTGACCAGTTGTGAGATGAAAGTGAGGGTTGGGGTGACTTGCTGTAGAGGTAGGCATCACTGGCCATTGGCTCAGCGGGATCAATAACGTTGATCGTGGTCTTCATCTTGCCATCACTGGCAAGGAAAACGGCAAAGCGGGAGATGGCTGCAAGAATAGTCTTGGCCATGAGGTAGATAGGGTGCTTACCAGCCATGCCTTCGATGATGATGAAGAGGTAACCGAGCACAAGCATGGCCAGCTGAGTAGCAAGGAGCAACGTGATGATGGGGGGGAAAGTCAGGCCAAAAATGGCAGCTGACAAAATAAACATGGAATCCATGGCAGACATGGCCACAGTGTGACTATCACGATAAAGACGGTAGTCGAATAAAAATTTAAATAGAAAAACGAAGCTTTGTGTGTGGTAGTGGGTAAAAAGAAAGAAGGCTGGAGAGGAAGTGGTGGAATTTGGTGTGGGAGCTTCTTGTGGTGGAGGGAGAAAAAATGTGAAAGGAGGAAGAAATTTTTTTTCAGAGGAGGGGGGAGAGAGGGGTTTAAGTACTGATTGACAGTCTGGGGAACGGTGCTGCTGATCTGGGGACGTAAAGGAACGGTCCGTTGGTGGCAGCCATTGGCAGATTTTATTTTTCGAGAGCGGTGGGCATAACGGTGGGCATTTTGTTCATTTTGTTCATTTTGTTCATTATTTTTTGTTCATTTTATGTATTTTTTACATAACGGTGGCCTGTTTCTTTCCTATTTGGGGTTATTCATACTCCGTTTATCAGGTGGCAACGGACTGTCAACACGTCACCGGGAAGCCTGTTGGTCGTAGTGGCTGGGGGGACAACGGCTAGCTCGGTTGGAAGAAGGTAATGGAAACATCCAAGTAGGGCCGAGACTCAACCAGGGTAATTGAGTAGTAATTAATATATCTACACGAAGGAATCCATCATTTTGAATCCTTGATGAAAAAGTAAAATAGAAAAGGGGGGGCCTTGGATAGAGATTTACACAGGTGAGCTACGGCTGTACAGCGGACAGTACAGAATGATATGTAGGTCATGACTTTTCAAAGAAATTCGCGAGACTATTTTTTCCTGTTGCTTGGCCAATACACTGCTTCGTTTTAGAGCACCTGTCTCTCTTACTCCTGGCCAGTGTGTCTGAAAGGGAGACTCAAAATATCAGCAGTCTTGATTTTGAACGTGTTTATTTTTGCTTCAGAGGGTTATTCTTATATTTGAATTTATTTTCATGTCAGCTAAAGTATGACCAAAGCAGCATCTCGTCATGTATTTATATTTTTTTTCTTTGCTAGACAAGAAAGCATGCCCCTTTTCATATTCATTTCTTCAAGAGAACAAATGAAAAGGTGAGCTGCCAACAAACAATTGGCATTCAAAGTGAAGATTCTTTGTTGTCCCACGGCAATAAAGAGAGAATGCACATTGTCCAACGCACATCCGTTTTTTATGGAAATCTGCCGAGTTATTTCCTCGAGACTCTACACAACCTAATCAAATGACAAGGTCGGCACATTTTTAATTTATTCAGACGATATTCTGAGCAAGCCGACGAATTAGGATGCTTTCGGAATCCCCATCGAAGTATTCGAAACACTACCATCATAAATTCAAAATCTCCATCATGAATATGAGTGGCACTCGAAGGGCATTCGGACGGCACTCGAAAAAGCAAGACACGACTTTGGCATCAGAGAAAGAGAGGCCTTGGCAGCATGTTTCTGGATACCTATGAATACCTATGAATGCAGTTGAAGGAAGCGTTATCGGATCTGGCCAAGACATTACCTACAGAGAGCCCATGATTGTGTTTTAATACACTGTCATATTCGATTCTGCTTAACACTCTCAAAAGAAATGGGACTGCGGGCCAGAGAATCGTGACACTTATGGACAAGAGGGCTTCAAGGCGAGGAAAGTATTCGTCCTGACAGGGGCGTATCCAATATAGTCACTGACTTGAAGAGTAATGGGTAAGCATGCATATCTGTTTGCACAGCTGGATTCTGAATTATTCCATCAAGAATTCAAAAAAAAGACATTTGATTTTGGCGAGTCGAGGAGACCACTGGAAAATTGACTGAAGAACCTCTACTAGGTAAACCAGAAAGTGCTCAACTCTACTCCGTAAGCGGGATCCCTACTCAACATAGCCATTCTGCCCATAATGCAAGCAAAGGAGAATATAAAAAGAGGCGTAGAGAACCAAAGAAGACGAGGAAACCCCATCACGTACACCGCGTCTTCGAATAGAAGTCGGAACGGAAGATTAAAAGCCCGTACCGCGACTTTTCTTCAACGATAAATAAGCTAATTTATTAATAATACATAGGTACTTGGCGGGGTATGAAATGTCTTCTGTCTTAGTAATCACAGCCTGTCTCAACCTACGTCATGAGAGCATTTTCTGTAATGACCAATCCCGCCGTCGCCCATTTGTCTGATACCTAAAACAAAGAACTCCTTGTAGACTCCCTGAGCCACCAGATGGGTATCGCAAAAGATCATCGCAGAATCGTTTTTCTTTTCCTTACTTTTTTTTCGTTACTTGCTAGGCCATCGTGACCAGCAGGCAGATGCTACTCGTCTGCAAAACCTTCAGAACCTGAACTCTCTTGCCGATCGCTCTAACACCGCAAGTGTTCGTTCCGCGCCAGGTGGGCTCTTTTGGCAATGAAGATTCCCTTTGCGACCCTTTGCGTCGCTGCCACAATCAGTTCGTGCTCTTGATCATGGATCCGCTGCTCCAGCTGAAACAGCTCCTCGCCCTCTTTGCAGGGCACATCGACCGTCATGATCGGCGGCCCCCGGTCCAGCACATCCGTGACAAAGTGCACCATGATGCCCGTCTTCCCGCTGGCCAGCGTGCCGGCCTGAAAGTCGTCGTAGGCTCGCTGGATGGCGTTTGCGCCGTCGTATTGGCCTGCAATTAGTCAGAAACGTGTCCTGCCACGCTGCCACCTGAAGCCACCTGAAGCCACCTGAAGCCACCTTTTTCTCCTGTCCACCAGACTTACCTGGCAGTGCGGGGTGAAGGTTGATAATTCTGATGCCTTCGGCATCAATCGGCTCGAGAAAGGCTCTGGTGAAAACGTGCATCCACCCAGCCAGGATAATCAAGTCCGGCCGCGCCTGATCGCCAAATCCGCCAAGGATCCGCTCAGCGAGCGCTCTGTCGTAGTTCTCCCGGGCCTCTCGCAGCTTGTTCTCGTCCTTCTCGCCCTTGGCTTGGAATCCATGTGTCACCATGTTAAAGTACTCCCATGGAATTCCCGCTTGCTCTGCACGCTTAATGGCAAAGGCCTTGCTCCGGTTCACGACCAGCCGCTCAATCTTGGCATTCTGGATCCGACCCGACGCAATCGCATCTACCAGAGACTGGAAATTGGAGCCATTGCCGCTTGCCATGACAAGAATCCGACAGGCCGACGGATCGAGCGCTGCAGCATCCATTTTTTGTGAGATTCGATGGTGCAGCTGTTTCTTTGATGGTTGTTCTTTTTTGTTTCTTTTCTTCTTCTTTTTCTTTCTTCTCCTTTGTTTAGCGTCTGTTGTTCTGCTTTCAAAAGAGAGCTTCTATTGTGCGTAAAAGCTGTAATGAATTTGCTTTGATCAGATGAAACAATTAAAAAATGATGCAAGTGATGCAAAAACGAATGATAGAGTTGATAAACTAAAAGAAAACAAAAAAGTAAAATGAAAGATGAGAATATCGAAAGTGAGAAATTTTAGACAAAAAAAGTAGGATATACTAAATTAGCCTATTAGTAACTCGGGACTAGGCGGTATACCGTGTGGCTGTCGCCCTGTTCCTGGAGATACCTAAACGTACTCCGTAGATTAATGCACCAATAATATTTTAGAGGGTACACGGATTGTATTGATGACTAATCCTGATATTACCGTATAACGTATTACGGAGTACATCATCCGTACATGCCCGAATAAAAAGAGGTATAACCAAGAAATACTCTTTATAGGTAGCTATGTCTTCGATGCTAAAAGAGTTTTCACAATTTTGTATGATTGTTGTACGCGGTGCAAAAGGGGTGGTACAAAAAGGGGGGCACGCCTCTGGATTTTCTTTGAAATAAAGAGGAAAACTGGATCAGAAGGATGCACAGCGTAGGACAAGAGGAAAAGCAGCAGGTGCAGCAGTCACACGGGAGCACAAGATCACAACAGCTGACTGTGATGGCTTGATTTGCCCATCTTGATAAAGTCTCTTTACCAGAAAACCCCCAACCAGAAAGGCTATCAACAGATCTGGGCGAATGCCTCAAGAGCTGCCAGAATAGGGCCATCCTCGGGAGTATAAGCTTGGGGGTTGATGATTCAAGAGAGAGAGTTTTCGAATGGAATTGCGTCATGTTCACCCTGACCTAAACGTGCCTATTACACAAGGCAGTGGCGTCTCGGGTAAGATCAAGGACTGTCCGAAACTGTCTTTGATATTGCGTGTTTTACTTGCAGCTGACCAGCATTTCCCATATTGCATCGCGGATGTCGCTTCAGGGATCCAAGACACGGAGAGGCGCCGCCTTTTTCACAGACCCCGGGTGCTCTTCCCACCTTTTTCCAGCCATAAAATACCTACAGAGAGGTAACGGTGTGTGGTCTCTCAAATTATAAGTAGGCGGCCATGACCGTTGCAGTTTGAGACGGCAGCTAGACAAATTTGAAGAGTTTTATCCATCTGCTTTCCCTCTCTCTGGCTTCACGACTGTTTTTTTTATTGAAAACAAATATAAACTTAAAATCTCCATCATGCCATACTATCGCGAGGAACGGCCCATTATGCTCTGGTCCCAGATCGGTGCCCGGCTCCTTTTCCTCTTCACGTCCATCACCCTGCTTCCCATGGCCATCTGCGTGTCCATCAGTCTGGGCCGAAGTGACCCGACCAAAGTCTACCGAGCCATTATTGCTGCTGTAGGTATCTCCAGGCCAAGCCTCTTCCTACGCGAACGCGTCTCATGACACTGTGACTATGGCATACTGACACGAGAAACAGTCCATCTTTGGGATCGTCGACGATGCCATTGCTATCGGTTCGATACTGTATAGGCGGTCATGGATCCCGCTGGTGGCCATTCTCGACTTGACAGTGATTCCGCTGGCCTGCAGTGAGATTCCCGACATTGCCAACCGCAGAGAGCCATGGGAGGGACTGGAAGTGGCCATTTTTGTGTTTACCGTGATGGTGATGTACGTGCCGTCTCGTTTCAGCAGACTGTCGTCCCAATAGAGTACATTCGTTCCTTGCTGACTGACGGACTGTAGTATTGAGAGACTCGCATCCCTTTTACTGTGCTCATTTCACCGCTGCGGGTTTTCTGGCCGTACATGACAGCATCGACCAAGGACTCTTGAGAAGTCGGTCTCTTGATCATCTCAAAAGGCTTTTTTACGAGGTTGTTACAAAACAAGGGCCGGAAGTTTTGGGTATTGTAGGTGGTATGCTGTTTTTCGGAGCAGGATGGCTATCGTGTTTTGAGTCGTTTTTTCCGTGTGGGTAGTCGAAGGACCGAATGAATGATGGCTGGTCTTTTGTTTGAATTTACGAGTGTCATGGATGATTTTCTTCAACGTCTGTATTTCATGCTGCAACTGATATTGTGTCAAAACTTGACTGGAGGCGCATTGGAACCCAAGCACGTGCCTGATGCGTCTACGGATACCCAGAGCCCATGTTTCCCATGTTTCCCATGTTTCCCATGGTGCCCATGGTACCTATAGTTCCCATGGTACTGCTCATGGCAGTTCCTGCGTCATTGTTCGTCCCACTGGTCATCCCGGCGACAGTACCAGTGTTCAGGCCCATGGACATGCCACCAGCCATGCCGCTGTTCGCGCCCATATTGAGCCCGGACATGCCAGTAGTGATGCCTGTCGTCATACCGCCCGTCGTCATGCCGCCCGTCATCCCTGTCATCCCGTTGGCCCCGGCCATTGTAGTGCCCATGTTGCCCATATTGCCCATGTTGCCCATCGTGTTGGGCATCATGTTGTTCATTCCATTCATGCCCATCCCCCCCATTCCGTTCATCCCGTTCATCCCGTTCATCCCGTTCATCCCGTTCATTCCATTCATCCCACCCATCCCAGACATGCCACTCATGCCACTCATCCCCATGGTGCTTCCTTGCATGCCCACGGGAAACCGATCACTGCCCATACCCATATTCACACCGTTCATGCCATTCATGCCGCCGGCACTGCCCATGCCGTTCATATTCGTGCCGTTGCCAGCACCGGGAACATTGCTGCGCATATGGTCGGCCCGCTCGCCCATCATAAAGGCCAAGTCGGCGTCATTGTATCCTTTGGCCTCGTGCATGTAGTGCTCAAAGCCCTGGGTGACGTCCTGGACGGTGTCAAAGAGACCCTTGTCGAGGATGGGGGCGCTGGGCACGTTCATCAGCTCTGGGTTGGGCTCGCGGCCCTGCTGGAGGGCGGCCTCTCGCTCGCGCTCGGCGGCGAGCAGGGCGTTGGAGTAGCGGTGCTGGGCGAGACCGGAGGCGACCTGGAAGGCGTTGCGAATCTGGCGGCCGTTCCAGCCGACGCGGAGAGCGGCCTGGGAGAGGCGGGCGTGGTTCTTGGCAAAGGCGATGATCTCCTCCTCGTGGATGACGAGGGCGGGCCGGCCGGTGATGCCTTGGCGCTGGAGCTCCATGGCGTGCAGCTTGCGGATGTTGAGCAGGAAGATCTCCTCGATCTGGACGGGGTTGAGCTGGGGGTAGTAGAGGAACATGTGGATGCGGGACTTGAAGGCCTCGTCAATAGTGCCGACGCGGTTGGTGGTCAAGAAGAGCAGGCCGTTGTAGTACTCGAGCACGCGCAGGAAGACGGACACGAGAGCGTTGCGTTTCATGTCGAAGCGGGAGCGCTGCGAGAGGAAGACGTCGGCCTCGTCGAGCAGCAGGACGCAGTCCCAGAGGTGGGCGAGACGGAAGATTTTGGTGAGCGAGGACTCGACCTCGTCGGGGGTCAGGCCGAGATCACCGCACGTGATTACGAAAAGGGGCTTGCGGTTCGTGCTGGCGACGGCCTCGGCGGTGGCCGTCTTGCCGACGCCGGGGACGCCGTGGAGGAGCAGGATGAGGCCGCGGCCCTTGCCCTGGATGAGATCCTGGCTGAGGCCCTCGGTCGTCTGGCTGGCGAGCTGCCGCTCCACCTCTTTGCGCTGAAAGTGCGATTCGACGAGGCCGCGGACGATCTGCTTGTACTCGCGGCGGATCTTGAGATTTTCAAAGACGCTGTCGTCGCGGTAGACCGGCTTGAGGCAGCAGAGGTCGACGAGGACAAAGCGGCGCTCGCGCAGCGAATAGGCAAACATGCGCTTGGGCAGCAGCGCCAAGCAGTCGTCGGGCAGGTCCTCAAAGGAGCCGTCGGCGGCGACGTTGCTGTCCTGCAGGCTGCCGCCTCGCTGGGGCAGGCCGCGCTGACGCCGCCGCCGCATGGCGGCCGAGCCGACGCTGCCGTGGATGTCCTTGGCCCGCTGGTAGAGAAAGGGGTTGTGGTTGGCGAGGTTGTCGCGGCGCTCCCACATCTCGACGCCGTCGTCCTTCTGGAGCATCTCGTCGAGGGTGTAGAGCAGGACGGTGCGGGAGGCGTCGGCCCAGTGGTTGATCTTGAGGTCGTCCGACGTGTCGCTGCAGGCGGCCGCCTTGAGGACCGACGGCCGGTGGAAGATGGGCCGCCAGTCCGGGTTCGCCTGGAAGGACTCGGCAAAGTCGACAATCACGTGACTCTCGACGAACTCGGGGTGCCGCAGCTTTCCGCCGACGGCGGTGCGAACGATCTCGTCGTCGGGGTTCGTGGAGTCGCCCGGGGGGTTGCGCGTGAGGGTCCAGGCGCTGTAGGACTGGTGGCGGTCGCGCAGGAAGTGTTCAAAATCGCGGCCCTGCTGCGTGAGGCTGGCGAGCAGCTCCTCGTGGCCGGGCAGGAAGCGGAGGGGGAAGACCTCGAGCGAGTCGACCTCGCGACTGCCGGTAAAGGACTTGATGTTGAACTTGTGGCGGACGGCGCCAAAGGACGAGCCGTCAAAGTCGACGTAGTAGCAGAAGAGGGTGAAGTCGTCGAGGTAGGTGTTTTTGAATTCGTCTTCGGGCAGGTAGCCAAAGGCCGTCGGGTAGGAAAAGTCGGGCGAGGGCGTCTCGATGCGGTAGACGCGCCACAGCTCGTGGTAGCGGCCGGCCGCCTCGTTGGTCCGCGGCGTGTAGACGAGCTCGCCGACGCGGAAGAGCGACCAGAGATCGTCGTAGACCACCTGGTGCTGGCTGCTGGCATCGGCAAAGGCATTGTACATGGGCAGAATCTCGCGGTCGACAAACTCCACGTAGCAGCGCATGTCCCGCAGCGCCTCGAGGCTGTCCGTGATCATGTCGGGGTTGCCGTCGTCCGAGACGACCGAGGCCAGGTCCGACTCGTCGTCCGAGGCGTCTGTCATGTCGGAAGAATCAGAGTCGTCTCCAAAGGCGAGCACATTGTTTCCATATTTCGACCTCTTCTCCTTGGTGTCCGTGTCCTTTTCTTCCTTAGACTCCTTGGTGTCCTTGTCTTTGATTTCCTTGTCCTTGGCCGTCCCGGGCCGGCTCCCCCCCGACTGTGATCCGCTCTTGTGGCCCGTCTTGGCCTGCTCGTCTCCCTCCCCTGCCTCTTCTGCCTCGTCTCCCTCTTCTGCCTCCCCTCCATCCCCCTCTCCCTCGCCCTCCTCCTCCGCCTCCTCCTTCTCCTTCTTCTCCAGGGCCCCAAAGCGCTCAATCAGAATGTCCAGCTGCTTCCGCATCTGCGGCTGAAAGTACACGAGCGGCTTAAACGGCCGGGCAAACGTCCGCGGCCACGACCGGTGGTCCGACACGCCCAAGAAGCGTGTCAAAAAGGCCAGCACCGGCTGCGATTGGATCCGCACGCGATGAATATACACCTTGTTGGTCGCCAAGTCGGACTTGCCCTGCTTGCCGGCTGCCCGGTCCTCTCGGTCTCCCCTATCGGTCCTCTCGGCCTTGTCGGCCTTGTCCCTGTCTCCCTTGCGCATCCTGTTCTCGTTGGTGTCCGTTCGCCGGAGCTTGCGGCCGCCCGAGATGCCGCCATGCACACCGCCACCAGCAGGGCCGCCACCGCCAAACGCGCTCATGGCGGCAAACGACAGGCCCATGAAGCCGTGGTCATAGCGGCCCATCATAAAGTCCTGCCGCAGACGGGCGACCTCGTCCTGCCGCCGCAGCGTCTGCTCGCGGCGGATCTGGTCCGTGATGTTGGGGCTGCCAATGAGCACCTCAATGGCATAGTCTGGCTCGTTGCCGTAGTAACGATTCTTGAAGTCTTCAAAGTTGACCTTGTGCACTTGCGGGATCTTGGGCTTCCACTTGGCCGCCATCCGCATGCGGGCCGACATGATCTGATTACGGCGCTCCTTTCTCGCTGCTCGATCCAGACGCTGCTGGCGCTCTTCGCGCTGGCGAGCATATTTCTTTTTGGCCGCCATCTGGGTGTTGTTTTGGTGCTGAGGGGATGCCGAAAAGTAAAGAAAAAAAAGAGGCAAAGGGGAATACGGAGCAGACAGTTGAGAGGTGGACGCCCGAGCAGCCTGACGGACCGTCTTTTATGTACTCCTTCATAACGGAGCAAGCAGCATTGCTGCATGCCCAAAGCGACCCAAAAAGAAAGGCCCATAATTTCAAATACTCGTACAGATGCACCTCTGCGCTCCCTACTCCATAAGCTGGAACACGCTGTCAGCACTACTGCAGACAAATGGAACCATGTTACGTCTGCCGGCCAATAATTGCCCTGTCTGCAAGTGAGACCAGTGAGGCGCACACCCCTGACAAATATAGCAAAGAGGGTCGGCAAGGAGGGGCAAGAGAGACCGTGAGCGTTGTGAGCGAGTGATAAGAGTGACAAGAGTGACAAGAGTGGAAATGGGTTGATAAGAGCAAGGCCCCGTGCTCTCTCTCCTATCCTCTGCTCTCCGCTCTCTGTCTTCTGGTCCTTTCCCCCCTTCATTCCTCTTCGCAATGCAAGACCAGCTCGTGCCTCGCTATATCGTCACCGAGGCGGCAAAACGAGACCCGGCCTATGCCACGCCCTCCACGTACGACCAGCAGCGGGCCGTCTTTGGACCACAAAAGTCTCTAGAGTAGGTACAAGCAAGTGCAATGTACTGACTGGTACTGGTACTGCGTAGCCTTGCCCTACTCCGTACTATGTACCGCCCTCCCGCTCTCTTTTCCTGTAAACTGACGTGCTGACCTGCAGCGAGCTCAGTGGCGCCTTGGCGCGGTACCAGGAACTCGGCTGCAGTCCCAGTCTCGGGCTCGACCCCCGGAACTGCTCCTGGGAAGACATTGACGACCGGCTCGCCGAGGTCCAAGCGGCCTATGAGAACAAGGCCAAAGGCATCAAGGGCGTCGTCCACAAGGTGACACGCAAGCTCGGCAACAATGTCGACGTCGTCAAGCCGGCCCTGGACATGCTGCCGGACCAGTACGGGCTGTCCATTGTCAAGGGCGCCCTCAACTGGATGCTCGTGGTGAGTGCAATGGGTGCCAGGAGGGGGGGAATGCCGTAGACAGATGGAAAGAGGGACGACGGCTGACTGCAGCAGCTCATGCAAGACACGGCGTCGAGGAGAGACGCCATCCTCACCGCCTTCAAAGAGGTCCCCACCACCCTCCGCCTGGCCGAGACCAAGCGAAAGCACTTTCCCCGCGACGCTCTGCTCCGCGACGTCACCGACGAGCTGCAAGAGGCCGTCCTCGACAGCCTCGCCCAGATGATCCGCTTCCTGCTGCCCAAGAACCAGCTCGTCAAGGTCTTTCCCGTCTTTTCCACATCGCCGTCGGGCTCCCAAGTCGATGACTCCCTCAAGAAAGTCCGCATCGCCGTCGAGGTCGTCCGGCAGCACGCCGACCTCCTCGTCGAGGGCACCATTGTGCAGACGAAGCAGCTCGTCGAGGCTGTCGACCGCGAGAACCACGTGACTCGCTTCAACACCGTGCAGACGCTGCAGGCCGCTCGGGATATTCAGCAGGGCATGCAGGAACTCAGCTCCCTGCCCCAGGACGTGCGAGAGCTGCAAAAGTCGGTCAACAGCCTGCAGGCGCAGCTGCTCGAGGTCCAGGAGCGGGAGAGGCTCGCAGCCGGCAGCATGGCCGGGTTCGCCGCTCTCCCAGCCGCCGCCGCCCAGCTGAGCGCCGTCAGTGAGGCCGGCGTTCTCACGCAGAACCGGACCCACCAGATGCTCATGGACCTCTCGCAGGGCTTCCTCACATACATGCGCAGCCTCGAGAGCCGTCTGCACGAACGCGACGAGCACTTTATGAACACCATGCAGATGATTGAATTCGAGGTGGAATGCAGCCGCAAGCCGCTGCCCCTAGACGGCCTCTCGGCGCCAGGACAGACCCACGGCCAGACTCGACAGGCACAGCCCCTGCTGACGGCCGTCCAGCTTCTCGACCTGCTGCGCATCTCCCCCGACGACCTGACACGTGACCTGCAGACAGTCATCCGCGAGGGCCTCATGCTCGACCGTGCCGACGTCGCCGCCCAGATGCAGGCCCAGAGTCTCTTGCGCATGAACCGCTTCTGGCACTGGATGACGGCACCTGCCTCGGACCTGCTGATTGTCTCCAACCCCTTCATGGAGGACAGCGGCATGCCGTCCATTGCAGAGGCCCGCGTCTCCTCCCTCTCCGCCCTCTGCGCCTCCATCATCGGCAGCATCATTCAGACAAACAACCAGGCCGTGCCTCTCTACTTTTTCTGTGGCTGCCACCTCTCTGCCGCACGCACCCCGTCCTCCATTCCTTATTCCTCCACCTCCTTCTCTTCAGCCTCTGGCTCGGCATCTGCCTCCTCTCCGCCTTCAGGCGACTCCCTCGGCGGACCCCAAGGCCTCATGCGCAGCCTCGTCGCTCGCCTGCTGCTGACGGCCCAGCAGCTGCTGCCCGACCTGGCATCCATGCGGCTCAACTTTGCACCAGACGAGGCCGCCGTTGAGGCCCTCGCCAACCACGACATGGCTTCCCTCTGCCGCGTCTTCCGCCTCCTCGTCTCCCGGTTTCCCCGCCGCTTCACCATCTACTGCATCCTCGACGGCGTCTCATGGTATGAGCGCAACGACATGCTCCACGACCTCTTTTATGTCATCCAGACCCTCTCCAACCTCGTCGCCGACACCTACCTCCGACCCGTCATCAAAGTCCTCCTCACCAGCCCTTTCTTATCCCGCCGCATCGCTCCCCAGCTGCCCGTCCACCAGCGCCTCATCCTGTCTGACCCCGCAGGCGTCACGTCCATCTCCGGCCCAAATCTCCTCCTCAACGACCCTATCCCAGGCCGCATGATGACCCCCGGTATGCCCGGCGTGGGCTTTCTGTCGGCTCGAGGGGGGACAAATCGCGCCGGTATGCTGCCCATGCGTGACGCATCATCAAGGACGACTGCCTGGGAAAGCACGACAGCAGAAGACTATTTTTGAACAAAGAATGAAACGAGGACAAAAAACGACCATTGTCGGTCTTTGAAAAATAAAATAATAAAGAACTGAATAGCGTCTAATAGTTGAATCGCTCCTTGTTTGAGACCATGACTGATTTATCAGGATAAGCTTTTCTCACGTATATCACAATCACAGTGGACTACTGTTGCATACCGAGACTACGTTGCTTCAATTTGATGTTTTTTTCTCGTTTTATGATTAGCAATATTCCATTGTCCCGTTTCCCATTAAATCTGTCGTATTCCTCATGACCTCTGAGGACCGTTTCAGTTCCTTTATGTCTGCTTTGAAAGTGACGCCAACGCCAATACTCCTCGTATGAATGCTTTCCTTTGTTTTGCTCTCTCCTCTCATCTGCCTTCAATCTATCCACGCATCAGTTTGCCGATTCTTTTCTAACATGGTATGTTCCTCAGAAGAAATGCAGGCCTTGCATCATCGACTCTGTCCAAGGAGTGCTGATGAGGGAGTCCGATCCCTTGACAAATGACGAATTCGATGAAGAGTCTTCGTCGACATAGTCTGGACTTTCGGGAGCAGTGTTGTACCCAGAGTTGGAGGATGAAGAAGCATCGGAAGAGTCAGACGACAATTTCGGTTTCACATGAGGATGAGAAGCCGTAGTAGTAGGGACTGAATCCCAATGATTGCGAGAGTACACCGCTAGGCCGACTGTTTCAATCAGCGATTTGAGCCCGATATATCCGTGGCTGGCTACTTTAACGTCATCAGAGGCAGGCAGAGCACAGGGATCAACACCAAACCTGCTCTGCAGACTAAATTTGCCAAAGAAAAAGTACTTGACCGTCTTGAATGCCCTCACCGCATCGCGGATGCTGGTGTAGTTGATGTGGAGAGTTCGCCCTTCATACCACATTTCTTCCAGCGCCTGCACCTGCTGAGGGTGGTGACGAATGTTGAGATGCAGTTCAATACACAGATCATGGAGATGTTGTCGTGGGAAGTCGTTGATCAGTATACACCGCGTCTGTTTCTGCAGCTCAAGGCTGAACTCGGCCTCGTCCTTATCAAATACTAGTGATTCTTGGGTGGGATAAGTGGGGAGAGGCAGGAGAGACACTTGGAAGCCATGACAACCAGCAAAAGCGCCAGCCTTTTTTGTAGAGTACGTTTTGAGAGTGCGGACACATGAGGCAGCATCTGCTCCATTGGTAAAAACAATTATGGCTGTCTGGCCACGTCCCAGACTGGCCGACTCTGGGATGAGCTTGACCGAGACGATCATGCCTCCGCTGATATAGGACAGGACCTTGTGCACGTTGAAAGACGGCGGGATATTCTGGATGAGAATGGTGCGTCGATGGAAAGTGGCTTCAGTGCTGTCCAGTCCTTGGTCTCCATGGTCTCCTCTGTTGCCTTGGTTCCTGGGAGTGAATTCAACCCCAAAGCGGCTCATGTTCTTTGTGGGTGTGGTTGACAGGCTGATGATCTTGGGAGTGTCTGATTCTATTATCTTGTTAGACGGCCGGAATGAACGGTTCCGATAATCCTGGTAACGGTGGCTTCTATTCTCACCATCATCATCGTCCCCGGAATCCATAAAAGGGGAGGGTTTTCGTGGGACCGCTAGTAGCCTGGCAACACGGGGCGGGATGGGAGTCTTTGGCTGATCCATAGAGGGCGATACAGATGACCGACCAGAGGACAGAGTGGGAGTCGTTCTTGTGCGGTTCCCGGGAGACGATATCGGAGTTTCTGTTTTCTCCCGAAACTCTTTCTGTAGACGAAAGCCTTCTTGCTCGGCAAGTCGACGTTTGCGGGCGGCTGATTCAAGTAGTTGTAGTCTGCGAACTTTCTCGCGCTCCTTCATAGCCTTGCGCATGGCTTCCTGCTCTTCGACTGGGGCATCACAGATCCCCTCTAGCTCTTCTTCTAGAGAGAACTCGACCCATGTTTCTTGAGTATGCACTTTGGCATTCTCCTCGCCGTTTCCACTTCTACTGCTAATTCTGTTTCCATTGACATTGCCATTGCCATTTCTGTTGCCCTTGATTCCCAAGTCATCGTCTCCAAGGGTAGAAAAGCTTAGAGGCGACAAAGGTGAACTAGTTTTGACACTCCTTGCAGACATGGTCACCTGTTCACGGTATTTTTCAATGAGCTTCTTGATCTTGTCGAGGCCATCCGTCGATTGCTCGACATTCGTTGCAATATTGTATACCTGCGAGAGCAGGACGCCATTATCAATGCTAGAATCCATTGGAGCCTTGGATTCTGTAGACTGCGTTATCTATATAAACTGATCTGAAGCGAGGGGCTCTAGAAAGAAATAAGTCAATGTTTGCGAGAGAAATGGGAAGAAATGGCCATTTTGTACCTCAAAAAAAAAGATGTTTCGAGACAAGTTGAAATCTCGCAATCACTGTAAAGACAAAAGAGCAACACAAAAATAAGGTTAGAAATATGGTAAAGGTCTGCAGTCAAAAAATAAGATGGCCATGACGTGAATGCCAACGAACAAAAAAGAGAGTGCACTGACGAGGAATAGCAGAGATGAAGCAAAGCGAAGCTTTTAAGAAAAGGGCGAGTCTATTTTTTGTTTCGCTGCCATTAGACCTGAATGATCTCGCAGGGAAGGAAGAGCCGACATAGATACATTTCGCAAGAGGAAAGTAAAGAAGAGAAGCGAAAGGGCAAACACAAGGGCAGATTGTTGGAAAAAGAGAGAAAGAGCAAAGAAAAAAAAAAGAATGGCTGGAAGAAAAAGAGGGGTGAGGGGTGAAGAAAGAAAATACCTAAAATAGAAGGACCCAGTAGAAGAAGGAGCGACGCTTGTCAGCCGATAGTGATTTCTTGTTTTTTTTTACTCAATTCTCAGAAATTTGCGGCTAGAAAAGGCTGCGTTAATTTCAGATCTGTCGAATGGCAAGACTGGGCATTTCTCACAGATATTATAGCTATGCTTGCAAATGCTGAGTGAGAGCGAAGCGATGATGATATGCGATGATGGGACGCGATGTAAAATAAATAAAGAGCTGAGGACGTCGATGTAGTAAGCAGAGGGAAGAAGAGAGACGTCTAGCAAATAAATAGAGAAAATAGCTCAGAGAGAAGCGAATGCGAAAGTGAAGAGTGTGATGAGCGAGTCAGTGATGCGACAAGAGTGCCCCATTCATGAATAGACAGTTTGGTGACAGACTAATCCGTTTTCAGTGAGTCGGTTGGGAATCGGCCAAGTGAAGAGGTGGAAGGTGAGTAAAGCTAAATATAGACTCTTAAATGGATGGCGTTGTCTACTGTCGGGTTGTAGTCGTGTGTGTGTATCTATGATTGCCATCTCGCAATGTACAGAGACAAAGAATCTGGATAGAGAAAGGTCGGGAGTACGCTTGCCTTTTTTGTAGGCAATGCCACAGTAACACACTCTGGCCATGAGACCTCTTTTATACGAAGATATAAATCTTTACAAATTCTCATGAGAATGCAATGCGTGATATGGTTACTTGGCTTTAGCAGATGACATGTACGAGCCTCGAGGCACTTGTTCAACTTTGTTTTCTACCTTACGATAGTAGATCTTTTTACGAGCTGAAAATGAGTGAGCGTGATTTGATACGGCGTTCAGTTAAAGTGACTACAAAATCAACCAAAACTGAAACATGGCATATTGGTCCTGTACATCTCTTTCCTTTTGTCATTCCATGCGGAGATTTTCGTTTCTTTCCGTTGAAAGACGTTGAAACACGAGGAACGAAGATTAGTGATTAGATCGCCAAGCGCTTTAGCGGGTAGAAATCAACCTTAATTTACTAGCCCATTCTCCGCTACGAGTATAACGTGAACGCTAAAACCCGCACATAACCCTACAGGCCCACTAAACCAGGTGCTACTCTGAACATAGTACTCCGTAAGAAGCTGAATAATAATATTACGCGTATTCTGTGGAATAACTTTCGTATTACACCTAATACGAGTACAACCATAGTTAACATGAAAGCGATGACCTAGTCAGATACCGCAAATTTCTTGTAGTATGACTGACTCATAAAGTGAATCAACAGCAGTGCGTATAATATATAAAGAGGTAGTAAAAGGACCCATCGTTGGTACAAATGTGAAATGAAAAAAGAAAAGAAGAAGAAAGAAGAAATTACATGCTCGGACAATGCAAATCGACGGGTTCAGAAATGATATGGCTCTGGCCTTGGAAATCTTCAGCCCGAACTACTGCAAACGGAGACGCCTCACAGTCGGGCTTCTTGGGGGCAATTTGCTTCATATACTGCTCGATTACGAGTGGCGGAAGGTTCTCGGCCGGCTCCCAGGTCGGGTTCTGGTCGGCAGGCCAGTCGCCCTTCCAGCGAACCAAGTAGAAGCGAACGGGCTGGCCTCCGCAGCTACCAACCCGGACCTCGCTATGCCCCGGCTCCTTGCCAAACGAGAGAACATCGTCTTCAATTCTCTCGACTTCGTAGAGATCCTTTGTCTCTACAGACTCTTTTTTGCCCTCGGCTGTAGGAGCAGCAGATCCAGACTCATAGCCACTCGAATATTTATGGATCAGTCTCGGTGATGCTGATCGTGTTGAAGTGATTACTGTTGACGGTAGCAAATTCGGATTTTCAATCTCGTCGTATTTGCGCTTGCGCTGAAGGGGGAGGGGCTGCATGCCGGGGATCTTGGGTAACGGTATAGGCGTTATGCGCTGCGTCGGTGGTGCTGTCTGTTTCGGAATCTCTTGTGGAATCTGTTTCGGAATCTCGGGTGGTGGAATGTGCGTGACGCGGCGGACGTACGGGGCCAGCGGCTGTTCGGGTTCGTGAGAAAGTAGTGGGAGCGAACGTGTTCTTCCCTCCAGAATCTGCGATATAACAGGGCCAGAAGAAATGCATTCTTCGTCTTCACTCTCTTCCTCGTCCTCTTCGGCCTCTTCTTCTCCCTCGTCCTCTTCGGCCTCTTTTTCTTCCTTGTCCCCCTTGTCCCCCTTGTCCCCCTTGTCCCCCTTGTCCTCACCCTTGTTCTCGCCCTCACCCTCACCCTCATCCTCCTCTGCCGACTTGTCGGCTTCGCTGTCGACCACCTCTGCATTTACATCCACGAGCACATCTGCGCCCTCCATCTCATTGCCGTCTTCTGCTTCCGACGATTCCACTTCAGAGTTGTCCAACTTCTCCTCTCCGGCTTCCAGCGAGGACGGAATGCGATACAGGCGCTGCTGGTGGGGAGACTGGGTCAGCGATAGGCCGGTACGCTGGTGCTCGGACACGCGCGAGGGGATGCTCTGGGCAAGTAGGACTTGCGAGGAGGTCGGACGAGGCGTAGTGTCAGTAGAGGCATCTGTGGTCGTGCTTGTGGTCGTGGGGGTGGTGCCGGGGAAAGAGCTAAAAGGTACTTTTGCGGTGGGAGTAACGTTGGCAGAGGGGAGGGAGATGGTGAGCCGGCTAGGCATGGAAGGCATAGCTGCAGAGATGCCGAGGGTGGGAGAAGGAGGGGCTGTCGTGTCCTCGGTCGAAGACTCTGCAGTCCGACTGCTGCTGGCCTGGTTCGCCTGCAGCTCCCAGTGAGCCGGCTGCAGCCGCTTCAGCCGGCTAGGACGTCGCTGTTTGCCCCCTGGACCACCGCCAGCACCGGCACCACGGCGGCGGCGGCGCTGGCTGCGGGCGTCGGACGGATTCTCTGATTGCGAGTCAGACTCGAGCTTGGGCCGCTTAGACCGATGCGATTCTCCTTCCGTCGTTTCCCTTCCTTTTGCCTCTGCATCGCCGTCCTCTTCGCCGGCCCATTGTCGCTGTCGCAGCATGAGCGCGTACTCGTAGTCCTCGAGTGCCCGCGGCGATACGTAGTCCAGAATGCGCGGACACGGCACGAGGTGGCATGTATAGGAGGACCGGACGACCCCGTCATCGTCGCAGTAGCGGCCGCTGTGGCTGTCGGTGGCCGGCCAGGCGACCACGTAGTTGAGAACGTACCGCACCTTGTGCTCCTGTTCTGGCGGCACGTCATCGGCAAACGGCGTGACCATTTTGTCGACAATATAGGCTTCTGTTTCGGCAGACGAGTAGCGAGGCGGGACGAGGGTGATAAAGGGCGGAGACTGGGGCGGCAGGCGGCTTTCGAGGAAACTGGCCGGGCGGTCGTAGATGCAAATCTCAAAGTCGGTCGTCGTGCTCGCATCGGGATGGCCGGGGACGACAGCAGACGCGGTGCGCCTCTTCCGCCTCTTGCGGTGCTTCACCTGGGACGGCATAGCGAGGACAATGCAGTTAGTGATGTGGTGCTGTCTGGACGTCTGGATGTCGGGCCTCTCTCTCTATTTTGTTGATCGTAAAAAGGACAGTAATGTTCAGAGAACGCGCTAAAATGATATCGTCTCCTTTATATCACATGACAATTACTTCAGTCATCACGTGCTCGTTCAGGTCCCACAAGTTGTTGCTTCTTTCGATTGCTTCTTTCCCCTCTTAATTTTTCGAGCCAAAGAAAAAGTCTGGAAAATAATCATTGACCATCCGCTGGAAAGCTCAGCACGCCAGTCTAGCACGACTAAGAAAGACACACACGCGCAACCATGTTTACACAGACGGCAACGGCAGCCGTGTTCCGTCCCGCCATGGTCGCTGCCCAGCAGGCTTCCAAATCTCTGCTGCGCAAGCCTTCGATGGCTGTCTGCGCAACAGCAGCCCCGGCCGCCACGACAGCCGCTCGCCCCTGCGGCCAGCCCTTTTCCACATGCGCGCAGACCGACCTAGTCTCGCTCTCCAGCCGGTGTCTCAACCGGCGGGTCTCCGTGAAAGCAGCTGCTTCCATGTCCATGTCCACGGCCTCCATGACTCCCCGCCGAGTCTCTCGGGGTCTTTCTACCAACAGCCGGCTTTTCAGCACCACCACAGCCGCTAGCAACCCTTCCAACAACGCAAAGAGGGCGAGCCCAGTGACGGCAGGCTCTCCTCCAGCCCTCGATTGGAACGCTTTTTTTCAGCTGCGCAAGACGCGGCGGCGCATCCAGCAGGTCTTTAGCATTGCCGGTGGGCTGACAGGAGCGCTCGGAGGCGGACTGTTTCTCGGCTCGGGCGTGGCCGAGCCACTGCTGGCACAGGTGCCACTCGACCCAGTAATTTCACTTGGGCTGATGACGTTTGGGTTTGCCGCTCTCGGCTGGCTGCTCGGCCCCAGCTTGGGCAATGTTGTCTTTTATACTTGGAAACGACAATACCGAGCACAGATGACGTTGGTGAGTCTGGGAGAGTGGGACAGAAGAAGAAAAAGTGTGCAGTTCGTCTAACATCTTCACAGAAGGAAACACAATTTTTCTCGCGGATCAAAAAGAACCGCGTGGATCCGTCCAACTCCTCCGCCAGCAACCCCGTCCCAGACTTTTACGGTGAAAAGATTTCCAGTGTAGCCGGCTACCGGCAGTGGCTCAAAGATCAGCGGGCCTTTAACAAGAAGCGGACAACGTTTGTATGAGGGGGCTTTTATGACGAAAAAGTACGGAGTAATGGGGAGAAGGGCGGGGGTGGGGAGAAGAGCAAGAGAGCAAAAGGAAGAGCAATGAAAAGGAAGGGAAAAAGACTCCTTGTCTTTTTGTGTAGTATTCATAACGTCTCCCATTTCTGTATTTTACATTCCCCCTGTCTATGAAAATCCCCCCCTAGTTCTGATGAGAATACTGGAAAATACACACATACGCTTACAACTGTTCTCCTATGCAAATGGAATGGTATGATCAACCTCCCGCTTCCATGCCAAAACACCTCCTCGAACATCCGCTAAGAGACGCTCGCCTCCTCTGTCCAGCCCCATGTCCTTGAGCTGCCTCACTACCGCCTGAGAGTTGATGCCCATACGGCAGAGCACGTACACGGGTGCCGAGTCGGTGGCCAATCCTTTGGGCAACCAGTCTGGAAGGCTGTCCAGCTCTGCAGTCTCGCTCGGGCTCCCTTGCTTCTGCCGTCGTGCAGCCGAACAGGCAGCTTGGATCTTGGAAAATGGCACGTTTATGGACCCGTCAAGACCGCCCATGTCGAAGAACTCCTTCTCTCGCACGTCGAGAAGCCATAAAGGGGCCTCGCTTCCTTTTTTCGAGAGCCCCGAGAGCTGGCTTACTGACACGCGCTCTTCCGGTGTCAGCTCACAGCCTGCCTCTACACTGTTCCCGCCGCAGAATTCCACATAGTCCGGCCACTCGCCACCAGCTCCATCTACTTCGGTGAGAGACGCCATCCGCTGAAGCGGAGCGCCTTTTGCACACGCAAAGCAGTCGGCCCGGCGGCCGCGCAGACGCACCGTCCGAAACGCGGGCGTCGCCAGTTTTCCCTTGCCATCGGCTGCTGATAACAGAAGGAGGCTGGGAGACGGCAAAGACGAGCCACCCTGGTCACACTCTTCTCCACCCTGGACACTCTCGTCTACGACGATGCGAAGTGCCTCAAGCGCCTGGAGCACGCCCATCACGCCCACCACCGGCCCCAGCACGCCGCCCTCGGCACACGACTGCTGGCTCCCCACTGGCGGTGGCCTCGGGAACATGCACCGGTAACACGGCCCGCGCCCGACTGGCCAGTTGAGCACGGAGAGCTGGCCGTCGGTACGAAGAGCCGCTGCCGAAACCAGTGGCCGGCCGGCACGCACACAGGCATCTGACACGAGATACCGCGTGGCCGGGCGGTCCGTGCAGTCGAGGACCACGTCATAGGCAGAAACGAGACGGACGGCATTGGCCGGCGTCAGGTTCTCGGCGAGCACATCGTACTGCGGTCGCGGGTTGATGCGGTGCAGCGTGTCTGCCAAGCTGGCGGCTTTGGCTGTGCCGGCAGACGCAGCGGCCGTGCAATGGCCGATCTGTCGGTGCAGATTCGAGGCCTCGACAGTGTCGCCATCGAGGATGCCGAGGCGGCCAATGCCGGCACCTGCCAGGTACATGGCTGCGGGGCAGCCGAGGCCGCCAGCGCCGACGAGCAGAATAGAGCTCTTTTCAATACGGAGTTGGCCTGTAGGCAGAGGTTAGAATGGTCTGGCATGGGATGGTAGCATTATGGGCTTCTAGACGAATACAGAGAGACAAAAAAGAAGACGCACCTCGGACGCCGATGCCCGGTAGGATCAGTTGGCGTGCATATCGCTCATATGATTCTTCCGGCAGCGGCCATTTCCAGCCATTTGGTGGGTTGCTGTTCGTGGCATTGTTGTCGTCAGAGACCCCTGTCGCTTGGAGCTTGCTCTCGTCCTCTGGATGGTCTGCTTGAGTCGCTTCCGTTGTTTCTTCTGCTTCAGCAGCGGCCAGCTGCGCCCAGAGACGGGTCAGCTCAGCCTCTGTCTCGGAAATCTTGCATCGCAGCTCTTCTGTCCGCAGCCTTCTCTCGTCTTGAGCCATGAAACGGTTGTTGTGAATGTGGTAGCTGGTTGATGAGTAATAGCCTTATTTCACGAGGCTTTTGGTGTCTGGAGTGTACTTTTTTTTTCTTACATGGAGAAAATGACTAATATCCCCCACTATAAAATACATTTTCCCAAATTCTGAAAATTTTACAACTGCACAACTTTATCCAGCATGGTGAGTCTGCTCCTGCCATGTCGCTCTTGCCATGTCACTCTCACTCTTTCTTTTTGGAGACACGCTGCTGACGCTTACTTAGGCTCCCACCGTTCCGACGAGCGCTCAGATGAGTGTCCACCGAGCCAAGGCGCTGGCACGGCTGGCCGACCCGACGTTGCCTCGCAAGGTGCATCGCGAGGACAACAGCGTGACGGACAGCTTTTTGCATTCGAAGCGGGACAAGCAGCGGATCCGCAAGTCTTCCTTCCGAGCACGGGTCGAAGAGCAGGCGGCCAAGAGCGGGAGAGCCGGGGCGGGCCAAAAGCCGCTGAAGCGCCGCCGTCCATCCAAGAAGCTCGTGACGACGCTAGAGTCGCTGGCAGACGCTCTGCCCGACGTGGGCGAGCGGAGCGAGACGCTAGAGACCGACCTGGAGAAGGAGTGGACGGGTATTAAGCGGCGGACGGCGAGCAGCAAGAACAGCCTGCGCAGCCGGCCGGGGGCGATGAAGCGCAAGGAGAAGCTGGTGCACGCCGAGATAGCGCGGTTCGATCAAAACCTGGGGCAGCTGATGGCGACAGCACAGACGGAGGCGATCAAGGAAATGGGCCGGCCAGCCGCAGGGCAGGCAAAGACAGCAGCCACTAGCGACGACAGCAACACGACAGGAGAGACGGCTCCTTTCACGGCTCCTGCGACGACCAATCGGTGGGCGTTGCTGCGCAAATTTATCTCCTCGACGATGGAGCAGAACCCGGCATTCCAGTCTAGCTGATGCGTGTATTTATTTTGCGTCTACTTTCTACTTTCTACTTTCTGCTGTCTGATGTCTGCTGTCTGGCGTTGGCGTTTCACTTTTTCTCATCTTCTATTCTCTCGTTTTCTGCCCTGCATTAGACTCAAAATCACATGCATTTGTCTTCAAACACTTTACAGTAATGTTTCTTCGTACCAGGGGCTGAAAGGATGATTGTGAACAAAAAAAAATGACAAAGAGAACAAAAGAACAAGAGAACGGTTGAAGAAACAAAGATCAAACAAAGTGTTTCCAACTTGTTCCCCCAAAAATGATAAAACAAGATGAAATAGAGATGAAACCTTTCCCAAATACGGTATCGCCATCGTTTCTCTGGCGTCTTTCTCGACTTTCCTTCTTCCCTCCCTTTCAGCCATGTCTTCCTCATTTTGCCCCAAACGCCGTCGCTGCACGGTTGCTGTCGACCCTAGCACCCGGTAAATGCCAAAGTATACTCAAAAAGAATAATCGAAAATAGCATAGTAAAAAACAAACAGGTCATATTCCATATCACATTGTCGGCATTGTCGGCTTCCACTCGCTTCCACTCTTCCAGTCATCTGCCTGGACGCCAATCGGTCAACAGTCGATGCGCGGCACACCAGCGCTACAGCGCCGCTCGCCCTCGCGACGAAGATTCTCAATGATCTTGATGATCTCCTTACGACCACCATGAGCGTCAATCATCTTGTCGCTGAGCCCCATGGGCACCTTTTCACGGGCGTGGGCGTTGAGAAGGCGCTTGACGAGAAGGAAGCGCATGAGGATGCAGACAAAGACGCCGCAGTCGTTGCCGTTGCTCTGCTGGGGCGTGTCATCAATGTTGCGGAAGCTGAAGCGGCAGCCAAGGAGACAGCCGAGGCGCTCGGAGACGCGAAAGGCGTCGCTGTAGTTGCCGGCACCGAGCGAGTCATAGTGGAAAGCGAGCCTGTCAATAACCGACACCAGCAGCAGCGACCAGTGGGTACCGCCCTCTGGTTGGCTGAAATCCTTTGCATCTGTTATAGGAATGAAGATGTGTGTCACGTTCTTGAGGTCCGGCAGCTGTTGGCGTGCCGTCTCCGTGTTGACGGCCGTGAGCAGGAGTGTCAGCGACGGCCGTAGCAGAACGATACGTGCCTGCGGAAACTTGGGCAAGATCTCCCGCTCAAGATACTCTTCCCAAAAGGAGATATTCTGCCAGTGTTAGTGCTGGTCAGACCTAGGAGAGGAAGAAGAAGAAAAACTCAAGCCTGGAGAGCATACATTGTCTGTGAGCCAATCTTCACGTAATGCTCGCACATCTTCGTTTGTGACTGAAGATGGGTACAGTCAGCTTTGATTTTGATTTCAGGTGTCGACAAAACGTGGCTTGCAATAGTGGCAGCCTAGAGACTTACGTGTGACGTCAAAATCTACAAAAGGTTAGTCATCAGTTGCCACCAAGCAGAGAGCGCAGAGATACATAATTCTGAGAGAATTGGAGACTTACATGAAAGATATTTGGACTCGGGAGACAGCTGCAGGTGGGAAGAGAATCCGGTTAGTCTCGAGGAGCGTCTGAGCGAAAATTGGTACTTTGTGCGTGCACGCAGAGGCGAGAGAACAGCATGTCCTCGCCCCGCATGGACAGGGGGGTGCAGGGCCGAGGCACGAGTTGGGCCGCGAATCACTTGAGCGGCGGCGAATGAACGCATGGTGCCAGAAGTGCCTTTTCGGCCATAAACACGACCAGTTTTCTCTCGGTCATCTTTACCCCTCTGGCCACTGCCCCGAGGTCGCCCAGGTCCTCGCCGACCTTCTACTAGCGTAGACGCCAGCTCGAAGGATATGGAGGGGGAAAAAGAAAAGAAAAAAAGAAAGAAATGGGGGGATTGTGTAGAGAAGGTGAAGAAACACAAGAGACTATGGCGTTAGGCTCTAGCTCTTGTGATCAAGCCTTGCTTCTAGTGCGTGCAGTGTAGGCTCAGAGGAATCTCCAGAAAATGGGGTTCTTCAGTCGTTTCAGAGTAGTAGACTGGTGGGGTGGATAGGAGGAGTAAAATGGGATATCGGAATGAGACGGAGGCAAAGAGAGGAGAAAGAGGGTAGAAAAGGATGAAAAGGGAATGGATGAAAGAGAAAATGAGATGGGAAAAGGCAGAAAAAGAAAAGGGCGATGAGTTATTCAGAAAAAAAAAACTAAAAACTAAACGGAAATGGGGAAGAAAGCCAGTAAGCATAGCGGTCTACGGTCTAGCCGCCCAGTGTGGGGAAAAAAGGCTGTTGGCGATTCAGGTAAGAAGGAAGCAAAAAAAAAAACAGAAGAGGAGACAAGATACCAAAAAATAGTAGAGAATGGGAAGAAATCATGGAATAAAAAAGTTGAAAAGAAAAAAAAGATAAAAGGGAAAGCTTACCGTCTCGCCGAGGTGACGTGCCAAACGTTGGCGAATGGTCATGATCGAGACCTACTACCCAAACCACCAATCCAGAAAAATGGGCACAAATCAGGAAAAAATATTTGAAAAAAATAAAATAAAAGGAGAGATTGCGATAATCGGGCTTTCGCCCACGGGTACAGTCGCAAAGTCTCAATGAGGCTCTTAGGTATAAGGGAAGAGGCACAGATAGAGTGGGTGAGACACGTCGTCTCGCGATATTCGGAAGGTTCGGATCGGCAAGAGAGGGAGATTTTTCGAGGGCAAGTCGAAGAGGCTGGACTCTAGATAGAGCACGGCTAGTAGGAAGAGAGGGCAAGGGCAAGGGCGAGGGCGAAGACAAGGACGGTGACGGTGACGAAAGAGTGCACGGCGGCGCAATCGAGAGAGAGAGATTCGAAAAAAGCTGTGCTGTGCCGCGCAATCGAGGTGGACTTCTTCGTCGAGTGTGACCCACGTACACTTTCTCGTGATGTGTCGTCCCGTTGTCAAGAGCGGCTGCTGCAGCCAAAGTGGAGAGGAGGGTGAAGAGGGGAAGGCAGGGGATCCCGAAGAAGAAGAAGAAAGGAAAGGGGGGGTGAAAGAAAAAGGAACGGGAACAGGAGAGAAAGGGGAAGAGGGCCCCCAAGAAGAGGAGACGAAACGAACTCGAGAGAGGCAGAGGACAAAGGAAAAGACGTCGAGAGAAGGAGAGCAAGGATGCGAAAGAGGACGCGCAGAGAGGCAGAAATACTCGGCCAGTCAGTCAAGTCCGAGTACATAGTACAAGTAGGTCAGTACGGAGTAGGCCACTTTCTGGACGCAAGGCCGCCTCGCCACCAAAGAGGTACTAGACTGGCTCGTACGAGGTGAGATGATTTTTTGCCTTAGGTATCAGTTCCTGATGCCTTAGACTATGCTGACGTACTCGTACGTCATCTATCAGGACCCATGCCTACTGTCACGTGGTGAGGGTAAGCCTTCTCTTATATATACTCCGTACCTAGAGATCCCTCGTCATCATCGCATGGCCCACTTTCCCTTTTCATGACTCACCTTATGGCTCCTTCCATTTCATCGACGACTTTCTTCCAAATGTGAAGCAAATTACTTTGCCCTTTACTATGGTTTCTGTCATTGCTATTAACTGTCATCGCTGCGGAATCAGGCAAGTAAAGCGCTCGGGAAGCTACCAAGCGCGGGTAGATTCTCTCGAGAAGATACTTTCTGGCTCTGCAGCCAAGCGACAGCACGACGGAGCCAGATACGACAAGCAACCAGGAAACGGCCACGACGTGCTGATCAGGAACTGGAAGACGAACTTGGATCTGATTGCAAGATAAAAGACGAAGAACAACCACATCCCAGCTCTTCGCGGAGCACTGGTAGAAGACTCCAAATAGCGGGACTTGAACTTGATTGATCACCGCATATTTATGCTGGATTCCGGAGCAGTTCTGTCAGAGCAAGTTGTGCGGCTCGTCTGTGAAATCGGGGAAGGAGGAAGGCAGCGATGCTCTATCATCCGACCCAATGGTTGAGCTGGTGCGAGTAGAACCCCCATGAGCTCGAGTATGGTGCCACGTGGCCCTCAGGACCTCACTAACGAGGGGCTTATTTGCCCCTCGCTGGTGAGTGACGGGACTCTGAGGAATACATCATCGTCACCATCATACAATTAAGAGTCTCAATCTATCGAAAGCCAATCGAAAAAGACGTCAAAACCATCAAAGAAAGACTCTCCTCTCTCTGCTGATTATTTCAAGCTGATTTTCAGTTGCTTTTCAATTAAAACCCTCTCACTATGTATGGCCTCGACCAGTGCTAAAGAGCCTATCCTGCCATCTATCCAGGACTGGTCGAAATGGGAACGAAAGCTCATCAATACTGCCATTCAAGCTGGCGTGTGGAAGCACATGGTGACTGAGGACCGCCAACCTTGGCTTCTCCAGCCGGCAGAGGATGCTCCCAACCGAGCCTGGAAGCTCTTTGATGGGGGATCTCGAGCCCCAGGTGGAAGCCTTTTAGAAGTTCGGCGACCATCCTGTTTTCCCGTTAAGCGGGGATTTATGTGCGTTGATGGTTATGAGCCGACAACCGATAGCCAAGCACTGCGTGCCCAATCGTGCCGGAGCTCGGCTTAAGCTCAGCAATCCCGTACCAGATTTGATGTATGGGCACGCGTGGGCTGCATTCTCGCTTGATCAGCGTCTTTGTTATGGGTTACTCACTGGGCGTACTGCTAGTAGGAAGCACGAAAAGGTTTTATTGAAAGCAATACAGAAAAAGAGAGAGAACTAGCTAATACAGCTTCTTATATACAGCTTCCCGGCGGAGGCCCGCAAACTCCCACAAGCCATATATACGGAGTAGGCGGAAGTCTAACCTTCACCACGTGACAGTAGACGTGGGTCAAGACGAGTCGCATTCAATGCTAGCCTCAGTATTCCCACTGAACATCGCCCGCGGCTCTCTGTACTCTGTTTCAGGTTTCAGGCTCGTCCTGCCCCACTATCTTCCCGCTAGAGCAGCAAAGCCACTAACTAATACAGCACATCGTACTCCGTCTCATGCTACTACGAAGTTCTCTGATCATCATCTAGCCCACTGCGTAGACAAAGTATTTCTTCCAGTTTTATTCATACATTCAATCAGCCTCACACCGGCTTCATCCCACAACTACTCTTCATGACCCCTCATAATCATGCTCTCCCAGACTGCAGGGCCTGAAGTCGATGTACCACATCATCAGAGAGCACGCCGTGCACGGCCTGTGCCAGGTTGATCGTCTCTAGCTTCTTGGAAAGCTTCTGGGTGTCTTGGCAAGCAGCTTCGTAAATGCGCATCGATCCAAGCCTGCATGTCTCGTATCTGTGGCATACTCGCACTCGCTCGCCGTCGTGCAACGACTTGATATCGATCATAACCTTTTCACCCCGCTGCGCGTACTCGGTCGACACGTCGTCAATAGCCTCCTCCTTAGTTTTCAACAGTCGAACCAATGTCTACTTGTTAGTTTTTTTTTTCATTCGTATTATTTTCCCCAGTTCTCAGTACTGGGCGCTTACCTTGCAAACATAGCTCATGATTTGGCTTGTTCCCATGTAAGGATCGGATTCGTCCAGCCACATCTCACTTGTGTACTCTGTGTTTTCATTGGCGCGGTACTTGCGGTTGTTGCCTTCTCCAGATGCCTCTGCGTTTTCAAATGCTTGCATCATCTGCCTGGCAATCAGACTGCCAGAGATCCCTCGCTCTTGCTCCGGTCCAACGTATTGGCCTCTACCACGAGTTCCCAGTCCCGGTGTAACCGGCGTAAAAACCTGCTGCTGATGCAACGACTCACTTGGCTCTGTCTGCTTCGTCGCTGTGTTGAGCAATCTAGCCGTGAACTGCGTAGGTGCGGAAGGCCCAGGAACGTATTCGATAAAAGGATCCTTTGTTTCCGCAGGACGGAGCAACTGCGGCTTCTCTTGAATACGTCCGTGCGACTTGGGTTCAAACCGGACTCGCTCTGCAGTATTAGTCTTTTGCCTCTTGTCCACCTTTGGCTCATACTCGTCTTTCGCGCGTGTCTTTCGCTTGGTCAGAATAGTCTCATTTTCTTCGGTAGTGGTCTGTTTCTTGGGGGGTTCATCCTCTTCGCTCTGCTCTAAAGATTGACCCTTGGCCTTTGCATCTTCGCAAGCATCATCTTTAAAGTCATGGGGATTATCTGCCCCTTCGATTTCCATGGCAGATTCTGCAGGAGCAATATTGCGAGGCACGGGGGATTCGGGTACAAAAGTGGCCTCTGGGTGCAATGCTTCATCTTCTGCTGAGCTACTTGCAGGATCGGAGCTGATATTCATTAGAGATTTGCGAGGTTTTGAGCGTACTTCTCTGTTGCTTTCATCTGCCAGCGGTTCAGGCTCGAGATCTGGCTCGAGATCTGGCCCTAGATCAAACAGTGGCTCTAGCAGGCTATCCAAATCTTGTAGCTCCAAATCTCCCTCCGAGAGAAGCACGTCTCCATTGGAAGGGGCGTCCACTTCCATCTCTAGCTGGGCAATTTCCAGGTCCTGTTTAGGGGCAGACTTTTTGGAATTGGCCCTGGATTTCTGCTTCTTTTTTGCCTTGGCTGCCGGAGCCTTGGAAGGCTCTGGCAGCAGTGACGGCAGAGCTTCATTTTGCTCGTCCTCGGTCATGTCTAGAAATGATTTCTTGGGGACCCTCTTCTGAGCGGCCTTTTTGTTCTGACTCTTTTGGCTGCTCGGTTTCACAGCAGCGGACTGCTGGACTAGAGGTGGCGGGTGGCTGGCCCGGCCTGCTTTGGAGGCAGGTGTAGCATGTTTCTCCAGTTGCTGCAGAGACTCTGATGGAATTGGAATGTTGTATGGGTCCGTTTCGTCGAAATCTAGGATGCTTCCCATGTACTTTGTGTCGTGTTAGTCTGGCACTTGATTCAAGTTTTTTTGTGAAAAAAACCCAAAAAATAAAATAAAAGACAAGAAAAAAAGACGAGAAAAAAAAGAAGAGCAAAAAAAAGAGAGAGACAAGTCAAGCTTACCGTTTCGCCCTCTTTATTTTGTCCAGATTTCTTCATAAGATCCATATCCACGGGAGCCAGCTCGGGCGACGAAGTCGATAATAGGGAATGTGATGTTTTTTTGGCAGGATGTTTCCACATGGGTTTCTTGGAATTTCCTAGAGAAGAGTCTTTTGATGCAGAGTATGCCATGGCTCCCTTTTGTATTTCAGAGGCAATATGAGCCTCTGCACGCGTGGCCATGGTGTTGAGGATCAAACTGTCAGTGATTTGTGCTGGACAAGGGAGAAGAAAGATGGAGACAAGGAAAGGGAATAGGAAAGGGAAAAGAGAAAGGAAAAAGAATTCCAGGCAGGGACGAACGCTCATGACATTTCAAGGGAAGGCACGAGTGCCAACCTGGACAAAGAGGAAGGAACATGGCCGGAGCCCTCTCGCAAGGCAGGAACTACACGGCTGCTGTTGCTCTCTACGGAGTACACAGCTACAGAGGACGCCCATGTCAGCTGACATGTATGTCACTAGCATATTCTCCTGCACTCGACCATTTTTCTTATGCCGGCTTCTCACGAAATGGCATCACCAGCAACAGTCCAGCATGCCGGCACCGTCCGCTCGGCAATGCCACGCCAAGGCTTGGGCGACAGCTGCTAGCCGTTGTGCCATGCAGATAAATCGCGTTCGCCAATGACAGGCAATGGCGTGATCTACTAACGACGCACGCCATTGGAGAGTGCGGAGGTTAGACGCTCTGCGTGCTTCCTATCGCATCTTGCTTATTTTCTCAGCCTGCTAGTGGGTGTGTCGTTTGTCAACGTTTTACTTCTTCCTGGACTCCTACTGATCTTCTTCCCCCCCCCCTCCATTCCAGAGCTGACAATCTTCTCTCCCCGCCATTCCAGCTTCCGCTTGTCAAATCATCAGCCATGTCGAAAATATACGAAATCGACCCCGAGGCAGACACTCTGGCGATTGTGCGGCCGCCAGCAGAGCCGTACTTTGGCGCGCAAACGTCGGACAGTCATGGCCAGCTCAAGGCAAGCAGGACAAACGGCACAGGCGCACCAGGCGAAGTGCACATCAAGGTCTCGTCCAAGCACCTGAGTCTCGCCTCGCCATATTTTCACGACTACTTTGCTACCAAGAAGCAGCCAGCTCGGATCCCTTTTCTCGCTTCACCTCCTGCTTCGCCTCCAGCCCCGTCCGCGGCTATCTGGGGCACGGGAAAGAGTCTCTTTGAAAGGAGCAGTCCGGTTCCTCCCTCTGCTCTCGTGCGCGAGAGCGATGGTGTCCAGGCCGACGGCCGGATCCACATCACTCTTGACCAGGTCGACGGCGCCGCCACAGTCACTGTGTTCAACATCGTCCACGGACAGGCAGGTAACGGCCGCGTGCCGAAAGAGGTCAGTCTCGACGGCCTGGCGCGCATTGCCGTCGTCGTCGACCGCTTTGGGCTGCAGGAGGCAGTCGAGATTTATGCCGAGCGCTGGATCGATGCACTGTATCGGAGAGGCTTGCCGCGAGGCAGCATCGGCAGCAGCAAGGAGGGCGAGAGGGGGCAGAGCACCAGCCTGGCCCTGTGGCTCTACGTGTCCTACGTATTTGCGCGGCCCGACATTTTTCAGCAGGCAACGCGTCTGGCGGCGACGCAGAGCAGCGGGCCACTCGCCATACCGGCCGGGCTGCCCCTGCGGACGCGTATCGTGCAGGACGTGGACGCACAGCGACAGCAGGCCGTGGCAACGTCACTGGATGTGCTACACGGAGCCGTAGATGCTCTGGTGGCTGGGGGCGGTGGGGGTGCAGAGGAGGAGGGCGCAGAGGCGTCTGACGGAGACAATGAGAATGATGCGATTCTGCTGGGCATCCTCGTCAAGACGCTGCGGCGCAGTGGTCTGGCATGGCCGCGGCCAGAGGCACCGTATGACGGCGTGTCGGTGGCGGCCATTACTCGGGCGGCCCACCATGTGCAGACGCAGGTGTGGCGGTTGGTGGGACGCAGTGGTGGTGCAAGCGGCGGCAAGAGACTGCTGATTACACCAAAGCTGGATGCCCTTCGAGCCGGCATTGCCGGCTTGGATTTGAAAAGCGACTATGGATATTCGTTATACTGAGGAGGGGGGGGAGGAGGAAGATGAAAAATACAAGGGAAAGGATGAGGGAAAGGATGAGGAGGAGGGGTGTGAGAAAGAAGAGGAAAAGTCACTGTCTGGGATGGCGGTGGTGCCCAGCCATGGCGACCTGGTATCTCTCCTGTCTCTTGTCTTCTTGTTTGGGGCAGCTCTGTTTTTCTTGTTTATTCTGCGTTTCCTACTGTCTCTACGCCCGAGAATCGGGTCTCTGCTGTTGTGCTTCTGGATACCAGCTGTACATTAATTGTCCTCTCTCTTCTTACAAATTCAGGCTCATTGTTCGTCCGATTCGGACAGCCCATGTGTCAAGAGGGGAGCGTCCGGAGCAGGGATGGCCTAAAAGCCGTTAGACCGGAGTCTCGGAATGAGCAAGAGGACCCGTTTTTGCTTCACGGCGTACTTGCTTGATAAGCAAGAGGGCAATGAAATCAGGCCGATTCGTCTTTTTGCTTAGGAATCAAGGCTTACGCTTACCGGATGGGAAGCCAATGGCGTTGCATTTCTCTGGCAGTAGAGCCGCCTTATTTGTCAAGGAGGATGCACGCCGATCACGTCTTGCGTGTTTTGTCACCCTCGGGTATTAGTGCTTCTGTGCCATCATGACGTATAATAGACTGAGGAAGATTCCCCGCCTTGCGCCTTATCTCTCAACCACCCACTCTTCTCGTCGTGTTTTTACAGCCTTTTCAGCTTCAACTCCAACAGTGTTTGATTTTTCGTCCATTTCCCACAACCATCACCGCTATTCCACCATGTCGGGCAAACTCACTCTCTACACCAACCACCAGTGCCCTTGTAAGTGAGATGGGAAGAGAATGAAAAGACAGGAGAGGAAAAAAAGAGAGAGAAGAGAACAAGGGAACAAGAGAAAGGAAACAGAGAAAGAGAAACGTGAACAAAGAAGTGAAAGTGAAACAGACAAAAAAAAAAAGGTCTAGTCCCTCTTCTGACACGTCCAGGGGCCCATCGCGCTCACATTGCCGCCGCCGAGCTCGGTCTCGAGTTTGAAGAGGTCATCATCGACCTCGCCACCCCGCGCGAGCCCTGGTACCTCAAGGTCAACCCCCGCGGCCAGGTCCCCACGCTCAAGCACGGCGACGAGATCATCACCGAGTCGGCCATTATCGCCCAGTACTTTGCCGATGCCTTTCCCGACCGTCGCACGCCCGCCCTCTCGCCCGTCTCATCCGACCCCGGCGCTGCTCTGACGCGCGCGCGCATCCCCTTTTTCGTCGACACCTTTCTCGGCCGCGTGCAGTCGCACCTCATGAAGGCTGGCTCCGTGCGCGCCGACGACGCCAAGGGCATCGAGCAGATTGTCAACAACTTTGTCACGGCTGCGGCCTCGGAGCTCGAGCCGCTGCTGGTGGGCGTGACCGAGGACAAGCCGTTCTTTGGCGGCAGCAAGGAGCTGACCATGGCCGAGGTGCTGCTGGGCTCGTTCCTGCTGCGCCTCGTGACGCTGTCGAAGCGCGACGTCTACCCAAAGGCGCTGACGACGCTGCTGCCCGAGAAGGCGCCCAAGTTCTGGGCCTATGCAAACAAGGTGGCGGCGCACAAGAGCGTCTATGGCATCTACAACGAGGACAAGGTGGCAGCCGCGACGCTGAAGCGCTTCGAAGCCCAGCGAGCTGCTCTGTAGGCGAGACTCTTTGGAGGATCCAGTGATCACGATGATTATGATCTAGTTTAGGGAATTCCAATGGCGAAAAGGGACCGCTCCAAGCCTAGAGTATATTACAATATATATTGTTTCAAGGATATCTAGTAAAGAATGCAACGTCTAGAGTATGTCTAAAGGGGTACCAACATGTCACGTGCTTGTCGTCAGTGGCCAGTCGGAAGATCACTCGGATCACTCGGATCACTCGGACTCGGACCGGCTGGCTACGGCCGTGTCGATCCTCTCCTTGTCCTTTTCCTCATCCTTCTTCTTGTCGGGTACATTCTTGACATTCTTCCAGTTCAGACCCAAGCCGGCCAGAACGAGAAGGGCGGAACCGCCCGCTACGAGGTAGAAGACGACGTCGAGACTGTCGGCATAGATGTGCAGCATGGCCGGCAAGTCGGCGGCACTGATGATTTTGCGGAACCCTGTAGCTCCGGCGCCTATGACGGCTTCGGCGTCGACCGTGGGCAGGTTGGAGTGGATGCGAGAGCGCAGGCTGCTGTCAAAGACGACGTTGAAGACGCTGAGAAAGACGGCCGGGCCCATGTACTGGCAGAAGACGAGAAAGGTGGTGCTATCGGGCAGCTCGGCGAGCGAGGAGTGGTGCTGGATGATGAGGAACGGCTGAGGGTCATGTTAGCATGGACAAGAAGAAGAATAAACGAGGGGCGTGAATGAGAGTCGCACCATCTGAAAGGCAATGCCGCGTCCGACACCGGCCAGAATCTGGAATCCCACCCAGTGTCCCGTGGGTGTGCCCGGCTGCAGCAGGCTGTAGAGTCCGTTGCCAATGGTCACAATGATGCCGCCGACAATGACAAACGGCGGAATGTAGCCGATCCGGGGGACTGGCAAGGTTAGAGACGAGTGGCCAAAAGAGAAAGGAAAAGACAGGAAAGACAGAAAAGAAAGAAGAAGAAGAAGAAACTCACCCATCATGGCTCCCATGACACCAAAGAGCATCTGCGGCAGGATTCCCGCCAGCATGTACACGCCGCTCATGACGGCATTCACACCGAGGACGCCCTGGAAGTAGAGGGGTAAAAAGTACGAGTTGCCAAACACGGCCGCCATCATGGCAATGTGGCAGACGGCACTCACCCAGACGGCACGGCGGCGGATCACGTCAAAGGAGAGAAGTGGAGGCGGCTTGGAGAAAAACCATTTCCCCCTTGTGCTCATCTCCCCGCCTTCCCCAGCCAACTCTCCAGCCGACTCTCCAGCCTCTCTCTGACGCCTGGCCTCCTGTTCCCTCTTCCACAGCCTCTCCAACCTTGCATTCCACAGCCCCCACGCGACAAGAGTAGCACCGGCACCCACAAACGTGCCAATGACCTCGGACGACCGCCACGTGTAGGCGCTGCTGCTGCCGCCGAGCTGGAGCGCCAGAAGCAGCTGCACGGCAACGCCAGCCAGCAGCACGAACCCGACCCAGTCCACCCGCTTGTGCAGGGATCGCAGCACCACCATAGGGTGATCCTTGTTAGGGCTCTGCTCGGGGATCTTGAGCAGGAGCAGGGCCGGCAGGATAAGCAGGCCGAGGGGCAGGTTGATATAAAAGGCTGAGGTGTCAGCAAGGCAAGGGTGAGCCTAGAAAGAGGGGGAAGGGGGGGGGCATACACCAGCGCCACGTATAGCCTGTCGTAAAGGCGCCGCCAATGAGGGGACCGATGACGATACCGAGCTGGGAGACTAGGGTTGTGAGCACGAGTCGATTCTGAAAGAGGCGAGAGGAGACGCACTACTCATGACAATGCCCATCATTTCTGGTATTGTCAGCCGGTTTCCTTTTTCCTCTTCTTTTTCATGCATACACTCTCATGCTGGGCTTGGGACTTACGGGCTCGCTGGCTCAGCGGCACAACGACGGCCAAGATGATGAGGCAGCCGTTGATGATGCCAGAGGCACCCATGCCGGCAATGGTGCGGCTGATGATGAGCATGGCCGAGGACTGGGAAGCACCACAGAGGGCAGACCCGACCTCAAAGATAAAAAAAAAGGACAAGAATGTCCACTATTTGGTCAGGAGAGGGCATCAGAGGAGCGGGGCAAACGAGAGAGGGGGGGGACAGACCTTGAGAGGGAAATTGGTGTACAGCTTTCCCGTCAGGGGCTGTAAAGCAGCGCTGCCGCCGTCAGAAGAGAAGCCGGCAATGAGTAGATGTATGGGTGTGGACAAGCTTACCTGCCCAGCTGGTAGGAGTTTCCATACCAGCCAACATCGAGGAGGGAATGAAATTCGTCTGTGATTTTCGGGATAGCCTGAGGGTCAGATGAGGAGGAAGAGAGTGCAGACGAGGACCCATACGCACCGTCGAGATCACCGAGCCGTCGAGCAGGATGAGGAAGCAGGCCAGGGCCAAGCTGGCCATGAGGGAATTGATCTGCAAGGTTGTCAAGGCTGACTGAGGCGTGTCCGTCATGGTGGCTTCATCATCGGCAGCCCTCACGGGGGGGGCTCCGTCGCCCTCTTTCGAATTCTCTCTCGCGTCGGTGGAAAGACGCTGGTTCTCTGCGTGATCAGCCATGGCGTCGTCCTTTGCTGGTCGTCTGGCGTCTCCAATCCTGGTATAGGTGAGGTGAAGACGAAAAGAGAAGTGGAATTCAAACACGAATTCATTCAGACACGAAAGCACATCACGGCAAGACAAGATGAGGCCAAGCTCCAAGAGACATGAGAATGAGACCTATTGCCATCTATATAGGGGCCAATGCTGTCCCGCTTACTCCCGTGTCTTGTTTCCATCGCTGCTAATTTTTGCTCAGGAGGGCCAGGGCATCTGCAAGAACGAAGCCGGACTGGACTCCGGCGGAGAATGATAGAAAAGAGGCTCCGGTTAACAGGAGAGGATCCACAATTATATCCGGCCGTGACTAAGCAGATAGTGGAATAACAAGCCGGTACCCGCTCGCTTTCGCTCACGTAGGAGAAGTGTGCTTAGTAATAGGAGGGGTTAATTAGCTAATACGTTTACGTTTTACGTCTGTATGTCTACTACGTGTACGTCTGTTAGTACGTCTGTTAGTCAGTCTGCCAGTCCGTGTATCTGTCTGTAGTCTGTCTGCCAGTCTGTCTACCAGTCTGTCTGCCAGTCTGTCTGCCAGTCTGTCTGCCAGTCTGTCTACCAGTCTGTCTATTAGTACGTTAGTCCAGTCTATCTGCTAGTCTAGTGGAATAATGAGACGAGGTGAGGCAAGGCGTGGCATGGAACCTTAATGCCGCAATAAAAAATTCTAGTAAAAAGTCTGGCCACGTAACTTGAATTTAACGCGAAATGCAAAAAAAAACAGCTTATGTCATCAAAATGTGACTAAGCCAAGTACGAAAGTAAACAAGCACACCCTATAATTACGTTTTAACCTGCACCTTACCTTCTACATATATCTGCACTATATCTGACGTTTGGACTATATCTTACATTTGTACTAAGTTACCTTTTTTCTAGCTTTGTTTAAAGTAAGTTGTTCTTCTTTTAAATTTATATACTTACTAATTTAATTTAGCTGTTTTTTTAGATTTTTAGGGATTTTTTAGTACTGTTTTTTATACTGCCTTTTAGACTGCCTTTTATACTACTTTTAGTACTATACTACTTTTAGTATTGCTTTTTAGACTGCCTTTTATACCGCTTTTTGTACTACTTCTATATAACGGTAGAGGACCAGGTGACTACGTTAGTGAAGTAGTCGATTGTAGGAGGGCAAAAGGCAAGGGTAGTATTATGCAAGAACTAAGTCTTGTCCCTCCACATTCGATAGAAGGGACAGGCTGGCTATATAAGGGCAGTACTAAGTAAACTAGTCCTAATTAGGCCGTAGCCTTCGGACTTAACAGCTATTAGACCAATCACAGGGCGCGCATCTACTACTACTCCACTTAATCGGGCACGGACCACTTCCTTGTATCCTCCCAGGTCTTGCCATGTCTGTAGGTCATGTGACGCCTGCCATTTGTCTGATTAGCCATCGTGCATTCGCATCGTCCATAAAGTCTGCGCGGCTCCTGCGGGCGGCCTGCGTCAGGCCTTCGCAGTCGTCCTCCCTGCCTATTTATAACATTCTAGTACTGCTTTTTATACTGCTTCTGATACTGCTTTTGGTACTATACTAGAAGTAGTACCAAAAGCAGTACCAAAAGCAGTACAAAAGGCAGTACAAAAGGCAGTACAAAAAGCAGTTTAAGGTACACAGTTTTGGTAAGTTTTTTTTTAAATTCAAGTCACGTGGCCAGACTTTTTACCAGAATTTTTTATTGCGGCATTAAGGGACGTTAGGCGTGGCAAGGCGCGTGGTTACAGTGGAGAACCGGACACGGAAAATTCAAAAAGTGTAGATCCGGTTCCGGCTGACACCACTGAGAGCCACTTATAAATCTCATGCTTCCTCTATGCTCTCCGTGTCAGCCTCCCCGGCTCCTGACGGCCATCTCCTACCTCTTTTCTGTGACCTGTCCCTTTATCTTTTTTTTGCCTTTTTCCATTCTCCACACTCCTTGACGTCTGCTTCAAAATGCCGGCGGACTTGTGAATCATCCTCAGTCAGCCCATCAGCCAATCAGCCAATCAGCAAATGGACCTCTCTCCAGGAGCTGCCGCTGCAGCTTCCCTGCAGGCCTCGCGTCGACGCCGGGCCTGCACCAACTGCGTGCGTATCAAGTGCAAATGCATCCCGTGTGATGAGTCCGAGAAGGGCAGCGGCTCGAGCTGCCAGCGCTGTCACCGGCTGAAAAAGGAATGTATGCCGGCGACTTCGGAGGCAACGACGACCTCCCGGACGACCGCCGGATCCGGGGCCAGGCAGCCGCGCATCTCCAAGGGCAAGGGCAAGAGGATCTCACGCACGCAGCAGATTGAGGCCAAAATCAATGATCTCGTCGACTTTCTGAGGACGTCGTCGGCCTCTTCAGCCAACTCGGCTCTCCTGGCCTCCCTCTCCCAGAAGCAGCCGCACGGGGCTAGAGATTCTGGCGAGGCTGGCGAGGCTGGCGAGGCGAGTGAAACCAACGAGACTGGTGAGAAGGAGCAGGAGGAGGAGCAGCAGATTCCCGAACTTCATCCGTACTATGCTTCCGGACCACTGCCAGCCGTGGCCTCTTTTCAGCCTCGTCGGAGTCCAGATGATGACATGTATGCCAGCGATCCCCTGCCAGACGAAGCTGAGCGGATCTTTGTCCATTTCCGAGACGACATGCTGGTGAGTGTGTGTTTTGTTTTTTCCGTTTCTGTTTTTCGTCTTCGTTTTTTGTTCTCGTTTTTTGTTTTGCTTATATCCTCTCAGATTCATGATCCGTTTGTCTACTTTCCCCCTGAAACGACGGCCGCCAAACTGCGCCAGGAGGCTCCCTTTATGTGGCGCAGCATCATGGCAGTGGCCTCACCATCGCCTGCCAGCCGCCGTGCACGCGGGGGTCTCTGCCGCCGGCTCTTGATTGACCGTGTCATCTCGGCCGGAGAGCGGACTCTCGGCAACTTGCATGCCCTCCTCATCCTTTCCAACTGGTTTCACGTCATTCCATCGCCAGGCATCGACAACGCTCTAGTCTGTTTGATTACCCAGACGGCAGCCTGCGTGGCCTGTGATCTCGGCCTCACCATACCGCCGCTGTCGGCTCAGGAGAGCCGGGTCTCATGCGTCCCGCCGCCTCAAAAGGCCGCCACAGCAGCCTCGACCATTCCCACCGAGACGGCCGAGTCCGTCAAGACGGTTCCCCTAACGGCCACCGGGGCCCCAAGAGACCCTTTTTTCTCCTCAACATCAGCCGTCTCCATCACACCCACCACTCTCGCCGTCTCTGCCGTCTCGGCTGTCCCCTCCATCTCTTCTGCCTCGTCTGCCTCCTCCACGCCGACGTGCTCCACTCTCTCCTCGTCCACCACATCCTCCACGCCCCCTTCTGCCACCCTTGAAGGCCCAAATACGGCCGCCATCCCCGGCCTTCTCCAGCCCATCCTGCTGCGTGAACGCACCATGATTGAGCGCCGCGCCCTCCTCGGCACCTTTTCAGTCACGTGCGGATACCCCCAGAAACCCGACGGCCTGCGCTGGACGCCCTACATGGAAGACTGCGCCGTCCACCTCGCCACCCAGCTCAAGCTCCAGCAAGAGGGCGGCACCTCTCGGGACTGCAACGCCTCGGCAGCCTCGGACGCCATCCTCCTCCGCATGGCCCGTCTCCGACGCCTCGCTCACCAGCTGCGCTTTGCCTCTACATGGGCCACTTCAGTGACGTCACCCGTTGGCGGCACGCCCTACCGCACCTACGGGCCTGCTCTGCTCAACGTGTCCATGCCTCATCTCGAGTCGGTCATGGCCTACATTGACAGCCTCGTGGCCGAGCCCGGTGCCATGGATCATTGTGCGTAAAAGTCTAGAGGAGAGAGTGAGAGTCGGATGAGAAACTCTGTCCCATACAACGGCCTTTGCTAACTGACCATAGACCCTACATTTGCGCTCTATCACTACACGCGCCTTGTCCTCTACGAGCCGGTCCTCGCACGAGCAGCTGCTGGCGGCTATGCCTCCGATCTGGGGTCTGGCCTCACCGGAGCGGGCGCGCCACCGCCGAGCTTCTGCCGCCTCACCATCTACGAGCGCTGTCTCGAGTCAGGGCAGGCATTCGTGGAGGCCCTGCTGGCCCAGCCGGCTGAGAAACTCATCATGCTGCCCTGCACCATCATCTGTCTCATCTTTTACGTGCTCTCAAGCATGCACCGCCTCTCCATGGTGCGCGACGATCCCATGTGGAACCGCGATATCATCCAGCGCTCGGCGCCCATCATCGGCCAGCCTGCCGTCCTGCTCGACCGTGTCCAGCTGCTGGTGGAACAGGGCATCCACGCGATCCACCGGGGGGCCGACGGCAAGGACGATGACGACCACGAGAGCATGCGGCAGTGCACACTGCACATTGCCATCCGCAAGCTGGCAGCACTGCGAGGCATGTGGAAGAGCGAGACAGCGCAGCAGGAGGGCGGGCGAGGGGGGGCGGCAGCAGCGGCAGCAGCATCGGCCGCTCCAGGAGGGATGGGGGGAGTCGCAGACAGGGACGAAGAGAGGGGGGGCAGGAGATGGGCAGAGAGATGGGCTACAACGCTCAAGCTGGCTCGCTGCTGTCACAGCCCGTCATGGCCGAAAGCGGCATTCCGTTTTTCAGTGACATTCCTCTGTCGACTTCGCTGTCCACGTTTCCTATGCCAGCCTTTGACTACTTCAACGCGATCCCGGAGCTTCCCGTTGACATTTCTTGGGTGTGAGAAGGGACGGGAGAGTGCTCTCACCGGTTGGGTTGTACAGTTTTCGTTTTCGTTTTTTCGCTTTTTTTTTTCGTTTTTTTTTTCACTTCTTTTCATTTCTTTCTTTTTTTTCGTTTTTCGTTTGGAAAGGTTCATCACAGTTGCAATCTGACAGGGATGAACATCTGACCCTTCCCCTGCGATGAGTGTGCTATAGAGCGCGTCCTATGTCATCCATAGCCACGATATAGGTTGGGCAGCGACGAAGATGCGTAGGAGACAGGAAAAATCGTGCCACTTTGATCGTTGTGTTTCTTGCTGGTGTCATGGGACCACGGATGTATGAAATTAAAATGAATGGTGTCTATTTCGAGTCTATAGTTTTATTTTTAGAAACGTTTATTTATTGCAAAAGAGAAAATGGAAAGATGAAATGTGAGTATGAATAAGAAATAGGAAAAAAGTGATTAAACATTTGAAAATGCAAATCTGAAATCTGTTGAAAGACAAGAAAGCCAGATAAACTTTTGTGCGTCTTCTCATCTGTTTGACTAATCTCAACATTAATCCTTCGCTGCTTCTCTTGTCTACGTCATGGCAAACTCTCTACGTGTCTTTCCACCAATCAGCTCGCTGCAAAAAAAGAAAAAAGAAAATCTTACGAGTTCAGAGTAGCGTTGATAAGGTTACATGCAGAGCATCTGTTGCATATACCCTACCCAAGAGAGATGAGGAGAGCCCAAGATCCCAACCGGCCATGGGCATGGGTCAAAAAGGAACGGTAATTGCCGTGGGGGGAGAGAAGATCGGAGGCTTATACGGTGGAAGAACGGAAGGACGGAAGAACGGAAGAATGAGAGTGACGAGAGTGACGAGAAAGACTGGACAAGAAAACGAGAAGAGAGACAGCAGACAGAAAAAAAAGACGTCAGCCCGTGGCCGATCACGTCGGGGGGCCTGTTGGTGCCCGACGCCCTCATACCCAAGCCAGCCTAAATCAAGAATGTACTTTTTTTTCACTCTTCTCACGGAGACTCTTCTTCATCCCTGCCCACCCTCTGCCATCTCATCCTCAGCGGCGGGACACGCAATGCACATGTGTGTCCGTGCGTGCATGCATGAACACCAACACGATGAGATGTGTCCTATTCCCTGGTATTTGTCAGATAAGAGGTACAAGATGCAAGGAGGGGGCTGATGTATGAACTTTTTTTTTCCCACTGCTCCCTAACTTCTTATAGGGCGTTTGGGTAATAAAGATATGATTTGATCTTATTTGACATCAAGATAATAAGATGTGTTCAAGATTATAGTATGCTCTGTCATATAGGTCTGGTGACCCGGATCTGTTGGTTCTCATCGTCCCGTCAGGTACCAGGAAGACTGTCTCTCTTTTTGTTTTCGTCTTTCCTCTTTTCCTCTCTCCCTCTCTTCTTTTCATTCTTTTTTTTAGTTTCCAAGAGAAAACAAACCACACCCGTTCCCATAAACACACCTCCTTGAATACGCATTCATACCTCGTGATCCTGCGTCAGGTAATATTGGTGCCCTCTTCGTCTGCTACAACCTTTACAAGTGTTGGTGGGAAGCATTGAATGCTCTTCCGTGCCCTCGTGACATGCTCCGTCGGACTCGGGCAGCCTAAGCCCTACATACCGTTGTCGTTGGTGACCACTACTCATGGGTCACTGCTACCATTGTCACCCATCGTCACCATCGTCACCATCCTTCCTCTAGCTCTCTCTCTACCTCTCTCTCTCGGTGGGTGGCTTAGCTAGTGGACGATATCGGCCACGAAAAGAGGGCAGAGTGTTTTCTGACGACAGCGCATGAAGAGGGGGGGCGTCGTGAACAGGAGGGATGAGGCGAGCGTGGGGGGGCGTGAGAGGAAGACGAAGAGGGTGAAGAGGGTAGAAGTGGTAAGGAGGAGAGGTATCGTGTATATAAAGCATACAAAGAGTCATTTTTCAAACAAGAAAGACGATCCCAACAAACAAGACAGGCCAACCCAGACAGACCAGACAGACCAGACAAACCAGACAAACCAGACAAACCAGACAAACCAGACAAACCAAGCAACCCAAACAAACCTAACAAAAAAACCCCCCAAACAACAAAAAACCTCGCTCAAATCCCACAAGCCTCCCTCACCTACCTCTACACGCTTGTCATCTCCCGACCTTGAACAATGTCTTCCGCAGGCACAGAGTCGAAAAAGAAAGGTCAGTTTTGGCAATCATAAAGGGAACAAAGGGAACATGTGAAAGAGATGCTGACACAGACAGAGGCTGACGAAGTAAACAAGGGAAACGTCGTAAAGTGGATGGAGGGCTTCAACAACAGTAACGAAGGATGGCAGGGCTCGAGCAATACCAACAACAGTGGCGGTACGTACACCGATGGTGGAAGTCATACGGTGGACGGATCGATGGCCGCTCAGCAGGGGTCTACGGCTGGCTAAGATAGGACAAGCACGGAGGCAGAGGCTGCCAGGACATGAAAGTGATTACAAATCTTGTATTTTCCTTTTTGAAAATGAATGAATAAAAAACCAATAAAAAAGAGTGTGACTTGCATCTGAAAACTAAAGGAGTGACAATAAGAAAAAAAGAAAGAACCAAAAAAAAATAAAAAATAAGAAGAACCAGTCCCCAGACAGAAACCATCATAATACATATAGCATGGAGAGGAAAGAAAAAAAAATGAAACCCAAGAAATGCATGAATTACCCGGAACCAGTCCAAGAGACATTTATATCCCGAGGTCGGCGACACCCTTGTTGACCGCTTCCAGACCGTAATCAACGAATCGAAGTGGCATGGGCTTGTCTTTTGTAGGTACTGGCTGGCCATCTTCCAAATCTTGTACACCATCATTCTGATTTGTGCGCGCCGACGAGTCTTGGCCAAGACGGCGGGCGTCGTCTTCTTCTTGTTCACGCCGGGCATCTTCTTCTCTTTGAAGCTGGCGGTCTTCTTGAATTCGGCGGTCTTCTTCTTCTTGTTCACGCCGGCGGTCTTCTTCTTCTTGTTCACGTCGACGGTCTTCTTCTGCTTGTTGAGCTCGGCGGTCTTCTTCATCTTGTAGACGTCGGTTATCACCTTCATGTTCTAGAGGCACAGCCGCTTGTGCGTTAGTTTGACGCTGCCGTTCCTCTTCTTCTTCTTGTGCACGCAACCGAGCCTCATCTTCTTTATCTAGCCGGGCAGTTTCTGCTTCCTTTTCACGCCGCCGTGCCTCTTCTTCCTCAGAAAGCCTCGAATCATCGTCACCATGACGCCGCGGAGCCTCATTGTCTTGTCCATCCAGCTTCACCTCGTCACCTTGGTCTGGAAACAGCGTTTCTGTAGACCCATCTGAGACCTTGTTCTTGCTGACGTCGTCGAGACCTGTGACGTCGTCGAGACCTGTAGGAGACTGACGTCCCTGGGACTCCTCTGCACCGGGCACACTCTCGGAAAGTGTATCGCTAGTTGTGTTGTTGGTGTCCGTATTCGATGAGTTGGGCTGCTGGCCTTGCACATTGTTGATAATAGTTGTCGAATTGGAAGTCGAGGAGGAGCTGTTGTAGGTGCTATTGTTGAGATTGTGGCTGTCATTAACATTGTGGCTGTCATTGACATTGTGGCTGTCAGAGTTGTGGCTGTCATTGACAGTGTGACTGTCTTGGTTGTGACTGTCATTGTGACTGTCGTTGTGACTGTCGTTGGTGACGCTGTGGTTACTGTAGATCACACTGTGGCTGTCCTTGTTGTAGCTATCCTTGTTATAGCTGTCCTTGATAGTCTGGTAAAAGTAGCTGAACTTGTCACCGTGGAACTGCTCAAAGAACTTTTTCAGCTTGGGCGACAATGCGTCCAGATTGGCATCGGAATCCTCGTTGGCCTGTTCTGGTGATGAAGCCTGAGCAGAAGGCCTGGGGTCCATGGGCGCCATCTGCACCGCATCAGGGTTATGTGCCGTCATCCCATTGTTTTGTGTTTGTCCCACGTTCTGGTCTTGATTCTGGTTCTGTTCCTGATCCTGGTCCTGGAAACCAGAGGACCGCGTGCTGCGTGGAGCACCGACATCAAAGTTGTCGGCCGTGTATACGGCAACGTCATCGCTGTTGCTCTTCTTGGGATCCTCACGCATCTGGATCTGGGTACTGGCCGTGACACCATGAGACCCGTCGGCGGCATTGTTCTGCAGTCTGAGATTCAGGGGAGCAGACGAGTCTGTCGGGTTGCCCTCGAGCGTGAACTCCATGGTGTGCTTGGGCACGGACGAGGAGCCCTGGGAGTTATCTTGGCCGTTGCTCTGGAAGCTCTGAGAGTTGTCCTGAGACCCCTGAGAGCCACTCTGAGAATTGCTCCTCGTGGTGTCGTAGCACTGCACCGGAACCGAGGCGGGAGATCCGGCATTCTTGGCATAGGAAGTGAGGCACAAGTCCTTCTCGCCCTGGTCGCCTTCTGCAACAAAGGACACCCTGAGCCTTGTTAGCCGTCGATGTTGGGTTGCCGGCACGAATCCTCACTCCACTTACATGCATTCATCTCCAGCACAGCCGACATTAAAGTCGGAGACCTTGTAAGACGAGGAGAGTTGGCTTCCGCTGTTCTGGTTCTGAGAACACGAAGAGTAGTCCACGGCCGCTGCTGAGGAGCCGGTGGCAGCTGCCAGGAGAGCAAGTTGATACTTCATGATGAGATGGAGACGCGAGAAGGGCAGGATGAGAGGGATGGGGAGAAGAAGGCCCGATGACGATGGTGAGAGACAAGTCCATCCGAAGAGGCGGCCATCCCATGCTCTTTTATAGACGATTCTCGAGACTCTCGAGGCCGTCTCCAAGATGCCTCCCAGACGTATAAAAGACGTCTTCCAGACATCTGGAGACGAGAGTCCCTTTCATCTCAGCTCCTGTTCATGCGCAAGAGGTTCTTGTGTCACGTCAAAGAAAGGCTACGGGTCCTATCCGGCAGGATGACAGTGTCATCTTTCTTATTTTCCTTTTTTTCTTTCTTCTTTCTTTCCGGGACGTCTATTGTACGCATGTGCTGCCTGAAAGTTTATGGTTTCATGATGAGGCCTTGCTATGTGCATAAATTCAAGCATTTTGAAACGTGATCAAAGAAACTTTTAATTGCATACAGAGAAGAAAAAGTGTAAATATAGATGTGATTAGTCAGAAAATACTACGGAGTACCCAGTAGAGTCCCACATTGCAATGGCATGCATTCCATGTCAACTTTATCTCGTGTTTGGTCGCGTTTGGTCCCAGCTGTTCGTCTCTTCTCAATCCTTTCTGTCTCTTTTCTCTCTTCTCATCTCTCATATCACTTTTTCCCATGTTTGCTCCTCTTTTTCTCGTTTCTCTTTTCTCTTCTCCTCTTTCTCTTCTCCTCTCTCTCTTATCCTCATTCTCCTTCCTTCTCGTATTCCTTCTAGTCACCTGACCATTTTAATTCTAGCGGACCTTGGCAGCACGGAGAATGGGGTCCCCGTCCTCCGGACTTGCGCAAGTACGCACGCGTGAGTACGGAGTACTTCTGTGTACGTATAAAGTATGCATGAAGGAAGGCGCGACCGCGATCTCACCAGATGACCCACTTTGTGACTCTTGCTTGAAGAACATCAATTTACCCCGTATTACTGCCCATATTCCATCCTTTCTATACGAGTTCTGTCAGCTCTTGGCTCTTTCTAGCAGTGCCCTGGTCGCTCCTGCACGTACTCCGTACGACGTAATTCTCGTACTCGTATACTTGTCTGCAGAAGGCAATCATGTACTATGTACGAGTACGAGTACTCCGCACTGCATACTCCGTAGTATGTATGAGCATGTACGAGTACTCCGTAGCGTGACTGGATCTCGTCCGCCGCACCTTCCCGATGCTCTCGCAAATAACATTAGCCCCCCCTCCCTCCGTGCCTCTGGACTTTCCCTCTGGAATCGCTGCCCACTTTTGTGTCGCTTTGCCCGCTATTAATAATATTTCCGATTCCTCTGCCTTTGTTTTCAGGCTGCACTGCTCTTTTCTCGCCTTTTCGCCTCTTTCGTTTTCTCGTCTTTCGTCTTCTCCTCTTCGTCCTCTCTTACCAGTGACCATTCGCCCGCTCGTTCTTCTCTCTCGTTGCCGTATTCTTTTTTTAAATTTTCGCATCCCTTGCTTTTTCTGCGCGACTTTTTCCTCAACAATCGTTTCGTCATCGGATCGTCGCTTCAAAGTCTCAAAAGTCTCAAAAGCCTCAGGACTCGACCACCAGTCCACCAGACCTCGACAAGCTCCCTGCTGTCTGCCTGCTGCCTGCCTGTTGTCGCATAAAATAAACCACGCTGAAACAGCAGACATCAAAGCCGAACAAAGAAGTCGATCGGCTGACAACCGCAGCTACAAAACTATCGATTGACCAAACCAGGCGACTTGTCGATCCCAACGGCAGAGCTCGAGAATTCCTGGGCGACTTGAACAAAAAAAAAATTAGAGTCTGACGTTAGCCAGTGCGAGTGCTTCCGTCCCAACTCCCAACTCGGGCACACCCACCCCAAAACAACTCCCCTCGCCCCCTTCTGCGACTCTTGTTTCTCCCATTGCACGTCATCGCCATCTTGCCAGGGAGATCGTTGCTGTTTCTGAGCTGTCTGTCTCTCTCCTGCACTGAGCTGCCCCTTCTCTCTGGAATTTGTTCTGTTTCCAGACTTTTTTCTTACCAGGGCCATTTATCTTGCTCTGCTTTCAGGACCCCTCGCAAGACAACGTCTCGCCCTCTCTCATTCTTCACGGTTCCGGACACGGTTGATTTCTATTTTTATTTGTATCTTTATCTTTTTGGATACTCTCACCAGGATTTCGTCTTTTCTTACGCTCGCTCCTCTATTGGCCATCGAATCTCTGCCCATTTTTTTTTTGCTTCTCCGATTGGGGCCGTCACTCTCCTCGTTCCTCTCTTCTCGTCAAACGAAAACAGATTGGACAGGGAAAGAGAAACAAGGGACATTATTGGCTTGGAAACCCCCTCTTTTGCAGCATACCCCCGGCTTTTTGGTTATTCTTAAAAATACCCCCAAAACGAACCTCTAACCCGACCCTTCCGCACTCAACCTTGTCATCGACCAAGGCGACTTTACTTTTTTTTAGGTTTATTTTTGTTGGATATTTGGACTCTTGGACTATCAGACTCTCTTCTACTCTGCACAGCTTGCTGCGACTTGCAGCCACTCTCATTCACAATGGGTATGTTTCTTCAGCTTCTTCTGCTTCTCTCTTCTTCGGCGTTTTGCGCTCTTTCGCGCTGTTTGCTGACATTGTCTGCCAGAAACTACTCTCATGCAATGGAACGCCATGCCGTCATGTGCAGTGTCCTGCGGCCACCTCTACGACGCGAACGGCGCCTGCGTGCCGCCGGCTGTGCCCACTGGCGATACAGGCAGCTATGCAAGCTGCTTCTGTGCCGATTCGCGGGTGTCCGCCTTTAGCGCCGGCACTGCCGGTGTCTGCGACACGGCCTGCACGGCCACAAGCGACCTCTTGAGCATACGCAACTGGTTTACCAGCTACTGCTCTGCAAATGCAAAGGCCGTGGCCACGACCACCTCGTCACAGAGCTCTTCTTCCACCAGCAGTAGCAGCAGTTCCAAAGCCTCGAGTACTAGTGGCGGTGGCACTTGGTATGTCTCCCTGCCTGACCGTCTGACCTCTGCTGGCTGCCTCTTTTGTATCTGCTAACATGCTGCAGGCTCTCTTCGCACTGGCAGTGGGTCATCTTCATTGTCGTCGTCGTCGTCGGCATTGCAGGAATCTGGATTGGCGCATGCATCTGGCGTCGACGCTACCTTCGGCGGCGCGACCGCCAGTATGCTCTCGGCAAGTCCTTGGCGGCACGGACAAGCGGCGGCGTCGCCGCAAACGGTCTCACCAACACCACGTCACACGCGACCGTCCATGACGTATCTGAAATGGGCAACATGTCACGGAACCAGCACGGCACACCCTCTGAGAAGACGCGCAGATGAGGAAATGGGTGGCGCAGAATGGAGAGTGCATTTTCAAAAGCTTTCTGGACATTGTTCAAGTTTTTCATAATTTTTTCCTTTTCTTCATTTTTTTACACAATCAGCATTGTGTACATGCTGGGCCGGATAGCTTTTCCTGTCCCACGTTTACTGTTTATTTTTTCCAACTGTGTTCCGTCACTGCCCAGGCTTTGATGGGAGGATATACTTTACTGCTGGTGTAATATCAGTTGTGGGACGGTAGTGGGCGTTTTTTTGTTTATTACGGCGCGAGGAGTACTTTTTTTTCAGGGATGATGCCAAGCTCTTTTATTACATTTTTCACTGGCATTTTTGTGTGCCTTAATTCAAAAGGATTCTGACTGCAGAATATGAGACTGGGGCAGTGAGACCGTAAGACCAACAACTATATATTATTTGTTGTGCCCAATAAAGTCTAGATGCACATATCCCATGTTGGACCATGCCACTGAAAATAGTGATAATCTAATATATACTCGTATATGTTTAAAAGAAAAGGGGGAGAAAACGTTAAAAATCTAGAACAAAAAAATCAAGAAGAACACGTTTTTATGTGCATATATCCTCTACCTTTTCACTGCTGGGCAGCTCGCCGCTGCTCCTCGGCCGCGTCCATGTAGAGGTCGATGAGACAGCCGGCGGACCAGGCTTGCGTGGGTGACTGTCCGTGTTAGTCCAAAACCCTCTAGAAATCCAGAAATCGAAATCCAGAAATCCCCAGAGAAGAACAAAGAATAAAACGCAGCTGAGCAGGACAGCTACAAGGACAAAAGTGACAAAGGGGGCAAAAAGGGGCAGGAGGGACAAAGAAACCCCTCCCCTCAAAAAAAAAAAACACTCACAGAATCGGGACAGAACTCCCCGTTCTTCTGCGTCAACTCAGCCAGTCCTGCCCAGGGGCTCTCCTCGATCTGGCGCTTGCACCCAATCAGGCGCTGCGTCACCTGCTGGAATGCTTCGGTGCGCGGATCGTCCTTGATCGTCTCCGTCTTGGACCTGCTCGTCTTTTTCTGGCTAGCCTTCTGCTCGCTTGTGTTGGACCGACCCAGCCGCCGTGCCAGATCATACCGCAGCAGCGCCCGCAGAAAGAAGCCTGTCGGCCAGAGCCACTCTGGGCCTTGGTGGTAGTTGCGGCCCTTGGCCGTCGCAAAGTCCGTGCTGTCGTCGCTGTTGACGTAGTATGGCCGGTAGTTGGCCGTGTCGTCGGGGTCCAGTGTGGCCATCCCCAGCGGGCCCCGCAGCACCGTGTCTGCTGTGCAGAGCGCCTGCCATGCGTGCGCTGGGTCCACAAGGTCCGCCGGCGCCACGGCCAGTGCCACGGCAAAGTTCGGCCGCAGCTGGTAGTCTTCGTAGGGCTTGCCCGACCGGTACAGATCCTTGTAGATGCCCCGACGGTGCACGAGCCCCGCGTCCACGTCGTGCTTGCCGTCCTCGGCCGCGTCTAGAGGCACATAGTAGCACCGCTCAAAGCTGCCCCGCACGCGCGCCGCCCAATGCGCCCACGTCACGAGCTCGTCTGTGTCGCCCCGTGTGACTCCAGGATACGCATACAACCCGGCCGCATGGCGCTCGGCCAGCCACGACAGCGTGCTGTAGAGAAGGCCTGAAATCTCCACGGCTGCCCCATCACGCGGCGTCCCCGGAACCCCCCGCGAGCCGGCGCGCTCGCTCTCGCCCATCTTGTCCATCCACGTGCCGCAGTTGGCCTGGCTGCCACCAAACACGAGCGCCGTGTCGGCCCAGTCAACGTGCACGGAAATGTTGAAGCCGGCATCCGTCATCTGCTGGTCGAGATTAGGTCCTGCATTCGCCTCGCGGAATTGGATGCCCTTTGCGTGCCGCTGCAGCGCCTCTTGGACGACTTCCTCGATACTGCTCTCGTGAACATAGGCGCGCGTCTTGTCATCGGCCGGGAACCATGTGTCGTCGTATGGGACGAAGCGTCGTCGCACGCGTGTCTTTAGCAATGCCTCGCCGTCGGGGGCGAGCCGCACGTAATCCTGGACACACTGCAAAAAGAACCAGACAGCATCGCGCGCGTTGTAGCGCGGATTGCTGCCGCTGCTCAGCAAGTTGGGGATCAAGCCGTGTTTCAGCACGCTCGCAAAGGCCAAGATATGGGCGCGGGCCTCGGCAAAACGTCCTGTTCCGAGGAAGAGGCCGCGCATGGAAATGAACACATCACGGCCCCAGCACCGTGCCCACGACACCGCAAAATGCGGCAACCCTGCTGCCAGCGACGGCTCGGCCCGATCCGGCCACAGCGTTGCCGACTTCACCAACCCCGTCTGCTGCACGCTCACCATCGCCAGGCTCTGCAGGAACCACTGGCCCTCACGCACGTCGGGCGCCATCAGCGCCATCGCCCGCGCCCAGCTGGCTTCATATGCTGTTCGTAGGATGAGTCCAAAGTACCGCGGCAGCAAGAACGACGGAATGCCGCGAATGGCATCGAAACGTTCCCGGAACCAGGCAGCCGGCTGTGCCAGCCGCTTATAGACTGCCTCTGCTTTCGATGCCCGCTCTAGTCGTCCGACAATGTAGTCCAGTGCCCACTGCCCGTCGCGCAGGTTCTGGCACAGCGCGTGTGCCAGATTGTTCTCGCGCATCACCGCCTTGAGCACGCTATACCATCCCTGCAAGCCCGCGTACACGAGTGGTCCATGGCCCGGGATATCGTAGACGCCGTCCTGCCCATTGCTGGCATCACGCTCTTCCGCCTCGCAGCGGTACAGCAAAAAGTTGAGGTCGGTCAGGTCGAGGCTGCCAAACGCTGTCTTGGCCCCGGACGTCACAAACGTGTCGAGGCCGCTCGTGTGCTCGGCTGCTGGGATCCACGTCTCCAGCAGGGCAATGCTGCCAGGTGGGAACTGGCTCTGTCGCACGCTAATCTTGCTCCAGTCGCTTGCCTTGTTTCCGTTGCTGTTGCTGCTGTTCGTCTCAATCTGGATCCCGGGAATCTCCACCACCCGACTCGGAAGTCCCCGCAGGTACTTCTTGTCGCTCTCTACCGCCTTCTTGGCTGTCTCGCTGGTATCTACCTCGAGCGTCCAGCTTCCGAGGTGTCGAACACGCGTCCCGACCAGCTCCACTGGGGCCAGGCTGGCCCCGCTGCCTGCATCGGAACCAGGATATGCCGTGTGTGCAATCAAAAAGTAGCCCTTGCGGCTCTCTGGATGAACTCGATGCACCGTCACGTATTCGCCTTCGTGGTGGATGTGCGTCTCGGCATATCCGTCCTTGCCCATGAGCACGTGGATCTGGTTCAGCAGCTTCTTGACACCGCCGATGCCACCGCTGCCGCTGCCAATCTTGACCGCATGCTCCGACGACTCCGAGTGGTACAGCCGCGTCTCGTTCACCAGGTCCACCAGCCGTGGGTAGATCTCGTCGTAGCCCATCACGCTGCCGGTGGCACTCGCGCACATGCTCACCAGCGCCGCATTCGGCAGCGTATCTCGAGCGTCCCGCTTCTGAGCCGGCATCTCATTGTCGTGTGTGCAATCCATAAAGAGGGCCTGCACTGGTACAGGCCGGATCCGGTGTACAATCTCCCGATGATGCTGGCTCGTGTCCTTTTGCGTACTCTCGTCCACATCGAAGCTGCCAATCGGCCGGCCTCCGTGTCGGTGCACAAGCCGGCTCATCTCGCCTGTGCCCCATGCCTGCATTGCCTCGCGGATGAGCGACGACAGCCCGAGCCGCTTCACAAAGACGTAATCCGTCTCTTCGGAGCCCGAGAACAGCTCCGCCACCACATACAGGTTTGGGTTCACCCGCCGTGCCTCGTCGAGAATGTGCTCCGCCACATGGATGGGTGTCGAGTGGGCATTGTCGATCCGGAACCCGGCAAAGTACCGCGCGAGCATCCGCGCATACTTTGTCATGTGCTCCCACAGCCAGGGGCTGTCTGCTGGGCCATTGCCGTACCGCAGTTTCACGCAGTCGCCCCAGACAATGACCTGCCGCAGCAGGTACACCCGCGACTGCGGCCCTGCATTGTCGACCAGAGCGTTGCCGCCCCAGACCCAGCCGTTGTTGACGAGGGCAAGTTCCTCTGCGGCAAATGCGGCGGTCTTTTTATTGTTGGGCAGCCGCGTAAAGTAGGTTTCAATGAGGGGCGACTGGGGGCCGATGGCGCCTTGTCGCGGACCTTTTTCGTCGAGGCGGCAGTACTTGATGCGGTTGGACAGCTGCTGGAGGATCTCTACCGTGTCCGCGTCATACTCGGCATAGTAGGCCACGTTGATAGCGTCCAGGACGGCGACCATCTTGTCGTGAGCAGCCTGCTTCACTGTTGCGTCTTGGTCACTACTGGCGTTTCGCGGGCCAAAAAGGGCCGTGAGAAAGGTAGCCGCCATGGTCGGCTCCAAGCGTCTCCGGAATCTCTCGCCCAACCGGTCGTTGCCGACAAGGGCATGCTTCTGCAAAAAATCTACCTGCGTGCTCAGATCTGCCAATGGGAGGAAGTCCAGGCCCTCTTCTGGTGCAGCTGCCACATTCCCCATTTCCCAGCTGGCCACGGCGCTGTCCGCGTCGCGTTTGACATTGATGGCATAGTACTCCCACAAGCGGATGGCGGAGATGCACTCCGTCTTGACGGCGGCCATGATCTCGTCGAGGTCGGCCGTCGTCTTGAGCTCGGTGGGCAGGCCCAGGTCGCCAAGGCGATCGCCGAGCTCAAGCAGCTTCGAGTCCAGCAGATAGGCGGCCTCGAGGTGGGGGGCGGTGCGAATGTTGTAGCCGGCGTCGGGGTGCTCCAGCAGCCAGGCAGAGTTGTGGGCCGTGTGGTTGAGCACGATATCGGTCAAGCTCAGCAGGCTGTGCTTCTTTTCGAGGCTCTTGACCAGGGCCTGGACATCAGACTCGCCCCGTGGAAAGCAAGTCGGGTCCCAGCCGAGCTGGTCGTAGAGGCTGTAGGGGGAGTTGGAGGCGCCGCGCACCTGCATGGGCGTGAAGTGGACCATGTTGTAGCCGCGGTCGCGGATGCCGCGGAGGTGACGCTCCCAGTTGTTGGGATACTGTCCGAGGAACTTGCTAATGACGGAAAAGACAGAGAGTGCCTCGAGTGGCAGCTTGCGGCCGTCGAGGAGCAGCCGTGGCGCCACGTCAATGTAGTAGAGTTGCGTCTTTTGTATCGGCTCGGCTTCTGCCGCTGTCGGGTTGGAGGCGAGAGAGGGCGTGGCAGCCGTAGTGGCAGGTGACGTCAGCTCGGGAAGGGCGGCATAGGTCGTGTAAAAGGCAAAGGCGCCGGCATGGTAGATGGGCACGGAGATGTGGATGTTGCGATGAAAGTCGGGCTGCAGCTTGAACTCGCGGAAGCGGTCGCGGCGGAACTCGGCGCCCTTCTCGGGGATGTTCACCCAGAGACTGCCATGGCGGCAGATGCTCGAGGTGCCCTCAACGGCAAAGCGCACAGTGATGGGCTCGTCGTCAGAGGGCGACGCCGAGGACGACGAGGCGAGGTAAATGTACTGGTGGTCGCCGACGGCGGGCGAGCCGTCATCGTTGAGTGGCAACAGGTACACCTCGCTGGAAGTCATGGTTTGGGGGATCATGGCGAGAAGGGAAAAGAAAGAGAAGAAAAGAGAAGAAAGGAAGAGGGAAAAGAGAGAGGCAAGCGGGGTGCGGGAGTAACGCAGCAGGGCCTGGTGGAGCAGACAGCTCTGCGATCGGAGGGGCGGTCTCCACTGTTCATGCAGATATTAGGATGCAGCAACTTCCTTGCGTTCGTCTGGGACGAAAGTCGAAGAGGTGAGAATTCCAAGTGAAGCTCAAAAGTACAAAAATACTTGGGAAGAGTGAAGAATTACGAAGAAGGAAGGAAAGACGGAAAAGTACAGTTTTCCATGGGACAGACAAATGCGGTAGAAAGGGAAGGTACGAGGCAGACAAAGGATGTCAGGAAGTTGCTGGGAGACGCTAGCCCGACTGTGTCTTAGTGACGTAATGCCAGAAGAGAGCTCGAGAAGACGAGAGACAAGACGAGAAGATGAGAAGACGGGAAGAAGGGAAGAAACGAGAACAAGGCGAGAGAAAATGAGAGAACTGAGAGGAAGTTTGAAATAGACTTGCAAAAAAACGTAGTACTGTATTAAACCAGAGCCAGGAACAGGGCCGACTGGAAGTTGGGCATATGATTATTACTAAGCAGTTGTTGGAGAATACGACGCCGTACGGAGTAGTAGCTCTCAGCTCTCAGCTCTCACATGCTTCGGTTGCAGATGTGACCCCACCTTACACATCCAAGTCGACTACGCAGTACTCCCACCATATTATCGAGTAGCTGCTCTATTATACCTCGAGATGTCAGGTGTGCATTTGCCCAGAGCTCCAACGACGGGTGTCTGTTTGACGCCTACAACGCGTGGGCCTTATTCCTATGGAATGGCTAGAGATTTGTTGTCAATCATCAAAAGAGAAGCGATGCTCAATTAGAGTCCAGATGTACTTTTATAGTGTAGTAATAGTACTTTGGAAAAAGGCGGCGTCACTGTAAAGTATGTGGAGTGCTGACACGAGCATGGGTCGCCTGAAAAGGAAGGCGGTCATGCCCACCACTGCCAATTTCTGCCGCTCTCTTTCGGCGCTGTCTCCCAACAGACAACGTCTTCACCTCGGCAGAAGGAGTGCGTCGGCCTTGCTTCTTTCCCTCGCTCTTTCTCCTCGCCATCTTCTGATTGCCGACTAGCTCCATACCTGGACTATTTATGGTGTCCATGATCTCTGGTCTTTCTCGTCCGCTCTCTCGACTCTCCCTCTGTCAGTTCTCTCGTCTCTCTCGACTCTCTCCATCTCAATTTCCCTCACGTCCACCTCTCTTCACCATGGCCTCCCTGGGACCTGTTGCCAAGAAACACAAGGTGACCGTCATCGGCTCCGGCAACTGGGGCTCGACCATTGCCAAGATCGTGGCCGAGAGCACGCGCGAACACCCCGAGCTCTTTGAAGAAAATGTCCAAATGTGGGTGTACGAAGAGGATGTCGTCATTCCCCGCGGCGCTCCGCTCTACGACGAGGCTGTCGGCGAGCAGCCCCAGAAGCTGACGGCTGTCATCAACACCAAGCACGAGAACGTCAAGTACCTGCCCGGCATCCGTCTGCCGTCCAACGTCGTCGCCAACCCCTCGCTGCTCGACGCCGTGCACAACTCCACCATTCTCATCTTCAACCTGCCGCACCAGTTCATCGGCAACGCCTGCCGCCAGATCCACGGCCACATCCTGCCCTTTGCTCGTGGCATCTCCTGCATCAAGGGCGTCAACGTCGCCGACGACGGCATCTCCCTCTTCTCCGAGTGGATCGGCGACGCCCTCGGCATCTACTGCGGCGCCCTCTCCGGCGCCAACCTCGCCTCCGAAATCGCCCGCGAGAAGTGGAGCGAGACCACCATTGCCTATGCGCCGCCACCCATGGACAACTCCCGCAACCCGACTCCACGCACACAGTCGCCGTCCACTGCCTCTGTTGTTGTCGGTGCCGCCGGTGCTGCCTCTGCCGCGGACCCCAACGGCTCTCTCGTGCACAAGGACGTCCGCGGCCGGGCCAGCAAAGTGCGCCTGACCCCGATGCCGGCCGCCTACCCCCCGCTCGACCACTTTACCTTTTCGGCCCTCTTCCACCGGCCCTACTTCCACGTCAGCATGGTGCTCGACGTCGCCGGCGTGTCGCTGAGCGGCGCCCTCAAGAACATTGTCGCGCTCGCCGCCGGCTTTGTCGACGGCTGCGGCTGGGGCGACAATGCAAAGGCCGCCATCATGCGCGTCGGGCTCATGGAGATGGTGCAGTTCGGCAAGGAGTTTTTTGGCGAGACCGTCCACACCGCCACCTTTACCGAGGAGAGCGCCGGTGTAGCTGATCTCATTACCTCTTGCTCAGGCGGCCGCAACTTTCGCTGCGCCAAGCTGTCCATCCAGCGTGGCGTCTCCGTCGAGGAGGTGGAACGCAGCGAGCTCAACGGTCAGAAGCTGCAGGGCACCACAACGGCCAAGGAGGTCAACAGCTTTCTCAAGGCGCGGGGACTCGAGAGCAAGTATCCATTATTTACAGCTGTCAATGGTAGGTGACCGTCTGGTCCGAGCGTGCCGCCCATCGCATTCATTGCTAATATTCCTCTTCTCTCCTGCAGACATTCTCGAAGGACGACACGGAGTGGAAGACATTCCACGGCTCGTGGCACGGTCGGTGCACACCCAGGTGGCATGAAAGAGGAGGTGAAACGGCAATGGAACCCGAAGCGGGAAAGATACTACAATGTACTGAAAGGGACCAGAGGGATCCACAAGCATGGCATGAGATTGACATCTGATATCCAAGAGCGACGAGGACGGCGGGAAAATCAATGCAGTAATTGGCAGAATCTTAGGAAATGAAATAAAATCAAAGTGCAACGTCTAGGTATGCCTGAATACAAATGCTGGCAAATCTATGCTCAAAGTACAGAAACAGGCAGAAAAACAACAGAAACAAACGACCAAGGACTAAACTTGACCATCTGCAGCCTGTCTTGTCTGCCATGCCTCGGGTAGGAAAGGACTAGTCTCTCCGCTCTCGTCGCCGTCCTCCTCCTCTCCCGCTGTCCTCTCGCCGTCGCCAAAGGCCCTCTTGAGCACCGTGTCATACAACCACCAGATGCCACGCGAGTACAGGCCCATGACAATCACGCATCCCAGAGGCAGCTTGCCGTCGCCGCCAAACAGCTTGTTCAGCAGCAGCGGCACGCCCTGCACCAGCCCAAACACGGGCAGCACGAGCACCGCCGTCACCACGGCCCCCATCGTCTGCCGCCACGACGTGCGCTCGTACGGCACCAACGACTGTAGCCATGTCTGGTATGCTGGAGGCAGCTCGTGCTCGCGTGCCCCCGTCACCAGCAGGTCTAGGTACCGGCGGGATGGCTGGGCATAGTCGCGATTCGGACGAGCACGCATGAGCGACAGCTTGAGCAGCCGCTCAATCCAGTCGTTCCGGTCTGGATCCTCCCTTCCTTTGGGATGCAGACCGCCGTCGTCTTCCTTGACTTCCTTGTCGACCGAGTCCTCGCCATGGCCAGGCTCCTCCTGCCCCAGTGGTGCAAAGAGAGTGCGTGCCAGAAACGGCCGTGGCGGATCAAACGGCGGTTTCTCTGGAATGCTGATGCGCGGTGGTATCGGCAGGCACGGAACAATCACCTCGTGGTAGGAAGAGCCGCCGCCCTCTGTGGCCAGAATATGTGCATAGTCCTGGGGTGTGACTTCGTAGACGACGCCGTACATGGGGCCATCCCAGGGCGGCGAGAGGGGGGGTGACACTGGCGCGAGAGCGGAGAGGCCGGTGGACGAGTCTATAGACTCTGGTTCCACGGTAGACGCCTGCGAAACCAGCGGTGGCGCCGGCGCAAAAGGAGGATCCAGGGGCACTTTTGGAATCTTGGGCACACGCCGAAAGGCTGTGTTGGCAAAGCACGGCTCGATGTAGGGTATGCCGGGCAAGTCAAAGACGAGGCGCAACGTCGGCACAGAGACGCTGACGGCCGACAATGGGCGGATGCCACGGCGGCCCTCAAAGGTGGAGGCGGCCATATTGGATCCGAAGCCGAGGTAGAGGACGGTGGAGGAGGTCGAGGTCGGGGACATCGAGGTCGAGAAGGAGGAGGAAGGCTGTCGCTTGCTCAGATGGTCGAGGTGTCTATTCGCAGCAGCGTCATCCCCGCGCAAAGAGGAGACTGTCGGCGGAAACGTCATTGAAGAAACAGAAGAAAAAGAGGCCAAGAAAGAGGGCTGATCATAGCTCTCGCCGTCGCCTCCATAGTCTGAATAGAGAGGCAAAAGAGATGAGTTGGGCATTCTGAGTCGGAAATGCGATGCTATTTATTGTTGTGCCTGACGGGGTTCCTGCATGAGCGTAGAAAAGCTCTCTGGAAGAAGTTGGCCAGAAGTAGAAGAAGTGGAAGAAGAGTGGCGGAGATCGGACGTAAGTCTATTCGTGATTAGTCATCGTGTACATCCGAGCCTTCTCTCCGGCTTCTCCTTATTAGTCATACACATTGCCGAGTACCCCGGAGTATCATTTCCTCTCCTGACTCCGGCGCTCCTCTTGCAGCTTCGTCCACTTTCCCAGCCTTGTGTATGATGTACATAGGACTGCGTACAGTGCAGCGAGAGCTTCTCCATCAACGTTTTGCATAGTGATCCACCTCAAGATTGTGGGTCAAAGTCAAGGCTGCGAAGTCGGCGTCTAATAAGCTGTTTCTTCTTCTGCTGCTTCTTTCTCTTCTTCTGCCTCTCGTCTGGTCTAGGTTCAAGTCACCATGGCATCCTACCCCATCACATATCTGGCTGGCAGCCCGGATGGCAAGGTCCAGCGCAAGACAACAACGCGGACTCTCGGCGGCGTCGAGGTGCTCGTGCGTATAACTCATTCGGGCGTCTGTGGCACTGACAGCCACGACCGCACAAATGGCTGTGCTCTGGGCCATGAGGGAATTGGCATCGTGGAGGTAGTCGGGTCTGAGGTGACGGCAGTGCGGGTTGGGGACCGTGTAGGATGCAGGCAAGTTAATTTTGGGGGGGGGGGGGGGGGGGGGGGATTTTTTGACTTTTTGAATTTCTTGTTTGATTTTCATTCCCATTTTCTTCCCTTTTAAGCATATGCGACGCATCTTTCGGCTGACCATGGCAGCTGGCAAACGGGTGTAAGCAGTCGTATATCCACATGCACTCCTCTCTCACTAACAGGCAGTCCTGCGGCTCTTGTCGCGAGTGCCTCGCCGGGTATCGGCAGTGCTGTCCGCAGTCTGTAGGGCAAAAGTACGACAGACCTGACGTGGAGGGCACCTTTAGCACCCACGTGGTCCGGCATCAGGACTTTGTCTATCCGATTCCCGACGGAATTGCGTCCCAGCATGCTGCGCCGCTCATTTGTGCCGGTGTATGTGGCAAGCAACGCCTCCAAAATGCTTCGGGCGGGCGGACGATATGCTGACAGCAGAGATTACCGTCTACGAGGCCCTACAGGTGGCAGAGGCCAAGGCCACGGACCGTGTAGGTGTGGTCGGCCTTGGCGGCCTCGGCCATTTGGCTGTTCTGTATGCTCGAGCCATGGGGTGTGACGTGGTAGTCTTGTCGGGCCACGAGGACAAGCGAGAGCACGCATGGAAACTGGGCGCCTCGAAATTTCACGTCCTGCAGCCAAGGAGCTCTTCAGCGACGACAGTGACTGATTCTGTCCCTACAGACATCCCTACAGACATTAATGTCATGCTCCTCTGTGGCGGCAGCATGTCCAACCTGGATGAGTATGACTAGAGCTAGTTTGCTTGAAATTTGAATTTGAATTTGAATGTGTTGGGACAAGCTAATCATGTCATGCAACACATAGAATAATGCCCTTTTTGGGACGCCGTGCTCGGATTATTCCTCTGGTCATCCAGTCGGAGCCACTGATTATTCCGTGAGACTTTCTGGCTCAAGCTCCCCATCTCTTGGCCTCTTGCTGACGGTCAGATACATGCCACTCATTCTCGCTGGTCACCGAATCATGTAAGATGTTTTCCCCGCCTCTTGCCCTTTTTTTCTGACACGTCTAATCTCAAGCAGCGGCAGCACGTCGGCCAAACGAGAAAATCATGCGGCAGCTCTGGCCTTGGCAGCACGACACCACATACGGCCATGGATCGAGGAGTATTCCATGAGCGTGGACGGCCTGACGGACGCACTGGAGAAACTGCAGAGTGGCTCCATCGCCTATCGGGCGGTCCTCTCTAAGGAGCTGGGAGACGACCTTTCTTGAGCATGCCCCCCTTGCTGGCCCTTATGGCTCTTCCTTGTCGTCGGGACAAGGATCCCACTCAAAACCCATGGGTTCCACCGCTCTCTCGTCTGCCTTTTTTTCCTTCTAGATTTCTTCTCGATGCTCATCTATGCGATCTAGCGACTGCGGCTTCTCCCACCCTTTCTGTAATCCATCTTATCTACGCTCCTTGACACGAATCTCCAGTCCCCCCCGCATGGAAAAGCAAACTACTACAGAGCATGTACCAGTTACAAATTCCAGTGGTATGAGTAGGTCGACTCGATCCACGGAGCTCAGAGTAGGGTTGATGCTACGTTGGCGGCCCCAGAAGCCCATCCTGATCGACCGATTAGGATGATCCCATCACCATGTTCAGACGTGCTGAGATACAGAAACAGAGCTGTTTGTACATACACGCTTTTTTTTTACTACCCTCACGCACGAATGCTTTTGAATTGTTTGGAATGAGCCAACTGAGCTTCCTACTTTCCTTGCTGGTCGCACACTATAGGAATATCTGCCTGTTTTGTATGTTTCGTATGTTTGTATGTTTGTATTTTTTCTCATCGCCGAATCGTATCACGTCCTTTTTCTGAAAAGACGGCACGTTCCCTGATCGTCGCCGACCGTCTCATCTGCGCGGTTTTGCAGAGGAAAGAAAGATGCCGATTGACCGACACGGAAATCCGTCGATGGATTGGGGATAGAAAGAGAAAGAACGCACGCTCATGTTGTACAGAGTATGATCGACCTGGCCCGTCACTCTTTTTACCCGCTCTGCCTGTGTGGAGGATGTGCGTAGGGCATCGTATTCGCCTGCCTCTCACGGCCGAACAAGCAAAAAGGGACCTGCTGCCAGTGTGGTCAGAAGCAGAGAGATATGGATTCTGCCCAGGTCCAGGCCAGCAACGATGCACACGTTCTTGCTCAGTGTCTTCAAGCCAGTACAGAAAGTGAAGCCAGTGCAACAGGTGCAGACAGTGCAACGACGCTCTCTTCATCCTTTTTATCCGAAATCAGGAGTCAGGGGGAAGAAGAGCCTGTCCTATTCAATGACCGCTCCTTCTTGATGGATGGTAGGTGGCACAGGACAGCTTCTTCCCAAAAGAAAAAAGGGCATATATCCCTTTGAGAGCAAGATTCTATTACACTCTTTTCTTTTTTAATCTGGATAGCCTTTGATTCATACTCCCCCGTCTTCTTCTTCTTCTTCTTCTTCTTCTTCTTCTTGCCTATCCACACATCTTCATCATGGTCCCTCTCCCTCACGATGACTACGGCTCGTCGCTGGTCGTCACCAGCTGGCTGCTTGTCCTCCTCTCGGCCGTCTTTCTCTTTCTGCGTGTCCTGCTCAAGCTCAGCCACCACCGTGGTCTCTGGTGGGATGATTACATTCTCCTGACGTCTTGGATCACCTTGACGGTGGGCGTCATCCTCAACGTCATCAGTGTCGGCCTCGGCTATGGCAAGCACACCTGGGACGTGCCACCCACCAATGTCCCCAAAATCATTGTCAACGGCACTGTCAGCGGCACCCTCTTCATCCTCGCTGCCGCCTGGAGCAAGACTTCGTTTGCCTTGACCTTGCTGCGGCTGCCCATTGGCTCTATGCGCCACTTTATCTGGTTCATTATCGTGTCCCTGAATCTGGCCATGCACCTCAGCGCCCTCTCCATCTTTATCGAGTGCATCCCAGACGGTCTGCCTCCTGGAACACCACTTCCACCGACGTTTTTGAGCAGCCGCGACAGTGCTTGTCTGCCAGTGTCTACGGCCATTTGGTTTGGCATTTTCGTGGCCGGTACGTCTTCTCTCTCTCTCTCTCTCTCTCTCTCTCTCTCTACACCTTCTAATGGCCAGGTTACTCGGCTGCTGCCGACTTCACACTGGCTCTCCTGCCATGGAAATTCCTCTGGAAGCTGCAGATGGAAAAGAAGGAGAAAATCGGTATCCTAGTGGCCATGAGCATGGGTGTTTTGTAAGCCCTCCTCTTTCATTCTCTCTGTCTATCCACCACCTCCTAACCCACTAGTGCCGGTCTCTCTGCCGTCTTAAAGGCAACAAAATTGATGACTCTCGAGTCTTCTGACGTCAGTACGTCTTACTCGAACAAGATCCCGCACCCTCCCCCCCCCTCTCCCCCCCTCTCTCCCCCTCTTTCATTGTTATTGACCATGGGCCTTGTTCTCAGTCGACGGCGTCAGCCTCGCTGCATGGGCCGAGGCCGAGGTTGGTGTCACCATCATGGCCGCCTCGATCCCAATTCTGCGTGCACTCTTTCGGCGGCCGTCGCCTCTGCCCCGACACGGTGCTGGTGGAGGAGCTTCTGATGGCTCGACTACGCAGCAGCAGAAGAAGCAGCAGGAGAAATCTCAACAAGAGCAGCAGCAACAGCAGCAACTGGAGCAGCAACTGGAGCAGCAGGAACTGGAGCAGCAGGAACAGCAACAAAAGAGCGGTCTCGGCCTAGAATCGTATGCGGCATCCGATGGAGCATCCATCACCAGTGGCGATCCTCTCGTCAGCAAGGGCGATAGTAGGAGTGGCAATGACAATGGCAAGACAGACGGCAGGACGTCATCCCTTTTGGCGCCGAGAGCAGGAGAAGCAGCTCGGCCGCATTCTCCGTCCCCACGGCCGATCAGAGATGGATACGTTGGCCCTCCACTGCAGTCGCCTATGACCTGGCTGCTGGACTCTCCCTCGCTACGGGACAGGCATCAGGCATCTGTGGCAAAAGGCTCTGCAGTTGGTGAGGGCCACGATCATGGAGAACATACGAAAGAGGGTGAGGAGAAGAAGCAACTTGGTTGGATGTAATCCATTTCTCTATTTTTTTTGTCATATCTTTCATATCTTTCTCTCTCTCCTCTTTCTCTTTCATCTTTTCATCTTCTCCATCTTGTTTTGAACTCTTTGTTTTATTTTACAACCGAAAGGGATAGGGGACGGAAAGGCTACTGGGGTCTACTATGTATGGGCATGGACTGGGTCTATGGGTATGGGTTATGGATTTACTGCGTACAAGCGGGTTCTTTGAGTTTCGGGTTCTTTTTACTTTTCTCGAGTACAATAGGAGAAATCACATGATGCTCCCTTTTGCTTTCTGGGGTGAGGGGTGAAAATGCAGGTCTTAATATGCATCTAGTCCAATATTGTTGAGAGTTCCAGTTGATGTCTGACTCGACTTGCAGAACCCCCCTGCTTGGCAGTACACATACAGAGTATACGGAGCAGCAGTTCTCCGTCTGCTGCGTACGAGTACACAGTACAAACACACCACCCCCTCAGTCTAATTAAGCGCTTGCCCTGCAGCTCTGTACTTGCCATGCTGCGTATGAAATTTTTCATTTTCCAGTTTTCAAAAGCTGATAGTTTCCCCTGAATTTAGGCGACACTTGCACCGATTCAGTATTTTGTGACGTGCTGAGCGTGCATGGCACGCCGAGGAGGGAGCTGAGAGAGTTTGGCCATGAGCTGAATGCATGGACGAGCGCGGGAGAGGGGAAGAGGGGTTACGAGTACGGAGTACGCAGTACGGAGTAGAGTGCCAAGGAAGAGGGAGGGGGGGACGGCCGAGATGGCAAGGCGCCGAGCAGTTGTCCGGCGAGACCAGCTCTTTGTTCAAACACTGCCGATCTGCCGAAGCTGCGGAGCGGGACTGCGAGGACTGACTCCTGACTATGGACTGTAGACGGACCAGACGAAACCGTTGTCCCGTGCATGCAAAGCCAGGGAGGAAAATTGGATGAAATTTTCAAGATGGAGGTGGAGAGTGTTTCTACAGTGCCTATAGACATGCAAGGGAGAGAGAGAGAGCAAGTGAGAGCTATCCGCAGAGACAAGGAAAAAGGAGGCCTGCGAGGCAAGGGAGTACGTAATAAGCGGTTGCCACAGCACACAATGTCACGACACAGCACAACACAGCACAGCAGAGCACAGCAGAGCACAACACAATGTAAATAACGAGTACTATGAAGAGACAAGGCTCCGCAGCGGCTTGCTTGCCTCGTGCGAGACGCACAGGAGCGCCAGCTTCCGTCTTTTTTTTTTCATTTTTCTTCCTCTTCTCCTTTTTTTACATAGACTCCCTATACTCGGCGGTGCTTTATCACGAGCAGAGCTGTGGCATAATGGCGTGCCGGTTGCAAGTAGATGAGAAAATGGGGCCATGTATTGATGTACGAGTGGTGCTCACCCCTCGGCTGCTCTCTGTTTTTTTTTCTCTCTTGTCTCTCATCCTCCGCCCTGCTCGCCAGCTCCAGGCTGCCTCTTGTCTCTCCCTGTCTCGTGCTGCTTCCTTTTCTCCTCTTTAATCTTCTTTTTGTGTTTACTTTGGCTTCAGTGGTCCGATGGCTATCACTGGCACGAGGACGAGTCATTCATCTACTTCATACAGTCGCAGACAGGAATGTGTAGCATCGCCACGCGGCGTCATACACATGAGTGCTGGATGTCCTGGCATCTCGTCCCTGTTTTCCGACCCTGTCTGTCTCTTCCTGTCCCTCCCCTGTCCCTGTCCCTTTGCTGCGTAGCTCCACGCGGCATACTACGGCATATGAACAGTACGGTCTACGATGTACACACGAGTACGGAGTAGTACATAGTACTGCAAACTCCTTTGCAGCTGGAAGCTCTCCGCTAGACCCAATTCTTACCTCGTATATCCCCATGTTCATGACTGCGTAGGGAGGGGAAGTGAGACAAGGGAAACGACCCAACACCATTATTATCCATGCCTTTTGCCCAGGTGAAAGAATGAGCTTACCTGACGGCAGACTTCCATGACTGTGCCGCCCAGAATTTGCATGCTGAATAGTGGATGGATTTGAATGAAATTCTTGCCTGACTGTGGTGTCTCTACCGGGCATGACGAGTGGAGTGCACTGAATGGCTGTCTTGGAGTTCTTTGGTATTTGCAGCTGTCTTGATTTTGTGTACCTCGACTGTCTCGAACGCGTGCTCGTTTGTGTCTGTCGTGTTTGTCGTGAAGCTTGCCAGAGGCGTGATGTAGCGTACTGCGCAGTGGCTCAGAGGGCTTACAGTGACTTAATACTTGTAGCTACAGTGATTACAGTGGCTACAGTACAGTGAGTGGCTATAGTGGTTTTCTTGTCGTACTGTTTTAGGACGGCGATCTTGTCGCAAAAGGGTTTAGCTGCCGTTGTACAGCACCCGAGCAAGAAATACGAGGCCAAGCTAGGCGAAGAGCAGAAGAGCAGTGCTGCTGCTGCTGCTGCTGCAGTTCATACGGACCGTATCGGACATGCTCTCTTGGAGTTCCTCGCTGTGCATCGTGTCTTGCATCCTCGCTCTGACGAGGAACTTGCAAGTACGCGTCTCCTGGCGGCGGAGGTCTTACGAGTCGCGGCTAGCCTCGAGAACCCTGTTGTACTTTGTGCTTCAGCGGGCTCAGCGGACTGGGTGTCTGGGCATGTTAGCGGATACGAGTACGAAGTACGAGTTGCTCGTATACTCCGTACGCAGTACGAGTAATACTCCGTACGCAGTTACATAACGCAGTCGTACTCGTAGTGCGTACTCGTACGCAGAGGTGGAGATTTTATTGTTGCACGTATTCACACTGTGTACGTATTGCTTGGATTCTTATTGCCCAGCACCGTGCGCCGAAATGTTTCGGAATTTCATTGAGCAGCTGCAGTTGTGGGCTGGGGGTTTTCTCTTTTTCTCTTTTTCCTCTTTTCCTCTTTTGTCGCTGTCTTCGCCGCCACCGTGAGATGCCGTGATCTTGGTGGACGTGCTTATGTTGGGTTGGGTACTTGTGCGGTGGTCCTTGTACTTTGTACCTGTACTTTTGGATGGCCGCCACGCAAGAAATGCAGCGAGAAATACTCGTAGTACGGCTCGTACAGGCTCGTGCTGCCCTTGTGTTTTAGCCGCAGTAGGGCACGGACAGGGTTGAAACATAGACTGCGCTGTCGTAGGGAGAAAGAGTACGAGTACGAGTACTAATATGCACGAATGCCATTCGTGAAGAGTCCAGGAGCATCAGTCCATCCGGCGTCTTCAGATAGAATTAATATGGATAAGTCAGCGTAAGAAGTCGTGTGGCAAAGACGGCAGTTGCGACACTACATCGTAGGCATACGTGTACCAAGTAGCAGTCTGCCGTACGGAGTACCCTGCAGACTGCGTACTCGTACTAATACAGCCTATGTAGATCAAAAGTACTCGTACTCGTAAGAACTCGGATGCCGTAAGATCGTACTGTGCATTCGCCTTTTGTGGCTTGTGCAAGAGTACAATGTACAAAGTAATAAAACAACGGCTCCTTCCTCCGAACTCAATATGTCGAGAATGTAATTGCTCCGAATGTTCCTGCTCTTCCTGCCGTTCCTGCTGTTGTCCTGTCTGCTACCTGTTGTCTGTTGTCCGTTGTCTGTTGGTCGATTTCCCTCTTATTTCCCCTGTTTTCCTGCTTTCTGTGCTCTCCGTCGTTCCTTCTCATTCTCGCCATTTCCGTAGTCGTCCACTGCAATCCATCGCTCCATCGCTCCCTCGCTCATCTCAACGTCCTAAAGTGGAAGGCACAAAGCACCCCCTCACAGCAACTTGTTTAGCCCACCCCTGAGGTACCCGGACTCGTACCTCGTACCAACCAGCAAGTATATTAGTACTCGTAGCGTGCTATATTCGGACTCCTTCTCACTGGACCCACTTGTCATCCCACTGTTGCCCTATCCCATTCGCTTCAGCACCCACACTCCCAACTCGCTCCGTACTAAAATACATCCAGCCATCCATTCCTCTTGCTCGGTTTCCGCCCTCGCTGTCTCGTCTTTGAGACCTCTTTCTCTCCCTTCAACCCCCCTCCGCCATTTGCTCAACCTCTCTCTCTCTCTCTCTCTCCTCCGCCGACGCTGCTTACGAGTATATCACTCTCACCTCCGCCCCGAACAAAGAGATCTCAAAACTGGGTTTTGCTCACTCTTTCCACCTCTCTGCTTCTTTGCCTCGATCTATTTTTTTTTCACTTTTTACTTACCTTTTGTTTGATACTCTATTTGTGTCTCTTGCGTCTCCCGGCACCTAGCCTCTACTCTTTTTTCTCCTTTCTCATTTTCTTTATCTCTCCTGCTCTCCCCTCCTTCTCCTCCCCCCCTCTCTCCTCTTTCTACATCTGATCCTCCGTCGACCCGCACTGGCCAACGTCGAAAGGCACCATTTTCTCACGAAGCTCTCCGTCTCCGCCTTTTCGACTCTCTCCGCTCTCCACCCGTGCCTGTTGCCCTTCTTCCAGCGTCTCGGACCTAGCATCCACGCATCGCCCCTGATCGAATGTACTACTCGTGAATCGCTGCGCTCGACGCGCCACTGCGTTGCTGCGCCGACCTCTCAAGATGATGCGACGGCCTCCCGGCTTCCCAGCCTCTCAGCGGATACTCTTCCTGACCCTGGCTCTCCTGTTAAATCCCATCATTTGCCTCGTTTATGCTCAGCAGCATGCTCAGCAGCATCCGTACCCAGACCCATCCCTCCACGATACTCTCAACGCCCTCGACACCGACGATATTGGCCGACATGTCCCTCCGCCTATGAATGCCAACCCTGACCAGCAGAGTCAGAGTCTGCCATCTTCCCCGGCCGCGCCCTCCATTTCGTCTGCCTTGACCTCCTCGTCATCCGTGCCCACGGCTGACAACGCCAACGCAAACAAAAAGACAAAGTCCAACGATGGCACCATCCCCCTCCACTCCAGCAGACCACACCGCGCTGCCTCGGCCAGCCGCGTCTCTCCCGCCGAGGCCGAGTCTTTTCTGGCCTCCAAACTGACCGTCGAGGCGCCCAGGATCCTGCGGAAGCGCTATGTGAATGACCACGGACACCGCGACTACTCCCACCTCGACTCTGACTCGGACGGCGTCGAACACGACGCCCACTTTGGCGCCCTGCCCGACGGGGCCGCCCCCGCCTCCAAGCTCATCTCCCTGGAACGCCAAAAGTCCCATGGCCACCACTACGCGAGCACCAATTCCCCATCCACTGCAGCTCCGGACAATGCGTCCGTTCGAGCACCTTCGCTAGCGCTCCGAGACTCCGCCGCCGCTCACGGCCGCGGTCTCTCTTCGCCGCATCTTGCGCGGTCGCTAGCTGACTGGGAAGTGGAACATTTTGTTCTCCTGGCCACGGTCGACGGTGATCTCGTCTCCGTCAACCGCAAGACGGGCAAGATCCTCTGGCACATTGAAAGCGAGAAGCCCGTCGTCGAGACAAAGCACCACCGCCGCGACGTTTCCGCCCTCGAAGAGACCTTTACCCCTCTCGACCACTGGATCTGGGCCGTCGAGCCCACCCGCAACGGTGCCATCTACCTCATGATCCCCGGCAGCCCTGGCCTGGCCGAGACCGGCCTGTCTATGAAGTGGCTCGTCGAGCAAGTCCCCTACTACGACCGCGACCACCCCGTCGTCTTCACGGGCACCAAGGAATCCACCATGGTCACCCTCGACGCCACCACCGGCCATGTCCGTGCTTGGTACGGCACCAACGACGGAGATTCCGAGACGGCTGGCGAGCAGGACCCCCCAGACAGCTGCATGCGCCCGCATGATTTTGACGAGAGCAGCGGCGAAGAGTGTGGCGTTGGAGGTTCCATCACCCTCGGCCGAACAGACTACAAGGTCGTCGTGCGCCGCAACGACGGCATCGCCATTGCCACCCTCAAGTACTCTGAGTGGGGTCCCAACAACTTTGACAAGGACCTGCACCAACAGCACAAAGCCCCGAGCGACAACCGCTACATTAGCGGCTTGCCCAACGGCGAGGTGTACGGCTTCACCTTTGATCCCGTCGTGGACGGTGTCAAGCTGGCCTTTAGCCACCGTCTCAATGCTCCCATTGCCCGCGTCTTTGACATTGCGCGGCCGCCTGGCGTTCCCATGAGCAGCTACCCTGATCTCGCCGTTTTGCCGCAGCCTCCGCCGCCGGCTGAGGATGAGGAGACCATCCGACTGCGCAAGTCGAGCATCTTCATGAACGAGACGGAGAACGGTAGCTGGTATGCCCTGTCTGGCACATCGTACCCCTTGATAGTCGATGTGCCTGCAGCCGAGTGCACAAAGGCCGGCTGGTGGGACAGGCACCAGGCGAGCGCTCCTACCGAGATCCGCACAGCTCTCACCGGCAAGCACTCTCTGTTCACCGAACCCCAGCGACAGCACGCATTTGGCGCCCCCAACTACCCGACCCTTCCCGGCATCGGTGCCTCTGCAACGGTGTCCGATGAGAAGAACACGGACGTCGAGGCTGGCCCATCGCATCCCCTGGCGCTCCCCAACTCGGTCAGCGAGCCATCGCCTTATGTCATCACCAAGGTCCGGGAACTGCCTCTCGTTGCAGCCAATAGCTTGATGGACTTTCTCAGCAACCCCGTGTTCATCATTGCCCTCACGACCTTTATATTCCTCTACCAAAAAGAATTGCGGCGATTCTATCGCAAGAAGAAGCAGCAGTGGTTCGAAGGTGGCAGCACTCTCTCTTCAGACGCTCTCTCCTCGGACGATGAAGCGCCAGCGACGTCCACAGAGGGTGCAGAGGATGGAAGTGGAGACATGGCTCCGGTCTCTCGACCTGTGAAAGCTTCGGACACTCTCGCAAAGGATGCTGTCACGGATGGTGCATCAGTAGCTGAGAAGAAGGCCCACGTCAGGACTATGTCTTCTGGCAAACCACTGCCTGTCGCCAGCACTGTGGACAGCGATGACGCTTCTATGGTCAGTGCCAATGTGGTTAAGGAAAACATCTTGGTAGACACGGAACCACAGGAAAAGATGGTACTGCCATCAGTCAGTCCCGTCCCCGATGCCGCGGCTACCACTTCAGAGGGCGAGCTAGCCCCCGAAAAGGAAAAGAAAAAGGCGCATCGGGGCCGTCGTGGTGGTACCAAGCACCGCAAGGGTAACAAGAACAAAGCAGAGACATCACAGTCCCGTGGTGATACACCTGAGCTGGCGACGGTGGACGAGGTGGTGGATCTGGCCAAGGGGCTGGGAGGCAAGGCGCCCGGGATGGAACCCGATATTCTGACTGTGCGGAGTGACGTGCAGGAAGTGACTGGACCGATTCTGCGCATGGGCAGCCTGGAAGTCAACGAGGATCAGCAGCTGGGCACGGGAAGCAACGGAACCATTGTATTTGCGGGCAAGTTTGATGGCCGTGATGTGGCGGTGAAGCGTATGCTTGTGCAGTTTTATGATATTGCGTCCCAGGAGACGAAGTTGTTGCGGGAAAGCGATGACCACCCGAATGGTAGGTGTTTTTCTCTCTCTCTCTTCTTTATCTTGTTGTATTTCCCTTGCTTACTTTGCAGTTATTCGATACTTTGCCCAGCAGCAACGGGCAGCCTTTCACTACATTGCGCTGGAGCTGTGCCAGGCCTCTCTGGCAGAAGTTATTGAGAAGCCACATGCGTTCCGCGAGCTGGCCAACGCCGGCGAAAGGGACCTGCCCAACGTGCTGTATCAGATCACGAGTGGACTCCACCATTTGCACACCCGCAGTATTGTGCACCGGGATCTCAAGCCACAAAATATCCTGGTGAACATGGGGACAGACGGCCGGCCTCGACTGCTGATTTCAGATTTTGGTCTGTGCAAGAAGTTGGAAGGCGGACAGAGCTCCTTTGGGGCGACCACGGCTCATGCCGCCGGTACAAGCGGGTGGCGGGCACCAGAGCTGTTGTTGGACGACGATGTGCGTGACAGCGGGACCATGGTGGAGGCGTCGCTGTCGACACAGAGCGCAGGCTCCATTGGCGAGCCAGGGGTGAGGCGGGCAACCAAGGCGATTGACATTTTCGGACTGGGTCTCGTCTTTTACTTTGTGCTCACAAAGGGATGCCACCCGTTTGACTGTGGCGATCGGTACATGCGGGAAGTGAACATCCGCAAGGGCAACTACGACCTGGACGGGCTCGATGTTCTGGGTGATTTTGCCTTTGAGGCCAAGGACCTGATCCGGCACATGCTCAACGCGAACCCGCGGCGGCGACCCAAGACGAAGGATGTGATGGCGCATCCCTTTTTCTGGTCGGCAAAGAAGCGGTTGGCCTTTTTGTGCGATGTATCTGACCATTTCGAGAAGGAGCCCCGAGATCCGCCATCAGAGCCGCTGCAGCATCTGGAGAGCGGAGCCGCCGAGGTGTGCCGGACAGACTTTTTGCGGCGGCTGCCCAAGGAGTTTGTGGAGTCGCTGGGGAAGCAGCGCAAGTACACGGGTACCCGCCTGCTGGACCTTTTGCGGGCCCTGCGCAACAAACGCAATCACTATGAGGATATGACGGATTCGCTGCGCAAGATGGTCGGTCCGCTGCCCGAGGGGTACTTGGGATTCTGGACGCGGCGGTTTCCGTCGCTGTTGCTGTACTGCTGGAGGCTGGGCTTTGAGGAGGGGTGGGAGTCAACGGACCGGTTCGGAGAGTATTATCTGCCGGCGGGGAGTGTTTGAGGGGACAGGCGTCGTGGAAAATCTAGATTTTGCATCATGGGCGACACTGGCGAGTGATTTTGCATGAGAACACGAAAAAACATACGAAGCAACATTGTACTTGTATTACGGTGGCATATGGGAGGAGGATTGGGTTGTCCTTTTTGGGTTAGAGGTACCACACGAGTTTTTGAATAGTAATTGTTCTAGTATTGTCAACTACGAATAGATCAGATGAGCTGCCCGTCTCGTACAAAACATAGGGAGGAGTAGTAACGGCAACAAGAAGAGGACGGAGTAGTCGTATGTACTCGGCATAGTTCCTTGATCTTGTCTATCCGTCGCTAGGGAGAAGCGAAATTAATACATGACACCTCTAAACCTGGCAGCCTAGAAAACCTGCACTCGTACGAGTAGGTGCCGTAAAAGCGCTGTAACCTGACCGTGTTTGTGGCTCCGTTCAGGGTCTAGCAGGGTCCAGCAGGGTCCAGCAGGGTCTACTCTGTGTGTCCAAAAATACATGATTAAACATTAAGATTAAGCTTTCCCTCTACCGTTGTTAGCGGGCAGTTGCCCCCCGTATAGCAGTGCACCTCACTGGCTCCTTGCTGCACCAGATCGCCCACAGTTTCTCCAGCTGTTGCTACTGCGTAATTACTGTCCCTGCAGGCTAGCGGTGCAGCAGTTTAGTGTGCTTGTTGGAGTTGTGGTCGCTTCCGCTTTTGGGTTCCCTTTGGGTCCTTTTCTTGTGATCATCGCTCTTTCTTTGTCCCTCCTTTCCCACCCTCCTTTCGCTCTCGCTTCGTCTCCCCCTCGTCTTTCTGGGCTTTCTGGACTTTTTGGGCTTTCTGGACGTATTCGTCTCCCTCTGTTTGTTGTTCCTGCAGCCCAAACCCACGCACGACCATTCCACGTTTCGTCTCAGCAGCAGGTAGTTTCTCTTTTTGGGGGGAGGGTCGACATCTGGGGCAGGGCATTTCTTTCAGTCGATTTTTTTGTTTCCTTTTTCCTTTTCCGACTTGTTCGGCATTCTACCGCGACTTTCTTCGGTCTCGATTCCCTCTTTTTAATAGAACAGACGCCAGACGTTTCCCCTCGCCCAGTTTCTTTATTTTCCCTCGGACAGCTGGCTGCGACCCTCGACCAAATTGGCCAAATTGACCACATTGACCACATTAAACAGAGCACGAGACCCGTTTCTCTTTTTTTCCTTCTTTTTTGGCCGACACTGTCTCTCGCTCTCATGGCCGCTCCGTGAGGATCTCTGCAAAGAATCCTGTTTCGAAACAACTAGTCTCCCTCTACACACAACATGTCCTCGCCGTACGCTGGCCTCTCGGCGCACGCCCGCGACTCGCTCGAGCTGGCTTCGCTGGCCAGTTCCAGCCAGCTGGACGGCGGATCAGACGACGGCGTGTCGTCGCGGCCGAGTCTGTCGTCGTCGCGCAAGGCGTCGCTCGAGCAGGACGACCCACTCGACGCTCACAACCTGGCCGCCGCCGCCGAAGCAGGCTCTGGATCCGCAGCCCGAACCACCAGACACGGCCGCACCTTTTCTGTCTCCTCCGGCTTCGACCTCGCTGCCAACCTCTTCCCCCTCTCCTCCACCGCCGGCGGCGACGGCTATGCACCCATTGGTGCTCCTCTCTCGGGCACGAGCCACGGCGCTGGTATGCACGGCGGCGGTCTGCTGGGCGCTGGCTCCCTCGAGCGCCACAAGACGCTGACCTACCTCAACGGCCTCTCGCTCGTCATTGGCATCGTCATTGGTTCCGGCATCTTCTCCTCGCCAAGCCTCGTCAACTCCAACGTCGGCTCGCCCGGCGCCGCCCTCATCGTCTGGGTCATTGCCGGCGTGCTCGCCTGGACCGGCGCCAGCAGCTATGCCGAGCTGGGCGGCGCCATCCCACTCAACGGCGGGTCGCAGGCCTACCTCGCCAAAATCCTCGGTGAACTGTTTGGCTTTCTCTTCACCTGGGTCGCCGTGCTCGTGCTCAAGCCCGGCAGCGCCGCCATTGTCGCCATCATCATGGGCGAGTACCTCGTGCGTGCCGTTGTCGGCGCCGAGGCCGAGGCGGCAAGTCCGTGGATCAACAAGACCGTCGCGCTTGTCGCGCTGCTCGTCGTCACATTTATGAACTGCGTGTCCACGCGCCTGGGCACGCGCGTCAACGACATGCTCATGTTCCTCAAGTTTGTCGCCCTCCTTGGCGTCACCGTGACGGGCATTGTCGTGGCCGCCACGGGCTACTCGTTCTCCGGCAAGCCGGATCTCGAGTGGAAGACGCACCGGTGGTTTGCCGACACGAAGCTCGATGCCTCTGCGTGGGCCGTCGCTCTCTATGCTGGGCTCTGGGCCTATGATGGCTGGGACAATGTGCGTATCTATCTCGGTCTTTTCTGCCTCTTCTGCCTCTTCTCACTAACAACACAGACAAACTACGTCGTGGGCGAGTTCAAGAATCCCCGGCGTGATCTTCCCCGCGTCATCCACACGGCCATGCCCCTCGTCATCGTCTCCTACGTCCTGGCCAATGTCGCCTACTTCCTCGTCCTCTCACTCGACGCCATCAACGCCACCAACACGGTCGCCGTAGTCTTTGGCGCCAAGGTCTTTGGCCCGGCCGGCTCTCTCGTCTTCGCCCTCATTGTCAGCGCCTCCTGCTTCGGATCTCTCAACAGCTCCACCTTTACCAGCAGCCGCCTCGTGTACGTGGCCGGTCGCGAAGGCTACCTGCCTGCCATCTTTGGCCGCATCGGCCTGGCCGGCGAAAACGGCAGCAGTGGCGGTGGCAGGCGTGTGGCCGCAGCAGCCGGTGTCCTCAACAGCCACGCGGCAGCGTCCTCGGCCTTTGCCCTGCGAGCGGCACACAGCGGAAACTGGTTCAAGCGGCGGTTAGCACGTGCCGTCGCCGACGAAGACCTCGGTCTCTTTTTTACGCCCATTTACGCGCTGGCCCTCAACTGCGCTCTCACGTGCATCTACGTGCTCGTCGGCGAGTTTGGCACGCTGCTGACGTTTTACGGCGTCGCCGGCTACACCTTTTACTTTTTGACCGTGCTCGGCCTAATCATTCTGCGCGTCAAGGAGCCGAACCTGGAGCGGCCGTACAAGGCGTGGATCACGACGCCCATTATATTTTGCTGTGTCAGCATCTTCTTACTGAGCCGTGCCGTCTTTGCGCAGCCGCTCGAGACGCTCATTGTCGTCGCCTTTACCGTCGCCGGCATCCCCGTCTACTTTTGGCGGTTCCGCAAGCAGGGTCACGGCGTCAAGCGGGAACTCGGAGGCGACAGCGGCCTGGAGTCGCCGCGTCCGTGGTGGCAGTTTTGGAAGAGGCGGTGAACAGGCCCGCCCAAGAAGGACGGAAAAAGTGTAAATAGAATGTCCGCCTTTCAGGGCGGTTTTGGTTTCTCTTTTCTTTTCTGGGTGTTTTCAGCATGCCAAGGCCGGCTTTTTTTGGTTTGGGGACGGGGGGCTGACTGTTTCATGACTCTTTTTTTTTTGCTCCTTCCTTTCTTTCCTCTTTTCCTTTGTTCGCTACGGCTTCTTCGTTCACGGCCTGTCTGGCTAGCATTTCTGGCTTATACCACCTTTTGTAACTGTAGCACTTGTATTCCAAGAACATAATTGATGAGAGATGTCCTGATTCCAAATTGTTTACAAAAAAAAGACTACCCAAAAACTAGGAAATCAAAGACGCCATTCACGCTCTCCGTGTCCCATATGCATACCATCTTGTCTCTATCATCGAATGATTTCTCGGTTTCTGTTAATGGCGCCGCGAAAGTGGTCCGTGACCACATTGCCGCGGAGAATGGTCTCGTTCACGAGACCCTCGACGTGCTGCGGCTCTACGCGGCCGTACCAGATGCCGTAGCCGGCGAGGGGATGAGGGGCCGTCCCATCGGCTGTGCACAGCGATGGCGGCAGGTAGAGGATGACATTGCCGGCGAACTTGTGGCCGCCAATATGGCTGATGAGGCCGATGCGGGCCGTCCGCGGCATAGCGAGCTGCGTCTGTGTGTCCGGTCCGTCGAGAGATGCCGAGAGTCGCTCGCCGCCGCCGTCGTCATCGTCCTCCTCGCTGTCCACAACGACAGGCCCCTGCTGCGGCTCGATGCCGACGCGGGTGAGGGCCTGCTCAAAGGCTATGCGCAGGACGGGCCCGAGAATACCGCAGCGGGCGTCGCGGCCACCGTGGCCGCAGATGAGGACAAACACGTCGTCGACGCGGTGACGGACGCCCCAGAGCAGGCGGCGGTAGGCCGGGTGGGCCGTGAGGCAGTCGCGGTGGACGGGCGAGAGGCGGCCGTCGTGGGCGGGGTGCAGGCGCTCAGGCAGCAGGAAGCCCTTGGCGAGGGCGTCCACGCTGTCAAAAGAGACGCGCGGCAGAAAGGGCACATAGATGAAACTCGGCAGGAGGTAGACGGACGAGTTTTGCAGCTCAGGCCGGCCGAGAGGGACGGACGACGCAAAGGAGGCATTGACGACGGCGACGTTGTGGTAGGGCTGTCCTGTCAGTGGGGGAAGAAGAAGAAGAAGAAGAAGAGGAAGGGGGAGTAGGAGGAGGAGGAGGAACGAGAGAGAGGGAGAGACACACATCGCTGTATTTGCCGCCTCGGCCAAAGAGCTCTTTGAGGTCGGCGGCCAGGTTGTCTCCGCTGCTGTCGTCCTCGATGCGCGAGGGCCAGTCGTCTTTGCCGGTGCAGACGAGCACCTGCTCGTTGTAGGCCGTGATGAGGCCGCGCAGGGGGCCCTTGTAGTCAATGGGCAGGTCTGGCGGCATGTCCGGCATGGGCTCACAGGTGCATGTCGGTTCTGGGCACGTGACAACGACGGGGAACGGAGGCGGTGGTGGTGGTGACGGTTGCCGTTGCCGCCGCTGCTGCTGCTCTCCCTTTTCCGAGCCAGGACCAGCCGATGCCGACGACGATGAGGCGGTCCTGGCCGAAAGAGGCACGCCCCGGAAGACGCGGCTCCATCTGTGGCCAAGGGCTGTCTGGCAGCTCGAGCTCGAGGAAACATGGCGGCCCGCACCAGCAACGACGCTCGAGAGCCGAGGCGCCACCGCGGCGACGGACATGCGGTGACGAGTGATGATTGGACAGCGTGAGAGGAAATACGCCGTCTATACAATTTTGAAAGACAAAAACGGTAAAATGGTAAAAGTACAGATAAAGAAACAAGGTGTTGGCCGAAGCTTCGGTTGATATAAAAAATCTCGGAGTTGCTCCAAAAAGCCGTCACTATACTTTTAACTCCGGAAGCCCCGAGAATTTTGCCGGAGACTACTATGTGCTCTGACACGCTGCAACCACGTCTTGCGAATTCTGTCTCTATTTCTTGGTATCCCTAAAATACAAAAGAGACAAGAAGAGACAAAAGAGATGCAAAAAAAGACAAATGCATATCAAACTCCCACTCGTAGCTCCATCCAGTCACAGCAGCATCAGCTGAGCAAAGCTGGACTGCTCCTCGACACAAAGCAAGCACATCCTAGCCAGGTCCTGATTCCATGCCCATCCAGAAACACAAAAGCAAAAGAAGAAAAAACCGAGAAAAAAAAAGTATAATCATAAAGCAAATCTCCGTCATCGTATGTCTTCGTTGCCACCCCGGCCATTCTCTCATTTCCTGCCATCACCCCCCCCCCCCCGCTCATGGTGCCGGGTTTTCTCGCACAACCCGTCGAATCCGCCGCTCATACTCGGCCCTGTCCTTCTTGAAGAGATTGTAGGCTTCGGCCTGGGCCGGCGAATCGGGGTTGGGGTCGTCCAGCAGGTCCTGGATGCCCAGCACAATCTGCTTGACGGTGATGGCGGGCTTCCAGGCCTCATCTTCGTTAAGGATAGAGAGGCAGATCGTGCCGGATGGGTAGACATTCGGGTGAAACAGTGGCGGCACAAACTTGCCTGTAAACAGTCAGATTTCTCTCTTTCTCTCTCTCTCTCTCTCTCTCTCTCTCTCTCTCTCTCTCTCTGCTGTATACAAACTCACATTTTGGCGGCTTCGTGGGGTACTCTGGCATCTCGTCAGCAGGAAAGATGGGATACAAATGGAGAGAGGAGGCGAAGAGAAACTCACCATCAGGAAAGGTCATGGTCAGCTTGAACATGCCACCTTCCCAGATTGTCTTTTCCTTCCCTGGTATGCCACACTCCCACACCTTGAGGTCGAGAAGACCCTGGGCATTTCGAGCTGGCTTGGCAAAGAAGCCGAATGGATGGTCCTTGCGCCAGAGCTTTCTACAAGAGGAAGAGGTATGAGCAACAGCTGGAGACAGAATAGAAACGGAATAGAGACAGGGAAAAATCAGGATAGATCGTAGAAAGCTGACGCACCGCTCTTCCTGGAGGCGATTCTGACAGAGGGACATGCTTTCTGGCCCTGGCCTTGTTTCGCTTCGTATTCGGTCCGCCTTGGGGGGGGGGAGGGGGCTTGCTTCAAGCTCGAGTGTATAGAGGTCTGTCGTCAAGGTCTACGCGTAAAGATGTCGATAAAGGTGTTGTCAACAGGCGTGCATGGGTAACGTAGTCTCGTTTTCGGAGGAAGGGGTGAGGATATCGTGGCCTGGTGAGAGTCAGCTGAGCCCGAGACAAGACAAGTACCAAAGAAATAGAAATAGAAAATTTGAGAAGAAGAAGACGCCCCAACTAAGAGAAGGTGAAATGGGGCAACAGTGAATATGCTAGAATGCGCTTGCAAACAAAAAAAAACATTCAAAAAAGGCTTACCAAAATAGAGAGGGGAAAAAAAGGATCCCTCTCGTCTACGTCGGCAGTCTAATTTCGAGGCTGGAAGAGAAGAAAAAGAATGCTCGTGTGAGCGTGCAATGTTGGATTTTTGCCTTTTTTTTGCTGTCATTCAACCGGGGGAGAAGGCAGAGGCTACCGTAGGACGTCGTGATCATCCCCTCCAGGAATGCACGTGACGTGTAGAGTATGTATCACGTGACCATGCCACAACGGAACAACATCCTTTTACTGATACCGTCGTTGGAATGAGCCAGAACCCCAAGTGTCTGTATTTGTAGACTGTTCTATTAGTCTTCATCTACCTAGACACCACCATGAGACACAATGGACAGTTGGAAATAAAGACTCTTGAAGCTCTTCCCTAGAAGCTCCTTCTTTTTCCCCACTTGTAGACTGCGTGTATAATACCGACGTCCAGTCAATGAATCACACGAAAATGGCAGGTTTGCCCACGAAAGTTGCACAGATGCAGAGTGTGCACGGGCAAGTACATGTACGGTGAAACTACAACAGAAGAGCAGGAGTGGCAGCTGAATTGTGTGGAATTGAGAAGGGCGATACATCAGTCAATGCTAGTCATTGCTCGTTATATTTCCTCCTTCCTATCAGGCTGCTTCAGTCTTCCCCCCCAATGCTTTCCGCATATGGACGAGTCCATTTAGGCCGAGATGCCAATGACGCCGCAGGCAGGGCGGGCACCAGCATTGCCCGTCTTGAGGCTGTCCTCGTTGCCACCCTTGCCGAGATCGTCCGTGCCGCCGTGGACGACGACCGTGCGGCCAATGATGCTGTTGGGGCCGATCAGCTGGACGAGCTTGTCCTCAATGGTGCCCTTGGCAACACCCTGAGCATCGGTGGAGATGTTTCCGAGGTCACCGACGTGGCGGACCTCGTCCGTCGGGGCGCCGTGGGTCTTGCTAAAGGGGTTGACTGAAAAGTTAGCGGTTGTCACAGAAACCAGGCAATAGAAAAAAAAACAGAAAAAATGCAACATACAGTGAGGGCCAGCAGACGTGCAGCCGTTGGTGTTGTCACCAAAGGTGTGGATGTGGAAGCCGCGCTGGGCGTTGGGGTCGTTGCCCGAGATGTCGTAGGTGATGCGAGTGGGCGCCGACTCGGACTCCTGCTCAAAGATGACGGTGCCGGACACCTTGGAGTCACCCCGGACGATAGCAACTGTAAAGTCAGTACAGCTCACTGCATTGTGTGTTTTCCCCCATTCAGCATGAAAGCTTGGCAGAGTTGAAAAACAAAAAACAAGAGCAATCTTGGGAGCCCTCTCTCTCTCTCTCTTTCGTGGCATCCCAACAGAAACTGGTGTTGGTCTGCCCTAGACGGTAGCAGCCGGTGCCGCACGTGAAAAAAAGGACCATCAGGGTGTAAGGATCGACCACGGCAACGTGCCCAGTTAAACTTGCTCAATCGAGCTCATGGGGCTGCCGCCATACCGAAACGGTAGCCATGCGCACTTGTATACACTGTATACATTGTATATATAAGTATGCCCTGCCGCCCAGCCAGAATCCATGTGCTAGGTTCTACAACTTTTTTTTGTTCTCCTGTTCACCTTGGCCGGATAGCAACGGAAGAATCGATGTGTGGAGGCGACAAACGGCATGAAAGAGAAGGAGAGAGAAACAACGGGGACAGACGAAAAAGAGAGAAAACAATTGCTTCGAGCAATTAAAGAAGATTCCAAAAAAAAAGCGGCTTACCTGCTTTGACCATTTTGATTATTTTTGTGAGGAAATGTGGTTGGGTTGGGAAAGCTCACAGGTCGAAATGTGGTGATGGGCAAGAAAAAAAAGTGCGAGGGAAGACGAAGAGAAGACGAGGGAAAAGGGAGGGGGGAGCGAGAGCAGAAGCCGAGCGGTTGCGGGGAGGGGAATTATTTGCCCTGGAACGCGGACGAACCAGCCAGCAGAAGCCGAACTGGACTGAGAAGAGTAAGGACGGCACAATATCGGAGATCTGGGTGGGGGAGGGGGGGGAATAGCGAGTGATTTGCTCTATAACAGGCTTGAGAGAGCTGTTGTACGCAGTAGGGAGAGCGCTGTACGAGTACAGCTCTGGAGGGGCAGACCCCCCGCGAGTCGCGTCATTGCTCTAGCTGTCATCGTCATGGACGAGAACCCCTCTAATGCTGACAAATGGTTGTCAAGCACCGATTCCGCACTGGAATTAGCGGAACAGGAAAGGCGTCTTAAGCCCGTGGGCTGAGAGAGCATTGCGAGAGCATCGCAAGCACAGCACGAGCACGAGCACGAGCATAAATTCCCGAATCCACGAATCCACGAATCCATTTGTACGGCTGTTGCAGAAGCCAAGCTTCATCGAAAAAAAGGGGGGGAATGGTAGGAAGGAACAGCAGCTACATAAGACGGGTCGAGAGCGGTGAGCAAACAGCTCCGCTCAGAGACTGAAAAAGACGGACAGAAACGCCCCGTCGCAGAGACGCAGAGACGTGCATGGTTGTTTGACGAGCTGGCAGTGTTTCTATCGTCAAGGAAAAGACGAGCATCTATTCGTACTTGCTACGAGAGGGACAAGTCCGTTATTCCGACCGTTATATGTTGACATAACTCCGCATTACTCGCATTACTCGTAAGTACGAGTCGAGTTTGGAAGCCCCACAGCTGGCCTCTCGACTTTACTGCTCAGTACGGGGCTGACCAGTCATGGCAGGACGATCGTCAGAGACGCATCTTGTTTCTTGTTCGGTGCTGTCATGAGCAAGAGCAATAGCAAGAGCACGACGTACAGGCACTCGTGCAGGCGTGGATAGGCTGTCTGAGATGACAAAGTCGTGCGGCAGATGGTGGTTTGGCAGTGCCCAAGACTGTCTGCAGAGCCTCTTGTGTCCCTATAGGGCAGAAGGTAGCAATCGGGATGCAGTCTGCTGATTAGGCACATCATCCATAAACCCGCATAGGACTTTCTTGACCATGTGACCAAGTGAGTACTGTCTACGGGGTATACTCGTACGTGGATCGTCGTCTGTTCGTACTCTGTACACAGTACACAGAGAGTACAATGCACGAGTACTCGTAGTGTACTCGTAGCAGATTCACTTTCGTAAATACGAGTTTGTGAGAGACTGAAGACCTGCCAATTTTATTGACAGCTGAAGCTCCTATTTTGTAGTCCGGCTGTTCCGTTTACGTACAAGTCCTATTTGTACTCTTCGTAATCCTTCCTCTGCCGTTCTGGCAGACCACGGGAGGACGTCAGCAGGAGTGGCGAGGTGGGTGGTGGGAGACAAATCGAGCTGTCTTTTTTTATTCTACTATGTACAAAGAAATGTGTCTCTGAGAGCGGCAGCGTACTATTAATAAATACGTATAAGCTCATCGAGGTACTAGGTTCGTACTCGTACTCCGTAATCATTCTTACGCGATACAGCGTAGCATGTACTACTGCGTGTACTGTATACGTACATACTCGTACTATCGTACTGCAGACCAGGCAAGAGATTGCTCAACCGGAAAGAACAAACAGGGGGTGCGGGCGGGGAAACTGCCTCTTTGCCCCCCCTCGTTCACAGTGGGCGTGCTGTAATTGGTTAGGCGGTAATAGCTCATGGAAGGGGAAGGAGCCAAGGACCATGTCCTTGCGCCATGGGCGTTCGTTTCGGAAGGTGCAGAGCGAAGAAGACGGACCTGGCAGAAAAAAAGAGCTAATCTCGTCGCAGAAGACGAAAAAAAAAACAGGCATCTTCCGAAAACACGAAAAGAACTGAGAAAGCAACATCGCCAACGTCGCAGGGGGAGAGCAGCCAAGCAGCCAAGATAACCAGGCAAATTCAGGCAAGCTACCCTGGTCAGAGAGGCAGCCTCTTGACCGTGTGTCCACTGCGCCCTCGCTCGAAATCAGAAGAAGGGGGGGGAACCGCCCAAACCCCCGACAAATCCTCGCCCAGTCTCCGTTTTTTACGTTTTACGTTTTACGTTTCACGCTTTGCTTCTTGCGACTTGTCGAGTTCAGTACGCACAGTACTCGGTCAGTACTTTTGCCTACGTATAGGTACGTGTACATGAGAAGAGATGACGGGACGCTTGTCCCACGTTTTGATGACACTCGGTTTTTATGTTTTATGCTTTTTCCAAAAAAACATCCATTTTTTTCTGTATTTTCTTTTTTCCCCTTGCCCCACGGGATGCACTGACAGAATCAGAAAAGGCCAAAAGGAAAAAGAGACAGAGGCCTGACTGCGGACTTTTCTCACACAGAACCCTGCTTCTTCTTTGGTCCTCTAGCCTCCCTGTGGCTTGGACAGTCCGGTCCTGTGTGCGCCTTGCCCCCAAGAGTAGTCATCATCACATCACACTCTATTTCTGCACGCTGCGGATCCTAATCCCGGTTCTGACATTCGAGCAGCCTTTTGACCCTCGAATCCGCCGACGCTTTCTTTGTTCCTTTCCCTCTCCCTCCCCCACCCGCAGACAACCGACAACGCCAAATAATACGTGCGACATCTAATTTGCGACTATCAGTCGCAGCTAACGACTCGTTCTTTTAACCGTTATTCTTTGTGGGGACGCATCAAAACACCACTGCGATCGACCGCCATTCCTGGAGATGTCCTGCCTGTTCTGATTTCACTCAGTGGCGTCCTGCGATTCCTTCAGTCGCCTCCATCACACTTCTCTGCCCACATCTCTTCTGGCACACCAGCCGCCCGCCACACCGCCCGCTACATCATCCGGGCACGGCATCACCATGTCCTTCCGCGGCGACGACCAGCGCCGGTACGGCCATGTGCCTCCGGTACAGTATCCCATCGGCAGCCAGCCACCCCAGCAGTCTCAACCGTCTCAGCAGACCCAACAGACCCAACAACAGCAGCAACACCAAGCCGCCTACGAATACAACTACGCCCAACATATGGACAACAGCTCCTACTACGGACAGCCATCTCGTCCCCAGCCGGCCGTGCCGCAGCATGAGAGCGACTTGTACTTCTCCAGCCCGGCTGATGGGTCGTCTGCAGTGCCCCCCGCTCTTCCGGCCAAGCCGGCTGCCTACGCCAGCCCTCCTCTCAATGCCGCCATGTCTGGCTACCAGCACCAGTACACGACACAGACGTCGCCCTCCGCCACCTACAACCCCCAGGCCTTTGCGAGGTCGCAGTCTCAGTCGCTCCCCTACCACCCGCATCCATCGGCCCGCATAGCCTCGCCCTCCATATCCTCTCTCTCCTCCTTCCAGTCGCCACCGCAGAACTACACACCGCCCACCTACAATCCCGCCGCTTACGCCCACACAAACACCACCACTCCCCAACGGTCAGCGACCTACGGCACCTACAACCCTGCTGTGACGACTGCCTCTCTCTACAATGCCTCTACCTCGCCCGTCTCGCCCTCGGCCATCTCGTCCTCGCCCCAGCTCTATATTCAGCAGCAGCAGCAGCAGCAGCAGCATCATTATGCCTCGGCAGCCGCGGCGACGGCAGCCCTGTCTTCGCAAACCGCGGCATACGAGCCCCAATACATTCAGAATCTCCAGCCGGCCGGCAGCACGTCCTATCTCACCTCGCCCGCCATGTACCCGACAAGCGGGTCCTCCTCCGTACCACCTGCCCCGTTGACCCCCACTTCGGCGCTGGCAGCTTCTTCATCCTCTTACGCCATACCGAGCACCATGACTTCGCAGACGCCGCATCCCACTTATGGCCTCTCGCCTTCTGTGCCGACTTTCCCCTCCACTGACTCCATCGCCACCGCCACCGCCACCTCCGTCATGGGAACCCGTGGCTCCCGCTCCAACTCCGCCGCCTCACCCCTCCCATCCCCTCCCGGGCACAGCCCGTCCCCCGGCAGCCTGCAGCGGCATCCCACTAATGCGCCTCTGCCAAGTCGACCGCCGATGGAGGAAGTTCATGAAGGGCAAGCATGGCATCGAAGCAACTCTACGGCCGATGAACAAGTGGCGCAAGACAGTTTGTTTTATGAGATTGAAGCCGATTTAGGTGTCGGCAATGGAAACGGCACAAACGGCACAGGCCACATTGTGAGGATGCCAACAATGCCACGAACCGACGAGGAGTTGGACGTTGACGATTTGCTACGGAAGAATTCGCAGGCGTCCACGCAGTCGAGCAGCCACTGGTCCAGCACGGCATCCATGATCGACCGTACCCCTTCGACAGTGTCCACCGTGTCAAGTGCCTATCGGACAGCCTCCACGAATCGCTGGGAGGACGACAGCGACCCCGAGGGAGCATTTGGTGTCTATGAGATGCAGCAGGCCGACCTAGACGAGCAGCGATTCAGTGTCAGCGGGGCTTCCGCGACTTCTGGCGCGAGCACGGCTAATACCGCCGACTACAATTCTCCTCAGTATGGTTATCCTGCACCCCCTACCTCAACTCCCTTACCCCCCACGCCGTCAGACGATCCGAACGCCAGTGACTCCGAGTTTGTTGGTATGGACATCGGACTGTTTAGCGGAGGTTATGCTGGCAATCTCACCTATGGCAGCCAAGTGGGAATGGACGCAGTAAGCGTCTCGGATCCGCCACCTCTGTCCACCACACCACGTCCATACGACGCCGGCGACGCACAATATACTCCGTTTGCTGATGCAAATATGGACTATGGTGGCACCGGTGGCCTGCAGCGGCCGGACGTGCACCGTCTCAGCTTCGACGAGGGGGATGAGCATGCATCCATTCGCTCTACGCACAGCGGCAGTGAGTCTCCCTACAAGGATGACTATCCAGACATGTTTTATCATCCGGGCATGTCCAACCGCCCTCTGCCTGCCATCCCCCCAGTGCCTGCAGACGGCAGCAACAGCAACGGCCTTCTCACAGCGCGGAGCACGTCCGTTTCCTCCAAGCCAGACTATCAGCAACACTCCTACTCGCTCAGCGCCGAAACACGGTCTACGCCGTACTATGCGCAACAGGATCTCCTACAACAACAGCAGCAGCAGCAACTTCAGGTGGAGCGCTCGACATCCATGCTGAGCCACAGCACATCGCCTGCTGTGCAGATTCCTGGGCGGTCTCGCACTGACGCTGCTGAGGAACGCCGGAAAGCACAGAGACAGCTGGCCGCACAGCAGGGGGCTGCATATGACAATTATGACACGGCTAGCTCAACATCTATGACGTACGACGTGATCACGCTTCCTAGTGGACGACGCCGGAAATTCGTTCCCTCTAAGCTCTCCGTGAATGATTTCCGACGCTGTCCGGAGCCGTGGGCTTTGAGCAGCATCGCCCTTTGGATCCGTGAGATGGCAGATGGCGAGCCTGATCTCAAGCGCAAGACGATTGAAGATGGCCTTGTTATGTTGTTTACAGCCAAAGTTCCGACAATGAATGTTGCAGACGCCGAAACGCTTGCTGCGATGGTGGCCGACTCCATGTTTGCCGCAGGCATGCTGATCCCGGAGGAAGAATGGGTGAAATTCGGATCGGGTGAGATCAGTGGCGTCTTGTGGCAACTGACTGGCTCTGGCTGCTACTCGTCTTATCTACACGAACCCGAGATTGCAGGGCGCTGCTACTCGTACCATTGCATGCGGACGCTGAAAAAGGCCAACCTCAACGAAGTCCTAGGTGAGGGTTCCACCAAGAAGGAGGACTGGGTGACCTTTTACGGCATCACAAAGGAGGTGATGGAAGGGAAGCCGAGGAAGGAAATTGAGCGGCAGAACGTGCTTCACGAGATTGTGACAAGCGAAGAGGAGTTCAACGATCAGCTAGACGTGCTTTGTGAATTGTACAAGAAGCCGTTGCAGCATGGGACCCAGTCCGTCATTCCACCGAATCGACTCGACAGGTTTGTCAACACAGTGTTTGGCAAGGTGGAATCCATGAGACGTGTCAATGCAGACCACCTACTGGCACAGCTCAAGTACCGGCAGAACGAGCAAGGCCCGTGGATCAGTGGCTTCAGCGACATCTTCCGTGAGTGGATCCGCAAGGCCAAGGATGAGTTTCTGGCCTACTCCTTGGCCTACCCTGCCGCAGCATTTGCCGTGCGTCGGGAGGCGGCACGCAATGTCCTGTTTGCGGAGTTCCTCGAGCGTGTACGCAACCACAAGCGGTGCAACCGACTCGGCTGGGACACGTTCTTGAAGGCTCCAATCACGCGGCTGCAGCGCTACTCACTACTTCTGAAAACAGTGTTGAAGAATATGCCGCCAGACAAGGAAAGCGAGGAGAAGACGAACCTGATCAAGGCGATTGAAGAGATACAGGCAGTGACGAAAGAGTGTGATCGGCTGGTGGCTGAGATGGGCAGGAAAGTGTGGCTACAGGAACTACAGAGCCAGCTTGTCTTCCGCCCTGGCTCACAGACGGTGCTCAACCTCGATCACCTGGGTCGTGAGCTGCTCATGCAGGGTGACTTGCAACGGATGGGATCCAAGGGCGTGCGCTGGGTTGATACGCATGCGCTGCTCTTTGATCACTATTTCATTTTGGCCAAAATCATTGGTGTGAAGGACGGCAAAGGCGACAAGAAATATGACGTTTCCAAGGAAGTATGTGTTTCTCCCCTTCTTTCTGTTCATGTTCTCAGATAATCTGACATTCTTTGTTTTTTTGTAGCCTATTCCCATGCCTCTCCTGGTCTTGGAAAGCATGAACGACGACCCTATTGCGAAGCAGAAAGGTCTTGCTGCGCCGCTGACCCGCACAGCTGTCACGTCGGCATCCGATACAAAGCTGAACAAGATTGCGCCCAACGGTTCAGTACGGCCAGAGCTGGAACACGTGTCTACCAACTCTTCGCTCAGCTCGCACTCGCGGCTGCCAAGCGCACAAAACGAGGAGGGAAGAACGCTGTACCCATTCCGGGTGAAGCATCTGGGCAATGAGATTTACACATTGTACGCGACATCTGCACAAAGTCGGGAGGACTGGTGTAGCAAAATCATTGAAGCAAAGACACGGCATGCAAAGGCTCTCTTAGAGCAGAACGCGGAACCATTCCGTTTGCGTGTTCTGTCTGATTGTGGATTTGCATATGACTCGATGATGGCCATGAGCAAGATGCCATCTGTCGTCACCAATGGTACGCCACTGGACCGGTCGATTCGTGACATGGACAAAATGTTTGGGCAAGGCCGCGGCCCGCCACCTGTGTGCCGGGCCTCTGTGAACTGTGCTGCTGGTTTCACTGCATTTGGCAAGCCAATCATTGCCATTGGTACTGATTTTGGCGTATATATTTCCGAAGCGTCGAATCCTCGCGGCTGGTCAAGGGTAAGCTGAACACATCTCTTTCTCTCTCGCAGAGGAGTACTGATTACTGACAATGCATGGAACCAGACGGTGAAAATCAACAGGGTTACGCAGATCGCTGTGCTGGAAGAGTTCTCCGTCTGTCTGATCCTGGCAGACAAGTCGCTGATTTCCTACCCTCTGGATGTGGTGGCACCTGTTTCCGGCTATCCAGCACCGATGCATGAGAGCCAGCGGCGGTCGCCTCAGAGGCTAGCCAAGGACGTCAATTTCTTTGCGACAGCGCGCATGAAGGATCGTATGCTGGTCTTTTACAAACGGAAGGAGGGTATGCACACCATGTTCAAGGTGCTAGAGCCGGTGTTCCAGAAATCGTCAGAGAAGAAGAACCGGTTATTTGGTGGCCGTAAGACTTTTGCAGGCAGTGGGACTACAGAGTCGTTCCGGGACTTTGATGATTTTTACCTGCCGACAGAGTGCTACTCGCTCAACCTGTTCCAGACATATGTGGCGGTATCGACAGCGAGGGGCATCGAGATGTTGACACTGGATCGGAAGCAACCCATGTCCGTGCCGTGCGACTTGGGGGCGCCGGCTATTGCAAACATTGCAGCGAGGATTCGTGATCAGCGGCCGCTGGGCATGTTCCGTCTTAACGACCAGGAGTTTCTGCTGGCATATGAGGACTGTGCCGTGTATGCCAACAAGCATGGCGACGTGTCACGGACACTCATTATGGAATACTCGGGAAAGCAAAAGAAGGCCCGAGCAGCGACCATGTTTGGGCAATACCTGCTGCTGTTCAACGAGGACTATGTCGAAGTGCGCAATGCAGACAATGGGCGGCTGCGGCAGATTATTTCGGGTGTCGATGTGCGTTGCCTAGACTTTGGGTTTAGGGGACCTACGGGCGGCGACAATGCGTCGGCATCGGCCCATGCAGGCAGTCAGCAGCTGGCCATGATGGGGCAGGACTCCAAGGGCACAGTGAAGATCTGCATGGCACATCCAGAGGTGCCGGGCATGCAGATTGTGTTGGAGCTGCTGCTGAACGACGGGCATGCGGAAGCGTAAGGCGGGGTGGGAGGGGAGCAGAGAGAGACGAGAGACGAGAAGAGAAGCGAGAGTGGAGTTGAAAAGACGAAAATATAGGCGCAGGGTCATTTTCTTTTTCATATTTTCATGTTTTCATGCCATTTGGCGGGAGTTTCTTTGCCCTTTCATATTCCATTTCCTTGTTCTTCTCGAAATATCTTGTCTGATTTTCTGGGACAGATAGAACGGCCATGTATGCCTCCTGTTTCCTTTATGCCTGTTATGAAATTTGGGAAGACTTTGCCAATATATATTTTGATACCAATCAAAATGCAGCCACTGAAGATGAGGAAGTCGAGATACTCGTAGCACTGATATCAGTGTCAATCTATCGATTACGTAAGTTGTCTGAGTCGCGTTCAAACGGCGCGTGTCAACGTGACTTGGGAGGCGGTGCCCCACCAATTATAGAGAGGTTCAGGGTGCAATGTACTTTGTAGGTCCAACCAAAACCTGTGGGCAAAAAAAATTGACCTACTTGAGAGCTTCTCTTTTCGCGTCCCGAGTCTTGTCTTTGTTTCCCCTTTCAAGAAAGGCCTCTGTTTCCGTTTCTGTTTGTCGTCACAGACTCGACGCACTCTTTTTGCAGACCGTATTGCATTGCTGTGCGGCGTCGACACTTGCTCTTGAAAATAGTCCATTGACTGACATCACTCTTTTCTTGCATCTGACGTGAATAACAACTCAGTCCTCCCTTTTTTTTTTTCTCCAGCTCTCCTCCAGCTTTCTCTTTTTTTTGATTTCGCCATTTCGTCGACCTGAGGCTTGGCCTGCTTCCTTCTCCGATAGCACTGAATATTGACGTTTTGCCTTTTTTTTCCTTCGTTTCAGCTCTCCTTTCTTCATCCTTTTAATTTTTCTCAAGATATCATAACCTACAAAACAGCGAATCTGTTTGCTCACCTGTCCATCTGATCATCTATTGAGACACAAAGACATGCGCCCCTGCGGCGGCCCTGCCTCTCCTCGAATAGGCCTCCACCATGAAGTCCACCCATGAAGTGTATGCCGAAATCATCGCCTCACACCAGGAGCTCGAGCAGATCCCAGCAGACATTCATCTGTTCTGTCCACGCGTCAGTGACGACGATATAGAAGACTATGACGATGCAGCCTACGGAGACGCCGACAGCGAGAGGCGGGAGCGGATCCGGAAGCGAGTCGAGGAGGGACAGCACCGGTTGCAGCTGACTTCGTGGGCCTCACTCATTCTGGGCATTAACCGTGACCAGGCCGACCGATGGCTGCCCGACTGGATCCAGCGGACAGAGTCTTTCCTCGTCAAATGTGACAGCTGTGTGCGGGCGTGGCATATGGGACGGAAGGCGCTGCGGAGTCGGTTATTAAAGTCGGTTGTTTTTTTTGTCCCTTAATTCTCTTTCTTTTTTTCCTTTTTTCCTTCCTTCCTTACTTCGTTCTTCTTCTCCTTTTTTTTTCTCCGCCGCTGACAAGCAGGGAATTCGACGAGGAGACGACCAACATTATGGAGAGGCGCTTGCACGACTACGACAGCGCACGGATAGACCGGGGACTGCGGCGGGCCGTCTCGATTTTAGAACAGCACGGCGCCATGTCGTCGGCCAAGTTAGTGGCCATTGACGCACCGGCTGTGCTGGCGTTTTACGAAGCACTGTGCTGCGTCGAGTACCTCTGCCTGCCTGAGAACCGACGCCTGTTCAACTTTGTCTTCCAAAAGACTCAAGAAAAGAAGCCTCTCAAGATCGCGTCAGCCGTCATCCCGACCATGACCGTCTTCCTCTTCCAGGCCGACCCCCTGCGCAACCGGTTTGCGCGGACGGCCTGGGGGCGGCGGCCGGCCGACTCGCTGACGCCTGAGCAGTTTGAGTGGGCCGTCAGCGACCACCTGGCAGACGCTATCGACACTGTCAGCAAAGCCGACGCGCCCGACAGCACCGTGCAGCTCTTCTGGGACGGCTTCTTGCTGCTGTTGGGCGCTATGAGCGCCGATGTCGTGCTGCACTGCCTGCGCGGCATGCAGATCTCGCTCGACGTCTACCAGCTCGCCGTGCAGCATCTCGACCGGCCGAGCGTTGGCGTGCTGGCCGGCAGTCTGCGCGGCCTCTGCGCCCTGATGGACAAGTCGTCCAAGGCATTTTGGGATGCGCTGTCCCTGATGAACCCACCACAGCTGCCCATGTTTGTGTGCCATAGCCCAGCCTTTGCCACATTTTTGGCGCGGTCCTTTGAGCCGGGCATGCAGGTGACGACGACAGTCGTCACAGAGAACACGGGAAATACGGGGAACACGGGGAACGCAGGAAGCAGCAGAGTTGCCGGCGCTGCCGCCGTAGAAAATAATGTTTTGAGCACGGCGACGACGGTGACGACGAGCATGCCGCTGCTCGTGGCGTTTGTGCGCTCGCTGATGCGCTCACTGAACCGGAACCAGCGGTCCGACGTGTGCGACTTTCTGCTGTCCATCTTCTTGACGAGCACGGCCAATGCGGCCGTGACTGCGACGCGCGAGGGCCACTCCACCTGTATCGTGGCGGGTCTGGCGGCGCTGCAGCTGACGCTCGACGGGTACCTCGACGCGCGGTACCGGATAACGGCAGAGAGCGCCCTGTTTGTGACAACGGTGCTCAACAGCGTCGTCAAGCACCAGGAGTACGTCGTGCGGTCGGCCAACCTGCACCCGGGCGACCGCTACAACATTGGGCTGTCGCAGGCGGCAGTGGGCGTGGTGGCGTCGGCACTGGCGCTGGACACGCGGGCAATGCAGGACGAGTGGCGATCGATCATGGCGGCACAGAAGCCCGGCGGCAGCAGTAATGGTAGCAGTAGCAGTAGCAGTAGCCTCTCTGGCCGGAACGAGCGACGGTCTGCTCAGCTCTGGCACGGCTTCCGGTCCGCGCTCGGCCCGGGGAAGCTGGATGTAGCGCAGGTGACCCTCGTGGCGACCCTGACGCTGCGCGGCATCCAGCGCTTCTCGCCGCGCAAGCGCCAGCTGCAGGTCGAGGAGGAGCCGAAGCGGCGGTTCAATGCCGAGCTGGAGCCGGCAGCCGAGGCCATTGCGCAGACTATTGAGCGCATCGGCGAGACCCTCAGCCAGCCGGACCTCAAGATTCTCTGCGCCGACAGCGACAGCAGCAGAAACGCCATGGAAGCAGTGGCGTCGATGCTGGTGCACGCCGAGGACGCCATCCGCGAGGCTGGCTTTGTGCTCGTCGGCGCACTCGTCGGCGACGACGACAACAGCCTCAGCCGGGCCGAGATGGTTGGGCGGCTGGTCAGCGACATGCCGGTACCGTTCCTGACCGGGCTGTCGACGGCGGTAGAAGATTTGACGGGGTCGGCGCAGTCGCCCTTTGAGCCGATGCGCGACATTTTCCGGTGCAGCAACAACGTGCTGGACGGGCTGTGTGACACGTCCACGGGACTGCTGCGGTCCCGGGCGCTGACGGCGGTGGAGCGGCGGGCCGTCAGACGCTGGTGGACGATGGAGTGGCAGTTTGTGGACCACTCCTTTCTGCGGGCGCGCGGCTGGAGCGAGGCGGTCGAGAAGGCGACGATGGAGAACTACTGTCGTGACGTGATGGAGTTTGCGCGGCGGCTCATGGCACAGGACGGCCTCGTGGCCTCGGCGCTGGACGACAGCAGCATGACCGAGGTGCTCGACGGACCCCGGCGCTTCTCCATGGGTCTCTTTGAGATGATCCAGCTGCGCGACCAGTACCTCGTCGGCATCATTGTCGACATTCTCGTGCAGCTCTTTACGCGGCTCAAGGAGTTCAACCTGCACTTCCCCGACCGCTTTGTCGATGCCATCCGCAGCACGTACTTGCCGCACCCGCAGGTGCGCAACAAGTTCCGTGTCAACACCAACATGAACGACACGCAGCGAGCCGAGCTAATGAAGGCCATTGGCGACGGCGGCGACGACGACAGCGAGGGCGTCGAGATTGTCTCGTGGCTCAAGACGTCGACGAGCAGGCGCCCCGGGACAGCAACACCAGTGACGGCCGCGGCGGCCAAGAAGAAGGGGCACCAGATGACGATTGATGCGTGGTCACGGGGCGCCTCGTCTCTCTCGTCTGCCTCGTCCGTCTCGTCCTCGCCAGCCTCTCTGACCTCCTCGAGCAAGGACGCGGCGGCAGCGCTGACTCCTGGTCTGAACAGGCACCGGGCGCTGCTCGACCGCATAAAGCTGGCGACCACGTCCACGTCTGCCGTGACGCCGGCAGCCAAGCCGGACCAGAAGGCTCTGCTGGCAAACCGGGCAGCGATCCGGGAAGCACGGCAGCGTGACAAGGCCGAGATGGACAAGCACCGGGCCGAGGCCATTGCCAAGGCGCGAGCGCTGCGAGCCGAGGCCGTACCGCCCAAGAGCGAAATCATGGTCGACAGCGCCAGCGAAGACGACGACAATGATGATGACGAAGACGACGACGAGAGCGAGCTCATACGGCGCGGCGAAAAGGGCGAGCAGATGCTGGACGAGGCAGAGCGGCGTAAGCGGGCGGCCATGAAGCAGATGCTGGCGCGGATGCCGGTGAAAAAGGTGAAGCAGCAGCGGTCCGCCAAGGACATGCGGGCGCGTATCGTGCCGAGCATGGACAAGCTGCACCAGGCGGTGCTGGAATGGGACATTTTCCACGAGGGCACAGAGCCGCCGACAGAAGGCTTCGCCTGCAGCGCCGTGGCCGACTCGTATCTGTCGCCTGTGGACTATAAAAAGACCTTTTTTCCGCTGCTCATCAGCGAGGCCTGGCGGGCCTTTGTGACGGCCAAGGACGAGAGCACGGCCAAGCCGTTTGGCGTGCGCGTGGTGACGCGCATGTCGGTCGACAACTTCCTCGAGGTCAGCACGACGATGCCGGCGGCGGCGGCCTCGGCGGCGGCGGCCAGCCGTGGCGAGCGCCCGGTCGGCGAGGGCGACATGGTGCTGCTCTCCCGGGCCGCCGATCCGCTGGGAGCGAGCGGGCGCAGCGAGCCGCACTGTCTGGCGCGGGTGTGGAAGACGGCGATGAAGCGCGGCAGCATCGAAGTGACGTACCGGCTCAATAGCCGCAAGAACCCGATCCTACCCGTGCTGGTGCCGGGCGCTGAATTCCGCGCGATCAAGATTACCAACATGACGACGATTGAGCGCGAGTACGCGGCTCTCGAGAGTTTGCAGTACTACGACCTGATGGACGAGGTGCTCAAGGCCGAGCCGTCGCCGATGCTCTCGTTTAGCGACGGCGCCGTTGCCGAGATGCAGCGGACGTACGAGCTCAACCGCGGTCAGGCGGTGGCCATCCTGCACGGCAAGACCAACGACGGCTTCACTTTGGTGCAGGGGCCTCCGGGCACGGGCAAGACCAAGACGATTGTGGCCATGGTGGGCGCGCTGCTAACGGGGACGTTTCGCGGGACAGGCGCGACGGTGGTGGCGGTAGGCAAGGCGGGCAGTGCTGGACACGGCGACATTCCGTCCAAGAAGCTGCTGGTGTGTGCGCCGAGTAACGCGGCCGTGGACGAGCTAGTGCTGCGGCTCAAGAGGGGGGTCAAGGAGACGACGGGCACGACGCGCAAGATTAGTGTGGTGCGTCTGGGGCGGTCCGACGTGATCAATGCGGGCGTCAAGGACGTGACGCTGGAAGAGCTCGTCAAGACGGAGATGGAGCGCGGCGAGCGGCAGGGCCACGGAAGCACGGGGGACGACAAGGGGGACGGCAGAGGCGACGGCAAAGACAAGGGCAGCAGCAGCGGCAGTGACCGAGAAAAGCTGCACCAGCGCGCCGGCGAGATCAAGGCCAAGGTGCAAGAGCTGCTGCCGGCGCTTGAGGCGGCTCGGTGCAACGCTGACGACCGAGAGACGGCGAACCGGCTGCAGCGGGAGCACGACGAGTTGCGGTCGGAGCAGCGGCGGATCGGGGCGCAGATTGAGCGCGACAAGGAGTCGGGCAATACGTATGCGCGCGAGGCGGAGATTAAGCGGCGGCAGGTGCAGCAAAAGATCCTCAACGAGGCGCACGTGCTCTGTGCGACGCTCAGCGGCAGTGGCCACGACATTTTCAAGAACCTCAATGTCGAGTTTGAGACGGTCATTATCGACGAGGCCGCGCAGTGCGTCGAGCTGAGCGCGCTGATCCCGCTCAAGTACGGCTGCGCCAAGTGTGTCCTGGTCGGCGACCCGAAACAGCTGCCGCCGACGGTGCTCTCGCAGTCGGCCGCGCAGTTTGGCTACGACCAGAGCCTGTTTGTGCGCATGCAGCGCAACCGGCCGCGCGACGTGCACTTGCTGGACACGCAGTACCGCATGCACCCCGAGATCAGCCGCTTCCCGAGCCGGCAGTTTTACGACGGCCTGCTCGTCGACGGCGGCGACATGGCGCGGCTGCGTGCCGTGCCCTGGCACGACTACTCGCCGCTGCTGGGCCCGTACCGCTTCTTTGACGTCGAGGGCGTCCAGGCAAAGGGCCAGCGGGGCCGGTCGCTGGTCAATGAGAACGAGGTGCGCGTGGCGCTCGAGCTGTACAGGCGCTGGCGGTGGGTCACGACGACGGGGTCGCAACAAGGCACAAACGACCAGAACGACAAGAATGACAAGAATGGGGAGCCCAAGATTGGCATCATCACGCCCTACAAGGCACAGCTGCATCTGTTGCGGCAGCGCTTTGCCGAGCAGCTGGGCGACGACATTGCGCAGACGGTTGACTTTAACACGACCGATGCTTTCCAGGGTCGCGAGTGTGACGTCATCATCTTCTCCTGCGTGCGCGCTAGTCCGACGGGCGGCATCGGATTCATGACGGACATTCGCCGCATGAACGTCGGTCTGACACGTGCGCGGTCCTCGCTCTGGATCCTCGGCGACTCGCGCGCTTTGCGCCAGGGCCAGTTCTGGAACGCGCTCATCCACGACGCCCGAGACCGCGGCCAGTACACCGGCGGCGACGTGCTCCGGATTCTGCGGGCCAAGGACCTGCCCAAGTCGGAGCCAAGCAGTACAGCCAGCACCCAGCCAAAGGTGCCAAGGGCAGTCAAGGAAGTCAAGGAAGTCAAGGAAGTCAAGGAAATCAAAAAGGAAATCAAAAAGGAAAACAAAAAGGAAGTCAAGATGGAAATGTCCGACGGCTCAGACTACTCGCCGCCTCCGCCGCCGACTTACACTGTCGTGGACCGGCCCGGCCCGCGCCCGGCTCTGATTTCCTCCGCCCCAGCAGCCAAACCTCCGAGGACAGACCGGCCCATTGTGCAGAGCTCGGCCGCCAAAGCGACTGTGCCTCTGTCGTCCCACGCGCCGTCTTCCAAGAAGCGGCCGCTCGACAGCACCGGCTCATCGAGTCATGCGCTCCAGCAGCCCGCCAAGCGCCTCGTCACGCCTGACGGCCTGGCGATACCAAGACTGCCCAGTCGACGGCCGACCGACCCGTCGGCCTTGGAGGTGCTGGGCATTGAAGATCCAACAGGGCCGCCGTCGAATGCGCCCACGGGACCCAAGGCAAAAGGCCCAGCAGCAGGGCCGCCCAACAGACCAAAAGTGAGACTTTTTTGCTTTACTGTTTTTAGGGGGGCGGGTTTTTTTTTATCTTTTCTCTTTCGCTAACAAACAAGGTCATGATGCGTCCCAAGAAAAAGGGGCCGGCTGATCCTTTTATTAAAAAGAAACCGAAGCGGCCATGAGAGAACGATGGTGGTGGGAAGTATAGGAGCCTCTTCTTTTTGCCATTGCATGGACCTGGCGTTGTTTTCTTTTCAATTTTTCTCATTTCTCATTTCTCTTTTTTTTTTTTCATTTTATCATTATATTGTAATGTTCTGTAGCCTTGATTTATTTGTCCTACATCTATTTTTTCGGTTGGGTTGATTTCTTCTGCATCTGGACATGACCAACGGCATTTCTGGAGATGGGAGGTACAAATGACAAGGGACACAGGAGGACTAGACATGAAAGTAGTAGCAAAAAGCTCCAGCACAAAAAATGACTCTCGGTAGCAGCAGTGACGAATTCAGCGTCTCTAAATAGGTATAACCGTATAATTAATGTGCAAGACATAAACTAGTGAGGTCACTGAGGGTACAGTTTTTTATTCAGTATGTATGTGACTGCCTTTCACCACAACTCTATATAGGCCTTGACAGAGTTAAGAAAACACGACTTGATAGTGAACCACTGTGACCTAGAAATGCCCAGGAAAGATAGCTTCATAGACAGGCCCCGATAGTCAATATTATTGACTTTCCTGCTTTGCCGACAAAGCTAAACACATGGCCCGGCCAGGCTCTAGAGCAAGCTAGTAGTAGGCCCCTCTTCTTTTTGTCGTCTTTCTTCGTCTAGTGTGCGTGCGAGAGACCTGTCTAGCTCTTATAAAAGTGAAGAGATCTGAGAGGAGGAATCCCCTTGTGAAAACAAGGGAACCCTGTCGTGGCCAGAAGCCGATATAGCAAGAGGTCGAGGCCCGATGAGACCTGTTCTCCGAGGACAGATTATTTCATCCAAGTCCTCTTGAGAAGACTCTATGAGGAACAGAATATTAACCCTGTCCTCGCACGAGTCCTGGTCCAAGGGCCCAGATGCTGGTGGGGGGGAGCGGATGTGACGAGAATAAAAAGAGAGTGGGAGAGGACAGGTGGATAATGGGCAGCTTTATACTCTGGGGATCAGGAGATCTGGGGCTGGTACTCCTCTGAATCACTCTCTTGTCTGGAATGAGCTATCAGGGTAGTTCATTGGCCGGCCAAGGTAGTCAATAGCAGTGACAAGGTATGAGTACGGAGTACGAGTAGGTAGACTCTCGGAACTCATAGATATCAGACTATTATTACATAATCATGACATGCACAGGCAAAAAGGAGACGGAAAAAGACTGGAGACTGAAGAAAACACAAGACTCTATTCTACAATGGGCCTTTTTCTAACAAATAAAATGCGCTCTCGTTCCGGATTGCCATGCTGCCTCTTATTTTCCACCCTACAAGTCCACATCCTGGAAAGAATTGCCGTCACCTGGCGTCGATACCTTGAGCTCGTCAGCTGCCTGCTTCCCCTTGTGGATGCCTGCATTCTTGCTGCTATGGTTGTCGTCGTCGTCGTTGCCGTCGTCGCCGTCGCCATCTTCCTCTGCCTGGCCCTGCCCTGGCCCTGGCCGCAGCGCCATCTTTTGCTCGTCACCCACGAGCACTTTCTGCTCGTCGCCCGGGTGATGCGCTGCCTTTTTCTCCTCTCTGCCGCCACCAACGCCGTTTCCACTTCTGCTTCGGCTCCGGCTGCTGGTGCTGCTGTTTTCGTCGTCTCCGCTGCCCGGCGCCGCAGGCAGTTCCTTGCTCTGTCGCGCGTCGTCTTGCGAAGCAGAAGGGCGAGTGGCCGGAGGAACAGGAGTCGACGGAGGAAGGACTGTCGTGGGCGGAAGCGTAGTAGAAGCGGACAAGACAGAATCAGAGAGGTCGCTCGGGCCACGGACGGCGTCGAGGTAAAATTTGGTGACGCCGAGGATGCGGCCGCTGGCCTCGCAGGCCTCGACCCACTCGGGCCGAACGACGGGAATGTTGAGCTCTGTGGCCTTTTCCCACGCGACGCCGCGGCCCTCGGTGGTGACAAAGTGGGTAGTGTCGATGCGGACGACACCGGGTTCAGGGACGAGGCGGGCGCCGATGCGCTCGACGGCGGCGGCGAGGCGCTGGCGCGTAGGGCCGGGCAGGATGCCGGTGGAAATGGTGATGCCGCTGAGGTCGGTCATTTTGTGGGTGCGGACGGTGACGTGCTCGCTCGAGAGCGTGCCGGCGCTCGTGCGCAGCACGAGGTGGAACGTGTAGGCCGTGTCGACGGCGAGACCCGAGATCTTGGTGGAATACATGTGCAGCGGCCGGGGGATGTTGCCGGCTTTCTGGCCGTTGCGGTACAGCGCGAGGCCCAGCAGCTCGGCCGTCGCCAGCTGGACAGGGTCCCACTCGAGCACAACGCTCGTCTGCGTGGCATTGCGGCAGCGGAGAACAGGTGCCGACGGGCTGGCCGTGCCGAAAGAGTCGAGAATGCGCCGCTGCAGGCTGGCAAAGGCCGCGTCGGCCGTCTTCTCGGCAGCCTGGTTGCGGCCAACTGTAATGTCGACAATAGAGCCCGACGAGATGTTGGGCGGCAGCAGGATGGATGGAAATTCAATCTGGTAGACAAAAGAAAACGAGAAGAAGAAGAAAAAACAAACAGAGATTTTGTCAGAAAAATGTCCCCCCAAAAAAGTCCCCTTTTTCTCAAAAACTCACTAATCGCTTGTCCTGTGTCAACAGGACGGTCACGCCGGCATCGACCTTGCCGACAGTGAGGGAGACGAGCATGATAGCGGTTGCGCTTGCGATGCTGCGTGCGTTGGGGCAGAGGGTAGAGGGATGGGCGGTTGGGCGGATGAGATTTATCTGGTTTCGTGCTGTTTGTCGCAGGGAGGTGATCACTCGATGGCCAGCAGATGCGCTAACGGTTCTGGTATTGTTGTCTCGAAATTGAGCTACTGAACAGGTAAGAAGGTCCACTTTTTCGAGCTTCACCGAGCACCGGCGTATTACGTAATCAATAGAGGCAACGAGTCAGAGGACATGCACGTTTTATCATTGCTTCCTCTACACAGTAGTCGTACAGATGACAAGATATATATATATACAGGTGCTAGGCCGGCCTCTGGTTTCAGCGGGGTCCCATCTTGGACTCTGCCGCCTGCACGACCCCTTCGAGATACTGTACCAGCTGGCCAAACGGGGTTCTCAGCAGCATCCGCACCAGAGTGGTGATGCAGATGGTGCCATAGAGTGGTCCAGACTTTGCATCTGTCAGGGGCCGTCCTGCAGCGTCGTAGCCCTGCCGCTGCAGGGCGATCTGGAATGCCCGCTGTGCACGGCGGCGCATGGCCTTACGCACAACCGCCCTCTTGATGGTCATGTCCTTGTCCATATGCGTGAGCACAAACCACCAGAGAGGCTCACTAGCGTTCTTCTCCGCATAGCGCCGCCGCGTCTGCTCAGCCAGACAGTGTGGAAGATCAAGAAAGTGCGCCTCGCCAGGGCCACCAGCTGCATTGCTCATGCCCTGTGCACTGTGCAGATTGCCCAGGGCCTTTTGGCCGCTCATGATGACGGCAGTGGCTGTCGTCGCATCCAGATAGCGCATCGACCACGGATGCAAAACGTGCTGGTTGTTGTAGGTAATGGTCAGGCGCATGGAGGGCCGGCTAGGCTTGGGCACTGGCAGTGGCCGGAAGCAGCGAGGGCCTGGCACTGTGACGTTTGCGCCCATGTCTGTAAAATAGTCAGGTCGAGGCGGGGCTGGCACGGGCACGACGCCGCCAAAGTCGTTCTGCAGCCTCTCTCGGCCTCGTCCGCGGGGATCTGCCAAGACGGTCTGCAGCGCTGCTTTGGCGAGTCCGTCCGAGCCCGTGTATATTTTGGTGCTAGACTTGGAGTCTTTTCTAGAGTCTTTTCTAGAGCCTCTTCCAGGGCCAGGTCTGCCCGCTTTCGGTCGACTCATGCTCGCTCGCTCGTTCGTTTTTCGATCATCTTCCGTCTGGTGGCTGCCGGAAAGAGGCCGGCTGTCGTGGCGCTGTCTGCTCGGCAAGGATCGGTCATCTTGCCGTGGCTGTCTGAACCGCTGGGTCCCCGATGGTTTCGAGTCGGCACCGCCCGCACTGCTGCCTCCTCCAGCTACAGAAGCAGTTCCTCTTCTCGCGTGGACTGCCAGCACCACCCGACAGGCTGTCGTTGTCTGTGCAAGCACTCGCCAGCAGCCGAGACTGCCGGCATGGAACATTGGACACTGGCTCCTGGCTGGTATCTCTTTTCCCGTCTCTTTTCCCGTCTCTCGTCCTCTCGTCTCCCTTCTGTTCTTGGCTACAGAGTAAAGTTTCTTGTCAAGAGAAAAGTGAGAGTGGGGCAGCAATGCTATGAGACTGTGCCTGCACTGTGTTACTACAGTACTCTGTACTGTGATGGACATTAAGACTCTCGAGAATCGGTGACTTGTTAGCCACCCGAATTGTGGGCCTTATTAGGTGCGTAACCTGTGACAAGAAACTGATGATGTATTGGTCAGGTTCTATCTTCTCCCTGAGACAAGGATGAGGGGCTGTCAATCCTTCATCACGTAGTTATGATAGCCACGTGACATAACGGCCTGGTCTGTTTGAAAACTCGGAGGTGAGTACGCCCCTGTGGAAACACCCCTCGAGTTTAATAAGTTACTCCCACCCCACAGTTCGCATACACCAATGGCATCCTCTGTCTCCGGCGATTTGTCTACGAGTACACAAATAACAACGGTAAGGACATCTGCTCCGCCCATCTCAAAATCAAAATACGTTACCGGTTCACTGCCGGCAGACTTTTATTATACGACAGTGAACAACTTATTTCTACGATTGAACAATGCTCCTCATAACTTGGATGCCTTCCTCATTCGGTCTGTCGAGCCTCCTGACTTTAAGGCGATTGAAAAGAGAAGAGACCGACTTGACCGGCATTTTCGGTTCATATATGTGGCTTCCGAGAAGGTCCTGTTTATAACGTTGCCGACTAGGGGGCATGAGCTCCTCCACTCTGATATTCTCTTTTACATGCGCAATGCGGGAGCTGCAGTAAACCTTGTTGATGAACTTTCCCCCGTTGGGAGTACGACCTTCAGAGCCGAAGACATGAATGTTAGTGACCCAAACATGGCAGGGTCGTCCGGAGAGTGCGATGGTGGTCTGCAACCTCTTACCACCCGCCCCCGAGGCTCGGACTGGCCTACAGTGTTAATAGAAGTCGGGTGGTCACAGACTTTGCCGTCACTACACGCCAAAGTTGCATTTTGGTTTGCCCTGTCCAGCCACGCTGTCCAGATTGTCCTTGTTATAAAAGCATATCCGGATACACAGGGACGGCTGCGTTTAGAGCTATGGCAGGAACAGCAGGTTCGCCCAGAAAGGCAGGGCGCGACAGCTACACGGGCATCAACTGCTATGCCTAGTCTCGTTCCCTATTGTGCCCAGACTATTCATGTTAGTCTTTTAGAGGGTATCGGAGACGATTTTGCTAGTCTTCGCCTTCCAGAGTCCTACCAGACGGTTAGGGGTCCGTTACGTCTAGACTTTGAAAAGGTGTTTTTGCGGCCACCGGCAGGTCCGCACGAGACTGATCTGGTTATGTCTGATAGTCAGCTGAAACTGTGGGCATCCCGCATGTGGTCAATGACCACTACTGCCAACTAATGCTGCTTGTTCTCATTATTTTTGGGTTGCACGTGATCATATCGTCATCTCTATGCACGGACCAATACTGGTTAGCTCTGTTTCACTGTGGCGCCCCTTTGCTAAAGAGATCCAGTTGCTATGCGGCTCAGCCACACAGCAGTAGCTTCTCCCGAAAGGTGTTTTCATTCCCCTTCTGCCTCGCTCACTTTTTCACAACAACCCTCTCGATCGTTGATCTGCCCAACCTCGTCGTCCTCCCCGCTGCTCTGCATCCATCTCGACTGCATAGTCAATATCGCATACAGTTTCCGAATATTGCCATTATTTTTGTGGCTGTTTTACCTCTATTCATTTTTGATTCGGCGCATCAAGCTTATCGCAAAACCCCTTTGCAAAATGGATTTGGACTTTTCCAACATCTTGTGAGCTTCATCTTTCTGCCGTCTCTGTGCCTTCTTCTGGTGCCAGCGCCCACTCTATCCGGTCCGCACATGGGGCGGCTCTAGGAATGGCTGCTGTGCTGCGCGTCATGTCGGCGCATCCACCAATGCAAGAATAGGTGAATGTTTTTTTCAAGTCTTGGAACACTGCTAACCCTGTCTTTCTTTTTCTCTATTAGTCGTATCGCCAACTTGGCAGTTGGTGTGATCATGGTGCTCGGCGGTATCTCTCAGTTCTTTCCCATTAGCTTGTATGACTCCTTGACAGTCTTTGGCGCAGGCTTGTTCTAACCGTTTCCAGTCAATCCACCGTTATTGGCATCTACGTGATTCTCTTCGGCCTTGGTTCGTCTTTTTTCCTTTGCACTTTTTCAGTGACCTTGTCGAGCGGCATTCCTTGCATCTTGCTAACCGGCACACAGCAACGGCACTTCTCGAGTTTCAGATCCCGCCTCAAATCTCCCGCTACGCTTCTTTTCTCTTCTCATTCATCGGCCGTGGTATCTGTACGTATTCCATGATCTCCTTGTTTCTTTTTCTGCTCGTGCTATCTTGTGCGCGTATCCTAACGCCTGTGGTCCTCTCCTGCAGTTTACATCTTTATTGGCTCCATCCTGCTCCACGACCACACCCTGCGTATCATTGCTGGCTCCATCATCGGCCTTGTCGGTGTCGTGTATGCCATTCTCGAGTTCATTCCGTCAATCGAGCCGCCTGCCAACATGCGGGAGGCCGATGCCGGTTGGGGCGCTGAGCAGGTGTAAATTTCAAGCAATGGGACGACCAAAAGCCGAAAGCGTCACGTGTCTACCTTTCATATAATATAGGACGGCATACTTTCGAGGTGGGTTCAGGGGCCGATGAGGAAGATGTATGTTTATCTTCTCTTTACTGCTCTACCATGCGTGGAAATTTTGTTGCGTGGGAATGTATTTCATAGAAAAGCCTGTGGCTGGTCATTGCCACAGAAGAGCCGCATTGCACATGGCAGTGTTGGGGGGGGGCGGGAGAGAGAAGTGTGCTGCGTGCTATTTTGATTCATGTAGGATGCGGTTGTTTCTGTGTATTATAACCCAATTCTATTATACAACGCTCTATCAAGGATTTGAGTCGATTAGTAATACAGACCCGAGACAAGCAAGTGTTCACCGCCAGCCACCTGGGCTTGCTTATCAAGCAGAATTACAGGGCAAAATAGGCCATCCCCACTCCGATATATTAGAGACTCCTTTCAGTCTGGAAAGGTGTTCCTGCTTCTCTGCCATTGGTGTCTCTGACTTTCGTCTGGCTTCTTTGGGGATTTCCTCTCTGGCTTCCTCTCACCTTACCATGCATCATCTCGCCACGCTGCGTGCAGGCGGCTATCGCGCAGCCGGCCTGACCAGGTTCAAGCTGAGCGAGCCTCTTCCTGATGGCGCCTTTCCGCCAGAGATTCTCGACCTCGGCGACAACCTCGAGATCCTAGACCTGTCCGGTACGGGGCTGTCGTCACTGCCAGCCGATCTGGGCAGGCGACTGCCACAGCTGCGCATTGCCTTTTTCAGCAGCTGCCGGTTTACGCAGTTCCCTGCCGCTGCCCTGGCAGGCTGCAGTCAGCTGGAGATGGTGGCGTTTCGCAGCAACGGCATGGAAGAGGTGGCCGAAGAGGCATTTGCCGACGAGGCGTCCTCCTCGACGCCCCTGGCGCGCCGCCTCCGCTGGCTCATCCTGACAGACAACCGGCTGGCGGCGCTGCCGACGAGCATCGGCCGCTGTGAGCGCCTGGAAAAGTGCATGCTGGCGGGCAACCGGTTGACGCGGCTGCCAGACAGCATGCAGGCGTGCCAGCAGCTGACGCTGCTGCGGCTGGCGGCGAACCGGCTGGAGGAGCTGCCGGACTGGCTGCTGACATGGATGCCGCGGCTCGCCTTTCTGTCCTTTGCGGGCAACCCGTGCACGGCAGCAGCTTCGGCTTCGGCGTCTGTGCCGTCGTCGCTGCCTGCGTCCAAGACCTCGTCTTCCTCACACCTACCACTGATCGACTTTGATGAGATTGAAGTCCACCACGTGCTGGGAGAGGGTGCCAGCGGTATCATTTCCAAAGGCGTGATCAAGAAGAAGAGTGGCCATGGTGGTAGCAGCACGGCCGCGAGCACGGCCGCGAGCACGGGCACCAGTACTCCAGTGTCATCGATACCAGCGACGACAACACCAACGACTGAGGACGACGCTGTGGCTGTCAAGATCTTTCGTGGCGCCCTGACGAGCGACGGAACGCCCTATGACGAGATGGCCGCCAATATTGCAGCCGGCCATCATGTCAACCTGGTGCGAGTGCATGGACAGATCCGGTTTGCCGAGGAGGAAGAGGGCAACGAGGAGGAGGAGAAAGAAGAAAAAGAAAAAGAAAAAGAAGAAAAAGAAGAGGCGAAAAAGGATGCTTTCAAGGGCGGCATCGTCATGGAACTGATTCCACCTCACTACAGAGTGCTGGGCCAGCCGCCGTCCTTTGTCAGCTGCACGCGCGACGTCTTTGACAATAAACAGGTCCTCTCGGCCCCAGCAGCCCTTGGCATCCTCGCGGGCGTGGCCTCGGCGGCGGCACACCTGCACGCGCGCGGTATTGCGCACGGCGACCTGTACGCACACAACATTCTTGTGCGGCACCATGATGAGTCAGCAGAGGGACGGGAAGGGGGGCAGGGAAAGACGCATGCTCTCCTCAGCGACTTTGGCGCTTCTACGCTGTATGCGCCGGCTGGCGGCAGCGACGGCGGCAGCGGCTCTAGCCGTACGGCTGACAATCTGGTTGCAGCGCACCTGGAAAAGATTGAGGTGCTCGCCTTTGCGCATCTGGTGGAGGATGTGCTCAGTCTGCTGGACAGTCAGGAGACGGCGGTCCGTGAACGCCTGACACGGCTGCACAAGAAGTGTCACGTGAATGTGGTGGCAGATAGGCCAACGTTTGCCGCCGTGGTCGCCGACTTGGAGGATGCAGCAGAGGGGTTGCACGAATAATGGAGAAGCGGTACAGCAAAGAAGGCAGAGATCATATAAGGATGCAGAGATTGCAGAGGGTGCGACGGCTGCGCTATCGGCCTCTCACCCAATGCAGCGCATGACTGACGAGCACGGGGGGGCATCGTGTCATACTTGACGTCCACCAGATCTCGATGGCAACAATGACGACGACGAATATTCGCACGGAGCCGCGACCTCGATCTCGTCCTTTCTACAAATCACTTGTTTTTGAATACGACTCTTGAACGCGGTCTTCCGATCCGGCTATCCGATCGGACGAGAGACAGTTTCACATGCCATCTCTCTTTTTGCCTACGAGTACTTTTGGTCCATATACGGAGTACATCGCCTGCGTACGAGTACGGAGCACGCGTAGACAGCCAGAAGCTGACTTTTCTCTTTCTTGATCGTTTCCACCCCCATTGCTGTCGTTGAGGTTGCAATGTGACTGCTCCTTTTCTTTCCCATTTTCTCTGGTCTCATGCCACCCCCCTCGCAGATCCGTAGACGGTCTGCTCTGGTCACATCGTCTGTACACTCCGGCTCCGCTTTATGTGGCAGTCTGCGAGTGGTCTACGGCAGTCTGCTAGAGGTTACAACGGACGTTGGCTGCTGGTTGCATGCTGGATATTGCTTTGTGTCTGCTATTTCTTTTCTCTTTATATTTCACTCTTTTATCCGATTTTTCGGTTTCCCGCTATTTTCCGTTGACTTTTACAAGCTAGATACGCGATAGACTTTCTTGATATACGGTGTAGAGAATACGGAGTAGTAGAGGTTCTAGAATGAGCAGGGATGACATTCTATTATGTATGCGGACTCGCATAATAAACGAATTGGTGTCTGGTGCATACGGAGTATAACGAGTACGGGATACTATTACAGAGTGAGTACGGAGTACTCGTAAGGAGCACGCACGCAGTAATGGACAACCTGTTCGTAACGACCAGGGAGGCAGAGGAACTGCAATGTGGGCTGTCTCACAATGCCTGTATCGGACTCGCCGACATGTCGCTGTCAAGCCAGTCGGCAAGGACGCGCAGTACGGAGTGCTGACTGAGGGAGATGTCCTGCATCTCCCATCTCTGGTCAGTGTGTAAAAAGTTTCAAGCCCCTGAACAGAGACCCCCTCCCCTGTCTGTCGAGCAGCATTTAGGCCAGGAAGGGAAAAGTTTTCAGATTGCAAGATCGCCGCATCTCTTTTTTTTTTTTGTTTCCTCTTTTCCTCACTCTTCGCCCATGGCAGAATACCTGCATGCTTGTCACTCCAGGAAGCCATTTGCCAAGCCCATCATACGAGTGCTTGTTCTCGCAGTCCTCGTACTTTGTACCACTCTCCAATAGAACATTTGTCATGTTTCTGCTCATTTCCCCGTCTTTCTGATCATCGAACCGTGTGACCACCGGAGTCTGCCGCTATCTTTAGAATACGAGACCATGCGATATTTTATACATTGTACAGTGACATATTATATCCCAAGATATGAGTACATAGTAGTACATACGAGTACGAGTACAGAGTACATTCGCACGTTGGAAGCAAACAACTCTCCTGTGAAAAAGTATTCGTGCTTGTACTTGTACTCTTGTACTCGTGGCCCTGTACGGAGTACGGAGTAAGAAGTTCTGTGTACCATACCATGTACATAGTAAATGGCATGCGAGATTTCTAGGGCTGAAATACAGCACAAACTAAATTGAATTCTTGCAGTCTCTTCTCAGCAAGAGACCAACTCCACTGCTGTGTCTCCACTGCGTACGCATACGTGGACAGAACAAGAAGGAATTGCCTGTCCTCGTGTCCTCGCTCCTTCCTCCAAAGTACGTACGAGTATACTATGTAGAGTACGGATACGGCGTAATACACCAAATATTATTATACTACGTACGACGAGTATGTACTCACTACTCCGTATTGCGTACGCACTACTCGGATATGCAGACACTCTAATACTTGTCTTTCTTGAATCTACACAGCGCGCAGATGGTCTCACAAATTAAATTTTCCCCTTCCTCTTTCCGCTCCGTCTCACCTCGTCCGTCCACACTAGCGCAAGCTCAAATCGAAACGGGTCCTATTTGCCGTAATTATGGACCAGATCGACGCTTCTTTTTTTTCTTTTTTTTCCTTCTTTTTTTCCCTTGTGCTCGTTTTGGCGCGATCCGCAATCGACCAGGAAGCAAGTCATGGCATAGACGCATAGCAAGAGACCTGAGCACGAGCAGGATTTCCTGCTCTTGCGCAGTGCGAATACAAGGTACGGAGTAATCTGTTTTTTAACGCTCAAGCATGACGATGAGGTCATTTCAAATATTCCCCTTTTGAACGTCCAAGCCTTTAGAAAGATCAAAGTGAATTTTTTTTCAATTTTTTTTGTTTTTCATTTTTTACAAAAAATCAAACGCCGAGATCAGAGACTTGTCAATGGTCGCCGACCAACGGAGTTATTACTGCCATGCATGCCTGAGCTTTTACTACGAGTACTCCGTATGCATGTACGACTTGTCCGCACCCGCCTGAATCCTCCTGCACCCCCGTGCGATTCTCGTCCAACAGAGGACGAACAGGCAGCGGATGCACTTCCTAGCCGCCGCCCGCTGCTAGTCAGTGGTCCACTGCCCGAAACCCACACACTCTCTCTACCCACTCCCTACTCTATAGAGTATCCCACCCCCCCTCCCTCTGCTTAGTACTCGTTATTCGTAGGCAGTGCTGTAAAAATTGTCTCTCGTGCTAGTCGGACAAGTACAGCGCACATCGTACTAATGCAGTCTTGTTCGTCACTTCCTCTTGTCTCTTTCTGTCTCTTTCTGTCTCTTGCCTTTTTTGGCCCTGTTGCTATTTTATATGTATATTCAGTTGTGTAGCACAGCAGCACAACACAGCCAGGCATATTCAGTGTACTCCGTACTCTGTGCACCATACTCTGTCCTCCGTACTGCGTAAGCTTCTACTACTCCGTATGTACTATGTATACTCCGTACTACTCCGTATGTAGCACGAGGATAATACTATATACTTGTGGGACACCTGCCACCCCCCCTCCACTTCCTTGTGAAGACAATGGGCTGATGAGACCTAACCGTTTGACATGGACCGTTGGAAAGAGGGCAAAAAGGGCAAAAATGGGTTAAGAGGGCAAATTACCAAAACAGAAAAAGGGAAAAAATATGAAAGAGGCAAGCAAATTGTTGTCAAATAGGCCAAAATCCAACGGGAAATAGAAAAATAAGAAAAGAAAAAAAGAAGGCAAAAAAGAAAGAAAAAAGAACATTTCAAACGTCACAGTGCCAAGACCACTCTCGTTCTGCTCCAGCATTCCACCTCCGCCCTTTTACATCCCGGCCGAGCGCCTCTTTTTCATCACACTCTAGCTGATCCTCCCCTCCTTTCTCGCATGTGTCTGTCTGCTCAGTACGGAGTATATGCAAGCACACTCCTCTGCGTCTCCCTCTTTCTTTCCTCCCCCCCTCTTTTCTTTCCTCTCTCTCTCTCTCTCTCTCTCTCTCTCTCTCTCTCTCTCTCTCTCTCTTCCCATTCGTCCACCACCATGCAGTGCACCCAGGAAACAGCGGATCCCCAAGAACATCGTCTCTTCCCATTTGTCTTACTGCCTGTCTCTTCCATGTTACACCTAATCTAAATCTTTCCGCATGAGTACAACTCTCGTTTTCCTCTTTTGTCCTTTAGATCTCTCTTATTGTGGCCCTTGTCTGGCATCCCCACGCCCATCTGACGCCCATATCAACATGCTCCTCGTCTGAGCTACGCCAGTACGCAGTATATGCTTTGATACTGCTCCCACTTTACCACTGCTCAACAGACATCTACAGACTTTGGCCTCCACAACCTTTTTCAGTCGTCTGCCACATCTTTCCACTGCCTTTCCACTGCCTCAGCCGTCCAACGCCTCAGCCGTCCAACACCTCTACGTCACCACAGCATGCCTCCGCCTTCTCTTCCCATGGACCTCTCCAACTTTCCCGCCTTGCGGACGAGAAAGGCTCTGCTTGTCATTGACCTCCAAAACGAGTTCATCACCCCCGGCGGCTCGCTTTCCGTCACTCTACCCCCAGACTATATCGACCGCGCCGTCTCTGTGGCCAAGGCTTTCCGAGCCTCGGGAAACGGCGACGTCTTTTGGATCCGCAGCCAGTTTGAGAGCCACCGGCCTACACGAGATGCACACATTATCACGTCCGATCAGCTGGCTGTTTCCCGCACGCACTCGGGCAAAAGCCGGCCGCGCCAGCCAGCTCCTCCCGACGACCAGGACGCCGACCCCGAGGCCTTTTTCAGCATCGGTGGTCCCGATGCCGCCGACAAGGAGGCCAAGACCAAACGCCTCTATCCTGGAAGCCTTGGCAGTGAGCTCATCCCAGCCGTGGCCTCCAACGTGGACGGCCGCTGTGACCTTGTCATTGCCAAGTCCCACTACTCTGCCTTTGAGTCCAGCCAGCTGCTCACCCGCCTCCGCACGCACTTTGTCACGGAGCTCTACATTTGCGGCGCCTTGACCAACATCAGCGTCTACGCCACGGCCCTCGATGCAGCGCGCCACGGCATCAGCCTCACCCTCCTCCAGGACTGTTGCGGCTACCGAAGCCTGATCCGACACAAGAACGCCATCCACAGCCTCGTCCAGCTGACCGGCTGTGACCTGGCAGACTCGGACGCCGTCATTGAGCTGCTCGCTCCCCAGTCAGGCCCGTCCGACCTTGCTCGAAGCCAGTCAAGTCACCGCGCACGCCATGCCGCCGACGCCGCTGCATCCGTGCAGGCGAGCTTCAACGTGGGCCAGAGGGCGGCACGGCCAGTGACGAGACGGGCCCCCACAGGCCCTGTTGCTGTTGGCTCCAGCAGAAGCGCCAGCAGTCCTCCCGATGCTGCTGGGCTGACTGGAAGTTTACCCGTACGTACTAGAATTCCCGAGTCCTTGGGTGGGGAAGAGAAGGAAGGAAAAGAGGAGGGAGAGAAGAAAGAGGAAGAAACAGAAGAAAAGAAAGACGAGAAAGAAGAGGATAAAATGGAAGAAACGGAAGAAAAGAAAAAAGAAAAGGAAACGAGTCCCCCCGAGACAGAGAATGTGAGCAGGAATCTAAGCCGTGCGCCTTCTGCAGCCGACCCTCTTCCCAAAGTCGCCACCCAATCGACGACGGCGCAGCCGATACAGCCCGTGGTAGCAGAAAGCTCTGCCCACAACAAGACGGAATCAGACGACAGGCTGACACCCGATGATGACAGCCACGGCCTTGGCGCCAATGACTCAAAGGTGAAGGAGCACATTCTGGCTCTCTTGGCCAATCGCCGAAGTGTGCGTACGTGGCAGCCTAAACACGGCACCTCCTTGTCCACCTCGTCCACCTCCTCGTCCCCCCCGAGCAAGCTCCCTCGTTCCTCCAAGGAGAGTTCCTCCAAGGAGAAGCCTCTTCTCAAAACAACAACATTGCCGTCACAGAGCAAGCCCAAAGAAGAAGTACTATCTACGACAGCCAAAATGGAAACCGGAACTATATCTGCCGAGAAGAAGGAGAGCCAGAGCCAGGGGAACCCAGAGGGCCAGAAAAGCCAAGAGAGACAGGAGAGACAGGAGAGGCAGGAGAGGCAGGAGAACCAGGAGAGCCAAGAGGCCCAGGACGGCCAAGACAACCAAGAGAGCCTGGAAAAAGACTCTACCCTTGTTGCCTCTGAGCCTTTGTGTGAGGGCGATACCATTGTCTATCATAATGTCTTGCCTCCATCTCTGGAAGAGGACATCTTTGATCGACTGAGCGACGAAGTCCAATGGCTGCGCATGTCCCACCTAGGCGGCGAAGTCCCCCGGCTTGTCTCTGTACAGGGCGAGATTGACGACGATGGAAACATGCCAGTCTACCGCCACCCCTCGGATGAGTCACCACCTCTAGAATCGTTCAGTCCAACCGTCTCCAAGATCAAGATCCGTGTCGAAGAGATTGTCGGACATCCACTGAATCATGTCCTGATCCAGCTGTATCGCAGTGGTCACGACTACATTTCTGAGCATAGCGACAAGTCTCTCGATATCGTCCCGGGAACGTTTGTCTGCAACGTCAGCGTGGGTGCCGAGAGGACAATGGTCTTTCGCACAAAGCGGGTGGACAAGGGAAAAATCAAGCAACGGACAGCCGAGACGGGAGTCGAGGCTGGCAGTGCGGCAAAAGAAAAGTCGGACACGGAGGTACCTCTGAACACGGCCGCAGAGACGGCAGAGACGGCAGAGTCGGCAGAGACAGCCGGAGACGAAAAGAAGCGGCAGTCCTGCCGCGTGCAGCTGCCGCACAACTCCCTCTGCCGCATGGGGTTGCAGACCAACATGCGCTGGCTGCATGCCATCCGCCAGGATAAGCGAATGGACCGCGATAAAACAGAGGCCGAACTGGCGCACGGCGGCAGTCGCATCAGCTTGACCTTTCGACACATCGGCACGTTCCTCAACGCCGGCCAGACGATGATCTGGGGCCAAGGGGCCGTGGCCAAGACCCAGGACATGGCGCAGCCGATTGTCAATGGGCAGACGGACGAAGCCGTGCAGATGCTCAAGGCCTTTGGCACAGAGAACCACAGCACCGACTTTGACTGGGAAAAATACTATGGTACGGGCTTCAATGTGCTGCACATGCATAGCGCGCCCCGGCTCTTTGCCAGCAGCGACGCCGTAGCCAACCTGAGCATTCGGCTGCTGCTGGCAGAGGCTAACCTCGGCTATGCAAAGGGAAGCATGGGGACCCGGCCGACGGACGCGGGCGATAATGCCGACAACAGCCCGCCTCTTGCTTTGGCATCGCCTGCATCGCCTGCATCGTCTACCTTCAGTCTTGCCATGCGCTTCGAGGACAACGACAAGGATGCCTCTATCGTCGAGGGCGTCCTGGCCATCATGTTGTATCTCGACAATGTGCACGGCCTATCGAGGCGCGGCTCAGCTGCCCGCCCGGCAACAGCAAAGGCATATACCCGGCTGCAGCAGGCCCTGAAATTCCAGGACCGCTTAAAGGCCCCTAAAAGGGCATCCGATGACGAGAAAGCATCGCTCGTCTCCCAGCTGAAGGGGGAGTTGTCTGTGTGGAATGGATACGCAAAAGGATCCCCAGACCTGATTGCGGGTGGTGGTACACCATCACTTGCCGATTTTGCTTTCTGGCCAGCGCTGCACGAGCTGGCAAAGATGTGTGGTGGTGCAGAATCACTAGAGGCTGAGCTTGGCCGCTTGGAGCTTGGCTGTCTTGCCAGCTACTACAAGACGTTTGGGGCAAGAGAAAACGTCCAACGTGTCTGTGGAAGTGACGGCGGAAGTGGCTAGGGAGATTCTATTTTATGACACGAGCATCGTTTTCGTTTTCTTTTTTTTTTGCCTCTTGCTTTCTTAAGTATAGTTATATGCAGGCATTCTGGGAGCGGGAAAAGGGAAGAAAACAAGAGATGGGACAAAGGGCTGGGAAGCATGTATCTTTCAACAATGACATTACGATGATGAGTCAGCCATGGATCTATGGATCAACCGACTTGGGCTCATGGTTGACGACGAAGTATGGAATGCAGAAATAAAAACAAGGAGAATATGAATTATGCATTATGCACCATCACGCGTCATGTAGCCTGTTGTATCCGTGAACGAGATCTGGGTAGCTGGAAAGAAAAGCTGCCCCAAGAGGAGCTGGCCACCCATGTGATGGGCTCTGGACTGTCCGACAGGCCAGGCAGTTGCTGCGTGTGTGCTGCGTGGCCATGGCCGTCGTCTGGACTGGCCCGCAACTGCTGCTGCTGCTGCTGCTGCTGCCTCAGCTTGTGGAAACGACGGTGCGGATCCTGGAAAGACGGGGGCAGGGCAGCGACCTGCAGCCAGCCGTAGAATCCGGTGCGTGCCATGATGGGAGCCGAGGGGGGGCGAATGGGAGGAGGGGGAGCAAGAGAGGTGCTTGCAGACCCCGACGTGACCAGGCCCGAGCCACCGATGACCAGGGTGCCCCAGCACGGACGGTCACGCTGTCGGTGCTGGCCGTAGAGTAGGCGCTGCTCGGCAGCCGTGACGATGGCGGCGAGCGAGGTGTCTGTAGCAGCGGCCCAGCGGGGGTCGACACGGAAGACGTGGACGTGCCGGAGATGCTCCTGGGCCCGAGTGTCGTCCTCGTGCCGCAGATCTTTGGGTCGTTCCTTCTTTCCTCCCTTTTCGTCTCGAAGAAGAGACCGGACGACATCCATGTCAAAGCGGGCCTCGAGATCGATGACGAGGACGGCCTGGCGACTGGGTGCCGACACGACAGCCGCCACGAGCAGGTACAGCAGCGGCAGCGGATGAGCACCGCCAATCTCGAGACTGGGCGAGCGGGTGGCGCGGAAATGAGTGGCGACGATCTGCTGGAGGGCTGGGAGAGGATAGCTGGGAGAGACGGCGGAGACGGAGACGGAGACGGAGACGGGCGGTGCAAAGGAGGCGCTAGAAGTAAAAGCAGAGCCGGCATCCACTCCGACATCTCTCGGGTAGACATCTCTCGGGTATCCTCCTCCTCCTCCTCTTCCTTCTCTCTGTTCTCGAGCCCGCAGAGCCAGCGCAGTCTGCACTCTCATGTGCCGGATGACCTTGATGAGTCAGCATACATACTCTGTTTGGACAGGCGACAGCCTCACCTCCTCGAGACTGGTATCTTCCGTCTCTGCCAGGATTCTCCGTCCCGTAGTGGCAGCTGCAGCAGGCCCGGAGGTAGTCATATTGAAGAAGGGGGGGTGGGAGGTGGTATGGGTGAATGTGGTGAGAGGACAGGAGAGGGGCGGTATATTACTAGTAGACGGCGCCAAAATAGGTGAGTTTGAAAAATTACGTGAAAAAGGTGCTCTCCAAGAAACTACTCTTACCACTGCGCACACCCATACCCTACCAAAAACACACGGCATACGCCTACAATGACACCACCGTGCTACACGTTTTCCGCCACGGAGCTGGAGGACCGCGTGCAGCTCGACGTCCACGGGCGTCCGCGGAAGCCGCCCATTTGTGACAGCAGCAACAATAGCAGCAGCAACACGGCTGGTGAGAAGAGTGGCAAGAGTAGCCCCTTGTCGTCTCCGTCGACAGCCCGTCCGTTTCACGTCCATCTCAGCGAGTGCGCCCTGCTATCGTCCATGGTGCAATACAGCTGCGTCGTGGAAAATTCTCGCAATCCAGACAGTCCGGTTCACTGCTGGCCGGTAGAGCGACTGTTTCGCCGGTATGCTTTTCGTCTTCTTTCCTTTTTCCGCTTGTTCTTCTTCTGTTCTTTCCTTGTTCTGTTTTTTTGTTTGTTTTTTTGCTAAAGGAACAAGATGCAGAGACAGGTCGGGCAGCTTCATGGTGGAGACGACGGCATGGGAGGGTGGCCAACAGACACGAGCAGCAGCAGCCAGGGAGACAGGCCTAGGAGAACGCACTGCTTGATACGCAAAAGAATAGAATCATGGGGGAGAAATGCGACTGCGATGGACTGCGACGGATCATCTTAGCATTTTTCAATCTACACAGACGGCAAGATAGCTGTCCCAGTGGCTGTTCTACGCCACAGCCTGGCCTGCAAGAGATTCATCAGACGATTGACGTCTATTGGATTGCCATTCTGCCACCGTCTACCTGTGTTCAGATATGTACACAACTCCCACCAAAGACTCTTTTTTTCCTGTTAAATAGCCAAAGCCACCACTCCCTCCACTCCCTCCGCTCTCTTGCCTCTATGCTCAGACAGATGCCCGTGCGGCACGCTCCTGCTCCAGCTTCTTGTAGTAGTTGTCGCGCTTGTTTGTCCGCGGGACGTGGTAGCCGTACCTGCAGCAAATTGTCAGTCATCTTGGCCTGCCCGCCGTATCGTGCCATTTCAAAAGTCTTGTTTACCAGAAGGCGCTGCCAGCGGTGCCGCCAAGAGCTAGAGAGAAAAAAGTGTGGTCAGTCCTCAGTTCTTCAGTTCTTCAGTTCTTCCCATTCCCGTCAGGCGAGGAGAATCAGCAGAGTAGCACATACTGAGAGCCACGACCAGGTCAGTGACGAGGCGGCGGCGGAGCATCTGTGTCCAGCAAAAAGAATGCAGTGTCAGTAACCCGAATATTCACCTCCCCCCCCCCTCTTGGGCTCCATTCGAATCTCTTTTCCGTAACTTCTGCTTCCCCCCCTCTCCGTCTCTTCCTCGGTTGGTACATACGCCAGTGATCGGTGCGACGGCCATTGTAAAGGTGTGTGTTTTCTTTTTTTTTGTCAAAAAAGAAGAGAGAAATTGGCGACAGAGAATTGGTTGTGTAGTGTGTCCGGCGTGACGGTTGCGTGTCTGTGGATGTGGGTTGGTGGTGAGAAAAAGGGAACGAGCGAAAAAACTAAAGCTCTCCCGACAAATGGTCTGATGCTTATTATTTCCTTGCCGAAGTGGCTTTCGCGGTTCTCCGGATGGTCACGTGTATTATTTAAAAATCCATCACGTGATATTAACCGTTCATCCACAACTCTTAACCAATCAGTGAAACAGTAGAGGTAAAGGGAGGGAAAAAAATGCCCATTTTCTGTCGGAAAGAAAGGCTTCACAAACGAGTGGCTGCAACTTTCCACAGGGACGGCGTCCACAATGAGTCTCAACCTGCCCTCACGGAGGGCATTTGTAGCAGGTATGTGAATTTCTGTGAAAAAAAAGGGTGTTTACAGGAGGCTTGCTGACCTTTTTTTTCCCTTTACCTTTTTCTTCATCTTTTCCAGCTTCTCATGGCCTCCGACCAGCCAGCTCAGCCACTGCACATCTTCCACAAGCAGCCGTCTTGACTCTACGACCACGGACAAGGGCACCGACAATAGCCCGTGCCGTGCACACGACAGCGCCGCGACAAATCAGCTGGCGCGGTCTGTTTGGACGCAACAAGAAAAAGGCCGATGCCCCCTCGTCCTCGGACGCCCTGGCCGGCAACGTGTCCAGGGGAGACACGCGACAGGCCCTCAAGGACCGCATGACGAATCCACAGCTGGGAGCCAGCCCGTTCCTCAGCGAGATGGAGGGTGCAGCGACTCCCGCGCCGGCGGCAGAGGCAGAGTCGGGATCGGGGAAAAAAAGAGGAAGAGAGCAGGGCATTTCCGGCCATCGCAACGACTTTGGCACGTCCATGGCGCCGGAGCACCTGAAGCGAGCACTCGACCCCGACCCACGCAGCCGCGTGCGGTGGGAGCGCAAGATGGTGGTGCGGCATGTCGAGCGGCTGCTGGACCCCAAGGGCGCCGAGACGCGCGCCGAGCGGCTGGCGCGCACAGAGCGTGAGCTGCTGCACAAGTCGACGCCGCTGCCGACGAGCACCAAGAAGCTCATGCACCTGGCTCGCCAGATTGCAGGCAAGACGCTGGAGGACGCTATCCTGCAGATGCGCTTCAGCAAGAAGAAGATGGCCCGCGAGGTCCTCTGGCATCTGGAGGAAGCCCGCGACACTGCCATTGTCGAACGCGGCATGGGTCTCGGCCTCTCTTCTTCTTCTTCTTCTCCCCTATCCTCTTCCTCCCCCGACGCAAGCACGGGCCATGCTGCCGTTGCACCACTCCAGATCCAGACCAAGGACGGCCGCTGGCTCTCCATCACCGACCCCTCCCGCATCTACATCGACCAGGCTTGGGTCGGCAAGGGCCAATGGCGCACTGCCGCCCCTGACTACCGTGCTCGTGGTCGTCGTTTTATCAAGTGGTCTCCGTCCACCTGTAAGTCCATAGTCTTTTTTGTCTCATCGCCCTGTAATGCTATTTTCACTGGTTTTGCGTTCTTCTGACAGTGCAGTCCTCTCTGTTGTCCTCAAGGAGGAAAACACTCGTATCCGCCAGCACAAGGAGCGCCTCGACCAGGAGGCCAAGAGAGCGCCTTGGGTCCATCTGCCCAATCGTCCAGTCACTGCACAGAGACCATATTATTCATGGTAGACGAATCCCAGTGAGGATGTTCTGGTGAGGTTACCTTGCGTGGTTAGATTTGCTCAGTGTGTCTGGGGCAAGGCTGCGTTTGAAATGCTTTTTTGCGGAGAACTTGCGTCTTTCTATATCGCCGACCCCTGTACAATAGAATCCAATACTACACCACATCCATATATAGCACATGCACACGCACTCTTGCCGTCTTTATGCAAAGCAACCTGCACTTGCACAATGACGCGTCCTGGCATGGACTACGTACATGTATACGTGCATAGTAGTGGCCGGATGCTCACCCATGCACTGATTTTGTAAAGTCATCATGGCCTTGCAAAAAAATCTAATGTCTCGCTACAACGCTGATATATGTACAAAAACGCAACTGAAGCAACATGCAATGCAACCGCCAGTTGGCATTCATGTTGTCTGTGGAGAAAAACACGTCACTTTCTGACGCGGCTGTCGCCCGCTATTTCTCTTCCCTTGCCATCCCAAGTCCACCCTGCCAGAAACGCAGAGGACTCTCATATCACGTTTCTCGGGACGTGTCTTGGGATCATGTCTTCGTAGCGTCTCGACTTCATCTCGAGGTCGGATACGTCACGCTCATCTGCGTAAATGCGGCCAGATCCCGGCATGGGATCTGAAATTTGCATGTGGCCGGAATGGTTGCGGTCGCGGTTGCGGTGCTTGCGGGTGATCAAAACAGCTGCCAATGCTGCAATCACCGCAACGGCACCGACAGCCGCCCCAATGCCAATACCAGCCTTGGCCCCAGTGGATAGAACGGAAGTCGTAGCACCCGTCGAGGTTTCTGCGGCGCTGGTGCTGGTGCTGGTGGAGGTTGCCGTGCTGCTTGATTTTGTAGACTGCATGGACTGTTAGTTACAGACCACAAATCAAGTCTATCATCCAATGCAAACGTACGCTGCTAGATGAGGTTACAACGGCCACGCCATTGGTAGCAGTAGTAGGTGGCACCGTGGTGGAAGTGCTGCCCGTAGAGGTAGTGGTCTGGGCCGTTTGGGTCTCTGTAGAAGAACTGGTCACAACGCCGGCGGGGGGGATAGTTGCGTTGGGATCGGCCGTCGTCGTTGTCGTCGGCACAGCCGTATCCTGAGGAGTGGTGACAGCAGAAGATATGGGAGATGAGGCAGGAGCGACTGCCAGCGTGTCTGTCAGAGGCGTAGACGTTGGTACGGGGTTGGTGGTAGGAGCCCCGGGACTTGTTGTAGGGGGTCCTGTTGCGGCTGGCAGTGTAGCGGCTAGATTGACAGATTGTGAGTCATGGTTCCCAACTTCTCTCTGGGTTGAAGAAGAGGGACTTACTGCCACAGACAGAGTACAAGTAATTTGTGACCTGGGGATACAGATCAATGGCACACGAGTTGGAGGCACAGTCACGGACACCATTGTTGAAGTCTGGAATGGTGCAGAGACAGCTGGCAGCTCCCGACTCGCATCCAAATGAGGCGGCTTGGGTGAGCATAGAGTTGATGCATGTTTGCTAGAGTCTAGGGTCAGCACTTGACGAGGATGATCACGGACCAGCACATAGAGAAACTCACACCACAACCGGGCAATGATCCTTCGTCTGTGAATCCCTGCGACCGGACGACTCCCACACCGGCAGCGAGAAGAAGGGTTGGTGTAGATGCTCGCATTTTGGGCAGCTGTTAGAGAGGAAGGAAAAGAGAAAAAGAAGAGGGGGGGGAATGAAGATCAGAAAACGACAAGAGTGGATAGAAAAGGGAGCCAGGAAGAGAAGAGAGAGAAGCACAACGGATGAGTTAAGCCAAGACTGATCACAAAGCGTCGACTAGAGCCTGCTGCAACGAAAGAAGAGACAAATGAGAGACAGAAGGAAGGAGAGACAAGAAAGTAAGCCGACCAAGGCGACTATAAAGCACAAAATGAGAGACAAGTGAGAGGGGAGAGAAAAGGGTATAGATCTGGCTAGAAAGAAGAGGGCAAGAGAAAAAAAAGGAGCAAAGAAAGAGAAAAGAGAGAAAAAGGTCGTGCCTCGAAGGAGAGGAGCTCGAAAGAGCAGCTTCGAACGAAGACTTGTGAAAGTATAGTATAGTGGGCAGTATAGCTAGCAGTCTCTTGGACCGTTCAGGTGTCCCGCTTGGACGGGTAGACGAGTGGATCAAGGGGACGAGTTAAAAAAAAAAAAGCAAGTCGGTCGAGCTGAAGGTACTGTGAATGGGACTAGCAAGAATGGCGCAGGTTCCAGTTGGACGCGGGGGGAGAGCTGCAGGTCGTCGACGAATGCTCTGCGAGAGAGTGGATCTCGCTTCGATTACACTCGACGCTTCGTCCTCGTTCCTTATGCAAGTGGACAGGTCGAGTGATGGTGGTACGGCGTCCTGCGTAGCGGCTTGCTTGGACGTTTGTGTCTGGAATTCTCCTGGGAAATGCTCAAAAAGAAAGGGGATAGGGAAAAAGAGAAAAAGGGAAAAGGGTGAGAAAAAAAACGGTGGCCGGCTTGTTGGCTCGAACGAGGCCACAAAAGAGGCTTTCCAGGTGTGGCTGGTACGCAAAAGAAGAGAGTCTGGAATGTAGCCAGAGGCAGTTTGCATGGAATGCGAAGAAGAATAAAAAAAGGCAAAGTGAAATCAATTCAAGAATAGATGAAGCTAGGGGGGGGGGTTGAATAAAAAAATGGGAGGGCAAAGCGAGGATAGAGAAGAGAAAAATAGAAGCAACAGTAAAAATAGCAGCAATAGCAATACTATAGTAATAATCCAATATAAAGAGTGACAACAAGATGCAGGAAGGAGCGACGGGAACTGAATAAAAAAGAAGAAGGAAAGAGCAGTGTTTGATGACGACAAAGGCACGTAGACTGCAATGCAAAGCCTCTGAAAAGAGGAGAGAGAAAAGGAAAAGGGGGAAGGAGCGACTGAAGGAGAAAGGGTTCTTTGCAGGTTAAAAAGAGGGAGCTCGCGATACCCCTCCCCGGCTCGCAGCTGGCGTAGCAGTTGCCTTCCTATTTAGTCTACCCCTGCTGTTTTACCTCTTCTCTGGCTACTGCCCCGTATAATTTACAAGCCAGTGCCTTTTTCGACCCTACGAATCATTCTCCCGAATCTGCCTCGACTGCGTACTCCGTAGACGGCACAGGGGCCCTTGTATTGTCTGTGTGTGCCCTGGTCCCATCTCCATCCTCGTCCCATGCTCTTCCTTGCATGGAGCAGACAACTCGTATTCACATTCCCAGTTGGACAGAGTACGAGTATACGTACGGCCTTCAACGGACTCCTGCGTACAAAAAAAAAGACAGAGAGCGTACTTTTATCCTGGCTTTTTTTTGGAGGGGGGGCTGGCAGCTGGAGACGCAGAACAGAACGACCAGGAATCCAAGAAACCGATAGCATGCTTCCTATTCTGTCCTCTCGCATAGCTGTACTTTGGAAGGCGCAGCCAATTGTCCTTCTGCCAAGGGGTTGATCTGCGCTAACCGAGACAGGAGTGATGGAGTGTCACTGAAGATCGAGGGCGCTTGACAGGGGCTAGGAAAATTGTCGAGACTACGAGTACAAAGTAGTCGTCGTAGATATGGAATAGACGTAGAGGTTAGCCGTCGACATTTTGCACCGTTAAGAATGACCCCTCTTTTATACGCATCACCCGTCTCTGTTAGACTGCTCTTGTAGAGAGGGGCTTTCAAATAGTGTCTTCTCATCGCCACATTGGAGCACGGAAATACTCGTACGTTTGAAAAGAACCGCATCTCATGCCTACAGTCTCTGCTACTCCACTATCAGCTAAAGTGGAAGACAAGGAAGACGGCATGGGAGCTGGACGCCGTACTCCGTACGTACGCGTGCGTATAATCATCAGGACTGTACTATGTAAGATCTCGCACGCCACAACTTGCCGTGCTACGATTGGCACACCTTGTGCTGCATATGTGACGGCATACCATGTTCTGGTGTAACTTGTACCATGTATATTTATACTCGTACATATGTGCCTCCCATTGGTCCCACCTGACCATGGCATGGTCCTTGGACATCAGATGCAGAGTACTCCTCCGTACTCGTATATTATTCGGTGACGGATCTTGTGGGGTTTTACGCGCCCATCTTTTTTTCTCCTTTTTCTTGTTTCTTTTTTTTCTTTTTTCTTTTTCTTACTTTTTACAAGTCCTCTCGCTCAACCGGTCTGGATTTTATGCAACAAGGCACAGCTGATCGCTGGGCAGGATTGGCCACATCCTGTACGAGTGTGGGAAGTGGAGAGTCTGTTTTGTGTCCAGGGAAAAGTAGGACAGAGTACGGAGTACGAGTACGAGTGTGCCTGTGCAACCCACAGCTGGACCTCAACATCTTTTTTTCTGGGCTGCGGTTGTTTCAGACCTGCAGGGGCTGGTCTAGCGAGTGCACGGGAAGCAAAGTAGCGTACGTACTACCGTATACTCCATACTATATACGTAAACTCTGGAAAGGCATCACTCGAGAATACGAAAAATCCGAGAAGAAAAAAAAGAAATGGAAACTAGCAATGAAGAGAGTTGGCATGCTTGACAGATTAGCATTGCACCGTTACATTGATCTTTTTTGGCCCTTTCTCTGCTGTCTTCAAAGTAGACAGATGCTACAGCAATGACGTTTTCCGTTCTCCAAAGAGACAACTAGCAGAAAAAGGCCCCTTCCATGCCGGTACAAGTTACATGCGGTTGGCGCGCGTCACCTTCTCACCTGCCAGTACGAGTACTCGTATACGTACTCGTACTTTTTGGATATCCTTGCTCGCTGGCTGCGCCACGTCGCGCGTCACTCCTTTTCCCATGGCTGATTCGGAGCTCCATCCTCGCAATGCAGTCTCGCAAACCCTCACTAGCCTTGCAAGAAGGAGAACATGCCACCCGTTCCAACCCATCCCAACAGACAAATACTCGTACATACGAGTGACTGTGTTCGTTGGGATACCAACTTTCCTGCCAAGGAAATGTTGCCAAATTGGCAGGACTGGTCGAGGGATTCAATGTGTCAGACAGACCTGGCAAGAAACTGGATTGCAAAAGTACGAGTACTCGTACATGCGTGAGAAAGGATGCGAAATGTCTTGTGCCATGTTCTCGTAAGCTTGTACATAGGGTAGGACTCTTTCTTTTTTTTGACTCTTTCTTTCCTATCTCTGATTTATTTGATCCTTTTCTTTGTTTCTATTTTGCTTTTTTTTTTCCCCTTGTTTTTCTTTTCGTCAATATGATCACAGCCATGGTTCGCTCTCGTCATCACGGCGTACAAAGTGTCATGCTGTAATCATGATCAGCATTCTTTTTTTCCTCCAAAGGTCGACGGGAGATCATCAGACGTTTGCAAACCCAAAGTACATTTGGCTTGTTACCAATAGATTGGCTTTAATTCCCCGGAAGAGCAAAAAAGCAAACTTCCTTACCGAGCACAAGACCCACGCACCTTTTTTGTCCCCCTACCAAGTACTCGTACGGAATAGTGCTCGTGGGTGGAAACGGTACGAGTACTTTTTAAAGTTAAATTGTAACACGAAAATGTTCTAGTTACAGACGAGTAGTAAAGTGCGAGTAACGCAACGCGTCTGATGTGAATAGCGGCGAGGATGAAAAAGACGATGATATCAAAAGTGCGTTGATTTGGGGTAAATACAAACAATAAAACGCGTTTTTCGCGTTGCCTTGCATCGTCCTATGTGATCTAGCAGGTTACGAGTATTGCGTAGTTTTGCAGGACACCTCGGCTTTGGTCCCCGATGCAGCGAGCGCACCAGTTGCAGCGCATTAGAGATTACAGCACGGCTCCATGGGCTCCATGCAACGCCTACTCCGTATACGTACGGAGTACGGAGTAGTGGCAGCGCTGGCGCGATAATAGAAGTGGTTCTTCCGCGTGCAGGATTATTAGTCACCCGCCAAAGAGCCTCGTCCACTACGCCCATTGGCCCGCTGTACTTTCAGCGCCCTCAAAGCTCTCTTCTCATCAGCTCTCGTCCTCCGTCGCATGCATGTCTGAGTCCCGCCGCACGACAGGTGCAGGTATGTCAGGGCGATGCACAGCTCATGCAGCTTCATTCATTATTCCTACGCTGTACTTTGAAGAGCCTGATTGTTTTTCCTATGCCAGTCGACGCGTGACGCGTTCTGCTTCTCCAGTACTTTCTGCAGTAAGCAGTCAGCAGCGACCAAGCGGGTAGCGGTGAGGGTTCTCCACGTCTAAACAAAATAAGGGAGCACAAGTCTTACGCAGGCTGTCAATGTTCATGTCCCTCATATCTGGCATATCTGGCACGCCCCGTCTACATTCCATTCTCACTTGAAGGGTGGCTTCAACAGATCCCAATGTTTGATTAGTCATCATCACTACCATCACTTCGCACTTATTACATCTACACTTTTTATAGGTATGAATGGTGGCTTATCAACGGCCCTCGTACTGTACTGTGAAATAAGTTTGTACTCTGAGTCTCTCGCCGGTACTTGATTTGATATATTCTTTTTTAAACACACCATCACTGCTGGACTACCAGTATCAGACTGCTATTATCATTGCAAGTTGTCCATCTCTCTGATGTTTATAACGGACTCGAGCACTGTAGTACCATTGCCGAAATCCTCTACTTCCTCTGAAGCTAGTCATGCCGACAAGACGAGGGTGTCGGCAGTGATTGCTCTCCTGTGTAGCAGCCGGCCGCCGTTCTTTACCCTTCACCCTTCTTTCAACCTCGTTCGCTTTCCAGATACTGTCTGTATAGTTCTACCGTCCTCTCATGATCCTGCAGCCACATTTTTCCCGGGGTCCACATACTCCTCTGCCTCTTCCCGGCACTGCCGCACCACGTCCTCCTCGAGCACCCATGGGCGACTGAGCACGTCCGCTGCAAAACTCTGCACCTTGGCCCAGAACTGGACTTCTGCTTCGGTCGAGTACACCGGCGCCATACGCGTGGTGTGAATTTGCGTGAATTTGCGAAACACCTGCAGCTCTCCCTTGACGCCGACCACCTGTCCTATATGAATAGCAGGGTCGGCAGCAGCAGTAGTCGCCTGCGTGTCATTGCGTGCCTCCTTGGATGTGCTGGCCATCATGCTCGGCTTTGCAACAGTCTTTTTGCCGTCCTTTTTGCTGTTGTCCACCTTGAGCACAACACACTCTATCGTTGCGCCGCTGCCATCATCAACCGTGTACACAATCCGGCCATAGTACTCGTTGTAGGCCACGACAACACCAGTGATGCGCACCCATTTGAAAGGATGGTTCAGATGAAAAAAGACATGTTGGCCTCGATGGTCAGCAAGCAAGCACAATTCTCCTCGGACGCGGAAAGAAGAGAAACGCACCCCAAAACTCGTCGCGTTGAGTCAGACTCTGCAAAAAGGCCGCTCGAACAGGACACCACCTATTGAGTGTCGGAGACAGATGAAAGCAGTACTGCGGGTAGTATTCGACCAGTGGCGGCGCCTCTGTCATGGCATGGCTAGGAGCGCAAAGGGAGAGGGGGGGGGGGGGCCTGAGATCTGAGAGGGCGTTTGGATCTGCAGTCGCGCAAAGTTATACCTGCGGGGTTAAGAACCTTTACAGAGGACACGTGATGACACTACTATGCGCCTCTTCAAAAAGAACCAATTCGTCAAGAGACCTTTCTACGAGTACAGATCGTGTGCCTATAGAACCTTGAACGCCCAAACTCTACAAACCGAGGCAGAGTGTCAAAATGTCCAAAAAAATACATGCCAGTAAGGATCCTGCTCTTGGCATGAGCAGTTTCGCTGCCTTTGAGAGTCTCCTCCCTCTCTCTCTCCCTCTCTACCGCCGTGCCTTTTTCTTCTTCTTGGGGGGTGGGTTCTCCCTCAACCGTGCTGCCGCTGCCTGAAATGCTTCTTCCGACGGCTCATCTCCATCATGATCACCGACCTCGTCCTCGTCCTCCTCGACAGACCCGCGTTTCTTGTTCTTCTTCCCCTTTCCTTTGGGTTCGGTAGCCCCGTATTTCGCGGCCAGGTTATCGAGGAACGTGGATGCTCGATCCTTTTGCCGCTGTTGAATCAGGGCGGCCAGACCAGTTTGGTCATCGTTTCCGCCTTTGCCGCCTCTTTTCCCATTCTTCCCCTTCCCCTGCTTCCCTTTGCCAAACAGCTTGTCGTGCACACCGAGTTCCTTGGCATATTCCTCGGCCTCTTGGCTCTCCCGGTGTGCGTCGGCCTCGCGCTCTGCCTTTTTCTGCTTGGTCTCTGCGGTATACGCCGGGAATTTGCGCACTGCGCCGGTCGCAATAGCCACGTCAATAATTGCACGGAAGCGCTCGTCGTCCTCGAGCACGTTGCTCAGCATGACTGACTCGTAGACGCCGTCCATATCGCCCTTGGCACGCTTGTAGGCAGCGAGAACATCGTCGCGTTCTTCGTCAGAGTGGCGGTACGTGCGCGCAAACTCGTCAATCGTGTTAGCAGACACGGCGTCGGCAAAGGCGGCACGGTAAAAGTCAGTCCAGCTGAAGCCGTCGGCGTCGACAATCGACTCGGCTGTCGATCCGGTCTCGTCGTAGCGCTTGCGGCGTGCGGGGTCGGAGAGCACGGCATAGGCAAAAGCGACGTCCTGAAAGAGAGTGTGTGCTTCGGCCTTTTTGTCTTGGCTGACCTTGTCGGGGTGGCAGCGCAGAGCCGTCTTTCGGTAGGCTGCCTTGACCTGCGACTCGGTCGCCGAGCGGTCAACTCCCAGAACCTCGTACGGATCAATCGTCGGCGGTTCGCCGCCGGCCATGTCGTCAAAATCCATTGCTAGAGAGTGGTGTCGTGGTGGAATAAGCAGTAGAGTAGGCCGATGCGAAGAAATGTACAGAGTAAGAGGGCAGGAAAATGCAGGACGCGTTGTCGTGTTTGGGCGCGTTCTAGGATCTGCTGCGGGGAACACTGCCGTGACCACTAAGCTTCCACACATTACCCCACCTATTTCTGTGAGCTATTGAGCCTCGTCTCTTATTCTCATACTCTCTCAACATCTGCAGGCCATGGCGTCTCTACACATCCGGCCTGGGGATCACCGAGGCTATTTATCTTTTGCCCTTTCCTTGGCCAAACAGTCTCCACCAAGACCGTCCAACTTCCGAGTCGGCGCCGTCCTCGTCGATGCCACGGCAGCCACGAATGCTGTCTTGGCGACTGGCTATACCCTCGAGCTACCGGGGAACACGCATGCAGAGCAGTGCTGCTTCATGAAGCTGGCAGCACAGCATGGCATCTCGGAACAGGACCTGTGCAGCTTGCCGTTGGAAGCTCTGCCGGCACAGCTGGCCCTATACACTACCATGGAACCCTGCTCGTTTCGGCTCAGTGGCAACGAACCATGCGTTGACAGGGTTCTGCGAGTCGCTGGCCACAAGCAGCAGCAGCAGCAGCAGCAGCAAACCATGACAGCACTTCCACAGCGTTCGATTACTGTATATGTCGGTGTGACGGAGCCAGACAAGTTTGTGGCGGAGAATACAGGACGCCAGACGCTGGAGGCTGCGGGCATTTCAGTGGTCCATGTTGCTGGATTGGAAGCCGACATCCTCCAGGTGGCCACGGCCGGACACGCAACAAAGGGATGAGCAGGGGCCATAAGTTGGATTGCTGTCCTGACTAGAAGATGATTGCACATCTACAGCAGTTTGGTGACATGTATAGTGGTTGTGTATAATAATCAGAGTCTATCTGTGCATAAAGCCATCTGTCTATACAGATGCCGCGGATGTCTATCAGTACTTTTCGCCGTCGAGAATGACGCGTGCCTCGTCCGACTGCCACCAACTGACGCCCGGCTTTCCTGGATACTCATAGCGGTCCATGCTGGCAGCCTTCATCTCCACGCTGTATCCAGGCTCCGTGGGCGTGGTGTAATAACCATCCTGAATGACAGACGGATGCAAAAAGTGCTCGTGCAGGTGGTCGACGTACTCGAGGACAGACAGCTTGCCACTGACGGCGACGTAGTCAATCGTGCTCAGGTGCTGGGTGTACTCGGGCAGACCGACACCGCCAGAGTGCGGCACGACCGGCACGCCATACTTGTGAGCGATGAGCAGCACAGCCAGGACTTCGTTGACGCCGCCCATGCGGCAGGCATCAATCTGACAAATGTCAATGGCTCCAGACATGATGAGCTGCTTAAAGATGACCCGGTTCTGGCACATCTCGCCAGTGGCCACGCCGATTCCATACGGCCGCAGCGCTTCCCGGATGGCCTTGTGGCCGAGAATGTCGTCGGGCGATGTCGGCTCTTCAATAAACCACGGCTTGAACTCGCTGAGCTGCTTCATATACTCGATCGCCTCGGGCACCGACCACACCTGGTTTGCGTCGACCATGAGGACGTTGCCCTTGTCAAAGCCGAGGACACGCCGAGCAATGCCGAGCCGCTTCCGGTCATCGGCCACGCTGCCTCCCACTTTTAGCTTAAAGTGGCGGTAGCCGCTCGCCAGCGTCTCCTTGAGCAGAGCCTCCATCTTCTCCTCGCCGTAGCCCAGCCAGCCAGCAGACGTCGTGTAGGCAGGCACGGCTCGGCTTTTGTCCGCATCGGCCAGCCTCTCCGCCTTGCCGGCCTGTGAGGCCTGCAGCAACTGGATGGCTTCGTCGGGGGTGATGGCATCGGTAATGTAGCGAAAGTCAATGCACCGGACAAACTCTTCCGGACTCATCTCTGCCACGATCCGCCACACCGGCTTCCCCAGGACCTTGGCCCACAAATCCCACAATGCATTCACCACCGCACCCAGTGCCAGATGAATGACGCCTTTTTCTGGGCCAATCCAGCGCAGCTGGCTGTCGTTGACGAGGTGGCGCCACGTCTTGCCCCAGTCCTGCACGAGAGACTGCAGGGTCCGTCCGCGAATACGGTCTGCCACATGGTTGATCGCTGCACAGACAATGTCGTTACCGCGGCCAATGGTGAAGGTCTATAAGAGTGGGGGGTGAATGGGGGGCGACTGTTAGCTATTTGACCCCCACAGACGATCAAGTACGTATATTTGACCTACCATGCCATGACCAGAAAACGGCGAATCCGTCTTTAGAATACAGTACGCTGATGAGTAATCGCCGGCTGCGTTCATCGCATCTGATCCTGTCTTGTCGAGAGATGTGGGGAAACGCACATCTCGCGTCTCCCAGCTGGTGATGGTGATGTCAGCCATTGTTAATCAAGAGGGTCTTTGAGTCGACTCCTGTTTTCCACGACAATAGAACTTATACAGAGGCTCGAGACGAGAGGGATATGGGCTGTCTGTCGTCTACCATTCTTCCTTTATACTTTTGAATCTTCCACCATCCCCACACTCCGGTTCAGTTGTGAGGGGTAATTCGTGAGGAGTAATGGTGGGGGGATCACAGCTCCGCGTTACGTCTTCCGGCGTCGGATGAGACGCGGTAATAGGCTTAACGATGGAGAAATACGGTGTTGTTGAACAGTATATAGAACTTAAATGCACTGTGGTAAATAACAGCTGCCCACTACTCGTACAGGCGTGAGAGATACTTGGGTACGTAAAGTAAACACCAGATGCTCATACACATATGACTGGAAGCCGGCAGTCAATACCCGATACGTCGGTACGAATGTTCACAGCGACAAGGCAACTGTCGGTGAAGATGAGCGGAATCCTTTAAAGGATTCCCCGACTCCTATTTATATGGCAATGATTGGTAATCGTCCTAATAATAGAGAAAGAGAAAGCAGTTGGACAGGGATGTATGGCGTTATGACAGGGCTGCAGTAATCAGCTGCATGGTGGGCAGCTCTGAGCTGCAGGTTTTGCTGCATCCAGACGAAAGCCCAAGAAAGAAGAGAGCCAAGTTTACAGTACGCTTCACAGCTGACAATGCTGAGAATAAATTTTTACGGAAAAATTCTGCCTCATGAAAGCCATCTTCTCTCTTTGACCTGTCGAACATCTGGCATGCAAGGTGTCTTACATTTTGCCGTTTCTCGTGTCAGGCTTTGAATGCAACCGTGCTTTCTGCTGCAGCTTCTGTGGGGAAGCTCTGCCGATCTAGACCCCTAGTACCGTGTGCTTACGGAGCACGGAATTCCACCATACGGAGTACAGATACGAGATAACTACTGTGCATGTACTATGTAACTTTTGGACGCTTCGGAATCTAGCCCGCACGGTCTGTTTCGTGATCCCTGCACGGGTGACCGTTGCTTGTTGCCGCCTGTCTTGCACAGAATATGGTCTCATCCTGTTTGATTTTGATTTTGATTTTTGATTTTTGATTTTTGATTTTTGAAATTAGTTTCTGGCCTCCTGACATCCTATCGTCCTACCGTCTCATTCGTTTGAAGATACTTTTTTTGTTGGGTATCCTGGGTAGTCGCCGTCTGACGGCCGTCTGACAATGCTCAAGCTTATGCAAAGATTGGGAGTACGTAGGAGTGGCAACCCTACTCGTACTGTGTAGCCACTCAGCTTCTAAAGACTTTTTTTCGAGGGCAAATAGTTTTTTTTAGCACGCTACTGGTCAATTCAAACATGTAGACCTTCATCACGCGGCCATTGCTGGCAAGCGTTTGCAGAGGCGTTGGCGTTGTGCCCTCATGTGTGCCCTCATGAGTTCGCAAGAGCTCGCATGGCGCTGTTCTCTTGTTGCAATATTACTCATTCGTGCTGCGATCTTCGTGTTCTGACAACGCCGGCGGGTTTGACGTTGACCGTTCTGTGTGCTGTATAACCACATCTTTGTCTTACCTGCACGAGCTTGGCTAGCAAAGAAATGGCAGACAATAACACGCTGCTAGGTTTGTCTCAGATGCTCAGAATACGAAGCCTGCCTCTACCGGCCAGACGATAGCGCTCGCCGCTCGAGGCAATAGTGCCTTACATCTGTCCGGCAACAAAGACGTGAGAGGTCGGCGAGCATCCCAAGCAGGACGGCATAAAAGACCAGCCTCTTAAAGCCCGCTCACCCTCTGTTCGTCTGACTTTCTCTTTCCGTCCTCGTCCTGATCCTTCTTGCCCACCCAGCCCCTCTCTCGCCAAGTGCATGTTTTCGTCTTGCTCACGTTCCCCTTCACTTGTCAGCTTACATGCTTGGCGTCTCCTGTTCCAACAGCAGCGCTACTCAGACCTGCTCCCCTGCCATACGTCATCCACTTTTCTCTCCCTCCCCTCCCACCTTATCTCATAGGGCTGTATCCCATTGATTTTGAAATTTTTTTTGACTTATTTATTCTGGGGTTCGGAGGTTTCATTCTGCTCATCTTGTTCTTGATTTTCCTTCATTATCTATTGCTTCAGCTGTCTCCATCACGTTTTCCTAGTGACAAACCCGCACTATGGCTGCCACGTCGGATCGCCGCAAGAGTCTCTCTCTGCCCTTTGCTCCCTTTTTCGGGCTCAAGCTGGACCACAAGTCGGAAAAGGGCGACAGACTGCCCCGGCTCAGACGTAAATTGAAAAAGGTCACGCGGCAGACCATTGAGGATGACGATGACGTCTCAGTCGACGAGGACGAGCCGCTCGCCCATATCAGTGATGGGTCCTTCATGTCCATCAAGTACGAAGAGCGTCGGTCCACGGGCCGCCACCGCCCTCCCATTAGCTTCCACAACCCTCCCAAATCGACCACTCGCCGCAGTGTCTCCTTTGAGGGGACCTCGGGGGCGCCAGCAGACACGGCCAACTCTGCCAAGGCTCGGAGACAGGACGGCGGAAAGACAAAGTCCAGCCAGACTCTGGTCCGGCCCATGCCTACTGTGGACACCCAAGATCGGGCCCTAGATCGGACCCAGGACCGGACCCAAGACCGGACCCAAGGGACACAGTCACGTCTACAGACCGGCGCTGCGTACTCAGCCGAAGGACCCCGAGTCTCTCCCCATAGCAAGCCGATGCCTCCGCCACTGGTCATGCCACAGTCCTCGCTGTCGCCGCAGGCCATACCGCAACAGACAACCATGCCAGCACCCATGAAGATGGCGCCCGGTCGCCAGGCCCCCCAATATCACCGGCCCTATCCCAACCAGTTTTCAAACATGCGCCGCAACGACTCGCAAAACTCGCCTGCGCACCAGCCCGCTACAGCGCCAGCCATTTCGCCTTCGTCGCCGTCCTCCAACATGTCCACGACTGTGGGGTCTTACAGTACAGCGCAGACGCCTCCGCGGTCGTCTGCATCTTCGGTCTCGCCTCCGAGCAGCTCCAGCTCCAGCTCATCGGAGCCGTACCAGGTTCAGTATGCCAATGGCCAGATCGCCACGCGGGCCGTGCCAGAGCTGGCTCACCTGTCGAAGCCAGGGGAGGTCAACGCACCTAGGAACCAGTACCCTGCCAGCGCGATGCGTAACTCGACGATAGCCGTTCCTGTCAACAAGCCCACCCACCAGATCCGCCGAAAGCCCAAGACACCCATCTTGAATGTTGGCCAGCTGGAGAGGAACGATAGCCAGAACCAGCTGCCGCTTCCACAGCAAGGAGAGCAGCTGCAGAGCCAGGGCCAGAGCCAGAGCCAGAATCCGAGCACGAATCCGAGCCAAAGCCAGATCCCACACCAGCAGTATCCGCCCCAACAGCATTACCAAGAGTCGCACCAGTTCCGCCAGGACCAGACCCAGCAGTACCAGGACCCGAACCAGCAGTACCAAGACCACAGCCAGTACTACCAGAACCAGCGGCACTATTCGGATCAGCAGGTGTACCAAGCCCCGACGCAGCAGTACCAGGAGCCGGGCGTGCAGTACCAGCAGCGGCAGCAGTACTACCAGTCGCCACAGAGACACTCCTTCCATTACCCAAACCAGAACTACTACTCCCATCACGCCAATCTGCCATCCCAGCAGCACCACCCTCCCGTGCCGCAGCCGCAGCCGAGCCAGCAGTACTACCATCAATATGGACAGTCGCATCAGTACCAACAGCCACCGCCGAAGCCGGAGAAGCTAGAGAAGCCAGATAAGCCGATGCCAAGGGGGACCAAGGCCAGAGACGCGCACATGCTGCCCGAATCAGTGGAAAGCGTGACCGCAGCCGAGCTGTCGCTGATCCAGTCGCAGTCCAGCATCGAGGTCATTGCAGACCAATACCGCGCCCTCTTGGCTTCACGAGCCTCGCTTCACTCTGTTGACCGGATGGACGCACTGGATGAGCAGAAGACGCAGCACTTGATCACTCCTCAGCATGACAGGTCAGGTGCAGCAGATGCCGCAGACATGGCGGAGTCGCCAGGGTCGCCAGGGTCTCCAGACATGGACCCCCTGGACACACTGGAAGTGCCCTCTACTCCCGAGACCACGGGCACGGCCGAAACAGCCGTCACGAGCATGACAAACAGCCCCACCAGCACGGGCATCACGATCCCCGTAGATGTTGCTGACAGCCACCCCAGCACGGCAGACGCAGGTGACAAAAAGGCGGGCACAGAAAAGGCCGGCCCGACGATCCAGACGAGGACGCCGAACCCGAGCCTGGAGATCTGCCTCGACCTGCTGTCACGTGAGCTGTCCTCGGCCGTCTCTGTCCGCAACATGATGCACCCCGGACGCAGTGGCTCGGACGGCGACGGCGGCTCGTCTTCGTCGGGCTCGGCGCCGACAGCGCCGGCCCTGCAGATCCTGGTGATGATTGAGGCTTACGAGCGTATACGCGACCAGCTGCTGAGCGAGCCCTACCGCAAGAACGAGGGCGCCAACGAGGTCGAGACCATGTTCAACATGTGGCTACAGGCGCTGTACAGGGTCCACGATTCGCTGACATCACGGTCGAGGCGCTCAGAAGATCCATCGGGTAGTGAGTATGACTCGGCGCAGGAATGAGTGGTGTTCTGTGAGAGGCCATTTGCATGGCGGTTTTGCTCATTCTAACTAGTGCTTTTACCGTCTTTGATTGTTCTTCCCTTTCTCCTTTCTCTCTGTTTCGCCCTTTTTTGGCTGACCACCCTTTTGCCCTTGTTCCCCCCTTAATTTCTTGCATCTCCTTCTTTTCCATGGCTGGACATTTTACATATTATTCCTTTAATGCTTTGACGATAAACAATACCTCTCCTTTTTTCATGTCCCTTTACTTGCCCTTTTGACTCTCCAATTCGCTCTTTTTTTTTTTTATTCTCTCTTTCTCTTTATTTTTTTCATTTTCATTTTCTATGCCACACTTCCACTATTTTTTCTTCCTCTTTTCTTCCTCTTTTCTTCTTTCCTTTTCTCTTTCAAATTTCCATTTCATTTTCCCTCCTATAGGAGCAATAAACTAATAATGGACGTCAAGCACTCTATTCAGATGGCTATTAATCGTAGAGGTTGAGGTTGGTACCCCACTTAAATCAGGCTGCACTGCGTATTAGCCAATCAGTGCATCCCTCCAGCTCTAAACGCCGACTCCCCTTCTCTTCTTTTTGACTCACCTTTTTTTTTTCCTCTCGTCCGTTTCTCTCTCTCTCTCTCTCTCTCGTATCTTGCTTATGGCAACGCCATGGATGACGATGATTTTGGAGCCGACGCTGAATTTCTAGCGGCGCTGGCTGCCACCGACGTAACAAATGCTATCCAATCGGCGGAATCACGTCCGTCCCACCAGCCGACTGTGGCACACCGGCCGACCCCTGCGCGCATACAGCAGCCGACACCTCAGCGGATAGAGCGTCCAGACACAGGCGTGCGCATCGTACAACCTACACCACAGGCTCTATCTCGAGGGAGCGCGCCAGCGGGACCGCGCGCACAGGTGCCCTTGTCTGGATCGTCCATTTTGGTGTCGCCGCGGCAAAAGAGCAACCCGGTGCTCTCGCAGCTGCGGTCGGTGGCGTGGGAGTACAGCGACATTGTGGCAGACTACGGGCTGGGAACGACGACGTGCGCGCTCTTTCTCAGCCTCAAGTACCACCGGCTGCACCCCGAGTACATTTACTCGCGCATTCAGGGACTGCAGGGCAAGTACCAGCTGCGCGTGCTGCTGACGCTCGTGGACATTGACAACCACGAGGAACCGCTGCGCGAGCTGGCCAAGACGTCGCTCGTCAACCAGGTGACACTGCTGCTGTGCTGGTCGGCGGCGGAGGCGGCGCGCTATCTCGAGCAGTACAAGCTGTTTGAGCACGCAACGAGCTTTGCGGCCATCCGGGGCCAGCAGGCGTCTGGATATGCGGAGCGCCTCGTTCAGTTTGCCACTGTGCCGCGGACCATCAACAAGGCGGATGCGGTGGCGCTCGTGAGCTCGTTTGGCAGCGTGCGCCGTGCTGTGCTGGCAGAGCCGGCGCAGCTGGCCCTCGTGTCGGGGTTTGGTGAGAAGAAGGTGCAGGGCTGGCGGCGGGCAGTGGAAGCGCCGTTCCGGGTGCAAAAGGCCAAGGCGCGGCGGGCGAGGGCTGTTGGCAGCAGCAGCAGCAGCAGCACGCAGCCGGCCAGCACGCAGCCGGCCAGCAGGAGACGAAAAGAGGCGACGACGGCGAGCAGGGAGGTCAAGGCGGACTCTGCAGGCCAAAAGGGGGCCAGTGCCCAAGGGAAAGCTACCGACGAGGAGCTGAGTGAAGGCGTCGCTACTGCTCTGGCCCAGCTCCGCGAGAAGGGATGAATGGAAGAGGAAGGTGGCATACCGAGCGGAAGAGACGCGGCAATCATGTCAAGATACAAGCAGAGAGACGGCAGGCTGACCTAGTATGCCAAGAACGGAAGCTGGTTCGGAAAGGGATAAATAGAAGAGTCAATTCTTCCGCCCTATCTTCATTCTTCCTGCTTCAATTTTTTTTAAAGGGTTTTGCCTTTTTTTTTTTTTTTTAAATTTTCTTTTTCTTTTTTTTTCCCCTGGTTCTGATTTATGGCTTTCATCTGTCCGTCTTTTGTACAGCGTATGAGTAATATTACGAGTACGTACCGGCTCGCAAACTGTGCTATGTATTCTCGCATTGCCCGACTGGCCAAAATGCTCTTTCCCACAGCTCTTCGCTGCGTACGGAGTATGTACGAGTACTGTGCTCGGTTGTTCGGTCCTTTTCTTCGTGTATTGGTTACATTGCCAGGATGCGATGCGGGATAGATCAGCGTGGAGCCGCCGTGTTTCTCCGCACCCTCCCCCCCCCCCCCTCTTCTCCCGGAGATCAGAGCGCATACTCTTACACTACATAGATAGTACTGCGAGCTTAATGCAATCTCTCGTGCAGGCACCACCGAACTCTGCTTCCCCTTTTGTCTTTCGCCGGACGCGCCTTCCTCTCAGACCACAATGGCTGCCACAACTACTCCGTCTTCGTCCTTTGGCTGGCCACTATGAATAATACGTTGTACTCGTGTCCATGGATCGCGCCTTCTCTTACTTATGTACATGCTCGTAGTGCCTGGGACTCTACTATGTAGCCCCAGCTGCTCTTTTAGGAAGGTTCTTTCTAGGCTAGCCAATCAGCAGTCTGCCCTGGCGGGATCTACGAGGGATCGCTCAACGCAGAATGTAATGTTGCTCAAAGCGCCCGCAGGCTACTTTCTTTTGGCAGTCACGCGTCCCTTCGCCCTCTGGCATCCTTTCTTTTCTTTCTCTCCGCTCGCTCCGGCAGCCCCCCTGCCCTCTCTGCCCTCTGTCCTCCGCCATCCATCCACTGCGTACCCTGCCGCGGCCTTTTCTTTTGCGTCTTGCCTCTGTCCAACTGCCTCTTCATCTGTCGTGCCACGGCCGTGTCGTCTGCCACCGCACACAGCCTTGCTTGCTGGTTATCACGACATCCATGGGCTGACTCGATTTTCTATTTTTATCCCATTTACCGTCTCTCGCCTCAGAGTACAGTACTCGTGCAGCCCAGCCCCCCTCTCTACTATGTGCTTCACGTGCGTTTCCGAGTGCAGCACCGTTGCATCGCGAGATCCGCCATCGACTACTTTGGCTGTCCTAGGCAGCTGAAAGCTGGCTCTGATCGGGTGAGCAGTGTGAGCAGTGCACACACTGTGAAAACTGTGAGCACTGTGCCCTTGGATGGACTTTGCCCTATGCAACCCTTCCGACCCTTGCTACCCAACTACCCGAGCCATTTATCATGGCATGCCCGCCGTAACGTTTTTTTCTCTGTCCCGTTCCCCGGAACCTTTTGCTCCTTATCCCTCACTATTATTGATAATAGGCTTCCCATCTTCTCTTCAGCACAAAGAACCCCATCCGCTGATCCGCTTCCTTAAATTTCCCCTAAATACCTCCCCCCCCCCCCCGGTCCCCCGTATTCTTGTATTCCTTTTCCTTCTACTTTTGTGACCTCTCTGAATTCATTTTTGGACCCTGATTCTTTGTCTCTTATCTCTCTTACTCCCTTTCTTTCCCTCTTTTCCTTCTTTCCCCTTTCCCTCTTCTCTCTCGTCCGCCATGCGTTGGACTGCGAATGGCATCGGCCTGCTGTGCCTGGGTTCTGCCATCTCACCAGCTGCTGCCACGCCGGTACGCCGCTCAAAACCGGCCTACGTCTCACACCAGGACCGGGCGGATGCCGTCAAGGCCGCCTTCCAGAAGAGCTGGGACGGCTACTACAAATATGCGTTCCCTCACGATTCCCTCCTGCCCCTTGCCAAGAACTATCAGGATGACCTGTAAGTGTGTCTCGTGCAACTTGCCAGAGAAGAGACGGAGGAGCACGGACTATGCTGACCTGTTCTCGTGTCAGAAATGGATGGGGGGCGAGCGCCATTGATGCCTTTTCTACTGCTCTTGTCATGGAAGACAGCGACGCAATGGAACAGATCCTGACACACATTCAGAGCGTCAACTTTGATACAGCCATTGGCTCCATCTCTCTCTTTGAAACCACTATTCGCTATCTTGGTGGGCTGCTTTCCGGTAAGGCTTACTGCCCGTGCTTCCCCTATTTTTCTGGCAACCCGCTGTGCTGGCCATTTTCCTGTCCGCTGACTCTCTGCAGCCTATGACCTTCTTCAGGGCCCGTTCAAGCAGTATGCCAAAAATGAAACGGCAGTGGCCAACATTCTGAAGCAAGCACAGCACCTCGCAGACAATCTCAAGGTGGCCTTTAACACCACGTCTGGTGTTCCGGATAACAATATCTATTTCGACCCGCCCCGCCTCGGCGGATCTACCTCCAACGGCATTGCTACCATTGGGACGCTCATTCTGGAATGGACACGTCTGACTGACTTGACAGGCAACCAAGTCTACCAGCAGTTGGCCGAGAAGGGCGAAAGCTATCTCTTGGACCCGCAGCCCAAGGGACTGGCAGAGCCGTTTCCCGGCCTCATCGGTACCAATGTCAACATTAGCAACGGACTGTTCCTCGACGGTTCCGGCAGCTGGGGTGGCGGCGATGACAGCTTTTACGAGTATCTCATCAAGATGTATCTCTACGACCCTAAGCGCTTTGCTACATACAAGGACCGCTGGATCGCTGCCGCGGACTCTTCCATTAAATATCTTGCATCTAATCCTGTCAGCCGACCAGAGCTGACATTCTTGGCCATGTTTGACAACAATACCCGTGTCTTTGAATCTCAGCACCGTAAGTGTAACTTGGTCTCTTGACTTTCTTCTTTTATCCTCGTTTTTTTTTACCTTTTTTTTTTTTATTCTTGTGGCATGCTCACCGGTCACCAGTGGCCTGCTTTGATGGCGGAAACTTTATCCTCGGAGGCCTGACGCTCAACAAGCAAGAGTACATTGACTTTGGCCTCAAGCTGACAGCTGCCTGTCACGAGACATACACGGCCACGAAAACTCACATTGGACCCGAGACCTTCCAATGGCAGGACAATGGCAATCTGGCACCCGTGAATTCGTCGCACAACCAGGCCCCGCCTACCAACCAGACCGAGTTTGCGAACAAGGCTGGCTTCTGGATCACCAACGGCCAGTACGTTCTGCGTCCAGAAGTCATTGAGAGCTACTACTATGCGTACCGCGCAACTGGAGATACAAAATACCAGCAGTGGGCATGGGACGCCTTTCTAGCCATCAACGAGACCTGTTGGGCTACTAACGGTTATAGTTCCATCAGTGACGTCAATGCTGTCGGTGGCGGCCAATCTCAGGACTTTCAAGAAAGTTTCTGGTTTGCAGAGGTGCTCAAGTACAGCTTCCTCATCCAAGCTCCAGATGCCGAGTATCAAGTCCAGCCAGACCACACAAACAAGTTTGTCTACAACACCGAGTGCCATCCACTTTTGATTCCCAATGGCGAGAGCCTGTCGTAGTGCGACGGACAACTTTGACGGGGATTAGCAGAATCACGAAATAGCATAGGACTTTTCGCGCGTTGGGAATGTGTATAGAGACGGCCACCCGATGCCGTCTTCCTTCTTTCTTGTATATTATTTTTTTTAATTATTTTTGGTATATCATTGTTCTAATATATGTCTACAAGGTATGATTCATTTTTGTCTGCTGACATGCGGCTATAATGCTGGATGACTCTCGCATTGATTGTATTCTGCCTCTTTTGCTAGTTGCTCAGGACAGTCCACCTTGCTAGCCAAGCAACACTTTCTCCGACATTACGGACAATGCAAAGGCGTGTAGTCTTGACATTTTGCACATTCCCCTTATTGCTACAACTACTTTGGTGCGCCTCCACCATGGCTTCTACTAATTTCTGAGCATTGACATGGCCAATGCCAGAGCCTTGGCCGATCTGAAAGCACTGGGCACCGCTCGTCACAAAGCCAATTATATCGTTGCTATCAGGAGCCGGCAGGTGCTTCTCCGGCGGATATGGCAGTTTCGTGGTCAGCAGAGATTGCACCACCAATTTCTTGCTCGTTTCCATATCGGTATCTGGTGGTATGCGGCGCATCTTGTTTGACGGTTTGGATCCGGGATGCTGTTGCTCGTGGGCAAGGACCAGCCAGCGACCGCGAAGATCAGCTCCGGCTTTTGTACGGGCCGAGGGCAGCCGATAGATGCGAGCACGGGTCAGGGGTGTGCCGCGACCCACCATCTCGACCAAGATGGTGGCCAATGGAAAGGGAGTGCGCCAGTGTGGCTGACGCTGTACCGACGGCAACTGCAGGGCATCACAGGCAGCACGCAGGTCTGCCCACGTCACGTGATACATGCCGCGGACAATAGGGGGCATGCTGTCAGGCCGGAGAGCCGCAAACTGCACTTCCTCGAGAGAGTGTGGGCTGTCGGCATCTTGGCCATTCAATAGCACAGCTGCTGGCACGGGATCTACGCCAAAAACGTGCTCCCAGTCGCACGCGAAACCAGAGCCGAGCTCCCCCCTTTTTTGGCCACTGCCACTGCCGCCGCTACTGCTGCTGCTGCCCAGATCGAGTGTCGTCCACTGTGTCCGCTTGGCTGGCGGGGTCTTGTTCCAGGCCTGCTCAGCAGTCCGGCGACTCTCCAGTTCCCAATTCCAGCCAGCGGGCGAGCCAGGGAAGTCGGCAGGGAACCAGGGCCTGCCGCGCTCGAGAGCCACTGCGCGTTCCTCGTCTAGACCTGCTAGCAGAGGCCGGCGGCCCCCCGAACCGAGGCAGTGGGCATGGAGGTAGCGCCAGAGGACATCGATACAGCCGCGGGGTGCAAGCAACGTCCAGCTGGGACTCGTGCTGCTGATGCTATTGGCCCGTGAGAGCGAGCTTGCATCGACAGGCACGGACGCGCCGGCAACTGCGAGGATGACGGGAATAGGGTGATCAGAGGGTGTGGGAAGGAGCTTGTGTCCGGCAGGTAGTTTTCCGCGGCGACGGTCGAGGGACTGCTGCGACGACAGCCACGTCGCCTGTTGCCGGCGCGTATCGTCAAACAGACCAGAAGGGCGTCCGCCCTTTGTGGATGGCCAGTTGAGCAGCAAGCCAGACGGTCGTCGAGGTTGGCCAGTAGCGTCACTACCATTGTCTGCACCCGGCTGTGGCTCTTCGTAGTCGTAACGTGGGTCGTGCACATCAAAGGCCAGCACGGTGCCGCTTGCAGGTGCTAAAGCGGTCGTATCGAAGCGGCGCAAGTTCTCAAAGTCGGCTGCTTGAGGCTCCATAGAGGGAGAGATGGGCCGCAACAGAGACAGCAAGGCATCTGCAGCACTGCTGCCGGTAATTTCGATGCTGCCCACCTCCATGCGAAAGTCTTGCACAAAGACAGAGAGCTTCTTATCGGCCACAGCTGCCATGAGGACACTCCATACATATGTAAATATCGTGGGATGCACTCGCAGAAAGGCCGACGTCTTTCTTTCCTCGTCGCCCCCCCTCAGGTCAACTGGGTCAACCTGGTCATAAAAGACTGTCATGGCGCCGCAGTTTCCCGGTCCAGCCATTCTTCCCTGGCCCAGCCTCTCCGTAGTGTTCGTAGCCGTGGCTGTTGTCCAGTGCTGCTGATACGCAAACGATCGCGGCAGCTGTGCGTCGATGCAACAGGACCCGCTCCGAAGGGCTGGGCTGAGCAGGCCCGGCTCGACCACGGCTGCCAGGGCCTCGTCGACCTGCCGTGCGGGTCCCTGCAGCCGAATGACGCCCATGTAACTTGTATCCCAACAGAGACACATGTGTGGTCGCATGCCGGCAGAGCGCAGAGACGCCCGGTAGGTTTTGTTGGCCGGGGTCTTGGCCAAGATCGTGTGCCAAAGCGGACCGGGACAGGTCATGTGCGCCCGTTTGGCCAGCCATAGGTGAGTAGGCAGCCGGAGTCGGTCCATGGTAAGCAGTGTTCCAGCAGGAGGAGGTCGAGATGTCTGCCGAGGCTCCATATCGTCCGGTTCGCCACCATCGAGCTCCATTTCGTCAAAAGCATCGCCTTGTGGCGGCTGTGGCTCTAGAGCTGTGGCTTGTCCACGTGCTAGCTTCTTCTCTTGCTGCAGCCGTACACGCTGCTTCGTCTTCTCGTAGACCCACGCGCTCGAGGACCGGCCTTTCTTGCGCTTTGCGAGTCCGGCAGCCACGCTTGGTGTGTTGTCGGCGGCCTGGTCCCGTCGTGCTTGCTGCCGCAGCCGTCGGGGCAGACGCTTGGCATTGTGGCTGGCGGTGCGCCTCCGCATGCCGCGCGGGACACGCTGAAAGGCCTTTTCTACGCGGCTGTCCTTGCTCGCTTTGATGCTGCGGTGCAAGTCGCCCATCTCCCGCTGCAGGCTGTTCATAAAAACTGTCAAGTCCACCGAGTCCATGGCGGGAGCGTCGTTGCCGCTGCCGGTGGCCGTCTGTCCGCGAGATGACCCCACCCCCGCGGACGCCCCATCTGTACTGTTCAGGACTGTCCGCTGACGCTTTGCAGGACGTGAGCTACTGCTCCCGCCATGGTTCCTGATGCTGCCCTCCATGACCACTTTCCCCCTTCCCCCCCGTCGGCTCCTTTGCAAAGCGAGCTGAAAACTGGTAAATTATGGTGGCGACAACAAGTGAATGGAAAACATCGAAGCGTAATAAAATTTACAGACGCGTGTACAGTGCAGCGAGGATGGTGGGCGTATGCAACTTGGGATGATGATTTGCGATGCCCAAAAATAGGACGAAAAACTGTATGGCGCAGAGGCAAAAAAAAAAAGAAGAAAAAAGGGAGAGAAAATGGCTTGGCGTTGTAAGTGCGCTTCCGTAGTGGGTGCTAATACTAGTATGTACGAGTAACTTTAGGCAGCGTTAGTGCCCACAGTACTGGGGCAAGCCAAACTAAGATCGAAGGACATCACGTGATATCAATACTGATAGATTGGTTGTGTACTCCTACTCCGTAGTGCGTATGATCAAACACATCTGTGAGGTCTTGTCTGACAGCTGGTGCTAGAGTACGCCGTGCTCCTGCAGGGCCTATCACTGAGCACCAGAACACTCGCCTCTCAGCTGCATTCCCACCTCTTGTGAAAGATGGCTATCAGGCTTTCCTTCTTGGGGGGGGGGGCCTGCAAAATCGAACAAGCCAAACAGGTTGAAAAGAAACACGAATTTCCCACCAGGTGGTCCCACTTTTTGCCGCTCTAAGCAAATATCTGACCTAAACTTCTTGTAGCTTCCGTTTTTTTTTACCCTGTTACTCGTGGTTTTGCCTCGTCCTATTTTCGTCCTTCCGATTGAAAATATTTGTCAGTCTGGGACCACGAACAGCAAAGTCCTCTACGGGGGAGCGGCCTGCTGTATAACTACTCTGTACTGTCCGCAAGCCCTTGATTCAAATCATGCTTCCGGACTAGCACGCACACGAGCCATGATATGGTTGATATCGTTAAACTTGATCACCCCGCGAGACTCTGACTCTTTTCCTTTCCTTTTTACTCTGCTTCTCCTCTTATATCCCATTTCCAGCTCCTGCTCCATACTTGTACTCATTTCGTTTCTCACCTCATTTGCTCCTCTGGCCTTTTCCCACTTCTCTATTCCTTTTCTTCTTCGTCTTTTACTTCTTCTTCCTGGCACATCCCCCCCCCCCCCCCCACTTCTATACGTATACTGCATCTGCACCATCTTTCATTATGGATTCTATCATCTCTTCCCAGATGGCCCCTCACTTTCAGGCCACCAAATCAGCCAGGCTACTGACGGTGACAAACGTTGACGACGCCGGCTCAGGCTGGCTGCTCTTGCGTCTGCTCGGTGACTGGATGCGGCAGTGTGCGAAGTTAGGGTCTGGTGAAAACAGTGGTGTTGCTGTCGTTGTGTTCTCCCTCTACCGGGAGTTTGAATTTTATTCTTCGGGACTGTCCCAGCTGGTGAGTAAGACATTGAGATAACCATGATTCTTTTTTTTCTGCTTCTTCTTCTTTTCTCATGGTAACTCTATTGATTTGACACTGGTTATTATCTCGGGTTATGATTCTCAGTACTGATTGATTCAAAGGGCATCGATCTCGGACGGCATGAAGATATGGGTCACTTCAAATTCATTGATGGTGTCTATGCTAAACTACTGGGCGAAAACCCATCACTCACGCTGAGTGCAGCACTGGAGCTCATCAGCGATGAAGTCGAACAACTCAAGAAGAATCATCCTCGTGTGGTCTTCCTGTTGGACTCGCCAGAGTTGGCCATGACACTTGTCAACGGCAATCCTCACGCTGCCGATGCCGAATGGCTCAAAATGTTTCAAGGCGTCACACGTGTACGTTTCTCTACATATTTCTCTTCTCTTTCTATCTCATTGTCCCTCCTCGCACACGCAAAACAGAAGACACAAATGACTACACATTGACTAGGATAGGCGTTTCTCAACGCTTTCTTCCTCTTCTTGTTACCCCTTTTCTCCTCTCCTCTTCCCCCTTTCCTTGTCCTGTCCCGAGTCTAATTTTTCTTTTGTCAGCAATTCCACCACACCATTGTCGCAATGTCCCTCGACTCTCCCAAAATGGGACGCTCTCTCCAAGAGTTTGGCCAGGCCAGGGCTCGTGTCTCAGGAGTCAAATCTTTTGGTTACGAGGCTGACATGTCCATGGTCCTGCGCCATTACGAGACACAAAACTCCAAGACTGACGGAACCGTCCGGATTTCCTATTCCAGCCAATTCGGTGCGTCCAGTTCCAACGGGATCGCCGACGAAACGTTTGGCTACCAGATCTCGGCAGACGGACGTACCGTCACTATTAATGGATCCTCTGCCTGACTGGAGTTGATGAGGCGTTTCTTTTTTTCTAACTTTTTTTTTTTCAATTTACTGTCTAATCTCCATTTTTTACTATTACATAGTATGTATCCATTCTATGCTGTCCTTTCTACATTGTGCAGAGAGAGGACTGCCCGTACGTACCATGGTGCGACGAAATATAAGAAAAATGTACATTGTGTCTAAAGAATTGTATCTACGATGCTGTATTACTCTTTCACCTTTCTTATTGTGTAGTAAAGTGGCAGCGCATACGTAGAGTTGGGGGACCTGAGAAGCTTAGCGTAAAGACAGTAATAGAACAGTTCTATCCGGATTAGAAATATTAAAATGGGGATAATTTTCATATCTTCACGTGATATAAAACAAAATTCGGTATTTTTATTAATCCGATTATTTGCCCTAGTTCCGCACAATGAAGTTTTTTGTAGTGGATTCCCAAGATTACGGCTGCATTGGTCGTCTAGTGAAAAAAAACGAAATCGTCTTCTTGATTTCCACCCCCCCAAAATTAACAGCATCACCAGCCAAAACCCTATATCTTTGTCCTTACAGGTCAGTTTTTATCGACTCTCAAGTTTGAGTTCAAAAATCGGTCAATATTGGAAAAGAACCCAATTCATATTGTACCTGTGATCTGGAACGTTTACTGACAGACACAGACACCAAGACAAAATGAGTATGTTTGATTCTCTCGAACTCCAGTGGAAATTGTATTGGTCTCTCGCTCCTCTCATTTCCCTCGTTTTTTTCGGACGAAAAGTACCAATGACGGAACATCTGTTCGACGACACACCGGGAAGACTCTTTCAGCGATACGAACTTCCCGAATTGACCGCTGTTGAGAAAAATGAGAAAACCGGTTGAAATGGGAGATGAGAGAGCGAAAATCGAACGGAGACACGAAAGGATGAAGACACCTGTCTGAGAAAGATCACTAGCAAGAGGACGCATTACAAGAGTAATGACTAACATTATTCAACAGCCAAGGGTACTTCGAGTTTCGGCAAGCGCCACAACAAGACGCACACTCTGTGCCGTCGTTGCGGTATGGACAAACCCTCCCCTTGTCATTTTGTGTGGAATTAGCGTCGTCATGCGCGCATTTTGGATGGCTCTCTCCCTTCTGGGGGGTTTCACATTAAAAAATTGAGTGCTAACGATATGTTTACAGGCCGCCGGTCCATGCACGTCCAGAAGAAGGAGTGTTCCAGCTGCGGTTTCCCGTCTGCCAAGATCCGGAAATGTACGTTCTTATAAGAAACCCAACCCACTATTTACTCTATGCAAATGTGATCTTAGCATCTTGCTTGTGCGGATTCTGTGTGACTAAGACCCGAATAGACAACTGGAGCGAAAAGGCGAAGCGGAGAAAGACCACTGGCACCGGTCGTATGCGGTCTCTGAGCCTGGTTCCTCGGCGGTTTAAGAACGGTTTCCGGACCGGTGTGCCGGCCGGCTCTCGAGGGGCACGTGCTTAAACTATTTGCTTAGGTGATGGGAATGATGGGAAGGACGTGAGATGTCGTCATCGTAATGATAGAAAACACTCATGATACGGCGGGGTTGGGCGAGCGATTTTCAGCACAGTGCTACAAAAAATTTGAAAAAGGAAATCCGAGGGACAGGCGGTGACGCATAACAAAATAGGAGCGGTTGTACATCATTTGATCAAGGTCTCCTTTTCTACAAAAATGTCGTGCCTGACTTCTTTTTTCGATACGCACAAAAAAAAAGCAAAAAATACTTTCCAACCATTCCTGAACTGCTTTCTTGTATGACGAAGCACAGGAAATGCTCACCTACTATTGTCCCCATACTACAGATTCATCTCCGAAATGCTGGTGCCAGTGCTATGATATGAAGAGAAACCATTAGTATAAGGGGAAAAAAGAAAGAAGACTAGTCAAACGTAATCTTCTCTGTAGGCTAAGAGCTGCTTGATTGGTCCATCTACAGAAGTCTGGTCGTGATGAAAAGCAGGTCCTCCACCAAGCATCACGTTAAGATAAAGCTAGATTTTACACGGAACCCGTTTCTACCACGTGAATTCGTGACTCAACTGGCTTAAAAGATTCGGATACACTCCGAGTGGCAAGGTCGCTGCACGTAACAAGGGATTTGTATAAAACTGCAACTCCTCGTCTTCTTGTAGGTACTAGAATTTACACTACGGAATAGATTTTCGACTCTTGTTCCTTTCCAAGAGCCATTTTATCAAGGTTTACTAGATCAGCCGTATTTTCCTCTCAGAAAATGAAACAGCTGATTCCTATTTTCTGAATAAGGGTAGCAGATGACCACTGAGCTTACCCCGCGACGGGCATCCCATGGCCATCTCATTATACCGGCGAATCTGTAATATTAGCAGAGTTGCTTGTAGTCATCAGTTTCTGACGCGTACAATATAGGTAATACAAGGTGTTGCCGATTGTCCAAAACAATATTTGTTCTTGATTCTATAGAAAGCCAGCTACAGAGATCTGGAAGTAAGGCATTGCTCTACAGCCCCGCCTAATGACAACAACACCCGAACCAGTCGATGGTGTAAAGAAAACCACAAGAAAACAATGAAAGAACAACAGAGACAGCATGATTTAAGAAGACAAGTGAACTGTTCATGGCAGCCTCAAGTTTGGCCAGAAGACGAATTTTGAGACGAAAGAACCTCCCCAACAGCACCAGTAATGACTTGAGTCAGGAAGACGGGATTAGCTATTGAGCCAGTGCTAGAACTGGAGGTGACACTAGGGCGACAGGGAAACGGGGAACCATGAGAGTTAGCAAACAGAAAGGTGTGAGAAGGGAGAGGACGTTATAGAACACGTACGCAGCAGCAGCAGAGGTAGCGCTGGAGAGGGTGGTGGATCCCGCGAGGGACACGGAGGTAGCCGACTGGGGGAGACTGGACATCTCTTGGAGAAGTTTGTCTCCGGTTTCTCTGTCGAGATGGCTCATTTTGACGGGATAACTTTCTTGGTCTCGGTCTCTGTCTATACTGCTACTGGGGGTGATGGCAGTAGGACTGGGAGAAGAGGAGGGCGACGGGGGTTGGCTCATTGTGCTGGAGAAGCGGACCTGAAGGGCTGGCGTTGTGGTAGGCTTTATATCGAAGAAGCAAGGCAGCCAGACCGAGGCGTCGAAATATGAAAGAGCGAGACAAACGAGAATAAGAGAGAGGAATTAGGAGGCGGGTGACCTCATTGGATACAAGGTGGAATGAAGGAGAGGGGGGGGGGGGGGGGTGTAAGAGACGACGCAGAAGAGAAGTGATAGTGAGAAAGCCAGATGGGTATACGAGACAAGAGACAAACGACGAGAAAGTTAGAGAGAGAGAGACCGAGAGAGACGGATGGAGACCGAGATTCACAGAGAAAAACAGACAGCATACACGATGTGTGCGAAGTGGAATAACGACAGTTATCTGGGTCCAGGCTCTGATTTTCTGCGGGACAAGGCGTTCATGGGCAGGTCCTTGCCGTTTGTGAGTTCGGTCTCGTCATATTTAGAAGACTTGTATTTATATATGCTCGTGACTATTTAATGGCAGCTTCCTCCACACCTCCATTTCAGCCCTGCCTGATTGCGCCGATATAGTGAGAACCCGATTGACCCAGGAATTAAAATAAAGTTCACTCCCCCCCCCTTGTATTTTTCGGTTCTTGGTTGTCCTGTTTAAGTCAGGACAGGCATGGCTGTGCTTGATTGGCTCGGTTGCTTGGTGAGACCAACAAGAAACTGCTCTTTGGGGCTAGTATGAGTTACGATCGTATTCCTCGCATTGGATGTCAAGAGGAATATAAGAAACGAAACTTGGCGCTTTGCCATACGGACAGGGCGTGGCTAATAACGCAATGCTTATACGATATACGAGAATGTAGTATGATGTGGGAGGGGGCTTTGGGTCGTATGCTCTTATGCAGTAATAGGCAAGGAACAAGAGGGGGAAGGAGCGTGGAGAGCGGGTAACTCGATCTTTCCCATAATTTTTACGAAAAGGGTGCTTCTTCTGCTTGTTTACACAAGAGCCTAGTGTGATGCTGATGCTCTTTCCGTCTCATCTTTTCTCTCCTCAGCCTTGCCGTATGTATATATACATAGTACGTATACGTATGAGTCTACATAGTATATGACTCGTTGGGATCAATGTCATTCCCGCAATGACTCGCTCAAGCAGCCAGAACACTTATGAAGCGAGCAAAGCGACCAGTAAGTACAGAGTAATGAGTAATGAGTAATGTGAGTAATTGGGGAGTCAGGCAGACTAGGTGAACAGGGAGAGCTTAAAATAAGCGTAGGCTGTTTCGGCATGCGTGTGCACAGCATAGTATTGCCTTGAATCAGGTAATCTACATAGTACAAGTACTCCATGCCATCCTGACGTCGTATCACTCGTGTTGCCTTGCCAAGAATAGGACCTTGGCGGAAGGATGCCGTCTAGACGGAGTACTCCTACTACTTGTCCGATTCTGAGGCGGCAGGCTACGCAGTACAAGTAAGCCCGAAATTCGGTAGCCTGATCCTTGAGGCAGAAGCTTGTGATCTACTAGCAAGATTGAAGAAGTGCCCCACTGAACTAACGGCTTTTGCATTAGGGGCAGTATTAATAAATGAGAAAAGGCACGATGAACGGCGATGAGGCATCGCCGCCTAGAAAAAATGGTTGATATTTATGATTAATAAAATAAACAGGTGCTACTAGAGCCAATGGAGACTTGAAAATTTTCATCATCTCTAATTACACCCTCCCTTTTTTTTTCCATTTTTTTTTCCAGGTTCCCTTTATCTCTCTCCCTCTTTCCCCTCTGCACAGTAAGACGGATATCATTTGAACAGGCATCCATTTCGCACCCATCGTACACGACAGGGCAGCAAATATCGCGCATCCAGAATGGGCTATCCATCATTCCAGGCATCCAATGCCATCATCTATCTGACCTACGGCGCATTTCTGTGAGCAAGAGAGGGCAAAGATCAAGGGCGCGATCCGAGAATGCCTCGGCTGACAGGCACAGCGTCGTGGGTACAGGCATCGCCTGGCGTATGCGCAAACAGACTACCGGCAATCTTTTGTCTAGCAACCGCACGCAAACGGGTATTGTCACTTGTTGCTTTTCACATTCATCCCCCCCCCCCCACCCCCCGCCCTTCCTTTTTTTTTTCACTCTCTCCTTCTCTCCTTCTTTGCTTTCCCTCGCTTTTCTCTTTAGGCATGTAGGCTGATCATGGAGCTGACTCTGTTTTGCTGGGCGTCTTGGGGAATCAGCATTGCCACTTGCCTTGAATTTTATCGCGGCTGGTGAGTGAAGAAGGAAGACGAGATGCAGATTTCGTCTGCGGAGAGCGGCAGGTAGCAGTGGCAGAAACGCGATCTCTCAGCAGCTCAAGTCACGTGTTGCGACATGTATAACGGCAGCTCGTCCGAGGCTGCGAGTTGCTCGGGCTGTTGAGCCCCGGCCTCGGCCCCTTTGATGGAACTCTTCACGATCCAGGTTCGTCCAGTATTACGCTTACTCTGCCTCTCTCCCTGTTCCGCTGCATGACCTGTCTGTCGCCCTTCTTCGTCTGGCACAACAGCAGCAGCAGCAGCGGGACTGCGGCTCACTACGGGCGCCAAGTCCGACAGAAAATTCTGTTGAGACGAAGCTGAGATTGTACCGTAATTACTCGATCAAGTTAATGCTTGCGTGGGAAAGTGCTGCCGCTCTTCCAACTCTCACCCTAACCTCCTTCCCCCCTCTCCCCCCCCCCTTTTGCATTGCATCCCCTCTTCTGGGGCCACTGACTAGGTTAGGTCTTGGGTCCGGCATCCTATTTTCCTATCCGGAGCTGGCCACTATTTCTGGCGTGCAGGGCGTCTTGGTCTATGCCCTGGCCTCTGCACTTCCACTATTCATCTTTGCCGCCCTTGGCCCAGTTATCCGCCGCAAGTGCCCCGAGGGCTTCGTCCTTACCGAGTGGGTGCGTCAGCGTTATGGCTTGCCGGCTGCCGTTTACCTCGGATTCGTTACGCTGGCTACGCTTTTCCTCTACATGGTTGCCGAGCTGTCTGCCATTGGCCAGGTCATCTCGTCCCTGACCGGTCTCGATGGCCTGCCAGCCGTTATTGTTCAGTGCATTGTGACCACGATCTATACTGGTACGCCTTTATTTTGGGGGTGGGGGGTTGTTGTTTCATAGGCCCTTTTTATAGAGGCCGCGAGAGAGCCAAACATGACGAGAATCAAGCGAGACTGACACGCTCAGCAATTGGCGGTTTCCACGTTTCCTTTGTCACCGACAACATTCAGGGCGCCATGGTTATCGGGCTGGTCATTATCTCCACCATTACGATTGGTGCCAAGACGCATGTTAGCCATGAGGCCATTGTCGACTCGGGCCTCACAAAGGGCAACCTCCTGGGCTGGCAACTGCTTTACATTCTGCCCGTTGCTATCCTGACCAACGACTTTTTCTTGTCCAATTTTTGGCTTCGTACTTTTGCTTCACGCACCGACAGGGACCTCTGGATCGGCATTTCCATCGCTTCTGTCGTTGTCTTTATCATTGCCACGCTCGTCGGATTTGCTGGTCTGGTGGCTGCCTGGTCGGGTGCTTGGCCGGGCGAGGGCGTGGATCCCGCTGACGCCGACGGTAGTGCCGCCTTCTTCATGCTCCTCAATCTGTTGCCCAGCTGGGTTGTAGGCATTGTCTTGGTCATGTCCATCAGCCTCTCGACCGCCGGCTTCGACTCTCTTCAAAGCGCCATGGTCTCATCGGCGTCCAATGATATATTCCGCAACCGCCTAGGCTCCACATATATTCGCATTCTCGTCGCTCTTGTCATCATCCCCACTGTTGTTCTCGCTTTGCGCATGCCCAGTATTCTCCAAATTTACCTCATTTCAGATCTTGTGTCTGCCGCTGTCATCCCCGTACTCGTCATCGGTCTCCTGGACCGTTGCCCAGCTTGGAATGGCGTGGATGTCATTGTCGGGGGTCTTGGCGGTCTCTTGAGTGTCTTTGCCTTTGGCGCCATCTACTACGATGATGCCTATGCTGGTGCCAAGCTCCTTCTGCTTGAGCAGGGACTCTATGAAGGCGACTGGGGTGCTTTTGGTGCTTTTGTGGCTGCGCCTATTGGCGGCCTTCTTTTTGGTTTGGCCTCGTTTGTCTTACGGATGGCCTTTCTCTATATCCGATCTCGGATGACTGGCTGCGCTTTCAACCCCATTCTTGTATCCCCTCGCAAGAATACGGCCGTCGACGAAGTGCCTGCTTTGGGCGGCTCGTCTACGTACGACCGCGAGGCCGAGTTCAGGGGTCGTGATGAAGAGAGCTCAGTGCACCGAAAGGGCCTCTCTGGCAACTTTTAAAAGACAAGCAATGTGAGATAATTTTGAATTCCTTGGTGCCATTAAAAAGAAGAGTTTTTTTTTAATGTCCAAAGAACACACTACATTTTATATATCGGCACTATATAATCTTACCAATCAAAACAAGATTGTTGATGTAGTTTTCAGTAAAACCACACAGGTTGCGTCTTCTAGTCTCCCCGAAAATATCAGCTGCTTACCAAATGAATATAATGAAATTGATGGGTTGGATTTTGAGATGAAAAAAAAAAGGTATCTGTTAATGACATGCAGCCGTATTAACGAAATGCAACATCTCATGAGCCAAGATAAATTAAATGGAAATATTCAAGTAGTTCAAACAGCCTAAACCGTGTATGAGTGCAGGAAACCTGGAGACAGAAATGAATCAAATGAACATGAGAAGTGCATCCTCGAGGACATAGAAAACATGTCCCATAAAACTCCTATCAAAGATCCATGGCAATATTGCCAATGTCAAAGAGATTGCCAACGATGCGTGCAGCCTCTGTAAAGAGACGGCGGCCAATGGCGACAACTGGCACATCGGCATACTCGGGACGGTCCCAATAGAGCTGAGCCAGCAGGGTGACCATGCTGATGAAGCTGGCACCGGAGAAGACGCTGATGGAAATGGACGTCTCTTTGCGGATATTAATTTTGCGCTGGGTGGCATGGTAGAGGCCAGTCAGTGTGGCGGCGATAGACACCCAGGCCGGCAAGAGGAGACGCGAGTCACCTCCACTACCGGCCAGGTAGATGACCCAGGAGGTCAGGTAGCCATTGAGCGCATTCATAGCAAGCAGACGCACAATGGTGGCTTGGGGAGTGTAGTTGAGAAGCCTGTAGATGTTAGGAGGGGGGAGACCCAGACAGGCTGAAGGAGACTGGACAAAGCGTACCATCGAGACATGAGGCAGTCGATAAAGAAGAAGGAGAGGTAAGCCGAGGCCGCACACTGCCATTGTTAGCTACAGTCTGGGAGGAGAGTGTATAGTCCTCCTGCCTCAGCACCTAGTCTCTTGTACTCTGGATGACCCTACTCACCCAAACCATGGCCAAGGCCGTTTCTGTCAGTTTCAGGCGGCTTTCTAGAGATAGACCATGGCCGCCCGTGCTGCTGCTGCCACTTCCACTGCCATTGCCGTCTACGTCTGGGTTGACGTAAGATGCAGAAGCCACAGCCAAAGCATGCAGTTGCATGAACAGGCGTATCAAAATGCCCAGACTCCACCAGATGGCTGGACCGACGGACAGCAACCGGCAGGCAAAGAGTGGTAGATGCCATATACGCGGCAGCCCCAGAACGACAGCGACACGCGGCTGCAGCAGTGTCGGTCGCACTACCTCCATACACTTGTTCTTCTCAGCCACATGTGCCAAAATTCCGATTCCGTTTCTGCTTCCACTGCCTCCGCCACCGCTTCCACCGCGCCTGTCCGCGTCCTCACTGCTGGCATCGTCGCCTGTCGAGCTCCGGGAGAGTATGGACGCCAAAGAAAAGTTTGTGGTTGAGGAGAAGCTGTTTCCGCTACTACTGCCGTGACTTTCAAAGTCCTGGACAGGCGTCGTCTGGAAGCGTACCGTCTTTTTTGGAGCTGGTGTGGTCGGAGCGGCCGAGGATGGAATCGAGGAGGGGGGAGGAGAAGAAAGAGACGGATGTGTTGTCGGCTTGTTGTGCTTGTTGTGGACTGCGACGGCGGGTCGGGCAGACGCCGGGGACATGTTTCGTCGGCAGGAGGGAGGAGGGACAGCGTTGCCTACTCTTGATCGACGCAGGTGAGAGGATGAAGAAGAACCAAAAAAAAGGGGGGGGGAGGGTAGAAAAAAGAGACTGTGAAGAGGAGGAGGACAAGGGGGGACAATGTCCTTCTTCTCTTCTTGTCTCTCTCTTCCCCCCTAATTTTCTGCTGTCTGCGTTCGCTTCGTGTCCCCTCCCGTCCACCGCTTCCTTTTTCTCTATACGTCTCTGATCTCTTTAGGTGGCCGATATGAAAGGGTCGATGGGAAGATCACGTGGCTTTGGGGTCTTGCATAAGAGGCAGGTGGAGAGAGGGAGAGATGAATCCAGGAACAGCCGCACCGCGGGAGGGGTGCGAGCGATGAGCACGGAGTGGAAAGAATCGAGAAAGAGGAAAGAGGATGAGGAGTTGAGGAGAGCGGCTTAGATAGCAGATAGGGCTGTCCTTTCGTAGTCGAAAATGGCGCTCTGATAAAATTGACACACTGTCCTTGGCGACTTGGCAAAAAAGGAGCCTGCTGAGACCGTCGACGGACAAAAGAGAATGGGTTAGAGCGTCCGTAGAAAGAGATACAAAAAGGAGCAGATCCTGCCAGGAGAGAAGTCAGCAATGGCTCCTTGCCAGACGATGATGTTCTTGTGCAGAGGGGGGACAAGATAAAGTTGGTAGGCCAGAACAAAGGTCGAACTCTGCCAGTGCGCGGAAAGCGCTGTACGAGTACGTACTCGTACTCCGTACGTGTACGCTGCAGTCGTGGGATGGATGGGTATCCCACTGTATTTTCGCCATCAATCCTACTCCCCACTTTGTCCCATTTCGTTATCGTCCAATGAGATTGGTATTTTTGACTAGTCCTATTTTGAACAGAGCCAAAAAAAAAAAACGGAAAGGAAGCTTCAAAAATTAATCCGCTTCTTTATTTCTATTTCTATTTCTATTTCTATTTTTTTTTGGTCAGCTCGACAGCACGGCACGACAGTAAACGTGCATGCGGACGAATATACAAAACGACGTGCATCCAGTACAGGTTGGTTGACACGTGTGCACGCTGTTTCCTGCCCCGCCGGATTACAAACACAATGGCCTGCATACGACAGCCGCAGCGGCTCTTCTCGGCTGGGGTAGGGAGTCGGCTCGTCCTTTGTGCGGCTCGCACGTCCGCTCTAGCAGAGCCAGCCGGGATAGTAGCTGGGAGAGTGCGTATATGCCCGAGACCTACCGCGATGTACCATAGCTTGAGTGGCTGCTTTATCACCGCTCAGGGCAGTCCGCGGCTGCTCGCCTCTCCTGCCAGCCTGCAGCGGATACCACTACTGCAGCAGCCTCGCCGAGCAGCCTCGAATCACAGGAGAGCGGCCACCAAGAGACGAGGCGAGATGTCACCGACAGTTGGCATGATGCAAGCAAATGCGGGCCGGTCACCTGCCATGATATCTTTCCGTATTCCCCGTATGTCTTTCTTTTTCTCCCCCCCTCCTCTCTCCCTCTTCTGACGTCTTCCCATATAGACACATTCGTTCCGCCTTTGATGGGACAGTATCTGAAAGAGCCCGCAGTACTGGCTCGGCTGCTGTGGTATCGGACCAAGAGTCGCGTTTCGGACGTTTTGTCAGAGTTTTCGGTTCGGATGCAGAGCAAGCCTGGCTTTTTCAAAGCAGCTCGATTCAAGCCTAATAAAAAGGCGCTTGTGCCCATGGCCAAGGCGATGCACACACAGATGCTCGAGGCTACAGCCACCGGTGATACGGCGACCCTCGGCCGCCTGCTGACTCTGGCCCACTTGGACGAAGTGACGGGCCTGCTGGCACGCCGTCCGCATGGCCGGCGCTGTCAGTGGGAGCTGCTGGGTTACAATGGCCAGCCACGGCTCGTGGACAGCAAAGTGGTCCTCATTCCGGGTCCCCTATCGACGTACATTCGGCAAGCCGTGGTGAGCATCCGCAGTCGCCAGCGTTTCACATGGACGGACGAGCAGGGACTCACGCCTCCGACGGTGGTGGAAAAGGATAATGTGCGCGAGAATGTTGTGCTGGTAGCGTCACTCGACCGCAACACGTGGGAAACGTCCGAGTGGCGCATCTTTGGTTTCATGCCGGAGACTACACTCGAAGGCTGGGAGGAGGAGGTGCGGCTAGTCACGCAGGCGACCAAGGACGGCAGCACCATTGGCTAAGATGTGAAAAAGACGAAAGAAAAAAGTAGTTGGGCGGCTTGGTGTAGGATTATGTCAGGATCCACTCCTGTAGTCATGTGACGGTGAAGCCCTCTACTCGTACTCCGTAAAGGGCTTCGCCTACGTAGGGAGTGCTTGCTTCGTCTTCCTCACCTGTAGCTTCGACAGAGATTATTATGATACGCAGCACATTATGTAAAGTAAAAAAATGGAGACCAGTTTTGCATTCTGGGGGTTCTGCCGACTTGTATTATGTATGGCTGAATGTGGATGAGTATTAGATAAGCTTTTAAGTACTTGTACTATGTACATAGCATAAGAATTTTTAAGCAGCCTAGACGTAAATAGTCAGTCACGTGAATTTTGAGATGAACCAACATGTACGGAGTATACATACTCCGTAAGCAGGTGCATGCCAGCCATCCGCATTCATGCGAGTTGCGGGGCCACTTTCTTTTGTCCATGTTCCCTGTTTTCCAAGCGTACTCCGTATTTGCTGGAAATTAGGCGGTGGTTTGTTGTGGTCTGGAACGCCAAAATCAACGTTTGACTTACTCCGTAGTGCTGCAGCTCGACGTCATTGAGCGTCGTACTATGTATGTGTAGAGTACTCCATACTCGTACGCAGCAATTGTACTGATCAAGCTGCCCCCGTGACGCCTGTCGCAGAAGATGGAGAAAACGGCAACGCCACGTTGCTAACTGTTGAATGTAACGGTTTCCAGCCAGTCGGCCAAAGAAAAAAGAAGGACCCCCCTTTCCTTCCCCTCCCTTTTCGATCCTTTTTGACGATATCCCGCAGAAGCCCTCTTTCTCTTCCCTTTTTTCTCTTCCCCCCTCCCCACTGTGTACTAAGAGTATGTACTCCGTACTTCTTTTACACGGTGGTAGTTTACTATGTACCTCTGTTGGCGTCTCAGTGTCGTTTTTTTTTTTTTTTTTCTGATTAGGCGAATACGGAGACGTTGCTCAGCATTTTTTCTTCTTTTTCTTTTCCCTTTTCGTGCGCTCGTTGTCTTTTCCTTCCCCCTTAATTCTATTTGTTTTAGTGCTCCGTTCTCGTTCATAGTATTTTTGTCTTGTTCTTTCTTTTCTTCCCATGTCTAGTGTCCACTCTTTTTGCCTTGATTTTGTGTTTCTTGGCGACTCATTTCCCTCCCTTTGGGATCGACGCCTGACATCCTCAGCTGGCACCTCCGCATCTCTTTGTACATGTTAGACTTTTACGATCAGTACGGAGTACGGAGTAGTGAGTACCATAGCTTTGAGTATGAGCACATCTACGTACTATGTATATTGTGCGCAGACAGTACGTACGAGTAGTGAACTGTCCTGTCGCCATTTGCGTATGCTAGCAACACTCCTAATTAGTGCCCGGGTATACATAATAGTATGCATGTTCATGGAACGCGGAGGGAGAATCTTCATTCTTGTACGCACGTCTCGGCTGAAGCGATCGACAGCTGGCTAGATTCCACAGATGCTATGCTGTTCTCGTACTATTTACGGTGTAAGGAGTGCATAAATACGCCGAGCACGCCGAGCTGCAGCAGCCACTATAAAGGAGAGAGAAGAAGAGAAGAGGAAGAAAAAAAAAGAAGGGAGGGGTTAGTCCAGAGGGCCTGCAGGAAAAAAAACAGAGGCGTTCATAACTACAGAGGTAAAGTGTAGAGACGTCGTTGCCACGCTCTTGCCTCCTGGACCAAATCCAGATTTGGTTTGTTGCACGGTCGTGGCGTGCAAAATCTGACGGAGAGGCTGAGCTTAAAAGGACAGGACGGGCGCGAAGAGGTAGATATACAGAGTGCGCATGCTCGTACATAGTAATACATCGTAGGACATACCAAGAAGTGCGTCGCAGTTTACTCATGTACATGGTACAAAATGGAGTAATAGTACAAATGCAAACCAGTACGACACGCCAAATTTCCCTAGCTGTCTCGGTAGCCACCAATGGCTGCCGCAGTGCGTTCAGCACTACGTCACAAACATCCGATCTTTTCCTTTCTTTGCCTAGCGGCGTGTATCTCCTCCAGAGCAGCCTAGACCCTGGGCAACTGAACAGCCCGAGCAACCGCTTCCCATGCCGCTGTCGATGGCAAACTGAATGCTAAAGCCCCGTCTTTTTTTTTGGTCGTTTTTTGTCTGTGCTGTGTACTATTAAATATTACTGTGTACTGCCTATGGTCTGTTGGCGCTGCGCCAAATCTACTGCCTAATCTGCTATGGAGTGCACTAATACGACCAATCCCGCCAATCCACTGCCCTGGAGTTTGGTCCCTTGTTGTCTGTTTCCGTTCGGCGGAGAAGAAGAGGAAAAAAAAAACTACTTAAAAAAGGGCAGAAAATTAAAGGAAAAAAAATCATCCTTCTCGCCCAACTTGCTGGGAATCTGCATCTCCCTTTCCACTACGAGGACACTTACATTGGCACCTCAAACTGCCAGCCCACCACACCACCCCAATACTGAGCGGCGCCCCTCTCCCGTTCCTTTGATCTTTCTTTTTTTTTCTCTCTGCATTTTTGCATTTCTCTCATCTTTTCTCTTGTCTTTCTTTTTGCATTTCTGTTTTCGCTAGGACGCGCCTGGCAGGCAAGTAGAGAGATCTCAGGGTAAGGGAGATCGAGAGGGAAAGCTTTTAAAACAAGGAAATCCTAAACAGGAAGAAGTGAATAAAAAGGAAAGAGAAACCATCAGAAACAGACTGAATCAGAGAAGAATCCGAAGAGAATCAGAAACAAACCCCTAAAAAGAAACAAAAAAACAGTCAAGCGACAAGTTGAGACGAGCATAGCATTTCTCTCCGAAACCCATCTCAACTCCAAACAGCAGCCTCTACAGCTGTCTCTACAGCTGTCTCTACAGCTGCCGCGACATTGCCTCTATACTTTTTAAGAACGACCACGACAGCACTCTACCCTCCCCCCCCTTCCCAACACCAGCGCACATTCTGCTAACTCGTCCGCGAAACCGATGATTCGCAGAATTAGCGACCACAGCAAACATGGCCAGCCCTTCGCCTGCTCCGCCTGTCCCGGTGGGCGAGGACAACTGGATCGACTACATCGAACAGCAGCAACGCGACGCCAACACCCTTGAGCAGCGTATCCGCATTGTCGAGCTCTACCGTTCTGCCGTCGGCGCCGAGCCTGGCAGCTTACGCGTCTGGATCGCCTACTGTACCTATTTCTGGTCCCTTTACGTGGAGTCTTCTCAGTGCAGCGCTAGTGTCGCTTCCTGGTCTGCCGACGAACAGGCTGCCGCTGCTGAGATCTTCTCTCTCGATGCCGCCCTCCATCTGTGGAACGAGGGCCACGAGGCCACCCAGTTCCGGCTCAGCGACAGCCACCAGCTCTGGAACCGCTGGATCGCCCTCGAACGCGAACTGCTCGACCGCACTAGAACCGCCGAGGGCGTCCGCCGCATCACCCACCTCTACCGCAACCGCCTCGCCATCCCCCATGTTGCCTGGGACGAAACCTCTTCTGCCTTCTCCTCGTTTCTCTCCGAATACAACCCTGCCTCGTATGAGGATACCATGCGTGCCGTCACCGAACATTCCCTCCTAGCCAAGCGCATTGTCGAACGCCGCGACGGCATGGAGATGGCACTGCACCTGGCTGAGCGCTCTGGCGACGACCAGGCCCACAAGGATGCCATGACCAACTACCTCGACTGGGAAACGGCCAACGCCCTCGCCGAGCAGCCCAACAAGATCACCGCCGTCCGCGTCGCCCTCGGCCTCTTCTCGCGCGCCTTGAGCGGTATCTTCAAGACGGACGACATTATCTGGACCGACTTCATCGTCTTGATCGCTCAGCTCAGCAACGGAAGCGCCATGGGCGGCACCCAGACCAACCCCAATGGTAGCCATGCCACCAAGCATCGCCGTAGTTACAGCCAGAGCCACTCCCCTCACCACAACGAAGAGCTGGCTCGCTTTCTGCCCAACAGCCTCGATATCCTGCAGCGTGCCGTCCAACACTGTCCCTGGTCTGGCTCGCTCTGGGCTCGTTACATTATCTGCGGCGAGCAGGTCGGCCTCAGCTTCTCTGATATCGAGCGCATCAAGCATGCCGCCACCAACAGCTCGCTGGATCGCGATGGCATGGCTGCTGTCGTTGAGATGTACACGGCCTGGTGTGGCTATCTGCGCCGCTCTGCCATGGACCCGAATGCCTCGGATGAGGCCGTTGACCTCGCCGACTCTGGTCTCGTGGCCGCTGTCGAAGCCGTCCAGGTCTGGGGCCAACGCCGCTTTGGCAGTGCTTTCCAGGGAGACCCCAATTACCGCCTCGAACACATCACCATCCAGCATCTGACTGAGAAGCACAACGCCGTTGATGAGGCTCGGGAGCATTGGGAAAAGTTAGTTGCCAAGGACCTCCACGCCAATGACTACACCTTTTGGCTGAGCTACTACGACTGGGAGATGGATGTGTTCCGCTCGCAGAGGGTCAACAGCTACCGCAGCCCCACGCCTGCGGCTGCAAACCTCCGCTCGCCACGCGTTCCTATCCAGGCTGTTCGCGTCCTCAGCCGCGCCCTGCAGAACTTACATCTAAACTGGCCCGAACGCATCATGGATATCTATGTCCGCCACTGCAACGACTTCCAGACTGCAGATGTTTTATGTGATGCATTTAATGATGTTCACAAGCTGCGCAAGTTGCTAGCAAAGCACCGACAGGAGGCTGCCGCTCTACAGGCCGCACAAGCTGCACAGGCCGTCCAGGAGTCTCAAGAGACTCGGGCTAAGTCTACCCATCCTTACGACGCCAGACAGTTTGGGGAAGCCGAGGCCAACCATGCGACACCTGCTCGTGGCCTGGTGGACGACTCTCCATCTAGTGCGAAGAGAAAGCGAGAAACCATATTTACCGATGCTGCAGAATCGAGCACAAAGAGGGTCAAACATGACAACGCACCAACCCCTGCCGCTATACAGGCGGCAGGGGGCGCACAGGAACAAAGACAGGCCTCTTTGAAACGTGACCGAGAGAATACATCAGTATACGTGGAAAACCTGCCCATGGACACCACCAGCACCAAACTGCGGCAGTATTTCCGAGACTACGGCCACGTGAATAATATCCAGCTGAAGAAGGGAGAGAACGACAAGTCGGCCGTGGCTCTGGTAGAGTTCCGTTCTGTGGAGGATGTCCAGTCAGCCTTGATCCGTGACGGAAAGTACTTTGGCGATTTTGTCATCTCTGTGAAGCCAGCTGCTGGCGTCACCCTCTTTCTGACCAACTTCCCCCCCACGGCAGATGATGCCTACTTCCACGGCCTCTTTAGCAAATGCGGCAGCATATTTGGTATCCGCTGGCCCAGCCTCAAGTTCAATACACACCGCCGATTTTGCTACGTCTCTTTTCGTGATGCCGCATCTGCCGCCAAAGCAGTTCAGCTGGACGGAAAGATGCTGGATGGTCGATATAAGCTTTCCGCCAAGTTTTCTGACCCGGCACAAAAGAAGTGTAGAGAGGGCGCCGTGGAAGAGGGTCGCGAGGTACATGTCAAGAACTTTGGGCCAGATATGGATGAGACAGGCTTGGAGGCTCTGTTTTCCAAGTACGGCCAAGTCCAGCGGGTACGGCTGCTGCGCAACATTTCCGGCCGCTGTCGTGGCTCTGGCTTCATCGTGTATGAGACAAGAGAGCAAGCGGCGCATGCAGTGGCGGAGCTGGACAAGGTCAAATTGGGGTCGCATATACTGTCTGTGGACCTGTCTATTACCTCTCAGTATAAGCCCACGGCACGTGAGACCTCTGCGACGCCCGAGACGACTGTTCAAAAAGATGGCGAACAGTCTCGTGGCGACAAGACAGAAGAGGCGCGATCGCATGGCGGAAATCCGGCTGAGCGAACCTTTGCGCTCTTGGGCATCCCGGACACTGTTGGCATTGCCAGGGTCCGAGCTCTGGTAGAGCCCTACGGCCACATTGTGAAACTTGTGTTGCGTGCTGACCACGGCGGTGCGATTGTCGAGTATGGCGATGCCGCATCTGCCGGGGCCGCTCAGCTTGCTCTCACAGGTGCAGCAATAGACGGCCGCCAACTACGAACAGGTTCGGTAGCCCAGCTCTTCCAGGAAAAGGGAGAGATGCGAGTTGATCGTGTGGATAAGCCCGGGCCTGCAGCTTCGGCGGTGGTGGCAACTCCAGCCACGCCCGCTACAGCCTTTGTGCCGCTGTACGTGAAGCGACCGGTCCTCGGTGGCAAAGGTGCCGCCAAACGTGGGCTGGGGTTTTCTGGGGCTGTGGTGGCCGGGGGAAAGCCGGCCAAGGACAAGGGTGACGCTGCTGTCAATGGCCTGACTGCTGGTTACGAGGTGCAGCCGACGAAAAGGTCCAACGCAGATTTCCGGGCGCTCTTTCTCAGCGGACAGAGCGAGGGAAAAGACGGTGGTAAGGAAAGCGGTGAAAAGACCACGGCGGAGGGTGGGAAAACAGCCGAGGTAGCTGGTAAAGATGCGAATAGCCAAACAAGACAAGTAAGATGATTGGTAAATGACCATTGGATTCATGGAACGGGGGGGGACCAAAAAAGGGAGGGAGAGGAAAAAAAGTAATTGCGGGCTTGTCTTTGAACTTATACCCCCTCCCAGTTATTTATTTCTTGCATGTCTCTTTTCTTATTTGTCCAACTTTTTTCTTCTTTGACATCTTTCTTTTCATTTGTCTCTTTGTCTGTTTTTTTCTTCTTGTTTGTGCATTATCTTGCATTACCTTTCTTTACGTGAATCTTCTGCATGCGTATCTATTTTCTATTGTGACTCGTCTCGTCATACAGTGATGACTGTTTACCTCTTGCTAGTTGCCCTTGCTCGGAACTGCGACGAACACACAAACACAGTTGGCCAATGAAATGGAATGCCGATGCTGACACCGAACAGCATCGGAGTTTCCGAGCCAAACGGCTAGACGCTCCACGGTAAGCCTATCTATTCTTATCCTGGCTGTGTGCTGATACGACGTCTTGCAGTTATCCATGCAGCCATCCGGCATCTGGCATCGCTTCCATATCGGTCGGCCGACACAAAAGAACGAGAGAGAAGCCATTCTTTCAGCTGCAGGTTTTCTTGTCTCTCTTATTTCTTTGTTGTTTCTTTGTCAGAAACTAGAAATCCCATCTTTTATTGGCAGCTGTAATTCAAGAAGAAGGAAAGTAGGGAAAATATAGTGCAAGCAAGGCCCCCCCCCCCCCCCCTACGTCCTTCTGCAACGATGCGTCCCACACTGCTTGCTTTGCTGGCCATGCAATCATGCGTTTTGTCGCCCGCTTCGGCCACAGGAAAGGAGCAGCAGCCACTTACCGACTCGCAAGACCCCTTTTATGAGAGAGCTGTGAGTCTCATGAAGCAGTCGCCGCTGATCGATACACACGTCGACTTGCCACAGGTCATCCGCTCGCTCGGTAAGTCTAGACTCTAGACTGATACAAAAGCGGCAAAAAAAGGGGGGGGGGAGGGTAAAAAGGGAAGAATAACTCGCTCATCCTCAAAAGGCCGACGTCCCCTGGATGTCATCCCTCAACTAGCCACGGGAACCTTTCCCGGCCATGTTGACATTCCCAAAATCCGAAAGGGCCATCTCGGCGGCGCCTTTTGGACGGTCTGGGCGCCATGCTACGGCCTCGGTGGCCAGGACCCGGGCCCAGACTTTACCAACCCGACCGACGGTCTCCGCGACGCCATTGAAGTGCTGGATCTCATCCGCAGCATGATCAGGCAGCACCCCGACCACCTCGAGTATGCGCATAGCGCTGCCGATGTGCGTGCCGCCTTTGCACGCGGCCACGTCGCCTCGCTCATCGGCATGGAGGGCACGCACTTTTTAGGCAACTCGCTCGGTGCCATGCGCATGTTTGCGCAGATGGGCGTACGGTACGTTACGTTGACGCACATGTGCCACACGGCCTTTGCGTCGGCCAACGGGGGCGGCGGCGACAACTACATCCCCCCTGTGCACCCCGGTAATGGGCTGACGCCGCTCGGCCGCGAGCTCGTGCAGGAGCTCAACCGGCTCGGCGTGCTCGTCGACCTGTCGCACACGTCTGACAATACGAGCCGCGAGGCGATTGCCCTGTCGGAAGCGCCTGTCATCTGGACGCACTCGGTCTCGCGCTCGCTGTTTGACCATCAGCGCAACATCCCAGACGATATTCTGCACATGATCGGCGATGGTCCCAGCCAGAACCGCGGCATTGTGCACTGCATCTTCTTCCCGGCCTTTCTTGGCACCTATGAAACAGCCAACGTGTCCACCGTCGTCGACCACATTGAGTACATTGCCAGCATTGTGGGGAAAAACCACGTGGGCATTGGCTCCGACTTTGATGGCATGCCACATTCGGCCAAGGGCATCGAAGACGCTAGCAAGTATCCCAACATCGTAAGTGTTGGGAGCTGATTTTTGCCATGGTTCTCATTTTGCTGACGGTTGCCTCTTGTAGATTGCCGAGCTTCTGGCACGTGGCTGGATGGATGACGAGGTAATGGACATCATGGGGAGAAACTTGTTGCGTGTCCTGGACGACGTGGATGCCGTCAAACACAAGCTCGCGAGCAAGCTCCCGTCTTCTGAGGTGTACGAGCTCCGCACAGATCTGCCAGCAAATTGGGGTGGTCCAGAGGACAAGTTTTATCCGATCGATGTCAGGGAGGTCAAGAAGCAGCTTCCTATCCACGATGAGCTCTGATGTGCAAGGGGAAAGGGGCTTAGAGAGGCCAGAAGGAGGCTCGACAAAAGACGCCCCAGCACGTGATAAAGAAAAGAGTCTATGTTAATAGAAGCACTCCTAGGAGCATCTACGTAGTCCTAACCAAGGGATCGGTTGCCATGTTTGTATCTAGATCACCGAGATTCCTTCTCTTCACTACGTAGATGTGTAGTCTGTGTACGAGACAATCTCCTGTACGCTTTATAATTTTTGAATCGCTAATTCATCAAAAGAATTCCACACACATGCACGTCTCCAGCGCCACAATCATGGTTGGTAACTTTTCTGCAGCAGGGCTGGCTTCCTGCTCTCGAGATCGATAATCATCTGCCCAAACAGGCCATTTGCCCACGAGAACCTAGAGTCTATTGTCAGTGGCTAGGAAAAAAGGAAACGGAGCAGTTAAAATGATGAAAAGGAATGTGGAAAGGCAAACAGACCATTGTCGTGTAAAGTGGGAAGCGTCAAAAGTGTTAATGCTCTCGTGGATCAGACCAAGGCCATTGGTGCTGCTGACAATCATCTTGAGTTGGCTGGCAATTTCATCGTCGTCGTCACTCGTCAGGATGCGCACAATACTGGCCATGGGCCAAGCCATGCCCGGGCCTTGGTGTGGACCGCCAATGGCGCTGATGACGGGGCCGTGCATGTAATAAGGGTTTGTGCTGTTAGAATTCTGGTTGAGGATGGCGGCGCGCGTGCTCATATAGAGAGGATCATTATTGGTAGTGAAGCCGAGAAAAGGCGCAGACAGCAGGCTAGGGATGTTCGCGTCGTCCATGGCGATGCCGGAGCCAAAACCATCTACTTCAAAGGCGTAAATGTATTCGTTGCCCAGGTTAGGGTCGAGCATGAGACCGTAGTGGAATATGGCATCGTGTACCTGAGATGCGAGGCTGTGCATGCGAGTGCTTAGTCCAGCAGGAGCGGCACTGCCGAGCACGTCGACAATCTTGGCCGCCTCTTCCAGATAGTGGGAGAACATCATGTTGGCAGGTATAAAGAGCTGGAAGATGGTGCTGTCGTCGCTAGGACGGAAGGCCGACCGGATGAGCCCGGTGCCAGCAGCGACGGGGCTGCCGAGACCGTCGTTGGCCAGCGTCTCCGTGGCACGCGTGGTCATGCGCTGAAAGGTATAGGGTGACTGCAACACGGCGCCGTCGTCTCCGTATGTGGCGGTCTGCATAGCCGTAGCCGTATCCAAGACAGCCTGCACAGCATCGAACCAGTGGAACCGGCTGAAGAAGCTGGCATCGCCAGTGGCATTGTAGTAGTCAACAGAGACCTGGAAAAAGGCGGCCAGGCTGTCTAGTTCATACTTGCACTCAAAGACCTGCTCAGTGCTGTATTCCGGGTGGACCGTATCGCCCGAGGCGGCGCCATTGGTGGCGGGGGGGATGCCAGATTCGGGCGGCGGCTGGAAGCTGTTGCAGTACGGCGACTCCAGCAGGTAGCGTGTCTGCAGGTTGATGACGCCACGGACCAGGGACGCCAGGCTGTTGGGATCGTTGGAAGCCGTCAGTAAGGAGCGGTATGACTGCATCTGATTGGCTGAGTCGCGCAGCCACATGGCATCAATGTCGCCAGTGATGACAAATGTGAGTTCTTCTGCTGGGTTTTCGGCAGCCACACCTTTCCAGCGTATGGCAGTGTCGAGTGTGTTGGGGAAAGCGTTCCGGAAGAGTTGGTACAGGTCTGGGTCGGCGATGATACCCTGCATCCTATCTAGCTCCTGCTCGACGAGGGACGAATTGAACGTCCGGCAGACTGGGTCTGGCCGCATGTAGCCGAGGCTATAGGCGCCGCTGCTCAGCGGCGAGTGTGCCGTCATTGCGTAGGCCGAGTAGTCGGGACAGCTGGCTGCTGCTCGTGAGATCCCAAGTCCGGCAACGAGTAGGCCAGCAGTGGCCAGGCCACCGATGCCTTTTTGTTTGGTCAATGCACATGCCATCTGTGTTCTTACCAGCTAAGAGTGGCGAAGAAGAGGTCGGTTGTAAGATGAGAGAGAGAAAGAGAGAGAGAGTCTCAAAATGTCTGGCTAGCTGGCTAGCAGGCTCTTGACGCTGTCCATGCTGTGTAGCCATAGGTCGGCCATTTATACAAATTGGGGACGTTGTTGGAGGCCCTACATTGACCGGACCGACTTGCCCTGTCTGGCTCTCTGATCAACACGCATACGAACTTGGTGCCTGTGCAGAGAGAAAGAGAGAAGCACAGCGTCACATTCTAGTCCGGAGGGCTAGGGAAGGGGAAAGAAGGGGGAAGGGGTCTGCGTGACTCGTAAAGCCGTTTATTGGCTTGGCTAGCTGGATGATTCCTTTGGCTGAGAATGCGAGAAGATCAAAGGATGGACGAGAAAGGCAGTGGCTGCGAGAATAAAGAAAGAAGAACAAAAGAAGAGAGAGGGGGAAGAGAAAAAAGAAGCTGCGGAAAAGGTACGCATGGCAGGAGTGTAGATCCCACCTTCCTACAGTGGCATTTCTGACCTTCCCACTACAGTAGAGGAAGGGGCGACCAGTAAATGAATGGGTAGTAGTTTCCTTGAGCCAGAGAGCTAGACGGCACCCTTGAGCCTGCAAGCTGCTCTTTCTCGTGACGACTAAAGTACGACTCGAGAAAACTGCTCATTCGCTCGTTTGCCCGCTTCCGACTTTGCCCAACGTTTGGCAGACCCGTGCTCACATGCACGCGAGCATCGCGAACATAACCCCTCTTTTAACCTGTCAGTCGTGTCAGTCCCCTACCCGATTCGGAAGGTCATTTACGAGTACGGAGTATACATATTAGTACATAGTAATACCGTATTACATAGTAGACGAGTACTTGTACATTTTAGTCATCCAACGGACTCACTGTTTTTCTGTTTTCTGTTCTCTCTTCTCTCTTCCCTTTTTCCTTCAATTGTCTTCTTCCTGTCTTCTTCCTGTCCGTCTTATTTTTTCTTTGCCCTTTTGCCTGCGAGCTATTTTGCAAATCAAACCTCCCTGCAGCTCTGTAGTAGCTACTCTGTGACTAGTCCTGTGACCTTGTAGAGAGAGAGAGAGAGAGAGAGAGAGAACACAACATCTGGCACTAGGCAATGTCTCTTGTGGCAAAGAAAAATATATTACTCGTCTTTTATACCTGATGTCTGAACAATCGAATCACTGCAAATTTACATACAGCCCGCCATCCACAAGCAGTTGTGCACCCGTCACGTATCCACTCAGCTGGTCACTTGCCAAGAAGACGGCCGGCCCTGCCAGATCGGCTGGCTGGCCTGTCCTTCCCAAGGGTGTTCGGCTCTCTATATAGCTTCGTTTCTGGTCATCCGCAAGGTCGGCATCGTTGAGCTGTGTGCGAATGGTCCCTGGCAGCAGTGCGTTGCAGCGGATGCCGTAGCGCCCCAGTGCCACTGCGGTGCTCTGCATGAGAGACAGGACGCCAGCCTTGGTGGGCGTGTAGTGGGTTTGCTGGCCACCGCCGACCAGGGCGCTGATGCTGCTGACACCGATAATCGAGCCTCCCGGGGGAATCTGGCCGTGCGCCATCTGACGAGCCGCCGCCTGTACCACATAAAAAGCGCCACCGAGGTTCGTGCTCAGCGTGCGCTCCCAGAGCGGCTGGTCAATGTCAAAGAACTCGGCAAAGTCGCAGATGCCGGCGTTGCTCACACATACATCAAGGCGACCAGTGCCAAACTGTGTCAGCGCAAAGTCCACGAGGTCGCGTCCTGTTGATGGGTTTGTCACGTCGCCCGTCTTGTGCGCAAGCCGGCCAGCCGTTGGCACCTCGACACCCAGTCTGCCCGCCTCAGCAATGAGCGAGTCCATGTGCTTCTGGTCGCGCTCCAGGCCTAGGTGGTTGACAGCCACATGGCAGCCCTGCCGCAGAAACTCGAGGCAGATGGCCCGGCCAATTCCCGTGGTTCCGCCAGTAATAATGGCGGTCTTGCCGGCCAGTAATTGTGTCGCCATTGCTCCAGAGGCGAGGGACTATGGGAGGGAGAAAGAAGGTGCGAGAGAGAGAAAGAGAGAGAGAGAGAGAGAGAGAGAGAGAGAGATACACAAAGACGAGGTGGGATTCTGTGTTACTGGATTCCCTTACAGCGAGAGCTCTTTACTCGTATTTCATAGCTCTCCTTAGGCAGGTATACGTGTCGGTACAGCCCACTAACGAAAGTGGAGTTCTCTTCGGGGTGGATTACAGCGAGGGCAGGGAGGACTGGGAAGACGAAAGAACAATGAAAAAAGGGGAAGGAAGAAATGCCTCTACAATATCTATGCACCTCACAGTCCCTTGTTTATCTGTTTGTCGGGTTCTCTGTCTGCCTATCTGCCTGTCCGCCTGTCTGTTCCTCTCTACAAATGTTTAGACCTTTTTCTCCTCCTCCTGCTTCACCCCAGGCACCGTCAGTGGTGCTGGCACAGGAAGCGTCAGCAGGTACGTCGAAGGAATCAGCTTGTGGCGGGCTGCTGGGTTGAGTGTCAGACCAAACCCTGGCTTGTCCAGGTCAGCCGTGGTTAGGTAGCCCTTTGTGGGGATGGGCTCGTCGATAAAGAGGTCGCCAAAGACGGGCAGTACGCTCTTTCCGTCGGGCGAATTGGCTAGATACTCTTGGAATGGCGTGTTGGGCTGGGACATGACAAAGTGATAGCTGTAGGGTCCGCTAGCATGGGGGACGACGGGAATGTCATAGGCAGCGGCCATGGCACTGACACGCAGCAGCTCTGTCAGGCCACCGAGCCACATGACATCTGGTTGGATGATGTCGAGGTTGCGACCCTCGATGAGCTTGCGGAAGCCGTAACGAGAGTACTCGTGCTCGCCCGTCGTGAACTTCATCGTGGGGTGGGCGCGCTTAATCTGCTCAAAGCCATCCGTGTCGTCGGGCGTCAAGCACTCCTCCCACCAGTTGAGGTGCAAGTCCTTGGTGGCCTCAACGATTTCAATCGTGTATGGCACGTTGAGCGACATGTAGCAGTCGACCATGATGGGAAAGTCGGGGCCCACGGCTTCGCGGTGCTTGCGCAGAAACTCTACGTTCTTGCGCAACCCGGCTGCGCCTTCGTCAGGGCAGTAGGGCAGCGGCACCTTGGCACCCCAAAAGCCCATCTTGCGGGCCGCACAGGGATCAGGCCCCGTGCAGTAAAAGTTGAGGCGTTCCTTGGTCGCGCCGCCAATCAGCCGGTACACAGGCTCGTTGCGCACCTTGCCTAGTAGATCCCAGAGGGCCAAATCAATGACCGAGATGACAGCCACAGGCAATCCCTTGCGGCCGTAGAACATGGATGCACGGTACATCTGCTCAAATAGCAGGTTTGTGTTCCGTGGGTCAGCACCAATCAAGAAGCGTTCAAAGTGCTGGTGCACCAACCAACACGCCGGGGGACCTTTTAATTGTCAGTCCCGTTGCCCTCTTTTCAAAGCAGCGAATCCAGCAATTGAAAAAAAAAACAGAAAAGAAAAAAGGAAAAAACGAAGAAACTCACCTCCAAAACCAGTGGCAAAGCCCACGGTGCCGTCACTGGCTTCAATCTCAACGAGAAAGGAACCAAGCACGTTGATGCCCCAGCTTGTTCTAGAGGCACGGTACTGCTCCCATCGCGATGCCGGTGTAGAAATGGGCGAGTCGACCAGCCTAGTGAAGCGGCAAAGTCAGCTAACTATTTGCCCCCCCAAAACCAAAACAAAAAGTGTGCTACTTACCAGTGGCCACCCTTGACATTATGGTAGTCGCCACCTAATCCGTAGTCCTGTGATCAGAATGTGTTTTTGTTCAGAGGAGGAAAGCAAACAAAACAAAACAAAACAAAACATACCAGTGCCGACTCCAGCAATGACAAACGACCGGACGGCCTTGATGGTAGGGAACTGCTTCACAGACGCCATGGAGATGAAGATGCAATGGATGCAATGTAGAGAGAGCCGACAAGGACAAAAAAAAGAGGTAAAGTACAGATACAAAGCGACAAAACGGAAAGTAGGAGAAGTTATGGGAGGTGGTAGTGAGGGGTGAGAGGCATCAGAAAGTACCGGTTGTCTCGGGACCCACGACTGCTATGAAGGTGGTATACGTACGGAGTATGACTGCACATTGCCAACGGCTTCCTCCCGAAACGCAGAGAGAGCTAATAATGGATGAGACCCGCCATGAGTCGCTGTGCGGGCTGAGGGAAAGACTGTGACGCACACCTCGGGAAAGCGGGAGCCGTCGGTCGAAGCTACCCCGACTGTGACCAGGGGCTCGCTTTACTGCACTTTCTCCACACTCATATACTTGCAGTAAAGAGAGTCTAGTTTGAATTTCTATTTTTCCCATTTTTTGCGTTTTATTTTAGTATCCACTGTCAGGTTGTCGTCTGCTAGTATGTACTCCGTATCCTCTTTTACAGTCCGCCAAGCTGGCTGGCCATGTGGCTCCCTGTGGAGACGAGCATAGTCGGCTGTGTCATTTGCTCTCGTTTTTTCCTCTTGAGCGGGGACCCCAGCTTCCTCTTCATTTCTCAGACTCGGTGTCTTTTGACCCCCCTTCTCTCTTTATTCTCTCCACCCATCTCTCTGCATTTCACCACTCTAATTTATTGTATTTTATTTTCCTTCCCCCTCCCTTTTTTTCTTTTATTTGCATATACGATCCTGCCGGGCAAGCTGCCAGACATCATTGCCCCGAGAGAAGCCGACAGCGTTTCTGGCGAGTCCCACTTGCACATGGCACCAGCGAGTGTCAGGGCTTTGCTGGTGGCGCTCGCTCCTTCATTGTCCCATTGAGAGAGGTTGCTGTCAACGGAGACGACCTGTGGCCAGCCATCTACTCCGCATTGCTGGTGCTGTCATGCAGCCTGGGTCTGGAGTTGCGGCAGGGACCGCTGGCGGCTCAGCCTTGGCCGACCAACAAGAGCAACAGGACCAACAGGACCAGCGGGAGCTGCGGGAGCTGCTGCAACAGAAGCAGCAGAGCCACTATGAAGAGGACAGCGCTGATGACGGCAATGGCAACAGCGCCGATGAAAGAAGTGACGGCGACGATGCCGAGGAGATTCGCGATGCTAGTTCGCGGGGTTTGAAGCGGAAGAGGCCGATATCTGTTTCGTATGTGACTATGTCTTGGCTGTTTTTTTTTTTTTGCCTTTTCCCTTTTCTTGTTTGCCCTCTGCTGGTCCTGCGTCTCGATTGTGCAGATGCATGTAATGTGACACATTCTAGAATGTCTTGGGCGATCAGCAAGACAAGAGAGAACACAGACTGCTATTTCCAAAGAGAAGAAAACACGTTGCTGATCTGCATGCTCCCCCCTCGCTCTAGATGTGAACTATGCAAGCAGAGAAAGGTAGATGGCCCTTTTTTTTTTTGTTCTGCAGATTGCATGACTAATCTAAGCAGGTAAAATGCGATCGGGGCCAACCCTCCTGCGGCTGGTGCAGCCGGAATGGGGCTGTCTGTGAGTATAAAGAGAGAAAGAAACCCGGGCTTCGTGCAGGCTACGGCCGCGAACTCGAAGCCCGTCTGGATAAGCTAGAGGCCATCCTGCGCTGCCACTCGGAGGTGTTGCAGATACCTTTTGACGCAAACGGACAGTCAAGCTTTCTTGCCTCCCAGCACCACCAGAGCCGCGGCAATCATGCCAGCCGAGCAAGCGAAGATCGCATGGCATTGCATGAGCAGCCGCAGCAGCACTCTTCGGCAGCAGCACTCTTCACGCGCGTCGACTCTGGGAATACACCCCAGGCTGAGGCGGCACTATTCCTCCAGCGGCCTTCCACAGGGTCCTTCTCGGCCGGACCAACGGCCGTTGGCAATGGAGGCACGGGAGGGGGGAACGTTACCGGATCTGCCGGTGCATTAGAGCTTGGCATCACGCCGTCCGCATCGTCCATTACCAGCGGAACGGCGTATGGCATCGGTCCTAGACCTGTGGCTAGCATATCGCCTTCCCATCAGTCTCACCATTCGCAACAATCACCCTTATCGGCGTCTGCCGCCAGAGAGTTTTACGGTCCCGCCTTGGTTTCTCAGCAGCAGCAGCAGCAGCAGCAGCAGCAGCATTCATATCAACAACAACACCCTCCTCACCATCTCCATCACCCCCCCCACCACCACCTCTCACCCAAGGCAGCGACCTCGGCAGCAGGAGGGTCACCACCGATCCTTGCACCCAGCAATGACCAGGAGCAGGACCTGCCACCCTATGATTTGACCTACGCGCTCGTGGATCTATACTTTAAACACATCAACACCTGGTGTCCCTTGCTCCAGCGGAGCCCCACAATCGAGGCACTCTTTGGTCCGGCCATGACGGAAGAAACGAATAGAATACTGCTGCACGCCATCGTGGTGGCCACCCTGCGCTTCTCCACCGACATGCGGCTGACAGACGAGAAGCGGCAGCGCTACCATGACGTGTCCAAGCAGCGAGTCATCCTATACGGAATGGAGCACTCGTCGGTAAAGGCTCTGCAGGCCATGGTGATTCTGGCGCTGGACTTGTGCGGAAGCAGCAACGGACCACCTGGCTGGAATATCATGGCCCTCATCACGCGAGCCGTCGTACAGCTTGGCCTGTCTGTCGAGGCCAATTCCTTTTCCATCTCACCCAGCTACACGTCCATCTACACATTGCGGGCACGCATTCTACCAGAGCCACGTCATTTCATCGAGGAGGAATCGCGGCGCCGGCTGTTCTGGGTTGTGTACTTGCTCGACCGCTACGCTACCATTGCAACCGCCTTCGAATTTGCCCTCGACGACCGCGATATCGACCGCATGCTGCCCTGTCGTGACGACCTCTGGGCCCGCAACCAGCTCGTAGAGACGCGCCTCTTCCACACGGAGCGGTCTGCGGGCAGTTCCGCCTACCAGTCCGAGTTCGCCGAGGCTGCCGCAGCCGCTGCTTCGGACAGTGGGCCCGGTGGCGAGCGTCTACGCTTGCTACAAGGCCATCCCGAGAATCTGGGGGCTTTTAGCTACTATATTGAAATTCTAGGCATCTTGACCAGGATCCACAACTTTCTCAAACTGCCTGTTGACATTTCGTCTCTCGGTGACGTCGAGCAGTGGCAGATGCGCTACCGGGAGCTCGACCAGATGCTGACAAACTGGAAGGTTGGCTTGCCCGCTGAGTACGGAAACATGTCACGGATGTTTCAGCCCAACTGCGCCAAGACACTGTCCTGTGGTTGGGTCATGCTGCATACCACCTATCACACTGCCGTCATGCGCCTGCACTCGTCTGCGGCTTACCCAACAACGCGCTCGCCCATCTTCACACCCAGCTTCTCGGCAAGCCAACGCTGCCACAGCGCCGTCGAGGCAATCGCCACACTGACTGGCTTCATTGTCGGAGGGACTACGAGTGGGAGTGGGAATGGAGCCGGCGACAGTATCACTAATACCACCAACAATGCCGCAAACAGTCTAGGCACCATCAATGCTATCAGCCCCAACTTCAACGCAAGCAACGGCCTCCTCCTAAAATTGGGACCGCCGTTCGCCTTTTCCCTCTGGGTGGCAGCACGGCTGCTGCTTGTCCACGGCTCCACCGTCGAGCACAAACTGAGTACCCGCCTGCCTTTTTTCGTCGAGGTGCTGCGAGTCATGGGGCGCTATTGGCCGGTGGCTGACCGCTACTGCGCCCTGTTGCAGAGGGTGTTGGACGAGCATAGCGATAGTGAACGCCAGGGTAACGGTGTAACACCCAGCAGCGTGCGTATCTTGGCCGACATGCGGCGCACAGCTTTCGACCTGGATCTGCTCATTAGTCGGCAGCCCCGACACCTGGCGGGAGGAGGAATGGGTGTAGATGCAGCAGGAGGAGGAGAGCTGGGAGCTGGGTTGGGGAGTGTAGCAGTTGCCGCCACGCTCGGCAATTGCGATGCCCAGAGCACCATACCTCAGGCCAGCAACCACACCTTTAGTCGGTTGCCCAGCATAACGCCGGCTCGAACGCCCCAGCCTAACGAGCTCGAGTATCTGGATGTGTTTGATTTCTTCAACATGCCACGGCTGCCGTTTGCAATGGGCAATGAAAACAACAACGGAAATATGAATGGAAACGGGAATGGAAACGGCAGTGTACATGGATATGGTCCTATCGAAAGTACCAATGGTAGCAGAAACACTGCGGCTTCTGGTGATGGAAGGATTGGTGCCCCCTTTCCCAATGAATTCAACATTACCGACTTTATGGTCGATGCAAGTCAAGACTGGTTATTTAAGCAGGAAGATGACGGCAAATTTTTGAATTGAAAATAGTAGGAAAGTAAATCAGTAAAAAAAGTAAATAGATCAAATCAATAGAGAAATTAATATTGCTTAATAGATTGACAGCGCCAAAACAGGCTCACCTAGGCGACAGCCTGACAGGGCAGAAGGGCGTGATTCTGTTGATCAGAATATATGTTTCAAATTTTAGAGCGAATGATGCATTGCAGCATTTCCAAATACATCCACAACATTGCAACACTTGAATCAAAAAGACTGTATTCATCAACTAGCTATACGTCTGCACAAATACGTAACTACTCAATTAACCAACACGGATGAAAATAAGATCAAATCACATAGCGGAAGTTGGGATTCTGCTTGTCTGTCAAGTCCTCCCAGGCATGAGTGTATTGCTCATCATGAGCCTCTTGTATGCCAGCAGCAGCCAGCGCATCACGGCGCTTATTCTCATGAATGAGATAGAAGCGCAGGCTCACAAGGGCGATCACGAGGAGTGTGTAGCAGGCCAGATGGGTGGCAAAGGCGATCATGTAGCGCGGGCCATTCCATGAGAGGAAGACTTGAGGACCTAATGGACACTGTGAGAAAGAGGGAGAGACGCGAAAGAGGGAAGCAAGAAGCCGAATCTTACCAATAGCGTTGCCGGCGGCCCAAACGACAAAATTGACCGTTACAGCCACAGACTTTTTTGTTTGGCCAGCGACATTGCGCGAGATCATGGACAGTGCCAATGTCTGGGCTGCCCAGAAAGAGACCGTGATGTAGTAACATACTAGCAGGCCGGCCCTCTGGGCACGGGTATGTAGCGGCACTGCCATGAGGCAGATTGTACCGACAAAGGAAAGCGGACAGAAGGCGAGCATAACTAGCAGATTCTGGTTGGTCCGGCGGACGAGCCAGACCGACAAGAGCAACACGAGAATAATGTAAGCGCCGAGTACCATGGCTAACAGCTGCGTCTGGAGAAGCGTGAAGCCGAAGCTCTGGATAATAATGTTCATAAAGGCGCCCAGTCCAGACGTGGGCAGGGTGGTACAGAGAGCTACGAGCGCATAGCCCCAGACCTGGGGATCCATAAGCGCCTCCCAGGCCTGCTCTCGCTTAAAGGTGCGGTTCTGGATGCCTGTCTGGTTGTCGCGCACACGCTCCACCATGAGTCGCTTGTCGTCCTCTGACCAGCACCGTGCCCGCATGGGGCTGTCGGGCATCCACCAGCCGACAAAGATCCCAAACAGCACCGAGATGATGCCGTATGTCAGAAAAAGCCACTGCCAGGACTTGAGGGGTCCCGACGAGATCAGACTGAAGCAATATGCCAGCAGCCCCCCCACAATCTGTTGCATGCCATTCATCATATACCAGTACGTCACACGCGCGGCCTGCTCTTCACGCCGGTACCAAATGCTGGACAGGATCACAAAGGCCGGCTGGCACGCCGACTCGAACAGCCCGAGCAGGGTCCGCACAATGACGAGGCCTGTGAAGTTGGAGCAGGCAGCCGTGCAGGCCAGCACAATGCCCCACGCGCAGATGCTGAAGCTCAGATATTTAGCAATAGGCACTCGTGCAATGATCCAGTTTTGCGGGTACTCGACAACGAGAATGGTGATGTAAATGCATGTGGTAAGCCAGCTGTACTGTATTGCGTAGATGTTGATTAGTCATCCTATGAGAAGGGGAAGGACTAAGAGGTAAGAAAGAACGATGGAGCACATACTTCTTGACCCTTTAGGTTGGTGTCTGTGCGAATTCCCATAATGGACGCAAAGGATAGTGTGCCTTTGTCAATGGATTGCAAAAAATACGTCAAGATCATAATTGTTAGCACCCTCTTATCAATCTTACGCCGCAGCTCTGCACTCTTCTCTGGCGAGATGTCGATGCGCACATCCGAGACATATTTGGAGAGCTCTTTATCCACTCGGCTTCGATCCATTCCCTCTCCCCTTTTCACATCGACGTCGTCAGCCACATCAGCCATTTCTACTGGCTGGACATGAGGATGGTCGTCCTTGGGAGTCATGGTATGCGAGAGGGCAAGTGAGATGGAGAGAGTAGAGGACAGAAATGGAGAGCGAGCAAGCTTAAAAACAAATTCCAGATCGAGGAGAAGAGAAAAGGGTAGAACGCGAACGAGGGCAGAGGAAGGAAAGAAGTGAATTGGAAGAATGCTAAAACGAAAAAAAAAAAAGACAAGAGACGAGGCAAGACAAGAATGCGGATTCCGAGAGTCTCGAGTTCAAAGAAAGAAGATCCTTCACTCGCTTGATATACAACTTTCCTCTCCCTCTCTCCGGACAGCAAGTTACCGAAATGAAGAGGGGAAAGTAGTAAAACTACATCTACGAGCATTTTATTAAGTCTTTCCCGAAAATCACGTCGCCGTCAGCTAGCGAAGGCACGTTCGCATGCCAGCCGTCTCTATCAGATGTTTCTTTCCCCCCCTAGAAAATCCAGAACAGCCACAACATGTCAGGCAAGTCTGGGGTAGATCTAGCTTCTCCGTTTTCTCAACTGGGAATGGTTGATGGGGACCCCATGCGGGGTTGGCTGATGAGGAGAAGTGGAAAATTTACAACGCTGGCTGTACATTCGGGTGCAATATTGGTGGCATCCACTCGCACTTCTGCTTGCCAAGATTATATTTTCTATTCACTTAGTGCGGGCTTCGGTGTAAAGTCGAACGAGAGACGCCCTTTTGAGCAAGACTCTGATCCTAGTTCGGATAATAGCCCAATAGATAGATATCCGCATGCACCAGATTCTGTATTTTTTTTCTTTCTTTTTTCTTCTTATTTTTTCCCGCCTGCCTCGCCTGCCTTTTCTACACCCCCACATCGTTCTTCTCCCACCGCTTCTGATCAGCGTCTATATTTGTACGTAGTACGTACTTGCTATGCCTCTCGAACTGCACGGCATCAAGGCACAAGACGTGCATGCCAAGATTCGTCTGCTCATAAATGGCATGGTCAACATCCAGGACGATACCGGCGAGTTCCTTTTGACTCTGGCTGACGGCCGCGTCATTGATACCAAAGGATGGAATGACTGGGTAAGAGGTCCCGGGAAAAGGAGCATACTCTACTTGACTTTTGTCAATGCTGACAACCCGAAAAGGAATGGACACACGGTATCGGCTTGATGGGTCTGTGGCAGTACTATGAACTGACTGGAGACGCCGCATACCTGGCCATTATCGAAAAGTGGTATGCCGACCGCTTCGCAGCTGGCGGTACCACCAAGAACATCAATACCATGGCTGTCTTTCACACTCTTGCCTGCGTCTACGAGCGCACTGGAAACGCCACATATCTGCCCTGGCTCGACAGCTGGGCCGAGTGGGCCTACCACGACCTGCCTCGAACCCGGCATGGCGGCATGCAGCACTTGACCTATGTTGAAGAGAACGTGCAGCAGCTCTGGGATGACACCCTCATGATGACCGTTCTCCCCTTGGCCAAGATTGGCGTGGTTCTCAACCGCCCCCACTACATTGTCGAGGCCAAGCGACAGTTTCTTTTGCACCTCCAGTTTCTGCAGGACCGCTCCACGGGCCTCTTCTTCCACGGTTGGCAGTTCACCAGCCCTCACGCAGATAGTGGCGCATCGATCTCTGTTGGCCACAACTTTGCAGACGCCCGCTGGGGCCGTGGCAACGCCTGGGTCACCATGGTCATCCCCGACTTCCTTGAGCTGCTTAACCTGAGCCCGACCGAGGACGCCACTGTTGCCGTACTGCGCCACGCTCTTGAGGCGCAGTGTGCTGCTCTGGCCCGCCTCCAGGTGCCCGCCTCTGGTTTATGGTGCACTCTTCTTGATATCCCGGCTAGCGAGGGCTCTTACCCCGAGGCCAGCGCCACAGCCGGTTTTGCCTATGGCATGCTTAAAGGTCAGCGGAAGCGATACCTCGATGCTTCCTTTGAAGCCTCTGCCGTGTCTGCTGTGCGTGCTGTCCTTGACAACGTGGACGAATCCGGGGAGCTGAGGAACACGTCTTTTGGAACAGCCATGGGCCATGATTTACGGCACTACAAGGACATTCCCATTACGAGCATGCCATATGGCCAGGCCATGGCCATCATGGCCCTTGTGGAGTTTCTGCGTGTCTTTATTTAGATGAAAACCGCATGGAATTAGAATGGAGAAAATGTAATCTAAATATAGAGAGACACATTTTCTTTGTCGTTTGTACATCAAGGATGAGAGCGACTGCGTATGTTCTGAAAGTCGTCTGCCCAGCTGCCTGTCCAGCCGTCAATGCCGTCGACCTTGAACGGATACCAAGCTGGTACACATTGGACTGGAAGACCGATACACAATATATGAACCACCTGCAGTAAGCGAGCCGACAGTGTCTGCTGGGTGGCATGCAAGCCCAAGGATTACAGATACCGGTATGTGTATTTGTCTACTGGTAGGACATTCATTCCTATGAAGGACTTTAAGCGCTTTCATTGCACATGCATTAGCAACACACGCCGGACTAGACACGTAAGCAGCGCCTTGCAGTTTATCTCTTAGGAGGATTCTGCCATATACCAGGAGAGTCATGAATTGGCTACTAATAACATTACACACACCTTTGAACGCTGTCCTGTGTGCACTGTATGTATCCTTTGAATTTGTAAATTCACCGAGCGTCTGTGTCCCCCTTGCTTCACGAGAGCATAAACTTCACATCATGCCGCACACGTACTATTTATTAAGCAAGAGTTGCGCACGGTACTTCCTGGGGTTGAATTATGATTGGCTAGTTTTAAGCCGAATTTCGTTTATACGTGCAAAGACCTATCAAGGGCGCACTACGCAGTAAGACAATGCCAATTTGGGTTGTTTTACTCTCCTCTACTGTGTACTCGCAGTTAGTTCATGACTGTTTGCGGGTATTCCTCCAATGTTCATTTTTCTTTATTATTCAACTTTCCTCGTTTACCGCGCTAGCTGTTTCGACATATTTTACTATATTGTGGTCTCGCATAATATAACGATCGACTTCATTTGTCTTTTTTGCACTCCCTTTTCTGGATACCTCCTCTCCGTTGCCTCGCTCCTGTTTGTCTCGACAAGGACTTGACCGTTTGCCTACTGGCACTGAATGTCTGGAGCCTGGTGTATGTAGCTTCTTGAACAGCAATATTCTGGAGGTCTAGACCAATGAGGTCTTATAGCATGTATTTGACCTAGACTACGTATATTGATGAAGCAGACTATACTCGTCATGTCAATATACCTTGTACAGCTCCTGAGAAAAAACTGATTGCACGATTTACGGAGTATTGGCAAGTCATACATAGGAGATTACTCGTGTGTATTTTCCCTCTTCTTTTTGAGGTTCGCCCCCATAAGTCAGCATCTAGAGTAAGCGGTAAGCAGTGCTTGTTGGAGGTTACATCTCCCGGCGATATTAAATCGGTATAAAGGGGCGAAATTCGAAAATTAACGTAATCACGCGCACTGTAAGGTACGGAACATTCGAGTAAAAAAAATTCGCAAATCAAGAAAGTTTTTTTTTTGTCCTTACTTTACTTTGAAGCGCTATGCTATATGTATCATACCTTCCTATTTGGCTCTGAGCTTGGAGTTCCATATGGGGTTAGCTGTTTACAAGGATCTAGTCATTCATGTAAATATCCACCTCATACGTACTCCGTAGAGGTGAATTTTTCTACGTGGAACGAAGTATGTATTGCGTATACTCTGCATTATTCTACTTTCCGCCTCGTATTTCCTCTCTTTTCACCCCCATTGTTGCTAGTTCTGCCGTACGCACACCATACTTGTACGAGTGAATCGGCGGAGGCAGGTTTGACACATGTGAGGACAATAGAGAGAGCACGCGTGACGATATGTACGAGTACTTGTTGGAATCTGAATAAAAGTGGCTGCAGGTTTCCAGAGCAAGGCGAGAGAAATGATACCAACAGGGTTTTCACAAGCGCGGCGCCGTCTGACTGACCAGCACTTGCATGCCGAGAGTTCGCCAAGAGTTCATGCTATGCGTTCCCGTCATCGTTGGCGATCGTAAGGCTTTGGAAAAATCTATAATGGAAGTCTGTATTACAAGGAGTAGGAGTACGCAACTGTGTATTATTTTGTACTCTGAAAGGACACTCCTCGTACTGCGATCTTACGGAGTACTCGTACGACTGGGGATGCCGTTTTATCCCCCTCTACGAACCATTTCCTCTATTACTCCGCACTCGTACTCCGTATCAATATATATTATGTAACCCAACCATTTCTCACTACTTAAGTAACTCCGTACACTATGTGCAAGTATGTATTATACGATGTCTGTAAGGAGACAACCCTTCAGCCCCGAGCTCACCTAAAAAGGCAGTTATGCACGAACAAGAGTCGTGAAGAGGGAGGCAATCTATATAAGGGATGCATGAGCATATACATAGTACGCATTACGAGTAGCCTTCTTACTCCGTCCTGAAGATCCTTTGAACAGGTCATCCACTGCAAAACAATACTACAGTTTGAGATGATTTCTTGGCAGTCGCATCTCTGGTGTCCTGGATCGACTGGGTAGTGTTTCAGGTTTCCCTTTGCTACATACGAGTCGTACCTGTGTCGAAGATGCCGGCAAAAGAGTGTCCATGAATGGCGAGTTGCTCATAAGAACAGTCGGAAAACACATGAGCCATTTTGCTCCGTACTCGTACTTTGACAGCCTCTTGGCCATTGCACATCTCTTGTCTGTCGTCCTCGTTTTTTCTCGCCATTTTTGCTTTGAGTTGCAGCGACGGTACCTTTCGCAGTTGCCCAAGTGGATACATTGTAGAGTGCTTTGTCGCATTGTTGCGGCCAGGAGGTACTATGCATCGACTGTGACTGGCAGGGAAAGGCTTACTCGTAGACAAAGACTGGTCTGCTAGAATCAAATGTTTGACAAAGGTTGCAGACTTTCGTACTGCCAGGGACGATGTTGCCAGAACGGGGCATTTTTAGTGTGTTGTGTGAGATGGGTTAGCGATTGTTTTGTACTCTGTACTCGTACTCCGTATGTACTCGTACTCGTCTACGCTACGAGTACGCTACGAGTACGAGGGAGCAGTGCAAGTACTATGTACCGTTGTGGCTGTACAGAGCAGGCTCTAGCTCTTCTGCGGCTATGCAGAGGGAAGGTCGTTCTACTGCATACGAGTACATAACGGTACATAGTACACAGCAAGTGGATAGGTACTCGGTGTACTGCCCGTACATACGAGCAATGGCCTTTTCCATAAATGCCCTGTTTTGTCGCACTTTGTTGCATTTTTGCATCTGCTCGCAAACATTCTGGAAATAAATCTTTTTTTAATGAGTGGAAGAGCAAGATGCACGGCACCTCATTGCCTGGTGCAACTATTCCCTCACCATTCTCTCTCTCTCCTCTTGGCATCAATGTCATAGCAATGGTTGGCGACACTCTCTGTTTCGTCTCCGTCGGCGTGGGCTCCGTTGTTTTTGGGTTCTAGCCCTCCCCCCCTGTACTTAGTCACTTTTAGCCTGCATTCTTGCCGCACTTGCACCAGTTCTAAAAGTAACAGGAACCTCCACATGCACTCAGTTAGTTCACTGAAGTCTGTAGTACGGGTCAGTCCCTTCTTACACTGAATTATACGTATATATCATGCCTTTCTTCCCACCCGCCTCGTCCGTTGTTTCAATCCTTTTCGTTGGCCGTCTTCCTTGAGTAGCAAATCACCGCCTTTGATTGGTTTCTTTGAATCTTGTTTCTTTTGTCTTATTCTCTTTCTTTAAATCCTGGCCATCCTTATTTCTCTTAAAGCAACCTCAGCTTCTGCCTCTCCATCATACATCATCATTACCTCGTCCTGCAACTTTTTTTTACTCTTCCTCTCACTGCAGCGTAAAGCCACGCGCTTTGCCCTTTATAACCCCCACCCTTTCTCTCCCTCTCACTCTCTCTGCCTGCTACTGCTCATGAAGATGCGGTCGGCTTCTGTTCTTCTTTCTCTCTTGGCATCCGTTGTCGCCATCCCAGTTCCCTTTATTGTCGTGGAAAGCATCCCACCAGAGTCACATGTTCACTCCACGAAACCAGCAATCTCTTCTCAAAATATGGCAGCGGCACTGAAGAGTGCAAAGTCTGCACTCTTCGTAAATAACCGCCCACTCTCACCACTGGGCGCAACGAGCCCCGACACCGTCCTGGCAACCCCACGTCCGATTGCAACTTCTTATCTGATGGGTCTAGTTTTCCCAGGAGCAGGAGGCAAGGAGACAGACAGCAACACCGTCAGATCCGAATCTACAGAGAATCTCGAACAGCTTGTCAGTGCCATTGACGTTGAGCGTCCTGTAGAGTACCAGGAACATGCACAGATCAAATTCCGCTCGTTTGGCGGCATCCGTGTTCCGTGCTATTACGAGCAGCTGCGTCGTGAGCACAACGAGATGGTTGTCATCAGCCTTGTTGCTGTCTTCTTATTGGTGGTCATTGCTATTGAGTTCTGGGACAACGGCAGCGATGAGTAAGTATCCTTCACCAGGTTATTTTGGAATATTTTAGGTTTCTAACAATATTGTAGTGTAGTGGAAGATGTCGAGGCAGAGGCTGCATCGGCAGGGGCTATCCGACTAGAGCAAGACGCCCCGTGGCAGAGCGAGAAGCAGCCCCTCTCTATCCAAGCAGACCCCATGGCACTATCCTTCTAATAAACAACATGCAGCAAAGAGAAAATAAACTAGAGAAAAATAAGGAGTAAATCCCTAAAATAGACGACAGCCCCTAAATTACTCTATCAACTTTTCATTAATTATCATTCCTTCGACAGTAACGAATGAGAAAAGAAGGGGCTGTCGGAATGGACTGGGCTGCTTTTCAACATCTCTCGAGCGCGCACTGTTTTATTCCTGTTAACACGATACCACTCCCTTTTATTTTCTTTATTATTATTATTATTGGGGGGGTTTTTTTTTTTTGATTTTCATCTTCGAGCAATGACGAATGTAAACATACTATATTTCATGTCATGGGTACGGGGCACTTGGAACCAGGAGTTGTGGCCATAGCTCTGGTAGAATAGCATAGGTCGACAGACTTTCCTCTAGTCTATATTTTCTAATATTTATGTGTACTACGGCGTTCGCTTCTAAAGGCGCAGGCAAGCCATAGCTATTTTTACCAATGAAATATACTATCTGGATTAAAAGACATTTATAAGGCCTACTTCTAGTCTATTAAAAACGAGTATAGTCGAGCTACTATTAAAGAGATAGGCAAGGCTACTAAAGGAGTATATAGAAACGTTAATTAATTCGATACTCTAACGTTTAGCCGCTATAAACACTTGCTATTAAAAGTAAAAGGATAAGGTATAATAAGTTTAACTAGTATACTAACTAAGTATATAAGGCTAAAGGATTAATTAAAAGCTATAAAGAGGGAAGGAAAATAAACTAAGGTTAAGAAAGGGCTATAATTTACAACTTAAATATTTCTATAAAAAAGGGGTTAGCCTTACTTTGCCAGCTTATTAAATATAAGCTAGGTTTATAAATATAATAAGGGTTAGACTAAGTAACTACGTTAATAAAGGTGTTATTAAAAATACTATAAATATAGAAATATCCTATAATTTTAAAATAAATAAGAATTTAACTAATTTTATATTTAAATATTTTTACTAATATATAAAAATTATATAGCATTATTAATATATTATAATTATTTACTTTATTTATATAATAGTAAATAAACTAAGTAACTACGTTAATAAAGTAATTAATTATAAGAGGGTAATAAGTAGGAGTAGTATTATATAAAAACTAAGTCATGTCCCTCTATATTTAGTAAAAGGGACAGACTAGCTATATAAGGGTAGTACTAAGTATACTAGTCTTAATTAGGCCTTAGCCTTTAAACTTAGTAGCTATTTAACTAATTATAAGGCGTAAATTTATTATTACCTTACTTAATTAAGTATAGACTACTTTTTTATATCCTTTTAAGTCTTACTTATATTTATAGGTTATATAACGCTTATTACTTATTTAATTAGCTATTATATATTTATATTGTTTATAAAGTTTATATAACTTTTATACGTAGCTTATATTAGGCTTTTATAATTGCTTTTTTTACTTACTTATAATAATTACGCCTTTTTTAAGACTAGTACTTTTAAGCTAGTAGTTATTATTTATATGTTTATAAACGTTATAAAAGGTTATATAGTTTATATATAATATTATTTAATAGTCTTTGTTTATAGCTAATAATAACGTTTAAAATTATAAAGTAAATAAAATATAAAATAAATTTATTATTTTACTTTAACCTTATATTACTTATTATAACTTTTTAATAAAAGCTTACTACTTTTAAATATAAGCTTATTACTTTTAAGCGTATTAATACTATTATAGACTTAGTAAATAAGCTATATAAGGCTATATCTTTACTTAGCCGTTATTAAGCTATTTAGCTAGCTTGTTACTAGCTAAATTATACTATGTATATTTATATTTAAGGCTTATTAACCTTAGCTAACCTTATTAATAATAACTTACCTCTTTAAGTAGTCCTTACTTTACTTATTATTAAGGCTATACGTTGCTTACGCTTTTAGTTTACTTACTTAGCTAGCTTATTAACCTTATAAGTGTAAGGCTTAGTACTTATAAGAGAAAAGAAGGGCAACCTTTTATTAAATACTATAATAACGGCGGTTACTACGTTAGTAGTATTAGTAGTAGTATAGTTAGTTATAATACTTATACTAGCTTTATTAAAGCCTATAGTTATAGTAAAATTAGTAGTAGCCTTAAGGATAAGGCTAGTAAATAAACCGCTTTATAACCTTAGCTATAAGCTAGTAGTTAAACCGCCTTATAACTTTAACTATAGGCCTACGCTTAAGCCTTTAGTAGCTTTTTATTTACTTAGTAATTACCTTACTTATTTAAGGCGTCTACTCTTTTAATAGTTATACTAAGTACCTATTAGTATTAAGTATATATAATACCTTTAGCACCTTTTATATATACTACTTATAAAGTTATTATTTACTTTATACTTTAGCTATATACTATTTTTAGCTATTAATACTTATTATTAGTAGTATAAGACTAGGTATTAGCTTTATTATAAAGTATAACCTTTATCTTATTATTTAAAACCCTTACTAATTATACTTAGATTTTTACTTTAATAGTTAAAGATATAGTTAACCTGTTTTTTATTATAGACTATATTAGTACTTAGACTAACAACTATAACGCTTTAGTTAAAGTTTAACGTAGTTTAATAACTACTTTATAGTAGGTACTATTACTATTAAGAATATACAATTATATAAGGTATTACTAATTATATATTTGTAATAGGGTTTTTAGTAAGCATACACACCTAGATTAAAATAGCGGATTACGTCTATATAAGGACAGTCCTCCTCCCTTCTATCTAGTCTTTTATTAAGCATCTAAAAAATACACTTATTTTCCCTTACTATAGGCCTTACTTATTTAACTATTTAAATTACTAATATAGCTTAACTTTACGCCTTTTATAAAGACGTATTTCTTTTATAGTAGCAACTTTTTACTATATACTACCCTTACTTACTTTTTACTTATTTTTTTTACTTTATTTTCTTTTTTTATTCTTTTTAAAAAAAAGAAAACCTTAATTATTAATTAACTACTTAGTCTTTTTTATTTAATTTCTTAAAGAATTAAAGAAGTTTATATTTATTAAAAATATCTTTATTTTTTTACTCTTTTTTATAATAAGATCTTTTTACTTACTTTTTTCTTTTCCTTCTTACTTTATAAATTACCCTTTAATTAATTTAAAAACTATACTATTTAAATCTCCTTTTTTTTCTTTATATAACGGTATTTTTAGCGAATTTTTAAGTGGATTTTTAGTAGTATGTTTAAATTTTTACTTTATACCTACTTTTTTTTAATTTATAAAAAATAGCTAAGGTAAAATTTAACTTAAAAAACGCTTTAAAAAGGAGATAAAATTATATAACTTAGTTAGTATGTATTTAAGCCTACTTAGACATTTATAACCTAAAAAGGGCTTTAGTTTATAACTATTTAAATACCTATTTTAAAAGGATAAATAAAGCTATTATAAACTACTTTAAAGAAAAAAACATTAAAAAAAGAATTTAGTATAACTAAAAGGCTTTAGTATATATAAGAAACTATATACTAAATAGTCTTTTTTATTAGCTATTTAACGTTATTAGTACTTTTATAGCTTAAAAGATACTAAAAAATTTTTATTATAAAAAAGAGTTTAATACTAACTATATAGTTATTAAGTCTTTTAATAATTTAATATATAAGACTAAAAGGAGTGCTTAAAAATTTGTTAAGAAGGTTTAATACCTATTTAATAAAATAAAGATAAAAAGGCTAATACTACTTACTACTTTTATAACTAGTTTTATTCTTTATAAGCTTAACTATAAAGCTTTTAAACTATTTATTACTAGTATAGCTATCTTTTTAAAAATAAACTATCTTAACTAATACGCTTTTATAAAGTATATTAAAAAAAGATAAAAGGTTAAAGTTATATAGTATAAAATAAAAAGATAAAGATAAAAATAAGGAAGATACTATTTTACTTAGTTAGTCTAATTAGACTAAAAAGGGTTTTAAACTAAAAGGTTTAAAATAAAAAAGAATAAACTAGACTACTATGTTTAAAGTTATATTTTAAAATAAAAGAGGATCTTTTTATTTATACTATAAAAGACTAGGCTACTAGCCTAATTTATACTTCTTTTTTAAAAGAGACTAAAAAGACTAAGAAAGATATATTGTTTATTTATTCTACTTTTTTATTTAACCCTTAAAAGACTAAAAAAAAAAAAAAGGACAAGGTGCTTATTAGTACTAGGAAGACTAGACTAATACTTAATATACCCTTTTTACTACCTTAGTTATCCTTACTATTATCGTTGTTGTTATTAACTAATAAAGAGACTAATATAATAGATTTAAACTTTAATATAAGTCTAATTACCCCTTTAAAAAATCCTTATAAAAAAGACTACTTAATAATAAGTCTAAACATAGTTATACTAGTTGTTTAGACTAGAAATAGTATAAGTAATAATAAAAATAATAAAAAAGCTTTAAGTAAAAATAAAAATAAAAATAAAGACTAAACTATTCTATTAAATAGTAATTTTTTATACCTTTTATAGTAGATATAAGGGCTACTAGTTATACTATTAGTAATAAAAATCTATTTATTAGCCTTACTTATAAAGACTTTACTACTAAATAAGAAGAGATAGCGTCTTTAAAAGTTATAAGGGTAAGAGACGTCTTAGTCTAATTTTTAAACACTAAAATAACTAAAAGACTTATTAATTATTTATATATACTTAAAATAGGCTATAATTTAATAAGTTTAAGAAAGCTTACTACTATTAAATTAGTTATAATAAGTAAAAAAGTAGTCTTATATATAAAAAATAAGTAAAATATAAACATAGTTTTAACTACTATTTATACTACTAATAGTAATAATTTATATATTACTAAAGGAAAGGTACTAAGACTAAAACAAGCCCTTATAACTATTAATAGTTATTACAAGCAGGCAAAGAGGACGTCTACAAGGGTCTTGCAAAGACCGCGTATAAGAGTCGTATAAACGTTATAAACAATACAAAGGCATAATAGCTAATTAGACAAATAGCAGGCGTTATATAACCTATAAACACGGGTAAGACCTATAAGGATGTATAGTAGTAGTTTGTGCTTAATTAAGTAGGGTAGTAGTAAATACGTGCTTTATAATTAGTTAAATAGCTATTAAGTTTAAAGGCTAAGGCCTAATTAGGACTAGTATACTTAGTACTACTTTTATATAGCTAGTCTGTCTTTTTTATTAAATATAGAGGGATAAGACTTAGTTCTTGTATAATACTACCTTTACTTTTAGCCTTTTATAATTAATTACTTTACTAATGTAGTTATTTAGTTTATTTACTATTATAATAGTTAAAGGAATAAAAACAACTTTAAACTATTATATTAAAGATTAGAATATATAAGACTAGTTAATTTAAAAAGGGTTATAAAATAAAATAACTTAAAAACGGACTTAACTAAGAAAGTAAAAGAATTAGTTCTTAATTATAAAGCCTGCCTACTAAGTAAGTTAAAAAATAAGGTATATAAAAATAGCTTTACTAATAAAGACTATATTTACTTTATAAGGATAGCTATTAATATATATAGACTTATTTTACTATAAACTTTTAAAGGCTATAAGTACTTTATTACCTTCCTAGACTTTAAGACTAGGTACTTAGACCTTTATTTACTAAAAAAGAAATTAGACGCTTTAGAAGCTTTTAAGCTTTATAAGTATAAGGCTAAAAATAATACTAAAAATAATAAAATAATGTTTTTTTAGATAGATAATAGTATAAAATACCTAAGTAAGGACTTTAAGACCTACTTAAATAAAAAAGGTATACGCTATATACTAATACCTGCTTATACTAAAGAAAGTAACAGTATAATTAAAAGGATTAACTAAACTTTAGTAAATAAAATACTTTGCTTCCTTAATACTAAGGAAAATAAGCTACTTAAATTACTTTAAAGATAGCTAGTAAAGACGGTAGTAGAGTTATATAATATAATACCTTATAGCTTACTAAGGCTCTTATTACCTTATAAAAAGCTAAATAGAGTAAGGCCTAATTTAACTTACTTAAAAACTATAGGTTTTACTACTTATTACTTAAATAAAGACCCTTCTAAGTCTAAATTAGATATTAAGAGAATAAAAGGAATTTTAGTAGGGTATATACTAAATACTAAACACTACTTAGTATATAACCTTAAGATAAAGTAAATAATTACGTCTAAAGACGTCTTTATAATAAAAAAGAAAAAAAACCGATTTAATATAAAAGAGCTAAAAACCTAGATAAATTAGTTTATTAGTAATACCTTTTTAAAAAATAACGCTAGTATAACGACAGCTACACTATTAGACGTAGAAAATTCTAATAATTATAGTAGTATTAAGCCTAAGGTCTATAAAATTAAATAGTAGCTAAATATATTAAATTTTAATAGGCTAAAAATAAAAACAACTTTAAAAACAACTAATACTAAAAATAAGGCTAGGCTAGTTATAAAGCTACTTACCTTAACTAAAAAAGACATATAAGTATATAAAACTTATATAAAAAACACTATTATAGTATTAAAAGATTTAAAAGCCTTAAAAGCTACTATTCTTTTTACTAATTTAAAAGATAAGCCTAATACTTATAAACAAGCTATAGCTAGCCTTAATAAAGATAAGTGGTTAAAAGCTATAAAGGACGAAATTAAGTCTTTAATAAGCTAAAACACTTATACTTTAGTTAACCTACCTAAAGACGGTTACGTTTAAAAGGTAAATAAGTATACGCCTTAAAAATAAATAATAAAAACGTACTTATACGTTATAAGGCTAAATAAGTAGTATAAGGCTTTAGCTAGGTATTAGGTATAAATTACTTAAAAACCTTTAGTATTACCTATTATCTTAAGATGTATAAATTAGTCTTTTTATTAGCTATTAATAATAGCTAGGACTTAAATTAATACAATATAAAAAACGCTTTTTTACACAAGAAAATAAATAAAACTATATACGTTAAACAGCCTATAGGCTTTAAAACTAATAGTTATAAAGTCTGTCTACTAAATAAAGCCTTATACGGTTTAAAACAAGTACCTAGACTATAGTATAGGCACTTAAAAGATATTTTAATAAAGGAAGGCTTTATAGTCTTTCTTTATAATAAAGGCTTATTTTTATATAAGATTAAAAAGGTTTTCTTACTATATTATATTAATAACTTTATAGTAATAAGTTCTAATATTAAGTTTATAACTAGACTAATTTCTAAGCTAAATAAAAGGCTAAAAATATAAAGTTTAAGACTAGTATAAACCTTTTTAAGTATAAATTTTATTAAAGTTAATAAAGGCTTATTAACTATAAACTTAAAGAAGTATATATTAAATATAATTTAACGCTTTTATAAAGAAAAAATAAGGTATAAGGATACACTCTTTCTACTAGGCTATAAGCTAGTAAAAAATTAAAGGACTAAAGCCTTACTAGTTAAAATAAAACTATATTAATAGTAAATAGGGTCTTTACTATATTTAGCTTTAAAGACTAGGTATAATATTACTTTTACTATTATAAAAAAGTCTAAGTTTTTTTTAAACCTAGACTAAGGGCACTTTAATATACTAGACTATATTTAAGGCTACTTAAATAAGTACTTAAGACTAGGTATTACTTATAAGGCTAGTACTAATTATATACTTAGCGTTTATTTTAATTTAAACTATACTTTTAATCTAAATAATAGAAAAAGTACTACGAGTTATATTAGCCTACTAAGTACTAATCTACTTAGTTAGTTATTAAAAAAGTAGGATATAGTTACTTTAAGTAGTATTAAAGTAGAATATATAGCTATTAAAAAAGCTAGTAAAAAGGCTAAGTACCTAAAAGGCTTAATAAATTATTTATTAAAATATATAAGTAATAAAGAAGAAGACGTTACTAAAGTAATCCTCACTTTATTAGTAAATAATAAAAGTGTTATAAACTTATTTAAAGCTAGTACTTTTTATAATAAAACTAAGTATATAGACGTTACTTATTACTAGATTAAGGACAAGCTTAATATATAACGTTTAAAAATAGTTTATATACTTAATAAAAAATAGCTAGCTAACCCTTTAACTAAGCTAGTATTAAAGGATAAGTTAGAGTAGGTAAAGGACGCTTTAACTATAAATTTATAGTCGATTATAAAAGGATTTATCTTTTTTAAAACACCTTTTTAGACTATAAAGTGTTATAAGTTTTTTACTTTAAAAGGTTTTTTTATAAATTTTAAAATAGTACTAGTTAAAGTGTAATAGTATTTATAAAGTTAATACTATACGCCACTATAACTAGGTAGAAGATAACATTAACTTTACAATAACTAAATTGTATACGTATATATATATAAAGATAAGAATAGATTCTTATCTCTTTTATTAAGGAGGGGAATAGTAGTACTATATAAATGTAAAAGATGTTTATTAGTTTACTTATTTTAGCTAATTATAAAAAGTGCTTAAGGACCCTTTAAGGTCTATTTTTAGTGTCTTAGAATAGCTTACTACTATTTTATTCCTTAGCTAATTATAGTATAAATTAAACATTTAACTAATTATAAAGGGACCTTATAAAGACCTTAGACGGTTTATATATAGTGTCTTAACTACGCTTAGTTATATAGCGTTTATAAGTAATTCTTATTAAAACTATAATAACTATCTCTTTTTTTCTTAAAGTTGCCTTTAACTTTTATTAGTAATAAAATAACTAAAAAAAAAACCTAGTAGAATAAAAGTACCTTAATACTTATAAGATAATTGTTATATTATACTATTTATATTTATATATAGTAGTAGTCTTTATTATATTAATATATTTAGTAAGGTTAATTAATACTAATAATATTATTAAAGACTTTTTAAGCTTTATTTAAAAGCTATAAAAGGCTAGTTTATATAATAAAGTTTATTATTAATATATATTAAGTATAGTAAATTTGCTTTTATTTTATTTATAATAAAATTTACTTTATTATATAAACGTTATAAGTTTGTTTTTACTTACTTATAAAGTAAATTTTACTATATTATATAAATAATACTTATATCTTACTTTTTATATTATTAAAACTTATTATAGTAAGTAGTACTTTTAAAGGAAAAAGTAAGGACTATAAGGCTATTATTAGATTATAATAATACTAATAGCTTAATAAGTAATTAAATAGTTTAAAGACTACTTAATTTTTAATAATAGCTTATTATTTAACCCTTTATTTATAATATAAACCTTTTTTAAGTACTTTAAAAAGACTTTTATACTTTAAACCTTTAATAAGGTTAAAAGTAAGGGCAAGCTTATTATAAAGCACTTATACGTATAGGAACTAGTACTAGCCTTTATACTTAAGTACCTACTTTCTACTAACGTTTTAATATATACGTTAAGTGTTAGATAAACTATTTTTACCTTTATACTAAGTAATATGTTATAAGAGGTTTTTTAGTTACTATATAGTATAGCTATACTAGTAATACTAAAAGTGTTGCCTTTTTTTATTTTACTTATTAGTAGAGCTTAAAAGCTAATAACGCTTATACTAGTTTAGCCTTTAACTATACCTTAAGCGCTTAATTTATTAGGGCGGACGCCTTTAATAAGCTTTTTAGTAAGCCTCTTACCTCTTTTTAGTAAGTTTAACGCTAGTTTTTAAAGCCTATTATATATATTAAATAATTTACTACTTAGGCACGCTAATAATAATAATAAGTATAAAAACAACAATAATAATAATAAGAATAAGGATAAAGACCTTAAAGATAAAGGCCTTAAAGGTAAGGACTTAGTAAACCTTAAGAGCAGTCTTAAGAGCGACCTTAAAAATAAGTTAAGTTTAAACCTAAGCCTTTTTTAAGCTTTTATAAATCTTATAGCCTTTTTAATAACACCCTTATTTATTATACTATTTAAGTAAAGTAAGGACTTAGGTTACTCTTAGCCCCTTATTAATAAACCTATATATTTAAGCTACTTTAATACTTAAGTAAAGAAGTTAGTAAACAAGCTATTTAAGTTGCTTTTTTTAGTATAGTACTTTAGCTTTTAAAAAGGCGGCGGCTATATAAATAAGTAGTATACTAATATATATTATATATTTATAAGTATTTTTTTTAACTAACTACTAGTTTAAATTTACTAATAGTTTAATTTTTTATATTAATAATAAGCTACTTAGCTAACTTTAGTAAGTAGGCTTTAGTTATAACCTATTTAAAAGACTAAAGGATCTTTTAAAGAAAGAGCTTTTATTATTACTATTATATAGTTTAAAAGACTGTTTAAAGCTTTATTTATATAGTTATTAATTATTATATAAAGTATAGTAAGCTATATAGCCTTAAAGTAGTATATATATATTTATCTTTTTAACCTTTAACTACTACTAACTAGTCTTAAATTACTTATAAAGTATAAAGCTACTACTTATATATATTATATATTATTAAGTAAGTAAGGTTATAATTACCTTTTATACTTTAAGCTAAGTATAAGTTATTTTACTACTATTTTATACTTATAGTATAAATTATTATAAGTGTTAGTAGTTAAGATTTACCTTTATTTACTATCTTTATACTAAAACGTAACTATTAAGCTACTTTTCTTTTTAGGCTATAAATAGGCTTTTTAAGGTTTTTTTATAGTAGTTAAATATATTATTATTTTTTTATAATTTTTTATTAAACCTTTTTTAATTTTTCTTTTTTTTTATAAAAACTTTTAAGCTTATTTTAATATTAATAAGCGTTTTTTTTATATTTTTTACTACTTTTTTATAATAATTAGTATATTTATAACTATTATAATAACTTATTAATTATATTTAAAAGGCTATCCTTTTTATTATACTAAGTAGTATAGCTCTTTATACTATATTTTATAGCCTAATACTTTTTTTACTTTTTATTTATTATTATCTTTTTTTAGTAATAGTATTAGTAAAGGCTTTATAATACTTATAAGATTTACTTATAGTTTTAATAAAAATATTAAAAATATATTATATAGTTTTTTATACTATTATAAAAGTATTAAGTAATACGTTTATAAGCTAATCTTCTTTAATATATAAAAAGGTTTAATAAACTTTAACTTTTACTTTTAACTAAGTACTTTTAACTTTAAATTTTAAGTAAATAGTAGTACTAAGTTCCTTTTATTATACTTTTTTAATAAGTACTTTATATTATAATATTACTTTTACGTTTTTTAAGTATACTATAAGTATTTTAACGCCTTTTTTTGTTAAAGCTTATAACTTTAAAATACGCTTAACTATTACTAGTACTCTTTTTTTATAAATAACGTTTTTAACGTTTTTATAAATTATAAAGTAATAATTATAAAGTATATTGTTACAGTTTTAACAAGAATTACTTATAGACGCCGTATAACTAAGCGTAGTTAAGGCACCGTACATAGACCGTCTAGGGTCCCTACAAAGTCCCTTTGTAATTAGTTAAATGTTTAGTCTACTAACGTTCTACTATAATTAGTTAAGAGATAGGATAGTAGTAAGCTGTTTTAAGACACTAAGGGTAGGCTTTAAGAGGTTTTTAAACGCTCTTTATAATTAGCTAAATTAAGTAGATTAATAAATATTTTTTATACTTATATAGTACTACTATACTTTTTCTTAATAAAAAGAATAAGAGTTTATTCTTATTCTTATATACTTATACGTATATAATTTAGTTATTATAAAGTTAATATTATTTTTTACTTAGTTATAGTAATATATAGTACTAATTTTATAAATACTTTTATATTAATAAACTTTTTTTATTAACTATTTAAAAGAATTCTTTTTTTATAATAACTAAATTATTAATTATTATAAAGGCTTTAAAAATAATAAAAGCTATATAAATATTACTTAAAGGCCTAGTAAGGTTTATACTAATTAAAACAATGTTTATAAATAATAAAATAATAGTTAAATTAGTTAAATTAAAGGCTTATTAAGTATGCCTTTAATAATTACTTATAATATATATAAAAGTAGTATAACTATAAGCTAAATTAAATAGTATAAGTAAAAAGACTATATTTATATATACTATACAACTATTAGTAAAGGACTTATAAAGTGCTTTTAAAGTTTAAAAGCTAGACTTAAACAATTTTAAAGGTAAAAATACGGCCTTTATAGCCTTGTTATATATTAGTAGTTAAGTACTATTAAAAGCTAGTAAATAGGCGTACAACTTAAAGTTAAAGCTATTTAAAAAGTATAAAGATTTATTAATATATTTATAGTAATAAAAGTAGTATAAAGTAATAAAGTGTATATTTAAATTAGTGTTTTAATAATACTTTTAAAATATTAATAAAATTAATATAGTATTTTAGCTTATAAATAAAGCTTTTCTTATTTATTAAAAGTAGTTTCTTAATATACTACTAGAATAAAAGCGTGTACTAGGCTTATACTTTTAAAACGTCTTTAATATTTAATTAAATATATTAATATTAAAAGTAAGAGATTTATTTACTACTATAATAATATATTTAAAAAAATCTTATTAACTTATAAAATAAAGCTTTAGTAACTACTATATATATATAAGCTTATTAAAAAAGAAGATTAGTTTTTTACTTAAAAAATATATAGTAGTTATAGTTTATATAAGACTAAGTAATAAAATTAAACACAACTTTACTATAAAAAGTATAATTTATATAATAAATTAGTACTAAGTATTAAAACGTATAAATAAACTTTAAAAGAATAGCTTTTTAAATAAGTAGTAAAAAAGGACTATACTTAATATAAAGAAAGAAAAAAAGACCTTTAGTAAAAAACTAAAAAGAAAGTATTTAAACTTTTACTAAAGAGCCTTTAAAGTTTAAAAATTTTAAGTAATTTATAAACAAGTCTAGCTTAAAATGTTGTACTAAGTTAAGTAGTAATAATATTAAGTGTTTTTACTATAGTAAGAAAGGCTATATTTTACTTATATATCTTAATAAATTAGTAGACAAGCTACTAAAAAAGGACGTTTAAGTTAACTTTACTAAAGTTAATAATAATAATAACTTTAGTAATAAAAGTAAAAAAAGTAAGAGTAAGAAAAAAGCTTAAACAGCCTTTAAAAAGACACTTTAAAGTTGTTAAACTTTATTTTAGTTAATAAAAAACTATAAATAAAAAGATAGGTTGTTATAAGTAGTAACTACTTTATATTTATTAATTTAAACTATAGTAGTAAGATTAATATAGTAGACTAAAAATTTATAAAAGTACTAAAGTTATTAAAGTTTATAAGGCTTTTACTACTTATATAAGTACTTAGTAACTTAAAGTTATAGGTTTATAATATATAAATAGTTATAATTTAACTACTAAATACTAACTAAAAGAAATAGTTAATTACTTACTATTATATAAAACTAGACTATATTAATAATAACACGTTAGTACTTTTAAGTATACTAACTTTATTAAATAAAAAAATATTATTATACTTTACTAATAAAAAGTAGTAGTTTTATAAATTAAAGGTTAAGCTAGTAAAAACCTTTTAAAAAGGTGTAATAAATACTACTATCTACTATATATTAGTATAAATAAAGGAATTTATTAATCTTTTAAATAAAAAGCCTTAAAAGGGCTATAAAAAGCTTATAAAGATTTTATTTAAGCTTTATAAATATAAGAACGTATTCTTTATAAAGAATACTATTAACTTACTAATTTACTAAAGTGTAGACTATATAATTAATCTACTACTTAAAATATAACTATTATATAAAGAACTATATCTTTTATTTTAAAAAAAGCTTATTATACTTTAAAAGTACTTATAAAAGGCACTATAAAAAAAATAAATTTAAAACTTAAAAAGCCTTATAGGCTTTTTAGTCTTATTTATACTAAAATATAATAGTATTTTATAACTATATATTAATTATTATAAACTAAATAAGATTATAGTTAAAAATTAGTACTTTTTACTTTTAATCTTTAAAATTTTAAATAAAACTAAAAGTTATAAAGTTCTTTTAACTATAAATATAAAGAATATATTTAATAGAATATAAATATATAAAAAAAATAAGTAGAAGACTATATTTAAAATATAATATAGCTACTATAAGTATTTAATAATACTTTTTAGGCTAACTAATACTTTAACAACTTTTTAAAGTTATATTTATAAAGTGTTTAAAGGCTTAGTAGATAGGATTTATATTATTTATTTAAATAATATTTTAATTTATTTAAAGAATAAAAAAGAGTATACTAAGTACTTAAAGTAAGTATTAAATTAACTAAAAGAAGTAAAGCTATTTATTAATTAAAAAAAGTACTAGTTTTATAAGAAGAAGGTGTTTTTTTTAAACTTTTTATTATTTTTTAATAAAGTTTATATAAAGTTTATATAAGTTAAAATAGTTATAAAGTAGTAGACGTTTAAAACTTATTATAACATTTAAGTATTTATTAACTTTTATAATTTTTATTACTAATTTATTTATTATTTTATTAATAAGACTTAACTATTAATAAAGCACTTAAAAGGCCTAGTTAAAAGTAAAAAGCTTAAAGAACTCTTATAAAGGCTTTATAAGGACTAGGTATTTTAGTAGTTAAAGTAAGTGTTTATAAAAGCGTTATTATTAAGGCACTATAATCTACAACACTTAGTTTATATAAAGACTAATATATTTACTATTATATAAATAAGAATATTATTCTAACTAAATAATATAAATATTTAGTATTTAATAGCCTTTTAGTTTTAAAAGTTAAAAAGTATAAAGCTATATTATAGTACTTTTAATTAAAAGTTAATAATAATTATTATATCCTTTAAAAAATAGTACTAGTACTTAAAAAGGGCTAAAAGTATAAAGGTTTTAACTAACTACACTAATTTATAAGCGTTTTTATAGTAAATAAATTTAAATTATTACTAAGTATATTAGTATATATATTTATTACTATTTAATTTTAAAATTAAGTATTATTTAAATAATAAAAATTTAACTAATAACCTATTATATTATTCTAATTATAAAGAAGAGTAAAATTAAATAAATTACTTGTTTTTATTATACTAAAAAGTTGTTACTTTTATAAAAAGTAACGTTTTAAAAAACTTTAAAGAACTTATAAAGAAACTAAATAGTCTATCTTTTTATAAGAAGTAAGTATTTAAAACTAGTATAAATAAGCTAAATAAAACAGTTAATATAGCTAACTTAAGAACAACTTAGTTAAAGTATTAAAGTGTATACACTTAGTAGTTGTCTATAATATAAGTAGTTATAGTTACAACTATAAAAAGGTTAAAAAAGGTAAAAAGCTTTTTACTTTATTTTATAAGCTTATTCTTATAACTTAGTTATTAAACTTTTACTTATAAAGTAAAAAAAAGGTATATTAAGACTATATAGGCTATTTTTAAAGTTAGTCTTTAAACTTTATAAGGTTGTTTTATTAAAAAGAATAAATAGTTATACTAGTTTAAAAAGCACTATAATATAAAATTATTTACTAGTACTATAAGCTTAAGATAGTTAAATATAATAGTATTATAAAAATAAAAGACTTAGTCTTTTATTACTACTTTTAAATAAGTGTTAAAATAAATATTAAAGGATTTATATATACTTATTATATATATTAGACTATTAAGTTAAAAAAGTATAAGTTATATAGTTAGCTTTAACTCTTATTAGTTTTTAAAAGGCCTTAGTAGAAAGTGTTAATAAATTTTATTACTAGTTTCTTTTTAGTTTTTAATAGTAATTAAAAGCTAAACACTATATTAATAGTAATAAACAAGTATATAAAAATATATTAGTTTTTATTAGTATTTACTACTATAACCTTTATAAAGCTTGTATATTTACTTTATATAATGGTTTAACTACGCTTTAAGTAGTTAAAAAGTATTATTTTAAATAAAGGAATAGTCTTTACTAACTAGTACTAATAAAAGCTATATAATATTACTTATATTAAGCTAAGACTATTTACTACTTTTTACTTATAAACTAATAGTTAAACTAAAAAAGCTAATTAAACTTTAAAATAGTACCTTTATTATTATATAATAAAAAATTAAAATAATTAATTAACACTTTTTTTTATAATAAAGTTTATTTTAAATAATATAATAAATTAATTAATAAATAAAGCACTATTTTATATACTTTATAACTACTACTTTATAATTTATAAAAGTGTTAAAAACGTTGTTTATAAAAAAAGAGTACTAATAGTAGTTAAGCGTATTTTAAAGCTATAAATTATAAAAAAAAAAGTGTTAAAATATTTATAATATATATAAAAGATATAAAAGCGTTATTATAATATAAAGTACTTATTAAAAGAGTATTAAGTGCAGAACTACCTACTATATATATATAACCACATACACTACTAACAACTGTTATAGTACGTAGAATAGTATAGAGAGGGACTATTAACTAATTAGTTAATAGTCCCTCCTTCTATACTATGCTCTATAAGCGGCTTGCTAGTAGGTAGGGACAGAGGAAGACGCACTTGTAAACGTTACACGTAAAACTTGTGTAGCTAATTATGTCTATTAAATTCCTTACTATCTATCTATTTTTCTAGTGGCTACGTCTTGTCTACTTATACCTTTTTAAAGTAGAGGGTGTTAAGGTAAAGCCTTAACCTAATTTATCTTTTATTTTAAGTATAAGTATTGTAATATTAGTTGTAGTATATACTCTATACTTACTCCTTTTTACACTTTACTTTAAAAGTATAGTTAAAAAAAGGTAAAGAAAGAAAGGAAAGTAGATTAAATAAAAAAAAATTAAAAAAAGATAGTAAAAAAAATTTTATAAGAAAAGAATAAAAATAGTTAGAAAGAAAGAAAGAATAAAAATATAAAAAAAGAAAAAAGTAACTAAAGAAATATAAAAAAGAAAAGAAAAGAATAGTAAGGCTAATTACTTAATTACTTGTTTATATCCTTTACTTTGTTCTTAAATATATTAAGTAAACAACGTCTTACTACTATTTACTAATACTAAAGTTAGCTTTAGTACTAGTTCTTAAGGTCTTTAAGACTTGTTTAGGCTCTATTATAGCGTTTATAAGTAATAGCTAAAATAGCTAGCTATTTAGGCCACCCTTTAAGATATAGTAGTAGTAGACTACGCTTAAGTACTAAGTAGTAAAGTCCTACACGTTAAAGTAGAAAGCTATAACGCCTAGGCTTAGTATAGGCTTAGGTTAATAGTATAATATAGTTCTAACTATACTTTATCTTTTTATATTAAAAAAGTATAAGCTACGTTTATAGTAGGTCTTTCTACTTGTTGTTAGATCTAACAATATTTATAGCACTTTTAAACCTAAGATTACTATACACTAACAAGGTAAACTAGTTTATTAGCTTAGGACTAAGGCTTAATAATAAGGAAGGAGAAAAAAGAGAGTCTATATTATAATCTAGTAATAACTTTAAGAACTTAATAGCGTCTAGCTTCTTTTTAGTTTATGTTATAACGTATATATTTAAAAGTTTTTAATAAATCTTTAAGTAGTTAATACTTAGGTTTATTAATACTACATTGTTTAATATACTTAATACTTTGTTTAGGTTAACTTATAAAGTATAGAGCTTTTTAAGAATCTAGGCCGTTTTTAAATAGCTAGTATAAGTAGATACTATAGGCTAGTAATTTACTTATAAAAACAACTATAGTAAACTAAATAAAGGTGTAGCCTAATTTATTAATACTTTTAATAGCTATTTTGTTTATTTTTAGTCTTAAAAAGCTAGCTTTTTTAAGAATTCTTTCTTTAATATAGTAAAAATAGTAGTTATATCTTATTTAAAAGTCTTTATATTTAAATTTAAATATATATATACTAGAATAAAGATTTTAAACGTTGTAGCTTTATAAATAAAATATTTTAAACTATATAATATAAGAAGTTTAACTACTACTTATTTACCCTTTACCTTATTGTTTTATTACTACCTTTTATACACTATTTAAAGTAGTAGCGTTGTTAAGTAGTTAAGTAGTAAAGGCGTACTAAGTGTCTTATAAATATTCTTATTAAGCTTTTAAAAGCTTTAAACTATTTATAATAGCTTACTAAATAACAATGTTGTAGTATACTAGAAATCTTAGTAACCTTGTTTAATTAAGCTTAATAGTTCTTTATATAGCTTATAGAATATATAAAGGATAAGAAATTCTAGTCTTATCTATTTAAAAAGTACTACTTAGTTCTTTATACTTTAACTATTTAAATATATTCTATTTAAAACGTTTAAATAGGCTTAAATATTACTAATATAAAAGTCTAGTTTACACTAAAATTCTAGCCTTTTTAATAGATAGTATACTAACAATATATTTATATAGCTAAGCTTAAAGTAAAAAGTGTTAATCTACTAGTAAAAAACCTTTAAATAAGTAACGTTTATTTAATCTTTTATTAACTTACTTATAAACTAGTAAGAGTATATAAACTAGCCTATAAACTACACTTATAGTTTTTAAAAAAAAAGCTATACTAGCTTACTTATTATTATACTATAGCTTTAGTTGTCTTTTTACTAAATCTAGATTACTACTTATAACCTTTAATAAGAAATAACTATAAATATATTATTAAACAGCTATCTTTTATACTATTCTTTTAAGTTCTTATATAAATATAGTAAAAAGTTAATATAATATAAGGTTCTTATACTTATATTAAAAATAAATATTAAAAAGTGCTTTTTTTAAAAGTAATAGTCTATTAAAAATTAATACGTTATTACGTTTTTATAAAGTTGTTTACTTTTAAGTGTTTATAGTATTTATAATATAAAAGACTAAAGTTAAATAATATCTTTAAACTTAATAATAGTAGATACTAAACTAACTATAATACTAGCTATTAATATATACTATTACTAGATTAAACAACTAACTAAATTATATAAACTAGTATAATAGTTGTTTATATTAAAGTTGTATTATTTAATATTTATATTTATTAAATAGTAAAATAAATTAAAATAGTAGTCTTTTATTAAATTAAACGTTATTTATCCTTTTATAAGCTTTATTTCCTTTATAATAAAAGAGTTAATATATACTAGTTAGCCTATAATAATATTTAAAGTGTATAGTAGTTTTAAAAAAACAGTTTTAAGGTTTTATTTACCTTATATACTATTTTTTTATAAAATAAAGTTTAACTAATTATTTTATAAAATAATAATGCTTTAAGTATAGGATACTACACTAAATATACTAGTTTAAAGGGTACTTAGTATATATAAATAGAATAATTTAGTAATAAAACGTAAGTAGTTAAATATAGTAAAGAGAGCTTATAGTAGAGTAAATGTAAGTAGTAAGAGTAAAGGTTATAACTACTATAGTAAAAAAAAAGAATAGTAATAAACGTATTAGCCCTTTCTTTACTATTAGTACTTTAAGTAATAAGTAGTCTTTTAATAAATAAAGATATATTTTTAAAGTAAACTATTTATATATTTTTAATATATTATATTCTTTTTTTATAATACCTTTTACAAGTAGATTAAAGTGCCTATTATTAAATTAAACATTCTTATATTATTACTATTTAACTAAAACAACGCTGTTTATTATTATAACTTAAAAAAAGAATCCTTTATATTCTTTTATAAGTAGTATAAAAAAGGGCAAGTAGATATTCTTTACTAAGGTCTACATTAAAGTAAGAGTAGTAGTTTAAAAGAAGCTGTTTAACAATGTAGTAGATATAAACTTAAACAAAATAAGGTCTTAAACTAGTTAGACTAACGTTTAATCTAACAACAAAGATTTTATAAATATTAACACTAAAATAGAAGTTAGAGTAGTTATAAAGGCGGGCAAGCTTAAAAGTAAGTAAAGCGTTTAGTAAAAGGTTAAAAAGAAGAAAGTTAAAAAAGAAAAAAAAAAAAATAGAAAAAAGAAAAAAGAAGACTATAAAAAAGATAATAAAGAGGATAAAAGTAAAAGGAGTAGTAAGTATGTTAACTATATTAAAGTATTAAAAAGAGGCTATATAAAAGAAGAAAGAAGTGGCTAAAAGGAATAAAAAGAAAAAGAAGGTAGATAAAAAAAAGAAAAAGATAAAAGAAATAAAGAAAAAGAAAGAAAAAGAAGAAAAAAAGAAAAAGGCTAAAAAGGTAAAAAAAGTGAAAGAAAGTAAAAAAGTAAAAAGAGTAAAAAAAGGAAGAAATTAAGTAAAAAATAAGAAAAAGATAAAAAAGAAGAAGAAAGAGAAAAAGGCTAATTAAGTAACTAAAGGCTAGTAAAAAAAGAAGAAAGAAGAAGAAGTATAAAAACAAGTAAAGATAGTACACGTTACTATAAAGGAAGTAGTTAAAGCTAAAGCTTTAACAGCTGTTTAAATAACAATAAAATAAATAACTACTAAGATAAGAATTTATATTACTTATAGCTTATTAAAAAAGGTAAAGTAAGTAGTACTATAACTAGTAGTAAAGGGCTAGTAGTAAGACAAGAACAAGCCTAATAAGAAAGTAGGTACTAGCTATAAAAGCTTTAAAAGGTTGCTAAATTAGGCCGTTATTATTATTAATTCCTCTTAAGCGTCTTATATACTATCTAAACAAATGTCTAGCCTTTTAAACGTTAATAAGAAACGGATTCGTTTTAAACTAGCTTAGTGTAAAAAGAAGATAAAGTGCTACGTCTATATCTAGAAAAAGACAGCACTACTATAACTTGTTAAAGATAAAAGGATTATTATTTAACTAATTAACAACGTTTTATTTAAGTACTATTATCTTTACTTAGCTTAGTATAAGGTAGTATTTATAAACGTGTTAATTTACTTTATAATTTTACTAGATTATATAAAAGTATATTTGTTTTAATAGTTTTTAAATAATATATAAAAGCTATTTAACCTTTCGTTAAATCTTTAGTTTAATATAGCTATTTAAGATTTCTAGGCTACTTAGTTAAAAGGCAAGCTATTAGTTAAAGTATTAGTAAAGGCTATAAATAGTAGTTCTTTAAGCAATATTATAGTGTAAGTAATAAAGGACAAGCGTTAAAGGTAAGGCTTGTTTGTTTAGTTGTTTAGTAGCTAGTACTTAATACTATATAAGTAGTGTTATATATATTTCTTATTTTTTATTATTTAGTATAAAAACTTATATATTAATATATTTTAACCTTTTTTTAACTATACTATACTTTTAAACTATAGTAATATATATAAAAACTACTTTTTTTATATAAATAAAAAGATTTATAGTTATAATAATTCTTATTTTACTACTATAGTAGAATTTTATTAAATAGTAGTAAAGAGTAATTTATTAGTAGTTACTTAGAGTAAAGTATAGAAGACGTTAGAGTATAGGCCTTTAGTAAATTTAGTCTAAAATTATAATATTATTTTTTAAGAGTAGGTGTATATTTAGTATTAGCTATATAGTAATCTAGTTAATATAGTATTAGAAAGGTTAGTAAGCTATATTATTATTCTATATATAGTTAGTATTACTACTAATAAAGCTTTAGATTATAAAAGAAATAATAACAAGGAAGTAAAAAAGCCTTTAGTTGTACTAAAATAAAGATTTTAAAATTTATATAAATAGTAAATAGTTTATACTATTATAAAAGAATTTAGTTTATATTACTATTACTAATAAAGCTTTTAATATTAGATTATTAACTTATTATATAATTATTATTATTTTAAGCCTTATTAATAAGTTGTAACTAGTCTATAGTTATTAAATTATAAATATTTAGCTTTTAAATTCTTATAGTATCTTACTTAAATTTCTTAAACTATTAACTAGTAAATATACTTAGTAAAAAGACTTTATTTAAATATATAAGTATATATATATTATTATTATAAACTACGTTTATATAAAAGGAGCTCTACTATTTATACTTTAACTTGTTTTTAACTAACTTATTAATTTCCTTTTTATTGTTTTAAATAAGTATTATATCTCTTTAAACTATTAATTAATTTAACTATTATATTTTACTAGTATTTATAAAGTTTCTTAATTTAGTAAGTTTTTTTTAAAACTTGTTAACTATAGTAATAGCTTTTTCTTAGTTTATTAAAAGACGTTATAATATTTTAGTTCTTTTTTAAAGGAGCTTTTTAAAGGACATACTTACTCTTTAGTTAAGCACTTACTAAGTAAAAATATAGACGTTAATAAAAAGTAAAGCTTTTATACTATAAAAAAGAAAGAATAGTATTTAGTTATAAGACTAGTGTACTATTATTTAATTTATTAAAAACGTTATAAAAAGGTACTTTGTTTAGTCTTTTATTCTTTTAAAGGTTAGTTTAGTAAGTGTTTTAGTAAGTAAAAAGTGCTCTTTCTTAATAAGGCTATTTACTTATAAATTATATATAAATATTAAAATATATACTACTTTTAAGTTATTATAAACTTTTTTAAAGTTACTTTTAAATTTAGGTCCTTTATTTACTATAATAATAACTAATAGGCTATAGTTAGCTATTACATAGTTTTATAAAAACTTAAAGATAGTTTTAGCTTTAGTATTAAAAATAGTTATAGCTTTAACGTATTTTATAAAAGTATATTAAGCTTTAATAATATAACACTTACTATTATATAGTAGTATATATATAATATTTAAATAAATTTTTTAAAATAGAATAACTAATAACTACTAAGTTATAACTAAGTTAACTAGTTAATAAAGCTTTTATTTTAAACAATTTAAACAAGTTAAAACTATCTTTTTTATATAATTATATATTTTATACTATTAATACCTTTTATAAAGTACTATATATAATAGCTTAATCTTTTAATATCTAGTTGTAATATAGTATTCTTATATAAGCTATACTTAGTTGTTAAAGTTGTAAATTACTTTTAAAAGGTAGCTTAAATTCTTAATATTCTTATATTATAAAATACCTATTTAATAAAAGTAAAATTATACTTAATATAAAAGCTTTCTTTTTTCTACACTTAAAATTCTTAAAAAGAAAAAGTAGTCTTTAATAAAATTAAAAATGTTTTTATAGTAGTTGTTTAAGTCTTAAGTTTAAAATACTATTAAATAATTAAATAAAGGTTTATTATTAACTAACACCTTTTAAGTATTAATATATATATTAATAAACTTATTAAGATTATTCTTTATAGCTTTAAGCTTATCTTTATTAGTTTTTAAACAATATAAAAGTATATTAACAAGTATATTCTTTATACTAAAAATATACTTAATAGTAAAATTAAAATTTTAAATCTATACTACTTATTATATAAGTAGTATTTTAAAAAGTTTGTTAATAGCTTTATTTAACTAATCTATTAAAACTTATAAGTTAGTCTTAATTTAAAAATATATATTATAAACATAGTTGTATAGTTTTTTTAAAATAGTAACTAGTTTTTTATATTCTTTTCTTATAGTATTATTAACTACTACTTTTATATTTTATTATTCTAATTTATATTATATAAGACATCTTTCTTTATTAATTTTTTATAAAAACGTTACTCTTTATTTTAAAATACTTGTATTAATTATAAGTATTATTAGTTTACTTTTTTTACAATAATTAATTATTATTAAAATAAAAGTAGTAGAAAGTTGTTCCTTTAATAAATTAAAGGCTAATTCTTTTATATCTCTTTACTACTAATAAACGCCTTTTTATAAAAGAATATAAAAAAGGGCGGCTACTATAGCTCTATCTTATACTTAAGTCTTATAAAATATAAAAATACTAAAAAAGCTATAAAAGTTCTTTAAATTAATTAATTAAGGCTATTTAATAATTTTAATAATCTTAAACTTTTTAAACATATAGCTAAACCTATTATATATATATTTAACAACAACAGCTATAAACTAGTACTATTATAATTTTTTAGTTGTAATTATAGTACTAGCTAGCTTATAATTTATAAGGACAAGGTCTATATTTTAAAAATGCTTTAAAACGTAGTACTAAACTTCTAACAAGATTTTCTTATTATTATAAGTAAATATAAAGCCTTTAATTATAATATTATTAAAAAAAAGTAATACTTAATTAAGTATAAGCTTATATAATAGTTAAACTATAATACGTTAGAATTAAGCTACTAAGTTAGTACCTTTTTATAAAAAAGTATATATTCTAAATAGCCTAATTAAAATTAAAAACGTAGTTATATCTCTACTTTCTTTAACAAGTTTAATCTAGTTATAACTTATTAAAAGATTAAGTAAGAAGATCCTTTTATATATTTTAAATTCTTTTAAAAAGGTCTTTACTATTAAAAGAGTAAATACGTTATATACTATATACTAATTATACTTAACTATATTATTTATTAACTATACTCTTTTATTCTTCTTTTTTATTAAAAACTAAGAATTTTTATAAAATTTATAACTTTCTTTAATTATCCTTTTACTAAAATGCTAGTGTAAAAGATTAATAACTTACTTAACTAATAAGCAAGGTATTAGAATTGTACAAGCTTAAAAGACTATATATAGTATAGTTTTAATAACTTATAAAGGTGCTACTAATAAGTTAAGCTTGTTAATATAATTAAAAGTTTATACTAATACAAATTCCTTATTAAAAAGAATTTATATTAAAATTTCCTTCTCTTTTTTTTATAAACTATTATTTAATTAGTTAATTATTACTATAAGCTAATTAAGTATTAGCCTATACTTTTATTCTACTAAACTAAACTTTAAAGTAATAAATATAACAAAGTTTTATATAGTAGGCTAAAAGTTCTTTTAAGCTTCTTTTTATTTTTCTACTTTTTAATTTACACTTTTTTTAAAAATAAAGCTATTAAACACAATATTATTTAATAACTAAACCTTTAAACCTTTCCTTTTATATAAAGTGTTACTATAGTAGACCTATTATAATAATTAATAGAATTTAGTATCCTTTAATAAGAATAAGCTAAAAGGTTAAATAAGCTTTAGTATTAGTTATAAGTAGTCCTTATAAACAACACTTAAAAGCTTATTCTTTAAATCTAACAATAGTGTTAAAATAGGTGTTATTATAATAAGCAGTTTTAAGTACTTACTATAGTTTATTTTAAAGTGTTAATATACACTTTTAACTAATTTATTAACGTTAAAAGGTTGTTTATATTAACAATAAAGTAAATATTATTAATAGTTATATTAATATATATTACTTTAATAATAAAGTTATATAAAAAATACAGCTTTATATTAAAAATATATAGTATTCTTAGTAATAAGTCCTTATTAGTTATTCTACTAAGTATAATATATAAGTAAATTAGTAGTTTATACCTTTTTAACTATAAGGTAGTTATAAATTTATTAGTAAACTAAATACTTATATTATAAATACTAATAAAAAAAGCTTTAGTTTTAAATAATAAAATACTTAGCTTTTTTACAAGTTAGTTAAAAATTAAAGAAACCTATAATCTAGTATTAATAAGAGTAGGCTATAAGCTTTTTTAAAAAAGGCTATTATAAATTTAAACGTATATTCTTAAAAGGTTAACTATTTTTATAAGTATAAAGTTAGCTTAAAGACTAGTTACTTAATAGAATTCTAGTACTATTTATATTATTTAATCGCTTAAAAGGCCTAGAACTTAAAAAGGCTTATTTATACTAACTATATAAAACGTTGTCTAAACAAAGTTAAAAGCTTTATTTAAAACTATTAACGTCTTACTATTAATATAAACTATCTTTATACTAAGTGTTATAAAGTCTTAAATACTAAATATAATCTATACTATATATACTAGACTAAGTTATAAAAGCTAGTATATTAAAACTTTAACTTTAAAGTTAAAAGTTGTTTTTAATAGTTAGTATTTAACGTCTAGAATAAACTTAGTATTTACTTTTAGTAGAACTTAAGTAGTTAGCTAATAAAATAATAAGTTCTTTTTAAATAAAGTAATATTAATAAATTCTTACACTTTTTACACGTTTATAACTAGTATATAAAAACGTATATTATTATTAACTTATTTACACTTTTTAACTAATATAAAAATAGTAAATAAGTTATAAGCCTTGTTTATTAGTTCTATTAAAAGAAGGTAGTTAGTAAATATAAAATTGTCCTTTTTAATAAGCTTAACTATATTAACACTTAAGTTAAAACTAAAAAGTATTTTATTTAATAATATAATTAAACTATTAGTATTATTTAAAGACAAGAATTATTTATTTATTTCTACTACTTTTTTTTAAAACTATATTTACTATATTTCTTTTATATTTAAAAGGTTATAATACCTTATTAAATAGCTTTAAATTAAATTTCTTATTTAGCCTTTATTATAAAAGTGCCTTATTAATATAGTAGATAGTTAGTACTCTTTTATTAACCTTATAAAGAAACAGCTTTTTTTTATATTATAGTATAAAAGTTTAGCTTAGTAGTCTTTATAAGACTTAATACACTTAACTACTAAATAGTCTTTATTATTATAGTAAAAGTAATAAAGGCGTTTTTATAGTACTTGTTAAGTAAACACACTAAAAATAGTGTTATTATCTACTTATAAGACTTTTTTAATATTAATTATAAATAGTAGTTATTAGATTGCTCTAGTGTTATATAGGTTTTAAGCTAAGAATATAGAAAAACTATATTTTTTTAAGTATTCTATTACTATATAGTTTTAGTTAATAGTAAGGTTTACTATACTCTTAATAATTAATTTAAACACGTTTTTTAACTAAACAGCTTAAGATTATAGTGTAGTTAAAACAACTAGAACAAGTATAATAAAAAGTAATAAGGCGTACTAATAAAAAGGTGCTTTAATTTAATAAGTAGAAAGTAGAACTTAAAAAAACCTTTAAAACTTTTAATAATAATAATTATTTATTAAATAAACGTTGTCTTTAAAGTACTTAACAATTTAATTATAAAATTCTTAAAAAAGTATAGTTTAAAAATTATAGTATAAACAATTTACTTAAAGTAATAACTAATATATAACTATAATAAAAAGGCTGTAGTATAGTGCTATTAACTAATTAGTTAATTATAAATTATATTTTACTTACTTTATATTTATATTAAGTTTAACTAATTCTTAAAGTAAAATTTATAGGTTTTTATTATAAATAGTGTAAAATTATATAAAGATTTAAGCTTAAAAAGTGTAGTACTATTCTTTATTTTAAGTACTATAGTTTTACTATATAGCCTCCTTTAAATTTATAAACTTTCTTTTTTATTTTATAATTAAAATAGTCTTTACTAGTTTTTTTATAAAACTTATTTTACTAATTATATAATATATTAATAGTTAATAAACTTTATTTTTATTTAAAAGCAAGGCTGCCTTTACTAAAGCTTTATAGTAATAAAGAAAGCGTGTAACGTTATTACTATTAAAAGTAAAAGTAGTAAGAGTTCTAAAGTAAAGAAAGGCTTAGTCTTAAAATTATAGTGTTTTCTTAAGTGTTAGTTATATTAACATATTTATAAAGGCACTAGCTAATAATAACGCTTTAGAAGTTAAAGAAGATATTGTAATAAAATATATATTTGTTTTAATAGTTTTATATATTATATATAAAATATAAAATTTAAATACTAAGCTACTTACTTAATTACTTATTAGTCTCTTTAACAAGAAAGAAAGTAATTCTTTAAAGTAAAAATATAATAAAAAAGAAAATATATAACAACTAATTCTTTATATAAGACTTTAAATAACTTATATTTATAAAAAAAGAAAAACTATAATTGTTTTTTTTACTAAAAAAGAGAGGAGGTTAATATATTTAGTTTTTATAAAAGTATACTATTTCTTTATTTACTAAGTTATACTACAAAGTAATAAAGCTTTTTACTACTCTTTAACTTAGCCTCTTTTTATTAATATTCTAAGCTTTTTTACTTTATATTTTACAAGTATATTTAGTCTTACTACTACTACCTTTACTTTAGTAACTTATATATAAGCTTTTTTAAAGTAAATAGTAACTAAAAGTTGTTATATTAGATTAGTCTTACTAGTAGCTATTATAGCCTTAATCTACTATTAAGTAGCCGTTTACTAACTTACTACTAGATTTATTTTTATTTATTTTTAAAATACTATTACTAAATTAGTACTTATTAATATATTTATAGTTAGAATAAAGGTTAAAAAAAAGATAGTTTATAGTATTTTAATACTTAACCTTAACTATTATTATAAAGTTGCCTTTAACGTTTCTTAAACCTTGTATTAGTATTGTTAAAGCAGCGTTTAACCTTTACTAATTAGCTATTTATTTATAAAACTAATATTTATTTACTACTACTTTTTTATAATATTAAATATAGTAATGTATATTTTAACCGCTTTTAAACAAATAAAAGGATTACTTTTTTCTTTTATTATTAAAAGCGTATTTATCCTTTACTAGTATAATTAAATTAAAAGCTATATAAGCCACCTTTTAAAGCCTTACTTAACTATTAATTTACTTATTATAGATTAAAGTTAACTTTATACTAACTTTTACTATTTTTATAGTTAAGCCGTTTTTATATAATTAGTTAATAATAACTATTTATTATAATTAATTATAGTAATATATATTTAGTTATTTAGTATAGTAGCTAATAATATATCTTTAAAAGCTGTTATAAGTAACTCTCTTTATAAAACTTCTTTTATATTAAATTCGTATTTTAGTACCTAGTTTTTATTTTTTATAACTTTATAATTTAAAACTATTAAGAAATAGGTAAAGTAGTAATTTTATCCTTTTTTCTACTTATTAAAAGTGTAAATAAAAATTAAAGATCTATCTTAGTAATTATTTATAGTATAGTTATTAATTAATCGCTTTTTATATCTTTAACTAAAAAAGGTTATTATAAAAGTTTAAATAAACAAAGTAATAGTGTTTTATAAGTATTATAGCTTTTTAAGTAAAACTTAAACAACTAGTCTTATAACTAGTATATTTTAAGTTCTACTCTTATTATTAGTAAGTATAAAACTACTTACTATATATATATAACTATATACACTACTAACAACTATTATAATATATAAAATAGTATAGAAAAGGACTATTAACTAATTAGTTAATAGTCCTTCCTTTTATACTATACTCTATAAGCAGCTTGCTAGTAGGTAAAGACAGAGGAAGACGTACTTGTAGGTATTATACGTAAAACTTGTGTAGCTAATTCTATCTATTAAATTCCTTACTATCTATCTATCTTTCTAGTGGCTACGTCTTGTTTACTTATACCTTTTTAAAGTAGAGGGTGTTAAGGTAAAGCCTTAACCTAATTTGCCCTTTATTTTAAGTATAGGTACTATAATATTAGTTGTAGTACGTACTCTACACTTAGTATAATAAAAAGGACTTAGTACTATTATTTATTTAAAATTTAAAGTTAAAAGTACTTAGTTAAAAGTAAAAGCTAAAGTTTATTAAACCTTTTTATATATTAAAAAAGATTAGCTTATAAGTGTATTATCTTATACTTTTATAATAGTATAAAAAACTATATAATATATTTTTAATATCTTTATTAAAACTTTAAGTAAACTTTATAAGTATTATAAAGCCTTTATTAATACTACTATTAAAAGAAGATAATAATAAGTAAAAAGTAAAAAAGGTATTAAGCTATAAAATATAATATAAAAAGCTATACTATTTAGTATAGTAAAAAAAATAATTATTTAAATATAATTAATAAGTTGTTATAATAGTTATAAATATACTAATTACTATAAAAAAGTAGTAAAAAATATAAAAAGGAAGGTTTATTAATATTAAAATAAGCTTAAAAGTTTTTATAAAGAAAAAAAAAAGACTAAAGAAGATTTAGTAAAAAAGTATAATAATATAATATTATTATAATAATAAAAATTTTAAAAATATAATAAAAAATTATAAAAAAATAATAATATACTTAACTATTATAAAAAGGCTTTAAAAGATTTATTTATAGCTTAAAGAAAAAAGTAGCTTAATAACTACGTTTTAGTATAAAAATAGTAAATAAAGGTAAATCTTAGTTACTAATACTTATAATAAATTATACTATAAGTATAAAATAGTAGTAAAGCGGCTAGTACTAGGCTTAAGATATAAAAAGTAATTATAGCCTTGCTTATTTAGTAATATATAGTACTTATAAGTAGTAGCCTTATACTTTATAAATAATTTAAAACTAATTAATAGTAAATAAAAGTTAAAAGAATAAATATATATATACTACTTTAAGGCTATATAGTTTACTATACTTTATATAGTAGTTTATAGTTATAAAGGCTAAACTTTAAGTAGTTTTTTAAACTACTTAATAATAATAGTAAAAGCTCTTTTTTTAAAGAATCCTTTAGTTTTTTAAATAGGCTATAACTAAGGCCTACTTGTTAAGGTTAGTTAAGTAGCCTATTATTAATATAAGAAACTATTTTATTAATATAATTAAGCTAGTAAATAATAAATAAAACACTTACTAATATATAATATATATTAGTACACTACTTGTTTATATAACTACTACTTTTTTAAAAGCTAAAGCACTATACTAGAAAAAACAACTTAAACGGCTTGTTTACTAGCTTCTTTACTTAAGTGTTAAAGTAGGCTAAGTATATAAGTTTGTTATTAAAAGGTTAAAAGTACTCTAGGTCCTTGCCTTATTTAAACAAAGAGATAGGTAAAGGTGCTACTAAGGCTGTTATAAAGGCTTAAAAAAGGTTAAAAGCTAGACTTAACTTGCCTTTAAAGTTCTTAACGTTATTAATACGTCTTAAAAGTAAATTGTTTAATATATATAATAGGCTTTAAGTACTAGTACTACACTTACTAAAAAAAGGTAAAAGGCCTATTAAAAAGCTTATTAAGAGCGTTTATTTTAATAGATTAAGCGTCTAAGGCGTAAATAATAACTAAATAAATATAAGCGTTATTAGCCTTTAAGTCTTAATAGTAGTAAATAAAATAAAGAAAAGTAACACCTTTAATACTACTAGTATAGCTATATTATATAATAACTAAAAAACCTTTTATAGTATATTGTCTAGTATAAAGGTAAAAATAGTTTATTTAGTACTTAGTATAAATATTAAAGTACTAGTAAAAAGCGAATATTAAAATATAAAAGCCGGCTTTAGTTTCTATATATATATAGGCTTTATAATAGTCTTATTTTTACCTTTAATAATAATAAGGCTTTAAAGTATAAAAGTCTTTTTAAAGTACTTTAAAAAGGTTTATATTATAAATAAAAGGTTAAATAATAAGCTATTAATAAAAATTAAGCAGTTTTTAAACTATTTAATAATTTAATAAACTATTAGTATTATTATAATTTAATAATAACTTTATAGTTCTTACTTCTTTTTTTAAAAGTACTACTTATTATAATAAATTTTAATAATATAAAAAGTAAAAAGTAAGTACTATTTATATAATATAGTAAAATTTACTTTATAAGTAAGTAAAAACAAACTTATAACATTTATATAATAAAGTAAATTTTATTATAAATAAAGTAAAAGTAAATTTACTATATTTAATATATACTAATAATAGGCTTTATTATATAGGCTAGCCTTTCATAGCCTTTAAATAAAGCTTAAAAAGTTTTTAGTAGTACTATTAATATTAATAAACCTTATTAAATATATTAGTATAATAAAGGCTACTACTATATATAAGTATAAATAGTATAATATAGTAACTATTTTATAAGTATTAAAGCACTTTTATTCTATTAAATTTTTCTTTTAATTACTTTACTATTAGTAAGAGTTAAGAGCAACTTTAAAAAAAAAGGAGATAATTATTATAGTTTTAATAAGAATTACTTATAAACACTATATAACTAAACATAGTTAAGATACTATATATAAACTATTTAAAGTTTTTACAAGGTCCTTTTATAATTAGTTAAATATTTAGTCTACTAACGTTCTACTATAATTAGCTAAAAAATAAGATAGTAGTAAGCTGTTTTAAAATACTAAAAGTAGGCCTTAAAAGGTTTTTAAGCACTTTTTATAATTAGCTAGATTAAGTAGACTAATAAACATCTTTTATACTTATATAGTACTACTATACTCCTTTTTAATAAAAGGGATAAGAGTTTATTCTTATCCTTATACACTTATACATATATAATTTAGTTATTGTAAAGTTAATGTTATCTTTTATCTAGTTATAGTAGTATATAGTACTAATCTTATAAATACTTTTATATATATAAAATAGTACTTTATTTATTAATTAATTTATTATATTATTTAAAGTAAACTTTATTATAAAAAAAAGTATTAACTAGTTATTTTAATTTTTTATTATATAATAATAAAAATACTATTTTAAAGTTTAATTAACTTTTTTAATTTAACTATTAGTTTATAAATAAAAAGTAGTAAATAGTTTTAACTTAATATAAGTAATATTATATAGCTTTTATTAATACTAGTTAATAAAAACTACTTTTTTATTTAAAATAATACTTTTTAACTATTTAAAATATAGTTAAACCTTTATATAAAGTAAATATATAAGCTTTATAAAGGTTATAGTAGTAAATACTAGTAAGAACTAGTATATTTTTATATACTTATTTACTACTACTAATATAATATTTAACTTTTAATTATTATTAAAAACTAAAAAAAAAACTAGTAATAAAATTTATTAATACTTTTTATTAAAGCCTTTTAAAGACTAGTAAAGGTTAAAGTTAACTATATAGCTTATATATTTTTAACTTAATAGTTTAATATATATAATAAATATATATAAAACCTTTAATATTTACTTTAATACTTAGTTAAAAGTAATAATAAAAAACTAAGTTTTTTATTTTTATAATACTACTATATTTAACTATTTTAAGCTTATAATATTAGTAAATAATTTTATATTATAGTACTTTTTAAACTAGTATAACTACTTATCTTTTTTAATAAAGTAACTTTATAAAGTTTAAAGACTAATTTTAAAAATAGCTTATATAGTTTTAATATATCTTTTTTTTACTTTATAAGTAAAAGTTTAATAATTAAGTTATAAAAATAAGCTTATAAAATAAAGTAAAAGGCTTTTTACCTTTTTTTAACCTTTTTATAATAATAAGTATAACTACTTATACTATAAATAACTACTAAGTATATATACTTTAGTACTTTAACTAAGTTGTCTTTAAGTTAGCTATATTAACTATTTTACTTAGGCTATTTATAATAAACTTAAATATTTACTCTTTATAAAAAGATAAGCTACCTAGTTCTTTTATAAGTTCTTTAAAGTCCTTTAAAACGCTATCTTTAGTAAGAGTAATAACCTTTTAGTATAATAAAAATAAGTAATTTATTTAGTCTTACTTTTTTTTTTAATTAAAATAATATAATAGGCTATTAACTAGATTTTTATTACTTAGTTAATACTTAATTTTAAAATTAAATAGTAATAAATATATATATTAGTATACTTAGTAATAATTTAAATTTATTTACTTTAAAAACGCTTATAAATTAGTATAGTTAGTAAAGACCTTTATACTTTTAGCCTTTTTTAAGTACTAATACTATTTTTTAAAGGATATAATAATTACTATTAACTTTTAATTAAAAGTACTATAGTATAGTTTTACACCTTTTAACTTTTAAAACTAAAAGGCTATTAAATATTAAATACTATTATAAGTAAGTAAGTGTAAAGGTATTTGTAAGGTTAGTACTATACACCACTATAACTAGATAAAAGATAACATCAACTTTACAATAACTAAATTATATACGTATAAGTGTGTAAGGACAAGAATAAATTCTTGTCTTTTTTATTAAAGAGGAGTATAGTAGTACTATAAAAATATAAAAGATGTTTATTAGTCTACTTATTTTTAACTAATTATAAGAAGCGCTTAAAGACCCTTTAAAGTCTACTCTTAGTGTCTTAGAATAGCTTACTATTATTTTGTCTCTTAGCTAATTATAGTAGAACGCTAGTAAATTAAACATTTAACTAATTATAAAAGGACCTTATAAAGACTTTAAATAGTCTATACACAGTGCCTTAACTACGCTTAGTTATATAGTATTTATAAGTAATTCTTATTAAAATTATAATAATTATCTTCTTCTTTTTTTAAAGTTAACTTTAACTTTTATTAGTAATAAGGTATTTAAAAAAAAAACTTAGTAAAATAAAAGTATCTTAGTACTTATAAAATAGTTGTTATATTATATTATTTATACTTATATAAAATAGTAACCTTTAATATATTAATATATTTAATAAAGTTAAAAGACGTTAATAATATTACTAAGAACGTTATAAGCTTTATTTAAAGGCTATAAAAAGCTAGCTTATATAATAAAGCTTATTACTAATATATATTAAGTATAGTAAATTTACTCTTACTTTATTTATAATAAAATTTACTTTATTATAAGTTTGTTCTTACTTACTTATAAAGTAAATTTTACTATATTATATAAATAGTACTTACTTTTTACTTCTTATATTACTAAAATTTATTATAGTAAGTAGTACTTTTAAAAAAAGAAGTAAGAACTATAAAGCTATTACTAAATTATAATAATACTAATAGTTTATTAAGTTATTAAATAGTTTAAAAACTACTTAATTTTTATTAATAGTCTATTATTTAACCCTTTATTTATAATATAAACCTTTTTAAAGTACTTTAAGAAGACTTTTATACTTTAAAGCTTTAATATTATTAAAAGTAAAAATAAGACTATTAAAAACCTTATATATATATAGAAACTAAGGCCGGCTCTTATACTTTAATATCTACTTTCTACTAATATCTTAACGTATACACTAAATACTAAATAGAATATTTTTACCTTTACACTAAGTAGTATATTATAAAAGGTTTTTTAGTTGTTATATAGTATAGTTATATTAGTAATACTAAAAGTGTTACCTCTTTTTATTTTACTTACTACTACTAGGACTTAAAGGCTAATAACGCTTACACCTATTTAGCTAGTACTTATATCTTAAGCATCTAATCTATTAAAGTAGACACCTTTAACAAGCTCTTTAATAAGCCTTTTACCTTTTTTTAATAAGTTTAACACTAGTACTTTAAGCCTAGTATATATATTAGACAATTCGCCTTTAAGGTGTATTAATAATGTTAAGGACTTTAAAAGCAAGTTAAGTCTAGCCCTTAACCTCTTTTAAGCTTTTATAACACTTTTAATAACGCCTTTATTTATTCTTTTATACAAGTAAAGTAAAGACTTAAGATACCTTTAACCTTTTAACAATAGACTTATATACCTAGGCTACCTTAACGCTTAAGTAAAGAAGTTAGTAAACAAGCTACCTAAGTTGCCTTTTTTAATATAGTACTCTAGCTTTTAAAAAGATAGTAGTTATATAAACAAGTAGTATATTAATATGTATTATATACTAGTAAGTGTTTTATTTACTATTTACTAGCTTAATTATACTAATAAGACAGTTTTTTATATTAATAATAGACTATTTAACTAACCTTAGTAAGTAGGCCTTAATTATAGCTTACTTAAAAGACTAAAAAATCCTTTAAAAAGAAAGCTCTTACTACTACTATTAAGTAGTTTAAAAGACTATTTAAAGTTTAGCCTTTATAGCTATAAACTACTATATAAAGTATAGTAAGTTATACAGCCTTAAAGTAGTACGTATATATTTATCCCTTTAGCTTTTAACTACTACTAACTAGCTTTAAGTTATTTATAAAGTATAAGGCTACTACTTATAAATACTACGTATTATTAAATAAGTAAGGCTATAATTACTTTTTACACTTTAAGCCTAGTACTAGCTACTTTACTACTATTTTACACTTATAACATAATTCTTTATAAGTGTTAATAACTAAGATTTATCTTTATTTACTATCTTTATACTAAAACGTAGCTATTTAACTACTCTTCTTTTTAAGCTATAAGTAGGCTTTTTAAAGTCTTTTTATAATAGTTAAGTATATTATTATTTTTTTATAATTTTTTATTATATTTTTATAATTTTTATTATTATAGTAATATTATATTACTATACTTTTTTACTAAACCTTTTTTAGTCTCTTTTTTTTTTCTTTATAAAGACTTTTAAGCTTGTTTTAATATTAATAAGCCTTTCTTTTTATATTTTTTACTACTTTTTTATAGTTATTAGTATATTTATAACTACTATAATAACTTATTAGTTATATTTAAATAGTTATTCTTTCTACTATACTAAATAGTATAGCTTTTTATACTATACTTTATAGCCTAATATCTTTTCTACTTTTTACTTATTATTATCTTTTTTTAATAGTAGTATTAATAAAGGCTTTATAATACTTATAAAGTTTATTTAAAGTTTTAGTAAGAATACTAAAAATATATTATATAGTCTTTTATACTATTATAAAAGTGTAAAGTAATATACTTATAAGCTAATCTTTTTTAATATATAAAAAGGTTTAATAAACTTTAACTTTTACTTTTAACTAAATACTTTTAATATTAAATTTTAAATAAATAATAGTATTAAGTCTTTTTTATTATACTCCTTTAGTAAGTGTTTTATATTATAGTAATACTTTTATATTTTTTATATATACTATAAGTATTTTAACGCCCTTTCTTTTATAGCTTATAGCTTTAAAATACACTTAACTATTAAGTGTAAAGTACGTACTATAACTAATATTACAGTATCTATACTTAAAATAAAAGGCAAATTAGGTTAAGGCTTTACCTTAACACTCTCTACTTTAAAAGGTATAAGTAGACAAGACGTAGCCACTAGAAAGACAGACAAAGAGTAAGGAATTTAATAGATAGAATTAGTTATACAGGTTTTACGTATAATACCTACAAGTACGTCTTCCTTTGTTCCTATCTACTAATAAGCTGCTTATAGAGTATAGTATAAAAAGAGAGACTATTAACTAATTAGTTAATAGTCTTTCTTTATACTATTTTATATATTATAATAGTTATTAGTAGTATATATAGTTATATATATATAGTAAGTAGTTTTATACTTATTAGTAATAAGAGTAAGACTTAAAATATACTAGTTATAAGACTAGTTACTTAGGTTTTACTTAAAATAGTTATAATACTTATAAAACACTATTATTTTATTTATTTAAACTTTTATAATAATCTTCTTTAGTTAAAGATATAAAAAGTAATTAATTAATAACTATATTATAAGTAATTATTAAAATAAGTCTTTAATTCTTGTTTATACTTTTAATAAGTAGAAAAAAAAGTAAAATTACTACTTTACTTATTTTTTAATAGTTTTAAATTATAAAGTTATAAAAAATAAAAACTAGGTATTAAAATATAAATTTAATATAAAAAAAGTCTTGTAAAAGGAAGTTATTTATAATAGCTTTTAAGAATATATTATTAGCTACTATATTAAATAATTAAATATATATTATTATAATTAATTATAATAAATAACTACTATTAACTAATTATATAAAAATAACTTAACTATAAAAGTAGTAAAAGTTAGTATAAAGCTAACTTTAACTTATAATAAGTAAATTAGTAGTTAAATAAGGCCTTAAAAGGTAGCTTATACAGCTTTTAACTTAATTATATTAGTAAAGAATAAATACGTTTTTAATAGTAAAGAAAAAAAGTAATCCTTTTATTTACTTAAAAGCGGCTAAAACATGTGTTATTATATTTAGTATTATAAAGAAATAGTAGTAAATAAGTATTAATTTTATAAATAAACAGCTAATTAGTAAAGGTTAAATACTACTTTAATAATACTAATATAAGGTTTAAAAAACGTTAAAAGCAACCTTATAATAATAATTAAGATTAAATATTAAAATACTATAAACTACCTTTTTTTTAACTTTTATTTTAATTATAAATATATTAATAAGTACTAATTTAATAATAGTATTTTAAAAATAAATAAAAATAAATTTAATAGTAAGTTAGTAAAAGGCTACTTAATAGTAGATTAAGGCTATAATAGCTACTAATAGGACTAATTTAATATAACAACTTTTAATTACTACTTACTTTAAAAAGGCTTATATATAAGTTACTAAAGTAAAGGTAGTAGTAGTAAGACTAAATATACTTATAAAATATAAAGTAAAAAGGCTTAGAATATTAATAAAGAGAGGCTAAATTAAAGAGTAGTAAAAAGCCTTATTACTTTATAATATAACTTAGTAAATAAAAGATTAATATATCTTTATAAAAACTAAATATACTAAATCCTCTTCTTTTTTCCTTTAATAAAAAAAAAGAATAATTATAGTTTTCCTTTTTTATAAATATAAGTTATTTAAAGTTTTATATAAAGAATTAATTGTTATATATTTTCTTTTTTATTACGTTTTTACTTTAAAGAATTACTTTTTTTTTACTAAAAAGATTAATAAGTAATTAAGTAAGTAGCTTAGTATTTAAATTTTATATTCTATATATAATACACAAAACTATTAAAATAAACGCCTACTTTATTAATATATCTTCTTTAACTTTTAAAGGACCATCTTTATTAACTAGCGCCTTTATAAACACGTTAACTTACTTAATATTTAAAGAGACGTTATAATTTTAAGGCTAAGCCTTTTTTTATTTTAAAACTCTTACTACTCTTATTTTTAATAGTAATAACGTTATATACTTTCTTTATTATTATAAGGCTTTAATAAAGGCAGCCTTACTTTTAAATAAAAATAAAGTCTATTAACTACTAATATATTATATAATTAGTAAAATAAGTTTTATAAAAGAACTAGTAAAGACTATCTTAACTATAAAATAAAAAGGAAAGTTTATAAATTTAAAAAAGGCTATATAGTAAAACTATAGTACTTAGAATAAAGAATAGTACTATACTTTTTAAGCTTAAGTCTTTATATAGTTTTACACTATTTATAGTAAAAACTCTTAGATTTTACTTTAAGAATTAGTTAAACTTAATATAAATATAAAGTAAGTAAAATACAATCTTTAATTAATTAATTAGTTAATAACACTATACTATAGCCTTTTTATTATAGTTATATACTAGTTATTACTTTAAGTAAATTATTTATATTATAATTTTTAAACTATATTTTTTTAAGAATTTTATAATTAAATTATTAAGTACTTTAAAGATAACGTTTACTTAATAAATAATTATTATTATTAAAAGTTTTAAAGGTTTTTTTAAGTTTTACTTTTTATTTATTAAATTAAAGCACTTTTTTATTAGTACGCCTTACTACTTTTTATTATACTTATTCTAATTACTACTTTTATACTACTACTTTAAGCCGTTTAGTTAAAAGATATACTTAATTTAATTACTAAGAGTATAGTAAACCTTACTATTAATTAAAACTATATAGTAATAAAATACTTAAAGAAACATAGTTTTCTTATATTCTTAGTCTAAAACTTGTATAATATTAAAGTAATCTAGTAACTACCGCTTATAACTAATGTTAAAGAAGTCTTATAAGTAGATAATAACGCTATTTTTAGTGTATTTATTTAGTAGGTGCTATAAAAACGCCTTTACTATTTTTATTATAATAGTAAAGACTATTTAATAGTTAAGTATACTAAGTCTTATAAAGACTACTAAGCTAGACTTTTATACTATAATATAAAAAAAAGCTGTTTTTTTATAAAATTAATAAAAAAGTACTAGCTATTTACTATATTAATAAGGCACTTTTATAATAAAGGCTAAATAAGAAATTTAATTTAAAGCTATTTAATAAGATATTATAACCTTTTAAATATAAAAGAAATATAGTAAATATAGTTTTAAAGAGAAGTAGTAAAAATAAATAAGTAATTCTTATCTTTAAATAATACTAATAACTTAATTATATTATTAAATAAAATGTTTTTTAGTTTTAATTTAAGCGTTAATATAGTTAAGCTTATTAAAAAGAATAATTTTATATTTACTAACTACTTTTTTCTAGTAAAACTAGTAAATAAAGCTTATAACTTATTTATTACTTTTATATTAACTAAAAAGTATAAACAAGTTAATAATAATATACGTCTTTATATATTAGTTATAAATATATAAAAAGTATAAGAATTTATTAATATTATTCTACTTAAAAAGAACTTATTACTTTATTAACTAATTATTTAAATTCTACTAAAAGTAAATATTAAGCTTATTTTAAACGTTAAATACTAACTACTAAAGACAACTCTTAACTTTAAGGTTAAAGTCTTAATATACTAGCTTTTACAACTTAGTTTAATGTATATAGTATAAGTTATATTTAATATTTAAGACTTTATAATACTTAGTATTATAATAGTTTATATTAATAATAAAACGTTAATAGTTTTAAACAAAGCTTTTAACCTTGCCTAAGTAATATTTTATATAGTTAGTATAAATAAGCCTTTTTAAGATTTAAGCTTTTTAAGTAATTAAATAATATAAATTATATTAAAATTTTATTAAGTAACTAGTCTTTAAGCTAACTTTACACTTATAAGAGTAGCTAACCTTTTAAGAATATACGTTTAAATTTATAACGGCCTTTTTTAAAGAAGCCTATAGTCTACTTTTATTAATACTAGATTATAAGTTTTTTTAATTTTTAATTAACTTATAAAAAAACTAAGTATTTTATTATTTAAAACTAAAGCTTCTTTTACTAGTATTTATAATATAAGTATTTAATTTACTAACAAATTTATAACTACTTTATAGTTAAAAGGATATAAATTACTAGTTTACTTATATATTATACTTAATAGAATAATTAGTAAGAACTTATTATTAAAAATATTATATATTCTTAATACAAAGCTGTATTTTTTATACAACTTTATTATTAAAGTAATATATATTAATATAACTATTAGTAATATCTGCCTTATTATTAATATAGACAACCTTTTAACATTAATAAATTAGTTAAAAGTGTATATTAACTCTTTAAAATAAACTATAGTAAGTACTTAAAACTACTTACTATAATAGTATTTATTTTAATACTATTATTAAATTTAAAGAATAAGCTTTTAAGTGTTATTTATAAGGACTACTTATAACTAATATTAAAGCTTATTTAACCTTTTAACTTGTTCTTACTAAAAGATACTAATTTTTATTAATTTTTATAATAAGTTTACTATAGTAATACTTTATATAAAAAAAAAGGTATAAAGGTTTAACTACTAAATAATATTATATTTAATAGCTTTATTTTTAAAAAGAGTGTTAATTAAAAGAAGAAAAAATAAAAAGAAGTTTAAAAAAACTTTTAACCTACTATATAAAACTTTACTATATTTATAACTTTAAAGTTTAGTTTAATAAATAAAAAGTATAAACTAATATTTAATTAGCTTATAGTAATAATTAACTAATTAAGTAATAGTTTATAAAAAAAAAAAAAGAAATTTTAATATAAATTCTTTTTAATAAAGAATTTATATTAGTATAAACTTTTAATTATATTAATAAGCTTAACTTATTAGTAGTATCTTTATAAGTTATTAAGACTATATTATATATAGCCTTTTAAACTTATATAATTTTAATACTTTATTTATTAGTTAAATAAGTTATTAACTTTTTATACTAGTACCTTAATAAAAAGATAATTAAAAAAAGTTATAAATCTTATAAAAACTCTTAGTTTTTAATAAAAAAAAAGAATAAAAAAGTATAGTTAATAAATAATATAGTTAAATATAATTAGTATATAGTATATAATATATTTACTCTTTTAATAATAAAGACTTTTTTAAAAGAATTTAAAATATATAAAAAAATCTTTTTACTTAATCTTTTTTTAAGTTATAACTAAATTAAACTTATTAAAAAAAGTAAAAATATAACTATATTTTTAATTTTAATTAGGCTATTTAAAATATATACTCTACTATAAAGTAGTATTAACTTAATAGCTTAGTTCTAATATATTATAGTTTAACTACTATATAGGCTTATATCTAATTAAATATTGTCCTTTTTTAATAATATTATAATTAAGAGTTTTATAACTATTTATAATAATAAAGAAATATTGTTAAGAGTTAAGTACTATGTTTTAAAGCATTTTTAAAATATAGACCTTGTTCTTGTAAATTACAAGCTAGTTAGTACTATAATTATAGCTAAAAAATTATAATAGTACTAGCTTATAGCTGTTATTATTAAATATATATATAATAGGTTTAACTATATATTTAAAAAGTTTAAGATTATTAAAATTATTAAATAGCTTTAACTAATTAATTTAAAAGATCTTTATAAGTTTCTTAGTATTTTTATATTTTATAAAACTTAAGTATAGAATAAAGTTATAGTAGCTATCTTTTTTTATATTTTTTTATAAAAAAGCGTTTATTAGTAATAAGAAGATATAAAAAAATTAACTTTTAACTTATTAAAAAAACGGCTTTTTACTACTTTTATTTTAATAATAATTAACTACTTAAAAAAAGGTAAACTAATAATACTTATAATTAATATAAGTATTTTAAAATAAGAAGTAATACTTTTATAAAAAATTAATAAAAAAAACGTCTTATATAATATAAATTAAAATAATAAAATATAAAAGTAGTAGCTAATAATACTATAAAAAAAGAATATAAAAGACTAGTTACTACTTTAAAAAAACTATATAACTACGTTTATAGTATATATTTTTAAATTAAGACTAACTTATAAGTTTTAATAGATTAGTTAAATAAAGCTATTAACAAACTCTTTAAAGCACTATTTATATAATAAGTAGTATAGGTCTAGAATTTTAATTTTACTATTAAGTATATTTTTAATATAAAGAATATACTTATTAATATACTTTTATATTATTTAAAGACTAATAAAGCTTAAAACTATAAAGAATAATTTTAATAAGTTTATTAATATATATATTAATACTTAAAAAATATTAATTAATAATAAACTTTTATTTAATTACTTAATAGTACTTTAAATACAAGATTTAAATAATTATTATAAAAATATTTTTAATTTTATTAAAAATTATCTTCTTTTATTTAAAATTTTAAGTATAGAAAAAAGGAAGCTTTTATATTAAGTATAATTTTACTTTTATTAAATAAATATTTTATAGTATAAGAATATTAAAAATCTAAGCTGCCTTTTAAGAGTAATTTATAATTCTAACAACTAAGTATAGCTTATATAAGAATACTATATTATAACTAAATATTAAAAGATTAAACTATTGTATATAGTACTTTATAAAAGGTATTAGTAGTATAAAATATATAATTATATAAAAAAGGCAGTTTTAATTTGTTTAAATTACTTAAAATAAAAGCTTTATTAACTAGTTAACTTAGTTATAGCCTAGTAGCTACTAGTTATTCTATTTTAAAAAATTTATTTAAACGTTATATATATACTATTATATAATAGTAAATACTATATTATTAAAGCTTAGTATACTTTTATAAAATATATTAAAGTTATAGCTATTCTTAATACTAAAGCTAAAACTATTTTTAAGTTTTTATAAAACTATATAATAGTTAACTATAGCTTATTAGTTGTTATTATAGTAAATAAAAGACTTAAATTTAAAAGTAACTTTAAAAAAGTTTATAACAACTTAAAAGTAATATATATTTTAATATTTATATATAATTTATAAGTAAATAGCCTTATTAAAAAAGAGTACTTCTTACTTATTAAAACACTTATTAAGTTAACTTTTAAAAAAATAAAAAACTAAATAAAGTACCTTTTTATAACACTTTTAATAGATTAAACAATAATATACTAGTTTTATAACTAAACGTTATTCTTTCTTTTTTATAGTATAAAAGCTTTACTTTTTATTAACATTTATATTTTTATTTAGTAAATACTTAACTAAAAAATAAATATATTTTTTAAAAAGCTTTTTTAAAAAAAAACTAAAATATTATAATACTTTTTAGTAGACTAAAAGAAAGCTGTTATTATAGTTAGTAAGTTTTAAAAAAAACTTATTAAATTAAAAAACTTTATAAACGTTAATAAAATATAATAGTTAGATTAGTTAATAGCCTAAAGTAATATAGTACTTATTTAAAATAATAAAAAGGAAATTAATAAGTTAGTTAAGAGTAAGTTAAAGTATAAATAATAAGGCCTTTTTTATATAAACGTAGTTTATAATAATAATGTATATATACTTATATATTTAAATAAAGTCTTTTTATTAAGTATATTTACTAGTTAATAGCTTAAGAAATTTAAATAAGATACTATAGAAATTTAAAAGTTAAATATTTATAATTTAATAACTATAAACTAGTTATAACTTATTAATAAAACTTAAAATAATAATAATTATATAATAAGTTAGTAATTTAATATTAAAAGCTTTACTAGTAATAGTAATATAAACTAAATCCTTTTATAGTAGTATAAACTACTTACTATTTATATAAATTTTAAAATTCTTATTTTAATATAACTAAAGGCTTTTTTATTTTTTTATTATTATTCTTTTTATAATTAAAAGCTTTATTAATAGTAGTACTAGTTATATATAAAATAATAATATAGCTTACTAACCTTTTTAATATTATATTAACTAAATTACTATATAGCTAGTATTAAATATACACCTACTCTTAAGAAATAATGTTATAATCTTAGGCTAAATTTACTAAAAAACTATACTTTAATATCTTTTATACTTTACTTTAAATAACTACTAATAGATTACTTTTTACTACTATTTAATAAAATTCTACTATAATAATAAAATAAGAATTATTATAACTATAAATTTTTTTATTTATATAAAAAAAGTAGTTTTTATATATATTACTATAGCTTAAAAGTATAGTATAGTTAAAAAAGGGCTAGAACACGTTAATATATAAGTTTTTATATTAAATAATAAAAGATAGGAAATGTATATAGTACTACTTGTATAGTATTAAGTACTAACTACTAAACAACTAAACAAATAAGCCTTATTCTTAATACTTATCCTTTATTACTTATATTATAATATTGCTTAAAGGACTACTATTTATAGCCTTTACTAACACTTTAGCTAGTAGCTTGCTCTTTAGTTAAGTAGCTTAGAAATCTTAAATAGCTATATTAAACTAGAGATTTAATTAAAGGTTAAATAGCTTTTATATATTGTTTAAAAACTATTAAAATAAATATACCTTTATATAATCTAGTAAAATTATATGGTAAATTAATATGCTTATAAGCACTGCCTTGTACTAAGTTAAGTAAAGATAATAGTGTTTAAACAAGACATTATTAAACAACTAAGCTACAATTCTCTTATTTTTAATAAGCTATAATAACGCTGTTCTTTTTTAAATATAAACGTAATACTCTATTTTCTTCTTATATTAAGCTAGTTTAAAGTAAATCTGCTCTTTATTAGCGTTAAAAAGGCTAGACATCTACTTAAATAGTATATAAGAAGCTTAAGAGGAATTAATAACAATAACTACTTAATCTAGTAACCTTTTAAAGCTTTTACAACTAGTACCTACCTTTTTGTTAGACTTGTCCTTGTCTTACTACTAGCCCTTTACTATTAAACGTAGTACTATATACTTTGCCTTTTTAACAAGTTATAGGTAATATAAATACCTGCCTTAGTAGTTATTTACTTTACTATTACTTGTATAACTATTAAAGTCTTAGTTTTAGCCGTCTTTTTTATAATAACGTATACTGCCTTTACTTGCTTTTACGCCTCCTTCCTTTTTTTTTCTTTTGTTTATTCTTTTTTACTTAATTAACCTTTCCTTTTTTCTTTTTCATTTTTTATCCCTTTTTACCTTTTATTTTATCTTTTTTTTATTTCTTCCTTTTTACTTCTTCCTTTTTCTTTACTTTTTTTATTTTCTTATTCTCCTTCTTTTTTTCTTTATTCTTCTTCTTCTTTTTATTTTTAACTACTTCTTTCTTCTTTTATACAGCCTTTTTTTAGCGCTTTAGTGTAGCTAACGCCCTTTCTACTTTCTTTACCTTTATCCTTTTTATTATTTTTTTTATTATTTTTTTTTCTCTTTCTTTATTTTCTTTTTCTTTCCTTCTTTTATCTTCCTTTTTTTAACAGCCTTTTAGACACTCTACTTACTTTTTAGCTTACTTACTCTAGTGCTTATACTGCCTTCTACTTTAATATTAATATTTATAAAATTCTTATTACTAAATTAAGTATTAGTCTAGCTATTCTAAGGCTTTATCTTATTTAAGTTTATATTTACTACGTTATTAAATAGCTTCTTTTAAACTACTACTCTTACTTTAATATAAACCTTAGTAAAAAACGTCTACTTACCCTTTTTTATATAGTTTATAAAAGAATATAAAGAATTCTTTTTTTAAGTTATAATAATAAACAGGTTTTAACTATATAGTAATAATATAAGAATGTTTAATTTAATAATAAACACTTTAACGTGTTTATTAAAAGTATTATAAGAAAAAAATATAATATATTAAAAATAAATAAATAGTTTACTTTAAAAATATATTTTTATTTATTAAAAAACTACTTATTACTTAAAGTACTAATAGTAAAAATAAAGCTAATATATTTTTATTTATTAAATTATTATAATAAACAAAAATATTAAAAACGTTTATTACTACTTTTTATTTCTATTATAGTAGCTATAACCTTTACTTTTACTATTTATATTTACTTTACTATAAGCTCTTTTTACTATATTTAACTATTTATATCTTATTACTAAATTATTTTATTTATATATACTAAGTACTTTTAAACTACTATATTTAGTATAGTATTTTATACTTAAAGTATTATTATTTTATAAAATAATTAACTAAACTCTATCTTATAAAAAGATAGTATATAAAGTAAATAAAACCTTAAAACCGTTTTTTTAAAGCTGTTATACACTTTAAACATTATTATAGGCTAACTAGTATATATTAACTTTTTTATTATAAAAAAAATAAAGCTTATAAAAGAATAAATAATGTTTAATTTAATAAAAGACTATTATTTTAACCTATTTTACTATTTAATAAATATAAATATCAAATAATATAGCTTTAATATAAATAACTACTATATTAGTTTATATAATTTAGTTAGTTGTTTAATTTAGTAATAATATATATTAATAGTTAGTATTATAATTAGTTTAGTGTTTATTATTACTAGGCTTAAAAATATTGTTTAACTTTAGTCTTTTATACTATAAATATTATAAACGTTTAAAAGTAGACAACTTTATAAAAATATAATAGTATACTAATTTTTAATAAACTATTACCTTTAAAAAAGTACTTTTTAGTATTTATTTTTAATATAAGTATAAGAACTTTGTATTATATTAACTTTTTATTATATTTATATAAAAACTTAAGAGAATAGTATAAGAGATAGTTATTTAATAATATATTTATAGTTATTTCTTATTAAAAACTATAAATAATAACTTAGATTTAATAAAAAGACAATTAAAGTTATAGTATAATAATAAGTAAGCTAGTATAGCTCTTTTTTTAAAAGTTATAAGTATAGTTTATAAGCTAGTTTATATACTTTTACTAGTTTATAAATAGGCTAATAAAAGATTAAGTAAACACTACTTATTTAAAGGTTTTTTACTAGTAGGTTAACACTTTTTATTTTAAGCTTAATTATATAAATATATTATTAGTATACTATTTATTAAAAGGGTTAGAATTTTAGTGTAAACTAGACTTTTATATTAATAACGTTTAAGCCTATTTAAACGTCTTAAATAAAACGTATTTAAATAGTTAAAGTATAAAGGACTAAACAGCGCTTTTTAAACAAGTAAGACTAAAATTTCTTGTCTCTTATATACTCTATAAACTGTATAAAGAACTATCTAGCTTAATTAAGTAAGGTTACTAGAATTTTTAATACACTATAATATTACTATTTAACAAGCTACTATAAACTATTTAAAGCTTTTAAAAGCTTAATAAAAATATTTATAAGACACTTAATATACTTTTACTACTTAACTACTTAGTAGTACTACTACTTTAGACAGTGTATAAAAAGTAGTAATAAAACTATATAGTAAAGGCTAAACTTGTAGTAGTTAAGCTTTTTATATTATATAGTCTAGGATATATTAGTTATAAAGCTACAACCTTTAAGATCTTTATTCTAGTATATATATACTTGTAGTTTAATAAAAAGACTATTATATAATAAATAACTACTATTTTTACTAAACTAAAGAAAAATTCTTTAAACAAGCTAGTTTTTTAAAACTAAGAACAAGTAGAATAATTACTATAAATATTAATAAATTAGGCTACACTTTTATCTAGTTTATTATAGCTACCTTTACAAGTAAATTACTAGCTTATAACGCCTACTTATACTAGCTATTTAAAAACAGCCTAGATCTTTAAAAAGCTTTACACTTTACAAGTTAACTTAAATAAAGTATTAGGTATACTAAACAACGTAGTATTAAATAACTTTAGTATTAACTACTTAAAGATCTATTAAAAACTTTTAAATATATACGTTGTAATATAGACTAAGAAGAAGTTAAACGTTGTTAAGTCTTTAAAGTTATTACTAGATTATAATATAAACCCTTCTTCTTCTCCTTTCTTATTATTAAGCCTTAGCCTTAAGCTAACAAACTAGTTTATCTTATTAGTGTATAGTAATTTTAAGTTTAAAAGCGTAGTAGACATAGTTAAATTTAACAACAAGTAAAAGGCTCTACTATAAATATAGCTTATACTCTTTTAATATAAAAAAATAAAGTATAGCTAAGAATATATAATACTATTAACCTAGGCCTATACTAAGCCTAGATACTACAACTTTCTACTTTAGTATATAAAACCTTACTACTTAGCTTCTAGCTATAGCCTACTATTACTATACTTTAAAGGGTGGCCTAAATAGCTAGCCACTTTAGCTACTATCTATAAATGCTATAATAAAGCCTAAACAAGTTTTAAGAACCTTAAAAACTAGTGTTAAAGCTAGCTTTAGTATTAATAAATAGTAGTAAGGCGTTATTTACTTAATATATTTAAAAATAAAGTAAAGGACGTAAATAAGTAATTAAATAATTAACCTTTACTATTTTTTTCCTTCTTTTTTCTTATATTTTTTTAGTTACTTTTTTCCTTTTTTATATCTTTATTCTTTCTTTCTTTTTAACTATTTTTATTCTTTTTTTATAAATTTTTTTTTTACTATCTTTTTTAAATTTTCTTTTATTTAATCTACTTTCTTTTCTTTCTTTACCTTCTCTTAACTATACTTTTAAAGTAAAGTATAAAAAGGAGTAAGTATAAAGTACGTACTATAACTAATATTATAGTACCTATACTTAAAATAAAAGGTAAATTAGATTAAGGCTTTATCTTAACACTCTCTACTTTAAAAAGTATAAGTAGATAAAACGTAGCTACTAAAAAGATAGACAAAGAGTAAGGAATTTAATAGATAGAATTAACTATATAGATTTTATATATAACGCCTATAAGTACGTCTTCCTTTGTCCTTATCTACTAGCAAGCCGCTTATAGAGCATAGTATAAAAGGAGGGACTATTAACTAATTAGTTAATAGTCCCTCTTTATACTATTCTACGTACTATAATAGTTGTTAGTAGTGTATGTAGTTATATATATGTAGTAGGTAGTTTTGTACTTACTATTATTAGTACTTTTTTTTTATAAACAACGTTTTTAACACTTTTATAAATTATAAGATAATAGTTATAAAGTATATAAAATAGTATTTTATTTATTAACTAATTTATTATATTATTTAAAGTAAACTTTACTATAAAAAGAAGTATTAGTTAGTTATTTTAATTTTTTATTATATAGTAATAAAAGTACTATTTTAAAGTTTAATTAGCTTTTTTAGTTTAACTATTAGTTTATAAATAAAAAGTAGTAAATAGTCTTAGCTTAATATAAGTAATATTATATAGCTTTTACTAGTACTAGTTAGTAAAAACTACTCTTTTATTTAAGACAATACCTTTTAACTGTTTAAAGCGTAGTTAAACTTTTATATAAAGTAGATATACAAGCTTTATAAAAGTTATAATAGTAAACACTAGTAAAAACTAATACATTTTTATATATTTATTTATTACTACTAATACAACGTCTAGCTCTTAACTATTATTAAAGACTAAAAAAAAACTAGTAATAAAATCTATTAACACCTTCTACTAAGGCCTTTTAAAGACTAGTAAGAGTTAAAGCTAATTATATAGCTAGTACTTTTTTAACTTAATAGTCTAGTACATGTAATAAACACGTATAAATCCTTTAACATTTATCTTAACACTTATTTAAAAGTAGTAATAAAAGACTAAGTCCTTTATTCTTATAACACTACTATATTTAACTGTTTTAAGCTTATAACACTAATAAATAATTTTATATTATAGTACTTTTTAAACTAATATAACTACTTATCCTTTTTAACAAAGCAACTTTATAAAGTTTAAAAACTAACTTTAAAGATAGTTTATATAGTCTTTATATACCTTTCTTTTACTCTATAAGTAAAAGTTTAACAACTAAGCTATAAAAATAAACTTATAAAATAAAGTAAAGGGCTTCTTATCTTCTTTTAACCTTTTTATAGTTGTAACTACAACTACTTACACTATAAATAACTACTAAATATATATACTTTAATACTTTAACTAAGTTGTTTTTAAGTTAGTTATACTAACTATTTTATTTAAGCTATTTATACTAGTTTTAAATACTTGCTTCTTATAAAAAAACAGGCTATCTAGTTCTTTTATAAGTTTCTTAAAGTTTTTTAAAACGTTACTTTTTATAAAAACAATAACTTTTTAGTATAATAAAAACAAGTAATTTATTTAGTTTTATTCTTCTTTATAGTTAAGACAATATAATAAGCTATTAGTTAAATTTTTATTACTTAAATAATACTTAATTTTAAAATTAAATAATAATAAATATATACACTAATATGTTTAATAATAATTTAAATTTATTTACTATAAAAACGCTTATAAATTAGTATAGTTAGTTAAGACCTTTATACTTTTAACTTTTTTTAAGTACTAGTACTATTCTTTAAAGGATATAATAATTACTATTAACTTTTAATTAAAGGTACTATAGTACAGCTCTACACTTTTTAATTTTTAAAACTAAAAGGCTACTAAATACTAAATATCTACGTTGTTTAACTAGAATAGTATCTTTACTAATATAAAAGTAAACGTATTAGTTTTTATATAGACTAAATGTTATAAGTTATAGTGTTTTAGTAATAACGCTTTTATAAATACTTACTTTAACTACTAAAATACTTAGTTCTTATAAGGCTCTTATAAAAGTCTTTTAAGCTTTCTACCTTTAACTAAGCTTTTTAAATACTTTATTAATAGTTAAGCCTTATTAATAAAATAATAAATAAAATAATAATAAAAATTATAAAAGCTAATAAACACTTAAATATTATAATAAGTCTTAAACGTCTACTACTTTATAACTATTTTAACTTATACAAGGTTTATATAAACTCTCTTAAAAGATAATAAAAAGCTTAAGAAAAACACCTTCTTTTTATAAAACTAGTACTTTTTTTAATTAATAAATAGCCTTACTTCTTTTAGTTAATTTAATACTTACTTTAAGTATTTAATATACTCTTTTTTATTTTTTAAATAAATTAAAATATTATTTAAATAAATAATATAAATCTTATTTACTAAGCCCTTAAACACCTTATAAATATAACTTTAAAAAGTTGTTAAAGCGTTAGTATTACTAGTAATATTTATTATAAAAAGGGAAATTCCTATAGTTTTTAAATAGACAATACAACCAACTTTATATATATATACTTTTTACTAATATATAAGAATTATATAGAATTATTAATATATTATAGTTATTTACTTTATTTATTTATTTTTTTTATTTAAAATATATATACTAAGAATAATATATAGTTGTTATTAGTGTATTTTCTTTTATATTAGTAAACTAGTATATAATAAGTAGTAGTAACTTTTTTTATAGCTTAAACTTACTTACTATAAAAAGATTACTTATTACTATATACTATTTATAAAAAATATAGAAACCTGTATATAGCTTAAGCTTGTTTATAGTATATAGTAAATATTTAAATAAAGCAAGCTTAACACTTTACTATAAAATATTTACACCTTTTTTAATGTTAAGATAGCTTTTTTAAAAAGAATAATAATAGTTATAAACAGTTTAACTTTACTATTAAATTTACTTACTTATACTTATACTTTTTAAAAAAGCTATAATAAGAATAAGAAAAAGAAAAAAACTTAAGAACTTTAAAGATTCTTTTAATAATAGTACTTTAAATAATAATATAGTGTTTAGTACCTTTTTATAAGGCACTTTTAAGAATATAATAATAATAATTAGCTAGAAAATTATAAATAATCTTTTTACTACTACTACTAGTCTTTTTAGTATTAGTAAAAACAATAACTATTTAGAAAATTAGCTAACTTATAAAGTTATACTTAAACTAGGCTTTAAAAAAGAGTATTTACTAACTCTTTAAACTTAAAATATAAAAAGAATATAATAAAAACCTGCTTATTTAAAAACAAGCTTTCTTTTTTTATAACTATAACTTACTTTTTATTTAAACTAAGCTAATATATAATTTTATAGTATTTTATTACTTTATTATACTATAATAAAAATAGAATATTATATACTTTAAAAATATAATAATTTTCTAAGTATAAAGAAATAAAACAAATACACTATAAACTAAGATAAACTAACGTCTTAATTATAGTATTAACCTTTTAACTAGAACTATATACTAAAATAGTATAGTTATAAGTCTATATATTAAAAATTACTTTACTACTTATACTAGTAAAACAACTTCTTATAATATTATAAACTATAAAGAATTAATAAACTAAATAAGTACTATTACTTTAGTTATTTTCTATTATATATAAACTAACCTTACTTAAAGTAATAGTATTATTATAATAACTACAAGTATAAGCTATAGTATAGTTAGTAATATACACTACCTTTAGTTAATAAGTAGAACTTATTTAGTCTATATAAAAACTACGTTCTAATTTAAGAAAACGTGCCTTTATAGTCTAAAATTTTATTAACTATTAATATCTTTATATAAAACTAAGAACTAGTAGAAATTAACTTTAAGCCGCCTACTTAAAATACTTTTAATTTAAAGCTTTTTACTAGTAATACTAACACTAATTAAGTAGTTATACTAGTACTTAGTATAATAAGTAAAATAAATTTTAATAAAGCAGTGCTTTAAACAATATAAAACATTTAAGAAATAAGGTTTTTTTATTTTAACACTACTATAACTAAGTATAAAAAATAGTACCTTTTTATATAAAACAAATATATATATTATTATAATATAAAGAACTTTCTTTAAGTAGTAAATAAAACGTTTAAGTAGAATAATTTAAAAGTAAAATAAAAAACTATTTTTTAAAATATTTAAAAAAACCTTTATAAAAAAGCACTTATTTAATATTAAAAGTAATTAAATAAATATAAATATTAACACTTTATATTAAACTAGTAATTTATAGCTTAAGTATTATATAAATAATTTACTATATATAGTATTAAAATATAATAATAGCTTTAAAAACACGCCTTTATTAAAAAACTTTTATAAAATAATAAAGATCTTTATACTTTTATAATAAAGGTTATTTAGTATAGTTGTATATATAGTAATTAAGATAAAATTTAAGGTTTTAAGTGTATATACTTAAAGCTTTTCTTTACCCTTTATACTATTATTCTTACTCTTTATAGTAACACAACTATTAATACTTACTTAAATTTATTATAAAATAAAGTATATATTTTAAAGGAAGCTTAAAAGTTAAAGACTATAAAAAAAGACAAGAAAGTATACTTTATAAATATAAAAAAGAAAGATAAAAACGTATACTAGAATTAGTAAGATAATTAGTATAGATTAGCTTATAAAAATAAAAAAGAAAGATTTAAATATAAGAATATATACTATAGTAATTTATATAAGTAACTATATAACTTAAATATAATTAAATAGTTATATAAGTTATATAATTTTTAGTATAAAAGAAACTCTCCTTTTTTATAATTTAGAAACTTAAACTTTTTTCTTTTTTTATTAAATCTTATTTATTTAAACGTAATTATCTTTAAACGCCGCTTTTTACTAAAACATTTATAACTATTATATAACTAAAATAAAGTTTAAAATACTGTTTATAATAAGTATAACTACAATATTATAAAAAATCCTTTATCTTAATAATTTTATTAATTTATACTATAATAAGTATATATATTTTACTTATTTAACTTAAACAATAAAGATATATAAGCTATATATATAAATAATAATAACTTTTATAATAAAATAAAATTACTTATTAAAAAAGGATATTTTCTTAATAATATTGTTATAAAATTAACTAAGTAATAAGAACTATATACAATAATCTTTTAAAAAGATAGTTACTACTATAAAGACGTATACTATATAGTAGTACTTTAATAAAAAAAGCTAACTCTTACTTAAATAAGAATTAATAAGTAAGACGTCTTTTTTTTTAAAAGTCTACTTTTTATAGTTAATACTAGCCTAATACTAGTAAAAGATTTATATTTTAACTATAGTTATACGTATTTTTAAGTATATATACGTTTTTTACTAAGTAAAAAAAACGTATTATACTACTTTAACACTAAAATAAGTAGTAATATAGTTAATAAGGTATTTCTTAATAAATATAAAATTAACGTTAATTTTACTAACTATAACAAATATATTAATAGTATTAAAAGTTTACTATAAATTTAGTAATAAGCTATATTTATAATATATCTATTTAACTAAGTATAATATAAACGTGTATATAGTGTATTTTATATTACTATTAATATTATTAATAAACTTAAGCTAAATTTACTTATTAGTATAAGTAATATATATACTTTAAATATTAAAATTAATATTAAAAAAGAAACTATTATTTTTTATAAAATTAAAAGCTTACTTATTTATAAATAAATATAAAAACCTTAAACTTACGTTTATATTCTAGTTAAAAAAGACACTATTATACTACTTATAACAAGTATATTTATAACTATATAATACTTTAAATTATATTAAACTACTATTTATAACGTATAAAAAATAGTAGTAAACTATATCTTTATTAAAGTAAAAAGTTATTTTTTTAATATAGTATTTAAATTATCTTTATTCTATATAATTATAGTAAATAATATAATAATAAAACTATTAATTATTTAAAAAAACGCCTTTTTTAATAAAATTTTTAAAATAAACAATATATAAAATAATTTATATATTAATTAAAAAAAGTATAGTATTTTATATTTACTTAAACTATTATAAAAAAAGAAAATTTAAAGCTAAATTATATATACACTAATATTTTAGTATATAGACTATAAAAACTAGAAAATATTCTATTTAAAATAAATATTAATAAAGTAATAGTTTATATATAAAACGTTAACTATAGTTAAAAGTTATATATACTTTTTTAAAAATTTTAATAGCTTTTTATAAATAAAGGTATTATACTTATACTAAAAGATTAGAAAATATATATTAACTTACTTAATAACTAGTAGTAAATTAAGACTATTATAAAGAAATATTCCTTTAATATATATAATAAATAGATAGTAAATAATAATTTTAACCTTTTTTATACTAATAAAAAACTTAAATAAATACTAAACTTTATACTTATTATATATTTTATTTTTATAGTATATTATAAGAATATTATAAAAAATTCTACTAAAAAAGAATAAATAGTTATTAATATATAACTACTAAATTATTTATATATACTTAATATTTATTTACTCTTTAACTAGTAAAATATTATAAAAAGAATATATAAATATTATTTTTTTTTAGTTTAAATACTACTATCTTCTTTTTTTAATTACATATTTTTTATAATTACTATAATTATATAGTAATTATTAATAATTACAGCTTTAAAAGATTAAATATAGTACTTATAAGATTTTAGAATTTACTAGCGTTTATATAATAATTTATAAACAGACTTTTTTATAACTATTATAGTTTTATTAGTATATATATTAACAATATTATAATTTTTAGCTATATAATAAAGGAATATCTTAAACACTTATATATTATTTTTAAAATACTTAATAAAGTATAGCTTTAAATATTAAAAAAAAAATATTTCTTAAATTTTCTATAGTTTAACTTTTTAACTATAAGGTTAATAAAACTAGTATTTATAAAACTAATAATTATATTACTACTTTTAAAGATATAAAAATACTTAATAATCTTAATAATCTTAGTATATATTTAAATATAGCTAAATTCCTTTATATTAGAATATTATAGTATAATGTTAAATTATAACTATTATAAAAATAAAAAATAGCTTTTTAAAAAAAAAGAAAAAATAATAGTAGTCTTATTAATAAAGTAAGAAAGGTATAAAAAAAAAGTAAGTAATAAACTTATATTTAAACTTATAAATTAAAAGTATAAGTTATTTTATATACTATAAAAACACTTTTATAAATAAATATAATTATATTATTATAATCTAATAATTATACTATTTATTAAGCTTAATACTTATAAAGAAGTATATAATCTTTATACTTTTTAACTTAACAATGTTTAAAACAGAATTTTTATTTTTAATAAAGATATTTTATAATATTACTACTACTTAATTTTTTTTTTATTATATATTATTAATAATTAAAAAAAACTATATAAATTAATAAAAGTAGAAATTACTATATATATTTAAACTAAAGTTAAGCTTTATAAAATAATTTAGTCTAACTAATATTTAATAAATTTTATTATAAACTATATATTATTAAAAAGGATTATTATATATATATTATTTAAAATACTAAATCTTAATAAAGTAAATATTAAGCTTATAGCTATAATAAATTACTTTTTATAGTTTTAGCTTAATATTTTCTATATTCTTAGTATAGTAAACATTGTTTTTAACACTTTCTTTTAACTTTTTATATAAATAAAAGAATATATAAACTTAAATAAAAGTATATTAAAAAATATTTACTTTATAACTAATAAAAACGGCTTTAAATATTATACTAATATACTTTAAAGCTTAAGATATTTTTTTTAGTATAAAGTAAATAAATTTATATATTAAAATAAAGTATATAGTAAAATTTATATATAAATTTACTTTATTATTAAATAGTATATTATTAAAAAGTATTTTATAAACTAAATATTTAAACTAATATATTTAACTTTATAAGATTAACTTTATAATATATAAAAAAGCCGTTTTTTACTTAAATTATAATATAATATAAATAATTTCTTTTATTATATATAACTTATAAAATATCTTTAATTAGTTATTTTTAAAATTTATATAAAAATACTTTTTAATAAAGTTTATAATAAAATATACTATTTTAATAAAGCTTAAATATAGTATAATCTTAAAAATGTTTTTATTTTATACTTATTAAAAATAATTTAAAAATATATTTAGTACTATAAATTATACTATATTAATTAAATAAACTATAAACTACTTAATAAAAAATTATATAATATTTACAATATTATTACACTTTTTTATATAATTATTATAAACTTTATTACTAATTTATTAAAAGTTATAGTAATTAATATAGTATAGTAAATACTTAAATATAACTATTATAATATACTTACTATAATATTATATAAATTTTTAAAAAAAACTATACTACTACTAGAATAAAAAGTATATACTACTAAATAATAAGCTTATATTTTTTTTTATAGTCTTTTTTTTTATAACTAAGAACTATTAATAAATATTATTTTTAATTATAATTTTAAATTTATATTAACACTATAGTATAAGATTTTCTATCTTTTTAAAATATTGTTTATATTTTTTATAACTTATTACTTTTAAATAAATAACCTTTTTAAAAAAAAAAATTAAACTATAAAAATTATAATAAAATATTTTATATATAGTAATTTAAATAAGCTATAAATAAACTTACTTTCTACTTTATAACACTACTTAAATAACACTTATACTATAACTATTAAAATATTACTAAATTAACTACTTTATAATATTTAGCTTAAATCTTTTATAAACCTTATTATAGAATATTTACTTATAGCCTTAAATTTTATTATATAGGCTATACTATAATAACAACGTTTTTATAAAGTAAAAAAACTTATTAATATTACTAGTATATTAGTAAAACTTAAATATAATAATAAACACTCTTTTACCTTATTTAATTTAAGTAATATAGTATATTTATATTTATATTATAAATATTATTTACTAAAAAAACCTTTATAAAAATAGTTTTTATAGTATATAGGCCTATTTATAATAAAGAAATAAGTTAAAAACTAAGTGTATTAGTTAAATTATTTAGTATTATAAAAAGTATACTTAGTTGTATTTATAGCCTAGTTTTACAAGTTAAAGTAAAGTAAAAACAAATTTAAGTGTAAAGTACTTTTACTAAAGCTAATTTATATTAATAAAAATTTAAAAAATAATAAATTTAAAATTAAGTATATTATAAAGTACTATATTTTAAAAAAAAAACGCTTTATTACTTTAATTTTTTATTTAATAAATAAAATATTTCTTTATAAATAATTAGTAGTTAATAAAAACTTTCTTTTTATTAAGTACTAAGAATTTACTTAATAAATATAAATAAAAGTATTTAAAGATTAAGTAATAATTACTTTAAGCTTAAAACCTTTAAAAAGTATAATTTACTATATTTTTTTATTATATAATAAATAAGTAAATTTAATATACTATTTTTATTTATTTATTTATTCTTTTATTTTTATAGTTTTAATAGAGATACTAATTATTTATAATAATATACTTTATTTACTTATTTATACTTTTATATTTAAATTAAATAAAAAAAAAACAATATAAAAAATAAATAAAAAGCTTTTACCTTTATAATATTTTTACTATTTCTTATTATTTATAAATTAATTATATCTTTACTTAAATTTCTACTTAAGTTTTAATTAATTATTATATATTTTTCCTTTTATACTTCTTTATAAAAGCTTTTATAAGTTATATTTTTTTAAATTAATAAGAAATCTTTTACTAAATAACTATAATACCTTTTAAAAAAAAGCTACTACTAACTACTTTATATAATTTATATAGTTATAATATAGTATTTACTAGCTTAATAAAGGCTAATAAAAATAAAAAGCTTATAGTTCTTATAATTAAGCAGTTAAAAAACTACTTTAAAAGTGTATAAAAGGAAGATATAAACTATAACCTTTATAAAAAGGTATAAGAAATAGTGCTTAAAACGTTTAACAAAAAAAACGTATAGTACAACTAAATTTCTTAAGTGTTAATATACTAATAAATTTTAAAAAATATTACTTAGTATAAAAAGGCTACTATTAATAGTAAGGACCTTATAATAAAGCTCTTTTTATATAAGAAGATTTTATACTATTATATCTTTATAAGAAAAGTGTTTAATTTAGTACAAGATTAAGTACTAGCTAAAAACATACTACCTTTTCTTTTTTAATAAAAAGAGAGATGTCTAGCCTATTTATAAGTCAAAAATCCTCTTATATAAGAATATAAATAAAGATAATAAGCTAGTAATACTTATTAAAATACTTACAACTTTTTAAACTACTAAAACTATTAACAAGTTGTTCTTTTTTAAGACTTTTATAAATATATTAAAAAAAAAGTAAGAAAATACTATAATATAAATTATTAAGTTGCTTACTTAATTTAAAATAAAAACTAAGTAAGTATTATACAACCTTTATAATAAGCTTTATATAAAATAAACACTTTACTAAAAGCTTAAAAAGGAATTTTACACGTTTAAAGAAAATATTAAAAAAGAAATAAGTATAATAACTACTAATAAGCGCCTAACCTTTAAGCTAAATCTATACTTTAAAATAGTAAAGAAGCTGTATTAAAAAAAACCTTTAACACTTAATCTTATACTTAACACGCTTAAGAATCTAATAAAGCTAATAGCTATAAATAATATAAATATTAAAGAAATTTCTTATAATATAGGCAAAGTTATAAAAGAAACTAATTTTAACAAGTTCCTTTAAAAGATAAAGTACTAACAAATTTCTAATATAATAGTAAATAAATGTAATATATATAAGTATAAGAAAAAATATAAAATTTTAAAAAATTTTAAAAAATTCTTATAAAAATATAAAAAATAAAGTATAAATAAAATAAAATTCTACTTTTTTATAGGCCTTTTAACTATTTACTTATTTATATATAATATATAATATACAATAAAAAATTAAAAAAAAGAAATAAAAGTTAGCCTAAATTAAGAACAATAAAATTTTATCCTAGCCTAGGTACTTATTACTAGTAATATTTACTATAAAAAGGAAAATTTCTATAGTTTTTAAATAAATAATATAATTAACTTTATATATATATACTTTTTACTAATATATAAGAATTATATAGAATTATTAATATATTATAGTTATTTGCTTTATTTGTTTATTTCCTTTATTTAGAGTGTATGTACTAAGGACGATATATAGTTGTTATTAGTGTATTTTCTTCTACGTTAGTAAACTAGTATGTAATAGTTAGTTAGTCTAAAAAATATTATTAAATACTTGTAGTAGTTATACTATGTTTTAAATATAGTCTTTTACTTATCCCTTTTATATATTTATATTCTACTAAATATATTCTTTATATTTATAGTTAAAAGAACTTTATAACTCTTAGTTTTATTTAAAATTTTAAAGATTAAAAGTAAAAAGTATTAATTTTTAACTATAATCTTATTTAGTTTATAATAATTAATATATAGTTATAAAATACTATTACGTTTTAGTATAAATAAGACTAAAAAGCCTATAAGGCTTTTTAAGTTTTAAATCTATCCTTTTTATAGTACTTTTTATAAGTATTTTTAAAGTATAATAAGCTTTTTCTAAAATAAAGAGTATAGTCCTTTATATAGTAGTTATATTCTAAGTAATAAATTAATTATATAGTTTATACTTTAGTAAATTAGTAGACTAGTAGTATTCTTTATAAAGAATATATTCTTATATTTATAAAGCTTAAGTAGTATCTTTATAAGCCTTTTAAAGTCTTTTTAAAGCTTTTTATTTAAAAGATTAATAAATTTCTCTACTTATACTAATATATAGTAAGTAGTAGTATTTATTACACTCTTTTAAAAGGTTTTTACTAGCTTAACCTTTAACTTATAAAACTACTACTTTTTACTAACTAAATATAATAACATCTTCTTATTTAATAAAGTTAGTATACTTAAAAGTATTAACGTATTACTATTTATATAGTCTAGTTTTATATAATAACAAGTAAATTACTATTCTTTTTAGTTAGTATTTAGTAGTTAAATTATAACTACTTATATATTATAAACTTATAGCTTTAAGTTACTAGACACTTATATAAGTAATAAAAGCCTTGTAGACTTTAATAAGCCTAGTACCTTTATAAATTTCTAATCTACTACGTTAATCTTACTACTATAGTTTAAATTAATAAACATAAAGTAATTACTATCTATAATAACTTATCCTTCTATTTACAGCCTTTTATTAACTAAGACTAAGTCTAACAACTTTAAAGTGTCCCTTTAAAGGCTGCCTAAGCTTTTCCCTTACCCTTACCCTTTTTACTCTTGTTACTAAAGTTGTTTATAACTTTAGTTAAGTTAACTTAAACGTCTTTTTTTACTAGTTTACTAGCTAATTTATTAAAGTATATAAATAAAATATAGCTTTTCTTACTATAGTAAAAGCACTTAATATTAGTTTTACTAAACTTAATATAATATCTTAAGCTAGTCTTATTTATAAATTACTTAAAACTTTAAACTTTAAAGGCTCTTTAATAAAAGCTTAAATACTTTCCTTTTAGTTTTTTAGTAAAGGTCTCCTTTCTTATCTTTACATTAAGTATAGCCCTCTTATATTACTTTAAAAAGCTGTCCTTTTATACTTAATTTATACACTTTAACACTTAGTACTAATTAATAGTATAAGTTATATCTTTTATAACTAAGTTGTATTTAATTTTATTACTTAGACCTATATAGGCTATAACTACTATATAATTTTTAAGTAAAGGACTAATCTTCTTTTTTAATAAGCTTATATATATATAGTAGTTACTAAAGCTTTGTCTTATTAGTTAGTATAATTTTTTTAAACGTATTACTATAATACTAAATAAATCTCTTAATTCTAGTATTAATATATTTAATTAAGCGTTAAAGACGTTTTAAAAGTACAAGCCTAGTACACGCTCCTATTCTAATAACGTATTAAAGTACTACTTTAGTAAATAAAAAATACTCTATTTATAAGCTAAAGTACTACGTTAATCTTATTAATATTTTAAGAGTACTAGTAAGGCACTAATTTAAATATATATCTTATTACCTTACACTACTCTTATTATTATAAATACATTAATAAATCTTTATATTTCTTAAGCAGCTTTAGCTTTAAGTTGTACGCCTAACTACTAGCTTTTAACAACGCTTAACTACTAATATACAACAAGGCTATAAAGACTATATCTTTACCTTTAAAATTATCTAAGTCTAGCTTTTAAACTTTAAAAGCACCTTATAAGTTCTTTACTAATAGTTGTACTATATATATAAGTATAGTCTTTTTATTTATACCGTTTAATTTAGCTTATAGTTATACTACTTTTATATATACTGAGTGTGGAACTACCTACCACACATATATAACCACATACACTACTAACAACTGTCATAGTACGTAGAATAGCGTAGGGAGGGACCATTGACTGATCAGTCAATGGTCCCTCCTCCTATGCCATGCTCTATGAGCGGCTTGCTAGCAGGCAGGGACGGAGGGAGACGCACTTGTGGGCGTCACACGTAAAACTTGTGTAGCTGATTCTGTCTATTAAATTCCTTGCTATCTGTCTGTCTTTCTAGTGGCTACGTCTCGTCTACTTATACCTTTTAAAGTAGAGGGTGTCGAGGCAAAGCCTCGACCTAATTTGCCCCCTATTTTAAGTACGGGTGCCGTGACATTAGTTGCGGTACGTACTCTGCACTCAATATAACTTATAAACCTTTTAAATACTATATTTACTAAGTTACTTTATAGTTAGTACTAAATATATACCTACTTTTAAAAAATAACGTCTTAATTTTATACTAGATTTATAAAAGGGCTATGCTTAAAGTTTTTAGTTACTACTTTTTAAATAACTATTACTTAATTACCTTTAGTTAAATATAAGTACAACTTAACTATTATAGTAAAGTATAAGTTATTATAGCTATAAATCTTTTTATTTATATAGTAAAAGCAATTTTTATAAGCTTAACTATACTTAAGTAGCTACTAATAACTAAAAAAAGGATATAATACGTTTATATATATATCTTTTAGCTAAATAATAAACGTTAAATAATAAGTATAATATTACTTATAAAGTACTAAGGATATAGTACTAAACAACTAAATAAATAAACTTTAATTACACTATTTATCTTTTATAATTTAAGCTATTATATTACTTAATAAACTTTTATTTATAACCTTTATAAGTACTTTATTTAAGGCCTTATTTTCTAAGTAGCTTATTTAATAGTCTTAAATAACTATATTTAACTATAAGTTAGTTTATAAGTTTAAAAGTCTATAAACTTTTATTAAACCTTATTAAAACAAATATACTTTAGTATAATTAAGTAAAGTAATAAGATAAATTAACAAACTTTTTAGTATAGCTTTATATTAAGAAGTATATAAATAGTAGTACTTTAATAATACATTATTAGTTAGTTAAGCTATAATCCTCTTATCTTTAATAAGCTATAAAAGCGCTATCCCTTTTTAAATATAAATATAGTATTTTACCTTCTCTTTATACTAAGCTAGTTTAAAATAAATACGCTCTTTATTTATATTAAAGAGGCTTAATATTTACTTAAATAGTATATAAAAAGCTTAAAAAAAGTTTATAATAATAATAGCTTAATTTAGTAATCTTTTTAAGCTTTTATAACTAGTACTTACTTTTTTATTAAACTTTTCTTTATCTTACTACTAGCTTTTTATTATTAGCTATAGTACTACTTACTTTATCTTTTTAAATAAGCCTTAAGTAATATAAATACCTATTTTAACTATTTTTTACTTTACTATAATATATATAACTATTAACGTTTTAGCTTAAACTACCTTTTTTATAGTAATACGTATTACTTTTATTTATTTTTACTCTTCCTTTTTTTTTTCTTTATTTACTTTTCTTTATTTAATTAGCTTTCTTTTTTTTTTTTCTTTTTTTACTTTTTTTTTTTACTTTTTTTATCTTCTTATTTTCTTTTTTATTTTCTTCTTTTTTATATCCTTTTTTCCCTTTTTCTCCTTTTCTTTAACTACTTTCTTTTTCTTTTATACTACTTCCTTTTTATACTTTAGTATAACTAATATACTTTTTACTATTTTAGCCTTTATTCTCTTTATTACTTTTTTTATAGTCTTTTTCTTCTTTTTTCTTATTTTCTTTTTTTTTTACTTTAGTTTTCTTTTTTTTAGCTTTTTATTAAGTATCTTACTTATCCTTTAACTTACTTACTTTTATAACTACTTTAACTCTTATTTTAGTATTAATATTTATAAAATCTTTATTATTAAATTAAACGTTAGTCTAGCTAGTTTAAGGCCTTATTTTATTTAAGTTTATATTTATTATATTATTAAATAACTTTTTTAAACCGTTATTCTTACTTTAGTATAAATCTTAGTAAAAAACGTTTACTTATTCTTCTTTATACTACTTATAGTAAAATGTAAAGGATTCTTTTTTAAGCTATAATTATAATAGTATTTTAGTTATAAAGTAATAATATAAGTAAGTTTAATTTAATAATAAGTGCTTTAATATACTTATAAAAGGTATTATAAGAAAAAAATATAGTATATTAAAAATAAATAAATAGTCTACTTTAAAAATATATTTTTATTTATTAAAAGACTACTTATTACTTAAAGTACTAATAGTAAAAATAAAGTTAATATATTTTTATTTATTAAATTATTATAATAAATAAAAACGTTAAAAACGTTTATTACTATTTTTTTCTTTTATTATAATAAGTTATAACCTTTACTTTTACTACTTATATTTACTTTATTATAAGCCTTTTTTCTTATACTTAATTACTTACGTCTTATTACTAAATTACCTTATTTATATATACTAAGTACTTTTAAACTACTATATTTAGTATAATATCTTATATATAAAGCGTTATTATTTTATAAGGTAATTAGCTAAACTTTATCTTATAAAAAGATAGTATAAAAGGTAAATAAAACCTTAAAATTGTTTTTTAAAGCCGTTATATACTTTAAGTATTATTATAAGCTAACTAATATATATTAACCCTTTTATTATAAAGGAAATAAAGCTTATAAGTAAATAAATAATACTTAGTTTAATAAAGGACTACTACTTTAATTTATCTTACTATTTAATAAATATAAATATTAAGTAGTATAGCTTTAATATAAATAATTATTATACTAGTTTATATAATTTAGCTAGTTGCTTAATTTAATAATAGTGTATATTAATAGTTAGTATAATAACTAAATTAGTATTTACTATTATTAGGCTTAAAAATATTATTTAACTTTAGTCTCTTATATTATAAATACTAAATACGTTAAGAAGTATATAGTTATATAAAAATATAACTACTTATTAATTCTTAATAAACTACTACTTTTAAAAAGAGTATTTTTTTACGTTTATTTTTAATATATATATAAGAATCTTATACTACTTTAACTTACTACTATACTTATATAGAGACTTAAAAGAGTAATATAAAAAATAGCTATATAATAATATATATATAATTATTCTTTATTAAGTTATATTAAAAGTAAGCTAAGTTTAATAAAAAAATAACTAAAGTTATAGTATAATAATAAATAAGCTAGTATAACTATTCTTTTAAAAGTTATAAATACTAATAATAAACTACTTTATATACTTATATTAGTTTATTAATAAGCTTATATAGGATTAAATAAAGACTATTTACTTAAAAGTTTTTTATTAGTAGATAGGCGTACTTTATTTAAAGCTTAGCTATATAAATATATTATTTATATACTTTTTATTAAAAAGACTATTATTTTAGTATAATTTAAACTTTTATACTAAAAATGTTTAAGCCTACTTTAATATATTAAATAAACTATATATAAATAACTAAAGTTTAATAAACTAAGTAATACTTTTTAAATAGTTTAAGTTAAGGCTAGTATTTACTACTATTTATATACTTTATAGTTTATATAAAAAGCTATTTAGGCTAATTAAACAAAGTTACTAGGATTTTTAATATACTATATTATTACTATTTAACTAACTACTAAATACTATTTAAAGTACTTAATAACTTAGTAAAAATAACTATAAAACACTTAATATACTTTTACTACTTAATTACTTAGTAAAACTACTACTTTAAATAGTGTTTATAAAGTAGTATTAGTAGTTTATAATAAAAGATAAAGTAGTTAACTTAGTAAAGCTATTAATAAAAATATTAATAAATTAGACTACTTTTCCTTTTAACTAGCTATAACCTTTTACTTAAATATTAAGTTAGCCTATAACGCCTACTAATACTAATAATTTATATATAGCCTAAATCTTAAAAATGTTTTATAGTTAATAAATAAACCTTAATAAAGTATATAACTTAATTAGTAGCTTAGTAATAAATAACTTAAGTATTAACTATTAAACCCTTTATATAAAAATCTATTATATCTATACTAATTAACCTTAAAGAAAAGAGGTATAAACTACTTAGAGCTAAACCTATACAAAGCTGCCTTCTAAGTTATTACTAAATTAAAGCGTTAACCCTTTACCTCTTCCTTCCTTATTTAACTCTACTTTTAAGCCTATATATTAAACTGCTTTATTAGTATATAATAACCTTAGGTTTAAAAGTATTATAAATATTATTAAATCTAATAACAAGTAAAAGGCGCTATTATAGGCGTAGTTAGTAATCCTATAACAACGTAAGACAAAGTATAGTTAAGAATATATTATATTATTAACCTAAGCCTATATTAAGCTTAAGCGTTATAACTTCCTACTTTAATGTATAAGGCCTTACTATTTAGTTTTAAAGCGTAGCCTACTTTTACCTTATTCTAAAGGGTGGCTTAAATAACTAGCCACTTTAACCGTTACTTGCTAAAGATATAATAAGGCCTAAATAAGCTTAAAGGACCTTAAAAACTAGTATTAATGTTAGCTTTAGTACTAATAAATAGTAGTAAAGCGCCGTTTACTTAATATACTTAAGGATAAGGTAAAGGATATAAATAAGTAATTAAATAATTAGCCCTTACTATTCTTTTCTTTTTCTTTTTTTTATATTTCTTTAGTTACTTTTTTTTTCTTATATCTTTATTCTTTCTTTCTTTTTAACTATTTTTATTCTTTTTTTATAAAATTTTTTTTTTTTTTTTTTAATATCTTTCTTTAATTTTCTTTTATCTAATCTACTTTCTTTTCTTTCTTTACCTCCTTTTAACTATACTTTTAAAGTAGAGTATAAAAAGGAGTAAGTATAAAGTACGTACTATAACTAACGTTATAGTACTTATACTTAAAATAAAAGGCAAATTAGGTTAAGGCTTTACCTTAACACCCTTTACTTTAAAAGGTATAAGTAAATAAGACATAGCTACTAAAAAGATAAACAAATAGTAAGGAATTTAATAAATAGAATTAACTATAATAAGTTTTATGTATAACGCTTATAAATACGTCTCTCTTATCCCTATCTACTAATAAGCTACTTATAGAGTATAGTATAGGAGGAGGGACTATTAACTAATAATAGTCCTTCCTTATACTATTTTACGTATTATAATAGTTGTTAGTAGTGTATATAGTTATATATATGTAGTAAGTAGTTTTGTACTTAGTAGATAACGCTTATACTAGTTCTACTAATACTTATACCTTAAACGCCTAATCTATTAAGGTAGACGCCTTTAGTAAGCTCTTTAGTAGGCCTTTTACCTCTTCTTAGTAGGTTTAGCACTAGTATTTAAAGCCTATTATACGTATTAAATAATAACTTTAAAGATAATAATAATAAGAATATAAACAAAGACTTTATAGTTATAGACTTTAAGGATAAGGATAAGGATAAGGACTTAGTAAACCTTAAAGACAGCCTTAAAGGTATAATAGTAGATAGACTAGGTAACTACATTAATAAAGTAATTAATTGTAAAGGGCTAAAGGCAAGGGTAGTATTGTACAAAAACTAAGTCTTATCCCTCTATATTTAGTAGAAAAGACAAACTAGCTATATAAGAGCAGTACTAAGTATACTAGTCTTAATTAGGCCTTAGTATTTAGACTTAATAGCTATTTAACTAATTATAAAGCACGTATTTACTACTACTTTACTTAATTAAGTATAGACTACTACTATACATCCTTATAGGTCCTACCTGTATTTATAGGTTATATAATACCTACTATTTATCTAATTAGCTATTATGCCTTTATATTGTTTATAAAGTTTGTATAACCTTTATATACAGTCTTTATAAGACCCTTATAAGCGTCCTTTTTACTTGTTTATAATAATTATACCTTTTTTAAAACTAGTACTTTTAGGCTAGTAGGTATTAATTATATGTTTATAAATAGTACTATATAATATAGCTTAGTTGTCTTTGTTTATAGCTAATAATAGCGTTTTAAATTATAAAATAAATAAGATATAAGGTAAACTTACTATTTTACTATATCCTTACTTTTACTTATTATAGCTTTTTAATAGAAAATTACTACTTTTAAGTATTAGCCTATTACCTTTAAGCGTATTAACGTTATTATAGTATTAGTAAATAAGCTATATAAGGCTATACCTTTACTTAGTTATTACTAAGCTGCTTATTTAGTTTGTTACTAGCTAAACTATACTATATACGTTTACGTTTAAGACTTATTAACCTTAGCTAACCTTAATAAAAATAGGTTAACTTATTAAACAACTTTTACTTTACCTATTATAAGAACTATATACTTCTTATCTTCTTAGTTTACTTGCCTAGCTAGCCTATTAGCCTTATAAACGTAGGACCTAGTTAAGGATAAAGGAGAGAACCCTTTATTAAATACTATAATAATAGTAGTTGTTATATTAGTAGTACTAGTAGTAGTATAATTTATTAGGATAGCTATATTGTCTTTATCAAGCCCTTAAGACTTAATAAGGTTAGTAGTGCCTTTAATAATAAAGCTTATAGGCCTTATAGTTGTAATAGAATTTAGTATAGCTATTATAATAAGGCTAAAAACTAAAAAGCCTTATATTCTTAGCTCTTCTTACTTACTTAAGACTTTAATAGCCTTTTATTTATATTATACACGTTTTACCTATTTAAGGCGCTTACCCTTTTAGTAATTGTACTAAGTGCCTATTAGTGTTAAGTATATATAGTACCTTTAGCACCTTTTATATTTACTACTAATAAAGTTACTACCTTCTTTCCACTTTAACTATATATTATCTTTAGCTTTAAGTACGTACTACTAATAGTATAAGGCTAAATACTAGCCTTACTATAAGGTACAGCCTTTATTCTATTATTTAAAGCCCTTACTAATTATACTTAAGTCCTTATATTAATAGTTAAAGATATAGTTAACTTATTTCTTATTATAGACTATACTAGTACTTAGGCTAACGCTTATAACACTTTAATTAAGGTTTAACGTAGCCTAGTAGCTGCCTTATAGTAGGTGCTATTACTTTTTTACTTTGTTATAGCTAAGGTCTAGGCTTTAAAGAAGGGTATAGACGTGGCCTTATAGCGTTAATTTATAAAATAGTACTATTAAGCGTTAGTACCGCTTAGTAGGCTTGTGTTTAGTACGTACTTACTAACGTTATTACCTAAGAACCTTAACTATACTTATATTTAAGTAGCTATAACGTCTTTTTAAAAGGACGTTAAGGCTGTCCTTTTTAAAGATAGCTAAGACATAGTATAAGTAGAGGATTTTTAGTAAAACTATTACTAAATATAAATAGTAAATTAACTTTTTATTACTTATACTCTTTAGTCCTCTTTTTCCTCTTACTTATACTATAGTCTTTTAAAAGGTCTTCCTTTTTTTTTATTAGTCTTTATATTACTTATATAATAACTATAGTAGTACTTTATAATAGCTACTTAAGTATAGCCTATATTTATACTACTACTTATTTATTATATTTTAATAGCTAGTTTACTTATTTAATTAAGTACTAGTCCTTTTTTACCTTTTAATAGTATCCTTTTACTTATTTTACCTTTTATTTTTACTCTAAGTCTTTTAAGTTTAATATACTTAAGAAAGGTTTTTAAGTACTTATATATTACTCTTATAACTTTAAAAGTAATACTAAAAAAACGTTATATATATAGTTATATTTAATAAATAAGGCTAATTAGTACGCTTATATACTAACTATACTTAGTATTAAGAGAAATACGTCTTAGCGGAAGGCGTAGAGTCAAGCTACGTGCAGCAATCTAAGTAGTTGAATAGGTAAGGCCTATAGTAAGGGAAAAAGAGTGTATTTCTTAGATGCTTGACAAAAGACTAGATAGAAGAGAGGAGGACTGTCCTTATATAGACGTAATCCGTTATTTTAATCTAGGTGTGTGTATGTACTAAAAACCCTAATACAAATATGTAATTAGTAATACCTTACGTAATTATATATTCTTAACATACCCCCTTAAACTTAACTAAGTTATTAACTTATTAACTTATTAAGTTTATACTAAAAGGGTTTTTTCTTTTCTTTTATAGTAGTAAAGGCTTGTTATTAAAAATTTAACTATAGTCTCTAGTTAAATTAGTTTTTTATAGTGTACTTTGTTTTTTATATATTAAAATAAAGAAGTAAAAGCCATTTAAATCTTTATTTGCCTTTATAACTATTATAAGCTAAGTTAAGTCTTTCTTAGTATTAAATTCCTTAAAAAAAATAAAAAGGTAAGTAATAAGGACTTAGTTAAGCTTTATTTTATTAGACTATATTAAAGTCTAGTTAGTTAAGTTAAGTAGTGTTATAATACTTTAAGATCTTATAAGTAAATAACTCTTAACTAGTACTATTTTAGAATTTATAAGAAAACCTTTTAAAGTAAAAAACTTATAACACTTTATAGTCTAAAAAGGTGTCTTAAAAAGATAAATCCTTTTATAATTAACTATAAATTTATAGTTAAAGCGTCCTTTGCCCACTCTAACTTATCCTTTAACACCGGCTTAGTTAAAGGGTCGGCTAGCTGTTCTGTATTAGGTATATAAACTATTTTTAGACGTCCTGTATCAAGCTCGTCCCTAATCCAGTGATAGGTAACGTCTATATGCTTGGTTTTATTATAAAAAGTACTAGCTTTAGATAAGTCTATAGCACTTCTATTATCCACTAATAAAGTAGGGATTACTTTAGTAACGTCTTCTTTTTTATTACTTATATATCTTAATAAATAATTTATTAAGCCTTTTAGGTACTTAGCCTCTTTACCAGCTTCCTTAACAGCTATATATTCTGCTTTGGTACTGCTTAGAGTAACTATGTCCTGCTTTTTTAATAACCAACTAAGTAGATTATTACTTAGTAAGCTAATATAACTAGTAGTGCTTTTTCTATCGTCTAGGTTAGAAGCATAGTCTAAATTAGAATAGACGTTAAGTATATAATCGGTGCTAGCCTTATAAGTAATGCCTAGTCCTGGGTACTTATTTAAGTAGCCTTAGATGTGGTCTAGTGTATTAAAATGCCCCTAGTTTGGATTTAAAGAAAACTTAGACATTTTTATAACAGCAAAGGTAATATCATACCTAGTTTTTAAGGCTAAATATAGTAAAGACCCTATTTGCTGTTAATATAGTTTTATTTTAGCTGGTAAGGCTTTAGTCCTTTGATTTTTAACTGGCTTATAGCCCGGCGGGAGGGGTGTATTCCTATGCCTTATTTTATCTTTATAGAAGCGTTGAATTATATTTAGTGTATACTTCTTTAAGTCTATAGTTAATAAGCCTTTATTAACTCTAGTAAAATTTATCTCTAAAAAGGTCTGTACTAGTCCTAGACTCTTTATTTCTAGCCTTTTATTTAGCTTAAAAATTAGTCTAGTTATAAACTTAATATTAGGACCTGTTACTATAAAGTCATCAATATAACATAGTAAGAAAACCTTTTTAGTCTTATGTAAAAATAAGCCTTTATTATAAGGAAAGACTATAAAGTCTTCCTTTATTAAAATATCTTTTAAGTGCCTATACTATAGTCTAGGTGCTTGTTTTAGACCGTATAAGGCTTTATTTAGTAGACAGACTTTATAACTATTAGTCTTAAAGCCTATAGGCTGTCTAACGTATATAGTTTTATCTATTTTCCCGTATAAAAAAGCGTTTTTTACGTCGTATTAATTTAGGTCCTAGCCGTTATTAACAGCTAATAAAAAGACTAATCTATACGTCTTAGGACGACAGGTTGTACTAAAGGTCTCTAAGTAATCTACACCTAGTACCTAGCTAAAGCCTTGTACTACCCACCTAGCCTTATAGCGTACAGGTACGTTTTTATCGTCTGTTTTTAAGGCGTATACCTATCTGCCCCCTAAAACGTGACCGTCTTTAGGTGGGTCGACTAAAGTATAAGTGTTTTGGCTTATTAAAGACTTAATTTCGTCCTTTATAGCTTCTAACCACTTGTCTTTATTAGGGCTAGCCATAGCTTGTTTATAAGTATTAGGCTTATCTTTTAAATTAGTAAAAAGAATAGTTGCTTCTAAAGCTTCTAAATTTTTTAGTACTATAATAGTGTTTTTTATATAAGTTTTATATACCTGTATGTCTTCTTTAGTTAAGGTAGGTAGTTCTATAACTAGCCTAGCCTTATTTTTAGTATTAGTTGTTTCTAAGGTTGTTTTTATCTTTAGCCTATCAAAGTTTGATTTAGTTGGCTGCTGTTTGATTTTTTAGACCTTAGGCTTAGTACTACTATAATCATCAGATTTTTCTGCGTCTAATGGTATAGCTGTCGTCGTACTAGTATTATTCTTTAGGAAGGTATTGCTAATAAACTGATTTATTTGTATTTTTAGCTCTTTTATATTAAGCCGGTTTTCTTCCTTTTCTATTATAAAGACGTCTCTAGACGTAATTATTTGCTTTGTCTTAGGATTATATACTAGGTAGTGTCTAGTATCTAGTATATACCCTACTAAAATCCCATTTATACCCTTAGGGTCTAATTTAGACTTAGAAGGGTCTTTATTTAGGTAATAAGTAGTAGAACCTATAGTTTTTAAGTAAGTTAAATTAGGTCTTACCCTATTTAGCTTTTCATAAGGTAATAAGAACCCTAGTAAGCTATAAGGTGTTATATTATATAACTCTGCTGCCGTCTTTGCTAGCTGTCCCCAAAGTGATTTAGGTAGCTTATTTTCCTTAGTATTAAGAAAGCAAAGTATTTTATTTACTAAAGTCTAGTTAATTCTTTCAATTATACCGTTACTTTCTTTAGTATAGGCAGGTGTTAGTATATAGCGTATACCCTTTTTATTTAAGTAGGCCTTAAAGTCCTTACTTAGGTATTCTATACCATTATCTGTCTAAAAAAACTTTATTTTATTATTTTTAGTATTATTTTCAGCCTTATGCTTATAAAGCTTAAAAGCTTCTAAAGCGTCTGATTTCTTTTTTAGTAAGTAAAGGTCTAGGTACCTAGTCTTAAAGTCTAGGAAGGTAATAAAATACCTATAGCCCTTAAAAGTCTGTAGTAAAATAGGTCCACATATATCAGAGGCTACCCTTTCAAGGTAAGTATAGTCTTTATTAGTAAAGCTATTCTTATATACCTTATTTTTTAACTTACTTAGTAGGCAGGCTTCACAGTTAAGAACTAATTCTTCTACTTCCTTAGTTAAGTCCGTTTTTAAGTTATTTTGTTTTATAACCCTTTTTAAATTAGCTAGTCCTATGTGTCCTAGTCTTTAATGTAATAGTTTAAGGCTGTTTTTATTCCCTTGGCTATTAATAGCTATAAGGGCTTGTTCTAGTTTTAATACCTTTCCTTTAGTAATATATAAATTATTACTATTAGTAGTATAGGCAGTAGTTAAAACCGTGTCTTTATTTTGCTTATTTTTTATATATAAGACTGCTTTTTTACTTGTTATTACTAATTTAACAGTAGTAAGCTTTCTTAGACTTATTAAATTATAGCCTATTTTAGGTATATATAGACAGTTAGTAAGTCTTTTAGTTATTTTTGTGTCTAAAAATTAGACTAAGACGTCTCCTACCCCCTTAACTTTTAAAGACGCTGCTTCTCCCTATTTAGCAGTAGAGTCTTCATAAGTAAGGCTAATAAACAGATTTTTATCACTAATAGTATAACTAGTAGCCCCTGTATCTACTACAAAAGGTATAGAAAAGTCACTGTTTAATAGAATAGTCTAGTCTTTGTTTTTGTTTTTACTTAAAGCTTTTTTATTTTTATTACTACTTATACTATTTCTAGTTTGAACAACCGGCATAATTATGCCTAGATTTGTTATTAAGCAGTCTTTTTTATAAGGTTTTTTAGAAGGGGTGATTAGACTTACATCAAAGTCTAAATCTATTATATTAGTCTCCCTATTAGTTGATAACGACAACGACGGTAAGGGTGACCTAGGCGGTAGAGAGGGCACATTAGGTATTAGTCTAGTCTTCCTAGTACTAATAAGCACCTCGTCCTTCCTTTTTTGTTTTTTAATCTTCCTAGGGTTAGACGAAGAGGTAGAATAGGTAGACAATGTGTCTTTCTTAGTCCTTTTAGTCCCCTTTAAGAAGAAGCATGAATCAGGCCAGTGGCCTAGTCTTTTACAGTGTGAACAGAAGGATCCCTTTCCGTCCTAAGACGTAACCTTAGACGTAGTAGTCTAGTCTGTCCTTTTTTGTTTTAAACCTTTTAGTTTAAAACCCTTTTTAGTCTAACTAGACTAACTAAGTAAGACAGTGTCTTCCTTGTCTTCGTCTTCGTCCTGTTGTTTTACACTGTGTAACTTCAGCCTTCTGTCTTCTTCTAATATACTTTATAAAAGCGTATTAGTCAAGACAGTTTCTTTTTAAAAGGACATAGCCATACTAGCAATAAACGGTTTAAAAGCTTTATAGTTAAGCTTATAAAGAATAGAACCAGTTAAAAAGGCAGTAGGCGGCGTCAGCTTTTTTACATCTATTTTATTAAGTAGATATTAAACCTTCTTAACGAATTTCTAGGCACTCTTTTTAGTCTTATACGTTAAATCGTTAAAAGACTTAATAACTATATAGTTGGTATTAAACCCTTCTTTATAGTAGAGATTTTTTAGTGTCTCCTAGGCTACAAAGGCACTAGTAACACTAGACAGCTAGTAAAGAAGACCGTCTAGCATACAGTTTCTCATATAAGCTAAGGCCTTTCAGTTGCACTAAATCCTTTTTCCAGCATTCTTTTCTTCAGGGTAGTCTACAACAGCTTTATTCGTCCCTTTAGAATAGGCATTTAAGTAGTTATAGACTAAAGCCCCCTTTAAGTCTACAATGTCTAGGCTAGCTTAAAAGCGTACCAACCAAGTTACATAGTTTTATCCCCCTTTTAAGTAATTTTTCAGGTTTAATTTAACCTCGGCCATTTTTCACAAATCAAAGAAAAGTGGGTACTAAATAAAAATTTAGACACACTACCAAAAATCCACCAAAAAATTCGCCAAAAATACCGTCGTGTAAAAGAAAAGAAGGAGATTCGAATGGTATAGCTTTCAAGTCGATCGGAGGGTTATTCGAAGAGTAAAAAGAAAAAGAAAAAGGTGAGTAAAAAGGTCTTATTGTAGAAAGAGGGTGAAAAAATAAAGATATTTTTAATAGGTGTAGACCTCTCTAATTCTTTAAGAAATCGAATAAAAAGGACCGGGTCGTTGATTAGTAATCAGGGTTTTCTTTCCCTTAAAAAGAAAAAAGAAAGAAAAGAAAGTAAAGAAAATAAGTAAAAAAAATAAGTAAGGGTGGCACGTAGTAAAGAGTTGCTACTATAAGAGAAATACGTCTTAGCGGAAGGCGTAGAGTCAAGCTACGTACAGCAATCTAAGTAGTTGAATAGGTAAGGCCTATAGTAAAGGAAAAAGAGTGTATTTCTTAAATACTTAACAAAAGACTAGATAAAAGAGAGGAGGACTGTCCTTATATAGACGTAATCCGTTATTTTAATCTAGGTGTGTGTATGTACTAAAAACCCTAATACAAATATGTAATTAGTAATACCTTACGTAATTATATATTCTTAACAAGTATTTATAAGAGTTTTATTTATTTTAATACTAGTTTCTTATATTTAAAAAAAAAATTTATAAATAGTTTAATAAAGTTATTAACTTAAAACGTCTTAAAGGTATAGTTTTTATTATAGTAGCGTTTTTATCTTTTTACTATAAACTCTTAGTGTTTTTAAAGGCTATTTCTAATTTTTTATAGGCGTTTTAGTTGTCTTATTATAATTAGTACTAAATTACTTTATTATATTACTACTAACGTTACTAATAGTACTAAATTACTTTGTTATATTACTACTTTTAATACTTTTTTTATAGCTAGTACGTCTTTATACTATATAAATAAGTCTAATTTTTTATTAAATAAGGCTTTAAATAAGAAGTAGCTTATTATAACATTAATAGTATTATTATATATATATTAAGCTATATTTAATAAGTATAACTAGCTTACTTACTTATTTATAATAAAATAGTATAAGTATTACTTTAATATTTAATTTACTCTTTTTATTTATTTATTTATTTATAAATAAAATATTATTAATAGTTTTTATTTAATTTTTATATAATAGTAAAATTTAAACTAAAAGGTACTTATAAATATAAAGTCTTTATTTAATATAATACTTTTTAACGTTTTTTTAAACTATAAAAAAACCTTTTAGTATATAATTTCTACTAAGTTAGTAAAGGTTAGTCTTATAGTTATTATAGTAAAAATAGTATATTTTATAAAGTAGTTTATTATAACTAGTATTATATTTATATTATTACTATTTTTATTTATTAATTTTAATAAGCTTATAATTAAGTTTATTAATAGTTTTTTAAATAGTTTTTTTAGTAATAAAAGTAAGGTTAGTTTATTATATAACTTATATTTTTTAATTACTTATTTTTAATAAACTAAATATATTATAATATACTACTTTATATTTTTTAATATATTTTTTTAAAAAAAGTGCTTAAATAATAACTTAGTTATTTTTATAATATTAAAGTATTTAATTAATAAGTTATTATAATAAAGCTTTAGTAGCTTACTTTATATAAAAAGGCTTATTATAATTTATAACTTTTTATTTAAAGCTATATATAATAATATTTTATTTATTATAATAAACTATTTACTTTATATACTACTTATATAAGCTAAGTATTATAACTATACTTATATTTAAAAATCTTTATACTAAGTAGTTATAATAATTTTATATAACTTTTTACTTAGTTTAAGCTTTAAAGGTTCTATAGTAAAAATAGCTACTACTATATAATATTATAAAAGTTTAGTAAGTATAATATCTTTATTTATACTTATTATAGTTAAACTTTATATTAACGTTATTATATTAATAGTATTACTTTTAAAGTAATTAATAATATTTAATTATATAATAAAGTTGTTTTATTATAAAACTAAGCTTTTTAATTTTTTATTTAATATTAAAATAGTTACTTTAACTTTTAAGTTAAAGTAGTAGTATAATAACTATACTAAAGTAATTAGTTTTATACTTTTAATTAAGATTTTTTTTAACTTATTAGTCTTTTATATATTTTATATATAAAATATATAAAGTTTTAACTTTTTTTATACTTTTAAAATATTAATAATATTTATATATTAACTAAGTTTATAATTATATTAGTATTACTTAATAACTATACTACTTATATATAAACTTTATATTAAGTTTATATAACTTATACTATTTATATAATTTAGTTATTTTAATAATATATTTATTAAGTTAGTTAACTTAAGCTAGTACTTAATAATAAAATTAAAAAAGACTAAGTATATTACTTACTTAACCTACTTATTATTAGGTTAAAGTTATTATATAAATATATAAAGGTTATTATAATTAAATAAGACTTTTATAATATTTTTACTACTATTTAAATAGTATTTTTACTAGTAAAAAGCCTTTATTATAGTTAAAAGCTTTTAATTTAAAGTACTATAGTTTAGTTTTATTTTTTATAACTTATATAATTAAAAGGCTATAAAATACTACTTTTTTTTTATTAAACTATAATATAATTATTTTTAAATCTATATTTAATATATTAGTTTTTATATAAATTAGTTTATTAAAGTTAAAATATTTTAATAATAAGGCTTTTTTAAATTTAACCTTTAGTTACTTAAAAGCCTTATAAGCCTTATTATTTAGTTATATCTTATTAAGCTTTTTACTATTTTTACTCTTTTTTAATAGTTTTAATAATAGTATAGTAATATAAAAGTAGTTTTAAATAAAACGTTTATAAAAGTTATAAAATTTTAAAAAAACTTAAACCTTTTAATAAAACGTTAGTTTAAGCTATTTAATAACTATATATACTTAATACTTATTTATTATAAAGCTTTTATATAATATTTAAAAGCTTAAAAAATTTACCTTTTTTTAATAAAATTTATATTTATTTTTATTAATATATAATTAAGCCTTTTTTAAACGTCTTAGTACCTTTTTTAAGTATTATATATACTTTTCTTTTATTTTTAAAAAGATTAGAATATTATTAAAGTATATAATATAAATAGTGTTTACTAACCTTTTTAATACGCTACTAATATAATTTTAAAAAGTTATTAATACGTTAGTTAGGTTAAAAAAGAGGACTAAATACTTAAAGTAGCTATATTAAGTTTAAAAGGCGGTTTTTTATTTATTACTTTCTTTTATTTAGATTTAGTAGTAGGCCTTTATAATCTTTATTATTAAGAATAATAAATAATAGTTTTTAATTATTACCTTATTTTAGCCTTAGTAGTCTATATATAACTATAAGCTTTTATCTTTTTTTAGTATAAATAAGATAAAAGTACTAGTAAGACTTTTTAAAGAACGTATATATTTAAAGGCTATACTTTTTACTAAATAACTTTTTAACTTTTTTAACTTTCTTTATAATAAAGGGTATATAGCCTTATATAATAGTTATTATCCCTTTTTTAAGTTAATAGTATAGTTAGTATCTTACTATAATAGTAGTGTCTTAGTATTGTTAAAATTTAAAACGTTATTATACTTATATACTAAGTATATAAGTAATTTACCTTATTCTTTCTTTAATTCCTTTACTAATAACGTACTTAATATTACTATATATATTATTATTTTTTCTTACTTAGTTAATGTTATAAACGCCTTAGCTATAGTTACTTTTATCTTCTTTTTTATTACTTTAAACTATTAACTAGTCTTTACTAAGTTTAGTTAAATAGTGTACTTTTTAATTATTATTATTAATAAAAGTATTAATAGCCTTATTATATTAAACAACTTACTAATCTTAATATAAATTTATACTATACATTTTTCTTATTCTTATACGTTAATTAAATATAGAAGTACTTTTTATATACTACTTATATATACTATTTACCTATTATACACTTTTAATATTAAGATCTTTACTTTTATTTTTTATAAACTAATTTCTTTAATAAAAGTCTTACTAATTATATTTAATATAATAGCTATATTTTATTTAGTGTTAATTAACTACTTACTTTTTATTAATACTTTAAATTAAAATATATTTACTACTAAGATCTTTTTTATATTTTTAATGTTTTAACTATTATTAATACTATTTAGTTTTTTAACTATTTACTTATATTTAATAATTTAGTTATAACTATCTTCTTTTTATTTAAATACTTATTAGTTAAATACTTATTATTATTATAAATATAACACTTTAAAATATAACTATTTTACTAAAGGTTTTTATTTTAAAAGCCTTTTCTTTTTTAACCTTACTCTTTATAAGTACTTTAATAATTACTTTAATAATTATTAATACTTAAATCTTTATTATATATTCTTTTATTTTAATTATATTTATAGCCTTTTTTATAACCTTTTTAACTTTTATATATATATTCTATATAAAAGCTTTATACTTATCCTTATAAGTAGTATATATTTTATATAATTTTAGTATATATAATTAATTCTTATCTTATTTTTAATATTTTAAAAAGCTTTTATAAGTTCTTTTTAATATATAAAAGTAATTATATATATAAGACTTATATTTACTTTTTTTTTAACTTCTTTTTTAAATATATTTTAAAAAAGCTAAGTAATTTATAAAGTTTTAAAAGTTTTAATATTTACTTTATTTTATATTATTAATTAATTCTTAAATAATAAAAGAATATATTTTTAAGGCTATAATAAAGAATAAAACTTAATATTTAAAACCTTTTTAGTCTTTATTTATAATAGTTTATTATTTCTTTATTTTACTTAATAGTATAGTTTATTATATTATATAGCTAATATAATTTATATTAACTAGTATAAAATAAATACACTTTTTAATTAAATTAAATTTCTTTTTATATAAAGTAAAATATATTTCTTTATTTATAAGCTAATTTTAATACTAATTTATTAAAAAGTTATAATATAAAAAAATATTTTTTTTATTATTATACTTAGCTTATTTTTCTTTATATTAAAATCTTTACTACTACTATTTTAATATTTCTTTTAAGTAGTAAATAGGCTAAGTAGCTTTTTATAAAGCTTCTTTTTATACTTTATTATAATAACTATTTTTTTTAATACTTAAAGTTTAAAGTTATTAATCTTTACTATTTTAAGTATAATTTATTATATAAAACTAAGTTTATTAATAATAAATTTAATAAAGTTTATATTATTTTTTATTATAATAGTTATTATTAATCCTTTTACTTTAAGTTTATTAAGCTATATTATAACGCTTATATTTAGTTATTAATTATATAAAGCTATATTATTTTTATAGTCTTATATTAATTTAATTTAGTATATATAATTAATTTAATTTATATTAATAATTAAGTAATTTTAAAATAAAAAACTTAATAATTATAATAATAAATAAACTAAGTAACTATATTAATAAAGTAATTAATTATAAAAAGTTAAAAGTAAAAATAGTATTATATAAAAACTAAGTCTTATTTTTTTATATTTAATAAAAGAAATAAACTAGCTATATAAAAGTAGTACTAAGTATACTAGTCTTAATTAAGCCTTAACTTTTAAACTTAATAACTATTTAACTAATTATAAAGCGTATATTTACTACTACTTTACTTAATTAAGTATAAACTACTACTATATATTCTTATAAGTTTTATTTATATTTATAGGTTATATAACGCCTATTATTTGTTTAATTAGCTATTATGCCTTTGTATTGTTTATAAAGTTTGTATAACCCTTGTATACGGTCTTTATAAGACCTTTATAGACGTCCTTTCTACTTGTTTATAATAAAAGGCAACTTTAAAGACAAGTTAAATATAAACTTTAGCCTTTTTTAAGCCTTTATAGACCTTATAGCCTTTTTAGTAGCGCTTTTGCTTATTTTACTATTTAGATAAAGTAAGGACTTAAGCTACTCTTAGCTCTTTATTAATAGGCCTATATACTTAGGCTATCTTAATACTTAAGTAAAGAAGCTAGTAAATAAGCTACTTAAGTTGCCTTTTCTAATATAGTACTTTAGCTTTTAAAAAGGTAGTAGCTATATAAACTTTTTTTATATTTTAAGTTTAAAATGTTAAAAAATAGCCTTTTTTAAGCTTAATTTAAAAGTAACTTTATAAGTTAGTTAAATTTTTAAATAGCTATTTTTTTTACTAATTTTAACTAAACTGTTAATAGTAGTAAGATTATTATTAGTAATTTTTTAAGTAGCTATTATTACTATATTCTTTAAAGTGTTTTTATAGAAGAGTCTTAAGCACTATATTCTTATTTAAAGTACTACTATTAAAAGAATCTTTAAAGTTTTTAAGCTCTTTTCTTTTTTTATCCTTATTATAACTCTTTTAAAAGGTATAAATAGAAGTTATAAGACTTAATAATAAAGTTAAATTACTTATAACTATTTACGTCCTTTTTAAAAGAGTTATTTCAATATTTAAAAAGTATAAATATCTTATAATAAAAAGCTAAACTTAATTTATAAGAATATTCTCTATATATTTTAAACAAGCTTAAGCTATATTTCCTAATCTTTAACCAAGTATAAATAAGTTATTAAAAACGTCCTTACTATAAAGCTTTACACCTTAGTAAAAGGTTTTAATATAGCCTAATATATTAAGATAATACTAAACAACGTATATAACAAACGTATACTACTTATTATTCATACTAATTTAAAGTTTATTTTTAATACTACTATACGTTTAAGGATAATAGCTAAAAAAATACTTTATTAAATATATAAATAATATAAAATAGCTAAGCTAAAATAAATTCTTAGCGTTAATAATCTTATTAATAGTTTAATAAAGTATTAAAGTAAAGCTAGTAATATATTAACTTATTTAATTAATAATAACACAATTTATTTTACAAAAATAATATAAGTTAAAAGAGTAAATAAGGTTATAACGTATTATAACGTTAATAAGGTAAAGACTAACGTTAGTATAATAAACGTTACTAGTAAAGTAGTTAACTAATTAAATAATATTAATATTAATAATAGAATAAATAAGGTTAAAATAACTACTAAAACATGTTAGTACTAGTTAGTACTAGTATTATAATTTAAAAAGTTGTAAATATTAATATATAAGTAAGAATTAAATAAATATGATAAAGAAAGAGGATATATAATACGTAGTATAACTAGTAAGGGCCCTTTATAGGTTTAAAAGGGCTTAAATAAGGCTTTACTATATAGAAGGTTTTACGTTTACTTAATTAGACAATCTTATAGACGTAAACGTAGACTTAAACTTAGATAATAATTAATAGATGTATTATTAATAGACTATTATACACTTTTTATAGGCACTACTTATAGACTTATAAAGTTACCTATAACTTTATAAGTGTACTTTATTACTAATTTCTAGCTAGCTAATAATAAATTTATTATATTTAATATATACTACTAACTAGCTTTGTTATATAAGCTAGCTACTTATAGCTTTAAAATAAAGTATTTAATATTCTTAGTTAGCCTTATTAACACTTATTAACCTTATTAATTACGTTTGCTTAAAAGTAATTATTATAATATATAAATATAAATAGTATAATATAGTAACTATTTTATAAGTATTAAAGCACTCTTATTTTATTAGGCTTTTTCCTTAGTTACCTTATTACTAGTAAGAGTTAAAGTTAACTTTAAAAAAGAAAGGAGATAATTATTATAGTTTAATAAGAATTACTAGTAAATATTTAGTAACTAAGCACTATTAAGCTACTATATATAAACTATTAAAGGTCCTTATAAAGTCTTACTATAATTAGTTAAAAAGTAAAAAAGTAAAAAAGTAGTATACTATTTAAAATACTAAGGATAAACCTTAAAAGGTCCTTAAGCGTTCTTTATAATTAGCTAGAATAAGTATACTATTAAACGTCTTTTATATATATATAGTACTATTATACCTCTTTAATAATGGATTAGAATTTATTCTTGTCTTGACCTACTTATATATATACGATTTAGACATTATAGAGTTAATGTTATCTTTTACCTAGTTATAGTGGCACTTAGCACTTACCTTACAAATACCTTTATAGATTTATTAACGGATTTCCTTTTTGCTTGTTATTTAGGCTTTGGGGGGCTTTTAGGCTTAGTTAGGTATATTCTTTGCCAGCTAGGGAGGCTAGGGCTAATAGTCTTTAGTTACTATATGCTTTTAAGTTTTTTTCAGGTAGCTATAATAATTAATTTTCGCTTTTATTTTAACTAGACTTAAATTAATACTAAAATGAGTTCTTTTATAGCTTTATTAAGTAAAATAGGCAGAAATTAATTTAAAAAATTTCGAAAATAAAAAAAAAGCAGAAATAATTAGTAGGATAAGTACTTCTTTCTTCATAATACTAATGTTGCGCATAGTAGCTGTCGACAGAATGAGACTCTTAACTACTCCGTAATTGTACAATGAAACTAATAATGCATTCTAAGTTCTCTCTCTTCTCCCTAAGACAATGGTAAGGGGCTAATAGCCCCTTACTAAGTGGGTTAGAGGGCCACGTGACAGATAGTCATAGTAGAACTTAACGGTTAAGATATTATAATAAATAACTATAACATTGTTCTATATAGCCCTTATTTATTAATTGAACTTGATCTTCTATAAATGTCTGCCTATTGCCAAAATTTGGAGATATAGCCAGTTATTGTAATGTAGTTCTGTGTTACGTAGAATAATTTAATCTCGTTTGCCTACCCTTCTTAATTCCGTACCCTTTTTGGATTGTATCTACTTTAGATATTTATTCCTAGATGGCATTCCTTAAAAATTCAGTTGCTTTTGTTGGCCTACTTCCTGATTTCTTCAATACGGTTCTATCCCGAGGCATTCACTGAATTGTCCACTCATCATCGTCGTACACCCTCTCAATATGATGGCCCCCATGTTGTCTTTTTCTGTAGTGTTTGTCATGCTTCCAGTTTTGGCCCTCTCCATTACATCAAACCTACTGGTATCTCATTACAATGGCAATATCTATACGCTGGCACTTACAACAAGCAACGGTACGCCTTCACTTCTGGTTACGTCGAGTATTAAAGCCTGCGGCCAGATGCCCAGCTGGCTCACTTTAGATAAGGAAGGGGGCATTGTTTATTGTACTGACGAGAGTGGCGCAAATTCTGGATCGAGTCTTACGGCGTTGAGTGTCAGCAAAGATGGCATATTGAAGGTATCTGCCACAAGCCGAACACCAGGAGGTGAACTTCACAGTACTCTGTATGGAGGTAGCAATGGCAAAAGTTTTATTGCTGCAGCTGAATAGTAAGATGCTGTATCTTTGTTTTGGGGGTCTAAGAGGAATAATATAAGAAATGAAGCCCCTAAACGACGATATCTAACTAGCATTTTGATTTCAAGTGATCCTTCTTCCATTGTCAGCTTTAAATTGCCACTCGGCAGAGGCTACCTCCAGCGATTCCATTACACCATGCTTGGACCTGGACCGGACCGAACCCGTCAGGACAAGCCGCATCCGCATTCGACTTTTACTGACCCAACGGGGAAATTTCTTCTGAGCACAGACTTGGGCGCAGACCTCATCCGGATCTTCAGAATCAGTGTCTTAGATGGAATGTTCACCGAATGCACGCCAGTGCGAACGGGAGCAGCAGATGGACCACGACACGGTGATTGGTGGAGGCAGAAGACCGATACAACAAATGGGACAATTCTCTACATTGCTAACGAATTAGCTAACAGTGTGACTGTATGGCAGGCATCATATCCGAGCGATGGAGACGGTTGCCTTACGCTGAAGAAAAAGCAATCGTTGTCGACCTACCCAGCGGGAAGGTCTGCGCCCTCAAATAGCAAGACAGCAGAGGTGCATGTCGCTGGGAACTTTGTCTATGTTACCAACCGTAACGACCAGTCATTTGGCGTGCAGCAGGACTCGGTGGTGACATACGCAGTTGACATTAATACAGGCACCCTCACATTTATAGAAGCAAAAAATGCTCACACATATTACACGCGGACCTTCCAAGTCAACAAAGCTGGAGATTTGGTGGCATTCGGTGGTCAGACATCGTCTAATGTAGCCATTATAGAGCGCAACGTAACAACCGGGAGACTAGGTGGTCTTATTGCTAACTTGAAAGTAGGCACTCTAGGTGTACCCGGAGGGGAAGACGGGCTAAGTGCGGTGATTTGGGACGAGTAGAGCATATTAAATAGAGGAACCCTAAATGGACTGTTCGATTTCCCTAAACACACAGTAAATGTTATAAAGTCCCTGCAGCATTGGTATACGGACGTACCCAATTAGCGACACATATTACTAGTAACCTAATGCCCTGCCTCCCCTAATAGACAGACAAGGGACAAGAATCTATTCTTGTCTTATTCACACTATACCTTTAGACACGTAACTAATACTATTTTCTACCTAATTTTAGTACTACTACCTATTTACCGTTAAAGACATTCTTTAAGTCGATATACCTCTCCACGTTCTTGCTCCTCTTATAAAGGCGTTAAAAGGAAAAAGGGACGTCTAACAGCCTCAACAGCTGCCGCCTAGGCCTAAAAGACCCGGATTATACTAATACTCTAATAGCTAAAGATAGCTAAAGATAGCTAAAATAGCCTTAAACAAAAATAATGTAAAGGTATTTATAAGGTAGATGTTAAGTGTCACTATAATAAGTGCGGAACTACCTACCACACATAAAACTTCCCACACTACTAACAACTGTCACAGCACGTAGAATAGCATAGAGAGGGACTATAAACCGATTAGCTAATAGTCCCTCCCCTCCTCCTATCCCATGCTCTATAAGCGGCTTGTTAGCAGGTAGGGACGAGAGGGACGTACTTATAGGCGTTGTACGTAAAACTTGTATAGCCGATTTTGTCTATTAAATTCCTTACTATTTATTTTTCTATTTGTTTAGCAGCTACGTCTTATTTACATATACTTTTTAAAGTAAAGGGTGTTAAGGTAAAGCCTTAACTTAATATAATAAGGGTTAGACTAGGTAACTATATTAGTAAAGTTATTAATTATAAAAAGGTAAAAGGTAGAGGTTATATTATATAAGAACTAAGTTTTGTCCCTTTAAATTTAGTAGAAAGGATAGACTAGCTATATATAAGTAGTACTAAATACGCTATACTTAAATAGGCCTTAGTTTTTAAACTTTATAACTATTTAACTAATTATAAAGCGTGTATTTACTACTATTTTACTTAATTAAGTATAAGCTATAACTATATATTCTTTTACGTTTTATTTATATTTATAAATTATATAATACTTATTATTTATTTAATTAGTTATTATCTATATATATTATTTATAATATTTATATAACTTTTATATATAGCTTATATTAAGCTTTTATAGTTACTTTTTTTATTTATTTATAATAATTATATTACAAGCAAGTAGAAAGGACAGCTATAAGGGTCTTACAAAGACCGTATATAAAAGTTGTACAAACTTTACAAATAATACAAATACACAATAGCTAATTAAACAAATAACAGGCGTTATATAACCTACAAACATAGGTAGAACCTATAAGAATATATAGTAGTAGTTTATACTTAATTAAGTAAAGTAATAGTAAATATACGCTTTATAATTAGTTAAATAGTTATTAAGTTTAAAGGTTAAGGCTTAATTAAGACTAGTATACTTAGTACTATTTTTATATAACTAGTTTATTCTTTTTAATAAATATAAAAGAATAAGACTTAGTTTTTATATAATACTACTTTTACTTTTAACTTTTTATAAGTAATTACTTTATTAATATAGTTACTTAGTTTATTTATTATTATAATTATTAAGTTTTTTTACTTTAAAACTATTTAACTATTAATATAAATTAAATTAATTATATATATTAAATTAAACTAATATAAAACTATAAAATAATATAGCTTTATATAATTAATAATTAAATATAAGTATTATAATATAGTTTAAAAAACTTAAAGTAAAAAGATTAATAATAACTATTATAATAAAGAATAATATAAACTTTATTAAATTTATTATTAATAAACTTAGTGTAGTATAATAAATTATATTTAAAATAGTAAAAACTAATAACTTTAAACTTTAAACATTAAAAAAAAAAGTTATTATAATAAAGTATAAAAAAAAGCTTTATAAAAAATTACTTAGTTTATTTACTACTTATAAAAAATATTAAAATAGTAGTAGTAAAAGCTTTAATATAAAAAAGAATAAGTTAAGTATAAAAATAAAAAAAATATCTTTTTTTTATTATAGTTTTTTTATAAACTAGTACTAAAATTAGTTTATAAATAAAAAAATAAAATTTATTTTATATTAATTAATATAAACTAAATTAGTTATATAATATAATAAACTATATTAATAAGTAAAATAAAAAAAAATAAGTTATTATAATTAAAGACTAAAAAGGCTTTAAATATTAAGTTTTATTCTTTATTATAATTTTAAAAATATACTCTTTTATTATTTAAAAGTTAATTAATAATATAAAATAAAATAAATATTAAAACCTTTAAAATTTTATAAATTACTTAACTATTTTTAAAATATAGTTAAAAAAAAAGTTAAAAAAAGAGTAAGTATAAGTCTTATATATATAACTACTTTTAAGTATTAAAAAGAACTTATAAAAGCTTTTTATAATACTAAAAATAAAATAAGAATTAATTATACGTATTAAAATTATAAAGAATATATACTACTTATAAAAATAAGTATAAAGCCTTTATATAAAGTATATATATAAAAACTAAGAAGATTATAAAAAAGGTAATAAATATAGCTATAATAAAAAGATATATAATAAAAATTTAAGTACTAGTAATTATTAAAGTAATTATTAAAACACTTACTAAGAACAAAGTTAAAAAAAAAGGGCTTATAAAATAAAAACCTTTAATAAAATAGTTATATTTTAAAGTATTATATTTATAATAATAATAAGTACTTAACTAATAAGTACTTAAATAAGAAAAAAATAGTTATAACTAAATTATTAAATATTAATAAGTAGTTAAAAAACTAGATAGTGTTAATAATAACTAAAACGTTAAAAATATAAAGAAGATTTTAATAATAAATATATTTTAGTTTAAAGTATAAATAAAGAATAAGTAGTTAGTTAATATAAAATAAAATATAACTATTATATTAAATATAATTAGTAAAACCTTTATTAAAAAAATTAGTTTATAAAAAATAAAAGTAAAAATCTTAATATTAAAAACGTATAATAAGTAAATAGTATATATAAGTAGTATATAAAAAGTACTACTACGCCTAATTAATATATAAAAATAAAGAAAGAATATAGTAAAAGTTTATACTAAGATTAGTAGGCTGTTTAATATAATAAGGCTACTTATACTTTTTTTAATAATAATAATTAAAAAGTACTTAATATAGCTAAATTTAGTAAAGACTAGTTAGTAGTTTAAAGTAATAAAAAAGAAGATAAAAGTAACTATAGTTAAGGCTTTTACTATACTAGTTAGATAAAAAAGGGTAATAGTATATATAGTAATAATAAACACGTTACTAGTAAAAGAATTAAAAAAAGAATAAAGTAAGCTACTTATATACTTAGTATATAAATATAACAATATTTTAAATTTTAATAATATTAAAACATTACTACTATATTATAATACTAACTATATTATTAACTTAAAAAAAGAATAGTAACTATTATATAAAGCTATATACTCTTTATTATAAAGAGAGTTAAAAGAGTTAAGAAGTTACTTAGTAAAAAGCCTAATCTTTAAACGTATACGTTTTTTAAAGAGTCTTACTAATACTTTTATCTTATTTATACTAAAAAAGGATAAGAGCTTATAATTATACATAAACTACTAAGGCTTAAATAAATTAATAATTAAAAACTACTACTTATTACCTTTAATAGTAAAGATTATAAAGTATTATATAAAGATAAAATTTATTTTAAAATTAAATATTAAAAAGGCTTACTACTAAATTTAAATAAAAAAAGATAATAAATAAAAGACCGCCTTTTAAACTTAATATAACTACTTTAAGTATTTAGTCCTTTTTTTTAACTTAACTAATATACTAACAACTTTTTAAAATTATATTAATAGTATATTAAAAAGGCTAGTAAACACTATTTATATTATATATTTTAATAATATTCTAGTCTTTTTAAAGATAAAAAAAGAGTATATATAGTACTTAAAAAAAGTACTAATACGCTTAAAAAAGGCTTAATTATATATTAATAAAAATAAATATAAATTTTATTAAAAAAAGGTAAAATTTTTAAACTTTTAAATATTATATAAAGGCTTTATAATAAATAAGTATTAAGTATATATAGTTATTAAATAGCCTAAACTAACGTTTTATTAAAAGATTTAAGTCTTTTTAAAATTTTATAACTTTTATAAACGTTTTATTTAAGGCTACTTTTATATTACTATACTATTATTAAGACTATTAAAAAAGAGTAAAAATAGTAAAAAGCTAAATAAAGTATAACTAAATAATAAAGCTTATAAGGCCTTTAAATAACTAAAAGCTAAATTTATAAAAACTTTATTATTAAAACACTTTAATTTTAATAAACTAATTTATATAAAAACTAATATATTAAATATAGTATTTAAAGTAATTATATTATAGCTTAATAAAGAAGAAAAGTAGTATTTTATAGCCTTTTAATTATATAAGCTATAAAAAGTAAAACTAAATTATAATACTTTAAATTAAAAGCTTTTAATTATAATAAAGGCTTTTTACTAATAAAAATACTACTTAAATAATAGTAAAGACGTTATAAAAGTTTTATTTAATTATAACAACTTTTATATATTTATATAATAGTCTTAACTTAATAGTAAATAGGTTAAGTAAGTAATATACTTAGCCCTTTTTAATTTTATTATTAAATACTAATTTAAGTTAACTAATCTAGTAAATATACTATTAAAACAATTAAATTATATAAATAGTATAAGTTGTATAAACTTAATATAAAGTTTATATATAAGTAGTATAATTATTAAGTAATACTAATATAATTATAAACTTAGTTAATATATAAATATTATTAACGTTTTATAAGTGTAAAAAGAGTTAAGACTTTATATATTTTATATATTTTATATATAAAAGATTAATAAATTAAAAAAAATTTTAATTAAAAATATAAAACTAATTACTTTAATAAAGCTATTATACTACTACTTTAACTTAAAAGTTAAAGTAACTATTTTAATATTAAATAAAGAACTTAAAAGCCTAGTTTTATAATAAAACAATTTTACTATATAGTTAAATACTATTAATTACTTTAAAAGTAATATTATTAATATAATAATATTAATATAAAGTTTAACTATAATAAGTATAAATAAGAGTATTATACTTATTAAACTTTTATAATACTATATAATAGTAGCTGTTTTTATTATATAACCTTTAGAGTTTAAGTTAAATAAAAAGTTATATAAAGTTATTATAACTACTTAGTATAAAGATTTTTAAATATAAGTATAATTATAATACTTAACTTATATAAGTAGTATATAAAGTAAATAGTTTATTATAATAAATAAGATACTATTATATATAACTTTAAGTAAGAAGTTATAAGTTATAATAAGCCTTTTTATATAAAGTAAACTATTAAAGCTTTATTATAATAACTTATTAGTTAAACACTTTAATATTATTAAAACAACTAAGCTATTATTTAAGTACTTTTTTTAAAAGAATATATTAAAAAATATAAAGTAGTATATTATAATATACTTAGTTTATTAAAAGTAAGTAATTAAAAAATATAAACTATATAGTAAGTTAAATTTACTCTTACTACTAAAAAAACTATTTAAAAAGCTATTAATAAATATAATTATAAGCTTATTAAAATTAATAAATAAAAATAATAATAATATAAATATAATACTAGTTATAATAAACTACTTTATAAAGTATACTATTTTTATTATAATAACTATAAAACTAACCTTTACTAACTTAATAAAAATTATATATTAAAAAGTTTTTTTATAGTTTAAAAAAACGTTAAAAAGTATTATATTAAATAAAGGCTTTATATTTATAAGCACCTTTTAATTTAAATTTTATTATTATATAAGAATTAAATAAAGACTATTAATAATGTTTTACTTATAAATAAATAAGTAAATAAAAAAGGTAAATTAAACGTTAAAGTAATACTTATACTACTTTATTATAAATAAGTAAATAAGCTAGTTATATTTATTAAATAAAGCCTAATACGCTTATAATAATACTACTAATACTATAATAAACTACTTCTTATTTAAGGCCTTATTTAGTAGAAAATCTAATTTATTTATATAGTATAAAAACGTACTAACTATAAAAAAAGTATTAATAATAGTAATATAATAAAGTAATTTAGTACTATTAATAACGTTAGTAGTAATATAATAAAGTAACTTAGTACTAGTTATAATAAAACAATTAAAACGCTTATAAAAAGTTAAAAACAACTTTTAAAAATACTAAAAGTTTATAATAAAGAGATAAAAACGCTACTATAATAAAAACTACACTTTTAAAATGTTTTAAGTTAGTAACTTAGTTAATCTATTTATAAAAAAAATTTATTTTAAATATAAAAAACTAGTATTAAAATAAATAAAACTTTTATAAATACTAAGCGTAGTTAGTATATAAGTGTACTAACTAGCCCTACTTACTAAATATAACTATATATATAACGTTTTTTTAGTATTACTCTTAAAACTATAAAAGTAATATATAAGTACTTAAAGACCTTTTTTAAGCATATTAAACTTAAAAGACTTAAAGTAAGAATAAAAAGTAGAGTAAGTAAAGGGATATTATTAAAAGGTAAGTAAAGACTAGTACTTAGTTAAATAAGTAAACTAGTTATTAAAGTATAATAAATAAATAATAGTATAAAATATAAGCTATACTTAAAAAGCTATTATAAAGTACTACTATAGTTAATATATAAAAAACATAAAGGTTAGTAAAAAAAAAGGAAGACCTTTTAAAAGATAATAGTATAAGTAGAAAGAGTAATAAGATTAAAAGGTATAAATAATAAAAAATTAATTTACTACTTATATTTAATAATAGTTTTATTAAAAATCCTTTACTTAGGCTATATTTTAACTACTTATAAAAAGGACGGCCTTAACGTCCTTTTAAAAAAATAATATAGCTATTTAAATATAAGTATAGTTAAAGTCTCTTAATAATAACGTTAGTAAGTACACACTAAATACAAGCCTACTAAGTAGCACTAACGTCTAACGGCGCCGTTTTACAAATTATTACTACTAGGCTATATTTATACCTTTCTTTAAGGCCTATACCTTAGTTATAATAAAGTAGAAAAGTAATAGTACCTACTATAAGGTAGCTACTAGGCTATATTAAACCTTAGTTAAAGCGTTATAGGCGTCTACCTAGGCACTAGTACTATTTATAATAAGGAATAAGTTAACTATATTCTTAATTATTAGTGTAAAGACTTAAGTATAGTTAGTAGAAATTTTAAATAATAAGGTAAAGGCTATACCTTATAACAAGGCTAGTACCTAGCCTAATACTACTAGTAGTATATACTTAAAGCTAAGAATAGTACGTAGCTAAAGTGTAAAAAAGGCGGCAACTCCTTTAATAATAAATATAAAAGGTGTTAAAGGTACTATATACACTTAACGTTAATAAGTACCTAGTACAACTATTAAAAGGTTAAATGCCCTAGTTAAGTAAAACGTTTAAAAGAAGAAGAAGGCATAGTTATAAGCCTAGTTAAGTAAGAAGAACTAAGGTTAATAAGCGGCCTATCTTTTAAACTAGACGTTAAAGCTACTATAGTCTCTACCTAGTATTAAAGGCCTAACAAAGGCAACGTAGCTATTCTAATAGGTTATACTATTACTATTATAACTAATATAATAACTACTATTACTATAGTATCTAGTAAAAGGCTATCTTTCTTATCCTTAATAAACTTATACGTTTATAAAGCTAATAAGCTAGTAAGGTAAGTAGACTAAAAGTGTAAAAGGCGTATAGTCTTTATAATAAACAAAGTAATAGTTAAAGTAAGGGCTATTTAATATAATAGTCCGTTTTTATTAGATTAGTTAAGGTTAATAGATTTTTAAATAAAAACGTATATAGTACGTTTAAACTAGTAATAAGCTAAATATATAGCTTAATAACAGTTAAATAAAGGCGTAGCCTTATATAGCTTATTTACTAAAGCTATAATAACGTTAATACGCTTAAATATAGTAGGCTTACACTTAAAAGTAGTAGGCTTATATATAAAAAAGACAGTTTTTTATTAAAAAGCTATAATAAACAAAAGTAAGAATATAGTAAAATAGCAAGTCTATCTTACTTCTTATTTACTTTATAATTTAAACACTATTACTAACTACAAACAAAAACAACTAAGCTATATTATATAGTACTATTTATAGCTATATAATTAATACCTACTAACCTAAAAGTACTAGTCTTAAAAAAGGCGTAATTATTATAAGTAAGTAAAAAGGTTAATTATAAAGGTCTTATAAAAACCGTATATAAAAGTTGTACAAACTTTATAAACAATATAAATATATAATAGCTAATTAAACAGATAGTAGGTATTATATAACCTATAAATATAGGTAAGACCTATAAAGATATATAGTAGTAGTCTATACTCGATTAAGTAGAGTAGTAGTAAATACACGCTTTATAATTAGTTAAATAGCTGTTAAGTTTAAAGGCTAAGGCCTAATTAGGACTAGTGTACTTAGTACTGTCTTTATATAGCTAGTCTATCCCCTTTAGTAAATATAAAGGGACAAGACTTAGTTCTTATATAATACTACTCCTACCTTTAGCCCTTTATAAGCGATTACTTTACTAACGTAGTTACCTAGTCTATCTACTATTATAAATTATACCTTTTTAAAACTAATACTTTTAGGCTAATAGCTATTAATTCTATATTTATAAACAATATAAAGAGGTTGTATAGTTTATATATAATATTATTTAATAGTCTTTATTTATAGCTAGTAATAGTATTTAAATTATAAGATAAATAAGATATAAAGTAAATGTATTTTTTTACTTTATTTTTACTTTTACTTATTATAGCTTTTAAATATAAGCTTATTATCCTTTAGTATATTAATACTATTATAGCCTTTACTAATAAGTTATTCAGTATAAAGTACGTACTATAACTAACGTTATAGTACTTATACTTAAAATAAGAGGCAAATAAGGTTAAGGCTTTATCTTAACACCCTCTACTTTAAAAGGTATAAGTAGACATAACGTAGCTACTAAAAAGACAGAAAAATAGTAAGGAATTTAATAGATAGAATTAGTTATATAAGTTTTTATATATAACGCTTATAAGTGCGTCTTCCTTATCCTTACCTATTAGTAAGCTGCTTATAAAGTATAGTATAAAAGGAAGGACTATTAACTAATTAATTAATAGTCTTTCCTTATACTATTTTATATATTATAATAGTTATTAGTAGTATATATAGTTATATATATATAGTAGGTAGATTTATACCTATTAATAATAAGAGTAAGACTTAAAATATATTAGTTATAAGACTAGTTATTTAAGTTTTATTTAAATAACTATAATATTTATAAGATACTATTACTTTATTTATTTAAACTTTTATAATAACCTTTTTTAGTTAAAGATATAAAAAGTAATTAGTTAATGGTTATATTATAAGTAATTATTAAAGTAAGTTTTTAATTTTTATTTATACTTTTAATAAGTAAAAAAAAGGGTAAAATTACTACTTTACTTATTTTTTAATAATTTTAAATTATAAAGTTATTAAAAATAAAAACTAAGTACTAAAATATAAATTTAATATAAAGGAAGTTTTATAAAAAAAAGTTACTTATAATAGCTTTTAAAAATATATTATTAGTTATTATATTAAATAATTAAATATATATTACTATAATTAGTTATAGTAAATAGCTACTATTAACTAATTATATAAAAACGGCTTAGTTATAAAGTAGTAAAGATTAATATAAAGCTAACTTTAACTTATAATATATAAATTAGTAATTAAGTAAGACTTTAAAAAGTAGCTTATATAGCTTTTTATATAACTATATTAGTAAAGAATAAATATACTTTTATTAATAAAAAGAAAAAGTATTCTTTTTATTTATTTAAAAGTAGTTAAAGTATACATTACTATATTTAGTATTATAAAAAAAGTAGTAATAAATAAGTATTAGTTTTATAAATAAATAACTAATTAGTTAAGGTTAAACGTTAAAATACTATAAAATACTTCTTTTTAAACCTTTATTTTAATTATAAAAGTATTAATAAGTACTAATTTAGTAATAGTATTTTAAAAATAAATAAAAATAAATTTAGTAGTAAGTTAATAAGTAGCTACTTAATAATAAGTTAAAGCTATAATAACTACTAGTAAAACTAATATAATATAATAACTCTTAGTTACTACTTACTTTAAAAAGACTTATATATAAGTTACTAAAGTAAAGGTAGTAGTAATAAGGTTAAATATACTTATAAAACGTAGTATAAAAAGGTTTAAATTAATAATAAAGAAAGACTAAGTTAAAAAGTAGTAAAAAGCTTTATTACTTTATAATATAGCTTAATAAATAAAAAATTAGTATACTTTTATAAAAACTTAATATATTAACCTTTTCTTTTTAAATAAGAAAAGTTATAAACTTTTTTTTTTTATAAATAATAGTTGTTTATTTTTTTATATAAAGATTAAGTAATTATATATTTATTTATTAAATTTAAAATTTTTTCTTTTTTCTTACTAAAAAGACTAATAAGTAATTAAGTAAGTAGCTTAGTACTAAAATCTTATATTTTATATATAATATATAAGATTATTAAAATAAACAGTTATTTTATTAATATAGCTTTTTTAACTTTTAAAGCGTTACTATTAATTAGTACTTTTATAAATACGTTAATATACTTTATACTTAATAAAATACTATAATTTTAAAGTTAAGCCTTTTTTTACCTTAAAACTTTTATAATACTTACCTTTAATAGTAATAATATTATACGCTTTTTTTATTACTATAAGGCCTTAGTATAAGTAACGTTGTTTTTAAATAAAGATAAAGTTTATTAATTACTAATATACTATATAATTAGTAAAATAAGTTTTATAAAAGGATTAGTAAAGATAGCTTTAACTATAAAATAAGAAAAAAAGTTTATAAGTTTAAAAAAAGCTATAAAATAAAATTATAATACTTAGAATAAGGAATAGTATTATACTATTTATAATAAAAACCTTTAAATTTTACTTTATAAATTAGTTAAGCTTTATATAAATATAAGATAAGTAAACTACAATTTTATATTAAATAATTAGTTAATAGTACTGTATTATAACCTTTTTTTTATAGTTATATATTAGTTATTACTTTAAATAAAATACTTATATTAAAACTTTTAAACTACACCTTTTTAAGAATTTTATAATTAAATTATTAAATACTTTAAAGATAACGTTTATTTAATAAATAATTATTATTACTAAAGGCTTTATAGGTCTTTTTAAGTTTTACTTTTTACTTATTAAATTAATACGCCTTTTTATTAATACGCCTTATTACTACTTATTATACCTATCTTAGTTGTTTTTACTATACTATAACTTTAAACTATTTAGTTAAAAGACGTATTTAAATTAATTACTAAGAATATAATAAATTTTACTATTAACTAAAATTATATAGTAATAAAATACTTAAAGAAATATAGTTTTTTTATATTTTTAACTTAAAACCTATATAACACTAAAGTAATTTAGTAATAGCTACTTATAACTAACGTTAAAAAAGTCTTATAAGTAAATAATAACGTTATTTTTAAAGTATTTACTTAATATATACTATAAAAACGCCTTTACTACTTATATTATAATAGTAAAAGCTATTTAATAATAAAGTATACTAATTCTTATAAAAACTACTAAGTTAAACTTTTATACTATAATTTAAAAGTAAAGTATTTCTTTATAAAATTAATAAAAGAGTATAAGCTACTTTATATATTAATAAGGTATTTTTATAATAAAAAGTAAATAAGAAATCTTGTTTAAAGCTATTTAATAAAGTACTATAACTTTTTAAGTATTAAAAAGATATAGTAAAATAGTTATAAAAAGAAATAGTAAAAATAAGATAGTAATTCTTATTTTTAAATAATATTAATAACTTAATTATATTATTAAATAAACTACCTTTTAACTTTAACTTAAGTATTAATATAATTAAACTTATTAAAGATAATAATTCTATATTTACTAATTAGCTTTTTTTAATAAAACTAGTAAATAAGACTTATAATCTATTTACTACTTTTATATTAGTTAAAAAGTATAAATAAGTTAATAATAATATATATCTTTATATACTAGTTATAAATATATAAAAAGTATAAGATTTTATTAATATTACTTTATTTAACTTAAACTTATTACTTTATTAACTAACTACTTAAGTTTTATTAAAAGTAAATACTAAGCTTATTTTAAATATTAAACGTTAACTAATTAAAACAACTTTTAACTTAAAGATTAAAGTCTTAATATACTAACTCTTTTAACTTAGCCTAGTATATATAATATAAGTTATATTTAGTATTTAAGACTATATAATACTTAGTATTAAAATAGTTTATATTAATAATAAAATATTTTTAGTTATAAATAAGGCCTTTAATCTTACTTAAGTAATATTTTATATAGTTAGTATAAATAAACCTTTTTAAGTTTTTAAACTATTAAATAATTAAGAAATATATATTATACTATAGTTTTATTAAGTAACTAGCTTTTAAATAAACTTTATACTTATAAAAGTAGCTAGCCTTTTAAGAATATACGTTTAAGTTTATAATAGTCCTTTTTAAAGAAGCTTATAGCCTACTTTTATTAATACTAAATTATAAGTTTCTTTAATTTTTAACTAACTTATTAAAAGACTAAGTATTTTATTATTTAAATTTAAAGCCTTTTTTATTAGTATTTATAATATAAATATTTAGTTTATTAATAAATTTATAACTACTTTATAGTTAAAAGGGTATACTAGTTTACTTATATATTATACTTAATAAAATAACTAATAGAGACCTATTACTTAAAATATTATATATTTTTAATATAAAACTATACTTCTTATATAATACTATTACTAAGATAATATATATTAATATAACTATTAATAATATTTACTTTATTATTAACTTAAGAAATTTTATAATATTAATAAATTAGTTAATAGTATAAGTTAATACTTTAAAATAAACTATAATAAGTATATAAAACTACTTACTATATTAACACTTATTTTAATACCATTATTAAATTTAAAAGATAAGCTTTTAAGTGTTATTTATAAAAACTACTTCTAACTAGTATTAAAACTTATTTATTATATTAACCTTTCTTTACTGAAGAATACTAAATCTTATTAATCTTTATAATAGGTTTATTATAGTAATACCTTATATTAAAAAAAAGGTTTAAAGGTTTAGCTATTAAATAATATTATATTTATTAGCTTTACTCTTAAAGGAAGTATAAATTAAAAAGTAAAAAAATAAAAAGAAGTTTAAAGAAACTTTTAGCCTATTATATAAAACTTTACTATATTTATTACTTTAAAGTTTAGTTTAATAAAGTAAAGGTATAGGCTAATACTTAATTAACTTATAATAATAATTAACTAATTAAGTAATAGTTTTTAAAAAAAAGAAAAGGAAATTTTAGTATAAATTCTTTTTAATAAGGAATTTGTATTAGTATAAACTTTTAATTACGTTAATAAGCTTGACCTATTAGTAGCACTTTTATAAGTTATTAAAACTATACTATATATAGCCTTTTAAGCTTATATAATTTTAATACCTTACTTATTAGTTAAGTAAGTTATTAACTTTTTATACTAGTACCTTAGTAAAAAACTAATTAAAAAAAGCTATAAATTTTATAAAAATCTTTAGTTTTTAATAAAAAAGAAGGATAAAGGAGTATAGCTAATAAATAATATAGTTAAGTATAATTAGTATATAATATATAATATATTTACCTTTTTAATAGTAAAAACCTTTTTAAAAAAATTTAAAATATATAAAAGGATTTTTTTATTAAATCTTTTTTTAAATTATAACTAAATTAAACTTATTAAAGAAAGTAGAGATATAACTACGTTTTTAAATATAATTAGGCTATTTAAAATATATACTCTTTTATAAAAAAGTACTAACTTAGTAGCTTAATTTTAATATATTATAGTCTAACTACTATATAAGCTTATACTTAATTAAGTATTACTCTTTTTTAATAATATTATAATTAAAGTTATAACTACTTATAATAATAAGGAAATATTACTAAGTATTAAGTACTACGTTTTAAAGTATCTTTAAAATATAGACTTTATTCTTATAAATTATAAGCTAACTAGTACTATAATTATAATTAAAAAATTATAATAGTGCTAGTTTATAGCTATTATTATTAAATATATATATAGTAGATTTAGCTATATATTTAAAAAGTTTAAAATTATTAAAATTATTAAATAGCTTTAACTAATTAATTTAAAAGACTTTTATAAATTTCTTAGTATTTTTATATTTTATAAGACTTAAGTATAAAATAAAGCTATAATAGCCGCTCTTTTTTATATTCTTTTATAAAAAAGCGCCTACTAGTAGTAAGAAGATATAAAAGAGTTAGCCTTTAACTTATTAAAAGAATAGCTTATTACTACTCTTATTCTAATAATAATTAACTACTTTAAAAAAGATAGACTAATAATACTTATAATTACTATAAGTATTTTAATATAAAAAGTAGTACTTTTATAAAAAATTAATAAAAAAAGACGTTTTATATAATATAAATTAAGATAATAAATAAAAGTAGTAGTTAATAATACTATAAAAAAGGAATATAAAAGATTAATTACTACTTTAAAAAAACTTTATAACTATATTTATAATATATATTTTTAAATTAAAACTAACTTTTAAGTTTTAATAAATTAGTTAAATAAAGCTATTAATAAACTTTTTAAAGTATTACTTATATAATAAGTAGTATAAGTTTAAAATTTTAATTTTACTATTAAGTATATTTTTAGTATAAAGAATATACTTATTAATATACTTTTATATAATTTAAAAACTAATAAAAATAAGCTTAAAGCTATAAAAGATAATTTTAATAAGTTTATTAATATATATATTAATACTAAAAGGTATTAATTAATAATAAACCTTTATTTAATTACTTAATAATACTTTAAACTTAAGACTTAAATAATTATTATAAGAATATTTTTAATCTTATTAAAAATTACCTTTTTTTATTTAAAACTTTAAGTATAAAAAAAAGCTTTTATATTAAGTATAATTTTACTTTTATTAAAAAGGTATTTTATAGTATAAAAACGTTAAAAATCTAAGCTACTTTTTAAAAGTAATTTATAACTTTAATAACTAAGTATACTTTATATAAGAATACTATATTATAACTAAATATTAAAGGATTAAACTATTATATATAGTACTTTATAAAAGGTATTAGTAGTATAAAATATATAATTATATAAAGAAAGCAGTCTTAACTTACTTAAATTACTTAAAATAAAAGCTTTATTAACTAGTTAACTTAGCTATAACTTAGTAGTTACTAGTTACCTTATTATAAAAAATCTATTTAAACGTTATATATATACTACTATAAAATAGTAAGTACTATATTATTAAAACTAAGTATATTTTTATAAAATACGTTAAAGTTATAGTTATTCTTAATACTAAAGTTAAAAAAACTATTTTTAAGTTCTTATAAAACTATATAATAGCTAACTATAGCCTACTAGTTATTATTATAATAAATAAAGGATTTAAGTTTAAAGGTAACTTTAAAAAAGTTTATAATAACTTAAAAGTAGTACGTATTTTAACGTTTATATATAATTTATAAGTAAATAGCCTTATTAAAAAAGGGTACTTTTTACTTATAAAAACACTTATTAAGTTAACCTTTAAAAGAATAAAAGACTAAATAAAGTACCTTTTTATAACGCTTTTAACTAATTAAATAATAGTATATTAGTCTTATAACTAAACACTATTCTTTCTTCTTTATAGTATAAAAGCTTTACTCCTTATTAATATTTATATTTTTACTTAATAAGTACTTAACTAAAAAGTAAGTATATTCTTTAAAAAGCTTCTTTAAAAAAGAACTAAAATATTATAACGTCTTTTAATAAACTAAAAAAAGTAGTTATAGTAGTTAGTAAGTTTTAAAAAAAACTTATTAAATTAAAAAACTTTATAAACGTTAATAAAATATAATAGTTAAATTAGTTAATAGCTTAAAGTAATATAGTACTTATTTAAAATAATAAAAAAGAAATTAATAAGTTAATTAAAAGTAAGTTAAAGTATAAATAGTAAGGCCCTTTTTATATAAACATAGTTTATAATAATAATATATATATACTTATATATTTAAATAAAGTTCTTTTATTAAGTATATTTATTAGTTAATAATTTAAAAAATTTAAGTAAGATACTATAAAAATTTAAAAATTAAAAATTTATAATTTAATAACTATAAACTAGTTATAACTTATTAACAAGGTTTAAAATATTAATATTTATATAATAAGTTAGTAATTTAATAATAAAAGCCTTATTAATAATAGTAATATAAACTAGATTCTTTTATAGTAATATAAACTACTTATTATTTATATAAATTTTAAAATCCTTATTTTAGTATAACTAAAGGCTTTTTTACTTTTTTATTATTATCCTTTTTATAATTAAAAGCTTTATTAGTAGTAGTATTAACTATATATAAAATAATAATATAGCTTATTAACCTTTTTAGTACTATATTAACTAAATTATTATATAGTTAATACTAAATATATATTTACTTTTAAAAAATAGTATTATAGTTTTAAGCTAAATTAATAAAAGGCTTATACTTAAGCGTTTTTTATACTTTACTTTAAATAACTATAAATAAATTACTCTTTATTAAAGTTAAATAAGATTTTATTATAGTAGTAAAATATAGATTATTATAACTATAAATCTTTTTATTTATATAAAAGAAATAGTTTTTATAAATATTATTATAATTAAGTAGTATAAAGTAACTAAAAAAGTGTTAATATATATTAATATATAAATCTTTATACTAAATAATTAATAATAAGTAGTAAGTATAGTACTACTTATATAGTATTAAATATATAATACTAAATAAATAAATAAATAATCCTTACTTTTAATACTTATCCTTTATTATTTATACTATAATATTATTTAAAAGTTTACTATTTATAGCCTTTATTAAGACTTTGTTTACTAACTTATCCTTTAACTATATAGTTTAATAATCTTAAATAGCTATATTAAATTAAAAGTTTAACTATAAGTTAAACAACTTTTATATATTGTTTAAAAACTATTAAAACAAATACATCTTTATATAATTTAATAAAAGTATAAAGTAAATTAATATATTTATAAATACTACTTTATATTAAGTTAAATAAAGGTAATAGTGTTTAAAAAAGACGTTATTTAGTAACTAAGCTATAATCTTTTTATTTTTAATAAGTTATAATAATGCTATTTCCTTTTAAATATAAATATAACGTTTTACCTTTTTTTATATTAGGCTAGTTTAAAACAAATTCGTTCTTTATTTATATTAAAAAGGCTTAATATTTACTTAAATAGTATATAAAAAGCTTAAAAGAAGTTTATAATAATAATAGCTTAATTTAGTAATCTTTTTTAACTTTTATAACTAGTATTCACCTTTTTATTAAACTCTTTCTTATTTTACTACTAGCTTTTTACTACTACTTATAGTATTATTTACTTTACTTTTTTAAGTAAGCTTTAAGTAATATAAATACTTATTTTAACTATTAATTACTTTCTTATTTTATATATAATTATTAGTATTTTAGTTTAAACTACCTTTTTTATAATAATATATACTATCTTTTTTTACTTTTACTCTTTCTTTTCTTTCTTTTTTTTTATTTACTTTTTTTTTTTTTAATTAGCCTTTTTTTTTTTTTTTAACCTTTCTTTTTTTTTAACTTTATTTCTTTTTTATTTTTTTCCCTTTACTTTTTTTTTTTTTACTTCTTTTATCTTTTTATCTTTTTTCTTATTTTTTATTCTTTTTTTATTCTTTTATTTTTTTCTTTATATTTTTCTTTTTTTTTTTCCTTTTTTTTAACTACTTTCTTCTTTTTTTATACTATTTTCTTTTTATACTTTAATATAATTAATATACTTTATATTTCTTTAATCTTTATTTTTTTTATTACCTTTTTTATAGTCTTTTTTTTTCCTTTTCTTATTTTTTTATTTTTTTCCTTTTTAACTTTCTTTTTTTTAACCTTTTACTAAGTGCTTTACTTATTTTTTAACTTGCCTATCTTCATAGCTACTTTAACTCTTATCTTAATATTAATATTTATAAGATCTTTATTATTAAATTAAACGTTAGTTTAACTAGTTTAAAGCTTTATTTTATTTAGATTTAGATTTATTACATTATTAAATAGCTTCTTTTAAACCGCTACTTTTACCTTAGTATAGACTTTAGTAAAAAACGTCTACTTATCCTTTTTTATACTACTTATAATAGAATATAAAGGATTCTTTTTTTAAGTTATAAGAATAGTAATATTTAAGCTATAAAGTAATAATATAAATAAGTTTAATTTAATAAAGAACTACTACTTTAACTTACTTTACTATTTAATAAACTTAAATATTAAATAGTATAGCTTTAATATAAATAATTACTATATTAGTTTATATAATTTAACTAGTTATTTAATTTAGTAATAATATATACTAATAATTAATATAGTAGTTAAATTAGTATTTATTATTACTAAGCTTAAAGACGTTATTTAACTTTAGTTCTTTATATTATAAATACTAAATATATTAAAAGGTATATAATTATATAAAAATATAACTATTTATTAATTCTTAATAAACTACTACTTTTAAAAAGAATATTTTTTAATATTTATTTTTAATATATAAATAAAGACTTTATACTACTTTAACTTTTTACTATACTTATATAAGTACTTAAAAGAGTAGTATAAGAAATAGTTATTTAATAACACTTATATAGTTATTTTTTATTAAGTTATAATAAAGGTAAACTAAATTTAGTAAAAAGATAACTAAAGCTATAATATAATAATAAGTAAGTTAATATAACTATTCTTTTAAAAGCTATAAATACTATTAATAAACTACTTTATATACTTATATTAGTTTACTAATAAGCTTATATAAAATTAAATAAAGACTACTTATTTAAAAGTCTTTAACTAATAGATTAGTATACTTTACTTAAAACTTAGCTATATAAATATATTATTAGTATACTTCTTACTTAAAAGACTATTATTTTAGTATAAACTAAACTTATATATTAAAAACGTTTAAGCTTACTTAAATGCCTTATATATAATATACTTAAATAACTAAAGTTTAGTAGACTAAATAGTGTTTTTTTAATTAGTAAGGCTAGAATTTATTACTTTTTATATACTTTATAAGCTATATAAAAAACCGTTTAGCTTAATTAAGTAAAGCTACTAAGACTTTTAATATACTATATTATTACTACTTAACTAACTATTAACTACTATTTATAGCTTTTAAAGGCTTAATAAAAATACTTATAAGGCGCTTAGTACACTCTTACTACTTAACTACTTAATAAGGCTACTACTTTAAGCTATATATAATATATAATAGTAATACTTAATAATAAAGAGTTAAAATTTAATAGTTAAGCTTTTTACTATATATTATCTTTAGTTTATAAACTATAAAGCTATAAGCTATTATACTTATATCTTAATATAAAAGTATTTAAGCGTAAATAAGTAAGTAGTTTATAAGGAACTTAATACTATCTTCATAGAATATAGAGTAGACTTTTAAAGAAAGCTAGTTTTTTAAACTTAAGACTAAGTAAGACTACTATAAAGGACATTATTAAATTAAAGCGTTAACCTTCCTCCTCCTCCTTCCTTATTAAGCTCTACTTTTAAGCCTATATACTAGACTACCTTATTAGTATACAACAATCTTAGATTTAAAAGTACTATAAATACTATTAAATTTAGTAATAAGTAAAAGGCGCCGTTATAAGCGTAGCTAGTAATTCTACAATAGTATAAAATAAAGTATAAGTAAGAATACGTTATATTATTAACCTAAGTACACGTTAAGCCTAAGCGTTATAGCTTCCTACTTTAATATATAAAGCCTTACTAATTAGCTTTAAGCTATAGTTTATTACTACTTTATTCTAAAGGGTGGGCTAAATAGCTAGCTACCTTAGCCGCTGCCTACTAACAATATAATAAAGCCTAGACAAGCTTAAAGGACCTTAAAAACCAATGTTAAAGTTAACTCTAGTACTAGTAAATAGTAGTAAAGCGCTACCTACTTAATATACTTAAGAACAAAGCTAAAGACATAAATAAGTAATTAGACAATTAGCCTTTACTATTCTTTTCTTTTTCTTTTTATATTTCTTTAGTTACTCTTTTTCTTTTTAACTATTTTTATTCTTTTTTTATAAAATTTTTTTTTTATCTTTCTTTAATTTTCTTTTATTTAATCTACTTTCCTTTCTTTCTTTACCTCCTTTTAACTATACTTTTAAAGTAAAGTATAAAAAGGAGTAAGTATAAAGTACGTACTATAACTAACATTATAGTACCTATCTTTAAAATAAAAAGTAAATTAGGTAAAGACTTTACCTTAACACCCTCTACTTTAAAAGGTATAAGTAAATAAGACGTAGCTACTAAAAAGATAGACAAATAGTAAGGAATTTAATAGATAGAATTCGTTATACAAGTTTTTACGTGTAATATATATAAGTACATCTTTCTTATTCCTACCTACTAATAAGCCGTTTATAGAGTATAGTATAGAAGGAGGGACTATTAACTAATTAGTTAATAGTCCCTCCTTATACTATTCTATATACTATAATAGTTATTAGTAGTATATATAGTTATATATATAGTAGGTAGTTTTATACTTACTATATACTATCTTTAATTATTAATATTTATTATTAATAGTATAAAACTAGATATTTATTATAGTTTTAATAAGAATTACTTATAAACGCCGTATAAGTAAGCGTAGTTAAGGCACTATGTATAGACCGTCTAGGGTCCCTATATAGTCCCTTTATAATTAGTTAGATGTTTAATCTACTAGCACTCTACTATAATTAGCTAAAGGACAAGATAGTAGTAAGCTATTCTAAGATACTAAGGGTAGACTCTAAGGAGTCCTTAAGCGCTCTTTATAATTAGCTAGAATAAGTGGACTAATAGACGTCTTTTATATTTATATAGTACTATTATACCCTTCCTTAATAAAAGGGATAAGAGTTTATTCTTATTATTATATATATATATATATATATAATTTAGTTATTGTAAAGTTAATGTTATTTTTTACCTAGTTATAGTAGTGTATAGTACTAACCTTATAAATATATTTATAGTATTAGCCTTACTATAAGGTATAACCTTTATTTTATTACTTACAACCTTTAGTAACTATATTTAAGTTTTTACTTTAATAGTTAAGGATATAGTTAACCTATCCCTTATTATAAACTATACTAACGTTTAAGCTAACAACTATAACCTTTAGCTAAGGTTTAGTATAGTCTAACGGCTACTTTATAACAAATGTTATTACTCTTTTACTTTACTATAACTAAGGTTTAGGCCTTAAAGAAGGCTATAAGTAAGGCCTTTTAACACTAATTTATAAAGTAGCGTTATTAAATATTAGTGCTACCTAATAGGTTTATATTTAGTATATACCTACTAATATTATTATTAAAAGACCTTAGTTATACCTATATTTAAGTTACTATATTATCTTTTTAAAAGGATATTAAGGATGTCCTTTTTAAAGATAGTTAGGATATAACGTAAGTAAAGAGTTTTTAATAAGATTACTGTTAAATATAAGTAGTAAATTAAATTTTCTTATTACTTATACCTTTTAATCTTATTCTTTTTACTTATATTATAATCTTTTAAAAGGACTCTTTTTTTTCTTACTAGCTTTTATATTACTTATATAGTAACTATAGTAGTACATTATAATAGCTTTTTACGCGTAGCCTATATCCTATACTACTGCTTATTTATTATACTTTAATAACTAGCCTACTTATTTAACTAAGTATTAATCCTCTTTTATCTTTTAATGGTGTCCTTTTACTTACTCTACCTTCTATTCTTACTTTAAGGCCTTTAAGTCTAACATGCTTAGGAAAGGTCTATAAGTACTTATACGCCACTTTTATAGCTTTAAAAGGGTTATTAAAAAACTTTATATATATAGTTATACTTAGTAAGTAGGGCTAGTTAGTACGCCTATATACTAACTATACCTAGTATTTATAAAGGGCCTATTTATCTTAATACTAGTTTCTTATACTTAAAACAGAAATTTTTATAAATAGTCTAACTAAATTACTTACTTAAAACGTCTTAAGTGTATAGTTCTTATTATAGTAGCGTTTTTATCTTTTTACTATAAACTCTTAGTATTTTTTAAGGTTATTTTTAATTTTTATAACCGTTTTAGTTGTCTTATTACTACTAGTACTAAATTACTTTATTACGTTATTACTAGTACTAAGTTACTTTATTATAACGCCCTTTTTATAAGTAGTACGTCCTTATACTATATAAACAAATCTAATTTTCTACTAAGTAAGGCTTTAAAAAATAAGTAGCCTATTATAATATTAATAGCGTTATTATAAGCGTATTAGGCTTTATTTAATAAGTATAACTAGCTTATTTACTTATTTATTATAAAACAACGTAAGTATTACTTTAGTATTTAATTTACCCTCTTTATTTACTTATTTATTTATAAGTAAAATAGTATTAATAGTCTTTATTTAATCTTTATATAATAGTAGAATTTTAATTAAAGGGTGCTTATAAATATAAAGCCTTTATTTAATATAATAACTTTTAACGTTCTTTTAAGTTATAAAAAGACTTTTTAATATATAATTTTTACTAAGTTAATAAAGGTTAGTTTTATAGTTATAATAGTAAAAATAGTATACTTTATAAAATAGTTTATTATAACTAGTATTACGTTTATATTATTATTATTATTATTTATTAATTTTAATAAGCTTATAATTAAGTTTATTAATAACTTTTTAAATAGTTTTTTTAATAATAAAAGTAGGTTTAACTTACTATATAGCTTATACTTTTTAATTACTTACTTTTAATAAACTAAGTATATTATAATATATTACTTTATATTTTTTAATATATCCTTTTAAAAAAAGTACTTAAATAATAGCTTAGTTATTTTAATAATGTTAAAGTGTTTAGTTAATAAGTTATTATAATAAAGCTTTAATAGCTTACTTTATATAAAAGATCTTACTATAACTTATAGCTTTTTATTTAAGGTTATATATAATAATACTTTATTTATTATAATAAACTATTTATTTTATATACTACTTATATAAGCTAAACGCTTTAACTATATTTATATTTAAGGATTATTATATTAAATAGCTATAATAACCTTCTATAACTTATTACTTAGTTTAGTTTTTAAAGATTATATAGTAAAAAGGGCTATTATTATATAGTATTATAAAAGCTTAATAAGTATAATATTTTTATTTATACTTATTATAGTTAAACTTTATACTAATATTATTATTATATTAATAGTATTACTTTTAAAGTAACTAATAACGTTTAACTATATAGTAAGGTTGTTTTATTATAAGATTAAACTTTTTAGTCTTTTATTTAATATTAAAATAGTTACTTTAACTTTTAAGTTAAAGTAGTACTATAATAGCTTTATTAAAGTAATTAGCCTTATACCTTTAATTAAAATCTTTTTTAACTTATTAGCCTTTTATACGTTTTATATATAAAATATATAAAGCCTTAACTTTTTTTAGACCTTTAAAATATTAGTTATTATTAAACAATACACTATAAATAAGGAATATCCTATAACTTTAAATAAATAAAAATTAACTAACTTTATATCTATATACTCTTTACTAATATATTAGAATTTTACAGAATTATTAACATATTATAGTTATTTACTTTATTTATTTATTTCCTTTATTTAAGATATATATACTAAGAATAATATATAGTTATTATTAGTATATTTCCTCCTACGTTAGTAATTTAACATATAATAAGTAGTAGTAACTTTTTTTATAGCTTAAGCTTGCTTATTATAAAAAACTACTTTTTACTATATACTATTTATAAAAAACATAAAAACTTGTATATAGTTTAAATTTGTTTATAGTATATAACAAATATTTAAATAAAGTAAGCTTAGCCTTTTATTATAAGATATTTATACTCTTTTTAATATTAAAATAGCTTTTTTAAAAAGGACGTTTATAGTTATAAGTAGTTTAACTTTACTACTAAACTTATTTACTTATATTTATACCTTTTAAAAAAGCTATAGTAAGAATAAAAAAAGAAAAAAAACTTAAAAACTTTAAAGATTCTTTTAATAGTAGTACTTTAAATAATAATATAGTATTTAAAATCCTTTTATAAGGCACTTTTAAAGATATAATAATAATAATTAGTTAAAAAATTATAAATAATCCTTTTATTATTATTACTAGTCTTTTTAATATTAATAAAAAAGATAATTATTTAAAAAATTAACTAACTTATAAAGTTATATTTAAACTAAGCCTTAAAAAAGGGCATTTACTAACTTTTTAAACTTAAAATATAAAAAGAATATAATAAGAACCTATTTATTTAAAACTAAGCCTTTTTTTTATAACTATAGCCTACTTCTTATTTAAATAAGACTAATATATAATCTTAAAATATTTTACTATTTTATTATACTATAATAAGAATAAAATATTATATACTTTAAAAATATAATAATTTCTTAAGTATAAAAAAATAAGGTAAATATACTATAAAGTAAAATAAACTAACGTTTTAATTATAGTATTAACCCTTTAATTAAAACTATGTATAAAATAGTATAGTTATAAGTTTATATATTAAAAATTATTCTACTACTTATACTAGTAAAATAGCTTTATTATAAACTATAAAGAATTAATAAGTTAAATAAGTACTATTACTTTAGTTATTTTTTACTATATATAAACTAACCTTACTTAAAGTAATAGTACTATTATAATAACTATAAGTATAAGCTATAATATAGTTAGTAATATATACTGTCTTTAATTAATAAGTAAGACTTACTTAATTTATATAAAAACTACGTCTTAGTTTAAAAAAATATACCTTTATAGTCTAAAATTCTACTAACTATTAATATTCTTATATAAAACTAAAAACTAGTAAAAATAAACTTAAAGCTACTTACTTAAAATACTTTTAACTTAAAGCTCTTTACTAATAATACTAATACTAATTAAGTAGTTATACTAGTACTTAATATAATAAGTAAGATAAATTTTAATAAGGTAGTACTTTTAAGTATTATAAAACATTTAAAAAATAAAAGTTTTCTATCTTAATACTATTATAACTAAGTATAAAGGATAGTACTTTTTTATATAAAGTAAATATATATATTATTATAATATAAAGGACTTTTTTTAAGTAGTAAATAAAGCGTTTAAGTAGAATAATTTAAAAGTAAAATAAAAAACTATTTTTTAAAATATTTAAAAAAACCTTTATAAAGAAGCACTTACTTAGTACTAAAAATAACTAAGTAAATATAAATACTAGTACTTTATATTAAATTAACAATTTATAATCTAAGTACTATATAAACAATTTACTATATATAATATTAAAGTATAATAGTAGTTTTAAGAATACGCCTTTACTAAAAAACTCCTAATAAATAGTAAAGATCTTTATACTTTTATAATAAAGGTTATTTAATATAGTTATATATATAGTAATTAAGGCGAAATTTAAGGTCTTAAATATATATACTTAAAGCTTTTTCTTACCTTTTATACTATTATCTTTACTCTTTATAGTAATATAACTATTAATACTTACTTAAATTTATTATAAAATAAAGTACATATTTTAAAAAAAAGCTTAAAAGTTAAAGACTATAAAAAAGGATAAAGAAGTACACTTTATAAACATAAAAGAGGAAAATAAGAATATATACTAAAATTAGTAAAATAATTAGTATAAATTAGCCTATAAGAATAAAAAAGGAAGATTTATATATAAAAACACTTACTATAATAATTTATATAAGTAATAATATAACTTAAATATAATTAAATAGTTATATAAATTATATAATTTTTAGTATAAAAGAAACTCCTTTCCTTTATAATCTAAAAACTTAAACTCTTTCTCTCTTTTATTAAACCTTATTTACTTAAATATAACTATTTTTAAACGCCGCTCTTTACTAAACAACTTATAACTACTATGTAAATAAAACAAAGTTTAAAATAACGTTTATAATAAGTATAATTAAGATATTATAAAAAATCTTCTATTTTAATAATTTTATTAACTTATACTATAATAAGCGTATATATTTTACTTATTTAACTTAAATAATAAGAATATATAAGCTATATATATAAATAATAATAACTTTTATAATAAAATAAAATTGTTTATTAAAAAAGGATATTTTTTTAATAATATTATTATAAAATTAACTAAGTAGTAAAAACTATATATAATAATCCTTTAAGAAAATAGCTACTATTATAAAAAATATACTATATAATAGTACTTTAATAAGAAAAGCTAACTTATACTTAAATAAGAATTAATAAACTAAATATTTTTTTTTAAAAGTCTACTTTTTATAGTTAATACTAGCTTAATACTACTAAAAGATTTATATCTTAACTATAGTTATATATATTTTTAAGTATATATACGTTTTTTACTAAGTAAAAATAATATATTATACTATTTTAACACTAAAATAAGTAGTAACGTAGTTAGTAAGGCATTTTTTAATAAATCTAAAATTAATATTAATTTTATAAACTATGATAAATATATTAATAACGTTAAAAGTTTACTATAAATTTAATAATAAGCTATATTTATAGTATATATACTTAACTAAGTATAATATAAATATATATATAGTATATTTTATATTATTATTAATATTATTAATAAACTTAAACTAAGTCTACTTCTTAGTATAAGTAATATATACGCCTTAAGTACTAAAATTAATATTAAAAAAAGAACTATTATTTTTTATAAAATTAAAAGCTTACTTATTTATAAATAAATATAAAAACCTTAAACTTATATTTATATTTTAGTAAAAAAAGATATTATTATACTACTAATAATAAATATATTTATTACTATATAATACTTTAGATTATATTAAACTACTATTTATAACGTATAAAAAATAGTAATAAACTATATTTTTATTAAAGTTAAAAATTATCTCTTTAATATAGTACTTAAGTTGTTTTTATTTTATATAGTTATAGTAAATAATATAATAATAAAGCTGTTTATTATTTAAAAAGACGCCTTTCTTAGTAAATTTTTTAAAATAAATAATATATAAAATAATTTATATATTAACTAAAAAGAAGTATAGTATTTTATATTTACTTAAACTATTATAAAAGAAGAAAATTTAAAGCTAAATTATATATATATTAGTATTTTAGTATATAAACTATAAAAACTAAAAAAATGTTTTATTTAAAACAAATATTAATAAAGTAATAGTTTATATATAAAATATTAACTTTAGTTAAAAGTTATATATACTTCTTTAAAAATTTTAATAACTTTTTATAAATAAAGATATTATATTTATATTAAAAGATTAAAAAATATATATTAATCTACTTAATAATTAATAGTAAATTAAAACTATTATAAAGAAATATTCCTTTAATATTTATAATAAATAAGTAGTAAATAATACTTTTAACTTTTTTTATACTTTAAAAAAGCTTAAATAAATACTAAATCTTATACTTATTATATATTCTATTTTTATAGTATATTATAAAAACGGTATAAAAAATTCTACTAAAAAAAAGTAAATAGTTATTAATATATAAGTATTAAATTATTTATATATACTTAATATTTACTTACTCTTTAATTAATAAAATATTAAAAAAAAATATATAAATATTATTTTTTTTTTAGCTTAAATACTACTACTTTCTTTTTTCAATTACTTATTTTTTATAATTATTATAATTATACAGTAATTATTAGTAATTATAACCTTAAAAGATTAAATATAATACTTATAAGATTTTAAAATTTACTAACGTTTATATAATAATTTATAAATAAACTTTTTTATACTTATTATAGTTTTATTAACGTATATATTAATAATATTATAATATTTAACTATATAATAAAAGAATATTTTAAGTACTTATATACTATTTTTAAAATACTTAATAAAGCGTAGCTTTAAATATTAAAAAAAAAGATATTCTTTAAATTTTTTATAGTTTAACTTTTTAAGTATAAGATTAATAAAACTAATATTTATAAAACTAATAATTATATTACTACTTTTAAAGATATAAAAATACTTAATAACTTTAATAATCTTAGTATATATTTAAGTATAGTTAAATTCCTTTATACTAAAATATTATAGTATAATATAAAGTTATAACCTTTATAAAAGTAAAAAATAATACTTTAAAAAAAAGGAAAAAATAAAAGCAACCTTGTTAATAAAGTAGAAAAAGTATAAAAAAAAAGAGTAAGTAATAAACTTACGTTTAAACTTATAAATTTAGAATATAAAATATTTTATATATTATAAAAGTACCTTTATAAGTAAATATAGTTATATTATTATAATTTAATAATTATACTATTTATTAAGCTTAATACTTATAAAAAAGTATATAAACTTTATATATTTTAACTTAATAACGTTTAAAATAAAATTTTTATTCTTAATAAAAATATTTTATAATATTACTACTACTTAATTCTTTTTATATTATATATTATTAATAATTAAAAGAAACTATATAATTTCACTAAAGTAAAAATTAGTATATATATTTTAGTTAAAGTTAAGCTTTATAAAATAATTTAGTTTAACTAGTATTTAGTAAATTTTATTATAAACTATATACTATTAAAAAGGATTATTATATATATATTACTTAAAATATTAGACCTTAATAAAGTAAATATTAAGCTTATAACTATAATAAATTACTTTTTATAGTTTTAGCTTAATATTTTTTATATCTTAAGTATTATAAACATTATTTTAAACACTTTCTTTTAACTTCTTATATAAGTAAAAAAATATATACACTTAAATAAAAGTATATTAAAAGATATTTACCTTATTACTAATAATAATAGTTTTAAATATTATATTAAAGTACTTTAAAAACTAGGATGTTTTTATTAATATAAAGTAAAAAAGGTTATATATAAAATAAAGTATATAGTAAAAGTTACGTATAAATATACTTTACTATTAAATAGTATATTATTAAAAGGTATTTTATAAACTATATACTTAAACTAATATAAAGTAAAATATATCTTTTTATTTATAAATTTATTTTAATATTAATTTATTAAAAAGTTATTATAAAAGAAAGGTATTTTTTTATTATTATTATATATAACCTATTTTTCTTTATATTAAAGCTTTTTTTACTACTATTTTAATTTTTTTTTAAATAGTAAATAAGCTATATAGCTTTTTATAAAGCTCTTTTTTATACTTTATTAAAGTAACTTCTCTTTTTAACGCCTAAAGTTTAAAGTTGTTAGTTTTTACTACTTTAAATATAGTCTACTATATAAAACTAAGTTTATTAATAATAAATTTAATAAAGTTTATATTATTTTTTATTATAATAGTTATTATAAATCCTTTTACTTTAAGTTTATTAAGCTATATTATAATACCTATATTTAGTTATTAGTTATATAAAGCTATATTATTTTATAATCTTATATTAGTTTAATTTAGTATATATAATTAATTTAATTTATATTAATAGTTAAATAGTTTTAAATAAAAGACTTAATAATTATAATAATAAATAAACTAAATAACTATATTAATAAAGTAATTAATTATAAAAGGGTAATAAGGTAGAGTAGTATTATATAAAAACTAAGTCTTATTCCTTTATACTTAATAAAAAAGACAAACTAATTATATAAAAGTAGTACTAAGTATACTAGTCTTAATTAAGCCTTAACCTTTAAACTTAATAGCTATTTAACTAATTCTAAGGTATATATTTACTCCTACCTTACTTAATTAAGTATAAACTACTTCTTTATATCCTCTTAGGTCTTATATATATTTGTAGATTATATAACGCCTACTATTTGTCTAATTAGCTCTTATGTATTTATATTATTTATAAAGTTTGTATAATGCCTATACACGGCCTTTGTTAGGCCTTTATAGTTGCTCTTCTTACCTATTTATAATAGTTTAATAATGCTTAGCTACTTACTTATAATAATGTTATAAAGGCTGTATTTTTTTATTAAAATTGTTTAAAAATTATTTTTAAACTTTTAAAGTACTTTATAAGTTGTTAACTAATAGTTATATTATATATATAAGTATAGTACTTATATTTATACTATTATTTAACTATACTTATAGTTATACTGCTTTTATATACACTACTAATAACTATTAAAAGTATAATTAATAAGCCTTTAATATATCTAATTTAGCCGTTATTCTGTTATTTATAAACATTGTTTTAACTAGTATAAACCTTACTAAGTCTTTATATAATACTTATATAGCTTTTATTAACTTTAAAGCCTTTAAAATAATTAGTAACTTAGTTATTATAAAAAACGAATTCTTTTAAATAGTTAATAAAAAGATTCTATTAATATAAAAGTATTTATAAAGTAAATACTAAGTACTATAACTAAGTAAAAAATAATATCAACTTTATAATATTTAAATTATATACGTATATATATATTAAAATAAGAATAATTTCTTGTCCCTTTTATTAAAAAAGGGTATAGTAGTACTATATATATATATAAAAGATGTTTAATAGTCTACTTATTTTAGCTAATTATAAGGAGTACTTAAAGACCCCTTAAAGTTTATCCTTAGTATCTTAAACTACTTACTACTACTTTATCTTTTAACTAATTATAGTAAAACGCCTATAAATTAACTATTTAACTAATTATAACAAGACTTTATAAGGACCCTTAATAGTCTATACATAGTAGCCTAGTAGTGCTTAGTTACTAAACATCTACTAGTAATTCTTATTAAAACTATAATACGTATAAACGTTATAAATAATACAAAGGTGTTTGTAAAGTTAGTACTATACACTACTATAACTAAGTAAAAAATAACATTAACTTTATAATAACTAAATCGTATATATATAAGTATATAAAGACAAGAATAAACTCTTATCCCCTTTTATTAAGAAAGGGTATAGTAGTACTAAATAAATATAGAAGATGTTTATTAGTCTACTTATTCTAACTAATTATAAAGAGCGTTTAAAGACTCTTTAAAGCCTACTTTTAATATTTTAAAATAGCTTATTACTATCTTATTTTTTAGTTAATTATAATAAAACGTTAGTAAATTAACTATTTAACTAATTATAAAGAGACCTTATAAGGACCTTAAATAGTTTATATATAGTACTTTAACGTTGCTTAGTTATATAGTATATATAAGTAATTCTTATTAAAACTATAATAATTATTTCTTCCTTTTTTTAAAGTTGCCTTTAACTTTTACTAGTAATAAGATAACTAAAAGAAAAACTTTATAAAATAAAAGTGCCTTAGTACTTATAAGATAGTTGTTATATTATACTATTTATATTTATATATAGTAGTAGCCTTTATTATATTAATATATTTAGTAAGGTTAATTAATATTAATAATACTACTAAAGACTTTTTAAGCTTTATTTAAAGGTTATAAAAAGCTAGCTTATATAATAAAGCTTATTATTAATATATATTAAGTATAGTAAATTTATTTATACTTTATTTATAGTAAAATTTACTTTATTATATAAATATTATAAGTTTATTCTTATTTATTTATAAAGTAAATTTTATTATATTATATAAATAGTACTTACTTTTTACTTTTTATATTATTAAAATTTATTATAGTAAGTAGTACTTTTAAAGAAAGAAGTAAGAACTATAAAGTTATTATTAAATTATAATAATACTAATAACTTAATAAGTAATTAAATAGTTTAAAAATTGCTTTTTTATAAAGAATAGCTATTTATTTAACCTTTTATTTAAAATGTAAACCTTTTTTAAATACTTTAAAAGAACCTTTTATACTTTAAAGCTTTATTATTATTAAAAGTAAGAATAAGACTATTATAAAGCCTATATATATATAAAAACTAGAGCTAGCTCTTACGTCTTACTATCTACTTTTTATTAGCGCTTTAACGTTTATATTAAGTATTAAATAAACTATTTTTATGTTTATATTAAGTAATATACTATAAAAGGTTCTTTAATTACTATGTAGTATAGCTACGCTAGTAGTACTAAAAGTATTACATTTTTTTATTTTAATTACTATTATTAAGACCTAAAGGCTAATAACGTTTATACTTATTTAATTATTACTTATATCTTAAGCGCTTAATTTATTAAGGTAGACGCTTTTAACAAGCTCTTTAATAAGCCTCTTATTTTTCTTTAGTAGGTTTAGTATTAGTATTTAAAGCCTATTATATATACTAAACAATTTATTACTAAGACGTATTAACAACGTTAAAGACTTTAAAAGTAAGTTAAGTTTAGCCCCTAGCCCTTTTTAAGCCCTTATAACGCCTTTAATAACGCCTTTACTTATCCCTTTATTTAAATAGAGCAAGGACTTAAAATACTCTTAGCCTTTTAATAATAAACCTATATACTTAAGCTATCTTAACGCTTAAGTAAAAAAGCTAATAAACAAGCTACCTAAGTTACCTTTTTTAGTATAGTACCTTAGCTTTTAAAAAGGTAGTAGCTATATAAATAAGTAGTATACTAATATACGTTATATACTAGTAAGTGTTTTATTTATTATTTACTAACTTAATTACACTAATAAAATAGTTCTTTATATTAATAATAAGCTACTTAACTAACCTTAGTAAGTAAGCCTTAGTTATAGCTTATTTAAAAGACTAAGGAATCTTTTAAAGAAAAAGCTTTTACTACTACTATTAAGTAGTTTAAAAGACTATCTAAAGTTTAGCCTTTATAGTTATAAACTACTATATAAAGTATAGTAAGCTATATAGGCCTAAAATAGTACGTATATATTTATTCCTTTAACCTTTAACTATTATTAACTAATCTTAAGTTGTTTATAAAGTATAAAGCTACTACTTATACGTATTATACATTATTAAGTAAATAAGGCTATAACTACCTTTTATACTTTAAGCTAAGTATAAGTTGTTTTACTACTATTTTATATTTATAGTATAAGTTATTATAAGTATTAGTAGTTAAAATACGTCTTTATTTACTATTTTTATACTAGGACATAACTATTAAGCTACTCTTTTTTTAAGCTATAAATAGGCCCTTTAAAGTCTTTTTATAATAGTTAAGTATATTATTATATTTTTATAATTTTTTTATTATATTTTTATAATTTTTATTATTATAGTAGTATTATATTACTATACCTTTTTATTAAACCTTTTTTAGTCTCTTTTTTTTTCTTTATAAAGACTTTTAAGCTTATTTTAATATTAATAAGTATCTTTTTTATATTTTTTACTATTTTTTTATAGTAATTAGTATATTTATAACTATTATAATAACTTATTAATTATATTTAAAAGGCTATTCTTTTTATTATACTAAGTAGTATAGCTTTTTATACTATACTTTATAACCTAATACCTTCTTTACTTTTTACTTATTATTATTTTCTTTTTATAATAGTATTAATAAAGGTTTTATAATACTTATAAAATTTACTTAAAGTTTTAATAAGGATATTAAAAATATATTATATAGTCTTTTATACTATTATAAAAGTATAAAGTAATACGTTTATAAGCTAATCTTTTTTTTAATATATAAAAAAGTTTAATAAACTTTAACTTTTACTTTTAACTAAGTATTTTTAGCTTTAAATTTTAAGTAAATAGTAATACTAAGTCCTTTTTATTATACTTTTTTAATAAGTACTTTATATTATAATAACGCTTTTACGTTTTTTATATATATTATAAGTATTTTAATACTTTTTTTTATAGCTTATAACTTTAAAATACGCTTAACTATTATTAGTACCCTTTTTTTATAAATAACGTCTTTAACGCTTTTATAAATTATAAAGTAATAGTTATAAAGTATATAAAATAGTACCTTATTTATTAATTAATTTATTATATTATTTAAAGTAAACTTTATTATAAAAAAGAGTATTAGCTAGTTATTTTAATTTTTTATTATATAGTAATAAAAGTACTATTTTAAAGTTTAATTAGCTCTTTTAATTTAATTATTAGTTTATAAATAAAAGGTAGTAAATAGTCTTAGCTTAATATAAGTAATATTATATACCTTTTATTAGTACTAATTAGTAAAAACTACTCTTTTATTTAAAATAATACTTTTTAACTACTTAAAGTATAGTTAGACCTTTATATAAAGTAAATATATAAGCTTTATAAAGGTTATAGTAGTAAATACTAATAAGAACTACTATATTTTTATATACTTATTTACTATTATTAATACAGTATTTAACTTTTAATTACTATTAAAAACTAAGAAGAAACTAGTAATAAAATTTATTAATACCTTTTTTTAAGGCCTTTTAAAGACTAGTAAAAGTTAAAGCTAACTATATAGCTTATACTTTCTTAACTTAGTAGTTTAATATATATAATAAGTACGTATAAGACTTTTAACGTTTACTTTAACGTCTATTTAAAAGTAATAGTAAAAAACTAAGTCTTTTATTTTTATAACACTATTATTTTTAGCTATTTTTAGCTTATAATACTAGTAAATAATTTTATATTATAATACTTCTTAAACTAGTATAACTACTTATTTTTTTTAATAAAGTAACTTTATAAGGCTTAAAGACTAACCTTAAAAATAGTCTATATAGTTTTAATATACCTCTTTTTTACTTTATAAGTAAGAGTTTAATAGTTAAGCTATAAAAATAAGCTTATAAAATATAGTAAAAGGCTTTTTACCTTCTTTTAACTCTTTTATAGTTATAACTATAACTACTTATACTATAAACAACTACTAAGTATATACATCTTAGTACTTTAACTAAGTTATCTTTAAGTTAGCTATATTAACTAATTTACTTAAGCTATTTATAATAAACTTAGACGCTTGTTCTTTATAAGAAAATAGGCTACTTAGTTTTTTTATAGGTTTTTTAAGGTTCTTTAAAATACTACTCTTAGTAAGAGTAATAACCTTTTAATATAATAAAAATAAGTAATTTATTTAGTCTTACTCTTCTTTATAGTTAGAATAATATAATAGGCTATTAGTTAACTTTTTATTACTTAGTTAATACTTAATTTTAAAATTAAATAGTAATAAATATATATACTAATATACTTAATAATAATTTAAATTTATTTAATATAAAAACGCTTATAAATTAGTATAGTTAGTTAAAACTTTTACACTTTTAGCCTTTTTTAAATACTAACGATATTCTTTAAAGGATATAATAATTACTATTAGCTTTTAATTAAAAGTACTATAATATAGCTTTATACCCTTTAGCTTTTAAGATTAAAAGGCTACTAAATACTAAATACTTATATTATTTAACTAGGACAATATTCTTACTAATATAAAAGTAAACGTATTAGTTTTTATATAAACTAGGTATTATAAGTTATAATACTTTAATAACAACGCTTTTATAAACGCTTACTTTAGTTACTAAAATACTTAGTCCTTATATAGCTCTTATAAGGGTCCTTTAAGCTTTTTACTCTTAACTTAGCCCTTTAAGTACTTTATTAATAGTTAAGCCTTATTAGTAAAATAATAAATAAATTAGTAGTAAAAATTATAAAAGCTAATAAACACTTAAATATTATAATAAGTTTTAAGCGTTTACTACTTTATAACTATTTTAACCTATATAAAGTTTATATAAACTTTATTAAAGGGTAGTAAGAAGTTTAAAAAGAATACCTTCTTTTTATAAAACTAACACTTTTTTTAATTAATAAATAGCTTTACTTTTTTTAGTTAATTTAATACTTACTTTAAGTACTTTATATACTCTTCTTTATTCTTTAAATAAATTAAATTATTATTTAAATAAATAATTTAAATCTTATTTACTAAGCCTTTAAACACTTTATAAATATAACTTTAAAAGGTTATTAAGGCGTTAGTTAGTCTAAAAAGTATTACTAAATACTTATAATAGCTATACTACGTCTTAAATATAGTTTTCTTCTTATTTTATTTATATATTTGTATTTTACTAAACGTATCCTTTATATTTATAGTTAAAAGAACTTTATAGCCCTTAGTCTTATTTAAAATCTTAAAGATTAAAGGTAAAGGGTATTAATTTTTAACTATAATTTTATTTAGTTTATAATAATTAATATATAGTTATAAAGTACTATTATATTTTAGTGTAAATAAGACTAAGGAACTTATAAGGCTCTTTAAGTTTTAAATTTATCCTTTTTATAGTGCCTTTTATAAGTACTTTTAAAGTATAATAAGCTCCTTTTAAAATAAAGGGTATAGTTCTTTATATAATAGTTACGTTTTAAATAGTAGATTAATTATATAGTTTATACTTTAGTAAATTAGTAAGCTAATAGTATTCTTTATAAAAAATACGTCTATATATTTATAAAGCTTAAGTAAAATCTTTATAGGCCCTTTATAGTCCTTATAAAGCTTTTTATTTAAAAGATTAGTAAATTCCTTTACTTATACTAGTATATAATAGGCTATAGTATTTATTACACCTTTTTAAAGGTCTTTACTAGCTTAATCTTTAATTTATAAAACTACTACTTTTTATTAATAAAGTATAATAATATCTTTTTATTTAACAAAGTTAGTATACTTAAAAGTACTAATATATTACTATTAGTATAGTCTAGTCTTATATAATAGTAAGTAATTTACTATTCTTTTTAAATAGTATTTAATAGTTAAATTATAACAATTTATATATTATAAACTTATAGTAAGTACAGATCTACCTACTACACATATATAACTACATACACTACTAACAACTATTATAGTACGTAGAATAGTATAGAAAGAGACTATTAACTAATTAGTTAATAGTCTCTCTTCCTATACTATACTCTATAAGCGGCTTGCTAGTAGGTAGAGATAAAGGAAGACGTACTTGTAGGCGTTACATGTAAAACCTGTATAGCTAATTTTGTTTATTTTATTCCTTACTATTTATTTATTTTTTTAGTAGCTACGTCTTATTTACTTATACCTTTTAAAGTAAAGGGTGTTAAGGTAAAGCCTTAATTTAATTTGCCTCTTATTTTAAGTATAGATACTATAATATTAGTTGTAGTACGTACTTTATACTTACTTCTTTTTATACTCTACTTTAAAAGTATAATTAAAGGAAGGTAAAGAGAGAAAGAAAAGTAGATAAAATAAAAGAAAATTAAAGAAAGATAGTAAAAAAAAAAAAAAAATTTATAAGAAAAGAATAAAAATAGTTAGAAAAAAAGAAAGAATAAAAATATAGAAAAAAAAAAGAGTAACTAAAGAAATATAAGAAAAAAAAAAGAAAAGAATAGCTAAGACTAATTACTTAATTACTTATTTATATCCTTTACTTTGTCTTTAAATATATTAAGTAGATAATACCTTACTACTATTTACTAATACTAAAGCTAGTTTTAACACTAGTTCTTAAGGTCTTTAAGACTTATTTAGGCTTTATTATAACGTTTATAAGCGGCGGCTAAAGTAGCTAGCTATTTAGACTACCCTTTAAGATATAGTAGTAATAAACTATACTTAAGTGCTAGATAGTAAGATCTTATACGCTAGAGTAGGAAACTATAGTGTCTAGGCTTAGTATAAGCCTAAGTTAATAGTATAACATAGTTTTAACTATACTTTATTTTTTTATCTTAAAAAAGTACAAGTTATATTTATAGTAAAGCCTTTTATTTATTATTAAATTTAACTATGTTTATTATACTTTTAAATTTAAGATTACTATATACTAGTAGAGTAGATAGGCTTATTAGTTTAAAGTTTAATAATAAGAAAGAAGAAGAAGGGTCTATATTATAATTTAGTAATAACTTTAAAGATAACGTTATAAAAGTTTAGTTCTTAACGTTTAACTTTTTTATAGTGTTTAGCTCTTTTTTCTTCTTTATATAGCTTAGTATAAGGTAAATACTTAAAACTTTATTAAAAAGTTTTTATTAATTAACACTTAAGTTATACCTTACTAAGGCATCTATAAAGCTATATACTTTAACTAAGTTAACTTACTAAGTATAGAATATATTAAGAATTTAGACCGCTTTTAAATAACTAGTATAAATAGGCGTTATAGGCTAGTAATCTACTTATAAAGATAGTTATAGTAGTTTAAAAAAAGAAGTAGTTTAATTTAATAAAGTTTTTAGTAGTTTTACTAAGTTAACTACTTTATTTTTTATTATAAACTACTAGTACTATTTTATAAATACTATTTAAAGTAGTTGTCTTACTAAGTAATTAAATAGTAAGAGTATACTAAGTATTTTATAGTTATTTTTACTAAGTTGTTAAATATATTAAATAGTATTTAATAGCTAGTTTAATAGTAATAATATAGTATACTAAAAATCTTAATAACCTTATTTAATTAGCCTAAACGGCTTTTTATATAAACTATAAAGTATATAAATAGTAGTAAATACTAGCTTAAATCTAATTAATTTAAAGAATATTACTTAGTTTACTAAACCTTAATTATTTATATATAGTCTTTTTAATATATTTAAATAAGCTTAAACATTTTTAGTATAAAAGTTTAAATTATATTAAAATAGTAGTCTTTTTTTTAAAAAGTATATAAATAATATATTTATATAGTTAAGCTTTAAGTAAAGCGTGCCTACTTACTAATAAAAGACTTTTAAATAAGTAGTCTTTGTTTAATCTTATATAAGCTTACTAATAAACTAATATAAATATATAAAGTAGTTTATTAATAGTATTTATAACTTTTAAAAGAATAGTTATACTAGCTTGTTTATTATTATACTATAGCTTTAGTTATTTTTTTATTAAATTTAACTTATTTTTATTAAAAACTAGTAAGAAATAACTATATATATATTATTAAATAGCTACTTTTTATACTACTCTTTTAAGTCTTTATATAAGTATAGTAAAAAGTTAAAATAGTATAAGATTTTTATATAAGTATTAAAAATAAATATAAAAAAATACTTCTTTTAAAAGTAGTAGTATATTAAAAATTAATATATAGTTATATTCTTATATAACTATATACTTTTTAGTATATTTAATATTTATAATATAAAAAACTAAAGTTAAATAATATCTTTAAGTTTAATAATAGTAACTACTAATTTAACTATTATACTAGTTATTAGTATATACTATTATTAAATTAAGTAACTAACTATATTATATAAACTAGTATAGTAATTATTTATATGAAAGCTATACTATTTAATATTTATATTTATTAAATAATAAAATAAATTAAAATAGTAATTTTTTATTAAATTAAACATTATTTATTTACTTATAAGCTTTATTTCTTTTATAATAAAAAAGTTAATATATACTAGTTAATTTATAATAATATTTAAAGTATATAATAGTTTTAAAAAACGGTTTTAAAGTTTTATTTACTTTATATACTATTTTTTTATAAAATAAAATTTAATTAATTGTTTTATAAAATAATAACGCTTTATATATAAAATATTATACTAAATATAGTAGTTTAAAAGTACTTAGTATATATAAATAAAATAATTTAGTAATAAAGTATAAGTAGTTAAATATAATAAAAAAAGCTTATAATAAAGTAAATATAAGTAGTAAAAATAAAGGTTATAACTATTATAATAATAATAAAAGTAATAATAAACGTTTTTAACGTTTTTATTTATTATAATAATTTAATAAATAAAAATATATTAATCTTATCTTTATTATTAGTACTTTAAGTAATAAGTAGTTTTTTAATAAATAAAAATATATTTTTAAAGTAAACTATTTATTTATTTTTAATATATTATATTCTTTTTTTATATTATTTTTAATAAGTATATTAAAGCGTTTATTATTAAATTAAACGCCTTTATATTATTATTATATAACTAAAGTACTACTATTCTTATAGCTTAAAAAAAGAATTTTTTATATCTTTTTATAAGTAGTATAAAAAAGAGTAAGTAGACGTTCTTTACTAAGGTCTATGTTAAAGTAAGAGTAGTTATTTAAAAGAAGCTGTTTAATAACGTAATAAATATAAACTTAAATAAGATAAGGCTTTAAACTAGTTAAACTAACGTTTAATTTAATAATAAAGATTTTATAAATATTAACACTAAAATAAGAGTTAAAGTAGTTATAAAGGTAGATAAGTTAAAAGATAAGTAAAGCGCTTAATAGAAGGCTAAAAAAAAAAAGTTAAAAAAAAAAAATTAAAAAAAAGAAAAAGAAAACTATAAAAAAGGTAATAAAAAGGATAAAGGCTAAAAAAGTAAAAAGTATATTAATTATACTAAAGTGTTAAAAGAAGATAGTATAAAAGAAGAAGAAAGTAGTTAAAAAAAAGAAAAAGAAAAAAAAAAGAGTATAAAGAAGAAGGTAAAAAAGAAAGAATAAAAAGATAAAAAAAGTAAAGAAAAAAGAAAAAGTAAAAAGAAATAAATAAAAAAAGAATAAAGTAAAAAAGAAAGAAGAGTAAAAAAAGAAAAAGAAAGAAAAAAAGATTAATTAAGTAAAAAAAAGTAAGTAAAAAAAGAAAAAAAAAGAAAAGGTGTAAAAGTAAGTAAAAGTAGTATATATTACTATAAAGAAAATAGTTAAAGCTAAAACTTTAGTAGTTATATAAGTAATAGTAAAGTAAATAGTTGTTAAAGTAAGTATTTATATTATTTATAACTTATTAAAAAAGGTAAAGTATATAGTACTATATTTAGTAGTAAAGAGCTAATAATAAAATAGAAATAAGCTTAATAAAAAGGTAAGTACTAGTTATAAAAGCTTTAAAAAGTTATTAAATTAGATTATTATTATTATTAATTCCTTTTAAGCTTTTTATATAATATTTAAGTAGTTATTTAGCCTTTTTAACACTAATAAAGAGCGGATTTACTTTAAAATAGCTTAATATAAAAAGAAAATAGAATACTACGTTTATATTTAAAAAGGAACGGCGCTTTTATAGCTTATTAAGAACAAAGGGATTATAGCTTAGTTGTTTAATAACGTTTTATTTAAGTACTACTATTTATACTTAGCTTACTATAAAATAGTACTTATAAACGTGTTAATTTGCCTTATATTGTTACTAAATTATATAAGAGTGTATTTATTCTAGTAGTTTCTTAGTAGTGTGTATAAGCTATTTAACCTTTAGTTAAATCTTTAGTTTAATATAGCTATTTAAGATTTTTAAACTACTTAGCTAAAAGGCAAGCTACTAGTTAAAGTGTTAATTAAGGCTATAAATAGTAGTTCCTTAAACAATATTATAGTACAAGTAATAAAAAATAAGCGTTAAAAATAAAGCTTGTTTATTTAACTATTTAATAACTAATATTTAATACTATACAAGTAGTACTATATATACTTCTTAATATTTATTATTTAGTATAAAGATTTATATATTAACGTATCTTAGCCCTTTTTTAACTACGTTATACTACTTAGTTATAGTAATATATATAAGAATTACTTCTTTTATATAAATAAAAAGGTTTATAATTATAACAATTTATATTTTATAACTATAGTAAAATTCTATTTAACTTTAGTAAAGAGTAATTTACTTATAGTTATTTAAAGTAAAGTATAAAAGACGCTAAAGTATAAGCCTTTTATTAATTTAACTTAAAACTATAATACTATTTTTTAAAAGTAGGTATATATTTAATATTAGCTATATAACAATTTAGTTAATATAGTACTAAGAAGGTTAATAAGCTATATTATTATCTTATATATAGCTAGTACTACTACTAATAAAGCTCTTAGTTATAAAAGGAATAATAATAAAAAAGTAAAAAAGCTTTTAGTTATACTAAAATAAGAATTTTAAAAATTATATAAATAATAAGTAGTTTATACTACTATAAAAAGATTTAGTTTATATTATTATTACTAATAGAGCTTTTATTATTAAATTATTAACTTACTTTACAATTATTATTATTTTAAATCTTATTAGTAAGTTATAACTAGTTTATAGTTATTAAATTATAAATATTTAACTTTTAAATTTTTATAATATTTTACTTAAATTTTTTAAGTTATTAACTAGTAAATATATTTAATAAAAGGACTTTATTTAAATATATAAGTATATATATATTATTATTATAAACTATATTTATATAAAAAAGGCTTTATTATTTATACTTTAACTTACTTTTAACTAACTTATTAATTTTCTTTTTATTATTTTAAACAAATACTATATTACTTTAGGCTATTAACTAATCTAACTATTATATTTTATTAATATTTACAAAGTTTCTTAGTTTAATAAGTTTTTTTTAAAACTTATTAACTATTATAACTACTTTTTTTTAGTTTATTAAAAGACGTTATAATATTTTAGTCCTTTCTTAAAAGAGCTTTTTAAAACATATACCTATTTTTTAGTTAAGCACTTACTAAGTAGAAATATAAACGTTAATAAAAAGTAAAGCTTTTAGACTATAAAGAAGAAAAAATAGCGTTTAGTTATAAAACTAGTATATTATTATTTAATTTACTAAAAGTACTATAAAAAGGTACTTTATTTAGTTTTTTATTTCTTTAAAGATTAGTTTAGTAAGTGTTTTAATAAGTAAGAAGTACTCTTCTTTAATAAGGCTATTTACTTATAAATTATATATAAACGTTAAAATACGTACTACTTTTAAGTTATTAAAAACTTTTTTAAAGTTACTTTTAAATTTAAATCCTTTATTTACTATAATAACAACTAAAAAGCTATAATTAGCTATTATATAGTTTTATAAAAACTTAAAAATAGTTTTAACTTTAGTATTAAAAATAGTTATAGCTTTAACGTATTTTATAAAAGTATATTAAGCCTTAACAATATAGTATTTATTATTATATAATAGTATATATATAACATTTAAATAAATTTTTTAAAATAAGATAACTAATAACTACTAAGTTATAACTAAGTTAACTAGTTAATAAGGCTTCTATTTTAAGTAATTTAAACAAGTTAAAACTAACTTTTTTATATAATTATATATTTTATACTACTAATACCTTTTATAAAGTGTTATATATAATAGTTTAATTCTTTAATATCTAGTTGTAATATAGTATTCTTATATAAGGCGTATTTAGTTATTAAGATTGTAAATTACTTTTAAAAAGTAGTTTAAATTCTTAATATTTTTATATTATAAAATACTTATTTAATAAAAGTAAAATTATATCTAATATAAAAGCTTCCTCTTTTTTATATTTAAAATACTAAAAAAAAAAGTAGTTTTTAATAAAATTAATAATATTTTTATAGTAGTTATTTAAGTCTTAAGTTTAAAGTACTATTAAGTAATTAAATAAAGGTTTATTATTAATTAATACTTTTTAAGTATTAATATATATATTAATAAACTTATTAAGATTATCCTTTATAACTTTAAACTTGTCTTTATTAGTTTTTAAACAATATAAAAGTGTATTAATAAGTATATTCTTTATATTAAGAATATACTTAATAATAAAATTAAAATTTTAAACCTATACTACTTATTATATAAGTAGTACTTTAAGAAGTTTGTTAATAGCTTTATTTAACTAATTTGTTAAAACTTATAAGTTAGTTTTAATTTAAAAATATATACTATAAATATAGTTATATAGTTTTTTTAAAATAGTAACTAGTCTTTTATATTCTCTTTTTATAGTATTATTAACTACTACTTTTATGTCTTATTATTTTAATTTATATTATATAAGACGTCTTTTTTTATTAATTTCCTTTAAAAACACTACTCTTTATTTTAAAATACTTATATTAATTATAAGTATTATTAGTCTACCTTTTTTAAAGTAATTAATTATTATTAAGATAGAAGTAGTAAAAAGTTGTTCTTTTAATAGGTTAAAGGCTAACTCTTTTATATCTCTTTACTACTAATAGACGCCTTTTTATAAAAGAATATAAAGAAAGGCAGCTACTATAACTTTATTTTATATTTAAGTCTTATAAAATATAAAAATACTAAGAAAGCTATAAAGGTCTTTTAAATTAATTAGTTAAGGCTATTTAATAATTTTAATATTTTTAAACTTTTTAAATATATAGTTAAACCTACTATATATATATTTAACAACAACGGCTATAAACTAGTACTATTATAATTTTTTAGCTATAATTATAGTACTAACTAGCTTGTAATTTATAAAAATAAGGTATATATTTTAAAAATACTTTAAAACGTAACACTAAACTTTTAACAAGATTTCTTTATTATTATAAGTAGTTATAAGGCCTTTAATTATAATATTATTAAGAAAGAGTAATACTTAATTAAGTATAAGCTTATATAGTAGTTAAACTATAATATATTAAAATTAAGCTATTAAGTTAGTACTTTTTTATAAAAAAGTATATATTTTAAATAGTTTAATTAAAGTTAAAAACGTAGTTATATTTTTACTTCTTTTAGTAAGTTTAATTTAGTTATACTTTAAAAAAAGATTAAGTAAAAAGATCTTTTTATATATTTTAAATTCTTTTAAAAAGGTCTTTACTATTAAAAGAGTAAATACGTTATATACTATATACTAATTATACTTAACTATATTATTTATTAACTATACTTCTTTATTCTTCTTTCTTATTAAAAACTAAGGGTTTTTATAAAATTTATAACTTTTTTTAATTGTCCCTTTACTAAAGCGTTAGTATAAAAGATTAATAACTTACTTAATTAATAAGTAAGGTATTAAGATTATATAAGCTTAAAAGGCTATATATAGTATAGTTTTAATAACTTATAAAGACACTACTAATAAGTTAAGCTTACTAATATAATTAAAAGTTTATACTAATATAAATTTCTTATTAAAAAGAATTTATACTAAAATTTCCTTCTCTTTTTTTTATAAACTAATATTTAATTAATTAATTATTACTATAAACTAATTAAATATTAGTTTATACTCTTATTTTATTAAATTAAACTTTAAAGTAATAAATATAATAAAGTTTTATATAGTAGGCTAAAAGTTCTTTTAAGCTTCTTTTTATTTTTCTACTTTTTAATTTATACTTCCTTTAAAAGTAAAGTTATTAAATATAATATTATTTAATAGTTAAACCTTTAAACCTTTCCTTTTATATAAAGTGTTATTATAATAAACTTATTATAAAGATTAATAAAATTTAGTATTTTTTAATAAAAAAGGGCTAGTAAAATAAATAAGCTTTAATATTAACTATAAATAGTTCTTATAAATAACACTTAAAAGCTTATCCTTTAAATTTAATAATAGTATTAAAATAAGTACTAATATAGTAAGTAGTTTTAAGTACTTATTATAGTTTAGTTTAAAGTATTAATATACACTTTTAACTAATTTATTAATTCTATAAGATTGTTTATATTAATAATAAAGTAAATATTATTACTTATTATATTAATATATATTTCTTTAATAATAGTATTATATAAAAAGTATAGTTTTATATTAAGAATATATAATATCCTTAGTAATAAGTTCTTACTAGTTATTTTATTAAGTATAATAAACTAGTAGTTTATATTCTTTTAATTATAAAGTAGTTATAAATTTACTAATAAACTAAATACTTATATTATAAATACTAATAAAAGAAGCCTTAGTTTTAAATAATAAAATACTAAGTTTTTTAGTAAAATAGTAAGAAATTAAAGAAACTTATAATTTAGTATTAATAAGAATAAGTTATAAGCTTCTTTAAAAGAGGCCTTTATAAATTTATATACGTATTCTTAAAAGGCTAGCCACTTTAATAAGTATAAAATCCGTTTAAAAGCTAGTTACTTAGTAAGACTATAGTATAAGACGTATTTTTTAATTATTTAAAGGTTTTAAAACTTAAAAAGGTTTATTTATTATAACTATATAAAACGTTGTTTAAACAAGGTTAAGTGTTTTATTTATAACTATTAACATCTTATTATTAATATAAACTATCTTTATACTAGATATTATAAAGTTTTAAATACTACGTTTAATAGTTAAATTATAACTACTTATACACTATAAACCTATAACTTTAAATTACTAAGCACTTATACAAGTAGTAAGAGCCTTATAAACTTTAATAAACCTAGTACCTTTATAAATTTTTACTTTATTATATTAATCTTACTACTATAGTTTAAGTTAATAAATATAGAATAATTATTACTTATAATAACTTATTCTCTTATTTATAGCTTTTTACTAATTAAAACAAAGTTTAACAACTTTAAAGTGTCTTTTTAAAGGCTGCTTAAGCTTTTCCTTTACTCTTATCCTTTTTACTCTTATTACTAAAGTTGTTATTATTATTAACTTTAATAAAGTTAATTTAAACATTCTTCTTTAGTAGCTTACTTACTAATTTATTAAAATATATAAGTAAGATATAGCCTTTCTTACTATAGTAGAAATACTTAATATTATTATTACTTAATTTAGTATAACGTTTTAAGTTAAACCTATTTATAAATTACTTAAACTTTTAAGCTTTAAAGGCTTTTTAATAAAAGTTTAAATACTTTCTTTTTAGTTTTTTACTAAGAGTTTTCTTTTCTTTTTTTATATTAAGTATAGTCTTTTTTTACTACTTATTTAATAAGCTATCTTTTTAAAGTTTATTTATACGCTTTAATATTTAGTACTAATTTATTATATAAGTTATACTTTTTATAATAAGGTTGTATTTAATTTTGTTACTTAGTCTTATATAGACTATAACTATTATATATTTTTTAAGTAAAAGACTAATCTTCTTCTTTAACAAGCTTATATATATATAGTAGTTACTAAGGCTTTATCTTATAAGTTAGTAAGATTGTTTTAAATGTATTATTATAGTAGTAAACAAATTCTCTACTTTTAGTATTAACGTATTTAACTAAGCGTTAAAGACGTCTTAAAAGTATAAGCCTAGTATATACTTTTATTCTAGTAGTGTGTTAAGAAACTACTTTTAGTAAATAGAAAAAGCTTTATTTTATAAGCTAAAGCGTTATATTAATTTTATTAATATTTTAAAAGTACTATTAAGACGTTAATTTAAATATACACCTTATTATCTTATATTACTCTTATTATTATAAATACGTTAATAAATCTTTATATTTTTTAAACGGATTTAACTTTAAGTTATACGCCTAACTACTTACTTTAAACGGCGCCTAGCTACTAATATATAATAAGACTATAAAGACTATATCTTTACTTTTAAAATTGTTTAAGTTTAGCTCTTAAACCTTAAAGGCACTTTATAAGTCCTTTACTAATAGTTGTATAGTATATATAAGCGTAATCTTTTTACTTATACCGTCTAATTTAGCTTATAACCACGCTACTTTTATATATACTATAAATAATTATTAAAAGCACACTTAACAAGCCTTTAGTACAACTAATTTAACCACTATTCTATTGTTTATAAACATTGTTTTAATTAGCGTAGACCTTATAAAGTCTTTAAGTAATACCTATATAGCTCCTATTATCTTTAAAGCCTTAAAAACAATTAGTAATTTAGTTATTATAAAAAGAGAATTCTTTTAAATAGTTAATAAAAAGAATTTATTAATATAATAGTATTTATATAGTTAGTACTATATACTACTATAACTAGGTAAAAGATAATATTAACTTTATAATAACTAAATTATATATATATAAGTGTATAAGAATAAGAATAAATTTTTATCCTTTTTATTAAGAAGGAGTATAGTAGTACTATATAAATATAAGAAATATCTATTAGTCTACTTATTCTAGCTAATTATAAGAAGCGCTTAAAGACCTCTTAAAGTCTACTCTTAGTATTCTAAAATAGCTTACCGCTATTCTATCCCTTAGTTAATTATAATAAGGCGCTAGTAGATTAAATATCTAACTAATTATAAAGGGACTTTATAGAGATCTTAAACGGTTTATATATAGTGCCTTAACTACGCTTAGTTATATAACGCTTATAAGTAATTCTTATTAAAACTATAATAGTTTATATAAAACTAAGTAATAAAATTAAATATAACCTTATTATAAAAGGTATAACTTATACTATAAATTAGTACTAAGTATTAAAGCGTATAAATAAACTTTAAAAAGATAGCTTTTTAAATAAGTAGTAAAAAGGGATTATACTTAATATAAAAAAAAGAAAAAAGACCTTTAATAAAAAACTAAAAAAGAAGTATTTAAGCTTTTACTAAAAGGCTTTTAAAGCTTAAAAGTTTAAATAATTTATATATAAATTTAGTTTAAAACGTTATATTAAATTAAATAGTAATAATATTAAGTATTTTTATTATAGTAAAAAAGGCTATATTTTACTTATATATTTTAATAAATTAGTAAGTAAGCTACTAAAAAAAAGACGCTTTAGTTAACTTTATTAAAGTTAATAATTATAATAACTTTAGTAGTAAAAGTAAAAAGGATAAAAGTAAAAAAAAGTTTAAGTAGCTTTTAAAAGAATACTTTAAAGTTATTAAACTTTGTTTTAGTTAGTAAAAAGCTATAAATAAAAGAATAAATTATTATATATAGTAATTACCTTATATTTATTAACTTAAACTATAATAGTAAGATTAATATAGTAGATTAAAAATTTATAAAAGTATTAAGCTTACTAAAGTTTATAAGGCTTTTACTACTTATATAAGTACTTAGTAACTTAAAGCTATTAAGTGTAAAGTACGTACTACAACTAACGTTATAGTATCTATACTTAAAATAAAAGGCAAATTAGATTAAGGCTTTACCTTAACACCCTTTACTTTAAAAGGTATAAGTAGACAAGACGTAGCCACTAAAAAGATAGATAAATAGTAAAGAATAAAATAAACAGAATTAGTTATACAAGTTTTATGTGTAACGCCTACAAGTGTATCTCTCTTTGTTCTTATCTACTAATAAGCCGCTTATAGAGTATAGTATAAAAGAAAGGACTATTAACTAATTAGTTAATAGTCTTTCTTTATATTATTCTATATACTATAATAGTTATTAGTAGTGTATATAGTTATATATATATAGTAGGTAGATTTGTACTTATTAATAATAAAAGTAGAACTTAAAATATACTAGTTATAAGACTAGTTACTTAGGTTCTACTTAAATAGTTATAATACTTATAAAATACTATTATTTTATTTATTTAGACTTTTATAATAACCTTTTTAGTTAAAAATATAAGAAGTAATTAGTTAATAGCTATATTATAAGTAATTACTAAAGTAAGTTTTTAATTCTTATTTACACTTTTAATAAGTAAAAAAAGGGGTAAGATTACTACTTTACTTAGTTTTTAATAGTTTTAAATTATAAAGTTATAAAAGATAAAAACTAGGTACTAAAATATAAATTTAATATAAAAAAAGTTTTATAAAAAGAGCTACTTATAACAGCTTTTAAAAATATATTATTAATTACTATACTAAATAACTAAATATATATTACTATAATTAATTATAATAAATAGCTACTATTAACTAATTATATAAAAACGGCTTAACTATAAAGTAGTATAGGTTAGTATAAAGCTAACTTTAACTTATAACGTATAAATTAATAGTTAAGTAAGGCTTTAAAAAGTAGCTTATATAGCTTTTTATATAACTATATTAGTAAAGGATAAACGTGCTTTTACTAATAAAAAGAAAAAGTGTTTTTTTTATTTACTTAAAAGTAGCTAGTATATATATTACTATATTTAGTATTATAAAAAAAGTAGTAATAAATAAGTATTAGTTTTATAAATAAACAACTAATTAATAAAGGTTAAATACTACTTTAATAATACTAATATAAGATTTAAAAAATGTTAAGAACAATATTATAATAGTAGTTAAGATTAAGTATTAAAATACTATAAAATACCCTTTTTTAAACTTTTATTTTAATTATAAAAGTATTAATAAGTATTAATTTAGTAATAGTATTTTAAAAATAAATAAAAATAAATTTAGTAGTAAGTTAGTAAGTAGCTACTTAATAGTAGATTAAGACTATAATAATTATTAGTAGAATTAATATAATATAATAACTTTTAGTTACTATTTACTTTAAAAAGACTTATATATAAGTTACTAAAGTAAAAATAGTAGTAGTAAGGCTAAATATATTTATAAAATATAGTATAAAAAAGCTTAGATTAATAATAAAAAAAGGCTAAGTTAAAAAGTAGTAAAAAGCTTTATTATTTTATAGTATAACTTAGTAAATAAAAGATTAATATACCTTTATAATTACTAAATATACTAATCCTTTAAGTAAGAAAAGTTATAGTTTTTTTTTCTTTCTTATAAATAATAGTTGTTTATTTTCTTATATAATAATTAGTTATATATTTATTTATTAAATTTTAAAAATTTCTTTCTTTTTACTAAAAAAACTAATAAGTAATTAAGTAAGTAGCTTATAATTAAAATCTTATATTTTATATATAATATATAAAACTATTAAAATAAACACTTATTTTATTAATATAGTTTTTTTAACTTTTAAAGTACTACTATTAATTAGTATTCTTATAAATACGTTAATAAACTTAACACTTAAAGGAACACTATAGTTTTAAGGCTAAGCCTTCTCTTGTTTTAAAACTTTTATAATACTTACCTTTAATAGTAATAATGTTATATACTTTTTTTATTACTATAAGGCTTTAATATAGATAGCGTTACTTTTAAATAAAAATAAAGTTTATTAACTATTAATATATTATATAATTAGTAAAATAAGCTTTATAAAAGGACTAGTAAAAATAGTCTTAATTATAAAGTAAGAATAAAAGTTTAAAAGTTTAAAAAAAGTTATAAAATAAAACTATAGTACTTAAAATAAAAAATAGTACTATACTTTTTAAGCTTAAGTTTTAATATAGTTTTATATTATTTATAATAAAAACCTTTAAATTTTACTTTATAAATTAGTTAAGCTTTATATAAATATAAAACAGTTAAACTATTATCTTATATTAAGTAATTAGTTAATAGTACTATATTATAGCCTTCCTTTTATAGTTATATACTAGTTATTACTTTAAGTAAACTATTTATACTAGGACTTTTAAACTATACCTTTTTAAGAATTTTATAATTAAATTATTAAATACTTTAAAGATAACGTTTATTTAATAAATAATTATTATTACTAAAAGTTTTATAAGTCTTTTTAAGTCTTACTCTTTACTTAATAAATTAAAGTACTTTTTTATTAGTATATCTTACTACTTTTTATTATACTTATTCTAGTTGTTTTAACTATACTATAACTATAAGCTACTTAAGTAAAAGACGTGTTTAAGTTAATTATTAAAGATATAGTAAACCTTACTATTAATTAAAACTATATAATAATAAAATACTTAAAGAAATATAGTTTTCTTATATTTTTAGCCTAAAACTTATATAACACTAGAGTAATTTAATAACTACTATTTATAACTAACGTTAAAGAAATCTTATAAGTAGATAATAATACTATTTTTAGTGTGTTTACTTAATAAGTGCTATAAAAACGCCTTTACTACTTTTACTATAATAGTAAAGACTATTTAGTAGTAAAATATACTAAGTCTTATAAAAACTACTAAGCTAGACTTTTATACTATAATATAAAGGTAAAGTGTTTCTTTATAGAATTAATAAAAGAGTATAAGCTACTTTATATATTAATAAGGCACTTTTATAATAAAGAGTAAATAAGGAATTTAGTTTAAAGCTATTTAATAAAGTATTATAACCTTTTAAGTGTTAAAAAAATATAGTAAATATAGTTATAAGAAAAAATAGTAAAAATAAAATAGTAATTCTTATTTTTAAATAATACTAATAGCTTAACTATACTATTAAATAAACTACTTTTTAGTTTTAGTTTAAGTATTAATATAATTAAGCTTATTAAGAATAATAATTTTATATTTAATAATTAGCTTTTTTTAATAGAACTAGTAAATAAGGCTTATAACTTGTTTACTACCTTTATATTAGTTAAAAAATATAAGTAAATTAATAATAATATACGTTTTTATATACTAGTTATAAATATATAAAGAGTATAAGAATTTATTAATATTATCTTATTTAACTTTAATTTATTATTTTATTAGCTAACTACTTAAGTTCTTTTAAAAAAAATACTAAGCTATTTTTAAACATTAAAAGTTAACTTTTTAAAGAAACTTTTAGTTTATATATTAAGGTTACTTTATACTAGCTCTTATAACTTAGTTTAACGTATATAGTATAAGTTATATTTTAATTAAAAGGAATAACTAATTATTTATTATTATATAGGACTAAACTATATTAATAGTAATATATTAGTACTTTTAAACATACTAACTTTATTAAATAAAAAGATGTTATTATACTCTACTAATAAGAAGTAGTAGTTTTATAAATTAAAGGTTAAGCTAATAAAAACCTTTTAAAAAAGCGTAATAAATACTACTACTTACTATATATTAGTATAAATAAAGGAATTTATTAATCTTTTAAATAAAAAGCTTTAAAAGGACTATAAAAGGCCTATAAAGATTTTACTTAAGCTTTATAAATATAAAAACGTATTCTTTATAAAAAATGTTATTAGCCTACTAATTTACTAAAGTGTAGACTATATAATTAATTTACTAATTAGAATATAACTATTATATAAAGAACTATACTCTTTATTTTAAAAAGAGCTTATTATACTTTAAAAGTACTTATAAAGGCACTATAAAGAGGATAGATTTAAGACTTAAAAAGCCTTATAAGCTCTCTAGTCTTATTTATACTAAAACGTAATAGTACTTTACAACTATATATTAATTATTATAAACTAAATAAGATTATAATTAAAAATTAATACCCTTTACTCTTAATTTTTAAGATTTTAAATAAAACTAAAGGCTATAAAGTTTTTTTAACTATAAATATAAAGCATGTGTTTAGTAGAATATAAATATATAAAGGGGATAAGTAGAAGACTATATTTAAGACGTAATATAGCTACTATAAGTATTTAGTAATACCTTTTAAACTAATTAATACTTTAATAACCTTTTAAAGTTATATTTATAAGGCGTTTAAAGGCTTAGTAGACAAAATTTATATTATTTACTTAAATAATATTCTAATTTATTTAAAGAATAAAAAAGAGTATATAAAACACTTAAAGTAGATATTAAATTAACTAAGATAAGTAAAGCTATTCGTTAATTAAAAAAAGTACTAGTTTTATAAAAAGGAGGTGTCTTTTTTAAGCTTTTTACTATCTTTAAATAAAGTTTGTATAAACCTTATACAAGTTAAAACAGTTATAAAGTAGTAGACGCTTAAGACTTACTATAATATTTAAGTGTTTATTAGCTTTTATAATTTTTACTACTAATTTATTTATTGTTTTACTAATAAGGCTTAACTATTAATAAAACACTTAAAAGGCCTAGTTAAAGGTAGAAAGCTTAAAAGACCCTTATAAGAGCCTTATAAAGACTAGGTATTTTAGTAGTTAAAGTAAGCGTTTATAAAAGCGTTATTATTAAAGTATTATAACTTATAACGCCTAGTTTATATAAAGACTAATACGTTTACTTTTATATTAATAAGGATACTATTTTAGCTAAATAACGTAGGTATTTAGTATTTAATAGCCTTTTAGTTCTAAAAGTTAAAAAGTATAAAGCTATACTATAGTATCTTTAATTAAGAGTTAATAGTAATTATTATATCCTTTAAAGAATAGTACTAGTACTTAAAAAGGGCTAAAAGTATAAAGGTCTTAACTAACTATACTAATTTATAGGCGTTTTATAGTAGATAGATTTAAATTATTATTAAACATACTAGTATATATATTTATTACTATTTAATTTTAAAATTAAGTATTATTTAGTAATAAAAATCCGGCTAATAGCTTATTATATTGTTTTAACTATAAAAAAGAGTAGAATTAGACAAATTACTTGTTTTTATTATATTAAAAGGTTGTTACTCTTATTAAAAGTAGTGTTCTAAAGAACCTTAAAAAACTTGTAAAGAAACTAGGTAGTCTATCTTCTTATAAGAAGTAGGTGTTAAGATTTATTATAAATAGTCTAAACAAAATAGTTAACGTAGTTAACTTAAGAACAACTTAGTTAAAGTATTAAAATATATATATTTAATAGTTGTTTATAGTGTAAGTAGCTATAGTTATAACTATAAAAAGGTTAAAAAAAGGTAAAAAGCCCTTTATATTATTTTATAAGCTTATTCTTATAGCTTAACTATTAAACTCCTACTTATAAAGTAAAAGAGAGGTATATTAAAACTATATAGACTATTTTTAAAGTTGGTCTTTAAACTTTATAAAGTTGCTTTATTAAAAAGAATAAATAGTTATACTAGTTTAAAAAGCACTATAATATAAAATTATTTATTAGTGTTACAAGCTTAAAATAGCTAAATATAGTAGTATTATAAAGATAAAGAACTTAGTCTTTTATTACTACTTTTAATTAAGTGTTAAAGTAAATATTAATAGATTTATATATACTTGTTATATATATTAAACTACTAAGTTAAGAAAGTATAAGCTATATAGTTAGCTTTAGCCCTTACTAGTTCTTAAAAAGCCTTAGTAAAAAGTGTTAATAGATTTTATTACTAGTTTCTTTTTAATCTTTAATAGTAATTAAAAGTTAAACGTTATATTAGTAGTAGTAAATAAGTATATAAAAATATATTAGTTTTTACTAGTGTTTACTACTATAACTTTTATAAAGCTTGTATATTTACTTTATATAAAGGTTTAACTATACTTTAAATAGTTAAAAGGTATTATTTTAAATAAAGAAGTAGTCTTTACTAACTAGTACTAGTAAGAGCTATATAATATTACTTATATTAAGTTAAGACTATCTACTACTTTTTACTTATAAACTAATAGTTAAACTAAAAAAGCTAATTAAACTTTAGAATAGTACTTTTATTACTATATAATAAAGAATTAAAATAACTAACTAATACTTCTTTTTATAGTAAAGTTTACTTTAAATAATATAATAAATTAATTAATAAATAAAACACTATTTTATATACTTTATAACTATTACTTTATAATTTATAAAAGCGTTAAAAACGTTGTTTATAAAAAAAGAGTACTAATAATAATTAAATATATTTTAAAACTATAAACTATAAAAAAAAAGACGTTAAAACACTTATAATATATATAAAAAATATAAAAGCATTACTATAATATAAAGTACTTATTAAAAAAGTATAATAAAAAGGACTTAATACTATTATTTATTTAAAATTTAAAGTTAAAAGTGCTTAGTTAAAAGTAAACACTAAAGTTTATTAAACTTTTTTATATATTAAAAAAGATTAACTTATAAGTATATTACTTTATACTTTTATAATAGTATAAAAGACTATATAATATATTTTTAGTATTTTTATTAAAACTTTAAATAAATCTTATAAGTACTATAAAGCCTTTATTAATACTATTATTAAAGAAAAATAATAATAAGTAAAAAGTAAAAAAGGTATTAGGTTATAAAGTATAGTATAAAGAGCTATACTACTTAATATAGTAAAAAGAATAACTATTTAAATATAACTAATAAGTTATTATAATAGTTATAAATATACTAATTACTATAAAAAAGTAGTAAAAAATATAAAAAGAAAGGCTTATTAATATTAAAGTAAGCTTAAAAGTCTTTATAAAGAAAAAGAAAAAAAGATTAAAAAGGTTTAATAAAGAAATATAATAATATAATATTACTATAATAATAAAAATTTTAAAAATATAATAAAAAATTTTAAAAAAATAATAATATATTTAACTATTATAAAGGGTTTTTAAAAGGCCTACTTATAACCTAAAGAAGAAAGTAGCTAAATAGCTACATCTTAGTATAAAAATAGTAAATAAAGGTAAATTTTAGTTACTAACGCCTATAATAAATTATACTATAAGTATAAAATAGTAATAAAGCGGCTAGTACTAGGCTTAAAATATAAAAGGTAATTATAGCCTTACTTACTTAGTAACGTATAATACTTATAAATAACGGCCTTATACTTTATAAATAACTTAAGACTAATTAATAGTAGTTATAAGCTAAAAGTATAAATATATATATACTACCTTAAAGCTATATAACTTATTATACTTTATATAGTAGTTTATAACTATAAAGGCTAAACTTTAAACAGTCTTTTAAACTACTTAATAGTAGTAGTAAAAGCTCTTTCTTTAAAGAATTCTTTAATCTTTTAAATAGGCTATAACTAAGGCCTACTTATTAAAGTTAGTTAAATAGCTTATTATTAATATAAAAAACTATCTTATTAATATAACTAGGCTAGTAAACAACTAATAAAACACCTACTAATATATAACATATATTAGTATATTACTTATTTATATAGCTACTACCTTTTTAAAAACTAAAGCACTATACTAAAAAAGGCAACTTAGATAGCTTGTTTACTAGCTTCTTTACTTAGGCGTTAAGGCAGCCTAAATACACAAGTTTATTATTAAAGGGTTAGAGGTATCCTAGGTCCTTACTCTACTTAAATAAAGAGATAGGTAAGGGCGCTACTAAGGGCGTTATAAAGGCTTAAAAAGGGCTAGGAGCTAAACTTAACTTGCCCTTAAAGTTTTTAACATTATTAATATACTTTAAAGGCAAATTATCTAGTATATATACTAGGCTTTAGACGCTAGTACTAAACTTATTAAAGAGAGGTAAGAGGTCTACTAAAGAGCTTACTAAAGGTGTCCGCCTTAATAGATTAAGCGTCTAAGGCGTAGGTATTAGCTAGATAAGTATAAGCGTTATTAGCCTTTAGGCTTTAATAGTAGTAAGAAAAACAAAGAGAAGTAATACTTTTAGTACTACTAGTATAGCTATACTATATAGTAACTAAGGAACCTTTTATAGTATATTACTTAGTATAAAAGGGAAAATAGTCTGTTTAACGTCTAGTATAAGTACTAAAGTATTAGTAAGAAGTAAATAATAAGGTATAAGAGCTAGCTTTAGTTCTTATACATATATAAGCTTTATAGTAGTTTTATTCTTACTCTTAATAATATTAAAGCTTTAAAGTATAAAAGTCTTTTTAAAGTACTTTAAAAAAGTTTATATTATAAATAAAGGGTTAAATAGTAAGCTATTAGTAAAAATTAAGTAGTTTTTAAACTATTTAATAGTCTAATAAGTTATTAGTATTATTATAATTTAGTAATAATCTTATAATCTTTACTTCTTCCTTTAAAAGTACTACTTACTATAATAAATTTTAGTAATATAAGAAGTAAAAAGTAAGTACTATTTATATAATATAGTATAATTTACTTTATAAGTAAGTAAGAACAAACTTATAACATTTATATAATAAAGTAAATTTTATTATAAATAAAGTAAGAGCAAATTTACTACACTTAATATATACTAGTAATAGGCTTTATTATATAGGCTAGCCCTTTATAGTCTTTAAATAAAGTTTAAAAAGTCTTTAGTAATATTACTAACGTCTTTTAACTTTACTAAATATATTAATACATTAAAGAACACTACTTTATATAAGTATAAATAGTATAATATAATAACTATTCTATAAGTACTAGGGCACTTTTATCTTATTAGGTTTTTTCCCTAGTTACTTTATTATTAGTAGGAGTTAAAGGCAACTTTAAGAAAAAGAAGAGATAATTATTATAGTTTTAATAAGAATTACTTATAAGCGTTATATAACTAAGCGTAGTTAAGGCACTACGTATAGACCGTCTAAGGTCCTTACAAGGTCCTCTTATAATTAGTTAGATGTTTAATCTACTAACGCCTTACTATAATTAGTTAAGAGATAAAATAATAGTAAACTATTCTAGAATACTAAAGGTAGACCTTAAAAGGTTCTTAAGCGCTCTTTATAATTAGCTAGAATAAGTAGACTAATAGACATCTTTTATATTTATATAGTACTACTATACTCCTTTTTAATAAAAGGGATAAGAATTTATTCTTGTCCTTATACACTTATACGTATATAATTTAGTTATTGTAAAGTTAATGTTATCTTCTACTTAGTTATAGTGGCGTATAGTACTAACTATATAAATACTATTATATAAACTATAACTACTATAAATTTTTTAAGTAAAGGACTAATCTTTTTTTTAATAAGCTTATATATATATAATAGTTACTAAGGCTTTATTTTATAAGTTAATAAGATTTTTTTAAATATATTATTATAGTACTAAACAAATTCCTTACTTTTAACGTTAGTATTTTTAACTAAGTATTAAAGACGTTTTAAAAGTATAAACTTAGTATATACTCTTACTTTAGTAATATATTAAAAAACTATTTTTAATAAATAAAAAAAGCTTTATTTATAAGCTAAAACGTTATATTAATCTTATTAATATCTTAAAAGTATTACTAAGACGTTAATTTAAATATACACTTTATTACCTTATACTACTCTTATTATTATAAATATATTAATAAATCTTTATACTTCTTAAGTAGCTTTAACTTTAAGTCATATACTTAACTACTTACTTTAAATAGTACTTAGCTATTAATATATAATAAAGCTATAAAGACTATATTTTTACCTTTAAAATTATTTAAGTATAGTTTTTAAACTTTAAAAGTTTTTTATAAGTTTTTTACTAATAGTTATATAATATATATAAACGTAGTCTTTTTACTTATATTATTTAATTTAACTTATAGCTATACTACTTTTATATATACTATAAGTAATTATTAAAGGCACGCTTAATAAGCCTTTAATATAGCTAATTTAGCCGTTATTCTATTATTTATAAATATTGTTTTAATTAGTATAAACTTAGTAAAGTCTTTAAGTAATACTTATATAGCTCTTATTATCTTTAAAGCTTTAAAAATAATTAATAATTTAGTTATTATAAAAAAAGAATTCTTTTAAGTAGTTAATAAAAAAGGCTATTAATATAAAAGTATTTATAAGGTTAGTACTATATACTACTATAACTAAGTAAAAAATAATATTAACTTTATAATAATTAAATTATATATATATAAGTATATAAAGATAAAAATAAACTCTTATTCCTTTTTATTAAAAAAGAATATAATAGTACTATATAAATATAAAAAATGTTTATTAATTTACTTATTCTAGCTAATTATAAAGAGTGCTTAAATACTTCTTAAAGCCTACTCTTAGTGTTTTAAAATAGCTTACTACTATCCTATTCCTTAACTAATTATAGTAGGACGTTAGTAAATTAACTATTTAACTAATTATAAAGGGACCTTATAAGGACCTTAAACGGTTTATACGTAGTGCCTTAACGTTGCTTAGTTATATAGTGTCTATAAGTAATTCTTATTAAAACTATAATAAATAATATATAAATATAATAACTAATTAAATAAATAATAAACGTTATATAACTTATAAGTATAATTAGGACTTAAAAGATATATAAAAGTAGCCTATACTTAATTAAGTAAGGTAGTAGTAAATACATACTTTATAATTAGTTAAATAATAATAAAGTTTAAAGACTAAGGCTTATTTAAGTATAACATATTTAGTACTACTTATATATAGCTAGTTTGTCCTTTTTACTAAATTAAAAAGGATAAGACTTAGTTCTTATATACTATAACCTTTGCCTTTTACTTTTTTATAATTAATAACCTTATTAATATAGTTACTAAGTCTAACTTTATTATAATTACTAAGATTTTTACTAAAAAACTACTTAGCTACTAATATAAATTAAATTAATTATTAATTAATAACTAAACTAAGCTAATATAAAACTATATAATAATATAGTTTTATATAGTTAATAACTAAATATAAGTATTATAATATAGCTTAGTAAACTTAAAGTAAAAGGATTAATAGTAACTATTATACTAAGGAATAATATATACCTTATTAAATCTATTATTATAAAGTATAAGTAGGCGCTTTAAAATAAGCTATTTAGTCTTTTTACTACTTAAAAGAAGTATAAGGATAGTAATAGTAAAGGCTTTAATAAAAAAAGAATAAACTAAGAATAATAATAAATAAAATACTTACCTTTTATTAAGGCTTTTTTATAAATTAGTATTAAAATTAGTTTATAAAAAAATATTTTACTTTATTTATAAAAACATTAAAAATTATAAAAAAGTGTACTTACTTTATATTAGCTAGTATTACTAAATAATTAGTTATAAATAAAGAACTTTTTATAAAATTAAATAAACAAGAATTAACTAATTATTAAAATTTTATAGTTTATTTACTTTATTTATTTATTTATTTATTTACTTTACTTAAAGTATTTATATTAAGAATAATATATAGTTATTATTAGTATATTTCCTTTTATATTAAAAGCTAGTATATAGTAAGTACTAATAACTTTTTTTTTAGCTTAAGCTTGCTTACTATAAAAAATATAAGAACTTGTATATAGCTTAAGCTTGTTTATAGTGTATAAAGAATATCCTTATAAATTTAGTTTAGCTTTTTACTACAAAATATTTACACTTTTTTTAGTATTAAAATAGCTCTTTTAAAAAGAACATTAATAGTTATAAGCAATATAACTTTATTACTAAATTCTTTTATTTATATTTATACCTTATAAAAAAGTTATAGTAAGAATAAGAAAACGAGTAGACTTACTATAGTCTAGCTTGTATACTAGTCTTAAGTAGTTTCTACTCTAAAGAGTTCTACTTTTAGCCTTAAGCCTATTATAGCTAGGACTGGCTTTTATAGAGGAAGTATATTTACGTACATATAGAAACACACACTTGTTAGTATTTACACTCTAGTCTTAAAAAGGGCTTTATATTTAAGAGGTTTTAACGATCTAAGAACGTATTTAGAGGGAAATATAGCCTAATATACTTTAAACAGGTAGTAGCGGCAGGGATAAACAGTTTAATACGTTGTTTTAACTATAGCTGACGAAGGATAAAGTATTATTTAGTTGTGTAGTGGCTCCGTATTTTTTAAGAGAAAAAATTTGACGTCTGGCTTACGCAATGTTCGGATTATGACAGAGCTGGATATATTTATACGTGCATACGAAGAACAGTCCTATTCAATTACACATAAATTATCTATTACTTAGCTTTCTAATAAATTTTATTATATCGCTACTTTTCACCACACTCGTTAGCCATGGACTCAACTGAGAAGCGCAGCTCTAAGAGATCGCGTTTCGATCAGACTGAGCGAGAATACAAACGCTTTTCAGGTCTTGATCGGCGCTCTAGGTCACCGCCAACGGATAAGCCCGACTTGGCCCGCGAGCGCAGCCCATCGTCCCGTAACTGCGAGAAGTTTATTGTCACAAAATCTACTAAGGTTGATCCAGCAACTACAGCAGGTATTATTTTCCCAAATATCTCTAAATTTCCGAACTATATGTTTTAACAAGCGCAGCTGTCGTCGCCGCAAAGATTAGCCAAGAACTTATGTCACGCAAAGGAGGCTGTGAAGCTGAATCCATGAAGAGTCCAGGTCATTTCGCACATTTGAAAGCGACAGCATCAGCATCAGCTGCGAACATCGACGGGGAGATATACATGTCTGATGGGGATTATATTAAAGATATCGAAATAAACGACTTACGCAATCGCTATATTGTCACTAATGCATCAAATCAGAAAAAGGTACATTTTTAAATTCGGCTGTTATTGTTCATAGCAGTATTCAAAAATATCTTAGGTGTTCGAGTTTCTGTGTCGATTAGTCCCGTTTACTAACATACCCCTATTAGATAAAAGATGAAACTGGAGCTGGTATGCGCTTGCCCCTTGCTTTTTTATTCCAATGTGTGTGGAATACCAGAACAGCCAACTCACATTTTCTAAGACGTCACCACTCGTGGAAAATACTTGCCTGACAAAAGCATGGCCTCACCCTCGGTAGGTTCATATATATTCATATATTTTCCCAACCTAATAGGTATTATACTAGAACCCCCCCCTCTACCTTCACATCACGAGCACATCTAGAGAGGGCCTAGAAAGTGCAATTGCCAAAGTGAAAGAAATGATCCAAAGAGAGTTACCACCACTTGTAGATGAACGGCGTTTTCGACGGCGCGATCGGGACTCGGTACCGATTGAGCGCGACGAATATGGGCGGCGTAAGTGGCCGGAGCACAAAATTCCCATCAGCCTCGAGTCTCTCCCTGGGTTTAATTTGCGAGCACAAGTAGTTGGCCATAGCGGTGCATATGTAAAACATATTCAGCAAGAGACGGGATGCCGTGTACAAATTAAGGGGCAGGGCTCAGGGTTTATTGAATCCTCTACTGGCCGAGAAAGCGATGAACCCATGTTTCTACATGTAGCGTAAGTAGCGCATTTTATCCTACCATGGAAGAAACAAACTGACAATTCTAGTGGTCCAGACGCTAGTATGGCAGATACAGCTAAGACATTGTGCGAAGACTTACTTCAAAATGTAAGAGAGCAGTACGAGTCGTTCAAAAATCGTCCTCAGAGACCATATGGATATAGTGGCTACGGCGAGCGTCATTATCATCACATGGGCCATGACAAATATCCTACTAGCCGTGGCCATAGCAATTTTGGTAGTGGCCGTGGTAGTTACGGAAACCACAATAATCTTAGTCGTGGAGGCTACAATTCTCCTTTGTCTGTTCCCGAAAACACAAGCACATCAATGGGTCTATGTGGTACTAATTCCACGCCTGCTACTATGCCTGGAAGCTCTACCAACGAAGCCTCTGCCGATTCAACTGCTGCCGAATATGTGGCACAATATGCGCAGTACTACGGAACCGCTGATCCGTATGCCCCGTACGGTGGATATGCAGCGTATGTACTCCAGCATAATTTTTATACGTCTTAACTAATGGTTATTAGTTACGTTCAATATTACCAGCAATATTATGCTGCAACCCAACAAGCCCAGACACAGCCCGGGTCTGCAACACCTTCGAGTGTGCCCGCAGAATCCCACCCCCGGCCAAGTGAAGCTCCGGCACCTCCCTCTCCTTACGACTCTTCTAGACCTATTTTACCTACCTCGTATCAATCCGATGACTCAAAATAATGTAGTCGGTTGTGGCTCTATACTAATCGAGTCATTAACTAATTTATATTACAATGCAAAGGTGTCCTCGCCACTAGGACCGTAACACTTTTTATGTTTTTATCAATTATAATTGTATATAACAACTACGTAAACAGTGCACACATTAGGAGAGCACAAGAGAAACTAGGTAAACACGCAACAAGAACTTAAGAGAATAGGAGAAGCAAGTGCGCAACTACAGGGCAAGTTATTTTCTTATTATTTATTTAAAATAAGAGAATTAAGGAGATTTATAATAGGCACTACAAGTTTAATATAACTACTACTATGGCCTATTAATAGGCTGCTAAGCAAAATGGCAAGAACTTTTCACTAACTTTTAGCGACGAGTCTAATTTCTCAACTTATCTTTTCCTTTGGCCCTGCCCTTGCTATAGGATAACGAGGGGGATACTTTTTTTCTACCCTCTTGTTCATGGCCGCTCTGGTCCTGCGCAAACCCATCGTATACAGTATCCGAAGCCACGCCGCCTGAAGATCATGACTGGTCGACAGGTGCAGTGGTTGGATTTTTATTCTTTTTGTTTTTAGACTCACATCCTAAAGCGTAACCAGCCGAGATAATATTCATGTCATGGTGATCAGCAATGCAGTTATTGACAGCAACGTATGAATTATTTAGATGACCAATTACTAATCGCTCCGCGTGCAATTTTTGCAGCATCCATGATCACACGATTCTACCCAGTCGTATATGTCTGTTTCATGGTTTTTCTTCCATCTTGGATTTGGAAACGTACACCAGCCGATTGTATTGGGACTTTGGTGGCACTGGCAGCATTTCCATACTCCGCCTAGCTCCTTGTAATGGCAATGCTTAAGAGGGCATGGATTCTTAGACGGTTGAGATACAGCATATGTCGTCTTGTCGCATATAGTAGCGTGACCAGTATTTACATCAATCTTTGCACGGGGACAGTAATGCCATTTCACTGACTGGTGACTGCATTGGTGGTGGTGCGGATGGCCGTAACACATTATAGTGAGAGTGTTGCATGAAAGCCGTGAAATTGCAATTCTTCTGCGGCAATATTCTGATTCCTTTTGTTCTAGGGGAGACGATAATAAAAGGATATTCTTGTAGGGCGTGGAAATGCCTACATTAGAGGAAAGAAATAAAGTTACCGGAATAGAGGCAGGTAGAAGCTTTATATATTTACGTTTACATCAATGTATTATCGTCTATGCCGACATTTATATGTACCTTGCATTTCGGTTCTGTGTGCATACAATTATACATTTCTTAGACAGCTTATAGACGCACATATAACCTTGTGTAAGTCTTATCTCAAATTTACAAGATCGTAATACGTTCAGAGATTTTGGCACCTGTCTCTATTTTGAAAACAGCGGCTTTGAATGTTAAGACGAATGTAACAAAAAATAAGCAAAGGTTTTTGAATAGGAACGCGGCCTATAGTTCCGTATACATTGGCTCTATTCTCACTTCGTGTAGTCGTTAACAATCATTATTATATGCATACCTCGGTTCAAGTATTATATCCGTAAATATTATTCCTTGTTACCGTCGTCTTATAACGCATTCCGACTTCGCTTAGATCTAACTCCAGTATCTCACCTTCTAATTCTGCTATCGGCCGAATTGATGACGATTTTAATGGAATATATTATGGCTATTGTGTAGCATATTCCTTTAGAAATGAGAGCTCACCTGAATCAAAAAGTCGCCCAATTATGTTTTCTCTGTGTAGTATGCAACATGTACTCACCAAGCTATATTATTACTTTAGACACAGCCGTAGAGAGAGGGAGATGGGGGGAGCGTGTGTGTGTGTTTGTGTGCATATTTGCGTATGTGCAAGTTTCTACATCTTCCAACGTTTCAGGTCTAATGTTAATCTTAATATATGTTATACTAAAGTATTACATTGGTCTCGGATAGATCTAACTCAAATTAAATTCGCAGAAGATTCGCAAATGGGTAGAACAAATGTTGACCTATGTTATATTTATATATTGGGTGCAATTTATGCATCCCGAGACAGCGTTTGCGCCGATCTAGCATACGTAGGCGATGGCTCGCAGGGGCAGATTTTGTTGTTCTACATCTGTAACCTGAAGTAGTCAAGCTGAATAAAAATGGTTTAGTAGAGCTTACTGTACATCTGTGTAACTGAATGCAATTAGATATTCTAATCTGTTATATGCGGGTTCATACCAACTGCCTGCAACTTCACACTTCTGCTGCCTCGCACTGAGGACAGCAAATGTGCTCACATTGCACATAATTACCATCAATAAGCATAATGCAGCCGCACCGGCCCTTATCATTCCAACTTTTACCACACCAGCAGCAGTTCCAGCAACGCAATTTGGCTTCGTATGGGCAGTCTGGGAGTGGACACTTGGGGGAAAGCAAGGATGCTGCAGCAGTTTGGGGGTTTTCTTCAAAACTTGGAGGCATCGGGTATGGTAATGATTGTTGTGTAACATTCCCACATGGAATTCGGGGATCTGGAGAGGCAGACATGAAAGCTGTAGAATGGGTCGATCTTTTTTTTCTACCATGGACGCCGCTGCCGTTACTTACTCGTCCAGATACCCTGTTATGTTTGTTGTTCGGAGAGCTTGGCCCACCAGAAGTAGAAGAGCCTGACGCAGGCGAGGCATTGGCACAGTAAATAGTCTGCATCATGACGTGCTCGCAGATTAATGTGTATACAATATGAAGACACATGATGATAAATGCTAACTTTGGTATTTTTCTACTTAAGTGTCAGTAAACATATTCGAAAGATATTCAGTAAGGTAGGGAATTGTGGTATAGTTACCTGGATTATGCTTAGGTATCTAGTAAAATACAATACAGTACGGATCACTTTTCATCACTACTCTGTCATAGGCATCATAGCTTCATACATCCTTTATATACAAACATATGGACATAGACACTCTTCTAGGAGCCACTCATGCCCGTCTATCTCCCTTCAACTATGAGTTTTTAGCATATTGTGTTCCGATGATAATGTGGATCTGTAGACATTGACGAGTTCTATTCGGTTCAAAGAAACTTGCATGAATTGGGAATGAAGTCGTGAAATCTGAGCGGCTGGGCAACTGAGTTGTTGATGCTTAAACCAGATCCCTCAGCTGATGAGGACCAGCCACTAAATGCTAAGCCTCCACAATGATTCATGAAATCCATTATGAAGATATATTAGAAAGATAGTAATAAATATTTATAATCTATTATTCGGAGGCTAGACATATAATTATAAGAGATAAAGCGCGTTAAAACTAAAATTATTATAGCTTTAAATACTCTTAAAACAAATTTAGGTTTTAGCTAAAGCCCCTATCTTTTTTAATTATTAGTCTATTTACAAATAAATTAATTATTATACAAGAAATAATTAATTAATTTTACTAAAGATTTCTAATAGTACATAGACTAAGTATACTTCCAGAGCCTGCTCGGCCGTCAGGCGCTTCTCCAGGTCGTACTCGAGCAGTCTCGACAGCAGCTTGAAATATTTAATAGTCTACATATTCTAACTAATTATAAAAACCCCTTAAGGACTTCTTAAGGTCTACCTTTAGTATTTTAAATAACTTACTACTACTTTGTCCTTTAGCTAATTATAGCAAGGCGCCTATAGATTAACAATTTGACGAACTGTAGTAGGACCTTATAAGGACCTTTAACAGTTTGTACGTAGTGGCTTAACAGCGCTTAGTTACTAGGCAACTAATAGTAATTCTTATTAAACCCGTAATACTAAATTTAGTTAGGCGGCTACTTTTAATTAGCTACGTTTATAAAGGCCTAGCTATAGGTCCTACTTATAAAGCTTTAGCTAAGACTATTGTATTAAATAGTTAGTTAAATGGTTTTAGTAGGCTAAAAGAATAGTAAAGTAGAATATAGACGGCTATTTTATTATTTACTAAGTAGGGGTATAAGAGGCTAGTAACCTTCTTTTTAAAATTGAAGTAGGCGTTAAGGCTTATACTTGTACTATACCCTACTTTTTAACACACGTAAAAACGCGTACTACTAAAGGTAGTACTACTTAAATAAATAAATTGCCTAGTCTAATAAATTATATTTATACAAAAACAACTTCAAAAATCTGTATTTTATTCTTATAGCTAACTATAGCTAAACACTTAACTAAAGCCGTCTATAACTAACTATACTATACTATAAGAAAATTCTAATACTAGTTATTACTAAATAAATCCACTATAAATAAAGAACTTCTAATAAATTTTAAATTAACATAAATTAACTAATTTTATACTTGTACACTTTATACTAATATATTAAAATTTTATAAAATTATTAAAATTTTATAGTTTATTTACTTTATTTACTTTATTTAAAGTATTTATACTAGGGATAATGTATAGTTATTATTAGTATATTTCCTTTTATATTAATAACTAGTATATAATAAATAATAGTAACTCCTTTAATAGTTTAAGCTTACTTATTATAAAAAAAATATAGGAACTTATATATAGCTTAAGCTTGCTTACTATATATAAAGAATATTTTTATAAGATTAAGTTTAGCCTTTTATTATAAAGTATTTATACCTTTTTAATATTAAAATAGCTTTTTTAAAAAAGACGTTAATAGTTATAAGTAATTTAACTTTATTATTAAATTTTACTACTTATACTAATACTTTTAAAAAAAGTTATAGTAAGAATGAAAAAATAGAACTTAAAAACTTTAAAGATTTTTTTAATAATAATATTATAAATAAAAATATAGTATTTAAATCTTTTTTATTAAATACTTTTAAAGATATAGCAATTATAGCTAATTAAAAAATTCTTAATAATAATATTACTACTTTTAATAGCGTAATTAAAATTAGTAAAAAAAATAGTTATTTAGAAAATTAACTAATTTATACTTTTAAACTAAGCTTAAAAAGAGTATTTTTTTCAAAATTTTAAACTTAACACTTAAAAAAAGAATAATAAAAACTTACTTATTTAAAAATAAGCCTTTTTTTATTTTTTTAACTATTTTATAAACTAAAGTAAACTAATATTATAACTATAATATTAACTTTTTAACTAGTACTAAATATTAAAATAGTATAGTTACAAACTTATATATTAAAAATAGTTATACTTTTTATACTAATAAAATAATTTTATATAATATAATAAGCTAAAAAATTTAATAAGTTAATTAAGTACTAATATTTTAATTATTTTATATAAACTAACTATATTTAAAGTAGTATTATTATTATAATAACTATAAGTATAAGCTATAATATAATTAGTAATATATACTACTTTTAATAAATAAATAAGACTTGCTTAGTTTATATAAAAACTATATTTTAACGTAAAAGAATACACTTTTATAAACTAATATTTATTAATAACTAATGTCTTTTTATAAAGTTAAAAACTAGTAAAAGTAAACTTAAAATTTTAGAATACTTTTTACTTTTATTTTATTTTAATACTATTATAACTATATATAAAGAATAGTACTTTTTTATATAAAGTAAGCATATATATTATTAAAATATAAAGAAAATTTTAAAGTTATAAATAAATCCTTCAAATAAAATAATTTAAAAATAAAATAAAAAGCTACTTTTTAAAATATTTAAAACAAAATTTATAAAAAAGTATTTACTTAATATAAGAAATAGTTAAGTAACTATAAATATTAATACTAAAATACTTATTATAGTAATTTATATAAATAATAATATAGCTTAAATATAATTAGTTAACTTTATTAGTTATATAATTTTTAATATAAAAGAAACTTTCTTTAATTATAGCTTAAAAACTTAAAGATTTTATCTTATTTACTAAATTTTATTTACTTAAATATCACTATTTTAAAACAATACTTTTTATTAAACACTTTATAACTATTATAAGGATAAAATAAAGGTATAGGTAATATTTATACTAAGTATAACTAAGATATTAAAAAAAATTACCTACTTTAATAGTTTTATTGAATCTTATAATAAGTGTATATATTTTAGTTTTTTAATTTAAATAATAAAAAGACGTATTATAATAAGGGTTAGACTAAGTAACTACGTTATTAAAGCAATCGATTATAAAAGGGTAAAAGTCAAAGGTTATATTATATAAGAACTAAGTCTTATCCCTTTTAAATTAGTAAAAAGGATAGACTAGCTATATATAAGTAGTACTAAATACACTATACTTAAATATGCCTTAGCCTTTAAACTTTATAGCTATTTAACTAATTATAAGGTATATATTTATTACTATCCTACTTAAGACTACTACGTGTTTTTTTAAGTTGTACTTATATTTATAAGTTATATAACGTTTACTATTTATTTAATTTGTTATTATATCTACGTATTATATATAACGTTTTTACGACTTTTATATACGGCCTACGTTAGGCGTTTATAGTTGCTTTTATTGCTTATTTATATTAATTATGCTCCTTTTAAAACTAGCACTTTTAGGCTAGTAGCTATTAATTAGGTGTTTATAAACGTTGTAAATAGGTTGAGTAGTTTGTGTACAACGTTGTTTAATAGTCTTTGTTTATAGCTAGTAGTAGCGTTTAATTTATAGGGTAAATAAGATGTAATATAAACTTATTTTTGATTTTATCCTTACTTTTTACTTATTATAGCTTTTAAAAATAAGTATGTTTAAGTATATTTACGTTACTATAGCCTTTATTAATAAGCTATATAAGGCTATACCTTTACTTAGTTATTATTAAGCTACTTATTTAACTTATTACTGGCTAAATCATATTATGTACATTTATATTTAGAGCCTGTTAATTTTAACTAACTTATTAATACTAAGCCTTTTTATATAACGCTTTAAGTACTAGCTATTAGTAATATATATTACTTTTACCCTTACTTTACTTATTTAGCTAACTTATTAACCTTATACATATAAAGCCTAGTACTAGTAAAAGGAGTAAATAGTAGCCTTATATTATTATTTAAAGTAGTAGTATTAGTAGTAGTAGTAAGTATAAAACTACCTATTACATATAAAACTACCTACACTACTAACAACTATTATAGTATGTAGAATAGTATAAAGAGGGGCTATTAACTAATTAGTTAATAGTCCCTCCTCTTATACTATACTCTATAAGCGGCTTGCTAGTAGGCAAAGACGAGAGGGACGTACTTATAGGCGTCGTACGTAAAAACTTATATAGCCGATTCTATTTATTAAATTCCTTACTATTTGTCTATTTAGTAGCTATGTTCTATCTACTTATACCTCTTAAAGTAGAGGGCGTTAAGGTAAAGCCTTAACTTAATTTACACTTTATTTTATATGTAAGTACTATAAAGTTAGTTTTAGTACGTACTTTATACTTAGTAGTAGTAGCTTTACTAGTTATACTTTTTACTATAAAGTTAATAATAGTAGTAGTACTAATATTAGTAGTAATAGTAAAGCTAGCTTATAAGCTTAACTATAAGCTTATCTTAAAGCCTTTAAAATCTCCTTACTTACTTAGTAATTACTTTACTTATTTAAAGCGTTTATCTTTTTAGTAGTTATACTAAGTACTTATTTAAGTAAAGTGTATATAGTACCTTTAATACTTTTTATATATACTTGTTATAAGCAGGCTAAAAGGACGTCTACAAAGGTCTTATAAAGACCGCGTACAAAAGTTGTACAAACTTTATAGACAATACAAAGGCATAATAGCTAACCAGACAAATAGTAGGCATTATATAACCTATAAATATAGGTAGGACCTATAAGGATGTATAGTAGTAGTCTATACTTAATTAAGTAAAAGAGTAGTAAATATACGCTTTATAATTAATTAAATTATTGTTAAGTTTAAAGGCTAAGGCTTAATTAAGACTAATATACTTAGTACTACTTTTATATAGCTAGTTTGTTTCTTTTACTAAATATAAAAAGATAAGACTTAGTTTTTATATAATACTACTTTTACTTTTAGCCTTTTATAAGTAATTACTTTATTAATATAATTACTTAGTTTATTTACTATTATAATTATTAAGTTTTTTACTTTAAAACTATTTAATTATTAATATAAATTAAACTAATTATATATACTAAATTAAACTAATATAAAACTATAAAATAATATTGCTTTATATAACTAATAACTAAATATAAATACTATAATATAGCTTAATAAACTTAAAGTAAAAGAATTAATAATAACTATTATAATAAAGAATAATATAAACCTTATTAAATTTATTATTAATAAACTTAGTTTTATTATTATAGTTTTAATAAAAATTACTTATAAATACTATATAACTAAGCATAGTTAAGGCACTATGTATAGACCGTCTAGGGTTCCTATAAGGTTATCCTATAATTAGTTAGATGTTTAATCTACCAGCGTCCTACTATAATTAGCTAAGGGATAGAATAGTAGTAAGCTATTCTAAGACACTAAGAGTAGACTTTAAAAGGTTTTTAAGCGCTTTTTATAATTAGTTAGAAATAAGTAAACTAATAAATATTTCTTATATTTATATAGTATTACTATACTCTTTTTTAATAAAAGGGACAAGAGTTTATTCTTGTCTTTATATACTTATATATATATAATTTAGTTATTATAAAGTTAATATTATCTTTTACTTAGTTATAATAGTGTATAGTACTAACTTTATAAATACTTTTATATTAATAAACTCTTTATTTTAACTATTTAAAAGAATTCTTTTTTTATAATAATTAAATTATTAATTATTTTAAAGGCTTTAAAGATAATAAGAGCTATATAAGTATTACTTAAAGACTTTACTAAGTTTATACTAATTAAAACAATATTTATAAATAATAAAATAGTAGTTAAATTAATTAAATTAAAGGCTTGTTAAGTACGTCTTTAATAATTACTTATAGTATATATAAAAGTAGTACAACTATAAGCTAAATTAAATAGTATAAGTAAAAAGACTACGCTTATATATATAATACAACTATTAGTAAAGGACTTGTAGAGTGCCTTTAAGGTTTAAGAACTAGACTTAAACAATTTTAAAAGTAAAGACACGGCCTTTATAGCCCTATTATATATTAGTAGTTAAGCGCTGTTAAAAGCTAGTAGTTAAGCGTGTAACTTAAAGCTAAAGCTGTTTAAAAGATATAAAGATTTGTTAATATATTTATAATAATAAGAGTAGTATAAGATAATAAGACGTATGTTTAAATTAGTACTTTGTTAGTACTTTTAAAATATTAATAAAATTAATATAACGTTTTAGCTTATAAATAGAGTATTTTTTATTTATTAAAAGTAGTATTTTAACGTGTTATTAGACTAAGAGCGTATACTAGGCTTGTGTTTTTAGAACGTTTTTAACGCTTAGTTAAATACGTTAATATTAAATTAAAAGATTTATTTAGTATTATAGTAATATATTTAAAAAAATTATACCAACTTATAAAATAAAGCCTTAATAACTACTATATATATATAAGCTTGTTAAAGGAAAAGATTAGTTCTTTACTTAAAAATTTTATAGTAGTTATAGCCTATACAAGTTTAAGTAATAAAATTAAACGTAACTTAATTATAAAAGGTATAACCTATACTACTAATTAGTACTAAGTGTTAAAGTGTGTAAATTAACTATAAAAGGACAGCTTTTTAAAGTAATATAAAAGAACTATGTCTAATATAAAGAAGGGAAAGGAGACCTCTACTAAAAAACTAAAAAAAAAGTATTTAAAGCCTTAGTAAAAAGCTTTTAAAGTTTAAAGTTTTAAGTAGTTTATAAATAAAACTAGCTTAAAACATTGTATTAAGTTAAATAATACTAATATTAAATACTTTTATTATAGTAAAAAAGGCTATATTTTACTTATATACCTTAATAAATTAGCTAGTAAGCTAGTAAAGAAAAATATATAAGTTAACTTAACTAAAGTTGTTAACAACTTTAGTAATAAGAGTAAGAAGGGTAAGAGTAAAGAAAAAGCCTAAGTAGCCTTTAAAAGGACACTTTAAAGTTATTAGACTTAGTCTTAGTTAATAAAAGGTTATAAATAAAAAGATAGGTTGTTGTAAGTAGTAATTATTTTATATTTATTAATTTAAACTATAGTAGTAAGATTAATATAATAAACTAAAAATTTATAAAGATATAAGGCTTGTTAAAGTCTATAAGGCATTTACTATTTATATAAGTGTTTAGTAACTTAAAGCTATAGGTTTATAATATATAAGTAGTTATAATTTAACTATTAAACATTAACTAGAAGGAATAGTAGATTACTTGTTATTGTATAAGACTAAACCGTGTTAATAATAACGTATTAGTACTCTTAAGTATACTAACTTTGTTAAATAAGAAAATGTTATTATACCTTGTTAATAAAAAGTAGTAATTTTATAAATTAAAGATTAAGCTAGTAAGAACCTTTTAAAAAGGCGTAATAAATACTACTACTTACTATATATTAGTATAAGTAAAGGAATTTATTAATCTTTTAAATAAAAAGCTTTAAAAAAACTTTAAAAGGCTTATAAAAATACTATTTAAGCTTTGTAAATATAAGAACGTATTCTTTATAAAGAATACTACTAGCCTACTAATTTACTAAAGTGTAGACTATATAATTAATCTATTATTTAAAACGTAATTATTATATAAAGAACTATACCCTTTGTTTTAAAAGGAGCTTGTTATACTTTAAAAGTATTTATAAAAAGTACTATAAAAAGGATAAATCTAAGATTTAAAGAGCCTTATAAGCTTCTTAGTCCTTTTTATACTAAAACGTAATAGTACTTTACAACTATATATTAACTACTATAAACTAAATAAAATTATAGTTAAAAATTAGTACCTTTTACTCTTAATTTCTAAGATCTTAAATAGGACTAAGAGCTATAAAGTTCTTTTAACTATAAATATAAAGAATACGTTTAGTAGAATATAAATATATAAAGAGGATAAGTAAAAGACTGTATTTAAAATGTAGTATAGCTACTATAAGTATTTAGTAATACTATTTAGACTAATTAACGCTTTAACAACCTTTTAAAGTTATATTTATAAAGTGCTTAAAGGCTTAGTAGATAAAATTTATATTATCTATTTAAATAATATTTTAATTTATTTAAAGAATAAAAAGGAGTATATAAAGCACTTAAAGTAAATATTAAATTAACTAAGAAAAGTAGAACTATTTATTAATTAAAAAAAGTACTAGTTTTATAAGAAGAAAGTGTTTTTTTTAAGCTTCTTACTATTTCTTAATAAAGTTTATATAAACCTTATATAGATTAAAATAGTTATAAAGTAGTAAACGTCTAAGACTTACTATAATATTTAAGTGTTTATTAGCTTTTATAATTTTTACTATTAATTTATTTACTATTTTATTAATAAGGCCTAGTTATTAATAAAATATTTAAAAAGGCTAGTTAAAAGTAAAAAGCTTAAAGGACCTTTATAAAGGCCTTATAAAGACTAAGTATTTTAGTAGTTAAAGTAAGCGTTTATAAAAGCACTATTACTAAAGTACTATAACTTACAACGTCTAGTCTATATAAAGACTAATACGTTTACTTTTATATTAATAAAAATACTATTCTAGTTAAACAACGTAAGTATATAGTATTTAGTAGCCTTTTAGTTCTAAAAGCTACAAAGTATAAAGCTATACTATAGTACTTTTAATTAAAAGTTAATAATAATTGTTATATTCTTTAAAAAATAGTGTTAGTACTTAAAAAAGGCTAAAAGTGTAAAGGTCTTAACTAACTATACTAATTTATAAGCGTTTTTATAGTAAATAGATTTAAATTATTATTAAGCGTGCTAGTATATATATTTATTACTATTTAATTTTAAAATTAAGTATTATTTAAGTAATAAAAATCTAGCTAATAGCCTATTATATTGTTTTAACTATAAAGAAGAGTAAAATTAGACGGATTACTTGTTTTTATTATATTAAAAGGTTGTTGTTCTTACTAAAGGTAGCGTTTTAAGAGACTTTAAAGAACTTGTAAGGAAACTAGGTAGCCTGTCTTTTTGTAATGAGTAAGTATTTAAAACTAGTGTAAATAGCCTATTAAAACGGTTAGTATAGCTAACTTAAGAATAACTTAGTTAAAGTACTAAGATGTATACACTTAGTAGTTATTTATAGTATAAATAGTTATAGTTATAACTATAAAAGGGTTAAAAAAGAATAAGAAGCCCTTTATCTTATTTTATAAGCTTATTCTTATAGCTTAGTTATTAAACACTTATTTACTAAATAAAAGAGAGGCTTGTTAGGACTATATAGGCTATTTTTAAAGTTAGTTTTTAAACCTTATAAAGTTGCTTTATTAAAAAGGATAAATAGTTGTACTAGTTTAAGAAGTACTATAATATAAAATTATCTACTAGTACTATAAGCCTAAGATAGCTAAATATAGTAGTGTTGTAAGAATAAAGAACTTAGTCTTTTATTACTACTTTTAATAGGCGTTAAAGTAGACGTTAAAGGATTTGTATATACTTGTTATATATGTTAAACTACTAAGTTAAGAAAGTATAAGCTATACAGTTAGCTTTAACTCTTACTAGTTCTTAAAGGGCCTTAGTAGAAGGTGTTAATAAATTTTATTATTAGTTTCCTTTTAGTCTTTAATAGTAATTAAAAGCTAGACGTTATACTAGTAGTAGATAAGTATATAAAAATATATTAGTTTTTACTAGTGTTTACTACTATAACTTTTATAAAGCTTGTATATTTACTTTATATAAAGGTCTAGTTATACTTTAAGTAGTTAAAAGGTATTATCTTAAATAAAGGAGTAGTCTTTACTAGCTAGTACTAGTAAAAGCTATATAATATTACTTATATTAAGCTAAGACTATCTACTACTTTTTATTTATAAACTAATAGTTAAACTAAAAAAGCTAATTAAACTTTAGAATAGTACTTTTATTACTATATAATAAAAAATTAGAATAACTAGCCAACACTCCTTTCTATAACAAAGTTCGTTTTAAATAACGTAATAAATTAATTAATAAATAAGATACTATTTTATATACTTTATAACTATTACCTTATAATTTATAAAAGCGTTAAAGACGTTGTTTATAAAAGAAGGGTACTAATAGTAGTTAAGCGTATTTTAAAGCTATAAACTATAAAAGAGAGGGCGTTAAAACACTTATAGTATATATAAAAGACGTAAAAGCGTTACTATAATATAAAGTACTTATTAAAAGAGTATAATAAGAGGGACTTAGTACTATTATTTATTTAAAATTTAAAGTTAAAAGTGTTTAGTTAAAAGTAAAAACTAAAGTTTATTAAACTTTTTTATATATTAAAGAAGATTAGCCTATAAGTGTATTACTTTACACTTTTATAGTAGTATAAAAAACTATATAATTTATTTTTAGTATTCTTATTAAAACTTTAAATAAACTTTATAAGTACTATAAAGCCTTTACTAATACTACTATTAAATAAAAATAATAATAAGTAGAAGGTAAAAAAGATATTAGACTATTAAGTGTAGTATAAGAAGCTATACTACTTAATATAATAAAAAGGATAGCTGTTTAAATATAACTAATAAGTTGTTATAATAGTTATAAATATACTAATTACTATAAAAAAGTAGTAAAAGATATAAAAAGGAAGGCTTATTAATATTAAAACAAGCTTAAAAGTCTTTATAAAGAAAATAAAAGGAAGACTAAAAAAGGTTTAGTAAAAAAGTATAGTAATATAATATTACTATAATAATAAACATTTTAAAAATATAATAAAAAATTATAAAAAAACAATAATATATTTAACTACTATAAAAAGACTTTAAAAGGCCTACTTATAGCTTAAAAAGGAGAGTAGTTAAATAGCTATGTTTTAGTATAAAGATAGTAAATAAAAGTAAATCTTAGTTACTAACGCTTATAATAAATTATATTATAAGTATAAGATAGTAGTAAAGCGGCTAGTACTAAGCTTAAAGTATAAAAGGCAATTATAGCCTTGCTTGCTTAACAACGTATAGTACTTATAAGTAGCAGCCTTATACTTTATAAACAACTTAGAACTAATTAGTAGTAGTTAAGAATTAAAAGGATAAATATATACATACTATCTTAAAGCTATATAGCTTGCTATATTTTATATAGTAGTTTATAGCTATAAAGGCTAGACTTTAAGCAGTCTTTTAAACTATTTAATAATAATAGTAAAAGCTCTCCCTTTAAAGGATCCTTTAGTCTTTTAAGTAGGCTATAATTAAGGCTTGTTTATTAAGGTTGATTAGGTAGCCTATTATTAATATAAAAAACTGTTTTATTAATACAATAAGGCTAGTAGATAATAAATAAGACATTTATTAGTATATAACGTGTATTAGTATACTACTTGTTTGTGTAGCTACTGCCTTTTTAAAAACTAAAGCACTATACTAGAAAAGGCAACTTAGGCAGCTTGTCTATTAGCTTCTTTACCTAGGCGTTAAGGCAGCTTAAGTATATAGGCCTATTATTAAAAGGCTAGAAGTATTTTAGGTCTATTACTAGTAAAAAGCACTATAAAAAAAGAATATCCTATAGTTTTTAGATAGATAATATAATTAACTTTATATTTATATACTTTTTACTAATATATAAGAATTACACAGAATTATTAACATATTACAGTTATTTACTTTATTTATTTATTTCCTTTATTTAGAGTGTATACACTAAGGACGACACATAGTTGTTATTAGTGTATTTCCTCCTACGTTAGTAAACTAGCGCGTAACAAGGTCCTTGCCTTATCTATATAAGAGAATAAGTAAAGGCGCTACTAAAGCCGTTGTAGAGGCTTAAAGGAGGCTAAAGGCTAGACTTAACTTATCCTTAAGGTTCTTAACGTTATTAATACGCCTTAAAGGCGAATCGTTTAATATATACGCTAGGCTTTAGTTACTAGCGCTAAACCTGCTAAAAAGAGGTAAGAGGCCTACTAGAGAGCTTGTTAAGGGCGTCCGTCTTAACGGATTAGGCGTTTAAAGTGTAGGTACTAGCTAAACAAGTATAGGCATTGTTAGCCTTTAGATCCTAGTAGTAGTAGGTAAAATAAAAAGAGGTAATATCTTTAGTACTACTAGTATAGCTATACTATATAGTAATTAAAAAACCTTTTATAGTATACTATTTAATATAAAAGTAAAAACATTCTGTTTAACACTTAGTATATATATTAAAGTGCTAGTAAGAAGTAAACGTTAAGATATAAGGGCTAGCTTTAGTTCTTATATATGTATAGGCTTTTTAATAACCTTGTTCTTACCTTTAGTAGTATTAAGGCTTTAAAGTATAAAGGTCCTTTTAAAGTATTCTAGAAAGGTCTACATTATAAATAAAGAGCTAAACAATAGGCTATTAGTAAGAATTAAGTAGTCTTTAAACTATTTAATAGCTTAATAAACTATTAGTATTATTATAATCTAGTAATAACTTTATAGTCTTTACTTTTCCTTTTAAAGGTACTACTTACTATAATAAATTTTAATAATATAAAAAGTAAAAAGTAAGTATTATTTATATAATATAGTAAAATTTACTTTATAAATAAGTAAAAGCAGACTTATAACGTTTATATAATAAAGTAAATTTTACTATAAATAAAGTAAAAGCAAATTTACTATATTTAATATATACTAATAATAAACTTTATTATATAAGCTAGCCTTTTATAGCTTTTAAATAAAGCTTATAACGTTTTTAGTAACGTTGTTAACGTTTTTTAACCTTGTTAAATATATTAGTATATTAAGAAATACTACTTTATATAAGTATAAATAATATAATATAACAACTATTTTATAAGTACTAAAGTACTTTTATTCTACTAAGTTTTTCCTTTAGACACTTTATTACTAGTAAAAGTTAAAATTAACTTTAAAAAAAGAAGGAAATAATTATTATAGTTTTAATAAGAATTACTTATAAATACTATATAATTAAGCGTAGTTAAGATACTATATATAAACCGTCTAAGGTTCTTACAAAATTATTTTATAATTAGTTAAATATTTAATTTACTAGCGTCTTACTATAATTAACTAAGAGATAAAATAGTAGTAAGCTATTTTAAAACACTAAGAGTAGACTTTAAAGAGTTTTTAAGCACTTCTTATAATTAGCTAGAAATAAGTAGACTAATAGACATCTTTTATATTTATATAGTACTACTATACCCCTTCTTAATAAAAGGGACAAGAGTTTATTCTTGTCTCTACACACTTATACGTATACAATTTAGTTATTGTAAAGTTGATGTTATCTTCTACCTAGTTATAGTGGCGTATAGTACTAACCTTATAAATATCCTTATATTTATATAGTAAATTACGTTTAAAGTAGTAAAAACTAATAACTTTAAGCTTTAAGTATTAAAAAAAGAAGTTATTATAATAAAGTATAAAAAAAAGCTTTATAAAAAGCTACTTAGCCTATTTACTATTTAAAAGAGATATTAAAATAGTAGTAGTAAAGGCTTTAATATAAAAGAAGATAAGTTAAATATAATAATAAAGAAAATACTCTTTTTTTATTATAACTTTTTAATAAACTAGTATTAAAATTAGCTTATAAATAAAAAAATATAATTTATTTTATTTAAAAAAAATTTAATATAATAAAAAGGCGTATTTATTTTATACTAGTTAATATAAACTAAATTAGTTATATAATATAATAAATTATATTATTAAGTAAAATAAAGGAAGAATAAACTATTATAAATAAAGACTAAAAAGGCTTTAAATATTAAGTTTTATTTTTTATTATAACTTTAAAAATATATTCTTTTATTATTTAAAAGCTAAATAATAATATAAAATAAAGTAAATATTAAAACCTTTAAAATTTTATAAATTACTTAGCTTTTTTTAAAATATAGTTAAAAAGAAGTTAAAAAAGAAGTAAGTATAAGTTTTATATATATAATTACTTTTAAGTATTAAAAAGGACTTATAAAAGCTTTTTATAATACTAAAAATAAGATAAGAATTAATTATATATATTAAAATTATTTAAGATATATACTATTTATAAGAATAAGTATAAAGCCTTTATATAAGATATATATATAAAAGTTAAAAAGGTTATAAAAAAGGTTATAAACGTAGTTAAAATAAAAGAATATATAATAAAGATTTAAGTACTAATAATTATTAAGGTAATTATTAAAGTACTTATAAAGGATAAGGTTAAAAAAAAGAAGGCTTTTAAAATAAAAACCTTTAATAAAATAGCTATATTTTAAAGTATTATATTTATAATAGTAATAAGTACTTAGTTAATAAATATTTAAATAAAAAAAAAGATAGTTATAGTTAAATTATTAAATATAAGTAAATAGTTAAAAAACTAAATAGTATTAATAATAATTAAGACGTTAAAAATGTAAAAAAGATTTTAGTAGTAAATATATTTTAATTTAAAGTATAAATAAAGGATAAGTAGTTAGTTAATATAGAATAGAATATAGCTACTATATTAAATATAATTAGTAAGACCTTTATTAAAGAAATTAGTTTATAAAAAATAAAAGTAAAGATTTTAATATTAAAAGTGTATAATAAGTAAATAGTATATATAAGTAGTATATAAAAAATACTATTATATTTAATTAATATATAAGAATAAAAAAAGGACGTAGTATAAGTTTATACTAAGATTAGTAGGCTATTTAATATAATAAGGCTGCTTATACTTTTTTTAATAATAATAATTAAAAAGTACTTTATATAGCTAAACTTAGTAAAAACTAGTTAGTAGTTTAAAGTAATAAAGAAGAAGATAAAAGTAATTATAGCTAAGGCTTTTACTATATTAACTAGGTAAGAAAGAGTAATAGTATATATAGTAATAATAAGTATATTATTAGTAAAAGAATTAAAGAAAGGATAAAGTAAGTTGCTTATATACTTAGTATATAAGTATAGTAATATTTTAAATTTTAATAATACTAAGACGTTACTATTATACTATAATACTAACTATGTTATTAACTTAAAAAAAGAATAGTAACTATTATATAAGGCTATATACTCTTTATTATAAAAAGAGTTAAAGGAGTTAAGAAGTTACTTAGTAGTAAGTATAGCCTTTAAACGTATACGTTTTTTAAAGAGTCTTACTAATACTTTTATCTTATTTATACTAAAAAAGGATAAAAGCTTATAGTTATATATAAACTATTAAGGCTTAAATAAAGTAATAATTAAAAACTATTATTTATTACTTTTAATAGTAAAGATTATAAAGTGTTATATAAGAATAAAATTTATTTTAAAATTAAATATTAAAAAGGCCTACTACTAAATTTAAATAAAAAAAGGTAATAATAAAAGACTGCTTTTTAAACTTAATATAGCTACTTTAAGTATTTAGTCTTTTCTTTTAATTTAACTAATATATTAGTAACTTTTTAAAACTATATTAATAGTATATTAAAAGGGTTAGTAAATACTATTTATATTATATACTTTAACAATATTCTAGTCTTTTTAAAGATAAAAAAGGAGTATATATAGTACTTAAAAAAGGTATTAAAACGTTTTTAAAAAAGCTTAGTTATATATTAATAAGAATAAATATAAATTTTATTAAAAAAAGGTAGAATTTTTAAGCTTTTAAATATTGTATAAGGGCTTTATAATAAATAAGTATTAAGTGTATATAGTTACTAAATAGCTTAAACTAACGTTTTATTAAAAGATTTAAGTCTTTTTAAAATTTTATAACTTTTATAAACGTTTTATTTAAGGCTACTTTTATATTACTATATTATTATTAAAACTATTAAAAAGGAGTAAAAATAGTAAGAAGCTTAGTAAGGTATAGTTAAATAATAAGGCTTATAAGGCTTTTAAATAACTAAAGGCTAGATTTATAAAAGCTTTATTATTAAAATATTTTAACTTTAATAAGCTAATTTATATAAAAACTAATATATTAAACGTAGTGCTAAAAATAATTATATTATAGCTTAATAAAAAAGGAAGATAGTATTTTATAGCTTTTTAGTTATATAAGTTATAAAAAGTAAAACTAAATTATAATATTTTAAATTAAAAGCTTTTAATTATAATAAAGGCTTTTTATTAGTAAAAATACTACTTAAATAGTAATAAAGACGTTATAAAAGTTTTATTTAATTATAATAACTTTTATATATTTATATAATAGCTTTAATTTAATAGTAAATAGGCTAAGTAAATAATATATTTAGCCTTATTTAATTTTATTATTAAGTATTAACTTAAGTTAACTAACTTAGTAAATATATTATTAAAATAGCTAAATTATATAAATAGTATAAGTTGTATAAATCTAATATAAAGTTTATATATAAGTAGTATAATTATTAAGTAATATTAGTATAACTATAAACTTAATTAGTATATAAATACTACTAACGTTTTAAAAATATAAAAAGAGTTAAGGCCTTATATATCTTATATATAAAATATATAAAAGGCTAATAAGTTAAAAAAGATCTTAATTAAAAGTATAAGGCTAATTACCTTAATAAAGCTATTATACTACTACTTTAACTTAAAAGTTAAAGTAATTATTTTAATACTAAATAAAAAACTAAAAATCTTAGTCTTATAATAAAATAACCTTACTATATAACTAAATACTATTAATTACTTTAAAAGTAACACTATTAATATAATAACATTAGTATAAAGTTTAACTATAATAAGTATAAATAAAGATATTATATTTATTAAACTTTTATAATATTATATAGTAGTAGCCGCTTTTACTATATAACTTTTAAAGCTTAAACTAAGTAAAGAGTTATATAAAGTTATTATAACTACTTAATATAAAGATTCTTAAATATAAGTATAGTTATAACACTTAACTTATATAAGTAATATATAAAGTAAATAGTTTATTATAATAAATAAGATATTATTATATATAGCCTTAAGTAAAAAGTTATAAGTTATAATAAGCTTTTTTATATAAAGTAAGTTATTAAAGCTTTACTATAATAACTTATTAGTTAAATATTTTAATATTATAAAAATAACTAAGCTATTATTTAAACCCTTTTTTTAAAAGAATATATTAAAAAATATAAAGTAGTATATTATAATATACTTTGTTTATTAAAAGTAAGTATTTAAAAAATATAAGTTATATAATAAGTTAAACCTACTTTTATTACTTAAAAAACTATTTAAAAAGTTATTAATAAACTTAATTATAAGCCTATTAAAATTAATAAATAAAAATAGTAATAATATAAATATAATACTAGTTATAATAAACTACTTTATAAAGTATACTATTTTTACTATAATAATTATAAGACTAATCTTTACTAATTTAATAAAAATTATATATTATAAAGTTTTTTTATAGTTTAAAAAAACGTTAAAAAATATTATATTAAATAAAGGCTTTATATTTATAAGCACTTTTTAGTTTAAATTTTATTATTATATAAAGATTAAATAAAGACTATTAATAATGTTTTACTTATAAATAAATAAGTAAGTAAAAAAAGTAAATTAAACGTTAAAGTAATACTTATACTACTTTATTATAAATAAGTAAGTAAGCTAGTTATATTTATTAAATAAAGCTTAATACGCTTATAATAATATTATTAATCTTATAATAAGCTACTTTCTTTTTAAAGCCTTATTTAGTTAGAAATTAAACTTATTTATATAATATAAAAATATATTAACTATAAAAAAGGCGTTAAAAGTAGTAATGTAATAAAGTAACTTAGTACTAGCTATTAAGTATAAAGTACGTACTACAACTAACGTTATAGTACCTATACTTAAAATAAAGGGCAAATTAAATTAAGGCATTACCTTAACACCTTCTACTTTAAAAGGTATAAGTAGACAAGACGTAGCTACTAAAAAGACAGATAAATAAGAAGGAATTTAATAAATAGAATTAGCTATACAAGTTTTACGTATAACGCCTATAAGTACGTCTTTCTTTATTTCTACCTACTAACAAGCTGCTTATAAAGTATAGTATAAAAGAAGGGACTATTAACTAATTAGTTAATAGTCCTTTTTTATACTATTCTATATATTATAATAGTTGTTAGTAGTGTATATAGTTATATATATATATAGTAGGTAGATTTATATTTACTAGTAATAAGAGTAAGACTTAAAATATACTAGTTATAAGACTAATTACTTAGGTTTTACTTAAAAAACTATACTACTTATAAAATACTATTACTTTATTTATTTAAACTTTTATAATAACCTTCTTTAATTAAAGATATAAGGAATAATTAGTAAATAGCTATATTATAAGTAATTATTAAAATAAGTCTTTAATTCTTATTTATACTTTTAATAAGTAGAAAAAGGAGTAAGATTACTACTCTACTTAGTCTTTAATAGTTTTAAATTATAAAGTTATAAGAGATAAAAACTAAATACTAAAATATAAATTTAATATAAAAGAAGTCTTATAAAAGAAGCTATTTATAACGGCTTTTAAAAATATATTATTAGCTACTATACTAAATAACTAAATATATATTACTATAATTAGTTATAGTAAATAGCTACTATTAACTAATTATATAAAAATAGCTTAACTATAAAGTAGTAAAGGTTAGTATAAAGCTAACTTTAACTTATAATAATAGTATTTTAAAAATAAATAAAAATAAATTTAGTAATAAGTTAATAAGTAACTATTTAATAGTAAGTTAAGGCTATAATAACTACTAGTAAAACTAATATAATATAATAACTCTTAGTTACTACTTACTTTAAAAGGACTTATATATAAGTTACTAAAGTAAAAGTAGTAGTAGTAAGGTTAAATATATTTATAAAATATAGTATAAAAAGGCTTAAATTAATAACAAAGAAAGGCTAAGTTAAAAAGTAGTAAAAAGCTTTATTACCTTATAGTATAACTTAATAAATAAAGGATTAGTATACTTTTATAAAAACTAAATATACTAATCTTTTAAGTAAAAAACGTTATAGTTTTTTTTTCTTTCTTATAAATAATAGTTATTTATTTTCTTATATAAAGATTAGTTATATATTTATTTATTAAATTTTAAATTTTTTTTTCTTTTTACTAAAAAGACTAATAAGTAATTAAGTAAGTAGTTTAAAATTAAAATCTTATATTTTATATATAATATATAGGACTATTAAAATAAACACTTATTCTATTAATATAGCTTTTTTAACTTTTAAAACGCTACTATTAACTAGTACTTTTATAAATATATTAATAAACTTAACACTTAAAAGAACACTATAGTTTTAAGATTAAGCCTTCTTTTATTTTAAAACTTTTATAGTACTTACTTTTAATAGTAATAATATTATATACTTTTATTATTATTATAAGGCCTTAGTATAAGTAGCGTTGCTTTTAAATAAAAATAAAGTTTATTAACTACTAATATATTATATAATTAGTAAAATAAGCTTTATAAAAAAACTAATAAAGATAGCTTTAACTATAAAGTAAGAATAAAAGTTTATAAGTTTAAAAAAAGCTATAAAATAAAACTATAGTACTTAAAATAAGAAATAGTATTATACTCTTTAAACTTAAGTCTTAATATAGTTTTATACTATTTATAATAAAAACCTTTAAATTTTACTTTATAAATTAGTTAAGCTTTATATAAATATAAAATAGTTAAACTATTATCTTATATTAAGTAATTAATTAATAGTACTATACTATAGCCTTTTTTTTATAGTTATATACTAGTTATTACTTTAAGTAAACTACTTATACTAAAACTTTTAAACTATACCTTTTTAAAAATTTTATAATTAAATTATTAAATACTTTAAAAATAACGTTTATTTAATAAATAATTATTATTACTAAAGGTTTTATAGGTCTTTTTAAGTCTTACTCTTTACTTAATAAATTAAAGTACTTTTTTATTAGTACACTTTACTACCTTTTATTATATTTATTTTAGTTGCTTTAACTATACTATAACTATAAGCCGTTTAAGTAAAAAACATATTTAAGTTAATTATTAAATGTATAGTAAACCTTATTATTAATTAAAACTATATAATAATAAAATACCTAAAAAAAAATAGTTTTTTTATATTCTTAATTTAAAACTTATATAATACTAAAGTAATCTAATAACTACTACTTATAACTAATGTTAAAGAAATCTTATAAGTAAATAATAATACTATTTTTAGTGTATTTGTTTAATAAGTGTTATAAAAACGCCTTTACTACTTTTATTATAATAGTAAAGACTATTTAGTAGTAAAATATATTAAGTCTTATAAAAACTACTAAGTTAAACTTTTATACTATAATATAAAGATAAAGTGTTTTTTTATAAAATTAATAAAAAAGTATAAGCTGCTTTATATATTAATAAAGCACTTTTATAATAAAGAGTAAATAAGGAATCTAGTTTAAAGCTATTTAATAAGGTATTATAACCTTTTTAGTACTAAAAAAATATAATAAATATAGTTATAAGAAGAAATAGTAAAAATAAAATAGTAATTCTTATTTTTAAATAATACTAGTAGTTTAATTACGCTATTAAATAAACTACTTTCTAGCTTTAGCTTAAGTATTAATATAGTTAAGCTTATTAAGAATAATAATCTTATATTTACTAATTAGCTCTTTTTAATAAAACTAATAAATAAAGCTTATAACTTATTTAGTACTTTTATATTAGTTAAAAAGTGTAAATAAATTAATAATAACACACGTTCTTATATATTAGTTATAAATATATAAGAAGTATAAGAATTTATTAATATTGTCTTACTTAACTTTAACTTATTACCTTCTTAACTAACTACTTAAGTTCTTTTAAAAAAAGATACTAAGCTACTTTTAAATATTAAAAGTTAACTTTTTAAAGAAACTTTTAACTTATATATTAAGATTACTTTATACTAGCTTTTATAACTTAGTTTAATGTATATAGTATAAGTTATATTTAATATTTAAAACTTTATAATACTTAGTATAAAGACGGTTTATATTAATAATAAGACGTTAATAGTTATAAATAAAACTTTTAACCTTGCTTAAATAACGTCTTATATAGTTATAATAAATAAACCTTTTTAAGTTTTAAAACTTTTAAATAATTAAAAGATACACTTTATACTATAGTTTTATTAAGTAACTAGCCTTTAAATAAACTTTACACTTACTAAGACAGCTAGCCTTTTAAGAATATATATATAAATTTATAATGGTCCTTTTTAAAGAAGCTTATAATCTACTCTTATTAATATTAAATTATAAGTTTCTTTAATTTTTTACTATCTTACTAAAAAACTTAGTATTTTATTGTTTAAAACTAAGGCTTCTTTTACTAGTGTTTATAATATAAGTATTTAGTTTATTAGTAAATTTATAACTACTTTATAATTAAAAGAGTATAAACTACTAGTTTACTTATATATTATACTTAATAGAATAACTAGTAAGAACCTATTACTAAAAATACTATATATCTTTAATATAAAACTATACTTTTTATATAATACTATTACTAAAGAAATATATATTAATATAATAGTTAATAATATTTACTTTATTATTAATATAAGTAATTTTATAAAGTTAATAAATTAGTTAAAAGTATATATTAATACTTTAAACTAGACTATAGTAAGTACTTAAAACTACTTACTATATTAATACTTATTTTAACACTATTATTAAATTTAAAAAATAAGCTTTTAAATATTATTTATAAAAACTACTTATAATTAATATTAAAACTTATTTATTTTATTAGCCTCTTTTTACTAAAAAAATACTAAATCTTATTAATCTTTATAATAAGTTTACTATAACAACACTTTATATAAAAAGAAAGGTTTAAAGGTTTAACTATTAAATAATATTATATTTAATAACTATACTTTTAAAAGAAGTATAAATTAAAAAGTAGAAAAATAAAAAGAAGCTTAAAAGAACTTTTAATCTACTATATAAAACTTTACTATATTTATTATTCTAAAGTTTAATTTAGTAGAATAAGAGTATAAACTAATATTTAATTAGCTTATAGTAATAATTAACTAATTAAATAATAGTTTATAAAAAAAAAAAAGGAAATATTAGTATAAATTCTTTTTAATAAGGAATTTATATTAGTATAAACTTTTAATTATATTAATAAGCTTAATTTATTAGTAATACCTTTATAAGTTATTAAGACTATACTATATATAGCTTTTTAAACTTATATAATTCTAATACCTTATTTACTAATTAAATAAGTTATTAACTTTTTATACTAGTGCCTTAATAAAGAGATAATTAAAGAAAGTTATAAATCTTATAAAAACTCTTAGTTTTTAATAAAAAAGAAGGATAAAGAAGTATAGTTAATAAATAATATAGTTAAATATAATTAGTATATAGTATAGAACATATTTACTTCTTTAATAATAAAGACCTTTTTAAAAGAATTTAAAATATATAAAAGAATTTTTTTACTTAATCTTTTTTAAAAATATAACTAGATTAAACTTATTAAAGAAAGTAAAAATATAACTACGTTTTTAATCTTAATTAGGCTATTTAAAATATATACTTTTTTATAAAAAAGTACTAACTTAGTAGCTTAATTTTAATATATTATAGTTTAACTACTATATAGGCTTACACTTAATTAGGCATTACTCTTTCTTAATAATATTATAATTAAAGGCTTTATAACTACTTATAATAATAAAAAAATTTTATTAAAAGTTTAGTGTTACGTTTTAAAGTATTTTTAAAATATAAACCTTATTCTTATAAATTACAAGTTAGTTAATACTATAATTATAGTTAAAAAATTGTAATAGTACTAGCTTATAACTATTATTATTAAATACGTGTATAATAGATTTAACTATATACTTAAGAAGTTTAAAATTATTAAAATTATTAAATAACCTTAACTAATTAATTTAAAAGACCTTTATAGCTTTTTTAATATTTTTACGTTTTATAAGACTTAAGTATAGAATAAAGCTATAGTAGCCGCCTTTCTTTATATTTTTTTTATAAAAGGGCGTTTATTAATAGTAAAAAAATATAAAAGAGTTAGCCTTTAACCTATTAAAAGAACAACTTTTTACTACTTTTATTTTAATAATAATTAATTACTTTAAAAAAGGCAAATTAATAATACTTATAATTAATATAAGTATTTTAAAATAAAAAGTAGTGCTTTTATAAAAAATTAATAAAAAAAGACGTTTTATATAATATAAATTAAAATAATAGAATATAAAAGTAGTAACTAATAATACTATAAAAAAGAAATATAAAAGACTAGTTACTACTTTAAAAAAACTATATAACTACGTTTATAGTATTTATTTTTAAATTAAAACTAACTTATAAGTTTTAATAAATTAGTTAAATAAAGCTATTAATAAACTTTTTAAAGTACTACTTATATAATAAGTAGTATAGGTTTAAAATTTTAATTTTACTATTAAGTATATTCTTAGTATAAAGAATATACTTATTAATACACTTTTATATTATTTAAAGACTAATAAAAATAAGCTTAAAGCTATAAAGAATAATCTTAATAAGTTTATTAATATATATATTAATACTTAAAAAGTGTTAATTAATAATAAACTTTTATTTAATTGTTTAATAGTACTTTAAACTTAAAACTTAAATAATTACTATAAGAATATTATTAATCTTATTAAAAACTATCTCCTTCTTTTTAGTATTTTAAGTATAAAAAAAAGAAAGCTTTTATATTAGATATAATTTTACTTTTATTAAATAGATATTTTATAATATAAGAATATTAAAAATTTAAGCTACTTTTTAAGAGTAATTTATAACTTTAATAACTAAGTACGTCTTATATAAAAATACTATATTACAACTAAATATTAAAGAATTAAACTATTATATATAGTACTTTATAAAAAGTATTAGTAGTATAAAATATATAATTATATAAAAAAGGTAGTTTTAATTTACTTAAATTACTTAAAATAAAAGCCTTATTAATTAGTTAACTTAGCTATAATTTAGTAGTTACTAGTTACTTTATTTTAAAAAATCTCTTTAAACATTATATATATACTATTATATAATAATAAGTACTATATTATTAAGGCTTAGTATATTTTTATAAAATATATTAAAGCTATAACTATTTTTAATACTAAAGATAAAACTATCTTTAAGTTCTTATAAAACTATATAATAACTAACTATAGCCTTTTAGTTATTATTATAGTAAATAAAGGATTTAAATTTAAAAGTAACTTTAAAAAAGCTTATAATAACTTAAAAGTAGTATATATTTTAACGTCTATATATAATTTATAAATAAATAGCTTTATTAAAAAAGGGTACTTTTTACTTATTAAAACACTTACTAAGCTAACCTTTAAAAGAATAAAAGACTAAATAAAGTACTTTTTTATAACGCTTTTAATAAATTAAATAATAATATACTAGTTTTATAACTAAATGTTATTTTTTCTCTTTTATAGTATAAAAGCTTTACTTCTTATTAACGTTTATATTTTAACCTAGTAAGTACTTAATTAAAAAGTAAGTATATTCTTTAAAAAGCTCCTTTAAAAAAGGACTAGAATATTATAACGTCTTTTAATAAACTAAAAAAGAGTAGTTATAATAGTTAGTAAGTTTTAAAAAAAACTTATTAAATTAAAGAACTTTATAAACGTTAATAAAATATAATAGTTAAATTAATTAATAGTTTAAAGTAATATAGTACTTATTTAAAATAATAAAAAAGAAATTAATAAGTTAGTTAAAAGTAAGTTAAAGTATAAATAATAAAGCCCTTTTTATTTAAACATAGTTTATAACAATAATGTGTATATACTTATATATTTAAATAATATTTCCCTCTATTAAGTATATTTACTAGTTAATAACTTAAGAAATTTAAATAAGATACTATAAAAATTTAAAACTTAAATATTTATAATTTAATAACTATAAACTAGTTATAACTTACTAATAAAGTTTAAAATAATAATAATTATATAATAAGTTAGTAATTTAATAATAAAAGCCTTACTAGTAATAGTAATATAGACTAAATCCTTTTATAATAATATAAACTATCTACTATTTATATAAATTTTAAAATTCTTATTTTAGTATAATTAAAAGCTCTTTTACTTTTTTATTATTATCCTTTTTATAATTAAAAGCTTTATTAATAGTAGTACTAACTATATATAAAATAATAATATAGCTTATTAACCTTTTTAATACTATATTAACTAAATTATTATATAGTTAATACTAAATATATACTTACTTTTAAAAGATAGTATTATAGTTTTAAGCTAAATTAATAAAAGGCTTATACTTTAACGTCTTTTACACTTTACTTTAAATAACTATAGACGGATTATCCTTTATTAAAGTTAAATAAGATTTTACTATAGTTATAAAATATAGATTATTATAATTATAAACCTTTTTATTTATATAAAAAAAGTAATTTTTATACGTATTACTATAACTAAATAGTATAATATAGTTAAAAAAGGGTTAAAACACGTTAATATACAAATTTTTATATTAAATAACAAATAATAAAAAGCGTATATAATACTACTTATATAATATTAAACGTTAGCTATTAAATAGCTAAATAAACAAGCTCTACTTTTAACACTTATTTTTTATTACTTATACTTTAATATTGTTTAAAGGACTACTATTTATAGCCTTAACTAACACTTTAACTAATAGCTTACCTTTTAACTAAATAGCTTAGAAATTTTAAATAGTTATATTAAACTAAAAATTTAACTAAAGGCTAAATAGCTTATATATACTACTAAGAAACTACTAAAACAAGTATACTTTTATATAATTTAATAATAATATAGAATAAATTAACACGCTTATAAGTACTACTTTATAATAAGCTAAATATAAATAGTAGTACTTAAATAAAACGTTATTAAACAACTAAGCTATAATTCCTTTATCCTTAATAAGCTATAAAAGCGTTATTCCTTTTTAAACACAAGTATAACGCTTTATCTTCTTCTTATACTAAGCTAGTTTAAAGCGAATCTACTTCTTATTAGTGTTAAAAAGGCTAAACATTTACTTAAATAGTATATAAAAAGCTTAAAAAGATTTAATAATAATAACAGCCTAATTTAACAACCTTTTAAAGCTTTTATAACTAGTACTTACTTCTTTATTAAGCTTGTTTTTATTTTACTATTAGCCTTTTACTATTAAATATAATACTATATACTTTACTTTTTTTAATAAGCTATAAATAATATAAATACTTACTTTAGTAGCTATTTACTTTACTATTACTTATATAGTTGTTAAAGTTTTAGCCTTAACTATTTTTTTTATAATAACGTATACTATCTTTACTTATTTTTACATCTTCTTTTTTTTCTTCTTTTTTTACTTACTTTTTTTTTTAATTAACCTTCTTTTTCTTCTTTTTCTTTTTTTACCTTTTTTTATTTTTTACTTTATTTCTTTTTTATTTCTTCTCTTTACTCTTTCTTTTTTTTTTACTTTCTTTATTTTTTTATCCTTCTTCTTTTTTTTTTCCTTTTTTACCTTTTTTACCTTTTTTTTCTTCTTTTTTATACTCTTTTTTTCCTTTTTTTTTTTTTTTTTTAACTACTTTCTTTTTTTTTTATATAGCCTTTTTTTAACGTTTTAATATAACTAATATACTTTTTACTTTTTTAACCTTTATCCCTTTTATTACCTTTTTTATAGTCTTTTTTTCTTTTTTTTTCTTTTTTTTTCTTTTCTTTTTTAACTTTCTTCTTTTTAGCCTTTTATTAAACACTTTATTTATTTTTAAACTTACTTACTTTTATAACTACTTTAACTTTTATCTTAATATTAATATTTATAAAATCTTTATTACTAAATTAAATATTAGTTTAACTAGTTTAAGGCTTTATTTTATTTAAATTTAAATTTATTATATTATTAAATAGCTTTTTTTAAATTATTACTTTTACTTTAATATAAACTTTAGTAAAAAACGTTTACTTATTCTTTTTTATACTACTTATTATAAAATATAAAGGTTTCTTTTTTTAAGTTATAATAATAAAAAGGTTTTAACTATATAGTAATAATATAAAAACGTTTAATTTATTAATAAGTACTTTAACTTATTTATAAAAAGTATTATAAAAAAAAATATAATATATTAAGAATAAATAAATAATTTATTTTAAGAATATATTTTTATTTATTAAAAAACTACTTATTATTTAAAGTACTAATAATAAAAATAAGACTAATATATTTTTATTTATTAAATTATTATAATAAATAAAAATATTAAAAACGTTTATTACTACTTCTTTTTTTTACTATAGTAGTTATAACCTTTACTTTTACTACTTATATTTACTTTATTATAAGCTTTCTTTATTATATTTAACTACTTATACTTTATTATTAAATTACTTTATTTATATATACTAAGTACTTTTAAACTACTATATTTAATATAATATTTTATATATAAAGTATTATTATTTTATAAAATAATTAGTTAAACTTTATTTTATAAAAAAATAGTATATAAAGTAAATAAAATTTTAAAACCGTTTTTTTAAAACTATTATATACTTTAAATATTATTATAAACTAACTAGTATATATTAACCTTTTTATTATAAAGAAAATAAAGCTTATAAGTAAATAAATAACGTTTAATTTAATAAAAAACTATTACTTTAATTTATTTTATTATTTAATAAATATAAATATTAAGTAGTATAGCTTTAATATAAATAATTACTATACTAGTTTATATAATATAGCTAGTTGTTTAATTTAGTAATAGTATATACTAATAACTACTATAAAAGTTAAATTAGTAGTTACTATTATTAAACTTAAAAATATTATTTAACTTTAGTTCTTTATACTATAAATACTAAATATATTAAAAAGTATATAGTTATATAAGAATATAACTATTTATTAATTCTTAATAAACTACTACTTTTAAAAGAAGTATTTTTTTATATTTATTTTTAATATATATATAAGGATTTTATACTATTTTAACTTTTTACTATACTTATATAAAGACTTAAAAAGGTAGTATAAAAAGTAGCTATTTAATAATATATATATAGTTATTTTTTACTAGCTTTTAATAAAGGTAAGCTAAATTTAATAAAAAAAAATTAAAGTTATAATATAATAATAAGTTAATATAACTATTTTTTTAAAAGCTATAAATATTATTAATAAACTACTTTATATACTTATATTAGTTTATTAGTAAGCTTATATAAGATTAAATAAAGACTATTTATTTAAAAGTCTTTTATTAGTAAATAAACGTACTTTGTTTAAAGCTTAACTATATAAATATATTGTTTATATACTTTTTAAAAGAAGGACTACTATTTTAGTATAATTTAAACTTTTATACTAAAAACGTTTAAGCCTACTTAAACGTATTAAAAGGACTATATATAAATAACTAAGGTTTAATAAACTAAGTAATATTTCTTAAATTATTTAAATTAAAGCTTATATTTACTACTATTTATATACTTTATAGTTTATATAAAAAGCTGTTTAGGCTAATTAAATAAGATTACTAAAATTTTTAGTATACTATATTATTACTATTAAACTAGTTATTAAATACTATTTAATATACTTAATAATCTAGTAAAAATAATTATAAAACACTTAATACACTTTTACTACTTAATTACTTAATAAAACTACTACTTTAAATAGTATTTATAAAATAGTACTAATAGTTTTTAATAAAAAATAAAGTAGTTAACTTAATAAAGCTATTAAAGACTTTACTAAATTAAACTATTTCTTTTTTTAAACTATTATAACTATCTTTATAAGTAGATTGTTAACTTATAACACCTACTTATACTAGTTATTTAAAAGCGGCCTAAATCCTTAATATATTCTATATTTAACAAGTTAATCTAGCTAAAATATATAGCCTTATAAACGCTTTAATAAAGTATAACTTAAGTATTAACTAATAAAAACTCTTTAATAAAGTTTTAAGTATTTACTTTATACTAAGCTATATAAAGAAGTAAAAAGAGCTAAATATAGTAAAAAAGTTAAACGTTAAAAACTAGACTTTTATAATGTTGTTTTTAAAGTTATTACTAAATTATAATATAGACCTACTTTTTCCTTTTTCCTTTTTACTATTAAACGCTATTATAAAACTAAATACTATAAAGAAGCTAGACGTTATTAAGCTTTTAAAGTTATTACTAAATTATAATATAAATCTTTTTTCTTCTTTCTTATTATTAAACCTTAAGCTAATAAGCCTATTTACTTTACTAGTATATAGTAATCTTAAGTTTAAAAGTATAGTAAATATAGTTAAATTTAATAATAAATAAAAAGCTCTACTATAAATATAGCTTATACTTTTTTAATATAAAAAGATAAAGTATAGTTAAAACTACAGTATACTATTAATTTAAGCCTATACTAAGCCTAAACACTATAGTTTCCTACTTTAGTATATAAGACTTTACTATTTAGTACTTAAGTATAGTATACTACTACTATATCTTAAAAAGTAGCCTAAATAACTAACTACTCTAACCGCCGCCTATAAACGCTATAATAAAGCTTAAACAAGTCTTAAGGACTTTAAAAACTAGTATTAAAGCTAGCTTTAGTATTAGTAAATAGTAATAAGACGTTATCTACTTAATATATTTAAAAACAAAGTAAAAGACGTAAATAAGTAATTAAGTAATTAGTATTAATTATTCTTTTTTTCTTCTTTTCTTATATTTCTTTAGTTACTTTTTTCTTTTCTTATATCTTTATTTTTTCTTTCTTTTTAACTATTTTTATTCTTTTTTTATAAAAACTTTTTTTTTTTTTTACTATTTTTCTTTAATTTTCTTTTATTTAATCTACTTTCCTTTCTTTCTTTACCTTCCTTTAACTATACTTTTAAAGTAAAGTATAAAAAGGAGTAAGTATAAAGTATATACTATAACTAACATTATAATACCTATACTTAAAATAAAGAGTAAATTAAATTAAGGCTTTACCTTAATACCTTCTACTTTAAAAAGTATAAGTAAATAAGACGTAGCTACTAAAAAGATAAATAAATAGAAAGAAATTTAATAAATAGAATTAGTTATATAAGTTTTATATATAACGCCTATAAGTACGTCTTCCTTTGTCCTTGCCTACTAGCAAGCTGCTTATAAAGTATAGTATAGAAGGAGGAACTATTAACTAATTAGTTAATAGTCCCTCTTTATACTATTTTATATACTATAATAGTTGTTAGTAGTGTATATAGTTATATATATATGTAGTAGGTAGATCTATACTTACTATAATAAGATAATTAAAACGTTTATAAAAAATTAAAGACAGCTTTTAAAAACACTAAGAGTTTATAGTAAAAAAATAAAAACGCTACTATAATAAGAACTATACCTTTAAGACGTTTTAAGTTAGTAACCTAGTTAAACTATTTATAAAAAATTTCCGTTTTAAATATAAGAAACTAGTACTAAGATAAATAAGACCTTTATAAATATTAAGTATAGTTAGTACGTAAGTGTGCTAATTAGCCCTACTTATTAAATATAACTATATATATAACGTTTTTTTAGTATTACTTTTAAAGTTATAAAAGTAATATATAAGTACTTAAAAACCATTTTTAAGTATACTAAACTTAAAAGACTTAGAGTAAGAATAAAAAGTAAAATAAGTAAAAGAATACTATTAAAAAATAAAAAAGGACTAGTATTTAATTAAATAAGTAAGCTAATTATTAGAATATAATAAATAAGTAGTAGTATAAAATATAAGCTATACTTAAAAAGCTATTATAAAGTACTACTATAGTTACTATATAAATAATATAAAGACTAATAAAAAAAGAGGAAGACCTTTTAAAAGACTATAGTATAAATAAAAGGAAAAAAAGGATTAAAAAGTATAAGTAATAAAAAGTTAATTTACTACTTATATTTAGTAATAGTTTTATTAAAAATCCTTTACTTATATTATATCTTAGCTATCCTTAAAAAGGACGGCCTTAGTGTTCTTTTAAAAAGACGTTATAATAACTTAAATTTAAATATAACTAAGGTCTTTTAATAATAACGTTAATAAGCGTATACTAGATATAAGCCTACTAAGTAGTACTAACGCCTAATAGCGCTATTTTATAAATTAACGTTATAAGGCTACGTTTATACTCTTTTTTAGAGCCTAGACCTTAGCTATAGTAAGGTAGAAAAATAATAACACTTATTATAAGGCAGCTACTAGGCTGTATTAAACCTTAGTTAAAACGTTATAGGTATTAGCTTAGGCGTTAGTACGGTTTATAATAAGAGATAGGTTAACTATATTCTTAACTATTAGTATAAAGGCCTAGGTATAATTAGTAAGGATCTTAAATAATAAAGTAAAGGCCGTACTTTATAATAAGGCTAGTATCTAATCTTATACTATTAGTAACGTATATTAAAGGCTAAAGATAGTACGTAGCTAAAGTGTAAAAAGGGCGGCAACTTTATTAGTAGTGTATATAAGAGGTGCTAAAGGCATTATACATACTTAGTACTAATAAGTACTTAGTATAACTACTAAAAGGGTAAACGCCTTAGATAGGTAAGACGTATATAAAGTAAATAAAGGGCTATTAAAGGCTTAGGCAAGTAAGAGGAGCTAGGGCTATAAAGCGCTTTAGCTTTTAAGCTTATTTAGTAGTTATTATAAGGGCTACTACTAATCTTATTAGGACTAGGTCCTTAAATAAAGGCAACGTAGCTGTCCTAGCAAATTGTACTACTACTAGTACTACTAATATAATAATCGTTATTATTATAGTATCTAATAAAAGGTTCTTTTTCCTATCCTTAACTAGGCTCTACGTCTATAAGGCTAATAGGCTAGCTAAGTAAGTAGACTAAAAACGTAAAAGGCGTATAGTCCTTATAATAAGCAAAGTAGAAGTTGTCTAACTAGTTAACTTATTTTTATTAAGGTTAGTTAAAGTTAATAGGTTTTAAACATAAACGTATATAGTACAATTTAGCTAGTAATAAGTTAAATAAGCGGCCTAGTAACGGCTAAGTAAAGGCATAGTCTTACATAACTTATTTATTAAATTTATAATAACGTTAATACGTTTAAAAGTAGTAGGCTTATACTTAAGAATAGTAGGTTTTTATTAAAAAGCTATAATAAGTAAAAGTAAGAATATAGTAAAATAGTAAGTTTACCTAATATTTTATTTACTTTATAATGTAAAACACTATTACTAGCTATAAATAAAGACAACTAAGCTACACTATATAGTATTATTTATAAATATATAATTAATACTTACTAACTTAAAAGTACTAGTCTTAAAAAAGGTATAATTATTATAAGTAGGTAAGAAAAACGTTTATAAGAGTCTTATAAAAACTATATATAAGAGTTATACAAACTTTATAAATAATATAAAGGTATAATAGCTAATTAGACAAAAATATTAAACGTTATATAATCTATAAATATAGGTAGGACCTATAAGGATGTATAGTAGTAGTCTATACTTAATTAAGTAAAGTAGTAGTAAATATACGTTCTATAATTAGTTAAATAGCTATTAAGTCTAAAGGCTAAGGCTTAATTAGGACTAGTGTACTTAGTACTACTCTTATATAGCTAGTTTGTCCTATTTGCTAAATGTAGAGAGATAAGACTTAGTTCTTATATAATACTACCTTTACCTTTAGCCTTTTATAATTAATTACTTTACTAATATAGTTACTTAGTCTATCTACCGTTATAAAAAGGTATAAGTAAATAAAACGTAACTATTAAAAAAATAAATAAATAATAAGGAATTTAATAAATAATATTAGCTATACAAGTTTTATGTATAACGCCTATAAGTACGTCTTCCTTATCCTTACCTATTAGTAAGCCGCTTATAAAGTATAGTATAGGAGGAAGGACTATTAACTAATTAGTTAATAGTCCTTCCTTATACTATTTTACGTACTATAATAGTTATTAGTAGTATATGTAGTTTTATATATAGTAGGTAGTTTTATACTTACTAGTATATAATATTTAATGTTTTAAATAGCTTACTACTACTTTACTCTTTAACTAACTATAAAACAGCCTTATAAAGACCTTAAATAATTAGTATATAGTAGTCTAATAACAATTAGTTAATAGACGTTTATTAATAATTCTTTTTAAGACTATAATATAATATAAAGGTATTTGTAAAGTTAGTACTATACGCTACTATAACTAGGTAAAAGATATTATTAACTTTATAATAACTAAATTATATACATATATATATATAAAGATAAGAATAAATTCTTATCCCTTTTATTAAAGAGGGGTATAGTAGTACTATATAAATATAAAAGATACCTATTAGTTTACTTAATTTAACTAATTATAAAGAGCGTTTAAGGACCCTTTAAAGTCTACCTTTAGTGTTTTAAAATAGCTTACTATTATCCTATCCTTTAACTAATTCTAGTAAAGCGTTAGTAGATTAAATATCTAGTTACTTATAAAAGGACTATATAAAGACTATAAATAGTTTATATATAGTACTTTAACTACGCTTAGTTATATAGTATTTATAAGTAATTCTTATTAAAACTATAATAATTATCTTCTTTCTTTTTTAAAGTTGCCCTTAACTCTTACTAATAATAAAGTAACTAAAGGAAAAATTTAGTAAGATAAAAGTGCTTTAATACTTATAAGATTGTTATTATATTATACAATTTATATTTATATATAGTAGTAGCCTTTATTATACTAACGTATTTAATAAGGTTAATTAATATTAGTAATACTATTAAGAACTCTTTAAGCTTTATTTAAAGGCTATAAAGAGCTAGTTTATATAATAAAGCCTATTACTAATATATATTAAGTATAGTAAATTTACTTTTACTATATTTATAATAAAATTTACTTTATTATATAAACGTTATAAGTTTGTTCTTACTTACTTATAAAGTAAATTTTGTTATATTATATAAATAGTACTTACTTTTTACTTTTTATATTATTAAAATTTATTATAGTAAGTAGTACTTTTAAAGGAAGAAGTAGAGACTATAAGGCTACTATTAGATTATAATAATATTAATGGTTTAATAAATAATTAAATAAATTAAGAATTATTTAATTTTTAATATTAACTTATTAACTAGCCTTTTATTTATAATGTAGACCCTTTTTAAGTACTTTAAAAGGACCTTTGTACCTTAAGCCTTTAATAAGGTTAAGAGTAAAGGTAAAGGTAAGCCTACTATAAAGCGCTTATATATATAAGAACTATTACTAGCCTTTATACTTAGACACTTACTTTTTACTATTACCTTAGTATATACATTAAGTGCTAGATAGACTATTTTTACCTTTATACTAGGCGTTACATTATAAAAGGTTCCTTAATCACTATATAGTATAGCTATGCTAATAATACTAAAAGTGTTACCTCTTACTTTACTTACTACTATAGCCTAAAAGTAAACAACGCCTACGCTAGTCCTACTAATACCTATACCTTAGGCGCCTAATCTATTAAGGTAGACGCCTTTAACAAGCTCCTTAGTAGGCTCCTTGCCTCTCTCTAGTAAGTTTAGTACTAGTACTTAAAGCCTGTTATATATACTAGATAAAGACTTTAAAAATAATAATAATAATAATAAGGACAAAGACTTTATAGCTAAAGACCTTAAAGATAAGGATAAGGATAAGGATAAAGCAGACCTTAAGGACAGCCTTAAAGGCAACTTTAAGGATAAGTTAAGTATAAACCTTAGCCCTTTTTAAGCTCTTATAAACTTTATAGCCTTCTTAATAACGCCCTTACCTATTCTACTATTTAAGTAAAGTAAGGACTTAGGCTACTCTTAGCCCTTTATTAATAGGCCTATATACTTAGGCTACTTTAACACCTAAGTAAAAAAGCTAGTAAATAAGCCGCCTAAGTTACCTTTCTTAGTATAATACTTAAGCTTTTAAAAGGGTGGTAGCTATATAAATAAGTAGTATACTAATACGTGTTATATACTTATAAGTGTCTTTTTTAGCTAGCTACTAGTTTAAACCTACTAATAGTCTAGTTCCTTATATTAATAATAAGCTACTTAGCTAACTTTAGTAAGTAGGCTTTAGTTATAGCCTATTTAAAGGACTAAGGGATTTTTTAAAAAGAAAGCTCTTACTACTATTATTATATAGTTTAAAAGACTATTTAAAGCCTTACTTATATAGTTATTAACTACTATATAAAGTATAATAAGCTATATAGCCTTAAAGTAGTATATATATATTTATCCTTTTAATTCTTAATAACTATTAATTAGTCTTAAGTTATTTATAAAGTATAAGGCTACTATTTATATATACTATATATTACTAAGTAAGTAAGGCTATAACTACTTTTTATATCTTAAGTTAAGAATAAAGTAATTTACTACTATTTTATACTTATAGTATAAGTTATTATAAGTATTAATAGTTAAGATTTATCTTTAATTACTATTTTTATATTAAAATATAGTTATTAAGCTACTTTTTTTTTAAGCTATAAGTAGGCCTTTTAATGTCCTTTTATAATAGTTAAGTATATTATTATTTTTTATAATTTTTTATTATATTTTTATAATTTTTATTATTATAGTAATATTATATTATTATACTTTTTTACTAAACTTTTTTTAGTCTTTTTTTTTCTTTTTTATAAAGACTTTTAAGCTTGTTTTAATATTAATAAACGTTTTTTTTTATATTTTTTACTACTTTTTTATAATAATTAGTATATTTATAACTATTATAATAACTTATTAGTTATATTTAAAAGGCTATTTTTTAACTATATTAAGTAGTATAACTTTTTATACTATACTTTATAACTTAATACCTTTTTTACTTCTTATTTATTATTATCTTTTTTTAATAGTAGTATTAATAAAGGCTTTATAATACGTATAAAGTTTACTTATAATTATAATAAAAATACTAAAAATATATTATATAGTCTTTTATACTTTTATAAAAGTATAAAGTAATATATTTATAAGCTAATTTTTTTTAATATATAAAAAAGTTTAATAAACTTTAGCTTTTACTTTTAACTAAATACTTTTAACTTTAAATTTTAAGTAAATAGTAGTATTAACTTCTTTTTATTATACTTTATTAATATATACTTTATATTATAATACCGCTTTTATATTTTTTATATATATTATAAGTATTTTAATACCTTTTTTTAAAGCTTATAGCTTTAAAATATACTTAGCTACTATTAATACTTTTTTTTTATAAGTAATATTCTTAACACTTTTATAAATTATAAAGTAATAGTTATAAAGTATATAAAATAGTACTTTATTTATTAATTAATTTATTATATTATTTAAAGTAAACCTTATTATAAAAAAAAGTATTAACTAGTTATTTTAATTTCTTATTATATAATAATAAAAGTATTATTTTAAAGTTTAATTAGCTTTTTTAGTTTAATTATTAGTTTATAAATAAAAAGTAGTAAATAGTTTTAACTTAATATAAGTAATATTATATAGCTTTTATTAATACTAGTTAGTAAAAACTACTTTTTTATTTAAAGTATAGTTAAACTTTTATATAAAGTAAATATATAAGTTTTATAAAGGTTATAATAATAAATACTAGGAAGAATTAATATATTTTTATATACTTATTTATTACTACTAATATAATATTTAACTTTTAATTACTATTAAAAACTAAAAAGAAATTAGTAATAAAATTTATTAATACCTTTTATTAAGGCCTTTTAAAAACTAATAAAAGTTAAAGCTAATTATATAGCTTATACTTCTTTAACTTAGTAGTTTAGTATTAAATATAAAGTATATACTATAACTAATATTATAGTACTAGTACTTAAAATAAAAAGTAAATTAGGTTAAGGCCTTACTTTAATACCTTTTACTTTAAAAAAGTATAAATAAATAATAAAGAATAATATAAATAAAATTAGTTATATAAGTTTTATATATAACGCTTATAAGTATATCTTCCTTATTCTTATCTACTAGTAATCTATTTATAAAGTATAGTATAAGTAAAAAGACTATTAATAAATTAGCTAATAGTCCTTCTCTATACTATTCTACGTACTATAATAGTTATTACTAATATATATATTTATATATATAGTAAGTAGTTTTATACTTTATATATATAATAAGTATATATAAAACCTTTAACGTCTACTTTAACGCTTATTTAAAAGTAATAATAAAAAACTAAGTTTTTTTATTTTTATAACACTATTATATTTAACTATTTTAAGCTTATAATACAAATAAATAATTTTATATTATAATAATTTTTAAGCTAATATAATAATTTATCCTATTTAATAAAGCAACTTTATAAAGTTTAAAGACTAACCTTAAAAATAGCTTATATAGTTTTAATATACCTTTCTTTTACTTTATAAGTAAAAGTTTAATAATTAAGTTATAAAAATAAGCTTATAAAATAAAGTAAAGGGCTTTTTACCTTTTTTTAACCTTTTTATAGTAATAATTATAACTACTTATACTATAAATAACTACTAAGTATATACACTTTAATACTTTAACTAAGTTGCTTTTAAGTTAGCTATATTAACTATTTTTCTTAAACTATTTATAATAAACCTAAATACCTATTCTGTATAAAGAAATAAGCTATTTAGTTCCTTTATAAGTTTTTTAAGGTCTTTTAAGACGCTACTTTTAATAAAAGTAGTAACTTTTTAATATAATAAAAATAAGTGATTTATTTAGTTTTACTTTTTATTATAATTAGAATAATATAATAAGCTATTAACTAAATTTTTATTACTTAGCTAATACTTAATTTTAAAATTAAAGAGTAATAAATATATATACTAATACGCTTAATAATAATTTAAATTTATTTACTTTAAAAATACTTATAAATTAACGTAGTTAGTTAAGACCTTTATACTTTTAACCTTTTTTTAATTATTAATACTATTCCTTAATAAATATAATAATTACTATTAACTTTTAATTAAAAATACTATAGTATAGTTTTATAACCTTTAACTTTTAAAACTAAAAAGCTACTAAATACTAAATACTTATATTATTTAGTTAGAATAGTATTTTTATTAATATAAAAGTAAACGTATTAGTCTTTATATAAACTAAGTGTTATAAGTTATAATACTTTAATAATAACGCTTTTATAAACGCTTACTTTAGCTATTAAAATACTTAGTTTTTATAAGGCCCTTATAAAGGTCTTTTAAGCTTTTTACTTTTAACTAAGCCTTTTAAGTACTTTATTAATAGTTAGGCCTTATTAATAAAATAATAAATAAATTAGTAGTAAAAATTATAAAAGCTAATAATTATTTAAATATTGTAATAAGTTTTAAGCGTTTACTATTTTATAACTATTTTAACTTTAGTAAGGTTTATATAAACTTTTTTAAAAAATAGTAAAAAGCTTAAAAAAGACACTTTTTTTTATAAAACTAGTACTTTTTTTATTTAATAAATAGCCTTACTTTTTTTAGTTAATTTAATACTTACTTTAAGTACTTTGTATACTCCTTTTTATTTTTTAAATAAATTAAAATCTTATTTAAATAAATAATATAAATCTTATTTACTAAACCTTTAAATACTTTATAAATATAACTTAAAAAAGTTATTAAGGCGTTAGTTAGTTTAAAAAGTATTACTAAATACTTATAGTAGTTATACTACGTTTTAAATATAGTTTTTTACTTATTTCCTTTATATATTTATATTTTACTAAATGTATCTTTTATATTTATAGTTAAAAGAACTTTATAGCTATTAGTCTTATTTAAAATCTTAAAGATTAAAAGTAAAAAGTACTAATTTTTAACTATAATTTTATTTAGTTTATAGTAATTAATATATAATTATAAAGTACTATTACGTTTTAGTATAAATAAGACTAAGGAGCTTATAAAGCTTTTTAAATTTTAAATTTTATCTTTTTATAGTGTTTTTTATAAGTACTTTTAAAGTATAATAAGCTCCTTTTAAAATAAAAGGTATAGTCTTTTATATAATAGTTATATTTTAAATAATAAATTAATTATATAGTTTATACCTTAGTAAATTAGTAGGCTAATAGTATTCTTTATAAAGAATACGTCTTTATATTTATAAAGCTTAAATAGTATCTTTATAGGCCCTTTATAGTCCTTTTAAGGTTTTTTATTTAAAAGATTAGTAAATTCTTTTACTTATACTAATATATAATAAGTAGTAGTATTTATTATACCTTTTTAAAAGGATCTTACTAGCTTAACCTTTAATTATAAAACTATTACTTCTTATTAGTAAAGTATAATAATATTTTTTATTTAATAAAGTTAGTATACTTAAAAGTACTAGTATATTACTATTAATATAGTCTAGTTGTTGGTATACGAGTAGGGACTAGACGAATACGTCGAAGGGGGAGGACACGTAATACGTAGTGTAACCGGCAGGCCCCCTATAGGTCTAGAAGGACTAAAATAAGGCTCCACTGTATAGAAGTCTCTACGTCTACTTAATTAGATTGTCCTATAAACGTAGACTTAGACTAAGACAACAAGTAATAAGAAGTATTACTAATAGACCATTATACACCTCTTATAGGCACCACCTACAAACGTATAAGGTCCTAAGTAGCTTTATAAACGTGCCTTAACATTTATTCTAGCTAGCTAACTAACACTAGTCTTATATAATAATAAGTAATTTACTATTTTTTTTAATTAGTGTTTAGTAGTTAAATTATAACTACTTATATACTATAAACTTATAACTTTAAATTATTAAGTACTTATATAAGTAGTAAGAGCCTTATAAACTTTAATAAGCTTAGTACCTTTATAAATTTTTTGTTTACTATATTAATCTTACTATTATAGTTTAAATTAATAAATATAAAGTAATTATTATTTATAATAACTTATTTTTTTATTTATAGCTTTTTACTAATTAAGATAAAGTTTAATAATTTTAAAGTATTCTTTTAAAAGCTATTTAAACTTTTCCTTTACTTTTACTCTTCTTACTTTTATTATTAAAGTTAACTTAAACGTCTTTCTTTAATAGCTTATTTACTAATTTATTAAAATATATAAGTAAAATATAGCCTTTTTTACTATAATAAAAATACTTAATATTATTACAATTTAATTTAATATAACGTTTTAAGTTAAATTTATTTATAAATTATTTAAACTTTTAAGCCTTAAAAGCTTTTTAGTAAAAGTTTAAATACTTCTTTTTTAGTTTTTTATTAAAAGTCTTCTTTTTTTTCTTTATATTAAGTATAGTTCTTTTTTATTACTTATTTAAAAAGTTATTCTTTTAAAGTTTATTTATACGTTTTAATACTTAGTACTAATTTATAGTATAAGTTATACTTTTTATAATAAGGTTATATTTAATTTTATTACTTAGTCTTATATAAACTATAACTACTATAAATATTTTAAATAAAAAAACTAATCTTTTTTTTAGTAAGCTTATATATATATAATAGTTATTAAAGCTTTATTTTATAAGTTAATAAGATTTTTTTAAACGTATTATTATAGTACTAAATAAATTCCTAATATTAACGTGTTTAATTAAGCGTTAAAAACGTCTTAAAAGTATAAGCCTAGTATATATTCTTACTTTAGTAGTATATTAAAAAACTACTTTTAATAAAGAAGAAAAGCTTTATTTATAAACTAAAGTACTATATAAATCTTATTAATATTTTAAAAGTATTATTAAAATACTAATTTAAATATATACTTTATTATCTTATACTACTCTTATTACTATAAATATATTAGTAAATCTTTATACTTTTTAAATAACTTTAACTTTAAGTTATATACTTAACTACTTACTTTAAGTAGTACTTAGCTACTAATATATAATAAGGCTATAAAAACTATATTTTTACTTTTAAAATTATTTAAGTTTAGCTTTTAAACTTTAAAAATATCTTATAAGTCTTTTACTAATAATTATATTATATATATAAGTATAGTCTTTTTACTTATACTATTTAATTTAGCTTATAACTATACTACTTTTATATATACTATAAGTAATTATTAAAAGTATATTTAATAAGCCTTTAATTTAATTAATTTAACTATTATTTTATTATTTATAAATATTGTTTTAATTAGTATAAACTTTATAAAGTCTTTAAATAATACTTATATAGCTTTTATTATTTTTAAAGCCTTAATAATAATTAGTAATTTAGTTATTATAAAAAAAGAATTCTTTTAAGTAGTTAATAAAAAGAATTTATTAATATAATAGTATTTATAAGATTAGTACTATATACTACTATAACTAAGTAAAAAAAATATTAACTTTATAATAACTAAATTATATATATAATTATATATATATATAAATAAGAATAAATTCTTATTTTTTTTATTAAAGAAAAGTATAGTAGTACTATATAAATATAAAAAATATTTATTAGTTTACTTATTCTAGCTAATTATAAAGAGTACTTAAAGACCCTTTAAGGTCTACCCTTAGTATCTTAAAATAGCTTACTACTATCTTATCTTTTAGCTAATTATAGTAGGTCGTTAGTAGATTAAATATTTAACTAATTATAGAAGGACTTTATATAGACCTTAAACGGTCTATACGTAGTATCTTAACTATGCTTAGTTATACGGCGTTTATAAGTAATTCTTATTAAAACTATAATAATAAATTTTAAAATAGTACTAGTTAAGGTTATTTACTTATAAGTAATTAAAGTATTATAACATTACTTAACTTAACTAACTAAACTTTAATATAGCCTAATAAATAATAAAGCTTAACTAAGTTCTTATATATACCTTTTTATATTTTTTTTCTGTATTTAATACTAAAAGGCTTAACTTAGTATATAATAATAATTATAAAGGTAAATAAAGATTTAAAAGACTTGTACTTCTTTATTTAATATATAAAAACTAAGTGTACTATAGAAAACTAATTTATACTTTAGACTAATGTTAAATTTATATATAACAAGCCTTTACTATTATAAAGAAAAAAAAACCCTTATTATAAACTTAATAAGTTAATAACTTAGTTAAGTTTAAAGGAGTATATTAAGAATATATAATTACATAAGGTATAGTTAATTATATATTCGCATTAAAGTTTTTATACATATATAGTCTTAGATTAAAATAGCGGATTACGTTTATATAAGGCTAGTCCTCCTTCCTTCTATCTAGTTTATTGTTAAGTATGTAAGAAATACACATATTTTCCTTAGCAATACGCCTTTCCTATTCGACTATTTAGATTCCTATACGTAGTTCAACTTTACGCCTTTTATAAAGACGTATATTTTATATAGTTAGTATTATAAGTTAATATAGTTTCATTATAGTCTTTATAATATATTTAAGTAGGTAGTTATAGTAGGCTACTATTATATATATTTTTTTAGTTACTACTTTAAAGTATTATAAGTTTTATACTATCTAGTATTTATAGTAGTTAATATATTATAATAATGTAATAGTAGATAGACTAAGTAACTATATTAAGGAAGTAATTAGTTATAGAGGGCTAAAGGTAAGGGTAGTATTGTGTTAGAACTAAGTCTTATCCCTTTACATTTAATAAAAGGGACAAACTAGCTATATAAGGGTAGTACTAAGTACACTAGTCCTAATTAGGCCTTAGCCTTTAAACTTAACAACTATTTAACTAATTATAAAGCGTATATTTACTACTATTCTACTTAATTAAATATAGACTACTACTATATATTCTTATAAGTTTTACCTATGTCTATAGATTATATAACGCTTACTATTTATCTAATTAGCTATTGTGCCTTTATATTGTTTATAACGTTGGCGTAACTCTTATACACGGTCTTTGTAAGACCCTTGTAGACGTCCTTTTTGCCTGCTTATAACAAATAAATAAAAGTATTAATTATATTATAAATAAGTAGTATAGTTATAATAACTATATTTTATAAAGTTAAAGTAGTATTTAGCTAAGTAGTTATATTAGTAGTATTTAAAGTATTATATAACCTTAATAAATAAATTAAATAGTTTATAATTAAATAATTATAAGTATTATATAAGTTTTTAGTAATAAAAGTAGTTTACTATAGTTTAGTTAGTTATATATATAATAAGTTAGTTATAATATATATCTTTTTTAATAAGTGCCTTAATTAAGACTATATTTAAATTATATTTTTAAATAAAGCTTAAGTATTATATTATATTACTTTTAACTAAAATACATTATAAAATGTATTTAGGAATAATAAAAAAGGTTTTTTTAAAATTATAATATATTAGTTAAAAGTAGTTATAACCTAGTAGTATTAAAAGTATAGTTTAATATAATAGTTATAAAATAAATAATAATATTACTATTTAATAGAATATATGTTATAATAATAGCTTTAAAGTTATTAAGTATTAAGTTAACTATTTAAAGAATCTTTTTATATAATTTAGAGTCTTAAGTTTAGTATTTTAAAAGTAGCGTTTTTAGTATAACCTTATAATACTTTTTACTATATAAAAGATTATATTATTATTTATAATAATAAGTTTAAAGGTTAAAAGTGCGTCTTATAAATAGTAAATACGTTTAAGTTGTACTACTACTTTAAGAGAGCTATGTATTTTATATGTAGTTACTATAAATATTATAATATTAAGTACTATTTATATAATATAGTAAAACTTATATTTTAAGTAAGTAAAAATAGTTTTATAACGTTTATATAATAAAGTAAATTTACTATACTTAATATATACTACTAACTAGCCTTATTATATAAACTAGCTACTTATAGCTTTAAAATAAAACCTTAAACGTTAGCCTTACTAATATTTACTAATATTTATTAACCTTACTAGTTATATTAGCTTAAAATAATTATTATAACGTACAAACGTAAGTAGTATTAAGTGTAAAGTACGTACTATAACTAACGTTATAGTACTTATACTTAAGATAAGGGGTAAATTAGGTTAAGGCTTTGCCTTAACACCATCTACTTTAAAAGGTATAAGTAGACAGGACGTAGCTACTAAATATTAGTAGTATAGATCGTTTTATACGTAGTAGGTAGTTTTGTACTTAGTATAATATAATAACTATTCTATAAGTACTAAAGCACTTTTATTTTACTAGGTTTTTTTTCAGTTACTTAATTAATAGTAAAAGTTTAGGTTAACTTTAAAAAAGAAAGAAGATAATTATTATAATTTTAATAAAGTAAGAAATATTTAATAACTAAGCGCTATTAAGCTACTATATATAAACTATTAAAGGTCCTTATAAAGTTCTACTATAATTAGTTAAATAAGTAGTTTATAAGCGTACTACTATAATTAGCTAAAGAGTAAAGTAGTGGTAAGCTATTTAAGACACTATAAGTAAACCTTATAAGGTCTTTAAACGCTCTTTATAATTAGTTAAAATAAGTAGACTATTAAACACGTTTTATATATATAGTACTATTATACTCCTCCTTAATAAAAGGGATAAGAATTTATTCTTGTCTTAACCTACTTATGCGTATATAATTTAGACATTGTAAAGTTAGTGTTATTTTTTACTTAGTTATAGTAGTACTTAGTACTTACCTTATAAATACCTTTACAATTTTTTTATTTATAAGCTAATTTTAATATTAATTTATTAAAAACTTTTAATTAAAAGTAAGTATTTTATTTATTATTATTCTTAGTTTATTCTTTTTTATATTAAAGCCTTTATTACTACTATCCTTATACTTTTTAAATTAATAAAAAACTAAATAGTTTATTTTAAAGCGCCTTTTTATATTTTTTAATAATAACTTTCTTTTTTAACGCTTAAAGCTTAAAGTTATTAATTTTTGCTACTTTAAATATAATTTTATATATAACTAAACCTATTAATAATAAATTTAACAAGGTTTATATTATTTTATATTATTTTATAGTCTTATATTAATTTAATTTATATTAGTAGCTAATTAGTTATTTAATAAACGACTTCGTAATTATAATAAAGAATAAACTATATAACTATATTAATAAGTGTACTAATTATAAAAAGGTAAAAAGTAAAGGTTATATTATATAAAAACTAAGTCTTATTCCTTTTAATTTAATAAAAAAGACAAACTAGCTATATATAAGTAACACTATATATACTATACTTAAATAAGCCTTTACCTTTAAACTTTATAACTATTTAGCTAATTATAAAGTATATATCTACTGTAGCCTTACTTAATTAAGTATAAGCTACTAGTATATATCTTTTTAGGTCCTATTTATACTTATAAGTTATAAGTTACCTGCCTATTATTTAATTAGTCTATATGTTTACGTATTGTTTATAACGTTTTTGTAACTCTTACGTACGGCCTGCGTTAGGCCTTTATAGTTGCACTCTTTACCTATTTGTAATAAATATTTAAGTAGTATACTATAGTCCTTTTTTAAATAATCCTTCTTTTCTTTTTATAGCTTTTAATAAATCTTTTAGCCTTTTATTCTTAATAAGTATAATAGTTAAGTTTATTATAGGTATAATAAACTAACTATATATAAGTAGTATTAAAATATACTATATCTTAATAGGCTTTAGCATTTAGGCTTTATAGTAATTTAACTAATTATAAAGTGTGTATTTATTACTACCTTACTTAATTATATATAAGCCTTTTTATATGAGCCATTTAAATATTAGCCGTCTTTAGGTTATATAACGTCTACTTATTATCTAGTTATCTTATAATATCTATATGTAGCCTATATATAGCTTATACTAGGGTTAGAAAAAGTATTATAGTACTAGTACTATAGTACGTACTATAGTACAAATTTTATATAGTAAATTGTATTACTAATAAATTTAAAAAAAAATTCTTATTAAAATATATATAAAAATAATGTAAAAAGAAACTTTTATATGTATAGTACTATAGTACTAGTACTAAAGTTAAAGTACAAGACTAGTATATTTTCCTAACCTTGTCCCAGCACTAAGGGCGGGCTGCCGGGCGCTGTCCCGGCACCCGTCATTACTTAGTTTTTATAGCTGCTTCCCTACTTATCTATAACATTATACTATATATTACGTGTTTCTATATTATCTTAATAGTCCTTACTTATATATACTATTATAAATAAATTCGTTTTACTATAATACTTTTTTTAACTTTAAAGATATATTAGTAGAAGTATTATTTAATAATATTATGTATTTATAAAGTTTTATTTAAATTAACAACTTATACTAACTTATTATACTTTAAAATATATATACTAGTATAAAGTGTACTAATTACTAACAATTAACAACTTTTTAACTATAAATATTACTAGTAAAACAAATAACCTAAAAACAATGTCTATTGTAAAAAGAATAGGTTATTAAATAAAGCGCTCCTTATTATATCTTTATTTATTAACAGTAAGAGAGCTCTTTTTATCTTTTCTTGGCTTAATTACGAAGTCCGCCATAATCTGGATATGATCAGCAGGAAAGTGGTAATTAGGAAATCCAGGTACACGCTTAAGGTACTCTGCGTCCGGACGACCTAACAACTCTACAACCTCTACAGTATTTGTTGTATACCAGATATAGTCGATAACATTGGAGAATCCGGGCGTATAGTTGGTAAAAGGAAGCTCATCCGGCGTACCAACAAGATGCTGGTATGCCGACTTCAGACTGAATGGATGTTCAATTCCATCTTGCGTGAAATTACCATACTGGTATTTGCCGAATTCGTGATGGTCGGGCGGTAGATGCCCTGTACGAAGTAACTCTGTGACGCCACTCTCAGCAGTTGAGTTGTAGTCACCGCATAGAAACAGCGGCATATCTGTGTTGCAGTGGTACTCTTGCGATGGTGCACATTCGACACGAATTGGATCGTCTCCAGAGGTTTGAAATACATCGATTGGCTTCTTATCTTTCATAGGAGGCCAGTGGACGTATTTCTCAGCCTGTTTTGTGACAAATTCCATAATCAATGCAGTTTGTACAATCTTAACATCGGCAAGTGTGCCCTCCCAGCATAAGTGCGCATTCACAACAATCATGCGAGCTCCAGTTTGACGGCTTTCAAAGAATCCCACGATTCCAATGTTGTCCTTAGGCATAACACGATTAAAAATATCATGCTGAGTCTTCATATCCGGTCGATTTATTGCAACAGCCTGAAAATCAATGAGTTGCTTGTCCAAAAGAATGTATTTGCTTCCCTTGTAGAATATGGCACACCCATCTACAGATGCAGCATCCTTTTCTGTCATAGTCCGCGCCTTTGACCTTGGATAATGTATTGCCCTGTAGTCATTCCGAGCCAACTCTGGAGCAAATGATTCTCGTAATGCGTCAGTGGTAATCTCCTGTAGACAAACGAAATCCGCATCTCTGTGCCGTATTTCCTCAAGAATCTTGCCCCTGCGGTAGTCCCACGCCAGAGCCCCAGACGGGGTGTAGCGAAACACCTGTGGTGTAGCGTATCGTTCACCTAAAATATTCCAGGAAAAGATTTTAACATGTTCCAGAACCGGGGAAACATCTTCTTGGATAACGACAAGTTTTCGGTCATTTGGAGGCAGTGGAACTAAATACAGATGCCAATTAGCCAGAAAGTGTATTTAGACCAACAGCTCGTATTATATATACAAATACAATATTCAAGGAAACTAAGGCGTGGGTCAAACACTTACCAGGTGGCTGTTCTCGAAGGTGATCGATCAAAGACTTCGTCCCCTTTTCAGAAATCTCTTTCTTCAGCTCGGGGTCCAGGGGGTTACCTTCAATGCCAAGCATCTCTAGCATGTGAAGGTACCCCAGTTCATAGGGAAGCGTCCGTAAGTTATTATTAAATAGTAATAATTGCTTGAGAAATGTGCACATGCCAAGCTCTACAGGAAGTTCGGAAATCTGATTGTTAGATGCTTCCAGCAGTCTTAACTGTCGCAAGCTTCCAATCCCAGCTGGTAAAATTATGAGCTTGTTTGATGCGATGTACAGCTCATGTAAAAAGTCGTAGTGAAAGAGTTGTGGCGAGAGTGCACGTAGGCCCTGGCCACTCAAATCTAAATTGTGCCAGTCTTGTCGCCTATTTGACTTCTTCTCGATGGCCCAAGGCCTCCGAATATCATCTGTGTCGCTGTCAAAAGTAACTGTGGAATTATTCATAATGGGCGACGGGCCACCAATACCCTTATTTTCGCTAGCCTTCAATCGTGCGTAATAATTGGCCTGGTTTTGTTCAACCATGGCGATATTAGCGGCCTCAGCGTCTTTGTGTAGACGAAGCTGTTCTGCCCAATGCTCATTCATAGGCGTCTGCTGAGTGGCTCGTATAGACGATCCATGGACGGGTTGCATGCTATTCGAGAACGGACTGGCATTGGGTATGACACCAGTAGGGTAAGCAGAATGGAGCCCCAGGATGGACGAGTTGGCTGAGCCATGCGTAACTGGGTCTGTGGATTGGAGAATCTGGTGGTGTTGAGTAATAGGTTGATGTTGATGATTGCCATGTTGCTGAAAGTTGTATAGAATAGGCATGCCACGAGTTTGTGTCCCATTCAAGCGGGAACCGTGTCCCTGCTGATGGGTTTGGTTGTACATGTTGGTAGTGAAAGGATGGCTACGAGAAACAGGACCAGACGATTTCGGATCAGTCGATGGCTCGGCCGCAAAATGGCCGATATGGCTGTTCACACGATACTCGGTAGATGGTGGTGAGGTTGTGATTGTAAAATATTGTGGGAGATGGACAAGGTTATCGGCCTGTTGTGAAAAGCGGTAACCATCTGCCATCTAGTTGTCATAAAGGATAGTAAACGCGGACCTTTCGAGACTAAATGAATCGTCAACTTTGAACTCCCTATTCTCAGTCGGTTGTGGTTACTCTAGAGCAGAGGCTACACGGGATTCGAGTATGCTGGAAAACGAAAAAAAAAATCAACGATGAGGTTGCCGGACGCACTCTGTCCATAGACATGAAAATATTGCACTTGTAGAAACTAAGAGAATCCAAGGTGTAGAAATAGAAGGGGGTAGCGAAAAAATACCCTCATAAGTGACTTAGAGGAGTTCTTCCATCTCTATTGTGAAATACGTCTCAATGTTTGTTCTTCTTGCAGATTAATATCATGCACTAGTCTACCGTTCCCCTCCTTTCTCTACAAAGAAAGGCGAAAACAGTTATCTAAAAAATTTTCAGCTGTTAGTAAAAGGACTATTTGAGGTATGAACCATCGGAAGACGCTGGAATAGTACAATAGATGAGACAATAGATTGGATGCTCGAAAAAACATTCATAACGCACCAGACATATAATACTTCCAATAAAATAATAGGTGACAGGGATAGGTATTTTAAGCGGAATTATGTAGAATAAGAGTATTGGAGTAGAAATTGCACTTAAATACCATTAAGTCGGCTTATATAATCATTATCACGTGTCTTCCTAGGAACGCCCTATTCGAATTAATAACCCTAGGATACTAATTTCTTCGCTTACAAGTACTCGTACGTACACACTATTTAGTTATATTAGTAATAAAGATAAAGTATAACATATTTACTATATTATTAAGGGAATAACGGCTAAGTATTAATATAAATTAATAATAAGCATAGTACAAGTAAAGAAGTAAATTTAAATAGTAGCTAATACTTAGTAGGAATTAATAAGTATTTTAGTTCCTTTAATCTTATATAATATATACAACTTATATTAAGGCTAAATTCTTATCCTTCTAATTCTAAGTAAAATAAAGTAGTATAAGGGTATTTATATATTACAGTTTTAACAAGAATCACTTACAAACGCCGTATAACTAAGCGTAGTTAAGGCACCGTACACGGACCGTCCAGGGTCCCTGTATAGTCCCTCTATAAGTAACTAGATATTTAATCTACTAGCGCTCTACTATAATTAGCTAGAGAATAGGATAGTAGTAAGCTATTTTAAGATACTAAAAGTAGACTTTAAAGGGTCCTTAAGCGCTTTTTATAATTAGCTAGATTAAGTAGACTAATAAGTATTTTTTATATTTATATAGTACTACTATACCTTTTTTTAATAAAAAGAATAAAATTTTATTTTTATTTTTAGTTATATATATATATATATATAATTTAGTTATTATAAAGTTAATATTATTTTTTACTTAGTTATAGTAGTATATAGTACTAATCTTATAAATACTATTATATTAATAAATTCTTTTTATTAACTATTTAAAAGAATTCTTTTTTTATAATAACTAAATTACTAATTATTTTTAAGGCTTTAAAAATAATAAGAGTTATATAAGTATTACTTAAAGACTTTATATAGTATATACTAATTAAAACAATATTTATAAATAATAAAATAATAGTTAAATTAGTTATATTAAAGGCTTATTAAATATACTTTTAATAATTATTTATAGTATATATAAAAGTAGTATAGTTATAAGCCAAATTAAATAGTATAAATAAAAAGACTATACTTATATATATAATATAACTATTAATAAAAGACTTATAAAGTGCCTTTAAGGTTTAAAAGCTAAACTTAAATAATTTTAAAGGTAAAAATTATTATAGTTTTAACAAGAATTACTTATAAATACTATATAACTAAGCGTAGTCAAGGCACTGTACACAGACCGTCTAGGGTCCCTACAAGGTTATCCTGTAATTAGTTAGATGTTTAATCTACTAGCGTCTTACTATAATTAGCTAAGGAATAAAATAGTAGTAAGCTATTCTAAGATACTAAGAGTAAACCTTAAAAGGTCTTTAAGCGCTCTTTATAATTAGCTAGAAATAAGTAGACTAATAAACATCTTTTATATTTATATAGTACTACTATACTCCTTTTTAATAAAAAGGATAAAAGTTTATTCTTATTTTTATATATTTATATATATATAATTTAATTATTATAAAGTTAATATTATTTTTTACTTAGTTATAGTAGTGTATAGTACTAACTTTATAAATACTTTTATATTAATAAACTCTTTATAATAATTATTTAAAAGAATTCTTTTTTTATAATAATTTAATTATTAATTATTTTAAAGGCTTTAAAAATAATAAAAGTTATATAAGTATTACTTAAGAGCTTAATAAGGTTTATACTAATTAAAATAATATTTATAAATAATAAAATAATAGTTAAATTAGCTAAATTAAAGGCTTATTAAACACGCCTTTAATAATTACTTATAATATATATAGAAGTAGTATAACTATAAGCTAAATTAAATAGTAGAAATAAGAAGACTATGCCTATATATATAATACAACTATTAGTAAAGGACTTGTAAGGTGCTTTTAAAGTCTAAAAGCTAAACTTAGACAATTTTAAAAGTAAAGACACGGCTTTTATAGCCTTGTTGTATATTAGTAGTTAAGCACTATTAAAAGCTAGTAGTTAAGCGCGTAATTTAAAGTTAGAGCTATTTAAAAAATATAAAGATTTATTAATGTATTTATAATAATAAAAGTAGTGTAAAGTAATAAGGCGTATGTTTAAATTAGTGCCTTGCTAGTACTTTTAAGATATTAATAAAATTAATATAGCGCTTTAGCTTATAGACAAAGTATTTCTTATTTACTAAAAGTAGTATTTTAATATACTACTAAACTAGAAGCGTGTACTAAGCTTACGCTTTTAAGACGTCTTTAACGCTTAGTTAAACACGTTAACGTTAGAATTAGAAAATTTATTTAGTATTGTAGTAATATATTTAAATAAATTATACTAACTAATAGAATAAAGCTTTAGTAACTACTATATATATATAAGCTTGTTAAAAGAGAAAATTAGTCCTTTATTTAAAAATTTTATAATAGTTATAGCCTATATAAGTTTAAATAATAAAATTAAACACAACTTAGCTATAAAAGGTATAACTTATACTACTAATTAACACTAAGTGTTAAAGCGTATAAATTAACTATAGAAGAATAGCTTCTTAAAGTAATATAAGAGAACTATGTTTAATATAAAAAAGGAAAAGAAGACTTTTATTAAAAAACTAAAAAAGAAGTATTTAAGCTTTTAATAAAAAGCTTTTAAAGCTTAAAGTTTTAAGTAGTTTATAAACAAGACTAGCTTAAAACGTTGTATTAAGTTAAGTAATACTAATATTAAGTACTTCTACTATAGTAAAAAAGGCTATATTTTACTTATATATTTTAATAAATTAGCTAGTAAGCTAATAAAGAAAAATTTATAAGTTAACTTAACTAAAGTTGTTAATAACTTTAATAATAAGAGTAAAAAGAGTAAGAGTAAAGGAAAAGCTTAAACAGCCTTTAAAAGAACACTTTAAAGTTGTTAAACTTAGTTTTAGTTAGTAAAAGGCTATAAATAAAAGGATAAGTTATTATAAGTAATAATTACTTTATATTTATTAATTTAAACTATAATAGTAAGATTAATATAGTAGACTAAAAATTTATAAAAGTACTAGGCTTATTAAAGTTTATAAGGCTTTTACTACTTATATAAGTACTTAATAACTTAAAACTATAAGTTTATAATATATAAGTAGTTATAATTTAACTACTAAACACTAACTAAAAAGAATAGTAGATTACTTGTTATTATATAAGACTAGACTATACTAATAGTAATATATTAATACTTTTAAGTATATTAACTTTATTAAATAAGAAGATATTATTATATTTTACTAGTAAAAAGTAGTAGTTTTATAAATTAAAGGTTAAACTAGTAAAGACTTTTTAAAAAGGTGTAATAAATACTACTACTTATTATATATTAGTATAAGTAAAGGAATTTATTAATCTTTTAAATAAAGAGTCTTAAAAGGACCTTAAAGGGCCTATAAAAATACTACTTAAGCTTTATAAATATAAGAATATATTCTTTATAAAGAATACTGCTAGCCTACTAATTTACTAAGGTGTAAACTATATAATTAATCTACTACTTAAAACGTAATTATTGTATAAAGGACTATTATTACGCGCTAGTTTACTAACGTAAGAGGAAATACACTAATAACAACTATATGTCGTCCTTAGTGTATACACTCTAAATAAAAGAAATAAACAAATAAAGCAAATAACTATAATATGTTAATAATTCTGTGTAATTCTTATATATTAGTGAAAAATATATAGATGTAAAGTTAGTTGTATTCTTGTCTATTTAAAACTATAGAATATTTCCTATTTATAGTGTATTGTTTAATAATAAGTGCTTAGAGTAAGGTAAAATTTTATTGTCTTTAATTTAGGCCAACTTTTACCTTTTTTTTTTTTTTTTATTATATATTATATATTGTATATAAATAAGTAAACGGTTAAAAAGCCTATAAAGAAGTAGAATTCTGTTTTATTTATACTTTGTTTTTTGTATTTTTATAAGAATTTTTTAATTTTTTTTTTTTTTACTTTTTATATTTTTTCTTATACTTATATATATTACACTTATTTACTATTATATTAGAAATTTACTAGTACTCTATCTTTTAAAGAGCCTTGTTAAACTTAGTCTTTGTTATAGTCTTACTTATATTATAAGGAATTTCCTTAATATTAACGTCCTTTATAATTATTAGCTTTATTAGATTTTTAAACGTACTAAGGGCAAGGTTAAGTACTAAGAGTTCTTTATAGCGTAGTTTCTTTACTGCTTTAAGGCGTAAATCCGGCTTTAAGATAAGGCGCTTATTAATAGTTAGCGTATTTATTTCCTTTTTAACCTTTTTTTTAAATGTATAAAATTCTTTTTTAAGCTTTTAATAGGCTGTCCGTTTTACGTAGAAGTTATTATAGAGAGTGTGTAGCGCTTGCTTAGTCTCTTTCTTAAAGCTTATAAACAACTTAATAATTTATAATATAGCTTCTTTTTACTTTTTTTTAAGGCTTGTTTTTAAAGCCTTTCTTTACAAACTTTTAAAGTCTTAGGAAAAAAGTATTCTATTAGGATTTCTAACAAACTAAAGAGTTGTAGGTGTATTAGTAGACGTTGTTAACTTATCTTTCTTATATATATCTTTATATAAAGGAATCTTTACTTTATAAATAGGTTAAAAATTACTTTTTTTATTAAAAAAAAGAGTTAGTATACTTTTAACTAGTACTTTATTTAGTACTAAATACTTTTAAGCAGCTTTTTTATAAAAACGTAATAGTATAAAATCTTTTAGTATAGTAATAGCTTAATTATAAGGTTCTTACTATTATTAATAGCCTTTTTATAATAAGTAATAGTTTTTAAGATTTATTAGTATATTAGTACTTATAAAATCTAATTATACTATACGTTTTTTTTATTAAATATTTTAAAAACTATTCTTTATAGCTTTTAATAAAGGTTGTAATTTATATATTTCTTTTATACGTTTATAAAGTAGTATTTTAGCCGCTTAATTATAAGGGCTATAAGCTTTTTGTTTTTATTAGTCTTTATTAAGCTTATAAGTACTAGGTTATAACTATATATATTATATAAAAAAGTTAGTAGTAACTTTTTTTTAAAGGTATAGTAGTTATTTAATATAAAATTTCTTATTAAACTAAAAAATATAGCTTATAAGAGCTTTTATAAAAAAGTGTAGAAAGAAAGTATATAATAGTTAATTAATTTTAAATAGAAATCTTAATAGTAATATAATTAATTTATAAATAATAAAAGTAGATAAAATAAATATAAAGTTAAAAAGTTTTTATTTATTTTTATACTATTTTTTCCTTTATTTAAAAAGAAATCTTTATTTATTTAATTTAAATATAAAAGTGTAAATAAGTAAATAAAGCGTGTTATTATAAATAACTAGCGTTTTTTACTAAAATTATAAAAATAAAAAAGTAAGAAAATAAATAAAAGTAGTATATTAAATTTACTTACTTATTATATAGTAAAAAAATATAATAAATTATACTTCTTAAAGGTTTTAAGCTTAAAGTAATTATTATTTAATTTTTAAATACTTTTATTTATATTTATTAAATAAGTCTTTTATACTTAATAAAAAAGAAGTTTATATTAACTATTAATTATTTATAAAGAAATATCTTATTTATTAAATAAAGAATTAAAATAATAAAGCGTTTTTTTTTAAAATATAGTAATTTATAATACGTTTAACTTTAAATTTATTATTTTTTAAATTTTTATTAATATAAATTAGCTTTAATAAAGGCACTTTATACTTAAATTTATTCTTATCTTACTTTAGCTTATAAAGCTAGGCTATAAATATAATTAAATATACTTTTTATAATATTAAGAAATTTAACTAATACACTTAGCTTTTAACTTGTCTTTTTATTATAAATAGGCTAGTATACTATAAGAACTATTTTTATAAAGGGTTTTTTAGTAGGTAATATTTATAATATAAACGTAAGTATACTATATTACTTAGATTAAATAAGATAAAAGAGTGTTTATTATTATATTTAAGTTTTATTAATATATTAGTAATATTAATAAGTTCTTTTACTTTATAAAAACGTTGTTATTATAGTATAGCCTATATAGTAGAATTTAAAGCTATAAATAAATATTTTATAATAAAGTTTATAAAAAATTTAGATTAAATATTATAAAGTAGCTAATTTAGTAATGTTTTAATAGCTATAGTATAAGTGTTATTTAAATAGTGTTATAAGATAGAAAGTAAGTTTATTTATAGCTTATTTAAATTACTATATATAAAATATTTTATTATAATTTTTATAGTTTAATTTTTCTTTTTTAATAGACTATTTGTTTAAAAGTAGTAAGTTATAAAAAACGTAAATAACGTTTTAAAAAGATAGAAAATCTTATACTATAGTACTAATATAAATTTAAAATTATAATTAAAAACAATATTTATTAATAGTTTTTAGTTATAAAGAAAAAAACTATAAAAAAGGATATAAGCTTATTATTTAATAGTATATACTTTTTATTTTAGTAGTAGTATAGTTTTCTTTAAAAATTTATATAATACTATAATAAGTACGTTATAGTAGTTGTGTTTAAGTATTTACTATACTATACTAATTACTATAACTTTTAATAAGTTAGTAATAAAGTTTATAATAATTATATAAAAAAGTGTAACAACGTTATAAATATTATATAATTTCTTATTAAATAGCTTATAGTTTATTTAATTAATATAGTATAATTTATAGTATTAAATATATTTTTAAATTATTTTTAATAAGTATAAAATAAAGATATTTTTAAGATTATACTATATTTAAGCTTTATTAAAATAGTATATTTTATTATAAACTTTATTAAAAAGTATTTTTATATAAATTTTAAAAATAGTTAACTAAGAATATTTTATAAACTATATATAATAAAGGAAATTATTTATAATATATTATAGTTTAAATAAAAAGCAGCTTTTTTATATACTATAAAGTTAATCTTATAAAGTTAAATATATTAGTTTAAGTATATAGTTTATAAAGTACTTTTTAATAATATATTATTTAATAATAAAGTATATTTATATATAACTTTTACTATATACTTTATTTTAATATATAAATTTATTTACTTTATACTAATAGAAATATTTTAGGCCTTAAAGTATATTAGTATAATATTTAAAGCTGTTTTTATTAGTTATAAAGTAAATATTTTTTAATATACTTTTATTTAAGTTTATACGTTTTTTTACTTATATAAGAAGTTAAAAAAGGGCGTTAAGAACAATGTTTACTATACTAAAGATATAAAAAATATTAAGTTAAAACTATAAAAAGTAATTTATTATAGTTATAAGCTTAATATTTACTTTATTAAAATCTAGTGTTTTAAGTAATATATATATAATAATTTTTTTTAATAGTATATAGTTTATAATAAAATTTACTAAATATTAATTAAACTAAATTATTTTATAAAGCTTAACTTTAACTTAAATATATATAACAATTTCTACTTTTATTAATTTATATAGTTTTTTTTAATTATTAGTAGTATATAATATAAAAAGAATTAAATAGTAGTAGTATTATAAAATATCTTTACTAAAAATAAAAATTTTATTTTAAACGTTGTTAAGTTAAAATATATAAAAACTATATACTTTTTTATAAACGTTAAGCTTAATAAATAGTATAATTATTAAATTATAGTAATATAACTATATTTACTTATAAAAGTGTTTTTATAGTATATAAAATAACTTATATTCTTAATTTATAAGTTTAAATATAAGTTTACTACTTACTCTTTTTTTTTATACTTTTTTTATCTTATTAATAAGACTACTATTATTTTTTCCTTTTTTTTAAAAAACTATTTTTTATTTTTATAGTAGTTATAATTTAATATTATACTATAATATTCTAGTATAAAGAAATTTAACTATATTTAAATATATATTAAAATTATTAAGATTATTAAGTATTTTTATATCTTTAAAAGTAGTAATATAATTATTAGTTTTATAAATACTAGTTTTATTAACCTTATATTTAAAAAGTTAAATTATAAAAAATTTAAAAAATATCTTCTTTTTTAATATTTAAAGCTATATTTTATTAAGTATTTTAAAAATAGTATATAAGTACTTAAAATATTTTTTTATTATATAGTTAAAAATTATAATATTATTAATATATATACTAATAAAACTATAATAGTTTTAAAAAAGTTTATTTATAAATTATTATATAAACGTTAGTAAATTTTAAAATTTTATAAGTACTATATTTAATCTTTTAAAGCTATATTTACTAATAATTACTATATAATTATAGTAATTATAAAAAATAAATAATTATAAAAAAAGGTAGTAGTATTTAAGTTAAAGAAAAAACAATATTTATATATTTTTTTTATAATATTTTATTAGTTAAAAAGCGGATAAATATTAAGTATATATAAATAATTTAATAGTTATATATTAATAATTATTTATCTTTTTTTAGTAGGATTTTTTATAGTATTCTTATAATATATTATAAAAATAAAATATATAATAAATATAAAGTTTAATATTTATTTAAGTTTTTTATTAGTATAAAAAAGGTTAAAAGTGTTGTTTATTACTTATTTATTATATATACTAAAGAAATATTTCTTTATAGTAGCTTTAATTTACTATTAATTATTAAGTAAGTTAATATATATTTTTTAATTTTTTAGTATAAGTATAATACCTTTATTTATAAAAAGCTATTAAAATTTTTAAAAAAGTGTATATAACTTTTAACTATAGTTAACGTTTTATATATAAACTATTACTTTATTAATATTTATTTTAAATAAAACATTTTTTAGTTTTTATAATTTATATACTAAAATACTAGTATATATATAATTTAGCTTTAAATTTTCTTTTTTTATAGTAGTTTAAGTAAATATAAAATACTATACTTTTTTCTAGTTAATATATAAATTGTCTTATATATTATTTATTTTAAAAATTTTATTAAAAAAAGCGTTTTTTTAAATAACTAGTAGTTTTATTATTATATTATTTATTATAACTATATAGAATAAAGATAATTTAAGTACTATATTAAAAAGATAACTTTTTACTTTAATAAAGATATAGTCTACTACTATTTTTTATACGTTATAAATAGTAGTTTAATATAATTTAAAGTATTATATAGTTATAAATATATTTATTATAAATAGTATAATAGTGTCTTTTTTAATTAGAATATAGATATAAGTTTAAAGTTTTTACGTTTATTTATAAATAAGTAAGCTTTTAATTTTATAAAAAATAATAGTTTTTTTTTAATATTAATTTTAGTACTAAAGGCGTATATATTTTTTATATTAATAAGTAAATTTAGTTTAAGTTTATTAATAATATTAGTAGTAATATAAAATATACTATATATATATTTATATTATATTTAACTAAGTAAATACGTTATATATATAGCTTACTATTAAATTTATAATAAGCTTTTAATATTATTAACTTGTTTATTATAGTTTATAAAATTAATATAGTTGTTATATTTATTAAGAAATACTTTACTAACTATATTATTACTAGTTTTAATATTAAAATAATAAAATACGTCTTTTTTATTTAATAAAAAATGTATATATACTTAAAAATATATACAACTATAATTTTAATATAAATCTTTTACTAGTATTAGGCTAGTGTTTACTATAAAAAGCAGACTTTTAAAAAAAAAGACGTTTAGTTTATTAATTCTTATTTTAATAAAGGTAGGCTTTTTTAACTAAAGCGTTACTATATAGTATATTTCTTTATAATAGTAACTATCTTCTTATATATTTATTATAAGTAGTTTTTACTAAATAGTTAATTTTATAATAATATTATTAAGAAAATATCCTTTATTTATAAACTACTTTATTTTATTATAAAAATTATTATTGTTTATATATATAATACATATTTTATTAGTATTAAGGTTTAATAAGTAAAATATATATACTTATTATAGTATAAATTAATAAAATTATTAAAGTAAAGGATTTTTTATAATATTATAGTTATACTTATTATAAATATTATTTTAAACTTTGTTTTATTTATATAATAGTTGTAAATTGTTTAGTAAAAGGTAGTGTTTAAAAATAGTTATATTTAAGTAAATAAGGTTTAATAAAAAAAAAGAGAGTTTTAGTTTTTAGTTTATAAAAAAAGAGAGTTTTTTTTATATAAGAAATTATATAACTTATATAACTGTTTAATTATATTTAAGTTATACTATTACTTATATAAATTACTATAGTAAGTGTTTTTATATTTAAATCTATCTTTTTTATTTTTATAGGCTAATTTATACTAATTATCTTGTTAATTTTAATAAGCGTTCTTATCTTTATTATTTATATTTATAAAGTATACTTTTTTATCTTTTTTTATAGTCTTTAACTTTTAAGCTTCTTTTAAAATATATACTTTGTTTTATAATAAATTTAAATAAATACTAATAGTTGTATTATTATAAAAGGTAAAAATAATAGTATAAAGGGCAAGGAAAAGCTTTAAATACACACGCTTAAGACTTTAAATTTTGTCTTAATTACTATATATATAATTATACTAAATAACCTTTATTATAAAAGTGTAAAGATTTTTACTATTTTATAAAAGTTTCTTAGTAAAGGCGTGTTTTTAAAGCTATTGTTATACTTTAGTACTATGTATAGTAAATTGTTTATATAGTGCTTAGACTATAAATTATTAGTTTAATATAAGGTACTAACGTTTATATTTATTTAATTACTTTTAGTACTAAGTAAGTACTTTTTTATAAAGGTTTTTTTAAATATTTTAAGAAATAGTTTTTTATTTTACTTTTAAATTGTCTTATTTAAACGCTTTATTTACTACTTAAAAGAAGTCTTTTATATTATAATAATATATATATTTACCTTATATAAAAAGGTACTATTCTTTATACTTAGTTATAGTAGTATTAGAATAAAAAAACCTTATTTTTTAAATATTTTATATTACTTAAAACGCTACTTTATTAAAATTTATTTTACTTATTATATTAAGCACTAATATAACTACTTAGTTAGTATTAGTATTACTAGTTAAAAGCTTTAGATTAAGGCTATTTTAAGTAAAAAGGTTTAAGTTTGTTTTTACTAGTTCTTAACCTTATAATAAAATGTTAGTAGTTAGTAAAATACTTATTTATAAGAGTACGCTTTTTTAAGTAAGAGTATAGTCTTAGTATAAACTAGATAAATTATACTTAATAACTAAAGGTAGTGTATATTACTAACTATATTATAACTTATATTTATATTTATTATAATAATACTACTACTTTAAGTATAGTTGTTTTATATATAGTAGAAAATAACTAGAATATTAATACTTATTTAGTTTATTAATTCTTTTTAGTTTATAATAATATATAAAATTATCTTATTAATATAAAAAGTATAATAGTTTTTAATATATAAGTTTATAACTATACTATTTTAATAAGTAGTATTAGTTAAAGGGTTAATACTATAATTAAAACGTTAGTTTACTTTAGTTTATAGTGTATTTACTTTATCTTTTTATATTTAAGAAATTATTGTATTTTTAAGGCGTACAATATTCTATTCTTATTATAGAATAATAGAATAGTAAAATTTTATAAAATTATATGTTAGCCTTGTTTAAATAAAGAGTAGGCTATAGTTGTAGAAAAAAAAGGCTTGTTTTTAAATAAGTAGGCTTTTACTATATTCTTTCTACGTTTTAAATTTAAAGGGTTAGTAAATACTTTTTTTTTAAGCCTAGCTTAAGAGTAACTTTATATATTAATAAATTTCTTAATTAGTTATCTTCTTTACTAATACTAAAAAGACTAATAGTAGTAGTAAAAGAATTGTTTATAATTTTTTAACTAGCTATTATTATTATATTCTTAAAAGTGCTTTATAAAAAGGTTTTAAACACTATATTATTATTTAAAGTACTACTATTAAAAAAATTCTTAAAGTTTTTAAATTCTTTCCTTTTTTTTATTCTTATTACAGCTTTTTTAAAAGGTATAAGTATAAACAAGTAAATTTAATAGTAAAGTTAAACTGTTTATAACTATTATTATTCTTTTTAAAAAAGCTATTTTAACACTAAAAAAAGTATAAATATCCTATAATAAGAGATAAAGCTTGCTTTATTTAAATATTTACTATATATTATAAACAAGCTTAAGCTATACACAGGTTTTTATATTTTTTATAAATAATATATAATAGTAAGTAATCTTTTTATAATAAGCAAGCTTAAACTATAAAAAAAGTTACTACTACTTATTATACACTAGTTTATTAATATAAAAGAAAATACACTAATAACAACTATATATTGTCTTTAGTATATACACTTTAAATAAAGGAAATAAATAAATAAAGTAAATAACTGTAATATATTAATAATTTTGTGTAATTCTTATATGTTAGTAAAAAATATATAAATGTAAAGTTGATTGTATTCTTGTTTATTTAAAACTATAGGATATTTCTTATTTATAGTGTATTATTTAGTAACAACTATACTCTTTATTTTAAAAGGAGTTTATTATACTTTAAAAGTACTTATAAAAGGCACTATAAAAAGGATAAATTTAAGATTTAAAGAGCTTTATAGGCTTTTTAGTTCTTTTTATACTAAAATGTAATAGTACTTTACAACTATATATTAACTACTATAAACTAAATAAGATTATAGTTAAAAATTAATACCTTTTACTTTTAATTTCTAAGATTTTAAATAAGACTAAAGGCTATAAAGTTCTTTTAACTATAAATATAAAGGATATATTTAGTAGAATATAAATATATAAAAAAGATAAGTAAAAGACTATATTTAAGACATAGTATAGCTACTATAAGTATTTAGTAATACCTTTTAAGCTAACTAACGCTTTAACAACCTTTTAAAGTTATATTTATAAGGTGTTTAAAGGCTTAGTAAACAAGGTTTATATTATTTACTTAAATAATATTTTAATTTTTAAAAAAATAAAGAGGAGTATATAAAGCATTTAAAGTAAGTGTTAAATTAACTAAGAAAAGTAAAGCTGTTTATTAATTAAAAAAAGTACTAGTTCTATAAAAAGAAGGTGTCCTTTTTAGGCTTCTTACTATTTCTTAATAAAGTTTGTATAAACCTTATACAAGTTAAGACGATTATAAAGTAGTAGACGCCTAAGACTTACTATAATATTTAAGTGTTTATTAGTTTTTATAATTTTTACTACTAATTTATTTACTATTTTACTAATAAGGCCTAGCTACTAATAAAATATTTAAAAGGGCTAGTTAAAAGTAGAAAGTTCAAAGAACTTTTATAAAAGCCTTATAAGAACTAAGTATTTTAGTAGCTAAAGTAAGCGTTTATAAAAGCGTTATTACTAAAATACTATAACTTACAACACTTAGTTTATATAAAGACTAATATATTTACTTTTATATTAGTAAGAATACTATTTTAACTAGATAATATAGGTATATAGTATTTAGTAGCTTTTTAGTCTTAAAAGTTAAAAAGTGTAAAGCTGTACTATAATACTCTTAATTAAGAGTTAATAGTAATTATTATATTTTTTAAGAAATAGTGTTAGTACTTAAAAGAGGTTAAAAGTATAAAGATTTTAACTAACTATACTAATTTATAAGCGTTCTTATAATAAACAGATTTAAATTATTACTAAATACATTAGTGTATATATTTATTACTATTTAATTTTAAAATTAAGTATTATTTAAGTAATAAAAATCTAGCTAATAGCCTATTACGTTGTTTTAACTATAAAGAAGAGTAGAATTAAATAAATTACTTGTTTTTATTATATTAAAAGGTTGTAGCTTTTATAAGAAGTAGTATTTTAAAAGACCTTAAAGAACTTGTAAAAAACTTAGGTAGCCTGTCTTCTTATAAAGAGTAGGTGTTTAAGTTTATTATAAATAGCTTAAGTAAAACGGTTAATATAGCTAACTTAAGAACAACTTAGTTAAAGTACTAAAGTGTGTATACTTAGTAGTTGTTTATAGTGTAAGTAGTTATAGTTACAACTAAAAAAAGGTTAAAGAAGAGTAAAGAGCCTTTTATCTTATTTTATAAGCTTATTCTTGTAGCTTAATTATTAAACACTTATTTATTAAATAAAAAAAAGGCTTGTTAAGACTATATAAGCTATTTTTAAAGTTAGTCTTTAAACTTTATAAGGTTGCTTTGTTAAAAAGGACAAGTAGTTATACTAGTCTAAAAAGTACTATAATATAAAATTATTTATTAGTGTTACAAGCCTAAGATAGCTAGATATAGTAGTATTATAAGGATAAAGAACTTAGTCTTTTGTTACTACTTTTAGATAGGCGTTAAAGTAGACGTTAAAGGATTTATATATACTTGTTATATATACTAGACTATTAAGTTAAGAAAGTATAAGCTATATAGTTAGTTTTAACTTTTACTAGTTCTTAAAGGGTCTTAGTAAAAGGCGTTAATAAATTTTATTACTAGTTTCTTTTTAGTCTTTAATAGTAATTAAAAGCTAGACGTTATACTAGTAGTAGTGGATAGATATATAAAGATGTGTTAGTTTTTACTAGTGTTTACTATTATAACTTCTATAAAGCTTGTATATTTGTTTATATAAAGGTTTAACTATACTTTAAATAGTTAAAAGGCATTGTCTTAGATAAAGGAACAGTCTTTACTAGCTAATACTAGTAAAAGCTATATAATATTACTTGTATTAAGTTAAGACTATCTTTTACTTTTTACTTATAAACAAATAGTTAGATTAAAAAAGCTAATTAAACTTTAAAATAGTACCTTTATTACTATATAATAAAAAATTAGAATAATTAGCTAACACTTCTTTTTATAATAAAGTTTGTTTTAAATAATATAATAAATTAATTAATAAATAAGGCACTGTTTTATATACTTTATAACTATTATTTTATAATTTATAAAAGCGTTAAGAACGTTGCTTATAAAAGAAGGATATTAGTAGTAGTTAAACGTATTTTAAAGTTGTAGGCTATAAAAGAAAAAGTATTAAAACACTTATAGTATATATAAGAAACATAAAAACATTACTATAATATAAAGCACTTATTAAAAAAGTATAGTAAAAAGAACTTAGTACTACTATTTACTTAAAATTTAAAGTTAAAAGTATTTAGTTAAAAGTAAAAATTAAAGTTTATTAAACCTTTTTATATATTAAAGAAGATTAGCTTATAGGCGTATTATCTTACACTTTTATAGTAGTATAAAAGATTATATAATATATTTTTAATATTCTTACTAAAACTTTAAATAAACTTTATAAATACTATAAAGCCTTTACTAATACTACTATTAAAAGAAGATAATAATAAGTAAAAAGTAAAGAAGATATTAGACTATAAAGTATAGTATAAAAAGCTATACTACTTAGTATAATAAAAAGGATAGCCGTTTAAATATAACTAATAAGTTGTTATAATAGTTATAAATATATTAATTATTATAAAGAAGTAGTAAAAGATATAAAAAGAAAGGCTTAATAATATTAAAATAAGCTTAAAAGTCTTTATAAAGAAGAAAAAAGAAAGACTAAAAAAGGTCTAATAAAAAAATATAGTAATATAACATTGTTATAATAATAAAAATTCTAAAAATATAATAAAAAATTCTAAAAAAACAACAATATACTTAACTACTATAAAGAGACTTTAAAAGGCCTACTTATAGTTTAAAAAAGAGAGTAGCTAGATAGCTGCGTCTTAGTATAAAAACGGTAAATAAAGGTAAATCTTAGTTACTAACATATATAATAAATTACACTATAAGTATAAGATAGTAATAAAGTAGCTAGTATTAGGCTTAAAATATAAGAGGTAATTATAGCCTTGCTTGCTTAATAATGTGTAGTACTTGTAAGTAGCGGCCTTGTACTTTATAAACAACTTAGAGCTAATTAGTAGTAGTTAAAGGTTGAAAGGATAAATATATACGTACTATCTTAAAGCTGTATAACTTGTTATACTTTATATAATAGTCTATAGTTATAAAGGCTAAACTTTAAGCAGTCTCCTAGACTACTTAATAATAGTAGTAAAAGCTCTCTTTTTAAAGGATTCTCTAGTCTTTTAGACAGGCTATAACTAAGGCCTACTTATTAAGATTAGCTAGGTGGCCTATTATTAATATAAGAAACTATTTTATTAGTATAATAAGGCTAGTAAATAATAAATAAAATACTTACTAATATATAATACGTATTAGTATATTACTTATTTGTATAGTTACTATCTTTTTAAAAGCTAAAGTACTATACTAAAAAAGGCAACTTAGGTAGCTTGTTTACTAGCTTCTTTATTTAGGCGTTAAGGCAGCCTAGGTATATAGGCCTGTTGTTAAGAGGCTAAAAGTATTCTAGGTCCTTGCCTTACTTGTATAAAAGGATAGATAAAGGCGTTACTAAGGCTGTTATAAGGGCTTAAGAGAGGCTAGGGACTAGACTTAACTTGTTCTTAAGGTTCTTAACGTTTTTAATATGCCTTAAAGACGAATTATCTAGTATATACACTAGAATTTAGTTGCTAGTGCTAAACTTATTAAAGAGAGGTAAGGGGCCTACTAAGAAGCTTGTTAAGGGCGTTTGCTTTAATAAATTAAGCGTTTAAAGTGTAAGTACTAGTTAGATAAGAGTAAGTGTTGTTAGCCTTAAAGTTTTAGTAGTAGTAGGTAAAATAAAGAGAGGTAACACTTTTAGTACTACTAGTATAATTACACTATATAATAACTAAAGAACCTTTTATAATATACTATTTAATATAAAGGTAAAAATATTTTATTTAATATTTAGTGTATATATTATAGTGCTAGTAGAAAGTAAACGTTAAAATATAAAGGCCGGCTTTAGTTCTTATATATATATAAGCTTCTTAATAGCCTTGTTCTTACTCTTAATAGTGTTAAGGCTTTAAAGTATAAAGGTTTTTTTAAAGTATTTTAAAAGGGTTTATATTATAAATAAAAAGCTAAATAATAGGCTATTAGTAAGAATTAAATAGTCTTTAAACTATTTAATAGTTTAATAGGCTATTAGTATTATTATAATTTAATAATAGCTTTATAGTTTTTACTTCTTCTTTTAAAAGTACTACTTACTATAATAAATTTTAGTAATATAAAAAGTAAAAAGTAAGTACTATTTATATAATATAGTAAAATTTACTTTATAAGTAAGTAAGAACAAACTTATAACGTTTATATAATAAAGTAAATTTTACTATAAATAAAATAAGAGTAAATTTACTATACTTAATATATACTAGTAATAAACTTTATTATATAAACTAGTCTTTTATAATCTTTAAACAAAGCTTATAACATTTTTAATAATGTTATTAACGTCTTTTAACCTTATTAAATATATTAATATATTAAAGAATACTATTTTATATAAGTATAAATAGTATAATACAACAACTATTCTATAAGTACTAAGACACTTTTATTCTACTAAGTTTTTCCTTTAAGTATTTTATTACTAGTAAAAGTTAAGATTAACTTTAAAAAAAAGAAAATATAATTATTATAGTTTTAATAAGAATTACTTATAAATACTATATAACTAAGCGTAGTTAAAGCACTATGTATAAACCGTTTAAGGTCCTTATAAGGTTATTTTATAATTAGTTAAATGTTTAATTTACTAGCGTTTTACTATAATTAGCTAAAGGATAGAATAGTAGTAAGCTATTCTAAAACACTAAGAGTAGATTTTAAAAGGTCTTTAAACACTTTTTATAATTAGCTAGAAATAAGTAGACTAATAAACATCTTTTATATTTATATAGTACTAGTATACCCCTTTTTAATAAAAGGGATAAGAGTTTATTTTTGTCCTTATACACTTATACGTACACGATTTAGTTATTGTAAAGTTGATGTTATCTTCTACTTAGTTATAGTGGTGTATAGTACTAACTTTATAAATACCTTTATAAAAATATAGTTTTTATAGCCTTATTATATATTAGTAGTTAAGTACTATTAAAAGCTAGTAATTAAGTATATAATTTAAAGTTAAAGCTATTTAAAAATATAAAGATTTATTAATATATTTATAGTAATAAAAGTAGTAAAAAGTAATAAAGTATATATTTAAATTAGTACTTTAATAGTACTTTTAAAATATTAATAAGATTAATATAGTACTTTAGCTTATAAATAAAGCTTTTCTTATTTATTAAACATAGTTTTTTAATACGTTATTAGAATAAAAGCGTGTACTAGGCTTATATTTTTAAAACGTTTTTAACACTTAATTAAATATACTAATATTAGAAATAAAAGGTTTATTTAGTACTATAATAATACCTTTAAAATAATCTTACTAACTTATAAAATAAAGCCTTAATAACTATTATATATATATAAGCTTATTAAAAAAAAGGTTAGTCTTTTACTTAAAACATTTATAGTAGTTATAGTTTATATAAGACTACGTAATAAAATTAAATATAATCTTACTATAAAAGGTATAACCTATACTACTAATTAGTACTAAGTATTAAAACGTATAAATAAACTTTAAAAGGATAGTTCTTTAAATAAGTAAAGAAAAAGTACTACGCTTAATATTACGTACTAGTTTACTACTATAAGAGGAAATACACTAATAACGACTATGTGTCGTCCTTAGTACATACACTCTAAATAAAGGAAATAAACAAATAAAGTAAATAACTATAATATATTAATAATTCTATATAATTCTTATATATTAGTAAAAAGTATATAAATATAAAGTTAATTATATTGTCTATTTAAAAACTATAAGAATTTCCTTTTTTATAGTAAATGTTATTAGTAATAAGTGCTTAAGCTAGAGTAAAATCCTATTATTTTTAATTTAAATTAACTTTTATCTTTTTTTTTTAATTTTTTTATTATATATTATATATTATATATAAATAAGTAAACGGCTAAAAGGCCTATAAAGAAGTAGAATTTTATTTTATTTATACTTTATTTTTAAATTTTTATAAGGATTTTTTTAAATTTTTTTACTTTTTAAATTTTTTTTTATACTTATATATATTACACTTATTTACTATTATATTAAAAATTTCCTAGTACTTTATTTTTTAAAAAAACTTATTAAAATTAATCTTTATTATAACGTTGTTTATATTATAAAGAATTTCTTTAATATTTATATTATTTATAACTATTAGCTTTATTAAATTCTTAAGTGTACTAAAAGCAAGGTTAAGTACTAAGAGTTTCTTTTAGCACAGTTTCTTTACTACTTTAAAGCGTAGATTTAGCTTAAAGGCTAAGCGCTTACTAGTAGTTATTATACTTATTTCCTTTTTAACCTTTTTTTTAAATATATAAAATTCCTTTTTAAGCTTTTAATAAAGTATTTATTTTATATAAAGATTATTATAAAGGCTATATAATACTTACTTAGTCTTTACTTTAAACTAAATAAGTAACTTAATAATTTATATTATAGTATTTTTCTACTTTTTTTTTAATATATTTATAAAAGTTTTAAAAAAAACAACTTACTAAAGGTTTTAATAGTTTAAAAAGTTATAAGTATTTTAGTAAGTATTACTAGCTTATTGTCTTTATTTATATTCTTATATAAAGGAATTTTTAACTTATAAATAGGCTAGATATTACTTTTCTTATTAAAAAAGAAAAAGTAGTACGCTTTTAACTAGTATTTAACTTTATATTAAATACCTTTAAATAATTTTCTTATAAAAACGTAATAGTATAAAATTTTCTTATATAAAAAAAGCTTTATTATAAAGTTTTTACTATTAATAATAGCCTTTTTATAATAAACAATGTTTTTTAAAATCTACTAGTATATTAGTACTTAAGAAATTTAGTTATACTATACATTCTTTTTATTAAATATTTTAAGAACTATTTCTTATACTTTTTTATAAAGGTTATAGTTTATATCTTCTTTTTATACGTCTTTAAAGTAGTTTTTTAACTATTTAATAGTAAAAAGTATAAGCTCTTTATTTTTATTAGCCTTTATTAAGCTAGTAAGTACTATATTATAACTATATATATTATATAAAGTAGTTAAAGGTAGTTTCTTTTTTAAAGGTATAATAACTACTTAATAAAAAAATTTTTATTAAGTTAGAAAATATAGCTTATAAAAGCTTTTATAAAGAAGTATAAAAAAAGAGATATATAATAATTAATTAAAATTTAAGTAGAAATTTAAGTAAGAATATAATTAATTTATAAATAATAAAAACTAAATAAAATTATTATAAGAGTAAAAACTTTTTATTTATTTTTATACTATTTTTTTTCTTATTTAATAAAAAATCTTTATTTATTTAATTTAAATATAAAAGTATAAATAAGTAAATAAAGTATATTACTATAAATAATTAACGTCTTTACTAAAATTATAAAAATAAATAAATAAATAAATAAATAAAAGTAGTATATTAAATTTACTTACTTATTATTATTAAAAGAATATAGTAAATTACACCTTTTAAAGGTTTTAAGCTTAAAGTAATTATTACTTAATTTTTAAATACTTTTATTTATATTTATTAAGTAAATCCTTAACACTTAATAAAAAAGAAGTCTTTATTAACTACTAATTGTTTATAAAGGAATATCTTGTTTATTAAATAAGGAATTAAAGTAGTAAAACATTCTTTCTTTTTAAAATATAGTACTTTATAATACGCTAAATTTTAAATTTATTATTTTTTAAATTTTTATTAATATAAATTAGCTTTAGTAAAGGCACTTTATACTTAAATTTGTTTTTATTTTACTTTAACTTATAAAGCTAGAATATAAATATAACTAAGTACACTTTTTATAATATTAAAAAATTTAATTAATACACTTAACTTTTTACTTGTCTTTTTACTATAAATAGGCTTATATATTATAAAGACTATTTTTATAAAGGTTTTTTTTAGTAGGTAATATTTATAATATAAATATAAATATACTATATTACTTAGATTAAATAAAATAAAAAAGTGTTTATTATTATATTTAAGTTTTACTAATATACTAGTAATATTAATAATTTTTTTTACTTTATAAAAATAATATTATTATAGTATAGCTTATATAGTAAAATTTAAAGCTATAAGTAAATATTTTATAATAAGATTTATAAAAGATTTAAGTTAAACATTATAAAGTAGCTAATTTAATAATATTTTAATAGTTATAGTATATATATTATTTAAATAGTGTTATAAAGTAAAGAGTAAATTTATTTATAACTTATTTAAATTATTATATATAAAATATCTCATTATAATTTTTATAGTTTAATTTTTTTTTTAAAAAGGCTATTTATTTAAAAGTAGTAAGCTATAAAAAATATAAGTAATATTTTAAAAAAATAAAAAATCTTATACTATAGTATTAATATAAATTTAGAATTATAATTAAAAATAATATTTATTAATAATCTTTAATTATAAAAAAAAAGACTATAAAAAAGAATATAGGCCTATTATTTAATAGTATATACTTTTTATTTTAATAATAGTATAGTTTTTTTTAAAAATTTATATAATATTATAGTAAGTATATTATAGTAGTTATACTTAAGTATTTACTAAACTATATTAATTATTATAACTTTTAATAAGTTAATAATAAAATTTATAACAATTATATAAAAAGGTATAGTAATATTATAAATATTATATAATTCCTTATTAAATAGCTTATAATTTATTTAATTAATATAGTATAATTTATAATACTAAATATATTTTTAAATTATTTTTAATAAGTGTAAAATAAAGATATTTTTAAGATTATACTATATTTAAGCTTTATTAAAATAGTATATTTTATTATAAACGTTGTTAAAAAGTATTTTTATATAAATTTTAAAAATAGTTAATTAAAAATGTTTTATAAACTATATATAATAAAGGAAATTATTTATAATATATTATAGTTTAAGTAAAAAGCGGCCTTTTTATATACTATAAAGTTAATCTTATAAAGTACTTTTTAATAATATACTACTTAATAATAAAGTATATTTATATATAACTTTTACTATATACTTTATTTTAATATATAAATTTATTTACTTTATACTAATATAATATTTAAGACTATTTTTATTAGTTATAAAGTAAATTTTTTTAATATACTTTTATTTAAATTTATACGTTCTTTTACTTATATAAAAAGCTAAAAGAAGGTGTTAAAAACAACGTTTACTATACTAAAAATATAAAAAATATTAAATTAAAACTATAAAAGGTAATTTACTATAATTACAAACTTAATATTTACTTTATTAAGATTTAATATTTTAAGTAATATATATATAATAATCCTTTTTAATAATATATAGTTTATAATAAAATTTACTAAATATTAGTTAAACTAAATTATTTTATAAAGCTTAACTTAAGTCTAAATATATATAGTAATTTCTACTTTTATTAATTTATATAATTTTTTTTAATTATTAGTAGTATATAATATAAAAAAAATTAAGTAGTAATAGTACTATAAAATATTTTTACTAAGAATAAAAATTCTATTTTAAACGTTATTAAGTTAAAATATATAAAGTTTATATACTCTTTTATAAGTATTTATTAAGAATATATAATTATATAAGGTATTACTAATTATATATTTATATTAAGGTTTTTAGTATATATACACACTTAAATTAAAATAGTAGATTACGTTTATATAAGGACAGTTCTCTTCTTTTTTATCTAGTCTTTTATTAAGTATTTAAGAAATACACTTATTTTCTCTTACTATAGGCCTTACTTATTTAACTATTTAAATTACTATATATAGCTTAACTTTACACCTTTTATAAAGACGTATTTCTTTTAGTATTATGTTTAATAAGTAATATAATTATTAAATTATAATAATATAACTATATTTATATATAAAGGTACTTTTATAGTATATAAAATAACTTATATTCTTAATTTATAAGTTTAAATATAAGTTTATTACCTATTTTTTTTCTTTATATTTTTTCTACTTTATTAATAAAGTTGCCGTTATTTTTTTCTTTTTTTTAAAAAGCTGTTTTCTATTTTTATAGTAGTTATAATTTAATATTATATTATAATATTCTAATATAAAGGAATTTAACTATACTTAAATATATATTAAGATTATTAAGATTATTAAGTATTTTTATATTCTTAAAAGTAGTAATATAATTATTAGTTTTATAAATACTAGTTTTATTAACCTTATACTTAAAAAGTTAAACTATAAAAAATTTAAAAAATATCTTCTTTTTTAATATTTAAAGCTATATTTTATTAAGTATTTTAAAAATAGTATATAAGTATTTAAAATATTCCTTTATTATATAATTAAAAATTATAATATTATTAATATATATACTAATAAAACTATAATAGTTTTAAAAAAGTTTATTTATAAATTATTATATAAACACTAATAAATTCTAAAATCTTATAAGTATTATATTTAATCTTTTAAGATCATAATTATTAATAATTACTATATAATTATAATAATTATAAAAAATAAATAATTAAAAAAAAGGTAGTAGTATTTAAACTAAAAAAAAACAATATTTATATATATTTTTTATAATATTTTATTAGTTAAAAAGTAAATAAATATTAAATATATATAAATAGTTTAATAGTTATATATTAATAATTATTTACTCTTTTTTATAGAATTTTTTATAATATCTTTATAATATATTATAAAAATAAAATATATAATAAGTATAAAGTTTAATATTTATTTAAGCTTTTTTAAAGTATAAAAAAAGTTAAAAGTATTATTTACTACTTATTTATTATAAATACTAAAAGAATATTTCTTTATAATAGTCTTAATTTACTATTAATTATTAAGTAAGTTAATATATATTTTTTAATTTTTTAATATAAGTATAATACTTTTATTTATAAGAAGTTATTAAAATTTTTAAAAAAGTATATATTACTTTTAACTAAAGTTAATATTTTATATATAAACTATTACTTTATTAATATTTATTTTAAATAAAACATTTTTTAGTTTTTATAATTTATATACTAAAATATTAGTATATATATAATTTAACTTTAAATTTTCTTTTTTTATAGTAGTTTAAATAAATATAAAATATTATACTTTTTTTTAATTAATATATAAATTATTTTATATATTATTTATTTTAAAAATTTTATTAAAAAAGGCGTTTTTTAAATAATTAGTAGTTTTATTATTATATTATTTACTATAACTATATAAAATAAAGACAACTTAAATACTATATTAAAAAAACAACTTTTTACTTTAATAAAAATATAGTTTACTATTATTTTTTATATATTATAAATAATAGTATAATATAATTTAAAGTATTATATAGTTATAAATATATTTATTATAAGTAGTATAATAGTATTTTTTTAATTAAAATATAAATATAAGTTTAAAGTTTTTATATTTATTTATAAATAAGTAAGCTTTTAATTTTATAAAAAATAATAGTTTTTTTTTTATTATTAATTTTAGTACTTAAAGTATATATATTATTTATATTAATAAGTAAATTTAATTTAAGTTTATTAATAATATTAGTTATAATATAAAATATACTATATATATATTTATATTATATTTAATTAAGTAAATATATTATAAATATAGCTTATTATTAAATTTATAATAAACTTTTAATACTATTAATATATTTATTATATTTTATAAAATTAATATTAATTTTATATTTATTAAAAAATATTTTACTAACTATATTACTACTTATTTTAATATTAAAATAATATAATATATTTTTTTTACTTAGTAAAAAATATATATATATTTAAAAATATATATAATTATAATTAAAATATAAATCTTTTACTAGTATTAAGTTAGTATTAACTATAAAAAGTAAACTTTTAAAAAAAAATATTTAGTTTATTAATTCTTATTTAAATAAAAGTTAGTTGTTTTTATTAAAATACTACTATATAGTATATATTTTTATAGTAGTAGTTACTTTTTTAAAAAGTTACTACTTATAGTTTTTACTATATAGTTAATTTTATAATAATATTATTAAAAAAATATTCTTATTTAATAAGTAATTTTATTTTATTATAAAAGTTAAAATATTTTTTATATATTACTTATGTATTCTTATTATTTAAGTTAAATAAGTAAAATATATACACTTATTATAATATAAGTTAATAAAATTATTAAAGTAAAGGATTTTTTATAATATTATAGTTATATTTATTATAAATATTATTTTAAACTTTGTTTTATTTATATAGTAGTTATAAATTATTTAGTAAAAGGCAATGTTTAAAAATAGTTATATTTAAATAAATAAGGTTTATTAAAAAAAGAAAAAGTTTAAATTCTTAAATTATAAAAAAGAAAAGTTTTTTTTATATTAAAAATTATATAACTTATATAACTATTTAATTATATTTAAGTTATATTATTTTTCTTATAAATTACTATAATAAGTATTTTTATATTTAAATTTTTTTATTTTATTTTTATAAGCTAATTTATACTAATTATTTTATTAACTTTAGTATACGTTTTTATTTTTATTTTTTATATTTATAAAGTATACTTTTTTATCTTTTTTTACTATTTTTAACTTTTAAGCTTTTTTTAAAATATATACTTTATTTTATAGTAAATTTAAGTAAATATTAATAATTATATTATTATAAAAAGTAAGAATAATAATATAAAGAATAAAAAAAAGCTTTAAATATATATATTTAAAACCTTAAATTTTACTTTAATTACTATATATATAACTATACTAAATAACTTTTATTATAAAAGTATAAAGATCTTTATTATTTTATAAAAGTTTTTTAATAAAAATATATTTTTAAAGCTACTATTATACTTTAATACTATATATAGTAAACTATTTATATAATACTTAAGTTATAAATTACTAGTTTAATATAAAGTATTAATATTTATATTTACTTAATTATTTTTAATATTAAGTAAGTACTTTTTTATAAAGGTTTTTTTAAATATTTTAAAAAATAGTTTTTTATTTTACTTTTAAATTATTTTACTTAAATACTTTATTTACTATTTAAAAAAAGTTTATTATATTATAATAATATATATATTTACTTTATATAAAAAAGTACTATTTTTTATACTTAATTATAATAGTATTAAAATAAAAAAACCTTATTTTTTAAATATTTTATAATATTTAAAGTACTATTTTATTAAAATTTATTTTACTTATTATATTAAGTATTAATATAACTACTTAATTAGTATTAGTATTACTAGTAAAAAGCTTTAAATTAAAAGTATTTTAAGTAAATAGTTTTAAGTTAATTTTTATTAGTTCTTAGTTTTATATAAAAATATTAATAGTTAATAAAATTCTAAGTTGTAAAAGTATATTTTTTTAAACTAAGATATAGTTTTTATATAAACTAAGTAAGTCTTACTTATTAACTAAAAGTAGTATATATTATTAACTATACTATAGTTTATACTTATAGTTATTATAATAATATTATTACTTTAAATAAAATTAGTTTATATATAATAAAAAATAATTAAAGTAATAATACTTATTTAACTTATTAATTTTTTATAGTTTATAATATTATAAAAAGTTATTTTATTAGTATAAGTAATAAAATAATTTTTAATATATAAACTTATAATTATACTATTTTAATATATAGTTTTAATTAAAAGGTTAATACTATACTTATTATAATAGTAGATAGACTAAGTAACTATATTAATAAAGTAATCGCTTATAAAAGGCTAAAGGTAGGAGTAGTATTATATAAGAACTAAGTCTTGTTCTTCTATATTTATAGAAAAGAATAGACTAGTTATATAAAGGTAGTACTAATTACACTAGTCCTAATTAGGCCTTAGCCTTTAAACTTAATAGCTATTAACTAATTATAAAGCGTGTATCTACCACTGCCCTACTTAATCGAGTATAGACTACTACTACGTATCCTTATAGGTTCTACTTATATCTATAGGTTATATAACGCCTGCCATCTATTTAATTAGCTATTGTGTATTTACATTGTCTATAAAGTCTATACAACTCCTATACGCGGTCTTTATAAGACCCTTGTAGACGTCCTTCCTACCTATCTATAACACTTATAACGTTAGTTTACTTTAGTTTATAGTATATTTATTTTATCTTTTTATATATAAAAAATTATTATATTTTTAAAACGTATAATATTTTATTCTAATTATAGTATAACAAAGTAGTAAAATATTATAAAATTATATATTAGCTTAGTTTAAATAAAAAGTAGGTTATAGTTATAAAAAAAAGGCTTACTTTTAAATAAGTAGGTTTTTACTATATTTTTTCTATATTTTAAATTTAAAAGGTTAGTAAATACCTTTTTTTAAGACTTAGTTTAAGTATAACTTTATAAGTTAGTTAATTTTTTAAATAGCTATTTTTTTATTAATATTAAAAAGACTAATAGTAGTAGTAAAGAAATTATTTATAGTTTTTTAACTAGCTATTATTATTATATTTTTAAAAGTGCTTTATAAAAAGGTTTTAAGTATTATATTATTATTTAAAGTATTACTATTAAAAAAATCTTTAAAGTTTTTAAGTTCTTTTCTTTTTCTTATTTTTATTATAACTTTTTTAAAAGGTATAAATATAAATAAGTAAATTTAGTAATAAAGTTAAACTATTTATAACTATTAACATCTTTTTTAAAAAAGCTATTTTAATATTAAAAAAGGTATAAATATTTTATAATAAAGAGTTAAGCTTACTTTATTTAAATATTTATTATATACTATAAACAAGCTTAAGCTATATATAAGTTTTTATATTTTTTATAAATAGTATATAATAAAAAATAGTTTTTTATAATAAATAAGCTTAAGCTATAAAAAGAGTTACTACTATTTATTATATATTAGTTTACTACTATAAAAGGAAATATACTAATAATAACTATATATTATTCTTAGTATATACACTTTAAATAAAGAAAATAAATAAATAAAGTAAATAACTATAATATATTAATAATTCTATATAATTCTTATATATTAGTAAAAAGTATATAAATATAAAGTTAGTTGTATTATTTATTTAAAAACTATAAGAATTTCCTTCTTTATAGTAAATATTACTAGTAATACTTAATATAAAGAAAAAGAAAGAAACCTTTAATAAAAACTTAAAAAGGAAGTATTTAAACTTTTATTAAAAAGCTTTTAAAGCTTAAAAGTTTAAGTAATTTATAAATAGGTCTAACTTAAAACGTTATACTAAATTAAATAATAATAATATTAAGTACTTTTACTATAGTATAAAAGGCTATATCTTACTTATATATCTTAATAAATTAGTAAGTAAACTATTAAAAAAAACGCTTAAATTAACTTTATTAAAATTAATAGTAATAATAACTTTAGTAATAAAAGTAAAAAGGGTAAAAGTAAAAGAAAAGTTTAAATAGCCTTTAAAAGGACACTTTAAAGTTATTAAACGTTGTTTTAATTAGTAAAAAGCTATAAATAAAAGAATAAGTTATTATAAATAGTAATTACTTTATATTTATTAATTTAAAATATAGTAGTAAGATTAATATAGTAAATTAAAAATTTATAAAAGTACTAAGCTTATTAAAGCTTATAAAGCTTTTACTACTTATATAAGTACTTAATAACTTAAAGTTATAAGTTTTTAATATATAAGTAGTTATAATTTAACTATTAAACACTAACTAAGAAGAATAGTAAATTACTTATTATTATATAAAACTAAACTATATTAATAGTAATATATTAGTACTTTTAAGTATTTTAACTTTATTAAATAAGAAAATATTATTATATTCTACTAATAAGAAGTAGTAGTTTTATAAATTAAAGGTTAAGCTAATAAAGACCTTTTAAAAAAGTGTAATAAATACTACTACTTATTATATATTAGTATAAATAAAGAAATTTATTAATCTTTTAAATAAAAAGCCTTAAAAAGACTATAAAGGGCTTATAAAAATACTAATTAAGCTTTATAAATATAAAGACGTATTTTTTATAAAGAATACTATTAGCCTATTAATTTATTAAAATATATACTATATAATTAATTTACTACTTAAAATATAATTACTATATAAAAGACTATACCCTTTATTTTAAAAGGAGCTTATTATACTTTAAAAGTACTTATAAAAAGCACTATAAAAAGGATAAATTTAAAACTTAAAAAGCTTTATAAGCTTCTTAGTCTTATTTATACTAAAACGTAATAAAAATTTATAGTTATATATTAATTATTATAAACTAAATAAGATTATAGTTAAAAATTAGTACTTTTTACCCTTAATCTTTAAATTTTTAAATAAGACTAAGGGCTATAAAGTTCTTTTAACTATAAATATAAAGAACGTGTTTAGTAGAATATAAATATATAAAAGGAATAAGTAAAAGACTATATTTAAGACGTAGTATAACTACTATAAGTATTAAGTAATACCTTTTAGGCTAACTAACGCTTTAATAACTTTTTAAAGTTATATATATAAGGCGTTTAAAGGCTTAATAAATAAGATTTATATTATTTACTTAAATAATATTTTAATTTATTTAAAAATTAAAAAAGAGTATATAAAGTATTTAAAGTAAGTATTAAATTGTTTAAAAAAAGTAGGGCTATTTATTAATTAAAGAAGTATTAGTTTTATAAAAAATAAGTGTCCTTTTTAAGCTTTTTACTATTTTTTAATAAAGTTTATATAAACCTTACTAATTTCTCTTTTTTAAAATAGCTACGAATATTCCTATTTGTAAGGGTTTTACTCTTAAGTAATAAAACTAATTTACTATTAAACTTACTATTTAAATATTACTCTTTATTTTTATAGGACTTTAATTAGTAGTATTTTAAGTGTAAAAGGTGGAAGGTGTGGCTAAAAGGACCTACACTTAATATTAAAGAACTTATATAAGGTAAAATAAAACCTTAAATTGATATCTATAATTGTACAATAAACGTTGTATACAGATGTGTATTATTAATAATATTCTTCCTTAAGGTTAATAAAGTATATTACTAATAGGTAGAACTTACTATTATATATTAGTATTGTTAATTTATAAGTATTGTACCTTTGGCTCTTGTACTAATATCTAAACCCCGCCTCTTCTTATTACACTAATTTTACACTTTTCTTAGAAGCACAGAGATTATCTTCACTAAATATCATGGCTCAGGATCCGCGAGTCTTATTACAGAAGGTTTGGTAATTAGTTTATTGTTCATTTTCCCAACTCGACTTCTAACTACGAGAAACTATAGGCTGAAAAATTACATACCAGTGCCAGCAGTGGATTCGCCCTCTTTGGCGGAAGAGAGCAGAAGTTTCTAGACGCTGCTGATTATTATGTCCAGGCAGCAAATGCATTCAGATTGCAGAAATGCAGTATGTGAAATGAGTTGAATGGAACTTGCCAATGTACGTAGTTGAAATACTAATGACATACTATTTGCGCAGATATAGAAGCAGGCCAAGCGTTTGAGAAGGCAGCAAGTATCCAGAAGAACGACTTGAATGAACCAGATGATGCTGCCAACACAATGACCGAAGCGTTTAAAGTTTACCGAAAGGAAAGCCCAAAAGATGCAGCGCGGTGCCTAGACAAGGCCATTGTACAATATTGTGCTCGCGGAAATTTCCGGCGGGCTGCGAAACAAAAGGAAGATCTGGGTGAACTGTTCGAGAAGGATATACAGGATCGGCAGCGAGCCATAGAATGCTACGAAAATGCAGCTTTATGGTATGATGGAGATAATGCACAAACGTAAGTTTTAATCACCAACTAGTGCTTCTTAACCTCTAATAATATAGATTGGCAAATAAAAACTGGCTGAGAGTTGGCGACCTGGCCGCCTTAGATAAGGACTATCATAAGGCAATTGAACAATTTGAAAAGGTCGCAGAACAGTCTATCAATAGCAACCTAATGCGCTACTCCGTCAAGGATTATTTTCTCAAGGCTGGTCTCTGTCATCTAGCCTCAGGTGATGTAATAAGCGCCCGGCGTGCCCGAGAACAGTACTGTCAACTGGATCCAAGCTTTGCTGCACAGAGAGAAAACCAACTGTTAAAGGATCTGATTTGTGCAGTGGAAGAGGGTAATTTGGACGCATTCTCCGCAAGACTATTTGACTATGATGCAATTAGTAAGTTGGATGTATGGAAGACAACAGTTCTACTTCAAATTAAGTCTCAGATTGAAGAAGCAGATAACGAGTTCTCTTAAGAAATATATATATATTCTCTACTATGTACTATTCAGTTATAAATACAAATAGAATGTATAAATTGTAGGGGTACCTAAAGTTAACACGAAATAGTAATAAACAAAGTTATCGTCTTAATAAAGTACTTCCTTACCGATATTTATATAACTGCCGAATCGAGACGTCTTTGTCTATAAGATTAAGACATTCTTTAACTGTTTTTTTTTCTTAAACTTGGCAAATGCCTTAATAAGTAATAATATTTTTCCTGTTTTTCTACTTTTATTTACATATTTATACACTGATAAAAGGTTAGAAAAGGTATAGTTAGCATTACAGCAATAGTATATAGTTCTTACTCTTTTTAGTATTAATAGTGTAGTATATATAATTTTTATAGTATTTATAAATAAGTAGGTATAATAACCGTAGCTAGATAGAAAATAGTATCTAGTAACAGACTAAATTTATATATGTATTAAGTACAAAGCTACCTACTATAGATAAAACTACGTACACTACTAATAACCATTATAATTATATAAAACAGCGTAGAAAGGGACTATTAAGTAATTACTTAATAGTTCCTCTCTGTATACTATGCTTTATAGTTTACTTACAAGTAGGATAAGAAGGGAAGACGTACTAAAAAGGCGTTTTACTAAAAACTTATAGTATGTATTATATATTTTCAATTTTATACTATTTAAAACTATTAGCTACCTTTATTTACTTATATAGTTTTTTAAAGTAAAAAGTGTTAAACTAAAGCCTTATATTATGGTTTTAATAGAAATTACTAGTAAATATATTGTAACTAAGTACTACTTAAGTAAATATAGTAGTTATAAGCCCCTTAACTAGTATATATAAACTATAAAAGGTTCTTTTAAAGTCCTTTATAATTAGTTAAATTAAATAACCTAATAAATATTTTAAATATATATTTAATACTTAAAGTATTATTAAACAATTATACTATAAATAAAGGATATTCTATATACCTAACTAAAAACTAATATAAGTAGGTAAGAAGAGCAACTATAAAGGCCTAACATAGGCTATATACAAAAGTTGCGTAAGCTTTACAAACAATACATAAATACGTTGACTAAGTAAATAAACGCAGGCATTATATAACATATAAGCGTAAGTAGGATCTTATAAAATATGTAGTAGTAAAAAGAGCAACTAAAAAGGCCTAATATAGACCGTATATAAGAGTTATAAAAACGTTATAAACAATATAAACAATATATAAACTAATTAAATATTAAATAGTACTAAGTAAGAATAGTTTTATAACGTTTATATAATAGAGTAAATTTTACTAAAAGTAAAGTATAAGTAAATTTATTACAATTAATATATATTACTAACTAGTTTTATATATATACTAATTATTTATAGCTTTAAAACAAAGCTTTTAATATCTTTAGTTAGCCTTATTAACGTTTATTAACCTTACTAGTTATATTAGCTTAATAGTAACTATTATAATATATAAATATAAATTATTATAATAAGGGTTAGACTAAGTAACTACGTTAATAAAGTAATTAATTATAAAAGGGCAAAAGGCAAGGGTTATATTATATAAGAACTAAGACTAAACAAATAAACGGATAGTAAGGAATTTAATAGACAGAATCGGCTATACAAGTTATACGTACAACGCCTATAAGTGCGTCTCCCTCGTCCTTACCTACTAGTAAGCCGCTTATAAAGTATAGTATAAGAGGAGGGACTATTAACTAATTAGTTAATAGTCCCTTCCTATACTATTCTACGTATTATAGTAGTTGTTAGTAGTGTAGGTAGTTTTATAAGTGGTAGGTGATTTTGTACTTAATAGCTACTTTATCTTTTACTTTAGTATTAATATTAATATATTTCTTATTACTAAATTAATTATTAGTTTAACTAGTTTAAAGGCCTACATTATTAAAGCCTACTTTCTTTACATTATTAAATAGCATTATTAAGAACGCTGCCTTTACCTTAGTAAGGACTACTTACTTATTCTTTATTACTTGTTTTAACTTAGTACCTTACTAAAGTTAGTACTAATATTTACTATTAATAAATAATAAACTTATATAAGTATTATTCTTTTATATACTACTTATAATAAACTATAAAAGGTTCTTTTTTAAAATATAATAATAGTAATACTTAATTATAGAATAGTTATAAGAAGAGTTAAATTTAATAATAAAAGCTTTAACTTACTTATAAAAAGTATTATAAAAAAAGAATATAATATATTAAAGATAATTAAATAGTTTACTTTAAGAATATATCTTTATTTATTAAAAAACCATTTATTATTTAAAGTACTACTACTAATAATAAAGTAAGCATGTTTTTATTTATTAAATTATTATAATAAATAAAAACGTTAAAAATGTTTATTACCTTTTTATTATTATTATAACAGCTTTAACATTTGCCTTTACTATATTTATCTATTCTGCTTATAAGCTTACTTCTTTATATTTAACTACTTATATCTTATTACTAAATTACCTTATTTATATATACTAAGTACGTTTATACTATTATATTTAATATAATATTTTATATATAAAGTACTATTATTTTATAAAGTAATTAGTTAAACGCCGTTTTATAAAAGAATAGTATATAAAGTAAATAAAACCTTAAAACTATTTTTAAAGCTATTATATACTTTAAGTATTATAGTATACTTATTAGCTTATATTAATTCTTTTATTATAAAGGTAGTAATACTTATAAGTAAATAAACAATGTTTAATTTAATAAAAGACTACTACTTTACTACTTAATAAATATAAATATAAAAAGTTATAACTTTGCTTTAAAAGACCACTATACCAGTTTATATAACTTAGTTAGTTATTAATCTAATAATAGTAAGTACTTATTACAAACAAGTAAAAAGAGCAACAAAGGCCTAACTATTACGCGCTAGATTACTAACGTAGGAGGAAATACACTAATAGCGACTATATGTCGTCCTTAGTATATTCACCCTAAATAAAGTAAATAAACAAATAAAGTAAATAACTATAATATGTTAATAATTCTGTGTAATTCTAATATATTAGTGAAAAATGTATAAATGTAAAGTTAGTTAATTCTTGTCTATTTAAAACTATAGGATATTCCTGTATTTATAGTACTTTTTTAGCAATACTAATATAGGCTATGTATAGAAGTTGTATATATAGTATAAGTAATACGTAAATATAATAACTAATTAGACAAATAGTAGGCGTTATATAACTTATAAATATAAGTAGGACTTTAGAGAATATATAACAGTACCCTATACTTAATTAAGTAGAGTAGTAGTAAATACACGCTTTATAATTAGCCAAATAGTTGTTAAGTTTAAAGGCTAAGGCTTATTTAGGCCTAGTATACTTAGTACTACTTATATATAGCTAGTTTATCTCTTTTACTAAATAAGGAGGAATAAGACTTAGTTCTTATATAATACTACTCTTACTTATTACCTTTTTATAAGTAATTACTTTACTAATATAGTTACTTAGTTTAGCCCTTATTATAATTATTAAGTCTTTAATTAAAAAACTACTTAGTTATTAATATAAATTAAATTAATTACTAACTAATAAACTAAATAAAACTAATATAAGACTATAAAATAATATAGCTTTATATAACTAATAACTAAATATAAGTATTATAATGTAGCTTAATAAACTTAAGGTAAAAGGATTAATAGTAACTATTATAGTAAAGGATAATATAAACCTTATAAAATTTATTATTAGTAGGCTTAGTTTTATATATTAAGTTATACTTTATAAGAAAAACGTCTTTATAAAAGGCGTAGAGTTAAGCTACGTATAGTAATCTAAATAGTTGAATAAGTAAGGCCTATAATAAGGGAAAATAAGTGTATTTTTTTAATACTTAATAAATAACTAGATAGAAAGGAAGAGGACTGTCCTTATATAAATATAATTCGCTATTTTAATCTAAGTGTGTATATGTACTAAAACTCTTAATACGAATATATAATTAGTAATACTTTATATAATTATATATTCTTAATATACTTAAAGTAGTAAAAACTAATAATTTTAAGCTTTAAACGTTAAAAAAGGTATAAAAATAGTAGTAATAAAGGCTTTAATATAAAAAAGGATAGGCTAAGTATTATAATAAAGAAAATACTTACCTTTTATTATAGTTTTTTAATAAATTAGTATTAAAATTAGCTTATAAATAAAAAAATATACTTTACTTTATTTAAAAAGAAATTTAATACTATTATATTTACTTTATACTAACTAGTATAAACTAAATTAACTATATAATATAATAAACTATATTAATAATATTATAAGCAAGTAGAAAAAACGTCTACAAAGGTCTTATAAAGACTATACATAAAAGTTATTAAGTGTAAAGTACGTACTACAACTAACATTATAGTACCTATACTTATAATAAAGAGCAAATTAGGTCAAGGCTTTACCTTAACACTCTCTACTTTAAAAGGTATAAGTAGACAAGACGTAGCCACTAGAAAGATAAATAAAGAGCAAGGAATTTAATAGACAGAATTAGCTATACAAGTTTTATATATAACGCTAATAAGTACGTCTCTCTTTATCTTTGCCTGCTAGCAAGCCGCTTATAGAGCATAGTATAGGAGGAGGGACTATTAACTAATTAGTTAATAGTCTTTTTTTATACTATTCTACGTATTATAACAGTTGTTAGTAGTGTATGTGGTTATATATATATGTGTGGTAGGTAATTCTATACTTATTATATAAACTTTATAAACAATATAAAGGTATAATAGCTAATTAAATAAATAGTAGACGTTATATAACTTATAAATATAGATAAGACCTATAAGAATGTATAGTAGTAGTCTATACTTAATTAAGTAAGATAGTAGTAAATATATACTTTGTAATTAGTTAAATAGTTATTAAGTTTAAAGGCTAAGGCTTAATTAAGACTAGTATACTTAGTACTACTTTTATATAGTTAGTTTATTCTTTTTATTAAATATAAAGAAATAGGACTTAGTTTTTATATAATACTACTTTTACTTTTAGCCTTTTATAACTAATTAGTTTATTAATATAGTTACTTAGTTTATTTACTATTATAATTACTAAGTCTTTTTTTTTAAAACTACTTAACTATTAATATAAACTTAATTAATTATATATACTAAATTAAACTAATATAAGACTAATAACTATTATAATATAAGATAATATAGACTTTATTAAATTTATTATTAGTAAACTTAGTGTTATATAATAAATTATATATAAAGTAGTAAAGACTAATAACCTTAAGCTTTAAATATTAAAAAAGAAGTTGTTTTAATAAAGTATAAAAAAAAGCTTTATAAAAAGTTAAATAGCTTATTAACTACTTAAAAAAAACATTAAAATAGTAGTAGTAGAGGCTTTAATATAAAGAAAGATAGGCTAAGTATAATAATAAAAAAGATACCTTTTCTTTATTATAACTTTTTAGTAAATTAGTACTAAAATTAGCTTATAAATAAAAAAATACATCTTACTTTATTTAAAAAGAAATTTAATATAGTTAAAAAGTGTATTTATTTTATACTAGCTAATATAAATTAAATTAACTATATAATATAGTAAACTATACTATTAAATAAAATAAGAAAAGAGTAAGCTATTATAAATAAAGACTAAAAAGGCTTTAAATACTAAGTTTTATTTTTTATTATAAGTTTAAAAATATATTCCTTTATTATTTAAAAGTTAATTAATAATATAAAATAAGTTAAGTGTTAAGACCTTTAAGACTTTATAAATTACTTAGCCTTTTTTAAAATATATTTAAAAAAAAAGTTAAAAAAGGAATAGGTATAAGTTTTATATATATAACTACTTTTAAGTATTAAAAAGAACCTTTAAAAGCTTTTTATAATATTAAAAATAAAATAAAAATTAATTATATATATTAAAATTATATAGAATATATACTACTTATAAGGATAAGTATAAAACCTTTATATAAGATATATATATAAAAGTTAAGGAAGCTATAAAAAAGGCTATAAATATAGTTAAAATAAAAGGATATATAATAAAGATTTAAGTACTAATAATTATTAAGATAATTATTAAGGCACTTATAAAGGACAAGGCTAAGAAAGAAGGAGCTTTTAAAATAAAAACCTTTAATAAAACGGCTATATTTTAAAGTATTATATTTATAATAATAATAAGTACTTAGTTAATAAGTGCTTAAATAAAAAAAAGATAGTTATAACTAAATTACTAAATATAAGTAAATAGTTAAAAAACTAAATAGTATTAATAACTATTAAGATGTTAAAGATATAAAAAAGATTTTAATAATAAGTATATTTTAATTTAAAGTATAAATAAAGGGTAAGTAGTTAGTTAATATAAGATAGAATATAGTTACTATATTAAATATAATTAATAAGACTTTTATTAAAAAGATTAGTTTATAAAAAATAAGAGTAAGAATCTTAACATTAAAAGCGTATAATAAATAAATAGTATATATAAGTAGTATATAAAAAGTACTATTATACTTAATTAATATATAAGAATAAGAAAAAAGCGTAGTATAAATCTATACTAAGATTAATAGGCTGCTTAATATAATAAGGCCGTTAATACTTTTATTAATAATAATAATTAAGAAGTACGCTATTTAACTAAATCTAATAAAGACTAGTTAGTAATTTAAAGTAATAAAGAAGAAGATAAGAGTAACTATAGTTAAGGCTTTTATAATACTAGTTAAGTAAGAAAGAATAATAGTGTATATAGTAATAATAAGTACGTTATTAGTAAAAGAATTAAAGAAAGAATAAAGTAAATTACTTATATACTTAGTATATAAGTACAACAATATCTTAAATTTTAATAATATTAAAATACTACTATTATACTATAATACTAACTATACTATTAGCTTAAAAAAGGAATAGTAACTACTATATAAGGCTATATACTTCTTATTATAAAAAGAGTTAAAAGAGTTAAGGAATTACTTAGTAGAAAGTATAGCCTTTAAATATATACATTCTTTAAAAAGTCTTACTAACGCCTTTATCCTATTTATATATATTAAAGAAGGATAAGAGCTTATAGTTATATATAAACTATTAAGGCTTAAATAAAGTAATAATTAAGAATTATTATTTATTACCTTTAATAGTAAAAATTATAAAACGTTATATAAGAATAAAATTTATTTTAAAATTAGATATTAAAAAGGCCTACTACTAAATTTAAGTAAAAAAAAGTAATAAATAAAAAACTGCATTTTAAACCTAATATAGCTACTTTAAGTATTTAGTCCTCTTTTTTAACTTAACTAACGTACTAATAACTTTTTAAAACTATATTAATAGTATACTAAAAGGACTAGTAAATACTATTTATATTATATACTTTAATAATATTTTAGTCTTTTTAAAAATAAAAAAGGAGTATATATAATACTTAAAAAAAGTACTAAGACGTTTAAAAAAGGCTTAATTATATATTAATAAAATAAATATAAATGTTATTAAAAAAAGGTAAAATTCTTAAGCTTTTAAATATTATATAAAAGCTTTATAATAAATAAGTACTAAGTATATATAGTTATTAAATAGCCTAAACTAACGTTTTATTAAAAGATTTAAGTTTTTTTAAAGTTTTATAACTTTTATAAACGTTTTATTTAAAGTTACTTTTATATTACTATATTATTATTAAAACTATTAAAAAGGAGTAAGAATAAAAAGAAGCTTAATAAAGTACAACTAAATAATAAAGCTTATAAAGCTTTTAAGTAATTAAAGGCTAAGTTTATAAAAGCTTTATTATTATATTACTTTAATCTTAATAAACTAATTTATATAAAAACTAATATATTAAATATAGTATTAAAAGTAATTATATTATAACTTAATAAAAAAGGATAATAGTATTTTATAACCTTTTAGTTATATAAGTTATAAAAAGTAAAACTAAACTATAATACTTTAAATTAAAAGCTTTTAACTATAGTAAAGGCTTTTTACTAGTAAAAATACTACTTAAATAATAGTAAAAACGTTATAAAAGTCTTATTTAATTATAATAACCTTTATATATTTATATAATAGCCTTAACTTAATAATAAGTAAATTAAGTAAGTAATATATTTAACCTTTTTTAATTTTATTATTAAGTACTAGTCTAAGTTAACTAACTTAGTATATATATTATTAAAATAACTAAATTATATAAATAGTATAAGTTATATAAACTTAATATAAAGTTTATATATAAGTAGTATAGCTATTAAGTAATATTAATATAACTATAAACTTAGTTAGTATATAAATACTATTAATATTTTAAAGGTATAAAAAAAGTTAAGGCTTTATATATTTTATATATAAAATATATAAAAGACTAATAACTTAAAATAGATCTTAATTAAAAATATAAGGCTAATTACTTTAGTAAAGCTATTATACTACTATTTTAACTTAAAAGTTAAAGTAACTATTTTAATATTAAATAAAAAACTAAAAAGCTTAATCTTATAATAAAATAATCTTACTATATAGTTAAATACTATTAATTACTTTAAAAGTAATATTATTAATATAATAATATTAATATAAAGTTTAACTATAATAAGTATAAATAAAAGTGTTATACTTATTAAACTTTTATAATACTATATAATAATAGCCGTTCTTACTATATAATCTTTAAAGCTTAAACTAAGTAAAAAGTTATATAAAGTTATTATAACTACTTAGTATAAAAATTCATAAATATAAATATAGTTATAATACTTAATTTATATAAGTAGTATATAAAGTAAATAGTTTATTATAATAAATAAAGTACTATTAAATATAGCTTTAAGTATAAAGTTATAAGTTATAGTAAGCTTTTTTATATAAAGTAAGCTATTAAAGCTTTACTATAATAACTTATTAATTAAATACTTTAACGTTATTAAAATAACTAAACTACTATTTAAACACTTTTTTTAAAAGGATATTAAGTATAAAACTACCTACTATATATATATAACTATATACACTACTAATAACTATTATAGTACATAAAATAGTATAAGGAAAAACTATTAACTAATTAGTTAATAGTCCCTCCTCCTATACTATACTTTATAAACGGCTTACTAGTAGATAAGGATAAAGGAGACGTACTTATAGGCGTTATATATAAAACTTATTATAGCTAATTTTGTCTATTAAGTTCCTTACTATTTACCTATTTTTTTAGTAGCTACATCTTATCTACTTATACCTTTTAAAGTAAAGAGTGTTAGAGTAAAGCCTTAACCTAATTTACTCTTTATTTTAAGTATAGATACTATAACGTTAGTTATAGTACGTATTTTATACTTACTCCTTTTTATACTTTACTTTAAAAGTATAGTTAAGAGGAGGTAAAGAAAGAAAGGAAAGTAGATTAAATAAAAGAAAATTAAAAAAAGATAGTAAAACAATTTTTTATAAAAAAAGAATAAAGATTTAAGAAAAAAAATAGTAACTAAATAAATATAAGAAAAGAAAAGGAAAAGAAGAGTAAGGGGCTAATTACTTAATTACTTATTTGTGTTCTTTACCTTATTCTTAAATATATTAAGTAGGCATTGCTTTACTACTATTTACTAATACTAGATTTAACTTTAATACTAGGTCTTAAGGTCCTTTAGGCTTATTTAGGCCTTATTATATTATTAATAGGTAGTAGCTAGAGTAGCTAGCTATTTAAGCTACCCTTTAAGGTAGGATAAAAGTAGGCTACGTTTTAAAGCTAAATAGTAAGGCCTTATATATTAAAGTAAAAAGCTATAATACTTAGGCTTAGTATAGGCCTAGGTTAATAATATAACGTATTCTTAACTATACTTTATCTTATATTATTATAAGATTACTAGCTACGCTTATAGTAGCGCCTTTTACTTGTTACTAGATTTAATAGTGTTTATAGTACTTTTAAACTTAAGGTTGCTATATACTAATAGGGTAGTTTAGTATATAGGCTTAGAAGTAAAGCTTAATAAAGAAGAGGGAGAAAGAGGGTTAATGCTTTAATCTAATAATATCCTTTATAGTAGTTATACTTAGTCTTAAGTTTAAGGGACTAGCTTTCTTTAAGAGTTTACCTTATATCTTATAAAGATAGTATTAAGTTCCGTATAAACTGTCTACTTATTTACGCTTAAATACCTTTATACTAGGATATAAGCTTAATAGCCTATAGTTTTATAGTTTATAAACTAAAAATAATATAAGGTAATAAGCTTAGCTATTAAATCCTTACTCTTTATTATTAAGTACTACTACTATATATTATATATAGCTTAAAGTAGTAGCCTTATTAAGTAGTTAAGTAGTAAGAGTACGTTAAACACCTTATAAGTATTCTTATTAAACCTTTAAGGGCTATAAATAGTAGTTAGTAGTTAGTTAGGTAGTAATAATATAGTATAATAAAAGTCTTAGTAGCTTTACTTAATTAGGCTAAACAGTTCCTTTTATAGCCTATAAAGTACGTAAGGGATAATAAATTCTAGCTTTACTTACTTAAGAAACGTTGCTTAGTCTACTAAACTTTAGTTGTTTAAGTATACTATATATAAGGCGTTTAAGTAGGCCTAAACGTTTTTAATATAAATGTTAAGAATATAATTATATAAGGTATTACTAATTACATATTCGTATTAGGGTTTTTAGTACGTACACACACCTAGATTAAAATAGCGGATTACGTCTATATAAGAACAGTCCTCCTCCCTTCTATCTAGTCTTTTATCAAGCATCTAAGAAGTACACTTATTTTCCCTTACTATAGGCCTTACTTATTCAACTATTTAGATTGCCGCACGTAGCTCGACTCTACGCCTTCTGCTAAGACGTATTTCTTATAATAAAAGTTTAGTTTATACTAAAATAGTAGTCTTTTTAGTAAAAAGTATACTAATAATATATTTATATAGTTAAGTTTTAAGTAAATAGTTTTTATTTAATCTTATATAAGCTTATTAATAAACTAATATAAGTATATAAAGTAGTTTATTAATAGTATTTATAGCTTTTAAAAGAATAGTTATACTAGCTTACTTATTATTACGTTATAGCTTTAGTTATCTTTTTCTTAAACCAAGCTTACCTTTATTAAAACCTAGTAAAAAATAACTATAAATATATTATTAAATAACTATTTCTTATACTACCCTTTAAGTCTTTATATAAGTATAATAGAAAGTTAAAGTAGTATAAGGTCCTTATTTATATATTAAAAATAAATACTAAAAAATGTTTTTTTAAAGGTAGTAAATTATAAAAAATTAGTATATTATAATGTTTTTATAAGGTTGTTTACCTTAAAACGTTTATAACATTTATAATATAATAAACTAAAGTTAAATAATATCTTTAAACTTAATAATAGTAAATAGTAAACTAGTTATAATACTAGTTATTAATATATATTATTACTAAATTAAGTAACTAGTTAAATTATATAAACTAGTATAGTAGTTATTTATATTAAAGCCTTACTATTTAATATTTATATTTATTAAGTAGTAAGGTAGGTTAAAGTAGTAGTCTTTTATTAAATTAAACGTTGTTTATTTACTTATAAGCTTTATCTTTTTTATAATAAATAGGTTAATATATACTAGTTAGTTTACTATAACGTTTAAAGTATATAGTAGTTTTAAAAAAACAGTTTTAAAGTTTTATTTACTTTATATTAAGTGTAGAGTACGTACTATAACTAACGTTATAGTACTTATACTTAAAATAAAGAGTAAATTAGGTTAAGGCTTTACCTTAACACCCTTTACTTTAAAAGACATAAGTAGACAAGACGTAGCCACTAGAAAGATAAATAGATAATAAGGAATTTAATAAATAAAATTAGCTATACAAGTTTTTACTTGTAACGCTTATAAGTACGTCTCTTTTTGTCCTTACTTATTAGCAAGCTACTTATAGAGTATAGTATAAAAGAAAGGACTATTAATTAATTAGTTAATAGTCCCTTCTTATACTATTCTATATACTATAATAGTTATTAGTAATATATATAGTTATATATATAATAAGTAGTTTTATACTTATTAGTAATAAGAGTAAGACTTAAAATATACTAGTTATAAGACTAGTTGTTTAAGTTTTACTTAAATAGTTATAATACTTATAAAATACTATTACTTTATCTATTTAAACTCTTATAATAACCTCTTTTAGTTAAAAATATAAGAAGTAATTAGTTAATAGCTATACTATAAGTAATTACTAAAATAAGTCTTTAATTCTTATTTATACTTTTAATAAGTAAAAAAAAGAATAAAATTACTACCTTACTTATTTCTTAATAATTTTAAATTATAAAGTTATAAGAAATAAAAACTAGGTACTAAAATACGAATTTAATATAAAAGAAGTCTTATAAAAAAGAGTTACTTATAATAGCTTTTAAGAATATATTATTAACTACTATACTAAATAACTAAATATATATTACTATAATTAGTTATAGTAAATAGCTACTATTAACTAATTATATAAAAACGGCTTAGTTATAAAGTAGTAAAGGTTAGTATAAAGCTAACTTTAACTTATAACGTATAAATTAGTAGTTAAGTAAGACCTTAAAAGGTAGCCTATATAGCTTCTTATATAACTATACTAGTAAAAAATAAACACGCTTTTATTAGTAAAAAGAAGAAGTATTCCTTTTATTTATTTAAAAGCGGTTAAAACGTATATTACTATATTTAGTATTAAGAAAAAAGTAGTAGTAAATAAATATTAGTTTTATAAATAAACAACTAATTAATAAAGGTTAAACGCTGTTTTAATAGTATTAATATAAAATTTAAAAAACGTTAAAGGCAACTTTATAATAATAGTTAAGGCTAAGTATTAAAGTATTATAAAATACTCTTTTTTAAACCTTTATTTTAATTATAAAAGTGTTAATAAGTACTAATTTAATAATAGTATTTTAAAAATAAATAAAAATAAATTTAGTAGTAAGTTAATAAGTAGCTACTTAATAGTAGGTTAAAGCTATAATAGCTACTAGTAAGACTAATATAATATAATAACTTTTAGTTACTACTTACTTTAAAAAGACTTATATATATATTACTAAAGTAAAAGTAGTAATAGTAAGGCTAAATATACTTATAAAATATAATATAAAAAGGCTTAAATTAATAATAAAGAAAGGCTAAGTTAAAGAATAGTAGAAAGCTTTATTATCTTATAGTATAACTTAATAAATAAAGGATTAGTATACTTTTATAAAAACTTAATATACTAACCTTTTTCCTTTAAGTAAGAAAAGTTATAGTTTCTTTTTCTTTTTTATAAATAATAGTTATTTATTTTTTTATATAAAAATTAAGTTGTTATATATTTATTTATTAAATTTAAAAAAATTTCTTTCTTTTTATTAAAAAGACTAATAAGTAATTATGTAAGTAGCTTAGTACTAAGATATTATATTTTATATACAATATAAAAGATTATTAAAATAAATACTTATTTTATTAATATAGCTTTTTTAACTCTTAAAATACTACTATTAATTAGTACTTTTATAAATACGTTAATATACTTAATACTTAATAAAACACTATAGTTTTAAGGCTAAGCCTTCCTTTACCTTAAAACTCTTACTATACTTACCTTTAATAGTAATAATATTACACACTTTTTATATTACTATAAGGCCTTAGTATAAGTAGTGTTATTTTTAAATAAAGATAAAGTTTATTAACTACTAATATACTATATAATTAATAAAATAAGTTTTATAAAAGGACTAGTAAAGACGGCCTTAATAGTAAAATAAGGAAAAAAGTTTATAAGTTTAAAAAAAGCTATAAAATAAAACTATAGTACTTAAAATAAGGAATAGTATTATACTTTTTAAGCTTAGGTTTTAATATAGTTTTATACTATTTATAGTAAAAACCTTTAAATTTTACTTTATAAATTAGTTAAGCTTTATATAAATATAAAATAAGTAAACTACTATTTTATATTAAGTAATTAGTTAATAGTACTATACTATAGCCTACTTTTTATAGTTATACGCTAGTTATTACTTTAAGTAAACTGCTTATACTAAGACTTTTAAACTATACCTTTTTAAGAATTTTATAATTAGATTATTAAATACTTTAAGAATAACGTTTATTTAATAAATAATTATTATTACTAAAGGCTTTATAAGTTCTTTTAAGTCCTACCTATTACTTATTAAATTAATACGCCTTTTTATTAGTACGCCTTACTAATACTTATTATACTTATTCTAGTTGCCCTTATTATACTATAACCTTAAGCCGCTTAAATAAAAGATATATTTAAATTAATTATTAAAGGTACAGTAAATCTTACTATTTACTAAAATTGTTTAATAATAAAATACTTAAAAAAAATAGTTTTCTTATATCCTTAACTTAAAACTTATATAATACTAAAGCAATCTAGTAATAGCCGCTTATAACTAACATTAAAGAAGTTTTATAAGTAGATAATAATACTATCTTTAAAGTATTTACTTAGTGTATACTATAAAAACGCCCTTACTACTTTTACTATAATAGTAAAGACTATTTAATAGTAAAATACGCTAAGTCTTATAAAAACTACTAAATTAAACTTTTATACTATAATTTAAAAATAAAGTATTTTTTTATAAAATTAATAAAAAAGTATAAGCTATCTTATATATTAATAAGGCACTTTTATAATAAAGAGCAAATAAGAAATCTTATTTAAAGCTATTTAATAAGGTACAATAACCTTTTAAGTATTAAAAAGATATAGTAATTATAGTTATAAAAAGAAATAGTAAAAAAAAAAATAGTAATTCTTATCTTTAAATAATATTAATAGCTTAATTACACTATTAAACAAACTACTTTTTAGTCTTAGCTTAAGTATTAATATAGTTAAGCTTATTAAAAATAACAATTTTATATTTACTAATTAGCTCCTTTTAATAAAACTAGTAAATAAAGCTTATAACCTATTTACTACCTTTATATTAGTTAAAAAGTATAAATAAGTTAATAATAATATACGTTCTTATATACTAGTTATAAACATATAAAAAGTATAAAAATTTATTAATATTACTTTACTTAACTTAGACCTATTACTTTATTAACTAACTACTTAAGTCTTACTAAAAGTAAATACTAAGCTTATTTTAAATATTAAACATTAACTAGTTAAAATAACTTTTAACTTAAAGGTTAAGGTCTTAATATACTAGCTCTTTTAACTTAGCTTAATATATATAGTATAGGTTATATTTAATATTTAAGACTATATAATACTTAGTATTAAGACGGTTTATATTAATAATAAGATATTAATAGTTATAAATAAGGCTTTTAACCTTGTTTAAGTAACGTTTTATATAGTTAGTACAAATAAACCTTTTTAAATTTTTAAACTATTAAATAAATAAAAAATATATATTATATTATAGTTCTACTAAGTAACTAGCCTTTAAACAAACTTTATACTTATAAAAGTAGTTAGCCTTTTAAGAATATATATTTAAGTTTATAATAGTCCCTTTTAAAGAAGCCTACAACTTACTCTTATTAATACTAAATTATAAGTTTCTTTAATTTTTAACTAACTTACTAAAAGACTAAGTATTCTATTATTTAAAACTAAAGCCTCTTTTACTAGTATTTATAATATAAATATCTAGTTTATTAATAAATTTATAACTACTTTATAACTAAAAAGGTATAAACTACTAGTTTACTTATATATTATACTTAGTAGAATAATTAGTAAGAACTTATTACTTAAAATACTATATATCCTTAATATAAAACTATACTTATATTATTAAAAGTTAAGTACTACGTTTAAAAGCATTTTTAAAATATAGACTTTATTGTTATAAATTATAAACTAGCTAGTATAATAATTATAGCTAAAAAATTATAATAGTACTAATTTATAACTATTACTATTAAATATATATATAGTAAGTTTAGTTATACGTTTAAAAAAGTTTAAAATTATTAAAATTATTAAATAGCTTTAACTAATTAATTTAAAAGATTTTTATAAATTCTTTAGTATTTTTATATTTTATAAAACTTAAATATAAAATAAAGCTATAGTAGTTATCCTTTTTTATATTCTTTTATAAAGAGGCGCTTATTAGTAGTAAGAAGATATATAAGAGTTAGCCTTTAACTTATTAAAGGAATAGCTTTTTACTACTTTTATTTTAATAATAATTAACTACTTTAAAAAAGGAGGACTAATAATACTTATAATTAATATAAGTATTTTAAAATAAGGAATAATACTTTTATAAGAAATTAATAAAAAAAGACGTTTTATATAATATAAATTAAAATAATAAGATATAAAAGTAGTAGTTAATAATACTATAAGAAAAGAATATAAAAGATTAGTTACTACTTTAAAAAAACTTTATAACTACGATTATAAGATATATTTTTAAATTAAAACTAACTTTTAAGTTTTAATAGATTAGTTAAATAAAGCTATTAATAAACTTCTTAAAGTACTACTTATATAATAAGTAGTATAAGTTTAAAATTTTAATTTTATTATTAAGTATATTTTTAATATTAAAAATATACTTACTAATACACTCTTATATTACTTAAAGACTAATAAAGATAAGCTTTAAGCTATAAAGAATAATTTTAATAAGTTTATTAATACGTATATTAATACTTAAAAGGTATTAATTAATAATAAACCTTTATTTAATTACTTAATAGTACCTTAAACTTAAAACTTAAATAATTATTATAAGAATATTTTTAATCTTATTAAAAATAACCTCTTTTTATTTAAAATTTTAAGTATAAGAAAAAGTAAGCTTTATATTAAGTATAATTTTACTTTTATTAAAAAAGTATTTTATAATATAAAAACGTAAAAAATTTAAGCTATTCTTTAAAAGTAATTTATAACCTTAATAATTAAGTACGCTTTATATAAGAATACTATATTACAACTAAATAATAAAGAATTAAACTATTATATATAATACTTTATAAAAGGTATTAGTAGTATAAAATATATAATTATATAAAAAAAGTAGTCTTAACTTACTTAAATTACTTAAAATAAAAGCCTTATTAACTAGTTAACTTAGTTATAACTTAATAGCTACTAATTACCCTATTTTAAAAAATCTATTTATTAAGGCTAAGTATACTTTTATAAGATATATTAAAGCTATAACTATTCTTAATACTAAAGCTAAAACTATCTTTAAGTTTTTATAAAACTATATAATAGCTAATTATAGCTTATTAGTTATTATTATAATTAATAAAGAATTTAAATTTAAAAGTAACTTTAAGAAAGTTTATAATAACTTAAAAGTAGTATATATTTTAATATTTATATATAATTTATAAGTAAATAGCCTTATTAAAGAAGAGTACTTCTTACTTATTAAAATACTTACTAAGCTAACTTTTAAAGGAATAAAAGACTAAATAAAGTACCTTTTTATAACGTTTTTAGTAAATTAAATAATAGTACGTTATTTATATAGTTAAATATTATTTTTCCTTCTTTATAATATAAAGGCTTTACTTTTTATTAACGTTAGTATTCTTACTTAATAAGTGTTTAACTAAAGGGTAAGTATGTTCTTTAAAAAGCTTCTTTAAAAAAGAACTAGGATATTATAACGTCTTTTAATAAACTAAGAGAAAGCTATTATTATAGTTTATAAGTTTTAAAAAAAGCTTATTAAATTAAGAAACTTTATAAACGTTAATAGAATATAATAGTTATATTAGTAAATAGCTTAAGGTAATATAGTACTTATTTAAGATAATAAAAAGGAAATTAATAAGTTAGTTAAGAGTAAGTTAAAGTATAAATAGTAAGGCCTTTTTTATATAAATATAGTTTATAATAATAATGTATATATACTTATATATTTAAATAAAGTCTTTTTACTAAGTATATTTACTAGTTAATAGCTTAAAAAATTTAAGTAAGATATTATAAAAATTTAAAAGCTTAATATTTATAACTTAGTTATTATAAATTAGTTATAACTTACTAATAAAGTTTAAAATAATAATATTTATATAATAAGTTAGTAATTTAATAGTAAAAGCCTTACTAATAATAGTAATATAAACTAAATTCTTTTATAATAGTATAAACTACTTACTATTTATATAAACCTTAAAATTCCTATTTTAGTATAACTAAAAGCTCTTTTTCTACTTTATTATTATTCCTTTTATACTTAAACACTTTATTAATTACTAAGCTAACTATATAAAGAATAATAATATAGCTTATAAACCTTTTAAGTACTATATTTACTAAGTTACTTTATAACTAGTACTAAATATATATATTACTAGTAATATTTACTATAAAAAGAGAAATTCCTATAGTTCTTTAAATAAACAATATAACTAACTTTACATTTATATACTTTATACTAATATATATAAATTATATAAAATTATTAATATATTATAGTTATTTACTTTATTTATTTATTTCTTTTATTTAAAGTGTATATACTAAGAATAATATATAGTTGTTATTAGTATATTTCTTTTTATAGTAGTAAACTAGTATATAATAAGTAGTAGTAACTCTTTTTATAACTTAAGCTTGCTTATTATAAAAAGACCACCTTTTACTATATACTATTTATAAAAGATATAAGAACCTATATATAGTTTAAGCTTGTTTATAGTATATAGTAAATATTTAAATAAAGTAAGCTTAGCCTTTTATTATAGAATATTTACACCTTTTTTAATATTAAAATAGCTTTTTTAAAAAAAATATTAATAGTTATAAGTAGTTTAATATTACTATTAAATTTACTTACTTAAGTTTATACCTTTTAAAAAAGCTATAATAAAAATAAAAAAAAATAAAGAACTTAAAAACTTTAAAGATTCTTTTAATAGTAGTACTTTAAATAATAATATAGTACTTAAAACTCTTTTATAAAGCACTTTTAAAGATATAATAATAATAGTTAGTTAAGAAATTATAAATAATCCTTTTACTACTATTATTAGTCTTTTTAGTATTAATAAAAAAGATAGCTATTTAAAAAATTAGTTAATTTATAAAGTTATATTTAAACTAGGTTTTAAAAAAGAGTATTTACTAATCTTTTAAATTTAAAATATAAGAAAAACGTAGTAAAAACCTATTTATTTAAGAGTAAGCTCCTTTTTTTTATTACTATAACCTACTTCTTATTTAAATAAGGCTAATATATAATCTTATAGTATTTTACTACTTTACTAAGTTATAATAAGAATAAAATATTATATACTTTAAAAATATAATAATTTCCTAAGTATAAAAAAATAAAATAAATACACTATAGACTAAAATAAACTAACGTTTTAATTATAGTATTAACCTTTTAATTAAAACTATATATTAAAATAGTATAATTATAAGCTTATATATTAAGAATTACTTTACTACTTATACTAGTAAAATAACTTTTTATAGTATTATAAACTATAAAGAATTAATAAGTTAAATAAGTACTATTACTTTAGTTATTTTTTATTATATATAAACTAACTTTATTTAAAGTAATAATACTATTATAATAATTATAAGTATAAGCTATAGTATAGTTAATAATATATACTACTTTTAATTAATAAATAAGACTTATTTAGTTTATATAAAAACTATATCTTAGTTTAAAAAAACATACTTTTATAACTTAAAATTTTATTAATTATTAATATCTTTAAATAAAACTAAAAGTTAGTAGAAATTAACTTAAAGCTATTTATTTAAAATACTTTTAATTTAAAGCTTTTTACTAATAATATTAATACTAATTAAATAATAATATTAGTATTTAATATAATAAGTAAGATAAATTTTAGTAAAGTAGTACTTTAAGTATTATAAAATATTTAAAAAATAAAGTTTTTTATTTTAATACTACTATAATTAAGTATAAAGAATAATACTTTTTTATATAAAGTAAATATATATATTATTATAATATAAAAAACTTCTTTTAAGTAGTAAATAAAGCGTTTAAATAAAATAATTTAAAAGTAAAATAAAAAACTATTTTTTAAAATATTTAAAAAAACCTTTATAAAAAAGTACTTATTTAATACTAAAAACAATTAAGTAAATATAAATATTAATACTTTATATTAAACTAGTAATTTATAGTCTAAGTACTATATAAACAATTTACTATATATAGTACTAAAGTATAATAATAGCTTTAAAAACACGTTTTTATTAAAAAACTTTTATAAAATAGTAAAAATCTTTACACCTTTATAATAAAGGTTATTTAGTATAATTATATATATAGTAATTAAGGCAAAATTTAAAGTCTTAAATATATATACTTAAAGCTGTTCTTTACTCTTTATACTATTATTTTTACTTTTTATAATAATATAACTATTAATACTTATTTAAACTTGTTATAAAATAAAGTATATATTTTAAAGAAAGCTTAAAAGTTAAAGACTATAAAAAAGAATAAAAAAGTATACTTTATAAATATAAAAAAGAAAAAGAAAAATATATACTAAAATTAATAAGATAATTAATATAAATTAATTTATAAAAATAAAAAAGAAAGATTTAAATATAAGAATATATACTATAATAATTTATATAAGTAATAATATAATTTAAATATAATTAAATAGTTATATAAGTTATATAATTTTTAGTATAAAAGAAACTTTTCTTTTTTATAACTTAAAAACTTAAACTTTTCTTTTTTTTTATTAAATCTTATTTACTTAAATATAACTATCTTTAAACGTTACTTTTTACTAAACAATTTATAACTATTATATAAATAAGATAAAGTTTAAAATAATATTTATAATAAATATTATTATAATATTATAAAAAATCTTTTACTTTAATAATTTTATTAACTTATATTATAACAAGTATATATATTTTACTTATTTAACTTAAATAATAAAAATATATAAGTTATATATATAAATAATAATAACTTTTATAATAAAATAAAATTACTTATTAAAGAAGAATATTTTTTTAATAATATTATTATAAAATTAACTAAGTAATAAGAACTATATATAATAATCTTTTAAAAAAATAGCTACAATAAAAATATGTACTATATAGTAATTCTTTAGTAAAAAAAGCTAACTTTTACTTAAATAAGAATTAATAAACTAAACGTCTTCTTTTTTAAAAGTTTACTTTTTATAGTTAATACTAACTTAATACTAGTAAAAGATTTATATTTTAACTATAATTATATATATTTTTAAGTATATATACGTTTTTTACTAAATAAAAAGAATATATTATACTACTTTAATATTAAAGTAAGTAGTAATATAATTAGTAAAGTATTTCTTAATAAATATAAAATTAATATTAATTTTATAAAATATAATAAATATATTAATAATATTAAAAGTTTACTATAAATTTAGTAATAAGCTATATTTATAGTATATTTACTTAACTAAGTATAATATAAATATATATATAATATATTTTATATTATAACTAATATTATTAATAAACTTAAATTAAATTTACTTATTAGTATAAGTAATATATACGTTTTAAGTACTAAAATTAATATTAAAAAAAAACTATTATTTTTTATAAAATTAAAAGCTTACTTATTTATAAATAAATATAAAAACTTTAAACTTAATTTATATTTTAATTAAAAAAAACATTATTATACTATTAATAATAAGTATATTTATAACTATATAATACTTTAAATTATACTATACTATAGTCTATAATATATAAAAAATAATAGTAAACTATATCTTTATTAAAGTAAAAAGTTATTCTTTTAATATAATACTTAAGTTATCTTTATTCTATATAATTATAATAAATAATATAATAATAAAGCTACTAGTTATTTAAAAAAACGCCTTTTTTAATAAAATTTTAAAATAAATAATATATAAAACAATTTATATATTAACTAAAAAAAAGTATAGTATTTTATATTTACTTAAACTACTATAAAAAAAGAAAATTTAAAGTTAAATTATATATATATTAGTATTTTAGTATATAAATTATAAAAACTAAAGAATATTTTATTTAAAATAAATATTAATAAAATAATAGTTTATATATAAAATATTAACTTTAATTAAAAGTTATATATACTTTTTTAAAAATTTTAATAGCTTTTTATAAATAAAAGTATTATACTTATATTAAAAAATTAAAAAATATATATTAATCTACTTAATAATTAGTAGTAAATTATAGCTACTATAAAGAAATATTTTTTTAGTATTTATAATAAATAAGTAATAAATAATACTTTTAACTTTTTTTATATTTTAAAAAAGCTTAAATAAATACTAAATGTTATACTTATTATATATTTTATTTTTATAATATATTATAAAGACGTTATAAAAAATTTTATTAAAAAAAAGTAAATAGTTATTAATATATAACTATTAAATTATTTATATATACTTAATATTTACTTACTTCTTAACTAGTAAAATATTATAAAAAAAATATATAAATATTGTATTTTTTTAACTTAAATACTACTATCTTCTTTTTTTAATTATTTATTTTTTATAATTATTATAATTATATAGTAATTATTAATAATTATAGTCTTAAAAAATTAAATATAATACTTATAAAATTTTAAAATTTACTAACGTTTATATAATAATTTATAAATAAACTTTTTTATAACTATTATAGTTTTATTAATATATATATTAATAATATTATAATTTTTAACTATATAATAAAAGAATATTTTAAGTATTTATATACTATTTTTAAAATACTTAATAAGATATAACTTTAAATATTAAAAAAAAAAAAAATTTTAAATTTTTTATAGTCTAACTTTTTAAATATAAGGTTAATAAAACTAGTATTTATAAAATAAATAATTATATTACTACTTTTAAGAATATAAAAATACTTAATAATTTTAATAATTTTAATATATATTTAAGTATAGTTAAATTTCTTTATATTAAAATATTATAGTATAACGTTAAATTATAACTATTATAAAAATAAAAAATAGCTTTTTAAAAAAAAGGAAAAAATAATAATAGCCTTATTAATAAAGTAGAAAAAATATAAAAAAAAAGAGTAAGTAGTAAACTTATATTTAAACTTATAAATTAAGAATATAAGTTATTTTATATACTATAAAAGCACCTTTATAAGTAAATATAGTTATATTCCTATAATTTAATAATTATACTATTTATTAAGCTTAATATTTATAAAGAAGTATATAAACTTTATATATTTTAACTTAATAACGTTTAAAATAAAAATTTTATTTTTAATAAAAATATTTTATAATACTATTACTACTTAATTCTTTTTATATTATATACTATTAATAATTAAAAAAAACTATATAAATTAATAAAAGTAGAAATTACTATATATATTTAAGTTAAAGTTAAGCTTTATAAAATAATTTAGTTTAATTAATATTTAGTAAATTTTATTATAAACTATATATTATTAAAAAGAATTATTATATACTTATTACTTAAAATACTAAACTTTAATAAAGTAAATATTAAGCTTATAACTATAACAAATTACCTTTTATAATTCTAACTTAATATTTTTTATATCTTTAGTATAGTAAATATTGTCTTTAACATTCTTTTTTAACTTTTTATATAAATAAAAGAATATATAAACTTAAATAAAAGTATATTAAAAAATATTTACTTTATAACTAATAAAAATAGCTTTAAATATTATACTAATATATTTTAAAGCTTAAAATATTTTTACTAATATAAAGTAAATAAATTTATATATTAAAATAAAGTATATAGTAAAAGTTATATATAAATATACTTTACTATTAAGTAGTATATTATTAAAAAGTACTTTATAAACTATACACTTAAACTAATATATTTAACTTTATAAAATTAACTTTATAGTATATAAAAAGGCAGTTTTTACTTAAACTATAATATATTATAAATAATTTTCTTTATTATATATAGTTTATAAAATATTTTTAATTAATTATTTTTAAAATTTATATAAAAATACTTTTTAATAAAGTTTATAATAAAATATACTATTTTAATAAAGCTTAAATATAGTATAATCTTAAAAATGTTTTTATTTTATACTTATTAAATATAATTTAAAAATATATTTAATATTATAAATTATACTATATTAATTAAATAAACTATAAGCTATTTAATAAGAAATTATATAATATTTATAACGTTGTTATACTCTTTTATATAATTATTATAAATTTTATTACTAACTTATTAAAAGTTATAATAATTAATATAATATAATAAATACTTAAATATAACTACTATAATATACTTATTATAATATTATATAAATTTTTAAAGAAAACTATACTATTACTAAAATAAAAAGTATATACTACTAAATAATAAGCTTATATCCTTTTTTATAGTCTTTTCTTTTATAACTAAAAACTACTAATAAATATTATCTTTAATTATAATTTTAAATTTATATTAGTACTATAGTATAAGATTTTTTATTTTTTTAAAACGTTGTTTATATTTTTTATAGCCTACTACTTTTAAATAAATAACCTTTTTAAAAGAAAAAATTAAGCTATAAAAATTATAATAAAATATTTTATATATAATAATTTAAATAAGCTATAAATAAACTTGTTTTTTACTTTATAATACTATTTAAATAATATATATACTATAACTATTAAAATATTACTAAATTAGCTACTTTATAGTATTTAATTTAAATCTTTTATAAACTTTATTATAAAATATTTATTTATAGCCTTAAATTTTACTATATAGGCTATACTATAGTAACAACGTTTTTATAAAGTAAAAAAACTTATTAATATTACTAGTATATTAGTAAAACTTATATATAATAATAAACACTTTTTTATTTTATTTAACTTAAGTAATATAGTATATTTATATTTATATTATAAATATTATTTACTAAAAAAACCTTTATAAAAATAGTCCTTATAATATATAAACTTATTTATAGTAAAAAAACAAGTTAAAAGCTAAGTATATTAATTAAATTTTTTAATATTATAAAAAGTATACTTAATTATATTTATAACCTAGCTTTATAAGTTAAAGTAGAATAAAGATAAATTTAAATATAAAGTACTTTTACTAAAGCTAATTTATATTAATAAAAATTTAAAAAATAATAAATTTAAAATTAAGTATATTATAAAGTACTATATTTAAAAAAGAAAAAACACTTTACTACTTTAATTTCTTATTTAATAAATAAAATATTTCTTTATAAATAATTAGTAGTTAATAAAAACTTCTTTTTTATTAAGTGTTAAAAATTTATTTAATAAATATAAATAAAAGTATTTAAAAATTAAGTAATAATTACTTTAAGCTTAAAACTTTTAAAAGATATAATTTACTATATTCTTTTATTATATAATAAGTAAGTAAATTTAATATACTATTTTTATTTATTTTTTTATTCTTTTATTTTTATACTTTTAATAAAAATATTAGTTATTTATAATAATATACTTTATTTACTTATTTATACTTTTATATTTAAATTAAATAAATAAAGATTTCTTTTTAAATAAAAAAAAATAGTATAAAAATAAATAAAAACTTTTACTTTTATAATAATTTTATTTATTTCTTACTATTTATAAATTAACTATATTCTTACTTAAATTTTTACTTAAGTTTTAATTAATTATTATACACTTTTCTTTTTACACTTTTTTATAAAAGCTTTTATAAGCTATATTTCTTAAGTTAATAAGAAATCTTTTACTAAACAACTATAATACCTTTTAAAAAGAAGCTACTACTAACTACTTTATATAATCTATATAGCTATAACGTAGTATTTACTAGCCTAGTAAAGGCTAATAAAAATAAGAAGCCTATAGTTTTTATAATTAAATAGTTAAAAAACTACTTTAAAGGCGTATAAAAGGAAGATATAAACTATAATCTTTATAAAAAGGTATAAAAAATAGTACTTAAAACATTTAATAAGAAGAACGTATAGTACAACTAAATTTTCTAAGTATTAATATACTAATAAATTTTAAAAAACATTGCTTAGTATAAAAAGGCCGTTACTAATAATAAGAACCTTATAATAAAGCTCTCTTTATATAAGAAGATCTTATACTATTATATCTTTATAAAAAAAGTGCTTAAAAGTATTTAGTATAAGATTAAGTACTAGCTAGAAGCATACTACCTTTTTTTTCTTAATAAAAAGGGTAATACCTAGCCTATTTACAAGTTAAAAATCCTTTTAGATAAGAATATAAATAAAGACAACAAGCTAGTAACGCCTACTAAAATACTTATAACTTTTTAAGCTATTAAAACTATTAATAAGCCGTTCTCTTTTAAGACTTTTATAATAATATTAAAAAAAAAGTAAAAAAACGTTATAATATAAATTATTAAGTTATTTACTTAGTTTAAAGTAAAAACTAAGTAAGCGTTATATAGCCTTTATAATAATCTTTATATAAAATAAACAACCTATTAAAAGCTTAAAAGAGAATTCTATATATTTAAAAAGAAGGTTAAAAAGGAAATAAGTACAACAACTACTAGTAAGCGCCTAGCCTTTAAGCTAAATCTATACCTTAAAATAGTAAAAAACCCGTATTAAAAGGAACCCTTAACGCTTAACCTTATACTTAGCATGCTTAAGGATTTAATAAAGCCTATAGCTATAAATAATATAAATATTAAAAAAGTTCCTTATAATATAGGCAAAGTTATAAAAGACACTAATTTTAATAAGTCTTTTTAAAAAAATAAAGTACTAATAAATTCTTAACGTAATAGTAAAGGAGTATAATATATATAAGTATAAAAAAAGATATAAAAAATAAAAAAAAATTTAAAAAATCCTTATAAAAATACAAAAAACAAAGTATAAATAAAACGGAATTCTACTTCTTTATAGGCCTTTTAACCGTCTACTTATTTATATACAATGTATAATATACAATAAAAAAAAAAAAAAAAAGATAAAAGTTAGCCTAAATTAAGAATAATAAGATTTTACTTTAGCCTAAGCACTTATTACTAGTAATATTTACTATAAAAAAGGAAATTTTTATAGTTTTTTAAATAGATAATATAATCAACTTTATATTTATATACTTTATACTAATATATATAAATTATATAGAATTATTAATATATTATAGTTATTTACTTTATTTGTTTATTTCTTTTATTTAAGGTGTATGTACTAAGGACGATATATAGTTGTTATTAGTGTATTTCCTTTTATAGTAGTAAACTAGTGTGTAACAATATACCTACTTTTAAAAAATAATGTTTTAATCTTATACTAGGTTTATAAAAAGGTTATACTTAAAGTTTTTAGTTATTACTTTTTAAATAACTACTACTTAATTGCTTTTAGTTAAATATAGGTATAACTTAACTGTTATAATAAAGTATAGGTTATTATAACTATAAATCTTTTTATTTATATAGTAAAAGTAATTTTTATAGGCCTAACTTTAATTAAGTAGCTACTAATAGCTATAAAAAGGACGTAATACGTTTATATACGTGTTTTTTAACTAAATAATAAACGTTTAATAATAAGTATAATACTACTTATAAAGTACTAAGGACATAGTACTAAACAACTAAATAAACAAACCTTAACTATACTATTTATCCTTTATAATTTAAGTTATTATATTACTTAATAAACCTTTATTTATAGATTTTATAAGTACTTTATTTAAAGCCTTATTTTTTAAGTAGCTTATTTAATAGTTTTAAATAACTATATTTAGCTATAAGTTAGTTTATAAGTTTAAAAGCTTATAAACTTTTATTAAACCTTATTAAAATAAGTATACCTTAGTATAATTAAATAAGGTACTAAGGTAAATTAACAAACTCTTTAATACAGCTTTATACTAAAAAGTATATAAATAATAATACTTTAATAGTATATTATTAATTAACTAAGTTATAATCCTTTTATTCTTAATAAGCTATAAAAGCGCCGTCCCTTTTTAAATATAAATATAGTACTTTACCTTCTTTTTATACTAGGCTAGTTTAAAACGAATTTGCTCCTTATTTACGTTAAAAAGGCCTAATATCTACTTAAATAGTATATAAGAAGCTTAAAAGAAGTTTATAATAATAATAACTTAATTTAATAATTCTTTTAAGTTTTTATAACTAGTACTTACTTCTTTATTAAACTTTTCTTTATCCTACTACTAGCTTTTTATTATTAGTTATAATACTACTTACTCTACCTTTTTAAATAAGTTTTAAGTAATATAAATACCTACTTTAACTACTATTTACTTTACTATTATATATATAACTATTAACATTTTAACTTAAACTACCTTTTTTATAGTAATATATACGAATTGTTTTTACTTTTATTCTTTTTTTTTTATTTTTATTTTTTATTTTATTTTATTTTTTTTTTTAGTCTTTTATTAAACACTTTACTTATTCTTTAACTAACTTACTTTTATAACTATTCTAACTTTTATTTTAGTATTAATATTTATAAAATCTTTATTACTAAATTAAATATTAGTTTAGTTAGTTTAAGGTTCTATCTTATTAAAGCCTAAGTTTACTATATTATTAAATAGCTTTTTTAATCTACTACTCTTACCTTAGTATAAACCTTAGTAAAAAACGTCTACTTACTCTTTTTTATACTATTTATAGTAAAATATAAAAGATTCTTTTTTTAAGCTATAATTATAATAGTATTTTAGTTATAAAGTAGTAATATAAGTAAGTTTAATTTAATAATAAATACTTTAATATACTTATAAAAAGTATTATAAAAAAAGAATATAGTATATTAAAAATAAATAAATAGTTTACTTTAAAAATATATTTTTATTTATTAAAAAACTATTTTTTACTTAAAGTATTAATAGTAAAAATAAGAATAATATATCTTTATTTATTAAATTATTATAATAAATAAAAACGTTAAAAACGTTTATTACTACTCTTTTTTTTTATTATAATAAGCTATAATCTTTACTTTTACTACTTATATTTACTTTATTATAAGCCTTTTTCTTTATACTTAATTATTTATATTTTATTACTAAATTACTTTATTTATATATACTAAATACTTTTAAACTATTATATTTAATATAATATTTTATATATAAAGTATTATTATTTTATAAAGTAATTAAATAAACTTTATTTTATAAAAAGATACTATATAAAGTAAATAAAACTTTAAACTTATTTTTTTAAAACTATTATATACTTTAAATATTATTATAAACTAACTAGTATATATTAACCTTTTTATTATAAAAAATATAAAGCTTATAAGTAAATAAATTATATTTAATTTAATAAAGAACTACTACTTTAACCTACTTTACTACTTAATAAATATAAATATTAAATAATAAAGCTTTAATATAAATAATTATTATACTAGTTTATATAATTTAACTAATTATTTAATTTAGTAATAGTATATACTAATAATTAATATTATAACTAGTTTAGTATTTATTATTATAAGGCTTAAAAATATTATTTAACTTTAGTTCTTTATACTATAAATACTATAAACACTTAAAAGTAAACAACTTTATAAAAATATAATAATATACTAATTTTTAATAAATTATTATTTTTAAAGAAGCACTTTTTAGTATTTATTTTTAATATAAGTATAAAGACCTTATATTATATTAACTCTTTATTATACTTATATAAAAACTTAAAAGAATAGTATAAAAAATAGTTGTTTAATAATATATTTATAATTATTCCTTATTAAAAGCTACTAATAATAACTTAAATTTAATAAAAAAATAACTAAAGCTATAGTATAATAGTAAGTAAGCTAGTATAGCTCTTTTTTTAAAAGTTATAAGTACTATTAATAGTCTAGTTTATATACCTTTACTAGTTAATAAGTAGGCTAATAAAAGATTAAATAAAGGCTACTTATTTATAGATTTTTTATTAATAAGTTAGTACGCTTTACTTAAAGCTTAACTATATAAATATATTACTTATATACTACTTATTAAAAAGACTATAATTTTAGTATAAACTAAACTTTTATATAAAAAACGTTTAAGCCTACTTAAACGTTTTAAATATAGTGTATTTAAATAATTAAAGTTTAGTAGACTAGGTAGCGTTTTTTTAAGTAGATAAAGCTAGAATTTATTATTTTTTATAAATTTTATAAACTATATAAAAAACCGTTTAACCTAATTAAGTAAAGCTACTAAGACTTTTAATATACTATATTATTATTATTTAACTAGTTACTATAAACTATTTAAGGCTTTTAAAAGCCTAATAAGAATATTTATAAAATACTTAGTACACCTTTATTACTTAATTACTTAATAAGGCTACTACTTTAAGCTATATATAAAAAGTAGTAATAAAACTATATAAAGAAGATTAAAGCTTTAATAGTTAAGCTTTTTTTATTATATTGTTTAAAATATACAATATATAAAACTATATTTATAAAGCTTATATCTTATTATAAAGGTATTTAAAGCTTAATAATAATATAACTATATAAAGTTTTAAGACTACTTTTAATAAGTAAAAGGCAGACTTTTTAAAAAAGTATATCTTTAAGGCTTAAGACTAAGTAAAGCTACTATTAAAGGCGTTATTAAATTAGGCCGTTTCCTTTTCTAAACCGTTATAGCTATAGCTAAAAGCTAAGCGTTAAACTACCTTATTAATATACAACAACCTTAGGTCTAAAAGTACTATAAATACTATTAAATCTAGTAATAAGTAAAAAAACTACTATAAGCATAGCTAGTAATCTTATAATAGTGTAAGATAAAGTATAGCTAAGAATACGTTATACTATTAACCTAGGCCTATACTAAGCTTAGACGTTATAGCTTCCTACTTTATTATATAAGGCCTTACTATCTAGCTTTAAGCTATAGTCTATTACTATCCTACCTTAAAGGGTAGCCTAAATAGCTAACTACCCTAACTACTACCTACTAACAATATAACAAGGCCTAAATAAGCTTAAAGGTCCTTAAGAACTAACGTTTAAGTTAGTTTTAGTATTAGTAAATAGTAGTAAAGCACTACTTACTTAATATACTTAAGAATAAAGTAAAAGATATAAATAAGTAATTAAGTAATTAGCTCTTTACTATTCTCTTCTTTTTTTTTCTTATATTTCTTTAATTACTCTTTTTTTTCTTATATCTTTATTCTTTTTTTTTTAACTATTTTTATTTTTTTTTTTATAAATTTTTTTTTCTATTTTTTTTTAATTTTCTTTTATTTAATCTACTTTCCTTTCTTTCTTTACCTCCCTTTAACTATACTTTTAAAGTAAAGTATAAAAAGGAGTAAGTATAAAGTATATACTATAACTAATATTATAGTACTTATACTTAAAATAAGAAGTAAATTAGGTTAAGGCTTTGCCTTAACACTCTCTACTTTAAAAGGTATAAGTAGATAAGACGTAGCTACTAAAAAGACAAACAAATAGTAAGGAATTTAATATAAAGAATTAGCTATACAAGTTTTACGTATAACGCCTATAAGTACGTCTTCCTTTGTCCTTATCTACTAGCAAGCTACTTATAGAGTATAGTATAGAAGGAGGGACTATTAACTAATTAGTTAATAGTCCCTTTTTATACTATTTTACGTACTATAATAGTTGTTAGTAGTATATATAGTTATATGTGTAGTAGGTAATTCTGTACTTACTACTATAATCTAAATTAATAAATATAAGGTAATTACTACTTATAATAACCTATTTTCTTATTTATAGCCTTTTACTAATTAAAACATTGTTTAATAACCTTAAAATATCCCTTTAAAGGCTGTTTAAGCCTTTCTCTTACCTTTACCTTTTTTTAATAGCTTGCCTATTAATTTGTTAAGATATATAAGTAAGATATAGCCTTTCTTACTATAGTAAAAGTACTTAATATTAACGTTACTTAATTTAGTATAACGTTTTATACTAGACTTATTTATAAATTACTTAGACTTTTAAGCCTTAAAGGCTTTATAATAAAAGCTTAAATACTTCCTTTTTAGTTTTATACTAAAGGTCTCCTTTTCCTTCTTTATATTTAGTATAGTCCTTTTTTATTACTTACTTAAAAAGCTATCTTTTTAAAGTTTATTTATATACTTTAATACTTAGTACTAATTAGTAGTATAAGTTATACCTTTTATAGTTAAGTTGTGTTTAGTTTTATTACTTAGTTTTATATAAACTATAGCTACTATAAACTTTTTAAGTAAAAGTTTAATCTTTTCTTTTAATAAGCTTATATACGTATAATAGTTATTAAGGCTTTATTTTATAAGTTAGTAAGATTTTTTAAACATATTATTATAGTACTAAATAAATCCTTTACTTTTAACATTAATATATTTAACTAAGTATTAAAGACGTTTTAAAAGTATAAGCCTAATATTAAGTATAGAGTACGTACTATAACTAATATCACAGTACCTATACTTAAAATAAAGAGTAAATTAGGTTAAGGCTTTACCTTAACACCCTTTACTTTAAAAGGTATAAGTAGACAAGACGTAGCCACTAGAAAGACAGATAAATAATAAGGAATTTAATAGATAGAATTAGCTAAATAGATTTTTACGTATAACGCTTATAAGTACGTCTTCCTTTATCTTTACCTACTAGCAAGCCGCTTATAAAGTATAGTATAAAAGGAGAGACTATTAACTAATTAGTTAATAGTCCTTTTTTATACTATTCTATATACTATAATAGTTGTTAGTAGTGTATATAGTTATATATATATAGTAGGTAGTTTTATACTTACTAATAATAAGAGTAGGATTTAAAATATACTAGTTATAAAACTAGTTACTTAAGTTTTACTTAAATAGTTTTACTTAAATAGTTATAATACTTATAAGACACTATTATTTTATTTATTTAAACTTTTATAATAATCTTTTTTAGTTAAAAATATAAAAAGTAATTAATTAATAACTATACTATAAACAATTACTAAAGTAGGTTTTTAATTCTTATTTATACTTTTAATAAGTAAAAACAAGAATAAGATAACTACTTTACTTATTTTTTAATAGTTTTAAATTATAAAGTTATAAGAAATAAAAACTAAGTACTAAAATATAAATTTAATATAAAAAAAGTTTTATAAAGGGAGTTATTTATAATAGCTTTTAAAAATATATTATTAACTACTATACTAAATAATTAAATATATATTACTATAATTAATTATAGTAAATAGCTACTATTAACTAATTATATAAAAATAGCTTAACTATAAAAGTAGTAAAGGTTAGTATAAAGCTAACTTTAACTTATAATAAATAAATTAGTAGTTAAATAAGGCTTTAAAAGGTAGCTTATATAGCTTTTAATAGTAAAAGAAAAAGGTAATTTTTTTATTTACTTAAAAGCGGCTAAAACGTATATTACTATATTTAGTATTATAAAAAAGTAATAATAAATAAGTATTAGTCTTATAAATAAACAACTAATTAATAAAGGTTAAACACTGCTTTAATAATACTAATACAAGGTTTAAAAAACGTTAAAAGCAACTTTATAATAATAGTTAAGATTAAGTACTAAAATACTATAAACCGCCTTTTTTTTAATTTTTATTTTAACTATAAATATATTAATAAGTACTAATTTAGTAATAGTATTTTAAAAATAAATAAAAATAAATCTAGTAGTAAGTTAATAAGTAGCTACTTAGTAGTAGATTAAGGCTATAGTAGCTACTAGTAGAACTAATTTAATATAACAACTTTTAACTACTACCTACTTTAAAAAAGCTTATATATAAGTTACTAAAGTAAAAGTAGTAATAGTAAGACTAAATATACTTATAAAACGTAAAGTAAAAAGACTTAAAATATTAATAAAAAGAGGCTAAGTTAAAAAGTAATAAAAAGCCTTATTACTTTATAAGTATAACTTAATAAATAAAGAATTAGTATACTTTTATAAAAACTAAATATACTAAACCCCTTTCCTTTTTCCTTTTAATAAAAAGAATAATTATAGTTTTCTTTTCTTATAAATATAAGTTATTTAAAGTCTTATATAAAAAATTAGTTGTTATATATTTTCTTTTTTATTATACTTTTACTTTAAAGAATTACTTTTTTTTTTACTAAAAAGACTAATAAGTAATTAAGTAAGTAGCTTAGTATTTAAATCTTATATTTTATATATAATATATAAAACTATTAAAATAAACGTCTACTTTATTAGTATATCTTCTTTAACTTTTAAAAGACTGTCTTTATTAACTAGCGCCTTTATAAACACGTTAACTTACTTAACACTTAAAAAGACGTTGTAATTTTAAGGCTAAGCCTTTTTTTATTTTAAAACTTTTACTACTTTTATTTTTAATAATAATAATATTATACACTTTCTTTATTACTATAAGGCTTTAGTAAAGGCAGCCTTACTTTTAAATAAAGACAAAGTTTATTAACTATTAATATATTATATAATTAGTAAAATAAGTTTTATAAAAGGACTAGTAAAGACTATCTTAACTATAAAATAAAAAGAAAAGTTTATAAATCTAAAGAAGGCTATATAGTAAAACTATAGTACTTAGAATAAAGAATAGTACTACACCTTTTAGGCTTAGGTTTTTATATAGTTTTATACTATTTATAGTAAAAACTCTTAAATTTTACTTTAAGAATTAATTAAACTTAATATAAATATAAAGTAAGTAAAATACAATCTTTAATTAACTAATTAGTTAATAGTACTATATTATAGCCTTTTTATTATAGTTATATACTAGTTATTACTTTAAGTAAATTACTTATACTATAATTTTTAGACTATACTTTTTTAAGAATTTTATAATTAAATTATTAAGTACTTTAAAAACAACGTTTACTTCAATAAATAATTATTATTATTAAAAGTTTTAAAAGTTTTTTTAAGTTTTACCCTTTACTTATTAAATTAAAGCACCTTTTTATTAGTACGCTTTACTACCTCTTATTATACTTATTCTAGTTGCTTTAGCTATACTATAACTTTAAGCTACCTAGTTAAAAGACGTATTTAAATTAATTACTAAAAGTATAATAAACCTTACTATTAATTAAAATTGTATAGTAATAAAATATTTAAAGAAATATAGTTTTTTTATATTTTTAATTTAAAACCTATATAACACTAAAGTAATTTAACAACTACTACTTATAACTAATATTAAAGAAGTCTTATAAATAAATAATAATACTATCTTTAAAGTGTTTACTTAATAAGTGTTGTAAAAACGCCTTTACTACTTTTACTATAATAATAAAGACTATTTAATAACTAAGTATATTAAGTTTTATAAAGACTACTAAACTAAGCTTTTATATTATAATATAAAAAAAAGCTGTTTCTTTATAAGGTTAATAAAAAAGTACTAGCTACTTACTATATTAAGAAGGCACTTTTATAATAAAGATTAAATAAGAAATTTAATTTAAAGCTACTTAATAAAGTATTACAACCTTTTAAATATAAAGGAAATATAGTAAATATAGTTTTAAAAAAAAGTAGTAAAAATAAATAAGTAATTTTTATTTTTAAATAATACTAATAACTTAATTATACTATTAAACAAGATACCTTTTAGTTTTAACTTAAGTGTTAATATAGTTAAGCTTATTAAAAAGAACAATTTTATATTTACTAACTACCTTCTCTTAGTAAAACTAGTAAATAAGGCTTATAATTTATTTACTACCTTTATATTAGTTAAAAAGTGTAAATAAGTTAATAATAACACACGTTTTTATATACTAGTTATAAACGTGTAAAAAGTGTAAGAATCTATTAATATTACTTTATTTAAGAAAGACTTATTACCTTATTAACTAACTACTTAAGTTCTATTAAAAGTAAATACTAAGCTTATTTTAAATATTAAACGTTAATTACTAAAAACAACTTTTAACTTTAAAGTTAAAGTCTTAATATACTAGCTTTTATAACTTAGTTTAATATATATAGTATAGGTTATATTTAATATTTAAGACTTTATAATACTTAGTATTAAAATAGTCTATATTAATAGTAAGACGTTAATAGTCTTAAATAAAGCCTTTAACCTTGTTTAAACAACGTCTTATATAGTTAGTATAAATAAGCCTTTTTAGATTTTAAGCCCTTTAAGTAATTAAACAATATAAATTACACTAAAATTCTATTAAGTAATTAGTCTTTAAACTAACTTTACACTTATAAAGATAGTTAACCTTTTAAGAATACACGTTTAAATTTACAACAGCCCTTTTTAAGAAAGCTTATAGCCTACTCTTGTTAATACTAGATTATAAGTTTCTTTAATTTTTAACTAATTTATAAGAAAGCTAAGTATTCTATTGTTTAAAACTAAAGCTTCCTTTACTAGTATTTATAATATAAGTATTTAATTTATTAATAAATTTATAACTACCTTATAGTTAAAAGGGTATAAACTACTAGTTTACTTATATATTATACCTAGTAAAATAACTAATAAAGATTTATTACTAAAGATACTATATATTCTTAATACAAAGCTATATTTTCTATACAACTTTATTACTAAAATAATGTATATTAATATAACTATTAACAATATTTACCTTATTATTAATATAAGCAACTTTTTAATATTAATAAATTAGTTAAAGGTGTATATTAACGCTTTAAAATAAACTATAGTAAGTACTTAAAACTACTTACTATAATAGTACTTATTTTAACACTATTATTAAATTTAAAAAATAAACTTTTAAGTGTTATTTATAAGGACTATTTATAGCTAATACTAAAACTTATTTAACTTTTTAACTTATCCTTATTAAAGAATATTAAATCTTATTAATCTTTATAATAAGTTTATTATAATAACACTTTATATAAAAAAAAGGTTTAAAGGTTTAACTATTAAATAATATTATATTTAATAGCTTTACTTTTAAAGGAAGTATTAATTAAAAAAAGGAAAAATAAGAAGAAGCTTAAAAAAACTTTTAATTTATTATATAAAACTTTACTATATTTATAACTTTAAAGTTTAATTTAATAAATAAAGAGTATAAACTAATACTTAATTAGCTTATAGTAATAATTAATTAATTAAGTAATAGTTTATAAAAAAAAGAAAAGGAAATCTTAGTATAGATTCTTTTTAATAAAGAATTTATATTAGTATAAACTTTTAATTATATTAACAAGCTTAACTTATTAGTAGTACTTTTATAAGTTATTAAAACTATACTATACATAGCCTTTTAAGCTTGTATAATTTTAATACCTTACTTATTAATTAAGCAAGTTATTAACCTTTTATACTAATGCCTTAGTAAAAGAATAATTAAAAAAAACTATAAATCTTATAAAAACCTTTAGTTTTTAGTAAAAAAGAAGAATAAAGAAGTACGACTAATAAATAATATAATTAAATATAATTAGTATATAGTATATAATATATTTACTCCTTTAATAGTAAAGACCTTTTTAAAAGAATTTAAAATATATAAAGGAATCTTTTTACTTAATCTTTTTTTAAATTATAACTAAATTAAACTTATTAAGAAAAGTAAAGATATAACTACGTTTTTAACCTTAATTAAGCTATTTAAAATATATACTTTACTATAAAATAGTACTAACTTAATAGCCTAATTCTAATGTATTATAGTCTAACTATTATATAGACTTATACTTAATTAAGTATTACTTTTTCTTAACAATATTATAATTAAAAGTCTTACAACTACTTATAATAATAAGGAAATATTGTTAAAAGTTAAGTACTACGTTTTAAAGCATCTTTAAAACGTAGACCTTGTCCTTATAAATTACAAGCTAGCTAGTACTATAATTATAGCTAAAAAATTATAATAGTACTAGCTTATAACTATTATTGTTAAATATATATATAGTAGGTTTAACTATACGTTTAAAAAGTTTAAGATTATTAAAATTATTAAATAGTCTTAACTAATTAATTTAAAAAACCTTTATAAGTTTCTTAGTATTTTTATATTTTATAAAACTTAAGTATAAAATAAAACTATAGTAACCGCCTTTTTTTATATTCTTTTATAAAAAAGCGCTTATTAGTAATAAAAAAACGTAAAAAAGTTAACCTTTAATCTATTAAAAAAACAACTTTTTACTACTTTTATTTTAATAATAATTAATTACTTTAAAAAAAGTAAACTAATAATACTTATAATTAATATAAGTATTCTAGAATAAAAAGTAGTACTTTTATAAGAAATTAATAAAAAAAGACGTTTTATATAATATAAATTAAAATAATAAAATATAAAAGTAATAGTTAATAATACTATAAAAAGAGAATATAAAAGACTAGTTACTATTTTAAAAAAACTATATAACTACGTTTATAGTATATATTTTTAAATTAAGACTAACTTATAAGTTTTAATAAATTAGTTAAATAAAGCTATTAACAAACTTTTTAAAGTACTACTTATATAATAAGTAGTATAGGTTTAAAATTTTAATTTTATTATAAAGTATATTCTTAATATAAAGAATATACTTATTAATATACTTTTATATTATTTAAAGACTAATAAAAACAAGCTTAAAGCTATAAAGAATAATTTTAATAAGTTTATTAATATATATATTAATATATAAAAAGTATTAATTAATAATAAACCTTTATTAAATTACTTAATAGTATTTTAAATTTAAAACTTAAATAATTATTATAAGAATATTTTTAATCTTATTAAAGATTATCTTTTTTTATTTAAAACTTTAAGTATAAAAAAAAGAAAGCTTTTATATTAAGTATAGTTTTACTTTTATTAAGTAAAAATCTTATAGTATAAGAATATTAAGAATTTAAGCTATCTTTTAAAAGTAATTTATAATCTTAATAATTAAGTATAGCTTATATAAGAATACTATATTATAACTAAATATTAAAAGATTAAACTATTATATATAGTACTTTATAAAAGGTATTAGTAATATAGAATATATAATTATATAAAAAAGGTAGTCTTAACTTATTTAAATTATTTAAAATAAAAGCTTTATTAACTAGTTAACTTAGTTATAGTCTAGTAGTTACTAGTTACTTTATTTTAAAAAATTTATTTAAATATTATATATATACTATTATATAATAGTAAGTGTTATATTATTAAAGCTTAGTATACTTTTATAAAATATATTAAAGCTATAACTATTTTTAATACTAAAGTTAAAACTATTTTTAAGTTCTTATAAAACTATATAATAACTAATTATAACTTATTAGTTATTATTATAATAAATAAAAGATTTAAATTTAAAAGTAACTTTAAAAAAGTTTATAACAACTTAAAAGTAGTATATATTTTAACGTTTATATATAATTTATAAGTAAATAGCTTTATTAAAAAAAAGTACTTCTTACTTATTAAAATACTTACTAAACTAACTTTTAAAAAAATAAAAAACTAAATAAAGTACTTTTTTATAACGCTTTTAATAAATTAAATAATAGTATACTAATCTTATAACTAAACGCTGTTCTTTTTTCTTTATAGTATAAAAGCTTTACTTCTTATTAATGTTTATATTTTTATTTAATAAGTGCTTAATTAAAAAGTAAATATATTTTTTAAAAAGCTCCTTTAAAAAAGAACTAAAATACTATAACACCTTTTAGTAAACTAAGAAAAAGCTACTACTATAGTTAGTAAGTTTTAAAAAAAACTTGTTAAATTAAAAAACTTTATAAACGTTAATAGAATATAATAGTTAAATTAGTTAATAGTTTAAAGTAATATAATACTTGTTTAAGATAATAAAAAAGAAATTAATAAGTTAGTTAAAAGTAAGTTAAAGTATAAATAGTAAAGCCTTTTTTATATAAACGTAGTTTATAATAATAATATATATACACTTATATATTTAAATAAAGTCTTTTTATTAAGTATATTTACTAGTTAATAACTTAAGAAATTTAAATAAAATACTATAAGAATTTAAAAGTTAAATATTTATAATTTAATAACTATAAACTAGTTATAACTTATTAATAAGGTTTAAAATAATAATAATTATATTATAAGTTAGTATTTTAATAGTAAAAGTCTTATTAGTAATAATAATATAAACTAGATCTTTTTATAATAGTATAAACTACTTACTATTTATATAAATTTTAAAATCTTTATTCTAGTATAACTAAAGGCTTTTTTACTTTTTTATTATTATCTTTTTTATAACTAAAAGCTTTATTAGTAATAGTACTAACTATATATAAAATAATAATATAGCTTATTAACCTTCTTAATACTATATTAATTAAATTACTATATAGCTAGTACTAAATATACACCTACTTTTAAAAAATAGTATTATAATCCTAGGTTAAATTTACTAAAGGCTTATACTTTAATATCTTCTACACTTTATTCTAAATAACTATTAATAAATTACTTTTTACTATAGTTTAATAAAATTCTACTATAATAGTAAAATAAGAATTATTATAACTATAAATCTTTTTATTTATATAAAAAAAGTAGTTTTTATATATATTACTATAGCCTAAAAGTATAGTATAGTTAAAGAAGGGCTAAAACACGTTAATATATAAGTTTTTATACTAAATAATAAAAAATAAAAAACATGTATAATACTACTTATATAGTATTAAGTACTAACTACTAAACAACTAAACAAATAAGCTCTACTCTTAACACTTGTCTTTTATTACTTACGTTATAATATTACTTAAAAGACTGCCGTTTATAGCCTTTACTAACACTTTAGTTAGTAGCTTGCCTTTTAACTACGTAGCTTAAAAATCTTAAATAGCTATATTAAACTAAAGATTTAACTAAAGGTTAAATAGCTTTTATATATTATTTAAAAACTATTAAGACAAATATACTTTTATATAATCTAGTAAAATTATAAAGTAAATTAACACACTTATAAGTACTACCTTATACTAAGCTAAATAAAGATAATAGTACTTAAACAAGACGTTGTTAATTAGTTAAATAATAATTCCTTTATTCTTAACAAGTTATAGTAACACTGTCCCTTTCTAAACGTAAACACAGCGCTCTATCTTCTCCTTACACTAAGCTAGTTTAAAGCGAATCTACTCTTTATTAACGTTTAAAAGGCTAGATATTTACTTAAATAGTATATAAGACGTTTAAGAGGAATTAACAATAATAATAGCTTAATTTAACAACCTTTTAAAGCTTTTATAACTAGTGCCTACCTTTTTATTAAGCTTATTTTTATTTTATTACTAGCTTTTTACTACTAGCTATAGTACTATCTACTTTACCTTTTTTAACAAGCTATAAGTAATATAAATTTCTACCTTAGTAGCTATTTATTTTACTATTACTTATATAGCTATTAAAGCTTTAGCCTTAACTACTTTCTTTATAATAATGTATACTACCTTTACTTATTTTTACACTTTCTCTTTTTTCTTCTTTTTCTATTAGCCTTTAGTTATTTAATTAACCTTTCTTTCTTTTTTCTTTTTCTTTATCTTTTTTTTATTTTTTATTTAATCTCTCTTCTTTTTAACTCTTTTTACTTTTTTACTTTTTTTTTTTTTTTCTTCTCTTTTTTTCTTTACTTTTTCTATCTTTTTCTTCTTTTTTACCTTCTTTTTCTTTTTATTTCTTTTAACTATTTCTTCTTTTTTTTATATAGCCTTCTTTTAGTACTTTAATATAGTTAACGTCTTTTTTACTTTTTTTATTTTTATTCTTTTTATTACTTTTTTTATTGTTTCTTTTTTTCTTTTTTTTCTTTTTTTTTTCTTTTCTTTTTTTATCTTCTTTTTTTTGGTAGTTTTTTAAGCACTTTACTTACTTTTTAGCTTGCCTAGTTTAATACTTATACTACTTTTTACTTTAACGTTAATATTTATAGAATTTTTATTATTAAATTAAGTATTAGTCTAACTATTTTAAGGCCTTATTTTATTTAAGTTTATATTTACTACGTTATCTAACAGCTTCTTTTAAAGCGCTGCTCTTACTTTAGTATAAACCTTAGTAAAAAACGTCTACTTACTCTTCTTTATACTACTTATTATAAAATATAAAGAATTCTTTTTTTAAGCTATAATAATAAATAAGCTTTAACTATATAGTAATAATATAAAAACGTTTAATTTAATAATAAGCACTTTAATATACTTATAAAAGGTATTATAAAAAAAGAATATAATATATTAAAAATAAATAAATAGTTTACTTTAAGAATATATCTTTATTTATTAAAAAACTACTTATTATTTAAAGTATTAATAGTAAAAATAAAGTTAATATTAAGTACGGAACTACCTACCACACATATATATAACCACATACACTACTAACAACTGTTATAGTACGTAGAATAGTATAGGGAGGGACCATTAACTAATTAGTCAATAGTCCCTCCTCCTATACCATGCTCTATAAGCGGCTTGCTAGTAGGCAGGGACGGAGGGAGACGCACTTGTAGGCGTTACACGTAAAACTTGTGTAGCTAATTTCGTCTATTAAATTCCTTGCTATCTATAGCTTTGTCTTTCTAGTAGCTACGTCTTGTCTACTTATACCTTTTAAAGTAGAGGGTGTTAAGGCAAAGCCTTAACTTAATTTACCTCTTATTTTAAGTATAGGTACTGTGATATTAGTTATAGTACGTACTCTACACTTACTCCTCCCTACACTTTACTTTAAAAGTATAGTTAAGAGAAGGTAAAGAAAAAAAGGAAAGTAAATTAGACAAAGGAAAATTAAAGAAAAATAGTAAAAAAAAAAAAAATTTTATAAGAAAAGAATAAAAATAGTTAAAAAGAAAGAAAGAACAAAGATATAGAAAAGGAAAAAAGTAACTAAAGAAATATAAGAAAGAGAAGAAAAAAAAAGAATAGTAGGGCTAATTACCTAATTACTCGTCCGCGTTCTTAGCTTCGTCCTTAGGTATATTAAGTAGACAACGCCTTACTACTATCTACTAATACTAAAGCTAGCTTTAGCACTAGTTCTTAAGGTCCTTAAGACTTGTTTAGGCTCTATTATAGCGTTTATAGGCAGCGGCTAAAGTGGCTAGCCATCTAGGCCACCCTTTAGAGTATAGTAGTAGTAGGCTATAGCTAGGAGCTAAGTAGTAGAGTCTTACACATTAAAGTAGGAAGCTGTAGCACCTAGGCTTAGTATAGGCCTAGGTTAACAGTATTACGTATTCTTAACCGTGCTTTGTCTTTTTACGTTAAAGAAGTACAAGCTACGTCTATAGTAGGTCCTTCCACTTGTTGTTGGATTTAACAGTGTCTACAGCACTCTCAGACCTAAGATTACTATACACTAATAAGGTAAACTAGTTTGTTAGCTTGAGGCTAAGGCTTAACAACAAGGAAGGAGAAGAAGGAGGGTCTGTGTTACAATCTAGTAATAACTCTAAGGACTTAACAGCGTCTAGCTTCTCCTTAGTCTATGTTACAACGTATATATCTAAAAGTTCTTAATAGCTCTTTAAGTAGTTAATACTTAGGTCTACTAATACCACGTTATCTAGCATGCCTAATACTTTGTCTAAGTTAACTTATAAGGTGTAGAGCTTTTTAAGGATCTAGGCCGTTTCTAGATAGCCGGTATAAGTAGGCGCTATAGGCTAGCAATCTACTTATAAAGGCGGCTATAGTAGACTAGACAAGGGTATAGTTTAATTTATTAATGCCTTTAGTGGCTATTCCGCCTGTTTTTAGTCTTAAAAGGCTAGCTTTCTTAAGAATTCTTCCTTTAGTATAGTAAAGATAGTAGCTATATCTTATTTAAGAGTCTTTATATTTAAATCTAAGTATATATATACTAGAATAAAGATTTTAGACGTTGTAGCTTTATAAGTAAAATATCCTAGGCTATATAATATAAGAAGCCTAGCTACTACTTGTTCGCCCTTTATCTTATTATTCTATTACTACCTTTTACGTACTATCTAGAGTAGTAACGTTGTTAGGTAGTTAGGCGGTAAAAGCGTACTAAGTGCTCTATAAATATTCTTGTTAGGCCTTTAAGAGCCTTAGACCGTTTATAGTAGCTTGCTAGGCGGCAATGTTGTAATACACTAGAAATCTTAGTAACTTTGTCTAATTAGGCCTAATAGTTCTTTACATGGCCTATAAGGCACGTAAGAGACAAAAAATTTTAGTCTTACCTATTTAAAAAGCACCGCTTAGTCCTTTATACTCTAGCTATTTAAATACGTTCTATTTAAAACGTTTAAACAGGCTTAAACATTGTTAATATAAAAGTCTAGTTTACACTAAAATTCTAGCCTTTCTAGTAGGTAGTGTACTAACAATATATTTATATAGCCAAGCTTAAGGCAAAAAGCGCCAACCTACTAATAAAGAACCTTTAAACAAGTAGCGTTTGTTTAATCTCTTATTAACTTACTTATAAACTAGTAAAAGTATATAAACTAGCCTATAAACTACACCTACAGCTTTTAAAAAAAGAGCTGTACTAGCTTACTTGTTATTATACTATAGCTCTAGTCGTCTTTCTACTAGATTTAGGTTGCTACTTGTAGCCTTTAATAAGGAATAACTATAAATATGTTGTTAAATAGCTATCTTTTGTACTATTCTTCTAGGTTCTTGTGTAAGTGTAGTAAGAAGTTAATATAATACAAGGTCTTTATACTTATATTAAAAATAAATACTAAGAAGTGCTCCTTCTAAAGGTAATAGTCTATTAAGAATTAGTATACTATTATATCTTTATAAGGTTGTCTACCTTTAAGCGTTTATAGTGTTTATAGTATAAAAGACTAAAGTTAAACAACATCTTTAAGCTCTATAATAGTAAACACTAAACCGGCTACAACACTAGCTGTTAGTACACGCTATTGCTAGATTAGACAACCGGCTAAATTATACAAACTAGTATAGTAGTTGTCTATATTAAAGCTGTATTGTTTAATATTTATATTTATTAAACAACAAGGTAGGTTAAAGTAGTAGTCCTTTATTAAATTAAATATTGTTTATTCTTTTATAAGCTTTGTTTCCTTTATAATAAAAGGGTTAATGTATACTAGTTAGCCTACAATAACGCCTAGGATGTATAATAGTTCTAAGAAAACGGTTTTAAGATTCTATCTACCTTGTACGCTGTCTTTCTACAAGATAAAGTCTAGTTAATTGTCTTATAAAATAATAACGTTTTAGGCGTAGGATACTACACTAGATATAGTAGTTTAAGAGTACTTAGTACGTGTAGATAGGATGATCTAGTAATAAGACGTAGGTAGTTAAATATAGTAAAGAGAGCTTATAGTAGAGTAGATGTAAGTAGTAAGGGTAAAGGTTATAGCTACTATAGTAAAAGAAAAAGGTAGTAATAAACGTTTTTAACGTTTTTATTTATTGTAATAATTTAATAAACAAAAACGTATTAGCCTTATCTTTACTATTAGTACCTTAAGTAACAAGTAGTCTTTTAATAAATAAAGATATATTCTTAAAGTAAACTATTTATTTATCTTTAATATATTATATTCTCTTTTTATAATACCTCTAGTAAGCACGTTAAAGTGCCTATTATTAAATTAAACGTTCTTGTATTATTATTATATAGTTAAAACCTGTCTATTATTATAGCTTAAAAGAAGAATCCTCTACGTTCTACAATAGGCGGTGTAAAGAAGGGCAAGTAGACGTTTTCTACTAAGGTCTATATTAGAGTAAGGGCAGCGATCTAGAAGAAGCTATTAGAAGACGTAGTAGACATAGACCTTAACAAGATAGGGTTTTAGACCGGCTAAACTAACGTTTAATCTAATAACAAAGATCCTATAGATATTAACACTAAGACAAGAGTTAAAGTAGCTATAAAAATAGGCAAGCTTAAGGGCAAGCAAAGCGCTTAGTAAAAGGCTAAAGAGAAGAAAGTTAAAGAAGAAAAGGGAGAGAAAATAGAAAAGGAGAAAAAGAAGACTATAGAAGAGGTAATAAAGAGGATAGAGGTAGAGAGGGTAGAAAGGGCGTTAACTACACTAAAGCGTTAAAAGAAGGCTGTATAAAAGAAAGAGGAAGTGGTTAAAGGAAATAAAGAGAAAGGGAAGGTAGAAAAGAAGAAGAAGGTAGAGGGGGTAAAGAAAAAAAGAGAAGAAGAAGAAAAGAAAAAAAAGGCTAAGAAGGTAAAGAAAGTAAAAGGAAGTAAAGAAGTAAAAGAGGTAAAGAGAGAAAGGGATTAAGTAAAAGATAAGAAGAGGACAAAGAAGAAGAAGAAGAGGGGAAAGGCTAATTAAGTAACTAAAGGCTAGTAGAAAAAGAAGAGAGAAAAGGAAGCGTAAAAACAAGTAAAGGTAGTACACATTGTTATAAAGGAGGCAGCTAGGGCTAAAGCTTTAGTAACTGTTTAGATAATAATAGAATAAATAGCTGCTAAGGCAAGGATCTGTGTTACTTATAGCTTGTTAAAAAAGGTAGAGTAGATAGCACTATAGCTAGTAGTAAAAGGCTAGTAGTAAGACAAGGACAAGCCTAATAAAGAGGTAGGCGCTAGCTATAAAAGCTTTAAAGGGTTGCTAGATTAGGCTATTATTGTTGTTAATTCCTCTTAGACGTCTTATATACTATTTAAGCAAATATCTAGCCTTCTAGACACTAATAAAGAGCGGATTTACTTTAAACTAGCTTAGTGTAAGGAGAAGATAAAGCGCCGTGTCTACGTTTAGAAAAGGACGGCGTTACTATAGCTTGTTAAAGACAAGGGGATTGTTGCCTAGTTAATTAACAACGTCCTATTTAAGCACTATTGTCTTTACTTAGTTTAGTACAAGGCAGTGCTTACAAACGTGTTAATTTACCTTATAATTTTACTAGATTATATAAAGGTATATTTATCTTAATAGTTTCTAGACAACACACAAGAGCTGTCCAACCTTTAGTTAAATCTTTAGTTTAACATAGCCATCCAAGATTTTTAGGCCACTTAGCTAAAGAGTAAGCTACTAGCTAAAGTGCTAGTAAAGGCTATAAACGGCGGTCCCTTAGGCAATATTATAGTGTAAGTAATAAAGGATAAGTGTTAAGAGCAAGGCTTATTTGTTTAGTTGTTTAGTAGCTAGTACCTAATACTATATAAGTAGTGCTATATACGTTTTCTATCTTTTGTTATTTAGCACAGAAACTTATATATTAACGTGTCCTAGCCCTTCTTTAACTATGCTATACTTCTAAGCTATAGTAATGTATATAGAAACTACTTTTTTTATATAAATAAAAAGATTTATAGTTATAACAATTCTTATTTTACTACTATAGTGGAATCTTATTAAACGGTAGTAAAGAGTAATCCGCTAGTAGTTACTTAGAGTAGAGTGTAAAAGACGTTAGAGTATAGGCCTCTAGTAAATTTAGCCTAGGATTACAATGCTATTTCTTAAGAGTAGGCGTATATCTAGTACTAGCTATATAGTAATCTAGTTAATACAGCGCTAGAGAGGTTAGTAAGCTGTGTTGTTATCCTATACGTAGCTAGTACTACTGTTAATAAAGCTCTTAGTTACAAAAGGGATAATAACAAAGAAGTAAAAGAGCCTTTAATTATACTAGAATAAGGATTTTAAAATTTGTATAAGTAGTAGACGGTTTATACTACTATAAAAGGATCTAGTTTATATTACTATTACTAGTAAGGCTTTTAATATTAGATTACTAACTTACTATATAATTATTGTTATTTTAAGCCTTATTAGTAAGTTGTAACTAGTCTATAGTTGTTAAATTATAAATATCTAGCTTTTAAATTCTTATAGTATCTTACTTAAATTTCTTAAGCCGTTAACTAGTAAATATACTTAGTAAAGGGACTTTATCTAAATATACAAGTATATATACATTATTATTATAGACTACGTTTATATAAAAAAGGCTCTACTATTTATACTTTAGCTTGCTTTTAACTAACTTATTAATTTCCTTTCTATTATTCTAAACAAGTACTATATCTCCTTAGGCTATTAACTAATCTAGCTGTTACATTCTACTAACGTTTATAAAGTTCTTTAATTTAACAAGTTTTTTTTAAAACTTGCTAACTATAGTAGTAGCTCTCTCTTAGTTTGTTAAAAGACGTTATAGTATCTTAGTTCTTTCTTAAAAGAGCTCTTTAAAGAATATACCTACCTTCTAGTTAAACACTTACTAGATAAAAACGTAAATATTAATAAAAAGTAAAGCTTTTATACTATAAAGAAGAAAGAATAGCGTTTAGCTATAGGACTAGTGTACTGTTGTTTAATCTACTAAGAGCGTTATAAAAAGGTACTTTATCTAGTCTTTTGTTCTTTTAAAAGTTAGCTTAGTAAGTGTTCTAATAAGTAAAAAGTACCCTCCCTTAACAAGGCTATTTACTTATAGATTATATATAAACGTTAAAATACGTACTACTTCTAAGTTGTTATAGACTTTCTTAAAGTTACTCTTAAATTTAAGTCCTTTATCTACTATAATAACAACTAATAGGCTATAGTTAGTTATTATATAGTTCTATAAAAACTTAAAGATAGTTTTAACTTTAGTATTAAGAATAACTACAGCTTTAACGTATTCTATAAGAGCACACTAAGCCTTAACAATATAACGCTTACTATTACGTAGTAGTATATATATAACGTTTAGATAGATTTTCTAAAATAAGATAACTAGTAGCTGCTAGGCTATAACTAAGTTAACTAGTTAATAAGGCTTCTATTTTAAATAATCTAAGTAAGTTAAGACTACTTTTTTTATATAATTATATATTTTATACTACTAATACCTTTTATAAAGTACTATGTATAATAGCTTAATCCCTTAATATCTAGTTATAATATAGTATTCTTATATAAGCTGTACTTAGTTGTTAAAGTTGTAAATTACTCTTAAAGGGCAGCTTAAATTCTTAATATTCTTACACTATAAGATGCCTGTTTAATAAAAGTAGAATTATGTTTAATATAAAAGCTTCCTTTTTTCTACACTTAAAATCCTTAGAGAGAAGAGGTGGTCTTTAATAAGATTAAGGATGTTCTTATAGTAGTTGTTTAGGTCTTAAGTCTAAGGTACTATTAAGCGATTAAATAAAGGTTTATTGTTAATTAACACTTTCTAAGTATTAATATACACGTTAATAAACTTATTAAGATTATCCTTTATAACTTTAAGCTTGTCTTTATTAGTCTTTAAATAATGTAAAAGTGTATTAACAAGTATATTCTTTATGCTAGGAATATACTTAATAGTAAAATTAAAATTTTAGACTTATACTATCTATTATATAAGTAGTGTCTTAAGAAGTTTGTTAATAGCTCTATTTAACTAATCTGTTAAAACCTATAAGTTAGTCTTAATTTAAAAATATATACTATAGATGTAGTTGTGTAGTTTTTTTAAGACGGCAACTAGTCTTTTATATTCTCTTCTTATAGCATTGTTAACTACTACTTTTATATCTTATTATCCTAATTTATATTGTATAGGACGTCTTTCTCTATTAATTTCTTGTAAAAGCGCTACTTTCTATCCTAGAATACTTACATTAATTATAAGTATTATTAGTCTACCTTTCTTAAAGTAATTAATTATTATTAAAATAGAAGTAGTAGAAAGTTGTTCCTTTAATAAGTTAAAGGCTAATTCTTCCACGTCTTCCTATTACTAATAGGCGCCTTTTTGTAAAAGAATATAAAAAGAGGCGGCCACTATAGCTCTATCTTATATTTAAGTCTTATAAAACGTAAAAATACTAAGGAAGCTACAAAGGTCCTTTAAATTAATTAGTTAAGGCTATTTAATAATTTTAATAATCTTAAACTTCTTAAGCGTACAACTAGACCTATTACACACGTATCTAACAACAACAGCTATAGGCTAGCACTATTACAATTTTTTAACTATAATTATAGCACTAGCCAGCTTACAATTTACAAGAACAAGGTCTACATTTTAAAGATGCTTTAAAACGTAGCACTAAACTTCTAACAAGATTTCCTTGTTATTGTAAGTAGACGTAAGGCCTTTAATTGTAATATTATTAAAGAAGAGTAATGCTTAATTAGGTATAAGCCTATATAGTAGTTAGACTATAATACGTTAGAATTAAGCTATTAAGTTAGTACCTTTTTATAAAAGAGTACATATTCTAAATAGCCTAATTAGGGTTAAAAACGTAGTTATATCTCTACTTTCCTTAGCAAGTTTAATCTAGTTATAATCTAAAAAGAGATTAAGTAAGGAGATCCTTTTATATATTCTAAATTCTTTTAAAAAGGTCTCTACTATTAAAGGAGTAAATACGTTACGTACTGTGTACTAATTGTACCTAACTGTATTATTTATTAGCCGTACTCTTCTATCCTTCTTTCTTACTAGAAACTAAGGATTTCTATAAGATCTATAGCTTTCTTTAATTGTCCTCCTACTAAGGCGCTAGTGTAAGAGATTAATAACTTACTTAACTAGTGGGTAAGGTATTAAAATTGTACAAGCCTAAAAGGCTACGTGTAGTATAGTCTTAATAACTTACAAAGGTGCTACTAATAGGTTAAGCTTACTAACATAATTAAAAGTCTATACCAACACAAATTCCCTATTAGAAAGAATCTACACTAAAATTTCCTTCTCTTTTTTCTATAGACTATTGCTTAATTAGTTAATTATTACTACAAGCTAATTAAGTGTTAGCCTATACCCTTGTTCTACTAAACTAAACTTTAAAGTAATAAATATAGTAAAGTTTTGTGTAATAGGCTAGAAGTTCTTTTAAACTTCTTCCTATTTTTCTACCTTTTAATTTACACTCCCTTTAAAGGTAGAGCTATTAAACACAATATTATCTAGTAGCTAAACCTTTAAACCTTTCCTTTTATATAAAGTGTTGCTATAGTAGACTTATTACAATAATTAATAGAATTTAGTATCCTCTAATAAGGACAGGTTAAAAGGTTAAATAAGCTCTAGTATTAACTATAAATAGTCCTTATAAACAACATCTAAAAGCTTATCCTTTAAATCTAATAATAGTGTTAGAATAAGTACTATTACAGCAAGCAGTCTTAAGTGCTTGTTATAGTCTATTTTAAAGTATTAATATACACTTTTAACTAATCCGTTAACGCTAAAAAGTCGCCTATATTAACAACAAGGCAGATATTGTTAATAGTTATATTAATATATATAGCCTTAGTAATAGAGTTATATAGAAAATATAGCTTTATATTAAGGATATATAACATTTCTAGCAACAGGTCCTTACTAGTTATTCTATTAAGTATAATATATAAGTAGACTAGTAGTCTATACCCTCCTAGCTATAAAGTGGTTATAAATTCGCTAGTAAACTAGATACTTGTGTTATAAATACTAGTAAAGGAAGCTTTAGTTTTAAATAATAGAATACCTAGCTTTCTTACAAGTTGGTTAAAAATTAAAGAAACTTGTAATCTAGTATTAACAAAAGTAGGCTATAGGCTTCTTTAAAAAGGGCCGTTATAAATTTAAACACGTATTCTTAGAAGGTTAACTACCTTTATAGGTACAAAGTTAGCTTAAAGGCTAATTACTTAATAGAATTCTAACGCTATTTATATTATTTAATTGTTTAAAGGGCCTAGAACCTAGAAAGGCTTATTTATACTAACTATATAGAACGTTGCCTAGGCAAGGTTAGGAGCTTTGTCTAAAACTATTAACGTCTTACTATTAATATAGACTATCTTTATACTAGGTGTTACAAAGTCCTAGATGCTAAATATAACCTATACTATATACACTAGGCTAAGTTGTAGGAGTTGGCGTATTAAGACTTTAACCCTAAAGTTAAGAGTCGTCTTTAATAGTTAGCGTTTAACGTTTAAAATAAGCTTAGTATCTACTTTTAATAGGACCTAAGTAGTTGGCTAATAAGGCAATAGGTCCTTTCTAGGCAAGGTAATATTAATAGATTCTTACACTTCCTACACGTTTATAACTAGCACGTAAGGACACGTGTTATTATTAACTTGTCTACGCTTTTTAGCTAACACAAAGGTAGTAAACAGGTTATAAGCCTTATCTACTAGTTCTACTAGAAAAAGGTAGTTAGTAAACGTAAGATTGTCCTTTTTAATAAGCTTAACTACATTAACACTTAGGTTAAGACTAGAAGGCATCTTATTTAATAGTATAATTAAACTATTAGTATTGTTTAAAGACAAGAATTACCTACCTATTTCCACTACTTCTCCTTAAGACTATATTTACTGTATTTCCTTTACGCCTAGAAGGTTATAATACCTTGTTAAGTAGCTCTAGATTAAATTTCTTATCTAGCCTTTATTATAGAAGTGCTTTATTAACATAGTAAACAGCTAGTACTCTTTTATTAACTCTATAAAGAAACAGCTTTTTCTTATATTATAGTGTAAAAGTCTAACTTAGTAGTCTTTATAAGACTTAGCATACTTAGCTACTAAATAGTCTTTACTATTATAGTAAAAGTAGTAAAGGCGTTTCTATAACACCTGCTAAGTAAACACACTAAAGACAGCATTATTATCTACTTATAAGACTTCTTTAACGTTAGTTACAAGTAGTAGTTGCTAGATCGCTCTAGTGTTATATAGGTTCTAGGCCAAGGACATAGAAAAACCATATTTCTTTAAGTATTCTATTATTACATAGTTTTAGTTAATAGTAAGATTTACTATGCCCTTAATAATTAATTTAAACACGTCTTCTAACTAGACGGCTTAAGGTTGTAGTGTAGTTAAGGCGACTAAAACAAGTACAATAGAAGGTAGTAAAACGTACTAATAAAAAGGTGCTTTAATCTAACAGGTAAGGGGTAGAACTTAAAAGGACTCTTAAAACCTTTAATAATAATAATTATTTATTAAGTAAACGTTGTTCTTAAAGTACTTAATAATTTAATTATAGAATTTTTAAAAAGGCATAGTCTAAAAATTATAGTACAAGCAATTTACTTAAAGTAACAGCTAGCGTATAATCGTAACAAGAAGGCTGTAGTACAGTGCTATTAACTAATTAGTTAATTATAAATTGTATTTTGCTTATTTTATATTTATATTAAGTTTAGCTAATTCTTAAAGTAAAATCTACAGGTTTTTACTATAAACAGTGTAAAACTACGTAAAGATCTAAGCCTAAGAAGTGTAGTACTATTCCTTATTCTAAATACTATAGTTTTACTATATAGCCTCTTTTAAATTTACAAACTTTCCTTTCTATTCTATAGTTAAGGCAGTCTTTACTAGTCCTTTTATAAAACTTATTTTACTAATTATATAATACATTAATAGTTAATAAACTTTATCTTTATTTAAAAACAAGGCTGCCTTTACTAAGGCTTTATAGTAATAAAGAAAGCACGTAACATTATTACTATTAAAAGTAAAAGTAGTAAGAGTTCTAAGGTAAGGAAAGGCTTAGCCTTAAAATTACAACGTTCTTTTAAGTGTTAAATAAGTTAACGTGTTTATAAAGGCGCTAGTTAATAAAGGCAGAACCTTAAAAGTTAAAGAAGACATGTTAATAAAGTAGGCGTTTGTTTTAATAGTCTTGCGTATTATACGTAAAATATAAGATTTAAATACTAAGCTACTTACTTAATTGTTTATTAGTCTTTTTAGTAAAAAAGAAAGTAATTTTTTAAAGTAAAAGTGTAATAAAAGAGAAAACATACAACAACTAATTCTATATATAAAACTTTAAATAACTTATATCTATAAAAAAAGAAAACTATAATTATTCTTTTTACTAAGAGGGGAGGTTAGTATGTTTAGTTTTTATAAAGGTATACTATTCCTTTATTTACTAAGTTATACTACAAGGTAATAAAGCTTTTTACCGCTCTTTAACTTAGCCTCTCTTTATTAATATTCTAAGCCTTTTTACTTTATATTTTATAGGTATATTTAGTTTTACTACTACTACCTTTACTTTAGTAACCTATATATAAGCCCTTTTAAAGTAGATAGTAACTAAGAGTTGTTATATTAGATTAGTCCTACTAGTAGCCGTTATAGCCTTAATCTACTATTAAGTAGCCGCTTACTAACTTACTACTAAATTTATTTTTATTTATCTCTAGAATACTATTATTAAATTAATACTTATTAATATATTTATAGTTAGGATAAAGGTTAGAAGAGGGGCAGTCTATAGCATTTTAGTGCCTAACCTTAACTATTATTATAAGGTTGCCCTTAGCGTTTTCTAAACCTTGTATTAGTATTGTTAAAACGGCGTTTAACCTTTGTTAATTAGCTGTCTATTTACAAGACTAATATCTATTTACTACTACTTCTTTATAATACTAAATATAGTAACGCACATCTTAGCTACTTTTAAGTAAATAAAAGGATTACCTTTTTCTTTTATTATTAAAAGCGTATTTATCCTTTACTAGTGTAATTAAGTTAGAAGCTATATAGGCCACCTTTTAAGGCCTTGTCTAACTATTAATTTATTTATTATAGGTTAAAGTTAGCTCTATACTAACCCCTACCACTTCTACAGTTAAGCCGTTTTTATATAATTAGTTAATAGTAACTATTTACTATAACTAATTACAACAATATATATTTAGTTATCTAGTATAGTAGCTAATAACATATTCTTAAATGCCGTTACAAGTAACTCCCTCTATAAGACTTCCTTTATATTAAATTCGTGTTTTAGTACCTAGTTTTTATTTCTTATAACTTTATAATTTAAAACTATTAGAAAATAGATAGAGCAGTAATCTTACCCCTTTTTCCACTTATTAAAAGTGTAAACAAGAATTAAAAACCTACCTTAACAATTACTTATAGTACAGCTATTAACTAATCGCTCCTTATATCTTTAACTAGAGAAGGTTATTATAAGAGTCTAAATAAACAAAGCAATAGTGTCCTATAAGTATTGTAGCTTTTTAAGTAGAACCTAAGCAACCAGTCTCATAACTAGTGTATTTCAAGTCCCACTCTTATTACTAGTAAGTACAGAACTACCTACCACATATATATATAACTATATACACTACTAACAACTATTATAGTACGTAGAATAGTATAAGGAGGGACTATTAACTAATTAGTTAATAGTCCCTCCTCCTATACCATGCTCTATAAGCGGCTTGCTAGCAGGTAGGGACGGAGGAAGACGCACTTATAGGCGTCACACGTAAAACTTGTGTAGCTAATTTCGTCTATTAAATTCCTTGCTATCTATAGCTTTGTCTTTCTAGTAGCTACGTCTTGTCTACTTATACCTTTTAAAGTAGAGGGTGTTAAGGTAAAGCCTTAACTTAATTTGCCCCCTATTTTAAGTACAGGTACTGTGACATTAGTTATAGTACGTACTCTACACTTAATATATCTTTATTTATTAAATTATTATAATAAATAAAAATATTAAAAACGTTTATTACTACTTTTTACTTTTACTATAGTAGTTATAACCTTTACTTTTACTACTTATATTTACTTTATTATAAGCTCTTTTTACTATATTTAACTACTTATATTTTATTACTAAATTACTTTATTTATATATACTAAGTACTTTTAAACTACTATATTTAATATAGTATTTTATATTTAAAGCGTTATTATTTTATAAAATAATTAATTAAACTTTATCTTATAAAAAGACGGTGTATAAAGTAGATAAAATCTTAAAACTGTTTTTTTAAAGCTATTATATATTTTAAACGTTATTATAAGTTAACTAATATATATTAACCTTTTTATTATAAAGAAAACAAAGCTTATAAAAAAATAAATAACGTTTAATTTAATAAAAAACTACTACTTTAACTTATTTTACTATTTAATAAATATAAATATTAAATAATATAGCTTTAATATAAATAATTACTATATTAGTTTATATAATTTAATTAGTTGTTTAATTTAATAATAACGTGTATTAATAGCTAGTATTATAACTAGTTTAATATTTACTATTACTAGGCTTAAAAATGTTGTTTAACTTTAGTCTTTTATATTATAAACACTATAAACGTTTAAAGGTAAATAACTTTATAAAGATATAATAATATACTAATTTTTAATAAACTATTACTTTTAAAAGAAGCACTTTTTAATATTTATTTTTAATATAAGTATAAAAACCTTGTATTATATTAACTCTTTATTATACTTATATAAGAATTTAAAAAAATAATATAAAAAATAGCTATTTAATAATATATTTATAATTATTTCTAAGTAACAACTTAAATCTAGTAAAAAAACAATTAAAGCTATAGTATAATAATAAGTAAGTTAGTATAGCTCTTTTTTTAAAAGTTGTAAATATAGTTTATAAGTTAGTTTATATACTTTTACTAGTTTATAAATAAGTTAATAAAGAATTAAGTAAATACTACTTATTTAAAGGTTTTTTACTAGTAAGTTAATACTTTTTACTTTAAGCTTAGTTATATAAATATATTATTAGTATACTATTTACTAAAAAGGTTAAAATTTTAATATAAACTAGACTTTTATATTAACAATGTCTAGGCCTATTTAAACGTTTTAAATAAAACATATTTAAATAGTTAAAATATAAAGGACTAAATAGCGCTCTTTAAATAAATAAGACTAGAATTTCTTGTCTTTTATATACTTTATAAGCTATATAAGAAACTGTCTAGTTTAATTAAGTAAAATTACTAGAATTTCTAGTATATTATAATATTACTGTTTAATAAGCTACTATAAACTATTTAAAGCTCTTAAAGGCCTAATAAGAATATTTATAAAATACTTAATACGCCCTTATTACTTAACTACTTAATAACGTTACTATTTTAAATAGTGTATAAAAGGTAGTAATAAAACTATATAATAAAGGCTAAACTTATAATAGTTAAGCTTTTTATATTATATAGCCTAAGATATATTAGTTATAAAGCTACAACTTTTAAGATCTTTATTCTAGTATATATATACTTATAGTTTAATAAAAAGACTATTATATAATAAATAGCTACTATCTTTACTAAACTAAAGAAAAATTCTTTAAACAAGCTAGTCTTTTAAAACTAAGAATAAGTAAAACAACTACTATAAGTATTAATAGATTAAGCTATATTCTTATCTAGTCTACTATAACTACCTTTATAAGTAGATTACTAGCCTATAGTACCTACTTATACTAGCTATTTAAAAATAGCCTAAATCCTTAAAAAGCTCTATATTTTACAAGTTAACCTAAATAAAGTATTAAGTATACTAAATAATATAACATTAAACAATTTAAGTATTAACTACTTAAAGATCTATTAAGAACTTCTAGATATATATATTATAACATAAACTAAGAAGAAGCTAGACGCTACTAAGTCTTTAAAGTTATTACTAAATTATAACATAGACCCTTCTTCTTCTTCTTCCTTGTTGTTAAGCCCTAGCTCTAAGCCAACAAACTAGTTTACTTTATTAGTATATAATAATCTTAAGTCTAAAAGCGTAGTAAATATAGTTAAATTTAACAATAAGTAAAAGGCTCTACTATAAACACAACTTATACTTCTCTAACGTAAAAAGACAAAGTACGGCTAAGAATATATAATATTATTAACCTAAGCCTATACTAAGCCTAGGCGTTATAGCTTCTTACTTTAATATATAAAACCCTACTACTTAGTTCTTAACTATAACCTACTACTACTATACTTTAAAGGGTGGCCTAGATAGCTAGCTACCTTAGCCGCCGCCTATAAACGTTATAATAAAGCCTAAACAAGTCTTAAAGACTTTAAGAACTAGTGTTAAAGCTAGCTTTAGTATTAGTAGATAATAGTAAGGCGTTGTTTACTTAATATATTTAAAAACAAAGTAAAGAATGTAAATAAGTAATTAAGTAATTAGTTTTACTATTCTTTTCTTTCTTTTTTCTTATATTTCTTTAGTTACTTTTTTCCTTTCTTATATTTTTATTCTTTTTTTCTTTTTAACTATTTTTATTCTTTTCTTATAAATTTTTTTTTTACTATCTTTTTTTTATTTTCCTTTATTTAATCTACTTTCTTTTCTTTCTTTACCTCCTCTTAACTATATTTTTAAAGTAGAGTATAAAGAAGAGTAAGTATAAAGTACGTATTATAACTAATATTATAGTATTTATACTTAAAATAAAGAGCAAATTAGATTAAGGCTTTATCTTAACACCCTTTACTTTAAAAGGTATAAGTAGACAAGACGTAGCTACTAAAAAGATAGATAAATAACAAGGAATTTAATAGATAGAATTAGCTAAACAGGTTTTTATATATAACGCCTACAAGTACGTCTTCCTTTGTCCCTACCTACTAGCAAGCTGCTTATAGAGTATAGTATAGGAGGAGGGACTATTAACTGATTAGTTAATGGTCCCTCTCTATGCTATTCTACGTACTATAACAGTTGTTAGTAGTGTATGTAGTTATATATGTGTGGTAGGTAGTTCTATACTTAATATATATTCTTATTTTAGTAGTACGTTAAAATACTACTATTAATAAATAAAAAAAGCTTTATTTATAAGTTAAAATACTACGTTAATCTTATTAATATTTTAAAAGTACTATTAAAGTACTAATTTAAATATATACCTTATTACCTTTACTTTTATTATTATAAATATATTAATAAATCTTTATATTTTTTAAATAGCTTTAACTTTAAGTTATACGCCTAACTACTAGATTTTAATAGTACTTAGCTACTAGTATATAATAAGGTTATAAAGACTATATTTTTACCTTTTAAATTATTTAAATTTAGCTTTTAAACTTTAAAGGCACTTTATAAGTCCTTTACTAATAGTTATATTATATATATAAGTATAGTCTTTTTACTTATACTATTTAACTTAGCTTATAACTATACTACTTTTATATATACTATAAGTAATTATTAAAAGTACGTTTAATAAGCTTTTAATATAGCTAATTTAATCGTTATTCTATTATTTATAAATATTATTTTAATTAGTATAAACTTTATAAGGGTTTTAAGTAATACTTATATAGCTTTTATTATTTTTAAAGCTTTTAAAAATAATTAATAATTTAGTTATTATAAAAAAAGAATTCTTTTAAGTAATTAATAAAAAGAATTTATTAATATAAAAGTATTTATAAAAATAGTATTATATACTACTATAACTAAGTAAAAAAAATATTAACTTTATAATAACTAAATTATATATATATATATATATATATATAAATAAGAATAAATTCTTATCTTTTTTATTAAAAAAAAGTATAGTAGTACTATATAAATATAAAAAATATTTATTAGTCTACTTAATCTAGCTAATTATAAAAAGCGCTTAAAGACCCCTTAAAGTCTACTCTTAGTATCTTAAAATAGCTTATTACTATCTTATCCTTTAGCTAATTATAATAGGGCACTAGTAAATTAAACATTTAACTAATTATAGAGGGACCTTATAAGGACCTTAGACGGTTTATACGCGGTGCCTTAACTATTTTTAGTTATACGGCGTTTATTAGTAATTCTTGTTAAAACTATAATAAATAACGCTTTATTTAGCTAATAACTTAGTATAAGTAGATTAAAGTATTAATCTTTAAATACTTTAAGATAGGCTTTTTAATACTTATCTTAATTACTTATAAAAAAGGTTACTAACTTTTATAAGCTAGGCTTTAATAAAACTATTATTAAAAATATTATTAGATATAGCTTAAATCTTTCTCTTTTTTTACTTATTTAATTCTACCTTTAAGTTTAAGCGTTAGTTAACTATTTTAGTATATAGTAACCTTAAGCTTAAAAGTATTATAAACACTATTAAAATTAGTAATAAACTAAAAGAGCTACCTTAAACATAGCTAGTAATCTTATAATAATAAAAGATAAAATATAGCTAAGAATATATTATAATATTAACCTAGGCTTATACTAAGCTTTAACGTTATTATTTTCTACTTTACTATATAGGCCTTTACTACTTTATACTAAGTTATAATTTTCTACTTCTTTACTTTAAAAGGTAGTATAAATAGCTAGCTACTTTAACTACTACTTAATAAAAGTATAATAGTAGTTAAACAAGCTTAAAGAACTTAAAGAATTAGTGTTAAAGCTAGCTTTAATACTAATAAATAGCTACAAAACGCTGTTTATTAAATATACTTAAGAATAAAGCTAAAAATATAAATAAATAATTAAGTAATTAAACGCCTTTTATTTTTTATTTTCTTTTTTTATATTTCTTTTATTACTTTTTATATTTCTTTTTTCTTATATTTTTATTCTTTTTTTATTTCTAACTATTTTTATTTTTTTCTTATAAATTTTTATTTTTATTATTTTTCTTTACTTTTTTTTTAATTAATCTACTTTTCTTTCTTTTTTTATCTTTCTTTAATTATACTTTTAAAGTAAAGTATAAAAAAAAGTAAGTATAAAGTACGTACTATAACTAACGTTATAATACTTATACTTAAAATAAAAAGTAAATTAAGTTAAGGCTTTACTATTATAGTTTTAATAAGAATTACTTACAAACGCCGTATAACTAAGCATAGTTAAGACACTACGTATAAACCGTCTAAGGTCCTTATAAGGTCCCTTTATAATTAGTTAAACGTTTAATCTACTAACGTCCTACTATAATTAACAAAGGAATAGGATACTAGTAAGCTATTTTAAGATACTAAGATAGACCTTAAAGGGTTCTTAAGCACTCTATATAATTAGTTAAAATAAGTAAACTAAAGAATATTTTTTATATTTATATAGTACTACTATACCCCTTTTTAATAAAAAGGACAAAAATTTATTCTTATTCTTATATACTTATATATATATAATTTATTTATTATAAAGTTAATATTATCTTTTACTTAATTATAATAGTGTATAGTACTAACTTTAAAATTATCTTTATATTAATAAATTCTTTTTAGAGTATATACTAGGCTTATACTTTTAAGATGTCTTTAATACTTAATTAAATATATTAATAATAAAAGTAAAGGATTTATTTAGTACTATAAAAATATATTTAAAAAAATCTTAATAACTTATAAAATAAAGCCTTATTAACTATTATATATATATAAGCTTATTAAAGAAGAAGATTAGTCCTTTACTTAAAAAATTTATAATAGTTATAGTTTATATAAGACTAAGTAATAAAATTAAACGTAACTTTATTATAAAAAGTATAATTTATACTATAAATTAGTACTAAGTATTAAAGCGTATAAATAAACTTTAAAAGGACACCTTTTTAAATAAGTAGTAAAAAAGGACTATGCCTAATATAAAGAAGGAGAAAAAGACTTTTAATAAGAAACTAAAAGGAAAGTATTAAAGCTTTTATTAAAAAGTATTTAAAGCTTAAAAGTTTAAATAATTTACAAATAGGTTTAACTTAAAACGTTATATTAAATTAAGTAGTAATAATATTAAGTATTTTTACTACAATAAGAAAGGTTATATCTTACTTATATATTTTAATAAATTAATAAGTAAGCTATTAAAAAAAGATGTTTAAGTTAACTTTATTAAGATTAATAATAATAATAACTTTAACATTAAGAGTAAAAAGGGTAAAAGTAAAAAAAAAGCCTAAGTAGCTTATAAAAAAACACTTTAAAGTTATTAAACTTTATCTTAGTTAATAAAAGGCTATAAATAAAAAAATAAGTTATTATAAGTAGTAATTACTTTATATTTATTAATTTAAACTATAATAGTAAAATTAATATAGTAAACTAGAAATTTATAAAAGTACTAGGCTTATTAAAGTTTATAAGGCTTTTACTACTTATATAAGTGTTTAGTAACTTAAAGTTATAAGTTTATAAGATATAAGTAGTTATAATTTAATTACTAAACACTAATTAAAAAGAATAGTAAATTACTTATTATTATATAAGACTAAACTATACTAATAGTAATATATTAGTACTCTTAAATATACTAACTTTATTAAATAAAAAAATGTTATTATACTTTATTAGTAAAAAGTAATAGTTTTATAAATTAAAAGTTAAGTTAGTAAAGACCTTTTAAAAGAGTATAATAAATACTACTATTTATTATATATTAGTATAAGTAAAGAAATTTACTAATTTTATAAATAAAAAGCTTTAAAAAGACTATAAAAGGCTTATAAAAATACTATTTAAGCTTTATAAATATAAGAATATATTCTTTATAAAAAATACTATTAACTTATTAATTTACTAAAGTATAAACTATATAATTAATTTATTACTTAAAACGTAACTACTATATAAAAGACTATACTCTTTATTTTAAAAAGAGCTTATTATACTTTAAAAGTACTTATAAAAGGTACTATAAAGAAGATAGATTTAAAACTTAAAAAGCCTTATAAGCTTTTTATTAAGAATATATAATTATATAAAGTATTACTAATTATATATTTATATTAAGGTTTTTAGTACGTATATATACTTAAAGTAAAATAGTAGATTACGTTTATAAAAGGACAGTACTCTTTCCTTTTATTTAGTCTTTTATTAAGCATTTAAGAAATACACTTATTTTCTCTTACTATAGGCCTTACTTATTTACTATTTAAATTACTATACGTAGCTTAACTCTACGCCTTCTACAAAGACGTATTTCTCTTACTTCTTAATTTTATTTATACTAAAATATAATAGTACTTTATAACTATATATTAATTACTATAAACTAAATTAAATTATAGTTAAAGATTAATACTCTTTACTTTTAATCTTTAAGATTTTAAATAAGACTAAAGGCTATAAAAATTTTTTAACTATAAACGTAAAAAATATATTTAGTAAAATATAAATATATAAAGGGGATAAGTAAAAGACTATATTTAAGATATAGTATAGTTACTATAAGTATTTAGTAATACCTTTTAGACTAACTAACGTCTTAGTAACCTTTTAAAGTTATATTTATAAGGTGCTTAAGGGCTTAATAAATAAGATTTATATAGTTTATTTAAATAATATTTTAATTTATTTAAAGAATAAGAAAGATTATATAAAGTACTTAAAATAAGTATTAAATTAATTAAAAGAAGTACTAGTTTTATAAGAAAAAAGTGTCCTTTTTAAGCTTCTTACTATCCTTTAACAAAGTTTATATAAACTTTACTTAAGATAAAATAGTTATTAAGTAGTAAACACTTAAAACTTATTATAATATTTAAATGTTTATTAACTTTTATAATTTTTACTACTAATTTATTTATTATTTTACTAATAAGGCCTAATTATTAATAAAGTACTTAAAAGGCCTAGTTAAAGGTAAAAAGCTTAAAAGACCCTTATAAGAGCCTTATAAAGACTAGGTATTTTAGTAGTTAAAGTAAGCGTTTATAAAAGCGTTATTATTAAGATATTATAACCTATAATACCTAGTTTATATAAAGACTAATACGTTTACTTTTATATTAGTAAGGATACTATTCTAACTAAATAACGTAGGTATTTAGTATTTAGTAACCTTTTAATTTTAAAAGTTAAAAAGTATAAAGCTATATTATAGTACCTTTAATTAAGAGTTAATAGTAATTATTATATTCTTTAAAGAATAGTATTAGTACTTAAAAAAGGCTAAAAATATAAAGGTCTTAACTAACTATACTAATTTATAGGCGTTTTTATAGTAAATAAATTTAAATTATTATTAAGTATACTAATATATATATTTATTACTATTTAATTTTAAAATTAAGTATTAACTAAGTAATAAAAATTTAGCTAATAACTTATTATATTATTTTAACTATAAAGAAGAGTAAAATTAAATAAACTACTTATTTTTATTATATTAAAAAGTTACTACTTTTACGCCTATTATAATGTTATTTTTATTTTCCTTGTTTCCCTTTTTTTTTCTAAATCTGAACAATTTTAGATTACTAGTGTAAGTGCCTATTAAAGTGGTTTCTAGTTCGTGGGTAGAATTTGCTAGTATAACAAATATCTCATCGATCTTGCCAAGATTATTTTCACCGATGGTACGAGACCAGTTGAGCATTACTATTAGGGGCATCATCACTGGCTTTGCTAGTTTTATACAGTCTATTACCTCGTCGGTCAGTATTTACAGCACTGTAGGTGGTGTACTTCTGATTGGTGCTGTTAGCGCCATCATTTGTATACAAATGGTGCCTGTTATAAAGCCGAAGAAGAAGAAGAAGAAGAAGCTCAAGAGTCAAAAGAAGGGCATAGGACGATATGGCAGTCTACTTCGCTCCGAAATATTATCTTCGCCCTTCACTAAAAGTGTAACCGGCATAGGTGACATCAACAACGAGTATAATGCATTGGAGGAATTACAGGATCACCGTTATACCATTAGCCCCAACTCTAGCAGTCCCTCTGGAAGCAAAATTGTCTTGTCTCATAACTCCGTCGATTCCAATCTTGATGACGACGTGCTGATCCTGCGGAGGAGCAACCAGATTAGCAAAGAACTTTTTCCTCCTCATAGTATTGAAGATGGAAAGTTATACACTAAGGATATACTGGAACGAGTCAAGTTGATCTATAACTTATCTGATTCGCGGGCTAAGGACGTGAAACTTTTTTACAAAAGAAAATGTTTACATTCGAATCACCCAGTTTATTTGAGTGGCGTGAAAAATAATAGCGAAATACTAGTGGTTGTGCCTCCCTTAAGTAGGGCATCAGTCCAAAATACGAGTATAGGAAAGAATCGCCAGTGCAAATCAGCTAACAAACCAACCATAAAATGGACATCTGACAACCTTGATCTGCCACGCAACAGTCACCAATCTTTATTGGCTATTCCGCCTCTTGCTTTCAAAGATAATATAACATCTGATGAAGCAGAATCGATTTCTAACATTACTGTCGACCAATTAAACAATATTTTATCGTATTTTCAATTACAACTGCTGCCACTATGCCGAGGTTTTCTCTCAGAACCCCCCTTAAACCCCATGAAAAGGCACGACGAACACCGTAAGATTTCAGAAACAACTATGCAGCAGGTGATCTTAAAACTTGATGAGATAAATACAGATGGCAACAATAAAATACGTGCACGGCGGAAGGAAATAGTAACTTATGTTCAAGATATACTCAAACAGATGGATCAAACCCTGGCCACTTAAATTTTAATTTTAATTAACTCATTTCGATGTATAATACACTTTCGTGTGGAATAATTATAAAGGCTGCCATTAATTACATCATAATGCGCTACCATTAGTAATACTAGAGTTTTATTATGTCACGTGCGGAGTTTGCCCTAGGTTCTCATGCTGTGTAGGTTGCGATCATACTGCCTCATTAACCCTACTATATTGTGGGGACACAAAAGGTCAGTGAGTCGGATTTTTTAATTTTTTTTTTTACTTCAATTTTTTTCGATCAGCAAAAACGCTCGCCCCTCAGCATCTGACCCATACAATTAAGAATCGGAGGACACAATATTTGTACCTATACGACTATATAAAGCATTTAAAGACTTCACTTAATATTGCTGTTTCTTTCGCCCTTTTCAACATCGCACTCAAATACCCGCTTTACTGCGAATGATACGATAGGCTCTTTACAATATGTCGAGCTTCGAATCTGTTGTAAGTAACTTTTCTATGCGGAAGTATTTTTTCTACATTTCTTCTATGTTTGACTATTCTCGTTGTACATTCTGGTCCTTCAATGTGGCTGCCATAGCTACGGTATCATTCTCACATTCATTTATGAGAAAGAGACTCGCACAATTTCATGATGGCATGTGTGGTGTGTTGATCAATATGAGTTATATTCTTATAAAACCGAGCTCGTCAGTCGTCAGGTTGACAAGTACCCCCCAAGCGAAAGAAAAAGGAATGGTCATTCGTCAAAGACAGTGTCTAAAAGCTGATAATAAAATTTAGGTCGTCATCGATGGCAAGGGCCATTTACTCGGCCGCCTGGCTAGTATTGTTGCTAAGCAACTTCTCAGCGGCGAGAAGATTGTTGTTGTTCGGTGCGAGGCACTGAATATTTCTGGGGAGTTTTTTCGCGCCAAACGTATGTCATAGATTTTTATTCACAATTAGCATTGTTTTCAAGTCACTAACTCCTTTAACTTACAGTCAAGTACCATTCATACCTCCGCAAAATGACGAGGTACAACCCAACTCGCGGTGGTCCATTCCACTTCCGCGCACCATCGCGTATCTTCTATAAGGCTGTTCGTGGAATGATTCCGCATAAGACAGCTAGGGGTGCTGCTGCCCTCGAGCGTCTAAAGGTTTTCGAAGGTGTACCGCCCCCTTACGACAAGCAGAAAAAGATGGTTGTGCCTCAAGCTCTGCGAGTGCTGAGACTGCAGCCTGGCCGGAAGTATTGCACTGTCGGTCGGTTGAGCCATGAGGTTGGCTGGAAGTACCAGGATGTTGTTGCCAGGTCAGTTCTAGATTTTCTCAAATTCGGTTGTGATTGTCTACAATCAATAGCGGAGCTCAGTGTACTGACTACTTCATTTAGACTCGAAGAGAGGAGGAAGGCAAAAGGTGCTGCCTATTACGAACGCAAGAAAGTCGCTGCACGGCAGCTTTCGGAGGCTAAAAAGAACGCTCAGACAGACGTTCAACTGACGAAGGCTCTTGAAGCGTTCGGCTACTAAGAATATGAGTGGGGGGATTGATAGGACAGGAGAACGAAATGAAGAAATTAAACAAATCTAAGGTACAAGTTATTGTAGTCTGTACTTTGTGTTGCTTTCTCTTCTATACTTGTTTCTTCGGATTTGTAAATTGAAAGTTTACAGTGAGCAATCGATACTTTCTTAAAATGGTGAAGGCAAATACACTGTCCATTGTAAAACTGACAGTTAACAATATAAGGAGGTAATATCTATTAAGGAGTAAATAACCAAATTTTTGGCTAGAAGGTATCTGTCACGTATACTTGGCAAGGCATCTGCCCTAAACTACATTCTAAGGAAGAAGACCTAGAACATACATAATCACTTTTATCTGTTAATTAAAAGTCATATTCTATCGACAGCCTTCCGGAAAAGCATTAAAAAATTATTAGAAAAGATCTCCTTATCCTACTAGTTCTTTTACTTAGGTTTTTTATTATTTTTAATTAATTCTAACTAATGTTAAGTAACCCTATTAGTTACGGACAGGCAGAAAGGGAGCCGTGCAAACACTAGTCAATACCTACGTCTTTAGGACGACGGGAGGACATATGGGCATTACGTAATAGGGAAACCCTTGTAGTACGTAGTCTAGTGTCACGTGGCCATGATAGGTAGATAGACGGACGGGATTTTTAAACCTGAAAACAATAATTAGGGACGAGTGCTTCTACTTTCTTTTTCTTTTGATGATTTGATGCTGCGCAAGTAGCTGTCGATAATAAGACTCTTAATTATAAGATGGAACTAGTTCTATCTTCTTCCTAAGACGGTAGTAAGGGGCTAATAGCCCCTTTTAAATAGGTTAGAGCCACGTAACATCTAGTGTACTAAGTAAATAATGTATATAGCTAGTCTGTCCCCCCACTTTTAGGCACGTGTAAAAACGCGCACCACTAAAGGTAGTACTGCCCAGACAAATAAATCACCCTCTCTTCACATTTGTACAAAAACAACTTAAAAAATCAGTATTTTATTCTTACAGCTAGCTATAGCTAACAACGTACCTAAAGACTGTCTATAACTAGCTATACCATACTATAAAACAGTCTTATAGCTAGTACTATTTTATAACTATATATTATAATAAGGCTTATAGTAGTAGTTCCTTTTTAATATTTTATAAGACTAGTTTATTGAATAGAAATTAAATACCCCTTTTCTTTTCCTTACTCCTTTAAATTAGTCTTGTTTAAAAGCGTATAACTATTAAGTGTACTCTTTATAACATAAGTACATTTATAGTGCTTATAAGTAGTAGTATAAGACTTATTCTTACTTATTATCCCTTAATATACGCCTTCCCTATTTAACTATTTAGATTACTATACGTAGCTAGACTCTACGCCTTTTATAAAGACGTATACTTTATACCTCTTTTTAATAAAAAGGATAAAAAATTATTCTTATCTTAATATACTTATATATATACAATTTAAATATTATAAAGTTAATATTTTTTTTACTTAGTTATAGTAGTAGTTAATACTTACCTTATATATACCTTTATATTAAAAAAGGCGTAATTATTATAAATAAGTAAAAAAAACAACTATAAAGGCTTAATATAAGCTATATATACAAGTTATATAAACGTTATAAGTAATATATAAATATAATAACTAATTAAATAAATAATAAGCATTATATAACTTATAAGTATAAGTAGAATTTAAAAGAATATATAGTAATAGCTTATATTTAATTAAGTAGGATAATAGTAAATATATACTTTATAATTAGTTAAATAGTTATAAAGTTTAAAGATTAAGGCCTATTTAAGTATAGTATATTTAGTACTACTTATATATAGCTAGTCTATTCCTTTTATTAATTTAAAAAAGATAAGACTTAGTTTTTATATAATATAACCCTTACCTTTTACCTTTTTATAATTAATTACTTTATTAATATAGTTACCTAGTTTATATTATAGTTTTAATAAGAATTACTTATAAACGCCGTATAACTAAGCGTAGTTAAGGCACCGCGTATAGACCGTCTAGGGTCCCTATAAGGTCCCTTTATAATTAGTTAGATGTTTAATCTACCGGCGTCCTACTATAATTAGCTAAGGGATAGGATAGTAGTAAGCTGTTTTAAGATACTAAGGAAAACCTTAAGAGGTCCTTAAGCGCTCCTTATAATTAGCTAGAATAAGTAGACTAAAGAATGTTTTTTATATTTATATAGTACTACTATACTCTTTTTTAATAAAAGGGATAAGAATTTATTTTTATTTATATATATATATATATGTATATAATTTAGTTATTGTAAAGTTAATATTATTTTTTACTTAGTTATAGTGGAGTATAGTACTAATCTTATAAATACCTTTATAGTTTAACCTTTATTATAGAATATAACTTTATTTTTAACTTTAGTTAAGCCTTTTTTAAAATATTTACTTTACTATAAAAACGTACTAATTTAATAGCTTAATTTTAACGTATTATAGTTTAACTACTATATAGGCTTATACTTAATTAAGCGTTGTTATCTTTTAATAATACTATACTTAAAGGCTTTATAACTACTTATAATAATAAATAAATTTTACTAAGAATTAAGTACTACGTTTTTAAACACCTTATAAATATAAACCTTATCTTTATTACTATAAATTAGCTAGTACTATAATTATAGCTAAGAAGTTATAATAGTACTAGCCTATAACTATTATTATTAGATATATATATATAGTGGGTTTAGCTATATACTTAAGAAATCTAAGATTATTAAAATCTTTAAATAGCCTTAACTAATTAATATAAAAGACCTTTATTAGTTCTCTAATTTACGTTTTATAAAACTTAAGTATAAGATACAACTATAGTAGTAGCCCTTCTTTATATTTTCTTATAAAAGAGTACTTATTAGTAATAAAAAGATATGAAAGAATAAAGGTGTACGCCTTAGGGTTCTTTAAAAACACGTCTTAATAAAGTAGGACGTGGCACGATTATAGTACAAATGAAAAATTACAATATGCTTCATTTAAACTTTACACACCTCTCCTACCAATCCCGCCAAGAATTCCATCGACTAATACGAGTAGAAAGGCTAACAAGTTACACCTAGGATACTTCCACTAGTATCTGCTACTACTATCCCATCATCGTCGGCTAAGCTAGATTGTGTAAATCCAGATACATTACTCAACATAGAGGATGAGCGACCACGGGTCTTAGTCAGATGCTTGAAGATACCACCAGTTAACTGGGATGTATGCGTACATGATACCGACGCAATGCTTGGGTGCCCTAACGACTGTATAGATGTCGGCACAGCTGGCCACAACCTAAGAGCATACGAAGATGCTAGGGGCTGGTTTAATGGCCATGAATTTGAGCCAGCGCAAACGCTTGTATTAGTAGACACTGGATGAACGTCTTCATACGGGCGCTCGCTATCAAAGGAGGAGTAAAATGACTGGAGAACCTCATACATGGAATTTATTGTATGGACTTTCTCCTCGTTGCCAATTTGCATTGCCGCAATACGCTCGTCATAGTTACATCTTGCCTGCTGGATGTCTTTTTCGATAGAAGTCCGTTCCTGATTTCTGCGCTCTACCTCATCCAGACCTTGTGCATTTGCATTCGTTATACGCGTATGGTCACTATATGCCTTTGCAATGCGAGATGCAATCTTAGTTTTCTTGGCTAGTAGACTTCCATATTCTTCTTCCAATGAACGTATTTCGTTGTCGATAGCATTCTTGAAACTCTTAAGCGAAGCCACTGCGCCATCAAATAAATCCTTTTCTCGATCCCACCTGCCTTTCATGCTACGATGACGACTCATCAGATGATTAGGTATGACGCAAACATCTCGAAGTTCCACCTCTAAATCTATAATTGCCTGCTCCGCTTGTTTTTGATGTATTGTGTTTTGAATAATCTTCTGCTTTAGCTTCTCGTCATTACCACCAGCAGACTGCACCGCGGATGCTAGGCGATCGATGTCTTTCCGTATGGTATTAATGCGGCGGTTATTGTCTTTACGCAATGTTTTTAGCCGTGCCTTCTCATCGCTCAGCTTAGCATCCTGAGATGCAACAGAAGCATTGATGGTTGTAGCAGGCGATTTATGTAATTGGTGTTCGCTAGGTGATTGCGATTTAACTATTGCCACATCTGTACTTCTAGAAGGGGCAGACGTAGTTCGTACATTGGTGCTAAAGAGGACCATGCCAGTGCGAGTACTGACAAACTCACACTCATAGCTAGAGAGCGGTGTAAGGCCATAAATGTCGCCGGTCCAGCGTCTGCCAGAACTCTTCGTGGTGTCTGTCTCATCGATGTTGAAATTAGACAAAGCTAGAATGCGAGTTGGTTGCCAAGTTGCATTGTTGATTCTGACAAAAAAGGGCTTTGTAATGTCGACATAGCATGAACTCGGAAGTTGGTATTTACTCTCACTAAAATGGTCATCCGGAAAGGTACTAGTGCTGAAGCATACTTCATCGTGTCCAACATAGCAAATCCATATCTGATATGGTTGGGAGAAAAAGGGGGCATTCCCCAAATTATCAATATCCGTGGCCTCAGCTCCAGCCGACTCAGATGCTGCTTGTGAAAGTTCATACTCCTTAACCATGACTATTTTTGTACTGGCTAGTGCAGCCCATAGGGGCTGACGCAACCGGACAAGTGCGCTCTGCTTTCTTTTCTTCTTCGAAGAGATATGCCCAGAAGTGGAAGAAATTCCACTGCTTATGGTGGATAAAGTATAAGATATGCCAGACATACTAGAACTAGTGGAAGCTGTAGCGTACTCGGCGAAATTCGCACTCGCCGAAGGGACAATTGCAGTACATCGACTTGCAGAGTGAAGGGTTTCCTCAGCTAAAGTCGTCCCAGGAGAAGGGCCGGTAGGATTCATGATGTTAATGCTGGAGACCCTACTACCTGGAGTTACCCTATAGCCATTGTTGTCGTCACTGTTTCCAATCGTATTGCTTCCGTTCATATCATTGACCTTTGTAGTGATGCTGCTATCCCCGTTATTAAAACTGCCATTGCCCCCAGTAACGACATTGGTCATGCTGAACCAATTATTAGTGGATGTGTCGGGTGAAAGGTCCTTTCCAAATTCGAAATTAGCCACGACATGATTCGTCGAGTCACGCCTCTCTCTTCGGAGATACCAATCACGAACATATCGTATGATACCCTGAGTAAGTATGTGAATTGCAAAAACATTTCTTAACCAGGATATGCCGACCCCACGATGGCTAAAAAGTTTGGTAGTGGGCTGGAAGGCTGATGACGAGGGTGCACGCTCTGCAGAGAGCAATTCGCCAATACGTGCAATTGTAATAATATTTGGAATGTAGCCGAAGTTTGAAAAGAAGACAACGCCGAGGCACACAACAATGTTCATGGTCGAGTTTTGCCGGGAGCCATTATTTCCAACATTACCTCCTAATGTAAGCGCAATTACGATCTGGGCGAAGTCCAATATGAACTGCTGAAGGGGGCCCCATAGAAACAGCCAAACTAACAAAACCCCGATGTCCATGCATGCCACAGTTGTCACCGCAGGCGTACCCATTGTACCCTCAAATATTTCCGTGATACTAAGTCCAGAGCTGGTAGAAACCGGGGGAACAAATGTAAGGATAGTGAAAAGCATGTAAATGCTGGACAGTGCAACTGGCGAAAGCTGCATGAGAATTATCAAAATAGAAGTTGTGTCATAAAGAGGGCATGAACGCAAGACATCATAGGTCAAGCCAACAGGCCCATAATCACGATGGACATTAGCATTTTTAGCGGTATTCACATCAATTCGACAATGGCTATCTTCATAAGCGGCTGACACAGTCGCCACGACGCAGGAGTTGATATTGGACGTCGGGTGAGCACAGAACATATCATTGGATAAAGGCGATGATGAATTTTCGAAAGATGGTCGCCTATCGCAATCAATTATGTTCTGAATTCTAATCTGATCAGTAACCATAGTTAATTCAAAAATGGCTGAGGCATTAAGTAGATAACATGAAAAACCAAGAGCGAAACAGGCTAATATGTATAATTGTGTGACGAAATTGCTCTTTACTAGATTCAAAACCGTCTTAGTAAGGGACTTTTATTACGTAGTGGTGCGGGGCGTTAGCCCTTTATAAAGATCTACGGTTTACAGAAGTCTGGCGCGTAAGTTTTAATGAAAATTAAAACATATAAGGACAATCTTTAAATAGTATATAGAATTCAAAATATATAATATTACCAATTTATAATAAATCGCCTTAAAAATAGTCTTTCCTTTTACAACTACTAGTAAATTAAGTATTAGTTCTTTTTATATATAATAATAGTACTTATAATAGTACTTATTTAACTAACAAATTTACTTTAAATGTGTAATTATAAGTAAAGGTAGTATTAGAACTAAGCTAGGTTTTTAATATAAATTAATCTAGAATATGTAATAAATTAGTACAAAGATTAAATACTAATAAGTATATATTTTATTTTTTTAATTAAAGCCAATCCAAACTATTAGAGACAAAAGGCAAGCTAGTAAAATGTTATAGTGTTTACTAATAAACACTTTATAACTAAGTTCTATATAGGCGCCTTATATAAACTATAAGAAGTCCTTATAAAGTCCTATTATAATTAGTTAAATTAACGTAGCTATAATAAGCTCGACTATTATACTAACTAAGATAAAAGGCTAAAGGGTTTATTAAAAGCTATAAAAAAGAAGAGGAATAAATTAAGGTTTAAAAAGGACTATAGTATACTACTTAAATATTTCTATTAAAAAAGGGTCTGCCCTACCTTACTAGCATATTAAACACAAGCTAAGTCTATAAAGTATATGTTATAGTTTATAATAAGGTATTATAGTTTTAATAAAGCTTAAATCCTTAATATGTCGTATAATATAGTTTTAGCAAGAATTACTAATAGATATCTAGTAACTAAGCGCCGTTAGGCTACTACTATAAACTATTAAGGGTCCTTACAAGGTCCTATTATAATTAGTTAAATAAGTAATCTATAAGCACCTTACTATAATTAGCTAAAAAGTAAAGTAGTAGTAAGCTATTTTAAAATATAAAGGGTAGACTTTAAAAGGTCTTTAAGCGCTATTTATAATTAGCTAAAATAAGTAGACTATTAAATATATTATATATATATAGTACTACTACATTATTTTTTAATAAAAAGGATAAGAATTTATTCTTATTTTAATATACTTATATTATTATATAACAAAGGTTAAACTAAATAACTATATTAATAAAGTAATTAATTATAAAAAAGTAATAGGTAAAAGTAGTATTATATAAAAACTAAGTCTTATCCCTCTACATTTAAAAGAAGGAACAAACTAGCTATATATAGGCAATACTAAGTATACTAGGCCTAAATAGGCCTTAACCTTTAAACTTTATAACTATTTAACTAATTATATTAGGGTTTTTTTTACACACATAGTCCTAGATTATAATAGTAGATTACGTCTATATAAGGACAGTCCTTCCCCCTTCTATCTAGTCTTTTGTTAAGCATCTAAGAAATACACTTATTTTCCTTTAGTATACGCCTTTCTTATTTAACTATTTAGATTACTGTACGTAGCTTGACTTTACGCCTTCTGTAAAGACGTATATTCTATAATGTCTTAAACGTTTAAGGTAGGCTATATATTTAAGTAAGAAAGAGTAAGTAGTTATTTTAACGTTTACTATATAATTATAGTTTATTCGTCTTAAGCTATTATATTATAGTACTATTATATATTTAAGGTTGAGGTTAGTATTATATGTTAGTATAGTTTTACTATAGTCTTTATAACGTATTTAAGTAGCTGCTTATAGTAGGCTACTATTATACATTATTTCTTAGTTATTACTATAAGATATTATAAGTCTTATACTATATAGTATTTATAATAGTTAATATATTATAATAAATAAGAGTATTATTTTTATTATAAGTAAGTAGTATAGTTACAATAACTATATTTTACAAAGTTAAAGTAGTATTTAGTTAAATAGTTATATTAGTAGTATTTAAAGTATTATATAGCTTTAATAAATAAATTAAATAGTTTTTAGTTAAATAACTATAAGTACTATATAAGTTTATAATAATAAAAGTAGTTTATTATAGTTTAGTTGATTATATATATAATAAGTTAGTTATAGTATATATCTTTTTTAATAAGTGCCTTAGTTAAAACTATATTTAAATTATATTGTTAAATAAAGGTTAAACATTATATTATATTACTTTTAGTTAAGATACATTATAAAATATATTTAATAATAATAAAGATGATTTTTTTATAAATTATAATATACTAGCTAAAAGTAGTTATAACCTAAGTAGTATTAAAAATATAGTTTAATATAAAGGTTATAAAGTAAATAATAATATTACAATTTAATAAAATATATATATAGTAATAGCTTTAAGGTTATTAGGTATTAAGTTAACTACTTAAACAATTTTTTATATAATTTATAGTTTTAAGTTTAGTATTTTAAGAATAGCGTTTTTAGTATAACCTTATAACGTTCTTTATTATATAAAAGTTATGTTAAGTAATAGTAACTAGTTAAAGTATAGCTACTACTTAACAACTAATATAAACTACTAAGTCTTAAAAGTAAAGAAGGATTTAATTATAAAATTTAGTAGTTAAAATATATTATATAACTATATTATAACAGTTAATATATTATTCTTAAATATATTATATATAGTACATATATATTATTATTATAGCTAGGTATACTAATAGGAGTTAGTACTAGCTATATATAACAGTAAATAGACCAGGTAACTACATTAGTAAAGTAATCGCTTGTAAAGGGCCAAAGGCAGGGGTGGTATTATACAAGAACTAAGTCTTGTCCCTCTACATTTATAGAAAGGGACAGACTAGCTATATAAAGGCAGTACTAATTACACTAGTCCTAATTAGGCCTTAGCCTTTAAACTTAATAGCTATTTAATTAATTACAAAGTACGTATTTATTACTACTCTACTTAATTAAGTACAGACTACTACTATACATCCTTATAGGTCCTATCTATATTTATAGGTTATATAACGCCTACTATTTGTTTAATTAGCTATTATGTATTTGTATTGTCTATAAAGTTTGTATAACTTCTATATACAGTCTTTATAAGACCTTTGTAGCCGTTTTTCCTATCTACCTATAACAATTACGCCCTTTTTAAGACTAGTACTCTTAAGCTAGTAAGTATTAATTGTATAGTTGTAAATAGTACTATATAATATAACTTAGTTATCTTTATTTGTAGCTAGTAATAGTGTTTAAATTATAGAGTAAATAAGAAGTAAGGTAAACTTACCGTCTTACTATATTCTTACTTTTATTTATTATAGCTCTTTAATAAAAAACCGCCCTTTTATATATAAGCCTACTACCTTTAAGTATAAGCCTATTATATTTAAGTATATTAACGTTATTATAATTCTAGTAAATAAGCTATATAAGGCTATACCTTTACTTAGTTATTATTAGACTATACATTTAACTTATTACTAGTTTAAACGTACTATATACGTCTTTGTTTAAAGGCTTATTAACTTTAACTAACTTAGTAAAAACGGACTATTATATTAAACGGCCTTTACTTTAACTACTACTTTACTTATTATAAGGACTATATACCTTTTATACTTTTAGTCTACTTACCTTATTAGCTTATTAGCCTTATAAGCGTATAAGTCTATTAAGAATAAAAAGGGTAGCCTTTTACTAAATACTATAGTAATAGTAGTTACTATATTAGCTATAATAACAATAGTGTAGCCTATTAAAACAACTATATTGCCTTTATTAGGCTCTTAAGACTAGATAGAAACTATAATAGCCCTTATACCTAGCTTAGAAGATAGGCTACTTATTAACCCTAGTTTTTCTTACTTAGCTAAGACCTTGATAACGCCTTCTTTATCTTTTAAACGTCTTATTTAACTAAGGCGTTTAACCTTTTAATAATTATACTAAGTACTTATTAGTACTAAGTATATATAGTACCTTTAACACCTTTTATATTTATTACTAAAAAAGTTACTACCTTCTTTATATTTTAACTATATACTATTCTTAGCTTTAAGTATATACTACTAATAGTATAAGGCTAGACACTAGCCTTACTACAAGGTACAACCTTTACCTTATTATTTAGAATCTTTACTAATTATACTTAAATCTTTATACTAATAGTTAAGAATATAGTTAATTTATTCTTTATTATAAATAGTACTAGCGCCTAAGTAAACGCTTATAACGCTTTAACTAAGGTCTAGCGTAGTCTAACAACTGCCTTATAGTAGGTGTTATTACTTTTCTATCTTATTATAACTAAAGTACAGGCTTTAAAAAAGGGTATAAATATAGCTTAGTAGTAATAATTTATAAAGCGGCGTTATTAAGCGTTAGTACTATTTAGTAGGCTTGTATTTAACGTATACTTATTAATATTATTACTAAAAGACCTTAGCTATACTTATATTTAAGTAGCTACGTTGTCCTTTTAAAAGAATGTTAAGGCCATCCTTCTTATAAGTAGCTAGAATATAGCTTAAGTAAAGAATTTTTAATAAGACTATTATTAAATATAAGTAGTAAATTAATTTTTTATTACTTATACTCTTTAGTTTTATTATTCTTTTTACTTATACTATTATTTTTTAAAAGGTCTCTCTTTTTTTTTACTAACCTTTATATCTTTTATATAATAACTATAGTAGTACTTTATAATAGCTTTTTAAGTATAGCTTATATCTTATACTACTACTTATTTATTATACTTTAATAACTAGCCTATTTATTTAACTAAGTACTAGTCTTTATCTACCTTTTAATAATATCCTTTTATTTACTCTACTTTTTATTCTTACTTTAAGTTTTTTAAGTTTAATATATTTAAAAAAGGTTTTTAAGTACTTATATATTGTTTTTATAGTTTTAAAAGTAATATTAAAAAAACGTTATATATATAATTATATTTAGTAAGTAAGGCTAGTTAGTACACTTATATACTAACTATACTTAGTATTTATAAGGATTTTATTTATCTTAGTACTAGTTTTTTATATTTAAAATAAAAATTTTTTATAAATAGTTTAACTAAGTTATTAACTTAAAACGTTTTAAAAGTGTAGTTTTTATTATAGTAACGTTTTTATCTCTTTATTATAAACTCTTAGTATTTTTAAAGGCTATTCTTAACTTTTTATAAACGTTTTAGTTGTCTTATTATAGTTAATGTTAAGTTACTTTATTATATTACTACTAGTATTACTAATAGTACTAAATTACTTTATTATATTACTACTTTTAACACTCTTTTTATAACTAATACATCTTTATACTATATAAACAAATTAAATTTCTTATTAAATAAGGCCTTAAATAAAAAGTAGCTTATTATAGTATTAATAATATTATTATAAGCGTATTAAGCTTTATTTAGTAAATATAGCTAGCTTACTTACTTATTTATAATAAAGTAGTATAAGTATTACTTTAATATTTAATTTACTTTTTTTATTTATTTATTTATTTATAAGTAAAACGTTATTAATAGTTTTTATTTAATTTTTATATAATAGTAAAATTTAAATTAAAAAGTACTTATAAATATAAAGTTTTTATTTAATATAATACTTTTTAACGTTTTTTTAAACTATAAAAAAACCTTTTAATATATAATTTTTATTAAGTTAATAAAGGTTAGTTTTATAGTTATTATAGTAAAAATAGTATACTTTATAAAATAGTTTACTATAACTAGTATTATATTTATTTTATTACTATTTTTATTTATTAATTTTAATAGGCTTATAATTAAGTTTATTAATAGCTTTTTAAATAGTTTTTTTAATAGTAAAAGTAAGTTTAACTTATTATATAGCTTATATTTTTTAATTACTTACTTTTAATAAACTAAGTATATTATAATATATTACTTTATACTTTTTAGTATATTCTTTTAAAAAAAGTGTTTAAATAATAGTTTAGTTATTTTAATAATATTAAAGTGTTTAGTTAATAAGTTATTATAATAAAGCTTTAGTAGCTTACTTTATATAAAAAAGTTTATTATAACTTATAGCTTTTTATTTAAAGTTATATATAATAATACTTTATTTATTATAATAAACTATTTACTTTATATACTACTTATATAAGTTAAATATTATAACTATACTTATATTTAAGAATTTTTATACTAAGTAGTTATAATAATCTTATATAACTTTTTACTTAGTTTAAGCTTTAAAAGTTATATAATAAGAATAGTTATTATTATATAGTATTATAAAAGTTTAGTAAATATAATATTATTATTTATACTTATTATAGTTAAACTTTATACTAATATTATTATATTAATAATACTACTTTTAAAGTAATTAATAGTATTTAACTATATAGTAAGGTTGTTTTATTATAAAACTAAGCTTTTTAGTTCTTTATTTAATATTAAAATAGTTATTTTAACTTTTAAGTTAAAGTAGTAGTATAATAGCTTTATTAAAGTAATTAGTTTTATATTTTTAATTAAGATTTTTTTTAATTTATTAACTTTTTATATATTTTATATATAGAATATATAAAGCTTTAACTTTTTTTATATTTTTAAAATATTAATAGTATTTATATACTAATTAAGTTTATAGTTATATTAGTATTACTTAATAGTTATACTACTTATATATAAACTTTATATTAAGTTTATACAACTTATACTATTTATATAATTTAACTATTTTAATAATATATTTATTAAGTTAATTAACTTAAGCTAGTATTTAATAATAAAATTAAAAAAAGTTAAGTATATTACTTATTTAGCCTATTTACTATTAAGTTAAAGCTATTATATAAACACTTAAAGATTATTATAGTTAAATAAAACTTTTATAACGTTTTTACTATTATTTAAGTAGTATTTTTATTAGTAAAAAGCCTTTATTATAGTTAAAAGCTTTTAATTTAATATACTATAGTTTAGTTTTACTTTTTATAGCTTATATAATTAAAAGGTTATAAAATACTACCTTTTTTTTTGATTAAGTTATAAAATAATTACTTTTAATACTATATTTAATATATTAGTTTTTATATAAATTAGCTTATTAAAATTAAAGTGTTTTAATAATAAAGCTTTTATAAATTTAGCCTTTAATTATTTAAAAGCCTTATAAGCCTTATTATTTAGTTATATTTTACTAAGCTTCTTACTATTTTTACTCTTTTTTAATAGTCTTAATAGTAGTATAGTAATATAAAAGTAGCCTTAAATAAAACGTTTATAAAAGTTATAAAATTTTAAAAAAACTTAAATTTTTTAATAAAACGTTAGTTTAAGCTATTTAATAACTATATATACTTAATACTTGTTTATTATAAAGCTTTTATATAATATTTAAAAGCTTAAAAAGTTTACTTTCTTTTAATAAAATTTGTATTTATTCTTATTAATATATAATTAAGCCTTTTTTAAACGCTTTAGTACCTTTTTTAAGTATTATACATATTCCTTTTTTATTTTTAAAAAAACTAGAATATTATTAAAATATATAATATAAATAGTGTTTACTAACTTTTTTAATATATTATTAATATAATTTTAAAAAGTTGTTAACACATTAATTAGGTTAAAAAAGAGGACTAGATACTTAAAGTAGCTATATTAAGTTTAAAAGGCAGTCTTTTATTTATTGCCTTTTTTTATATAAATTTAGTAGTAGGCCTTTTTAATATTTAATTTTAAAATAAATCTTATTCTTATATAACGCTTTATAATCTTTACTATTAAAAGTAATAAATAATAATTTTTAATTATTATTTTATTTAAGCCTTAATAGTTTATATATAACTATAAGTTTTTATTCTTCTTTAATATAAATAAAATAAAAATACTAATAAAACTTTTTAAAAAATGTATATATTTAAAGGCTAAGCTTTTTACTAAGTAACTTTTTAACTCTTTTAACTCTCTTTATAATAAAAAGTATATAGCTTTATATAATAGTTACTATCCTTCTTTTAAGTTAATAATATAGTTAGTATTATAGTATAATAATAGTGTCTTAGTATTATTAAAATTTAAAACGTTACTATATTTATATACTAAGTATATAAGCAACTTACCTTATTCTTTTTTTAATTCTTCTACTAATAACGCGCTTATTATTATTATATATACTATTACTCTTTCTTACTTAACTAGTATAGTAAAAGCCTTAATTATAGTTACTTTTATTTTCTCTTTTATTACTTTAAACTACTAATTAGTCTTTATTAAGTTTAGTTATATTAAATACTTTTTAATTATTATTATTAAAAAAAGTATAAATAGCCTTATTATATTAAGTAGCCTACTAATTCTAGTATAAATTTATACTATATCCTTTCTTTATTCTTATATATTAATTAAACGTAGTAGTACCTTTTATATACTACTTATATATACTATTTACTTATTATATACTTTTAATATTAAAATTCTTACTCTTATTTTTTATAAACTAATTTCTTTAATAAAGGTTTTATTAATTATATTTATTATAATAGCTATATTCTACTTTATATTAACTAATTACTTATCTTTTATTTATATTTTAAATTAAAATATATTTATTACTAAAATCTCCTTTATATTTTTAATACTCTAATTATTATTAATATTATTTAGTTTTTTAACTATTTATTTATATTTAATAATTTAGTTATAACTATTTTTTTATTATTTAAATACTTATTAACTAAGTACTTATTACTATTATAAATATAGTACTTTAAAATATAGCTATTTTATTAAAGGTTCTTATTTTATAAGCTCTTTCTTTTTTAGCTTTATTTTTAGTAAGTATCTTAATAATTATTTTAATAATTACTAGTACTTAAATCTTTATTATACGTTTTTTTATCTTAACTATATTTATTACCTTTTTTATAGTTTTTTTAACTTTTATATATATACTTTATATAAAGGCTTTATATCTATTTTTATAAGTAGTATATATTTTATATAATTTTAATATATATAATTAATTCTTATTTTATTTTTAATATTATAAAAAGCTTTTATAAGTTCTTCTTAATACTTAAAAGTAGTTATATATATAAAACTTATATTTATTCTTTTTTTAACTTTTTTTTTAACTATATTTTAAGAAAGGCTAAGTAATTTATAAAATCTTAAAAATTTTAACGTTTATTTTATTTTATATTATTAATTAACTTTTAAATAATAAAAAAGTATATTTTTAAAGTTATAATAAAGAATAAAATTTAGTGTTTAAAGCTTTTTTAGTCTTTATTTATAATAGCTTACTTTTATTTTATTTTATTTATTAGTATAGTTTACTATATTATATAACTAATTTAGTTTATATTAACTAGTATAAAATAAATATACTTTTTTATTATATTAAATTTTTTTTTAAATAAAGTAAATCTTATCTCTTTATTTATAAGCTAAATTTAATACTAGTTTATAAAAAACTTATAATAAAAAAAAGATATTTTTTTTATTATTATACTTAACTTATTCTTCTTTATATTAAAGCTTTTACTACTACTATTTTAATATTTTTTATAAGTAGTAAATAAGCTAAGTAGCTCTTTATAAAGCTTCTTTTTATACTTTATTATAGTAACTTCTTTCTTTAATATTTAAAGTTTAAAGTTGTTAATTTTTACTATTTTAAATATAATTTACTATATAAAACTAAGTTTATTAATTATAAATTTAATAAAGTTTATATTATCTTTTATTATAACTATATTATAAATAAGTAGAGAGGACGCCTACAAAGGTCTTACAAAGACTACACGCAGAAGTCGTACAAACTTTATAGACAATACAAATACACAATGGCTAATTAAACAGATGGCAGGAGTTACATAACCTACAGATATAAGTAGGACCTACAAGGGTGTATAGTAGTAGTCCGTGCTTAATTAAGTAAGGTAGTAATAGATACGTACTTTGTAATTAGTTAAATAGCTGTTAAGTTTAAAGGCTAAAGCTTAATTAGGACTAGTATAATTAGTACTACTTTTATATAGCTAGTTTGTTCCTTTTTATAAATATAAAGGGATAAGACTTAGTTTTATATAATACTACCTTTACTTTTAGCCCTTTATAAGTAATTACTTTATTAATATAGTTATTTAGTCTATTTATTATTATAATTACTAAGTTTTTTTTTTTAAAACTATTTAACTATTAATATAAACTAAGTTAATTATATATATTAAATTAAGCTAATATAAGACTATTAAATAATATAGCTTTATATAACTAATAATTAAATATAAGTGTTATAACGTAGTCTAGTAAATTTAAAATAAAAGAATTAATAGTAATAATTATAATAAAAGATAATGTAGACTTTATTAAATTTATTACTAGTAAACTTAGCTTAGTATAGTAGATTATACTTAAAGTAATAAAAACTAACAACTTTAAACTTTAAAAGTTAAAAAAAGAAGTTGTTATAGTAAAGTATAAGAAGGAGCTTTATAAAGAGCTACTTAGTTTATTTACTACTTAAAAAAGATACTAAAATAGTAGTAGTAAAGGCTTTAATATAAAGAAAGATAAACTAAATATAATAATAAAGAAGATGCCTTTTTTCTACTATAGCTTTTTTATAAACTAGTATTAAAATTAGCTTATAAATAAAAAGATAAAATTTACTTTATTTAAAAAGAAATTTAATATAATAAAAAAGTTTATTTATTTTATACTAACTAGTATAAACTAAATTAACTATATAATATAGTAGACTATACTAATAAGTAAGATAAAGAAAGAACAAGCTATTATAAACAAAGACTAAAAAGGCTTTAAATACTAAGTTTTATTCTTTATTATAACTTTAAAAACACACTTTTTTATTATTTAAAAGCTAATTAATAATATAAAATAAAATAAATATTAAAACTCTTAAGACTTTATAAATTACTTAGCCTTTCTTAAAATATAATTTAAAAAAAAGTTAAAAAAGAAGTAAGTACAAGTTTTATATATACAACTACTTTTAAGTATTAAGAAGGACTTATAAAAGTTTTTTATAATACTAAAAATAAGATAAGAATTAATTATTTATACTAAAATTATATAGAATATATATTACTTATAAGAATAAGTGTAAAGCCTTTATATAAGATATATATATAAAAGTTAAAAAGGTTATAAAAAAAGTAATAAATATAGTTAAAATAAAAGAATATATAATAAAGATTTAAGTACTAGTAATTATTAAGGCAATTACTAAAGTACTTATTAAAAACAAGGCTAAGAAAGAAAAGGCTTATAAAATAAGAACCTTTAATAAGATAGCTATATTTTAAAGTGTTATATTTATAATAGTAACAAGTACTTAGCTAATAAGTGTTTAAATAAAAAGAAGACAGCTATAGCTAAATTACTAAATATAAGTAGGTAGTTAAAAAACTAAACAACGTTAATAACAACTAAAACGTTAAAAATATAAAGGAGATTCTAGTAATAAATATATTTTAATTTAAGGTATAAATAAAGAATAAGTAGTTAGTTAATATAAAATAAAATATAGCTACTATATTAAATATAATTAATAAGACCTTTATTAAGGAAATTAGTTTGTAGAAGATAAAAGTAAGGATTTTAACATTAAAAGCGTATAATAAGTAAATAATACGTATAAGTAGTATATAAAAAGTACTACTACACTTAATTAATATATAAAGATAAAAGAAGAATATAATACAAATTTATACTAGAATTAGTAGGCTATTTAATATAATAAGGCTGTTTATACTTTTTTTAATAATAATAATTAAAAAGTACTTAATATAACTAAACTTAGTAAAGACTAATTAGTAGTTTAAAGTAATAAAAAAGAAGATAAGAGTAACTATAGTTAAGGCTTTTACTATACTAGCTAAGTAAAAAAGAGTAATAGTGTATATAGTAATAATAAACACGCTACTAATAAAAAAATTAAAGAGAAGATAAAATAAGTTGTTTATATACTTAGTGTATAAGTATAACAACGTTTTAAATTCTAACAATACTAAAACATTACTACTACACTATAATACTAACTATACTATTAACTTAAAAGAGGGATAATAACTATTATATAAGGCTATATACTTTTTATTATAAAGAGAGTTAAAGGAGTTAAGAAGTTACTTAGTAAAAAGCCTAGCCTTTAAATATATACGTCTTTTAAAGAGTCTTACTAGTGCCTTTATTCTATTTATACTAAAAAAAAATAAGAGCCTATAATTATATATAAACTATTAAGATTTAAATAAGATAATAATTAAGAATTATTACTTATTACCTTTAATAGTAAAGATTATAAAGCATTGTATAAAAATAAAATTTATTTTAAAATTAAATATTAAAAAGGCCTACTACTAAATTTAAATAAAAAAAAACAATAAATAAAAGACTGCCTTTTAAACTTAATATAGCTACTTTAAATATTTAGTCTTCTTTTTTAACCTAACTAATATATTAACAACTTTTTAAAATTATATTAATAATATATTAAAAGGGCTAGTAAACACTATTTATATTATATTTTTTAATAATATTCTAGTCTTTTTAAAGATAAAAAAGGAGTATATATAATACTTAAAAAAAGTACTAAAACGCTTAAAAAAGGCTTAGTTATATATTAATAAAAATAAATATAAATTTTATTAAAAAAAAGTAGAATTCTTAAGCTTTTAAATATTATATAAGAGCTTTATAATAAATAAGTATTAAGTATATATAGTTATTAAATAGTTTAAACTAATGTTTTATTAAGAAATTTAAGTTTTTTTAAGATTTTATAACTTTTATAAGTGTTTTATTTAAGGCTACTTTTATATTACTATACTACTATTAAGACTATTAAAGAAGAGTAAAAATAATAAAAAGCCTAGTAAAATACAACTAAATAATAAGGTTTATAAGGCTTTTAAGTAATTAAAGATTAAATTTATAAAAGCTTTATTACTAAAACACTTTAATCTTAATAAGCTAATTTATATAAAAACTAATATATTAAATATAGTACTAAAAGTAATTATTTTATAATTTAATAAAAAAGAAAAATAGTATTTTATAGTCTTTTAATTATATAAGTTATAAAAAGTAAAACTAAACTATAATACATTAGATTAAAAGCTTTTAACTATAGTAAAGGCTTTTTACTAGTAAAGACACTATTTAAATAGTAGTAAAAACGTTATAAAAGTCTTATTTAATTATAATAACCTTTAAGTTTTTATATAGTAGTCTTAATTTAATAGTAAATAAGTTAAATAAATAATATACTTAGTCTTTTTTAATTTTATTATTAAGTACTAGCTTAAGTTAACTAACTTAATAAATACACTATTAAAATAACTAAATTATATAAATAGTATAAGTTATATAAATCTAATATAAAGTTTATATATAAATAGTATAGTTATTAAGTAATACTAGTATAATTATAAACTTAGTTAGTATATAAATACTACTAATATTTTAAAAGTATAAAAAAAGCTAAGGCCTTATATATTTTATATATAAAATATATAAAAAGTTAATAAGTTAAAAAAAATCTTAATTAAAAGTATAAGGTTAATTACTTTAGTAAAGCTATTACACTACTATTTTAACTTTAAAGTTAAAATAACTATTTTAATATTAAATAAAAGACTAAAAAGCTTAGTTTTATAATAAAACAACTTTATTATATAGTTAAATACTATTAATTACTTTAAAAGTAACACTATTAATATAATAATATTAATATAAAGTTTAATTATAATAAGTATAAATAAAAGTATTATATTTACTAAACTTTTATAATAATATATAATAGTAGCTACTTTTATTATATAACTTTTAAAGCTTAAACTAAATAAAAAGTTATATAAGATTATTATAACTACTTAGTATAAAGATTTTTAAATATAAGTATAGTTATAATATTTAACTTGTATAAATAGTATATAAAATAAATAGTTTATTATAATAAATAAAGTACTATTATATATAATTTTAAGTAAAAAGTTATAAATTATAATAAGCCTTTTTATATAAAATAAGCTATTAAAGCTTTACTATAATAACTTATTAACTAAATACTTTAATATTATTAAAATAATTAAACTACTATTTAAATACTTTTTTTAAAAGAATATATTAAAAAATATAAAGTAATATATTATAATATACTTAGTTTATTAAAAGTAAGTAATTAAAAAATATAAGCTATATAATAAGTTAAACTTATTTTTATTATTAAAAGAACTATTTAAAAAACTATTAATAAACTTAATTATAAGCTTATTAAAATTAATAAATAAGAATAATAATAATATAAACGTAATACTAGTTATAGTAATTTACTTTATAAAGTATACTATTTTTACTATAATAACTATAAGACTAATCTTTATTAACTTAGTAGAAATTATATACTAAAAGGTTTTTTATAGTTTAAAAAAACATTAAAAAGTATTATATTAAATAAAGGCTTTATATTTATAAGCACTTTTTAGTTTAAATTTTATTATTATATAAAGATTAAATAAAGACTATTAACAACGTTTTATTTATAAATAAATAAATAAATAAAAAGAGTAAATTAAACGTTAAAGTAATACTTACACTACTTTATTATAAATAAGTAAGCAAGCTAGCTATATTTATTAAATAAAGCCTAATACGCTTATAATAATATAGTTAATACTATAATAAGCTACTCTTTATTTAAAGCTTTATTTAGTAAGAAATTTAATTTATTTATATAGTATAAAAATATACTAGCTATAAAAAGAGCGTTAATAGTAGTAATATAATAAAGTAATTTAGTACTATTAGTAATATTAATAATAATATAATAAAGTAATTTAGTACTAGCTATAATAAGACAACTAAAACGCTTATAAAAAGTTAAGAACAGCCTTTAAAAATACTAAGAGTCTATAATAAAGAAACAAAAACGCTACTATAATAAAAACTATACCTTTAAAACGTTTTAAGTTAGCAACTTAGTTAAACTATTTATAAAAAACTTTTATTTTAAATACAAGAAGCTAGTACTAAGACAAATAAGACCTTTATAAATACTAAACGTAGTTAGTATATAAGTGTACTAACTAGCTTTACTTATTAAATACAACTATATACACAACGTTTTTTTAGTGTTACTTTTAAAACTATAAAAGTAATATATAAGTACTTAAGAACCTTTCTTAAGTATACTAAACTTAAAAGACTTAAAGTAAGAATAAAAGGTAGAGTAAGTAAAGAGACATTATTAAAAAGTAAATAAAGACTAGTACTTAGTTAAATAAATAAACTAGCTATTAAAGTATAATAAATAAGTAGTAGTATAGAATATAAGCTACGTTTAAAAAGCTATTACAAAGTACTACTATAGTTATTATATAAAAGATGTAAAGGTTAGTAAGAAAAGAGAGAGACCTTTTAGAAGACTATAGTACAAGTAAAAGGAAAAAGACTAAAGTATAAATAATAAAAAATTAATTTACTACTTACATCTAATAGTAGTCCTACTAAAAATCCTCTACTTAGACTATATTCTAGCCACTTATAAAAAGGACGGCTTTAACGTCCTCTTAAAAAAATAACGTAGCTACTTAAATACAAGTATAGTTAAGGTCTCTTAGTAATAACGTTAACAGGTATACGCTAAACACAAGCCTATTAAACAGTATTAACGCTTAATAGCGCTACTCTATAAATTGTTACTACTAGGCTATATTTATACCCTTCTTTAAAGCCTACACCTTAATTATAGTAAAGTAGAAAAATAATAGCACCGACTATAAGGCAGCTACTAGGCTACGCTAAACTTTAGCTAAAGCGTTGTAAGCGTTTATTTAAGTACTAGTACTATTTATAATAAAAGATAGATTAACTATATTCTTAACTATTAATATAAGAACTTAAATATAGTTAGTAGGAATCTTAAACAACAAGGTAAAGGACTGTATTTTATAGTAAGGCTAGTGTCTAGCCTTATACTATTAGTAGTATATACTTAAAGCTAAGAATAGTATATAGCTAAAGTATAAAGTAAGTAGTAACTCCTTTAATAGTAAATATAAGAGGTTTTAAAAGCACTATACACACTTAACACTAACAGGCACTTAGTATAACTACTAAAAGGCTAAACGCCTTAGTTAGGTAAGACGTTTAAGGAGTGGAAGAGGCGTTGTTAAAGGCCTGTTTAAGCTAAGAGGACTAGGGTTAACAAGTAGCCTGTCTTTTAGACTAGGTGTAAGGACTACTATAGCCCTTATTAAGTTTTAAAAGCCTAACTAAGATAGTGTAGCTATTCTAGTAGGTTGTACTATTGTTATTATAGCTAACGTAGTAACTATAGTTGTTATAGTGTTTAGTGTAGGGCTACCTTCTTTATTCTTAATAAACTTATACATTTATAAGGCTAACGATTTAGTTAAACAAGTAGACTAAAAGTGTAAAAAGTATATAGTTCCTATAATAAATAGAGTAGTAATAATAATAAAGGCTATTAAATATAGTTTCTTATTTCTTTAAAAGTTAGTAAAGTTTAAAGGGTCCTTAAATAAAGATATATATAACATGTTTAAGCTAGTAACAAGCTAAACGTATAGCCTAATAACAGCTAAACAAAGGTATAGCCTTATATAACTTATCTACTAAGACTATAATAACGTTAATACGCTTAAATATAGTAGGCTTACACTTAAAAGTAGTAAGCTTATATATAAAAAGGGCGGTTTTCTATTAAGAAGTTATAATAAATAAAAGTAAAAATATAGTAAAATAGTAAGTCTATCTTACTTTTTATTTACTTTATAATTTATATACTATTACTAGCTATAAATAAAAATAAATACTAGTTAACTATATTATATATTACTATTTATAAACGTATAATTAAAAAAGCTACTAGCCTAAAAGTACTAGTTTTAAAAAAGGCGTAATTATTATAAATAAGTAAAAAGGACGCCTACAAGGGTCTTGTAAAGACCGTGTATAAAAGTTGTATAAACTTTATAGACAATACAAATATATAATAGCTAATTAAATAGATAGTAGAAGTTATATAACCTATAAATATAGGCAAGACCTACAAGAGTGTATAGTAGTAGTCTGTGCTTAATTAAGTAGGGTAGTAATGGATGCGCGCTTTGTAATTAGTTAAATAGCTGTTAAGTTTAAAGGCTAAGGCTTAATTAAGACTAGTGTAATTAGTACTACCTTTATATAGCTAGTCTATCCTTTTTTATAAATATAAAGGGACAAGACTTAGTTCTATACAATACTACCTCTACCTTTAGCCCTTTATAAACGATTACTTTACTAATATAGTTATTTAGTTTATTTACTATTATAAACTATTACTATTAATTTTTTTATTTTAAATTTATTAAACTATATTATAACACTTATATTTAGTTATTAATTATATAAAGCTATATTATTTAGTAGTTTTATATTAACTTAATTTAATATATATAATTAACTTAGTTTATATTAATAATTAAATAGTTTTAAAAAAAAGACTTAATAATTATAATAATAAATAAACTAAGTAACTATATTAATAAAGTAATTATTTATAAAAAGTTAAAAGTAAAAATAGTATTATATAAAAACTAAGTCTTATTTTTTTATATTTATAAAAAAAGACAAACTAGCTATATAAAAGTAGTACTAATTATACTAGTTCTAATTAAGCCTTAGCCTTTAAACTTAATAGCTATTTAACTAATTATAAAGCGTACATTTATTACTATTCTACTTAATTAAGTACAGACTACTACTATATATTCTTATAAGTCTTACCTATATTTGTAAGTTATATAACGCCTACTATCTGTCTAATTAGCCATTGTATATTTATATTGTCTGTAAAGTTTGTACAACTCCTATGCACGGTCTTTGCAAGACTCTTGTAGCCATCCTTCCTGCCTGCCTATAACACTATAAGAGTTTTTATTTATATTTAAAGGTTAAAGGTGCGTTTTATAAATAGTAAATACGTGTAAGTTGTATTATTGCTTTAAGAAAGCTGTGTACCTTATATGTAGTTACTATAGATGTTATAATATTTTACTCTTAAATATAATACTTATTAATATATAATATATATTAGTATACTACTTCTTTATATAACTACTACTTTTTTAAAATATAAAGTACTATATTAAAAAAGGCGAATTAGGTAGCTAGTTTATAAGTTTTTTACTTAAGTATTAAAATAGTCTAAGTATACTAGTCTATTAATAAAGGGTTATAAGGTCCTTAATAACTTTAAAAGAGCTATGTTTTAAATCTAACTCCTTTTTAAAGTTGTTCTTAAGACCGGCCTTAAAATTAGTATTTAAAGTATCCTTATACTTATTTTCTTTATTTTTATTATAGTTGTTTTTATTATTATTATTATACTTAAATAGGAAGTTATTTAATAAATATAGTAAGCTTTAATTAGCTTTGCCTACCTTACAAAGAAAAGGTAAAAGACCCTTTAAAAAGCTTATTAAAGGCGTTAACTTTAGTAAACTAGGCACTCAAGGTATTAACATTAGTAAGACTAGTATAAACGTTATTAGCTTTAAAGCTAAAGTTATAAACAATATAAGTTATAATATAAATAGTATTTTAAGCGTTAAAAAGTAATATAAATACTAGGAAACCTTTTATAATATTATACTTAGTATAAAGGCAAAAAAAGTCTAGCTAGCGCTTAGTATATATTCTAAAGTATTAATAAAAATTAAATATTTAATTATAAAAGCTTTATAATAGCCTTATCTTTAGCCTTAGTAATAAGTTAAAGTATAAAGAGCCTTTTAAAAAACCTTAAAAAAGTCTATATTTTAAATAAAGAGCTAGCTAAATAGTTAATATTAAGAATAAATTAGTCTTTAAACTAATTAATAAGCTATATAGTTATTAGTATTATAATAAGCTAATAGTAGTATTATAGTCCTTACTTTTTCTTTTAAAGGTACTACTTATTATAATAAATTTTAGTAATATAAAAAGTAAAAAGTAAGTACTATTTATATAATATAGTAAAATTTACTATATAAATAAGTAAGAGTAGGCTTATAATATTTATATAATAAAGTAATTTTTACTATAAATAAACTAAAAGTAAATTTATTATACTTAGTATATACTACTATTAAAAATATATAATTACGTAAGGTATTACTAATTATATATTTATATTAGGGTTTTTAGTACGTACACACACCTAGATTAAAATAGCTGGTTGCGTCTATATAAGGACAGTCCTCCTCCTCCCTTCTATTTAGTCTTTTGTTAAGCATCTAAGAAGTATACTTATTTTCTCTTACTATAAGCCTTACTTATTTAATTGTTAAGATTGCTATACGTAGCTCGACTCTACGCCTTTAGCAAAGACGTATTTCTTACAATTACTAACTAGCTTTATTAAGTAAGCTAACTATTTATAGCCTTTAAATAAAGCCTTTAATATTTTTAGTTAGTCTTACTACTATTTATTAACTTTACTACCTATATTAGTATAAAAGTAATTACTATAATATATAAATATAAATAATATAATATAGTAACTATTTTATAAGTATTAAAGTATTTTTATCCTACCAAGATTTTCTTTTAGTTACTTTATTATTAATAAGAGTTAAAGTTAACTTTAAAAAGAGAAGGAGATAACTATAATAGTTTTAATAAAAATTACTAGTAAATGTTTAGTAACTAAATACTATTAAGCTATTATATATAAACTATTAAAGGTTCTTATAAAGTCTTACTATAATTAGCTAAAAAGTAAAGTAGTAGTAAGCTATTTTAAAATACTAAGAGTAGACTTTAAAAGGACTTTAAGCGCTCCTTGTAATTAGCTAGAATAAGTAGACTATTAAACATCTTATATATATATATAATACTACTACACCTCTCTTTAATAAAAGAGATAAGAATTTATTCTTGTCTTAATGCACTTATACGTATACGATTTAGATAATATAAAGTTAATGTTATTTTCTACCTAACTATAGTAGTACTTAGTACTTACTTTATAAATACTTTTTATACTTTATTAGTTAGTAGTATATATGTATTAAGCTAAAAAGTAGTAAGAATAACTATAAATAGTAAGAGTAAAGAACTAAGTAAATAATCTATTTACTATAGCTTACAATTAAGTTTCTTAAATATAAACATTCTTTTATACTATAAGTTTTTATTACTTTTTAAACAAATTTATATTAATTACTATTTTATAATAAATAATAGTAATAATAAAGACATTACGTTTTTAAATTATATTAATATTGCTTTTTATACACTTACTACTATTATATTTTATAATACTATTTTAATTTTAGTATCTTTTTTAAAGTTAAATAAAATAATTATAGTTATTAATAAGTATAAGGCTATAACTAAGTAACTACGTTAATAAAGGTATTAATCGTAGAAAGGTAAAAGGCAAGGGTTATATTATATAAGAAGTAAGTCTTATCCCTCTTAATTTAGCGGAAAGGATAAACTAGCTATATATAAGTAATACTAATTATACTAGGCCTAAATAAGCCTTAGCCTTTAAACTTTATAGCTATTTAACTAATTATAAGGCGTATATTTACTACGGCCCTACTTAATTAAGTATAGGCTACAACTATTAAAGATAGTAGTTATTATGAAAATTTTAACCTTTTGAATTTTAATAGAAGTGGGGAAATGAGGGTATTGCAGAAGTGGGACTTTAGGCATGGTTATATTTACAAACAAACGCGTGATAAACAAAGCGCTTAAATAATATTAAAAAAGGGGTGTAACGTGTGGCAAAGGCAGTTATTTACAAAATCAAAAGTCGACAAACATCTCTTAGCAAAACGAAAGCTTAAAACCCGACCTTCAGAATTTTGATCTTGACTCAAGCTGCCTCTCTAGGAAACAGTTCAGTTATGTGAGAATATGACCATGGCCTATAAAATCCGAGAATACGAGAGCGAGAGTGACATCCGTCACCCGAAGGCTAGAAACGAGCCTGTGGAAGATCTGGATATTCAAGCAGGCACACTCACCGAATCCCTTTCGGATATGAACCTTAAAGTCCTTCAAAAATATATACCTAGTATCCGAAACATTATTTCGATAGCATCCAGCACTGTAGTTTATATCCTTAATCACGAGACTGGATGCTGGGAAAAGCCTGGACTACAGGTTGAGGGCACATTATTTCTCTGTGAGCAGGAACCGCTTAAGATCAAGCAGTTTGTCCTGCCGCGTGCATGTGTGTTTGTGCTGAATAGAAAGGGGCTTTCAAACGTTGTTATCGACCTCGACATGGTTAATGAGGCCGAGGTGGTAGAGGACCTGATTACACTACAGATTAACCTTAGTGGTAATCGTGGTAAAATGATCCAGCATATAGCACCTAGTGATAAATCAGGGACATCTCCCGTGCTCGGATTTTGGATTCATGGTGGAGCTGCTAATACGATGACACAGTTTAACCCTAACAATGTTTTAAGATCTTGGCGGACAATACGTACATCTCTGTATACTATACTAGGCACGGACAGCATTATAGATATAGGCTTAATTCATGAAGCAGTGGAAGCAGCTTCTAAACTAGAGACAATAGCAACTAGAGCAGATCTAGAAGGTAATAGTATGTAACGTTTATTATCTCTTTACCTATAGTTCTTATTAGAACTTTGCTATTAGTATCTATACCTTAGTTAGTCTAGACTAATTAGGACATTTTAACTATACTAATATATAGTTATAGTTTACTTAATACTATAAAATTTAAGTAGTAAAACTTAATCTTTTAAATATACTACTTATTAGTTATATATATGTATCCTTTAACCTAACTATGCCTAGTCTATCTCCTCTTAAAAGGTTTTAACCAAGTATAAAGGTTTTTGTAAAGTAAGTGCTAAGTGCCACTATAACTAGGTAGAAAATAACATTAACTTTACAATATTTAAATCGTATACATATAAGTGTGCTAAGATAAGAATAGATTCCTATCCCTTTTATTAAAGAGGTAGTATATATATATATATATATATATATATATATATATATATAATGTTTAATAGTTTACTTATTCTAGCTAATTATAAAGAGCACTTAAAACCTTGTTAAGGTTTACTTTTACTATTTTAAACTATTTACTACTACTTTATTTTTTAGCTAATTATAGTATAGCGCCTATAAATTAACTATTTAACTAATTATAGTAGGACTTTATAAAAACTTTTAATAGTTTATAAGTAATAGCTTAATAGTACTTAGTTATTAAATATGTATTAGTAATTCTTATTAAAACTATAATAATTATCTTTTTTTCTTTTTAAAGTTAACCTAAACTTTTATTAGTAATAAAGTAATCAAGAAAAAAACTTAATAGAATAAAAGTGCCTTAGTACTTATAAAATAGTTATTATATTATACTACTTATATTTAGTAAGGTTAATTAATATTAGTAAGGCTATTAAAAATATTAAAGGCTTTATTTTAAGACTATAAAAGGCTAGCTTATATAATAAAGCCTATTACTAATATATATTAAACGTAATAAATTTGCTCTTATTTTATTTATAATAAAATTTACTTTATTATATAAATATTATAAGTTTACTTTTACTTATTTATAAAGTAAATTATATTGTATTATATAAATAATACCTACTTTTTACTTTTATATTATTAAAATTTATTATAGTAAATAGTACTTTTAAAAGAAGAAGTAAGGATTATAAAGCTACTACTAAATTATTATAATATTAGTAGCTTAATAAGTAATTAAATAGTTTAAAAACTAACTAGTTTTAAATAATAACTACTTAACTAGCTTTTTATTTACTATATAAACTTTTTTAAATTTTTTAAAAGGACTTTAAAGCCTAAGCTTATTAATAAGGCTATAAATAAGGCTATTATAAAGCTACCTTATATATAAAAACTAGTACTAAACTTTATACTTAAATATTTACTTTTTTTAAATACTTATATAATAGTAAATAAACTAGATAACTATATTAATAAAGTAATTAATTATAAAAGGCTAAAAGGCAAAGGGTAGTATTATACAAAAACTAAGTCTTATCTCTCTACATTTTACAAAAAGGACAGACAAGCTATATAAGGATAGTACTAAGTATACTAGTTTTAATTAGGCCTTAACCTTTAAACTTAATAGCTATTAAGCTAATTATAAAGCACGTATTTACTACTACTTTACTTAATTAAGTATAAACTACTACTATATATTCTTATAAGTTTTACTTATATTTATAAGTTATATAACGCCTACTATTTATTTAATTAGCTATTATACCTTTATATTATTTATAAAGTTTATATAACTTCTATATATAGTCTTTATAAGACTTTTATAAACGTCTTTTTTATTTATTTATAATAATTACGCTTTTTTTAAAACTAGTATACTTAGGCTAGTAGCTATTAATTATACGTTTATAAACGTTTTAAATAAGTAGTACTACTTAATAGTCTTTATTTATAGCTAGTAGTAGCGTTTAAATTATAAGATAAATAAAATATAAAGTAGACTTATTATCTTACTTTAACCTTACTTTTACTTATTATAGCTCCTTAATAAAAGCCTACTACCTTTAAGTATAAGCCTGCCGCCTTTAAGCGTATTAACGCTATTATAGACCTAATAAACAAGTTATACAAGACTACGCCTTTACTTAGCCGTTACTAAGCTACTTATTTAGCTTGTTACTAGCTAAATCGTACTATATACGTCTACGTTTAAGGCCTATTAACCTTAGCTAACTTAATTAATAATAGCCTGCCTTATTAAGCGGCCTTTATTCTATTTATTATTAGGACTACACGTTGCCTATGCTTCTAATCCGCTTGCCTAGCCGGCCTATTAGCCTCATAGCTATAAGGCCTAGCATTAGTAGGTAAAGAAAGGGATAGTCCTTTATTAGACACTATAATAAAGGCGGCTATTACGTTAGTAGTGTTAGTAGTAGTATAGTTTGTTAAGACGTTTGTACTAGCTCTATTATAGTACCTAGTTTTAGTAGGATTAACAACGGCCTCTAAGCTAAGGCTAAAGGTTAAAGTGCTTTATAGCCCTAGCTCTTCTTACTTGTTTAAGCCTTTAATAGCCCTTTATTAGCCTAGTAATCGCCTTATTCCTTTAAGGCGTCTACCTTTCTAATAGTTATACTAAGTACTTATTAACGCTAAATGTATATAGTACCTTTAACACCTTTTATATTTATTACTAGTAGAGTTACTACCTTCTTTACACTTTAACTATATACTATCTTTAGCTTTAAGTATATACTACTAATAAGTACTAGCCTTACTATAAGGTATAATCCTTATTCTATTATTTAAAGCCCTTACTAATTATACTTAAGTCCTTACTTTAATAGTTAAGGATATAGTTAACCTATCCCTTATTATAAACTATACTAACGCTTAGGCTAATAACTATAACGCTTTAACTAAGGTTTAGTATAGTTTAATAGCTACCTTATAATAAGTATTATTACTCTTTTACCTTACTATAACTAAGGTTTAAACCTTAAAAAAGGTTATAAGTAAGGCCTTTTAATACTAATTTATAAAGTAGTACTATTAAGTAGTAGTACTGTCTAATATGTTTATATTTAGTATACGTCTACTAACGTTATTACTAAGGAACTTTAATTATACTTATATTTAAGTTATTACGTTATATTTTTAAAAGAACGTTAAGGCTATTCTTTTTAAAAGTAGTGAAAATATAGTATAAGTAAAAAGTTTTTAATAGGATTATTAATAAATATAAGTAGTAAATTAACTTCTTATTACTTATACTTTTTAGTCTTACTCTTTTTTTTACTTATACTATAGTCTTTTAAAAGGTCTTTCTTTTTTCTTATTAGCCTTTATATCTTTTATATAGTAACTATAGTAGTACTTTATAATAGCTTTTTAAGTATAGCCTATATTCTATACTACTATTAATTTATTATATTTTAATAACTAGTCTACTTATTTAACTAAGTACTAATTCTTTTTTACTTTTTAATGTTAACTCTTTACTTACTTTAATTTTTATTCTTACTTTAAGTCTTTTAAGTTTAATATACTTAAAAAAGGTCCTTAAATACTTATATATTACTTTTATAGCTTTAAAAGTAATACTAAAAAACATTATATATATAGTTATACTTAGTAAGTAGAGCTAATTAGTACGCCTATATACTAACTATATTTAATATTTATAAAAAGCCTATTTGTCTTAGTACTAGTTTCTTATACTTAAAAGAGAAATTTTTTATAAATAGTTTAACTAAGTTGCCTACTTAAAACGTTTTAAATGTGTAATTCTTATTATAGTAGCACTTTTATCTTTTTACTATAAACTTTTAGTATTTTTAAAAGCTATCTTTAATTTTTTATAAACGTTTTAGTTGTCTTAATACTACTAGTACTAAGTTACTTTATTATATTACTATTAGTATTACTATTAATACTAAATTACTTTATTATATTACTTTTTTACCCTTTTATAACACTATTTTTATAAGTAGTATGTTTTTATACTATATAAATAAGTTTAATTTCTTACTAATTAAGGCTTTAAAAAAAAGTAGCTTATTATTATATTAATAGTATTATTATAAGTATATTAAACTTTATTTAATAAGTATAACTAGCTTATTTACTTATTTATAATAAAGTAGTATAAGTATTACTTTAATATTTAATTTACCTTTTTTATTTATTTATTTATTTATAAGTAAAACGTTATTAATTATTTTTACTTAATTTTTATATAATAATAAAATTTAAACTAAAAATTACTTATAAATATAAAGCTTTTATTTAATATAATACTTTTTAATATCTTTTTAAACTATAAAAAAACTTTTTAATATATAATTTTTATTAAATTAGTAAAAGTTAGTTTTATAGTTATTATAGTAAAAATAGTATACTTTATAAAGTAGTTTATTATAACTAGTATTATATTTATATTATTACTATTTTTATTTATTAATTTTAATAAGCTTATAATTAAGTTTATTAATAGCTTTTTAAATAGTTTTTTAATAATAAAAGTAAGTTTAACTTATAATATAACTTATATATTTTAATTACTTACTTTTAATAAACTAAGTATATTATAATATACTACTTTATATTTTTTAATATATTCTTTTAAAAAAAGTGTTTAAATAATAGCTTAATTATTTTAATAATATTAAAGTATTTAGTTAATAAGTTATTATAATAAAGCTTTAATAGCTTATTTTATATAAAAAGGCTTATTATAACTTATAACTTTTTACTTAAAGCTATATATAATAGTACTTTATTTATTATAATAAACTATTTACTTTATATACTACTTATATAAGCTAAGTATTATAACTATACTTATATTTAAAGATTATTATATTAAGTAGTTATAATAACTTTATATAACTTTTTACTTAACTTAAGCTTTAAAAGTTGTATAATAAAAGTAGTTATTATTATATAGTATTATAAAAGTTTAATAAGTATAATACTTTTATTTATACTTATTATAATTAAACTTTATATTAATATTATTATATTAATAGTATTACTTTTAAAGTAATTAATAATATTTAGTTATATAGTAAAGTTGTTTTATTATAAAACTAAGCTTTTTAGTTCTTTATTTAATATTAAAATAATTACTTTAACTTTTAAGTTAAAGTAGTAATATAATAGCTTTATTAAAGTAATTAGTTTTATACTTTTAATTAAAATCTTTTTTAACTTATTAGCCTTTTATATATTTTATATATAAAATATATAAAGCCTTAACTTTTTTTATACTTTATAAATATTAATAGTATTTATATATTAATAAAGCTTATAGTTATATTAGTATTACTTAATAGTTATACTACTTATATATAAACTTTATATTAAGTTTATATAGCTTATACTATTTATATAATTTAACTATTTTAATAATATATTTATTAAGTTAATTAACTTAGACTAGTACTTAATAATAAAATTAAAAAAGGTTAAATATATTACTTATTAAACTTACTTATTATTACATTAAAGCTATTATATAAATATATAAAAATTATTATAATTAAATAAAACTTTTATAACGTTTTTACTACTATTTAAATAGTATTTTTATTAATAAAAAGCTTTTATTATAATTAAAAGCTTTTAATTTAAAGTATTATAATATAGTTTTATTTTTTATAACTTATATAACTAAAAGGCTATAAAGTATTATTTTTCTTTTTTATTAAGTTATAATATAATTACTTTTAATACTATGTTTAATATATTAGTTTTTATATAAATTAGCTTATTAAGGTTAAAGTAATATAATAATAAGGCTTTTATAAACTTAGCTTTTAGTTATTTAAAAGTCTTATAAGCCTTATTATTTAATTATACTTTATTAAGATTTTTTTTATTTTTACTTCTTTTTAATAGTTTTAATAATAGTATAGTAATATAAAAGTAGCTTTAAATAAAACGTTTATAAAAATTATAAAACTTTAAAAAGACTTAAATCTTTTAATAAAATATTAGTTTAAGCTATTTAGTAATTATATATACTTAATACTTATTTATTATAAAGCCTTTATATAATATTTAAAAATTTAAAAACTTTACTTTTTTTTAATAAAATTTATACTTTTTTTATTAATATATAATTAAGCCTTCTTTAAACGTTTTAATACTTTTTTTAAGTGTTATATATACTCTTCTTTTATTTTAAAAAAGACTAGAATATTGTTAAGATATATAATATAAATAGTATTTACTAGCCTTTTTAATATACTATTAATATAATTTTAAAAAGTTGTTATTATATTAGTTAGGTTAAAAGGAAGAACTAAATATTTAAAGTAGTTATATAAAGTTTAAAAAGTAGTCTTTTATTAATTACCTTTTTTTATTTAAATTTAATAGTATACCTTTTTAATATTTAATTTTAAAATAAATTTTATTTTTATATAACGTTTTATAATCTTTACTATTAAAAGTAATAAATAATAAGTCTTAATTATTACTTTATTTAAGCCTTAGTAGTTTATATATTACTATAAACTTTTATCCTTTTTTATTATAAATAAAATAAGATCGTTAATAAGACTTTTTAAAAGACGTATACGTTTAAAGGCTATACTTTTTATTAAGTAATTCCTTAACTTTTTTAACTCTTTTTATAATAAAGGGTATATAGCCTTATATAATAGTTATTATTCCTTTTTTAAGTTAATAATATAGTTAGTATTATAGTATAGTAGTAGCGTTTTAGTATTATTAGAATTTAAAACGTTATTATATATATACTAAGTATATAAATAATTTACTTTATCCTTTTTTTTAATTTTTTTACTAATAATATACTTATTATTATTATATACACTATTACTCTTTTTTACTTAGTTAGTATTATAAAAGCCTTATCTATAGTTACTTTTATTTTTTCCTTTATTACTTTAAACTACTAACTAGTCTTTATTAAGTTTAGTTAAATAGTGTACTTTTTAATTATTATTATTAATAAAAGTATTAATAGCCTTATTATATTTAATAGCCTACTAATCTTAGTATAGATTTATACTATACTTTTTTTTTATTTTTTTACATTAATTAGGTATAGTAGTACTTTTTATATACTACTTATATATACTATTTATTTATTATACACTTTTAACGTTAAAATCCTTACTCTTATTTTTTATAAACTAATCTTTTTAATAAAGGTCTTACTAATTATATTTAATATAGTAGCTATGTTTATTTTAATATTAACTAACTATTTACCTTTTATTTATGCCTTAAATTAAAATTTATTTACTATTAAAATCTCCTTTATATCTTTAACGTCTTAACCGTTATTAACGTTGTTTAGTTTTTTAACTATTTACTTATATTTAGTAATTTATTTATAACTATTTTTTTTATTTAAGTACTTATTAGCTAAGTACTTATTACTATTATAAATATAATACTTTAAAATATAGCCGTTTTACTAAAGGTTTTTATTTTAAAAGCTCCTTTTTCTTTAACCTTACCCTTTATAAGTGCTTTAATAATTACTTTAATAATTATTAATACTTAAATCTTTATTATATATTCTTTTATTTTAATTATATTTATAGCCTTTTTATAGCCTTTTTAGCTTTTATATATATACTTTATATAAATGTTTTATACTTATTTTTATAAGTAGTATATATCTTATATAATTTTAGTATATATAATTAATTCTTATTTTGTTTTTAGTATTATAAGAAGCTTTTAAAAGTCTTTCTTAATACTTTAAAGTAGTTATATATATAAAACTTATACTTACTCCTTTTTTAACTTCTTTTTTAACTATATTTTAAAAAAGGCTAAGTAATTTATAAAATTTAAGAAGTTTTAATATTTGCCTTATTTTATATTATTAATTAGCTTTTAAATAATAAAGAAATATGTTTTTAAAGCTATAATAAAGAATAAAACTTAGTATTTAAAGCCTTTTTAGTCTTTATTTATAATTACTTATTCTTTCTTTATTTTATTTAATAGTATAGTTTACTATATTATATAGCTAATTTAGTTTATACTAACTAGTATAAAATAAATACACTTTTTAATTATATTAAATTTTTTTTTAAATAAAGTAAAACGTATATCTTTATTTATAAACTAATTTTAATACTAATTTATTAAAAAGCTATAATAAAAAAAAGTACTTTTTTTATTATTATACTTAGTTTATCTTTTTTTATATTAAAGCCTTTATTATTATTATCTAAGTGTTTTTTTAAAATAGTTAATAAACTATTTAGCTTTTTATAAAGCTCTTTTTTATACTTTAATATAATAACTTCTTTTTTTAACGCTTAAAGCTTAAAGTTGTTAATCTTTACTACTTTAAGTATAATTTACTATATAAAACTACGTTTATTAGTAATAAATTTAGTAAGGTTTATATTATTTTTTATTATAATAGTTATTATTAATCCTTTTATTTTAAATTTATTAAGCTATACTATAACGCCTATATTTAGTTATTAGTTATATAAAGCTATATTATTTTATAGTCTTATATTAGTTTAATTTAATATATTTAATTAATTTAATTTATATTAATAGTTAATTAATCTTAAGTAAAAGACTTAGTAATTATAATAGCAAATAAACTAAGTAACTATACTAATAAAGTAATTAATTATAAAAGGCTAAAAGTAAAAGTTATATTATATAAGAACTAAGTCTTATTCCTTTATATTTAATAAAAGAGATAAACTAGCTATATAAAGGTAGTACTAAGTATACTAGTCTTAATTAAGCTTTAGCCTTTATATTTAATAACTATTTAACTAATTATAAAGTACGTATTTACTACTACTTTACTTAACTAAGTATAGACTACTACTATATATCCTTATAGGTCTTATTTATATTTATAGGTTATATAATATTTACTATTTATTTAATTAGCTATTATACCTTTGTATTGCTTATAAAGTTTATATAACTTTTATATATAGTCTTTATAAAACCTTTATAAACGTCCTTTTTACTTACTTATAATAATAATTAATTACTTTACTAATATAATTACTTAGTTTATTTATTATTATATTTATTATTTCTTTTTTTAATAATTAATAACTATAGTTATTTTTATTTTATTTTATAAGCCTTTTATACAACTTATTATTACTATAATTATTTAACTATTACTACTAGCCTTATTAGCCTTTTTTACTACGCTTTTAATAATACTATAATTTATATTATTATTTAAACTAACTACTTTATAAGTCTTCTTACTTTCTTTTAAATATAAGTATTAAATTAATATACCTTAGTACTAGGCTATTAAAAAAAGACGTAAAGGAATAAAAATAAATAATAGTATATAATAATTATAAAAGAAAAATAGTATATATATATTTATTAAATTTATTTTTCTTTTATATCTAGTCTACTTTACTTATATTATAAGTAGGTAAAAAGTACGTTTATAAAGGTCTTATAAAAACCGTATATAAAAGTTGTATAAACTTTATAAATAATACAAAGGTATAATAACTAATTATAAAATTATAAGCGTTATATAACCTATAAACACAGGCAAGACTTATAAGAATACATAGTAGTAGTTTATACTTAATTAAGTAAGATAATAGTAAATATACGCTTTATAATTAGTTAAATAGCTATTAAGTTTAAAAGCTAAGGCTTAATTAGGACTAGTGTACTTAGTACTACTTTTATATAGCTAGTTTATTCCTTTTACTAAATGTAGATAGATAAGACTTAGTTCTTATATAATATAACCCTTGTTTTTAGCCTTTTATAATTAATTACTTTACTAATATAGTTACTTAGTCTATTTACTGTTATACTATAGGCGAATATAATTAGTTATAAGGCGTAATAGAACTTATACCTACTATTACGTAGTAAGGGATAGCCTTTGCTTATATATATAGCTTGTAGGAGTATGCCTTATAGTCTTTCCTTATTTATAGAACCTAGAGATCTTTTATATCTACCTTTTATTATCTTTACTTCTTTATACGTTTAGCCTTTGTTACACTTTTATTAAAAAGGAGTACTATTAACTATAATATATATATATATAGTTTACACTTATTCTTAAATTAAATACTTAATAGTAGCCTTTTATTATATTTAAAGGTAGTACTATATATTTATATCTTTATAAGCCGTTTTAAAAGGCTTATTTATTTCAAGTTTTTCTTTTTATTACTTTTATATATTAGTTATATATTTTAATTTATTAATTAATATTTTACTAAATAAGTAAGGGGATTTATTTAAGTTAATCTTTAAATTTATTAAATTTATAATATAGTGTTCTAATTTAGACGTTAGAGTTTTACCTTTATAGGTCGGAAATTGCATACGCTAATCATAATTCGGTTAATTGTGAGGAGTGCTCCTATTTCCGACCTCCTTCCTGTCACCTCTTCGTCTGCATTCATCGTGAAGTCGTACGCCTTTTACTATTACATTAATTCATATACTGACTTCGACTTATTAGTACAATCCGGATGATAAATGGGAGAAAAGTGATAAGATACAATTATTGCGAATGTTAATTACGCCCCCGAAAGAATAGATTTAGATGAGCACCTTGACATCGCATTAGGATTCAAGAAGTCCACAACAATTTATTCCTCGGCCACTGGAAATTACATCAAGTGATCTAATCTTATATCACGTCTAACTCTTTATATTCGCGTTAAATATAGCAGATAGACGGCCACCTGCTATGTCTACTGCTGTCAAGCGTGCGTGTGATGCTTGCCATCGGCGCAAGGTTAAGTGTGATGGCATCAACCCATGTCGAAATTGCTCCTCGGCCCAATTGTCATGCACTTACAATGCCATTCCCCAGAAGAAAGGACCGAAGGGTTCACGTGCTAAAGTCATCAGTGAGCTTCGCGAGACACAGCGCCAGTCTGGATTGTCGGCCAAGGTTCACAGCCGCCTAAATATTATGCAATCTTCTGTGACAGCCGTTGGTCAGAATTCGCGTCTTCTGACGAACGACACAATCAAAACTTGCATTGACTTTTTCTTCGAAAATATGTTTCCATCTATGCCTATTCTTAATCGGCAACGCCTAGAACAAGACGCATTTGCTGTGGATTCTACGTTGAACACGTACTGTTTATTGTCTTCATTGAGTGCATTCATGATGCTGCAACCTGGTATATCCATTCATAGCTCCGATCCTTGTGGTTCAGATAGGGTAATCGGGAGCACAATCGTCTCTTCAACTCTTCTTTTAGAAGAGACCATCCGTTTTCGGAGGGGTTATGACTATTTACAGAACCCGAATCTATACGCGATTGCGACTAGCTATTTTCTTTTCGCTTGTTATTATGGACTGGATATGCATGACAAGGCCTGGTTGAGTCTCCGGGAGGCCACAAGTCTCGTACATTTAGTACGCATGAATAAAGAGGAGACGTATTTAGCCTGGGACAATGTAGAGGCATCCTGCCGTCGCCGCCTCTACTGGCTGCTATTTGTGGCCGAACGTGCGTATGCCCTCCAGCAGGACCGCCCTCTTTCGCTGAAGGGATGTATCAATCCTCCTTCTTCAGCGGACGAGCCCAGCCTACCGTTATCCCATCAATTGGTTGGCTTTTCCAGGCTTGTCGTAATGTTTCGACCATTTGATGATTCCTTTGTTGAGTTGTGGAATAAGACCCATTCCGAATGTGCTCCATCTCTCATCGAAGCTCTTAGGAAGCAGCATAGGGATGCAATACCCACTCTAGTCACATCTAATCCTCAACTCTGCGACAAATCGCTCAACCAACGATGGCTGCAGGCTCTTACCTGGCAGATCAACTTGTCTAATGGCAACACCGTCTCCCAAGCTAACGACATGGGGAATGTCCCTTATTCTATGTTGGATGTGTCTCATGAACTCGTTCTTATGGCTGCCTCATTTTCTAGTCAAGGCAATGGCAATCTATTGGGTACCGGACTTGTATGTGTCACCCTATCGCTGCAATCAGCTTTTCTTCTCTTCAGTTTATATAGACTTACATATGCTTTTCATGCTAGATCGAGACGCTTATCACAATAACCAGTGATCTATGCGATGTTCTCACACTGCTTCCATCTTCCAGCAATCCATTTACCGCTAGTCCCCGTAATTATTTGGGCGAACTATTCAATATTTTAGCCATGCTGCGTGTCGGAGAGCATCGCTTCACACCGCTACTATTCGCCAAGGTGCATGATATTCTTCCGCGCCTGGCGAATCCAATGCTACAACGCACCCCTGAGTCGACATGCGAAATTGATATTTTTGATGGATTTGGTAATGCTGGCATGGCTCAACCACCTTGCCATGGCATGGAGGAATTTAAGCCTGAGATACCTAATTCAGCTGTTCCCACCGCTTTACATGGTGTGGTCTCACCCTTTACGCCCTCGTCTTTACTTTTATCACCTGGAATAGACTTCGACTTTACAGCCGTGTCTGATATGGCGATTCATAGACCAGTCATTGACAGCAATATTACGTGTGTGTCACAGGTAGAGTCTGGATCAGGAGGCTCGCAGCACACGCAGCCCCTAACCAAAAATCATGTTCCACTACAGATGCAACAGCCATATCATCACGAGCAATGCCTGCAACACCACCTGAGACAACGTTATCCATACCCTCAAAAATACTCTCCATTTCACAATCAATATCTTCAGCAACAGAATCAGGAACGTGTCCCAGTTATACAGGACATGGGTCGGGACATGAATGGCAACACTACAGCAGGTATTCGAGTAAACTATGGCATATACCCCCCACGGAAGATGGTTGCCGATCGAGCTGCTGATATGGCAGATAATCTGACCAGCGTCTTTGGTGATCAGAATTTCGGAAATTCTATTAATGACGCTAGTAGAACAACATTTGATGATACTGGACTCTGCCTTGGCCAGCAATCTCAGCTATTAGGACATTACGCCATGTCTTCTCAGCCACTAAGAGCAGTGGGAGATTTCGAGGCTTATCATATTTCTAATAGGCCTAGTAGCACTCTTAGTATTAATTATATTAGCAATCCTTAGACGGAATTTTTTTGTTAGCGATTAACTAAATACAAATATTTATGATCTAGTATATTCTTGTTAATACCTTAACTACTATGCTAATAGGACACTATAATCTACTTATATAGTGCTTAGGCTATATGCTTTTAGTCTTTAGTAAAGTATTGGCATTTATATTTACTTAAATTTTTATGAAGGTTTTTTTTGTAATTTTTTAAGAATAGTTATTTAGTAATCTTTATTCTTATTTAAAAGTTTTATTTATAGCGTAAATAAAGTCTTTTATATTATAATATTATATATACTTACTTTATATACAAAAATAGTATCTTTCATACTTAGCTACAGTAGTATATATCTTGCAAATAGGTAGAAAAGCAACTATAAAGACCGGACAATGTGTATAGGCTACGTATAGATATTAGAGGACGACTAGATAATAAGCAGACGTTATTTAACTTAAGGATATAACTAGAATCTAAAAGGACACGTAGTTAAGGCCTATATACAATTAAGTAGGGTAGTGTTAAATACACGCTATATTATTAGCTAAACATTTATAAAGTTTAAAGGCTAAGGCTTGTTATAGTATAGCGTGTTTTAGTACTACTTATATATAGCTAGTTTATTCTACTCCTTTAAATTAAAAGGGATAAGACTTTTATATATAATCTAGTATATTAAAGTGCCTTTAGTCTAAATTTAAAAAAGACATTTTTATAATAGTAAAAGTAATATTATATCTAGTTTTTAGAGCTAAGTATAATAAAGACCTTATTTACTATTAATATGGTTTTATTTTAGCTAGTAAGGCTTTAGTCCTTTAATTTTTTACTAGCTTATAGCCTAGTAGTAAGGGTATATCCTTATACCTTATTTTTTCTTTATAAAAACGTTAAATTATATTTAATATATACTTTTTTAAGTTTATAGTTAATAAGCCTTTATTAACCTTAATAAAATTTGTACTTAAATAGGCTTATACTAGTCTTAAACTCTTTATTTTAAAACTTTTATTTAGCTTAGAAATAAGTTAAGTTATAAACTTATTATTAAGACTAGTTACTATAAAGTTAGTAATATAATATAGTAAAAAAACCTTTTTAGTTTTATATTAAAATAAGCCTTTATTATAAGGAGAGACTATATAGCCTTCCTTTATTAAAATATCTTTTAAGTACTTATACTATAGGTTAAGTGCTTGTTTTAAACTATATAAGGCTTTATTTAGTAGATAGACTTTATAAATATTAGTTTTAAAGCTTATACGTTGTTTAATATAAATAGTTTAATTTATTTTCTTATATAAAAAGCGTTTTTTACGTTGTATTAATTTAAGTCCTAGCCGTTATTAATAGCTAATAAAAAGACTAATCTATACGTCTTAGAACGGCAGGTTATACTAAAGGTTTTTAAGTAGTTTATACCTAGTACTTAGTTAAAGCCTTATACTACTTATTTAGCCTTATAGTATATAGGTACGTTTTTATTGTCTATTTTTAAAGCGTATATTTATTTACTCTTTAAAACATAACCGTCTTTAAGTAAGTCGACTAAAGTATAAGTATTTTAGCTTATTAAAGACTTAATTTCGTCCTTTATAGCTTCTAACTACTTGTCTTTATTAAGGCTAGCTAGAGCTTGTTTATAAGTATTAGGCTTATTTTTTAAATTAGTAAAAAGAATAGTAGCTTTTAGTAATTTTAAGTCTTTTAGTATTATAATAGTACTTTTTATATAAGTTTTATATGCCTATATATCTTCTTTAGTTTGGGTAGATTGTTCTACTACTAGCCTAACCTTATTATTAATTTTAGTTGTCTTTAAGGTTGTCTTTATTTTTAGCCTATTAAAATTTAATTTATTTAGCTACTATTTAATTTTATAGACCTTAGACTTAGTACTACTATAATTATTAGAATTTTCTACGTCTAATAGTATAGCTATCGTTGTACTAGTATTGTTTTTTTAAGAAGGTATTACTAAGAAACTAATTTATTTAGTTTTTTTAGATATTAAGCCGGTTTTCTTCCTTTTCTATTATAAAAACGTCTTTAAACGTAATTATTTGCTTTGTTTTAGGGTTATATACTAGGCAGTGTCTAGTATTTAGTATATACCCCACTAAAATACATTTTTTACCCTTAAGGTCTATAACGGGGGTTAGACTAGGTAACTACGTTAGTAAAGTAATTCGATCGTAGGAGGGCAATAGGCAGGGGTAGTATTATACAAGAACTAAGTCTTGTCCCTCCTTATTCGGCAGAGGGGACAGACTGGCTATATATAGGCAGTACTAAGTACACTAGGCCCGAATAGGCCTTAGCCTTTAGACTTAACAACCATTCGGCCAATTACAGGGCGTGCATCTGCCACTACCCCACTTAATCGAGCACGGGCCACTATTACGTATCCTCCAAAGTCCTGCTCGTGTCCGTAGGTTATGTGACGCCTGCTATTTGTCTAATTGGTTATCGTGTCTGTGCATTACCTATATTGTATATGCGACTCCTGCGCGCGGCCTGCGTTAGGCCTTCGTAGTCGCTCCCCTTGCCTATTCGTAACAAGGTCTAACTTAAACTTAGAAGAGTCTTTATTTTTAAGTAAGTTAAATTAGGTTTTACTTTATTTAGCTTTTTATAATATAATAACTAACCTTAGTAAGCTATAAAGTGTTAAATTATATAACTCTGCTACCGTTTTTACTAGCTATTCCTAAAGTAATTTAGGTAGCTTATTTTCTTTAATATTAAGAAAGAAAATTAATCTATTTATTAAAGTTTAGTTAATCCTTTTAATTATACTATTACTTTCTTTAGTATAAGTAAGTGTTAGTATATAGTATATACCTTTTTTATTTAAATAGGCTTTAAAGTCTTTACTTAGGTATTTTATAGTATTATTTATTTAAAAAAAACTTTATTTTATTTATTTTAGTATTATTTTTAGCCTTATACTTATAAAGCTTAAAAGCTTTTAAAGCGTCTAATTTCTTTTTTAATAAATAAAGGTTTAAGTACTTAGTCTTAAAGTTTAGAAAAGTAATAAAAAACTTATAACCTTTAAATGTTTATAGTAAAATAAGTTTAAAATATTAAAGGCTACCTTTTTAAAGTAAGTATAGTCCTTATTAGTAAAGCTATTAAGTACAGAATCTACCTACCACATATATAGAACCATATACACTACTAACAACTATTATAATACGTAGAATAGTATAAGAAGGAACTATTAACTAATTAGTTAATAGTCCCTCCTTTTATACTATACTTTATAAGCGGCTTACTAGTAAGTAAGAATAAGAAAGACGTACTTATAAGTGTTATATATAAAACTTATATAGCTAATTTTGTTTATTTTATTCCTTATTATTTATTTGTCTTTTTAGTAGCTACGTTTTGTCTACTTATACCTTTTAAAGTAGAGGGTATTAAGGTAAAGCCTTAATCTAATTTACTCTTTATTTTAAGTATAGGTACTATAACGTTAGTTATAGTATATGCTTTATACTTATTTCTTTTTATACTTTACTTTAAAAGTATAGTTAAGAAGAGGTAAAGAAAGAAAGAAAAGTAGATTAGATAAAAGAAAATTAAAGAAAAATAGTAAAAAAAAAAGAAAGAATAAAGATATAGAAAAAAAAAGAGTAATTAAAGAAATATAAAAAAATAAAAATAAAAGAATAGTAAGAGCTAATTGCCTAATTACTTATTTATATCTTTTACTTTATCCTTAAGTATATTAAGTAGGTAGCGCTTTACTACTATTTACTAGTACTAAAGCTAACTTTAATATTAGTTCTTAAGGTCTTTATTATATTATTAGTAAGTAGTAGTTAAGGTAGCTAGCTACTTAGGCCACCTTTTAGGATAGAGTAGAAGTAGGCTATACTTTAAAGCTAAACGGTAAAGCCTTATACGTTAAAGTAAAAAGCTATAACGCTTAGGCTTAGTATAGGCTTAAGTTAATAGTATAATGTATTTTTAGCTATACTTTATCTTACACTATTATAAGATTACTAATTATACTTATAGTAGCGCCTTTTACTTATTACTAAATTTAAAAGTGTTTATAATACTTTTAAACCTAAGGTTGTTATATACTAATAAGGTAGTTTAGTGTATAGGCTTAGAAGTAGAGTTAAATAAGAAAGAAAGAGGTAAAAGGTTAGCGCCTTAATCTAATAATAACTTAAAGGGCGGCTTTATATAAGTTTAACTTTAAGTAGTTTATACCTTCTTTCTTTAAGGTTAATTAGTATAGATATAATAGATTTTTAATAAAGGTTTTAATAGCTAATACTTAAGTTGTTTACTACTAAGTTATTAGCTAGGTTATATACTTTATTAAGGTTAATTTACTAACTATAAAATATTTTTAAGATTTAAACTATATATAAATTATTAGTATTAGTAGATGTTATAAGCTAGCTTAATATTTAAGTAATATAGCTAGTTAAAAGGAAGAGTAGTCTAATTTATTAATATCTTTATTAATAGCTTTATTAAGTTAATTACTTTATTTTTTATTATAAACTACTAGTACTACTTTATAAACGCTATTTAAAGTAGTAGTCTTACTAAGTAAATAAGTAGTAAAAGTATACTAAGTATTTTATAGTTATTTTTACTAAGTTATTAAATACTTTAAATAGTATTTAGTAGCTAGTTAAATAGTAATAATATAGTATATTAGAAATTTTAGTAATCTTATTTAATTAGCTTAAACAGCTTTTTATATAAACTATAAAGTATATAAATAGTAGTAAATACTAGCCTTAACTTAAGCTATTTAAAGAGTACTACTTAGTTTACTAAACTTTAATTATTTATATATAGTTTATTTAATATATTAAAGTAGGTTTAAATAGTTTTAATATAAAGTTTAAATTATACTAAAATAATAGTCCTTTTTAGTAAAAAGTGTATAAATAATATATTAATATAATTAAGCTTTAAGTAAAGTATACTTACTTACTAATAAAAGACTTTTAAGTAAGTAGTCTTTATTTAATCTTATATAAGTTTATTAATAGACTAATATAAGTATATAAAGTAGTTTATTATTAGTATTTATAACTTTTAAAAGAATAGTTATACTAACTTACATATTATTACGTTATAGCTTTAGTTATTTTTTTATTAAACTTAGCTTACTTTTAATATAACTTAGTAAAAAATAACTATATATATATTATTATATAGCTATTTCTTATATTACCCTTTTAAGTTCTTATATAAGTATAATAGTAAGTTAAAGTAATATAAAATTCTTATATATATATTAAAAATAAATATAAAAAAATACTCCTTTTAAAAGTAGTAGTTTGTTAAAAATTAGTAAATAGTTATATTCTTATATAACTATATACTTTTTAATATATTTAGTATTTATAGTATAAAGAACTAAAGTTAAATAATACCTTTAAACTTAGTAATAGTAAATACTAATTTAACTATTATACTAGCTATTAGTATATACTATTATTAAATTAAGTAACTAGTTAAATTATATAAACTAGTATAGTAGTTATTTATATTAAAGCTATACTACTTAATATTTATATTTATTAAATAGTAAAGTAGGTTAAAGTAGTAGTCTTTTATTAAATTAAACATTATTTATTTACTTATAAGCTTTATTTTTTTTATAATAAAAGGGTTAATATATACTAGTTAGTTTATAATAATACTTAAAGTATATAATAGCTTTAAAAAAACGGTTTTAAAGTTTTATTTACTTTATATACTATCTTTTTATAAAATAAAGTTTAACTAATTACTTTATAAAATAATAATACTTTATATATAAAATATTATATTAAATATAGTAGTTTAAAAGTACTTAATATATATAAATAAAGTAATTTAATAATAAAATATAAGTAATTAATTATAAAGAAAAAGGCTTATAATAAAGTAAATATAAGTAGTAAAAGTAAAGGTAGTAATAAACGTTTTTAACGTTTTTATTTATTATTATAATTTAATAAATAAAAATATATTAATCTTATTTTTATTATTAGTACTTTAAGTAATAAGTTATTTTTTTAATAAATAAAAATATATTTTTAAAGTAAACTATTTATTTATTTTTAATATACTATATTCTTTTTCTATAATACTTTTTATAAATACGTTAAAGTGTTTATTATTAAATTAAACTTACTTATATTATTACTTTATAACTAAAATACTATTATAATTATAGCTTAAAAAAGAATTTTTTATATTTTACTATAAGTAGTATAAAGAAGAGTAAGTAAATATTCTTTATTAAAATTTATATTAAAGTAAAAGTAATAGTTTAGAAAAAGCTATTTAATAATATAGTAAATATAAACTTAAATAAAATAAGGCTTTAAACTAGTTAAACTAATATTTAATTTAATAATAAAGATTTTATAAATATTAATATTAAAATAAAAGTTAAAGTAGTTATAAAAGTAAGTAAGTTAAAGAATAAGTAAAGCGCTTAATAAAAGGCTAAAAAGAAAAAAGTTAAAAAAGAAAAGAAGAAGAAAAGAAGAAAAAAGAAAAAAAAAAAACTATAAAAAAGGTAATAAAAAGAATAAAGGTTAAAAAAGTAAAAAGTGTATTAGTTATATTAAAGCTTAAAAAAGAAGTAGTATAAAAGAAAAGGAAAGTAGTTAAAAAAAAAAGAAGAAAGAAAAAAAGAATAAAAAAAAAAAAGAAGAAAGTAAAAAAGGATAAAAAGAAAAAAGAAAAGAATAAAAAAAGAAAAAAAGTAAAAGAAAAAAAGAAAGTAAAAAGAAAGAAATAAAAAAAGATAAAAAAAAAAAGAAAAAGAAGTAAAAAAAAAAAAGAAACGTTATATATAAAGCTTATATAGCTAATTCTATTTATTAAATTCCTTACTATTTATTTGTTTTTCTAGTAGCTACGTCTTATCTACTTATACCTTTTAAAGTAAAGAGTGTTAAGACGAAGCCTTAACCTAATTTACTCCTTATTTTAAGTATAAGTACTATAACGTTAGTTATAGTACGTACTTTATACTTAATAAGCTAAATTAAATAGTATAAATAAGAAAACTACACTTATATATATAATATAACTATTAGTAAAAAACTTATAAAGTGCTTTTAAAGTTTAAGAGCTAGACTTAGACGATTTTAAAGATAAAGATATAATCTTTATAGCTTTATTATATATTAGTAGCTAGGTACTACTTAAAGTAAGTAGCTAGATATATAACTTAAAGTTAAAGCCGTTTAAAAAGTATAAAGATTTATTAATATATTTATAGTAATAAGAGTAGTATAAGGTAATAAGGCATATATTTAAATTAGCGCCTTAATAGTACTTTTAAAATATTAATAAAATTAATATAGTATTTTAGCTTATAAATAAAGCTTTTTTTATTTATTAAAAGTAGTTTTTTAACGTACTACTAAAGTAAGAGCGTGTTTTAAGCTTATACTTTTAAAACGTCTTTAACGGTTAGTTAAACATGTTAATATTAAAAGTAAAGAATTTGTTTAATACTATAGTAATACATTTAAAAAAATCTTACTAACTTATAAAATAAAGCCTTAATAACTACTATACGTATATAAGCTTACTAAAATAAAAGATTAGTCTTTTACTTAAAAACTTTATAGTAATTATAGTTTATATAAAACTAAACAATAAAATTAAATACAACCTTACTATAAAAATTATAATCTATATTATAAATTAGTACTAAGTATTAAAGCGTATAAATAAACTTTAAAAAGATAGCTTTTTAAATAAGTAGTAAAAGAGGACTATACTTAATATAAAGAAAAGGAAAAAGACCTTGATTAAAAAACTAAAAAAGAAGTATTTAAGCTTTTACTAAAAAGCTTTTAAAGCCTAAAAGTTTAAATAATTATAAATAGGTCTAGCTTAAGACGTTATACTAAGTTAAATAGTAATAATATTAAGTATTTTTATTATAGTAAAAAAGGCTATATCTTACTTATATATTCTAATAAATTAGTAAGTAAGCTATTAAAGAAAGACGCTTAAGTTAACTTTACTAAGGTTAATAATAATAATAATTTTAGTAATAAGGGTATAAAGGGTAAGGGTAAGGGAAAAGCTTAGACGGCCTTTAAAAAGATACTTTAAGGTTATTAAACTTTATTTTAATTAGTAAAAGGCTATAAATAAAAAGATAGGTTATTATAAGTAGTAATTACTTTATATTTATTAATTTAGACTATAGTAGTAAAATTAACATAGTAGATTAAAAATTTGTAAAAATACTAGGCTTACTAAAGTTTATAAGGCTTTTACTACTTATATTAGTAACTTAAAGCTATAAGTTTATAGTATATAAGTAGTTATAATTTAACTACTAAATACTAACTAAGAAGAATAGTAAATTACTTACTATTATAATACTAAACTATATTAATAGTAATATACTAGTACTTTTAAATATACTAACTTTATTAAATAAGAAAATATTATTATACCTTACTAGTAAGAAGTAGTAGTTTTATAAATTAAAGGTTAAGCTAATAAGGACCTTTTAAAAAGGCGTAATAAATACTACTACTTATTATATATTAGTATAAGTAAAAACATTTCTTAATTTTTTAAATAAAGAACTTTAAAAGGACTATAAAGGGCTTATAAAGATCCTATTTAAGCTTTATAAATATAAGGACGTATTCTTTATAAAGAATACTATTAGCCTACTAATTTACTAAGATATAAACTATATAATTAATTTACTACTTAAAATATAACTACTATATAAGGGACTATACTCTTTATTTTAAAAGAAGCTTATTATACTTTAAAAGTACTTATAAAAAGTACTATAAAAAGGATAAATTAAAGACTTAAAAAGCTTTATAAGCTTTTTAGTCTTATTTATACTAAAACGTAATAGTACCTTATAATTATATATTAATTACTATAAACTAAATAAGATTATAGTTAAAAATTAATACCCTTTACTCTTAATCTTTAAGATTTTAAATAAGACTACAAGTTATAAAGTTCTTTTAACTATAAACGTAAAGGATATATTTATATAACGGTAAATAGACTAAGTAACTACGTTAGTAAAGTAATTAATTATAAAGGGCTAAAGGCAAGGGTAGTATTGTATAAGAACTAAGTCTTGTTCCTCTATATTTAGTAGAAGGAATAGACTAGCTATATAAAGGCAGTACTAAGTACACTAGTCCTAATTAGGCCTTAGTCTTTAGACTTAATAGCTATTTAACTAATTATAAAGCGCGTATTTACTACTAAGTACAGAACTACCTACCACACATATATAACTACATACACTACTAACAACTATTATAGTACGTAAAATAGTATAGGAAGGGACTATTAACTAATTAGTTAATAGTCCCTCCTCCTATACTATGCTTTATAAGCGGCTTGCTAGTAGGCAGAGACGGAGGGAGACGCACTTATAGGCGTTACATGTAAAACTTGTGTAGTTAATTCTGTCTATTAAATTCCTTCCTTTCTATCTGTCTTTCTAGTGGCTACGTCTTGTCTACTTATACCTTTTAAAGTAGAGGGTGTTAAGGTAAAGCCTTAACCTAATTTACTCTCTATTTTAAGTATAGGTACTATAATATTAGTTGTAGTACGTACTCTATACTTACTCCTTTCTACACTTTACTTTAAAAGTATAGTTAAAGGGAGGTAAAGAAAGAAAGGAAAGTAGATTAGATAAAAAAAAATTAAAGAAAGATAGTAAAAAAAAATTTTATAAGAAAAGAATAAAAATAGTTAAAAAAAAAGAAAGAACAAAAATATAGAAAAGGAAAAGAGTAATTAAAAAAACATAAAAAAGAAAAGAAAAGAATAGTAGAGTTAATTGTTTAATTACTTATCTACGTTTTTTACTTTGTTCTTAAATATATTAAGTAAACAACGCCTTACTACTATCTACTAATATTAGAGCTAGCTTTAACGCTGGTTCTTAAGATCTTTAAGACTTGTTTAGGCTTTATTATAGCGTTTATAAGTAGTAGCTAGAGTGGCTAGCTATCTAGGCCACCTTTTAAGATATAGTAGTAGTAGACTATGCCTAGGTGCTAAATAGTAGGGTCTTATATATTAAAGTGGAAAGCTATAACGCTTAGGTTTAGTGTAGGCCTAGGTTAATAGTATAATATAGTTTTAGCCGTACTTTGTCTTTTTACGTTAAAGAAGTATAAGCTACGTTTATAGTAGGTCCTTCTACTTGTTGTTGGATTTAACAGTGTCTACTACGCTTTTAAACTTAAGATTACTATATATTAGTAAAGTAGATAGGCTTATTAGCTTAAGGCTTAATAATAAGAAAGGAAAAGAAAGGTTTATATTATAATCTAGTAATAACTTTAAAGGCTTGTTAACGTTTAACTTTTTTATAGTATCTAGTTTTATAGTAGCGTCTAATAGTAAAAAGAAAAAAGGAAAAGGTAAGTCTATATTATAATCTAGTAATAACTCTAAAGACAACGTTATAAAAGTCTAGTTCTTAACGTTTAGCTTTTTTATAGTGTCTAGCTTCTTTTACTTCTTTATATAGCCTAGTATAAGATAAATACTTACAACTTTGTTAAAGAGTTTCTACTAGTTAACGCTTAGATTATACCTTGTTAAGGCGCTTATAAGATTATATACTTTAACTAAGTTAACTTGTTAGATATAGAATATATTAAGGATCTAGGCCGTTTTTAAATAACTAGTATAAGTAGGTACTATAAGCTAGTAATCTGTTTGTAAAGGCGGTTATAGTAGTTTAAAGAAAAGAGTAGTCTAATTTAGTAATACCTTTAGTAGCTTTACTAGGTTAACCGCTTTATCTTTTATTATAAACTACTAGTACTATTTTATAAATACTACTTAGAGTAGTAGTCTTACTAAATAATTAAATAATAAGAGTATACTAAGTATTCTATAGTTATTTCTACTAGGTTGTTAAGTGTGTTAAATAGTATCTAGTAGCTAGTCTAATAGTAATAATATAGTGTATTAAAAATCCTAGTAACCTTATTTAATTAGCCTAGACGGCTCTTTATATAGACTATAAAGTATATAAATAGTAGTAAATACTAGCTCTAACTTAAACTATTTAAAAAATGTTGCTTAGTCTACTAAACCCTAGTTATTTATATATAGTCCTTCTAATATATTTAAATAGGCCTAAACGTTTCTAGTATAAAAGTTTAGATTACACTAAAATAACGGTCCTTTTAGTAAAAAGTGTATAGACAATATATTTATATAGCCAAGCTTTAAGTAGAGCGTGCCTACCTACTAATAAAAGACTTTTAAGTAGGTAGTTTTTATTTAATTCTATATAAGCCTACTAGTAGACTAATATAAGTATATAAAGTGGTTTATTAATTATATTTATAACTTTTAAAAGAATAGTTATACTAGCTTACTTGTTATTACACTATAGCTTTAGTTATTTTTCTACTAAACCTAGCTTGCTTTTATTAAAAGCTAGTAAGAGATAACTATATATATATTATTAAATAGCTACTTTTTATACTACCTTTTTAAGTCCTTGTATAAATATAGTAAAGAGTTAAAATAGTATAGAATCCTTGTATAAGTATTAAAAATAAACATAAAAAAATATTCTTCTTAAAAGTAGTAGTTTATTAAAAATTAATAAGTAGTTATATTCTTATATAGCTATATACTCTTTAGTGTATTTAGTGTTTATAGTATAAAAGACTAAAGTTAAACAATATTTTTAAGTTTAGTAATAGTAAACACTAATCTAGCTACTATACTAGTTGTTAGTATACACTATTACTAGATTAAGCAACTAGCTATATTATATAAACTAGTATAGTAATCGTTTATATTAAAGCTATACTGCTTAATATTTATATCTATTAAATAGTAAGATAGGTTAGAGTAGTAGTCCTTTATTAAATTAAACGTTATTTATCTACTTATAAGCTTTATTTTCTTTATAATAAAAAGGTTAATATATACTAGTTAGCCTATAATAACATTTAAGATATATAATAGCTTTAAAAAAACGGTTTTAAGGTTTTATTTACCTTATACACCGTCTTTCTATAAGATAAAGTCTAGTTAATTATCTTATAAAATAATAACGCTTTAAGTGTAGAATATTATACTAAATATAGTAGTTTAAAAGCACTTAATACGTATAAATAGAGTAATCTAGTAATAAGGTATAGGTAGTTAAATATAGTAAAAAGAGCTTGTAGTAAAGTAAATATAAGTAGTAAGAGTAAAGGTTATAACTACTATAATAAAAGAAAGGGGTAATAATAAACGTTTTTAACGTTTTTGTTTATTATAATAATTTAATAAATAAAGATATATTAGCCTTATCTTTACTATTAATACTTTAAGTAACAAGTAGTCTTTTAATAAATAAAGATATATTCTTAAAGTAGACTATTTATTTATTTTTAATATATTATATTCTCTTCCTATAATACCTTTAACAAGCACGTTAAAGCGCTTATTATTAAATTAAACGCCTTTATATTATTACTATATAGTTAAAATATTACTATTCTTATAGCTTAAAAGAAGAATCCTTTACATCCTTTTATAAGCTGTGTAAAAAAAGGCAAGTAGACGTTCTTTACTAAGGTTTATACTAAGATAAAAGTAGTAGTTTAAAAGAAGCTATTTAACAATATAGTAGATATAAACCTAAATAAGATAAAGCTTTAAACCGGCTAAACTAATGTTTAATCTAACAATAAAGATTCTATAAATATTAACACTAAGATAGGAGTTAAAGCAGTTATAAAGGCAGGCAAGCCTAAGGACAAGTAAAGCGCTTAGTAAAAGGCTAAAAAGAAGAAAGTTAAAAAAAAAAGGAAGAGAAAATAGAAAAAAGGAAAAAGGAGACTATAAAAAAGATAATAAAAAGAATAAAGGCTAAAGAAGTAAAAAGTGTGTTAGCTATACTAAAGCGTTAAAAGGAGGCTATATAAAAGAAGGAGAAAGTAGCTAAAGATAAAGAGAAGAAGGAAAAAAAAGGTATAAAGAGAAAGATAAAAAAAGTAAAAAAGATAAAGGAAAAAAAGAAGAAGGAAAGAAAAAAAAGAGAAAATAAGAAGATAAAGGAAATAAAGGAAAAGGAAAGAGTAAAAGGAAAGAAATAAAGAAAAGACAAAGTAAAAAGTAAAAGGAAGTAAAAGAAAAAAAAGAGGAGAGAGAAGGTTAATTAAGTAAAAAGAGGCAAGTAAGAGAAAAAGAAAGAAGAGGAGGTGTAAAAGTAAGTAAAGGCAACGTATATTACTATAAAGAAGACGGTTAAGGTTAAAACTTTAATAGCTGTATAAGTAATAGTAAAGTAAATAACTATTAAAGCAAGTATTTATATTACTTATAGCTTGTTAAAAGAGATAAAGTATATAGTACTACGTTTAGTAGTAAAGAGCTAGTAGTAAAATAGGGACAAGTTTAACAAGAAGGTAAATACTAGTTATAAAAGCTTTAAAAGGTTGTTAGATTAAGTAGTTGTTATTATTAATTTCTTTTAAGCTTTTTATATACTATTTAAGTAAATATCTAGCCTTTTTAACGTTAATAAGAAGTAGATTTGCTTTAAACTAACTTAATATAAGAAGAAGATAAAGCGTTATATTTACGTTTAAAAGGGAACAGCGTTGTTGTAGCTTATTAAAGACAAGGGAATTATAGCTTAGTTGTTTAACAACGATCTATTTAAGCACTATTATTTATACTTAACTTACTATAAAATAGTACTTACAAGTATATTAATTTACTTTATACTTTTACTAGATTATATAAAGGTGTATTTATTCTAGTAGTTTCTAAACAACGTATAAAAGCTGTTTAATTTATAGTTAAACTTTTAGTTTAATATAACTATCTAGAATTACTAGGCTATATAGCTAAAGGGCAGATTAATAAACAAAGTCTTAGTAAAGGCTATAAATAGTAAATCCTTAAACAACATTATAGTACAAATAATAAAGGATAAGTGTTAAGAGTAGGGCTTGTTTATTTATTTATTTAATGTTATATGTTTAATACTATACAAGTAGTGTTATACCTACTACTTATTATTAATTATTTAGTATAAGAACTTGTATATTAATATATCCTAGCCTTTTTTTAACTACTTTATACTTTTAAAGTATAGTAATATATATAAAAACTACTTCTTCTATATAAATAAAAAGATTTATAGTTATAATAATTCTTATTTTACTATTATAGTAGAATCTTATTAGATTATAATCAAGAGTAATCTATTAGTAGTTATTTAAAGTAAAGTGTAAAAGACATTAAAGTATAAGCCTCTAGTAAATTTAGCCTAGAATTATAATACTATTTTTTAAGAGTAGGCGTATATTTAGTATTAGCTATATAATAATCTAGTTAATATAGCGTTAAGAAGGTTAATAAGTTATATTGTTATTTTATATATAGCTAGTGTTACTACTAATAAAGCTTTTAATTATAAAAAGAATAATAACAAGAAAGTAAAGGAGTCTCTAGTTATACTAAAATAAGAATTTTAAAATTTATATAAATAGTAGGCAGTTTATACTACTATAAAAAGATTTAGTCTATATTATTATTACTAGTAAGGCTTTTACTATTAGAATACTAACTTATAGTGTAATTATTATTATCTTAAATCTTATTAGTAAGTTGTAGCTAGTTTATAGTTATTAAATTATAAATATCTAGCTTTTAGATTTTTATAGTATTTTGTTTAAATTTCTTAAGTTGTTAACTAGTAAATATACTTAATAAAAAGACTTTATTTAAATATATAAGTATATATATATTATTATTATAAACTACGTTTATATAAAAAAGGCCTTACTATTTATACTTTAACTTACTTTTAACTAACTTATTAATTTCTTTTTTATTGTTTTAAATAAGTACTATATTACTTTAAACTATTAACTAATTTAACTATTATATTTTATTAACGTTTATAAAGTTTCTTAATTTAATAAGTTTTTCTTAGAACTTGTTAACTATAGTAGTAGCTTTTTCTTAGTTTATTAAAAGGCGTTGTAGTATTTTAGTTCTTTTTTAAAAAAGCTTTTTAAATAATATATTTACTTTTTAATTAAGTACTTACTAAATAAGAATGTAGATATTAATAAAAAGTAAAGCTTTTATACTATAAAGGAGAAAAAACAGTGTTTAGTTATAGGATTAGTATACTATTGTCTAATTTACTAAGAGCGTTATAAAAAGGTACTTTGTTTAGTTTTTTATTCTTTTAAAGGTTAGCTTAGTAAGTGTTCTAGTAAGTAAAAAGTATCCTTCTTTAATAAAACTATTTACTTATAAATTATATATAAATATTAAAATATATACTACTTTTAAGTTGTTATAAACTTTTTTAAAGTTACTCTTAAATTTAGGTTCTTTATTTACTATAATAACAACTAATAGGTTATAATTAGCTATTATATAGTTTTATAAAAACTTAAAAATAGTTTTAGCTTTAGTATTAAAAATAGCTATAACTTTAATATATTCTATAAAAGTATACTAAGCTTTAATAATATAACGCTTACTATTATATAGTAGTATATATATAACGTTTAAATAGATTTTTTAAAATAAAGTAACTAGTAACTACTAAACTATAGCTAAGTTAACTAGTTAATAAGGTTTTTATTTTAAGTAATTTAAACAGGTAAAAACTGCCTTTTTTATATAATTATATATTTTATACTACTAATACCTTTTATAAAGTGCTATATATAATAGTTTAATCTTTTAATATTTAGTTATAATATAGTATTTTTATATAAGCTGTACTTAGTTGTTAAGATTGTAAATTACTTTTAAAGGACAGCTTAAATTCTTAATATTCTTATACTATAAGATCCTTACTTAATAAAAGTAAAACTATACTTAATATAAAAGCTTTTTTTTCTTTACACTTAAAGTTTTAGGTAGAAGGAGGTGGTTTTTAATAAGATTAAGAATATTCTTATAGTAGTTGTTTAGGTTCTAAGTTTAAGGTACTATTAAATAATTAAACAAAGGTTTATTATTAATTAACACCTTTTAAGTATTAATATATATATTAATAAACTTATTAAAATTATTCTTTATAGCTTTAAGCTTGTTTTTATTAGTCCTTAAATAATATAAAAGTGTATTAATAAGTATATTCTTTATATTAAAAATATACTTAATAATAAAATTAAAATTTTAAACTTATACTACTTATTATATAAGTAGTGCTTTAAAAAGTTTGTTAATAGCTTTATTTAACTAATTTATTAAAACTTATAAGTTAGTCTTAATTTAAAAATATATACTATAAACATAGTTATATAGTTTTCTTAAGATAGTAACTAATCCTTTATATTCTTTTTTTATAGTATTATTAGCTACTACTTTTATATTTTATTATTTTAATTTATATTATATAAAACGTCTTTCTTTATTAATTTCTTATAAAAGCGCTACTTTTTATTTTAAAATACTTATATTAATTATAAGTATTATTAGTCTACTTTTTTTAAAGTAATTAATTGTTATTAAAATAAAAGTAGTAGAAAGTTGTTTTTTTAATAAGTTAAAAGCCAACTTTTTTATATTTTCTTATTACTAATAGGCGCCTTTTTATAAAAGAATATAAAGAAAGGCGGCTATTATAGCTTTATTCTATACTTAAGTCTTATAAAATATAAAAATACTAAAAAACTTACAAAGGTCTTTTAAATTAATTAGTTAAGGCTATTTAATAATTTTAATAATCTTAGACTTTTTAAGTGTATAGCTAGACCTGTTATATATATATCTAACAATAATAGCTATAAGCTAGCACTATTACAATTTTTTAACTATAATTATAGCACCGGCTAGCTTGTAATTTATAAGAATAAGGTTTATATTTTAAAGATACTTTAAAACGTAGCGCTTAACTTCTAGTAGTATTTTCTTGTTGTTGTAGGTAGTTATAAGGCCTTTAATTATAATGTTATTAAGAAAGGGTAATACTTAATTAGGTATAAGCCTATATAGTAGTTAGACTATAATACGTTAAAATTAAGCTATTAAGTTAGTATCTCTTTATAAAAGAGTATATATTTTAAATAGCTTAATTAAGGTTAAAAACGTAGTTATATCTTTACTTTTCTTAACAAGTTTAATCTAGTTATAATCTAAAAAAAGATTAAGTAAAAAGATCTTTTTATATATTTTAAATTCTTTTAAAAAGATCTTTATTGTTAAAGGAGTAAATACGTTATATACTATATACTAATTATACTTAACTATATTATTTATTAGCTATACTCCTTTATTCTTCTTTTTTACTAAAAACTAAAAGTTTTTATAAGATTTATAACTTTCTTTAATTATCCTTTTATTAAGGCACTAGTGTAAAAGGTTAATAACTTACTTAACTAGTAAATAAGGTATTAGAATTATACAAGCTTAAAAGGCTATATATAGTATAGTTTTAATAACCTATAAAGGTACTACTAATAGGTTAAGCTTATTAATATAATTAAAAGTTTATACTAATATAAATTTCTTATTAAAGAGGATTTACACTAAAATTTCCTTCTCTTTTTCTTATAAACTATTACTTAATTAGTTAATTATTACTATAAGTTAATTAAGTGTTAGCTTATACCTTTATTTTACTAAACTAAACTTTAAAGTAATAAATATAGTAAAGTTTTATATAATAGGCTAGAAGTTCTTTTAAGCTTTTTTCTATTTTTCTACCTTTTAATTTACACTTTTTTTAAAAGTAAAGTTATTAAATATAATATTATTTAGTAGTTAAACCTTTAAACCTTTCCTTTTATATAAAATGTTGTTATAATAAACTTGTTGTAATAATTAATAAGATTTAGTATCCTTTAATAAGGACAAGTTAAAGAGTTAAATAAGCTTTAGTATTAGCTATAAGTAGTCTTTATAAATAACACTTAAAAGCTTATTCTTTAAATCTAATAATAACGTTAAGATAGGTGCTATTATAACAAGTAGTTTTAAGTGCTTGTTATAGTCTATTTTAAAGCGTTAATATACACCTTTAACTAATCTATTAACGTTAAAAGGTTGCCTATATTAACAATAAGGTAAATGTTGTTAATAGTTATATTAATATACATTACTTTAGTAATAAAGTTATATAGAAAATACAGCTTTGTATTAAGAATATATAACATCTTTAGTAATAGGTCCTTGCTAGTTATTCTACTAAGTATAATATATAGGTGGACTAGTAGTTTATACTCTCTTAACTATAAAGTAGTTATAAATTTACTAGTAAACTAAATACTTATATTATAAATACTAGTAAAGGAAGCTTTAGTTTTAAACAATAAAATATTCAACTTTCTTATAAGTTGGTTAAAAATTAAAGAAACCTGTAATCTAGTATTAATAAGAGCAGGTTGTAGGCTTCTTTAAAAAGGGCCGTTATAAATTTAAACGCGTATTCTTAAAAGGTTAGCTACTTTTATAAGTATAAAGTTAGCTTAAAGGCTAGTTACTTAATAGGATTTTAACGTTATTTATATTATTTAATTATTTAAAAGGCCTAGAATTTAAAAAGGCTTATTTATACTAACTTTATAAGACATTGTTTAAATAAGGTTAAAAGCTTTGTTTAAAACTATTAATATTTTACTATTAATATAGACTATCTTAATACTAAGTATTATAAAGTCTTAAATACTAAATATAATCTATACTATATACACTAAGTTAAGTTGTAAGAGCTAGTATATTAAAACTTTAACTTTAAAGTTAAAAGTTGTTTTTAATAGTTAGTGTTTAATGTCTAAAATAAGCTTAGTATTTACTTTTAATAAGACTTAAATAGTTAACTAATAAAGTAATAAATCCTCTCTAAGCAAGGCAATATTAATAAATTCTTACACTTCCTATATATTTATAACTAGTATATAAAAGTGTGTATTATTATTAACTTGTCTACATTTTTTAGCTAATATAAAAGTAGTAAATAGATTATAAGCCTTATTTACTAGTTTTACTAGAAAGAGGTAGTTAGTAACTATAAGATTGTTCTTTTTAATAAGCTTAACTACATTAATACTTAAGTTAAAACTAAAAGGTATTTTGTTTAATAGTGTAATTAAGCTATTAGTATTATTTAAAAATAAGAATTACTTACTTGTTTCTACTACTTCTTCTTAAGACTATATTTACTATATTTTCTTTATACTTAAAAAGTTGTAATACTTTATTAAATAGCTCTAAATTAAATTTTTTATCTAGCCTTTATTATAAAAGTGCTTTATTAATATAGTAAATAGCTAGTACTTTTTTATTAACTTTATAAAAAAACAGCTTTTTCTTATATTATAGTATAAAAGTCTAGCTTAGTAGTTTTTATAAAACTTAATATATTTAACTATTAAATAGTCTTTATTATTATAGTAAAAGTAGTAAAGGCGTTTTTATAACACCTACTAAGTAAATATATTAAAAACAGCGTTATTATTTACTTATAAGACTTCTTTAACGTTAGTTGTAAGTAGTAGTTACTAGATTGCTCTAGTGTTATATAGGTTCTAGAGGTTAAGGATATAGGAAAACTATATTTCTTTAAGTATTTTATTACTACATAGTTTTAGTTAATAGTAAGGTTTACTATACTTTTAGTAATTAATTTAAACGCGTCTTTTAACTAGGCAGCTTATAGTTATAGTGTAGTTAAAGCAACTAGAACAGGTATAATAAAAGGTAGTAAGACGTACTAATAAGAAGGTGCTTTAATTTAATAGGTAGAAAGTAAAACTTAAGAGAACCTTTAAAACCTTTAATAATAATAATTATTTATTAAGTAAACGTTGTCTTTAAAGTACTTAATAATTTAATTATAAAATTCTTAAAAAGATATAGTCTAAAAATTATAGTATAAACAATTTACTTAAAGTAATAGCTAGTATATAACTATAATAAAAAGGCTATAGTATAGTACTATTAACTAATTAGTTAATTATAGACTATATTTCGCTTATTTTATATTTGTGTTAAGTTTAACTAATTCTTAAAGTAAAATTTATAGGTTTTTACTATAAATAGTGTAAAACTATATAAAGACCTAAGTCTAAAGAGTGTAGTACTATTTCTTATTCTAAGTACTATAGTTTTACTATATAGCCTTTTTTTAATTTATAAACTTTCCTCTCTATTTTATAGTTAAAGTAGTCTTTACTAATTTTTCTATAAAACTTATTTTACTAATTATATAATATATTAGTAGTTAATAAACTTTGTCTTTATTTAAAAGTAAGGCTACCTTTACTAAGGCCTTATAGTAATAAAAAAAGCGTGTAACGTTATTACTATTAAAGGTAAGAGTAGTAAAAGTTTCTAGACAAAGAAAGGCTTAGCCTTAGAATTACGGCGTCCCTTTAAGTGTTAGATAAGTTAATGTGTTTATAAAGGCGCTAATTAATAAAGGCGGAACCTTAGAAGTTAAAGAAGACATGTTAATAGAGTAGGCGTTCGTTTTAACAGTTTTATATATTATACGTAGAATATAAGATTTAAATACTAAGCTACTTACTTAATTACTTATTAGTTTTTTTAGTAAGAAAGAAAGTAATTCTTTAAAGTAAAAACGTAATAAAAGAGAAAATATACAACAACTAATTCTTTATATAAAACTTTAAATAACTTATATTTATAAGAAAAGAAAACTTGTAATTATTTTTTTTACTAAAAGAAAGGAAGAGTTAGTATATTTAGTTTTTATAAAAGTATACTATTTCTTTATTTACTAAGTTATACTATAAAGTAATAAAGCTTTTTACTACTTTTTAACTTAGCCTTTCTTTATTAATATTTTAAGCCCTTTTACTCTACGTTTTATAAGTATATTTAGTCTTACTATTACTATCTTTACTTTAGTAACTTATATATAAGCCTTTTTAAAGTAGATAGTAATTAAGAGTTGTTATATTAAATTAGTCCTACTAGTAGTTATTATAGCCTTAATCTATTATTAAGTAGCTGTTTATTAACTTACTACTAGATTTATTTTTATTTATCTTTAGAATACTATTACTAGATTAGTACTTATTAATATATTTATAGTTAAGATAAGGGTTAAAAAAGGGGCAGTCTATAGTATTTTAGTACTTTAATCTTAACTATTATTATAAAGTTGCTCTTAACGTTTCTTAAACCTTATATTAGTATTGTTAAAGCAGCGTTTAACCTTTACTAATTAGCTGTTTATTTATAAGACTAATACTTATTTACTACTACTTCTTTATAATACTAAATATAGTAATATACATTTTAGCCGCTTCTAAGCGGACAAAAGGATTACCTTTTTCTTTTACTATTAATAATGTATTTATTCTTTACTAGTGTAATTAAGTTAAAAACTATACAGACTACTTTTTAAAACCTTACTTAACTACTAATTTACTTATTATAAGTTAAAGTTAACTTTATACTAACTCTTACTACTTCTATAGTTAAGCCGTTTTTATACAATTAGTTAATAGTAGCTATTTACTATAGCTAATTATAATAATATATATTTAGTTATTTAGTATAGTAGTTAATAATATATCTTTAAAAGCTATTACAAGTAACTCCCTTTATAAAACTTCCTTTATATTAAATTTGTATTTTAGTACTTAGTTTTTATTTCTTATAACTTTATAATTTAAAACTATTAAAAAATAAATAAAGTAGTAATCTTACCCCTTTTTCTACTTATTAAGAGTATAAACAAGAATTAAAGACCTACTTTAATAATTACTTATAGTATAGCTATTAACTAATTACTTCTTATATCTTTAACTAAAGAAGGTTATTATAAAAGTCTAGATAGACAAAGTAATAGTGTTTTATAAGTATTATAGCTTTTTAAGTAGAACCTAAACAACTAGTCTTACAACTAGTGTATTTTAAGTTCTACTCTTATTACTAGTAAGTATAAAACTACCTACTATATATATATAACTATATACACTACTAACAACTATTATAGTACGTAGAATAGTATAGAAAGGGACTATTAACTAATTAGTTAATAGTCCCTCCTTTTATACTATACTCTATAAACGGCTTGTTAGTAGGTAGAGATAGAAGAAGACGCACTTGTAGGCGTTACATGTAAAACTTGTGTAGCTAATTCTGTCTATTAAATTCCTTCCTTTTTATCTATCTTTTTAGTAGCTACGTCTTGTCTACTTATACCTTTTAAAGTAGAGGGTGTTAAGGTAAAGCCTTGACCTAATTTGCCCTTTATTTTAAGTATAGGTACTGTGATATTAGTTATAATACGTACTTTATACTTACTACTACCTTACTTAATTAAATATAGACTACTACTATACATCCTTATAGGTCCTACCTATGTTTATAGGTTATATAATACCTACTATTTATTTAATTAGCTATTATACTTTTATATTATTTATAAAGTCTATATAACCTTTATATACAGTCTTTATAAGACCCTTATAAACGTCCTCCTTACTTATTTATAATAATTACGCCCTTTTTAAAACTAGTACTTTTAGGCTAATAAGTATTAATTATATATTTATAAATAGTACTATATAATATAGCTTAGTTGTCTTTATTTATAGCTAGTAACGGCGTTTTAAATTATAAAGTAATTAAGATATAAAATAGACTTACTATCTTACTATATCCTTACTTTTACTTATTATAGCTCTTTAATAAAAAATTGCCGCCTTTAAGCGTAAGCCTACTACCTTTAAGTGTATTAACGTTATTATAGCCTTAATAAACAAGCTATATAAGGCTATACCTTTATTTAGTCGTTATTAGGCCGCCTATTTAGCCTATTACTAGCTAAATTATACTATATATATCTACGTTTAAGACTTATTAACCTTAGTTAACCTTAATAAAAATAGGTTAACTTATTAAACAACTCTTACTCTACCTATTATAAGGACTATACACCTTATATACTTTTAGTCTACTTGTTTAACTAGCCCTTTAGCCTTATAAATGTAAGGCCTAGTTAAAGATAGGAGAAAGAACCCTTTATTAAATACTATAATAATAGCGGTTACTATATTAGTAGTACTAATAGTAGTACAATTTACTAGAACGGCTATATTACTTTTATTAAGCTCTTAAGACTTAGTAAAGTTAGTAGTGCCTTTAATAATAAAGCCTATAAACTTTATAGTTATAATAGAATTTAGTATAACGGCTATAATAAGCCTAAAGGCTAAAGTACTTTATAGCCTTAGCTCCTCTTACTTGCCTAAGGCTTTAACAACATCTTATCTACCTTATATATATCTTACTTGTTTAAGGCGCTTACCCTTTTAATAGTTATACTAAGTACTTATTAACGTTAAATGTATATAGTACCTTTAACACCTTTTATATTTATTACTAGTAGAGTTACTACCTTCTTTACACTTTAACTATATACTATCTTTAGCTTTAAGTATATACTACTAATAAGTACTAGCCTTACTATAAGGTATAATCCTTATTCTATTATTTAAAGCCCTTACTAATTATACTTAAGTTCTTATGTTAATAGTTAAGGATATAGTTAACCTATCCCTTATTATAAACTATACTAGTGCCTAGGCTAACGCCTACAATACTTTAGCTAAGGTTTAACGTTGCCTAACGGCTACCTTATAATAAGTATTATTACTTTTCTACCTTATTATAGCTAAGGTTTAAGCTTTAAAGAAGAGTATAAATATAGCCTTATAACGTTAATTTATAGAATAGCGCTGTTAGGTGTTAGTGCCGCTTAATAGGCTTGTATTTAGTGTATACCTACTAACGTTATTACTAAAAGACCTTAGCTATACTTAAATTTAGGTTGTTATAACGTCCCTTTAATAGGACGCTAAGGCCGCCCTTTATAAAAGTAGCTAATACATAGTATAAGTAAAGGATTTTTAGTAAGACTGTTATTAAATATAAGTAGTAAATTAACTTCTTATTACTTATACTCCTTAGTCCTTTTCTTTTTTTTACTTATACTATAGTCTTTTAAATAGTTTCCTTGTTCTTTTACTAGCCTTTATAATACTTATATAGTAACTATAATAGTACTTTATAATAACTCTTTAAATATAGCCTATATTTTATACTACTACTTATTTGTTATATTTTAATAGCTAGCCTATTTATTTAACTAAGTATTAGTCCTCTTCTACCTTTTAATAGTATTCTTTTACTTATTCTATCTCTTATTATTACTTTAAGTCCTTTAAGTCTAATATACTTAAAGAAAGTTCTTAAGTACTTATATATTACTTTTATAGCTTTAAGAGTAATACTAAAAAAACGTTATATATATAGTTGTATTTAGTAGGTAGGGCTAATTAGTACGCTTATATACTAACTATATCTAGTATTTATAAAGGTCTTATTTGTTTTAGTACTAATTTCTTATATTTAAAATAAAACATTTTTATAAATAGTTTAATTAAATTATTAACTTAAAACGTTTTAAAGGTATAGTTCTTATTATAGTAGCGTTTTTATCTTTTTACTATAAACTCTTAGTGTTTTTAAGAGCTATTCTTAATTTTTTATAAGCGCTTTAGTTGTTTTATTATAGCTAGTACTAAGTTACTTTATTACGTTACTATTAACGTTACTAATAGTACTAAATTATTTTATTATATTACTACTTTTAACGCCTTTTTTATAGCTAGTACGTCTTTATACTATATAAATAAGTCTAATTTTCTACTAAATAAGGCTTTAAATAAGAAGTAGTTTATTATAACGTTAATAACGTTATTATAAATATATTAAACTTTATTTAATAAATATAACTAGCTTACTTACTTATTTATAATAAAGTAGTATAAGTATTATTTAAATATTTAATTTACTTTTTTTATTTATTTATTTATTTATAAGTAAACCGTTATTAATAGTCTTTATTTAATTTTTATATAATAGTAAAATTTAAACTAAAAAGTGCTTATAAATATAAAGCCTTTATTTAATATAATACTTTTTAACGTTTTATTAAATTATAAAAAAGTTTTTAGTATATAATTTTTATTAAATTAATAAAGGTTAGTTTTATAATTATTATAATAAAAATAGTATACTTTATAAAGCGGTTTACTATAACTAATACTATGTTTATATTATTACTATCTTTATTTATTAATTTTAATAAGTTTATAATTAAGTTTATTAATAACTTTTTAAACGGTTTTTTAAGTAATAAAAGTAAGTTTAGCTTATTATATAGCTTATATTTTTTAATTACTTACTTTTAATAAACTAAGTATATTATAGTATACTACTTTATATTTTTTAATATATTTTTTTAAAAAAAATATTTAAATAATAGTTTAGTTATTTTTATAATATTAAAATATTTAACTAATAGGTTATTATAGTAAAGCTTTAATAGCTTACTTTATATAAAAAGGCTTACTATAACTTATAGCTTTTTACTTAAGGTTATATATAATAGTACTTTATTTATTATAATAAACTATTTACTTTATATACTACTTATATAAGTTAAACGTTATAACTATACTTATATTTAAAGATTTTTATACTAAGTAGTTATAATAACCTTATATAACGTTTTACTTAGTTTAAGCTTTAAAAGTTGTATAATAAAAGTAGTTATTACTATATAGTATTATAAAAGTTTAGTAAGTATAAAACTTTTATTTATACTTATTATAGTTAAACTTTATACTAATATTATTATATTAATAATATTACTTTTAAAATAATTAATAGTATTTAACTATATAGTAAAGTTGTTTTATTATAAAACTAGGCTTTTTAGTCTTTTATTTAATACTAAAATAGTTACTTTAGCTTTTAAGTTAAAGTAGTAATATAATAGCTTTATTAAAGTAATTAGCCTTATACTTTTAATTAAAATCTTTTTTAACTTATTAGCCTTTTATATATTTTATATATAAAATATATAAGTTTTTAACTTTTTTTATACTTTTAAAATATTAATAATATTTATATACTAATTAAGTTTATAGTTATATTAGTATTACTTAATAACTATACTACTTATATATAAACTTTATATTAGGTTTATACAACTTATACTATTTATATAATATAGCCGTTTTAATAGTGTATTTATTAAATTAGTTAACTTAAACTAGTACTTAATAATAAAATTAAAAAGGGCTAAGTATATTACTTACTTAACCTATTTACTATTAAGTTAAGGCTATTATATATATATATAAAGGTTATTATAATTAAATAAAACTTTTATAACGTTTTTACTATTATTTAAGTAGTATTTTTATTAATAAAAAGCCTTTATTATAGTTAAAAGCTTTTAATCTAAAGTACTATAGTTTAGTTTTACTTTTTATAGCTTATATAACTAAAAGGTTATAAGATACTACCTTTATTTTTATTAAGCTATAATATAATTACTTTTAGTACTATGTTTAATACGTTAGTTTTTATATAAATTAGCTTATTAAAGTTAAAATATTTTAATAATAAAGCTTTTATAAATTTAGCCTTTAGTTATTTAAAAGCCTTATAAGCCTTATTACTTAATTATACCTTATTAAGCTTTTTACTATTTTTACTTCCTTTTAATAGTCTTAATAATAGTATAGTAATATAAAAGTAGCCTTAAATAAAACGTTAGTTTAAGCTATTTAGTAACTATATATACTTAATACTTATTTATTATAAAGCCTTTATATAATATTTAAAAGCTTAGGAATTTTACCTTTTTTTAATAAAATTTATATTTATCTTTATTAATATATAATTAAGCCTTTTTAAAGCGTCTTAGTACCTCTTTTAAGTGTTATATATACTTCTCCTTTATCTTTAAAAAGACTAGAATATTATTAAGGTATATAATATAAATAGTATCTACTAGCCCTTTTAACGTACTATTAATATAATTTTAAAAAGTTATTAATACGTTAGTTAGGCTAAAAGAAAGGACTAAATACTTAAAGTGGCTATATTAAGTTTAAAAGGCAGTCTTGTATTTATTACCTTCTTTTATTTAAATTTAATAGTAAGCCTCTTTAATATTTAATTTTAAAATAAATTTTATCTTTATATAACGCTTTATAATCTTTACTATTAATAGTAATAAGTAATAGTTTTTAATTATTACCTTATTTAGGCCTTAGTAGTTTATATATAACTATAAGCTCATATCCTTTTTTAGTATAAATAAGATAAAGGTACTAATAAGACTTTTTAAAAGACGTATATATTTAAAGGCTATACTTTTTATTAAGTAACTTCTTAACTCCTTTAACTTTTTTTATAATAAAAAGTATATAGCCTTATATAATAGTTACTATCCCTCTTTTAAGTTAATAACGTAGTTAGTATTATAGTATAGTAGTAGCGTTTTAGTATTATTAAAATTTAAGACGTTATTATATTTATATATTAAGTGTATAAATAATTTACTCTATTCTTTTTTTAATTCTTTTATTAATAACGTACTTAATGTTACTATATACACTATTACTCTCTCTTACCTAACTAGTATTATAAACGCCTTAGTTGTAGTTACTCTTATTTTCTCCTTTATTACTTTAAACTACTAACTAGTCTTTACTAAGTTTAATTAAATAGTGTACTTTTTAATTATTATTATTAATAGAAGTATTAACGGCCTTATTACGTTAAACAGCCTATTAATTCTAGTATAAATTTATACTACGCTTTTTTCTTATTCTTATATATTAATTAAACGTAGTAGTACCTCTTATATACGAGTTATACGTACTATTTATTTATTATACACTTTTAATGTTAAGATCCTTACTTTTATTTTTTATAAGCTAATTTCTTTAGTAAAGGTCTTACTAATTATATTTAATATAATAGCTATATCTTATTTAACGTTAACTAACTACTTACTCTTTATTTATACTTTAAATTAAAATATATTTACTACTAAAATCTTCTATATATTTTTAACGTCTTAACTATTATTAACACTATTTAGTTTTTTAACTATTTACTTATATTTAATAATTTAGTTATAGCTATTTATTTCTTATTTAAATACTTATTAACTAAGTACTTATTATTATTATAAATATAATACTTTAAAATATAGCCGTCTTATTAAAGGTTTTTATTTTAAAAAGCCTTTTCTTTTTTAACTTTACCTTTTATAAGTACTTTAATAATTACTTTAATAATTATTAGTACTTAAATCTTTATTATACGTTCTTTTATCTTAACTACGTTTATAGCCTCTTTTATAACCTCTTTAACTTTTATATATATATTTTATATAAAGGCTTTATACTTATTCTTATAAGTAGTATATATTTTATATAATTTTAACGTATATAATTAATTCTTATTTTGTTTTTAGTATTATAAAAAGCTTTTATAAGTTCTTTTTAATACTTAAAAGTAGTTATATATATAAGACTTATACTTATTCTTTTTCTAACTTCTTTTTTAACTATATTTTAAAAAAGGCTAAGTAATTTATAAAGTTTTAAAGGTCTTAGTACTTATCTTATCTTATATTATTAATTAATTCTTAAATAATAAAAGGATATATTTTTAAGGCTATAATAAAGAATAAAACTTAGTATTTAAAACCTTTTTAGTCTTTATTTATAATAGCTTATTCTTTCTTTATTTTACTTAATAGTATAGTCTATTATATTATATAGCTAATTTAGTTTATACTAACTAGTATATAATAAATACACTTTTTAGTTATATTAAATTTCTTTTTAAATAAAGTAAAACGTATCTCCTTATTTATAAGCTAATTTTAATACTAATTTACTAAAAAGCTATTATAAAAAAAAGGTATTGTTTTTATTATTATACTTAGCCTATTTTTTTTATATTAAAACCTTTACTACTACTATTTTAATTTTTTTTTTAAGTAATAAATAGGCTAAGTAGCTTTTTATAAAGCTCCTTCTTATACTTTATTATAATAACTTTTCTTTTTAACGTCTAAAGCTTAAAGTTATTAGTTTTTACTACTTTAAGTATAATTTATTATATAAAACTAAGCTTACTAGTAATAAATTTAGTAAGGTTTATATTATCTTTTATTATAATAGTTACTATTAATCCTTTTACTTTAAGTTTATTAAACTATACTATAATACTTATATTTAGTTATTAGTTATATAAAGCTATATTGTTTTTATAGTTTTATATTAGTTTAATTTAGTATATATAATTAATTTAATTTATATTAATAATTAAGTAGTTTTAAAATAAAAGACTTAGTAATTATAATAGTAAATAAACTAAGTAACTATATTAATAAAGTAATTAATTATAAAGGGCTAAAGGTAAAGGTAGTATTATATAAAAACTAAGTCTTATCCTTTATATTTAGTAAAAAGGATAAACTAGCTATATAAAAGTAGTACTAAGTATACTAGTCTTAATTAAGCCTTAGCCTTTAAACTTAATAACTATTTAATTAATTATAAAGTATATATTTACTACTACTTTACTTAATTAAGTATAGACTACTACTATGTATCCTTATAAGTCCTACCTATATTTATAGGTTATATAACGTCTACTATCTATCTAATTAACTATTGTGCCTTTGTATTATTTATAAAGTCTGTATAACCTTTATACACGGTCTTTATAAGACCCTTATAGACGTCCTCTTTATCTACTTATAATAATTTAGTAGAATATAAATATATAAAAAGGATAAGTAAAAGACTATATTTAAGACGTAGAATAACTATTATAAGTATTTAATAATACTTTTTAAGCTAACTAACGCTTTAATAACCTTTTAAAGTTATAATTATAAAGTGTTTAAGGGCTTAGTAAATAAGATTTATATTATTTACTTAAATAATATTTTAATTTATTTAAAGAATAAAAAGGAGTATATAAAGTACTTAAAGTAAGTATTAAATTAACTAAAAAAAGTAAAGCTATTTATTAATTAAAAAAAGTTCTAGTTTTATAAGAAGGAAGTATCTTTTTTAAGCTTTTTACTATCCTTTAATAAAGTCTATATAAACCTTACTTAAGTTAAGATAGTTATAAAGTAGTAAACGCCTAAGACTTATTATAATATTTAAGTATTTATTAGCTTTTATAATTTTTATTACTAATTTATTTATTATTTTATTTATAAGGCCTAACTATTAATAAAGTACTTAAAGGGCCTAGTTAAGAGTAAAAAGCTTAAAAGACTCTTATAAAGGCCTTATAAGGACTAAGTATTTTAGTAGTTAAAGTAAGCGTTTATAAAAGCACTATTACTAAAGTATTATAACTTATAACGCCTAGTTTATATAAAGACTAATACGTTTACTTTTATATTAGTAAGGATATTATTCTAGCTAAATAACGTAAGTATTTAGTATTTAGTAGCCTTTTAGTCTTAAAAGTTAAAGGGTATAAAGCTATACTATAGTACTCTTAATTAAAAGTTAATAGTAATTATTATATTCTTTAAAAAATAGTACTAGTACTTAAAAATAGTTAAAAGTATAAAGGTTTTAACTAACTATACTAATTTATAAGCGTTTTTATAATAAATAAATTTAAATTATTACTAAGTATACTAGTATATATATTTATTACTATTTAATTTTAAAATTAAGTATTAACTAAGTAATAAAAACCTAGCTAATAGCTTATTATATTATCTTAACTATAAAAAAGAGTAGGACTAAATAAATTACTTATTTTTATTATATTAAAAGGTTGCCGCTTTTATTAAGGGTAGCGTTTTAAAGGACCTTAAAAAACTTATAAAGGAGCTAAGTAGCCTGTTTTTTTATAAAGAATAAGCGTATAAGTTTATTATAAATAGCCTAAGTAGAACGGTTAGTATAGCTAACTTAAGAACAACTTAGTTAAAGTATTAAAGTATATATACTTAATAGTTATTTATAATATAAGTAGTTATAATTATAACTATAAAAAGGTTAAAAAAAGGTAAAGAGCCTTTTACTTTATTTTATAAGCTTATTCTTATAGCTTAACTATTAAACTTATACTTATAAAGTAAAAGAGAGGTATATTAAGACTATATAGGCTATTTTTAAAGTTAGTTTTTAAACTTTATAAAATTGTTTTATTAAAAAGAATAAGTAGTTATACTAGTTTAAAAAGAATTATAATATAAAATTATTTACTAGTATTATAAGTCTAAAATAGTTAAATATAATAGTATTATAAAGATAAAAAACTTAGTTTTTTATTATTACTTTTAAATAAGTATTAAAGTAAACGTTAAGAGTTTTATATATACTTATTATATATATTAAACTACTAAGTTAAGAAAGTATAAGCTATATAGTTAGCTTTAGCCTTTATTAGTCTTTAAAAGGCTTTAATAAAAGGTGTTAATAAATTTTATTACTAGTTTCTTTTTAGTTTTTAATAGTAATTAAAATTTAAACGCTATATTAATAGTAGTAAATAAGTGTATAAAAATATATTAGTTTTTATTAGTATTTACTACTATAACTTTTATAAAGCTTATATATTTACTTTATATAAAGGTTTAATTATACTTTAAGTAGTTAAAAGGTATTATTTTAAATAAAAGAGCAGTCTTTACTAACTAGTACTAGTAAGAGCTATATAATATTACTTATATTAAGCTAAGACTATTTACTACTTTTTATTTATAAACTAATAGTTAAACTAAAAAAGTTAATTAAACTTTAAAATAGTACTTTTATTATTATATAATAAAAAATTAAAATAACTAATTAATACTCCTTTTTATAATAAAGTTTACTTTAAATAATATAATAAATTAGTTAATAAATAAAGTACTATTCTATATACTTTATAACTATTACTTTATAATTTATAAAAGCGTTAAAAACGTTATTTATAAAAAAAGAGTACTAGTAGTAGTAAGTATAAATCTACCTACTACACATACATAACTATATATACTACTAACAACTATTATAGTATATAGAATAGTATAAAGAGGAACTATTAACTAATTAGTTAATAGTCCCTCCTTTTATACTATACTCTATAAACGGCTTACTAGTAGGTAAGGACAAAGGAAGACGTACTTATAAGCGTTATATATAAAACCTATATAGCTAATTCTATTTATTAAATTTCTTACTATTTATTTATCTTTTTAGTAGCTATGTCTTGTCTACTTATACCTTTTTAAAGTAAAAGGTGTTAAGGTAAAGCCTTAACCTAATTTGCTCTTTATTTTAAGTATAAGTATTATAACGTTAGTTGTAGTACGTACTTTATACTTACTCTTCTTTATACTCTACTTTAAAAGTATAGTTAAAAGGAGGTAAAGAAAGAAAGGAAAGTAGATTAAATAAGAGAAAATTAAAAAAAAATAGTAAAAAAAAATTTTTTTTTTTAAAAAAAGAATAAAAATAGTTAAAAAGAAAGAAAGAATAAAGATATAAAAAAAGAAAAGAGTAATTAAAGAAATATAAGAAAAAAAGAAGAAAAGAATAGTTAAGACTAATTACTTAATTACTTATCTACATCTTTTACTTTGTCCTTAAATATATTAAGTAGATAACGCCTTACTACTATTTACTAATACTAAAGCTAGCTTTAATACTAGTTTTTAAGGTTTTTAAGACTTGTTTAAGCTTTATTATAGCGTTTATAAGTAGTAGCTAAAGTAGCTAGCTATCTAGGCCACCTTTTAGAGTATAGTAGTAGCAAACTATAGCTTAAAACTAATTAGTAAGGCTTTATATATTAAAGTAAAAAGCTATAATATTTAAGCTTAGTATAGGCCTAGGTTAATAGTATAATGTAGTTTTAGCTATACTTTGTTTTTTTATATTAAAAAAGTATAAGCTATATTTATAATAGGTCCTTTTACTTAATATTAGATTTAATAGTGTCTATTACACTTTTAAACTTAAAATTACTATATACTAATAAAGTAGACAGGCTTATTAGCTTAGAGCTTAATAATAAAGAAGGAGAAGAAGAGTCTATATTATAATCTAGTAATAACTTTAAAGACAACGTTATAAGAGTCTAGTTTCTAACGTCTAGCTTTTTTATAGTATCTAGTTCCTTTTACTTCTTTATATAGCTTAGTACAAAGTAAATACTTACAACTTTATTAAAAAGTTTTTATTAGTTAATACTTAAGTTATACCTTACTAAGGCGCTTATAAAGTTATATATTTTAACTAAGTTAACTTATTAAATATAGAATATATTAAGAATTTAGGCCGCTTTTAAATAACTAGTATAAGTAGGCGTTATAAGCTAGTAATCCGCTTATAAAGGCGGTTATAGTAGTTTAAAGGAAGAGGTAGTCTAATTTAATAATGCCTTTAATAGCTTTACTAAATTAACTACTTTGTTTTTTATTATAAACTACTAGTACTATTTTATAAATACTATTTAAAGTAGTAGTCTTACTAAATAATTAAGTAATAAAGGCGTACTAAGTATCTTATAGTTATTTTTACTAAGTTGTTAAGTGTATTAAATAGTATTTAATAACTAAGTTAATAGTAATAATATAGTACACTAAAAATCTTAGTAATCATGTTTAATTAGTTTAAATAGTTCTTTATATAAACTATAAAGTATATAAATAGTAGTAAATACTAGCTTTAATTTAAATAATTTAAGAAATATTACTTAGTTTATTAAACCTTAGTTATTTATATATAGTTCTTTTAATATATTTAAATAAGCTTAAACGTTTTTAGTATAAAAGTTTAAATTATACTAAAACAACGGTCTTTTTTTTAAAAAGTATATAAATAATATATTTATATAGCTAAGCTTTAAATAAAGCGTACTTACCTACTAATAAAAGACTTTTAAATAAATAGTTTTTATTTAATTTTATATAAGCTTATTAATAAACTAATATAAATATATAAAGTAGTTTGTTAATAGTATTTATAACTTTTAAAAGAATAGTTATACTAGCTTACTTATTATTATATTATAACTTTAGTTATTTTTTTATTAAACTTAGCTTATCTTTATTAAAAGCTAGTAAAAAATAACTATATATATATTATTAAATAGCTACTTTTTATACTATTCTTTTAAGTTTTTATATAAGTATAGTAAAAAGTTAAAATAGTATAAAATCCTTATATAAGTATTAAAAATAAATATAAAAAAATACTTTTTTTAAAAGTAGTAGTTTATTAAAAATTAATAAGTAGTTATATTCTTATATAACTATATACTCTTTAATATATTTAGTATTTATAGTATAAAGGACTAAAGTTAAATAATATTTTTAAGTTTAATAATAATAAATACTAATTTAGCTATTATACTAGCTATTAGTATACACTATTACTAAATTAAACAACTAACTATATTATATAAACTAGTATAGTAATTATTTATATTAAAGCTATACTACTTAATATTTATATTTATTAAATAGTAAAATAGATTAAAATAGTAGTTCTTTATTAAATTAAATATTATTTATTTACTTATAAGCTTTATTTTTTTATAATAAAAAGGTTAATATATACTAGTTAGCTTATAATAATATTTAAAATATATAATAATTTTAAAAAAATAGTTGTAAGATTTTATTTACTTTATATACTATTTTTTTATAAAATATAGTTTAATTAATTATTTTATAAAATAATAATACTTTAAAAATATTATATTAAATATAGTAGTTTAAAAATACTTAGTATATATAAATAAAGTAATTTAATAATAAGATATAAGTAATTAAATATAATAAAAAAAGTTTATAATAAAGTAAATATAAGTAGTAAGAGTAAAGGTTATAACTACTATAGTAAAAAAAAAAAATTATAATAAACGTTTTTAACGTTTTTATTTATTATAATAATTTAATAAATAAAAACGTATTAACTTTATCTTTATTATTAATACTTTAAATAATAAGTAATTTTTTAATAAATAAAGATATATTCTTAAAATAAACTATTTATTTATTCTTAATATATTATATTCTTTTTTTATAATATTTTTAATAAGTATATTAAAGCGCCTATTATTAAATTAAACATTTTTATATTATTACTATATAATTAAAACTCTTTTATTATTATAGCTTAAAAAAAGAATCTTTTATATTTTATAATAAGTAGTATAAAAAAGAGTAAGTAGACGTTTTTTACTAAAGTTTATATTAAAGTAAAAGTAGTAATTTAAAAAAAGCTATTTAATAATATAATAAATATAAACTTAAATAAAATAAAGCCTTAAACTAGTTAAACTAATATTTAATCTAATAACAAAAATCTTATAAATATTAATATTAAAATAGAAGTTAAAGTAGTTATAAAGGTAAACAAGCTTAAGAGTAAGTAAAACGTTTAATAAAAGGTTAAAAAGAAGAAAGTTAAAAAAGAAAAAAAAAAATAGGAAAAAGGAAAAAAGAGACTATAAAAAAGATAATAAAAAGGATAAAGGTTAAAAAAGTAAAAAGTGTATTAGTTATACTAAAGTATAAAAAAGAAGTAGTATAAAAAAAGAAAAAAGTAGTTAAAAAAAAAGAAATAAAAAAAAAAAAAGTAAAAAAAAAAAAAAAAAAAAAAAAAAAGAAAAAGAAGGTTAATTAAGTAAAAAAAGAAAAAAGAAAAAAGAAAAAAGAAAAAAGAAAAAAGAAAAAAGAAAAAAGGGCGTAAAAGTAAGTAAAAATAGTGTATATTACTATAAAAAAGATAGTTAAAGTTAAAACTTTAATAGTTATATAAGTAATAATAAAGTAAATAACTATTAAAGTAAGTATTTATATTACTTATAACTTATTAAAAAAGGTAAAGTATATAATACTACGTTTAGTAGTAAAAGGCTAGTAGTAAAATAAGAACAAGCTTAATAAAAAGGTAAATACTAGTTATAAAAGCTTTAAAAAGTTGTTAAATTAAGCCGTTATTATTATTAATTCCTTTTAGGCTTTTTATATACTATTTAAGTAGATGTCTAACCTTTTTAACACTAATAAAAAGCGGATTTACTTTAAATTAGCTTAATATAAAGAGAAAATAAAGTACTATGTTTATATTTAAAAAGGTACAGCACTTTTATAACTTGTTAAGAATAAAAGAATTATAGTTTAGTTGTTTAACAATGTTTTATTTAAGTACTACTATTTATACTTAGCTTACTATAAGGTAGTACTTATAAACGTGTTAATTTACTCTATATTATTACTAAATTATATAAAAGTGTATTTATTTTAATAGTTTCTTAATAGTATATATAAGCTATTTAGCTTTTAGTTAAATTTCTAGTTTAATATAGTTATTTAAGATTTCTAAGCTACTTAGTTAAAAGGCAAGCTACTAGTTAAAGTATTAGTTAAGGTTATAAATAATAGTCTTTTAAACAATATTATAGTATAAGTAATAAAAAATAAGTGTTAAAAGTAAGGCTTATTTATTTAACTATTTAATAATTAACGTTTAATATTATATAAATAGTACTATATATACTTCTTATTATTTATTGTTTAGTGTAAAGATTTATATATTAACGTGTTTTAACCCTTCTTTAATTATATTATACTACTTAGTTATAATAATATATATAAGAATTACTTCTTTTATATAAATAAAAAAGTCTATGACTATAATAATCTATATTTTATAACTATAGTAAAATTTTATTTAACTTTAATAAAAGGTAATTTGTTTATAGTTATTTAAAGTATAGTATAAAAGACGTTAAAGTATAGGCTTTTTATTAATTTAGCTTAAAACTATAATATAATCTTTCAAAAAATAGGCGTATATTTAGTATTAACTATATAGTAATCTAATTAATATAGTATTAAAAAGGTTAATAAGCTGTGTTATTATTTTATATATAGTTAGTACTACTATTAATAAGGCTTTTAATTATAAAAGAAATAATAATAAAAAAGTAAAAAAGCTTTTAGTTATACTAAAATAAGGATTTTAAAATTTATATAAATAATAAGTAGTTTATACTATTATAAAAAGATTTAGTTTATATTACTATTACTAATAAGGCTTTTATTATTAATAAGTTATAACTAGTTTATAATTATTAAATTATAAATATTTAACTTTTAAATTCTTATAGTATTTTACTTAAATTTCTTAAGTTGTTAACTAATAAATATACTTAATAAAAAAACTTTATTTAAATATATAAGTATATATATATTATTATTATAAACTACGTTTATATAAAAAAGGCTTTACTATTTATACTTTAACTTACTTTTAACTAACTTATTAATTTCCTTTTTATTATTTTAAATAAGTATTATATTATTTTAAGCTATTAACTAATTTAACTATTATATTTTATTAATGTTTATAAAGTTTTTTAATTTAATAAGTTTTTTTTAAAACTTATTAACTATAATAATAGCTTTTTTTTAGTTTATTAAAAGACGTTATAATATTTTAGTTCTTTTTTAAAAGAGCTTTTTAAAAGATATATTTACTTTTTAATTAAGTACTTACTAAGTAAAAACGTAGATATTAATAAAGAATAAAGCTTTTATACTATAAAAAAAAAAGAATAATGTTTAACTATAAAATTAATATACTATTATTTAATCTACTAAAAACGTTATAAAAAGGTACTTTATTTAGTTTTTTATTTCTTTAAAAGTTAACTTAGTAAGTGTTTTAATAAGTAAAAAGTATTCTTTTTTAATAAGGCTATTTATTTATAAATTATATATAAACGTTAGAATATATACTATTTTTAAGTTGTTATAAACTTTTTTAAAGTTACCTTTAAATTTAAATTCTTTATTTATTATAATAACAACTAATAGGCTATAGTTAACTATTATATAGTTTTATAAAAACTTAAAAATAGTTATAACTTTAATATATTTTATAAAAATATACTAAGTCTTAATAATATAATACTTACTATTATATAGTAGTATATATATAACGTTTAAATAAATTTTCTAAAATAAAGTAACTAGTAGCTATTAAGCTATAACTAAGTTAACTAATTAATAAAGCTTTTATTTTAAATAATTTAAATAAGTTAAAACTGCCTTTTTTATATAATTATATATTTTATACTACTAATACCTTTTATAAAGTACTATATATAATAGTTTAATCTTTTAATATTTAGTTATAATATAGTATTCTTATATAAAACACGCTTAGTTATTAAGATTATAATTTACTTTTAAAAAGCAGCTTAGATTTTTAATATTCTTATACTATAAAATACTTATTTAATAAAAGTAAAATTATACTTAATATAAAAGCTTTCTTTTTTTTATACTTAAAATACTAAAAGAAAGAAGATAGTTTTTAATAAGATTAAAAATATTCTTATAATAGTTATTTAAGTTTTAAGTTTAAAATACTATTAAGTAATTAAATAAAGGTTTATTATTAATTAACACTTTTTAAATATTAATATATATATTAATAAACTTATTAAGATTATTTTTTATAGCTTTAAACTTGTTTTTATTAGTTTTTAAATAATATAAAAGTGTATTAATAAGTATATTCTTTATACTAGAAATATACTTAATAGTAAAATTAAAATTTTAAACTTATACTATTTATTATATAAGTAGTACTTTAAAAAGTTTACTAATAACTTTATTTAACTAATTTATTAAAACTTAAAAGTTAGTTTTAATTTAAAAATATATATTATAAATATAGTTATAAAGTTTTTTTAAGATAGTAACTAGTTTTTTATATTTCTTTTTTATAGTATTATTAACTACTACTTTTATATTTTATTATTTTAATTTATATTATATAAAACGTCTTTTTTTATTAATTTCTTATAAAAGTACTATTTTTTATTTTAAAATACTTATATTAATTATAAGTATTATTAGTCTACCTTTTTTAAAGTAGTTAATTATAATTAAAATAAAAGTAGTAAAAAGCTATTCTTTTAATAAGTTAAAGGTTAATTCTTCTATATTTTCTTACTACTAATAAACGCCTTTTTATAAAAAAATATAAAAAAAAGTAGCTACTATAGCTTTATTTTATACTTAAGTCTTATAAAATATAAAAATACTAAAAAAGCTATAAAGGTCCTTTAAATTAATTAGTTAAGGTTATTTAATAATTTTAATAATTTTAAACTTTTTAAATATATAATTAAACCTACTATATATATATTTAATAATAATAGCTATAAGCTAGCACTATTATAATTTTTTAACTATAATTATAGTACTAACTAGCTTACAATTTATAAGAACAAGGTCTATATTCTAAAAATACTTTAAAATATAATATTAAACTTTTAATAAGATTTTTTTTTATTATAAGTAGTTATAAGGCCTTTAATTCTAATATTATTAAGAAAAAGTAATACTTAATTAAGTATAAGCTTATATAATAGTTAAACTATAATATATTAAAATTAAGCTACTAAATTAATACCTTTTTATAAAAGAGTATATATTTTAAATAGCTTAATTAAGATTAAAAACATAGTTATATTTTTACTTTCTTTAATAAGTTTAATTTAGTTATACTTTAAAAAAAGATTAAGTAAAAAGATCCTTTTATATATTTTAAATTTTTTTAAAAAGGTCTTTATTATTAAAAAAGTAAATATATTATATACTATATACTAATTATATTTAACTATATTATTTATTAATTATACTTCTTTATTCTTTTTTTTTATTAAAAACTAAGGATTTTTATAAAATTTATAACTTTTTTTAATTATCTTTTTACTAAAACGTTAATATAAAAGGTTAATAACTTACTTAACTAATAAATAAAGTATTAAAATTATACAAGTTTAAAAGGCTATATATAATATAGTTTTAATAATATATAAAGGCGTTACTAATAAGTTAAGCTTACTAATATAATTAAAAGTTTATATTAATATAAATTCTTTATTAAAAAGAATTTATATTAAAATTTCCTTTTTTTTCTTTTATAAACTATTATTTAATTAATTAATTATTATTATAAACTAATTAAGTATTAATTTATACCTTTATTTTACTAAATTAAACTTTAAAGTAATAAATATAGTAAAGTTTTATATAATAAGTTAAAAGTTTTTTTAAGCTTCTTTTTATTTTTTTACTTTTTAATTTATATTTCTTTTAAAAGTAAAGCTATTAAATACAATATTATTTAATAGTTAAACTTTTAAACCTTTCTTTTTATATAAAGTATTATTATAATAAACTTATTATAAAATTTAATAAAATTTAATATTTTTTAATAAAAAAAGGCTAGTAAAATAAATAAGCTTTAATATTAACTATAAGTAGTTTTTATAAATAATACTTAAAAGCTTATTTTTTAAATTTAATAATAGTGTTAAAATAAGTATTAATATAGTAAGTAGTTTTAAGTACTTGTTATAGTTTAGTTTAAAGTATTAATATACACTTTTAACTAATTTATTAATTTTATAAGGTTGTTTATATTAATAATAAGGTAAATATTACTAACTATTATATTAAGAATATATAGTATTTTTAATAATAAGTCTTTATTAATTATTTTATTAAGTATAATATATAAGTAAATTAGTAGTTTATACTCTTTTAACTATAAAATAGTTATAAATTTACTAATAAACTAAATACTTATATTATAAACACTAATAAAAAAAGCTTTAGTTTTAAATAATAAAATACTAAGTCTTTTAATAAGATAGTAAAAAATTAAAGAAACTTATAATTTAGTATTAATAAAAGTAAATTATAAACTTTTTTAAAAAAGGCCTTTATAAATTTATATATATATTTTTAAAAAACTAGCTACTTTAGTAAGTATAAAGTCTACTTAAAGGCTAATTACTTAGTAAGACTATAGTATAAGACGTATTTTTTAATTGTTTAAAAGTTTTAAAACTTAAAAAGGTTTATTTATTATAACTATATAAAACATTGTTTAAGTAAGGTTAAAAGTTTTATTTATAACTATTAACGTCTTACTATTAATATAAACCGTCTTTATACTAAGTATTATAAAGTTTTAAATATTAAATATAACTTATACTATATATACTAAACTAAGTTATAAAAACTAGTATAAAGTAATCTTAATATATAAACTAAAAGTTTTTTTAAAAAGTTAACATTTAATATTTAAAAACAGCTTAGTATTTTTTTTAAAAGAATTTAAGTAGTTAACTAATAAAATAATAAATTAAAGTTAAGTAAAACAATATTAATAAATTTCTATACTTCTTATATATTTATAACTAGTATATAAAGACGTATATTATTATTAATTTACTTATACTTTTTAACTAATATAAAAGTAGTAAATAGATTATAAGCTTTATTTACTAGTTTTATTAAAAAAAGCTAATTAATAAATATAAGATTATTATCTTTAATAAGCTTAACTATATTAATACTTAAGCTAAAGTTAAAAAGTAGTTTGTTTAATAGTGTAATTAAGCTACTAGTATTATTTAAAGATAAGAATTACTATTTTATTTTTACTATCTTTTTTTATAATTATATTTACTATATTTCCTTAACACTTAAAAGGTTATAATACTTTATTAAATAGCTTTAAACTAGATTTCTTATTTACCTTTTATTATAAAAGTGCTTTATTAATATATAAGATAGCTTATACTTCTTTATTAATTTTATAAAAAAACACTTTACTTTTATATTATAATATAAAAGTTTAACTTAATAGTCTTTATAAAACTTAGTATATTTTATTATTAAATAGTCTTTATTATTATAGTAAAAGTAGTAAAGGCGTTTTTATAATACTTACTAAATAAATATATTAAAAATAGTGTTATTATTTACTTATAAAATTTCTTTAATATTAGTTATAAATAATAGTTATTAAATTACCTTAGTGTTATATAAGTTTTAAATTAAAGATATAAAAAAACTATGTTTTTTTAAGTATTTTATTACTATATAGTTTTAATTAATAGTAAAGTTTACTATATTTTTAAAAATTAACTTAAACACGTCTTTTATTTAAATAGCTTATAGTTATAGTATAGTTAAAACAACTAGAATAAATATAATAAAAAGTAATAAAGTATACTAATAAAAAGGTACTTTAATTTATTAAGTAAAAAGTAAGACTTAAAAAGACCTATAAAACCTTTAGTAATAATAATTATTTATTAAATAAACGTTATTTTTAAAGTATTTAATAATTTAATTATAAAATTTTTAAAAAGGTATAATTTAAAAGTCTTAATATAAGTAGTTTACTTAAAGTAATAACTAGTATATAACTATAAAAAAAAGGCTATAGTATAGTACTATTAACTAATTACTTAATATAAAACAATATTTTAACTATTTTATATTTATATAAAGCTTAACTAATTTATAAAGTAAAATTTAAAAGTTTTTACTATAAATAGTGTAAAACTACATTAAAATTTAAGTTTAAGAAGTATAGTACTATTTCTTATTCTAAGTACTATAGTTTTGTTTTATAGCTTCTTTTAAACTTATAAACTTTTATCTTTACTTTATAATTAAAGCTATCTTTACTAGTCCTTTTATAAAGCTTATTTTATTAATTATATAATATATTAGTAGTTAATAAACTTTATCTTTATTTAAAAGCAACGTTGTTTATACTAAAGCCTTATAGTAATAAAGAAAACGTATAATATTATTACTATTAAAGGTAAGTATTATAAAAGTTTTAAAATAAAAGAAGGCTTAACCTTAAAATTATAGTATTTTTTTAAATATAAGATATATTAACATATTTATAAAAGTACTAGTTAATAATAGTGCTTTAAAAGTTAAAAAAATTATTTTAATAAAATAAGTGTTTATCTTAATAATCTTATATATTATATATAAAATATAAGATCTTAGTACTAAGTTACTTACTTAATTACTTATTAGTTTTTTTAATAAAAAAAAAGAAATTTTTTAAAAATTTAATAAAATAAATATATATTAATCTTTATATAAGAAAATAAATAACTATTATTTATAAAAAAAAAAAAGAAACTATAACTTTTTTTACTTAAAGGATTAGTATATTTAGTTTTTATAAAAATATACTAATTCTTTATTTATTAAGCTATACTATAAAGTAATAAAGCTTTTTACTACTTTTTAACTTAGCCTTTCTTTATTATTAATTTAAGCCTTTTTATACTATATTTTATAAGTATATTTAACCTTACTACTACTACTTTTACTTTAGTAGTCTATATATAAGTCTTTTTAAAGTAAGTAGTAACTAAAAGTTGTTATATTATATTAGTTCTACTAATAACTAATATAGCCTTAACTTATTATTAAGTAGCTACTTATTAACTTACTATTAAATTTATTTTTATTTATTTTTAAAATACTATTATTAAATTAATACTTATTAATACTTTTATAATTAAAATAAAAGTTTAAAAAAAAGTATTATATAGTATTTTAACACTTAATTTTAACTATTATTATAAAGTTGTTTTTAATATTTTTTAAATTTTATATTAATATTATTAAAATAGTATTTAACCTTTATTAATTAATTGTTTATTTATAAAACTAATACTTATTTACTATTACTTTTTTTATAATACTAAATATAGTAATACACGTTTTAGCCGCTTTTTAATTTATAAAAGAATTACCTTTTTCCTTTATTATTAAAAGTATATTTATTCTTTATTAATATAGTTATATAAAAAGTTATATAAACTACCTTTTAAAGCCTTATTTAATTATTAATTTATATATTATAAGTTAAAGTTAACTTTATACTAACTTTTACTACTTTATAATTAAGCTATTTTTATATAATTAATTAATAGTAGTTATTTATTATAATTAATTATAATAATATATATTTAATTATTTAATATAGTAATTAATAATATATTTTTAAAAGTTATTATAAATAACTCTTTTTTATAAAACTTTTTTTATATTAAATTTTTATTTTAATATTTAGTTTTTATTTTTTATAACTTTATAATTTAAAATTATTAAAAAATAAATAAAATAGTAATTTTACTTTTTTTTTTACTTATTAAAAGTATAAATAAAAATTAAAAACTTACTTTAATAATTACTTATAATATAACTATTAATTAATTACTTTTTATATTTTTAACTAAAAAAGATTATTATAAAAGTTTAAATAAACAAAGTAATAGTATTTTATAAGTATTATAACTTTTTAAATAAAACTTAAACAACTAGTCTTATAACTAGTATATTTTAAGTTTTACTCTTATTACTAATAAGTATAAATCTACCTACTATATATATATAACTATATATACTACTAACAACTATTATAATATATAAAATAGTATAAAAAGGAACTATTAACTAATTAGTTAATAGTCTCTCCTCTTATACTATACTTTATAAACAGCTTACTAATAGATAAGAACAAAGAAAGACGCACTTGTAGGCGTTACACGTAAAACCTGTATAACTAATTCTGTCTATTAAATTCCTTACTATTTGTCTGTCTTTCTAGTGGCTACGTCTTGTTTACTTATACCTTTTTAAAGTAGAGGGTGTCGAGGCAAAGCCTTGATCTAATTTACCTCCTATTTTAAGTACGGGTACTGTAACGTTAGTTGTAGTACGTACTTTACACTTATTATATGTTATATAGCGTGTTAGTTTTAATATATATAATTAAAGTAGTAGCGTCTTTATTAAACAACTTAGGAGGACGGCTAGAGCATTTTTTAGTAGTAGGTGAATTAATTGCACTTCGAATCTGGTGCATTGTAAGGCTAGTTATAGTTACGATGTTTTTTCGGCTAATTTTTGCTTTAAGAAACAGTACACGTACCCGTATTCGATTAGCCTTACTAATTTAACGTTTTATAACGGTGGTAACGGCGGTAATAGTAGTAACGGTAGTAACGACGACGACGATAACGGCGACAACGTGTATAGAGTAAGTAATACTCTATATACGTAGTAAATATAGGCAGTACGGCAGTACGGCAGTACTATGAATAGGGGCTTTTTTGTTTAATTTAATTATTACTATAGACGCGTCTAAGTAGTACGTATTTTAGTGACATTTGGCCCAAGTACCTTTTTGTTATAAAATGTATGTTGCGCCCAATTTAGTAAGGCGTCATCACCGTCGCTCCACACTGGTACAAAAAAAAGTGCACTTTTTTTGACCTCCTACCTCCGTTCGTATTTGTCCTCATTATCTACTCCGTATTAGCTTGTGGATTGGGTCTAAGGGCGGAATGGCGGCTACATATACAGAGAAGTTTGAAGATGAAGATGAAGATGGAGATGGAGATGAAGAGAAGGATGAGGATACTATTTCACTCACTTCTACAGTAGACGAAAATTGTGCTTACGACACTGAGTACATGGTAGAGAATATTTTGGCTGAGACTACGACAGAGGATGGTCCAACATACTTAGTGGAATGGACGGATTATCCACTCGAGCATTGCACCTGGGAACCGGAAAAGGAGATTGGTTCTGAGATCATTGAGGAGCTGTGGCTAAAGCCACGACGTGATCCCGGCTACGAACCATTTGACATGCATTTATATGAAGAGGCGTGGTGTCAGTGGATTGAGCGGCACAAGAGGCGCAATGCGAAACGTAAGCGTCTTCATCTTCCTGAAACAAAACTTGAAATTTTGGTTAGGTTCGAAGAGGCAAGGTTATTGTATTCTCATAAGGAGAGCTCAGATCAAGCATGTACAGCGTCTAGTAGTGCAGCTTCCGATTCTATTAAGAAGATATCATCAAACTCAATAATCTCCCAAGAAGCTGAGACTTCGGTTCGCCCTATAAGTAGGAGAAAACCGCCGAGCGTTCTCTCTGAGGCGAATATACCTGCAAACATAGTTGTGCCGCTTGCGGGAAAGCAACTAGCAAGCTTAAAAGGCCGATCGTCTTTATCGGCTCGGAAATCTAGAGTAAGCACTCAACCAGTGCTTAGCAATGCCTTTGTGGGCGGAAAGAAGATACGGAAGCCTTCGTTTTTGCAGGACGTCGTTGCTGATCCAACGCGGCAACATGTGCACTTCAATTACCGCCAACGCCGCCTTATAGAACTTCGTAGTCGTGAACGAACAGACGCAGACATTGGTGTACATTCGGTCGCCGCACAGCTCTTCCTTATCACAGATGGGCCGTCTACTAAAGCAACCGTTGACTTAAGCCTGACACAAGAGACAAAGCAAGCGAAGAAATTGCATAATAGGCCTGTCCGGTTCCTAGATGACGGCAAAAATATCACGGATCAGTCGCATGTGCCGTTGCATTCGCCAACAGATGAATTTTTGATTGGGCAGCTGTCTATGGCAAGAATTTTTATTATAGGGCCCAGAAAGGAACCCATTAATGTTATTATTAATGGTGTGTTACTTATGAAATGCCCATCATTGGATACGCTCATTGGCAGCGGTGTCTTGCACTTTAAACATATCTGCTTAGCAGAGTCGCTAGTGAAGAGATTTTCGGATATTCGGCAGGGGATTGCTTTTCATGGCAACGTTGTCTCAGCCAATCCACACACAGATGATGCAAGAATTCTTGATACTATAACTGAGAGGCTTCATAAAATGGCATCTGGGTTGTTTCTTGCTCGGTCTCGTACTGGTATTCTGCTATATCCATCACGATGTGTAGAATGGAATAAAGATCAATTTGGGATTGATGCATTGACTGACACTACAGATGTTTCGTTACGTTGTATCATTTTCACAACCGTGCTTCCTTTTCTTCCCTTCATGCGAAAATTAGTTACAGACAAACAAGACGAGGCACACGATAAGCAAATAGACCTGCATATTATGGAAATGTTCTTTCAGCTTCACCAGTCCTCATATCGAATGCTAATACCCCCAGAAGCAAGACACCCTAACGCAGGTGTTCAACATAGTATTTTCCTAGCATTCCCGCCGTCACTAGGTGCATCAATGTACCAATTGGCTGTGTGGCTACGGTCAGTCGATGCATCATGCAGAATTTATTTATGCTCCCTGCCAGGATCATGGATAGCTTTCCAAAAATATAATAGTACATCAGAGGATTCTAATAGCTTAGGAGCAAAGGGTATAGGTGCGGGGGTGGTGATCATGCACGATTTGATAACGTTTTCTGTTAGGCGCTTCCTAAACATCCGGAGACTAGCCGAGCAAAATGAACACTATCGGATCTGGTCGCTTGCGCAATCCATGGCTGTGCTGGCACCATTTACGTTAAGGAAGGTTGATACTATGATTCCATCGCGGCCTGAGTATATGCGATGGATGGAACTATTTCCTGACGGCATGGCTCTGCTTATAACGCCTAGTTTCTTGGTGTCCGAGCCGAAACGAGCAATGGATTTCTTGCGGTGGTTTTTTAACATACGGCGGTTGTATCCTGAAGCTTCATTCAAGTTGATGACACCGTGGAACTTTGCAAAATTTATCGGTGACCTAGCCGAGGAAAAGGCGCAACAGCGAGAGGATCTGTTAATGAACCTAGACTTAGGTCTGAATGCTGTACGTGATAAGTGGGCCGTTAAGCTTGGCATCACGCTTGCGGAATGCGAATGCCGATACAGAATGTGGCTTCTGGTCCGCGACCAGGTAGAAATGTACCTTCTTGAGCAGGGTCATCGATCCCTGAGCTTTGACCATCTTTTGGACGACTGCGATTGTAGCAAAAGTGAGATGCCTATTATCTATGCGAGCTCGAACATAGACGGAAACGACGAGCAGAGTCTGGTCAATTTTTTTGCTGATTGGTCAATACGACATCTAGACCGATATCGATATTTTTGGGTTATTGGATCTGTGGCACCTAATGATGTCGTAGGTCGCTCAATCTGGGCATTACGAGCACGGCGTACTATCCGCATACCATCATATATATATGGTACATGCGGAGACCCAGATGTTGAGTTTGGTGTTGGCTTGAACCGCGATACATCCAAGTGTCTCACAAAGGACTGTGGTAAAGACGGGAATGGTCGCCCCAACATGGATATTTATGCGTTACTGACTAAGTATTTAATGCTAAAGAAAAATAGTCAGGATATATGGCGGTGCTACGCTTATCCAGTACAATGGACTGATCGTAACGAAGCAGCTCGTTTTGGCGTTTCGTGGACTCTCAATTTATGTATTCCTAACTGGTTTTCATTCCCGTGGTCCTTTCTTTCCCAACGATATGACTTCCGCACATATTTTGGTCTTTTCTACACAATCGACGAAGACGTTTATGGATCATCTACTGGTCAGCGTCGGCAACAAAATCAGGTGGCTCGCCACCCATGGGTGGCTATATATCGGCCGACGTCAGCACACAAGCGACCTTTCCAAAATACGGAGATTCTGATATGGGATGTCAGGGCAGAGAAGCGGCTGGCACAAGTGCCTGACAGTAGTGTGAATGAAGAGGACCATCTGACAAAGGCACAACAGATGTTAGTCGCATATATTCGAGAGCGGGGACCAATAAAAAATCCTGGTCTGGACTTGAAAAATATCTGGATTGGCAGCAAACCTTTCGATTTAGAGGGAAAGACACGCAAGACGGGACGCATATTCAGACGTAGCAGGAAGCATAGCCCCCCCCCACACCAAGACTGGGTTGCGTTTCGAAGCACAACGATGACTGACAATGGTATTGTATTAAACGAGCTTGATGCAACTATGGATTACATTGATAATTTGACTTGGGACTTGCGTTCTGTCATCCCACCAACAGACGCGTACCTCCTTGATCGAGGATTCCGGCGAGTTTCCGAGGTGAAAAGACCACAAGAAAATAAGGAGAAAATTGCCACAAGCATGAACGGGACCAGCAAGAATACCACAAAGGAGATGATGGGGACTATAGATATGAATGAATATTGGAATTCTTTATCAAAGGTGATACTTCACCCGCCACCAAGGTGTTTGAATCGCCAAAGACACCAGCAACTAAGACTGCCATCAAAATGTCAAAATACTTTATTTAGAGCATCAGAGCATACCCAAGAGAGGAGACCGCATGGTGAGATGATAGACTTCACATTCCGACCAACATCTGAGTGGTACAGCGAACAGGTTAGTGAGGGTCGTGGCTATGAACACATCAATGTTGAAAACTGGCAGATCTTCTTCAATACATTTAAAGTCAGTGAGGTTTAATCATAGACATTATGGTATAAGAACATTGCCAAGCACATATGGAGGACACTTCGACATCAATAGATATTACAATGAATGTAACTAAATATACAGTGCTGTATAATGCAATTTTTGCTGTACCTAGCCCATATATGATCCTCTCGTAAACCCCTGACATACCTCTCTCAGCGTGCTGTGGGAAATGTCCGCGTCGTCAATAGTGCGCCCTTGACTCGACGGATGTTCTCTTTGGCACGCCGGATCTCGTCATCTGGCTCATTGCGCGTCGTCATGACGTAGCCCGAAGATTTAGAACAAAAACTCGTGTCTCCTGCGTTGAGCATAAACGTCGGCCGTGAAAGATTGTCCACCTCACTTTGTAGCTGTTCAACAATCATCTGTGTCTCAGTCAAAACTCTACGCGGGCTTTCCCAATCATCTTGCAGTTGTTTGAGCATATCAGCGATAGCTGCTAGTTTATTCTGATGAGATAAGTCTACAGTCGCAGCACATGCAGCCGTAGACTTGGTACTTTGATTAGCCAGAGGTTCCGATGTCTGCACCCCGATGTCGTAGGAAAATAGTTCGGTGATCGGTTCATTAGAGTCGGTATCGTCAACTCCATCTCTAACTCTAGCTTTCCACAACTCCTTCAAGTTTCCTTCGCCCTCATCTACAATGTCTTCTAAAGCCAACACCATGTTTCCTAATCTATCTGCGGCCTTGTAGTGCAAGTGCTTGCGAGCATTCGTCAGTGCATCCGCCATAGGAGCCATTAAAAACCGGGATGTGCTGTATATGAGTGATGCAATTGCTGCACTGCTGTAGAGTGTAGCCATAAAACCACGGGGCGATACCAACGGTGGAGACTCTGGTGGACGTGTAAGAAATTCGGGGTAGGTGATGATTAGAGGAGTATTCGAGAAACTTGAAGATTTTGTCTTAGGCATAGTACCTGTCATTATAGCAGTTGCAATATAAGCTGAATTCGACAGTGACTCCATGCTTAGCCACTCGTCGTTTGTCGAGCAAGGCACATGAGTAAAATAGCTATATCTAGTCTTAAAAGCGTCTTTTTACATGTCTGTTTCCTTAATTTAAACATAGTATACGTATTTAATATTAATCTTTAAAAACTATCTTCTAACGTAATTAAAGATCATCTTTATTAAGAGTAATATATATTAGTTTATTACTATAATTTAATTTAACCTTTAATAGTCTATACATAGTTTTAAAGAACTATTTTTGTGTAGTATAAATAGTAGTAGTAGTTTTAAACTTTTAAACTTTAAACTTTTAAATTATACTTTTAATATACTATTTAAGTATTTATAGTTATTTTTATAATAGTATATAAATTTTATTATAGAAAGATATAGTTATTAACTTCAAATTTATTATATAATTTAACCTTTTAAAATAAGTATTACGTACTAATTCTAGCGTAAGAGGAAATACACTAATAGCAACTATATGTCATCCTTAGTACAAACACGTTAAATAAAGGAAATAAACTATAAAATATTAATAATTCTATAAAATTCTAATATATTAGTAAAAAGTGTAGATGTAAAATTTGTATAGAATACGGCTTTGTAGAAGGCGTAGAGTCGAGCTACATGCGGTAATCTTAACGATTGAATAGGTAAGGCCTATAGTAAGGAACAACGAGTGTATTTCTTAGATGCTTAATAAAAGGCTAGATAGAAGGGAGGAGGACTGTCCTTATACAGACGTAATCCGCTATTTTAATCTAGGTATGTGTACGTACTAAAAACCTTAATATAAATATGTAATTAGTAATACCTTACGTAATTATATATTCTTAACAAAATTGGTTATTTTCTATTTATTTAGGTCTATAAGACGTCCTTTATTTATAGTAAAACTGTCTAGTAATAATAAGTGTTAAAGGGTAGGGTAAAATCTTATTATTCTTAATATAAGCTAATTTTTATCTTTTTTTTTTAGTTTTTATTTTTAATATATATATAATTTATATATAACTAAGTAGACGGCTAAATTTAGCTTATAAAAATAATATTCCCTTATATTTTTATAGGGTTTATAGTGTTTTTTACATATTTTTATTTTTATATATATTTTTTTACGTTTTATACTAAGCTATTATCTTTTCTTATCTTTACTAAAATTTCTTTACCTTATTAAAAAAGAGTATTAAATAAATTATTAATATTAGTAGTTATTATATTTATATTTAAGTTATATATAATAGTAGTTTTAAGGCTATTAATTTTTACTTATAGCCTAATATAGCAACTACGCTTATATTTTACGTTTTTATAAAGCTTTTAAATCTTTTATATAGTTTCTTCTTTATAACAAAGGTTAGACTAAGTAACTACGTTAGTAAAGGTATTAATTGTACATAGGCAAAAAGCAGGGGTTGTATTATATAAGAACTAAGTCTTATCCCTCCTAATTTAGTAAAAAGGACAAACTAGCTATATATAGGTAGTACTAAGTACGCTAGGCCTAATTAAGCCTTAGCCTTTAAACTTTATAGCTATTTAACTAATTATAAGGCGTGTATTTACTACTAGCTTCCTTAATTAAGTATAGGCTATTATTATACGTCTTTTTAAATCTTATTTATACTTATAAGTTATATAACGCCTACTTATTATTTATAATATTTATATAACTCTTATATACGGCTAATATTTAACCTTTATAATTACTCTTTTTAGTTATTTATAATAATTACAGCTTTTTTATAATTAGTACTTTTAAGTTAGTAGCTATTAATTATACGTTTATAAATATTATAAATAGGTTATATAGTTTATAAATAACGTTATTTAATGGTTTTTATTTATAGCTAGTAGTAGCGTTTAAATTAGAAGGTAAATAAAATATAATATAGACTTGTCTTTTTACTTTATTTTTACTTTTACTTATTATAGCTCTTTTATATAAGCCTCTCCTTTTAAAGCGTATTAATGTTATTATAGCCTTTACTAATAAACTATTTAAGGCTATACCTTCAATTAGTTATTACAAAGCTATTTACTTAGCCTATTACTAATTAAACTAATTTATATACGTTTATATTTAAGGCCTTTTTTAACTTTAACTAATTTATTAATACTAAACCTTTTTAAATTATATATTAAGCGCTTAATACTAGATTTATATATTTCTTTTACCTTTATTTTAACTAACTAGCTAGCTTATTAGCCTTATATATATATAGCCTAGTTTTAGTAAAAGGAAAGGATAACGGCCTTTTATTATTATTTATAGTAATAGTAAAGCTAATATATAAGCCTAACTATAAGCTTATACTAAAGTCTTTAAAAGCTTCTTATTTTTGTAGTAATTAATTTACTTATTTAAGGTGTATACCTTTTTACTAGTTATATTAAGTGCCTATTAGTATAAAATATATATAATACCTTTACTACCTCTTATATACATAATTTATAAAGTTGTCGTTTACTTTATACTTTAACTATATACTATCTTTAGCTTTTAACACTTATTATTAGTAATATAAGGCTAAATATTAGCCTTACTTTAAAGTAAAACTATTTTTAGTCCTTTTAGCCTTTTACTAACTATACTTAAGTTCTTATATTAATAGTAAGAAACTTAATTAATTTATCCTTAGTTATAAAGTATATTAGTACTTAAGCTAACACTTATTAAGTATAAGGTACATACTATAATTAATGTTATAATAATTATACTTAAAATAAAAGGCAAATTAGGTTAAGGCTTTACCTTAACACCTTCTATTTTAAAAGGTATAAGTAAACAAAATATAGCTACTAAACGAATAAGTAGTAAGGAATTATAAAGGTATTTATAAAGTAAGTGTTAAGTGTTACTATAACTAGGTAAAAGATAATATTAACTTTACAATATCTAAATTGTATATATATAAGTGTATTAAAACAAGAATAGATTTTTATTCCTTTTATTAAGAAAGAGTATAGTAGTACTATATATATATATAAAAGATGTTTAATAGTGTTACACACTAGTTTACCACCGTAGAAGAAAGTACACTAATAACAACTATATATTGTCCTTAGTATATATACTCTAAATAAAAGAAATAAATAAATAAAGTAAATAACTATAATATATTAATAATTCTATATAATTTTTATATATTAGTATAAAGTATATAAATATAAAGTTAGTTTTTATTATTTATTTAAAAACTATAAAAATTTCTCTTTTTATAGTAAATATTACTAGTAACAAGTGCCTAGGCTAGAGTAAAATTTTATTATTTTTAATTTAAGCTAACTTTTACCTCTTTTTTTTAATTTTTTATTATATATTATATATTATATATAAATAAGTAGACGGTTAAAAGGCCTATAAAAAAGTAGAATTCCGTTTTATTTATACTTTGTTTTTTATATTTTTATAAGGATTTTTAAAATTTTTTTTACTTTTTAAATTTTTTTTTATACTTATATATATTATACTTATTTACTATTATATTAGAAATTTCCTAGTACTTTATTTTTTAAAAAAAACTTATTAAAATTAGTCTTTATTATAATATTCTTTATATTATAAAGAATTTTTTTAATATTTATATTATTTATAGCTATTAGCTTTATTAAATTCTTAAGCGTGTTAAAAGCAAGATTAAGTGTTAAGAGTTCCTTTTAACACGGTTTTTTTACTACTTTAAGGTGTAGATTTAGTTTAAAGGCTAGGCGCTTATTAGTAGTTATTATACTTATTTCTTTTTTAACCTTTTAATAAAGTGTTTATTTTATATAAAGATTATTATTAAGGCTATATAATTAGTCTTTACTTTAAACTAAGTAAACAACTTAATAATTTATATTATAATATCTTTTTACTTTTTTTTTAGTATATTTATAAAAGTTTTAAAAAAAAATAACTTATTAATAGTTTTAATAGTTTAAAAAGTTTTAAGTATTTTAATAAGCGTTACTAGCTTATTATTTTTATTTATATTCTTATATAAAAGGATTTTTAGCTTATAAATAGGCTAAATATTACTTTTTTTATTAAGAAAGAAAAAGTAGTATACTTTTAACTAGTACTTAACTTTATATTAAATACCTTTAAGTAATTTTTTTATAAAAACGTAATAGTATAAAATCTTCTTATATAAAGAAAGCTTTACTATAAAGTCTTTACTATTAATAGTAGCTTTTTTATAATAAATAATGTTTTTTAAAATTTGCTAGTATATTAACACTTAAGAAATTTAGTTATATTATATATTCTTTTTATTAAATATTTTAAAAACTATTTTTTACACTTTTTTATAAAGGTTATAGTCTATATCTTTTTTTTATACGCCTTTAAAGTAGTTTTTTAACTATTTAATAATAAAAAGTATAGGCTTCTTATTTTTATTAGCCTTTACTAGGCTAATAAGTACTATATTATAATTACACGTATTATATAAAGTAGCTAAAGGTAGTTTCTTCTTTAAAGGTATAATAGCTACTTAATAAAAATTTTTTTATTAAGTTAAAAAATATAACTTATAAAAGCTTTTATAAAAAAGTATAAAAAGTAAAATATATAATAATTAATTAAGATTTAAGTAAAAATTTAAATAAAGATATAATTAATTTATAAATAATAAAAAGTAAGTAAAATTATTATAAAAGTAAAAGCTTTTTATTTATTTTTATACTATTTTTTTTATTTAAAGAAAAATCTTTATTTATTTAATTTAAATATAAAAGTATAAATAAGTAAATAAAGTATATTATTATAAATAACTAATATTTTTACTAAAATTATAAAAATAAAAAAGTAAAAAAATAAATAAAAGTAGTATATTAAATTTACTTACTTATTATTATTAAAAAAAATAGTAAATTAAACTTTTTAAAGGTTTTAAGTTTAAAGTAATTACTACTTAATTTTTAAATACTTTTATTTATATTTATTAAGTAAATTCTTAATATTTAATAAAAAGAAAGTTTTTATTAACTATTAATTATTTATAAAGAAATATTTTATTTATTAAATAAAGAATTAAAGTAGTAAAGCGTTCTTTCTTTTTAAAATATAGTACTTTATAATATACTTATTTTTAAATTTATTATTTTTAAAATTTTTATTAATATAAATTAGCTTTAATAAAAGTACTTTATAATTAAATTAATTTTTATTTTACTTTAGCTTATAAGCTAAGCTATAAACACAACTAAGTATACTTTTTATAATACTAGGAAATTTTACTAATATACTTAGTTTTTAACTTATTTTTTTACTATAAATAGGCCTATATACTATAAAACCTATTTTTATAAAGGTTCTTTTAGTAAGTAATATTTATAATATAAACGTAAATATACTATATTACTTAAGTTAAATAAGATAAAAGAGTGTTTATTATTATATTTAAGTTTTACTAATATACTAGTAATATTAATAAGTTTTTTTACTTTATAAAAACGTTACTACTATAGTATAGTCTATATAGTAAAATTTAAGGCTATAAATAAATATTTTATAATAAGGTTTATAAAAGATTTAAACTAAATACTATAAAGTAGCTAATTTAGTAATATTTTAATAGTTATAGTATATATATTATTTAAATAGTATTATAAAGTAAAAAACAAGTTTATTTATAACTTATTTAAATTATTATATATAAAATATTTTATTATAATTTTTATAGTTTAATTTTTCTTTTTAAAAAGGCTATTTATTTAAAAGTAGTAAGTTATAAAAAATATAAGTAACGTTTTAAAAAGATAAAAAATTTTATACTATAATATTAATATAAATTTAAAATTATAATTAAAAACAATATTTATTAATAGTTTTTAATTATAAAAAAAAAGACTATAAAAAAGAATATAAGCTTATTATTTAGTAGTATATACTTTTTATTTTAATAATAGTATAGTTTTTTTTAAAAATTTATATAATACTATAATAAGTATATTATAGTAGTTATATTTAAGTATTTATTATACTATACTAATTATTATAACTTTTAATAAATTAGTAATAAAATTTATAACAATTATATAAAAAGGCGTAATAATACTATAAATATTATATAATTCCTTATTAAGTAGTTTATAGTCTATTTAATTAATATAGTATAATTTATAATACTAAATATATTTTTAAATTATTTTTAATAAGTATAAAATAAAGATACTTTTAAAATTATACTATATTTAAGCTTTATTAAAATAGTACGTTTTATTATAAACTTTATTAAAAAGTATTTTTATATAAATTTTAAAAATAGTTAACTAAGAATATTTTATAAACTATATATAATAAAGAAAATTATTTATAATATACTATAGTTTAAGTAAAAAGTAGCCTTTTTATATATTATAAAGTTAATTTTATAAAGTTAAATATATTAGTTTAAGTATATAGTTTATAAAGTACTTTTTAATAATATACTACTTAATAGTAAAGTATATTTATATATAACTTTTACTATATACTTTATTTTAATATATAAATTTATTTACTTTATACTAATAAAAATATTTTAAGCTTTAAAGTATACTAATATAATATTTAAAGCTGTTTTTATTAATTATAAAGTAAATATTTTTTAATATACTTTTATTTAAATTTATACGTTTTTTTACTTATATAAAAAGTTAAAAAAAGGTATTAAAAATAATATTTACTATACTAAGAATATAAAAAATATTAAGTTAAAACTATAAAAAGTAATTTACTATAGTTATAAGCTTAATATTTACTTTATTAAAGTTTAATATTTTAAAAAATATATATATAATAATCTTTTTTAATAGTATATAGTTTATAATAAAATTTATTAAATATTAATTAAACTAAATTATTTTATAAAGCTTAACTTTAGTTTAAATATATATAATAATTTCTACTTTTATTAATTTATATAGTTTTTTTTAATTACTAGTAGTATATAATATAAAAAGAATTAAGTAGTAATAATATTATAAAATATCTTTATTAAAAATAAAAATTTTATTTTAAATATTATTAAGTTAAAATATATAAAGTTTATATACTCTTTTATAAGTATTGAGCTTAATAAATAGTATAATTATTAAATTATAGTAATATAACTATATTTATTTATAAAGATACTTTTATAATATATAAAATAACTTATATTCTTAATTTATAAATTTAAATATAAGCTTACTATTTACTTTTTTTTTTATGTTTTTTTTACTTTATTAATAAGACTACTATTATTTTTTTCTTTTTTTTAAAAAGCTATTTTTTATTTTTATAATAGTTATAATTTTATATTATACTATAATATTCTAATATAAAAGAATTTAATTATATTTAAATATATACTAAGATTATTAAAATTATTAAGTATTTTTATATTCTTAAAAGTAGTAATATAATTATTAATTTTATAAATACTAGTTTTATTAACTTTATACTTAAAAAGTTAAACTATAAAAAATTTAAAAAATATTTTTTTTTTATATTTAAAGTTATACTTTATTAAGTATTTTAAAAATAGTATATTAGTATTTAAAATATTCTTTTATTATATAGTTAAAAATTATAATATTATTAATATATATACTAATAAAACTATAATAGTTATAAAAAAGTTTATTTATAAATTATTATATAAATTTTAAAATCTTATAAGTATTATATTTAATCTTTTAAAGCTATAATTATTAATAATTACTATATAATTATAATAATTATAAAAAATAAGTAATTAAAAAAAAAGTAGTAGTATTTAAGTTAAAAAAAAACAATATTTATATATTTTTTTATAATATTTTACTAGTTAAAAAGTAGGTAAATATTAAGTATATATAAATAATTTAATAGTTATATATTAATAACTATTTAAACTTTTTTAGTAGAATTTTTTATAGGATTTTTATAATATATTATAAAAATCCTATAAAAAATAAAAGTAAAGTTTAATATTTATTTAAGCTTTTTTAAAATATAAAAAAGATTAAAAGTATTATTTATTACTTATTTATTATAAATATTAAAAAAATATTTCTTTATAGTAGTTTTAATTTACTACTAATTATTAAATAAGTTAATATATATTTTTTAATCTTTTAATATAAGTATAATACCTTTATTTATAAAAAACTATTAAAATTTTTAAAAAAGTATATATAACTTTTAATTAAAGTTAACGTTTTATATATAAACTATTACTTTATTAATATATATTTTAAATAAAACATTTTTTAGTTTTTATAATTTATATACTAAAATACTAATATATATATAATTTAACTTTAAATTTTCTTTTTTTATAGTAGTTTAAGTAAATATAAAATATTATACTTTTTTTTAGTTAATATATAATTTATTTTATATATAATTTATTTTAAAAATTTTATTAAAAAAAGCGTTTTTTTAAATAACTAGTAACTTTATTATTATTATATTATTTATTATAACTATATAAAATAAAAATAACTTAAGTACTATATTAAAAAAATAACTTTTTACTTTAATAAAAATATAGTTTACTACTATTTTTTATATATTATAAATAGTAATATAATATAATTTAAAATATTATATAATTATAAATATACTTATTATAAATAATATAATAGTGTCTTTTTTAACTAAAATATAAATATAAGTTTAAAGTTTTTATATTTATTTATAAATAAGTAAGCTTTTAATTTTATAAAAAAAAATAGTTCTTATTTTAATATTAATTTTAATACTTAAAGTATATATATTACTTATACTAATAAGTAAATTTAGTTTAAGTTTATTAATAATATTAACTATAATATAAAATACACTATATACACGTTTATATTATATTTAACTAAGTAAATATACTATAAATATAGCTTATTACTAAATTTATAATAAACTTTTAATACTATTAATATATTTATTATATTTTATAAAATTAATATTAATTTTATATTTATTAAAAAATACTTTACTAATTATATTACTATTTACTTTAATATTAAAGTAGTATAATATATTCTTTTTATTTAGTAAAAAACGTATATATACTTAAAATTATGTATAATTATAGTTAAAATATAAATCTTTTATTAGTATTAAGTTAGTATTAACTATAAAAAGTAAACTTTTAAAAAAGAAGACGTTTAATTTATTAATTTTTATTTAAGTAAAAGTTAAATTCTTTTATTAAAGTACTACTATATAATATATATTCTTATAATAGTAGTTATTTTTTTAAAGAATTATTATATATAGTTTTTACTACTTAGTTAATTTTATAATAATATTATTAAAAAAATATTCTTTTTTAATAAGTAATTTTATTTTATTATAAAAGTTATTATTATTTATATATATAGTTTATATATTCTTATTATTTAAATTAAATAAGTAAAATATATACACTTATTATTATATAAGTTAATAAAATTATTAAAGTAAAGAATTTTTTATAATATTATAATTATACTTATTATAAATATTATTTTAAATATTATTTTATTTATATAATAGTTATAAATTATTTAGTAATAAGTAATATTTAAAAATAGTTATATTTAAATAAATAAAGTTTAATAAAAAAAGGAAAAAGTTCAAGTTTTTAAGCTATAAAAAAAAAGTTTCTTTTATATTAAAAATTATATAACTTATATAACTATTTAATTATATTTAAGTTATATTATTACTTATATAAATTACTATAATATATATTTTTATATTTAAATCTTTCTTTTTATTTTTATAAGCTAATTTATACTAATTATTTTACTAATTTTAATATACGTCTTTATTTTTCTTTTTTATATTTATAAAGTATACTTCTTTATCTTTTTTTATAGTCTTTAACTTTTAAGCTTTTTTTAAAATACGTACTTTATTTTATAGTAAATTTAAATAAGTATTAATAGTTATATTATTATAAAAAGTAAGAATAATAATATAAAGAGTAAAAAAAAGCTTTAAATATATATATTTAAAACCTTAAATTTTGTTCTAATTATTATATATATAACTATACTAAATAACCTTTATTATAAAAGTATAAAGATTTTTACTATTTTATAAAAGTTTTTTAATAAAGACGTATTTTTAAAGCTATTATTATACTTTAGTACTATATATAATAAATTGTTTATATAATACTTAAATTATAAATTACTAGTTTAATATAAAGTATTAACGTTTATATTTACTTAATTATTTTTAATATTAAGTAAGTACTTTTTTATAAAGGTTTTTTTAAATATTTTAAAAAATAGTTTTTTATTTTATTTTTAAATTATTCTACTTAAATACTTTATTTACTACTTAAAAAAAGTTTTTTATATTATAATAATATATATATTTACTTTATATAAAAAAGTACTATTCTTTATACTTAACTATAGTAGTATTAAAATAAAAAAACCTTATTTTTTAAATATTTTATAATACTTAAAATACTATTTTATTAAAATTTATTTTATTTATTATACTAAGTATTAGTATAACTACTTAATTAATATTAATATTATTAATAAAAAGCTTTAAATTAAAAATATTTTAAGTAAGTAGTTTTAAATTAATTTTTATTAGTTTTTAGTTTTATATAAAAATATTAATAATAAATAGAATTTTAAGTTATAAAAGTATATTTTTTTAAACTAAAATATAGTTCTTATATAAACAAAGTAAGTTTTACTTATTAACTAAAAGTAGTATATATTACTAACTATATTATAACTTATATTTATAGTTATTATAATAATACTATTACTTTAAATAAGATTAGTTTATATATAATAAAAAATAATTAAAGTAATAATACTTATTTAACTTATTAATTCTTTATAGTTTATAATATTATAAAAAGTTATTTTATTAATATAAGTAATAAAGTAATTTTTAATATATAAACTTATAACAATATTATTTTAATATATAATTTTAATTAAAAAGTTAATACTATAATTAAAATATTAATTTATCTTAGTTTATAATATATTTACTTTATTTTTTTATATTTAAAAAATTATTATATTTTTAAAGTATATAATATTTTATTTTTATTATAATATAATAAAGTAGTAAAATACTATAAAATTATATATTAGCCTAGTTTAAATAAGAAGTAGATTATAATTAAAAAAAATAAAAGCTTACTTTTAAATAAACAAGTTTTTACTACGTTCTTTTTATATTTTAAGTTTAAAAAATTAGTAAATACTTTTTTTTAAGGCTTAGTTTAAGTATAACTTTATAAGTTAGTTAATTTTTTAAATAACTATCTTTTTTACTAATATTAAAAAGACTAATAATAGTAATAAAAGGATTATTTATAATTTTTTAACTAGTTATTATTATTATATTCTTAAAAGTGTTTTATAAAAAAGTTTTAAATACTATATTATTATTTAAAGCGCTATTATTAAAAGTATTTTTAAAGTTCTTAAGTTCTTTCTTTTTTTTTATTCTTATTATAGCTTTTTTAAAAAGTATAAACTTAAGTAAGTAAATTTAATAGTAATATTATACTACTTATAACTATTAACATCCTTTTTAAAAAAGCTATTTTAATATTAAAAAAAGTATAAATATTTTATAATAAAAGGCTAAGCTTAATTTATTTAAATATTTACTATATACTATAAACAAGTTTAAGCTATATATATATTCTTATATTTTTTATTAATAGTATATAATAAAAAGTAGTTTTTTTATAATAAGTAAGCTTAAGCTATAAAAAGAGTTACTACTACTTATTATATACTAGTTTACTACTATAAAAAAAAGTATACTAATAACAACTATATATTATTTTTAGTATATATACTTTAATAAAGTAAATAAATAAATAAAGTAAATAACTATAATATATTAATAATTTTATATAATTCTTATATATTAGTGTAAAGTATATAAATATAAAGTTGGTTTTTATTATTTATTTAAAAACTATAAGAATTTCCTTTTTTATAGTAAATATTACTAGTAATAAATAGTTTACTTAATTTAACTAATTATAAAGAGTACTTAAAGACCTTTTAAAATCTACTTTTAATGTTTTAAATAGCTTACTACTACTTTATCCTTTAACTAATTATAGTAGGGCACTTATAAATTAACTATTTAACTAATTATAATAGGACTTTATAAAAACCTTTAATAGTTTATACATAGTAGTTTAATAGCGCTTAGTTACTAAACATCTACTAGTAATTCTTATTAAAACTATAATAGGAATTTAATATATAAAATTAGTTATAAAAGTTTTATATATAACGTTTATAAGTCTGTCTTTTTTATTCTTACTTACTAATAAGCCGCTTATAAAGAATAATATAAAAAAGAGAGTATTATTTAGTTAGTTAATAGTCTATTTTTATACTATTTTATATATTATAATAGTTATTAGTAGTATAAGTAGTTTTATATATAGTAAGTAGTTTTATACTTATTAATAATAAGAGTAAAACTTAAAATATACTAGTTATAAGACTAGTTACTTTAGTTTTACTTAAAAGTAATAATACTTATAAAATACTATTACTTTATTTATTTAAACTTTTATAATAACTATTACGCACTAGATTACCAACGTAAGAGGAAATACACTAATAACAACTATATACTGTCCTTAGTGTACTTACCCTAAATAAAGAAAATAAACAAATAAGGCAAATAACTATAATATGTTAATAATTCTGTGTAATTTAAATATGTTAGTAAAAAATGTGTAGATGTAAAGTTAGTTAATTCTTGTCTATTTAAAACTACGGAAATCCCGGTATAAATAGGGGATTTTCTAGCAATAATAACCTTTTTTAATTAAAAATATAAAGAGTAATTACTTAATAATTAAATTATAAATAATTATTAAAGTAAGTCTTTAAGTTTTATTTATATTTTTAATAAGTAAAAAAGAAGGTAAGATTACTACTTTACTTATTTTATAATAGTTTTATATTATAAAGTTATAAAAGATAAAAACTAAGTTTTAAAATATAAATTTAATATAAAAGCAGTTTTATAAAAAGAGTTACTTATAATAACTTTTAAAACTATATTATTAGCTATTATACTAAATAATTAAATATATATTATTATAATTAGTTATATTAAATAGCTATTATTAACTAATTATATAAAAATAGTTTAATTATAAAGTAGTAAGGGTTAGTATAAAGCTAATTTTAACTTATAATAAGTATTTAGTAGTAAAGTACGGCCTTTAAAAGTAGCTTATATAGCTTTTTACTTAACTACACTAGTAAAAATAAATATACTTTTAAGATTAAAAGAAAAAGGTGTTTTTTTTATTTATTTAAAAGCGACTAATATAAGTATTACTATATATAATATTATAAAAAAAGTAGTAGTAAATAAGTATTAGTTTTATAAATAAATAGCTAATTAGTAAAGGTTAAACGCTATTTTAATAATACTAATATAAGACTTAAAAAATATTAAAAGGCAATTTTATAGTAGTAGTTAAAAATAAGCATTAAAATATTATAAATTACACTTTTTTAAACCTTTATTTTAAATATAAATATATTAAAGAAGTACTAATTTAATAATAGTATTTTAAAAATAAATTTAGTAGTAAGTTAGTAAAAGGCTACTTAATAGTAAATTAAGGCTATAAAAGCTACTAATAAGACAATTATAATATAATAACTCTTAGTTATAACTTACTTTAAAAAGACTTACATATAGGTTATTAAAGTAAAGATAGTAGTAGTAAGGTTAAATATTATTACATACTAATTACTAGTGTAGGAGGAAATACACAAACAACAACTATATGCCGTCCTTAGTACAAACACCTTAAATAAAGGAAATAAAGAAATAAAGCAAAATAACTGTGAAATGTTAATAGTTCTGTGTAATTCTAATATGTTAGTAAAAAGTATGTAGATGTAAAATTGGTTGATTCTTGTCTATCTTAAATCTATAGGAAGTTCCTTTATTTATAGCTATTTGTTTAGCAATAAATATACTTATAAAATATAAAGTAAAAAGGCTTAAAATAGTAATTAAGCAAGGCTAAGTTAAAAAGTAATAAAAAGCTTTATTACTTTATAGTATAACTTAGAAGTTAAAGGATTAGTATACTTTTATAAAAACTAAAAATACAAACCTTTCCTTTTAAATAAGAAAAGCTATAATTTCCTTTTCTTTTTTATAAATATAAAATATAAGTCTTTATAAAAAGCGTAAAGTCTAACTACGTATAGTAATCTAGATAGTTAGATAGGAAAGGCTTATAGTAAGGAAAAACAAGTATATTTCTTAAATGCTTTATAATAGACTAGATAAAGGGGAGGAGGACTGTCCTTATATATTTATCTACCTTAATAAATTTGTAGGCAAGCTACTAAAAAAAGACGTTTAAGTTAACTTTACTAAGGCTAATAATAAAAACAACTTTAGTAATAAGGGTAAGAAGGGTAAGAGTAAAGGAAAAGCTTAAACAGCCTTTAAAAGGACACTTTAAGGTTGTTAATCGTTGTTTTAGTTAATAAAAGGCTATAAATAAAAGAATAAATTGTTATAAATAGTAATTGCCCTATATTTATTAATTTAGACTATAAATGTAAAATTAACGTAGTAGACTAGAAATTTATAAAGGTACTAAGTTTATTAAAGTTAATATAGCTTTTATTATTAATACAAGTACTTAGTAACTTAAAGCTACAAGTTTATAATATATAAGTAGTTATAATTTAGCTATTAAATATTAACTAAAAAAATTAGTTTACTTATTATTATATAAGACTAAACTATACTAATAATAATATACTAGTACTTTTAAACATCTTTACTTTATTAAATAAGAAGATATTATTATAATTTACTAATAAAAAGTAATAGTTTTATAAGCTTAAGGTTAAGCTAGTAAGGACCTTTTAAAAGGGCGTAATAAATACTACTACTTACTATATATTAGTATAAATAAAGGAATTTACTATTCTTTTAAATAAAAAGCCTTAAAAGACTATAAAAGGCCTATAAAAATAGTACTTAAGCTTTATAAATATAAAGATATATTCTATATAAAGAATATTACTAGCCTACTAATTTACTAAAGCGTAAATTACGTAATTAACTTACTTTTAAAAATATAACTACTATATAAAAGACTATACCCTTTATATTAAAAAAAGCTTATTATACTTTAAAAGTACTTATAAAAAGCACTATAAAGAGAATAAATTTAAGAGTTAAAATGCCTTATAAACTATTTAGTTCTTTTTATATTAAAATAAAATAGTATTTTATAACTATATATTAATTACTATAAACTAAGTAAGATTATAATTAAGAATAAATAACTTTTACTTTTAATTTTAAAGATTTTAAATAAAACTAAAGGCTATAAAGTTCTTTTAACTATAAATATAAAGGATACGTTTAGTAGAATATAAATATATAAAGGGAATAAGTAAAAGACTATATTTAAGACGTAGTATAGCTATTATAAATATTTAATAATATCTTTTAAACTAACTAACGCCTTAATAACCTTTTAAAATTATATTTATAAGGTGTTTAAGGCTTAATAAATAAGATTTTAATTTATTTAAAAATAAATAAGTGTATATAAAGCACTTAATATAAGTATAAAATTAACTAAAAAAAGTAAGACTATTTATTAATTAAAAAAAGTATTAGCTTTATAAAAAGAAGTAACCTTTTAAGTTTTTTATTATTATTTAATAGCATATATATATATATTTAGTCTATATTAAGCTAGTTATTAAGTAGTAAACATTAAAAACGTATTATTAAGTATAAAACTACCTACTACACATAAAACTATATATACTACTAATAACCGTTATAGTATATAAAATAGTATAAAGAAGGACTATTAACTAATTAGTTAATAGTCCTTCTTCCTACACTATACTCTATAAGCAGCCTACTAGTAGGTAAGGACAAGGGAGACGTACTTTTAAGCGTTGTGTGTAAATCTTATATAGCCGATTTTATTTATTAAATTCCTAACTATTTGTCTATCCTTTTAATAGCTACGTCTTGTTTACTTATACCTTTTTAAAGTAAAGGGTGTTAAGGTAAAGCCTTAATTTAATTTACCCTTTATTTTAAGTATAAGTATAATAACGTTAGTTATAATATATACTTTATACTTATTATAATGTTTAAGTATTAATTAGCTTTTATAATTTTTACTATTAATTTATTTATTATTTTACTAATAAGGACTAATAACTAACTAAGTACTTAAAAAGGCTAGTTAAAGATAAAAAGCTTAAAAGACTTATATAAGGGCATTATAAAAACTAGGTATTTTAATAGCTAAAGTAAGCATTTATAAAAGCGTCACTACTAAGGTATTATAACTTATAATATCTAGTTTATATTAAGACTAATACGTTTACCTTTATATTAGTAATAATACTATTCTAGCTAAACAACGTAAGTATTTAGTATTTAGTAGTATTTTAGTTCTAAAAGCTAAAAGGTATAAAGCTATATTATAAATCCTTAAATTAAAAATTAATAGTAATTATTATATCCTTTAAAAAATAGTGCTAATACTTAAAAAGGGTTAAAAGTAAAAGGTCTTAATAAACTATACTAATTTATAAGCATTCTTAAAGTAAATAAATTTAAATTATTACTAAGTATATTAGTATTAAGTATAATATACGTACTATAACTAATATTATTATACTTATACTTAAAATAAAGAGCAAATTAGGTTAAGGCTTTACCTTAACACCCTCTACTTTAAAAGGTATAAGTAGATAAGACATAGCCACTAAACAGACAAATAGTAAGGAATTTACTAGACAGAATTAGCTATACAAAGTTTTACGTATAACGCTTATAAGTACGTCTTTCTTATCCTTACCTACTAGTAAGCTGCTTATAAAGTATAGTATAAAAGGAGGAACTATTAACTAATTAGTTAATAGTCCCTCTTTATACTATTTTACATATTATAGTAGTTATTAGTAGTATAGGTAGTTTTGTATATAGTAGGTAGTTCTATACTTACTAGTAATAAGAGTAGGACTTAAAATATACTAGTTATAAGATTAGGTGTTTAGGTCTTAATTAAATAGGTATAATACTTATAAGATACTATTACTTTGTTTATTTAAACTTTTATAATAACCTTTTTTAGTTAAAAAGATAAAAAACGATTAGTTAATAGCTATATTATAAGTAATTACTAAGATAAGCCTTTAATTCTTATTTATACTTTTAATAAGTAGAAAAGAGGGCAAGATTATTACTTTATTTATTTTTTAATAGTTTTAAATTATAAAGTTATAATAAATAAAAACTAGGTATTAAAATACGAATTTAATATAAGAAAAAGTCTAGCAAAGGAAGTTACTTATAACGGCTTTTAAAAATATATTATTAGCTACTATACTAAATAATTAAATATATTTTACTATAATTAGTTATAGTAAATAGCTATTATTAACTAATTATATAAAAGCGGCTTAGCTATAAAGTAGTAAGGGTTAGTATAAAGCTAACTTTAACTTATAATATATAAATTAGTAGTTAAGGAAGGCTTTAAAAGGTGGTCTATATAGCTTCTTATTTAATTATACTATTAAAGGATAAATACGCTTTTAATAGTAAAGGAAAGAAGTATCCTTTTATTTCCTTAAAAGCGGTTAAGACGTATATTACTATATTTAGTATTATAAAAAAAGTAATAAAGAATAAGTATTAGTTTTATAAATAAATAGCTAATTAATAAATATTAAATATTGTTTTAGTACTAATATAAGACTTAAGAAATATTAAGAACAACTTTATAATAATAGTTAAGGTTAAGTACTAAAATACTATAAAATACCCCTTTTTAAACCTTTATCCTTATTATAAATATATTAATAAGTACTAATTTAATAATAGTATTTTAAAGAAAAAGAAAAATAAATTTAGTAGTAAGTTAGTAAGTAGCTACTTAATAGTAAGTTAAGGCTATAAAGGCTATTAATAGGACTATTATAATACAACAACTTTTAGTTACTACCTACTTTAAAAGGACTTATATATAAGTTACTAAAGTAAAAGTAGTAGTAGTAAGGCTAAATATACTTATAAAACGTAGTATAAAAAGGCTTAAATTAATAATAAAAAAAAGGCTAAGTTAAAAAGTAGTAAAAAGCTTTATTACTTTATAGTATAACTTAATAGTTAAAGGATTAGTATACTTTTATAAAAACTAAAAATACTAACCTTTACTCTTTAAATAAAAAAACTATAGTTTTTTTTTTCTTTTTTATAAATAATATTTATTTATATTTATAAAAACTTATTTATTAAGTATTTTAATTTTACTTTAACTTTAAAAAATTTCTTTTTTTTTACTAAAAGAATAATAAGTAATTAAATAAATAGTTTAATATTAAAACCTTATATTTTATAATTAATATATAAGATTATTATAATAAACGCCTATTTTATTAATATAGCTTCCTTAAACCCTATTATAGCTATATTAGTATTACGGTTTTAATAAGAATTACTTACAAACACCGTATAACTAAGCAACGTTAAGGCACCGCGCACAAACCGTCTAAGGTCCCTACAAGGTCCCTCTATAATTAGTTAGATAGTTAATCTACTAACGTTCTACTATAATTAGCTAAGAGGTAGAATAGCGGTAAGCTATTCTAAGATACTAAGGGTAGGCTTTAAGGGGCCTTTAAGCGCTTCTTATAATTAGCTAGAATAAGTAGACTAATAAATATCTTTTATATTTATATAGTACTACTATATCCCTCTTTAATAAAAGGGGATACGAGTTTATTCTTGTTCTTACACACTTATACGTATACGATTTAGTTATTGTAAAGTTAATGTTATTTTTTATTTAGTTATAGTAGTGTATAGTACTAACCTTATAAATACTTTTATAATTAGCTAGTACGTTTATAGTTATATTACTATATTTAACGTTTAAAATAACTTTATAATTTTAAAGCTAAGCTTATTTATACTTTAAGACTCTTACTACTCTAACCTTTAATAGTAATAACGTTATATATTTCTTTTATTACTATAAAGCCTTAGTAAAAGTAGTATTACTTTTAAATAAAGATAAAGTTTATTAGCTATTAATATATTATATAATTAGTAAAATAAGCCTTATAAAAGGACTAGTAAAGACTGCCTTAACTATAAAGTAAGGAGGAAAGTTTATAAGTTTAAAAAGGGCTATATAATAAAACTATAGTATTTAAGATAAGGAATAGTACTATACTTTTTAAGTTTAGATCTTTATATAGATTTATACTATTTATAGTAAAAGCCCTTAGATTTACTTTATAAATTAGTTAAACTTTATATAAATATAAAGTAAGTAAAATATAGTTTTATATTAAGTAATTAGTTAATAGTACTATACTATAACCTTTTTATTATAATTATATACTAGTTCTTATTTTTAAGTAAACTACTTATATTAAAACTTTTAAACTATACTCTTTTAAGACTTTTATAATTAGATTATTAAGTATTTTAAAAATAATGTTTACTTAATAAATAATAATTATTATTAAATATTTTAAAGGTCTACTTAAGTTTTACTACTTATTTATTAAATTAAAGCACTTTTTTACTACTGTACTTTACTACTCCTTATTATACTTATTCTAACTACCTTAACTATATTATAACCTTAAGCTATATAGTTAAAAGATACGTTTAATTTAATTACTAAAGGCATAATAAATCTTACTATTAACTAATATTATATAGTAATAAAATACTTAAAGAAATATAGTTTTTTAGTACCTTTAGCTTAAAACTTATATATCACTAAGGCAATCTAATAAGAGCCGTTTATAACTAACGTTAAGGAAGTCTTACAAGTAGATAATAATATTATTTTTAAAGTATTTTTTAATATATACTATTTAAACGTCTTTACTATTTTTATTATAATAATAAAAAATATTTAATAGTAAAATATACTAAGGCTTATAAAAATTACTAAGCAATACTTTTATACTATAATATAAATAAAAAGTGCTTTTTTATAAAATTAATAAAAAAGTATTAGCTACTTTATATATTAATAAGGCACTTTTATAATAAAAGACAAATAACGAATTTAGTTTAAAGCTATTTTATAAAGTACTCTAACCTTTTAAATACTAAAAAGATATAATATATAGTTATAAAGAAAAGTAGAAGAAATAAGCTAGTAATTCTTATTTTTAAATAATATTAGTAGCCTAATTACTTTATTAAATAAGTTACCTTTTAGTTTTAACTTAAGAATTAATATAGTAAAAGTTATTAAGAATAATAATTTTATATTTATTAATTAGCTCTTTTTAATAAAACTAGTAAATAAAGCTTATAATATATTTATAATATTTATATTAACTAAAAATATAAATAGGTTAATAATAATATACGTTTTTATATATTAGTTATAAATACGTAAAAAGTGTAAGAATTTATTAACGCTACTTTACTTAATTTAAGACTATTACTTTATTAACTAACTACTTAAGTTTTATAAAGAATAAATACTAAGCTAATTTTAAATATTAAAAGTTAACTCTTTAAAATAACATTTAACTTAATTATTAAAGTTATAATATACTAGCTTTTATAGCTTAGCTTAATATATATAGTATAAGTTATATTTAGTATTTAAGACTTTATAATACTTAGTATAAAAACAGTTTATATTAATAGTAAGATATTAATAGTTATAAATAAAGCCTTTAACCTTACTTAAATAATATTTTATATAGTTAGTTTAAATAAACCTTATTAAATTATAAGTCTTTTAAATAATTAAAAAATACGTTTTATATTATAGTCTTTTTAAATAACTAGCCTTTAAACTAACTTTATACTTATAAAAACGGCTAGCCTTCTTTAAATACACGTTTAAGTTTATAATGGCCTTTTTTATAAAATCTTATAGATTATTCTTATTAATACTAAGTTATAAATTTTATAAATTTTTAACTAACTTATTAAAAAGCTAAGTATTTTATTATTTATAACTAAAACTACTTTAATTAGTATTTATAATATAAATATTTAGTTTATTAGTAAATTTATAACTACCTTATAATTAAAAAGGTATAAACTACTAGTTTACTTATATATTATATTAATATATTCTAGCCCTTTTTTAATTATTTTATACTTTTTAGTTATAATAATATATATAAAAATTGCTTCTTTTATATAAACAATAAATTTTATAGTTATAATAATTTATATTTTACTACTATAATAAAATCCTTTTTAACTATAATAAAGGGCAATCCTATAATAGTCCTTAAAAGTAAAGTGTAAAAGACGATTAAGTATAGGCCTTTTATAAATATAGCTTAAAACTATAATACTATATTTTAAAAATAAGTATATATTTAATACTACTTATATAATAATCTAGTTAATATAATACAAAAAAAATTTATAAGCTATATTATTATTTTATATATAGTTAATACTACTATTAATAAAGCTCTTAACTATAAAAAGGATAATAATAAGGAAGAAGAAGAGCCTTTAATTATACTAAAATAAGGATTTTAAAATTTATATAAATAGTAAGTAGTTTTTATTACTATAAAAAGATCTAGTTTATATTACTATTACTAACAGTACTTTTACTATTTAATTACTAACTCTTTTTAAAAGTTGTATTTATTTTAACCTTATTAATAAGTTATAACTAGTTTATAGTTATTAAATTATAAATATTAAGGTTTTAAAATCTTATAGTATCTTACTTAAATTTCTTAAGTTATTAACTAGTAAATATACTTAGTAAAAGGATTTTATTTAAATATATAAGTATATATATATTATTATTATAAGTAGTATTTATATAAAAAGGTCCTTACTATTTATACTTTAACTTACTATTAACTAACTTAATAATTTCCTTTTTTTTATTTTAAATAAGTATTATATTACTTTAAGCTATTAACTAATTTAGCCGTTATATTTTATTAGTGTTTATATAGTTTTTTAATTTAATAGGCTTTTTGTAAAACTTATAAACTATAATAATAGCTTTTTCTTAGTTTATTATAAAACATTATAATATTTTAAGTTATTTTTAAAAAAGCTTTTTAAAGAATATACTTATCCTTTAGTTAACTATTTACTAAGTAAAAACGTTAATATTAATAAAAAGTAATACTTTTATACTATAAAAAAAAGAATAACGTCTTTTTATTTAACTAATATACTACTATTTAATTTATTAAAAGCGTTATAAAAAGGTACTAAGATATAAACATATACACTAATAAGAACTATTATAGTATATAAAATAGTATAAAAAGGAACTATTAACTAATTAGTTAATAGTTCCTCCTCTTATACTATACTTTATAAGCGGCTTACTAGTAGGTAGGGATAAGAGAGACGTACTTATAGGCGTTATACGTAAAACTTGTATAGCCGATTTTATTTATTAAATTCCTTTTTATTTGTTTGTCTTTTTAGTAGCTACGTCTTGTATACTTATACCTTTTTAAAGTAGAGGGTGTTAAGGTAAAGCCTTAATCTAATTTGCCTCTTATTTTAAGTATAGGTACTATAACGTTAGTTATAGTATGTACTTTATACTTAGTACTTTATTTAGTCCTTTATTCTTTTAAAGGTTAGCTTAATAAGTGTTTTTATAAGTAAGAAGTACTCTTTTTTAATAAGGCTATTAATTTATAAGTTGTATATAAACGTTAAAATACGTACTATACTTAATTTATTATTAACTTTTTTAAAGTTACCTTTAAATTCTAATAATCCTTTATTTATTATAATAACAACTAATAGGCTATAGTTAGTTATTATATAGTTTTATAAGAACTTAAAGATAGTTTTAGCTTTAGTATTAAGAATAGTTATAGCTTTAACATATTTTATAAAAGTATGCTTAGCCTTTATAATATAACGCTTATTATTACGTAGTAGTATATATATAACGTTTAAATAGATTTTTTAAAAAAGGATAACTAATAGCTATTATATAATAGTTATATTAACTAGTTAATAAGGCTTTTAATATTCTTATACTATAAAATATCTTCTTAATAAAAATAAAATTATACTTAATATAAAAGTATCCTATTTTATACGCTTAAAACTTTTAATAAAAAAATATAATCTTTAATAAAGATAAGAATATTCTTATAATAGTTGTTTATGTTTTAAGTCTAAGGTATTACTAGCTAATTAAATAAAGGTTCTTTATTAATTAGTACTTTTTAAGTATTAATATACGTATTAATAAACTTATTAAGATTATCCTTTATAGTTTTTAACTTATCTTTAGTAGTCTTTAAATAATATAAAAGTATATTAATAAGTATATTCTTAGTATAAGAATATACTTTATAATAAAATTAAAATTTTAGACCTATACTACTTATTATATAAGTAGTACTTTAAAAAGCTTATTAATAGCTTTATTTAACTAATTTATTAAGACTTCCTAAAAGTCTATTTTAATTTAAAAATATATACTATAAATATAGTTATAAAGTTTTCTTAAGGCTATAACTAATCCTTTATATTTCTTTTTTATAGTATTATTAATTACTACTTTTATATTTTATTATTTTAATTTATATTATAAAAACGCCCTTCTTTAATAATTTATTATAAAAGTACCACTTCTTAACTTAAAATACTTATATTAATTATAAGTATTATTAGTTTATTATTCTTAAAGTAGTTAATTATTATTAAGATAAGTATAGTAAAAAGTCTTTCTTTTAATAAGTTAAAGGCTAATTCTTTAATATTTTTTATTACTAATAGGCACCCTTTTATAAAAGAATATAAAAAAGGGCGGCTATTATAGCTTTATCTTATACCTAAGTCTTATAAAACGTAAAAATACTAAAGAACTTATAAAAGTCTTTTAAATTAATTAATTAAGGCTATTTAATAATTTTAATAATCTTAAACTTCTTAAGCGTATAGTTAAACCTACTATATATATACTTAATAATAATACGTATAAGCTAGTACTATTATAATTTTTTAGTAGTAATTATAGTATTAACTAGCTTATAGTTAATAAAGAGTAGGTTTATATTTATTAAATGTTTAAAAACGTAGTACTTAATCTTTAACAATATTTCCTTATTATTATATATTATTACAAGGCCCTTACTTATAATACTATTAAGGAAGGATAACACTTAATTAAGTATAAGTTTATATAGTAGTTAAACTATAGTACGTTAAAATTAAGCTACTAAATTAGTACTTTTTTGTAAGAAAGTATATATTTTAAATACTTAATTAAGGTTAAAAACGTAGTTATATTTTTACTTTCTTTAGTAAGTTTAATTTAGTTATAATTTAAAAAAAGATTTAATAAATATATTATTTTATATATTTTAATTCTTTTAAAACGGTTTTTACTATTAAAAAAGTAACTATATTATTTATAAGCTATACTTTTCTATCTTTTTTTATACTAAAAACTAAAGGTTCTTATAAGATTTATAACTTTTTTTAATTATCAACTTACTTAAGCGTTAATATAAAAGGTTAATAACTTATTTAATTAATAAATAAGGTATTAAGATTATACCAGCTTAAAAGGCTATATATAGTATAGTCTTAACAACTTATAAAAGTACTATTAATAGGTTAAACTTACTAATATAATTAAAAGTTTAAATTAGTATAAATTCTTTATTAAAAAGAATTATATTAAAATTTCCTTTTTTTCTTTTATAAACTAATACTTAATTAGTTTATTATTATTATAAGCTAATTAAGTATTAGTTTATACCTTTTTTTTACTAAACTAAACTTTAAGATTATAAATATAGTAAAGTTTTATATAATAGGCTGAAAGGTTTTTAAGCTTCTTTTTATTTTTCTACCTTTTAATTTATACTTTTTTAAATATAAAGTTATTAAATATAAGATTATTTAATAGTTACCTTTTAAACCCTTTTTTTTATATAAAGTATTGCTATAGTAAACTTACTGTAATAAGTAATAAGATTTAATATTCTTTAATAAAAGTAGGTTAAAGTAATAAATAAGTTTTAATATTAACTATAAATAGTCTTTATAAATAATACTTAAGAGCTTATTTTTTAAATTTAATAAAAGTGTTAAAATAAGTACTAATAAAGTAAGTAGTTTTAAATACTTATTATAGTTTATTTTAAAGTATTAGTTTATACTTTTAACTAATTTATTAACGTTATAAGATTTTATAAGTTAATAATAAGATAAATATTGCTTATAGTTATATTAATATATATTACCTTAGTAATAGTATTATATAAGAAATATAGTCTTATATTAAGCGTATATAGTATCCTTAGTAATAAGTCCTTACTAATTATTTTATTAAGTATATAAGTCTTTATACTAAATAACTAATAATAAGTAGTATATAGTACTAAATAATTAAATAAATAAGCCATACCTTTAATACTTATTCTTTATTACTAATACTATAATATTGTTTAAAGGACTACTATTTATAGCCTTTACTAAGAGTTTATTTATTAGCTTACCTTTTAACTATGTAGCCTAGTAATTTTAAATAGCTCTATTAAGCTAAAGATTTAACTATAGGTTAAATAGCTTTTATAAGTTATTTATAAACTATTAAAATAAATATATTCTTATATAATTTAATAAAATTATAAGGTAAATTAATATACTTATAAATACTACTTTATACTATACTAAGTAAGGGTAATAGTACTTAAAAGGAATATTGTTTAATAGCTAAGCTATAATTCTTTTATTCTTAATAAGTTGTAAAAACGCCGTCTTTTTTTAAATATAAACATAGTACTTCACCTTTTTTTATATTAGGCTAGTTTAAAACGAATTCGTTCCTTTTTTATATTAAAAAGGCCTAAGATTTGCTTAGATAGCGTATAAAAAGCTTAAAAGAAATTTATAACAACTATAACCTAATTAAGTAATCTTTTAAAACCTTTATAACTAATACTTACCTTTTTATTAAACTTTATTTTATTTTATTATTAGGCCTTTACTACTAACTATAGTATTATTTACTTAGCTTTTTTTAATAAGCTTTAAGTAATATATATATTTACTTTAACTATTATTTACTTTGTTATTACTTTTATAACTATTAAAGTTTTAGCCTTAAGTACCTTTTTTATAGTAATATATATTACCTTTACTTACTTTTACTCTTTTTTTTTTTTTTTCTTTTTCTTTTTCTTTTCTTTTTCTTTTTCTTTTTCTTTTTCTTTTTCTTTTTCTTTTTCTTTTTCTTTTTCTTTTTCTTCTTTTTTTTTAACTACGTCTTCCTTTTTTTTTTTGCTATTTTTTAACGTTTTAAAGTAGCTAAGGCAATAACTACTTTTTTAGCCTATATTCTCTTTTATACCTTTTTTATAGTCTCTTTCTCCTTTTTCCTTATTTTCTTTTTCTTTTCTTCTTTAAACTTCTTTTTTTAATTATTTATTAGGCGCTTTACTTATCTTTTAACTTGCCTACTTTTATAGCTACTTTATCCTTTACTTTAATATTAATATTTATAAGGTCTTTATTACTAAATTAAATATTAGTTTAGTTAGTTTAAGACTTTATCTTATTTATATTTACTACGTTATTAAATAGCTTTATTTAAATTACTATCCTTACATTAGTATATATAGTAGTATAGAACGTTTACTTGTCTTTTTATATACGTTTTATTATAAAATATAAAAGGTTCTTCTTTTAAGTTATAATAATAGTAATATTTAGTTATAAGATAATAGTATAAAAGATTTAATTTAATAATAGGCGCTTTAATATACTTATAAAAAGTATTATAAATAAATAATATATTATATTAAGGATAAATAAATAATTTATTTTAAGAATATATTTTTATTTATTAAAAAACTACTTATTACTTAAAGTATTAGTACTAATAGTAAAAATAAGGCTAATATATCTTTATTTATTAAATTATTATAATAAATAAAAATATTAAAAGTGTTTATTACTACTATTTTTTTATTATAATAACTATAACATTTACCCTTACTACTTATATTTACTTTATTATAAGCTTTCTTTTTTATATTTAATTACTTATATCTTATTACTAAATTACTCTTTTTATATATACTAAGTACTTTTTAAACTAATATATTTAACGTAATATTTTATATACAAAGCGTTATTATCTTATAAAGTAATTAGTTAAATTTATTTTATAAAAAGATAGTATATAAGATTAATAAAACTTTAAGACTATCTTTTTAAAGCTATTATATACTTTAAGCGTTATAGTAAGCTACCTAGCTTATATTAACTCTTTTATTATAAAGGAAATAAAGCTTATAAATAAATAAATAACGTTTAATTTAATAAAAGATTATTACTTTAATCTACTTTACTAGCTAATAAAAATAAATATTAAACGTTATAGTTTTAATATAAATAACTACTATATTAGCTTATATATCTTAGTTAGTTATTTAATTTAATAATAGTAAATATTAATAGCTAGTATTATAGTTAGATTAGTATTTATTATTACTAAGCTTAAAAATATTGCTTAACTTTAGTCTTTAATATTATAAACGCTAAATATATTAAAAAGTATATAACCTTATATAAATATAACTATATATTAATTTTTAATAAACTATTACTTTTAAAAAGAGTATTTTTTTTATATTTATTTTTAATATATATATAAGTACTTTATACAATTTTAACTTATTATTATACCTTTATAAAAGCTTAAAAGAATAGTATAAAAAATAGCTATTAAATAATATATATTAAGTATAAAATTACCTACTATATATATAAATATATACACTACTAACAACTACTATAATATATAAAATAGTATAAAAAGGAACTATTAACTAATTAAACAATAGTCCCTCCTTTTATACTATACTTTATAAGCAGCTTACTAGTAGGTAAGGATAAAGGAGACGTGTTTATAGGCGTTATATATAAAACTTGTATAGCTGATTTTATTTATTAAATTCTTTATTATTTATTTATTTTTTTAGTAGCTATGTTTTGTTTACTTATAATTTTTAAAGTAAAAGGTGTTAAGGTAAAGCCTTAATCTAATTTACCTTTTATTTTAAGTATAGGTATTATATTATTAGTTATAGTATATACTTTATACTTAATATATAGTTCTTTTTTATTAAATAGTGTTTAAAGTAAGCTAGATTTAATAATATAATAATTAAAGCTATAAAGTAATAATTAGTAAGTTAGTATAGTTTGTTTTTTAAAAATTATAAATAATATTAATAAACTATTTTTATACTTTTATTAGTTTACTAATAGGCTTATATAAGATTAAAAAATCTACTTATTTAAAAGTCTTTAATTAATAAGTTAGTACTTTTTACTTTAAACTTAGCTATATTAATATATTGTTTTTATACTTTTTATTAAAAAGGCTATTATTCTTATATAACTTAAACTTTTATACTAAAAATATCAAGCTTAACTAAATACTTTTAAAGCTTTATATATAAAAGACTAAAGCCTTATAAATATAGTATTCTTTTTAAATAATTAAAGTTAAAGTTTACTATTTTTTATACGCTTTAAAGTTTATAAAAAGAGCCTTTTAACTTAATTTAATAAGGCTATTAAAACTTTTAATATACTACTTTCTTACTACTTAACTCTTTACTAACTACTTTTTAAGTAGTTTTAAATTAAACTATTAATAAGCTAACTATTAAAATAGTATAGCCTAGCTTTATAAAGTAGTTTATATTATATATGTTAAATAGGAATCTTTAAAATAGTAGATAAACTATTAAATAAATATAAAGTACTACTAAGCTACTAAAGGATTAGTTAATAAAATAAGCTTTACTATTATAGTAACTAATTATAAGCTAGTTTATATTTAAATACTTTATAGCCTTTTAAGATTATAAGTAGTTAATATAGCCTTCCTTTTTTAGCCTAGCCTTTTAATTAGTACTACTTAGTAAAAATATATATATAGTACTTAGTATACCTTTACTAGTAAACTACTTAGTAAAGCTTATAATTTAAATAGTATTTAATAAGTAGTATAAAAGCCTAGTATTATTTAGTAATTTAATAAAACCTTTTACTTAAATAGTAAGATAGTTTATAACGCCTACTAATATTAACAACGTACGTATAGCCTAGGTCTTTAAAATATTCTATAGTTAGTAAATAGACTTAATAAAAGCGTATAGCTTAGTTAATAACTTAAAGAAAGCTAACCTAAGTATTAGCTATTATAAACTTTAAATAAAAATTATAATATTTACATTAATTAACCTTAAAGAAAGGATAAAGACTACTAAGACCTAAACCTATAAAGAACCGTCTTTAAAAGTATTACTAAATTAAGACTCTAACTTTCTTCCTCTTTATTCTTTATTAAGATCTACTTTTAAGCTTATATACTAGCCTACCTTTTTAGTATATAATAATCTTAAGTCTAAAAGTATTATAAATACTATTAAGCTTAGTAATTAGTAAAAGTAGCTATTATAAACATAGCTAGTAATTTTATAATAGTAACAAATAAGATATAGTTAAGAATATATTATACTATTAACCTAGGCTTATACTAAGCTTAAACTTTATTATTTTCTACTTTATTATATAGGCCTTTACTACTTTATACTAAGCTATAGTCTACTACTTCCTTACTTTAAAAAGTGGCTTAAATAGCTAGCTACTTTAACTACTACTTATTAAATGTATAATAGTAGTTAAATAAGCCTAAAAAACTTAAAAAATTAGTGTTAAAGCTAGCTTTAATACTAATAACTAGTTATAAAGCACTATTTATTAAATATATTTAAGAATAAAACTAAGAACGAATTAAGTAATTAAACGCCTTTTATTTATTTATTTTCTTTTTTTATATTTCTTTTATTATCTTTTTATTTTATTTTATTATATCTTTATTATTTTATTATTTCTGATTATTTTTATTTTTTTCTTATAAAATGTTTTTTAAGATTTTTTTTACTATCTTTCTTTACTTTTTCTTTATTTAATTTACTTTTCTTTTTTTCTTTACCTTTTTTTAATTATACTTTTAAAGTAAAATATAAAAAATAGTAAGTATAAAGTATATACTATAACTAACGTTATAATACCTATACTTTAATAAAGAGTAAATTAAATTAAGGCTTTACCTTAACACCTTTTACTTTAAAAGGTATAAATAAACAAAACGTAGCTATTAAAAAAACAAATAAATAATAAAGAATTTAATAAATAAAATCGGCTATACAAGTTTAATATTTAACGCCTGTAAGTATGTCTTCTTTATTCCTACCTACTAATAAGCTACTTATAAGGTATAGTATAAAAGAAAGGACTATTAACTAATTAGTTAATAGTCTCTTTTTATACTATTCTATATACTATAATAGTTATTAGTAGTATATATAGTTTTATATTTAGTAAGTAGTTTTGTACTTAGTACTTATTAAAAAAGTACTATAAAAAGAACTTAGTATTATTATTTACTTAAAATTTAAAGTTAATTAAACCTTTTTATATTTTAAAAAAGATTAGTTTATAAGTATATTACTTAGCACTTTTATAGTTATATAAAAAACTATATAATATATTTTAAGTATTCTTTTTAAAACTATAAGTAAACTTTATAAGTATTATAAAGCCTTTATTAATATTAAAAAATAATAATATTAAGTAAGAGGTAAAAAAGGGTTTAAAATACAAGGTATAGTATAAAAGGCTATACTGTGTAGTATAGTAGAAAAAATAGCCTTTTAAATACAACTAATAACTTGTTATAATAGTTATAAATATACTAATTACTATAAAAAAGTAGTAAAAAATATAGAAAAAGACGTTTATTAATATTAATATAAGCTTAATAGCCTTTATTAAATAGAGAGAGATTAAAAAAGTTTAATAAAAAGGTATTGTAATAAGACATTGTTATTAATAATAAAAATTTTAAAAATATAATAAAAAAATTATAAGAAACTAAATAATATATACTTAATTACTTTAAAAGGACTAAAAAGAGTCTATTTATAGCTTAAGAAGGATAGTAGCTTTAGTACTTACGTTAATATATACTATAAGTATTAAATAGTTGAAAACGGCCTATACCTAGCTTAAAGTATAAGAGGTAGTTATAATATTACTTACTTAATAATGTTATAATACGTATATGTAGTAGCCTTATACTTTATAAAAACTTAAAGCTAGTTAGTAATAGTTAAAAGTAAAAAGGATAATCATATATATACTAATTTAATACTATATAACTTACTATGCTTTCTATAGTAGTTAACGGTATAAGCAAGGTTTTAAACAGTCATTTAAACTACTTAGTAATAAACGTAAAAGCTCTCCTTTTAAAGGTCTTTTTAAGCCTTTAAGTATATTATAACTAAGGCTTGCTTATTAAAGTTAGCTAAGTACTTTATTATTAATATAAAGAACTAGTTTGTTAACAAATTTAAATTAGTAGTTAATAAATAAGACACTTACTAATACTACTATTTATATAACTATTATCCTTTTAAAAGCTAAAATACTATACTAAAAAAAGTAAATTAAGTAGCTAGTTTATAGGCTTTTTTACTTTAGTATTAAAATAGTCTAAGTATACTAGTCTTTTAATTAAGGACTAAAAGTAGCCTATATCTTTATTTTATTTAAATAGTAGAATAGGTAAATGTATTATAAAGAAGTTACAAAGTATATAAAGGCGTTAAAAGAGCTATAGTTTAAACTTAACTTTATTTTAAAGTCCTCTTTAAAATAGCCTTTAAAATAGTCTTTTAAGTCCCTTTTATAATTGTTTATATTATTATTATATTTGTATAATAGATTATTTAATATATATAATAAACTTTAGTTAGCCTTATTTAGCTTACTAAAAAAAGGTAAAGGGCCTTTTAAAGAGCTTATTAAAGACGCTTACTTTAGTAAATTAAATACTAAGGGTATTAGTACTAGATTAATTAATATAAGCGTTATTAACTTTAAAGTAATAGTTATATGTAATATAAATAGTAATATAAATAATTCTAGCAGTATTAAAAAGTAATATAAAGACTTAAGAACATTTTATAGCGTTATATTTAGTATAAAAATAAAAATAGTTTAATTTGTACTTAGTATATATATTAAAGCATTAATAAAAAAAGTAAATATTTAAGTATAAGGGCTATTACTAGTTCTTATATATAAAGCAGCTTTATAATAGTTATATTTATAGCCTTATTAATAGGCTTGGGCTTTAAAGTCTTTTTAAAAAACCTTAAAAAGGTTTATATAGTAAATAAAAGGCTAGTTAAGTAGTTATTACTTAAAATAAGTTAGTCTTTAAACTATTTAATAAGCTACTAAGTTATTAGTATTATTATAAACTAATAATAGCCTTATAGTTCTTACTTCTTCTTTTAAAAGTGCTACTTATTATAATAAAATTTTCGTAATATAAAAAGTAAAAAGAAAGTACTATTTATATAATATAGTAAAATTTACTTTATAAGTAAGTAAGAATAAACTTATAATATTTATATAATAAAGTAAGGGTAAATTTACTATATTAATATATACTAATAACTAGCTTTATTATATAGGCTAGCCTTTTATAGCCTTAAAATAAAGCCTTTAATATTTTTAATTCGTTCTTTTAATATTTAGTATTTATATTAAATACGTTAGTTTAAAAGTAACTATTATAATGTATAAATATAATATAGTAACAATTTATAAGTATTAAAGCACTTTTATTTTATTAGGTTTTTCTCTTAGTTACCTTATTACTAGTAAGAGTTAAAGTAGACTTTAAAAATAGAACGAGATAATTATAGTTTTAATAAGAATTACTAATAGTACTTAGTAATTAAGCACTATTAACTTACTATATACAAACTATTAAGGGTTCTTATAAAGTCCTATTATAATTAGTTAAATAGTTAATTTATAAGCGCCTTACTATAATTAGCTAAAGAATAAAGTAGTAGTAAACTATTTAAAACACTAAGGATAAACCTTTAAAGGTTCTAAAAGGCTCTTTATAATTAGCTAGAATAAGTAGACTATTAAACATCTTTTATATTTATATAGTACTACTATACTCCTCCTTAATAAAAGAGACAAGAATCTATTCTTGTCTTAATCTACCTATACGTATACAATTTAGACATTAAAAAATTATAGTTATCTTTTACCTAGTTATAGTAATACTTAGCACTTACCTTATAAATACCTTTATATAGACTGCCTAACTAGCTACTTAACTTAGTAGCTTTAATTAAAGCCTTAAAAATAAAGCTTAAAGCTAGGCCTATTTTAAGATAGCTAACTAAAAGTAGACGTCTTTTTAAATTTAGCCTAGTAGTTAAACTAGACTATAATAATAAAGACACTAATTAACCTTAACTAGCTAATCTTATCCTTTTTATATCTTACTTTCTTTATACTATTATTTCTTAAATTATCTTCTATTTTATACCTTTATTTTAATACTTTTATTTTATATTGCTTTACTTAGTCCTATATTTATTAATATTACTGTATTAATATTATAAACAAGTATAAGCTAAAAGCCTTAGCTTAGGCTTAACCTTTACAATCTATAATAAAAGTTACGCTTAAATGCTAAAAACACACTAAAAAAAGCCATTTTACTATGTTTTTAAATAGTAGCAACAATTATAAAAAAGCGGTTATAATTAAAATATTTCACTAAATAACATAAATAAATTACCAATTTACATTTTATATAACTTACAATAGTTTTTTTTCGTTTTAGTTGTTTTATTATAGTAGCTTGAAGTTAAGAAATTTTCGGGTTTTTAAAATCGCTAACAAATTTCAAAAATTTGTTAGTAAAAAAATGATTAAAAATTTTAAGCAACTTTAAGCTGCTACAACAAAACAACTAAAGCAATAAAAGCCATTCTAAATAGTATAAAATGTAAATTAGCAAATTTGTTATTATATAAATGTTTTTTTATTGTAAACTAAATTTATTTAACTTTGTTGTAGTGTTTTTTTTAAAAAAGGTAAAGACGCTGATTTTAGTGCGTTTTTGCCTTTTTTTTTGTTTTTTTTTTTGAGCGTGACTTTTGTTAACCTACTGTACTTAGCAGCTTTAGTTTTAGTCCCTTAGCAGTTTCTACCCTAGAGGGTTTTACTTTTAGCCTTTGGTCTCTAATAGCTAGGATTGGCTCTTATAGAGATAATAAATACACATACCTTAGGTAGCTATAAAGGCTTAAGTCTGGTAGAGCCTCGTTATATGCTCTTCTTATAAGGCTCTAGACGATTATAGGATTGATTATAGGATTTATTACGTGTTCCTCTTTGTCGTCTTACTAGTGTAAAAGTCTTTATCCGTATACTAATAGAACTATAGATTAAGAAGGTTTCTCTTATTTTGAATGTTTAATATAGAGTAATACTACTTCAATCTAACCGGACACCAGCTTCCTTACGCTTCTTTAACTGTTGCTGTGTAGCCGAGCTAATACCCATAGTCTTACTAGCATCCAAGATGCCTTCAGCCATATACCGCTTCTCGGCAGCAATGCGCTTTAGCATCTTGTCTGTTTTGCCGCGTCCACTAGTCTTCCCATGAAAACCATGACTAAGCTCTCGGAAAGCTTCCTTCTGATTAAGGGATCGGCCGTGCTCATCCGTGTACTCGATTTGGAAGTTCGGTACATAATTCTCAATAAACATGTCTTGCAGCATACGGGATGTTTGAAACTCGCGATGTGTGTTTTGTCGTCGCGCATATTCTTCTCGCTCTCGTACCGAAAGTCGGGACATTGCCCCACCGCTTGCTCTATCTTGCTCTCTCCGCCGTCGTGCTTCCTCATCCAACCGAGCCAACCGCAGCTTCTTATCAGCCACAAACCGCTGATGAGCACGCATACGGGAATTCAGTGCAGTTCCATTGTTCCATCCACTGCCACCGTACTGCTCACGGTCTAGAATGCCTCGTCCTCGTAGAATGGCCAAAGTTGCGCCCATGCCCTCACTGATCTTCTTCTCTCCCTCCAAGCCTGTGTGGTCATCGCCCCTGTGCCCTTTCTCATATAACCAGTCTTGCATAACAGCGTCCTCGTTAGTCTGGTGGTCGTCGCTGATGCCTTGATCAGCTATAGGCGGCGACGAAATATCTGCCTTGTCCCGTTTTCTAGGCAATTCTTCATTGTGACCTCCTCGATGGTTCAAGTTACTAATGAACTCGGCTGTTTCGTCAATCATCAGTCCTTCAGGCTGTCCCAGATCACATATTCCGCTCCCCTCTGGCTGTGAAGACTCCTCACACAATATTCTGGCTAGATCCTCTGGCCGCATTTGTTTTCTCCTCTTGAGGGCCTCACGTCGTTGAGCTGCCAATGCCATCTGCAATTTTTCATCATCATGAATGAGGTTCACGCCGGTATCTTCCGGGACCATACTTTTCTTATTAGATATTCTTTCTGTAGCAACTCCTAAGTCAGTTTTAGTGTTGACATCGCCAAGAGTCATATTTCCATTGACCGGCTCTTCGGCATTACTAAATCTGGCAGGAAATAGTATATCCTCTTCGCCACCATGCAATGCACCCCGCTTGCGGGTTTTGGTTGTCTTCTTATCCTTCGATTTCCTTTGCTTTTTGACCTTTATCTCAAGGGCATCTATGTAATCTGATGACGGACTCCCCGAGAGAATGTCGTCGAATATATGCCGTATCTCATTGCGCTTGCCACTCCCACTCATCTTAGCGTCGCTATTTAACTCATCCAACCCCTGGAACGCTGCCGTTGAACTCAAGCCCCCTCTATCCCGAAGAATGATGGTTGGGTCAAGTGTGAACGTCTTCGGTATTTTCCCGTAGATATTGTCGTTGTATTGACCGAGGACCGACTGTGGACCACCAGTCTCTTCTACAGGATCCTCAGTGTGTAGTCCTTTTTTAAAGCTTAGCCGTTGAAGCAGCTCCTCACGTTCGCGTGACTCTAAGTTCTCTAATTCATCATCACCCTCATTTTCAAGCACAGTTGTGTCTTTCAGCGTCAGAATCTTGTCGATTCCGACAGTGAATACCGCCATGTCATGTCTAACTTTTATGCTAGATGATTCCGCATCCCTAACTGGTATTTCTTGATTTTCCTTTTCTAGAGAAGACATGGCTTCGTTCTCAACTTCCACATCTTTTTTGATCTTCTTCTGACGTTTCCTCTGGCCACGTAACCAAGAGATCACATCGCTATCATCACCATCGGCTTCTCCCATTGTGGCGCCTTCTAAAATGGCGTGGCGCTGTGCCTTTTCGCGTACCGATTTAGCTTCCCTTGCTTTTTCTTCACGTTTTCGCTTGGTCGACTCCCCATCTTGCATTTTCTTATAGTTCCCATACGCCTGCATTTGGCGGCCGCTCAAAGTCAGCTGAGAATTTTCCGTAGTGCCGTCTTCATTGCTCTTGCAATGAACAGTTGAGTCTATAATGGGCAGAGGCTTAAGGCCCATATCCACGCGAAGACGGTTCGCCTCATCAAGTGTTGCCTGATCCATTATGGTTGCCAGATACTCGAGTAAATCCAAGTATTAATATTCAAATCGAGCAGAACTATTAAGTAGTGTACTTTTTCGGACAATACTCGTACTCGTGTTTCGCCCCACTTCAGTGTTTTATAATACGCTTAATTTTAAAAGTAACTTTGTAAGTATACTTTATTACTAATTCTAGCCGGCTAACTAACACTAATTAGCTAGGCAACTAAGACGAGGATAATAACTTTTAAAGAGTTAATAAATAAAGAAGATAAGGCTATAACGTTAATTAAGATAAGCTTTTAAGCTTTAAGGAAAGACCTTATCTTAAATAAAAAGAAACGTAAGAGAAATACGTCTTTGCAGAAGGCGTAGAGTCGAGCTACGTATAGTAATCTAAATAGTTAAAGAAGTAAGGCTTATAGTAAGGGAAAATAAGTGTATTTCTTAGATGCTTAACAAAAGACTAGATAGAAGGGAGGAGGACTGTCCTTATATAGACGTAATCCGCTATTTTAATCTAGGTGTGTGTGTGTACTAAAAACCCTATTACGAATATGTAATTAGTAATACCTTACATAATTATATATTCTTAATATACCCTTTTAAACTTAACTAAGTTATTAACTTATTAACTTATTAAGTTTATACTAAAAGGGTTTTTCTTTTTTTTTATAGTAGTAAAGGCTTGTTATTAAAAATTTAACTATAGTCTTTAGTTAAATTAGTTTTTTATAGTGTACTTTGTTTTTTATATATAAAAATAAAAAAGTAAAAGTTATTTAAATCTTTATTCGCCTTTATAACTATTATAAGCTAGGTTAAGTCTTTTAGTATTAAGTACTTTAAAAAAATATAAAAAAAAGGTAAGTAATAAGAACTTTGTTAAGCTTTATTATATTAGACTATATTAAAGTCTAGTTAATTAAGTTAAGTAGTATTAGGGTTGGGAAAAAGTACTATAGTACTAGTATTTGCCTGTACTAGTACTAGTACTAGTACTAATTAAATAAATACTAATTAATTTAATTAATAATTAATTAAATAATTAAATAAATAACTAAATAAATAACTAAATAACTAAATAAATAACTAACTAACTAAATAACTAAATAACTACTTATATAACTATATAACTAACTAACTAACTATATAACTATATAAAATACGTCTTTACAAAAGGCGTAGAGTTAAGCTACATACAGTAATCTAAATAGTTGAATAGGTAAGGCCTATATTAAGGGAAAATAAGTGTATTTCTTAGATTCTTAACAAAAGACTAGATAGAAGGGAGGAGGACTGTCCTTATATAAACGTAATCCGCTATTTTAATGTAAGTGTATATACGTACTAAAAACGCTAATACGAATATATATTTAGTAATACCTTATATAATTATATATATCCTCAATAATAATAACTAAATAACTAAATAACCAAATAACTAAATAACTAAATAACTAAATAAACTAAATAAACTAATTATTATTACTAATATCCTTAAATCCTAACTCATTTTCTAATTCATCTAAATCCTTAATTTTCTAACTCTTTAATAAGGCTATTTTTTAACTGTATTAGGCTGTAGTCTATTTCTAGTACTAGTAATAATATTATTACTAATAGAAAAATAGCTTTCTATAGCGGCTAATGTAGCTGGTATAGCTAAGTATCGTCTAGTTAAAATACTTAAAGTAGGGTATTTAGAAGTATATAACTTCCAATATTCTAATAGATTAGTCTAATAAGGTTAGTTAAATATATATTATTAAAGAATTAGTAAAATAAATTAACTTACGTTTTGCCCTTCTTTATTCTCACTTAAATAAATTATATATTTTTCTTTTAAAGTCGATTTAGTAAGAAATAAGTCTTTTTTTGAATTAGTATCGTTACTATCCGTTGCGTTATATATATCTTCGTTTAATTCGTCTATAGATATATTAAGTAGGTTATTTTTAGAAGACGCTATTAAAGCCTTTAATCTAAAAAGATATTAGTTATAAATATAAATAAAATATATTAATTTAAAAAGTACTTACTATAAATATTTGTCTTTAATATATTAGTAACGTTACTTAAAATATAGTTATAATGCATTAATAAGCCGTCTTTTTTAAAGTGACTTGTTTTAAACCTAGGGTCTAAAATAAGACTTAAAATAAACGGCTTATAACTATCTATATTTTTAGCTGTAAGCCTTTTAGGGAAATATTTTTCTAACTTATTAATACCGCTATTAATAGTAGATATAAAGTTATTAAAATATATAGCCTTTTTAAATATTAGTAAGTAAGTAAGTAAGTAAGTAATTACTTACTAAAGACTTGTCTTTACTAGCTTAACTTTTAAAGCTAGTAATTAAAAGGTTTAGCTTATTATATATTATATATATATATAATAAGGCTTTAGGTAATATAGTATAAAGCTGTCCTTGTAGTTTAATAGAAGGCTTTAAAAACACTTTAAATATTTAAAGAAGATATTTAATAATAAGCTAGTTAATTAACGTTAAATAAATAGTTTTAAACTTATTATTAATAATAGTGTTATTAATAAAGTTTAAGGCCGGTTTTAGTGTATAAAACGTATTAAGCATATAATAAGTTAAATTCTACCTAGTAGCATTATTTATAATTAAAGTTAATAAGACTTAAAATAAGTATAAAATAAGTAAACCTACCTAGTAGTATAACTTTAACTTTATAATTAAAAGGTAATTTATTTTTTTTAATAGAAAAATTTATACCCTCTAAAAATAACCCTTTTATTTCTTAAGTATACTTTGTTAAAGTAATAAGTCGTCGAATTCTAGTAATTAGGTCTTAAAAACGTTAATATAATAAATATATATTAAAAATAAGTACTAGTACTAACCGTTATTATTTAAAAATATAAATTTAGTTAATATATTTTTAAATATTAAATTTATAATATATGCTATACATTTAATATCGTTATTAAAGGTAAGCTTTAATTCGTATTTATATTCGTCTTTAAAAGACGATATAAACGTATTATTATTTACAGCGTTATCTTTAGTTACACTATTAAATAATTAGTAAAAAGTAATAATTAGAATAATAAGTAAAAAACTAACCTTAAAATATTTTTTAAGACTAAAGAAGGATAAAGCGTTAAAACGTTTATAAACTTGCTATATATATATAAACCAGTATATATACTAGTTAATTCGTTAAAGCCTATAGCTTAATTAGTTATAATTATATAAATATAATTAAAGAGTATATATACCTATTAACTTATAAATAAGCTTAAAATCTAAATTAATATAGGCTATAATAACGCCTAAATAAGCTGTTTGTAAATTTGATGTCTATATATTAAACGTAATAGAAAAGCTTCTAAACGTTTTAATATTTTTATTAAATTCGTTATTTAAGCTTATTAAATTAAGGTTATATGTATTTTCTAGTATATCCTTAATTTTTTTCCTATTAATAATAGGAGAGTCCCTAATAATTAAATTAGTAAGTTGAATTATAGCGTAGTTATTAAATTATACTTACTTATTATAATATAATAATAAATCTTTAAACGAATCTAACTTAATAATATTAAAAGATAAATTATTATCTATAATAAAGTTTAATACTTTATTATAAGCGTCGTCTTTATTAAAATTATTAATAATAGTAGACGTTCTAGGCCGTTTTCTAGCCTCTAAGTTAAAAAACGTAAAAGGACTATTATTAAGTACTTTGTCTTCTATAATAAAACATTAATTAAATAAGTAAGTAGTTAAGTAATTAAATTACTAACGTGTTTAAAAGCCTTTTTCAACTTTAGCCCTTTTATTAAAGGCTACAGTTAGATGCTTATTTTTATAGTGCTTAGTATAATTAAACGTTTAAAAGCCTAATAAAGTATTAACTTTTTTAAAGGTATCCTTAAATAAATTAATAATTTATTAATTAAAGTAGTAAATAATTATAAATATAACTTACATAGTACATTTAACTAAGACTTCTTAATTTTTACCTTCTTTAAAAGGTAATAAAGTCCTAGTAAATAACTTATTTTTAATTATATAACTAGTTAACTTAGAATCGTCTAATATAAAATTAAAGTTATTATATAACTAATCCTTACTCTAAATAATACTTTCATTATTACTACTATTAGTAGTAATAAGTAAAGTAATTTTAAAGTTAGGTTTAGTTAAATAAGCGTCGTCTAAATCCATTTTAACTATTATATATTAGCTATAGTTTTTATTTAAAGAAAGGATATAACTTATATATTAAGGTTATTTATTATAATAGCTATACTTATAATAAGTATATATAATAAAGAAAAAGTACTATAGTTAATAAAGGTAAGTATAGACATATTTATAGTTTTTTATAACTATACTATATTAAATTTTCTATATATTATTAATTGCTTTTTCTAGAATATTCTATGTATTATTAATTACTTTTTCTAGAATATACTATATATTATTAATTAATTTTTTTTAAAATATACTATATATTATTAATTGCTTTTTATTAAGAATATATAATTATATAAAGTACTACTAATTATATATTTATATTAGTTTTTTTATATATATACTTTTATATTAAAATAGTAGATTTCGTTTATATGAAGACAGTCCTCCTTCTACCTATCTAGACTATTGTTAAGTATCTAAGAATATAGTATATTTTTCCTTACTATACGCCTTTTCTATCTAACTATTTAGATTTATATACGTAGTTCGACTTTACACCTTCTGTAAAAACGTATATTTTACTAGATTATACTATATATTATTAATTAATTTTTTTAGAATATAGAATATATTATTAATTAGTTTTGTTATAATTTTTATATATTATTAACTATAGTTTTTATAATATTTTAAATAATATTAATAATATTTTATATATATTTTATTTAGCTTACTAATAGTACTAGACTAGTACTAGAGTTAAAGTACTAGACTAGTATTTCCTTATACTAGTACTAGACTAGTAGTACTATAGTACTAGTACTAGTACTAGTATTTTTTCCCAACCCTGAGTAGTATTATAATACTTTAAGATCTTATAAGTAGATAATAACTTTAACTATTACTATTTTAAAATTTATAAGAAAACCTTTTAAGGTAAAAAACTTATAACACTTTATAGTCTAAAAAGGTGTCTTAAAAAGATAAATCCTTTTATAATCAACTATAAATTTATAGTTAAAGCGTCCTTTACCTACTTTAACTTATCTTTTAACACCGGCTTAGTTAAAGGGCTGTTCTTTATTAGATATATAAACTATTTTTAGACGTCTTATATTAAGCTTAACCTTAATCTAGTAATAAGTAACGTTTATATACTTAGTTTTATTATAAAAAGTACTAGCCTTAGATAAGTCTATAATAATTTTATTCTACTAATAAAGTAGGGATTACTTTAGTAACGTCTTTTTTTTATTACTTATATATTTTAATAAATAATTTATTAAGCCTTTTAAGTACTTAGCCTCTTTACTAGCTTCCTTAATAGCTATATATTCTACTTTAATACTGCTTAGAGTAACTATATCCTACTTTTTTAATAACTAACTAAGTAGATTATTACTTAGTAGGCTAATATAATTAGTAGTACTTTTTCTATTATCTAAATTAAAAGTATAGTTTAAATTAGAATAAACGTTAAGTATATAATTAGTGCTAGCCTTATAAGTAATACCTAGTTCTAGGTACTTATTTAAGTAGCCTTAAATATAGTCTAGTGTATTAAAGTGCCTTTAATCTAGATTTAAAGAAAACTTAAACATTTTTATAATAGTAAAGGTAATATTATACTTAGTCTTTAAAGCTAAATATAGTAAAGACCTTATTTACTATTAATATAGTTTTATTTTAGCTAATAAGGCTTTAGTTCTTTAATTTTTAACTAGCTTATAGCTTAGTAAAAGAAGTGTATTCTTATACTTTATTTTTTCTTTATAAAAGCGTTAAATTATATTTAATATATACTCTTTAAGTTTATAGTTAATAAGCTTTTATTAACCCTAGTAAAATTTATACTTAAAAAGGTCTATACTAGTTTTAAACTCTTTATTTCTAGCTTTTTATTTAGCTTAGAAATTAGTCTAGTTATAAACTTAATATTAGGACCTATTACTATAAAGTTATTAATATAATATAGTAAGAAACCCTTTTTAGTCTTATATAAAAATAAGCCTTTATTATAAAGAAAGACTATAAAGCCTTCCTTTATTAAAATATCTTTTAACTGCCTATACTATAGTCTAGGTGCTTGTTTTAAACTGTATAAGGCTTTATTTAGTAGACAGACCTTATAACTATTAGTCTTAAAGCCTATAGGCTATTTAACGTATATAGTTTTATCTATTGTGTTGTATAAAAAAGCGTTTTTTACATTATATTAATTTAAGTCCTAGCCGTTATTAACAGCTAATAAAAAACCTAATTTATACGTCTTAAAACGGTAGATTGTACTAAAGGTTTCTAAGTAGTCTATACCTAGTACCTAGCTAAAGCCTTGTACTACCCACCTAGCCTTATAGCGTATAAGTACGTTTTTATCGTCTATTTTTAAGGCGTATACCTATCTACCCTCTAAAACGTAACCGTCTTTAGGTAGGTCGACTAAAGTATAAGTGTTTTAGCTTATTAAGGACTTAATTTCGTCCTTTATAGCTTCTAACTACTTATCTTTATTAGGGCTAGTTATAACTTGTTTATAAGTATTAGGCTTATCTTTTAAATTAGTAAAAAGAATAGTAGCTTTTAAGGCTTTTAAATCTTCTAGTATTATAATAGTGTTTTTTATATAAGTTTTATATACTTATATATCTTCTTTAGTTAAAGTAGGTAGTTTTATAACTAGTCTAGCCTTATTTTTAGCATTAGTTGTTTCTAAGGTTGTTTTTATCTACTATTTAATTTTATAGACTTTAGGCTTAGTACTTATTACACGCTAGATTACTAACGTAAAAGGAAGTACACTAATAACGACTATGTGTCGTTCTTAGTACATACACCCTAAATAAAGGAAATAAAGCAAATAAAGCAAATAACTGTAATATGTTAATAATTCTGTGTAATTCTAATATATTAGTAAAAAGTATGTAGATATAAAGTTAGTTATATTCTTATTTATTTAAAACTATAGGATATTCCTTATTTATAGTGTATTATTTAGTAATAAGTGCTTAAGGTAGAGTAAAATCTTCTTATTTTTAATTTAAATTAACTTTTATCCCTTTTTTTTATATTTTTATATATTTTTTTTATATATTGTATAAAAAAGAGTAAACGGTTAGAAGGCTTATAAAGAATATAATTTTAATTTAATGTATTGTTTTTTATTACTAAATTTTTATATTTTTTCTTTACTTTTTATATTTTTTCTTATACTTACGTTTATTTATACTTATTTACTATTATATTAGTACTTTACTTACGCTTTAATTTTTAAAAAGGCTTATTAAGCTTAGTTTTTACTACAACCTTGCCTATATTATAAAGGATTTTTTTAATATTAGTATTATTTATAATTATTAGTTTTACTAAGTCTTTTAACGTACTAAGGGCAAGGTTAAGTATAAAGGGTTCTTTATACAATTACTTTTTTAATATACTAGAATATAAATCCGGCTTAAAGGTAGGTTGTTTATTAAGAGCGGCTATGCTTATATCCTTTTTAACCTTTTCTTTAAAAGTAAGAAATTTTAATTTAAGGTCTTAGTAGCGTTTTTATTTAAGTATAAATTGTTATAAAGGCTATATAATTTTCACTTAGTTTCTTTTTTAAAGCTAGTAAGCAACTTAATAACTTATACTATAACGTTGTTTTACTTCTTTACTAAAGTTTATACTAGCGCCTTTTTTAGCGTGTTTATAAAAGTTTTAAAAAAGAATAACTTATTAAAGGTTTTAGTAGTTTAAAGAGTTATAAGTATTTTAGTAAGTATTACTAACTTATTATTTTTATTTATATCTTTATATAAAAGGATTTTTAGCTTATAAATACATTAAGTATTACTTTTTTTATTAAAGAAAAAAAGATAGTATACTTTTAACTAGTACTTAACCTTATATTAAATACTTTTAAACAATTTTCTTATAAAGATATAATAATATAAGATCTCTTTATATAAAAAAAGCTTTATTATAAAGTTCTTACTATTTATTACTAGTAATATTTACTATAAAAAAGGAAATTCTTATAGTTTTTAAATAAACAATACAATCAACTTTATATTTATATACTTTTTACTAATATATAAGAATTACATAGAATTATTAATATATTATAGTTATTTACTTTATTTATTATTTCCTTTATTTAAAATATATATACTAAAGATAATATATAGTTATTATTAGTATATTTCCTTTTATATTAATAAACTAGTATATAATAAGTAGTAGTAACTCTTTTTATAGCTTAAGCTTGCTTATTATAAAAAGACTACTTTTTACTAAATACTATTTATAAAAAATATAAAAACCTATAAATAGCTTAAGCTTGTTTATAATATATAGTAAATATTTAAATAAAGTAAGCTTAGTACTTTATTATAAAATATTTATACTTTTTTTAGTATTAAAATAGCTTTTTTAAAAAGAATAATAATAGTTATAAACAGTTTAACTTTACTACTAAATTTACTTGTTTATATTTATATTTTTTAAAAAAGTTATAGTAAAAATAAAAAAAAATAAAGAACTTAAAAACTTTAAGAATTCTTTTAATAATAGTACTTTAAATAAAAACGTTATACTTAAAACTCTTTTATAAAACACGCTTAAAGATATAATAATAATAGTAAGCTAAAAAATTATAAATAATATTTTTACTACTTTTAATAACCTAGTTAAAACTTATAAAAAAGACGGCTTTTTAAAAAATTTATTAATATATAAAGTTACTTTTAAGCTAAGCTTAAAAAAAGAGTAAATATTAATCCTTTAAATTTAAAATATAAAAAAAGGATAGTAAGAACCTACTTATTTAAAAACAAGCTCTTTTTTTTTATAATTATAGCTTATTTCTTATTTAAACTAGGCTAATATATAATTTTATAGTATTTTACTACTTTACTAAGCTATAATAAGAATAAAATATTATATACTTTAAAAATATAATAATTTCTTAAATATAAAAAAATAAGGCAAATATACTATAAACTAAAATAAACTAACGTTTTAATTATAGTATTAACCTTTTAACTAAGACTATATATTAAAATAATATAGTTATAAGTTTATATATTAAAATAATATAGTTATAAGTTTATATATTAAAAATTACTTTATTACTTATATTAATAAAATAACTTTTTATAGTATTATAAACTATAAAGAATTAATAAGTTAAATAAGTACTATTATTTTAGTTATTTTCTACTATATATAAACTAACTTTATTTAAAATAATAGTATTATTATAATAACTATAAGTATAAGCTATAGTATAATTAATAATATATACTACTTTTAATTAATAAGTAAAACTTACTTAGTTTATATAAAGACTATATTTTAGTTTAAAAAAATATACTTTTATAACTTAAAATTTTATTTATTATTAATATTTTTATATAAAACTAAGAACTAGTAAAAATTAACTTAAGGCTACTTATTTAAAATACTTTTAATTTAAAGCTTTTTATTAATAATACTAATACTAATTAAGTAGTTATACTAATACTTAATATAATAAATAAAATTAATTTTAATAAAATAGTACTTTAAATATTATAAAATATTTAAAAAATAAATTTTTTTTATTTTAATATTATTATAACTAAGTATAAAAAATAGTACTTTTTTATATAAAATAAATATATATATTATTATAATATAAAAGACTTTTTTTAAATAGTAAATAAAATATTTAAGTAAAATAATTTAAAAGTAAAATAAAAAACTATTTTTTAAAATATTTAAAAAAACCTTTATAAAAAAGTACATACTTAATATTAAAAGTAATTAAATAAATATAAATATTAATAATTTATATTAAACTAGTAATTTATAGTTTAAGTATTATATAAATAATTTACTATATATAGTATTAAAGTATAATAGTCGTTTTAAAAATATATTTTTATTAAAAAACTTTTATAAAATAATAAAGATTTTTAGACTTTTATAATAAAGGTTATTTAGTATAATTATATATATAGTAATTAAAATAAAATTTAAAGTTTTAAATATATATACTTAAAGCTTTTTTTTACTCTTTATACTATTATTTTTACTTTTTATAATAATATAACTATTAGTATTTATTTAAATTTATTATAAAATAAAATATATATTTTAAAAAAAGCTTAAAAGTTAAAGACTATAAAAAGAATAAAAAAGTATACTTTATAAATATAAAAAAGTAAAATAAAAACGTATATTAAAATTAATAAGATAAATAGTATAAATTAACTTATAAGAATAAAAAAAAGATTTAAATATAAGAATATATACTATAATAATTTATATAAGTAATAATATAACTTAAATATAATTAAATAGTTATATAAGTTATATAATTTTTAATATAAAAAAAACTTCTTTTTTTTATAGTTTAAAAACTTAAACTTTTTCTTTTTTTATTAAATCTTATTTACTTAAAATATAACTATTTTTAAATACTACCTTTTACTAAATAATTTATAACTACTATATAAATAAAATAAAGTTTAAAATAATATTTATAATAAGTATAATTATAATATTATAAAAAATTATCTATTTTAATAATTTTATTAATTTATACTATAATAAGCGTATATATTTTACTTACTTAACTTAAATAATAAAAATATATAAGTTAAATATATAAATAATAATAACTTTTATAATAAAATAAAATAATTTATTAAAAAAGAATATTTCTTTAATAATATTATTATAAAATTAACTATATAGTAAAAACTATAAGTAGTAACTTTTTAAAAAAATAGTTACTATTATAAAAATATATATTATATAGTAGTACTTTAGTAAAAAAAGCTAACTTTTATTTAAATAAGAATTAATAAATTAAACGTTTTCTTTAAAGGTTTACTTTTTATAGTTAATACTAGCTTAATACTAATAAAAAATTTATATTTTAATTATAGTTATATATATTTTTAAATATATATACGTTTTTTACTAAATAAAAAAGATATATTATACTACTTTAATATTAAAATAAATAATAATATAGTTAATAAAATATTTTTTAATAAATATAAAATTAATATTAATTTTATAAAATATAATAAATATATTAATAATATTAAAAGTTTATTATATATTTAATAATAAGCTATATTTATAGTATATTTATTTAGTTAAGTCTAATATAAACGTATATATAGTATATTTTATATTATAACTTATATTATTAATAAACTTAAACTAAATTTACTTATTAGTATAAGTAATATATATACTTTAAGTATTAAAATTAATAAAAAATTAAAATAATTATAAAGAAATATTTTTTTAATATATATAATAAATAAGTAGTAAATAATACTTTTAACCTTTTTTATACTTTAAAAAAGCTTAAATAAATACTAAACTTTACTTTTATTATATATTTTATTTTTATAGTATATTATAAAAATTTTATAAAAAATTTTATTAAAAAAAGTTAAATAGTTATTAATATATAACTATTAAATTGTTTATATATACTTAATATTTATTTACTTTTTAACTAATAAAATATTATAAAAAAATATATATAAATATTTTTTTTAATTACTTATTTTTTATAATTATTATAATTATATAGTAATTACTAGTAAGTATAACTTTAAAAAATTAAATATAATATTTATATAATAATTTATAAATAAACTTTTTTATACTTATTATAGTTTTATTAGTATATATATTAATAATATTATAATATTTAACTATATAATAAAAAAATATTTTAAGTATTTATATACTATTTTTAAAATACTTAATAAAGTATAACTTTAAATATTTAAAAAAAAATATTTTTTAAATATTTTATAGTTTAACTTTTTAAGTATAAAGTTAATAAAACTAATATTTATAAAACTAATAATTATATTACTACTTTTCAAAATATAAAAATACTTAGTTATTTTAATAATTTTAATATATATTTAAGTATAACTAGATTCTTTTATATTAAAATATTAGAATATAATATTAAATTATAACTATTATAAAAAGAAAAAATAATACTTTAAAAAAAAAAAAAAGTAGTTTTATTAATAAAGTAAAAAAAGTATAAAAAAAAGAGTAAGTAATTAACTTATATTTAAACTTATAAATTAAAAATATAAGTTATTTTATATATTATAAAAATTTTTTATAAGTAAATATAGTTATATTATTATAATTTAATAATTATATTATTTATAAAGCTTAATACTTATAAAAAAGTATATAAACTTTATATATTTTAACTTAATAATATTTAAAATAATTTTTTTTTAATAAAGATATTTTATAATACTATTATTATTTAATTCTTTTTATATTATATACTATTAATAATTAAAAAAAACTATATAAATTAATAAAAGTAAAAATTATTATATATATTTAAACTAAAATTAAGTTTTATAAAGTAATTTAGTTTAATTAATATTTAATAAATTTTATTATAAACTATATATTATTAAAAAAGATTATTATATATATTTTACTTAAAATATTAAACTTTAATAAAGTAAATATTAAACTTATAACTATAATAAATTACTTTTTATAGTTTTAGTTTAATATTTTTTATATTTTTATTATAGTAAATATTATTTTTAATACCTCTTTAACTTTTTATATAAGTAAAAAAATATATATACTTTAATAAAACTATATTAAAATAAAGTATATAATAAAAGTTATATATAAATATACTTTATTATTATTAAATAGTATATTATTAAAAAGTACTTTATAAACTATATACTTAAACTAATATATTTAACTTTATAAAATTAACTTTATAATATATAAAAAGGCTACTTTTTATTTAAACTATAATATATTATAAATAATTTTTTTTATTATATATAGCTTATAAAATATTTTAAATTAATTATTTTTAAAATTTATATATAAATACTTTTTAATAAAGTTTATAATAAAATATACTATTTTAATAAAGTTTAAATATAGTATAATTTTTAAAATATATTTAATACTATAAATTATATTATATTAATTAAATAAACTATAAACTACTTAATAAGGAATTATATAATATTTATAATATTACTATACTTTTTTATATAATTATTATAAATTTTATTATTAACTTATTAAAAGTTATAATAATTAGTATAATATAGTAAATACTTAAATATTATATACAAAACTACCTACTATATATATATAACTATATACACTACTAACAACTATTATAGTACGTAGAATAGTATAAAGAGGGACTATTAACTAATTAGTTAATAGTCCCTCCTCCTATACTATACTCTATAAGCGGCTTACTAGTAGGTAAAGACGAAGGATGACGCACTTGTAGGCGTTATACGTAAAATCTGTATAGCTAATTCTATCTATTTAATTTCTTACTATTTATTTGTCTTTTTAGTAGCTACGTTTTATTTACTTATATCTTTTAAAGTAAAGGGTGTTAAAGTAAAGCCTTAATTTAATTTACTCTTTATTTTAAGTATAGGTACTATAATATAAGTTGTAGTACGTACTTTATACTTACTCTTTTTTATACTTTACTTTAAAAGTATAGTTAAAGGAAGGTAAAGAAAAAAAGGAAAGTAAATTAAATAAAAGAAAATTAAAGAAAGATAATAAAAAAAAAATTTTTTATAAAAAAGAATAAAAATAGTTAAAATAAAAAAAAGAATAAAGATATAGGAAAAAAAAAGAGTAACTAAAAAAATATAAAAAAAGAAGAAGATAAGAATAGTTAAGGCTAATTGTCTAATTACTTGTTTATATTTTTTACTTTATTCTTAAGTATATTAAATAAATAATACGTTACTACTATTTACTAATACTAAAACTAGCTTTAATACTAGTTTTTAAGGTTCTTAAGACTTGTTTAGGCTTTATTATAACGTATGTAAATAGTGGTTAAAGTAGCTAGCTATTTAGGCCACTTTTTAAGGTATAGTAGTAGTAAACTATAGCTTAAAGCTAATTAGTAAAGCCTTATACGTTAAAGTAAAAAGCTATAACGTCTAAGCTTAGTATAAGCTTAAATTAATAGTATAATATAGTCTTAACTATACTTTATCTTTTTATACTAAGGAAGTATAAGCTATATTTATAGTAGGTCCTTTTACTTATTATTAAATTTAATAGTATTTACTATACTTTTAAACTTAAGATTACTATATATTAATAAAGTAAATAGGCTTATTAACTTAAGGCTTAATAATAAAAAAGAAGAAGAAAGGTTTATATAATAAAAAGAAAGAAAAGGAAGGTAGGTTTATATTATAATTTAATAATAACTTTAAAGACAACGTTATAAAAGTTTAGTTCTTAATATTTAACTTTTTTATAATATCTAGCTTTTTTTACTTCTTTATATAACCTAATATAAAATAAATACTTACAACTTTATTAAAGAGTTTTTATTAGTTAACGCTTAAGTTATACCTTACTAAGACGCTTATAAGATTATATACTTTAACTAAGTTAACTTATTAAGTATAAAATATATTAAAGATTTAGGCCGCTTTTAAATAACTAGTATAAGTAGGTGTTATAGGCTAGTAATTTACTTATAAAGACGGCTATAGTAGTTTAAAGGAAGAAGTAGTTTAATTTAGTAATATCTTTAGTAGCTTTATTAAATTAACTACTTTATCTTTTATTATAAACTATTAATACTATTTTATAAATAGTATTTAAAGTAGTAGTTTTATTAAATAATTAAATAGTAAAAGTGTATTAAGTATTTTATAGTTATTTTTACTAAGTTATTAAGTATATTAAATAGTATTTAATAGTTAGTTTAATAGTAATAATATAGTATACTAAAAATTCTAGTAACCTTATTTAATTAGTTTAAATAGCTCTTTATATAAACTATAAAGTATATAAATAGTAGTAAATACTAGCTTTAATTTAAATAATTTAAAAAATATTATTTAATTTATTAAATTTTAATTATTTATATATAGTCTTTTTAATACGTTTAAATAGGCCTAAATATTTTTAGTATAAAAGTTTAAATTATACTAAAACAACAGTCTTTTTTTTAAAAAGTATATAAATAATATATTTATATAGCTAAGCTTTAAATAAAGCGTACTTACCTACTAATAAAAGACTTTTAAGTAAATAGTTTTTATTTAATTTTATATAAGCTTATTAATAAACTAATATAAATATATAAAGTAGTTTATTAATAGTATTTATAACTTTTAAAAGAATAGTTATACTAGCTTACTTATTATTATATTATAACTTTAGTTATTTTTTTACTAAACCTAGCTTATTTTTATTAAAAGCTAGTAAAAAATAACTATATATATATTATTAAATAACTACTTTTTATACTACTTTTTTAAATCTTTATATAAGTATAGTAAAAAGTTAAAATAGTAAAAGATTCTTATATAAGTATTAAAAATAAATATAAAAAAATACTCTTTTTAAAAGTAGTAGTTTATTAAAAATTAATAAGTAGTTATATTCTTATATAATTATATATTCTTTAATATATTTAGTATTTATAGTATAAGAAATTAAAATTAAATAATATTTTTAAGTTTAATAATAGTAAATACTAATTTAATTACTATACTAGTTATTAGTATATACTATTACTAAATTAAATAACTAACTATATTATATAAACTAGTATAGTAATTATTTATATTAAAGCTATACTATTTAATATTTATATTTATTAAATAATAAAATAAGTTAAAGTAGTAGTCTTTTATTAAATTAAACGTTGTTTATTTACTTATAAGCTTTGTTTTCTTTATAATAAAAAAGTTAATATATACTAGTTAGCCTATAATAATATTTAAAGTATATAATAGTTTTAAAAAAACGGTTTTAAAGTTTTATTTACTTTATATATTATTCTTTTATAAAATAAAGTTTAATTAATTATTTTATAAAATAATAACGCTTTATATATAAAATATTATATTAAATATAATAGTTTAAAAGTACTTAATATATATAAATAAAGTAATTTAGTAATAAAGTATAAGTAGTTAAATATAATAAAAAAAGCTTATAGTAAAGTAAATATAAGTAGTAAGAATAAAGGTTATAACTACTATAGGAAAAAAAAAAAGTAGTAATAAACGTTTTTAACGTTTTTATTTATTATAATAATTTAATAAATAAAAATATATTAACTTTATTTTTATTATTAGTACTTTAAATAATAAATAGTTTTTTAATAAATAAAAATATTTTTTTAAAATAAACTATTTATTTATTCTTAATATATTATATTCTTTTTTAATAATACCTTTAATAAGTATATTAAAGTGTTTATTATTAAATTAAATACTTTTATATTATTACTATATAGTTAAAATACTACTATTCTTATAATTTAAAAAAAGAATCTTTTATATTTTTTTATAAGTAGTATAAAAAAGAATAAGTAGACGTTCTTTACTAAGGTTTATACTAAAATAAAAGTAGTAGTTTAAAAAAAGCTGTCTAATAACGTAGTAAATATAAACTTAAATAAAATAAAGCCTTAAACTAGTTAAACTAACGTTTAATTTAATAATAAAAATCTTATAAATATTAATACTAAAATAGAAGTTAAAATAGTTATAAAAGTAAGTAAGTTAAAGGATAAGTAAAGTGCTTAGTAAAAAGTTAAAAAGAAAAAAGTTAAAAAAGAAGGAAATAAGAAAATAAAAAAAAGGAAAAAAAAGACTATAAAAAAAGTAATAAAAAGAATAAAGACTAAGAAGGTAGAAAAGGTATTAGTTATATTAAAGCGTTAAAAAAAGGCTATATAAAAAAAGAAAGAAGTAGTTAAAAATAAGAAGAAAAAAAAGGAAAAGAAAAGTATAAAAAAAAAGATAAAGAAGATAAAAAAGATAAAAAAAAAGAAGAAAAAGAAAAGGAAAAAAAAAAGAATAAAAAGATAAAAAAAATAAAGGAAAAAAAAAAGTAAAAAGAAAGAAATAAAAAAAGATAAAGTTAAAGGTAAAAAAGGATAAAAGAAGAAAAAGAAAGGAAAAAAGGTTAATTAAGTAAAAAAAAGTAAGTAAAAAAAGAAAAAAAAAGAAAAGGTATAAAAGTAAGTAAAGATAGTGTATATTATTATAAAGAAGATAGTTAAGGCTAAAACTTTAGTAATTATATAAGTAATAACAAAGTAAATAGCTACTAAAGTAGGTATTTATATTACTTATAGCTTGTTAAAAAAGGTAGAGTATATAGTATTACGTTTAATAGTAAAAGGCTAGTAGTAAGATAAGAATAAGCTTAATAAAGAAGTAAGTACTAGTTATAAAAGCTTTAAAAGGTTACTAGATTAAGCTATTATTATTGTTAATTCTTTTTAGGCTTTATATATACTATTTAAGTAAATATTTAGCTTTTTAAATACTAACAAAGAGTAGATTTACTTTAAGCTAGCTTAGTATAAGGAGAAAACAAAGCGTTGTGTTTATATTTAAAAAGGAATAGCGTTATTATAGCTTATTAAGAATAAAGGGATTATAGCTTAGTTACTTAATAACGTTTTATTTAAGCACTATTATTTATACTTAGCTTACTATAAAATAGTACTTATAAGCGTATTAATTTACTTTATATTATTACTAAATTATATAAAAGTGTATTTATTCTAATAGTTTCTTAGTAGTATATATAAGCTACCTAACCTTTAGTTAAATCTTTAGTTTAATATAGCTATTTAAGATTTTTAAACTACTTAGTTAAAAAGTAAGCTACTAACTAAAGTGTTAATTAAGGCTATAAATAGTAGTCTCTTAAGTAATATTATAGTATAAGTAATAAAAAACAAGTATTAAAAGTAAAGCTTGTTTATTTAACTATTTAGTAGCTAGTGTTTAATACTATATAAGTAGTATTATACACACTTCTTATTATTTATTATTTAGTATAAGAATTTATATATTAATATATTCTAGCCCTTCTTTAACTACGTTATACTACCTAGTTATAATAATGTATATAAGAATTACTTTTTTTATATAAATAAAAAGGTTTATAGTTATAATAATTTATATTTTATAACTATAGTAAAATTCTATTTAACTTTAGTAAAAGGCAATTTACTTATAGTTATTTAAAGTATAGTGTAGAAGATGTTAAAGTATAAGCCTTTTATTAATTTAGCTTAAAATTATAATACTATTTTTTAAAAGTAGATATATATTTAGTATTAACTATATAATAATTTAGTTAATATAGTATTAAAAAGGTTAATAAGTTATATTATTATTTTATATATAGCTAGTACTAGTATTAATAAAGCTTTTTGTTATAAAAAAAATAATAATAAAAAAGTAAAAAAGCCTTTAGTTATACTAAAATAAGAATTTTAAAATTTATATAAATAGTAAGTAGTTTATACTACTATAAAAAGATCTAGTTTATATTACTATTACTAATAAGGCTTTTATTATTAAAATACTAACTTATAGTATAATTATTGTTATTTTAAACCTTATTAATAAGTTATAACTAGTTTATAGTTATTAAATTATAAATATTTAACTTTTAAATTTTTATAATATTTTACTTAAATTTCTTAAGTTATTAACTAGTAAATATACTTAATAAAAAGACTTTATTTAAATATATAAGTATATATATATTATTATTATAAACTATATTTATATAAAAAAGGCTTTATTATTTATATTTTAACTTACTTTTAACTAACTTATTAATTTCCTTTTTATTATTTTAAATAAATACTATATTATTTTAAACTATTAACTAATTTAGCTATTATATTTTATTAATATTTATAAAGTTTTTTAATTTAATAAGTTTTTTTTTAAAACTTACTAATTATAATAATAGCTTTCTTTTAGTTTATTAAAAAATGTTATAATATTTTAGTTTTTTTTTAAAAAAGCTTTTTAAAAAATATACTTACTTTTTAGTTAAGTACTTACTAAATAAAAATATAATTATTAATAAAAAGTAAAGCTTTTATACTATAAAAAAGAAAGAATAACGTTTAACTATAAAATTAATATATTATTATTTAATTTATTAAAAGTATTATAAAAAAGTACTTTATTTAGTTTTTTATTTTTTTAAAAGTTAACTTAGTAAGTGTTTTAATAAGTAAAAAGTACTCATTTTTAATAAGACTATTTACTTATAAATTATATATAAACATTAAAATATATACTACTTTTAAGTTGTTATAAACTTTTTTAAAGTTACTTTTAAATTTAAATTCTTTATTTATTATAATAATAACTAATAAGCTATAATTAGCTATTATATAGTTTTATTAAAACTTAAAAATAGTTTTAACTTTAGTATTAAAAATAGTTATAACTTTAATATATTTTATAAAAGTATACTAAGCTTTAATAATATAGTACTTACTATTATATAGTAGTATATATATAACGTTTAAATAAATTTTTTAAAATAAAGTAACTAGTAACTACTAGGCTATAACTAAGTTAACTAACTAATAAGACTTTTATTTTAAACAATTTAAATAAGTTAAAACTACCTTTTTTATATAATTATATATTTTATACTACTAATACCTTTTATAAAGTACTATATATAATAGTTTAATTCTTTAATATTTAGTTATAATATAGTATTCTTATATAAAATATACTTAGTTATTAAAATTATAAATTACTTTTAAAAAGTAGCTTAAATTTTTAATATTTTTAATTATAAAATACTTATTTAATAAAAGTAAAATTATACTTAATATAAAAGCTTCTTTTTTCTTATACTTAAAATACTAAAAAAAAGAAAGTAGTCTTTAATAAGATTAAAAATATTCTTATAATAGTTGTTTAAGTCTTAAGTTTAAAGTACTATTAAGTAATTAAATAAAGGTTAATTATTAATTAACACCTTTTAAGTATTAATATATATATTAATAAACTTATTAAGATTATTCTTTATAGCTTTAAGCTTGTCTTTATTAGTCTTTAAATAATATAAAAGTGTATTAATAAGTATATTCTTTATACTAAGAATATACTTAATAGTAAAATTAAAATTTTAAACTTATACTACTTATTATATAAGTAGTACTTTAAAAAGTTTACTAATAGCTTTATTTAACTAATTTATTAAAACTTAAAAGTTAGTTTTAATTTAAAAATATATATTATAAACGTAGTTATAAAGGTTTTTTAAGATAGTAACTAGTTCTTTATATTTCCTTTTTATAGTATTATTAACTACTACTTTTATATTCTATTATTTTAATTTATATTATATAAAACGTCTTTCTTTATTAATTTTCTATAAAAGTACTACTTTTTATTTTAAAATACTTATATTAATTATAAGTATTATTAGTTTACCTTTTTTAAAGTAGTTAATTATAATTAAAATAAAAGTAATAAAGAGCTATTCCTTTAATAGGTTAAAGGCTAATTCTTTTATATCTCTTTACTATTAGTAAGTGCCTTTTTATAAAAAAATATAAAAAAAAGCGGCTACTATAGCTTTATTTTATACTTAAGTTTTATAAAATATAAAAATACTAAGAAAGCTATAAAAGTCCTTTAAATTAATTAGTTAAGGCTATTTAATAATTAAAATAATTTTAAACTTCTTAAACGTATAACTAAACCTGCTATATACATATTTAATAATAATAGTTATAAACTAGTATTATTATAATTTTTTAGTTATAATTATAGTACTAACTAACTTATAATTTATAAAAATAAGGTTTATATTTTAAAAATACTTTAAAACGTAGTACTAAACTCTTAATAAGATTTCTTTATTATTATAAATAGTTATAAGGCCTTTAATTATAATATTATTAAAAAAGGGTAATACTTAATTAAGTATAAGCCTATATAGTAGTTAGACTAGAATATATTAAAATTAAGCTATTAAGTTAGTACCTTTTTATAAAAAAGTATATATTTTAAATAGCTTAATTAAGATTAAAAATATAGTTATATCTTTACTTTTTTTAATAAGTTTAATTTAGTTATACTTTAAAAAAAGATTAAGTAAAAAGATTTTTTTATATATTTTAAACTTTTTTAAAAAGGTCTTTACTATTAAAAGAGTAAATATATTATATACTATATACTAATTATACTTAACTATATTATTTATTAATTATACTCTTTTATTCTTCTTTTTTATTAAAAACTAAGAGTTTTTATAAGATTTATAGCTTTCTTTAATTATCTCTTTATTAAGGCACTAATATAAAAGATTAATAACTTATTTAACTAATAAACAAGGTATTAGAATTATATAAGCTTAAAAGGCTATATATAGTATAGTTTTAATAACTTATAAAGGCGTTATTAATAGGTTAAGCTTATTAATATAATTAAAAGTTTATACTAATACAAATTCCTTATTAAAAAGAATTTATACTAATATTTCCTTCTTTTTCTTTTATAAACTATTACTTAATTAGTTAATTATTACTACAAGCTAATTAAGTATTAATTTATACTCTTATTTAACTAAACTAAACTTTAAAGTAATAAATATAGTAAAGTTTTATATAATAGGCTAGAAGTTTTTTAAGCTTTTTCTTATTTTTCTACCTTTTAATTTATACTTTTTTTTAAAAGTAGAACTATTAAATACAATATTATTTAATAGTTAAACCTTTAAACCTTTTTTTTTATATAAAGTGTTACTATAGTAAACCTATTATAAAGATTAATAAAATTTAGTATTTTTTAATAAGAAAAGGCTAGTAGAATAAATAAGTTTTAATATTAACTATAAGTAGTTTTTATAAATAACACTTAAAAGCTTATTCTTTAAATTTAATAATAGTGTTAAAATAAATATTAATATAGTAAGTAGTTTTAAGTATTTATTATAGTTTAGTTTAAAGTATTAATATACACTTTTAACTAATTTATTAAGTTTATAAAGTTGTTTATATTAATAATAAAGTAAATATTACTAACTATTATATTAATATATATTTCTTTAGTAATAGTATTATATAAAAAGTATAGTTTTATATTAAAAATATATAATATTTTTAGTAATAAGTTCTTACTAGTTATTCTATTAAATATAATATATAAGTAAACTAGTAGTTTATATTCTTTTAACTATAAAGTAGTTATAAATTTACTAATAAACTAAATACTTATATTATAAACACTAGTAAAGGAAGCCTTAGTTTTAAATAATAAAATTTTAAGTCTTTTAATAAAATAGTAAGAAATTAAAAAAACTTATAATTTAGTATTAATAAAAATAAGTTGTAAGCTTTTTTAAAAAAGGCCTTTATAAATTTATATATATATTTTTAAAAAGCTAACTACTTTAATAAACGTAAAGTTTATTTAAAAGCTAGTTATTTAATAAAACTATAGTATAAGGTATATCTTTTAATTATTTAAAAGTTTTAAAACTTAAAAAAGTTTATTTATTATAACTATATAAAACGTTAATTAAGTAAGATTAAAAGCTATATTTATAACTATTAACATCTTACTATTAATATAAACCATCTTTATACTAAGTATTATAAAGTTTTAAATACTAAATATAACTTACACTATATACACTAAACTAAGCTATAAGAGCTAGTATAAAGTAACTTTAACGTATAAACTAAAAGTTTCTTTAAAAAGTTAACTTTTAATATTTAAAAATAGCTTAATATCTTTTTTTAAAAGAATTTAAATAGTTAGTTAATAAAATAATAAGTTAAAGTTAAGTAAAACAACGTTAATAAATTCTTATACTCTTTATATATTTATAATTATATATAAAAATATATATTATTATTAACTTACTTACACTTTTTAGTTAATATAAAAGTAGTAAATAGGTTATAAGCCTTATTTACTAGTTTTACTAAAAGAAGCTAACTAGTAAATATAAGATTATTATCTTTAATAAGCTTAACTATATTAATACTTAGGCTAAAGTTAAAAAGTAGTTTATTTAATAATATAATTAGGCTACTAATATTATTTAAAAATAAGAATTACTATTTTATTTTTACTATTTCTTCTTATAACTATATTTACTATATCTTTTTAGTACTAAAAAGATTATAATACTTTATTAAATAACTTTAAACTAGATTTTTTATTTACTTTTTATTATAAAAGTACCTTATTAATATATAAAGTAGTTTATACTTTTTTATTAATTTTATAAAAAAACACTTTACTTTTATATTATAGTATAAAAGTTTAACTTAGTAGTCTTTATAAGACTTAATATATTTTACTATTAAATAGTCTTTATTATTATAATAAAAGTAGTAAAGGCGTTTTTATAGTACTTACTAAGTAAATATATTAAAAATAGTAGTTATTAAATTACTTTAGTATTATATAAGTTTTAAACTAAAAATATAAAAAAACTATATTTCTTTAAGTATTTTATTACTATATAGTTTTAGTTAATAATAAAGTTTACTATACCTTTAATAATTAACTTAAATATGTTTTTTACTTAAGTAGCTTATAATTATAGTATAGTTAAAGCAACTAGAACAAGTATAATAAAAGGTAGTAAAGTGTACTAATAAAAAGATACTTTAATTTATTAAGTAAAAGGTAAGACTTAAAAAGACTTATAAAACCTTTAGTAATAATAATTATTTATTAAATAAACGTTATTCTTAAAGTATTTAATAATTTAATTATAAAATTCTTAAAAAAATATAGTTTAAAAGTTTTAGTATAAATAGTTTACTTAAAGTAATAACTAACGTATAACTATAAGAGGAAGGCTATAGTATAGTACTATTAACTAATCGCTTAATATAAAACAATAGTTTAACTATTTTATATTTATATAAAGCTTAACTAATTTATAAGGCAAAATTTAAAAGTTCTTATTATAAATAGTATAAAACTACGTTAAGACCTAAGCTTAAAGAGTATAGTACTATTCCTTATTTTAAATACTATAGTTTTATTTTATAGCTTCTTTTAAACTTATAAACTTTTATTTCTACTTTATAGTTAAGGCTATTTTTATTAGTCTTTTTATAAAGCTTATTTTATTAATTATATAATATATTAGTAGTTAATAGACTTTATCTTTATTTAAAAATAACACTATTTATACTAAGGCCTTATAGTAATAAAAAAAGTGTATAATATTATTACTATTAAAAGTAAGTGTTATAAAAGTTTTAAAGTAAAGGAAGGCTTAGTCTTAAAACTATAGTGTTCCTTTAAGTATTAAATTTATTAATGTATTTATAAAAGTACTAGTTAATAGTAGTGTCTTAAAAGTTAAAGAAGCTATATTAATAAAATAAGTGTTTGTCTTAACCGTCTTATATATTATATATAGAATATAAAATCTTAATCTTAAGCTACTTACTTAATTATTTATTAGTCTTTCTAGTAAGAAGAAAGAAATTTTTAAAATTTAATAAATAAATATATAACTAATCTTTATATAAAAAAACAAACAACTATTATTTATAAGAAAGAAAAAGAAACTATAACTTTTCTTACTTAAAAAATTAGTATATTTAGTTTTTATAAAAGTATACTAATCCTTTATTTACTAAGCTATACTATAAAATAATAAAGCTTTTTACTACTCTTTAACTTAGCCTTTTTTTATTATTAATTTAAGCCTTTTTATACTATATTTTATAAGTATATTTAACTTTACTACTATTACTTTTACTTTAGTAACTTATATATAAGTCCTTTTAAAGTAAATAGTAACTAAAAGTTGCTATATTACATTAGTCTTATTAGTAGTTATTATAGCCTTAACCTACTATTAAGTAACTACTTACTAACTTACTACTAAATTTATTTTTATTTATTTTTAAAATACTATTACTAAATTAGTACTTATTAATACTTTTATAATTAAGATAAAGGTTTAAAAAGGGGTATTTTATAGTATTTTAACGCCTAATCTTAACTATTATTATAAAGTTGTTTTTAACGTTTTTTAAATTTTGTATTAGTATTATTAAAGTAGTATTTAACCTTTACTAATTAGTTATTTATTTATAAGACTAATACTTATTTACTACTACTTTTTTTATAATACTAAATATAGTAATATATATACTAGCTACTTTTAAATAAATAAAAAAAACACCTTTTCTTTTTACTAGTAAAAACACGTTTATTCTTTATTAATATAGTTATATAAAAAGCTATATAAGCTACCTTTTAAAGCCTAACTTAACTATTAATTTATATATTATAAGTTAAAGTTAGCTTTATACTAACTCTTACTACTTTATAGTTAAGCCGTTTTTATATAATTAGTTAATAGTAGCTATTTATTATAGCTAATTATAATAATATATATTTAGTTATTTAATATAATAACTAATAATATATTCTTAAAAGCTATTATAAATAGCTCCTTTTATAAAACTTTCTTTATATTAAATTTATATTTTAATACTTAGTTTTTATTTCTTATAACTTTATAATTTAAAACTATTAAAAAAATAAGTAAAGTAGTAATTTTATCTTTTTTTTTTACTTATTAAAGGTATAAATAAGAATTAAAGGCTTATTTTAATAATTACTTATAATATAGTTATTAACTAATTACTTTTTATATTTTTAACTAAAAAAGATTATTATAAAAGTTTAAATAAACAAAGTAATAGTATTTTATAAGTATTATAACTTTTTAAGTAAAACTTAAGTAACTAGTCTTATAACTAGTATATTTTAAGTCTTACTCTTATTATTAGTGTATATAGAACTACTTACTATATATATATAACTATATATACTACTAATAACTATTATAGTATATAAAATAGTATAAAAAAGGACTATTAACTAATTAGTTAATAGTCTCTCCTCTTATACTATACTTTATAAGCAGCTTACTAATAGGTAAGAATAAAAGAAGACGTACTTATAAGCGTTATATATAAAACCTGTATAGCTAATTCTGTCTATTTAATTCCTTACTATTTATCTGTCTTTCTAGTAGCTACGTCTTGTCTACTTATACCTTTTAAAGTAGAAGGTGTTAAGGTAAAGCCTTAACCTAATTTGCCTTCTATTTTAAGTATAGGTACTGTAATGTAAGTTGTAGTACGTACTTTATACTTAATATAATTATTATAATATACTTATTATTATATTATATAAATTTTTAAAAAAAACTATATTATTATTAAAATAAAAGATATATACTATTAAATAATAAGCTTATATTTTTTTATAGTTTTTTTTTTATAACTAAAAACTATTAATAAATATTATTTTTAATTATAATTTTAAATTTATATTAGTATTATAATATAAGATTTTTTATTTTTTTAAAACGTTATTTATATTTTTTATAATCTATTACTTTTAAATAAATAATCTTTTTAAATAAAAAAATTAAACTATAAAAATTATAATAAAATATTTTATATATAGTAATTTAAATAAGCTATTAACAAACTTACTCTTTATTTTATAATACTACTTAAATAATATATATATTAAAACTATTAAAATATTACTAAATTAGCTATTTATAGTATTTAGCTTAAAGTTTTTATAAACTTTATTATAAAATATTTACTTATAGTTTTAAATTCTACTATATAGATTATACTATAGTAATAACGTTTTTATAAAGTAAAAAAACTTATTAATATTATTAATATATTAGTAAAACTTAAATATAATAATAAATACTTTTTTATTTTATTTAACTTAAGTAATATAGTATATTTATATCTTTATTATAAATATTACTTATTAAAAAAACCTTTATAAAAATAGTCTTTATAATATATAAACTTATTTATAATAAAAAAATAAGTTAAAAGCTAAGTATATTAGTTAATTTTTTTAGTATTATAAAAAATAAATTTAATTATATTTATAGCCTAGCTTTATAAGCTAAAGTAAAGTAAAAATAAATTTAAATATAAAGTACATTTATTAAAACTAATTTATATTAATAAAAATTTAAAAAATAATAAATTTAAAATTAAGTATATTATAAAGTACTATATTTTAAAAAGAAAAAACACTTTATTACTTTAATTTTTTATTTAATAAATAAAATATTCTTTTATAAATAATTAATAATTAATAATTAATAAAAACTTTTTTTATTAAGTATTAAGAATTTACTTAATAAATATAAATAAAAGTATTTAATAATTAAATAATAATTACTTTAAGCTTAAAACCTTTAAAAGGTATAATTTACTATATTCTTTTAATAATAATAAGTAAGTAAATTTAATATACTACTTTTATTTATTTTTTTACTTTTTTATTTTTATAATTTTAATAAAAACGTTAGTTATTTATAATAATATACTTTATTTACTTATTTATAGTTTTATATTTAAATTAAATAAATAAAGATTTTTTTTAAATAAAAAAATAATAGTATAAAAATAAATTAAAGCTTTTACTTTTATAATAGTTTTACTTAGTTTTTATTATTTAAAAATTAATTATATTCTTATTTAAATTTCTACTTAAATCTTAATTAATTATTATATACTTTTCTTTTTATACTTCTTTATAAAAGCTTTTATAAGCTATATTTTTTAACTTAATAAAAAACTTCTTACTAAGTAACTACTATACTTTTAAGAAAGAAACTATCTTTAACTACTTTATATAATATATATAACTATAATATAGTACTTATAAGCTTAATAAAGGCTAATAAAAGTAAGAAGCTTATAATTCTTACTATTAAATAGTTAAAAAACTACTTTAAAAACGTATAAAAAGAAGATATAAACTATAACCTTTATAAGAAAGTATAAGAAATAGTTTTTAAAATATTTAATAAAAAAATATATAGTATAACTAAATTTTTTAAGTATTAATATACTAATAAATTTTAAAAAATATTATTTATTATAAAAAGGCTACTATTAATAGTATTATATACTAGTTTACTAATATAAAAGGAAATATACTAATAACAACTATATATTGTTCTTAGTATATTCACTTTATATAAAGGAAATAAACAAATAATGTAAATAACTGTAATATGTTAATAATTCTATGTAATTCTAATATGTTAGTAAAAAGTATATAAATATAAAGTTAGTTGTATTCTTATTTATTTAAAACTATAGGATATTCTTTATTTATAGTGTATTGTTTAGTAATAGTACTACTATAATTATTAGAATTTTCTACGTTTAATAGTATAGCTGTTGTTGTACTAGCGTTATTTTTTAGGAAGGTATTACTAATAAACTAATTTATTTAGTTTTTTAACTCTTTTATATTAAGCCAGTTTTCTTCTTTTTTTATTATAAAGACGTCCTTAGACGTAATTATTTGCTTTGTCTTAGAGGATTATATACTAAGTAGTGTTTAGTATCTAGTATATACCCTACTAAAATGCCTTTTATACCCTTAGAGTCTAATTTAGACTTAAAAGGGTCTTTATTTAGGTAATAAGCAATAAAACCTATAGTTTTTAAGTAAGTTAAATTAGGTCTTACCCTATTTAGCTTTTTATAAGGTAATAAGAACCCTAGTAAGTTATAAGGTGTTATATTATATAACTCTACTACCGTCTTTATTAGCTGTCCCTAAAGTAATTTAGGTAGCTTATTTTCCTTAGTATTAAGAAAGCCAAGTATTTTATTTACTAAAGTCTAGTTAATCCTTTTAATTATACCGTTACTTTCTTTAGTATAGGCAGGTGTTAGTATATAACGTATACCTTTATTATTTAAGTAGGTTTTAAAGTCCTTACTTAAGTATTCTATACTATTATTTGTTTAAAAAAACTTTATTTTATAATTTTTAGTATTATTTTTAGCCTTATACTTATAGAGCTTAAAAGCTTTTAAAGCGTCTAATTTCTTTTTTAGTAAGTAAAGATCTAGGTACTTAGTCTTAAAGTTTAGAAAGGTAATAAAATACTTATATCCCTTAAAAGTTTATAGTAAAATAGGTCTATATATATTAAAGGCTACTTTTTTAAGGTAAGTATAGTCTTTATTAGTAAAGCTATTCTTATATACCTTATTTTTTAAATTACTTAGTAGGTAGGCTTTATAGTTAAGAACTAATTTTTCTACTTTTTTAGTTAAGTCCGTTTTTAAGTTATTTTGTTTTATAACCCTTTTTAAATTAGCTAGTCCCATATGTCTTAGTCTTTAATATAATAGTTTAAGGCTGTTTTTATTCTCTTAGCTATTAATAGCTATAAGGGCTTGTTCTAGTTTTAATACCTACTTTTATTTTATACTTTTTTACTTTATTAATAAAGCTAATTTTATCTTTTTCTTTTTTTAAAGTACTATTTTTTATTCTTATAATAGCTATAATTTAATATTATACTATAATATTTTAGTATAAAAGAATATAAGTATACTTAAATATATAGTAAAATTTTTAAGATTATTAAGTAGTTTTATTTTCTTAAAAGTAGTAATATAATTATTAATTTTATAAATACTAGTTTTATTAACTATATACTTAAAAAGTTATATAATATAAAATTTAAAAAAAATATCTTTTTTCTTAATATTTAAAGCTATACTTTATTAAGTATTTTAAAAATAGTATATAATTGTTTAAAATGTTTTTTACTATATAGCTAAATATTATAATATTATTAATATATAATTTAATAAAGTTATAATAGTTATAAAAAAGTTTGCATATAAATTACTATATAAACACTACTAAATTCTAAAATCTTATAAGTACTATATTTATTCTTTTAACATTATAATTACTAATAATTACTATATAGTTATAATAATTATAAAAAAATAAATAATTAAAAGAAAAAGGCAGTAGTATTTAAACTAAAAAAACAACCTTTTTATATTCTTCTTATAATAACTTACTAGTTAAAAAAGAAGTAAATATTAAGTATTTATAAACAATTTAATAGTTATATATTAATAACTATCTAACCTTTTTTAGTAGAATTTATAATAGCATTTTTATAATATACTATAAAAATAAAGTTTATACTAAGTATAAAGTTTAGTATTTATTAAAGTTTTTTTAAAGTATAAAAAAGGTTAAAAGTACTATTTACTACTTACTTATTATATATACTAAAAGAATATTTTTTATAGTTACTTTAGTTTTCTACTAATTCTTAAAAAGGTTAATATACATTCTTTAATCTTTTAGTATAAGTATAATACCTTTATTTATAAAATTTTTTTAAAAACTTAAGAAATTACGTATAATTTTCTACTAAATTTAATATTATATATATAAACTATTAATTTATTAATATTTATTTTAAATAAAATATTCTTTATTTATAGTTTATATACTAAAATACTAGTTTATATATAATTTAGCTTTAAATTTTCTCTTTTTATAGTAGCTTAAGTAAAGGTAAAATACTAAGCGTCTTCATATTTAATATATAAATTTATTTATATATTATTAATCTTAAAAATTATACTAAAATAAAGCGTTCTTTTAAATAATAATTAGCTTTATTATTATATTATTTATAATAATAGTATAATATAATAATAAAAGAAGACTATATTAAAAAGGTAATTTTAATACTAATAAAAATATAGTTTACTACTATTTTTATTAGTGGAAAATACTATAAATACAAGAATATCCTATAGCTTCTAAATAAATAAGAATTAACTATTGTCACATTTAAATATTTTTACTAACATATAAGAATTTTACAGAATTATTAATATATTATAGTTATTTGCTTTATTTGTTTATATCCTTTATTTGGGGTGTTTATACTAAGGACGACACATAGTCGTTATTAGTGTATTTCCTTCTATACTAGCTTCTAGTACGTAACTATTTTCTTTACGTTATAAATAGTAGTTTAATATAATTTAAAATAGTAAATAGTTATAAATATACTAATTATTAGTAGTATAATAGTATCTTTTTTTATTAGAATATATATGTAAGTCTAAAGTTTCTAGATTTATTTATAAGTAAGTAAGCTTTTAAGTTTATAAAAACGATTATACTTTTTTTAACGTTAATTTTAGTACTTCAAGTATATATATTACTTATATTAAGTATATTTAGCCTAAGTTTATTAATAACGTTAGTAATAATATAAATTATATTATATATATACTTATAGTATACTTAACTAAGTAAATACGTCATAAATAGAGCTTATTACTAAATTTATAGTAAACGTTTAACCTTATTAATATATTTATTATACTTTATAAAATCGAAGTTAATTCTAAATTTATTAAAAAATACTTTACTATTTATATTGCTACTTACTTTAGTATTAAAGTTGTACTATATATTATTTCGTTTTAATATAAAATGTATATATACTTAGAAATATATACAACTATAGTTAAGATATAAATATTTTACTAGTATTAAGCTAGTATTAACTATAAAAAGCAGCCTTTTAAAAAAGAAAATATTTAGCTTATTAATTCTTTTTTAAATAAAAGTTAGGTCTTTTTACTAAAGTAGTACTATATAATACACTTTTTATAGTAGTAGCTATTTTTTTTAAGAATTTATAATAGGCGGTTTTTATTATATAATTAATTTTATAATATTATTATTAAAGAAATATCCTTTTTAAATAAACCATTTTATTTTATTATAAAAGTTATTATCCTTTATATATATAGCTTATACTTCTTTATAGTTTAAGTTAAGTAAATAGAATATATATACTTATTATTATAGTAGTTAATACAACTAATAAAGTAAAAAGTTAGTTATAGTATTCTAATTATACTTAATATAAATATTACTTATAATCTTATTTATATAGCAGTTATAAATTGTTTAAAAGAATACAACGTTTTAAAATAATTATATTTAAGTTATACTATTACTTATATAAATTACTATAATAAGTGTTTTTATATTTAAATCTTCCTTTTTTACTTTTTATTTTTTATATTTATAAAGTATACTTCTTTATTCATTTTTATAGTTTTTTGCTTTTAAGCTTTCTTTAAAATATATACTTTATCTTATAATAAATCTAAGTATATACTTATAATTATATTATTATAAAAGGTAGAGATAATAGTATAGAAAGTAAGGAAAAGCTCTAAGTATATATATTAAAGACTTTAAATTTCCTTTTAATTATTATATATATAACTACATTAAATAACTTTAGTTATAAAAGTATATAGGTTTTTACTACTTTATATAAGTTTTTTTTAATAAAGGCGTGTTTTTAAAGCCATAATTATACCTTTATACTATATATAGTAAATTGCTTATATAGTACTTAGGCTATAAATTACTAGTTTAATATAAGTTGTTAGTACTTATACTTACTCAATTACTTTTTATACTAAGTAAGTACTTTTTTATAAAGGTTTTTTTAAATATTTTAAGAAATAGCTTTTTATCTTACTTTTAAATTATTTTATTTTAAAAGCTTTATTTACTACTTAAAAAAAATCTTTTATATTTTAATAGTATATATATTTACTTTACATAAAAAGGTACTATTCTTTATACTTTGTTATAATAATATTAAAATAAAAAACCCTTATCTTTTAAATATATTATATTACTTAAAGTACTACTTTACTAAAATTTATTTTACTTATTATATAAAGTATTAGTATAACTACTTAATTAGTATTAGTATTACTAGTAAAAAGCTTTAAATTAAAGGCATTTTAAGTAAAGAGTTTTAAGTTAATCTTTACTAGTCTTTAACGTTATAAAAGGATATTAGTAGCTAGTAAAAGTTTTATTTATAAAAGCGTATTTTTTTAAACTAAAATATAGTCTTTATATAGACTAAGTAAGTATAACGGTATTTATAAGATTAGTACTATACGCTACTATAACTAAGTAGAAAATAACATCAACTTTACAATAACTAAATTATATACGTATATATATATATAAACAAGAATAAATTCTTATTCCTTTTATTAAGGAAGAGTATAGTAGTACTATATAAATATAAAAAATGTTTATTAGTATACTTAATCTAGCTAATTATAAGGAGTATTTAAGGACCTTTTAAAGTCTATTTTTAATATTTTAAAATAGCTTACTACTATCTTATCTTTTAGCTAATTATAGTAAGGCGTTAGTAGATTAAATATTTAACTAATTATAAAAGGACCTTATAAGAACTTTAAATAGTTTATATATAGTGCCTTAACTATACTTAGTTATATAGCGTTTAATAATAATTCTTATTAAAACTATAATAATTATTTCTTTTTCTTTTTAAAGTTGCCTTTAACTTCTTTTTAAAAATAAAGTAACTAAGGAAAAAATTTAGTAAAATAAAAGTGCCTTAATACTTATAAAATAGTTATTATATTATACTATTTATATTTATATATAGTAGTAACCTTTATTATACTAATATATTTAATAAGGTTAATTAGTATTAATAATACTACTAAAAACTTTTTAAGCTTTATTTAAAGGCTATAAAAAGCTAGCCTATATAATAAAGCTTATTATTAGTATATATTAAGTATAGTAAATTTACTCTTACTTTATATATAGTAAAATTTACTTTATTATATAAACGTTATAAGTTTATTCTTACTTACTTTTAAAGTAAATTTTATTATATTATATAAATAGTACTTACTTTTTACTTTTTATATTATTAAAATTTATTATAATAAGTAGTACTTTTAAAAGAAGTAAAGACTATAAAGCTACTACTAAATTATAATAATACTAATAGCCTAATAAGTAATTAAATAGTTTAAAGACTACTTATTTCTTAATAATAGCTTATTATTTAAGCCTTTATTTATAATATATACCCTTTTTAAGCATTTTAAAAAGACTATTATACTTTAGACCTTTAATAAGGTTAAAAATAAGAGTAAGCTTATTATAAAGCGCTTATATATATAAGAACTAGTACTAACCTTTATACTTAAATACCTACTTTTTATTAGTACTTTAGTATATATACTAAGTATTAAATAGTTTATTTTTACCTTTATATTAAGTAATACGTTATAAAAGGTTCTTTAGTTACTATATAGTATAACTATATTAGTAATACTAAAAGTATTACCTTTCTTTATTTTACTTATTAATAAGGCTTAAAAGCTAATAACGCTTATACTAGTTTAGCCTTTAACTATACTTTAAACGCCTAATTTATTAAGGTAGACGCCTTTAACTAGCTTCTCAGTAAGCCCTTTACCTTTCTTTAGTAGGTTTAGTATTAGTATTTAAAGCCTATTATACGTACTAGATAATTTATTATTTAAGTATATTAATAATAATAATAAGTATAAGGTTAATAATAATAATATTAAGAATAAGAATAAGGACTTTAAGAATAAGGGCCTTTAAAGTAAGGATTTAGTAGACCTTAAAGGCAGCCTTAAGAACAACTTTAAAAATAAGTTAAGTTTAAATCTTAGCATTTTTTAAGCCTTTATAAACCTTATAGCCTTTTTAGTAGCACTTTTACTTATTTTACTATTTAAGTAAAGTAAGGACTTAGGTTACTCTTAGCCCTTTATTAATAAACTTATATACTTAGGCTTCTTTAATACTTAAGTAAAGAAGCTAGTAAACAAGCTACTTAAGTTATCTTTTTTAGTATAATACTATAACTATTAAAAAAGTAGTAGCTGTATAAATAAATAATACGTTAATACGTATTATATACTTATAAGTATCTTTTTTAACTAACTATTAGTTTAAATTTATTAATAGTTTAGTTTCTTATATTAATAATAAGCTATTTAACTAACCTTAGTAGCGCTTATAGGCGTCCTACGTAAAACTTGTATAGCTAATTCTGTCTATTAAATTCCTTACTATCTCCTTATTTAGTAGCTATGTCCTATCTACTTATACCTTTTAAAGTAAAGGGTGTTAAGGCAGAGCCTCGACCTAATTTGCTTTATAATTTAAGTACGAGTATAATAACGTTAGTTATAGTATGTACTCTATACTTACTCTTCTTTATACCTTACTTTAAAAGTATAGTTAAGAGGAGGTAAAGAAAGAAAGGAAAGTAGATTAATAAAGTAAAAGTAAAGAAAGATAGTAAAAAACAATATTTATAAAAAAAGAATAAAAATATAAGAAAATAAAAAAGAGTAATAAAAGAAATATAAAAGAAGGAAAAAGAGTAAAAGGTAGCTAATTACTACTTAGGCAAACAACTAGTTGCCTAATTACTTATTTATACTCTAAGCTTTATCCTTTAGTATATTTAGTAAACAACATTTTACTACTATTTATTAATATTAAAGCTAGCTTTAACGTTGCTCTTTAAGGTCTTTTAGACTTATTTAACTACTATTATACTTTTATTAAGTAGTAGCTAGGGTAGCTAGCTATTTAAGCCATTTTTTAGAGTAAGAAAGTAGTAGACTACAGCTTAGTAATAGGCGGTAAGGGCCTATATAGTAAAGTAAAAAATAATAACGTTTAGGCTTAGTATAAGCCTAGGTTAGTAGTATAACGTATTCTTAACTATGTTTTATTTTGCGTTGTTATAAGATTATTAGCTATATTTATAATAGCGTTTTCTACTTATTACTAGGCTTAATAGTATTTATAACGCCTTTAAACCTAAGGTTGTTATATACTAAAAGGGTAGGTTAGTAGTTAGTTTTTAAAGATAGTTATAGTAAATAAGAAAAAGGAATAGCCTAATTTAGTAATATCTTTAATAGTAATACTATTTAGCCTTATTTTTTAAAGGTTTACTTTTTTTATAAAGCTTATTATACTAATTAAAAATACTACAGATTTCTTATTTAAGTGCTTTTAGTTAACCTTTATATATTTTTATACTAGAATATAAGCTTATATAATACGTTTTTATAGTTTAAAAGTTAATAATAATACTTTTTAAAAAGTTAAGTTTTAATTTAATTACCTTTTATTTAAAGTATTAGTACTACATTTTAAATACTACTTAGATTATTACTTTTACTTAGTAGTTTAGTAGTAAAGGCGTACAAAGTACTTTATAAACATTTTTATTAAGCTTTAAAAAGCCTAGTTAAATAGTAGTTAATAATAAATTAAGTAGTAATAAAGTAGTATATTAAAAGTCTTAGTAACCTTATTTAATTAAACTAAATAACTTTTTATAAGGTTTATAAAGTATATAAAAAGTAGTAAATTCTAGCCTTAGTTACTTAAAAAAATATAGTTATAACTATTAAACTTTAATTATTTATATATAAATTATATAAAGCGTATACATAGGCTTAAATATTTCTAATATAAAACTTTAAATTATACTATAACTATAGCCTTTTTAATAAAAGTGTATAAATAATATATTTACATAGTTTAGCTTAAAGTAAGGAGCTTTAACCTATTAGTAAAAGATCTTTAAGTAAGTAGCCTTTATTTAATCTTATATAAGCTTATTTATTAATTAATAAGAATATATAAATTAGTTTATAAATAAAGTTTATAGTTTTTAAAAGAAAAGCTATAGTAACTTACTTATTATTATTTTATAACTTTACTTATCTTATTATTAAAGCTAGAATACTCTAACACTATTTAATAAAAATAATATAAGTATTATTTAATAGCTACTTTTTATATTACTCTTTTAAGTTATTGTAAAGATATAATAGTAAGTTTAAATAGTATAAAGTACTTATATACGTATTAAAAATAAATATAAAAAGGTGCTTTTTTTAAAAGTAGTAGTTTATTAAAAATTAGTATATAGTTATATCTTTATAATATTATATACTTTTTAATATATTTACTATTTATAATATTAAAAACTAAAGTTAAATAATATTTTTAAGCTAAATAATAGTAAATACTAAGTTAGTTATAATATTAGTTATTAATACTTACTATTATTAAATTAAATAACATTAAATTATATAAACTAGTATAGTAGTAATTTATATTAAAGTTATACTACTTAATATTTAAATTTCTTAGTTAGTAAAATAAATTAAAGTAGTAGTTCTTTATTAAATTAGACGTTATTTATTTACTTATAAGTATTATTACTTTTATAGTAAAAAGGTTAATATAGGCTAGGTAGTATATTATAATACTTAAGGTATATAGTAGCTTTAAAAAGATATTTTTAAGGTTTTATTTACTTTATATACTATTTTTTTATAAAATAAAGTCTAGCTAATTATTTTATAAAATAATAGTACTTTATATATAAGATATTATATTAAATATAGTAGTTTAAAGTACGTAATATATATAAATAAAATAATTTAGTAATAAAATATAAATAATTAAATATAAAAAAGAAAGCTTATAATTATAATAAATATATATAGTAAAAGTAAAAGTTAAGGTTATTATAGTAAAAGAAAGAGGTAGTAATAAATAGTTTTAAGGTTTTTATTTATTATAATAATTTAAGAAATAAAATCGTATTTATTTTATCTTTATTATTACTACTTTATATAATAAGTAGTCTTTTAATAAATAAATATATATTCTTTAAATAAACTATTTATTTGTCTTTAATATACTATATTCTTTTTTTATAATACCTTTTATAAGTATATTAAAGCTTTTATTATTAAATTAAACTAGTTATACTATAATCTTATAACTAAATACTATTATTATATTTTAAAAGAAGAACCCTTTACGTTTTATAATAAAACGTATATAAAAGGGTAAATAGACGTTCTTTACTAATATCTACACTAAAGTAAGAATAGTAATTTAAAAGAAGCTATTTAATAACGTAGTAAACGTAAACCTTAATAAGACTAGGCTATAAACTAATTAAACTAGCGTTTAATTTAGTAGTAAAAATCTTATAAATATTAACGCTAAAATAAAGAATAAAGTAGCTATAAAGATAAGTAAGATAAAAAATAACTAAGGTCTTAAATAATTAGTAAAAATAAAGAAAAAGGATAAACAAAAAAGGAAATAAATAAAGAAAGAAAAGAAGAAAACTATAACTAAAGTATAAGAAAGAATATAGGCTAAAGGAGTAAATAGAGTACTAACTACACTAAAGCGTTAAAAGGAGGTAAAGAAAAAAGAGGAAGTAGTTAAAAAAAGGGTAAAAAAAGTAAAAGAAAAAAAGAAGAAAATAAAAAAGCAGAAAAAAAAGAAGGAAGAAAAGTAATGTAAAGTAAAAAAGAAGATAAAAAGAGTAAATAAAAAAAGAAAAAAAGAAAGGAAAAAAAAGAAAAGAAAGGATAAAGTAAAAGAAAAAAACAAAAAAAAGACTAATTAAATAAAGAAAGAAGAGTAAGGAAGAAAGAAGAGAAAGGAAAAGTAAAGTAAATAAAAGTAGTATACGTTATTATAAAAAAGGTAGTTAAGGTTATAACTTTAGTACCTATAAAAGTAATAATAAAGTAAATAATAGTTAAAGTAAATATATCTATTATTTAACGCTTATTAAAAAAGGCTAAGTAAGTAGTACTATAGTTAATAGTAAAGGCTAAGTAATAAAATAAAAACATTTTAATAAAAAAGGAAGTATTAGTTATAAACGCTTTAAAAGGTTGCTTAATTAAGCTATAGTTATTATAAATTCCTTTTAAGCTTCTTATATACTATTTAAACAGATTTTAGGCCTTTTTAATACGGATAAAAAGAAGATTCGATTTAAACTAGCCTAACGTTAAGAAAAGGTAAAACGTTAAGTTTGTATTTAAAAGAGAACGGCGCTTTTTTAACTTGTAAAAGATAAGGGCATTATAGCTTAGTTAATTAATAACTTGTTATTAAAGTATTATTACTTATACTCCTTTTAGTATAAAGCTATACTAAGGAGCTTATTAACCTGTCTTATTATATTACTTAATTATATTAGGATATACTTATCTTAGTAAGGTTTAATAAAAGTTTATAAGCTTTTAAACTTATAAACAAACTTATAGCTAAATATAGTTATTTAAAACTATTAAATAAGCTACTTAAAAAATAAAGCCTTAAATAAAGTGCTTATAAAGGCTATAAATAGCAGCTTATTAAGTAATATAATAGCTTAAATTATAAATAATAAACAGTGTAAATAAAGTTTATTTATTTAGTTATTTAATACTATATTTTTAATACTTTATAAGTAATATTATACTTAATATTTATTATTTATTATTTATTTAAAAGATATATATATAAACCTATTACGCCCTTTCTTTAACTATTAGTAGCTACTTAAGTATAGCTAAGCTTACAAGAACTACTTTTACTATATAACTAAAAAGATTTATAGTTATAATAATCTATACTTTATAATAATAGTTAAGTTATAATTACGTTTAATAAAAAGTATTTAGTTAGTAGTTATTTAAAAAGTAGTAATTAAAGACTTTAAGTATAGCCTATTTATAAATTTAGTATAAGACTATAATACTATTTTTTAAGAGTAAGTATATATTTAATACTAGTTATAAGGCAATTCGATTAAGATTGTACTTAAAAGGTTTATAAGCTATATTATAATTTTATATATAGCTAGCTTAGTAGCTAAGAAGGCTTTTAAATATAAAAAAGATATTAGTTAAGAAGAGGAGAAGCCTTTACTTATATTAAAATAAGAATTTCGAAATTTGTATTATATATAAATAGTTCTTACTATTTTAAAAGGATTTAGTTTATATTACTATTACTAATAAAGTCATTATTATTACTACTAATTTTATTAATAAGTTATTATTGGTTTATTATTACTATACTATAAAACTTCAGGTTTTAAATCCTTATAGTATTTTATTTAAATTTCTTAAGTTGTTTATTAGTAAATATACTTAGTAAAAAGACCTTATTTAAATATATAAGTATATATATATTATTATTATAATTAGCGTTTAGATAAAAGGGTCCTTACTATTTATACTTTAGTTTTCTATTAATAAACTTATTTAGTTCCTTAACTTTATAAGCTTTTTTTAAAATTTAAGGACTATAGCTACTACTTTTTTCCAGTCTATTAAAAGACGTTATAATATCTTAGCTCTTTTTTAAAGAAGCTTCTTAAAGGATATACCTACTTTTTAGTTAAGTACTTATTAAGTTAGAATGTTAATATTAATATAGAGTAAAGCTTTTATACTATAAAAACGGGAAAATAGTGTTTATTTATATAACTAGTATACTATTATTTAATTTATTAAAAGTATTATAAAAAAGTACTTTATTTAGTCTTTTATTCTTTTAAAAGTTAGCTTAGTAAGTGTTATTATAAGTAAAAAGTGTCCTTTTTTAATAAGGCGATTAGCTTATAAGTTATATATTAACGTTAAAATATACACTACTTTAAATTTATTATAAACTTAAAGTTATTTTTAAATTTAAATCCTTTATTTATTATAATAATGACTAGTAAGTTATAGTTAGCTATTATATAGTTTTATAAAAATTAAAAGATAGTTTTAACTTTAGTATTAAAAATAATTATAGCTTTAACGTATTTAGTAAAAGTATACTTAGCCTTTATAATATAACGCTTATTATTATATAGTAGTATATATATAATATTTAAATTAATTTTTAAAAAAAAGAGTAACTAGTAGTTATTATATAATAGTTAAGTTAGCTAGTTAGTAAGGCTTTTATTTTAAATAATTAAAGTAAGTTAATTTTTTTTAATTATATATACTATACTATTAAAACCTTTTATAAGGTACTATATATAATAGTTTAATTCTTTAATATTTAGTTATAATATAGTATTCTTAAATAAGGCGTACTTAGTTATTTAAGTTGTAAATTACCCTTAAAAAGCAGCTTTTTAGCTATAATTATAGTATTAGCTAGCTTATAGTTAATAAGGACTAGATTTATATTTATAAGATGTTTAAAAACATAGTACTTAACTTTTAACAATATTTCTTTATTATTATATATTATTATAAGGCTTTTAATTATAATGTTATTAAGGATAAGTAATATTTAATTAATTATAAGCTTATAAGTAGTTAGACTATAATACGTTAAAATTAAACTACTAAAATAGTACCTTTTTATAAAAGAGTATATATTTTAATAGCCTAATTAAGGTTAAAAACGTAGCTACATTTTTACTTTTCTTAATAAGTTTAATTTAGTTATAACTTAAAAAAAAATTAATAAGAAGATCCTTTTATATGTTTTAAATTCTTTTAAAAAGGTCTTTACTATTAGAAGACTAAATATATTATACACAATATATTAATTATATTTAACTATATTATTTATAAGTTATACTCTTTTATCTTTTATTTATATTAAAAATTAAAGGTTTTATAAAATTTATAACTTTTTTTAATTATTCTTTTACTTAAGTATTAATATAAAAGGTTAATAACTTATTTAACTAGTAAATAAGGTATCAAGATTATATTAGCTTAAAAGGCTATATATAGTATAGTTTAAATAACTTATAAAAGTACTATTAATAAGTTAAGCTTATTAATATAGTTAAAAGTTTATACTAGTATAAATTCTTTATTAAAAAGAATTTATAATAAAACTTCCTTCTTTTTCTTTTATAAACTATTACTTAATTACTATAAAATTATTATAGACTAATTAAGTATTAGCTTATATCCTTTTTTTATTAAGCTAAACTTTAAGGTTATAAATAGAGTAAAGTTTTATATAGTAGGCTAAAGGTTTTTTTAGACTTTTTCTTATTTTCTTACCTTTTAATTTATACTTTTTTAAAAGAAAAGCTATTAAATATAATATTATTTAATAGTTTAACTTTTAAACCTTTCCTTTTATATAAGGTATTACTATAGTAAACTTATTATAAAAATTAATAGGATTTAGTATTCTTTAATAAAAGTAGGCTAAAGTAATAAATAAGTTTTAATATTAGTTATAACTAGTTTTTATAAATAACACTTAAAAGCTTATCTTTTAAATTTAGTAATAGTATTAAAATAAGTACTAATATAGTAAGTAGTTTTAAGTACTTACTATAATTTATTTTAAAGTATTAGTTTATACTTTTAGTTAATTTATTAACGTTACTAAGTTTTTAAAGCTAATAATAAAGTAAATATTGCTTATAGTTATATTAATATATATTGCCTTAGTATTATTATTATATAAGAAGAGTAGTTTTATATTAAAAACATATAGTATTCTAAGTAGTAGTTCTTTACTAAATATCTTATTAAGTATAATATATAAGTAAACTAGTAGTTTATACCTTTTTAATTATAAAGTAGTTATTAATTTATTAATAAACTAAATACTTATATTATAAATACTAGTTAAAGTAGCTTTAACTTTAAATACTAAAATATTTAGTACTTTAATAAGCTTAGAAAAAATTAAAGAAACTTATAACTTAGTATTAATAAAAGTAAACTATAAACTTTTATAAAAAGGGTTATTATAAATTTAAACGCGTATTTATAAAAGGCTAGCTACTTTTATAAGTATAAGGTTCGTTTAAAGGCTAAATACTTAGTAAGACTATAGTACAAGACATATTCTTAAATTATTTAAAGGTCTTAAAATCTAATAAGGATTACTTAAATTAACTAAATATAATTTTATTTAGGCTAGGCTTAAAGCTTTGTTTTTAACTATTAACGTTTTATTATTAATATAAACTGTCTTTATTCTAAGTATTATAAAATCTTAAACACTAAATAAGACTATTACTATATATAATAGGCTAAGCTATAAAAGTTAATATATTATAACTTAAATAGTTATATTAAAAGTGTTTTTAAAGAATTAACTAATAAAGAAATAAATTAATAGTAAGTATAATAGTATTAATAAATTCTTATACTTTTAATAGATTTATAACTAGTATATAAAGACGTATATTATTATTAACCTATTTACGCTTCTTAGTTAATATAAATATTATAAATAAATTATAAGCCTTATTTATTAGCTTTATTAAAAAAAGCTAATTAGTAAACGTAGAATTGTTATCCTTAATAACCTTAATTATATTAATACTTACGTTTAAAGTAAAGAATAATTTATTTAATAAAGTAATTAAGCTATTAGTATTATTTAAGAATAAGAATTACTAGTTAACTTTAACTATTTCTTTTTAAAATTATATATACCTTATCTTTTAAACACTTAAAAGGTTATAGTACCTTATAAGATAGCTTTAAACTAGATTTCTAACTTATCCTTTATTATAAAAGTGCCTTATTAATATATATAGCAACTTATACTTAGCTATTATCTTTATAAGAAAACACTTTTTTTTATTATAATATAAAATACTTACTTAGTAATCTTTATAAGCCTAAATATATTTCTTTATTAAATACTTTTTATTATTATAATAAAAGTAATAAAAACGTTTAAGCTCTATACGTTAAAAAAACGTCTTTAAAATAGTATTATTATCTACTTATAAGACTTCTTTAATATTAGTTATAACTTTTACTAAATTACCTTAGCTTTATTTAGGTTTTAAATTTAAAATAATAAAAAACTATACTTCTTTAAACATTTTATTACTATATAATACTAGTTAATAGTAAGATTTATTATACCCTTAATAATTAAATTAAACGTGTCTTTTAGTAAAACGGCTTAAGGTTATAATATAGTTAAGGTAGTTAGGATAGTAGTAAGAAGGTGCTTTAATTTATTAAAGTAGTAGTAGAACTTAAGTAGACTTTTAAAATGTTTAATAATAATAATTATTTATTAAGTAAACGTTGTCTTTTAAGTACTTAATAATATTATTATAAAAGTCTTAAGGAGGTATAGTTTAACGTTTACTTTATTTTATATTATTAATTAACTTTTAAATAATAAAGGAATCTATTTTTAAAGCTATAATAAAGGATAAAATTTATTATTTAAAGCCTTTTTAGTCCTTATTTATAATAACTTATTCTTTTCTTATTTTACTAGCTAGTATAATTTACTATATTATATAGCTAATTGGGTTTATACTAACTAATATAAAATAAATATATTTTTAATAGTTTTAATTTTTTTTTAAATATAGTAAAATATATTTTTTATTTATAAGCTACTTTTAGTACTAATTTACTAAAAAGCAATAATAAAAAATGAATATTTTATTTATTATTATATTTAGTTTATCTTTTTTTATATTAAAGCCTTTACTAAGTTATATTATAATACTTATATTTAGTTATTAACTATATAAAGCTACATTATTTTATAGTCTTATATTAATTTATTTAGTTTATTATTTAGTAATTAATTTAATTTATATTAGTATTTAAGTAATCCCTTAAAAAAAATTTATAATTATAATAAAGGTTAAACTAAGTAACAATATTAATTATTACTAAATAGTTAGCTATAAATATGTAATTTCCTCTAGATTTTAAATAAACTAGAATTAACTAATTTTATATTTATATACTTTTACTAATATATTAGAATTATACAAAATTATTAATATATTATAGTTATTTTACTTTATTTAAAGTATTTATACTAAGAGTAAAATATAGTTATTATTAATATATTTCCTCTTATACTAACAATTAGCATATAATATTAATAAAGTAATTAATTATAAAAAAGTAAAAGGCAAAGGATATATTATATAATAACTAAGTCTTATCTCTTTTAATTTAGTATAAAGGACAAACTAGCTATATATAAGTAGTATTAATACACTAAGCCTAAATAAGCCTTAGTCTTTAAATTTTATAACTATTTAACTAATTATAAAGTATATATTTACTACTACTCTACTTAATTAAGTATAGGCTACTACTGCGTATCTTCTTAAGTCCTACCTATGTTTATAAGTTATATTACGTTTACTATTTATTTAATTAATTATTGTGTTTATATATTGTTTATAACGTTTACGCAACTTTTATACACGGCCTATATTAGGCCTTTATAGTACTCCTTACCTATTTATATTATTATATCCGTTCTTTAAGAATTTTTTTGAAAGGATATACTTACCCTTTAATTAAAGACTTACTAGGTAGAAATACTAATATTAATAAGAAAAAGGGCTTTTTATAAACGAAGTACCTTTTTAAATTCTTAGTTTACTATATTTATTTTACTTTTATAGTTTAAATTAATAAATATAAAGTAGTTATTATTTATAATAACTTATCCTTTTATTTATAGCCTAATAAAGATAAATTCTATTAACTTTAAAGTATCTTTTTAAGGGCTACTTAGGCTTTTCCTTACTCTAACCCTTTTTACTTTTATTATTAAAGTTGTTATTATTATTAGCTTTATACTATTATAAAGTAAACTTTATTTATTACTAAATTATTATACTTTTATTTTGTTTTAAATATTTTTATTAATTTTTTAAGACTTTAAAAAGTATTTTTTAGGCATAGAGGAGGTAAAAAAGTGATATACGGAGTAAGAGGTTGTAAAAGGGGGGCGCTTAACTAAAGGCTTTTACAAAAATAGCCTTACCACTTATTAAACCTTCATATTATGTCGTTATTGTGTCGTATTTTTATGTGCTCTATCTCTCTAGCCACTATGGATGCCGCAAAAGCAAAAACAGAAAAGCTTATTAACGATCATGCAGTTATCATGTTTAGCAAATCCTATTGCCCCTATTGCAAATCCGCGAAGGAGAAATTGACGAAGTTGCGTGCGAAGTTCGAAGTATACGAGCTAGATAAACAATGTATTTATGCGCTGGAGTCTTGAATGCTTAACTTGAACTACTGCTAACGTATATTGTACAGCTGATGGACATGACATCCAAAACGCATTAAAGGAGATGACAAGCCAAGAAACTGTTCCCAATATTTTCATTGGCAAGATCCATATCGGCGGCTCTTCCGATCTTGACGCACTAGGCCCAGACCTGAGAAAGCTTCTAGGCAGAGTCGGAGTTATTTAATTCGAGTCACACAAATCTCGAATTTGAGAGGTATATTTATGTATGCGTAGCTAGGAAATGCCACCGGGTGATGCACTGACTCTAAGTTCAAGGAGCTCGTTTTTTTTAAGTTTCTAGGGGGCGTTCGATAAATTTAATTAGACCATTGACGATGTTTCTTTGTGCATCACTGCTTGCAACCTTAATGCCACCTAAATAATTAAGCCAAAGTGCTCGCGAAAGCCTTTCATCATCCACAACTCCGAAAATTTGGCGCCCAATAGGTCGTCCATCATCGTAGATAACACTCAAAGTCCCACCTTCGCTACGCAAGAGAATCAGTTCCGCTTTTTTAGGCGCCTTTCCATGGTTAAATACACGACGGAATTGGCGAATCGACTCTCTAAAATCAGGTGCTTCATTAGATATGTCTGCCTTCACATTATCTAGCATGGGAGGGGCTCGTGCTTGAATAGCTCTTATGAGGCCGTTGCGAAGATGATGGAAATCAGTGTCGCGGACAGGTATGATTCGGAAGAGCGACCTTGCAGGAGCTCCATCTTGAAGCAGAGAATTCCATATCTGGTAACTCTTTGCTGGATCAAGTAGTGATGCTCGCATTTCGTCCTTTTCGGCAGTCGTCGACATTGTTGCTGCAGGTTTGAATTTCTCCATCATCTGGCGTTGGAGGTAGGCAATATCCTCCGCAGCAATATAAAAACCGACGACGTAGACTCGAATCCCTAGGAAGCTTACAGTTCGTACACCTAAGCCAACAAGAATGTAATCTGTTGTCGGGTCAGATAGGAACGCTGATGACACCTGGGTGTCATGTCTAAAATTTGGGAGATTTATCGTTTGTGGGAAGTGTGTGACAGTATTGTCCCCTGTAGGAACTGTATGGCTGCTCATAGTGTTATTCTTATGAACTATTATCATACTTCTAGGCGATACTGATGAGTTTGCCGAAGGCGAAGTGTCGAACTTCTTTGTGTTTATCCCCAGACTGCATCTTAACTGGCAGGCGGTATATAAGGTTGCTATGATCCCAGCAACTGAACCGGTCACTAAGAAGACCAACCTCGTTCGATCGTAATCTAATCGTTTTTGTGCTAGGCGCCCTACATTCAGTCTGTCCAAGGAAGTATGATGATTATGGGCTTTAGCATTAAATCGCAGGCCCAGTGGTAAAATGTGGTGAAATAGAGCCGTCTGTCGAATGTACCTAGAAGGTGATGATAATATGTATTGAATGTATTTCATACTTCACTCTACTTGTTAAGTGAGATAAAGGTATTAATTCATGAAGAGTCTGCTCAGTGTCAATATGCGGGGAAATAGTACTAGAGAGGAAGTCGAGGAAATTAAGCGCCCAGTAGAGTCAGCCAATTAGCGTATATTTGGCAGTCCAGTGATCACTCCACCCTAAGTGACAAACGATTATTTTTCTCGTAATGCCCCTTCTTTAGGCGTTGCCACTTTGATCGTTATATCTACGAGTGCGTACAAGTATTTCATACCGTAAGTCATTGTTTGAGGTTGAAGTGGCTGTTGTTGTGACTGGTGAGACATACCCTGAAGTAGAGTGTTGCATAGATCTTCTTGCATTACCTCTAAGCCGACCGTCATCAAGCCTTTTCAATGCACTTCAAATTTTATTTCCCTTGCTACACCTTTCTAATTGCATAGAATCGTCTTTTTCGGCTCCTAATTCTTTGTTTCATCCTCCTTTTCTTTCTTATTGTTAGTTTGTTATTATCTTTACTAAGGCTTCGATAACCGCTTTTTAGTTTTATTCTCGAATCTGTAGTTTGTCTTAACCCCCAACTACCAGTATATTTATCTAAACAGCTAGACTCCAGTGGCAGACACGAGGTACGGCAGGAAAATATATTGGAAGCAGCGTCGCGGTTAAACACGCACCTCATCGCATTCTCGAAACTAGAGAAGCGCCCAAAAAGCCCAGCTCAGACAGGGAATATCGGTATCGAACTCCGTCATTTTCTGACTACTAGCCAAAATGGCTCCAGTCAATCCATCCTATCCTCTTATTAATTCCCACGCACACCAAATAGAAGAGATGCAAGCTCTCAATGCCACTACTTTGGACAGAACTTCTATCCGCCAGACTGACGATACAGATGCCACAACCTCAACTGCTATGCAGGAGTCGCGTTCTTCATCATCTACAAACTCTCCAGTCCCCAATGACAATGAAGAGTCTGACTTTTTTCTTGCTACAAATGATTCCCAATCGTCCCTCGGCGTTCCAAACATGCAGGACATTCCAGTTACAGATGATGGTGGTGATACTGATTCGGTCGATCATGACGGCATCGACGTCTGTATCCCCCCCGTAAATCGACTGCCTAACGAGATACTCTTATCCATATTCAACAGGCTGGGTGCTTCATCTGATCAGCTCCATTGCATGCTCACCTGCAAACGCTGGGCCCGGAACATCGTTGATATGCTGTGGCACCGTCCTGCTTGTACCAACTGGACGCGGCACGAATCTATCTGTCAGTCTCTGGGGATCTCTGCACCATATTTTCCATATAAGGACTTTGTCAGACGACTTAATTTAGCCTCTATTGCCGAGAATATTAGCGATGGCAGTGTGACACCACTGGCTATGTGCAATCGCATAGAACGCCTCACTTTAACGAATTGCAAACGGTTGACAGACAGTGGGATTATTCCTCTTATTGAACACAGCGAATTTCTGCTTGCACTCGACATATCCGGAGATGATCAGATTACTGAGGCGACTATTTTCACAGTTGCAGAGCACTGCGGACGACTCCAAGGCTTGAATGTTTCTGGCTGTACTAAGCTTTCTGATGAAGGCTTGATTAAACTTGCAGAGAGTTGCAGATATATCAAGAGAGTCTGTCAAATTTATTTATGAACCGTGCCTTGTTTCTTATAAGTATCCCACCATGAGAATAATTTTACTGACTTACTTAGATTAAACTGAACGAATGCAGTCAACTGACTGACAACTCTATACTGGCATTTGCTCAACACTGCCCTAACATTCTTGAGATTGATCTACATCAATGCAGATTGATCACGAATCAGTCTATAACACAGCTCGTTGAGAGGGGCCAATCTCTCCGTGAGCTTCGCCTTTCTAATTGTGAGCTAATAGACGATGGCGCCTTCATCTCACTTTCAAATGAGCGCATACTAGAGCATCTGCGCATTCTCGATCTGACAGCATGTGCTCGCTTGACTGACCGCGCTGTGCAAAATATCATCGATGTAGCCCCACGGCTTCGCAATCTAGTGCTTGCAAAATGCAGAAACATCACCGACGCAGCTATTCATCATATTGCACGTCTTGGTAAAAACCTTCACTATGTCCATCTAGGTCATTGCGGGCACATAACCGATGATGCTGTTAAGAAGTTGGTGCATTCGTGCAATCGGATACGATATATTGATCTCGGTTGCTGTAGCCACTTGACAGATGCTTCAGTTACCCGTCTTGCTACGCTCCCCAAGCTAAAGCGTATTGGTCTTGTGAAGTGTAGCAACATCACAGATGAGAGCGTATATGCTCTAGCAAAGGCCAATCAAAGGAACAGGCAAAAGAAAGACGCCGTTGGTAATGTGATCGACAACCGTTATTACAGTCATAGCAGTTTAGAACGTGTTCATCTCAGTTACTGCACTCATTTGGGCATCCGAGTGAGTTCCCCATTATAAGAATGTTCTTTTCTGACATGGTATCCTGACAATTCAATCAGAGCATCATTCGACTCCTTGATTCATGTCCCCGGCTCACTCATCTAAGCCTGACTGGCGTTCCCGCTTTTCTTGGAGATGACCTAAATCAATTCTGTCGAAGTCCGCCTATTGGTAAGTTTTATATGAGCTTGCTATTATATTAATATACACCAGTTATAAGCTAATAACTGCAGAATTTACTCTACACCAGCGAGATGCTTTTTGTGTATTTTCAGGCGACGGAGTTGTTAAGTTACGCGACCATCTAAATAACAGCCCCACTTATTCTAGATACCGTGAAAGAGAAACAGTAACCACGGTCTCAATGAACAGGCGCCCTCCCCCCTCTATAGGCATAGCGACAATCGATCATACAGCACCTGTGCACCAGTCTTCGTTTGGAGCTCCTGAACATTTCATGGGCGACGAGGATCATGACATCATTGGAGGAGTAAGTGAAACTCCACACGCTGCACCGTTACCCGAGGGACCTGCAATTGAGGATCATGCATTGCCGCCACCTATTCCAATTCCAGTCACTACGGTATCAGCATCTACTTTAGTACCTACTGCACCGCCGTTTACACCTGCTGATTTCCTCCATTCTCGTTTCCCGGGAAATAATATTCAATCAATTTTGCAACCAATACTATCTCCAAGTATCGTCAATCATGACATTAGCGTGAATACGAATCCGAGGGCAGCAGACCAGCTCGAAGACATTCAATCAATTGAAGTGCCTCTTTATGGAGAGACTCGACAGGATTCGAGCATTGCTGCTTCTGGATACCGCCCTTCCAATGGCAGTTCTATGACTGCTAGAAGTATAGATGAATCGGGGGGGGGCTCGCCAAGTATTAGTTGATATCAGTACTCCTAGTTTTAGCGACGAATAGGGAGGACCATTAAGGTAGTGTGACTACATGGTTGTCTAGGGAAAACAAGATAAAGGATACCCCGAACAGTAGCACAAGCAGCCCAAGGCCTTAAGATCAACTAAGGACTTCGAAATATAGAGCGCCTTATAATTAATTCTACTAGGGTGTTAATATTTAGCGATGTTCTACAAAGTAGCCAGGTTTAGTTTTCCTCTTATAATAAACATCTTTATTAATTCGGCGTTATAAAGCTTTAATTACTATTATGTTTAATCGACCGAAATCTGTATTATAAATAAGAGTATTTACAAGGATTTAGTTTATAGTATTACTATTATTTGTTTAGCTATAAAACTAGTACTTTTTAATGTCAATAAATTGTCCTACCTCTTATAAATCTTATTTACTAAGCTTTATAACGCCTTATAAATATAGCTTAAAAAGGTTATTAAAGTATTAGTAAGTTTAGATAGTATTACTAAAAACTTATAATAACTATTAAGTATAAGGTACATATTATAATATATCTTATAGTACTATTATAACTAAAAGTAATAAGTAAGTTTAAAAGCTAATTTACTCATATCTTTATACTTTATATATTACTAATAAGTAAAGAGAGCGACTACAATAACCAAGCGCAGGCCGCGCACAAAAGCCGCGTAGACGTTACAGACTATACATAGATATATAAGGCCGACTAGACGGTAGGCAGGCGTTATATAACCTATAGGTATAGGCAGGACCTAAAAGGATACGTAATAGTAGCCTATACCCGATTAAGTAGAGTAGTAGTAAATATATATTTTATAATTAGTTAAATAAATATAAAGTTTAAAGGCTAAGGCTTATTTAGGTATAGTGTATTTAGTACTGCTTATATATAGCTAGTTTGTCTAAATTAAGAGGAGTAAGACTTAGTTTTATACAATACAATCTTTGCCTTTTTATCTTTTTAAAATTAATATCTTTACTAATATAGTTACTTAGTTTAAACTTTATTATAATTATTAAGTCTTTTATTAAAAGACTACTTAGTTATAAATATAAATTAAATTAAATTAGTTACTAATTAATAAACTAAATTAAACTAATATAAGACTATAAAACAGTATAGCCTTATATAACTAAAAACTAATAACTAAATATAAATTTTATAGTATAGTTTAATAAACTTTAAGTAAAAGGATTAATAATAACTATTATAATAAAAAATAATATAAATCTTATCAAATTATTATTAATAAGCTTAGTTTTATATATTAAATTACGTTTAAAGTAGTAAAAACTAATAGCTTTAAGCTTTAAGTATTAAAAAAAGAAGTTATTATACAAAAAATAAAAAACTTTTAAAATAAGTTGTTTAGTCTTTTTACTATTTAAAAAGGTATAAAAATAAAAATAGTAAAGGCTTTAACATAAAAAATAATAGGCTAAAAATAATAATAAATAAAATACTTATTTTTTATAAAGGCTTTTTAATAAAGTAATACTAAAACTAGCTTATTAATAAATAAAAATTTTTCCTTTATTTATAAAGAAATTTAAAACTACTATAAAGTATATTTACTTTATACTAACTAGTATAAACTAAGCTAGATATATAATATAATAAACAATATTAATAAGTAAATTAAAAAAAGAATAAGCAATTATAAATAAAGACTAAAAAGGCTTTAAATAATAAGTTTTCTTTTTTATTATAGCTTTAAAAATATACCTTTTTATTATTTAAAAGCTAATTAATAATATAAAATAAAGTATATACTAAAAGTTTTAAAACTTTATAAATTACTTAGCCTTTTTAAAAAATATAGTTAAAACGGAAGTTAAGAAAAGAGTATATATAAGTTTTATATATATAATTACTCTTTAGTATTAAAAAAAACTTTAAAAGCTTTTTATAATATTAAAAACAAGATAAACGCTTATTATATATGTAAAGATTATATAAAACTTATACTACTTGTAAAGATAAATAAGGCTATTATATAATATATATATATAAAAGCTAAAAAGGCTATAAAAAAGAATAGGCTATAGTTAAAATAAATAGTTATATAATAAAGATTTAAGCCTTAGCTATTATTAAGGCAATTATTATAGTAGTTATTAAGAATAAAGTTAAAAAGAAAATGCTTATAAAATAAGAACCTTTAATAATATAAATAAGTTTTAAAGTATTATATTTATATATAACAAAGGGTAGACTAGGTAACTACGTTAGTAAAGTAATTCAATTATAAAAAGGCAATAGGCAAGGGTAGTATTGTATAAGAACTAAGTCTTATCCCTCCTTATTTAGTAAAAGGAATAAACTAGCTATATATATAGGTAGTACTAAGTATACTAAGTATAGAACTACCTACTACACATCAAAGCACATACACTACTAACAACTACTATAGTATGTAAAATAGTACAAGGAGAGACTATTAACTAATTAGTTAGTAGTCCCTCCTCTTATACTATGCTTTATAAACGGCTTCTTAGTAGGTAGGGACAAAGGAGACGTATATATAGGCGTTATATATAAAACTTGTATAGCCGATTAAATTTATTAAATTCTTTATTATTTATTTATCTTTTTAATAACTACGTCTTATTAACTTATACCTTTTTAAAGTAAAGAGTGTTAAGGTAAAGCCTTAACCTAATTTACCCTTTTATTTTAAGTATAAGTATTATAATATTAGTTATAGTACGTACTTTATACTTACTCCTTTTTATACTTTACTTTAAAAGTATAGTTAAAAGAAGGTAAAAAAAGAAAAAAAAGTAAATAAAAAAAATGAAACGTAAATAAAGATAATAAAAAAAAATTTATAAGAAAAAAATAAAAATAGTTAGAAATAAAGAATAAATAAAGATATAAGAAAAAAGAAAGAAATAGAGTAATAAAAGAAATATAAAGAAAGAAAATAAAAAAGAGTAAAAGGCGTTTAATTACCTAATTATTTATTTATATTCTTAGCTTTGTCCTTAAGTATATTTAGTAAGCAGCGTTTTATAGCTATTTATTAGTATTAAAACTAGCTTTAATACTAATTCTTTAAGTCTTTAAGCTTATTTAAGCCTTATTATAGTATTAATAAGTAGTAGTTAAGGTAGCTAGCTATTTAAGCCACTCTTTAAAGTAAAGTAGTAGTAAGGTCTTATATCGTAAAGTAAGAAATAGTAATACTTAAGCTTAGTATAGGCTTAAGTTAGTAGTATAACGTACTTTTAGCCGTGTTTTATCTTTTACTATTATAAGATTATTAGCTACGTTTATAATAGCTCTTTTTACTTATTACTTAACTTAATAGTGTTTATAGTACTTTTAAATTTAAGATTATTATACACTATAAAGGTAGTCTAATAGCTAACTTTTAAAGGTAGTTATAGTAGGCTAAAAAAAGAAATAGCCTAATTTAGTAATCTTTTAGTAGTAGTTTTATTTAGTCTTAAGTTTAAGTAGTTTTTATTCCGTTTTTTTAAGGTTAATTAATATAAATATTAAAGATTTTTATATAAAGTTTATATTAGTTAATACTTAGGTTAGCTTTATTTAAGTTATTAGTTAGGCTATATACTTTTATTAAATTTATTTACTAATTATAAAATATTTTAAGGATTTAAGCTATATATAAGTTGTTAATATTAGTAAGCGCCTTAAGTTAGTATAATACTTAAGTAAAAGGCTTCATTAAATTACTTAGTAATACTAAGTTTTTATACTACTTATTAAATATTACTTAAATTATAAGCTTTATTAAGTAGTTTAGTAGTAAAAGTATACTAAGTACTATATAAGTATTCTTATTAAGTAGTACTAGTTAAAAGGCTAAGTTAAAAAAGGATGGCTATATTAGCTATTTATAATTTTAAAAGGTTATAAAGCTTTTAAATATAAACTAGCCTATATTTAGTTATTATAATAGTAAACCTTACTTTATTAACTAATCCTTTAGTAGCTTAGTAACGTTTTATATTTAACTAGTAGTTTATTTACTATTTTAAAGATTACTATTTAATATATATAATATAGACTACTTTATAAGGCTAGGCTATACTATTTTTATAGTAAGCTTACTAATAGTTTAATTTAAGACTATTTAAAAAGTAGTTAATAAATAGTTAAATAGTAAAGAAGTAGTATATTAAAAGTCTTAGTAACTTTATATTACAGTTTTAATAAGAATCACTTACAAACGCCGTATATCTAAGCATAGTCAAGGCACCGCATATAAACCATCTAGAGTCCCTACAAAGTCCCTCTATAATTAGTTAAATATTTAATCTACTAACGTCTTACTATAATTAGCTAAGGGATAGGATAGTAGTAAACTATTCTAAGACACTAAAGGTAGACCTTAAAAGGCTCTTAAACGCTTTTTATAATTAGTTAAATTAAGTAAACTAATAAATATTTTCTATATTTATATAGTACTATTATACCCTTTTTTAATAAAAAGGATAAAAGTTTATTTTTATCTTTATATATATAATTTAGTTATTATAAAGTTAATATTTTTTTTACTTAGTTATAATAGTATATAGTGTTAAGAATATATAATTACGTAAGGTATTACTAATTACATATTTATAGTAGGGTTTTTAGTACGTACACACACCTAGATTAAAATAACGGATTACGTCTATATAAGGACAGTCCTCTTCTCTTCTATCTAGTCTTTTGTTAAGCATCTAAGAAATACACTCTTTTTCCCTTACTATAGGCCTTACTTATTCAACTACTTAGATTGCTGCACGTAGCTCAACTCTACGCCTTCCGCTAAGACGTATTTCTTACATATAGTACTAACCTTATAAATATCTTTATATTAATAGACTTTTTTTATTAACTATTTAAAAGAATTCTTTTTTTATAATAACTAAATTACTAATTATTTTTAACGCTTTAAAAATAAGAAAAGCTATATAAGTATTACTTAAGAACCTTATAAAGTTTATACTAATTAAAACAATGTTTATAAACAATAAAATAGCGGTTAAATTAGCTATATTAAAAGCTTATTAAACACGTTTTTAATAATTATTTATAGTATATATAAAAGTAGTATAGTTATAAGCTAAATTAAATAGTATAAATAAAAAGACTATACTTATATATATTATATAACTATTAATAAAGGACTTATAAAGTGCTTTTAAAGTTTAAAAGTTAAACTTAAACAATTTTAAAAGTAAAGATATAGTCTTTATAGCCTTATTATACGTTAGTAGCTAGGCACTGCCTAAAGTAAGTAGTTAGACGTATAACTTAAAGTTAGAGCTATTTAAAAAGTATAAAGATTTATTAATATATTTATAGTAATAAGAGTAGTATAAGGTAATAAGGTATATATTTAAATTAGCGCCTTAATAGTACTTTTAAAATATTAATAAGATTAACGTAGTACTTTAACTTATAAATAATGCTTTTTTTTATTTACTAAAAGTAGTTTTTTAATATATTATTAAAGTAAGAGCGTATACTAGGCTTACGCTTTTAAGACGTCTTTAACGCTTAGTTAAATATATTAATATTAAAAGTAAAGAATTTATTTAATACTATAATAATATATTTAAAAAAATCTTACTAACTTATAAGATAAAGCTTTAGTAACTACTATATATATATAAGCTTATTAAAGGAGAAGATTAGTTCTTTACTTAAAAAATTTATAATAGTTATAGTTTATATAAAACTAAGTAATAAAATTAAATATAACCTTATTATAAAAAGTATAATTTATACTACTAATTAATACTAAGTATTAAAACGTATAAATAAACTTTAAAAGAATAGTTCTTTAAATAAGTAAAAAAACAGGATTATACTAAATATAAAAAAGGGGAAGGAGACCTTTAATAAAAAACTAAAGGAGAAGTATTTAAGCTTTTATTAAGAAGTTTTTAAGGCTTAAAAGTTTAAATAATCTATAAATAAGTCTAGCTTAAAACGTTATATTAAATTAAGTGTTTTTACTATAATAAAAAAGGCTATATCTTACTTATATATTTTAATAAATTAGTAAGTAAGCTATTAAAAAAAAGGACGTTTAAGTTAACTTTATTAAGGTTAATAATAATAATAACTTTAATAATAAGAGTAAAAAGAATAAGGGTAAAAGAAAAGCTTAAGTAGCCTTTAAAAAGACACTTTAAAGTTATTAAACTTTATCCTAGTTAGTAAAAGGCTATAAATAAAAGAATAAGTTATTATAAATAGTAAGTACTTTATATTTATTAATTTAAACTATAATAGTAAGATTAATATAATAAACTAGAAATTTATAAAAGTACTAGGCTTACTAAAGTTTATAAGGCTTTTACTACTTATATAAGTGTTTAGTAACTTAAATTTATAAGTTTATAATATATAAGTAGTTATAATTTAACTACTAAATACTAATTAAAAAGAATAATAAATTACTTATTATTATATAAGACTAAACTATACTAATAATAATATACTAGTACTTTTAAGTATTTTAACTTTATTAAATAAGAAGATATTATTATATCTTATTAGTAAAAAGTAGTAGTTTTATAAATTAAAGGTTAAGCTAGTAAGGACTTTTTAAAAAAGCGTAATAAATATTACTACTTATTATACGTTAGTATAAATAAAGGAATTTATTAATCTTTTAAATAAAAAACTTTAAAAAGACTATAAAAATTCTATTTAAGCTTTATAAATATAAAGACGTGTTTTTTATAAAGAATACTACTAACCTACTAATTTATTAAAGTATAAACTATATAATTAATTTACTACTTAAAATATAACTATTATATAAAGAACTATACCCTTTATTTTAAAAAGAGCTTATTATACTTTAAAAGTACTTATAAAAAGTACTATAAAAAGAATAAATTTAAGACTTAAAAGGCCTTATAAGCTTTTTAGTCTTATTTATATTAAAATATAATAGTACTTTATAACTATATATTAATTACTATAAACTAAATAAGATTATAGTTAAAGATTAATACCTTTTACCTTTAATCTTTAAGATTTTAAATAAGACTAAAGGCTATAAAGTTCTTTTAACTATAAATATAAAGAATACGTTTAATAGAATATAAATATATAAAAGGAATAAGTAAAAGACTATATTTAAAATATAGTATAGTTATTATAAGTATTTAGTAATACTTTTTAAACTAACTAATACTTTAATAACTTTTTAAAGTTATATTTATAAGGTGCTTAAAGGCTTAGTAAATAAGATTTATATTATTTACTTAAATAATATTTTAATTTATTTAAAAAATAAAAAAGAGTATATAAAGTACTTAAAGTAAGTATTAAATTAACTAAAAAAAGTAAGACTATTTATTAATTAAAAAAAAGTACTAGTTTTATAAAAAACAAGTGTCTTTTTTAAGCTTTTTACTATTTCTTAATAAAGTTTATATAAATCCTACTAAGGTTAAAATAGTTATAAAGTAGTAAACGCTTATAACTTATTATAATATTTAAGTATTTATTAGCTTTTATAATTTTTACTACTAATTTATTTATTATTTTATTAATACGGCCTAACTACTAATAAAGCACTTAAAAGGCTTAGTTAAAAATAAAAAGCTTAAAGGACCTTTATAAATGCCTTATAAGAACTAAGTATTTTAATAATTAAAGTAAGCGTTTATAAAAGCGCTATTACTAAGGTATTATAACCTATAATATCTAGTTTATATAAAAACTAATATATCTACTTTTATATTAATAAGTATACTATTCTAGTTAAATAATATAAGTATTTAATATTTAATAGCCTTTTAGTTTTAAAAGCTAAAGGGTATAAAGCTATATTATAACACTCTTAATTAAAAGTTAATAGTTGTTACAGGCAGGCAGGGAGGACGGCTACGAGGGTCTCGCAAAGACCGCGCGCAGGAGTCGCGCAGACTTTACGGACGATGCGAATGCACGATGGCTAATCAGACAGATGGCAGGCGTCACATAACCTACGGACATGGGCAGGACCTGTAAGGATGCGCGGTAGTGGTCCGTGCTCGATTAAGTGGGACAGTGATGGATGCGCGCTCTGTAATTGGTCAAATAGCTGTTAAGTCCGAAGGCTAAGGCCTAATCGGGACTAGTGTAATTAGTACTACCTTTATATAGCCAGTCTGTCCCTTTCTACAAATGTAGAGGGACAAGACTTAGTTCTTGCATAATACTACCCCTGCCTTTGGCCCTCTACGAGCGATTACTTTACTAACGTAGTTACCTGGTCTATCTACCGTTACAATAGTAATTATTATATCCTTTAAGAAATAGTACTAATACTTAAAAAGGGCTAAAAGTATAAAGGTCTTAACTAACTATACTAACTTATAAGCGTTCTTATAATAAATAGATTTAAATTATTATTAAGTATACTAGTATATATATTTATTACTATTTAATTTTAAAACTAAGTATTAACTAAGTAATAAAAATTTAGCTAATAGCTTATTATATTATCCTAACTATAAAGGAGAGTAGAATTAAATAAATTACTTATTTTTATTATATTAAAAGTTGTTACTCTTACTAAGGATAATATTTTAAAGGACTTTAAAAAACTTATAAAAAAACTAAGTAGCCTGTCTTTTTATAAAGAGTAAGTGTTTAAATTTATTATAAATAGTTTAAGTAGAAAGGTTAGTATAGCTAACTTAAAAACAACTTAGTTAAAGTATTAAAGTGTATACACTTAATAGTTATTTGTAATATAAGTAGCTATAGTTATAACTATAAAAGGGCTAAAAAAGGTAAAAAGCCTTTTACTTTATTTTATAAGCTTATTTTTATAGCTTAATTATTAAACTTTTACTTATAAAGTAAAAGAGAGATATATTAAGACTATATAGGCTATTTTTAAGGTTAGTCTTTAAACTTTATAAGGTTGCTTTATTAAAAAAGATAAGTAGTTATACTAGCTTAAAAAGTACTATAATATAAAATTATTTATTAGTACTATAAGCTTAAAACGGTTAAATATAGTAGTATTATAAGGATAAAAGACTTAGTATTTTATTATTACTCTTAAGTAAGCGTTAAAGTAAACGTTAAAGGTTTTATATATACTTATTATATATACTAAACTATTAAGTTAAAAAAGTATAAGCTATATAGTTAGCTTTAACCTTTACTAGTAAGTGTAAAGTATATACTATAACTAACGTTATAGTACCTATACTTAAAATAAGAGGTAAATTAGATTAAGGCTTTACCTTAACACCCTTTACTTTAAAAGGTATAAGTAGACAAGACGTAGCCACTAAAAAGACAGATAAATAGTAAGGAATTAAATAAACAAAATCGGCTATAATAAGTCTTATATATAACGCCTATAAGTACGTTTCCCTCGTCCCTACTTACTAGCAAGCCGCTTATAAAGCATAGTAAGTGTGGAACTACCTACCACACATATATAACCACATACACTACTAACAACTATCATAGTACGTAGAATAGTATAGGGAGGGACCATTGACTAATCAGTTAATAGTCCCTCCTCCTATGCCATGCTCTATAAGCGGCTTGCTAGCAGGCAGGGACGGAGGGAGACGCACTTGTGGGCGTCACACGTAAAACTTGTGTAGCTGATTCTGTCTATTCAATTCCTTTCTATCTGTCTGTCTTTCTAGTGGCTACGTCTCGTCTACTTATACCTTTTAAAGTAGAGGGTGTTGAGGCAAAGCCTTGACCTAATTTGCCCCCTATTTTAAGTACGGGTGCCGTGACATTAGTTGTGGTACGTACTCTGCACTTAATAGTATAAGAGGAAGGACTATTAACTAATTAGTTAATAGTTCCTTCTTATACTATTCTACATACTATAATAGTTGTTAGTAGTGTATATGTTTATATATATAGTAGGTAGATTCTACACTTACTAGTCTTTAAAAGGCCTTAATAAAAGTATTAATAAATTTTATTACTAGTTTTTCCTTAGTTTTTAATAGTAATTAAAAGTTAAACGATATATTAGTAATAGTAAATAAGTATATAAAAATATATTAGTTCTTACTAGTATTTACTACTATAACCTTTATAAAGCTTATATATATACTTTATATAAAGGTTTAACTACGTTTTAAATAGTTAAAAAGTATTATCTTAAATAAAAAAGTAGTCTTTACTAGCTAGTACTAGTAAAAGCTATATAATATTACTTATATTAAGCTAAAACTATTTATTACTTTTTATTTATAAACTAATAGTTAAACTAAAAAGTTAATTAAACTTTAAAATAGTACTTTTATTACTATATAATAAAAAATTAAAATAACTAGCTAATACTCTTTTTTATAATAAAGTTTATTTTAAATAACGTAATAAATTAATTAATAAATAAGATACTATTTTATATACTTTATAACTATTACCTTATAATTTATAAAAGTATTAAGAACGTTGCTTATAAAAAAAAGTACTAATAGTAGTTAAGCGTATTTTAAAGTTATAGGCTTTAAGAAAAAGAGTATTAAAACACTTATAACATACTTAAAAAACATAAAAACAATATTATAATATAACTTATTAGTTATATTTAAAAGGCTATCCTTTTTACTATACTAAGTAGTATAGCTCCTTATACTATACTTTATAACTTAATATCTTTTTTACTTTTTACTTACTATTATCTTTTTTTAGTAATAGTATTAATAAAGGCTTTATAATACTTATAAAGTTTACTTATAGTTTTAGTAAGAATATTAAAAATATATTATATAGTCTTTTATACTACTATAAAAGTGCTAAGTAATATACTTATAAGCTAATCTTTTTTAATATATAAAAAGGTTTATTAAACTTTAGTTTTTACTTTTAACTAAGTATTTTTAACTTTAAATTTTAAGTAAATAGTAGTTCTAAGTCCTTTTTATTATACTTTTTAATAAGTACTTTATTATAGTAGTTATAAATATACTAATTACTATGAAAAGATAGTAAAAGATATAAAAAAAATACTTATTAATATTAAAACAAGCTTAAAAGTCCTTATAAAAAAGAAAAAAGGAAGACTAAAAAAAGTTTAGTAAAAAGGTATAATAATATAATATTACTATAATAATAATAATTTTAAAAATATAAAAAAAAAATTATAAGAAAATAATAATATACTTAACTACTATAAAAAAACCTTAAAAGGCCTACTTATAGCTTAAAAAAGAGAGTAGTTTAATAGCTACGTTTAAGTATAAAAACGGTAAATAAAGTCAAATTTTAACTATTAATACTTATAATAACTTATACTATAAGTATAAGATAGTAGTAAAGTATCTTATACCTAACTTAAAGTATAAAAGATAGTTATAGCCTTACTTACTTAACAACGTATAATACGTATTAGTAGCGGCCTTATACTTTATAAACAACTTAAGACTAGTTAGTAGTAGTTAAAGGTTAAAAGGATAAATATATACATACTACCTTAAGGCTATACAACTTACTATACTTTATATAGTAGTTAATAGTTATATAGGCAAGGCTTTAAGCAGTTTTTTAAACTATATAATAGTAGTAGTAAAAGCTCTCCCTTTAAAGGATTCTTTAGTCTTTTAAGCAGGCTATAACTAAGGCTTACTTACTAAAGTTAACTAAGTAGCCTATTATTAATATAAAGAACTAGACTATTAGTAGGTTTAAATTAGTAGCTAGTTAAAAGAGACACTTATAAGTATATAACGTATATTAGTACACTACTTATTTATATAGCCGCTACCTTTTTAAAATCTAAAGCACTATACTAAAAAAAATAACTTAGATAGCTTATTTACTAGCTTCTTTACTTAAGTATTAAGGTAGCCTAAGTATATAGGCCTATTAATAAGGGGCTAAAGGTAGCCTAGGTCCTTACTTTACTTAAATAGTAGGATAAGTAAGGGCGTTACTAAGGAGGCTATAAGGTTTATAAAGGCTTAAAGAGGGCTAAAGTTTATACTTAACTTGTTCTTAAAGTTGCCCTTAAGGCTATCTTTAAGATTTGTTAAGTCTTTATCCTTATCCTTATCCTTGTTCTTATCTTTAAGGTCTTTAGCTATAAAGTCCTTATCCTTATTATTATTGTTATTGTCTTTAAAGTTATTGTTTAGTACGTATAATAGGCTTTAAATACTAGTATTAAACCTACTAAAGAAAGGTAAGAGGCCTACTAAAGAGCTTACTAAAGGCGTTTGCCTTAATAGATTAGGCGCCTAAGGTGTAAGTATTAGTAAGACTAATATAGGCGTTGTCTACCTTTAGGCTATAGTAGTAGGTAAAGTAAAAAGTAATACCTTTAGTATTATTAACGTAGTTATACTATATAGTAATTAAGGAACCTTTTATAGCGTAACGTTTAACGTAAAGGTAAAAACAGTCTATTTAACACTTAGTATATATACTAAGGCACTAGTAGAAAGTAGGTGTTTAAACGTAAGGGCTAGTACTAGTTCTTATATATATTGGCGCTTTATAATAAGCTTATCCTTACTCTTAACCTTTTTAAAGGCTTAAGGTATAAAGGTCCTTTTAAAGTACTTAAGAAGGGTTTATATTATAAATAAAAGGCTAGTTAATAGGCTAATATTAAGAATTAAGTAGTCTTTAAACTATTTAATTACTTATTAAGCTATTAGTATTATTATAACCTAGTAATAGCCTTATAATTCCTACTTTTTCTTTTAAAAGTACTACTTATTATAGTAAATTTTAATAATATAAGAAGTAAAAAGTAAGTACTATTTATATAATATAATAAAATTTACTTTATAAGTAAGTAAGAACAAACTTATAACGTTTATATAATAAAGTAAATTTTACTATAAACAAAGTAAAAGTAAATTTACTAGACTTAATATATATTAGTAATAAGCTTTATTATATAAGCTAGCCTTTTATAACCTTTAAATAAAGCTTAAAAAGTTTTTAATAATATTATTAACGTTAATTAACCTTACTAAATACGTTAATATAATAAAGGCTACTACTATATATAAATATAAATAGTATAATATAGTAACTATCTTATAAGTACTAAGGCACTTTTATCTTATAAAGTTTTTTTCTTAGTTACCTTATTACTAGTAAGAGTTAAAAGTAACTTTAAAAAAGGAAAGAGATAATTATTATAGTTTTTATAAGAATTATATATAAACGCTATATAACTAAGTATAGTTAAAGTACTATATATAGGCTATTTAATGTCTTTATAAGGTCCTTTTATAATTAGTTAAATATTTAATTTACTAGCGTTTTATTATAATTAGTTAAGAAATAAGATAATAATAAACTATTTTAAGATACTAAAGGTAGACTTTAAAAGGCCTTTAAACACTTTTTATAATTAGCTAGATTAAGTAAACTAATAGACATTTCTTATATTTATATAGTACTACTACACTCTTCCTTAACAAAAGGGATAAAAGTTTATTCTTATCTTTATACACTTATATATATACAATTTAGTTATTGTAAAGTTAATATTATCTTCTACCTAGTTATAGTAGTGTATAGTACTAACCTTATAAATACCTTTATAATAAAACTTTAAAAAGACTTAAATTTTTTAATAAGACGTTAGTTTAAGTTATTTAGTAACTATATATACTTAGTACTTATTAATTATAAAGCTTTTATAAAATTTTTAAATTTTTAAAAACTTTACTTTTTTTTTTATAAAATTTATATTTATTCTTATTAATATATAATTAAGCCTTCTTTAAACGTCTTAGTACCTCTTTTAAATATTATATATACTCTTTTTTAGTTTTTAAAAAGCATAAAATATTATTAAAGTATATAATAGTATTAACTAGCCTTTTTAACGTACTATAAATATAATTTTAAAAGGTCATTAATATATTAGTTAAGCTAAAAAAGGGACTAAATACCTAAAGTGTTTATATTAAGTATAAAAGGCTATCTTTTATTTATTGCCTTTTTTTATTCGAATTTAGTAGTAGGCTTCTTTTATATTTAATTTTAAAACAAATCTTATCCTTATATAACGCGTTATAATCTTTACTATAAAGGGTAATAAGTAATGGTTTTTAACTATTACCTTATTTAGGCCTTAGTAGTCTATATATAATTATAAGCTTTTATCCTTTTTAAGTATAAATAAAATAAAGGTATTAGTAAGACTTTTTAAAAAACGTATACGTTTAAAAGCTATACTTTTTACTAAGTAATTCTTTAACTCCTTTAACTTTCTTTATAATAAGAAGTAAATAGCCTTATATAGCAGCTATTATCCTTCTTTTAAATTAATAGTATAGTTAGTATCTTAATATAGTAGTAACGTCTTAACGTTATTAGAATTTAAAACGTTATTATACTTATATACTAAGTATATAAGTAATTTGCTGTATCCTCTCTTTAATTTTTTAAATAATAACGTACTTATTATTACTATATATATTATTACTCTTTCTTTCTTAGCTAAAGTAATAAAAGCCTTAGCTATAGTTACTTTTATTTTTTCCTTTATTACTTTAAACTACTAACTAGTCTTTACTAGATTTAGTTATATAGTATACTTTTTAATAATTATTATTAATAGAATTATTAATAGCTTTATTATATTAAACTGCCTATTTATTTTAGTATAAATTTATACTACATTTTTTTATCCTTATACGTTAATTAAATATAATAGTACTTTTTATATACTACTTATATATACTATATGCTTATTATATACCTTTAATATTAAGATCTTTACTCTTATTTTTTATAAACTAATTTTTTAATAAAAGTTTTACTAATTGTATTTAATATTAACTAACTACTTATTCTTTATTTATACTTTAAATTAAAATATATTTGCTACTAAATTGTTTTTTATATTTTTAATATTTTAACTATTATTAATACTATTTAGTTTTTTAACGTCTTTTTTATATTTAGTAATTTAGCTATAACTATTTTTTTCTTATTTAAGCACTTATTAGTTAAATACTTATTACTATTATAAATATAATACTTTATTAAAATATAGTTAAAAAAGAAGTTTAAAGCTTTTAATAAAATATATATATAAAAGTAAAAGGGCTATAAAAAGGTATTAAATATAGTTAAGATAAAAGGTTATATAATAAAGATTTAAGACTTAGTAATTATTAAAGTACGTATTAAAGTACGTATTAAAAGTAAGGTTAAAAATAAAAAGGCTTATAAAATAAGAGCCTTTAATAAGATAAATATATTTTAAAGTATTATATTTATAATAGTAATAAATAATTTATAAAGTTTTAAAGTTTTAATATTTACTTTATTTTATATTATTAATTAGTTTTTAAATAATAAAAGGATGTGTTTTTAAAGTTATAATAAAAAATAAAACTTATTATTTAAAGCTATTTTAGTCCTTATTTATAATAGCTTATTATTTTTTTATTTTACTTATTCGTATAGTTTATTATATTGTATAATTAATTTAGTTTATATTAAGTAGTATAAAGTAAATATATACTTTAATAGTTTTAAAATTTTTTATTTATAAGCTAATTTTAATAATTAAAAGGCTATAATAAAAAGGTAAAGCGTTATATTTATAATTAAAAAGAATATTGTTTTTATAACTTATAAAAGATAAAGGTATTATAGCTTAGCTAATTAAGAATATAATATTAAAGTATTATTACTTATACTCCTTTTAATATAAAGCTATATTAAAAAGCTTAATAATTTACTTTATTATATTACTTAATTATACTAAAATGTATTATAAAAGTAATTTAAAAACTTAGTATATAAGTCTTTTAAAGTAATAATTAAAAAAAAAGATATAATTAAAATTACTATTTAACTTCCTCTTTACTTATAATTTAAGTATTAAGAAGCTTTTAAGCTTAATTACAAGTATACTTTATAAGTTATAAAAGCTAAAGCTAATAGTTTTTACATATTATATATTTTTATACGCTTAATTAAATAGTAATATTAATAAATTTTTATTCCTATTTTAACTAGTTTTAAATAATAAAGAGGATAGGCTCTTTTTTTACTACTTAAGGCTATAGTTAATTATAAATTAAATAAAAATTAGTTTAAAAAAATTAGTAAGAGGAGGTAGATCTTTCTTAATAGTTTTTATTAATGTTCGTTCGATTTGCTTTTGATAGAGTAAGACTCTTAATTAGAAGATGAAGATAATGTATTTAGCGTTTAGTCATTTCTCCCTTAGACACCGGTGAGGGGCAAATGAACCCCTCGTTATATGGGTCCACAGGGGTCCACAGGGCGACGTAACAGATTACCGTTTTACTTGTACGAATTCGTGTTCCGGTACGTGGGGCTATAACGATTATCTAAAATTGACTAAGACGACATGTGGCTTGTAATAATGTGGCGGAGCTGCTAATAGCCCTACTGGACCGTGCACAAATTATTACACGAAAATTTTATCCATTTCGTGTCTGTGGGTAATAGTAACAGGACTACAGTTTCTTTTTGTATTTTATTCATCTATTTACTCTCGCTATTAAGACTTCCATTTAACGAATTTTTTTCACGTATTTAACGGCGTTGCATTAATCATTGTTCAAGATGTTGATTCCCAAGGCCGATCGAAAGAAGATTCACGAGTCCCTTTTCCGAGAAGGTGTGCTCGTCGCGCCGAAGAAGTATGTTCAGTTTAATTATCTGATGGCAACAATGATATTCACGATGTTGTTGCGCAGAGTTTATTTAACCAACCATTTGGATGTCTCCATAAGTAATTATTTCAATGCTAATTAATGATTTCTGCAGCTATGAGGTTCCTCACCCCGAGATAGACACGAGGAATCTTTTTGTGATTAAGGTAGGGAAATGATTGGTGATTACAACTTTATCTTGACTTCTACTGCACTTCTCCTATTGTGTATCCGAAAACTGACATGCAATTGTTATTGAGAATAGGCCTGCCAGTCTTTGACCTCAAAGGGATTCGTCAAAACCCAATTCTCTTGGCAGTGGTACTATTACACTCTCACGCCTGAGGTAAGATAGATATAGATTATACTAGGTTCAGGAATTCTGTTCATCGGAAACAGTCAGAATCTACGTATGGCGGGTAGTATACGCTAACAGTTTTCTAATAGGGTCTGGACTACCTGCGAGAGTGGCTGCACTTACCGGCTGAAATTGTGCCTTCCACTCACATTAAGCAACAGAGATCTCACGCTCCTCCTCGTGGCATGATGGGTAGTGAGGAGCGTGAGCGGCGACCGTTTAGCGGCCGTGGCCGTGGTGATCGAGGAGATCGGGACAGTGGCTACCGAAGACGGGATAATGATGAGGGCAAGGAGGGTGGCGCCCCAGGCGAATTTGCCCCCCAGTTTCGTGGAGGGTTCGGTCGTGGTCGGGGTGTTCCATCTTCGTCATAAGATTGGGGTTCTTTTTTGTCTTTTTCGCCTTAGAAATGCAAATACAAAAGTAGAATAAAAAAACCTTCATTAAATATTATTTTAAATTGGGTACTGGCGGCGGTGGGCAGCTAGTAAAAAAGGGCGATCGCAAGATTAAATAATTGATTATATAATGTAAAACCGATATTTAATATAAAGTAAAATAAAAAAAGTAAATAAAAAAAGTAATAGTATGTTACGGACAGGCAGGGGAGCAACTACGAAGACCGGACGCAGGCCGCGCACAGGATGACTGGACAATAGGCGGACGTCACATGACCCTCGGGCACGACCAGGATTTAGGAGGACACATAGCGGAGGTTGGTGCGCGATTAAGTGGGGCGGTTCTGGATGCACGCCGTAATTGGCCAAACTATTATAAAGTCCGGAGGCTAGGACCTGTTAAGGTATAGATATATGTAGCCAGTCTGTCCCGTCCTTTGAATTCGACTGTGTTTATAAACAATACAACCCTTACCTTTTGTCTTCTACGATTAATACTATTACCAACGTTGTTACCTAGTATAGCCACCATTATATAGTAGTATAAAGAGCAATATAAAAAGCAGTTTAAAAAGTAGTATGGTAGGTTAGTAAAAGTTAAAATTTTAAATACTATACTTTTAAAAATTGTATTTTATATTAATAAAAAATACTAACTTTATATATATGTTAAGAAATATAAGCTATTACTTAATATTAAATTAAAAGTGTATAATATTATATAACAAGTGTTACAGTTTTAATAAGAATTACTAATAAATGTCTAGTAACTAAGCGCCGCTAGGCTACCACGTATAAACCGTTAAGGGTCCCTACAAAGTCCTGAACTAGATAGCTAAGTGTTCTATATATACCTTACTATAATTAGCTAAAGAGTAAAGAGGCGGTATACTATTTAAAACACTAAGGATAGACCTTTAAGAGTCTTTAAGCGCTTTTTATAATTAGCTACAATAAGTAGACTATTAAATATCTCTTATATATATATAGTACTATTATATCCCTTTTTAATATAAGGAATAAGAATCTATTCTTATGTTAACCTACTTATACGTATATAATTTAGATATTATAACGTTAATATTATTATTTACTTAGTTATAGTAGTACTTAGTATTTACTTTATAAATACCTTATAATAAGGATATTATAGTACTTTAAAAAATTATTAAAAATTATTATTTATAAGCTTATATATAACTTTAATATACAAATTTTAAAACTTAATATATATATATATATATATATATATATTAACTTTATTAAAGCTAGTTTTAACTACTATAAATTAATAGCTTATAATAAGGGTTAGACTAAGTAACAATATTAGCAAAGTTATTAATTATAAAAAAGTAAAAGGCAAAGGTTATATTGTATTAGAACTAAGTCTTATCCCTCCTAATTTAGTAAAAGGAACAAACTATATAGTAATAAAGTATTTAAAGTAATATAGTTTCTTAATACTTTTAGCTTAAAACCTATATAATACTAAAATAATTTAGTAATAGCTATTTATAACTAATATTAATAAAGTTTTATAAGTAGATAATAACACTATTTTAAAAGTGTTTTCTTAACGTATACTAATAAGACGCCTTTATTATTTTTACTATAATAGTAAAGAATATTTAATTATAAAATATACTAAGGCTAATAAAAATTGTTTAATAAAACTTATTATTAAGAATATATAATTATATAAGGTATTACTAATTATATATTTGTATTAAGGTTTTTAGTACACACACACACCTAGATTAAAATAGTAAATTACGTCTATATAAGGACAGTCCTCCTCCCTTCTATCCAGTCTTTTATTAAGTATTTAAGAAATACACTTATTTTCCCTTACTATAGGCCTTACTTCTTTAACTATTTAGATTACTATACGTAGCTTAACTCTACACCTTTTATAAAGACGTATTTCTTATATAGTAGTAACTCTTTACTATATACTACCTTTATTTATTTTCTTTACTTTTTTTTCTTTCTTTTTTTGTTAAAGGAAAGAAAACCTTAATTACTAATTAACTACCTTGTCCTTTTTATTCGATTTCTTAAAGAATTAAAGAAGTTTATATTTATTAAAAATATTTTTATTTTTTTACCCTTTTTTTATAATAAAATCTTTTTACTTACCTTTTTCTTTTTCTTTTTACTTTATAAATAACCCTTTAATCGGCATAAAAGCTATACTATTCGAATCTCCTTTTTTTCCTTTACACAACGGTATTTTCGGCGAAGTTTTTAAAGGATTTGTAGTAGCGTGTTTAAATTTTTATTTAATAACTACTTTTCTTTAATTTGTAAAAAATGGCTAAGGTTAAATTTAACCTAAAAAATTACTTAAAAAAAGAATAAAACTATATAATTTAGTTAGTACGCTTTTAAGCTAGCCTAGACATTGTAGACTTAGAAGGGGCTTTAGTTTATAACTATTTAAATACTTATTTTAAAAGAATAAATAAAGTTATTATAAACTACTTTAAAAAAAAGAATATTAAAAAAAGGATTTAGTACAACTAAAAGACCTTAGCTTATATAAAAAACTATATACTAAATAGTTTTCTTTACTAGCTATTTAGTATTACTAATATTTTTATAGCTTAAAGAATACTAAAAAATCTTTACTATAAAGAAAAGTTTAATACTAACTATATAATTATTAAGTTTTTTAATAATTTAATATATAAGATTAAAATAAGTGTTTAAAAGTTTATTAAAAAGGTTTAATACCTACTTAATAAAATAAATATAAAAAAGCTAATACTATTTACTACTTTTTTAACTAGTTTTATTTTTTATAAGCTTAACTATAAAGCTTTTAAACTATTTATTATTAGTATAACTATATCTTTTTAAAAAGAAACTATTTTAACTAATACACTTTTATAAAGTATATTAAAAAAAGATAAAAGGCTAAAGTTATATAGTATAAAATAATAAAATAAAGATAAAGATAAGAAAGATAATATCTTACTTAGTTTGTCTAATTAGACTAAAAAGGGGTTTAAACTAAAAGGTTTAAAATAAAAAAAATAAACTAAACTACGTTTAAGGTTACGTTTTAAGATAAAAAAGTATCTTTTTATTTATACTATAAAAGACTAAGCTACTAGCCTAATTTATACTTCTTTTTAAAAAGGATTAAAAGGATTAAGGATAATATATTATCTACTTATTCTACCTCTTTATTTAACCTTAAGAAGACTAAAAAATAAAAAAAGAAGGATAAGGTGCTTATTAGTACTAAGAAGACTAGACTAATACTTAATATACCTTTTTTACTATCTTAGTTACCCTTACTATTATTATTATTATTATTAACTAATAAGAAGACTAATATAATAAATCTAAACTTTAATATAAGTCTAATTACCCTTTTTAAAAAACCTTATAAAAAGAACTACTTAATAATAAATCTAAGTATAGTTATACTAGTTATTTAAACTATAAAGGTATTTATAAGGTTAGTACTATACGCTACTATAACTAAGTAGAAGATAATATCAACTTTACAATAACTAAATTGTATACGTATAAGTGTATAAGAATAAGAATAAACTTTTATCTCTTTTATTAAAAAGGGGTATAGTAGTACTATATAAATATAAAAGATATTTATTAGTTTACTTATTTTAACTAATTATAAAAAGCGCTTAAAAACCCCTTAAGGCCTACTCTTAGTATCTTAAAACGGCTTACTACTATCTTATCTTTTAGTTAATTATAGTAAGACGTTAGTAGACTAAACATTTAACTAATTATAAAGGGACCTTATAAAGACCTTAGATAGTTTATATATAGTGTCTTAACTATACTTAGTTATATAGCGTTTATAAGTAATTTTTGTTAAATTTATAATAATTATCTTTTTTTCTTTTTAAAGTTGCTTTTAACTTTTACTAGTAATAAGGTAACTAAGGAAAAAATCTAATAAAATAAAAGTGTTTTAGTATTTATAAGATAGTTATTATATTATACTATTTATATTTATATATAGTAGTAGCCTTTATTACGCTAATATATTTAGTAAGGTTTATTAATATTAATAGTATTACTAAAGACTTTTTAAACTTTATTTAAAGGTTATAAAAGGCTAGCTTATATAATAAAGCTTATTATTAATATATATTAAGTATAGTAAATTTGTTTTTACTTTGTTTATAGTAAAATTTACTTTATTATATAAATATTATAAGTTTATTCTTACTTGTTTATAAAGTAAATTTTATTATATTATATAAATAGTACTTACTTTTTACTTTTTATATTATTAAAATTTATTATAGTAAGTAGTATTTTTAAAGAAAGTAGGGACTATAAGGCTATTACTAAATTATAATAATATTAATAGTTTACTAAGTTATTAAATAGTTTAAAGACTATTTAATTTTTATTAATAACTTATTATTTAGCCTTTTATTTATAATATAAACCTTTTTAAAGTACTTTAAAAAGACTTTTATACTTTAAAGCCTTATTATTATTAAGAGTAAAGATAAGACTATTATAAAGCTTATGCACGTATAGAAACTAGAGCTAGCTTTTATACCTTATTATCTACTTCTTATTAGTGCCTTAACGTTTACACTAGGTATTAAACAGACTATTTTTACCTTTATACTAGATAATATATTATAAGAGGTTCTTTAGTTGTTATATAGTATAGTTATATTAGTAGTACTAAAGGTATTACTTTTCTTTATTTTACTTATTATTATTAAAGCTTAAAAGCTAACAATGCCTACGTTTATTTAACTATTACTTATACTTTAAACGCTTAATTTATTAAAGTAGACGCTTTTAACAAGCTTCTTAGTAGGCCCCTTACCTTTTTTTAGTATATTTAGTACTAGTATTTAAAGCCTACTATATATACTAAACAATTTACTATTAAGGCACGTTAACAATGTTAAAGACCTTAAGGGCAAGTTAAGTTTAGCCTTTAGCCTTTTTTAAGCCCTTATAACGCTCTTAGTAACGCCTTTATCTATCTTTTTATTTAAGTAGAGTAAAAACTTAAGATACTTCTAGCTTCTTAATAACAGACTTATATATTTAAGCTACTTTAACGCTTAAGTAAAGAAGTTAGTAAATAAGTTATTTAAGTTATTTTTTTTAGTATAGTGTTTTAGCTTTTAAAAGAGTAGTAGCTATATAAATAAGTAGTATACTAATATATATTATATATTAATAAGTGTCTTATTTATTATTTACTAACTTAATTATATTAATAAAATAGTTTTTTATATTAATAATAGGCTACTTAGTTAACCTTAGTAAGTAGGCCTTAGTTATAGTCTATTTAAAAGACTAAAGGATCTTTTAAAGGAAGAGCTTTTACTACTACTATTAAGTAGTTTAAAAGACTATTTAAAGTTTAGTCTTTATTACTATAAACTACTATATAAAGTATAGTAAGCTATATAGCCTTAAAATAGTATATATATATTTATTCTTTTAACTTTTAAATACTACTAATTAGGTTTAAGCTGTTTATAAAGTATAAGGCTACTACTTATAAGTATTATACGTTGTTAAGTAAGCAAGGTTATAATTACCTTTTACGCCTTAAGCTTAATATTAGCCGTTTTACTACTATTTTATACTTATAATATAATTTATTATAAGTATTAGTAACTAAGATTTATTTTTATTTACTATTTTTATACTAAAACGTAGTTATTTAACTACTTTCCTTTTTAGGCTATAAGTAGACCTTTTAAGGCCTTTTTATAGTAGTTAAATATATTATTATTTTTATATAATTTATTTATTATATTTTTATAATTTTTATTATTATAGTAATATTATATTATTATACCTTTTTACTAAACTTTCTTTAGTCTTCTTCTCTTTTTTTTTATAAAGACTTTTAAGCTTATTTTAATATTAATAGGCCTTTTTTTTTATATTTTTTACTACTTTTTTATAGTAATTAGTATATTTATAACTACTATAATAACTTATTAATTATATTTAAATAGCTATTCTTTTTACTATATTAAGTAGTATAGCTCTTTATACTATACTTTATAGCCTAATACCTTTTTTACTTTTTACTTATTATTATTTTCTTTTAATAGTAGTATTAGTAAAGGCTTTATAGTACTTATAAGGTTTACTTAAAGTTTTAATAAAGATACTAAAAATATATTATATAGTTTTTTATACTATTATAAAAGTATAAAGTAATACGTTTATAAGTTAATCTTTTTTAATATATAAAAAAGTTTAATAATAAGTATAAAACTACCTACTATATATATATAACTATATATACTACTAACAACTATTATAGTACGTAGAATAGTATAAGGAGGGACTATTAACTAATTAGTTAATAGTCCCTCCTCTTATACTATACTCTATAAGCGGCTTACTAGTAGGCAGGGATAAAGGGAGATACACTTGTAAGCGTTACACGTAAAACTTGTATAGTTGATTCTGTCTATTAAATTTCTTATTATTTGTCTCTCTTTTTAGTAGCTACGTCTTGTCTACTTATACCTTTTAAAGTAGAGGGTGTTAAGGTAAAGCCTTAATCTAATTTACCTTCTATTTTAAGTATAGGTACTATAATGTTAGTTATAGTATGTACTTTATACTTAATAAACTTTAGCTTTTACTTTTAACTAAGTACTTTTAACTTTAAATTTTAAGTAAATAGTAGTACTAAGTCCTTTTTATTATACTTTTTTAGTAAGTGCTTTATATTATAGTAACGTTTTTACGTCTTTTATATATATTATAAGTGTTTTAACGCCTTCTTTTTTATAATTTATAGCTTTAAAATATATTTAACTACTATTAAAACTCTTTTTTTATAAATAACGTTTTTAACGCTTTTATAAATTATAAAGTAATAGTTATAAAGTATATAAAATAGTATCTTATTTATTAATTAATTTATTATATTATTTAAAGTAAACTTTATTATAAAAAAAAGTATTAATTAGTTATTTTAATTTTTTATTATATAGTAATAAAGGTACTATTTTAAAGTTTAATTAGCTTTTTTAGTTTAACTATTAGTTTATAAGTAAAAAGTAGTAAATAGTTTTAGCTTAATATAAGTAATATTATATAGTTTTTATTAGTATTAGTTAATAAAGACTACTTTTTTATTTAAAATAATACTTTTTAACTATTTAAAGTATAATTAAACCTTTATATAAAGTAAATATATAAGCTTTATAAAGATTATAATAATAAATACTAATAAGAACTAATATATCTTTATATACTTATTTATTACTACTAATATAATATTTAGCTTTTAATTACTATTAAAGACTAAAAAGAAACTAGTAATAAAATTTATTAACACTTTTTATTAAGATATTTTAAAAACTAGTAAAAGTTAAAACTAACTATATAGCTTATACTTCTTTAACTTAGTAGTTTAGTATATTAAGTACAAGACTACCTACCACATATATATAACTATATACACTACTAACAACTATTATAGTATATAAAATAGTATAAGAAGGGACTATTAACTAATTAGTTAATAGTCCCTCCTTTTATACTATACTTTATAAGCAGCTTGCTAGTAGATAGAGATAAAGAGAGACGTACTTGTAGGCGTTATACGTAAAACCTGTATAGCTAATTCTGTTTATTAAATTCTTTGTTATTTATCTATCTTTTTAGTGGCTATGTCTTATTTACTTATATCTTTTAAAGTAGAGGGTGTTAAAATAAAGCCTTAATTTAATTTACTCTTTATTTTAAGTATAAGTACTATAATGTAAGTTGTAGTATATACTTTATACTTACTTTTTTTTATACTTTATTTTAAAAGTATAGTTAAAGGGAGGTAAAGAAAGAAAGAAAAGTAGATTAAATAAAAGAAAATAAAAAAAAGATAGTAAGAAAATTTTTTTTTTATAAAAAAAGAATAAAAATAGTTAAAAAGAAAGAAAGAATAAAGATATAAGAAAGAAAAAGAGTAACTAAAAAAATATAAGAAAGAAAAGAAAAGAATAGTAGAGCTAATTATTTAATTACTTATCTACATTTTCTACTTTATTCTTAGATATATTAAGTAGACAACGTCTTACTACTATTTACTAATACTAGAGTTGGCTTTAGCACTAGTTCTTAAGGTTTTTAAGACTTGTTTAAGCTTTATTATAACGTTTATAAATAGTAGTTAAGATAGCTAGCTATCTAGGCCACTCTTTAAAGTATAGTAGTAGTAGACTATACTTAAGTACTAGGTAGTAGAGTTTTATATATTAAAGTAGAAAGCTATAACGCCTAGGCTTAGTATAGGCCTAAGTTAATAGTATAACATAGTCCTAGCTATGCTTTATCTTTTTATATTAAGGAAGTATAAGCTGTATTTATAGTAGGTCCTTCTACTTATTGTTAAATCTAATAGTGTTTATAGCACTCTTAAACCTAAAATTGTTATACACTACTAAAGTTGTTAGCTTAAAGCTAGGGTTTAGTAAAGAGGAAGAAGAAGAAAGTAGGTCTATAGTATAATTTAGTAATAACTTTAAAGACAACGTTGTAAGAGTCTAGTTCTTAACGTGTAACTTTCTTATAGTAACTAGCTCTTTTTACTTTTTTTTATAGCCTAGTATAAGATAAATATATAAAACTTTATTAAAAAGTTTCTACTAATTAACGCTTAAATTATACTTTATTAAAGCGTTTATAAGGCTATATACTTTAACTAAGTTAACTTATTAAATATAAAATATATTAAGAATTTAGGCCCTTTATAAGTTTTTAGTATTAGTAAGTACTATAAGCTAGTAGTTTGCTTATAAAAGCGGCTATAGTAGACTAAGTAAAGAAGTAGTTTAATTTATTAATCTTTATAGTAGCTATTTTACTTACTCTTAGTTTTAAAAGACTAACTTGTTTAAAGAATCTTTCTTTAACTTAGTAAAAATAGTAGTTATATTTTATATAAGAGTCTTTTTATTAAACTATAAGTATATATATACTAGAATAAAGATTTTAAAGGTTGCAGCTTTGTAACTAATATATTTTAGGCTATATAATATAAGAAGATTAAATACTATAAGTTTAGCCTTTACTTTATAGTTTTATTACTACCTTTTATATACTGTTTAGAGTAGTAGTATTGTTAAGTAGTTTAATAGTAAAGGCATACTAAGTACCTAATAAATGTTCTTGTTAGGCTTTTAAAAGCTTTAAATAGTTTGTAGTAGTTTATTAAGTAGTAATATAGTAGTGTATTTAAAATCTTAATAGCCTTACTTAATTAGGTTAAATAGTTCCTTATATAGCTTATAAAGTATATAAGAAATAAGAAATTCTAGTCTTACACGTTTAAAAAGCACTACTTAGTTCTTTAAACTTTAGTTGTTTAAATATATTTTATTTAAAACATTTAAATAGGCCTAAACGTTTTTAATATAAAAGTTTAATTTATACTAAAATTTTAGCCCTTTTAGTAGATAGTATACTAATAATATATTTATATAGCCAAGCTTAAAATAAAGAGCACTAACCTATTAGTAAAGAACCTTTAAATAAGTAGCCTTTACTTAATCTTTTATTAACCTATTTATAAACTAGTAAAAATATATAAACTAGTCTATTAATAACACTTATAACTTTTAAAAAAAAAGCTATACTAGCTTACTTATTATTATACTATAGCTTTAGTTATTTTTCTATTAAATTTAAATTACTACTAGTAGTTTTTAATAAGAAATAACTATAAATATATTATTAAATAGTTATTTTTTATACTATTTTTTTAAGTTCTTATATAAGTATAGTAGAAAGTTAATATAATATAAGATCTTTATACTTATATTAAAAATAAATATTAAAAAGTGTTTCTTTTAAAGGTAATAGTCTATTAAGAACTAGTATATTATTATATTTTTATAAAATTATTTACTCTTAAGCGTTTATAGTGTTTATAGTATAAGAGACTAAAGTTAAACAACATCTTTAAACTTAGTAATAGTAAATATTAAACTAGTTATAATACTAGCTATTAATATATACTATTACTAAATTAAGTAACTAGTTAAATTATATAAACTAATATAGTAGTTGTTTATATTAAAACTATATTATTTAATATTTATATTTATTAAATAGTAAGATAGGTTAAAGTAGTAGTTTTTTATTAAATTAAACGTTGTTTATTTATTTATAAGCTTTATCTTTTTTATAATAAAAAGGTTAATATATATTAGTTAGCTTATAATAATATTTAAAGTGTATAGTAGCTTTAAAAAAATAGTTTTAAGGTTTTATTTACTTTATACACCGTTTTTTTATAAAACAAAGTTTAACTAATTATTTTATAAGATAATAATACTTTAAGTATAAAATATTATATTAAATATAGTAGTTTAAAAGTACTTAGTATATATAAATAAAGTAATTTAATAATAAAATATAAGTAGTTAAATATAGTAAAAAAAGCTTATAGTAAAGTATATAAAAGTAGTAAGAGTAAAGGTTATAACTACTATAGTAAAAAAAAAAAATAGTAATAAACGTTTTTAATATTTTTGTTTATTATAATAATTTAATAAATAAAGATATATTTACTTTTTTTTTACTATTAGTACTTTAAGTAATAAGTAGTTTTTTAATAAATAAAAATATATTCTTAAAGTAAACTATTTATTTATTCTTAATATATTATATTCTTTTTTTATAATACCTTTTATAAGTATATTAAAGCGCTTATTATTAAATTAAACGTTTTTATATTATTACTATATAGTTAAAACTTGTTTATTATTATAGCTTAAAAAAGGAATCCTTTATATTCTATAATAAATAATATAAAGAAGGGCAAGTAGACGTTTTCTACTAAGATCTACGTTAAAGTAAAGATAGTAATTTAAAAGAAGCTATTAAAAGACGTAGTAGATATAGACTTAAATAAAATAAGGCCTTAAAATAGCTAAACTAACGTTTAATTTAATAATAAAGATCTTATAAATATTAATACTAAGATAAAAGTTAAGGCAGCTATAAAGGTAGGCAAGCTTAAAAGCAAGTAAAGCGCTTAATAAAAGGCTAAAAAAAAGAAAGTTAAAAAAAAAAAGAAAAAGAAAATAAGAAAAGAGAAAAAAAAGACTATAAAAAAGATAATAAAAAGAATAAAGGCTAAAAAGGTAAAAAGTGTATTAACTATACTAAAGCTTTAAAAAAAAGCTATATAAAAAAGAGGGAAGTAGTTAAAGGAAATAAAAGGGAAAAAAAGATAAATAAGAAAAAGAAGAAGGTAAAAAGGATAAAGAAAAAGAAAGAAGAAGAAGAAAAAAAGAAAAAGGTTAAAAAGGTAAAGAAAGTAAAAGGAAGTAAGGAAGTAAAAGAGGTAAAAAGAAGAAGAGGTTAAGTAAAAGATAAAAAAAGAATAAAAAAGAAGAAGAAAAAAGAAAAAGCTAATTAAGTAACTAAAAGCTAGTAGAAAAAAAAAAGAAAAGAGAAAGTATAAAAATAAGTAAAAATAGTATATATTATTATAAAGAAGATAGTTAAGATTAAAGCTTTAATAGCCGTTTAGACAACAATAAAATAAATAGTTGTTAAAATAAGGATTTATATTACTTATAGCTTATTAAAAAAGGTAAAGTAAGTAGTACTATAGCTAGTAGTAAAGGGCTAGTAGTAAAATAAGAACAAGCCTAATAAAAAGGTAAACACTAGTTATAAAAGCTTTAAAAGGTTACTAGATTAGACTATTATTATTATTAATTCCTTTTAAACATTTTATATACTATTTAAGTAAATATCTAGCCTTTTAAATATTAATAAGGAGCGGATTTACTTTAAACTAGCTTAGTGTAAAAAGAAGATAAAGCGTTGTGTTTATATTTAAAAAGGAATAGTGTTACTATAGCTTGTTAAGGATAAAAGGATTATTGTTTAGTTAATTAACAACGTCTTGTCTAAGCACTATTATCTTTACTTAACTTAGTATAAAGTAGTACTTGTAAACGTATTAATTTACTTTATAATTTTACTAGATTATATAAAGGTATATTTGTTTTAATAGTTTTTAAACAATATATAAAAGCTATTTAACCTTTAGTTAAATCTTTAGTTTAATATAGCTATTTAAGATTTCTAGACTACTTAGCTAAAGAGTAAGTTGTTAACTAAAGTACTAGTAAAGGCTATAAATAGTAGTCTTTTAAGTAATATTATAGTATAAGTAATAAAGAACAAGTGTTAAAGGTAGAGCTTATTTGTTTAGTTGTTTAGTAGCTAGCGCCTAATACTATATAAGTAGTACTATACACGTTTCTTATCTTTTATTATTTAGTATAGAAACTTATATATTAATATATTCTAGCCCTTCTTTAACTATACTATACTTTTAAGCTATAGTAATATATATAAAAACTACTTCTTTTATATAAATAAAAAAATTTATAGTTATAATAATTCTTATTTTACTACTATAGTAGAATCTTATTAAATAGTAATAAAGAGTAATTTATTAATAGTTATTTAAAGTAAAGTGTAAAAGATGTTAAAGTATAGGCCTTTAATAAATTTAGCCTAAAATTATAACGTTATTTTTTAAGAGTAGATATATATCTAGTACTAACTATATAGTAATCTAGTTAATATAACGTTAAAGAGATTAGTAAGCTATATTGTTATTCTATATATAGCTAGTACTACTATTAATAAAGCTTTTAGTTATAAAAAGGATAATAATAAGAAAGTAAAAAAGCCTTTAGTTGTACTAAAATAAGGATTTTAAAATTTATATAAGTAATAAGCGGTTTATACTATTATAAAAGGATTTAGTTTATATTACTATTACTAATAAAGCTTTTAATATTAAATTACTAACTTACTATATAATTATTATTATCTTAAACCTTATTAATAAGTTATAACTAGTTTATAGTTGTTAAATTATAAATATTTAACTTTTAAATTCTTATAATATTTTACTTAAATTTCTTAAGTTATTAACTAGTAAATATATTTAATAAAGGAACTTTATTTAAATATACAAGTGTATATATATTATTGTTATAAACTATGTTTATATAAAAAAAGCCTTACTATTTATACTTTAGCTTACTCTTAACTAACTTATTAATTTTCTTTTTATTATTCTAAATAAGTACTATATCTCCTTAGACAATTAACTAATTTAACTATTATATTTTATTAATATTTATAAAGTTTTTTAATTTAACAAGTTTTTCTTAAAACTTATTAACTATAGTAGCAGCTCTCTTTTAGTCTATTAAAAAACATTATAATATTTTAGTTCTTTCTTAAAAGAGCTTTTTAAAAGACATACTTACCTTTTAGTTAAGCACTTGTTAGATAAAAATATAAACGTTAATAAAGAGTAAAGCTTTTATACTATAAAAAAGAAAAAATAACGTCTAGCTATAAAACTAACATACTATTATTTAATCTACTAAGAGCGTTGTAAAAAGGTACTTTATCTAGTTTTTTGTTCCTTTAAAGATTAGCTTAATAAGTATTCTAGTAAGTAAAAAGTACTTTTTCTTAACAAGGCTATTTACTTATAAATTATATATAAATATTAAAATATATACTACTTTTAGATTATTATAAACTTTTTTAAAATTACTTTTAAATTTAGGTCCTTTATTTACTATAATAACAACTAGTAGGCTATAGTTAACTATTATATAGTTTTATAAAAACTTAAAGATAGTTTTAACTTTAGTATTAAGAATAGTTATAGCTTTAATATATTTTATAAGAGTATACTAAGCCTTAATAATATAACACTTATTATTATATAATAGTATATATATAACATTTAAATAAATTTTTTAAAATAAGATAACTAGTAACTACTAGGCTATAACTAAGTTAATTAGTTAATAAGGCTTTTATTTTAAGTAATTTAAACAAGTTAAGACTGCCTTTTTTATATAATTATATATTCTATACTACTAATACTTTTTATAAAGTGTTATATATAATAATTTAATTTCTTAATATTTAGTTATAATATAGTATTTTTATATAAGCTATACTTAGTTGTTAAAGTTGTAAATTACTTTTAAAGGGCAGCTTAAATTCTTAATATTCTTGTACTATAAGATACTTGTTTAATAAAAATAAAATTATACTTAATATAAAAGCTTCCTTTTTTTACGCTTAAAATCTTTAAAAAGAGGAGGTAGTCTTTAATAAGATTAAGAATATTCTTATAGTAGTTGTTTAAGTTTTAAGTTTAAGATATTATTAAGTAATTAAATAAAGGTTTATTATTAATTAACATCTTTTAAGTATTAATATATATATTAATAAACTTATTAAAATTATTCTTTATAGCTTTAAGCTTGTCTTTATTAGTCTTTAAATAATATAAAAGTGTATTAATAAGTATATTCTTTACACTAAGAATATACTTAATAGTAAAATTAAAATTTTAAATTTATACTACTTATTATATAAATAATACTTTAAAAAGTTTGTTAATAGCTTTATTTAACTAATTTATTAAAACTTGTAAGTTAGTCTTAATTTAAAAATATATACTATAAACGTAGTTATATAGTTTTCTTAAGATAGTAACTAGTCCTTTATATTCTTTTCTTATAGTATTATTAGCTACTACTTTTATATTCTATTATTCTAATTTATATTATATAAGACGTCTTTTTTTATTAATTTCTTATAAATACGCTACTTTTTATTCTAAAATACTTATATTAATTATAAGTATTATTAGTTTATCTTTCTTAAAGTAATTAATTATTATTAGAATAGAAGTAGTAGAAAGTTGTTTTTTTAATAGGTTAAAGGCTAACTTTTTTATATTTCTTTACTATTAATAAGCGCCTTTTTATAAAAGAATATAAAAAAGAGTAGCTACTATAGCTTTATTCTATATTTAAGTTTTATAAAATATAAAAATACTAAAGAAGCTATAAAGGTCCTTTAAATTAATTAGTTAAGGCTATTTAATAATTTTAATAGTCTTAAACTTTTTAAGCGTATAGTTAAACCTATTATATATATATTTAACAATAATAGCTATAAACTAGCACTATTATAATTTTTTAACTATAATTATAGTACTAGCTAGCTTATAATTTATAAGAATAAAGTCTATATTTTAAAAATGCTTTAAAACGTAGCACTTAACTTCTAACAATATTTCCTTGTTGTTATAAGTAGTTATAAAGCTCTTAATTATAATATTGTTAAAAAAGAGTAATACTTAATTAAATATAAGCCTATATAATAGTTAAACTATAATATATTAGAATTAAGCTATTAAGTTAGTACTTTTTTATAAAAAAGTATATATTCTAAATAGCCTAATTAAAGTTAAAAACGTAGTTATATTTCTACTTTCTTTAACAAGTTTAATCTAGTTATAACTTAAAAAAAGATTAAGTAAAAAGATCCTTTTATATATTTTAAATTCTTTTAAAAAGGTCTTTATTATTAAAGAAGTAAATATATTATATATTATATACTAATTATATTTAACTATATTATTTATTAACTATACTCCTTTATCCTTTTTTTTTATTAGAAATTAAAGGTTTTTATAAGATTTATAGCTTTCTTTAATTATCCCTTTACTAAAATACTAGTGTAAAAGATTAATAACTTGTTTAACTAGTAGGCAAGGTATTAGAATAGTATAAGTTTAAAAGGCTATATATAGTATAGTCTTAATAACTTATAAAGGTGCTACTAATAAATTAAGCTTATTAATATAATTAAAAGTCTATACTAGTATAAATTTCTTATTAAAAAGGATCTATATTAAAATTTTCTTCTTTTTTTCTTATAGACTATTACTTAATTAGTTAATTATTACTACAAGTTAATTAAGTATTAGCCTATACTCTTATTTTACTAAACTAAACTTTAGAGTAATAAATATAGTAAAGTTTTATATAGTAGGCTAAAAGTTTTTTTAAACTTCTTTTTATTTTTTCCTTTTTTAATTTATACTCTTTTTAAAAGTAGAGCTATTAAATATAATATTATTTAGTAGTTAAACCTTTAAACCTTTTCTTTTGTATAAAGTGTTACTATAGTAGACCTATTATAAAGATTAATAAGATTTAGTATTAGTTATAAGTAGTTCTTATAAATAACACTTAAAAGCTTATCCTTTAAATCTAATAATAATGTTAAAATAAATACTATTATAGCAAGTAGTTTTAAGTACTTACTATAGTTTATTTTAAAGTGTTAATATACACCTTTAACTAATTTATTAATATTAAAAGGTTGTCTATATTAATAATAAGGCAAATATTACTAATAGTTATATTAATATACATTGCCTTAATAATAAAGTTATATAAAAAATATAGCTTTATATTAAGAATATATAGTATTTTTAATAATAAGTCTTTACTAGTTATTCTACTAAGTATAATATATAAGTAGACTAGTAGTTTATACCCTTTTAACTATAAGGTAGTTATAAATTTATTAGTAAACTAAATACTTATATTATAAATACTAATAAAGAAAGCTTTAGTTTTAAATAATAAAATACCTAGCTTTTTTACAAGTTAATTAAAAATTAAAAAAATCTATAATCTAGTATTAATAAGAGTAGGTTATAAGCTTTTATAAAAAAGGTTATTATAAATTTAAATATATATTCTTAAAAAGTTAACTACTTTTATAAGTGTAAAGTTAGTTTAAAGGCTAGTTACTTAATAAAATTCTAGTATTATTTATATTATCTAATTGCTTAAAAGGCTTAAAACTTAAAAAGGCTTATTTATACTAACTATATAAAACGTTGTCTAAACAAGATTAAAAGCTTTGTTTAAAACCGTTAACGTCTTATTATTAATATAAACTATCTTTATACTAAGTGTTATAAAGTTTTAAATATTAAATATAACTTATACTACGTATATTAGGCTAAGTTGTAAAAGCTAGTATATTAAGACTTTAACTTTAAAGTTAAAAGTTATTTTTAGTAGTTAACGTTTAACGTTTAAAATAAGCTTAGTATTTACTTTTAACAAAATTTAAGTAGTTAGTTAATAAAGTAATAGGTCCTTTTTAAGTAAAGTAATATTAATAAATTCTTACACTTTTTATATATTTATAACTAATATATAAAAACGTATATTATTATTAACTTGCTTATACTTTTTAACTAATATAAAAGTAGTAAATAGGTTATAAGCCTTGTTTACTAGTTCTACTAGAAAGAGGTAGTTAGTAAATATAAAATTATCCTTTTTAATAAGCTTAACTATATTAACACTTAAGTTAAAACTAAAAAGTATTTTATTTAATAGTATAATTAAACTATTAGTATTGTTTAAAGATAAGAATTATTTATCTATTTTTACTACTTTTTCTTAAAACTATATTTACTATATTTCTTTTACACTTAAAAGGTTGTAATATTTTATTAAATAGCTTTAAATTAAATTTCTTATTTAACCTTTATTATAAAAGTGTCTTATTAATATAATAAATAGTTAGTACTTTTTTATTAACTTTATAAAAAAATAGCTTTTTCTTATATTATAGTGTAATAGTTTAGCTTAGTAGTCTTTATAAAACTTAGTATATTTAACTATTAAATAGTCTTTACTATTATAGTAAAAGTAGTAAAAATGTTTTTATAACACTTACTAAGTAAATATATTAAAGACAATATTATTATTTATTTATAAGACTTTTTTAACGTTAGTTACAAGTAGTAGTTGTTAAATTGCTCTAGTGTTATATAGGTTTTAAGTTAAGAATATAAAAAAACTATATTTCTTTAAGTATTTTATTACTATATAGTTTTAGTTAATAGTAAGGTTTACTATACTCTTAGTAATTAATTTAAACACGTCTTTTAACTAGGCAGCTTAAAGTTGTAGTGTAGCTAAGGCAACTAGAATAAGTATAATAAAAGGTAGTAAGGTATACTAATAAGAAGGTGCTTTAATTTAACAAGTAAAAAGTAGAACTTAAAAAGACTTTTAAAACTTTTAATAATAATAATTATTTATTAAGTAAACGTTGTTTTTAAGGTACTTAATAATTTAATTATAAAATTCTTAAAAAGGTATAATCTAAAAATTATAGTATAAGCAATTTACTTAGAGTAATAACTAGTGTATAACTATAATAGAAAGGCTGTAGTATAGTGCTATTAACTAATTAGTTAATTAAAGATTGTATTTTACTTGCCTTATATTTATATTAAGTTTAACTAATTTTTAAAGTAAAATTTAAGAGTTTTTATTATAAATAGTATAAAACTATATAAAGACTTAAGCTTAAAAGGTGTAGTATTATTTCTTATTTTAAGTACTATAGTTTTACTATATAGCCATCTTTAAATTTATAAACTTTCCTTTTTATTTTATAGTTAAAGTAGTCTTTATTAGTCCTTTTACAAAACTTATTTTACTAATTATATAATATATTAGTAGTTAATAGAATTTGTCTTTATTTAAAAGTAAGGCTGCCTTTACTAGAGCCTTATAATAGTAAAAAAAGCGTGTAATGTTATTGTTATTAAAGGTAAGTGTTATAAGAGTTTTAAAGTAAAGGAAGGCTTAGCCTTAAAATTATAGTGTTCCTTTAGATGTTACTTGTATTAACGTATTTATAAAGGCACTAGCTAATAGTAGCGCTCTAGAAGTTAAAGAAGATATTATAATAAAATACATGTTTGTTTTAACAGTCTTGTATATTATATATAAAATATAAGATTTAAATACTAAGCTACTTACTTAATTGTTTATTAGTCTTTTTAGTAAGAAGAAAGAAATTTTTTAAAATATAATAAAATAAATACTTAACAACTAATACTTATATAAGAAAAAACAAACAACTATTATCTTGTTAGAAAGAAAAAAAAACTTGTAACTATTCTTACTAAAAGAAAAGGGATTAGTATATTTAATTTTTATAAAGGTATACTAATTCTTTATTTACTAGATTATACTATAAGATAATAAAGCTTTTTACTACTTTTTAACTTAGCCTTTTTTTATTAATATTTTAAACCCTTTTACTTTATATTTTATAAGTATATTTAGTTTTACTACTACTACTTTTACTTTAGTAACCTATATATAAGCCTTTTTAAAGTAAGTAGTAACTAAGAGTTGTTATATTAAATTAGTCTTACTAACAACTATTATAGCCTTAATCTACTATTAAGTAGCTACTTACTAACTTACTACTAAATTTATTTTTATTTATCTTTAAAATACTATTACTAAATTAGTACTTATTAATATATTTATAGTTAAAATAAAAGTTAAAAAAAAGGTAGTCTATAGTATTTTAGTACTTAACCTTAACTATTATTATAAGATTACTCTTAACGTTTCTTAAACCTTGTATTAGTATTATTAGAATAGTGTTTAACCTTTACTAATTAGCTGTCTATCTATAAAACTAATACTTATTTACTACTACTTCTTTATAATACTAAATATAGTAACACACGTCTTAGCTACTTTTAAATAAATAAAAGAATTACCTTTTTCTCTTACTATTAAAAGCGTATTTATCCTTTACTAGTATAATTAAGTTAAAAGTTGTATAGGCCACCTTTTAAAGCTTTATTTAACTACTAATTTATTTATTATAAATTAAAGTTAGCTTTATACTAACTTTTACTACTTTTATAATTAAGCCGTTTTTATATAATTAATTAATAGTAGCTATTTATTATAACTAATTATAGTAATATATATTTTAATTATCTAGTATAGTAGCTAATAATATATTCTTAAAAGCTATTATAAATAACTTCCTTTTATAAAACTTTCTTTATATTAAATTTATATTGTAGTACTTAGTTTTTATTTCTTATAACTTTGTAATTTAAAACTATTAAAAAATAAGTAAAGTAGTAATCTTACCTCCTTTTTCTACTTATTAAAAGTATAAACAAGAATTAAAAACCTACCTTAGTAATTACTTATAGTATAGCTATTAACTAATTACTTCTTATATCTTTAACTAAAAAAGGTTATTATAAAAGTCTAAATAAATAGAGTAATAGTGTCTTATAAGTATTATAACCTTTTAAGTAAAACTTAAACAACTAGTCTTACAACTAGTATATTTTAAGTCTTACTCTTATTACTAGTAAGTATAAAACTACCTACTATATATATATATAACTATATACACTACTAACAACTTTATAGTATATAGAATAGTATAAAAAAAGACTATTAACTAATTAGTTAATAGTTCCTCCTTCTATACTATACTCTATAAGCGGCTTGCTAGTAGGTAGGGACAAAGGGAGACGCACTTGTAAGCGTTACACGTAAAACTTGTATAACTAATTCTATCTATTTAATTCTTTACTATTTGTCTATCTTTCTAGTGGCTACGTCTTATCTACTTATACCTTTTAAAGTAGAGGGTGTTAAGACAAAGCCTTAACCTAATTTACTCCCTATTTTAAGTATAGGTGCTATAACATTAGTTATAGTACGTACTTTACACTTAATAGTTATTTTTATTAAGTTATTAAGTGTATTAAATAGTATTTAGTAGCTAGTTTAATAGTAATAATATAGTGTATTAAAAATCTTAGTAACTTTGTTTAATTAGCTTAAATAGCTCTTTATATAGACTATAAAATATATAAATAGTAGTAAATACTAGCTTTAACTTAAACAATTTAAAAAATATTGTTTAGTTTATTAAATCTTAGTTGTTTATATATAGTTTTTTTAATACGTTTAAATAGGCCTAAACGTTTTTAGTATAAAAGTTTAAATTATATTAAAATAACGGTTTTTTTTATAAAAAGTATATAAATAATATATTTATATAGTTAAGCTTTAAACAAAGTATACTTATTTACTAATAAAAGACTTTTAAGTAAGTAGTCTTTATTTAATCTTATATAAGCCTATTAATAAACTAATATAAGTATATAAAGTAGTTTATTAATAGTATTTATAACTTTTAAAAAAATAAATATACTAGCTTGTTTATTATTATATTATAGTTTTAATTATTTTTTTATTAAACTTAGCTTATTTTTATTAAAAGCTAGTAAAAAAAACTATATATATATTATTAAATAGCTACTTTTTATACTACTCTTTTAAGTCTTTATATAAGTATAATAAAAAGTTAAAATAATATAAAATCTTTATATAAGTATTAAAAATAAATATAAAAAAATACTTTTTTTAAAAGTAATAGTTTATTAAAAATTAATAAGTAGTTATATTTTTATATAACTATATACTTTTTAATATATTTAATATTTATAATATAAAAAACTAAAGTTAAATAATATTTTTAAATTTAATAATAGTAAATACTAATTTAACTATTATATTAACTATTAGTATATACTATTATTAAATTAAGTAACTAGTTATATTATATAAATTAGTATAGTAATTATTTATATTAAAGCTATACTATTTAATATTTATATTTATTAAATAATAAAATAAATTAAAATAGTAGTCTTTTATTAAATTAAATATTATTTATTTACTTATAAGCTTTATTTTCTTTATAATAAAAAAGTTAATATATATTAATTAATTTATAATAATATTTAAAGTATATAATAGTTTTAAAAAAATAGGTTTAAAGTTTTATTTACTTTATATACTATTCTTTTATAAAATAAAGTTTAATTAACTATTTTATAAAATAATAATACTTTATATATAAAATATTATATTAAATATAATAGTTTAAAAGTACTTAATATATATAAATAAAATAATTTAATAATAAAGTATAAATAGTTAAATATAGTAAAAAAAGCTTATAGTAAAATAAATATAAGTAGTAAAAGTAAAGATTATAGTTATTATAATAAAAAAAGATAGTAATAAACGTTTTTAATATTTTTATTTATTATAATAATTTAATAAATAAAAATATATTAACTTTATTTTTATTATTAATACTTTAAATAATAAGTAGTTTTTTAATAAATAAAAATATTTTTTTAAAGTAAACTATTTATTTATTTTTAATATATTATATTCTTTTTTATAATACTTTTAATAAGTATATTAAAACGCTTATTATTAAATTAAACACTTTTATATTATTATTATATAATTAAAATATTACTATTCTTATAACTTAAAAAAAGAATCCTTTATATTCTTTTATAAGTAGTATAAAAAAGAGTAAGTAAATATTCTTTACTAAAGTTTATATTAAAATAAAAGTAGTAGTTTAAAAGAAGCTGTTTAATAATATAATAAATATAAACTTAAATAAAATAAGGCCTTAAACTAGTTAAACTAATATTTAATTTAGTAATAAAGATTTTATAAATATTAATATTAAAATAAGAGTTAAAGTAGTTAAAAGGTAAACAAGCTTAAAAGTAAGTAAAGCGCTTAATAAAAGGCTAAAAAAAAGAAAGAGAAAAAAAAAGAAAAAGAAAAGAAAAAAAAGAAAAAAAAGACTATAAAAAAAGTAATAAAAAGGATAAAGATTAAAAAAGTAAAAAGTATATTAGTTATATTAAAGTGTTAAAAGAAGACTATATAAAAAAAGATAAAAGTAGTTAAAAAAAAAAAAAAAAAAAAAAGAGTATAAAAAAGAAGGTAAAAAAAAAGATAAATAAAAAGAATAAAAAAAGAATAAAAAAATAAATAAAGTAAAAAAAATAAAAAAAAGTAAAAAAAAAAAAATAAAAAAAAGATAAAGTAAAAGGTAAAAAAGAGTAAAAAAAGTAAAAAAAGAAAAAAAAGATTAATTAAATAAAAAAAAATAAGTAAAAAAAAAAAAAAGAAAAAAGAGTATAAAAGTAAGTAAAAGTAGTATATATTATTATAAAGAAGATAGTTAAGGCTAAAACTTTAATAACTATATAAGTAATAATAAAGTAAATAACTATTAAAATAGGTATTTATATTACTTATAACTTATTAAAAAAGGTAGAGTATATAGTACTATATTTAATAGTAAAAAGCTAGTAGTAAAATAAAGACAACTTTAATAAAAAGGTAAGTACTAGTTATAAAAGCTTTAAAAGGTTGTTAGATTAAGCCGTTATTATTATTAATTCTTTTTAAGCTTCTTATATACTATTTAAACAAATATTTAACCTTTTTAACGTTAATAAAAAGCGGATTTACTTTAAATTAACTTAATATAAGAAGAAGACAAAGTACTACGTTTATGTTTAAAAAAGAACAGCGTTATTATAGCTTGTTAAGAATAAGAGGATTATAGCTTAGTTGTTTAACAACGTTTTATTTAAGTACTACTATTTATACTTAGCTTACTATAAAGTAGTACTTATAAACGTATTAATTTACTTTATACTTTTATTAGATTATATAAAGGTGTATTTATTCTAGTAGTTTTTAAATAACGTATAAAAGCTATTTAAAATTACTAAGCTATATAGTTAAAAGGCAGATTAATAAATAAAGTTTTAGTAAAGGCTATAAATAGTAGACTTTTAAATAATATTATAGTATAAATAATAAAGAACAAGTGTTAAAAGTAAGGCCTATTTATTTATTTATTTAGTACTATACGTTTAATACTATATAAATAGTATTATATCTACTATTTATTATTAATTATTTAGTATAAAAACTTGTATATTAATATATTCTAGCCCTTTTTTAACTACTTTATACTTTTAAAGTATAGTAATATATATAAAAACTACTTTTTTTATATAAATAAAAAGATTTATAGTTATAATAACCTATATTTTACTACTATAATAGAATTATACTTAACTTTAGTAAAAGGCAATCTACTTATAGTTATTTAAAGTAAAGCGTAAAAAGCGCTTAAGTATAGGCCTTTTATTAATTTAGCTTAAGACTATAGTACTATTTCTTAGAAATAGGTATATATTTAATATTAACTATATAGTAATTTAGTTAATATAGTGTTAAAAAGGTTAATAAACTATATTATTATTTTATATATAGTTAATACTACTATTAATAAAGCTCTTAGTTATAAAAAGAATAATAATAAAAAAGTAAAGAAGCCTTTAGTTGTACTAGAATAAAAATTTTAAAATTTATATAAATAATAAATAGTTTATACTATTATAAAAGGATTTAGCCTATATTACTATTACTAGTAAGGCTTTTATTATTAAAATACTAACTTATTATATAATTATTATTATTTTAAACTTTATTAGTAAGTTATAACTAGTTTATAATTATTAAATTATAAATATTTAGTTTTTAAATTCTTATAATATCTTATTTAAAATTTTTAAGTTATTAACTAGTAAATATATTTAATAAAAAGACTTTATTTAAATATACTAGTGTATATATATTATTATTATAAATTACATTTATATAAAAAAGGCCTTACTATTTATACTTTAACTTATTCTTAACTAACTTATTAATTTCCTTTTTATTGTTTTAAATAAGTACTATATTATCTTAAACTATTAATTAATTTAACTATTATATTTTATTAATATTTATAAAGTTTTTTAATTTAGTAAGTTTTTTTTAAAACTTACTAACTACTATAACTACTTTTTTTTAGTTTATTAAATGACGTTATAATATTTTAGTTTATTTTTAAAAGAGCTTTTTAAAAAATATATTTACTTTTTAATTAAATACTTACTAAGTAAAAATATAAATATTAATAAAAAGTAAAGCTTTTATATTATAAAAAAAAAAGAATAATATTTAGTTATAAGATTAATGTACTATTATTTAATTTATTAAAAGTACTATAAAAAAGTACTTTATTTAATCTTTTATTTTTTTAAAGGTTAGCTTAGTAAGTGTTTTAATAAGTAAAAAGGACCTTTTCTTAATAAGGCTATTTACTTATAAATTATATATAAATATTAAAATATATACTACTTTTAAGTTATTATAAACTTTCTTAAAGTTACTTTTAAATTTAAATTTTTTATTTACTATAATAATAACTAAAAGATTATAGTTAGCTATTATATAGTTTTATAAAAACTTAAAAATAGTTTTAACTTTAATATTAAAAATAGTTATAACTTTAATATATTTTATAAAAGTATACTAAGCTTTAATAATATAGTACTTACTATTATATAGTAGTATATATATAACGTTTAAATAGATTTTTTAAAATAAAATAATTAGTAGTTATTAAACTATAGTTAAGTTAATTAGTTAATAAAGCTTTTATTTTAAATAATTTAAATAAGTTAAAACTACCTTTTTTATATAATTATATATTTTATACTACTAATACCTTTTATAAAAGGCTATATATAATAGTTTAATCCTTTAATATTTAGTTATAATATAGTATTTTTATATAAGCTATACTTAGTTGTTAAAGTTGTAAATTACTTTTAAAAGGTAGTTTAGATTTTTAACGTTTTTATATTATAAAATACCTTTTTAATAAAAGTAAAATTATATTTAATATAAAAGCTTTCTTTTTTTTATACTTAAAGTCTTAAATAAAAAAATGTAATTTTTAATAAGATTAAGAATATTCTTATAGTAATTATTTAAGTCTTAAGTTTAAAATACTATTAAATAATTAAACAAAGGTTTATTATTAATTAACACTTTTTAAGTATTAGTATATATATTAATAAACTTATTAAAATTATTCTTTATAGCTTTAAGCTTGTTTTTATTAGTTCTTAAAATATATAAAAGTATATTAGTAAGTATATTCTTTATACTAAAAATATACTTAATAGTAAAATTAAAATTTTAAACTTATATTACTTATTATATAAGTAGTACTTTAAAAAGTTTACTAATAGCTTTATTTAACTAATTTATTAAAACTTAAAAGTTAGTTTTAATTTAAAAATATACGTTATAAACGTAATTATAAAGTTTTTTTAAAGTAGTAATTAGTCCTTTATATTTCCTTTTTATAGTATTATTAACTACTACTTTTATATTTTATTATCTTAACTTATATTATATAAAACGTCTTTTACTATTAATTTCTTATAAAAGTACTACTTTTTATTTTAAAATACTTATATTAATTATAAGTATTATTAGTTTACCTTTTTTAAAGTAGTTAATTATTATTAAAATAAGAGTAGTAAAAAGCTATTCCTTTAATAAGTTAAAAGCTAACTTTTTTATATCTTCTTATTACTAGTAGGCGCCCTTTTATAAAAGAATATAAAAAGAGGTAGCTACTATAGCTTTATCTTATACTTAAGTCTTACAAAATATAAAAATACTAAAAAATCTATAAAGGTCTTTTAAATTAATTAATTAAGGCTATTTAATAATTTTAATAATTTTAAACTTTTTAAACGTATAGTTAAACCTATTATATATATATTTAATAATAATAGCTATAAGCTAGTACTATTATAATTTTTTAACTATAATTATAGTATTAACTAGCTTATAATTTACAAGGACAAGGTCTATATTTTAAAGATGCTTTAAAACGTAGTACTTAACGCCTAGTAATATTTTCTTATTATTATAAATAGTTGTAAGGCCTTTAATTATAATATTATTAAAAAAGAGCAATGCTTAATTAAGTATAAGCTTATATAGTAGTTAGACTATAATATATTAAAATTAAGCTACTAAGTTAGTACCTTTTTATAAAAAAGTACACATTTTAAATAGTTTAATTAAAGTTAAAAATATAGTTATTGTTGTGCGCTAGTTTACTACTATAGGAGGAAATACACTAATAACAACTATATGTCGTCCTTAGTACATACACCCTAAATAAAGAAAATAAATAAATAAAGCAAATAACTATAATATGTTAATAATTCTGTAAAATTCTTATTTATTAGTGTAAAGTATGTAGATGTAAAGTTGGTTGTATTGTCTATCTAAAAACTATAGGAATTTCCCTTTTTATAGTAAATGTTACTAGTAATAGTTATATTTTTACTTTTTTTAATAAGTTTAATTTAGTTATATTTTAAAAAAAGATTAAGTAAAAAAATCCTTTTATATATTTTAAATTCTTTTAAAAAGGTCTTTACTATTAAAGGAACAAATACGTTATATACTATATACTAGTTATACTTAACTATATTGTTTATTAACTATACTTTTTTATTCTTCTTTTTTATTAGAAATTAAGAGTTTTTATAAAATTTATAACTTTTTTTAATTATCTCTTTACTAAGGCACTAATATAAAAGGTTAATAACTTACTTAACTAGTAGGTAAGGTATTAAGATTATATAAGCTTAAAAAGCTATATATAGTATAGTTTTAATAACTTATAAAGGTGTTATTAATAAGTTAAGCTTATTAATATAATTAAAAGTTTATATTAATACAAATTTCTTATTAAATAGAATTTATACTAAAATTTTCTTCTTTTTTTTTTATAGGCTATTATTTAATTAGTTAATAATTACTATAAGTTAATTAAGTATTAGCCTATATCTTTATTTTACTAAACTAAACTTTAAGATAATAAATATAGTAAAGTCTTATATAGTAGGCTAAAAGTTCTTTTAAGCTTCTTTTTATTTTTCTATCTTTTAATTTATACTTCCTTTAAAAGTAAAGCTATTAAATACAATATTATTTAATAGTTAAACCTTTAAACCTTTCCTTTTATATAAGATATTACTATAGTAAACTTATTATAAAGATTAATAAGATTTAGTATTTTTTAGTAAAGGAAGGCTAGTAAAATAAATAAGCTTTAATATTAGTTATAAGTAGTTTTTATAAATTATACTTAAAAGCTTATTTTTTAAATTTAATAATAGTACTAAAATAAATACTAATATAATAAGTAGTCTTAAGTACTTATTATAGTTTAGTTTAAAGTATTAATATACACTTTTAACTAATTTATTAACTTTATAAAGTTGCTTATATTAATAATAAAATAAATATTACTAACTATTATATTAATATATATTTTCTTAATAATAGTATTATATAAAAAGTGTAGTTTTATATTAAGAATATATAGTATTCTTAATAACAAGTTCTTACTAGTTATTTTATTAAGTATAATATATAAGTAAACTAGTAGTTTATACTCTTTTAATTATAAAGTAGTTATAAATTTGTTAATAAACTAAATACTTGTATTATAAACACTAGTAAAGGAAACCTTAGTTTTAAATAATAAAATACTAAGTCTTTTAATAAGATAGCAAGAAATTAAAAAAACTTATAATTTAGTATTAATAAGAGTAAGTTGTAGGCTTTTTTAAAAAGGACTTTTATAAACTTATATATATATTCTTAAAAGGCTAGCTACCTTTATAAGTATAAAGTTAGTTTAAAGGCTAGTTATTTAATAGGACTATAGTATAATATATATTTTTTAATTGTTTAATAGTTTAAGAACTTAAAAAGGTTTATTTATACTAACTATATAAAATATTGTTTAAACAAGGTTAAAAGCCTTGTTTATAACTATTAATATCTTATTATTAATATAAACTATCTTTATACTAAATATTATAAAGTCTTAAATATTAAATATAATTTATACTATATATATTAAACTAAGCTATAAAAGCTAGTATAAAGTAACTTAAATATATAAACTAAAAGTTTTTTTAAAAAGTTAACTTTTAATATTTAAAAGTAGCTTAGTGTCTTTTTTTAAAAAAACTTAAGTAGTTAGTTAATAAAGTAATAGATTAAAGTTAAATAAGGTAATATTAATAAATTTTTATACTCTTTATATATTTATAACTAGTATATAAAGATGTATATTATTATTAACTTACTTATACTTTTTAACTAATATAAAAGTAGTAAATAGGTTATAAGCCTTATTTACTAGTTCTATTAAAAGGAACTAATTAGTAAATATAAGATTGTTATTCTTAATAAGCTTAACTATATTAATACTTAAGCTAAAGCTAAAAAGTAGTTTATTTAGTAGTGTAATTAAGCTTTTAGTATTATTTAAAAACAAGAATTACTATTTTATTTTTACTATTTATTTTTATAACTATATTTACTATATTTTTTTAGTACTAAAAAGGTTATAATATTTTGTTAAATAGCTTTAAACTAGATTTCTTATTTACTCTTTATTATAAAAGTGTTTTATTAATATATAAAGTAGTTTATACTTTTTTATTAATTTTATAAAGAAACACTTTACCTTTATATTATAGTATAAAAGTTTAACTTAGTAGTCTTTATAAGACTTAGTATATTTTATTACTAAATAGTCTTTACTATTATAATAAAAGTAGTAAAGGCGTTTTTATAGTACTTATTAAGTAAATATATTAAAAATAGTATTATTATCTACTTATAAGACTTCTTTAATATTAGTTGTAAATAGCTATTACTAGATTGCCTTAGTATTATATAGGTTTTAGGTTAAGAATATAAAAAAACTATATTTTTTTAAGTATTTTATTACTATATAGTTTTAGTTAATAGTAAGGTTTACTATATCTTTAATAATTAACTTAAATATATTTTTTAACTAGGCTATTTAAAGTTATAATATAAATAAAGCAACTAAAATAAGTATAATAAAAGGTAGTAAGGTGTGTTAATAAGAAGGTGCTTTAATTTATTAAGTAAAAGGTAGAACTTAAAAGAACCTATAAAACTTTTAGTAATAATAATTATTTATTAAATAAACGTTATTTTTAAGATATTTAATAATTTAATTATAGAATTCTTAAAAAGGTATAGTTTAAAAGTTTTAGTATAAGCAGTTTACTTAAAGTAATAACTAGTATATAACTATAAAAGGAAGGTTATAGTATAGTACTATTAACTAATTATTTAATATAAAATAATAGTTTTACTATTTTATATTTATATAAAGCTTAGCTAATTTACAAAGTAAAATTTAAAAGTTTTTATTATAAATAGTATAAAACTATATTAAAACTTAAGCTTAAGAAGTGTAATACTATTCCTTATTCTAAATACTATAGTTTTATTTTATAACTTCTTTTAAACTTATAAACTTTTGTCCTTACTTTATAGTTAAGGCTGTCTTTACTAGTCCTTTTATAAAGCTTATTTTATTAATTATATAATATATTAGTAGTTAATAAACTTTATCTTTGTTTAAAAGTAATACTATCTATACTAAAGCCTTATAGTAATAAAGGAAGTATATAATATTGTTACTATTAAAGGTAAGTGTTATAAGAGTTCTAGGATAAAGAAATACTTAGCCTTAAAATTATAGTGTCCCTTTAAGTGTAAAGTGTATTAATATATTTATAAAAGCACTAGTTAATAGTAGTACTTTAATAGTTAAAAAAGCTATATTAATAAAATAAGTGTTTATTTTAACAATCTTGTATATTATATATAAAATATAAGATCTTAGTACTAAGTTACTTGCTTAATTATTTATTAGTCTTTTTAGTAAGAAGAAAGAAATTTTTTAAAAATTTAATAAAATAAATATATAATTAATCTTTATATAAGAAAATAAATAACTATTATTTATAAAAAAGAAAGAAAAACTATAACTTTTCTTACTTAAAGAATTAATATATTTAGTTTTTATAAAGGTATACTAATTCTTTATTTACTAAGTTATACTATAAAATAATAAAGCTTTTTACTATTTTATAACTTAACCTTTCTTTATTATTAATTTAAGCCTTTTTATACTACGTTTTATAAGTATATTTAATCTTACTACTACTATCTTTACTTTAGTAACTTATATATAAGTCCTTTTAAAGTAAATAGTAACTAAAAGTTATTATATTATATTAGTTTTATTAGTAGTTATTATATTCTTAACTTACTATTAAGTAGCTACTTACTAACTTACTACTAGATTTATTTTTATTTATTTTTAAAATACTATTACTAAATTAATACTTATTAATACTTTTATAATTAAAATAAAAGTTTAAAAAAAGATATTTTATAATATTTTAATACTTAATCTTAACTATTATTATAAGGTTGCCTTTAGTGTTTTTTAAATCCTATATTAGTATTATTAAAATAGTGTTTAATCTTTATTAATTAGTTGTTTATTTATAAGACTAATACTTATTTACTACTACTTTTTTTATAATACTAAATATAGTAACACACGTTTTAGCCGTTTTTAAATAAATAAAAGGATTATCTTTTTTCTTTACTATTAAAAGTATATTTATTCTTTACTAGTATAGTTATATAAAAAGCTATATAAGCTATCTTCTAAGGCCTTGCCTAACTATTAATTTATACGTTATAAATTAAAGTTAGCTTTATACTAACCTTTACTACTTTATAGTTAAGCCGTTTTTATATAATTAGTTAATAGTAGCTATTTACTATAGCTAATTATAGTAATATATATTTAGTTATTTAGTATAATAGCTAATAATATATTTATAAAAGCTATTATAAGTAGCTTCTTTTATAAGACTTTCTTTATATTAAATTTGTATTTTAGTACCTAGTTTTTATTTCTTATAACTTTATAATTTAAAACTATTAAAAAATAAATAAAGTAGTAATCTTACTCCTTTTTCTACTTATTAAAAGTATAAATAAGAATTAAAAACTTACTTTAGTAATTACTTATAATATAGCTATTAACTAATTACTTCTTATATTTTTAACTAAAAAAGATTATTATAAAAGTTTAAATAAATAAAGTAATAATATCTTATAAGTATTATAACTATTTAAGTAAAACTTAAACAACTAGTCTTATAACTAGTATATTTTAAGTCCTACTTTTATTACTAGTAAGTATAAAACTACTTATTATATATATATAACTATATACACTACTAACAACTATTATAGTATATAAAATAGTATAAAAAAGGACTATTAACTAATTAGTTAATAGTCTTTCCTTTTATACTATACTTTATAAACGGCTTACTAATAAGTAGAGATAAAGAAAGACGTACTTGTAGGCGTTATATATAAAACCTATATAGTTAATTTTATTTATTAAATTTCTTACTATTTATCTATCTTTTTAGTAGCTATATCTTATTTACTTATACTTTTTAAAGTAAAGAGTGTTAAAGTAAAGCCTTAACTTAATTTACCTCTTATTTTAAGTATAGGTACTATAATATAAGTTGTAGTATATACTTTATACTTAATATATAATAAGTATATATAAAATCTTTAACGTTTACTTTAATACTTATTTAAAAGTAATAATAAAAAACTAAGTTTTTTATTTTTATAATACTACTATATTTAGCTATTTTAAGCTTATAGTACTAGTAAATAATTTTATATTATAGTACTTTTTAAACTAGTATAACTACTTATTCTTTTTAATAAAGCAACTTTATAAGGTTTAAAAACTAACCTTAAAAATAGTTTATATAGTCTTATTATACCTTTTTTTATTTTATAAGTAAAAGTTTAATAACTAAGTTATAAGAATAAGCTTATAAAATAAAGTAAAAGGCTTTTAACCTTTTTTTAGCCTTTTTATAGTTATAACTATAGCTACTTATACTATAAACAACTATTAAGTATATATACTTTAGTACTTTAACTAAGTTGTTTTTAAGTTAGCTATATTAACTATTTTATTTAAACTATTTATAATAAATTTAAATACTTATTTTTTATAAGAAGATAGGCTATTTAGTTCTTTTATAGGTTTTTTAAGGACTTTTAAAACGCTACTCTTAGTAAGAATAACAACTTTTTAGTATAATAAAAATAAGTAATTTATTTAATTTTATTCTTTTTTATAATTAAAATAATATAATAAGCTATTAGCTAGATTTTTATTACTTAGTTAATACTTAATTTTAAAATTAAATAGTAATAAATATATATACTAATATACTTACTAATAATTTAAATTTATTTATTATAAAAACGTTTATAAATTAGTATAGTTAGTTAAAACCTTTATATTCTTAGCTCTTTTTAAGTACTAGTACTATTTTTTAAAGGATATAATAATTACTATTAACTTTTAATTAAGAGTACTATAGTATAGCTTTATACTTTTTAACTTTTAAGACTAAAAGGCTATTAAATACTAAATACTTATATTATTTAATTAAAATAGTATTCTTACTAATATAAAAGTAAACGTATTAGTTTTTACTTAAACTAAGTATTATAAATTATAATACTTTAATAATAACGCTTTTATAAACGCTTACTTTAATTATTAAAATACTTAGTCTTTATAAGGCCCTTATAAAAGTTCTTTAAGTTTTATACTTTTAATTAGCCTTTTTAAATGTTTTATTAGTAGTTAGGCCTTATTAGTAAAATAATAAGTAAATTAAAAATAAAAATTATAAAAGCTAATAAATACTTAAATATTATAATAAGTTTTAAACGTTTACTACTTTATAACTATTTTAACTTATATAAAGTTTATATAAACTTTAATAAGGAATAATAAAAAGCTTAAAACAAATACTTCTTTTTTATAAAATTAGTACTTTTTTTTAATTAATAAATAACCTTACTTTTTTTAGTTAATTTAATACTTACTTTAAGTACTTTATATACTCTTTTTTATTCTTTAAATAAATTAAAATATTATTTAAATAAATAATATAAATTTTATTTACTAAGCTTTTAAACGCCTTATAAATATAACTTTAAAAAATTATTAAAGTATTAATTAGTTTAAAAAGTATTATTAAATACTTATAGTAGCTATACTATATTTTAAATATAGTCTTTTACTTATCCTTTTAACGTATTTATATTCTACTAAACATATTCTTTATATTTATAGTTAAAAAAATTTATAATCTTTAATTTTATTTAAAATTTTAAAGATTAAAGATAAAAAGTATTAATTTTTAACTATAATCTTATTTAGTTTATAATAATTAATATATAGTTATAAAGTACTATTATACTTTAGTATAAATAAGATTAAAAAGCTTATAAGGCTTTTTAAGTCTTAAATCTATCCTTTTTATAGTGCCTTTTATAAGTACTCTTAAAGTACAACAAGCTTCTTCTAAGATAAAGAGTATAGTCCTTTATATAAAAGTTATATTTTAAATAGTAGATTAATTATATAGTTTACACCTTAGTAAATTAGTAGGCTAATAGTATTTTTTATAAAAAATATATTCTTATATTTATAAAGCTTAAATAGAATTTTTATAAGCCTTTTATAGTCTTTTTAAAGCTCTTTATTTAAAAGATTAATAAATTTCTTTATTTATACTAATATATAGTAAGTAGTAGTATTTATTACGCTTTTTTAAAAGGTTTTTATTAGCTTAACCTTTAATTTATAAAACTACTACTTTTTATTAATAAGGTATAATAATAATATTTTCTTATTTAATAAAGTTAGTATATTTAAAAGTATTAACACGTTACTATTTATATAGTTTAGTTTTATATAATAATAAGTAAACTATTATTTTTTTTAGTTAGTATTAAGTAGTTAAATTATAACTACTTATATATTATAAACTTATAGCTTTAAGTTACTAAGTACTTATATAAGTAGTAAAAGCTTTATAAACTTTAGTAAGCTTAGTACCTTTATAAATTTTTAATTTATTATATTAATCTTATTACTATAGTTTAAATTAATAAATATAAAGTTATTATTATTTATAATAATTTATTCTCTTATTTATAGCTTTTTATTAACTAAAACTAAGTTTAATAATTTTAAAGTGTCTTTTTAAAGGCTACTTAGGCTTTTTTTTTACTCTTATTCTTTTTACTTTTATTATTAAAGTTATTAATAACTTTAGTTAAGTTAACTTAAGTATTTTTTTTACTAGCTTACTAGCTAATTTATTAGAATATATAAATAAAATATAACCTTTCTTACTATAATAAAAGTACTTAATATTAGTATTACTTAACTTAGTATAACGTTTTAAGCTAGTTTTATCTTTAAGTTATTTAAACTTTTAAACTTTAAAGACTTTTTATTAAAAGCCTAAATACTTTCTTTTTAGTTTTTTAATAAAGGTCTCCTTTATTTTTTTTATATTAAACGTAGTCTTTTTATATTACTTTAAAGAACTATCCTTTTATAATTAATTTATATATTTTAATACTTAGTACTAATTAATAGTATAGATTATACTTTTTATAATTAAGTTATATTTAATTTTATTACTTAGTCTTATATAGGCTATAACTATTATAAAATTTTTAAGTAAAAGACTAATCTTCTTTTTTAATAAGCTTATATATATATAGTAGTTACTAAGGCTTTATCTTATTAGTTAGTAAGATTTTTTTAAATATATTATTATAATACTAAATAAATCTTTTAATTTTAGTATTAGTATATTTAACTAAGTATTAAAAACGTTTTAAAAGTATAAGCTTAGTATATACTTTTACTTTAGTAGTATATTAAAGAACTACTTTTAATAAATAAAAAAAGCTTTATTTATAAATTAAAGTATTATATTAATCTTATTAATATCTTAAAAGTACTATTAAAGTACTAATTTAAATATATACTTTATTATTTTATACTACTTTTATTATTATAAATGTCGGTTAGCCGGCTAGAATAAATGTCAAGGCACGCTTATAAAGCCACCTATAACCCTATACGTCTACAGGTGGTGCCTACAGGAGGTGTACAATGGTCTATTAGTAATACTTCTTATTACTTGTTGTCTTCGTCTAAGTCTACATCTATAGGACAGTCTAATTAAGTAGACGTAGAGACTTCTGTGCAGTAGAGCCTTATTTTAGTCCTTATAGACCTATAAAAGGCCCCTACCGGTTACACTACGTATTACGTGTCCTCCTCCTTTAACGTATTCGTCTAGTCCCTACTCGTATACCAACAATAAATATATTAATAAATCTTTATACTTTTTAAATAACTTTAGTTTTAAGTTATATACTTAACTACTTACTTTAAATAGTACTTAACTACTAATATATAATAAAGCTATAAAGACTATATTTTTACTTTTAAAATTATTTAAGTTTAACTTTTAAATTTTAAAAGTACTTTATAAGTCTTTTACTAATAGTTATATAGTATATATAAATATAGTCTTTTTATTTATACTATTTAATTTAGTTTATAGTTATACTACTTTTATATATATTATAAATAATTATTAAAAGTATACTTAATAAGCCTTTAATATAACTAATTTAACTATTATTTTATTATTTATAAATATTATTTTAATTAGTATAAACCTTATAAAGTCTTTAAGTAATACTTATATAGCTTTTATTATTTTTAAAGCTTTAAAAATAATTAGTAATTTAGTTATTATAAAAAAAGAATTCTTTTAAATAGTTAATAAAAAAAGTTTATTAATATAAAAATATTTATAAAGTTAGTACTATATACTATTATAACTAAGTAAAAAATAATATTAACTTTATAATAACTAAATTATATATATATAAATATATAAAAATAAGAATAAACTCTTATCTCTTTTATTAAAAAAAGTATAATAGTATTATATAAATATAAAAGATATTTATTAGTCTACTTATTTTAACTAATTATAAAAAGCGCTTAAAAACCTTTTAAAGCCTATCTTTAGTATTTTAAAACAGCTTACTATTATCTTATCTCTTAGCTAATTATAATAGGACGTTAGTAGATTAAACATTTAACTAATTATAAAAGAACCTTGTAAGGACTCTAGACGGTCTATATACAGTGCCTTAACTGTGCTTAGTTATATAGCGTTTATAAGTAATTCTTATTAAATTTGTAATATAAACTAGAAATAGTATAAGTAGTAATAAAAATAAAAATAAAGACTAGACTATTTTATTAAATAGTAATTTTTTTATACTTTTTATAGTTAATATAAAGGCTACTAGTTATATTATTAGTAATAAAAATCTGTTTATTAGCCTTACTTATAAAGACTTTACTACTAAATAAAGAAAGGTAGCGTCTTTAAAAGTTAAGAGGATAGAAGACGTCTTAGATTAATTTTTAAATATAAAAATAACTAAAAGACTTACTAATTATTTATATATACTTAAAATAGGCTATAATTTAATAAGTTTAAAAAAGCTTACTACTATTAAATTAGTAATAATAAGTAAAAAAGCAGTTTTATATATAAAAAATAAGTAAAATAAAGATATAGTTTTAACTACTACTTATACTACTAATAGTAATAACTTATATATTACTAAATAAAAGGTATTAAAGCTAAAACAAGCCCTTATAACTATTAATAGCTAAGGGAATAAAAACAGCCTTAAACTATTATATTAAAGACTAAGATATATAAGACTAACTAATTTAAAAAGGGTTATAAAATAAAATAACTTAAAAACGGACTTAACTAAAGAAGTAAAAGAATTAGTTTTTAACTATAAAGCCTACCTACTAAGTAAGTTAAAAAATAAGGTATATAAGAATAGCTTTACTAATAAAGACTATACTTACCTTAAAAAGGTAGCCTTTAATATATATAGACCTATTTTATAATAGACTTTTAAAGGCTATAAGTACTTTATTACCTTCTTAAACTTTAAGACTAAGTACTTAAACCTTTACTTACTAAAAAAGAAATTAGACGCTTTAGAAGCTTTTAAGCTTTATAAGTATAAGGCTAAAAATAATACTAAAAATAATAAAATAAAGTTTTTTTAAATAGATAATAGTATAGAATACCTAAGTAAGGACTTTAAGGCCTACTTAAATAAAAAAGGTATACGCTATATACTAACACCTACCTATACTAAAGAAAGTAATAGTATAAGTAAAAGGATTAACTAGACTTTTATTAAGAATATATAATTACGTAAGGTATTACTAATTATATATTCGTATTAAGGTTTTTAGTACGTACACATACCTAGATTAAAATAGCGGATTACGTCTATATAAGGACAGTCCTCCTTCCTTCCATCTAGTCTTTTGTTAAGCATCTAAGAAATACACTTATTTTCCCTTACTATAGGCCTTACTTATTTAACTATTTTGATTACTATACGTAGCTCGACTCTACGCCTTATGTAAAGACGTATTTCTTATAATTATATATAGCCTTTTAAGCCTATATAATCTTAATACTTTATTTATTAGTTAAGTAAGTTATTAACTTTTTATATTAACGTTTAAATAAAGGAATAATTAAAAAAAGTTATAAATCTTATAAAAACATTTAGTATTTTATTAAAAAAAAGGATAAATAAGTACGGCTTATAAATAATACAATTAAATATAATTAGTATATAGTATATAATAAATTTACTTTTTTATAGTAAAAACCTGTTTAAAAGAATTTAAAATATATAAAAAATCTTTTTATTAAATCTTTTTTTATTATAATTAAATTTAACTTACTAATAAAAGTAAAGATATAACTACGTTTTTAACTTTAATTAAGCTATTTAAAATATATACTCTTTTATAAAAAGGTACTAATTTAGTAGCTTAATTTTAATGTATTATAATATAACTATTATATAAGCTTATACTTAATTAAGTATTACTCTTTTTTAATAATATTATAATTAAGAGCCTTATAACTACTTATAATAATAAGGGACTATTATTAAAGATTAAATATTACGTTTTTAAACACTCTTAAAATATAAACCTTATCCTTATAAATTATAAGTTAGCTAATACAATAATTATAGCTATAAAGTTATAATAGTACTAACTTATAAGTATTATTATTAAATATATATATAGTAGGTTTAACTATATACTTAAGAAGTTTAAAATTATTAAAATCTTTAAGTAGCTTTAACTAATTAATTTAAAAGACCTTTATAAGTTCTTTAGTATTTTTACGTTTTATAAGTGTTATAGTTTTAATAAGAATTACTAGTAAACGCTATATAACTAAGCGTAGTTAAGGCACTATGTATAAACCGTCTAGAGTCTCTACAAAGTCCTTCTATAATTAGTTAAATATTTAATTTACTAGCGCCCTACTATAATTAGCTAAGGGATAGGATAGTAGTAAGCTATTCTAAAATACTAAAAGTAGACTTTAAAGGGTTCTTAAGTACTTATTATAATTAGTTAGATTAAGTAGACTAATAAATATCTTTTATATTTATATAATATTACTATATTCTTTCTTAATAAAAAGGATAAGAATTTATTCTTATTTATATATATATATATATATATATAATTTAGTTATTATAAAGTTAATATTATTTTTTACTTAGTTATAATAGTGTATAGTACTAACCTTATAAATATTATTATAATAATAGATTCTTTTTATTAACTACTTAAAAAACTTTTTTTATAATAACTAAATTATTAAACGTTTTTAAGGCTTTAAAAATAATAAAAGCTATATAAGTATTACTTAAAGACCTTATAAGGTTTATACTAATTAAAATAATGTTTATAAATAATAAAATAATAGTTAAATTAGTTATATTAAAGGCTTATTAATTATACTTTTAATAATTACTTATAGTATATATAAAAGTAGTATAGTTATTAACTAAATTAAATAGTATAAGTAAAAAGACTATACTTATATATATAATATAACTATTAGTAAAAGACTTATAAAGTGTCTTTAAGGTTTAAAAGCTAAACTTAAACAATTTTAATAGTAAAAATACGGTTATTATAGCCTTATTATATATTAGTAGCTAAGTACTATTAAAAGCTAGTAGTTAAGTATATAACTTAAAGCTTAAACTATTTTAGAAATATAAAGATTTATTAACGTATTTATAATAATAAAAGTAATATAAAGTAATAAGGCGTATATTTAAATTAACGCTTTAATAATACTTTTAAAATACTAATAAAATTAATATAATACTTTAGCTTATAAATAAAGCTTTTCTTATTTATTAAAAGTAGTATTTTAATATACTACTAAAATAAAAGCGTATACTAGGCTTATACTCTTAAGACGTCTTTAACGTTTAGTTAAATATATTAATACTAAAAATAAAGAATTTATTTAGTATTATAATAATACGTTTAAAAAAATCCTACTAACTTATAAGATAAAGCCTTAGTAACTACTATACGTATATAAGCTTATTAAAAAAGAAGATTAGACTTTTACTTAAAAAGTTTATAGTAATTATAGTTTATATAATACTAAGTAATAAAATTAAATATAACCTAGCTATAAAGAGTATAACTTATACTACTAATTAATACTAAGTATTAAAGTATATAAATAAACTTTAAAAAAATAGCTTTTTAAATAAGTAATAAAAAAGAACTATACTAAATATAAAGAAGGAAAAAAAGACTTTTAGTAAAAAACTAAAAAGAAAGTATTTAAACTTTTATTAAAAAGTCTTTAAGGCTTAAAAGTTTAAGTAATTTATAAATAAGTCTAGCTTAAAACGTTATACTAAATTAAGTAATATTAATATTAAGTGTTTTTACTATAATAAAAAAAGCTATATTTTACTTATATATTTTAATAAATTAGTAAGTAAGCTACTAAAAAAAATATTTAAGTTAACTTTATTAATGTTAATAATAATAATAACTTTAGTAATATAAGTAAAAAGGATAAGGGTAAGGGAAAAGCTTAAGTAGCTTTTAAAAGGGCACTTTAAAGTTATTAAACGTTGTTTTAGTTAGTAAAAGGCTATAAATAAAAGAATAAATTATTATAAGTAGTAATTACTTTATATTTATTAATTTAATCTATAATAATAAGATTAATATAGTAGACTAAAAATTTATAGAGGTATTAAGCTTACTAAAGTTTATAAGGCTTTTACTACTTATATAAATACTTAGTAATATAAAGTTATAAGTTTATAATATATAAATAGTTATAATTTAATTATTAAACACTAATTAAAAAAATAATAAATTACTTAATATTATATAAGACTAGACTATATTAATAGTAATATACTAATACTTTTAAGTATTTTAACTTTATTAAATTAAAAGATATTATTATACCTTATTAATAAAAAGTAGTAGTTTTATAAATTAAAGGTTAAGCTAGTAAAAACCTTTTAAAAGGGTATAATAAATACTATTACTTATTATATATTAGTATAAGTAAAGGAATTTATTAATCTTTTAAATAAAGAACCTTAAAAAGACTATAAAAGGCTTATAAAAATACTACTTAAGCTTTATAAATATAAGAACGTATTCTTTATAAAGAATACTACTAGCCTACTAATTTATTAAAGTATAAACTATATAATTAATTTATTACTTAAAGTATAACTATTATATAAAGGGCTATACCTTTTATTTTAAAAAAAAGCTTATTATACTTTAAAAGTACTTATAAAAAGCACTATAAAAAGGATAAATTTAAAACTTAGAAAGCCTTATAAGGTCCTTAGTCTTATTTATACTAAAATATAATAGTACTTTATAATTATATATTAATTATTATAAACTAAATAAAATTATAGTTAAAAATTAGTACTTTTTATTTTTAATCTTTAAAAGTTTAAATAAAACTAAGGACTATAAGGTTCTTTTAATTATAAACGTAAAGAATATATTTAATAAAATACAAATATATAAAAAAGATAAGTAAAAGACTATATTTAAGATATAATATAGCTACTATAAGTATTTAATAATACTTTTTAAGCTAATTAATACTTTAATAACCTTTTAAAGATATATTTATAAGGTGTTTAAAGGCTTAGTAAATAAAATTTATATTATTTATTTAAATAATATTTTAATTTATTTAAAGAATAAAAAAAAGTATATAAAGTACTTAAAGTAAGTATTAAATTAACTAAAAAAAGTAAGGCTATTTATTAATTAAAAAAAGTACTAGTTTTATAAAAAAGAAATATTCTTTTTAAGCTTTTTGTAAGAGTATTTATAAGGTTAGTACTATACGCCACTATAACTAGGTAGAAGATAACATTAACTTTACAATAACTAAATCGTATATATATAAGTATATAAGAACAAGAATAAACTCTTGTCCCTTTTATTAAGAAGGGGTATAGTAGTACTATATAAATATAGAAGATATTTATTAGTCTACTTATTTCTAGCTAATTATAAGAAGCGCTTAGGAACTTTTTAAAGTCTACTTTTAGTATCTTAGAATAGCTTACTATTATTCTATTCTTTAACTAATATTTATTAATTAATTTATTATATTATTTAAAGTAAACTTTATTATAAAAATAAGTATTAACTAGTTATTTTAAATTTTTATTATATAGTAACGTAAGTACTATTTTAAAGTTTAATTAGCTTTTTTAATTTAACTATTAGTTTATAAGTAAAAAGTAATAAATAGTCTTAACTTAATATAAGTAATATTATATAGCTTCTACTAGTACTAGTTAGTAAAGACTACTTCTTTATTTAAAATAATGCCTTTTAGCTGTTTAAAGCGTAGCTAGACCTTTATATAGAGTAAATATATAAGCTTTATAAAGGTTATAGTAGTAAACACTAATAAAAACTAATATATCTTTATATACTTATTTACTACTATTAATATAACATCTAGCTCTTAATTACTATTAAAGACTAAAAAGAAACTAGTAATAAAATCTATTAACACTTTTTACTAAGGCCCTTTAAAGACTAGTAGAGACTAAAGCTAACTATACAACTTGTACTTTCTTAACTTAGTAGTCTAGTATATATAACAAGTACGTATAAATTCTTTAACATTTACTTTAACGCCTATTTAAAAGTAGTAATAAAAAACTAAGTCCTTTGTCTTTACAACACTACTATATCTAGCCGTCTTAAGCTTATAACACTAATAAATAATTTTATATTATAGTACTTCTTAGGCTAGTATAACTACTTATCCTTTTTAATAAAACAATCTTATAAAGTCTAAAGACCAACTTTAAAGATAGCTTATATAGTCTTAACAAGCCTCTCTTTTACTTAGTAGATAGGTATTTAATAACTAAGCTATAAGAATAAGCTTATAAAATAAGATAAAGGGTTCTTTATCTTTCTTTAGCCCCTTTATAATTATAACTACAACTACTTACACTATAAACAACTACTAAGTATATACATTCTAGTACTTTAACTAAGTCGTTCTTAAGTTAACTACACTAACCGTTTTACCTAGGCTATTTACACTAGTTTTAAATACCTACTCTTTATAAAAAGATAGGCTACTTAGTTCTTTTATAAGTTCTCTAGAGTCTTCTAGAACACTACTCTTAATAAAAGTAGTAACTTTTTAACATAATAAAAACAAGTAATCTATCTAATCCTACTCTTCTTTATAGTTAGGACAATATAATAGGCTATTAGCCGGATTTTTATTACTTAAATAATACTTAATTTTAAAATTAAATAGTAATAAATATATATACTAACACGTTTAACAATAGTTTAAATCTATCTACTATAAAAACGTTTATAAATTAGTGTAGTTAGTTAAGACCTTTATATTTTTAACCTCTTTTAAGTACTAATACTATTTTTTAAAAGATATAATAATTACTATTAACTTTTAATTAAGGGTATTATAGTATAGCTCTACACCCTTTAACTTCTAGGACTAGAAGGCTACTAAATACTAAATACTTATATTATCTAGCTAGAATAGTATCTTTACTAATATAAAAGTAGACGTATTAGTCTTTATATAGACTAAGCGTTGTAGGTTATAATAAAAAATTTTTTTATAAAGGTTTACTTTAGCTATTAAAACGCCTAGTCCTTATAAGGTTCTTATATAGGCCCTTTAAACTTCCTACTCTTAACTAGGCCCTTTAAATATTTAAACAATAGTTAGGCCTTATTAATAAATTAATAAATAAATTAATAGTAAAAATTATAAAAGCTAATAAATACTTAAATATTGTAATAAGTCTTAAACGTCTACTACTTTATAACTATTTTAACCTATACAAGGTTTATACAGACTTTATTAAAGGATAGTAAGAAGCTTAAAAAAGACACCTCTTTCTTATAAAACTAGTACTTTTTTTAATTAATAAATAACCCTACTTCCCTTAGTTAATTTAACACTTATTTTAGGTGCTTTATATACTCTTCTTTATTTTTTAAATAAATTAAAATATTATCTAAGTAAATAATACAAACCTTGTTTATTAAGCCTTTAAACGCCTTATAAATATAACTTTAAAAGGTTGTTAAGGTATTAGTTAGCCTAAAAAGTATTACTAAATACTTGTAGTAGTTATACTACGTTTTAAATATAGTCTTTTACTTATCCCCTTTATATATTTATATCCTACTAAATACATCTTTTACGTTTATAGTTATAAAAACTTTACAGCCCTTAGTCCTATCTAAGATCTTAAAAATTAAGAGTAAAGGGTATTAATTTTTAACTATAATCTTATTTAGCTTATAGTAATTAATATATAGTTGTAGGATATTATTACGTTTTAATATAAATAAGACTAAAGAGCTTATAAGGCTTTTTAAGTCTTAAATCTATCCTTTTTATAGTGCCTTTTATAAGTACTCTTAAAGTACAACAAGCTTCTTCTAAGATAAAGAGTATAGTCCTTTATATAAAAGTTATATTTTAAATAGTAGATTAATTGTATAGTTAACACTTTAGTAAATTAGTAGGCTAGTAGTATTCTTTATAAAAAACACGTTCTTATATTTATAAAGCTTAAATAGTATTTTTATAAGCTTTTTAAAGTCCTCTTAAAACTCTTTATTTAAAAGATTAATAAATTCTTTTATTTATACTAATATATAGTAAGTAGTAGTATTTATTACACCCTTTTAAAAAGTCTTTATTAACTTAACCTTTAATTTATAAAACTACTACTTTTTATTAATAGAGTATAATAACATCTTCTTATTTAATAAAGTTAGTATACTTAAAAGTACTAGTACGTTATTATTTATATAGTCTAGTTTTATATAATAACAAGTAAACTACTATTCTTTTTAGTTAACGTTTAGTAGTTAAATTATAACTATTTATACACTATAAATCTATAACTTTAAGTTACTAGACACTTATATAAGTAGTAAAAGCCTTATAAACTTTAACAAGCTTAGTACTTTTATAAATTTCTAGTTTACTATATTAATCTTACTATTATAGTTTAAATTAATAAATATAAAGTAATTATTATTTATAATAACTTATTTTTTTATTTATAGCCTTTTACTAACTAAGACTAAGTTTAACAACTTTAAAGTGTTCTTTTAAAGGCTACTTAAGCTTTTCTTTTACTCTTACTCTTTTTACTCTTACTACTAAAGTTATTAACAACTTTAGTTAAGTTAACTTAAGTATCTTTCTTTACTAACTTATTAACTAATTTATTAAAATATATAAGTAAAATATAATCTTTCTTACTATAGTAATAGTACTTAATATTAGTATTACTTAACTTAGTATAATGTTTTAAGCTAGTTTTATTTATAAACTACTTAAAACTTTAGGCTTTAAAGGCTCTTTAATAAAAGTTTAAATACTTTCTTTTTAGTTTTTTAATAAAGGTCTCCTTTTCTTTCTTTATATTAAATATAGCCCTTTTATATTGCTTTAAAGAGCTATCCTTTTATAGTTAATTTATACACTTTAACACTTAGTACTAATTAGTAGTATAAGTTATACCTTTTATAACTAAGTTGTGTTTAATTTTGTTACTTAGACCTATATAGGCTATAGCTACTATAAAATTTTTAAATAAAAGGCTAATCTTCTCCTTTAACAGGCTTATATATATATAGTAGTTACTAAGGCTTTATTCTACTAGTTAGTATAATTTTTTTAAACGTATTACTATAGTACTAAATAAATCTTTTAATTTTAGTATTAATATATTTAACTAAGTGTTAAAAATGTTCTAAAAGTATAAGCCTAGTACACGCTCCTAGTCTAACAACGTGTTAAAATACTACTTTTAATAAATAAGAAATACTTTATTTATAAGCTAAAGCACTATATTAATCTTATTAATATCTTAAAAGTACTAGTAAGGCGCTAATTTAAACATACGCCTTATTACTTTACACTATTTTTATTATTAAAAATATATTAATAAATCTTTATATTTCTTAAACAGCTTTAGCTTTAAGTTATACGTCTAACTACTAGCTTTTAATAGTACTTAACTACTAACGTATAATAAAGCTATAAAGGCTGTATCTTTACCTTTAAAATTATCTAAGTTTAACTTTTAAACTTTAAAAGTACTTTATAAGTCCTTTACTAATAATTATATTATATATATAAGTGTAATCTTTCTACCTATACTATCTAATTTAGCTTATAGTTGTACTACTTTTATACACTCTATAAGTAATTATTAAAAGCACGTTTAACAAGCCTTTAATTTAACTAATTTAACTACTATTTTATTATTTATAAACATTATTTTATTTAGTATAAACTTTACTAAGCTCTTAAGTAATACCTATATAGCTTCTATTATTTTTAAAGCCTTTAAAACAATTAATAATTTAGTTATTATAAAAAAAGAATTCTTTTAAGTAGTTAATTAAAGAGTTTATTAATATAAGAGTATTTATAAGATTAGTACTATACACTACTATAACTAAATAAAAAATAATATTAACTTTACAATAATTAAATTATATACGTATAAGTATATAAGAACAAGAATAAACTCTTATCCCTTTTATTAAGAAAAAATATAGTAGTACTATATAAATATAAAAAATGTTTATTAGTCTACTTATTTCTAACTAATTATAAAGAGCGCTTAAAGACCCCTTAAAGTCTACTCTTAGTATCTTAAAATAGCTTACTACTATTCTATTCCTTAGCTAATTATAGTAGGACACTAGTAGATTAAATATCTAACTAATTATAGGATAACCCTGTAGGGACCTTGGACGGTCTATGCGTAGTGCCTTGACTGTGCTTAGTTATACAGTATTTATAAGTAATTCTTATTAAAACCGTAACACTTTTTACTATTTTTTAATAAAGTTTATATAAACCTTACTTAAGTTAAAATAGTTATAAAGTAGTAAACGCTTAAGACTTATTATAATATTTAAGTATTTATTAGCTTTTATAATTTTTACTACTAATTTATTTATTATTTTATTAATAAGGCTTAACTATTAATAAAGTATTTAAAAAGCCTAGTTAAAGGTAAAAAGCTTAAAAACCTTTATAAAGGCCTTATAAAGACTAAGTATTTTAGTAGTTAAAGTAAGTATTAATAAAAGCGTTATTATTAAAGTATTATAACTTATAACGCTTAGTTTATATAAAGACTAATATATCTACTTTTATATTAGTAAAAATACTATTTTAACTAAATAATATAAGTATTTAGTATTTAGTAGCCTTTTAGTTTTAAAAGTTAAAAAGTATAAAACTATATTATAATACTTTTAATTAAAAATTAATAGTAATTATTATATTCTTTAAAGAATAGTATTAGTACTTAAAAAGGGCTAAAAGTGTAAAGGTCTTAACTAACTACGTTAATTTATAGGCGTTTTTAAAGTAAATAAATTTAAATTATTACTAAGTATATTAGTATATATATTTATTACTATTTAATTTTAAAATTAAGTATTAACTAAATATTAAAAATTTAACTAATAGCCTATTAAATTATTTTAACTATAAAGAAGAGTAAGACTAAATAAATTACTTATTTTTATTATACTAAAAAGTTATTACTTTTACTAAGAATAACGTTTTAAAAGACCTTAAAGAACTTATAAAAGAACTAAGTAGCCTATCTTTTTATAAAGAGTAAGTATTTAAGTTTATTATAAATAGCTTAAATAAAATAATTAATATAGTTAACTTAAAAACAACTTAGTTAAAGTATTAAAGTATATATACTTAGTATTTGTTTATAGTATAAATAGTTATAGTTATAACTATAAAAAGGCTAAAAAAAGGTAAAAAGCCTTATACTTTATTTTATAAGCTTATTCTTATAACTTAATTATTAAACTTTTACTTATAAAGTAAAAAAAAGGCGTATTAAGACTATATAAACTATTTTTAAAGCTAGTCTTTAAATCTTATAAAGTTACTTTATTAAAAAGAATAAATTATTATATTAGCTTAAAAAGGATTATAATATAAAATTATTTACTAGTATTATAAGCTTAAAATAGCTAAATTTAGTAGTATTATAAAAATAAAAGACTTAGTATTTTATTATTACTTTTAAATAAGCGTTAAAGTAAATATTAAAGGTTCTATATATACTTATTATATATACTAAACTACTAAGTTAAGAAAGTATAAGTTATATAGTTAGCTTTAACCTTTATTAGTCTTTAAAAGGCCTTAATAAAAAATATTAATAAATTTTATTACTAGTTTTTTTTAAGTTTTTAATAGTAATTAAAAGTTAAACGTTATATTAGTAGTAGTAAATAAGTATATAAAGATATATTAGTTCTTACTAGTATTTACTACTATAACCTTATAAAACTTATATATTTATTTTATATAAAAGTTTAACTACGCTTTAAATAGTTAAAAGGTATTATTTTAAATAAAAAAGTAGTTTTTACTAGCTAATACTAATAAGAGCTATATAATATTATTTATATTAAGCTAAGACTATTTACTACTTTTTATTTATAAACTAATAGTTAAACTAAAAAAGCTTATTAAACTTTAAAATAGTATTTTTATTATTATATAATAAAAAATTAAAATAAGTAACTAATATTTTTTTATAATAAAGTTTACTTTAAATAATATAATTAATTAATTAATAAATAAAGTATTACTTTATATACTTTATAACTATTATCTTATAATTTATAAGAGTATTAAAAACTTTATTTATAAAAAAAGAATACTAGTAGTAGTTAAGTGTATTTTAAAACTATAAGCTTTAAAAAAAAAGTATTAAAACACTTATAAAAGATATAAAAGTAATATTATAATATAAAGTACTTATTAAAAATATATAATAAAAAAGACTTAGTATTATTATTTACTTAAAATTTAAAGTTAAAAGTACTTAATTAAAAGTAAAAGCTAAAGTTTATTAAACTTTTTTATATATTAAAAAAGATTAGCTTATAAACGTATTATTTAATATTTATATAGTAATATAAAAGACTATATAATATATTTTTAGTATTTTTATTAAAACTATAAGTAAAGTTTATAAGTATTATAAAGCCTTTATTAATACTATTATTAAAAGAAGATAATAATAAGTAAAAGGTAAAAAAGGTATTAGGCTATAAAATATTGTATAAAGAGCTATATTACTTTGTATAATAAAAAGAATAGCTATTTAAATATAACTAATAAGTTATTATAATAATTATAAATATACTAATTATTATAAAAAAGTAGTAAAAAATATAAATAAAGACGCTTATTAATATTAAAATAAGTTTAAAGGTCCTTATAAAAAAAAGAAAAAAAGACTAAAAAAGGTTTAGTAATTAAGTATAGTAATATAATATTATTATAATAATAAAAATTATAAAAATATAATAAAAAATTATAAAAAAAAAATATATTTAACTACTATTAAGTGTAAAGTACGTACTACAACTAACGTTATAGTATCTATACTTAAAATAAAGGGCAAATTAGGTTAAGGCTTTGCCTTAACACCCTTTACTTTAAAAGGTATAAGTAGACAAAACATAGCCACTAAAAAGACAGACGGACAGTAAGGAATTTAATAAACAGAATTAGCTATACAAGTTTTACGTATAACGTATATAAGTACGTCTCTCTTTGTCCTTGCCTACTAGTAAGCCGCTTATAGAGTATAGTATAAAAGGAGAGACTATTAACTAATTCGTTAATAGTCCTTTTTTATACTATTCTATATACTATAATAGTTGTTAGTAGTGTATATAGTTTTATATATATAGTAAGTAGTTTTATACTTACTAGTAATAAGAGTAAAACTTAAAATATATTAGTTGTAAGACTAGTTACTTAAGTTTTACTTAAATAGTTATAATACTTATAAAATACTATTACTTTATTTATTTAGACTTTTATAATAACCTTTTTTAGTTAAAAATATAAGAAATAATTAGTTAATAGCTATACTATAAATAATTATTAAAATAGGTTTTTAATTCTTATTTATACTTTTAATAAGTAAAAAAAGAGATAAGATTACTATTTTACTTATTTTTTAATAGTTTTAAATTACAAAGTTATAAGAGATAAAAACTAGGTACTAAAACACGAATTTAATATAAAGGAAGTCTTATAAAAGGAAGTTACTTATAATAGCTTTTAAAAATATATTATTAGCTACTATATTAAATAACTAAATATATATTACTATAATTAGCTATAGTAAATAGTTACTATTAACTAATTATATAAAAACGGCTTAATTATAAAAGTAGTAAAGGTTAATATAAAGCTAACTTTAATCTATAATAAGTAAATTAGTAGTTAGACAAGGCCTTAAAAGGTAGCCTATATAGCTTTTAACTTAATTATACTAGTAAAGGATAAATACACTTTTAATAATAAGAAAAAAAGATAATCCTTTTATTTACTTAAAAGCGGCTAAGACGTGTATTATTATATTTAGTATTATAAAGAAGTAGTAGTAAATAAGTATTAGTTTTATAAATAAACAGCTAATTAGTAAAGGTTAAATACTACTTTAATAATACTAATACAAAGTTTAAAAAATACTAAGAGCAACTTTATAATAATAGTTAAGATTAGGCACTAAAATACTATAGGCTGCCCTTTTTCTAACCTTTATTCTAACTATAAATATATTAATAAGTATTAATTTAGTAATAGTATTTTAAAAATAAATAAAAATAAATCTAATTGTAAGTTAGTAAATAGCTACTTAATAGTGGATTAAGGCTATAATAACTACTAGTAGAACTAATTTAATATAATAACTTTTAATTACTACTTATTTTAAAATAGCTTATATATAAGTTACTAAAGTAAAAGTAGTAGTAGTAAGATTAAATATACTTATAAAATATAAAGTAAAAAGGCTTAGAATATTAATAAAGAGAGGTTAAGTTAAAGAGTAGTAAAAAGCCTTATTACTTTATAGTATAACTTAGTAAATAAAGAATTAGTATACTTTTATAAAAACTAAATATACTAAACCCCTCCTTTTTTTCTTTAATAAAAAAAATAATTATAGTTTTTTTTTCTTATAAATATAAGTTATTTAAAGTCTTATATAAAGAATTAATTATTATATATTTTTTTTATTACGTTTTTACTTTAAAAAATTACTTTCTTTTTTATAAAAAAAACTAATAAGTAATTAAATAAGTAGCTTAGTATTTAAATCTTACATTTTATATATAATATATAAAACTATTAAAATAAACGCCTACTTTATTAGTATATCTTTTCTAACTTTTAAAAGACTGCCTTTATTAACTAGCGCCTTTATAAACACGTTAACTTACTTAATATTTAAAGGAACGCCGTTATTTTAAGGCTAAGCCTTTTCTTACTTTAAAACTCTTACTACTCTTACCTTTAATAGTAATAACGTTATACGTTTTCTTTATTACTATAAGGCCCTAGTAAAGGTAGTCTTACTTTTAAATAAAAACAAAGTTTATTAACTACTAATATATTATATAATTAGTAAAATAAGTTTTATAAAAAAACTAGTAAAGACTACTTTAACTATAAAATAAGAAAAAAAGTTTATAAATTTAAAGGAGGCTATATAGTAAAACTATAGTACTTAGAATAAGAAATAGTACTATACTCTTTAAGCTTGGATCTTTATATAGTTTTACACTATTTATAGTAAAAACTTTTAAATTTTACTTTAAAAATTAACTAAACTTAATATAAATATATAATAAGTAAAATACAATTTTTAATTAATTAATTAGTTAATAGTACTATACTATAACCTTCTTATTACAGTTATACGTTAGTTATTACTTTAAGTAAATTACTTATACTATAATTTTTAAACTATACCTTTTTAAGAATTTTATAATTAAATTATTAAGTATTTTAAAAACAACGTTTACTTAATAAATAATTATTATTATTAAAAGTTTTAAAGGTTTTTTTAAGTTTTACTCTTTACTTATTAAATTAAAGTACCTTTTTATTAATACGTCTTACTACTTTTTATTATACTTATTCTAGTTGCTTTAACTATACTATAACCTTAAGCTACTTAATTAAAAAACGCGTTTAAATTAATTATTAAAAGTATAATAAACCTTATTATTAATTAAAACTGTATAATAATAAAATACTTAAAAAAATATAGTTTTTTTATATTCTTAACTTAAAACTTATATAATACTAAGGCGATTTAACAACTACTACTTATAATTAACGTTAAAAAAGTCTTATAAGTAAATAATAACGCTATCTTTAGTGTATTTGTTTAATAAGTGCTATAAAAACGCCTTTATTACTTTTACTATAATAGTAAAGACTATTTAATAGCTAAGTATATTAAGTTTTATAAAGACTACTAAGTTAAACTTTTATACTATAATATAAGAAAAAGCTATTTCTTTATAAAGTTAATAAAAAAGTATTAACTATTTACTATATTAATAAGGCACTTTTATAATAAAGGCTAAATAAGAAATTTAATTTAAAGCTACTTAATAAAGTATTATAACCTTTTAAGTATAAAGGAAATATAGTAAATATAGTTTTAAAAAAAAGTAGTAAAAATAAGTAAATAATTCTTATTTTTAAATAATACTAATAGCTTAATTATACTATTAAATAAAATACTTTCTAGTCTTAACTTAAGCGTTAATATAGTTAAGCTTATTAAAAAGAACAATCTTATATTTATTAACTACCTTCTTTTAGTAAAACTAATAAATAAGGGTTATAACCTATTTACTACTTTTATATTAACTAAAAAGCGTAAATAAGTTAATAATAATATACGTTTTTATATACTAGTTATAAATATATAAGAAGTATAAAAATTAATTAATATTGTTTTATTTAAAAAGAACTTATTATTTTATTAACTAACTACTTAAGTCTTATTAAAAGTAAATACTAAGCTTATTTTAAATATTAAATACTAACTATTAAAGACAACTTTTAACTTTAAAGTTAAAGTTTTAATATACTAGCTTTTATAACTTAATCTAGTATATATAGTATAAGTTATATTTAGTATTTAAAACTTTATAACACTTAATATTAAGATAGTTTATATTAATAGTAAAATGTTAATAGTTTTAAATAAAGCTTTTAACTTTGTTTAAACAACGTTTTATATAGTTAGTATAAATAAGCCTTTCTAAGTTTTAAGCCTTTTAAATAATTAAATTATATAAATTATATTAAAATTCTATTAAATAACTAGTCTTTAAACTAACTTTATACTTATAAAAGTAGTTAACCTTTTAAAAATACACGTTTAAATTTATAATAGCCTTTTTTAAAAAAGCCTATAATTTACTCTTATTAATACTAAATTATAAATTTCTTTAATTTTTAACCAACTTATAAGAAAGCTAGAAATTCTATTGTTTAAAACTAAAACTTTTTTTACTAGTATTTATAATACAAGTATTTAATTTATTAATAAATTTATAACTACTTTATAGTTAAAAAGGTATAAACTACTAGTTTATTTATATATTATACTTAGTAGAATAATTAATAAGAACTTATTATTAAGAATATTATATATCCTTAATATAAAGCTGTATTTTCTATATAACTTTATTACTTAAGTAATATATATTAATATAACTATTAATAATATCTACCTTGTTGTTAATATAGGCAACTTTTTAACGTTAATAAATTAGTTAAAGGTGTATATTAACGCTTTAAAATAGACTATAGTAAGTACTTAGAACTACTTATTATAATAACATCTATTTTAATACTATTATTAGATTTAAAGGATAAGCTTTTAAGTGTTATTTATAAGGACTACTTATAACTAATACTAAAACTTATTTAACTCTTTAGCCTATTCTTATTAAAGAGTACTAAATCTTATTAATCTTTATAATAAGTTTACTATAGTAACACCTTATATAAAAAGAAAGGTTTAAAGGTTTAACTACTAAATAATATTATATTTAATAACTTTACTTTTAAAAAAAGTGTTAATTAAAAGAAGGAAAAATAAGAAGAAGCTTAAAAGAACTTCTAGCCTACTATATAAAACTTTACTATATTTATAACTTTAAAGTTTAATTTAATAAATAAAGAGTATAAGTTAATATTTAATTAGCTTATAGTAATAATTAATTAATTAAATAATTATTTATAAAAAAAAAAGAAGAAAATTTTAGTATAAATTCTTTTTAATAAGGAATTTATATTAGTATAAACTTTTAATTATATTAATAAGCTTAACTTATTAATAGTACCTTTATAAGTTATTAAAACTATACTATATATAGCCTTTTAAGCTTGTATAATTTTAATATCTTACTTATTAGTTAAGTAAGTTATTAACCTTTTATATTAGTGCTTTAATAAAAAAATAATTAAAGAAAGCTATAAATCTTATAAAAACTCTTAGTTTTTAATAAGAAAGAAGAATAAAGAAGTATAACTAATAAATAATATAGTTAAGTATAATTAATATATAGTATATAATGTATTTACTCTTTTAATAGTAAAGACCTTTTTAAAAAATTTAAAATATATAAAAGAATCTTCTTACTTAATCTTTTTTTAAATTATAACTAGATTAAACTTATTAAAGAAAGTAAAAATATAACTACGTTTTTAATTTTAATTAGGCTATTTAAAATATATACTTTATTATAAAATAGTACTAACTTAGTAGCCTAGTTTTAATATATTATAGTTTAACTATTATATAGGCTTATACTTAATTAAGTATTACTCTTCTTTAATAATATTATAATTAAAAGTCTTACAACTATCTATAATAACAAAGAAATATTATTAAGAGTTAAGTGCTACGTTTTAAAGTATTTTTAAAACGTAGACCTTATTCTTATAAATTACAAGCTAGCTAGTGTTATAATTACGGCTAAAAAATTGTAATAGTGCTAGCTTATAGTTATTATTATTAAATATATATATAGTAGGTTTAATTATACGTTTAAAAAGTTTAAGATTATTAAAATTATTAAATAGCTTTAACTAATTAATTTAAAAGACTTTTATAAGTTTTTTAGTATTTTTATATTTTATAAAACTTAAGTATAAAACAAAGCTATAATAACTACTTTTTTTTATATTCTTTTATAAAAAGGCGTTTATTAATAGTAAAAAGATATAAAGAAGTTAGCCTTTAATTTATTAAAAGAACAACTTTTTACTACTCTTATTTTAATAATAATTAATTACTTTAAAAAAGGTAAACTAATAATACTTATAATTAATAGAAGTATTTTAAAATAAGAAGTAGTACTTTTATAAGAAATTAATAAAAAAAGACGTTTTATATAATATAAATTAAAATAATAAAATATAAAAGTAGTAGTTAATAATACTATAAAAAAATATAAAGGACTAGTTACTATTTTAAAAAAACTATATAACTACGTTTATAATATATATTTTTAAATTAAAACTAACTTATAAATTTTAATAAATTAGTTAAATAAAGCTATTAATAAACTTTTTAAAGTACTACTTATATAATAAATAGTATAGGTTTAAAATTTTAATTTTACTATTAAGTATATTCTTAATATAAAGAATATACTTATTAATATACTTTTATATTATTTAAAGACTAATAAAGACAAGCTTAAAGCTATAAAGGATAATTTTAATAAGTTTATTAATATATATATTAATACTTAAAAGGTGTTAATTAATAATAAACCTTTATTTAATTACTTAATAGTACTTTAAATTTAAAACTTAAATAATTATTATAAAAATATTCTTAATCTTATTAAAAAATATTTCTTTTTATTTAAAACTTTAAGTATAAAAAAAAAAAGCTTTTATATTAAGTATAGTTTTACTTTTATTAAATAAAGATTTTAGAGTATAAGAATATTAAAAATCTAAACTACCTTTTAAAGGTAATTTACAGCTTTAACAACTAAGTATAGCTTATATAAAAATACTATATTATAATTAAATATTAAAGAATTAAACTATTATATATAATACTTTATAAAAAGTATTAATAGTATAGAATATATAATTATATAAAAAAGGTAGTTTTAACTTATTTAAATTATTTAAAATAAAAGCCTTATTAACTAGTTAACTTAACTATAGCCTAGTAATTACTAGTTACTTTATTTTAAAAACTTTATTTAAATATTATATATATACTACTATATAATAGTAAGTATTATATTATTAAGGCTTAGTATACTTTTATAAAATATATTAAAGTTATAACTATTTTTAATATTAAAGCTAAAACTATTTTTAAGTTTTTATAAAACTATATAATAGCTAACTATAGCCTATTAATTATTATTATAGTAAATAAAAAATTTAAATTTAAAAGTAACTTTAAAAAAGTTTATAACAACTTAAAAGTAGTATATATTTTAACGTTTATATATAATTTATTAATAAATAGCTTTATTAAAAAAGGACACTTCTTACTTACTAAAATACTTATTAAGTTAACTTTTAAAGAAATAAAAAACTAAATAAAGTACTTTTTTATAGTACTTTTAGTAGATTAAACAATAGTATACTAATCTTATAACTAAACGTTATTCTTTCTTTTTTATAGTATAAAAGCTTTACTCTTTATTAACGTTTATGTTTTTTACTTAATAAGTACTTAATTAAAGAGTAAGTATATTCTTTAAAAAACTCCTTTAAAAAAGAACTAGAATACTATAACGCCTTTTAATAGACTAAAAAAGAGCTATTACTATAGTTAACAAGTTTTAAGAAAAACTTATTAAATTAAAAAACTTTATAAACGTTAATAAAATATAATAGTTAAATTAATTAATAGTTTAAAGTAATATAGTACTTATTTAAAATAATAAAAAGGAAATTAATAAGTTAGTTAAAAGTAAGTTAAAGTATAAATAATAAGGTCTTTTTTATATAAATATAGTTTATAATAATAATGTGTATATACTTATATATTTAAATAAAGTCTTTTTACTAAACACTTTTACTAGTTAATAACTTAAGAAATTTAAGTAAAATATTATAAAAATTTAAAAACTAAATATTTATAATTTAATAACTATAAACTAGTTACAACTTACTAATAAGATTTAAAATAACAACAATTATATAGTTAGTTAATAATTTAATAATAAAAGCTTTATTAGTAATAGTAATATAGACGAGATCCTTTTATAGTAGTATAAACTATCTACTATTTATATAAATTTTAAAATCCTTATTTTAATATAATTAAAAACTTCTTTACTTTTTTATTATTATTCTTTTTATAACTAAGAGCTTTATTAATAGTAGTACTAACTATATATAGAATAATAATATAGTTTATTAACCTTTTTAATACTATATTAACTAGATTGTTGTATAACTAGTACTAAATATACGTTTACTTTTAAGAAATAGTATTACAATTTTAAGTTAAATTTACTAAAGGCTTATACTTTAACGTTTTTTACACTTTACTTTAAATAACTATTAGTAGATTACTTTTTACTATAGTTTAATAAGATTTTACTATAGTAGTAAAATAAGAATTATTATAACTATAAATCTTTTTATTTATATAAAAAAAGTAGTTTTTATATATATTACTATAGCTTAAAAGTATAGTATAGCTAAAAAAGAGCTAGAACACGTTAATATATAAGTTTTTATACTAAAGAATAAAAGATAAGAAACGTATATAGTACTACTTATATAGTATTAAGTACTAGCTACTAAACAACTAAATAAACAAGCCTTATTCTTAACACTTACTCTTTATTACTTATATTATAATATTGTTTAAAAAACTACTATTTATAGCCTTTATTAGTACTTTAACTAGTAGCTTGCCTTTTAACTAAGTAGTCTAGAAATTTTAAATAGCTATATTAAACTAAAGATTTAACTAAAGGTTAGATAGCTTTTATATATTGTTTAGAAACTATTAAAATAAATATACTTTTATATAATTTAGTAAAATTATAAAGTAAATTAACACGCTTATAAGTACTACCTTATACTAAACTAAATAAAGATAATAGTACTTAAATAAAACGTTGTTAATTAGTTAAGTAATAATCCCTTTATCCTTAACAAGTTATAGTAGTACTGTCTCTTTTTAAACGTAGATATAGCACTCTATCTTCTCCTTACACTAAGCTAGTTTAAAGTAAATCTGCTTCTTGTTAGTGTTTAGAAGGCTAGATATTTGTTTAAATAGTATATAAAACGCTTAAAAAGAATTAATAATAACAACGGCCTAATTTAACAACCTTTTAAAGCTTTTATAACTAACGCTTATTTCTTTATTAAGCTTGTTCTTATTTTACTACTAGCCTTTTACTACTAGTTATAACGCTACCTACTCTATCTTTTTTAATAAGTTATAAGTAATATAAATCTTTACTTTAGTAGCTATTTATTTAGCTATTACTTATATAGCTATTAAAGCTTTAACTTTAACTACCTTTTTTATAACAATATATACTACCTTTATTTATTTTTATACTTCTTCTTTTTTCTTTTTTTTTACTAGCTTTTAGTTACTTTATTAGCCTTTTCTTTCTTCTTCTTCTTCTTTACCCTCTTCTTATTTTTTACTTAACCTTTCTTTTTTTTTATTCTTTTTACTTTTTTACTTCCTTCTACATTCTTTATCTTTTTAGCCTTTTTCTTTTTTTCTTCTTCTTTTTTTTTTTTCTTTACTCTCTTTACCTTCTTCTTCTTTTTTATCTTCTTTTTCTTTTTATTTCCTTTAATTACTTCTCCCTTCTTTTATACAGCCTTTTTTTAACGCTTTAAAGTAGTTAATATACTTTCTACCCTTTTTACTTTTATTCTCTTTATTACCTTTTTTATAGTCTTCTTTTTTCTCTTCTTTATTTTCTTTTTCTTTTTTTTTTTAACTTTTTTTTTATTAGCCTTTTACTAAGCGCTCTACTTACTTTTAAGCTTACTTGCCTTTATAACTACTCTAACTCTTATTTTAGTGTTAATATTTATAAAATCTTTATTACTAGATTAAGCGTTAGTCTAGCTATTTTAAAGCCTTATTTTGTTTAAGTCTGTGTTTACTACGTTGTTAGACAGCTTCTTTTAAACTACTATTCTTACCTTAATGTAAATCTTAGTAGAGAACGTTTACTTACTCTTTTTTACACTGTTTATAAAAGGACGTAAAAGATTCTTCTTTTAAGTTATAAAAATAGTAGTGTTTTAACTATATAGTAATAATATAAAGGCGTTTAATTTAATAATAAGCGCTTTAATATACTTGTTAAAGGTATTATAAAAAAAGAATATAATATATTAAAAATAAATAAATAGTCTACTTTAAAAATATATTTTTATTTATTAAAAGACTACTTATTACTTAAAGTATTAATAATAAAAATAAAGCTAATATATCTTTATTTATTAAATTATTATAATAAATAAAAACGTTAAAAACGTTTATTACTACTTTTATTATTATTATAATAACTATAATCTTTATTTTTATTACTTATATTTACTTTACTATAAGCTTTTTTTACTATATTTAATTATTTATATTTTATAATTAAATTATCTTATTTATATATACTAAGTACTTTTAAACTACTATATTTAGTATAATATTTTATATATAAAGCGTTATTATTTTATAAAATAATTAGTTAGACTTTATTTTATAAAAAGATAGTGTATAAGGTAAATAAAATCTTAAAACCGTTTTTTTAAAACTACTATATACACTAAATATTATTATAAACTAACTAATATATATTAACCTTTTTATTATAAAAAAAATAAAGCTTATAAGTAAATAGACAATGTTTAATTTAATAAAAGACTACTACTTTAACTTATTTTATTATTTAATAAATATAAATATTAAGAAGTATAGTTTTAATATAAATAATTATTATATTAGTTTATATAATATAACTAGTTACTTAATTTAATAATAGTGTATACTAATAACTAGTATAATAGTTAAATTAGTGTTTATTATTACTAAACTTAAAAATATTATTTAACTTTAGTCTTTTATACTATAAATACTAAATATATTAAAGAGTATATAGTTATATAAGAATATAACTATTTACTAATTCTTAATAAACTACTACCTTTAAAAAAAGTATTTTTCTACGTTTATTTTTAATATATATATAAGGATTTTATACTATCTTAACTTTTTATTATATTTATATAAAAACTTAAAAGAGTAGTATAAAAAGTAGTTATTTAATAATATATATATAGTTATTTTTTATTAGCTTTTAATAAAAGTAAGCTAAGTTTAATAAAAAATAACTAAAGCTATAATATAATAATAAACAAGTTAATATAACTATTCTTTTAAAAACTATAAATACTATTAATAAACTACTTTATATATTTATATTAATCTACTAATAGGCTTATATAAGATTAAATAAAGACTACTTACTTAAAAGTCTTTTATTAGTAAGTAGATATACTTTACTTAAAGCTTAACTATATAAATATATTATTTATATACTTCTTACTAAAAGGACTACTATTTTAGTGTAATTTAAACTTTTATACTAAAAACGTTTAAGCTTACTTAAATATATTAAAAAGACTATATATAAATAACTAAGATTTAATAAACTAAACAATATTTTTTAAACTATTTAAATTAAAGCTAGTATTTACTACTATTTATATACTTTATAGTTTATATAAAAAGCTATTTAAACTAATTAAATAAAGTTACTAAAATTTCTAGTACATTATATTATTACTATTAAACTAATTACTAAATACTATTTAATACACTTAGCAATCTAGTAGAAATAACTATAGAATACTTAGTATACTTTTACTATTTAATTATTTAGTAAGACTACTACTTTAAGCAGTATTTATAAAATAGTACTAGTAGTTTATAATAAAAGACAAAACAGTTTACCTAGTAAAGCTGTTAAAGACTTTACTAAATTAAACTACTCCTTCTTTTAAACTACTATAGCCGCTTTTATAAGCGGATTACTAGTCTACAATACTTACTTATACTAACTATTTAAAAGCGGCCTAGATTCTTAATATATTTTATATTTAGTAAGTTAATCTAGCTAAAGTATATAACCTTATAGGCGCCTTAACAAGGTACAACTTAAGCGTTAACTAGTAAAAACTCTTTAATAAAGTTTTAAATATTTACTTTATACTAGGCTATAAGAAGAAGTAAAAAGAGCTAAACACTATAGAAAAGTTAGACGTTAAGAACTAGGCTTTTACAACATTGTCTTTAAAGTTATTACTAGATTATAATATAAACCTGCCTCCTTCCTCTTTCTTTTTATTAAACTTTAAGCTAATAAGCCTGTCTACTCTATTAGTATATAGTAATCTTAGGTTTAAAAGCGTAGTAAATACAATTAGATTTAACAACAAGTAAAAGGCCCTATTACAGATATAGCTTATACTTCTTTAGTATAAAAAGATAAAGTATAGCTAGGACTATATTATACTATTAACCTAGGCCTACGCCAAGCCTAGGCGTTATAGCTTCCTACTTTAACGTGTAGAACTCTACCGCTTAGCTCCTAGCTATAGCCTACTACTACTATACTTTAAAGAGTAGTCTAAATAGCTAGCTACTCTAGCCACCGTCTATAAACACTATAATAAAGCCTAAACAAGTTTTAAAACCCTTAAGAACTAGTGTTAAAGCTAGCTCTAGTATTAGTAAATAGTAGTAAGACGTTGTTTACTTAATATATTTAAAGACAAAGTAAAGGACGCGGATAAGTAATTAAGTAATTAGCTCTACTATTCTTTTCTTTCTCTTTTTTTATATTTCTTTAGTTATTCTTTTTTTTTCTTATATCTTTATTTTTCTTTCTTTCTAACTATTTTATTCTTTTTTTATAAAATTTTTTTACTATCTTTCTTTAATTTTCTTTTATTTAATCTACTTTCCTTTCTTTCTTTACCTCTCTTTAATTATACTTTTAAAGTAAAGTATAAAAAAGAGTAAGTATAAAGTACGTACTACAACTAACATTATAGTATCTATACTTAAAATAAAAGGCAAATTAGATTAAGGCTTTACCTTAACACCCTCTACTTTAAAAAGTATAAGTAAATAAAACGTAGCTACTAAAAAAATAGACAGATAGCAAGGAATTTAATAGACAGAATTAGCTACACAAGTTTTACGTATAATACCTACAAGTGCGTCTTCCTTTGTCCTTACCTACTAGCAAGCCGCTTATAAAGCATAGTATAGGAGGAGGGACTATTAACTAATTAGTTAATGGTCCTTCTTTATACTATTCTATGTACTATAATAGTTGTTAGTAGTGTATGTGGTTTTATATGTGTGGTAGGTAATTCTATACTTACTATAAAAAAACTTTAAAAGGTCTACTTATAGCTTAAAAAAAGAGTAGCTTAATAACTACGTTTTAATATAAAGATAGTAAATAAAGGCGAATTTTAACTAGTAGTACTTATATTAACTTATACTTAGCTTAAAGTAAAAAAGGTAGTTATAACCTTACTTACTTAATAATGTATAATACGTATAAGTAGTAGCCTTATACTTTATAAATAACTTAAGGCTAATTAGTAATAGTTAAAGGTTAAGAGAATAAATATATATATACTACTTTAAAGCTATATAGCTTACTATACTTTATATAGTAGTTAATAGCTATATAAGCAAGGCTTTAAACAGTCTTTTAAACTATATAATAGTAGTAGTAAAAGCTCTCTTTTTAAAGAATCCCTTAGTTTTTTAAGTAAGTTATAACTAAGGCCTACTTACTAAGATTAATTAAGTAGCTTACTATTAATATAAAAATCTAGACTATTAGTAAATTTAAACTAGTAGTTAGTTAAAAAAAATACTTATAAGTATATAATATATATTAACGTACTACTTATTTATATAGCCGTTACCTTTTTAAAAGCTAAAGTACTATACTAAAAAAGGCAACTTAAGCGGCTTATTTACTAGCTTTTTTACTTAAGTGTTAAGGTAGCTTAAATATATAGGTTTATTAATAAGAAGCTAAAGGTAACTTAAGTCCTTACTTTATTTAAATAGTAGGATAAGTAAAAGCGTTATTAAGAAGGCTATAAGGTTTGTAAAGGCTTAAAAAAGGCTAAGGTTTAAACTTAACTTATCCTTAAAGTTGTTGTTAAGGCTACTTTTAAAGTTTACAAAGTCCTTATTTTTAAGGTCCTTATTTTTAAAGTTTTTATCTTTATTATTATTATTATCTTTATAATTATTATTATTATTAGTATACTTAAATAATAAATTATTTAGTACGTATAGTAGGCTTTAAATATTAGTATTAAACCTACTAAAGAGAGGTAAAAAGCCTTTTAAAAAGCTTATTAAAGGCGTCTACTTTAATAGATTAAGCGTTTAAAGTATAGCTAAAGGCTAAACTAGTAAAAGCGTTATTAGCTTTTAAGCCTTATTAATAAGTAAAATAAAGAAAGATAATACTTTTTATATTACTAGTATAGTTATACTATATAACAACTAAAGAACCTTTTATAATATATTACTTAGTATAAAAGTAAAAATAGACTATTTAGTACTTAATATATATACTAAAGTATTAGTAAAAAGTAGGCGTTTAAGTGTAAGGGCTAGTACTAGTTTTTATATATATAGGCGCTTTATAGTAAGCTTGTTTTTATCCTTAGCTTTATTAAAGGTTTAAAGTATAAAGGTTTTTTTAAAGTAACTAAAAGGAGTTTATATTATAAATAAAAGGCTAAATAGTAGGCTATTATTAAAAATACAGTAGTCTTTAAACTATTTAATTATTTACTAAGCTATTAATATTATTATAACTTAGTAATAGCTTTATAGTTTTTACTTTTTCTTTTAAAAATACTACTTACTATAATAAATTTTAGTAATATAAAAAGTAAGAAGTAAGAACTATTTATATAATATAGTAAAATTTACTTTATAAATAAGTAAATTTTATTATAAATAAAGTAAGAGTAAATTTATTATACTTAATATATACTAATAATAAGCTTTATTATATAGGCTAGCCTTTTATAACCTTTAAATAAAACTTAAACAGTGTTTAATAATACTATTAGTATTAATTAACTTTATTAAATATATTAGTATAATAAAGGTTATTATTATATATAAATATAAATAGTATAATATAACAACTATTTTATAAGTACTAAAGTACTTTTATTTTACTAAGTCTTTTCCTTAGTTACCTTATTACTAATAAGAGTTAAAAACAACTTTAAAAAGAAGAAAAAATAATTATTATAGTTTTTATAAGAATTACTAATAAACGTTATATAACTAAGTATAGTTAAAGTACTATATATAAACTATCTAAGGTTTTTATAAGGTTCTTTTATAATTAGTTAAATGTTTAATTTATTAGTATCTTACTATAATTAGTTAAAAGATAAAATAGTAGTAAGCTATTTTAAAATACTAAGAGTAGACCTTAAAAAGTCTTTAAACGCTTTTTATAATTAGCTAGATTAAGTAGACTAATAAACATTTTTTATATTTATATAGTACTACTATACCTCTTTTTAATAAAAGGGATAAGAATTTATTCTTATTTTTATATATATATACGTATATAATTTAGTTATTATAAAGTTAATGTTATCTTTTACTTAGTTATAGTAGTATATAGTACTAATCTTATGAATATTGTTATAATAAGACTTAAGTATAAAATAAAGTTATAGTAGCTTTCCTTTTTTATATTCTTTTATAAAAAAGTACTTAGTAGTAGTAAAAAAATATAAAAGAATTAGCCTTTAATCTATTAAAAGAATAGTATTTTACTACATTTATTTTAATAATAATTAACTACTTTAAAAAAAGTAAACTAATAATACTTATAATTAATATAAGTATTTTAAAATAAAGAGTAGTACTTTTATAAGAAACTAATAAAGAAAGACGTTTTATATAGTATAGATTAAGATAATAAAATATAAAAGTAGTAGCTAATAACGTTATAAGAAAGGAATATAAAGGATTAGTTATAGCTTTAAAAAAATTTATAACTATATATATAGTATATATTTTTAAATTAAAATAGACTTTAAGTCTTAATAAATTAGTTAAATAAAGTTATTAGTAAACTTTTTAAAGTACTACTTATATAATAAGTAGTATAAGTTTAAAATTTTAATTTTACTATAAAATATATTTTTAGTACTAAGAATATACTTATTAATATACTTATTAATATACTTTTATATTATTTAAAGACTAATAAAAATAAGCTAAAAGTTATAAAGAATAATTTTAACAAGTTTATTAATATATATATTAATACTTAAAAGGTAGTAATTAATAAAGAACCTTTATTTAATTACTTAATAGTACCTTTAACTTAAAACTTAAATAACTACTATAAGAATATCTTTAACCTTCTTAAAAATTATTTTTTTACTAAAAGTTTTAAGTATAAAGAAAAGAAAACTTTTATACTAAGTATAATTTTATTCTTATTAAAAAGGCATTTTATAATATAAGAATATTAAAAACCTAAGCTACTCTTTAAAAGTAATTTATAACTTAAATAACTAAGCCTACTTTAAATAAGAATATTATATTATAACTAAATATTAAAGGATTAAACTATTATATATAATACTTTATAAAAGGTATTAGTAATATAAAATATATAATTATATAAAAAAGGCAGTCTTAACTTACTTTAATTACTTAAAATAAAAGCCTTATTAACTAATTAACTTAACTATTATATAATAGCTATTAGTTACTCCTTTTTAAAAAATCTATTTAAACGTTATATATATACTAATATATAATAGTAAGCGCCATATTATAAATGCTAAGTATACTTGTATAAGATATATTAAAGTTATAGCTATTCCTAGTACTAAAGCTAAAACTATTTTTAAGTTTTTATAAAACTATATAATAGCTAACTATAGCCTATTAGTTATTATTATAGTTAATAAAGAATTTAAATTTAAAAGTAACTTTAAAAAAGTGTATAATAAATTAAGTATAATATGTATTTTAACGTTTATATACAACTTATAAACTAATAGCCTTATTAAAAGAAGGTACTTCTTATTTATAAGAATACTTACTAAGCTAATCTATAAAAGAATAAAGAACTAAATAAAATACCTTCTTATAGTACTTTTAGTAAATTAAATAATAGTATACTAGTTATATTAAAATACGCCGTTCTTCCTTTTTTATAATATAAAAGTATTACTTCTTATTAATATTAACGTTTTTACTTAATAAGTACTTAACTAAAGGATAAGTATATCTTTTAAAAAGCTTTTTTAAGAAAGAACTAGAATATTATAATAGTAGTCTTTAAATTTTAAAAGAAGCTTATAAAATTAAAGAACTATATAAACGTTAATAAAATATAGTACTTAAATTAGTTACTAGCCTAAAATAATAAAAAGGAAATTAATAAATTTATTAATAGTAAATTAAAATATAAATAGTAAAGACCTTTTTATATAAATACTATTTATAATATTAATATATATATACTTATATATTTAAGAAAAATATTCTTATTGAGTATATTTACTAGTTAATAACTAAGAATTCTAAATAAAATATAATATAAATTTAAAAACCTAATATTTATAATTTAATAACTATAAACTAGTAATAACTTATTAATTAAGTTATAAATAATAAAACTAATAAAGGAAATTAGTAATTTAATAGTAAAAACCTAATTAATAATAATACTATAAAGCTAATCCTTTTATAGTAGTAAAAAATACTTATTATTTATATAAATTTTAAAAGTCTTATTCTAATACACTTAAAGGCTTTTCCTTTTTTTTTTATTATTCTTCTTATAGTTAAAAGCTTTATTAATAGCTATACTAACTATATATAAGATAATAATATAGCTTATAACCCTTTTTAATGCTATATTAACTAAATTACTATATAGTTAGTACTAAATATATACCTATTCTTAAACTATAGTATTATAGTTTTAAGCTAAATTTAAAAAAGGTTTATACTTATGTACCTTTTATACTTTACTTTAAATAACTACTAAAGGATTACTTTTTACTATAGTTAAAAAGAACTTTATTATAATAGTAAAGTATAAATTGTTATAACTATAGATTTTATTATTTATATATAAAAAGCAATTTTTATAAGTATTATTATAATTAAAAAGTATATAATAACTAAAAAAGGGCTAGGATATATTAATATATATATTCTTATATTAAATAACTAATACTAAGTAGTATATATAATACTACTTATATAATATTAAGTATATAACGTTAAATAACTAAATAAATAAGCCTTACTTTTACTACTAATCCTTTATTACTTATATTATAATGTTGTTTAAAAGGCCGCTATTTATAGCCTTTACTAAAAGTTTATTTATTAACTTACATTTTAACTAAGTAGCTTAATAATTCTATATAGCTATATTAAGCTAAAAATTCAACTATAAGTTTAATAGCTTTTATAAGTTATTTAAAAACTATTAAAATAAATATATTCTTATATAATTTAGTAAAATTTAAAGTAAATTAATATACTTAAAAGTACTACTTTATATTATACTAAATAAAGATAATAGTACTTAAAAGCAATATTGTTTAATAGTGAAGCTATAAATTTCTTATCTTTAATAAGCTATAATAGTATAGTTCTTTATAAATATATATATAATACTTACCCTTTTTATACCTTTAAGCTAGCTTAAAATAGACTTTTTTTATTTATATTAAATAAACTTAAAATTTGTTTAAATAGTATGTATAATACTTAAAAAGTATTAATAACTACTATTATATAATTTAAGAATTTAACTAAACCTTTAAACTTAGTATTATTATTTATATTATTATTTAGTATTTTTATTTTTATTACTACTTAGCCTTAACTATAAGTTATAAAGTTACTTTTTTAACCTTTTAAATTAAGTTATAAGTTACTTAAATCCTTACTTTAACTATTATTTAATTAATTATTACTTTTATAACTATTAAAGTTATAGCCTAAACTACCTTTTTTATAGTAATATATACTACTTTTACTTATTTTTACTCTTTTTTTCCTTTCTTTTTTCTTTATTTCTTTTTTTTATTTAATTAGTTTTCTTCTTCTTTTTCTTTCTTTTTACTTTATTCTTTCTTTTTTTCTTTTTCTTTTCTTCTTTTTTTCCTCTTTCTTTTTTTTACTTTCCTTACTCTTTTTTAACTACTTCTTCTTTTTTTTTCTTTACCTTCTTTTAATACTTAATATAACTAGCGCTCTTTTTACCTTTTTAGCCTATATTCTTTTTTAGACTTTAACTATAGTTTCCTTTATTTCTTCCTTTATTTTTTCCTTTTTTTCTTTTTTACTAATTACTTAAGACCTTAATTATCTTTTAGCTTACTTACTTTTATAGCTATTTTATTCTTTATTTTAATATTAATAATTATAAGATCTTTACTATTAAATTAAACGTTAGTTTAGCTAATTTAAGGCCTAGTCTTATTAAGATTTATATTTACTATATTATATAATAGCTTTTTTTAAATTATTACTCTTACTTTTATATAAATATTAGTAAAAAACGTCTACTTACCTTTTTATATACTTTTTATTATAAAATATAAAAGGTTCTTTTTTTAAGATATAATAGTAGTATTTAACTATAAAATAATAATATAACTAGTTAAATTTAATAATAAAGGCTTTAATATACTTATAAAAAGTATTATAAAAAAAGAATATAGTATATTAAGAATAAATAAATATTTTATTTTAAGAATATATTTTTATTTACTAAAAAACTACTTATTACTTAAAGTACTAATATTAAAAATAAAGTAAACACGTTTTTATTTATTAAATTATTATAATAAATAAAAACGTTAAAAACGTTTATTATTACTCTTTTCTTTAACTATAACAACTTTAACCTTTACTTTTACTATATATATTTACTTTACTTATAAGCTCTTTTTTCTATATTTAACTACTTATATTTTATTATTAAATTACCTTATTTATATATACTAAGTACTTTTAAACTATTATATTTAGTATAATATTTTATATATAAAGCACTATTATTTTATAAAGTAATTAGTTAGACTTTATTTTATAAAAAAATAGTATATAAAATAAATAAAAACTTAAAACGGTCTTTTAAAGCTATTAAATACTTTAAATGTTAGAATAGGCTAACTAGTATATATTAACTCTTTTATTATAAAGGTAATAATACTTATAAGTAAATAAATAACGTTTAATTTAATAAAGGACTACTACTTTAACTTACTTTACTAGTTTATAAGTATACATATTAAATAGTATAGCTTTAATAGAAACAACTATTATACTAGTTTATATAACTTAGTTAGTTACTTTATTTAATAATAGTAGGTATTAATAGCTAGTATTATAGCTAGGTTAGTGTTTATTATTATTAAGCTTAAAGATATTATTTAACTTTAGTCTTAAATACTATAAACGTTAAATATATTAAAGGGTATATAACTTTATAAAAGTATAACTATATACTAATTTTTAATTAACTATTACTTGTAAAACAAGTATTTTTTTATATTTATTTTTAATATATATATAAATACTTTATACTATTTAAACTTATTACTATATTTTTATAAAGACTTAAAAAGGTAATATAAAAAATAGCTATTAAATAATATATATATAGCCCTTTCTTATTAAATAGTGTTTAAAGTAAGCTAATTTTAATAGTATAATAACTAAAGTTATAAAGTTATAATAAGTAAATTAGTATAGCTTTTTTTTAAAAAACTATAAATACTATTAAAAAACTACTTTATAGATTTATATAAGTTTATTAATAACTTTATATAAGATTAAATAAAGGCTACCTACTTAAAGGTCTTTTATTAGTGAGTAAAAATATAAATAAATAATTAAGTAATTAAATATCTTTTACTTTTTTTATTTTCTTTATCTTATATTTCTTTTATTACTTTTTACCTCCTTTTTTTTATATCTTTATTCTTTCTTTATTAAACTTTTAAAGTAAAGTAAAAGAAAGAGTAAATATAAAATATATACTATAACTAACGTTATAATACTTATACTTAAAATAAAAGGTAAATTAAGTTAAGGCTTCACTTTAATACCTTTTACTTTAAAAAATATAAGTAAATAAAACGTAGCTATTAAAAAGACAAATAATAAAGAATTTAAGAAATAGAATTAACTATACAAGTTTTATATATAACGCCTATAAGTACGTTTTCCTTATTTTTACTTATTAATAAGCCGCTTATAAAGTATAGTATATAAGGAGGGACTATTAACTAATTAGTTAATAGTCCCTCTTTATACTATTCTACGTACTATAGTAGTTGTTAGTAGTGTAAGTGGCTTTATGTATAGTAGGTAGTTTTATACTTAATATCTTATTTACTTATACCTTTTAAAATAAAGGGCGTTAGTTATAGTACGTACTTTATACTTAATACTTAAAAAGGGTCTTTAAGTACTTATATACTATTTATATAATTTTAAAAAGAATACTAAAAAAACGTTAGATGTATAGTTATACTTAGTAAGTAAGGCTAATTAGTATTCTTATATACTAGCTATACTTAATATTTATAAAAGGCGTATTTGTTTTAACGCTAGTTTCTTATACTTAAAACGGAAAGTTTTTATTAATAGTCTAACTAAATTACTTACTTAAAACGTTTTATAAATATAATTTTTATTATAGTAGCGTTTTTATCTCTTTACTATAAACTTTAAGTATTTTTAAAGGCTATCTTTATTCTTTTATAAACGTTTTAGTCTTTTTATTACTATTAGTACTAAATTACTTTATAATAGCGCTTTTTTTATACGTAGTACGTTTTTATACTATATAAATAAATCTAATTTTTTTAAATAAGGTTTTAAAAGGATAGTAGCTTATTATAGTGTTAATAGTGTTATTATAAGCGTATTAGGCTTTATTAAGTAAACGTAGCTAGCTTATTTACTTATTTATTATAAAGTAGTATAAATATTACTTTAACGTTTAATTTACTCTTTTTATTTATTTATTTATTTATAAGTAATATAGTATTAATAGTCTTTATTTAATCTTTATATAATAATAAAATTTAGATTAAAAATTGCTTATAAATATAAAGCCTTTATTTAATATAATACTTTTTAACGTCTTTTTAAACTATAAAAAAACCTTTTAGTATATAATTTTTATTAAATTAATAGTAGTTAGTTTTATAATTACTATATTAAAAATAGTATACTTTATAAAGTAGTTTATTATAACTAATATTATATTTATAACGTTACTCTTTTTATTTATTAATAGCTTTTTAAATAGTTCTTTTAATAATAAAAGTAGGTTTAACTTATTATATACCTTATATTTTTTAATTATTTACTTTTAATAAACTAAATATATTATAATATATAGCTTTATATTTTTTAATATATTCTTTTAAAAAAGTATTTAAATAATAAGGTAGTTATTTTAACTATATTAAAATGTTTAACTAATAAGTTATTATAATAAACTATTTACTTTATATACTACTTATATAAGCTAAGTATTATAACTATACTTATATTTAAGAATCTTTATACTAAGTAGTTATAGTAACCTTATATAACTTTTTACTTAGCTTAAGCTTTAAAAGTTATGTAGTAAAAGTAGCTACTATTATATAACGTTATTATATTAATAGTATTACTTTTAAAGTAATTAATATCGTTTAATTATATAGTAAGGTTGTTTTATTATAAAACTAAGCTTTTTAGTCCTTTATTTAGTATTAAAATAGTTACTTTGGCTTTTAAGCTAAAATAGTAATATAATAGCTTTATTAAAATAATTAGCCTTATACTTTTAATTAAAATCTTTTTTAACTTATTAACCTTTTATACGTCTTTTATATAAAATATATAAGGCCTTAACTTTTTTTATACTTTTAAAATATTAATAGTATTTATATACTAATTAAGTTTATAGTTATACTAATATTACTTAATAACTATACTATTTATACATAAACTTTTATATTAAGTTTATATAACTTCTACTATTTATATAATTAAACCGTTTTAATAGTATATTGACTAAGTTAGTTAACTTAAGCTAGTACTTAATAATAAAATAAAAAAAGGCTATATATAATACTTATTTAACTTATTTATTATTAAATTAAAGCTACTATATAAATATATAAAGGTTATTATAGTTTAATAAGACCTTTATAATATTCTTACTACTATTTAAGTAGTGTTTTAATTAATAAAAAGCCTTTACTATAATTAAAAGCTTTTAATTTAAAGTATTATAGTTAAGTTTTACTTTTTATAACTTATATAACTAAAAGGTTATAAAATACTACTTTCTTTTTTTATTAGGCTATAAAATAATTACTTATAATACTATATTTAAGCTATTAGTTTTTATATAAATTAGCTTATTAAGTTTAAAATAATATAATAATAAGGCTTTTATAAATTTAGCTTCTAATTACTTATAAGCTTTATAAGTCTTATTATTTAGTTATATTTTATTAAGCTTTTTTTTATTTTTACTCTTTTTTAATAGTTTTAATAGTAGTATAATAATATAAGAGTAGTTTTAAATAAAACGTTTATAAAAGTTATAAAACTTTAAAAAGAGTTAAATCTTTTAATAAGACGTTAGTTTAAGATATTTAATAACTATATATACTTAGTATTTATTTATTACAAAGCTTTTATATAATATTTAAAATCTTAAAAACTTTACTTTTTCTTATTAAAATTTATATTTATTCTTATTAATATATAATTAAGCCTTTTTTAAGCGTCTTAATACCTTTTTTAAGTATTATATATACATCTTTTTAGTCTTTAAAAAGACTAGAATCTTGTTAAGGTATATAATATATGTAATATTAACTAGCCTTTTTAACGTACTAGTAATATAATTTTAAAAAGTTATTAATATATTAGTTAGGTTAAAAGAAAAGATTAGATATTTAAGGTGTTTATATTAAGTATAAAAGGCTATCTCTTATTTATTATCTTTTTTATTTAAATTTAGTAATAGGCTTTCTTTATATTTAATTTTAAAATAAATCTTATTCTTATATAATACTTTATAATTTATACTATTAAGAATAATAAATAACGGTTTTTAATTATTACTATATTTAAGCTTTAGTAGTTTATATATAACTATAGGCTTTTATCTTTTTTAAATATAAATAAGATAAGAGTACTAATAAGACTTTTTAAAAGGTATATATACTTAAAGGCTAGGCTTATTACTAAGTAACTCTTTAACTCTTTTAACTCTCTTTATAATAAGGAGTAAATAGCCTTATATAGTAGCTATTATCCTTTTCTTTAAATTAATAGTATAGTTAGTATCTTAGTATAGTAGTAACGTTTTAACGTTATTAAAATTTAAGATATTACTATATTTATATACTAAATATATATATAATTTACTTTATCCTTTATTTAATTCTTTAAATAATAACGTACTTATTACTATTATATATACTATTACTCTTTCCTTTTTTAGTTAAAGTAGTAATGCCTTAGTTATAGTTACTTTTATTTTTTTCTTTAGTACTTTAAGCTACTAACTAGTATTTAACAAGTTTAGCTATATAGCGTACTTTTTAATTATTATTATTAATAAAAGTATTAATTACTTTATTATATTAAGCAGTTTATTTATCTTAGTATAAATTTATACTATATTCTTTTCTTATCTTTATATATTAATTAGGCGTAGTAGTACTTTTTATATACTACTTATATATACTATTTACTTATTATTAGCCTTTAATATTAAAATCCTTGCTTTTATTTCTTATAAACCAATTTTCTTAGTAAAGGTCTTATTAATTATATTTAACGTAGCTACTATATTTTATTTAACGTTAACTCACTACTTATTTTTTATTTATACCTTAAATTAAAATATATTTACTATTTAAATCTTCTTTATATTTTTTACGTTTTAACTATTATTAATACTATCTAGTTTTTTAATAGCTTATTAGTATTTAATAACTTAGTTATAGCTATTTCTTTTTTATTTAAGTACTTATTATTATTATAAATATAATACTTTAAAATATATTTAGCTTAGCCTTTATTCTTAATAAAACATAAGTAGTTAACTAATAAAGTAATAGTTTAGTATTAAATAAGGTAATATTAATAAATTTTTATACTTTTTATATATTTATAACTAATATATAAAGGTGTATATTATTATTAACTTATTTATATTTTTTAGTTAATATAAATATTATAAATAAATTATAAGCCTTATTTACTTGCTTTACTAAAAAGAGATAATTAATAAACATTAGATTATTATCCTTCATAACCTTAACTATATTAATATTTAAGTTAAAAGTAAAAGGTATTTTATTTAATAAAGTGATTAGGCTAGTAGTATTATTTAAGGATAAGAATTACTAACTAACTTTTACTATTTCTTCTTATAACTATATATATCTTATCTTTTAAAGGCTTAAAAAGTTATAGTACTTTATAAAATAGCTTAAATTAAATTCCTTATTTGTCCTTTATTATAAAAGTACTATATTAATATATAAAGTAATTTATACTTAGTTATTATCTTTATAAAAACACATTTAAGCTTTATTATAATATATAAGTCTTACTTAACAATCTTTATAAGCTTTAATATATTTTATAACTAAATATTCTTTATTATTATAATAAAAATAGTAAAGGTGTTTTATTAGTATATATTAAAAAACACTTTAAAAATAATATTATTATTTACTTATAAGACTTTTTTAACGTTAGTTATAAATAGCTATTACTAAATTATCTTAGTATTATATAAGTTTTATGGTAAAAGAACTAAAAAACTATAATTCCTTTAAACATTTTATTACTATATAGTATTAGTTAAAAATAAGATTTTTTATACCTTTAATAATTATATTAAACGTATTTTTTAGTTAAGTAATTTAAGGTTATAATATAACTAAAGTAGTTAGAATAAGTATAATAAAAGTTAGTAAGGCGTAGTAGTAAATAGGTGTTTTAATTTAATAAGTAAGTAGTAAAACTTAAGTAAACCTTTAAAATTTTTATTAATAATAATTATTTATTAAGTAAATATTGGCTTTAAAGTACTTAATAATCTAATTATAAAAGTGTTAGTATAAACAGTTTATTTAAAGTAATAACTAGTATATAACTATAATAAGAAGGTTATAGTATAGTACTATTAACTAATTAGTTAATATAAAACTATATCTTACTTACCTTATATTTATATAAAGCTTAGCTAATTTATAAAGTAAAATTAATAGGTATTTACTATAAATAGTATAAAACTATATAAAAACTTAAGCTTAAAGAGTATAGCACTACTCCTTATCTTAAGTACTATAGTTTTACTATATTACTTCTTTTAAACTTATAAACTTTCCTCCTTATTTTATAGTTAAGGCAGTCTTTACTAGTCCTTTTTATAAAGCTTATTTTACTAATTATATAATATATTAATAGATAATAGACTATGTCTTTATTTAAAAGTAATACTACCTTTACTAAGGCCTTATAATAATAAAGGAAGTATATAACGTTATTACTATTAAAGGTAAAAGTAGTAAAAGAGATAAAAAAGGCTTAACCTTAAAATTATAATATCCTTTTTAATATTAAATATATTTATATATTTATAAAAGTACTAGCTAATAATAACGCTTCAAAAGTTAAAGAAGCTATATTAATAAATTTAGCGTTTATTTTAATAGTTTTATATATTAAATATAAAACATAAGGTTTTAATATTAAACTACTTATTTAATTACTTATTAGTCTTTTTAGTAAATAGAAAATACTAAATATAGTAACGTATATTTTAGCCGCTTTTAAGTAAATAAAAAGAACACCCTTTTTTCTTACCATTAAAAGCGTATTTATCCTTAACTAGTATAATTTAATAAAAAGCTATATAAGCTACCTTTTAAGGCCTTACTTAATTACTAATTACTTATTATAAGTTAATGTTAGCTTTATACTAACCCTTACTACTTTATAGTTAAGCCGTTTTTATATAATTAGTTAATAATAGCTATTTGCTATAGCTAATTATAGTAATATATATTTAATTATTTAGTACAATAGCTTATAATATATTCTTAAAAGCCGTTATAAGTAACTTCTTTTATAAGACTTTCTTTATATTAAATATATATTTTTAGTACTTAGTTTTTATTTCTTATAACTTTATAATTTAAAACTATTAAGAAATAAGTAAAATAGTAATCTTACCCCTTTTTTTACTTATTAAGAGTATAAATAAGAATTAAAGACCTATCTTAATAATTACTTATAATACGGCTATTAACTAATTACTCTTTATATTTTTAACTAAAAGTAGTTATTATAAAAGTTTAAATAAATAAAGTAATAATATCTTATAAGTATTATTACTTTTAAGTAAAACATAAGTAACTAGTCTTATAACTAGTATATTTTAAGTTTTACTCTTATTATTAATATATATAAAACTACCTACTATATATAAAACTACCTATACTACTAATAACTACTATAGTATATAAAATAGTATAAGGAGGAACTATTAACTAATTAGTTAATAGTCCCTCTTCTTATACTATACTTTATAAGCGGCTTACTAATAAGTAAGGATAAGGGAGATATACTTATAGGCGTTATACGTAAAATCTTGTATAGCTAATTTTGTATATTAAATTCCTTACTATTTATTTATCTATCTAGTAGCTACGTTTTGTTTACTTATACCTTTTAAAGTAGAGGGTATTAAGGTAAAGCCTCGACCTAATTTGCCCTTTATTTTAAGTACAAGTATAATAAAATTAGTTATAGTACGTACTTTATACTTAATAGCACTTTTATTATCTACTATTAAGGTAGGAATTACTTTAAGAACGTCTTCTTTTTTTATTACTTATATATCTTAATAAATAATTTATTAAGCCTTTTAGGTACTTAGCTTCTTTACTAGCTTCCTTAATAGCTATATATCCTATTTTAGTACTATTTAAAGTAACTATATCCTGCTTTTTTAATAACTAACTAAGTAGATTATTACCTAGTAGGCTAATATAACTATTAGTACTTTTCTTATTGTCTAGGTTAGAAGTGTAGTTTAAATTAAAATAGACGTTAAGTATATAATTAGTACTAGCCTTATAAGTAATGCCTAGTCTTAAGTACTTATTTAAGTAGCCTTATATATAGTCTAGTGTATTAAAATACCTGTAGTTTAAATTTAAAGAAAACTTAGACATTTTTATAATAGTAAAGGTAATATTATACATAGTCTTTAAGGCTGAATATAGTAAAGACTCTATTTACTATTAATATAGTTTTATTTTAACTAGTAAGGCTTTAGTTATTTGATTTTTTACTAGCTTATAGCCTAGTAGTAAGGGTGTATTCTTATACCTTATCTTTTCTTTATAAAAACGTTAAATTATATTTAACATATACTTTTTTAAGTTTATAGTTAATAAGACTTTATTAACCTAAGTAAAATTTATACTTAAAAAGGTTTGTACTAGTCTTAAACTTTTTATTTTAAGACTTTTATTAAGCTTAAAAATAAGTCTAGTTATAAACTTAATATTAGGACCTATTACTATAAAGTTATTAATATAATATAGTAAGAAATCCTTTTTAGTCTTATATAAAAATAAGCCTTTATTATAAAGATAGACTATAAAGCCTTCTTTTATTAAAATATCTTTTAAGTGCGTATACTATAGTCTAAGTGCTTATTTTAGACCGTATAAGGCTTTACTTAGTAGACAGACTTTATAACTATTAGTTTTAAAGCTTATAGGCTATCTAACGTATATAGTTTTATTTATTTTCTTATGTAAAAAAGCGTTTTTTATAATGTATTAATTTACGTCCTAGCCGTTATTAATAGCTAATAAAAAGACTAATCTATACGTCTTTAAACGGCAGGTTATACTAAAGGTTTTTTAGTAGTTTATACCTAGTACCTAGCTAAAGCCTTATACTACTTATCTAGCCTTATAGCATATAAGTACGTTTTTATCGTCTATTTTTAAGGCGTATACCTATCTGCCCCTTAAAACGTAACCGTCTTTAAGTAGGTCTACTAAAGTATAAGTGTTTTAGCTTATTAAAGACTTAATTTCGTCCTTTATAGCTTCTAACTACTTATCTTTATTAGGGCTAGCTATAGCGTGTTTATAAGTATTAGGCTAATTTTTTAAATTAGTAAAAAGAATAGTAGCTTTTAGTGCTTTTAAGTCTTTTAGACCTATATATCTTCTTTAGTTAGGGTAAGTAGTTCTACTACTAGCCTAGCCTTATTATTAATTTTAGTTGTTTTTAAGGTTGTTTTTATTTTTATTCTATTAAAATTTAATTTATTTAGCTACTATTTAATTTTATCGACCTTAGGCTTAGTATTACTATAATTATTAGAATTTTCTACGTTTAATAATATAGCTGTCGTCGTACTAGCGTTATTTTTTAGGAAGGTATTACTAATAAACTAACTTATCTAGTTTCTTAGCTCTTTTATATTAAGCCGGTTTTCTTTCTTTTTTATTATAAAAACATCTTTAAATGTAATTATTTGCTTTGTTTTAGAGTTATATACTAGGTAGTGTTTAGTATTTAGTATATACCTTACTAAAATCCCTTTTATACTTTTAAGGTCTAATTTAACTTAAAAAGGATTTTATTTAAGTAATAAGTAGTAGAACCTATATTTTTTAAGTAAGTTAAGTTAGGCTTTACCTTATTTAGCTTTTTATAAGGTAATAAGAACCTTTGTAAGCCATAAGGTGTTATATTATATAACTCTATTATCGTCCTTACTAACTGTCCTTAAAGTAATCTAAATAGCTTATTTTCCTTAGTATTAAAGAAGCAAAGTATTTTATTTACTAAAGTCGAGTTAATCCTTTTAATTATACCGTTACTTTCTTTAGTATAAGCAGGTGTTAGTATATAGTGTATACCTTCTTTATTTAAGTAGGCTTTAAAATCCTTACTTAAGTATTCTATACTATTATTTGCCTAAAAAAACTTTATTTTATCTATTTTAGTATTATTTTTAGCCTTATACATATAGAGCTTAAAGGCTTTTAAAGCGTCTAATTTCTTTTTTAATAAATAAAGGTCTAACTAAGTACTTAGTCTTAAAGTCTAAGAAGGTAATAAAATACTTATAGCCCTTAAACGTTTATAGTAAAATAGGTTTATAGATATTAGAGGCTACCCTTTTAAGGTAAGCATAGTCTTTATTAGTAAAGCTATTCTTATATACCTTGTTTTTTAACTTACTTAGTAGGCAGGCTTTATAGTTAAGTACTAATTCTTTTACTTCCTTAGTTAAGTCCGTTTTTAAGTTATTTTGTTTTATAACCCTTTTTAAATTAGCTAGTCCTATATAGCCTAGCCTTTAATATAATAGTTTAAGGCTGTTATTATTCCCTTAGCTTTTAATAGCTATAAGGGCTTGTTCTAGTTTTAGTACTTTTCCTTTAATAATATATAAATTATTATTATTATTATTAAAATAGATAGTAGTTATAACTGTGTCTTTATTTTACTTATTTTTTATATATAAGACTGCTTTTTTACTTATTATAACTAATTTAATAGTAGTAAGCTTTTTTAGACTTATTAAATTATGGCCTATTTTAGGCATATATAGACAATTAGTAAGTCTTTTAGTTATTTTTATATCTAAGAATTAGACTAAGACGTCTCCTACCCCCTTAACTTTTAAAGACGCTACCTTTCCTTATTTAGTAGTAAAGTCTTTATAAGTAAGGTTAATAAACAGATCTTTATTACTAATAGTATAACTAGTAGCCCTTATATCTACTATGAAAGTATAGAAAAATTACTGTTTAATAGTATAGTTTAGTCCTTATTTTTATTTTTATTTTTGTTTTTGTTTTTACTAAAAGCATCTTTATTATTATTACTACTTATACTATTTCTAGTCTAAACAACTAGTATAACTATGCCTAGATTTATTATTAAGCAGTCTTTTTTATAAGGATTTTTAAAGGGGTAATTAGACTTATATTAAAGTCTAGATCTATTATATTAATCTCCTTATTAGTTAATAACAACAATAACGACGAAGGTAAAGATAACCTAGGCGGTAGAAAGGGCATATAAAGTATTAGTCTAGTCTTCTTAGTACTAATAAGCACTTTATCCTTCTTTTTTTGTTTTTTAGTCTTCCTAGGGTTTAAAGAAGAAGTAGATAATATATCTTCCTTAGTCTTTTTAGTCCCCTTTAAAAAGAAGTATAAATTAGGCTAGTAGCCTAGTCTTTATAGTATAAATAGAAGGATCCCTTTTTATCCTATAATATTACCTTAGACTTATTAGTCTAGTCTATCTCTTTTTATTTTAAACCTTTTAGTTTAAAACTTTTTTTAATCTAACTAAGTAAGATTATATCTTCCTTATCTTCGTCCTTATATTTTACGCTATATAACTTTAGCCTTTTATCTTTTTTTAATATACTTTATAAAAGCGTATTAGTTAAGATAGTTTCTTTAAAAAAGGACATAGCTATACTAGTAATAAACTGTTTAAAAGCTTTATAGTTATTAAGCTTATATAAAATAGAACTAGTTAAAAAAGTAGTAGGCGGAGTTAGCTTTTTTACCTTTATTTTATTAAGTAGGTATTAAACCTTCTTAACGAATTTTTAGGCAGTCTTTTTAGTCTTATACGTTAAATTGTTAAAAGACTTAATAACTATATAGTTAGTGTTAAACCCTTCTTTATAGTAAAGATTCTTTAGTGTCTTTTAGGCTGTATAAGCACTATAAACAGTTAGTAAAAAGGAACGTCTAGTATATAGTTTCTTATATATACGAAGGCCTTTTAGTTGTACTAGGTCCTTTTTGCTTGATTTTTTTCTTTAAAGTAGTCTATAATAGCTTTAATCGTCCCTTTAGAATAGGCTTTTAAATAGTTATAAACTAAAGCCCTCCTCAGGTTATAAATATCTAGATAGACCTAAAAACGTACTAACTTAGTAATATCATTTTAGCTCCCGTCGTGTAGAGCGAAAAAAGAAGATTTAAATAGTATAGTTTTTAAACCGATTAAAAGGTTTTTTATAGAGTAAGAAGAAGGAGAAAAAAGTAAGTAAATTAGCCTTCTTATAAAAAAAGGATAAAAAAAGAAAGATAATTTTAATAGGTATAAACTTCTCTATTTCGTTAAGAAATCGAATAAATAGGACTGTATTATTACTTAGTAATTAGGGTTTTCTTTTCCTTAAGAAGAAGTAAAAAAAAGAAAGAAAAGTAAGAAAAAATAAGTAAAAATAAGTAAAGAGTAGTACGTAGTAAAAAGTTGCTACTATATAAAATATACGTCTTTATATAAGGCGTAGAGTCTAGGTACGTATAGTAATTTAAATAGTTAAATAGAAAAGGCGTATAGTAAGGGAAAATAAGTATATTTCTTAAATACTTAATAATAGACTAGATAAAAAGGAGGAGGACTGTCTTTATATAGACAAAATCCGCTATTTTAATCTAGGACTATATATATATAAAAATCCTTAATATAAATATATAATTAACTATACTTTACATAATTATATATTTTTAATAAAATTTATAATAAAGGTTAAACTAGGTAATAAGTATAAAACTACCTACTACACATATATAACCATATACACTACTAATAACTATTATAGTACGTAGAATAGTATAGAGAGGGACTATTAACTAATTAGTTAATAGTTCCTCCTTTTATACTATGCTCTATAAGCGGCTTGTTAGTAGATAGGGACAAGGAAGACGCACTTATAGGCGTTACACGTAAAACTTATTATAGTTAATTTTGTCTATTAAATTCCTTACTATTTATCTGTTTTTTTAGTAGCTACGTCTTATCTACTTATACCTTTTAAAGTAGAGGGTGTTAAGGCGAAGCCTTAATCTAATTTGCTCTTTATTTTAAGTATAGATACTATAATGTTAGTTATAGTACGTACTTTATACTTAGTAACTATATTAGTAAAGTTATTAATTATAATAGAGTAAAAGGTAAGGGTTATATTATATAAAAACTAAGTTTTATTTTTTTTAATTTAGTAAAAGGAATAAACTAGCTATATATAAATAGTATTAAATACGTTATACTTAAATAGGCCTTAACCTTTAAATTTTATAGCTATTTAACTAATTATAAAGCGTATATTTATTACTACTTAATATTTATTATTTATTTAATTAGTTATTATATTTATATATTATTTATAATATTTATATAACTTTTATATATAGCCTATATTAAGTATTTATAGTTATTCTTTTTACTTATTTATAATAATTATACCTTTTTTAAAACTAATACTATTAAAATATTTATAAAGTAAGTACTAAGTACTACTATAACTATATAATAAGTATAAAGTACGTACTATAACTAAAATTATAATACTTATACTTAAAATAAGAGACAAATTAAGTTAAGGCTTTACCTTAACACCCTCTACTTTAAAAGGTATAAGTAAATAAGACGTAGCTATTAAAAAGAAATAGATAGTAAAGAATTTAATAAACAGAATCGGCTATATAAGTTTTACGTACAACGCCTATAAGTACGTCTCCCTTATCCCTACTTACTAGCAAGCCGCTTATAAAGTATAGTATAGGAGGAGGGACTATTAACTAATTAGTTAATAGTCCTTCCTTATACTATTCTACGTATTATAATAGTTGTTAGTAGTGTATATATTACGTACTAGTTTACTAACGTAAAAGGAAATATACTAATAACAACTATGTATTGTCCTTAGTATATACACTTTAAGTAAAGGAAATAAACAAATAAAGCAAATAACTATAATATGTTAATAATTCTGTGTAATTCTTATATGTTAGTAAAAAGTATATAGATGTAAAGTTAGTTATATTCTTGTCTGTCTAAACTATAGGAGATTCCCTATTTATAGTGTATTTGTCTAGTAATAGTATGTAGTTTATGTGTAGTAGGTAGTTCTATACTTAGTAGAAGATAATATTAACTTTATAATGCCTAAATTATATACGTATAAGTATACTAAGATAAGAATAAATTTATATCCTTTTTATTAAAAAGGGGTATAGTAGTACTATATATATATATAAGATGTCTAATAGTTTACTTATTCTAGCTAATTATAAAGAGGACTTAAAGACTCTTTAAGGTTTACCTTTAGTGTTTTAAACCGTTTACTACTACTTTATCCTTTAACTAATTATAGTAAGACCTTATAAAGACCCTTAATAGTCTTTAAGTAATAGCCTAATAACGCTTAGTTACTAAATATTTACTAGTAATTCTTATTAAAACTATAATAATTATCTTTTTTCCTTCTTAAAGTTAACTTTAACTCTTATTAATAATAAAGTAACTAAAGGAAAAACCTAGTAAGATAAAAGTGCCCTAGTACTTATAAAATAATCGTTATATTATACTATTTGTATTTATACGTTATAGTAACTATTATTATACTAATATATTTAATAAGGTTAATTAACGTTAATAAAGCTATTAATAAGATTAAAGGCTTTATCTTAAAACTATAAAGGGCTAGCTTATATAATAAAGCCTATTATTAGTATATATTAAGTATTATTAGTATATAAGTAGGGACTAGACGACTAAACAAAGAGGGGGCGTACATAATACGTAGTATAACCGGTAAAGGCCCCCTATAGGTTAAGAGGACTAAAATAAGGCTTTACTATATAGAAGTCTCTATGTTTACTTAATTAATCTGTCTTATAAACGTAAACTTAGACTTAGACAATAATTAATTAGAAGTATTACTAATAAACTATTGTATACTTGCTATAAGTACTACCTATAGACGTATAGGGTTATAAGTAACTTAATAAGTGTACTTTGTTACTAATTCTAGCCGGCTAACCGATAGGTATAGTTAATTTGCCCTTACTTTGTTTATAGTAAAATTTACCTTATTATATAGACGTTATAAGTCTGCTTTTATTTGTTTATAAAGTAAATTTTATATATTACTTAACTTAATAAATTAATATTTAAGTAAAAACGACAATGTTTTTACTATAGTAAATATTACGTATAGAAATAATTATATTTATTAGAGTATATATTAAATATTAAGTATCTTTTTTAAAAATATTTTAACGCTTACTAACTACTATATTAATACTAATAAAATATACGTTTTAAAAAATACTATAACTAGATATCTTAAATAGTTATTAAGAAGGTTAGCTTAATATAGGTTTATAACTATTTAGTAAAAAGGAAGATATTTATAAAGTAAGTAGTTATAGTTAGGGTTAGGAAAAAGTACTATAGTACGTACTATAGTATAAATTTTATATAGTAAATTGTATAACTAATAGAGATTTAAAAGTTTTTTTAATTTTCTTATTAAAATATACAAAAAAAATAATACAAAAAAAAACAATTTATATATATTACTAATAGTACTATAGTACTATTAGTACTAGAATTAAAGTACTAGACTAGTATTTCCTTATACTAGTACTAGACTAGTAATACTAGTACTAGTATTTTTTCTTAACCCTAGTTATAGTATTAAATAACAATTTTATAGTTATATTGTTTACTTTATTAAGGTTAAAAAATCCTAGTTTAATTAGTTTAATAAAATAAACTTAAGTAATATTAATAAGTACTAATAATATTAATATTACTAATATTTTTTAAGTAAGTATAAGTAAGTTTTAATTTAATAATTATTTATTTATTTATACACCTATTTATACTAACTAGTACATAAGGTACATCTATAGTTATCTTTACGTAGTAAAATACTAGTAAAACGTCTACGTATTATGTCGTCGTGTGAGGGATGGTGTTGTCGCGGAGTCGGCGTGTGGAGAGAGGCGTGACTCGGTAGTTGTACAATCCTACCGCTTGCCAGGCCTAGTAGTTCGTAATGTCGTAAGGGCGGCAACGCCGCGCTGCGCCAGTAAGGTAGGGGGGGGGGGAGGATTTGTGAAAGGGAATTTTTTTCTTCCTTCCGGATCCGGCAGGCACGACCTGTCGCTCCTGCCGTTGGTTGCCTTGTATACGCGTGGCGAATTCGGCTGATTGTCGCCGTAGTATAAAGGTCGCCACCTGTACCGTAGTCTGTCGTTTGAACTCTTCCCTGTATTTATTTCTTCGTGTCTTTAATAATTATTTAAAGCACTATAAAATATTAGTAATAAATATTTACTATTAAGCTATTTATTAAAAATTTTCTTTAAATATATTAAGTAAGTTGCTTATTAATAAAGATAGCTATAAAAAATATTATTATATGTTTAGTATTAATAGTTTTATAGTTATATAAAAAGTTAATAAAAATAAAAATAATTAATATAACTAGTTTTAAAATTTTAAATATAGTAAATACGTCTTATATTTTAATACTTAATATAAAGTAACTACCTTAACTTTTTTTCTAATTCTTTATTAGTAATAGGTAATTTTACTAGTATATTAGATTTTTATAGTTATAAAATATTAGTATAAATAGCTTACTACTAATTATTAAAGCCTTTATAAAAGGATCTTTTATTTTTAATAAGGACTAATAAAATATCGGTCTAAGCAATGTCTGTTTATTATAATAAATATGCTTATTAGGCTATTATAAGAAGCTAAAATAAGGATTAGTCTAGCGCTTAAGTAAGGAATACAAAGAGTTTAGCTATTAAAACAGCAACTAGGAGCATAGGTATTAGGATAAGGGTTAATAGGTTTAGGTTTAGTAACTTCGTGTCTAAAATATTAGGCATCGAAGGAGTGCCTTAATGCTAGGGGTTGCTACTACTGCTTGTGATTGTTGATTGGTTGTTCTCTAACTGTTCTAGTTTCCCTTCCTGCTTCCTGATTACTTATCCTTGTTCCTGCTACGTGCAGCGTCACGTGCCTAGGCTCTGTCTGGGCCTCCTAACAATCTTCCTCTTCTTTAGTTAATTTTACTTATTTTTAAAGAAATAGCTATTTAATTGTTTGTAGTTAGAATATTACAAAACACTGCGTTTTAACTGGTTAGCACCTAATTTATTAAGTGGTTGAAAATACGCGAAATAAGTGGGGCGTGGCACGATTAGAGAAAGAAATACTTATTTACTAGGCAGTTTTACCAAATTAATTCGTTTATCCACTAAAGACAACGAAATCGTATTATTCGTCTTTTGTGTACAGAATGGCAAACTCGATATACACCCCTGCCCGAGTTCTACAGACGGATTATCCTGTGAGTAACGGAACTTCTAAATTATTTGTAATTTATTGTTGTCTCACCGTTTTTTCTTCTAACACTTTTTCTTACTTTGGCCACTGTACTCTTTCGCTAACGGCTTCATTCACTACAAAGCTCATAGATAGTGACCCGTAAGTCACTGTACTCTTGTCGATTTGTGTGCGATGGCACAAATAAATATGAGGGATATCGTGGACAGAACTGATATTTGTTCTGATGGTTTAGGCATTTCAAGCGGGTAGTGAAATATGCCCGGTCATCTGACTATGTGCACGGTGCATTAGCAGCGGTAACGGGTCCAGCAGCTCTGATGGCGATGGAAAGATTTGCACCTTCGTATGTGGGTAAGCCAGGGTTTTCGCAGGCTATGCGTCTCAGTGGCGTTCTAGGTCTTGCAGGAGGTTTCCTCTACTTTTACCAACGATCTTGCTGTGAGTAGGCATATATATATTATTTTCTTGGTGCGATATTTAGAGTTTGCATACTGACTCTCGTTGCAGTGCGGTTCTATGGCATGTCAGAAAACGCGCGCGAGGTGGAGATGGATATGCAAGAGATGGTGGCGAAGGTTAAGGCTGGCGAACCACTGTATGGCGAGAGTAGGCTGACACCGTATATGCAGGGCGTGGCAGCACGGCAATCTCGGTACTCGGCGCTTTTTCTACAGGTGGTACCGTGGTTCAACTTAGTTAATCATAATCAGCACGGCGTGGACACGGCCAAATACTACCAACAAGCTGAGCGGGAGCTACATACTACTGGTCGTTAAACTTAACTATCAATTAGGAATTGCAACCTTTTAAAAACTATAGTCTAATATGATAAGAAAGAGTACTAAATTCTTTTGCGTTTTGTATCACTTTATATAAGACATATATTAATATATTTACGTAATTTTCGGAGTACTAAATAGTTAGACCTAAGATATTTCTCCTTAATTATTTTTAGGTTACTACGTTGTTCTTTTAAAAGGACGTTAAGGCCGTCCTTCTTAAAAGTAGTTAGAATATAACATAGGTAAAGGTTTTTTAGTAGGACTATTATTAGATATAAGTAGTAAATTAAATTTTTAGTTGCTTATATTTTTTAGTTTTACTTATTCTACTTATACTATAATCTTTTAAAAGGTCTTCCTCTTTTTTTACTAGCTTTTATATTATTTAGATAGTAACTATATACTTTATAATAGCTTTTTAAGTATAGTTTATATTTTATACTACTAATACTACTACTTATTTATTATACTTTTACAGCTAGCCTACATATTTAACTAAGTACTAGTCCTTTTTTAACCTTTAATAGTACTCCTTTACTTACTTTACCTTTTATTCTTACTTTAGGTCTTTTAAGTCTAGTATACTTAAAGAAGGTCTTTAAGTACTTATACATTGCTTTTATAGCTTTAAGAAGAATACTAAAAAAACGTTATATATATAGTTATACTTAGTAAGTAAGGCTAGTTAATACACCTATATACTACTTATACTTAGTATTTATAATAGGCCTATTTATTTTAAGGCTAGTTTTTTATACTTAAAATAGAATTTTTTTATAAATAGTCTAACTAAATTATCTACTTAAAACGTCTTAAATATATAATTCTTATTATAATAGCGTTTTTATCTTATTACTATAAACTTTTAGTGTTTTTAAAGGCTATCCTTAATTCTTAATAAACGTTTTAGTCTTCTTATTACTACTAGTACTAAATTACTTTATAGTAGCGCTCTTTTTATAAGTTAAACGTTTTTATACTATATAAATAAATTTAATTTTCTTTTAAATAAGGCTTTAAAAAGAAAGTAGCTTATTATAGCGTTAATAGCGTTATTATAGGCGTATTAGGCCTTATTAAGTAAACGTAGCTAGCTTATTTACTTATTTATTATAAAGTTGTATAAGAATTATTTTAATATTTAATTCGCCTTTTTTATTTATTTATTTATTTATAAGTAAAACGTTATTAATAGTCTTTATTTAATCTTTATATAATAGTAAAATTTAAACTAAAAGATACTTATAAATATAAAGCCTTTATTTAATATAATACTTTTTAACGTTTTTTAAGCAATAAAAAACCTTTTTAATATATAATTTCTACTAAATTAATAAAGGTTAAATATATAGTTATTATAATAAAAATAGTATACTTTATAAAGCGGTTAATTATAACTAGTATTACGTTTATAACGTTATTATTTTTATTTATTTATTTTAATAGCTTTATAATTATATTTATTAATAGCTTTTTAAACGGTTCTTTTAATAGTAAGAGTAGGTTTAACTTTTTATATAGCTTATATTTTTTAATTACTTACTTTTAATAAACTAAGTATATTATAATATATAGCTTTATATTTTTTAGTATATTCTTTTAAAATAGTAGTTAAATAATAGCTTAATTATTTTAATAATAAAGCTTTAATAGCTTGTTTTATATAAAAAGGCTTACTATAACTTATAGCTTTTTACTTACGGCTATATATAATAATACCTTATTTATTATAGTAAACTTTATATATTACTTATATAAGCTAAGCGTTATAACTATACTTATATTTAAGGATCTTTATATTAAGTAGTTATAATAATAACCTTATATAACTTTTTATTTAGCTTAAGCTTTATAAGTTATATAATAAAAATAGCTACTATTATATAGTACTATAAAAGCTTAATAAGTATAATACTTTTTTTATACTTATTATAGTTAGACTTTATACTAACGTTATTATATTAATAGTATTGTTTTTAAAGTAATTAATAACGTTTAGTTATATAGTAAGGTTTTTTTATTATAAGTTTAAGCTTTTTAGTTCTATATTTAGTATTAAAATAGTTGCTTTAACTTTTAAGTTAAAATAGTAGTATAATAGCTTTACTAAAGTAATTAGCCTTATATCTTTAATTAAAATTTTTTTTAACTTATTAGCTTTTTATACGCCTTTTATATAAAATATATAAGGCCCTAACTTTTTTTATACCTTTAAAATATTAGTAGTATTTATATACTAACTAAGTTTATAGTTATACTAGTACTACTTAGTAGCTATACTACTTATATATAAACTTTATATTAGGTTTATATAACTTATACTATTTATATAATTTAGCTCTTTTAATAGTATATTTAGTAAATTAGTTTACTTAAGCTAATACTTAATAATAAAATTAAAAAGGGCTAAGTATATTACTTACTTAGCCTAGTTATTATTAAGTTAAGGCTATTATATAAATATATAAAGGTTATTATATTTTAATAAAACTTTTATAATGTTTTTATAAGAGTATTTATAAGGTTAGTACTATACGCCACTATAACTAAGTAAAAAATAATATTAACTTTATAATAACTAAATTATATACGTATATATATATATAAACAAGAATAAACTCTTATCCCTTTTATTAAAGAAGGGTATAGTAGTACTATATAAACATAGGAAATATCTATTAGTCTACTTAATCTAGCTAATTATAAGGAGCGTTTAAGGACCCCTTAAGGTCTACCTTTAGTATCTTAGAATAGCTTACTACTATCCTATCCCTTAGCTAATTATATTAGGGCGCTTATAGATTAAACATCTAACTAATTATAAAGAGACTTTATAAGGACCTTAGACGGCCTATACATAATGCCTTAACTACGCTTAGTTATATAGCGTCTGTTAGTAATTCTTGTTAAAACTGTAATAGTTTTTATTACTATTTAAGTAGTGTTTTTATTAGTAAAAAGCCTGTATTATAATTAAAAGCTCTTAATTTAAAGTACTATAGTTTAGTTCTACTTTTTATAGCTTATATAACTAAAACGTTATAAAAATTGCTTTTAATACTATGTTTAATAGATTGGTTTTTATATAAATTAGCTTATTAAAATTAAAATAACGTAATAATAAAGCTTTTATAAATTTAGCTTTTAATTATTTAAAAGCTTTATAAGCCTTAGTATTTAGTTAAACTTTATTAGGCTTTTTCTTATTTTTACTCCTTTTTAGTAGTCTTAATAGTAATATAATAATATAAAAGTAACTTTAAATAAAACGTTTATAAAAGTTATAAAACCTTAAAAAGACTTTAATCTTTTAATAAGACGTTAGTTTAGGCTATTTAGTAATTATATATACTAAGTACTTATTTATTATAAAGCCTTTATATAATATTTAAAATTTTAAGAACTTTACTTCCTTATAATAAAATTTGTATTTATTCTTATTAATATATAATTAGGCTTTTTTTAACGTTTTAATACTTCTTTTAAATATTATATATACTCTATTTTACTCCTATAAAAGACTAGAATATTATTAAGGTATATAATAAAAATAGTATTAACTAGCCTTTTTAGTACGCACACGAAAGCAACACAAAAAACCAAGCGTTGTAGGTTTGTACGGGGCTTTGCAGGGCTGTAGTGGAGCGAATATAGGATTTAAGGACTTTAAGCAGGTTATGTAACAGTTTTTTAGACGGTTCTAATAGGCTGCAAGTTGTAGGGATGCGCGACATTATTTGTATATAATAGATGTAAGATGTGTGTTTTATAAATAGTAAATATGTTTAAGTTGTACTATTGCTTTAAGGGAGCTATGTGCCTTATATATAGTAACTATGAATGCTATAATAATTTAAAGATAATAATAATAATAATAAAGATAAGGATAAAGACTTTAAAAATAAGAGCCTTAAAAGTAAGGACTTAGTAAACTTTAAGGGTAGCCTTAAAGGCAACTTTAAAGATAAGTTAAGTTTAGACTTTTATTACGTACTAGTTTACTAATATAAGAGGAAATATACTAATAACAACTATATATCGTCCTTAGTACATATACCTTAAGTAAAGGAAATAAACAAATAAAGTAAATAACTATAATATATTAATAATTCTATATAATTCTTATATATTAGTAAAAAGTATATAAATGTAAAGTTAGTTGTATTCTTTTCTATTTAAAACTATAGGATATTTCCCTTTTTATAGTAATTTTCTAATAATAACTTTAGCCCTTCTTAAGCTTTTATAAACCTTATAACCTTTTTAGTAACGCCCTTATTTATCTTATTATTTAAGTAAAGTAAGGACTTAAGTTATCCTTAACCTCTTATTAAAAAACTTATATACTTAGGCTACCTTAACACTTAAGTAAAGAAGCTAATAAATAAGCTGCCTAATTCGCCTTTTTTAGTATAGTGCCTTAGCTTTTAAAAGGGTAGTAGCTATATAAATAAGTAGTATACTAATATATATTACATACTTATAAATATCTTTCTTAGCTAACTACTAGTTTAAATTTACTAATAGTTTAGTTCTTTATATTAATAATAAACTACTTAGCTAACCTTAGTAAGTAGGCCTTAGTTATAGCCTACTTAAAAGACTAAAAGATTCTTTAAGAAAAAAGCTCTTACTATTATTATTATATAGTTTAAAAGTCTACTTAAAGCCTTACTTATATAGCTATTAACTACTATATAAAGTATAGTAAGTTATATAGCTTTAAGGTAGTATATATATATTTATCCTTTAACTTATAACTACTACTAACTAGTTCTAAGTTGTTTATAAAGTATAAGGCTACTACTTATATATACTATACATTATTAAGTAAGTAAGGTTATAACTATTTTTTATATCTTAAGCTAGGTATAAGTTATTTTACTACTATTTAATACTTATAATATAAGTTAATATAAGTACTATTAATTAAGATTTGTCTTTATTTACTATTTTTATATTAAAATATAGCTATTAAGCTACTTTTTTTTTAAGTTATAAGTAAACTTTTTAAAGTTTTTTTATAATAGTTAAGTATATTATTTTTTTTTATTTTTATTATTATATTTTTATAATTTTTATTATTATAATAATATTATATTACTATATATTTTTACTAAACCTTTTTTAGTCTTTTTTTCTTTTTTTTTATAAAAACTTTTAAGCTTATTTTAATATTAATAAGCGTTTTTTTTATATTTTTTACTACTTTTTTATAGTAATTAGTATATTTATAACTATTAAAATAATTTATTAGTTATATTTAAAAGGCTACTTTTTTTACTATATTAAGTAGTATAGCTCTTTATACTATATTTTATAACTTAATAACTTTTTTACTTTTTACTTATTATTATCTTCTTTTAATAATAGTATTAATAAAGGCTTTATAATATTTATAAGGTTTACTTATAGTTTTAATAAAGATACTAAAAATATATTATATAGTTTTTTATACTATTATAAAAGTGTTAAGTAATATATTTATAAGCTAATCTTTTTTAATATATAAAAAGGTTTAATAAACTTTAACTTTTATTTTTAACTAAATACTTTTAACTTTAAATTTTAAGTAAATAGTAGTACTAAGTCTTTTTTATTATACTTTTTTAATAAGTACTTTATATTATAATATTACTTTTATATTTTTAAGTATATTATAAGTGTTTTAACGCTTTTTTTAAAGCTTATAGCTTTAAAATACGTTTAGCTACTACTAGTACTTTTTTTTATAAATAATATCTTTAATATTTTTATAAATTATAAAATAATAACTATAAAGTATGTAAAGTAGTATCTTATTTATTAATTAATTTATTATATTATTTAAAATAAGCTTTACTATAAAAAAAGTATTAGTTAGTTATTTTAATTTTTTATTATTTAGTAATAAAGGTACTATTTTAAAGTTTAATTAGCTTTTTTAATTTAACTATTAGTTTATAAATAAAAAGTAATAAATAGTCTTAACTTAATATAAATAATATTATATAGCTTTTACTAGTACTAGCTAGTAAATACTACTTTTTTATTTAAAATAATACCTTTTAACTATTTAAAATATAATTAAACTTTTATATAAAGTAAATCTATAAGCTTTATAAGGGTTATAGTAGTAAATACTAGTAAAAACTAATATTTTTTATATACTTATTTACTACTACTAATATAACGTTTAACTTTTAATTATTATTAAAAACTAAAAAGAAACTAGTAATAAAATTTATTAATACCTTTTACTAAAGCCTTTTAAAGACTAATAAGAGTTAAATCTAACTATATAGCTTATACTTCCTTAAGTTAGTAGTTTAATATATATAATAAGTATATATAAAACTTGTAACGTTTGTTTTAATACTTGTTTAAAAGTAATAATAAAAAACTAAGTCTTACCTTTTCTAATTTAATAAAACGAATAGACTAGCTATATATAGATAATACTAAATATGCTACACTAAAATAGGCCTTAGCCTTTAAACTTTATAGCTATTTAACTAATTATAAGGCGTGTATTTACTACTATCCTACTTAATTAAGTATAGGCTACTACTACGTATTCTCTTAGGTCCTGCCTATGTCTATAGATTATATAACGTCTACACAACTCTTACGTACGGCCTGTGTTAGGCCTTTGGAGTTGCTCTCTTGCCTGTTTGTAATATATAGCCTTAGGATATAGCTAGAATCTTAGAGGATATATAGCTAAGGCCTATATATAGTTAAGTAGGGTAGTAATAAATGTATACCCTATAATTAGTTAAATTACTATAAGACCTATTATAGTTTAGCGTATTTTAGTACTACTTAGCTAGTTTATCCTACCCTTTAAATTAGGAGGGATAAGACTTAGTTCTTAACCCTTGCCTTTACCTTTTATAATTAATACTATTACTAATATAGTTACTTAGTCTAACTATTATTATAAGTAGCTTATAATAATAGTAGTATTAATTTGTTAAATAAATATATTTAATAACTAAAACAGCTTTATTTCGCCTTAAACACATTTTATAGAACTAACTACTCCTTTGTTTACTCCCTTATAACTAAGAGTAGTATATAGTAAACTTTTATAAGGATAGCCTCTTATATACCTACTAGTTTTTAAACATTCTAAAAGACGTATAAAAAAGTAAATATACCTTAATTTGTCTATTTATTTATTGGTTAAATTTGAATTATTTGAATTATTCTTGTTTATACTATCTCTTTTCTGCCGTCTAGTGTAGCGTACTTTTATTTGCTATTAATTTGTATGTAATTTGAAGGATTTGCTAAAGTATAGCGCGCTGTTCGCGTAGAATTTTCGACCGTCACCTTATTAAGGGTTCTCTAATACCTTTGTACTTAGTTAGAAACTAGTTTAGTGGGTCCCGTCTGGTGTCGTATATTTCCTGGCGCCTAATACTGTGTTTATAATAAATTTGTTCGTCACTGCACAATTAGAACTAATAGTTCACATTACAATATCTTTACAAGCAGTGTACTTCAATCTACTATGGTGAATTTTAATGCGCATCCTAATTCTATGTATGTTCATTTGCAATGGATCTAACACACGCCACTGATAGGGTCAAAACCAATCCGGGATGGGTGGTGGTTCGGGCGATGGTAGAGATGAAAAGGATAAAAAGGTAAATGTCATTTTAAAGTGAACTCCTGCGATATTTAAATTAGAGAAGAGAGTTTGTTGATCTCGTGGACCATGATTTCTAACCCCGTGTTATTTATAGAAGGAAAAGCCGAAGTACGAGCCTCCTCCACGACCAACGACTCGCGTCGGGCGCAAGAAGAGAAAGGCTGGTGGCACCAGTGCAGCCGCAAAACTTCCCGCTGTATTTCCTACAGGCCGATGTAAACTACGCCTTCTTCGTATGCAACGTATCCACGATCACTTGCTTCTTGAAGAGGAATATGTTGAGAACCAGGAGCGTCTGCGGAAGGCCAAAGCCGCCAGAGACAATCATTTACCGGTCTCTGATGATGTGAATGGCGACAGATTGGCTGATGAGTGTGGACGTGTAGATGATATGCGTGGCAGTCCGATGAGTGTTGGCACCTTAGAAGAGATGATTGATGATGATCACGCCATAGTTTCTAGCACAACCGGGCCGGAGTACTATGTTGGTATAATGAGCTTCGTTGATAAAGACTTGCTGGAACCGGGGGCCAGTGTCTTGCTCCACCACAAAAGTGTCAGCATTGTTGGAGTCCTTACGGATGATACTGACCCATCTGTTAGTGTAATGAAGCTGGATAAGGCCCCCAATGAGTCATATGCCGACATTGGCGGTCTTGAGACACAGATACAGGAAGTCCGTGAGTCAGTAGAACTGCCTCTCCTGCATCCGGAGCTCTACGAGGAGATGGGCATTAAACCGCCGAAGGGTGTGATCCTTTATGGTGCCCCCGGGACTGGCAAGACCCTCTTGGCTAAAGCCGTGGCAAACCAGACCTCGGCTACATTCTTGCGCATTGTAGGCAGTGAGCTTATCCAAAAGTATTTAGGTGATGGACCTCGTCTTGTGCGTCAGCTATTTCAGGTAAGCTCCGTGAAAGTCACAGTTTTTTTTTTACGTACATGAGGTCTGGATTATTAACGTACAGTCAGGTTGCCGCAGAAAACGCGCCTTCTATTGTTTTTATTGATGAAATTGATGCAATTGGTACGAAGCGATATGATTCAACATCCGGTGGTGAGCGCGAAGTACAACGGACAATGCTAGAACTTCTAAACCAGCTTGACGGATTCGATGACCGAGGTGATGTTAAAGTCATCATGGCAACCAACAAGATAGAATCGCTTGACCCAGCTTTGATTCGTCCTGGACGTATCGACCGAAAAATTTTATTTGAAAATCCCGACCAAAACACGAAGCGGAAAATTTTTACGTTGCATACTTCCAAAATGTCTCTTAATGAAGATGTGGACTTAGAGGAATTTATTGCGCAGAAGGACGATCTTTCTGGGGCAGACATCAAGGCCATTTGCTCGGAAGCCGGTTTAATGGCTTTACGGGAACGGAGAATGCGCGTGCAAATGGCCGACTTTAGAGCTGCACGAGAGCGGGTTTTGCGAACAAAGCAGGAGGGTGAACCAGAGGGCCTTTATTTGTAGACAAAACATTTATTTAAATTAGATTGCTTACATGATGTAGCGGCTCTAATGTCTTTACATATCCTTTGTAGAGTCATCTTCCATTAGTTAATTAGGGGCGTGAGTGACAGTTTAATATTCCTAATTAGAAGTTCTGCACTAATACATCCGAAGTGGACAACGAGCTGCACTTTCGCTAATTTGGATGCTTAGGAGCTGTAAATATGGTTGGGAGTGCTTAATTGTATCCCTTCTAATTAAACCCCCCAATTTTTTGGCCGCGCCCGAAAGGTAACACAAAGGTAGGCCTTCGTCGTTGACGAAACCGCAAGTCAACAAAAGAATTATACGAAGTAGAGTGTACCTTATGCAGCAATGGTAACCTCGACTTCGACACCAGCCTCGACTAATGGAATTCTGTTAGTGTATTCAAGCTCCCCCTATTATAAAACGTGAAATTTTCACAACCTACTATTCACAATAACAGACTTAACAACCTCAGTAGGCGCGTGTAAGTCAATTAGACGCTTATGTATACGCAATTCATACATGTCCCACGTCTTGCTGCCTTCACCACAGGGCGTCTTGCGCGTCGTTATCTTCAAATTCTTCGTTGGAAGCCGAACGGGTCCTTTGACAGTGAGTTCTTTCGAACGAGCACGTTCAATCAACTCTGAGCAGACACGCTCCAGGGATTGAACCTTGCGACTTGTTAAAGTGATTCGGATGCGGTGAGCCTTCTGCTATATCCTTTAGATGACAGATCCGTACTAAAATACCCACGCTTGACATACCGGCTGCTCAGCAAAATCTTTCTCGCCCTTGGGATAAGACATGATCAAGGTTAAGATGGTGTAGAACAAGTAGTTTCACTTGTATAAGTTCGAAAAAATATCCGTCAAGACTCGAACGTGTCAGCGTTGCGGCAAAGTGATGACGGTGGTTACAGTAAATTTGATAACAGATAAAATTTTCGGAGTGAAGTTTTATGACAAATTTTAGGGCAAACTAATACAAGACTAGTGTAAAAACGTAAAAAAAAAAAAATTCTGTGGCTTCCTAAAACAGACCCACAAATATTTCTCGCCGTACTTCTTGTGTTAAAGGTAGAGAAAGAGTTAGTTGCACAGTACATTATTAAGCTAGGAATATCAATATACCTAATAGCATTAACACATATTCGTAATACGTAAGAAGGGCACGTAAGCCCTAAGAAAGTTTAATAGGGAGACAAGGTAAGAACTAGACAGTTCTTTACTTAACTTTCTTAATGTATAATTAATAATATAAAATAGTGTAATATTAGCTACATAACTAAATAAGAATAATAATAAAAAGTCTTTCAAAATTACTAGTATTAAAAAGAAATTAGAAAGTAAGCTTTTATAATTCAAAGTAGAAAAGGTAAAAGCTAATTAATTAGTAGGCTATACGTTATATAGTTAGTTTATATTAATAAACTAGAAGTTTTAATAATAAAAATAGTTGTTAATTAAGTATAAGATATGTATTATAACGTATATTATAGTATCTATACCTAAGATAAGTGCAAATTAAGTCGAGACCTTGCCTCAGACTATATATATAAACAGAGGTAGCTTTTAGTTTTAAAGAGTAAGGAATTAAGATATAAAATACGTACTATAAAGTTGTTAATAACACGTACTTATGATATATCTTAATAAGGGTATTTATAAGTAGAGGTCTATACGCCCTTAAAAAAGTGCCTAAGATCTAGTCTAGTATAACAGCCTTTCTAAGGTTAGTATAGTATATAGCCGTCTATATTTCGTCTTTTATAACGATTTAAAAGGCAAAAATAAGGAAAAGAGAGGAGGTAAGAGTAAAGAAGGGTATAACAAGGGTTAGACTAAGTAACTATATTAGTAAAGTTATTAATTGTAAAAAGGCAAAAGGCAAAGGTTATATTATATAAGAACTAAGTCTTATTAAGTGCAGAGTACGTACCGCAACTAATGTCACGGCACCCATACTTAAAATAGGGGGCAAATTAGGTCGAGGCTTTGCCTCAACACCCTCTACTTTAAAAGGTATAAGTAAACAAGACGTAGCCACTAGAAAGACAGATAGATAGCAAGGAATTTAAAAGACGAAATTAGCTACACAAGTTTTACATGTGACGCCTACAAGTGCGTCTCCCTCCGTCCCTGCCTGCTAGCAAGCCGCTTATAAAGCATAGCATAGGAGGAGGGACCATTAACTAATTAGTCAATAGTCCCTCCCTATACTATTCTACGTACTATAACAGTTGTTAGTAGTGTATGTAGTTATATATATATATAGTAGGTAGTTCTACACACACTAGTAATAAGAGTAGGACCTAAAATACACTAGTTGTAAGACTAGTTGCTTAGGTTCTACTTAAAAAGCTACAATACTTACAAGACACTATTACTTTGTCTATCTAGACTCTTACAATAACCTCCTCTAGTTAAAGACATAAGGAGCGATTAGTTAATAGCCGTACTACAAGTAATTACTAAGGTAGGTCTTTAATTCTTGTTTACACTTTTAATAAGTAGAAAAAAGAGTAAGATTACTGCTTTACCTATTTTCTAATAGTTTTAAATTATAAAGTTATAAGAAATAAAAACTAGGTACTAAAACACGAATTTAATATAAAGGAAGTCTTGTAAAGGGAGTTACTTACAACGGCTCCTAGGAATATGTTGTTAGCCACTATGCTAGATAACTAAATGTATGTTGTTGTAATTAGTTGTAGTAAATAGCTACTATTAACTAATTATATAAAAACGGCTTAACTATAGAAGTGGTAAAGGTTAGTATAGAGCTAACTTTAACCTACAACAAGCAAATTAGTAGTTAGGCAAGGCTTTAGAAGGTGGCTTGTATAGCTTTTAACTTAATTACGCTAGTAAAGGATAAATACGCTTTTAATAGTAAGGGAAAGAAGTAATCTTTTTATCCGCTTAGAAGCGGCTAAGATGTACGTTACTATATTTAGTATTATAAAGAAGTAGTAGTAAATAGGTATTAGTTTTGTAAATAGACGGCTAATTAACAAAGGTTAAACGCTGTTTTAACAATACTAATACAAGATTTAGAAAACGTTAAGAGCAACCTTACAATAATAGTTAAGGTTAGGCACTAAAATACTATAAACTGCCCTTTTTTTAACTTTTATTTTAACTGTAAATATATTAACAAGTACTAATTTAGTAATAGTATTTTAAAGATAGATAAAAATAAATTTAATAGTAAGTTAGTAAGCGGCTACTTAATAGTAGATTAAGGCTATAACGGCTACTAGTAGGACTAATTTAATATAACGACTCTTAGTTACTACCTACTTTAAAAGGGCTTACGTATAGGTTACTAAAGTAAAGGTAGTAGTAGTAAGACTAAATATGCCTATAAAACGTAGAGTAAAAGGGCTTAGAATATTAATAAAGAAAGGCTAAGTTAAAAAGTAGTAAAAAGCTTTATTACCTTGTAGTATAACTTAGTAAATAGAGGAATAGTATACCTTTATAAAAACTAAATATACTAACCTCCCTTTTTAGTAAAAAGAATAATTATAGTTTTCTTTTTTTATAAATATAAGTTATTTAAAGTCTTATATGTAGAATTAGTTATTGTGTATTTTCTTTTTTATTACACTTTTACTTTAAAAAATTACTTTCTTTCTTATTAGAAAGACTAATAAGCGATTAAGCAAGTAGCTTAGTATTTAAATCTTATATTCCACACATAATACATAAGACTGTTAAAACAAACGCTTACTTTATTAGCATGTCTTCTCTAACTCCTAGGGTTCTGCCTTTATTAACTAGCGCCTTTACAAACACATTAACTTATCCAACACTTAAAGGGACGCTATAATTCCAAGGCCAAGCCTTTCCTCGCCCTAGAACTTTTACTACCCTTACTTTTAATAGTAATAACGTTACACACTTTCTTCGTCACTATAAAGCCTTAACAAAGGCAGCCTTGCTTCTAGATAAAGACAAAGTTTGTTAACTATTAATGTATTATACAATTAGTAAAATAAGTTTTATAGAAGGATTAGTAGAGACTGCCCTAACTATAGAATAAGAAGGAAAGTTTATAAATTTAAAAGAGGCTATATAGTAAAACTATAGTACCTAGGATAAGGAATAGTATTATATTCCTTAGGCTTAGGTCTTTACGTAGTTTTACACTGTTTATAGTAAAAACCTGTAGATTTTGCTTTAAGAATTAGCTAAACTTAACATAAATATAAAGTAAGCGAAATACAATCTATAATCAACTAATTAGTTAATAACACTGTACTATAGCCTTCCTATTACAGTTATACGCTAGCTGTCACTTTAAGTAAATTATTTGTACTATAATTTTTAAACTATGCCTTTTTAAGAATTCTATAATTAAATTGTTAAGTACTTTAAGGACGACGTTTACTTAACAAATAATTATTATTATTAAAGGTTTTAAGAGTCTTTTTAAGTTCTACTCCTTGCCTATTAAATTAAAGCACCTTTTTATTAGTACGCCTTACTACCTCTTATTATACTTGTCCTAGTTGCCCTAGCTACACTACAACCTTAAGCCGTTTAATTAGAAGACGCGTTTAAATTAATTACTAAGGGTATAGCAAACCTTACTATTAACTAAAACTATATAGTAATAGAATACTTAAAGAAACATAGTTTTTCTATATCCTTAGCCTAGAACCTGTATAATACTAAGGCGATCTAGCAACTACCGCTTACAACTAACGTTAAAGAAGTCTTATAGATAGATAATAACGCTGTCTTTAACATGTTTGCTTAACAGGTGCTGTAGAAACGCCTTTACTACTTTTACTACAATAGTAAAGACTATTTAATAGCTAAGTGTGCTAAGTCTTATAAAGACTACTAAGCTAGACTAATAAACTATAAAAACTAAAAAAATGTATTTATTTAAAATAAATATTAATAAAGTAATAGTTTATATATAAAATACTAAATTTAATTAAAAGTTATATATACTCTTTTAAAAATTTTAATAGTTTTTTATAAATAAAAGTATTATACTTATATTAAAAGACTAAAAAATATATATTAACTTATTTAAAAATTAATAAAAAATTAAAGCAACTATAAAAAAAATTCTTTTAGTATATATAATAAATAAATAGTAAATAATACTTTTAATCTTTTTTATACTTTTAAAAAGCTTAAATAAATACTAAACCTTACTTTTATTATATATTTTATTTTTATAATATATTATAAAAATACTATAAGAAATCTTATTAAAAAAGGTTAAATAGTTATTAATATATAACTATTAAATTATTTATATATACTTAATATTTACTTACTTTTTAACTAGTAAAATATTATAAAAAGAATATATAAATATTGTTTTTTTTTAGTTTAAATACTACTACTTTTTTTCTTTTAATTACTTATTTTTTATAATTACTATAATTATATAGTAATTATTAATAATTATAATCTTAAAAGATTAAATATAATACTTATAAAATTTTCAAATTTACTAATATTTATATAATAATTTATAAATAAACTTTTTTATACTTATTATAGTTTTATTAATATATATATTAATAATATTATAATATTTAACTATATTATAAAAGAATATTTTAAGTACTTATATACTATTTTTAAAATACTTAATAACTTTAATATTCTTAGTATATATTTAAGTATAACTAAATTCTTTTATACTAAAATATTATACTATAACGTTAAGTTATAACCTTTGTAAAAGTAGTCTTATTAATAAAGTAAAAAAAGTATAAAAAAAAAGTAAGTAATAAATTTATATTTAATCTTATAAATTAAAAATATAAGTTATTTTATATATTATAAAAGTACTTTTATAAGTAAATATAGTTATATTACTATAATTTAATAATTATACTATTTATTAAGCTTAACGTTTATAAAAAAGTATATAAACTTTATATATTTTAACTTAATAATATTTAAAATAAATTTTTTTTAATAAAGATATTTTATAATACTACTACTACTTAATTCTTTTTATATTATATACTACTAATAATTAAAAAAAAACTATATAAATTAACTAAAATAAAAATTATTATATATATTTAAACTAAAGTTAAGCTTTATAAAATAATTTAATTTAACTAATATTTAATAAATATTATTATAAACTATATACTATTAAAAAGAATTATATATATATTTTTTAAAATACTAAACTTTAATAAAGTAAATATTAAGCTTATTACTATAATAAATTACTTTTTATAGTTTAAACTTAATATTTTTTATATTTTAAGTATAATAAACGTTATTTTAAACACTTTTTCTTAACTTTTTATATAAGTAAATAAACGTATATACTTAAATAAAAGTATATTAAAAAATATTTACTTTACTACTAATAATAATAGTTTTAAATATTATATTAAAATACTTTAAAAATTAAAATATTTTTATTAATATAAAGTAAATAAGTTTATATATTAAAATAAAGTATATAATAAAAGTTATATATAAATATACTTTATTAATAAATATTATATTATTAAAAAGTATTTTATAAACTATATATTTAAACTAATATATTTAGTATTATAAAATTAACTTTATAATATATAAAAAGGCTACATTTTACTTAAACTATAGTATATTATAAATAATTTCTTTTATTATATTTAGCTTATAAAATATTTTTAATTAACTATTTTTAAAATTTATATAAAAATACTTTTTAATAAAGTTTATAATAAAATATACTATTTTAATAAAGATTAAATATAGTATAATTTTAAAAATATCTTTATTTTATACTTATTAAAAACAATTTAAAAATATATTTAATATTATAAATCTTACTATATTAATTAAATAAACTATAAGCTATTTAATAAATAATTATATAATATTTATAACGTTACTATATTTTTTTATATAATTATAATAAATTTTATTACTAATTTATTAAAAGTTATAATAATTAGTATAATATAGTAAATTCTTAACTATAATTACTATAATATACTAGTTATAATATTATATAAATTTTTAAAAAAAACTATACTTTTATTAAAATAAAAAGTATATATTATAAAATAATAAGCTTATATTTTACTTTATAGTCTTTTTTTATAACTAAAAACTACTAATAAATATTATTTTTAATTATAATTTTAAATTTATATTAGTATTATAGTATAAAGTTTTTTATCTTTTTAAAACGTTACTTATATTTTTTATAACTTATTACTTTTAAATAAATAGTCTTTTTAAAAAGAAAAATTAAACTATAAAAATTATAATAAAATATTTTATATATAGTAATTTAAATAAGCTATAAATAAACTTACTTTTTACTTTATAATATTTAACTTAAATCTTTTATAAACCTTATTATAAAATTTTTAATAAAATAAGTAAAATATAACTTATTTATAAGTTAAAAATCCTTTTATATAAAAATATAAATAAGGATAATAAACTAATAACACTTATTAAAGTGCTTATAACTCTTTAAACTACTAAAGCGTTTAATAGGTTATTCTTTTTTAAAAGCTTTATAAATATATTAAAAAAAGCTTTAGTATAAGCCTTAATAAAAAAGTAAAATAATACTATAATATAAATTATTAAGTTGTTTACTAGCTTTAAAAAAGAGACTAAGTAGGAATTATATAACCTTTATAACAATTTATATATAAAATAAAAACGCTACTAAAAACTTAAAATAGAATTTAACGTTTTTAAAAAAAAAGTTAAGAAAAATATAAGTACGTTTACTCTTAATAAGCACCTTATATTTAACCTAAATCTACGCCTTAATATAGTAAAAAGGCTTTAGTAGGAAGAATGCTTAGCCTTTAATATTGCCCTTAACTTGCTTAAAAACTTTATAAACTTAATAGTTGTAAAAGATACTAATATTAAGGAAATCTACTATAATATAAGTAAGATTATAATAGAACCTAACTTTAAGGCGCTATTATAGGCTATAAAACGTAAGTAGAAAACTTATAATAAACCTAATAGATAAAACAAGGACGTAAAAAAAGTAAAAATAAAAAAAAATTATAAAAAAATTTAGTAATATAAAAAATATATATTAGTTAGAATTTTATTCTTTTATAAGCCTTTTAGCTATTTACTTTTTTTTATATAATATATAATATATAAAAAATTAAAAAAAAAAGAGATAAAAGTTAGCCTAAATTAAAGATAATAAGATTTTACCTTACCCTAAGCACTTATTATTAGAAAATTACTATAAAAAGGGAATATTTTATAGTTTTTAAATAAATAAGAATATAACCAACTTTATATTTATATACTTTTTACTAATATATAAGAATTATATAGAATTATTAATATATTATAGTTATTTGCTTTATTTGTTTATTTCCTTTACTTAAAGTGTATATACTAAGGACAACACATAGTCGTTATTAGTGTATTTCCTCTTACGTTAGTAAACTAGTACGTAATATAGTATTTACCTTATTTTATATTATTAATTAACTTTTAAATAATAAAAAGATACGTTTTTAAAGCTATAATAAAGAATAAAACTTATTATTTATAGCTTTTTAGTTTATATTTATAAGAGCTTATTTTTATTTTATTTTACTTATTAGTATAATTTATTATATTATATAGCTAATCTAGTTTATATTAAATAGTATAAAGTAAATATACTTCTTAGTATTTTTAATTTTCTTTTTAAATAAAGTAAAACGTATTTTTTTATTTATAAGCTAATTTTAATACTAATTTATTAAAAAGCCTTAATAAATAATAAATAATTTTTTATTATAATACTTAGCCTATCTTTTTTTATATTAAAGCCTTTACTACTACTATTTTTATATCTTTTTTAAATAATTAATAGACTAAGTAGCTTATTTTAAAACGTCTACTTATACCTAGCTTTAATAACTTCTCTTTTTAATGTTTAAAGCTTAAAGTTATTAGTTTTTACTATTTTAAATACAATTTATTATAATATAAAACCAAGCTTATTAATAACTAATTTAGTAAGGTTTATATTATTCTTTATTATAACAGTTACTATTAATTCTTTTACTTTAAATTTATTAAACTATACAATAACACTTATATTTAGTTATTAGCTATATAAGGCTATACTATTTTATAATCTGATATTAGTTTTATTTAATTTATTAGTTAATAATTAAATTAAATTATATTAATAATTAAGTAGTCCCTTAATAAAAGACTTAATAATTATAATAAGGCTTAGATTAAATAAGTATATTAGTAAAGTAGTTAATTATAAAAGAATAATAAGTAAAAGTAGTGTTATTTAAAATTAAGTCTTACTCCTTCCTATTTAATAAAAGGAATAAACTAGCTATATATAAGTAGTACCAAGTATACTAGGCCTAAATAGGCCTTTGCCTTTAAACTTTATATTTATTTAACTAATTAATAAGCGTATATTTACTACTACTCTACTTAATTAAGTATAGGCTACTACTATATATTCTCTTAAGTCTTGCCTATATTTATAGGTTATATAACGCCTACTATTTATCTAATTGGTTATTATGTCGACGTATTGCTTATAACGTATATACAACTCTTATATACGGCCTACGTTAGGCCTTTATAGTTGCTCTCCTTGCCTGTTTATAACACTATTAATACTTATAATACGCTTTTTTTTAAAAACTATATTAAAGTACTATTTTAAAAGCTATTAATAACTTACTTTATTTAAACTATTTATAACTTACCTTTTTAAAACACCTAAGATGTAATAGGACTTTTAACTAACTAGTATAAGATTACTACTAAGATAGTATATTATAAGATGTACATTGTTTCTACTATAATTATAATATATACTATTAAGCTATAATAAATATAAGATAATGTTAAAGGCTGCTTTAGCCTCTTCTTATCTTTAATTAATTTTAGTTTAATATTTTCATTAATTTTATTAAAAACCACTTATTAAAGTATTATTAACTAAAAGCTATATCCTTTATAAAGGTTAAAATATATATTACTTAATTCTAAGATATATAATAGTAGTACTATAGCTTTTTATAAACTATTAATTTTAATAAAGGCTTTAACTAGATTAGCTAAGTTTAAACAACCTTTTACTCCTTTATTAGTAAATACTAAGCCTTATTTACAACGTATTACTTTTAAACTAATAGTAAAATAAAAAGAATTAATTAAAAGGTAAAAAAAATATTTATAAACGTATATTATATACTTATAACTAGACTAGGCTATATATTTACTTATATATTAACTTGCCTTAATTAATTAAACCTTATTAATAGAAAGGATTAGTCTTAACTAGCTTTTTAATAGCCTTAAAGGTACTACTATACTAACTAAACCTATTACTATAACCTTATTAACTAACCTTAAAAGTAAAGCTACTATAGTTATTTAATATTTATAAAAAGGTATAAAGCTAATATAAGTATTTATAGTATAAGTATAATAAATTTAAAAAGACAACGTTAACTGTTTTTATAGGCTAGTTAAATAGTTTTAAGGTAATAACCTTATTTAGTTATTACTTTAAAACATTGTTATAAACTATTATAAAAAGATATTAAATTAGCTTTTATAAAAGTACTAAATAATAAAAGTGCTATTTTTATTAAATATTCGTCTAAAGGATATATAATATCTTTTATATTAACCTTTTTAAACGTACTATAAATAACTTGCTCCTTTTTTAATAACTATTTAATTTTAAACTACCTTTAGAACCAAGTATAAGTAATAAGTAGCTTTTTAATAAATAAGGATATATTTTTAAAGTAAACTATTTAATTATTTTAATGTACTATATTTTTTTTTATAATTTTTTATAAGTATATTAAAACTTTTATTATTAAATCTAACTATTTTTATAACTATTTCATAGTTAATTACTACTATTATTATATCTTTAAAAAGGAAAAAGTTTTTATATTTTACTATAAATAGTACATATAAGAATAATACTTATATAAGTCTATTATTTACTAATAGTAAATACTAGTACTAACTCTAGTAAGGTATTAAGCTATAGTAAATAATAAAGGGCTAATAAATAGTCTTTACTAAGATAAGGGTAATACTTTTAAAATACTATTTAATAATATAAAGAAAGTAGGCCTTAATAAAGTAGGCTTTTAAAGTAGTTAAGGTCTATAAAATTAAATAATAGCTAAATAAATTAAAAGAATTTTTTAATTAGCTAAAAATAAAAACAACCTTAGAAATAACTAATATTAAAAATAAGGCTAGGCTAGTAGTAAAACTACTTACCTTAATTAAAGAAGATATATAAGTATATAAAACTTATATAAAAAAACACTATTATAGTATTAAAAGACTTAAAAGTACTAAAAGCTACTATTCTTTTTACTAATCTAAAAGATAAACCTAATACTTATAAACAAACTATAGCTAACTTTAATAAAGACAAATAATTAAAATCTATAAAGGACGAAATTAAGTAATTAATAAGCTAAAACACTTATACGTTAGTTAATCCACTTAAAGATAGTTACGTTTTAAAGGGTAAATAGGTATATGCCTTAAAAATAGACAAAAAACGTACTTATACGCTATAAGGCTTAATAGGTAGTATAAGGCTTAAGCTAGATACTAAGTATAGACTACTTAGAAACCTTTAGTACAACTTATTGTTTAAAGACGTATAGATTAGTCTTTTTATATAGAAAAACAGATAAAACTATATACGTTAGACAACCTATAGGCTTCGAAACTAATAGTTATAAGGTCTGTCTACTAAATAAAGCCTTATACAGTCTAAAACAAGCACTTAAACTATAGTATAGGCACTTAAAAAATATTTTAATAAAGGAAGGCTTATTTTTATATAAGACTAAAGAGGTTTTCTTACTATGTTATATTAATAACTTTATAGTAATAGGTCTTAATATTAAGTTTATAACTAGACGTATTTTTAAGCTTAATAAAAGCCTTAAAATAAAGAGTCTAAGACTAGTATAACCCTTTTCAGATATAAATTTTACTAGGGTTAATAAAGGTTTATTAGCTCTAAACTTACAAAGTATACGTTAAATATAATTTAACGTTTTTATAAAGAAAAAATAAGGTATAGGGATACACCTTTACTACTAGGCTATAAGCTAGTAAAAAAATTAAAGGACTAAGGCCTTGCCAGCTAAAATAAAACTATTAGTAGTAAACAGGGTCTTTATTATACCTAGCTTTAAAGACTAAATATAATATTACTTTTACTATTATAAAAATGTCTAAGTTTTCTTTAAATCTAGACTAAGGGCACTTTAATACACTAGATTATATACTGGGCTACTTAAATAAGTACTTAGGACTAGGCATTACTTATAAGGCTACCACTAACTATATACTTAATATCTATTCTAATTTAGACTATACTTTTAACCTAGACGATAGAAAAAGCACTACTAGTTATATTAGCCTACTAGGTAATAATCTACCTAGTTATTAAAAAAGTAGGATATAGTTACTTTAAGCAGTATTAAAGCAGAATATATAGCTGTTAAGAAAGCTAGTAAAGAAGCTAAGTACCTAAAAGGCTTAATAAATTATTTATTAAGGTATATAAATAATAAAAAAGAAGACGTTCTTCAAAGTAATTCTTACTTTATTAGTTAATAATAGAAGTGCTATAAACTTATCTAAAGCTAATACTTTTTGTAATAAAACTAAGTATATAGACCTATTACTAAATTAAGGACGAGCTTAATATAAGACGTCTAAAAATAGTTTATATACCTAATAAAAAATAGCAAGCCAACCCTTTATCTAAGCTAGTGTTAAAGGATAAGTTAGAGTAGGTAAAGTACGCTTTAACTATAAATTTATAGTTAATTATTAAAGGATTTACAACCCTTTTTAGACTATAAAGTATTATCAGGTTTTTACCTTAAAAGGGTTTCTTATAAATTTTAAAATAGTACTAAGTTAAGGTTATTTACTTATAATTATTTAAAGTATTATAACACTATTTAACTTAATTAACTAGGCTTTTATATAGCCTAAAATACTAAAGCTTAACTAAGTTCTTATTATTTACCTTTTTATATGTTTTCTTAGGTATTTAATACTAAAAGGCTTAACTTAGCTTATAATAATAGTTATAAAAGCAAATAAAGATTTAAAAGACTTTTACTTCTTTATTTAATACATAAAAACTAAGTACACTATAAAAAACTAATTTATGCTTTAGACTAAAGTTAAATTTGTATACAACATGCCTTTTACTATTATAAAGAAAGAAAAAACCCTTATTATAAACTTAATAAGTTTATAACTTAGTTACGTTTAAAGGAGTATGTTAAGAATATATAATTATATAAAGTACAGTTAATTACATATTTGTATTAGGGGTCTTATACACATACAGTCCTATATTAAAATAGCGGATTACGTTTATATAAGGACAGTCCTCCTTCCTTTTATTTAGACTATTGTTAAGTATCTAAGAAATACACATATTTTCCCTTACTCTATACCTTCCTTATTTAACTATTTAGATTCCTATACGTATTTCGACTTTACGCCTTTTATAAAGACGTATATTTTATATATACCTTACTTTAACAATTCTATATACGTATATAGTAGACAAAGGATTAGGACTACCTTTATTAGGAAAGACTACTTAATAGCCTTATACAATAGAGGATAGAGGTCTTATAGAGTGTTAAGACTATACAACACTCTTATAAACTTAATAGACACCTACTACGTACCCTAGCTAGATAGGACGGATAGATAGATAGCTAGATAGCTAGTTAGGTAGCCTACTACAATTTATACCTTTAAGGAGGTAGGAGGTAGTGTACTTACGCTCCTTATTAACGTTAAATACAACAACAACAATATATTTACTTTAACTACTATCTTCTTAGTAGCTGCCCTTATAGTAGTTAAAGTTATAGCTTTAACTACCTTTTTTATAGTAATATATACTACTTTTACTTACTTTTACTCTTTCTTTTCTTTTATCTTTTTCTTCTTTTCTTTTTCTTTTTCTTTCTTTTTCTTTTTTACCTTCTTCTTCCTTTTATTTAGTTTCTTCTCCCTTTCTTTAACTACTTCTTACTTTTTTTCTCTATCTTTAGTTATACCTTTAATAATACTAAAGCTTTTACTCTCCTTTTAACTTATATTCTCTCTTATACTTTTACTATAGTTTCTATTTTCTTCTTTTTTCTTCCTTTTTACTATTTACTTAACGCCTTAGTTATTCTTTAACTTACTTACTTTTATAACTACTTTATCCTTTACCTTATTATTAATATTTATATAGTTCTTATTACTAGATTAGTTATTAATTTAAGCTTAGTACTTATAAAATATACGTCTTTATAAAAGGCGTAAAGTCGAGCTACGTATAGTAATCTAAATAGTTAAATAAGGAAGGTATAGAGTAAGGGAAAATATGTGTATTTCTTAGATGCTTAACAATAGACTAGATAGAAGGGAGGAGGACTGTATATGTATAAAAATCTTTAATACGAATATGTAATTAACCGTACCTTATATAATTATATATTCTTAATAGTACTACTATTATTATTAAAATTTTTTATATTTAATAGTATAGCTATTGTTATACTAGCGTTTTTTTAGGAAGGTATTACTAATAAACTAATTTATCTAGTTTTTTAGCTCTTTTATATTAAGCTAGTTTTCTTCCTTTTCTATTATAAAGACGTCTTTAGACGTAATTATTTGTTTTATTGTAAGGTTATATACTAGGTAGTGTCTAGTATTTAGTATATACCCTACTAAAATCTCTTTTATATCTTTTAAGTTTAATTTAAACTTAGAAGGGTCTTCATTTAGGTAATAAGTAATAGAACCTATAGTTTTTAAATAAGTTAAATTAGGCTTTACCCTATTTAGGCCCCTTAAAAGGTAATAAGAACCTTAGTAAGCTATAAGGTGTTATATTATATAACTCTACTACCGTCTTTACTAGCTATCCTAAAAGTAATCTAGGTAGCTTATTTTCCTTAGTATTAAGGAAGTAAAGTATTTTATTAACTAAAGTTTAGTTAATCCTTTTAATTATACTATTACTTTCTTTAGTATAGGTAGGTGTTAGTATATAGCGTATACTAAGTACAGATCTACCTACCACACGTAAAAAGACATATACTACTAATAACTACTATAGTACGTAGAATAGTATAGGGAGGGACTATTAACTAATTAGTTAATAGTCCCTCCTCCTATACCATGCTCTATAAACGGCTTGCTAGTAGGCAAGGACGAGGGAGACACACTTATAAGTGTTACATATAAAACTTGTATAGCCGATTCTATCTATTAAATTCCTTACTATCTATCTTTTTAGTAGCTATATTTTATCTACTTATACCTTTTAAAGTAGAGGGTGTTAAGGTAAAGCTATAACCTAATTTACTCCTTATTTTAAGTAGGTACTATAACGTTAGTTGTAGTATATACTTTATACTTACTTCTTTTTGTACTCTACTTTAAAAGTATAGTTAAAAAGAGGTAAAGAAAGAAAGGAAAGTAGATTAAATAAAGGAAAAGTAAAGAAAGATAGTTAAAAAAAATTTTATAAAAAAAAATAAAAATGGTTAAAAATAAAGAAAGAATAAAGATATAAAAAAAAAGAGAAAGAAAAAAAGTAATAAAAAAAATATAAAAAAAAGAATAAAAGAAAAAAAGAAGGCTAATTACTTAATTATTTATTTACGTCTTAGCTTTATCTTTTAGTATATTTAGTAGGCAGCACTTTATAGCTATTTATTAGTATTAAAGCTAGCTTTAATACTAATTCTTTAAGTCTTTTTAGCTTATTTAGGCCTTATTATAACGTTAATAAGCGGCGGCTAAGGTGGCTAACTATTTAGACTACCCTTTAAGGGAGGATAGTAGTAGGCTACGGCTTAGTATAAGGTAGTAATGTTCTATATAGTAAAGTAGAAAATAGTAACGTTTAGACTTAATATAGGCTTAAGTTAGTAGTATAACGTACTCTTAACCGTGTTTTATCTTACGCCGTTCTAAGATTACTAGCTACGTCTATAGTAGCTTATTCTACTTATTACTAAATTTAATAGTTTTTATAGCACTTTTAGACCTAGGATTGTTATATACTAAGAGGGTAGGCTAGTAGTTAGCTTTTAAAGGTAGCTATAGTAGGCTAGGAGAGGGAATAGCCTAATTTAGCAATGCCTTTAGTAGTAGCCTTGTTTAGTTCTAGTCCTTAACTATCTTTATTTTATCTTTCTTTAATTAATTAATATAAATATTTAAGATTTTTATAAAAAGGTCTTAATAGCTAATACTTAGGTTGTTTATTAGCTAGGCTATATACTTTAGTAAGGGTTATTTATTAAGTATAAAACATTTTAAGGATTTAGGCTATTTATAAGTTGTTAATATTAGTAGGCGTCTTAAGTTGTTTTACTACTTAGTTAAAAGGCTATAATAAATTAAAAAGAGAGATAGCCTAATCTAATAATACTTTTATTAATAGTAGCTTTATTTAGTTTTAAGTTGTAAAGGTCTAGCTTTATTATATAAACGTCTTATACTATTTAGAAATAGTATTAATTTCTTATATAAGTATCTTTTTATTTATAAGTAGGTATTATTATACTAAAATATAGGCTTTATATATTATGTTTTTATAGCTTGTAAGCTAATAACAATACTTATTAAAAAGTTAGGCTATAAGTTAATTACCTTTTATTATTAAATACTAGTACTACTTTTTAAACACTACTTAGATTATTAATTTAACTAGGTAATTAAGTAGTAAAAGTATACTAAGCATCTTATAAATGTTTTTATTAGGCTTCTAATTACTTTAAATAGTAGCTAGTAGCTAGTTAAGTAGTAATAATAGAGTATACTAAAAGTCTTAATAACTTTGCCTAATTAGCCTAAACAGCTCTTTGTATACTTTATAAAGTATATAAGGGATAGTAAACTTTAGCCCTACTTATTTAAAAAATACGGCTTAGTTTACTAGACTTTAGTTGTTTATAAAAAGAGTATTTAAAGCGTTTAAGCAGGCTTAAACGTTTCTTATATAAAGGTTTAAGTTATACTAAAATTATAGTCTTTTTAGTAAAAAGTATATAAACAATATATTTATATAGCTAAGCTTTAAGTAAAGCGTGCTAACATACTAGTAAAAGACTTTTATATAAGTAGTCTTTACTTAATTTTATATAAGCTTATTAATAAACTAATATAAATATATAAGTAGTTTATTAATAGTATTTATAGCTTTTAAAAGAATAACTATATTAACTTACTTATTATTACGTTATAGTTTTAGTTGTCTTTTTATTAAACTTAGCTTACTTTTAATATAGTTTAATAAAAGACAACTATAAATATATTATTAAATAGCTATTTCTTATACTATTCTTTTAAAGTTTTATATAAGTATAGTAGTAAGTTAAAATAGTATAAGGTTTTTATATATATATTAAAAATAAATATAAAGAAATACTTTTTTTAAAGGTAATAGTTTAATAAAAATTAGTATATAGTTATATTTATATAAAGCTATGCACCTTTTAATATATTTAACGTTTATAGTATTAAAGACTAAAGCTAAACAATATCTTTAAGCCTAGAAATAGTAAATACTAATTTAACTATAATACTAACTATTAATACTTATTATTACTAGATTAAATAACTAGTTAAATTATATAAACTAATATAGTAATTATTTATATTAAAGCTATACTATTTAATATTTATATTTATTAAATAGTAAAATAGGTTAAAGTAGTAGTTTTTTATTAAATTAAACATTATTTATTTACTTATAAGCTTTGTTTCCTTTATAATAAAAGGATTAATATATACTAATTAGCCTACTATAACGCTTAAAGTGTATAACGGTTTTAAGAATATAGTTTTAAGGTTTTATTTACCTTATACATTATCTTTTTATAAGATAAAGTTTAGCTAATTACTTTATAAGATAATAACGCTTTATATATAAAATGTTATATTAAATATAATAGCTTAAAGTACTAAGTGTATATAAACAAAGTAATTTAGTAATAAGATAGTAAGTATAAAAAAGAGAGCTTATAAATAGGATTAATATATATAGTAATAATAAAGGTTAAAGTTGTTATAGTAAGAGAAAAAAGGGTAGTAATAAACGCTTTTAACGTTTTTATTTATTATAATAATTTAATAAATAAAAACGTATTAGCCTTATTTTTATTACTAATACTTTAAGTAATAAGTAATCTTTTAATAAATAAAGATATATTTTTAAAGTAGACTATTTATTTATTTTTAATATACTATATTCTTTTCTTATAATACCTTTTATAAGTATATTAAAACGCTTATTATTAAATTAAACTTACTTATTACCTTATAGCTTAAACACTACTATTTTTATAGCTTAACAAAAGAACTTTTTATATCTTACTATAAGTAGTATATAAAAGAGTAAGTAGACGTTCTTTACTAATATCTATACTAAGGTAAAAGTAGTAGTTTAAAAAAAGCTATTTAACAATATAATAAATATAGACCTTAATAAAATAAGGCCTTAAATTAGTTAAACTAATATTTAATCTAATAACAAAGATCCTATAAATATTAATACTAAGGTAAAAGGCAAAGTAGTTATAAAGGTAGGCACGTTAAAGGATAAGTAAAGCGTTAAGTAATTAGTAAAGAAAAAGAAAAAGAATAAAAAAAAGATAAAAAGAGTAAAAAAAGGAAAGAAGGAGACTTTAGCTAAAATATAAAAAAGGATTAAGAGGAAAGTAAAAGCTTTAGTATTAGTAAAAGTACGGTTAAAGGTAAGAAAAAAGAAGAGAAATATAGTTAAAAAAAAGAAGAAGAAGAAAAAGGAGATAAATAAGGAAAAAAAAGTAAAAAAGGTATAAAAGAAGAAAGATAAAGAGAAAAAGAAAAAGGATAAAAAGGTAAAAAAAGTAAAGGAAAGTAAGGAACTAAAGGAAACAAAAAGGATAAAAGATAAGATAAAAAATAAATAAAAGTAAAAGAAAAAGAAGAAGAAAATAAAGAAGAAAGAAAAGTAGATAAAAAAAGAAGAAAGAAAAAGAAAAGTAAAAGTAAGTAAAAGTAGTACGTATTACTATAAAGAAGGCTATTAAGGCTAACACTTTAATAGCTATATAAGGAATAGTACAGTAAATAACGGCTAAAGTAAGTATTTATATTTTTTAAAGCTTGTTAAAAAAGGTAAAGTAAATAGTACTATAACTAATAGTAAAAGGCTAGTAGTAAAATAAAAAAAGTTAAAAAAAAGTAAGTACTAACTATAAAGGCTTTATCTAAGCTTCTTATATACTATTTAAGCAAATATTGGCCTTTTTAACGTAGATAAAGAACGAATTCGTTTTAAACTAGTCTAGTATAAGGAGAAGGCAAAGTACTACGTTTATATTTAAAAAGGAATAACGCTTTTATAGCTTATAGAAGATAAGGGGATTGTAGCTTAGCTATTAAACAACGTCCTCTTTAAATACTATTACCTTTACTTAGCTTAGTATAAGGTAGTATTTATAAGTATATTAATTTGCCTTATACTTTTATTAGATTATATAAAAGTATATTTATTTTAATAGTTTTTAAATAATATATAAGAGCTATATAACCTATAGTTAAATCTTTAGTTTAGTATAACTATTTAAAATTACTAGGCTACTTAGCTAAAGAGTAAGTTGCTAGCTAAAGTACTAGTAAAGGCTATAAATAGCGGTCTTTTAAACAATATTATAGTATAAAGAATAAAGAATAAGTATTAAGGGCATAGCTTATTCGTTTAGTTATTTAGTACTTAATACTTAATACTATATAAGTAGTACTATATATACTACTTATTATTTATTATTTAGTATAAAGACTTATATATTAATATATCTTAATTTTTCTTTAGCTATATTATACTTTTTAGTTATAATAACGTATATAGAAATTACTTTTTTTATATAAATAAAAAGGTCTATAGTTATAATAATCTATATTTTACTACTATAGTGGTCTTTTATAACTATAGTAAAGAGTAATCCCTTAGTAGCTATTTAAAGTAAAGTATAAAAGGCGCTTAAGTATAGGCTATTTATAAATCTATAAAACTATAATACTATTTCTTAAAAACTAGTATATATTTAGTACTAGCTATATAGTAATCTAGTTAATATAATATTAAGGAAGTTTATAAGCTATATTATTATTCTATATATAGTTAGTACTACTACTAATAAGGCTTTTAGTTATAAAAGGAATAATAATAAGAAAGAAGAGGAGCCTTTAGTTGTACTAAAATAAGGATTTTAAAATTTGTATAAGTAGTAAGTATTATAAAAGAATCTAGTCTATGTTACTATTACTAATAGTGCTTTTACTATTTAATTACTAGCTCTTTTTAAAAGTTGTATACTTATTAACCTTATTAGTAAGTTATAACTAGTTTATAATTATTAAATTATAAATATTCGGCTTCTAAATTCTTATCGTATTTTACTTTAATTTTTTTAGTTATTAACTAGTAAATATACTTAATAAAGGGACTTTATTTAAATATATAAGTATTTATATATTATTACTATAAATAGTATTTATATAAAAAAGGCCTTACTATTTATACTTTAGCTTGTTTTTAACTAACTTAATAATTTCCTTTTTATTATTTTAAATAAGTACTATATTACTTTAGATTATTAACGTTTATATAGTTCCTTAATTTAACAAGCTTTTTTTAAAACTTATAAACTATAATAATAGCTCTTTCTTAGTTTATTAAGAAATGTTATAGTATTTTAGTTCTTTTTTAAAGAAGCTTTTTAAAGGATATACTTACCTTTTAGTTAAGTACTTATTAAGTAAGAATACTAATATTAATAAAGAGTAATACTTTTATATTATAAAAAAGAAAGAACGGCGTATAATTATAAGACTAATATACTATTATTTAATTTATTAAAAGCGTTATTAAAAGGTACTTTATCTAGTTCTTTATTTCTCTAAAAGTTAACTTAGTAAGTGTTTTAATAAGTAAGAAGTACTTTCTTTTAATAAGGCTATTTACTTATAAATTATATATAAACGTTAAAATATATACTACTTTTAATTTATTATAAACTTTTTTAAAGTTACTTTTTAATTTAAATTCTTTGTTTACTATAATAACAACTAATAAGCTATAATTAGCTTTTATATAGTTTTATAAGAACTTAAAGATAGTTTTAACTTTAGTATTAAAAATAGTTATAGCTTTAACGTATTTTATAAAAGCGTATTTAGCCTTTCTAATATAGTACTTACTATTATATAATAGTATATATATAATATTTAAATAAATTTTTTAAAAAGGGGTAATTAGTAGTTAATAGGTAATAGCTAAGTTAAGTATTTAATAAGGCTTTTATTTTAAATAATTAAAATAAGTTAAGACTGCCTTTTTTATATAATTATATATTCTATACTACTAGTACCTTTTATAAAGTACTATATATAATAGTTTAATCCTTTAATATCTAGTTATAATATAGTATTTTTATATAAGGTAGGCTTAGTTATTTAAGTTTAAAGTACTATTAACTAATTAAATTAAGGTTTTTTATTAATTAACGCTTTTTAAGTATTAATATATATATTAATAAACTTATTAAGATTGTTTTTTATAGCTTTTAACTTATCTTTATTAGTCTTTAAATAATATAAAAGTATATTAATAAATATATTCTTAGTACTAAAAATATACTTTATAGTAAAATTAAAATTTTAAACTTATACTACTTATTATATAAATAGCGCTTTAAAAATCTTGTTAATAGCGCTATTTAACTAATTTATTAAAACTTAAAAGTCTGTTTTAATTTAAAAGTGTATATTATAAACGTAGTTATAAGGTTTTTTTAAGGCTATAACTAGTCTTTTATATTTTCGTTTTATAACGTTATTAGCTACTACTTTTATATTTTATTATTCTAATTTATATTATATAAAACGTCTTTCTTTATTAATTTTTTATAAAAATACTACTTTTTAACTTAAAATACTTATATTAATTATAAGTATTATTAGTTTATTATTTTTAAAGTAGTTAATTATTATTAAAATAAAAGTAGTAAAAAGCTGTTTTTTTAATAAGTTAAAGGCTAATTCTTTTATATTTTCTTACTACTAATAAGCGCCTTTTTATAAAAGAATATAAAGAAAGGCGGCTACTATAACTTTATTCTATACTAAAGTCTTATAAAACGTAAAAATACTAAAAAACTTATAAAGGTCTTTTAAATTAATTATTTAAGGCTATTTAATAATTTTAATAATCTTAAACTTTTTAAACGTATAACTAAATCTACTATATATATATTTAATAATAATAGTTATAGGTTAGTACTATTACAATTTTTTTGTTATAATAGTAGTATAAGCTAGCTTATAATTTATAAGAATAAGGTTTATATTTTAAAGATACTTAAAAACGTTGTACTTAACTATTAATAATATTTTCTTATTATTATAAGTAGTTATAAGGCTTTTAATTATAATATTATTAAAAAAGATTAACGTTTAATTAGATATAAGCCTATATAGTAGTTAAACTATAATACGTTAAAATTAAGCTACTAAATTAGTACTTTTTTATAATAAAGTATATATTATAAATAGCCTAATTAAGGTTAAAAAGTAGTTATATCTTTACTTTCGTTAATAAGTTTAATTTAGTTATAACTTAAAAAAGATTTAATAAAAAAGATCCTTTTATATATTTTAAATTCTTTTAAAAAAGTCTTTACTATTAAAAGAGTAAATACGTTATATACTATATACTAATTATACTTAACTATATTATTTATTAACTATACTCTTTTATTCTTTTTTTTACTAAAAGGTAAAGGAAGGCTTAACCTTAAAATTATAGTATTCCTTTAAGTATTAAATATATTAAAGTATTTATAAAAGTTCTAACTAATAATAACGCTTTAAAAGTTAAAAAAGCTATATTAATAAAATAAGTATTCGTTTTAATAGTTTTATATTTATATATAAAATATATAATTTTAGTATTAAGCTACTTACTTAATTACTTATTAGTCTTTTTTAGTAAGAAAAAAGAAATTTTTTAAAATTTAATAAAATAAAATATATTATAACTATTTTTTATATAAGAATTTAAACAACTATTATTTATAAGAAAGAAAAAGAAATTATAACTTTTCTTACTTAAAAGAAAGGGATTAGTATATTTAGTTTTTATAAAAGTATACTAATTTTTTAATTACTAAGCTATACTATAAAGTAATAAAGCTTTTTACTACTTTTTTAACTTAGCCTCTTTTTATTATTATTTTAAGCCTTTTTATACTACGTTTTATAAACATATTTAGCCTTACTACTATACCTTTACTTTAGTAACCTATATATAAGTCTTTTTAAAGTAAGTAGTAACTAAGAGTCATTATATTATAATAGCCTTATTAATAGCCTTTATAGCCTTAACCTACTATTAAGTAGCTACATTACTACTAAATTTATTTTTATTTATTTTTAAAATACAATTACTAAATTAGTACTTCTTAATACTTTTATAATTAAATTAAAAGTTTAAAAAGGGGTATTTTATAGTATTTTAATACTTAACCATTACTATTATTATAAAGTTGCTTTTAACGTTATTTAAGTCTTATATTAGTACTACTAAAATAGCGTTTAACCTTTACTAATTAACTATCTATTTATAAGACTAATACTTATTTACTACTACTTTTTTTAGAATACTAAATATAGTAATATACGTCTTAACCGCTTTTAAACAAATAAAAAGAACACCTTTTTCCTTTACTAATAAAAGTGTATTTATCCTTTACTAATATAATTAAGTAAGTAGTTATATAGGCTACTTTTTAAAGACTTACTTAACTACTAACTTATATGTTATAAGTTAAAGTTAGCTTTATACTAACCTTTACTACTTTATAACTAAGTCGTTTTTATATAATTAATTAATAGTAACTATTTACTATAACTAATTATATTAATATATATTTAGTTATTTAGTATAGAAACTAATAATATATCTTTAAAAGCCGTTATAAGTAACTCTCTTTATAAAACTTCCTTTATATTAAATTTGTATTTTAATACCTAGTTTTTATTTTTTATAACTTTATAATTTAAAACTATTAAGAAATAAGTAAATTAGTAATCTTACTAAAAAAGTATATTATAAAAGTCTAAATAAACAAAGTAATAGTATCTTATAAGTATTATAACTATTTAAGTAAGACCTAAACAACTAGTCTTATAACTAGTATATTTTAAGTCCTACTCTTATTATTAGTAAGTATAAAACTACCTACTATATATAAAAATATATACGTTATTAATAACTATTATAGTATATAAAATAGTATAAAGAAAAACTATTAACTAATTAGTTAATAGTCCCTCCTCTTATACTATACTTTATAAGCGGCTTACTAGTAGGTAAGGATAAGGGAGACGTACTTATAAGCGTTGTATATAAAACTTATATAGCTGGTTCTATCTAATAAATTCCTTGCTATTTGTCTCTTTTTAGTAGCTACGTCTTGTCTACTTATACCTTTTAAAGTAAAGGGTTTTAAGGTAAAGCCTCGACCTAATTTACTCTTTATTTTAAGTATAGGTACTATAATATTAGTTGTAGTACGTACTCTACACTTATTACTATAAATACTTCTACTTTAACTATTATAAAGGTACTAATTAGGTTTAAGGGCTTATTAAAAAAGCCTTATAGTTTACTAGGTAGTCTACTTCTTTATTTCTTTTTAAGTTTATATATTTAAGATACTAAATATAAAATATAAGTGTTTAAAAGGTAAGTTGTTAAAAGGTAAGAAAAGCCTACTATAAAGTGTTTATAGACGTGTCTTATATAGTTCTTATAATAGCTAAGTTATTTATATATATTTAAACTTGTTAAGTTGTAAAAATTTTATAAGCCGTCTATAATTTATATAGTACTTTTACTATTTTAGTATTAAATATAGTAAAGACTAAGTAAATACTATTATAATAAGTATAAAACTACCTACTACACATATAAAACCACATACACTACTAATAACTATTATAGTACGTAAAATAGTATAAAAAGGGACTATTAACTAATTAATTAATAGTCCTTCCTTCTATACTATGCTCTATAAGCGGCTTGCTAGCAGGCAGGGACAAGGGAGACGCACTTATAGGCGTTATACGTAAAACTTATTATAGCTAATTTTGTTTCTTTTATTCCTTACTCTTTCTATCTGTCTTTTTAGTGGCTACGTCTTGTTTACTTATACCTTTTAAAGTAGAGGGTGTTTAGGCAAGGCCTTAACCTAATTTGCCCTCTATTTTAAGTATAGGTACTATAACGTTAGTTATAGTACGTACTTTACACTTAATAGTTATAAAGTTTAGGCTTAAAAGGCCCTTCCTTAATAGATTATATACTTATACTTAATATAATAAGTACTATTTATAATTGTCTTAAAAGCTATTAACGTATATAACTATGTTTAAATAAAAAAGGGTTTACTACTATATATTAAATTCTAGTATAGTATCCTTTTTAAATTAGCCTATTATAAGGTTTATAGGCTTAATAAGACGGATTTTAGTAGTGTCTTTAAGTATTTTATTTTTAACACTATTATAATAGCTAGTTATAGTTAGGTCTTAGTATTAAACTATATATTAACACCTTTTCCCCTTACTATAAGTAGTAGCTTTACATACTATATTAAGGGATAAGTCTAATACACTATTTAAATTTAGGCTATAAAGCGAAAGTATATAGCTTTTAGTACTATTTTTATAATAAGAAGGCTAGCGTTATAATAAAAGGTTTAATTTAGTATAGTACGCTATATTAAAAGGATAGTATAGGCCTTAAGGTTAATTTTCTTTTAAGTTATTTAAATATACTAACTAAGCCTAAAACTTACTATTCTACTTTATCCTTACTTAAATAAGTATAAGAGCTTCTTATTTTTATTATACTATACTTTAGCTTTATATAAAAGGGTAAGGGTAAGGATACGATACGTATTCTATTTATAGTATACCGATTTACTAGTTAGATTATTAGACTATTTAGACATAGTAAAGGGCTCTACTCCTACTTTTACTTAAAGATATATAGTAATTTATACTTTTTAAGGGCAAGCTAGATATAATAGTCTTAGCCTTACTAAAGGATAGTAACTATCTTAAACATATTATTCTTAAAGTAGTATAAGGTAATACTATTAGTATACTTAAAGCGGAAGTAGGTGTTTTACTAAAGTATTTGTATAATATAAAGGATGTAAAGTACTAGGGACTATAAAGAGCCTTATAGTATGCTATATAATAGGTTTACTAGGTTTATAATAGCGTCCTTAAGGCGTATTTATATCCTTTTATTGTTAAAAAAGCTATATATTAGTTCTAAGGTCTTACTTAGCTAGCCTTTAGTATAAAGGTGTTGTAAAAGCCGGTTTAAATAGACTATATTAAATGCCCCTTATATATTAAGGGTAAAGAGTAAGGTAACCTTGTTGTTAGTAGGGGCCTATTTTATATTATATAAGAAACTAGCTACTAAGTTAGTAGTAAACTTGCTTAAAAGGGCTTTAACTTAATATAGGCTAAGTATTCTAGCCTAAAAAGTAGTAACGACTATTCTTTATACTATAAGTTGTTTTAGTCCTTTACTAAGGACTAATATTAGCGCTATAAGCCGTTATACTTAAGGTAAGAACTTATCCCTTTTATATTTAGAAAATATAATAAGTGCGGAACTACCTACCACACATATATATAACTACATACACTACTAACAACTGTCATAGTATGTAGAATAGCATAGGGAGGGACCATTAACTAATCAGTCAATGGTCCCTCCTCCTATGCCATGCTCTATAAGCGGCTTGCTAGCAGGCAGGGACGGAGGGAGACGCACTTGTGGGCGTCACACGTAAAACTTGTGTAGCTAATTTCGTCTATTAAATTCCTTGCTATCTATAGCTCTGTCTTTCTAGTGGCTACGTCTCGTCTACTTATACCTTTTAAAGTAGAGGGTGTTAAGGCAAAGCCTCGACCTAATTTGCCTCCTATTTTAAGTACGGGTACTGTGATATTAGTTACGGTACGTACTTTACACTTAATAACTACTTTTACTATTTTCTAAGTATTTAGATAGTATTTTAGTTTAATATATATACTGTATATTATTATTAGCTAAGGCCTAGGTATTCCTTAATACGCTTTTAAGAGCCTAACTATAATTACGTTTATACTAGGCATAGTACTAGTAACGTTAATTATAGCTACTATTACTTTTACCTTTATAAGTACTTAGCTATATTATAAATCCGTCTTTCTTATAGTAGTTGTATAGAATAGTTATTTTAGAAGATTGTCCTTTACTAAGAATCTGTTTATTAAGGCAGCTATTAAAGCTTAGGCCTTGTTTTTTATATACTTAATTTAGTAGCTATTTACTACTAAAAGGGAAGCTTATAACTTTAAGGAAGCTAGTACTATTACGTTATTTAGTAGATCTTTCTATTAAAGCTAGCCTAGTTAATAACTATATACTAGTATAATATCTTAGCTTTTTATATTATTAAGCTAAATGTTTAGTATAAAAAGGTGTTTTAAAGCCTAGTAAGGGATTAGTGCTTTAGTGTTTCTTAACACTACTTCTTCTCTTTTACTAGCGCCTTATAAACCATTCTGTATTTATTTATTTATTATAAGGCACTCTTTCCCCTTACTTATCCTTAACGGCTAAAGGCTACTATAGCCTTTATTTAGTTAGTTATAAAGTAGGCTATTTAAGTGTCTACTATATTATAGTCTATACTTAGAGTAATTCCTAGTATATACTTTAACGTGTAAATAATAGACCTAGTAAAGTTAAGGATATTATAGTTAGGTAAATAATAATAGTACTATTTTAAAAGGACAATACTTTATTTAAGAATAATAGTAATTATAGTCTAGTAGTCTAATATAGCATTAAGGTCTTAGTAAACTATAGTCTAAGTAAAAGGAATGTTAAAAAAGGCAAGGTTAAGTATATAGCCTATATTATATATTAGAATGCCTACCTTATTTATATAGGCAAGGTTAGTATCTTAAGTCTACGTTATAAGTTAGCGGCTATTATAAAGACTAAAAGCTAGTAGTTTTTAAAGGTTATTATATATATTAAAGTTGCCTTTAATAAGGAAATAAAAGGAAGGTTATATAAATATAACATAGTTTAGCACCTTATTAGTAACTAGTTTTTAGTATACATTTAAGTAGGTAATTTTATTAATTTTAAGCTATAAAAGATCTTTATAAAGTATTAGTTATAAGGTCTATATTTTTAGTTATACGTTTAAATAAACGTAAGTAAAAACTTATAACTATTACTATTCTTTGTCCTAAAAGTCTACTAGCGTAAACGATTTATATATAGGATAGTTTTAAGTTTAAGTACTTAGACTACTTTAAGACTTTTATATATATACTATATTTATATTATATTAGAAGGCTATTTTAAAAAGGGATAAGTGTACTAGTAGTAACTACTTAATATTATACTACGTTACTTTAGTATTAATTAAGGATATAAGGCCTTTTTAACAGTTTAATTAGTACTACTAGCTTTACCTTTTATATATAAGACTTCTAAGTATATTATATTTATATTTTTTAGTTAGGCCTAGCTTTTTACTAGTATATATTTATTATAAGTAGGTAAGGTACATATATATTATTATATACGTTAAGTAGTAAAATAAGTTAAAGGGGCTATTATAATAAAGTTCTTACTAAACTTACTATATTATAACAACGTTATTAATACCTTAAATAGGATATATACAGGCCTTAACAACGAACAGACAAGGCCCTACCTACCCTTCTAATAAAAGCACAAGGGCGCAACGCCCTCCCTAGCGCCACGGCGTTTAGCCACCAGGTCATCTATATATTTAGCTATCTTCCGTACGCAGGCAGTATAGCAGGCAGCGGCCTCCCGCTCTAGACCATCCTTAATAGCCGTCCAGGACCGCGTGCTCGACAATAGCGCGGCGTCCGCACCAGCCCCAAAGCCGGCACCGCTCGTAGCGCGGCCGCTACTAGATTGAAACATTAAAACAATAGGACCGAGCTACTATATAGCGAGAAACCGGACACAAGAGAAGGACGAGCGCGGCACGGGCGCAGCGAACACAGGGCGACAAGAAACTAGGCGCGATAAAAAGTAGAGTATAAATATAGCGAACGGATATAAAGACGTAAATAGACGTAATAGATATAATAAAAATAAATATAGGACTAAGTTTATAAAATAGTTAGTAGTATAAAAGATAGCCTTTATACTAAGTAATAATTAGTTAAATTTATTATATAAATATAAATACTAATAGTAAAAATAACTAACTATATTTACTAAATTTAAAAAAGAAAAAAAAAAAAAAAAACTTTTTTTTTAACCTTTCTCCTTTTCCTCCTTTTTCCTTTTTAATATAACTAGTAAAGTATAGCCTTACTACTATAATAACATTATAAACTACTAGCTTAACAAATAATAGGTTATATAACTCTTAAGCTACGCCTTTCTTTATATACTAACCCTATAATAACGCTAATTCTCTCCCCTCTTCTTATACAATAAGATAGTACGTAGACGTTTTCTTAAGTATTTTACTATGTAAAGATATTAATAAATGTACCTTATATACTAGTTAGTATAAATAGGTGTATAAATAAATAAATATAGGCCTTAAGCTAGCTATTATATTTATTTTAACCTATTTACTATTAGTGTTTAAATAAGGGTTTATTATAAAGGCTTAGATTAAAAGAAGAAGGCTAAAGACGGCTATAACTACTACTACTACTTTTTTATAAAAGGTATATTCTTTTTTTTAAATCTTATATAAAGCCTTTTTTATTAAGAATTCTTACTAGTATCCTTTCTTTTTTAAGGCTATTAAGTAGCTAATATATTTTAAAAAGTAAGGTTTATAATAGTTAATATATTATACTAGCTAGTTATAAGTACTAAGGAAATAATTATTAGTAGATTACTATAGTAAAAGTAGTTATACGTTTTTTTATATTTATTTAGCCTATAATAACCTTAGTAGTTAAGGTTGTATAAAGTAAGTTTTAGCTTTTAATTTATTCTTATTATAAGCAAGTAAAAAGGACGTTTATAAAGGTCTTACAAAGACCGTACAAAAGGGTTGTACAGACTTTACAAACAATACAAAGGTATAACAGCTAATTAAATAGTTAGTAGGCGTTATATAACCTATAAATATAGGTAGGACTTATAAGAATATATAGTAGTAGTTTGTACTTAATTAAGTAGAGTAGTAGTAAATACACGCTTTATAATTAGTTAAATAACTATTAAGTTTAAAGGCTAAGGCTTAATTAAGACTAGTATACTTAGTACTACTTTTATATAACTAGTATATTTTTTTTATTAAATATAAAAGAATAAGACTTAGTTTTTATATAATACTACTTTTACTTTTAGCCTTTTATAATTAATTACTTTATTAATATAATTACTTAGTTTATTTATTATTATAATTATTAAGTTTTTTACTTTAAAACTACTTAACTATTAATATAAAATAAATTAATTATATATATTAAATTAAACTAATATAAGACTATAAAATAATATACCTTTATATAATTAATAATTAAATATAAGTATTATAATATAGCTTAGTAAACTTAAAGTAAAAGAATTAATAATAACTATTATAGTAAAAAATAATATAAACCTTATTAAATTTATTACTAATAAACTTAGTTTTATATAGTAGATTATACTTAAAATAGTAAAAACTAATAACTTTAAGCTTTAAACGTTAAAAAAAGAAGTTGTTATAGTAAAGTATAAAAAAGAGCTTTATAAAAAGCTACTTAGCTTATTTACTATTTAAAAAAGATATTAAAATAGTAATAGTAAAGGTTTTAATATAAAAAAAAATAGACTAAATATAATAATAATAAAAATAGTTTTTTTATTATAGCTTTTTAATAAATTAGTATTAAAATTAGCTTATAAATAAAAAAATACGCTTTACTTTATTTAAAAAGAAATTTAATATAATTAAAAAGTATATTTATTTTATACTAATTAGTATAAATTAAATTAATTATATAATATAGTAAATTATACTATTTAAAAAATAAGCTATTATAAATAAAGACTAAAAAGGTTTTAAACGTTTAGTTTTATTCTTTATTATAACTTTAAAAATATATTTTTTTATTATTTAAGAATTAATTAATAATATAAAATAAGATAAGTATTAAAACCTTTAAAACTTTATAAATTACTTAGCCTCCTTTAAAATATAATTAAAAAAAAGTTAAAAGAAGAGTAAGTATAAGTCTTATATATATAACTACTTTTAAGTATTAAAGAGGACTTATAAAAGCATCTTATAATACTAAAAATAAAATAAGAATTAATTATATATATTAAAATTATATAGAATATATACTACTTATAAAAATAAGTATAAAGCCTTTATATAAAATATATATATAAAGGTTAAAAAGGCTATAAAAAGGGCTATAAATATAGTTAGGATAAAAGGACATATAATAAAGATTTAAATACTAATAATTATTAAGGTAATTATTAAAATACTTATAAAGGGTAAGGTTAAAAAAAAAGGCTTTTAAAATAAAAACCTTTAGTAAAACGGCTATATTTTAAAGTGTTATATTTATAATAATAATAAACACTTAGCTAATAAGTATTTAAATAAAAAGGAGATAGTTATAACTAAATTACTAAATATAAATAAATAGTTAAAAAACTAAATAACGTTAATAATAATTAAGACGTTAAAAATATAAAAGTGATCCTAGTAGTAAATATATTCTAATTTAAGGTATAAATAAAGGGTAAGTAGTTAGTTAGTATTAAATAAAATATAGCTACTATATTAAATATAATTAGTAAGACTTTTACTAAAGAAATTAGTTTATAAAAAACAAAAGTAAGAATCTTAACGTTAAAAGCGTATAATAAACAAATAATACGTATAAGTAGTATATAAAAGGTACTACTACGCTTAATTAATATATAAAGATAAAAAAAAAATATAATATAAATTTATACTAAAATTAGTAGGCTATTTAATATAATAAAACTATTAATACTTTTATTAATAATAATAATTAAAAAGTACACTATTTAATTAAACTTAATAAAGACTAGTTAGTAGTTTAAAGTAATAAAAAAGAAGATAAGAGTAAGTATAGTTAAGGCGTTTATAATGTTAGCTAAGTAAAAAAGAGTAATAGTGTATATAGTAATATTAAGTACGTTATTAGTAAGAGAATTAAAAAGAGGATAAAGTAAATTACTTATATACTTAGTATATAAGTATAATAACGTCTTAAATTCTAATAATATTAAGACGTTACTATTATATTATAATACTAACTACGTTATTAACTTAAAAAAGGAATAGTAGCTATTATATAAGGCTATATACCCTTTATTATAAAGAGAGTTAAAAGAGTTAAAAAGTTACTTAGTAGAAAGTATAGCCTTTAAATATATATATCTTTTAAATTGTTTTACTAGTATTTTTATCTTATTTATACTAAAAAAGGATAAAAGCCTATAGTTATATATAAACTATTAAGGCTTAAATAAAGTAATAATTAAAAACTATTACTTATTACTTTTAATAGTAAAGATTATAAAGTATTATATAAAAATAAAATTTATTTTAAAATTAAATATTAAAAAGGCCTACTACTAAATTTAAATAAAAAAAGGTAATAAATAAAAAACCGCTTTTTAAACTTAATATAACTACTTTAAGTATTTAGTCCTTTTCTTTAGTCTAACTAATATACTAACAACTTTTTAAAATTATATTAGTAATATACTAAAAGGGCTAGTAAATACTATTTATATTATATACTTGAATAATATTCTAGTCTTTTTAAAAATAAAGAAAGAGTATATATAATACTTAAAAAAGGTACTAAGACGCCTTAAAAAGGCTTAGTTATATATTAATAAAAACAAATATAAATTTTATTAAAAAAAGGTAGAATTCTTAAGCTTTTAAATATTATATAAAGGCTTTATAATAAATAAGTATTAAGTATATATAGTTACTAAATAGTCTAAACTAACGTTTTATTAAAAGATTTAAGTCTTTTTAAAATTTTATAACTTTTATAAACGTTTTATTTAAGGCTACTTTTATATTACTACACTATTATTAAGACTATTAAAAGAAAGTAAAAATAGTAAGAAGCTTAATAAGGTATAACTAAATAATAAGGCTTATAAAGCTTTTAAATAACTAAAGGCTAAATTTATAAAAGCTTTATTATTAAAATATTTTAATCTTAATAAGCTAATTTATATAAAAACTAATATATTAAACATAGTACTAAAAGTAATTATATTATAACTTAATAAAGAAAAAAGGTATTATTTTATAGCCTATTAATTATATAAGTTACAAAAAGTAAAACTAAACTATAATACTTTAAATTAAAAGCTTTTAATTATAGTAAAGGCTTTTTACTAGTAAAAACAATACTTAAATAATAGTAAAAATATTATAAAAGTTTTATTTAACTATAATAACTTTTATATATTTATATAGTAGCTTTAATCTAATAATAAGTAGGCTAAGTAAGTAATATACTTAGCCCTTTTTAATTTTATTATTAAGTATTAGTTTAAGTTAACTAACCTAGTAAATATATTATTAAAATAGTTAAATTATATAAATAGTATAACTTATATAAACTAAATATAAAGTTTATATATAAGTAGTATAGTTATTAAATAATACTAATATAACTATAAACTTAGTTAGTATATAAATACTATTAACGTTTTAAAGGTATAAAAAGAACTAAGGCTTTATATATTTTATATATAAAATATATATAAGGCTAATAAGTTAAAAAAGATTTTAATTAAAAGTATAAGACTAATTACTTTAATAAAGCTATTATACTACTATTTTAACTTAAAAGTTAAAATAACTATTTTAATACTAAATAAAAGACTAAAAAGCTTAGTTTTATAATAAAACAACCTTATTATATAGTTAAACGTTATTAATTACTTTAAAAGTATTACTATTAATATAATAATATTAATATAAAGTTTATTTATAATAAGTATAAATAAAAGTATTATACTTATTAAGCTTTTATAATACTATATAATAATAACTACTTTTATTATATAACCTTTAAAGTTTAAGCTAAGTAAAGAGTTATATAAGGTTATTATAACTATTTAATATAATAATTATTAAATATAAGTATAATTATAATATTTAACTTATATAAGTAATATATAAAGTAAATAGTTTATTATAATAAATAAGGTACTATTATATATAGCCTTAAGTAAAAAGCTATAAGTTATAGTAAGCCTTTTTATATAAAGTAAGCTATTAAAGCTTTACTATAATAACTTATTAACTAAACACTTTAATATTATTAAAACAACTAAGCTATTATTTAAACACTTTTTTTAAAAGGATATATTATAAGATATAAAATAGTATATTATAATATATTTAGTTTATTAAAAGTAAATAATTAAAAGATATAAGCTATATAATAAGCTAAACTTACTTTTATTACTAAAAAAAACTATTTAAAAAGCTATTAATAAATAAAAATAATAATAATATAAATATAATACTAGTTATAGTAAACCGCTTTATAAAGTATACTATCTTTATTATAGTAACTATAAAACTAACCTTTACTAACTTAATAAAAATTATATATTAAAAGGTTTTTTTATAGTTTAAAAAAACGTTAAAAGGTATTATATTAAATAAAGGCTTTATATTTACAAGCACTTTTTAGTTTAAATTTTACTATTATTTAAAGATTAAATAAAGACTATTAATAACGTTTTACTTATAAATAAACAAATAAATAAAAAGAGTAAATTAAACGTTAAAGTAATACTTACTAAATAAAGCCTAATACGTCTATAATAACGCTATTAACGTTATAATAGGCTACTTCTTATTTAAAGCTTTATTTAGTAAGAAATTAGACTTATTTATATAGTATAAGGACGTACTAACTATAAAAAGGGCGTTAAAAGTAGTAATATAATAAAGTAATTTAGTACTATTAGTAACGCTAGTAGTAACGTAATAAAGCAACTTAGTACTAACTATAATAAGATAACTAAAGTGTTTATAAAAAATTAAGAATAGCCTTTAAAAACACTAAGAGTTTATAGTAAAGATATTATAGTTTTAATAAGAATTACTTATAAACGCTATATAACTAAGCATAGTTAAGGCACTACGTATAAACCGCTTAGGGTCCTTACAAGGTCCCTCTATAATTAGTTAAATGTTTAATCTACTAACATCTTACTATAATTAGCTAAGGAATAGGATAGTAGTAAGCTATTCTAAGGGTAGGCCTTAAAGGGTTATTAAGCGCTTCTTATAATTAGCTAGAATAAGTAAACTAATAAACATCTTTTATATTTATATAGTACTATTATATCCTTTTTTAATAAAAAGAATAAGAGTCTATTCTTATTTTTATATACTTATATATATATAATTTAATTATTATAAAGTAGATATTATTTTTTATCTAGTTATAGTAGTATATAGTACTAACCTTATAAATACTTTTATATTAATAAACTCTTTTTATTAACTATTTAAAAGAATTCTCTTTTATAATAACTAAATTACTAATTGTTTTTAAGGCTTTATAAATAATAAAAGTTATATAAGTATTACTTAAAGACTTTATAAGGTTTATACTAATTAAAACAATATTTATAAATAATAAAATAATAGTTAAATTAACTATATTAAAAGCTTATTAAGTATACTTTTAATAATTATTTATAATATAAATAAAAATAGTATAACTATAAACTATATTAAATAGTATAAATAAAAAGACTATATTTATATATACTATATAACTATTAGTAAAAGACTTATAAAGTACTTTTAAAATTTAAAAGTTAAACTTAAATAATTTTAAAAGTAAAAATATAGTCTTTATAGCTTTATTATATATTAGTAGTTAAGTACTATTTAAAGTAAGTAGTTAAGTATATAACTTAAAACTAAAGTTATTTAAAAAGTATAAAGATTTATTAATATATTTATAATAATAAAAGTAGTATAAAATAATAAAGTATATATTTAAATTAGTACTTTAATAATACTTTTAAAATATTAATAAGATTAATATAACACTTTAACTTATAAATAAAGCTTTTTTTATTTATTAAAAGTAGTTCTTTAATATATTACTAAAGTAAAAGTATATACTAAGCTTATACTTTTAAAACGTCTTTAATACTTAGTTAAATATACTAATACTAAAATTAAAAGATTTATTTAGTATTATAATAATATATTTAAAAAAATCTTATTAACTAATAAAATAAAGCCTTAGTAACTACTATATATATATAAGCTTATTAAAAAAGAAGATTAGTTCTTTACTTAAAAATTTTATAGTAGCTATAGCCTATATAAGACTAAGTAATAAAATTAAATATAACTTAGTTATAAAAAGTATAACTTATACTATTAATTAGTACTAAGTATTAAAACGTATAAATTAATTATAAAAGGATAGTTCTTTAAAACAATATAAAAAGACTATACTTAATATAAAAAAAAGAAAGGAGACCTTTACTAAAAAACTCAGAAGGAAGTATTTAAGCTTTTAATAAGAAGCCTTTAAAGCTTAAAGGTTTAAATAACTTAAAAATAAGACTAGCTTAAAACGTTATATTAAGTTAAGTAATACTAATATTAAGTACTTTTATTATAGTAAGAAAGGTTATATTTTACTTATATACTCTAATAAATTAACTAGTAAGCTAGTAAAAAAAGATACTTAAGTTAACTTAACTAAAGTTATTAATAACTTTAATAATAAAAGTAAAAAAAATAAAAGTAAAGAAAAAGCCTAAGTAGCCTTTAAAAAGACACTTTAAAGTTATTAAACTTAGTTTTAATTAATAAAAGGCTATAAATAAAAGAATAAGTTATTATAAATAGTAATTACTTTATATTTATTAATTTAAACTATAGTAGTAAGATTAATATAATAAACTAAAAACTTATAAAAGTACTAAGCTTACTAAAGTTTATAAAGCTCTTACTAATTATATAAGTGCTTAATAACTTAAAGCTATAAGTTTATAATATATAAGTAGTTATAATTTAACTATTAAACACTAACTAAAAAAAAATAGTAGTTTACTTATTATTATATAAGACTAAACTATATAAATAGTAATACGTTAATACTTTTAAATATACTAACTTTATTAAATAAAAAAATATAATTATACCTTATTAGTAAAAAGTAGTAGTTTTATAAATTAAAGGTTAAGCTAATAAAGACTTTTTAAAAAAGTGTAATAAATACTACTACTTATTATATATTAGTATAAAAAAAAAATTTATTAATCTTTTAAATAAAAAGCCTTAAAAAGACTATAAAAAGCTTATAAAAATTCTACTTAAGCTTTATAAATATAAGAATATATTCTTTATAAAAAATACTATTAACCTACTAATTTACTAAGGTATAAACTATATAATTAATCTATTACTTAAAATATAACTACTATATAAAGGACTATACTCTTTATTTTAAAAGAAGCTTATTATACTTTAAAAGTACTTATAAAAAGTATTATAAAAAGAATAAATTTAAGACTTAAAAAGTCTTATAAGCTTTTTAGTCTTATTTATACTAAAGTATAATAGTACTTTATAACTATATATTAATTATTATAAACTAAATAAGATTATAGTTCAAAATTAGTACCTTTTACTTTTAATCTTTAAAATTTTAAATAAGATTAAAGACTATAAAGTTCTTTTAACTATAAATATAAAGAATACGTTTAGTAGAATATAAATATATTAAAAGAATAAGTAAAAGACTATATTTAAAACGTAGTATAACTACTATAAGTATTTAATAATACCTTTTAAATTAATTAATACTTTAATAATCTTTTAAAGTTATATTTATAAGGCGTTTAAAAGCTTAATAAATAAGATTTATATTATTTATTTAAATAATATTTTAATTTATTTAAAGAATAAAAAGAGTATATAAAGTACTTAAAGTAAGTATTAAATTAACTAAAAGAAGTAAGACTATTTATTAATTAAAAAAAAGTACTAGTTTTATAAAAAAGAAGTATTCTTTTTAAGCTTTTTACTATCTCTTATTAAAGTTTATATAAACCTTATATAAGTTAAAATAGTTATAAAGTAATAAACGCTTAAAACTTATTATAATATTTAAGTATTTATTAGCTTTTATAATTTTTATTACTAATTTATTTATTATTTTACTAATAAGGCCTAACTACTAATAAAACATTTAAAAAGGCTAATTAAAAGTAAGAAACTTAAAGAACTTTTATAAAGGCCTTATAAAGACTAAGTATTTTAATAATTAAAATAAGCGTTTATAAAAGCGTTATTATTAAAATATTATAATCTATAACGCCTAGTTTAAGTAAAAACTAATACGTTTACTTTTATATTAATAAGAATACTATTTTAATTAAATAATATAAGTATTTAGTATTTAATAGCTTTTTAGTTTTAAAAGCTAAAAAGTGTAAAGTTATACTATAGTACACTTAATTAAGAGTTAATAGTAATTATTATATTTTTTAAAGAATAGTATTAATATTTAAAAAAGGTTAAAAGTATAAAGGTCTTAACTAACTATACTAATTTATAAACGTTTTTATAGTAAATAAATTTAAATTATTACTAAGTATATTAATATATATATTTATTACTATTTAATTTTAAAATTAAGTATTAACTAAGTAATAAAAATCTAGTTAATAGCCTATTATATTATTTTAATTATAAAAAAGAATAAAATTAAACAAATTACTTATTTTTATTACACTAAAAAGTTGTTATTTTTATTAAAAGTAGTATTTTAAAGGACCTTAAAAAACCTATAAAAAAACTAAATAGTCTATCTTTTTATAAGAAGTAAGTATTTAAATTTATTATAAATAGTTTAAATAAAATAATTAATATAGCTAACTTAAAAACAACTTAGTTAAAGTATTAAAGTATATATACTTAATAGTTGTTTATAGTATAAGTAGTTATAATTACAACTATAAAAAGGCTAAAAAAAGATAAAATGCCTTTTACTTTATTTTATAAGCTTATTCTTATAACTTAGTTATTAAACTTTTACTTATAAAGTAAAAAAGAGATATAATAAAACTATATAAACTATTTTTAAGGTTAGTTTTTAAACCTTATAAAGTTGCTTTATTAAAAAGAATATATAGTTATACTAGTTTAAAAAGTACTATAATATAAAATTATTTACTAGTACTATAAGCTTAAAATAGTTAAATATAGTAGTATTATAAGAATAAAAGACTTAGTTTTTTATTATTACTTTTAAATAGGCGTTAAAGTAAATATTAAAAGTTTTATATATATTTATTATATATATTAAACTATAAAGTTAAAAAAGTATAAACTATATAGTTAGCTTTAACCTTTACTAGTCTTTAAAAGGCCTTAGTAAAAAGTGTTAATAAATTTTATTACCAGTTTCTTTTTAGTCTTTAATAGTAATTAAAAGTTAAACGTTATATTAGTAATAATAAACAAGTATATAAAAATATATTAGTTCTTACTAGTATTTACTATTATAACCTTTATAAAGCTTATATATTTACTTTATATAAAGGTTTAATTATACTTTAAATAGTTAAAAGGTATTATTTTAAATAAAAAAGTAGTCTTTATTAATTAATACTAATAAAAACTATATAATATTACTTATATTAAGCTAAAACTATTTACTACTTTTTACTTATAAATTAATAGTTAAACTAAAAAAGCTAATTAAACTTTAAAATAGTACCTTTATTACTATATAATAAAAAATTAAAATAACTAATTAATACTTTTTCTTATAATAAAGTTTACTTTAAATAATATAATAAATTAATTAATAAATAAAATACTATTTTATATACTTTATAGTTATTACTTTATAATTTATAAAAGTATTAAAAACGTTATTTATAAAAAAAAAGTACTAATAATAACTAAGTATATTTTATATTACAGTTTTAACAAGTATTACTTACAAGTGTTGTATAACTAAGCGTAGTTAAGGCACCGCGTACAGACCGTTTAGAGTCCTTACAGGGTCCCCCTATAATTAGTTAAGTGTTTAATCTACCGGTGCTCTACTATAATTAGCTAAGAGATAAAATAGTAGTAAGCTATTTTAGAACACTAAGGGTGGACTTTAAGAGGTTCTTAAGCGCTTCTTATAATTAGCTAGAATAAGTAGACTAATAAATATTTCTTATATTTATATAGTACTACTATACTCCTTTTTAATAAAAGGGATAAGAGTTTATTTTTGTTCTTATACACTTATATATATATAATTTAGTTATTATAAAGTTAATATTATTTTTTATTTAATTATAGTAGTATATAGTACTAACCTTATAAATACTCTTATATTAATAAACTCTTATTTAACTACTTAAAAGAATTCTTTTTTTATAATAACTAAATTATTAATTGTTTTTAAGGCTTTAAAAATAATAAGAGCTATATAAGTATTACTTAAAGACTTTATAAGGTTTATATTAATTAAAACAATGTTTATAAATAATAAAATAGTAGTTAAATTAGCTATATTAAAGGCTTATTAAATATGCCTTTAATAATTACTTTATATATAAAAGTAGTATAGCTATAGGCTAAATTAAATAGTATAGATAAAAAGACTATACTTATACGTATAATACAACTATTAGTAAAGGACTTATAAAGTGCCTTTAAGATCTAAGAGTTAAACTTAGACAATTTTAAAGGTAAAGACATAGCCTTTATAGCCCTATTACACGTTAGTAGTTAAGCGCTGCTAAAAGCTAGTAGTTAAGCGTACAACTTAAAGCTAAAGCCGCCTAAGAAGTATAAAGATTTATTAATATATTTATAGTAATAAGAGTAGTGTAAGGTAATAAAGTGTATATTTAAATTAGCGCTTTAATAGTACTCTTAAAATATTAATAAGATTAATATAGTACTTTAGCTTATAAATAAAGCTTTTTTTATTTATTAAAAGTAGTTTCTTTAATACGTTATTAAAATAAGAGCATGTACTAGGCTTATACTTTTAGGACGTTTTTAACGCTTAGTTAAACACGTTAATACTAGAAGTAGGGGATTTATTTACTACTATAGTAATACGTTTAAAAAAATCTTACTAACTTATAAGATAAAGCCTTAATAACTACTATATATATATAAGCTTATTAAAGGAGAAGATTAGTCCTTTACTTAAAAAATTTATAGTAGTTATAGTTTATATAAGACTAAGTAATAAAATTAAATATAATCTTATTATTAAAAGTATAATCTATATAGTAAATTAGTACTAAGTATTAAAGTGTATAAATAAGCTTTAAAAGAATAGTTCTTTAAATAAGTAATATAAAAAGACTACACCTAATATAAAAAAGGGAAAGGAGTCCTTTAATAAAAAACTAAAAAAGAAGTATTTAGGCTCTTACTAAGGAGCCTTTAAAGTTTAAAAGTCTAAACAATTTATAAATAAGTTTAGCTTAAGACGTTATACTAAATTAAGTAGTAACAATATTAAGTGTTTTTACTATAATAAAAAAGGCTATATCTTATTTATATATTTTAATAAATTAGTAGGCAAGCTATTAAAAAAAGATGCTTAGGTTAACTTTACTAAAGTTAATAATAATAACAACTTTAGTAATAAGAGTAAAAAGAGTAAGGGTAAGAGAAAAGCTTAGGCAGCTTTTAAAAGAACACTTTAAGTTTATTAAACTTTGTCTTAGTTAGTAAGAGGCTATAAATAAAAGAATAGATTGTTATAAGTAGTAATTATCTTATATTTATTAATTTAAACTATAGTAGTAAGATTAATATAGTAGACTAAAAATTTATAAAAGTACTAGATTTATTAAAGTTTATAAGGCTTTTACTACTTATACAAGTGTCTAGTAACTTAAAGCTATAGGTCTATAGTATGTAGGTAGTTATAATTTAACTATTAAACGCTAACTAGAAAGAATAACAAATTATACGTTATTATATAAAACTAGACTATACTAATAGTAATATATTAATACTTTTAAGTATACTAACTTTATTAAATAAAAAGATATTATTATACCTTACTAGTAAAAAGTAGTAGTTTTATAAACTAAAGGTTAAGCTAATAAGAACCTTTTAAAAGAGTATAATAAATACTACTACCTATTATACGTTAGTATAAGTAAAGGAATTTACTAATCTTCTAGATAAAAAGCCTTAAAAAGACTATAAAAGGCTTATAAAAATTCTACTTAAGCTTTATAAATATAAGAACGTGTTCTTTATAAAGAATACTACTAGCTTACTAATTTACTAAGATATAAACTATATAATTAATCTACTACTTAAAATGTAATTATTATATAAAAGACTATACCCTTTATCTTAAAAAAAGCTTATTATACTTTAAGAGTACTTATAAAAAGTACTATAAAAAGAATAAATTTAAAACTTAAAAAGCCTTATAGGCTCCTTAGTCTTATTTATACTAAAGTGTAATAGTACTTTATAATTATATATTAATTATTATAAACTAAATAAGATTATAGTTAAAAATTAGTACTCTTTACCTTTAATCTTTAAAATTTTAAATAAAACTAAAGGCTATAAAGTTCTATTAATTATAAACGTAAAGGATACGTTTAGTAAAATACAAATATATAAAAGGAATAAGTAGAAAACTATATTTAAGACGTAGTATAGCTACTATAAGTATTTAGTAATACTTTTTAAGCTAACTAACGCTTTAATAACCTTTTAAAGTTATATTTATAAGGCGCTTAAGAGCTTAGTAAATAAGGTTTATATTATTTATTTAAATAATATTTTAATTTATTTAAATAATATTTTAATTTATTTAAAGAATAAAAAAGAGTATATAAAGTACTTAAAGTAAATATTAAATTAACTAAAAGATATAAAACTATTTATTAATTAAAAAAAGTACTAGTTTTATAAAAAGGAAGTATCTTTTTTAAGCTTCTTACTATCCTTTAATAAAGTCTATATAAACCTTATATAGGTTAAGATAGTTATAAAGTAGTAAACGTTTAAGACTTATTATAATATTTAAGTGTTTATTAGCTTTTATAATTTTTACTACTAATTTATTTATTATTTTACTAATAAGGCCTAACTATTAATAAAGTATTTAAAAAGTTTAGTTAAAAGTAAGAAGCTTAAAGAACCTTTATAAGGGTTTTATAAAGACTAAGTATTTTAGTAGTTAAAGTAAGCGTTTATAAAAGCGTTATTACTAAAGTACTATAATTTATAACGCCTAGTTTATATAAAGACTAATATATTTACTTTTATATTAGTAAGAATACTATTCTAGCTAAACAATGTAGATATTTAATATTTAGTAGCCTTTTAGTTTTAAAAGTTAAAAAGTGTAAAGCTATACTATAGTACCTTTAATTAAAAGTTAATAGTAATTATTATATTCTTTAAAAAATAGTATTAGTACTTAAAAAGGGTTAAAAGCGTAAAGGTCTTAACTAACTACACTAATTTATAAGCGTTTTTATAATAAATAGATTTAAATTATTACTAAACACGTTAGTATATATATTTATTACTATTTAATTTTAAAATTAAGTATTATTTAAATAATAAAAATCTAGTTAATAGCCTATTACGTTGTTCTAACTAAAAAAAAGAATAGAACTAGACGGATTACTTATTTTTATTATATTAAAAGGTTGCCGCTTTTACTAAGAGTAGTGTCCTAGAAGACCTTAAGAAACTTATAAAAGAACTAGGTAGCCTGTTTTTTTATAAAAAGTAAATATTTAAGACTAATATAAATAGTCTAAGTAAAACGGTTAACGTAGCTAACTTAAAGACAACTTAGTTACAGTACTAAAATATATATACTTAGTAGTTGTTTATAGTATAAGTAGCTATAGTTATAACTATAAAAGGGTTAAAAAAAGGTAAAAAGCCTTTTATATTATTTTATAAGCTTATTCTTATAACTTAACTATTAAACTCCTACTTATAAAGTAAAAAAAAGGTATATTAAAACTATATAGGCTATTTTTAAAATTAGTTTTTAAACTTTATAAGATTGCTTTATTAAAAAGGATAAGTAGTTATACTAATTTAAAAAGTATTATAATATAAAATTATTTACTAGTGTTATAAGCTTAAGACGGCTAAATATAGTAGTATTATAAAAATAAAGGACTTAGTCTTTTATTACTACTTTTAAATAGGCGTTAAAGTAAACGTTAAAGGATTTATACATGTTTATTATATATATTAAACTACTAAGTTAAAAAAGTATAAGCTATATAGTTAGCTTTAACTCTTACTAGTCTTTAAAAGGCCTTAGTAAAAAGTGTTAATAAATTTTATTACTAGTTTCTTTTTAGTCTTTAATAGTAATTAAAAGTTAAACGTTATATTAGTAGTAGTAAACAAGTATATAAAGATGTATTAGTTTTTATTAGTGTTTACTACTATAACCTTTATAAAGCTTATATATTTACTTTATATAAAGGTTTAACTATGTTTTAAGTAGTTAAAAAGTATTATCTTAAATAAAGGAGTAGTCTTTACTAGCTAGTACTAGTAAAAGTTGTATAATATTACTTATATTAAGCTAAGACTATTTACTACTTTTTACTTATAAACTAATAGTTAGACTAAAAAAGCTAATTAAACTTTAAAATAGTACTTTTATTACTATATAATAAAAAATTAGAATAACTAGTTAATACTTTTTTTTATAATAAAGTTAACTTTAAATAATATAATAAATAAATTAATAAATAAGATACTATTTTATATACTTTATAACTATTACTTTATAATTTATAAAAGTATTAAAGACGTTGCTTATAAAAAGAGAGTACTAATAGTAACTAAGCGTATTTTAAAGCTATAAGCTATAAAAAAGAAGGCGTTAAAACACTTATAATATATATAAAAAATATAAAAGCGTTACTATAATATAAAGCACTTATTAAAGAAGTATAATAAAAAGGACTTAATACTACTATTTAGTTAAAATTTAAAGTTAAAAGTGCCTAGTTAAAAGTAAAAGCTAAAGTTTATTAAACTTTTTTATATATTAAAAAAAATTAACTTATAAGTATATTACCTTACACTTTTATAGTAGTATAAATAACTATATAATATATTTTTAGTATTTTTATTAAAACTTTAAGTAAACTTTATAAGTACTATAAAGCCTTTATTAATACTACTATTAAAAAAAGATAATAATAAGTAAAAGATAAAAAAGCTATTAAGTTATAAAGTATAGTATAAGAAGTTATACTACTTAGTATAGTAAAAAGAATAGCCTTTTAAATATAACTAATAAATTACTATAGTAGTTATAAATATATTAATTATTATAAAAAAGTAGTAAAAAATATAAAAAAGAAGGCTTATTAATATTAAAATAAGTTTAAAAGTTCTTATAAAAAAAAAAGGAGACTAAAGAAGGTTTAGTAAAAAGGTATAGTAATATAATATTGTTATAATAATAAAAATTTTAAAAATATAAAAAAAAATTATAAGAAAATAATAATATACTTAACTACTATAAAAAGATTTTAAAAGGTCTACTTATAGCTTAAAAAGAAAAGTAGTTAAATAACTACGTTTTAGTATAAAGATAGTAAATAAAAGTAAATCTTAGTTACTAGTACTTATAATAAATTATACTATAAGTATAAAATAGTAATAAAGTAGCTAGTATTAGGCTTAAAGTATAAAAAGTAATTATAGCCTTACTTATTTAACAATGTATAGTACTTATAAGTAGTAGCTTTATACTTTATAAACAACTTAAGGCTAGTTAGTAGTAGTTAAAGGCTAAAGGGATAAATATATATATACTATCTTAAAGCTATATAGCTTACTATACTTTATATAGTAGTTTATAACTATAAAGACTAAACTTTAAGTAGTCTTTTAAACTATTTAATAATAGTAGTAAGAGCTCTTCTCTTAAAAGATTCTTTAGTCTTTTAAGTAGGCTATAACTAAGGCCTACTTACTAAGGTTAACTAAGTAGCCTATTATTAATATAATGAACTATCTTATTAATATAACTAGGCTAGTAAATAACTAATAAGATACTTACTAGTATATAATATATATTAGTATACTACTTATTTATATAACTACTACCCTTTTAAAAGCTAAAGTACTATATTAAAAAAGGCAACTTAAGTAGCTTATCTACTAGCTTTTTTACTTAAGTATTAAGATAGCTTAAGTATATAGGCCTATTGTTAAGAGGCTAAGGGTATTTTAAGTCTTTACTCTACCTATATAAAAGAATAAGTAAAAGTATTACTAAGGCCGTTATAAGGGCTTAAAAGGGCTAGACTTAACTTACCTTTAGAGTCCTTAACGTTATTAATACGCCCTAGGGGCAAATTGTCTAGTACATACGCTAGGCTCTAGACGCTAGCGTTAAACCTGTTAAAGAGAGATAAGGGGCCTATTAAGAAGCTTATTAAGAGTGTCTGCCTTAATAGATTAGGTGCTTAGGGCGTAGATAATAGCTAGATAGGCGTAAGCGTTGTTAGCCTTTAGGTTCTAGTAATAGTAAGTAAAATAAAAAGAGGTAATATCTTTAGTACTACTAGTATAGCTATACTATATAACAATTAAGGAACCTTTTATAGTATATTACTTAGTGTAAAGGTGAAAATAGTCTGTTTAACGCTTAGTATAAGTGTTAAGACGTTAATAAGAAATAAATAATAAGGTTTAAAAGCTAGCTTTAGTTTTTATATATATATAGGCTTTATAGTAGTCTTATTCTTACTCTTAATAACGTTAAGGCTTTAAAGTATAAAGGTCTTTTTAAAGTACTTTAAAAAGGTCTATATTATAAATAAAGGGCTAAATAGTAGGCTATTAATAAAAGTTAAATAGTCTTTAAACTATTTAATAGCTTAATAGGCTATTAGTATTATTATAATTTAATAATAGCCTTATAGTCTTTACTTCTTTTTTTAAAAGTATTACTTACTATAGTAAATTTTAATAATATAAAAATTAAGAAGTAAGTACTATTTATATAATATAATAAAATTTACTTTATAAGCAAGTAAGAGTAAACTTATAACGTTTATATAATAAAGTAAATTTTATTATAAAGTAAAAGTAAATTTACTATACTTAATATATATTAGTAATAAGCTTTATTATATAGGCTAGCCTTTTATAGCTTTTAAACAAAGCTTAAAAAGTCTTTAGTAGTACTATTAACGTTAATAAACCTTGTTAAATACGTTAGTATAATAAAGGCTACTACTATATATAAGTATAAATAGTATAATACAACAACTATTTTATAAGTACTAAGGCACTTTTATTTTATTAAGTTTTTTCTTTAGTTACCTTATTACTAGTAAAAGTTAAGAACAACTTTAAAAAAAGAAAGAAATAATTATTATAGTTTTAACAAATATTACTTATAAGTGTTATATAACTAAGCATAGTTAAGACACTATATATAGACTGTCTAGAGTCCTTATAAGGTCCTCCTATAATTAGTTAAGTATTTAATCTACTAGTACCCTACTATAATTAGCTAAAGGACAGAATAGTAGTAAGCTATTCTAAAACACTAAGAGTAGATCTTAAGAGGTCTTTAAGCGCTCCTTATAATTAGCTAGAATAAGTAGACTAATAAATATCTCTTATATTTATATAGTACTACTATACCTCTTCTTAATAAAAGGGACAAGAGTTTATTCTTGTTCTTACACACTTATACGTATACGATTTAGTTATTGTAAAGTTAATGTTATCTTCTACCTAGTTATAGTAGTGTATAGTACTAACCCTACAAATACTCTTATATTTTAAAGCTATAAATTATAAAAAAGAAAGTATTAAAATACTTATAATATATATAAAAAACGTAAAAGTATTACTATAATATAAAGTACTTATTAAAAAAGTATAATAAAAAGGACTTAGTACTACTATTTACTTAAAATTTAAAGTTAAAAGTGCTTAGTTAAAAGTAAAAGTAAAAGTTTATTAAACTTTTTTATATATTAAAAAAATTAGCTTATAAGCGTATTACTTTATACTTTTATAATAGTATAAAAGACTATATAATATATTTTTTAATATTCTTACTAAAACCTTAAATAAACCTTATAAATACTATAAAGCCTTTACTATTATTACTATTAAAAAAAATAATAATAAGTAAAAGGTAAAAAAGGTATTAGGCTATAAAATATAATATAAAGAGTTATATTACTTAGTATAGTAAAAGGAATAGCCTTTTAAATATAACTAATAAGTTATTATAATAGTTATAAATATACTAATTATTATAAAAAAGTAGTAAAAAATATAAAAAAAAGGCTTATTAATATTAAAATAAGCTTAAAAGTTTTTATAAAAAAAAAGAAAGAAAGACTAAAAAAGGTTTAGTAAAAAGGTATAGTAATATAATATTACTATAATAATAAAAAATTATAAAAATATAATAAAAAATTATAAAAAAATAATAATATACTTAACTATTATAAAAAGACTTTAAAAGGCCTGTTTATAGCTTAAAAAAGAAAGTAGTTTAATAACTACGTTTTAATATAAAGATAGTAAATAAAGACGTATTTTAACTATTAATACTTATAATAACTTATATTATAAGTATAAAATAGTAATAAAGCAACTTATACTTAGTTTAAAGTATAAAAGGTAGTTATAGCCTTATTTATTTAATAATATATAGTATATATAAGTAGTAGCCTTATACTTTATAAGTAACTTAAGACTAATTAGTAATAGTTAAAGGTTAAAAGGATAAATATATATATATTACTTTAAGCCTATATAGCTTACTATACTTTATATAATAATTTATAACTATAAAGGCTAAACTTTAAATAGTTATTTAAACAACTTAATAGTAATAATAAAAGCTCTCTTTTTAAAGGATCCTTTAGTCTTTTAAATAGGCTATAACTAAGGCCTATTTACTAAAGTTAGCTAAGTAGCCTATTATTAATATAAAAATCTATTTTATTAATATAATTAAGCTAATAAATAATAAATAAGACACTTATTAGTATATAATATATATTAGTACACTACTTGTTTATATAGCTACTACCCTTTTAAAAGCTAGAGCACTATATTAAAAAAGGCAACTTAAGTAGCTTGTCTACTAGCTTTTTTACTTAGGCGTTAAGGTAGCCTAAGTACATAGGCCTATTGTTAAGGGGCTAAGAGTATTTTAAGTTCTTATCCTACTTAAATAAAGGAATAAGTAAAGGCGTTACTAAAGGTATTATAAAATCTTAAAAAGGGCTAAAAGCTAAACTTAACTTACTTTTAAGGTCCTTAACGTTATTAGTACGCCTTAATAACAAATTGTTTAGTATATATAGCAGGCTTTAAATACTAGTGTTAAGTCTACTAAAAAAAGGTAAGAGGCTTATTAAAGAGCTTATTAAAGGCGTCTGTTTTAATAGATTAAGTGCTTAAGGTGTAAATAATAGTTAAATAAATATAAGCGTTATTAGCCTTTAAGTTTAAATAGTAATAAGTAAAATAAAGAAAGGTAATACTTTTAGTACTACTAGTATAACTATACTATATAATAACTAAAGAACCTTTTATAGTATATTACTTAGTATAAAAGTAAAAATAGTCTATTTAATACTTAGTATAAGCGTTAAAGTACTAGTAAAAAGTAAATATTAAAATATAAGAGCTAGCTTTAGTTTTTATATATATATAAGCTTTATAATAGTCTTATTTTTATTTTTAGTAATAATAAAGCTTTAAAGTATAAAGGTCTTTTTAAAGTACTTTAAAAAGGTTTATATTATAAATAAAAGGCTAAATAATAAACTATTAGTAAAAATTAAGTAGTCTTTAAACTATTTAATAGTTTAGTAAACTATTAATATTATTATAATCTAATAGTAGCCTTATAATCTTTACTTCTTCTTTTAAAAGTATTACTTATTATAATAAATTTTAATAATATAAAAAGTAAGAAGTAAGTACTATTTATATAATATAATAAAATTTACTTTATAAGTAAGTACGAATAAACTTATAATGTTTATATAATAAAGTAAATTTTATTATAAATAAAGTAAAAGTAAATTTATTATACTTAATATATACTAGTAATAAGCTTTATTATATAAGCTAGCTTTTTATAGCTTTTAAATAAAGTTTAAAAAGTTTTTAATAATACTATTAATATAATAAAGGCTATTATTATATATAAATATAAATAGTATAATATAGTAACTATTTTATAAGTACTAAGGCACTTTTATTTTATTAGGTTTTATTTTTAGTTACTTTATTACTAGTAAAAGTTAAAAGTCACTTTAAAAAGAAAAAGAGATAATTATTATAGTTTTATAAGAATTACTTATAAACACTATATAACTAAACGTAGTTAAGGTACTATATATAAACTATTTAAAGTCTTTATAAAGTTCTTTTATAATTAGTTAAATATTTAATTTATTAACGTTTTACTATAATTAGTTAAAGGATAAAATAGTAGTAAGCCGTTTTAAAATACTAAAGGTAGGCTTTAAAAAGTCCTTAAGCACTCTTTATAATTAGCTAGAATAAGTAGACTAATAAACATCTTTTATATTTATATAGTACTACTATACCTCTCTTTAATAAAAGAGATAAGAGTTTATTCTTGTCTTTATACACTTATATGTATATAATTTAGTTATTATAAAGTAGATGTTATTTTTTACTTAGTTATAGTAGTGTATAGTACTAACCTTATAAATACCTTTATAAAAAAGATAAAAACGCTACTATAATAAGAACTATATTTTAAAGACATTTTAAGTTAGTAACTTAGTTAAACTATTTATAAATACTAGGCGTAGTTAGTACGTAAGCGTACTAATTAGCCTTACTTATTAAATATAACTATATACACAACGTTTTTTTAGTATTACTCTTAAAGCTATAAGAGTAATGTATAAGTACTTAAGGACCTCCCTTAAGCATATTAAACTTAAAGGACTTAAAGTAAGAATAAAAGGTAGAATAAGTAAAAGGATACTATTAAAAGGTAAGAAAAGACTAGTACCTAGTTAAATAAGTAGGCTAGCTGCTAAAATATAATAAATAAGTAGTAGTATAAGATATAAGCTATACTTAAAGAGCTATTACAAAGTACTACTATAGTTACTATATAAGTAATATAAAGACTAGTAAGAAAAAAAGGAAACCTTTTAAAAGACTATAGTATAAGTAAAAGGAAGAAGAGGACTAAGGAGTATAAGAAATAAAAAGTTAATTCACTACTTATATTAAGTATAAAGTACGTACTATAACTAACGTTACAGTACCCGTACTTAAAATAAGGAGCAAATTAGGTCGAGGCTTTACCTCAACACCCTCTACTTTAAAAGGTATAAGTAGACAAGACGTAGCCACTAAAAAGACAGACAGAATTAGCTATAAAAAGGAATTTAATAGACAGAATTAGCCATACAAGTTTTACGTGTGACGCCTACAAGTGCGTCTCCCTTTGTCCTTGCCTACTAGCAAGCCGCTTATAGGGCATGGTATAGGAGGAGGGACTATTAACTAATTAGTTAATGGTCCCTCCCTATGCTATTCTACGTACTATAACAGTTGTTAGTAGTGTATGTAGTTATATATATATATATAGTAGGTAGTTTTACACTTAATATTTAATAGTAGTCTTACTAAAAATCCTTTACTTATACTACGTCTTAACTATCCTTAAAAAGGACGGCCTTAACGTCCTTTTAAAAAGACGTTATAGCTACTTAAATACAAGTATAGTTAAAGTTCTTAAGTAATAACGTTAGTAAGTACGTGTTAAATATAAGCCTACTAGATAGTACTAATACTTAATAGTGTTATTTTATAAATTAACGCTATAAGGCTACGTTTATACCCTTTTATAAAGCTTAGACCTTAGCTATAATAAGGTAAAAAAGTAATAACACCTGCTATAAGGTAGCTGCTAGGCTACGTTAGACCTTAGCTAAAGCGTTATAAGCGTTAGCCTAGACGTTAGTATAGTTTATAATAAAGGATAAGTTAACTATATTCTTAACTATTAATATAAGGACTTAAGTATAATTAGTAAGGGCTTTAAATAATAAGACAAGGCCTATACCTTATAGTAAGGCTAGTATTTAGCCTTATACTACTAGTTACGTATACTTAAAGCTAAAGATAGTACGTAGTTAAAGTATAAAGAAGATAGTAACTTTGTTAGTAGTAAATATAAAAAGTGTTAAAGGTACTATACACACTTAGTACTAATAGGCACTTAATATAACTACTAAAAGGGCAAGCGCCTTAAACAAGTAAGACGTGTATAAAGTGGATAAGGGGTTATTAAAGCCTTAAGTAAGTAAAAGGAGCTAAGGCTATAAAGTACCCTAGCCTTTAGGCCTATTATAGCTGCTATACTAAATTTTATTACAATTATAAGGTTTATAAGCTTTATTATTAAAGGTACTACTAACCTTACTAAGTCGTAAGGGCTTAATAAAGGCAATGTAGCCGTTCTAACAAATTATACTACTACTAATACTACTAACGTAGTAATCGTTATTACTATAGTATTTAATAAAAGGTTCTTTTTCTTATTCTTAACTAAGCCTTACGTTTATAAGGCTAATAAACTAGCTAAGTAAGTAGACTAAGAATATAAAAGGCGTATAGTTCTTATAATAAGTAAAGTAGGAGTTATTTAACAAGTTAACTTATTTTTATTAAGGTTAACTAAAGTTAATAAGTTTTAAATATAAATATATATAGTATAATTTAACTAGTAATAGGCTAAATAAGCAGCCTAGTAACAACTAAGTAAAAGTATAGCCTTATATAACTTATTTATTAAGGCTATAATAGCGTTAATACGCTTAAGAATAGCAGGCTTACGCTTAAAGGCAGCGGTCTTTTATTAAAGAGTTATAATAAGTAAAAGTAAGGATATAGTAAGATAGTAAGTCTACTTTATATCTTATTTACTTTATAATTTAAAACGCTATTACTAACTATAAATAAAAATAACTAAGCTATATTATATAGTATTATTTATAGCTATATAATTAATACTTACTAGCTTAAAAGTGCTAGTCTTAAAAAAGGCGTAATTATTATAAGTAGATAGAAAGGACGTTTATAAAGGTCTTATAAAAACTATATATAAAGGTTATACAAACTTTATAAATAATATAAAGGTATAATAGCTAATTAAATAGCTAGTAGGCGTTATATAACTTATAAATATAGGTAAGACCTATAAGAATATATAGTAGTAGTCTATACTTAATTAAGTAGAGTAGTAGTAAATACGTACTTTATAATTAGTTAAATAGCTATTAAGTTTAAAGGCTAAGGCCTAATTAGGACTAGTATACTTAGTACTACCCTTATATAGCTAGTTTATTCCTTCTACTAAATGTAAAGGGATAAGACTTAGTTCTTATATAATACTATCCCTACCTTTGGTCTATTATAATTAATTTCTTTACTAATGCAGTTACTTAGTCTATCTACTATTATAATTCTACGTATTAATATACTATTATTAAATAAGTAAAAAGGTTTTAAAAGTAAAAAGGTAAAGGTAATAGCCTAAGCTATAATACTTATTATAAGGTTTATTTTTATTAATAAAGGTTTAACTTAGACTAAAATAAGGCCTATTTAAGTTATAACTTTATTATATACTATCTTCTTTATAACTAATTAGTAAAAGAAGCTAAATAAGGCCTATTTAATAAGGTAGTTATACTAAGTAACTAGTATAATAACGTTTATTATACTTAAAGTATAGTAAATTTTCTTAACACTAAGCCTTATAACTACTACTACTAGCTTTTATTTATTAAAAAAGACTAAGTATTCTATCTTTATAGTATATACATTTAAGACTTTTTATATTATAATATTTAAGGCTTTTATAATAATATAGTAAACTTTATAAAAAGTAATATAAAAAGCCTTATAACTAGTAGTTGCTTTATTATAAAGTAGTATTAAAACTTTAGACGTCTTATACTCTTTATTTATCATTACTATTTTATTTATAAACTTAGTTAAAATAAATTAGTTATTTAAAGTAGTATTTATAAGGCTTAATTATATAATAACGTTTACTTAAAATATAAATAATATTATAATAGTAAGTACTTATATTCTTATAAGTACTTATAGTAAAGGTATATTAGGTATTAAAGGCTTACTAATAAGCTCTTTCTTATTACTATATAATAGTATATTATTAAACGTAATAAAGAAGTTTACTATATCTTAAGCTAGTTAGTACTACTAAAAGCTAATAACTTATTAGTTTAAAAATAATTATAAGTATATATTTAGCTAGTTAAAAAGGTCTTTCTTTATATTCGCCTAAGTAATATAGTTATTTATAGCTATATACTTTTTTATTATTATTTAGTAGCGTAAAACGCTAAGGCCTTCCTTTTAAAAGGGTATAATAACCGTTTAATATACTATTAGTTGTCTTGAAGGAAGGTTAGTATAGGAGTAGTTCTTAATAGGTCTTATAAACCACGGGTTTTATACGGTTAGCAGGCAGGCTAGCATTTATAAAGTAGTAAGGTCTTATATTACCTTGTTGCCTCTAATTTCGCTTTACTAAAGTCCTAGGTTTTAAGCTAATTTCCTACTTTGTTAAGGATTTTAGTGTGTTTTAGTAGGTTATACTAATAGCTATAACTAGTGTACGAAATTTTTAAGGGACGGTGTTAAAGTAAATATATATATTACTAAAGGCTTATTAAATAAGGCTAAGTAAGTTGTACTATAATTAGTAGTAAAGGCTAAGAAGTACAATAAAAGAGAGTTTAATAAAAAGGCAAGTGTTATATTTTATTTACCTTATAATTTAAATATTACTACTAGCTATAAACTATATAACCTATTTATAACGTTTATAAACTATAAGAAATACGTCTTTGCAAAAGGCGTAGAGTCGAGCTACGTACAGTAATCTTAACAATTGAATAGGTAAGGCCTATAGTAAAGGAAAATAAGTGTATTTCTTAGATACTTAACAAAAGACTAGATAGAAGGGAGGAGGACTGTCCTTATATAGACGTAATCCGCTATTTTAATCTAGGTGTGTGTGCGTACTAAAAACCTTAATATAGATATGTAATTAGTAATACTTTACGTAATTATATATTCTTAACATAAATATATAATTAATAGCTACTAGCCTAAAGGTACTAGTTGTATAAAGGTTAAAAAGGGCGTAATTAATATAAATTAGTAAAAAGAGTAACTATAAAGGCTAGATATAGGCTACGTATAAAAGTTATATAAACTTTATAAACAATATATAAATATATAAACTAATTAAATAATAAGTAAGCATTTTATAATTTATAAGTATAGGTAGGATTTTATAAGACGTATAATAGTAGCCTATACTTAATTAATTAAAGTAGTAGTAGATATATGCCTTAAAATTAGTTAAGTAGCTATAAAGTTTAAAGGCTAAGACCTACTTAGGTATAACGTATTTAGTACTACTAATATAAGGCTAGTCTATTCCTTCTCTTAAAGAAGGAGGAATAAGACTTAGTTCTTATATAATACAACCCCTGCCTTTTGTCCTTTATAATCGATACTTTTACTAACGTAGTTACCTAGTCTAACCTTTGTTATCAGGCTAAAATTATTCTAAAAAGGGCGATTAAAGGGATTATTAGATACATACTTTACTATATAAATAGATTAGTTTGTAAAAACCTTGTGTACTTATAGTAGTTTTTCTTCATTTAAGAGTTTTTTACTAGTAGCCTTTAGCCTTTAATGGCTAGGACTTGCTTTTATAGAGTTAATAAATATATACTTAAGGCTCTCTATATTTTGTTATATACTTATATACATAGCTTAATTTTAGATTTAATTAATATTAGATTAAAGTCTTTACTATTTCTTATTAGCTAATTATAAATTTAAATCTTATTTTGATAAAAACAAGAGCTTTTTTTTCTAATCTTTATTATTAGTTAAGAATTTTGTTTAAGGTAAGGCTAAGTTAAGAACAATTTTATAAATATAAAATATAAAAAATATTTATTTAGTTATTTATTTATTATACTTAATAGCTTAATTAATAAAGACCCTTTATTAAGAAGTCTACTTATTACTAAGAGTAAACTATATTACTTATATAATTAGAATAGTTAAAAACCTTAGATTTTGTTATAGTGACGAACTTCTCCACTTTGGAAAATGTAAGGGCTACGAAGATCTATGTTCTAATTATTTTATGTATTTATTCTACAAGTTAAAAATTTTAGACTAATAATGTATGACTATAGAAACTTCATACTATTCTGACAGACTGCTGTATAAAAATGTTTAGGCGAAAAATTACGCCACGGCATCTTATGTCAATTTCTGATTTGTCTCCTAAAGAGTTTTCCAAGCTAGTCATTAATGCTGCTAAATATAAAACTGCCTTTAAAGCTAGGGCTTTCCCAGAGATGCTTAGGGGCAACCTGACAGGTCAAACAGTGGCTATGATATTCAGTAAGAGGAGTACACGAACGCGGATATCTACCGAATCGGCAGTGTCTTTGATGGGAGGACATCCTATGTTTCTTGGAAAGGATGATATACAGCTTAATGTAAGTTCTAATTATAGCACGCGTAACCAGTGAACAACAACTCATATAGACTAGGTGAATGAATCATTGTATGACACCGCAAGAGTTATTTCCTCTATGACGTCCTCAATTGTTGCCCGTGTCGGCCCCCATTCAGATATCACTGAACTTGGAAGGGGCTCTTCAGTTCCTGTGATTAATGCTTTGTCGGCCGATTTTCATCCACTACAGGCCATAGCAGATTTGCTCACAATTTATGAGACGATTCCGACAAAAGAGACAAATAATGCTAGTCTGGGCTTAGCGGGGAAAAAGGTTGCATGGGTCGGTGACTCTAATAACGTTCTATTTGATCTAGCCATAGGCTGTTTCAAGCTGGGCATCGACATTTCCGTAGCATCCCCCAAGGGTTATGGGATTCCTAAGAGGATGCGGTCACTGATTGAATCATCAGGGGAAATAAGCAGGCTCGTCGAGACGACTGTACCAGAAGATGCTATTCAAGATGCCGATATTCTTGTGACAGATACGTGGATTTCAATGGGACAGGAAGAAGAAACTGAAAAACGTCTTGCAGCGTTTGCTGGATATCAAATAACTAATGATTTAGCTAGACGTGGAAGTGCAAAACCCTCTTGGAAGTTCATGCATTGTCTGCCTCGACACTCTGATGAGGTGTCAGACGAGGTTTTCTATGGACCGCGTTCTCTCGTTTTTCAAGAGGCAGAGAACCGACTATGGGCGGCAATCGGTGAGTTTACTCTATTATATTTATTTTTTATTATATCATGTCTATTACTAATACATCTTGCTGGTAGCCGTTTTAGACGCGTTTGTTGTAAATAAGGGAATTATATAAATTAAAAACTACATATATATTAAATACAATTACAATAAGAGTATAAACATTATTTTTATTTATAACCTATATTATTAATAAAAGATGTAGACTAAACTTAAGGCGATTATAATAGGCCTAGCTATATATTACTATTAGGATTAGGAAAAAGTACTATATTTAGCTAGTACAAGTACAAAGATTTCCTAACCCTAAGTAATATAAATAAGTATAAATTTTATTAAGAAAAAGTAAAGTTAAAATTCTATATATATTATAAGGATAAAAAAATAATAAAGATAATAAAAACATAGAAAAAAACTAATAAAAAATAAAAAATAAAAAATAAATTAGTTGAAACGCTGCTTTTTACTTAATTAGCCTATATATTTATATATTATTTATAACGTTTATATTTATTATAGTTAAACTTTATACTAATATTATTTTATTAATAATATTACTTTTAAGGTAATTAATAGTATTTAATTATATAGTAAAGTTTTATTACTATAAGATTAAGCTTTTTAGTCCTTTATTTATATAATAAAAGTTAGACTAAATAACTATATTAGTAAAGTAATTAATTATAAAAAGGTAAAAGTAGAGATTATATTATATAAGAACTAAGTCTTATCCCTTCCTATTTAGTAAAAAGGACAAACTAGCTATATATAAGTAGTACTAAGTATACTAGGCCTAAATAGGCCTTAACCTTTAAACTTAATAATTATTTAACTAATTATAAGGCGTATATTTACTACTACCTTACTTAATTAAGTATAGGCTACTACTACGTATCCTTTTAGGTCCCTCTTATATTTATAGGTTATATAATGCCTACTATTTGTCTAATTAGTTATTATGTTTATATATTACTTATAACGTATATATAACTTTTATGTACGGCTTACGTTAGGCCTTTATAGTTGCTTTTTTTACTTATTTGTAATAATACACGTTTTTATATTTATAAAGCTTAAGTAGTATTTTTAGAATATTTTTATAGTATTTTTAAAGCTTTTTAATTAAAAGATTAATAAATTTCTTTACTTATACTAATATATAATAAGTAGTAGTATGTATTATACCCTTTTAAAAGGTTTTTACTAGCTTAACCTTTAGCTTATAAAACTACTACTTTTTAATAATAAGATATAGTAGTATCTTTTTATTAAAAAGGTAAAAATACTTAAAAGTACTAATACGTTACTATTAATATAGTTTAGTCTTATATAATAATAAGTAAATTACTGTTTTTTATTAGTATTTAATAACTAAATTATAGCTACTTATATATTATAAACTTATAGCTTTAAGTTATTAAGTACTTATATTAATAGTAAAAGCCGTATAAACTGTAATAAGCCTTATACTTTTATTAATTTCTAGTTTACTATATTAATCTTATTATTGTAGTTAAAATTAATAAATATATAGTAATTACTATTTATAATAACTTATTCCTTTATTTATAACATTTTATTAACTAAGACAATATTTAATAACTATAAAGCGTCCTTTTAAAAGGTATTTATACTATTTCTTTACCTTAACCCTTTTTACCCTTACTACTAAAGTTGTTATTATTATTAGCTTTAGTAGAGTTAACTTAAGCAATTTTTTTAATAGCCTACTTACTAATTTATTTAAGTATTTAAATAAGTAATAGGCTTTTTTATTATAGTAGTAGTACTTAATATTAATAATAAACAACTTTTTAAAACGTTTTAAGCTAGTCTTATTTAAAGATTAGTCAAACTTTTAGCCTTTAAAAGCCTTTTAATAAAAGCTTAAGTACTTTTTTTTTAAATTTTTTATTAAAAGTCTCCTTTTCCTTTTTTAGCTTAAATACTATTTACTTATAAATTTATTTATAATATTACCTTTTTAAAGTTTAGATATATATATTAATACTAAGTATTAACTAATAGCATAAACTATACATTTTACTATTAATAAGTTATAAATATTATTATATCGCCTTTTATAGTATATAGTTATTATATTTTTAAAGTAAATTATTAATCTTTTCTTTTAATAAATTTATATATATATAATAGTTACTAAGGCTTTAAGTTAAAAGTTAGTAAGCTTTTTTTTTAAATATACTATTATAATAAAGTATATATTTCTTACTTTTTATATTAGTATATTTAACTAAGTATTAAAAACGTCTTAAAAATATAAGCTTATTAATTATATTAGTTTTAATAATATATTAATATACTACTTTTAATAAATAAAAAATTGTTTATTTATAAGCTAAAGTACTAAGTTAATCTTATTAATATTTTATAAGTATTACTAAAGCTTAAATTTAAATATATACCTTATTACTTTATATTACTCTTATTATTATAAATATATTAATTAATTAATATATTTATTAAGTAAGTTAAGCTTTAAGCTTATACTTAAATACTTATATATAATAATATTATAAAGGCTATATCTTCCTTATTTAAATTGTTTATATCTAACTCTTAGACTTTTTGAAGTTCTTTATAAGTCTTTAACTAATAAACATATTATATATTTAAGTATAGTCTTAATACTTATATTATAGATTAATCCTATTTATAATTATACTACTTCTTTATATACTACTAATAATTATTAAGAGCATACTTTATAAGCTTTTAATATAGCTAATTTAACTACTATTTTATTATTTATAAATATTGTTTTAATTAGTATAAACCTTACTAAGTCTAAAAATTACGTTTTTATAGCTCTTATTAACTTTAAAGCCCTTACAATAGTTAGTAATCTAGTTATTTTCAAAAAAATAATTCTTTTAAATAGCTAATTAAAAGAATTTATTAATATAAAGGTATTTATAAAGTAAGTACTAAGTACTACTATAACTAGATAGAAGATAGTATTAACTTTCTAATGTTTATAACAAATAATATAATAATAATATAATAATAATATAATAATAATAATTTATATACTTCAATATAGTAATATTAATTCTTAAATATATATGTATATAAAATGTTTATATATACATTTATACTATTACTTATTTACTTACACTATTTTACAATCTTGTAATAGCGAGTTTAGCCTTTTGTTGTAAAACCCCCCTCATATCTCTGCAATATTCTTACTCGCAGACTTTGCACCACTTGATCGCCATGCGCTAAGGATCAGGTTGACAATGTGGTCTACACCGACGTTTTTCTTAACTTGTGCAAAAACAGTCGGTCCACCTTCACGCATCTTTCGAGCATCCTGCTCCATAACATTCAGGTTAGCGCCGATTATATCAGCGAGATCTGTCTTATTAATGACCAAAAGATCGCTTTGTGTAATACCAGGTCCACCCTTGCGAGGAATCTTATCACCACCACTAACGTCAATGACATAGATGATATAGTCAGCGAGCTCACGACTATAATTTGCAGCGAGGTTGTCGCCACCTGATTCGATTAGCAGTAGATCCGTGCGGAAGGTGGCATGCAAGTCCTCTAGGGCAGCTAAGTTTGTGCTAATGTCTTCGCGGACAGCGGCATGGGGACAGCCACCGGTCTCAATGGCACGGATACGGTTAGCAGGCAAAGCCTTATTGCGAGTAAGGAACTCAGAGTCTTCCCGGGTGAAAATGTCGTTTGTAACCGCAGCAAGAGTGAAGCGGTCTCGTAGTGCAAGACAGAGGGCGAGCATAAGAGCAGTTTTGCCAGAGCCAACGGGGCCACCTATGCCGATGGTAAAGGCACGGTGCTCCCAATCGCGGCCGTCAATGATAGGCATATCGCGACCGAGGAAACTTCCTGGACCATTATAAGCCTCATGAGTGTGGCCTTGTTCAGCTGTCGAAGTGCCGCGACCTTCATGAGAATGGTCGTGCATAGTGATGCCACTATTATAGGAATGGAGATATGACATAGTTAAGCCAGTATTACTTTAACATATAAATGCCTTTTTGGGTTTAATAATAAATATAACGAGACGGAATATACAACTAGATGCCAGTGCCCGCGCTTAGAATAAATAGGACGACAAAAATAGTTAACACCTAAAAACATAATTTATTAATCGAAATAGCACGATTTAATTAGCTAATATTATATTAAGAATATTAAAGCTAAAATAGAATACTTTAAAATAACAATATTAAATTTGAATTAGTTATAATGTAAGTAGCATTAATTATATAGTATACATATTACTATATATAATAAAAATACACTTAAAATATATATTTATAAATAATAAGGAACTAACTAATAAACAAATTACTATGTACACTAAACTATATATGTTATAAATACTATTATAAAATATACGTCTTTATAAAAGGCGTAAAGTTAAGCTATGTATAGCAATCTAAATAGTTAAATAAGAAAGGCGTATAGTAAGGGAAAACAAGTGTATTTCTTAGATGCTTAACAATAGACTAGATAGGAGGGAGGAGGACTGTCCTTATATAGACGTAATCCGCTATTTTAATCTAGGATTATATATGTAAAAACCCTTAATACAAATATATAATTATTTGTATATTTAAATATGTAATTAACTGTAAATTACGTAATTGTATATATTCTTAATATACTTTTTTTAAGTTATAATATAGCTATTGTTGTACTAGCGTTATTTTTTTTAGGAAGGTATTATTAATAAACTAATTTATTTAGTTTTTTAGCTTCTTTATATTAAGCTAGTTTTCTTCCTTTTTTATTATAAAAACGTCTTTAAACGTAATTATTTACTTTGTTTTAAAGCTATATACTAAGTAGTGTCTAGTATCTAATATATACCTTACTAAAATCCCTTTTATACTCTTTAGGTCTAATTTAGACCTAGACTGGTCTTTATTTAAGTAATAAGTAGTAGAACCTATAGTTTTTAAATAAGTTAAATAAGGCTTTGCCTTATTTAGCTTATTATAAGGTAATAAGAACTTTAGTAAGCTATAAAGTATTATGTTATATAACTCTACTACCGTCTTTACTAGCTATCCTTAAAGTAATTTAGGTAGCTTATTTTCCTTAGTATTAAGGAAGTAAAGTATTTTATTTATTAAAGTCTAGTTAATTATTTTAATTATACCGTTACTATCTTTAGTATAGGCAGGTGTTTGTCTATAGCGTATACCTTTTTTATTTAAGTAGGCTTTAAAGTCCTTACTTAGGTATTTACACTATTATTTGTCTAGAAAAACTTGATTTTGTCTTTTTTAGTATTATTTTTAGCCTTATACTTATAAAGCTTAAAAGAATTTCTTTTTTAATAAATAAAGGTCTAACTAAGTACTTAGTCTTAAAGTCTAAGAAGGTAATAAAATACTTATAGCCCTTAAACGTTTATAGTAAAATAGGTTTATAGATAATAAAGGCTACCTGTTTAAAGTAAGTATAGTTTTTATTAGTAAAGCTAGTTTTTCATATCTTATTTTTTAACTTACTTAGTAGGCAGGCTTTATAGTTAAGTACTAATTCTTTTACTTTTTTAATTAAGTTTGTTTTAAAGTTATTCAATTTTATAACCCTTTTTAAATTAGCTAGTCTTATATAGCCTAGCCTTTAATATAGTTATTTAAGGCTATTCTTGTCCCTTAGCTATTTATAGCTATAAAGGCTTGTTTTAGTTTTAATACCTTTTCTTTATTAATATATAAATTATTATTATTATTATTATTATTATTATTAAAATAAGTAGTAGTTAAAACCGTGTCTTTAATTTACTTATTTTTTCTACATAAGACTACTCTAAGGGCTACAAAGTTCCTTTAACTATAAATATAAAGAATACGTTTAGTAAATATATAAATGGGATAAATAAAAGACTATATTTAAAATGTAGTATAGTTACTATAAATATTTATTAATACCTTTTAAGCTAACTAACGCTTTAATAACCTTTTAAAGTTATATTTATAAGGTGCTTAAAGATTTAGTAAATAAGATTTTAATCTATTTAAAACATAAAAAAAAGTATATATAGTACTTAAAGTAAGTATTAAATTAACTAAAGAAAGTAGGACTATTTATTAATTAAAAAAAGTATTAGTTTTATAAGAAAAAGGTATCCTTTCTAAGTTTTTACTATTATTTAATAGTATACATATATTATAAACAACTAAAAAAGCGACTATAAAGGCCTAATATAAGCCGTACATAAGAGTCGTATATACGTTATAAGTAATACGTAGACATAATAACTAATTAGACAAATAACAGGCGTTATATAACCTATAAACACAGGCAAGACCTTATAAAACACGTAATATTAGCCTATACTTAATTAAGTAGAGTAGTAGTAAATACACGCCTTGTAATTAGTTAAATAGTTATAAAGTTTAAAGGTTACGGCCTATTTAGGCCTAGTATACTTAGTATTACTTATATATAACTAGTTTGTTTATTACCTTATTATAATTAATTACTTTATTAATATAGTTACTTAGTTGTTTTCTTATTATAATTACTATGTTTTTTATAAAAAGACTACTTAGCTATTAATAAAAATTAAATTAATTACTAATTAATAAATAAAATTAATTAATATAAGAGCATAAAATAATATAGCCTTATATAGCTAATAACTAAATATAAACATTATAGTATAGCTTAGTAAACTTAAAATAAAAGGATTAATAGTAATTATTATAATAAGAAATAATATAAACCTTAATAAATTTATTATTAGTAGGCTTAGTTATATATAGTAGATTATATTTAAAGTAGTAAAAACTAATAACTTCAAACTTTAAATATTAAAAAAAGAAGTTATAAAGGTTATGTATAAGTAAACGTATTAAAATAAACTGTTTAATCTTTTAATTATTTAAAAAAAAATATAAAAATAATAGTAGTAAAAGCTTTAATATAAAAAAGAATAGGCTAAGTATTATAATAAAAAAATACTTACTTTTTATTAAGGCTTCTTAGTAAATTAGTATTAAAACTAGCTTATAAATAAAAAAATACGTTTTACTTTATTTAAAAAGTAATTTAAAACTATTAAAAGTATACTTACTTTATACTATTTAATATAAACTAAATTAGTTACATAATATAATAAATTATATTAATAAATAAAATAAAGAAAAAGTAAGCTATTATAAATATAAACTAAGAAAGCTTTAAATAATAGGTTTTATTCTTTATTATAAGTTTAAAAGTATATCCTTTTATTATTTAAAAGCTAATTAATACTATAAAATAAGGTAAATATTAAAATCTTTAAAACTTTATAAACTATTTAGCCTTTTTTAAAATATAGTTAAAAAAGAAGTTAAAAAAATAAATATAAGTTTTATATATACAACTATTTTTTAGTATTAAAATAACCTTTAAAAGCTTTTTATAATACTAAAAATAAGATAAGAATTAATTATATATATTAAAATTATATAGAATATATACTATTTATAAAAATAAGTATATAGCCTTTATATAAAATATATATATAAAGCTTAAAAAGGTTATAAAAAAGGTATAAAATTATTATAGTTTTAATAAGAATTACTTACAAACTCTATATAACTAAACGTAGTTAAGGCACTACGTATAAACCGTCTAGGGTCCTTATAAGGTCCCTTTATAATTAGTTAAATAGTTAATCTACTAACGTCCTACTATAATTAGCTAAGAGATAAAATAGTAGTAAGCTATTTTAAGATATTAAAAGTAGGCCTTAAAGGGTCTTTAAGCGCTCTTTATAATTAGCTAAAATAAGTAGACTAATAAACATTTCTTATATTTATATAGTACTACTATACTTCTTTTTAATAAAAGAGATAAAAGTTTATTCTTATCTTTATATACTTATATATATATAATTTAGTTATTATAAAGTTAATATTATTTTTTACTTAGTTATAATAGTGTATAGTACTAACCTTATAAATACCTTTATATTAATAAACTCTTTTTATTAACTACTTAAAAGAATTCTTCTTTTATAATAATTAAATTATTAATTATTCTTAAGACTTTAAAAATAATAAGAGTTATATAAGTATTACTTAAAGGCTTTATAAGGTTTATACTAATTTATTAAGAATATATAATTATATAAGGTATTACTAATTACATATTCGTATTAAGGTTTTTAGTACGTACACACACCTAGATTAAAATAGTAAATTACGTCTATATAAAGACAGTCCTCCTCCCTTCTATCTAGTCTTTTATTAAGCATCTAAGAAATACACTCATTTTCCCTTACTATAAGCCTTACTTATTCAACTATTCAGATTACCGCACGTAGCTCGACTCTACGCCTTCCGCAAAGACGTATTTCTCTTATAATTAAAATAATGTTTATAAATAATAGAATAACGGCTAAATTAGCTATATTATTAGCTTATTAAACGTGCTTTTAATAATTACTTATAGTATATATAAAAGTAGTACGATTATAGGCTAAATTAAACGGTATAAGTAAAAAACCTACGCCTATATATATAATATAACTATTAGTAAAAAACTTATAAAGTGCTTTTAAAGTTTAAAAGCTAGACTTAAACAACTTTAAAAATAAAAATATAGTCTTTATAGCCTTATTATATACTAATAACTAAGCACTACTTAAAGTAAGTAGTTAAGCATATAACTTAAAGTTAAAGCTATTTAAAAAGTATAAAGATTTATTAATATATTTATAGTAATAAGAGTAGTATAAGGTAATAAGGTATATATTTAAATTAGCGCCTTAATAATACTTTTAAAATATTAATAAAAGTAATATAATACTTTAGCTTATAAATAAAGCTTTTCTTATTTATTAAAAGTAGTTCTTTAATACGTTATTAGAATAAGAGCGTATATTAAGCTTATACTTTTAAAACGTCTTTAACGTTTAGTTAAATACGTTAAGTTTAAAAGTAAAAGATTTATTTAGTACTATAATAATATATTTAAAAAAATCTTACTAACTTATAAAATAAAGCCTTAGTAACTACCATATATATATAAGCTTATTAAAAGAAAAGATTAGTCCTTTATTTTAAAAAATTATAATAGTTATAGTTTATATAAGAATAAATAATAAAATTAAATATAACCTTACTATAAAAAGTATAACCTATACTATAAATTAGTACTAAGTATTAAAGTATATAAATAAACTTTAAAAAGATACTTTTATAAATAAGTAGTAAAAAAGGACTATATTTAATATAAAGAAGGGGAAGAAGGCCTTTAATAAAAAACTAAAAAGAAAGTATTTAAGCTCTTATTAAAAAGCCTTTAAGGCTTAAAAGTTTAAATAATTTATAAATAAGTCTAGCTTAAAACGTTATACTAAACTAAGTAGTAATAATAATAAGTATTTTTATTATATTAAGAAAGGCTATATCTTACTTATATATTCTAATAAATTAATAAGTAAGCTACTAAAAAAAGACGTTTAAGTTAACTTTACTAAGGTTATTAATAATAATAATTTTTAGTAATAAGAGTAAAAATAATAAGGGTAAAGGAAAAGCTTAGGCAGCCTTTAAAAAAATACTTTAAAGTTATTAAACTTTATTCTAATTAATAAAAGGCTATAAATAAAAGGATAAGTTATTATAAGTAATAATTACCTTATATTTATTTATTTAGACTATAATAATAAAATTAATATAGTAAACTAAAAATTTATAAAAGTACTAAGCTTACTAAAGTTTATAAGGCTCTTATTACTTATATAAGTACTTAGTAACTTAAAGTTATAAGTTTATAATATATAAGTAGTCATAATTTAACTATTAAACACTAATTAAGAAGAATAATAAATTACTTATTATTATATAAGACTAAACTACGTTAATAGTAATATATTAGTACTCTGAAGTATACTAACTTTTTTAAATAAGAAGATATTATTATACTTTACTAATAAGAAGTAGTAGTTATATAAATTAAAGGTTAAACTAGTAAGGACCTTTTAAAAAAACGTAATAAATACTCGTAATCCGCTATTTTAATCTAGGTGTGTATACGTATTAAAAACCCTAATACGAATATATAATTAGTAATGCCTTATATAATTATATATTCTTAACATACCCCTTTAAACCTAACTAAGTTATTAACTTATTAACTTATTAAGTTTATACTTAAAGGGTTTTTTCTTTCTTTATAGTAGTAAAGGCTTAATATTAAAAATTTAACTATAGTCTTAAGTTAAATTAGTCTTTTATAGTGTACTTTGTTTTTTATGTATTAAAATAAAGAAGTAAAAGTTATTTAATATTTGCCTTTATAACTATTATTATAAGCCAGGTTAAGTATTTTAGTATTAAGTACCTTAAAAAAATATAAAATAGGTAGATAATAAGAACTTAGTTAAGCTTTATTATATTAGACTATATTAAAGTTTAGTTAGTTAAGTTAAGTAGTGTTATAATACTTTAAGATCTTATAAGTAGATAACCCTTAACTAGTACTATTTTAGAATTTATAAAAAAACCTTTTAAAGTAAAAAATCTTATATTACTTTATAGTCTATAAAGGTGTCTTAAAAAGATAAATCCTTTTATAATCGACTATAAATTTATAGTTAAAGCGTCCTTTACCTACTCTAACTTGTCTTTTAATACTAGTTTAGTTAAAGGGTTAGCTAGCTGTTTTTATTAAGTATATAAACTATTTTTAAACGTCTTATATTAAGCTTGTTCCTAATCTAGTAATAAGTAACGTCTATATACTTAGTTTTATTATAAAAAGTACTAGCTTTAAATAAGTTTATAGCACTTTTATTATCTACTAATAAAGTAGGGATTACTTTAGTAACGTCTTTTTTTTATTACTTATATATCTTAATAAATAATTTATTAAGCCTTTTAAGTACTTAGCCTCTTTACTAGCTTCTTTAATAGCTATATATTCTACTTTAGTACTACTTAGAGTAACTATATCCTACTTTTTTAATAACTAACTAAGTAGATTATTACTTAGTAGGCTAATATAACTAGTAGTGCTTTTTCTATTGTTAATATTAAAAGCATAGTCTAAATTAAAATAAACGTTAAGTATATAATTAGTACTAGCCTTATAAGTAATACCTAGTCTTAAGTACTTATTTAAGTAGCCCTAAATATAGTCTAGTGTATTAAAGTGTCCTTAGTCTAGATTTAAAAAAAATTTAAACATTTTTATAATAGTAAAGGTAATATTATACGTAGTCTTTAAGGCTAAATATAGTAAAGACTCTATTTACTATTAATATAGTTTTATTTTAGCTAGTAAGGCTATAGTTATTTAATTTTTTACTAGCTTATAGCCTAGCGGAAAGGGTATATCCTTATACCTTATTTTTTCTATATAAACGCGTTAAATTATATTTAATATATACTTTTTTAAGTTTATAGTTAATAAGCCTTTATTAACCTTAGTAAAATTTATACTTAAAAAGGGTTATACTAGTCCTAGACTCTTTATTTCTAGCCTTTTATTTAGCTTAGAAATTAGTCTAGTTATAAACTTAATATTAAGACCTATTACTATAAAGTTATTAATATAATATAGTAAGAAAACCTTTTTAGTCTTATATAAAAATATGCCTTTATTATAAGGAAAGACTATAAAGCCTTTCTTTATTAAAATATTTTTTAAGTGCTTATACTATAGTCTAAGTACTTGTTTTAAACTGTATAAGGCTTTATTTAGTAAATAGACTTTATAACTATTAGTTTTAAAGCTTATAAGCTGTTTAACGTATATAGTTTTATCTATTTTCCTATATAAAAAAGCGATTTTTATATTATATTAATTTAAATCTTAGCTATTATTAATAGCTAATAAAAAGACTGATTTATACGTCTTTAAATAGTAGGTTATACTAAAGGTTTCTAAGTAATTTATACCTAATACCTAGCTAAAGCCTTATACTACCTACCTAGCCTTATAGCGTATAAGTACGTTTTTATTGTCTGTTTTTAAGGCGTATACCTATCTACCTTCTAAAACGTAACTATCTTTAAGTAGGTCGACTAAAGTATAAGTGTTTTAGCTTATTAAAGACTTAATTTCGTTCTTTATAGCTTTTAACTACTTATCTTTATTAGGGCTAGCTATGGCTTATTTATAAGTATTAAGCTTATTTTTTAAATTAGTAAAAAGAATAGTAGCTTTTAAGGCTTTTAAATCTTTTAGTACTATAATAGTGTTTTTTATATAGGTCTTATATGCCTATATGTCTTCTTTAGTTAAGATAGGTAGTTTTATAACTAGCCTAGCCTTATTTTTAGTATTAGTCGTCTTTAAGGTTGTTTTTAGCTTTAGCCTATTAAAATTCGTTGTATTTAGCTACTATTTAATTTTATAGACCTTAGGCTTAGTACTATAATAAGTATTAGAATTTTCTACGTTAAATAGTATAGCTGTCGTCGTACTAGCGTTATTTTTTAAGAAGGTATTCCTAATAAACTAATATATCTAGTTTTTTAGCTCTTTTATATTAAGCCAGTTTTCTTCTTTTTCTAGACTAAACTACTATATCTAAGGTTATATTTTAAAATAGGAAGGAATCCTTTTATTTATACTATAAAAGACTAGGCTACTAGCCTAATTTATACTTCTTTTTAAAGGAGACTAAAAGGACTAAGGAAGACATATTATCTACCTGTTCTACCTCTTTATCTAACTTTAGGAAGACTAAAAAATAAAAAAGGAAGGATAAGGTGCTTATTAGTACTAGGAAGACTAAACTAATACCTAATATACCCTCTCTACCGCCTTAGTTACCCTTACTATTATCATTGTTGTTATTAACTAATAAGGAAACTAATATAATAAATCTAAACTCTAATATAAGTCTAATTACCCCTTTTAAAAAACCTTATAAAAAAGACTGCTTAATAACAAATCTAGACATAGTTATACTAGTTGCTTAGACTAGAAATAGTATAATAGTAATAAAAGTAAAAAAGCTTTAAGAAAATATAAAAATAAAAACAAGGACTAGACTATACTATTAAATAGTAATTTTTTTATACTTTTTATAGTAGATATAAAGGCTACTAGTTATACTATTATTAATAAAAATCTGTTTATTAGCCTTACTTATAAAGACTGTACTACTAAATAGAGAAAGGTAGTATCTTTAAAAGTTAAGGGAGTAAGAGACGTCTTAGTCTAATTCTTAAATATAAAAATAACTAAAAAACTTACTAATTATTTATATATACCTAAAATAGGCTATAATTTAATAAGTCTTAAAAAGCTTACTACTATTAAATTAGTTATAATAAGTAAAAAAGTAGTCTTATATATAAAAAATAAGTAAAATAAAGACACAGCTTTAACTACTACCTATACTACTAATAGTAATAATTTATATATTACTTAAGGAAAGGTACTAAAGCTAGAACAAGCCCTTATAACTATTAATAGTTAAAGGAATAAAAACAGCCTTTAATTATTACATTAAAGACTAGGACATATAAGACTAGTTAATTTAAAAAGGGTTATAAAACAAAATAACTTAAAAATAGACTAGACTAAAGAAGTAAAAGAATTAGTTTATAACTATAAAGCCTACCTACTAAGTAAGTTAAAAAATAAGGTATATAAGAATAGCTTTATTAATAAAGACTATACTTACTTTAAAAGGGTAGCCTTTAATATATATAGACCTATTTTACTATAGACTTTTAAAGGCTATAAGTACTTTATTACCTTTTTAGACTTTAAGACTAGGTACTTAGACCTTTATTTACTAAAAAAGAAATTAGACGCTTTAGAAGCTTTTAAGTTTTATAAATATAAGGCTAAAAATAATACTAAAAATAATATAATAAAGTTTTTTTAGACAAATAATAGTATAAAATACCTAAGTAAGGACTTTAAGGCCTACTTAAATAAAAAAGGTATACGCTATATACTAACACCTACCTATACTAAAGAAAGTATCTATATAATTAAAAGAATTAACTAGACTTTAGTAAATAAAATACTTTGCTTTTTTAATACTAAGTAAAATAAGCTACTTAAATTACTATAAGGATAGTTAGTAAAGACAATAGTAGAGTTATATAATATAACACTTTATAGCTTACTAAGGTTCTTATTACCTTATAAAAAGCTAAATAAGGTAAGGCCTAATTTCACCTACTTAAAAACTATAGGTTCTACTACTTATTACTTAAATAAAGACTCTTCTAAGTTTAAATTAGACTTTAAAGGTATAAAAGGTATTTTAGTAGAGTATATACTAAATACTAGACACTACCTAGTATAAAACCCTAAGACAAAACAAATAATTACGTTTAAGGACGTTTTTATAATATCCTTTTTTATTTTAAACCTTTTAGTTTAAACCCCCTTTTAGTTTAACTAGACTAACTAAGTAAGACAGTGTTTTCCTTATCTTTATCTTCTTATTTTATACTATATAACTTTAGCCTTCTATCTTCTTCTAATATACTTTATAAAAGCGTATTAGTTAAAATAGTTTCTTTTTAAAAAGATATAGCTATACTAGTAATAAACAGTTCAAAAGCTTTATAATTAAGCTTATAAAGAAAAAACTAGTTAAAGAAGTAGTAAGTAGTGTTAGCTTTTTAGCCTCTATTTTATTAAGTAGGTCTTAAACCTTCTTAAAAAATATTTAGGCACTCTTTTTAGTCTTATATATTAAATTATTAAAAAACTTAATAATTATATAGTTAGTATTAAACCCTTTTTTATAGTAAAGATTTTTTAGTATTTTTTAGGCTATAAAGGTACTATTAACGCTAAATAGCTAGTAAAAAGGACTATTTAGTATATAGTTCCTTATATATACTAGGGCCTTTTAGTTATACTAAATCCTTTTTTTAACGTTTTTTCTTTAAGATAGTTTATAATAGCTTTATTTATCCCTTTAAAATAAGTATTTAAATAGTTATAAACTAAAGCCCTTTCTAGGTTAAAAATGTTTAAGTAGGCTTAAAAGCATACTAACTAAGTTGTATAATTTTGTCCCTTTTTTAAGACGTTTTTTAGGTTAAATTTTACCTTAGCCATTTTTTATAAATTAAAGAAAAGTAAGTGTAAAGTAAAAATTTAGACACACTACTAAAAATCCGCTAAAAATTCGCTAAAAATACTGTTATATAGAGGAAAAGAAGGAGATTTGAATAGTATAGCTTTTAAGCCGATTAAAGGGTTATTTGAAGAATAAAAAGAAAAAGAAAAAAGTAAGTTAAAAGGTCTTATTATAGAAAGAGGATAAAAAAATAAAGATATTTTTAATAGGTATAGACTTCTTTATTTCTTTAAGAAATTAAATAAAAAGGACTAGGTAGTTAATTAGTACTAGGTAGTTAATTAGTAATTAGGGTTTTCTTTCCCTTAAAAGGATTAAAAAAAAGGAAAAGAAAGTAAAGAAAATAAGTAAAAATAAGTAAAAATAGTACGTAGTAAAAAGCTGCTATTATGTAAGAAATACGTCTTTATAGAAGGCGTAAAGTCGAGCTACGTATAGTAATTTAAATAGTTAAATAAGTAAGGCTTATAGTAAGGGAAAATAAGTATATTTCTTTAATACTTAACAAATAACTATATAGAAAGGAGAAGGACTGTCCTTATATAGACGTAATTTGCTATTTTAATCTAGGTGTGTGTACAAACTAAAAACCTTAATACGAATATATAATTAGTAATACTTTATATAATTATATATTTTTAATAAGTTAATAGTCTTCTTTTATACTATTCTATGTACTATAATAGTTGTTAGTAGTATATATAGTTTTATATATAGTAATTAGTTTTATACTTACTAATAATAAAAGTAGGACTTAAAATATATTAGTTATAAGACTAGTTACTTAAGTCTTACTTAAATAGTTATAATACTTATAAAGTATTATTACTTTGTTTATTTAGACTTTTATAATAACCTTTTTTAGTTAAAAATATAAAAAGTAATTACTAAAGTAAGTCTTTAATTCTTATTTATACTCTTAATAAGTAAAAAAAGGGATAAGATTACTACTTTACTTATTTTTTTATAGTTTTAAATTATAAAGTATAAGAAATAAAAACTAGGTACTAAAATACAAATTTAATATAAAAGGAGTCTTAAAAAGAAAGTTACTTATAATAGCTTTTAAAGATATATTATTAGCTACTATATTAAATAACTAAATATATATTATTATAATTAGTTATATTAAATAACTACTATTAACTAATTATATAAATTAGTAGTTAGATAAGGCTTTAAAAGGTAGCCTATGTAGCTTCTTACTTAATTATATTAGTAAAAAATAAACATACTTTTATTAGTAAAAAGAAAAAGTGTTCTTTTTATTTACTTAAAAACGGCTAAGACGTATATTATTATAATTAACATTATAAAAAAGTAGTAATAAATAAGTATTAGTTTTATAAATAAATAGCTAATTAATGAAGGTAAAACGTTGTTTTAATAGTACTAATACAGGATTTAAAAAATATTAAAAGTAACTTTATAATAATAGTTAAGATTAGGCGTTAAAATACTATAAAATACCCCTTTTTAAGCTTTTATCTTAATTATAAAAGTATTAATAAGTACTAATTTAGTAATAGTATCTTAAAAATAAATAAAAATAAATTTAGTGGTAAATTAGTAAGTAGCTACTTAATAGTAGGTTAAGGCTATAAAGGCTACTAGTAAGGCTATTATAATATAATAACTTTTAGTTATTACCTACTTTATAAAGACTTATATATAAGTTACTAAAGTAAAAATAGTAGTAGTTAAGCTAAATATACTTATAAAACGTAGTAAAAAAAGGCTAAGTTAAAAAAAGTAGTAAAAAAGCTTTATTACCTTATAGTATAGCTTAGTAGTTAAAGGATTAATATACTTTTATAAAAACTAAATATACTAACCTTATTCTTTTAAGTAAAAAAAATTATAGTTTCTTTTTCTTTTTTAATAAATAGTAGTTACTTAAATTCTTATATAAAAAATAGTTATTATATATTTTATTTTTTTAAATTTAAAAAATTTTCTTTCTTCTTATTAAAAAGACTAATAAATAATTAAGTAAGTAGCTTAGTATTAAAGTCTTATATCTTATATATAATATAAAAGACTATTAAAATAAACACTTATTATATTAATATAACTTCTTTAACTTTTAAGGCACTACTATTAACTAGTACTTTTATAAATATATTAATATATTTAATATTTAAAAGGACGTTATACGCTTCCTTTATTACTATAAGGCCTTAATGTAGCTTTACTTTTAAATAAGGAAAAAGTTTACTAACTACTAATATATTATATAATTAGTAAAATAAGCTTTATAAAAAGACTATAAAAGACTGCCCTAACTATAGAATAAACAGGAAAGTTTATAAGTTTAAAAGAAGCTATATAATAAAACTATAGTACTTAAGATAAGGAATAATACTATACTTTTTAAGCTTAAGTCTTTATATAGTTTTATACTATTTATAATAAAAACTATTAAATACTACTTTATAAACTAGTTAAGCTTTATATAAATATAATGCGGGTAAATATAGTCTTATATTAAATAATTACTTAATTGTACTATACTATAGTCTCTTTATTATAATTATATATTAATTATTACTTTAAGTAAACTACTTATACTAAGACTTTTAAACTATACTCTTTTAAAACTTTTATAATTAAATTATTAAGTACTTTTTAGACAATATATATTTAATAAATAATTATTATTATTAAAGGTTTTAAAGGTTTACTTAAGTCTTACTACTTACTTATTAGATTAAAACACTTTTTTATTACTATACCTTACTACCTTTTATTATACTTATTCTAACTACTTTAATTATATTATAGCCTTAAGCTACTTAGTTAAAAGACGTGTTTAAGTTAATTACTAAAAGTATAGTAAATCTTATTATTAACTAGTAGTACTATATAGTAATAAACTGTTTAAAAAATATAAATTCTTAATACTCTTTATTTAAAACCTATATAATATTAAGGCAATTTAATAATAGCTACTTATAACTAGAATTAAACAGATTTTATAAGTAAATAATAATATTATATTTAAAGTATTTTTTTAATATATATAGCTAAAAAACCGTCTTTACTATTTTTACTATAATAGTAAAAAGTATTTAGTAATAAAATATATTAAGGCTTATAAAGATTATTAAGCTAGTTTTATATATTATAATAAGGATAAAAAGTGTTTTTTTATAAGAATAATAACTAAGTAGAAATTACTTTATATATTAATAAGGCACTTTTATAATAAAATATAAATAAAGAGTTTAATTTAAAGCTATTTAATAAAGTACTATAATCTTTTAAGTATTAAAAAGATATAATAAATATAGTTATAAAAGGAAATAGTTAAAATAGGCCGTTAATTTTTATTTTTAAATAATATAAGTAGTTTAATTACTTTATTAAGTAAGTTATTTTTTAGCTTTAATTTAAGTATTAATATAGTAAAAGTTATTAAGGATAATAATTTTAAATTTACTAATTAGCTCTTTTTAGTAAAACTAGTAAATAAAGCTTATAATCTATATATAATATTTATATTAACTAAAAAATGTAAATAAGTTAATAATAATATATATCTTTATATACTAGTTATAAATATATAAGAAGTATAAGAATTTTTAATATTACCTTACTTAACTTAGGACTATTATTTTATTAGTTAATAGCTTAAGTCTTATTAAGAATAAATACTAAGCTAATTTTAAATATTAAAAGTTAACTTTTTAAAATAACTTTTAACTTAACTTTTAAAGTTCTAATATACTAGCTTTTATAACTTAGCTTAATATATATAGTATAAGTTATATTTACTATTTAAGATTTTATAATACTTAGTATAAAGATATTAATAGTAAAACGTTAATAGTTATAAATAAAGCTTTTAACCTTGTTTAAATAACGTTTTATATAGTTCGTATAAATAACCTTTATTAAATTTTTAAACCTTTAAATAATTAAAAGATATATTTTATACTATAATCCTACTAAGTATTTAACTTATAAGCTAACCTTATACTTATAAAAGTAGCTAGTCTTTTATAAATACGTATTTAAATTTATAATAGCCCTTTTTAAAAAAGCTTATAGTCTACTTTTATTAATACTAAGTTATAAGTTTTTTTAATTACTTATAAGCTTATTAAATAGTTAAATCTTTTAGTGCTTAAAACTAAAGCTACTTTAACTAGTATTTATAATATCAGTATTTAGTTTATTAATAAATTTATAACTACTTTATAGTTAAAAAGGTATAAACTACTAGTTTACTTATATATTATACTTAATAAAATAACTAATAATAACTTATTAATAAGAATACTATATATACTTAATATAAAACTATATTTTTTATATAATACTATTATTAAGGTAATATATATTAATATAACTATAAGTAATATTTGCCTTATTATTAATTTAGAAAATCTTATAGTATTAATAAATTAGTTAAAAGTATAAGTTAATACTTTAAAATAAACTATAATAAGTACTTAATACTACTTACTATATTAGTACTTATTTTAATACTATTACTAAATTTAAAGAATAAGCTTTTAAGCGTTATTTATAAAGACTACTTATAGTTAATACTAAAACTTATTTATTACTTTAACCTACCTTTACTAAAAAATACTAAATTTTACTAATCTTTATAGTAGGTCTACTATAATAATACTTTATATAAAAGAAAAAGTTTAAAGAGTTAGCTATTAAATAATATTATATTTAATAGCTTTACCTTTAAAAGGAGTATAAATTAAAAGGTAAAAAAATAGAAAAAAGCTTAAAAGAACTTTTAACCTACTATATATAACTTTACTATATTTATAACCTTAAAATTTAATTTAGTAAAAAAAGAGTATATGTTAATACTTAATTAGCTTATAGTAATAATAAACTAATTAAGTAATAGTTTATAAAAGAAAAAAAAGGAAATTTTAATAATATAAATTCTTTTTAATAAGGAATTTATATATTATAATTTAAACAAGAATTACTTATAAACGCTACATAACTAAGCGTAGTTAAGGCACTATATATAAACCGTCTAAGGTCCTTATAAGGTCCCTTTATAATTAGTTAAATGTTTAATCTACTAGCGTTCTACTATAATTAGTTAAAGGATAAGATAGTAGTAAGCTATTTTTAAATACTAAGAGTAGACTTTAAGGAGTCTTTAAGTACTTCTTATAATTAGTTAGAATAAGTAGACTAATAAATATTTCTTATATTTATATAATACTACTATACTCTTTTTTAATAAAAAGGATAAAAATTTATTTTTATTTATATATATATATATGTATATAATTTAGTTATTATAAAGTTAATATTATTTTTTACTTAGTTATAATAGTATATAGTACTAACCTTATAAATACTATTATACTAATAAATTCTTTTTTTATAATAATTAAATTATTAATTATTTTTAAGGCTTTAAAAATAATAAAAACTATATAAGTATTACTTAAAAATCTTATAAAGTTTATACTAATTAAAACAATATTTATAAATAATAAAATAATAGTTAAATTAGCTATATTAAAAGCTTATTAAATACGCTTTTAATAATTACTTATAATAAATATAAAAGTAGTATAGCTATAAGCTAAATTAAATAGTATAAGTAAAAAGACTATACTTATATATATAATAAAATTATTAGTAAAAGACTTATAAAGTGCTTTTAAAGTTTAAAAACTAAATTTAAATAATTTTAAAAGTAAAGATATAGTCTTTATAGCCTTATTATATATTAGTAGCTAAGTACTATTAAAAACTAGTAGTTAAATATATAATTTAAAGTTAAAGCTACTTAAGAAATATAAAGATTTATTAACGTATTTATAGTAATAAAAGTAGTAAAAAGTAATAAGGCGTATATTTAAATCAACGCTTTAATAATACTCTTAAAATATTAATAAGATTAATATAGTACTTTAACTTATAAATAAAGCTTTTCTTATTTATTAAAAATAGTTCTTTAATATATTACTAAAGTAAAAACATATACTAGGCTTACGCTTTTAAGTCGTTTTTAATACTTAATTAAATATATTAATACTAAAAGTAAAAGATTTATTTAGTACTATAGTAATACGTTTAAAAACATTTTACTAACTTATAAAATAAAGTTTTAATAACTACTATATATATATAAGCTTATTAAAAAAGAAGATTAGTCCTTTATTTAAAAAATTTATAGTAGTTATAGTTTTATATAAGACTAAATAATAAAATTAAATATAACCTTACTATAAAAGGTATAATTTATACTACTAATTAATACTAAGTATTAAAGTATATAAATAAACTTTAAAAGGATAGTTCTTTAAATAAAGATAAGTTATTATAAATAGTAATTACTTTATATTTATTAATTTAAACTATAGTAATAAGATTAATATAGTAGACTAAAAATTTATAAAAGTACTAAGCCTACTAAAGTTTATAAGGCTTTTACTACTTATATAAGTACTTAATAACTTAAAGTTATAAGTTTATAATATATAATTTAACTACTAAATATTTAACTAAAAAGAATAATAAATTACTTATTATTATATAGGACTAAATTATACTAATAATAACGTATTAGTACTTTTAAGCATTTTAACTTTATTTAATAAAAAGATATTATAATACCTTATTAATAAAAAGTAGTAGTTTTATAAATTAAAGATTAAGCTAGTAAAGACCTTTTAAAAAGGTATAATAAATACTACTATTTATTATATATTACTATAAGTAAAAGAATTTTTTAATTTTTTAAATAAAAAGCCTTAAAAAGACTATAAAAGGCTTATAAAAATATTAATTAAGCTTTATAAATATAAAGACGTATTTTTATAAAGAATACTATTAACCTACTAATGTATTAAAGTATAAACTATATAATTAATTTACTATTTAAAACGTAACTATTATATAAAGGACTATACCTTTTATTTTAAAAAGAGCTTATTAAACTTTAAAAGTACTATAAAAAAGATAAATTTAAAACTTAAAAAGCCTTATAAGCTTCTTAGTCTTATTTATACTAAAACGTAATAGTACTTTATAGTTATATATTAATTACTATAAACTAAATAAGATTATAGTTAAAAATTAGTACCTTTTACTTTTAATTTTTAAGAGTTTAAATAAGACTAAAGGTTATAAAGTTCTTTTAACTATAAATTTAAAAGACGCGTTTAGTAGAATATAAATATATAAAAGGAATAAGTAAAAGACTATATTTAAAATATAGTATAGTTATTATAAGCATTTAGTAATACTTTTTAGGCTAACTAATACCTTAATAACCTTTTAAAGTTATATATATAAAGTGTTTAAAAGCTTAGTAAATAAGATTTATATTATTTACTTAAATAATATTCTAATTTATTTAAAGAATAAGGAAGAGTATATAAAGTACTTAAAGTAACTATTAAATTATTTAAAAAAAGTAAGGCTATTTATTAATTAAAAGAAGTACTAGTTTTATAAAAAAAGGTAAATTTTTTAAGCTTTTTATTATTCTTTAATAAAGTTTATATAAACCTTACTTAAGTTAAAATAGTTATAAAGTAATAAACGCTTAAAACTTATTATAATATTTAAGTATTTATTAACTTTTATAATTTTTACTACTAATTTATTTACTATTTTACTAATAAAGCCTAACTACTAATAAAGTACTTAAAAGGCCTAATTAAAAGTAAAAAGCTTAAAAGACCCTTATAAAAGCTTTATAAAGACTAGGTATTTTAATAACTAAAGTAAGTATTTATAAAAGTATTATTACTAAGGTATTATAACTTATAATACTTAGTTTATATAAAGACTACTACGTTTACTTTTATATTAGTAAGAATACTATTTTAACTTAATAATATAAGTATTTAGTATTTAGTAGTCTTTTAATCTTAAAAGCTAAAGGGTATAAAACTATATTATAGTACTTTTAATTAAAAGTTAATAATAATTATTATATTCTTTAAAAAAAATAATACTAGTCCTTAAAAAAGGCTAAAAGTGTAAAGGTTTTAACTAACTATACTAATTTATAAGCGTTTTTAAAGTAAATAGATTTAAATTATTATTAAGCGTACTAGTATATATATTTATTACTATTTAATTTTAAAATTAAGTATTAATTAACTAAATAATAAAAATCTAGCTAATAACTTATTACATTATCCTAACTATAAAAAAGAGTAAAACTAAACAAATTACTTATTTTTATTATATTAAAAAGTTGTTACTCTTATTAAAAGTAGCGTCTTAAAAGACTTTAAAGAACTTATAAAAGAACTAAATAGCCTATCTCTTTATAAAGAGTAAGTATTTAAGTTTATTATAAATAGCTTAAGTAAAACGGTTAGCTATACTAACTTAAAAACGACTTAGTTAAAGTACTAAGGTATATATACTTAATAGTTGTTTATAGTATAAGTAATTATAGTTATTATTATAAAAAGGCTAAAAAAAGGTAAAAAGCTTTTTACTTTATTTTATAAGCTTATTCTTATAACTTAATTATTAAACTCTTACTTATAAAGTAAAAAAAGGTATATTAAAACTATATAAGCTATCTTTAAGGTTAGTTTTTAAATTTTATAAGATTACTTTATTAAAAAGGATAAGTAATTATACTAGCTTTAAAAGTACTATAATATAAAATTATTTACTAGTACTATAAGCTTAAAATAGTTAAATATAATAGTGTTATAAAGATAAAAGACTTAGTTTTTTATTATTACTTTTAAATAAGTATTAAAGTAAATATTAAAGGCTTTATATATACTTATTATATATATTAAACTACTAAGTTGAAAAAGTATAAGTTATATAGTTAGCTTTAACCTTTACTAGTCTTTAAAAAGCCTTAGTAAAAAGTGTTAATAGATTTTATTACTAGTTTCCTTTTAGTTTTTAATAGTAATTAAAAACTAAACATTATATTAGTAATAGTAATAAGTATAAAGTACGTACTATAACTAACGTTATAGTACCTATACTTAAAATAAGAGGTAAATTAGATTAAGGCTTATCTTAACACCCTCTACTTTAAAAGGTATAAGTAAACAAGACGTAGCCACTAGAAAGATAGACAAATAACAAGGAATTTAATAAATAAAATTAGTTATATAAGTTTTTATATATAACGCCTACAAGTACGTCTTCTTTTGTTTCTATCTATTAGTAAGCTACTTATAAAGCATAGTATAAGAAGAAGGACTATTAACTAATTAGTTAATAGTTCCTTTTTATACTATTTTATATATTATAATAGTTATTAGTAGTGTATATAGTTATATATATAATAAGTAGTTTTATACTTACTAGTAATAAGAATAAGACTTAAAATATACTAGTTATAAGACTAGTTACTTAAGTTCTACTTAAATAGTTATAATACTTATAAAATACTATTACTTTATTTATTTAAACTTTTATAATAACCTTCTTTAGTTAAAGATATAAAAAGTAATTAGTTAATAGCTATACTATAAGTAATTATTAAAGTAAGTTTTTAATTCTTATTTATACTTTTAATAAGTAAAAAAAAGAGTAAGATTACTACTTTACTTATTTCTTAATAATTTTAAATTACAAAGTTATAAGAAATAAAAACTAAGTATTAAAATATAAATTTAATATAGAAAAAGTTTTATAAAAAAGAGTTACTTATAACAGCTTTTAAAGATATATTATTAACTATTATACTAAATAACTAAATATATATTACTATAATTAGCTATAGTAAATAGCTACTATTAACTAATTATATAAAAACGGCCTAGTTATAAAGTAGTAAGGGTTAGTATAAAGTTAACTTTAACTTATAATATATAAATTAGTAGTTAAGTAAGGCTTTAAAAGGTAGCTTATATAGCTTTTTATATAACTATATTAGTAAAGAATAAATATACTTTTACTAATAAAAGGAAGAGGTGTTTTTTTTATTTACTTAAAAACGGCTAAGGCGTATATTACTATATTTAGTATTATAAAAAAAGTAGTAATAAATAAGTATTAGTCTTATAAATAAATAACTAATTAATAAAGGTTAAATACTACTTTAATAATACTAATATAAGATTTAAAAAACGTTAAAGACAACTTTATAATAATAGTTAAAGTTAAGTATTAAAATACTATAAAATACCTTTATTTTAATTATAAAATTATTAATAAGTATTAATTTAATAATAGTATTTTAAAAATAAATAAAAATAAATTTAATAGTAAGTTAGTAAGTAGCTACTTAATAGTAAGTTAAGGTTATAATAGCTACTAATAAGACTAATATAATATAACAACTTTTAATTACTACCTACTTTAAAAAGACTTATATATAAGTTACTAAAGTAAAAGTAATAGTAGTAAGGCTAAATATACTTATAAAACGTAGTAAAAAAAGGCTTAAATTAATAATAAAAAAAGGCTAAGTTAAAAAATAGTAAAAAGCTTTATTACTTTATAGTATAGCTTAGTAGTTAAAGAATTAGTATACTTTTATAAAAACTAAATATACTAACCTCTTTCTTTTAAGTAAGAAAAGTTATAGTTTTTTTTTCTTTTTTATAAATAATAGTTATTTATTTTCTTATATAAAGATTAGTTATTATATATTTATTTATTAAATTTTAAAAAATTTCTTTCTTTTTATTAAAAAGACTAATAAATAATTAAATAAATAGCTTAATACTAAAATCTTATATTTTATATATAATACGTAAGACTATTAAAATAAACACTTATTTTATTAATATAGCTTTTTTAACTTTTAAAGTACTATTATTAACTAGTACTTTTATAAATACGTTAATACACTTAACACTTAATAAAACACTATAGTTTTAAGGCTAAGCCTTCCCTTACCTTAAGACTTTTACTATACTTACTTTTAATAGTAATAATATTACACGCTTTTTATATTACTATAAGGCTTTAGTATAAGTAGTATTACTTTTAAATAAAGATAAAGTCTATTAACTAATAATATATTATATAATTAGTAAAATAAGCTTTATAAAAAGACTAGTAAAGACAGCTTTAACTATAAAATAAAAAAGAAAGTTTATAAGTTTAAAAGAAGCTATAAAATAAAACTATAATACTTAAAATAAAAAATAGTATTACACTTCTTAGGCTTAGGTCTTAATATAGTTTTATACTATTTATAGTAAAAACTCTTAAATTTTACTTTATAAATTAGCTAAGCTTTATATAAATATAAGATAGGCAAACTACTAGCTTATATTAAGTAATTAGTTAATAGTACTATACTATAGCCTTTCTTTTATAGTTATATACTAGTTGTTACTTTAAGTAAACTGTTTATACTAAAACTTTTAAACTATACCTTTTTAAAAAATTTATAATTAAATTATTAAGTACTTTAAAAATAACGTTTACTTAATAAATAACTATTATTACTAAAGGCTTTATAAGTTTTCTTAAGTCTTATTTTCTACTTATTAAATTAATACGCCTTCTTACTAGTACGCCTTACTACTATTTATTATACTTATTCTAGTTGCTCTTACTATATTATAACCTTAAACTACTTAGTTAAAAAACTTGTTTAAATAAATTACTAAGAGTATAATAAACCTTACTATTAACTAAAATTATATAGTACTAAAATACTTAAAAAAACATAGTTTTCTTATATCCTTAGCTTAAAACCTATATAACACTAAGATAGTTTAGTAATAGCCGTTTATAACTAACGTTAAAGAAGTCTTATAAGTAAATAATAACACTATTTTTAAAGTATTTACTTAATATATACTATAAAAGCGCTCTTACTACTTTTATTATAATAATAAAAACTATTTAATAGTAAAATATACTAAGTTATATAAAGACTATTAAGCTAAACTTTTATACTATAATTTAAAAGTAAAGTATTTCTTTATAAAATTAATAAAAGAGTATAAGCTATTTTATATATTAATAAGGCACTTTTATAATAAAGAATAAATAAGAAATTTTATTTAAAGCTACTTAATAAAGTACTATAACCTTTTAAGTGTTAAAGAAATATAATAATTATAATTATAAAAAAAATAATAAAAATAAAATAGTAATTCTTATTTTTAAATAATACTAGTAGCTTAATTACACTATTAAACAAACTACTTTTTAGCTTTAACTTAAGTATTAATATAGTTAAGCTTATTAAGAATAATAATTTTATATTTACTAATTAGCTTTTTTTAATAAAACTAGTAAATAAGGCTTATAACCTATTTACTACTTTTATATTAGTTAAAAAGTGTAAATAAGTTAATAATAATATATGTTTTTATATACTAGTTATAAATATATAAAAAGTTTAAAATTTTATTAACGTTACTTTATTTAATTTAAACTTATTACTTTATTAACTAACTACTTAAGTTTTATTAAAAGTAAATACTAAGCTTATTTTAAATATTAAGTATTAACTAGTTAAGATAACTTTTAACTTAAATATTAAGGTTTTAATATACTAGCTTTTTTAACTTAGCCTAGTATATATAGTATAAGTTATATTTAGTATTTAAGACTATATAATACTTAGTATTAAGATAGTTTATATTAATAGTAAAATATTAATAGTTATAAATAAGGCCTTTAACCTTACTTAAACAACGTTTTATATAGTTAGTATAAATAAACCTTTTTAAGTTTTTAAACTATTAAATAATTAAAAAATATGTATTATATTATAGTTCTACTAAATAACTAGCCTTTAAATAAACTTTATACTTATAAAGACGGCTAGCCTTTTAAAAATATATATATAAGTTTATAAAGGTCCTTTTTAAAAAAGCTTATAGCTTACTCTTATTAATACTAAATTATAAGTTTCTTTAATTTTTAACTAACTTATTAAAAGACTAAGTATTTTATTATTTAAAACTAAAGCTTCCTTTACTAGTATTTATAATATAAATATTTAGTTTATTAATAAATTTATAACTACTTTATAGTTAAAAGAGTATAAACTATTAGTTTACTTATATATTATACTTAATAAAATAACTAATAAAAACTTATTACTTAAAATACTATATATTTTTAATATAAAACTATACTTTTTATATAATACTATTACTAAAGTAATATATATTAATATAACTATTAATAATATTTACTTTATTATTAACTTAAGAAATCTTACTATATTAATAAATTAGTTAATAGTATAAGTTAATACTTTAAAATAAACTATAATAAGTATATAAGACTACTTATTATATTAGTACTTATTTTAATACTATTATTAAATTTAAAAAATAAGCTTTTAAGTGTTATTTATAAAAACTACTTATAACTAGTATTAAAACTTATTTATTATACTAGCCTTCTTTTATTAAAAATACTAAATCTTATTAATCTTTATAATAAGTTTACTATAGTAATACCTTATATAAAAAAAAAGGTTTAAAGGTTTAGCTATTAAATAACATTATATTTAATAGCTCTACTCTTAAAGGAAGTATAAATTAAAAGATAAAAAAATAAAAAAAAAGCTTAAAAAAACTTTTAACCTATTATATAAAACTTTACTATATTTATTACTTTAAAGTTTAGTTTAGTAAAATAAAAGTATAAGCTAATACTTAATTAGCTTATAGTAATAATTAATTAATTAAGTAATAGTTTATAAAAAAAAGAAAAGGAAATTTTAATATAAATTCTTTTTAATAAGAAATTTATATTAGTATAAACTTTTAATTATATTAATAAGCTTAACCTATTAATAGTACCTTTATAAGTTATTAAGACTATACTATATATAGCCTTTTAAGCTTATATAATCTTAATACCTTACTTACTAGTTAAGTAAGTTATTAACTTTTTATACTAACGTCTTAATAAAAGGATAATTAAAAAAAGCTATAAATCTTATAAAAACCTTTAGTTTTTAATAAAAAAGAAAGATAAAAAAGTATAGCTAATAAATAATATAGTTAAGTATAATTAGTATATAGTATATAATATATTTACTTCTTTAATAATAAAGACCTTTTTAAAAGAATTTAAAATATATAAAAAAATCTTTTTACTTAATTTTTTTTAAATTATATCTAAATTAAACTTATTAAAAAAAGTAGAAATATAACTACGTTTTAACTTTAATTAGGCTATTTAAAATATATACTTTTTTATAAAAAGGTACTAACTTAGTAGCTTAATTTTAATATATTATAATCTAACTACTATATAAGCTTATACTTAATTAAATATTACCCTTTCTTAATAATACTATAATTAAAAGCCTTATAACTACTTATAATAATAAGGAAATATTACTAGGCGTTAAGCGCTACGTTTTAAAGTATCTTTAAAATATAAACCTTATTTTTATAAATTATAAGTTAGTTAGTACTATAATTATAGTTAAAAAATTATAATAGTACTAGCTTATAACTATTATTATTAAATATGTATATAGTAGGTTTAACTATATACTTAAAAAGTTTAAAATTATTAAAATTATTAAATAGCCTTAACTAATTAATTTAAAAGACCTTTATAATTTTTTTAATATTTTTATATTTTATAAAACTTAAGTATAAAATAAAGCTATAGTAGCCGCCCCTTTTTATATTCTTTTATAAAAAAGCGCTTACTAGTAGTAAGAAGATATAAAAGAGTTAGCCTTTAACTTATTAAAAAAACAGCTTTTTACTACTTTTATTTTAATAATAATTAACTACTTTAAAAAAAGTAGACTAATAATACTTGTAATTAATATAAGTATTTTAAAATAAAAAGTAGTACTTTTATAAAAAATTAATAAAAAAAGATATTTTATATAATATAAATTAAAATAATAAAATATAAAAGTAGTAGTTAATAATACTATAAAAAAGAAATATAAAAAACTAATTACTATCTTAAAAAAACTTTATAACTACGTTTATAGTATATATTTTTAAATTAAAACTAACTTTTAAGTTTTAATAAATTAGTTAAATAAAGTTATTAATAAACTTTTTAAAGTACTACTTATATAATAAGTAGTATAAGTTTAGAATTTTAATTTTATTATTAAGTATATTTTTAATATAAAAAATATACTTATTAACGTACTTTTATATTATTTAAAGACTAATAAAGATAAGCTTAAAGCTATAAAAAATAATTTTAATAAGTTTATTAATATATATATTAATACTTAAAAAGTATTAATTAATAATAAACCTTTATTTAATTACTTAATAATACTTTTAACTTAAAACTTAAATAATTATTATAAAAACATCTTTAATCTTATTAAAAATTATCTTTTTTTACTTAAAACTTTAAGTATAAAAAAAAGAAAGCTTTTATATTAAGTATAATTTTACTTTTATTAAAAAGGTACTTTATAATATAAAAACGTTAAAAATTTAAGCTACTTTTTAAGAGTAATTTATAACTTTAATAACTAAGTATACTTTATATAAAAATACTATATTATAACTAAATATTAAAGGATTAAACTATTATATATAACGCTTTATAAAAGGTATTAATAGTATAAAATATATAATTATATAAAGAAATAGTCTTAACTTACTTAAATTACTTAAAATAAAAGCCTTATTAACTAGTTAACTTAGTTATAGCCTAATAACAACTAATTACCCTATTTTAAAAACTTTATTTAAACGTTATATATATACTACTATATAATAGTAAGTACTATATTATTAAAGCTAAGTATACTTTTATAAAATACGTTAAAGTTATAACTATTTTTAAGTTTTTATAAAACTATATAATAGTTAATTATAGCTTACTAGTTATTATTATAATAAATAAAGAATCTAAGTTTAAAAGTAACTTTAAAAAAGTTTATAATAACTTAAAAATAGTATATATTTTAACGTTTATATATAATTTATAAGTAAATAGCCTTATTAAAAGAAGGCACTTCTTACTTATAAAATCACTTATTAAGTTAACCTTTAAAAAGATAAAGGACTAAATAAAGTATCTTTTTATAACGTTTTTAATAAATTAAGAAAAAGTAGCTATAATAATTAAGAAGTTTTAAAAAAAACTTACTAAATTAAAAAACTTTATAAACGCTAATAAAATATAATAGTTAAATTAGTTAATAGCTTAAAGTAATATAGTACTTATTTAAAACAATAAAAAGGAAATTAATAAGTTAGTTAAAAGTAAGTTAAAGTAAAAATAGTAAGGCCTTTTTTATATAAACGTAGTTTATAATAATAATATATATATATTTATATATTTAAATAAAGTCTTTTTACTAAGTATATTTATTAGTTAATAACTTAAGAAATTTAAGTAAAATATTATAAGAATTTAAAAGCTAGATATTTATAATTTAATAACTATAAACTAGTTATAACTTATTAATAAGGTTTAAAATAATAATATTTATATAATAAGTTAGTAATTTAATAATAAAAGCTTTATTAGTAATAATAATATAAACTAAATTCTTTTATAATAGTATAAACTACTTACTATTTATATAAATTTTAAAATCTTTATTTTAGTATAACTAAAGGCTTTTTTACTTTTTTATTATTATCCTTTTTATAACTAAAAGCTTTATTAATAATAGTACTAATTATATATAAAATAATAATATAGCTTATTAACTTTTTTAGTAGTATATTAACTAAATTACTATATAGTTAATATTAAATATATACTTATTTTTAAAAAATAATATTATAGTCTTAAGTTAAATTAATAAAAGGCTTATACTTAAGCATTTTTTATACTTTATTTTAAATAACTATAAATAAATTACCTTTTATTAAAGTTAAATAAGATTTTACTATAATAATAAAATATAAATTATTATAACTATAAATCTTTTTATTTATATAAAGGAAGTAGTTTTTATATATATTATTATAACTAAGTAGTATAAAGTAATTAAAAAAGGGCTAAGATATATTAATATATAAATCTTTATACTAAATAATTAATAATAAGTAGTAAGTATAATACTACTTATATAGTATTAAATATATAATACTAAATAAATAAATAAATAAGCCTTATTCTTAATACTTATCTTTTATTATTTATATTATAATACTACTTAAAGGTCTACTATTTATAACTTTTATTAAGACTTTGTTTATTAACTTACTTTTTAACTATATAGCCTAATAATCCTAAATAACTATATTAAACTAAAAGTTTAACTATAAGTTAAACAACTTTTATATATTATTTAAGAACTATTAAAATAAATACACCTTTATATAATCTAGTAAAAGTATAAAGTAAATTAATATATTTATAAACACTACTTTATACTAAGCTAAATAAAAGTAATAGTATTTAAAAAAGACGTTATTTAATACCTAAGCTATAATCTCTTTATTTTTAATAAGCTATAATAACGCTGTCCTTTTTTAAATATAAATATAGTACTTTATCTTCTTTTTATACTAAGCTAGTTTAAAACAAATTCGTTTTTTATTTATATTAAAAAGGTCTAATATTTATTTAAATAGTATATAAAAAGTTTAAAAAGAGTTTATAATAATAATAGCTTAATTTAATAATTTCTTTAAACTTTTATAAGTAATACTTACTTTTTTATTAAACCCTTTCTTATCTTACTACTAGCTTTTTACTATTAGTTATAATACTACTTACTTTATCTTTTTAAATAAGTCTTAAGTAATATACTTTAACTATTAATTACTTTATTATTTTATATATAACTACTAACGTTTTAACTTAAACTATCTTTTTTATAGTAATACATACTACTTCTTTTTACTTTTACTTTTTTACTTTTTTCTTTTTTTTTATTTACTTTTTTTTTCTTTTTTTACCCTTTTTTATTTTCTACTTTATTCTTTTTTTATTTCTTTTTTTTACTCTTTCCTTTTTCTTTACTTTTTTTATTTTTTTATCCTTTTTATTTTTTTTATATTCTTTTTTTCTTTTTTCTTCTTTCTTTTAACTACTTTCTTCTTTTTTTATACTACTTTCTTTTTATACTTTAATATAACTAATATACTTTATACTCTTTTAACTTTTATTCTTTTTATTATCTTTTTTATAGTTATTTTTTTTCTTTTTTTTCTTTTTTTATTCTTTTTTTTTAACTTTCTTTTTTTTAGCTTTTTACTAAGTGTTTTACTTATTCTTTAACTTATCTACTTTTATAACTACTTTAACTTTTATTTTAATATTAATATTTATAAGATCTTTATTATTAAATTAAATATTAGTTTAACTAGTTTAAGGCTTTATCTTATTTAAGTTTATATTTACTATATTATTAAATAGCTTTTTTTAAACTACTACTTTTATTTTAGTATAAACCTTAGTAAAAAACGTCTACTTATTCTTTTTTATACTACTTATAATAAAATATAAAGGATTCTTTTTTTTAAGCTATAAGAATAATAGTATTTAAGTTATAAAGTAATAATATAAATAAGTTTAATTTAATAATAAGTACTTTAATATATTTATAAAAAATATTATAAAAAAAGAATATAATATATTAAGAATAAATAAATAGTTTATTTTAAAAATATATTTTTATTTATTAAAAAACTACTTATTACTTAAAATACTAATAATAAAAATAAGACTAATACGTTTTTATTTATTAAATTATTATAATAAATAAAAGCGTTAAAAATATTTATTATTACTCTTTTTTTTTTATTATAATAGTTATAACTTTTACTCTTACTACTTATATTTACTTTATTATAAGCTTTTTTTACTATATTTAACTACTTATATCTTACTACTAAATTACTTTATTTATATATACTAAGTACTTTTAAACTACTATATTTAATATAATATTCTATATATAAAGCGTTATTATTTTATAAAACAATTAACTAAACTTTATTTTATAAGAAAATAGTATATAAAGTAAATAAAACCTTAAAACCGTTTTTTTAAAGCTACTATATACTTTAAGTATTATTATTAACTAACTAATATATATTAACCTTTTTATTATAAAAGAAATAAAGCTTATAAGTAAATAAATAATGTTTAATTTAATAAGAAACTACTACTTTAACCTACTTTACTATTTAATAAATATAAATATTAAATAATATAGCTTTAATATAAATAATTACTATAGTAATTTATATAATATAACTAGTTACTTAATTTAGTAATAATATATACTAATAACTAATATAATAGTTAAATTAGTATTTACTATTACTAAGTTTAAAGATATTATTTAACTTTAGTTTTTTATATTATAAGTATTAAATATATTAAAAAGTATATAATTATATAAAAATATAACTATTTATTAATTCTTAATAAACTACTACTTTTAAAAAAAGTATTTTTTTTATATTTATTTTTAATACTTATATAAGAATTTTATACTATTTTAACTTTTTACTATACTTATATAAAGACTTAAAAGAATAGTATAAAAAGTAGCTATTTAATAATATATATATAGTTATTCTTTACTAAGTTTTAATAAAAATAAGCTAGGTTTAGTAAAAAAATAACTAAAGCTATAATATAATAATAAATAAGCTAGTATAACTATTTTTTAAAAAGTTATAAATACTATTAATAAACTACTTCATATACTTATATTAGTTTATTAATAAGCTTATAAAGGATTAAATAAAGACTACTTACTTAAAAGTCTTTTATTAGTAAGTAAACACACTTTATTTAAAGCTTAATTATATAAATATATTATTTATACACTTTTTATTAAAAAGACTATTATTTTAGTATAATTTAAACTTTTATATTAAAAACGTTTAAGCCTACTTAAATATATTAAATAAACTATATATAAATAACTAAGGTTTAATAAACTAAGTAGTATTCTTTAAATAGCTTAAATTAAAACTAGTATTTACTAACTATTTATATACTTTATAGTTTATATAAAAAGCTATTTAGACTAATTAAATAAGATTATTAAGATTTTTAATATACTATATTATTACTATTAAACTAGCTACTAAATACTATTTAAAGCACTTAATAACCTAATAAAAATAACTATAAAATATTTAGTACGCCTTTACTACTTAATTACTTAGTAAGACTATTACTTTAAGTAGTATTTATAAAATAATACTAGTAGTTTATAATAAAAAATAAAGTAGTTAACTTAATAAAGCTATTAAAAACATTAATAAATTAAGCCGCCTTTTCTTTTAACTAGCTATAACCTTTTATTTAAATATTAAGCTAGCTTTTAATGCCTATTAATACTAATAATCTATATATAGTTTAAATTTTAAAAATATTTTATAGTTAGTAAATAAATCTTAACAAAGCGTATAACTAAGCTAGTAACTTAGTAATAAACAACTTAAGTATTAGTTATTAAAACCTTTATATATAAATCTATTATATTAATACTAATTAACCTTAAAGAAAGAAGGTATAAACTACTTAAAGCTAAACTTATATAAAGCTACCCTTTAAGTTATTACTAGATTAAGGCGTTAACCTTTTTCCTCCTTCTTTTTTATTAAGCTTTAATTCTAAGCCTATACGTTAGACTACTCTATTAGTATATAACAACCTTAGGTTTAAAAGTACTATAAACACTATTAAATTTAGTAATAAGTAAAAGGCGCCGTTATAAGTATAGCTAGTAATCTTATAATAGTATAAAACAAAGTATAGCTAAGAATACGTTATACTATTAACCTAGGCATACACTAAGCCTAAACGTTATAGCTCTTTACTTTAACGTATAAGGCCTTATTAATTAGCTCTAAGCTATAGTTTATTACTACCCTACTTTAAAGGGTGGCCTAAATAGCTAGCTACTCTAGCCGCCGCCTACTAATAATATAATAAAGCCTAAACAAGCCTAAAGGACCTTAAAAACCAACGTTAAAGTTAACTCTAGTACTAATAAATAGTAGTAAAGCGCCGCTTACTTAATATACTTAAGAATAAAGCTAAGGACGTAGATAAGTAATTAGGCAATTAGCCTTTACTATTCTTTTTTTTTTCTTTTTTTATATTTCTTTAGTTACTCTTTTTTTTTCTTATATCTTTGTTCTTTCTTTCTTTTTAACTATTTTTATTCTTTTTATTTAGTAAAAAAAAAAAAATTTTTTTTTTTTCTTATAAAAAATTTTTTTTTTACTATTTTTCTTTACTTTTCCTTTATCTAATCTACTTTCCTTTCTTTCTTTACCTCCTTTTAACTATACTTTTAAAATAAAGTATAGAAAGGAGTAAGTACAAAGTACGTACTATAACTAACGTTATAGTACCTATACTTAAAATAGAAGGCAAATTAGGTTAAGGCTTACCTTAACACCCTCTACTTTAAAAGGTATAAGTAAATAAGACGTAGCTACTAAAAAGACAAATAAATAATAAGGAATTTAATAGACAGAATTAGCTATACAAGTTTTTACGTGTAACGCCTACAAGTGCGTCTCCCTTTGTCCCTGCCTACTAGCAAGCCGCTTATAGAGTATAGTATAAGAGGAGGGACTATTGACTAATTAGTTAATGCTATTCTACGTACTATAATAGTTGTTAGTAGTATATGTGGTTATATATGTGGTAGGTAGTTCTGTACTTAATAAATAAGTATATAAAGATATACTAGTTCTTACTAGTATTTACTATTATAACTTTTATAAAGCTTGTTTATTTACTTTATATAAAGGTTTAACTATATTTTAAATAGTTAAAAAGTATTATTTTAAATAAAAAAGTAGTTTTTACTAATTAGTATTAGTAAAAGCTATATAATATTACTTATATTAAGCTAAAACTATTTACTACTTTTTACTTATAAACTAATAGTTAAATAAAAAAAACTAATTAAACTTTAAAATAGTACCTTTATTATTATATAATAAAAAATTAGAATAATTAACTAATACTTCTTTTTATAATAAAGTCTACTTTAAATAATATAATTAATTAATTAATAAATAAAATACTATTTTATATACTTTATAGTTATTACTTTATAATTTATAAAAGCGTTACAAACTTTATTTATAAAAAAAGGGTACTAATAGTAGCTAAGCGTATTTTAAAGCTATAAGCTTTAAAAGAAAGAGTATTAAAATACTTATAGTATACTTAAAAAATATAAAAGTAATATTATAATATAAAGTACTTATTAAAAAAGTATAATAAAAAAGACTTAATACTACTATTTATTTAAAATTTAAAGTTAAAAGTACTTAATTAAAAGTAAAAGTTAAAGTTTATTAAACCTTTTTATATATTAAAAAAATTAGTTTATAAGCGTATTATTTAACACTTTTATAATAGTATAAAAGATTATATAATATATTTTTAGTATTCTTATTAAAACTATAAGTAAACCTTATAAGTACTATAAAGCCTTTACTAATACTATTATTAAAAAATAATAATAATAAATAAAAAGTAAAGAAAGTATTAAGCTATAAAATATAGTATAAAGAGCTATACTACTTAGTATAGTAGAAAAGATAGCTTTTTAAATATAATTAATAAGTTATTATAATAGTTATAAATATACTAATTATTATAAAAAGTAGTAAAAAATATAAAAAAGACGTTTATTAATATTAAGACAAGCTTAAAAGTCTTTATAAAAAAAAGAAGAAGACTAAAGAAGGTTTAATAAAAAGTATAGTAATATAATATTACTATAATAATAAAAACTTATAAGAAAATAATAATATACTTAACTATTATAAAAGGACTTTAAAGGGCCTACTTATAGCCTAAGGAGGAAAGTAGCTTAATAGCTATATTTTAGTATAAAGATAGTAGATAAAGGCGAATTTTAACTACTAGCACTTATAATAACTTATACTATAAGTATAAAATAGTAGTAAAATAATTTATACTTAGTTTAAAGTATAAAAAGTAGTTATAGCTTTATTTACTTAGTAATATATAGTACGTATAAAAAGCAGCCTTATACTTTATAAACAACTTAAGACTAGTTAGTAGTAGTTAAGGGTTAAAAGTATAAATACGTATATATTACCTTAAAGCTATATAGCTTATTATACTTTATATAGTAGTTAATAGCTATATAGATAAGGCTTTAAATAGTCTTTTAGACTATATAATAATAATAGTAAAAGCTCTCTTTTTAAAAAATCCTTTAGTTTTTTAAATAGGTTATAACTAAGGCTTACTTACTAAGATTAATTAAGTAGCCTATTATTAATATAAAAAACTAAACTATTAGTAAATTTAAACTAGTAGTTAGTTAAAAATGATATTTATAAGTATATAATATATATTAATATACTACTTATTTATATAACTACTACCTTTTTAAAAGCTAAGGCACTATACTAAAAAAGGCAACTTAAGTAGCTTATTTACTAACTTTTTTTACTTAAGTGTTAAGGTAGTCTAAGTATATAGGTTTATTAATAAAGGGCTAAGAGTAATTTAAATCCTTACTTTATTTAAATAGTAGAATAGGTAAAGGCGCTACTAAGACGGCTATAAAGTTTATAAAGGCTTAAAAAAGGCTAAGGTTTAAACTTAACTTATTTTTAAGGTTGTTTTTAAGGCTATCCTTAAAGTTTACTAAGTCTTTACCTTTAAGGCCCTTATTCTTAAGGTCTTTATCTTTATTCTTATTATTATTATTATTATCTTTATACTTGTTATTATTATTAGTACGCTTAAGTAGTAAATTGTCTAGTATGTATAATAAGCTTTAAGTATTAGTACTAAACTTATTAAGAAAAAGTAAGAGGCCTATTAAAGAGCTTATTAAAAGCGTCTACCTTAATAGATTAGGCGCTTAAAGCACGGTTAAAGGCTAGACTAGTATAAGCGTTATTAGCTTTTAGGCCCTACTAATAAGTAAAATAAAGAAAGGTAATACTTTTAGTATTATTAATATAGCTATACTATATAGTAACTAAGGAACCTTTTATAACGTATTATTTAATATAAAAGTAAAAATAGTTTGTTTAGTACTTAGTATATATAATAAGGCGTTAATAAAAAGTAAATACTTAAGTATAAAGGCTAATACTAGTTCTTATATATATAAGTACTTTATAATAAGCTTGCTTTTACCTTTAACCTTATTAAAAGTTTAAAGTATAAAGGTCCTTTTAAAGTATTTAAAAAGGGTTTATATTATAAACAAAAGGTTAAGTAATAAGCTATTATTAAGAATTAAATAGTCTTTAAACTATTTAATTACTTATTAAACTATTAATATTATTATAATTTAATAATAGCCTTATAGTTTTTACTTCTTCCTTTAAAAGTACTATTTACTATAATAAATTTTAATAATATAAAAAGTAAAAAGTAAATATTATTTATATAATATAATAAAATTTACTTTATAAGTAAGTAAGAATAAACTTATAATATTTATATAATAAAGTAAATTTTACTATAAATAAAGTAAGAATAAATTTACTATATTTAATATATATTAGTAATAAGCTTTATTATATAAGCTAGCCTTTTATAGCCTTTAAATAAAGTTTAAAAAGTCTTTAATAGTATTATTAACGTTAATTAACCTTATTAAATATATTAATATAATAAAGGCTATTATTATATATAAATATAAATAGTATAATATATTAACTATTTTATAAGTACTAAGGCACTTTTATTCTACTAAGTTTTTTTTTAATTACTTTATTATTAATAAGAGTTAAAAGTAACTTTAAAAAAAGAAAAAGATAATTATTATAGTTTTAATAAGAATTACTTATAAACGTTATATAACTAAGTATAGTTAAAGCACTATATATAAACTATTTAAAGTTTTTATAAGGTCCCTTTATAATTAGTTAAATATTTAATTTATTAACGTCTTATTATAATTAGTTAAAGGATAAGATAGTAGTAAACTATTTTAAAATACTAAAAATAAGCCTTAAAAGGTCCTTAAACACTCTTTATAATTAGTTAGAATAAGTAAATTAATAAATATCTTTTATATTTATATAGTACTACTATACTCCTTCTTAATAAAAAGGATAAGAATTTATTCTTATCTTTATATATATATATATATACAATTTAGTTATTGTAAAGTTAATGTTATTTTTTACTTAGTTATAGTAGTGTATAGTACTAACCTTATAAATACTATTATATTATACTAATATAAACTTTTAATTATATTAATAAGCTTAACTTATTAATAACACTTTTATAAGTTATTAAGACTATACTATATATAGCCTTTTAAGCTTATATAATCTTAATACTTTATTTATTAGTTAAATAAGTTATTAACCTTTTATATTAATATTTAAATAAAAGAATAATTAAAAAAAGGTATAAGTTTTATAAAAACCTATAGTTCTTAATAAGAAAAAAGAATAAAAGAGTATAGCTTATAAATAGTATAGTTAAGTATAATTAATATATAGTATATAACGTATTTACTTCTTTAATAATAAAAACCTTTTTAAAAAAATTTAAAATATATAAAAGGATCTTTTTATTAAATTTCTTTTTAAGTTATAACTAAATTAAACTTATTAAAGAAAGTAAAGATATAACTACGTTTTTAACTTTAATTAAGCTATTTAAAATATATACTTTTTTATAAAAAGGTACTAATTTAATAGCTTAGTTTTAACGTATTATAGTTTAACTACTATATAGGCTTATACTTAATTAAGTATTACTCTTCTTTAATAATATTATAATTATAAGCCTTATAACTACTTATAATAACAAAAAAATATTATTTAAAGTTAAGTACTATATTCTTAAACATTTTTAAAATATAAACCTTATTCTTATAAATTATAAGTTAGCTAGTACTATAATTATAGCTAAAAAATTATAATAGTATTAGTTTATAACTATTATTATTAAATATATATATAGTAGGTTTAGCTATATACTTTAAAAGTTTAAGATTATTAAAATTATTAAATAGCCTTAACTAATTAATTTAAAAGGCCTTTATAAGTTTTTTAGTATTTTTACGTTTTATAAGACTTAAGCATAAAATAAAGCTATAGTAGTAGCTTTTCTTAATATTCTTTTATAAAAGATTACTTATTAATAATAAAAAGATATAAAAGAATTAGTCTTTAACTTATTAAAAAAAAGACTTTTTACTATACTTATTTTAATAATAATTAACTACTTTAAAAATAGTCAACTAATAATACTTATAATTAATATAAGTATTTTAAGTTAAATAGTAGTACTTTTATAAGAAATTAATAAAAAAAGACGTCTTATATAGTATAAATTAAAATAATAAGATATAAAAGTAGTAGTTAATAACGTTATAAAAAAAGAATATAAAGGACTAGTTATAGCCTTAAAAAAACTTTATAACTACGTTTATAGTATATACTTTTAAATTAAAATAAACTTTTAAGTTTTAATAAATTAGTTAAATAGTGTTATTAGTAAGCTTTTTAAGGCACTACTTATATAATAAGTAGTATTAGTTTAAAATTTTAATTTTACTATAAAGTATATTTTTAATACTAAGAATATACTTACTAATATACTCTTATATTACTTAAAGACTAATAAAGACAAGTTAAAAGTTATAAAAAAACAATTTTAATAAGTTTATTAATATATATTAATACTTAAGAAGTATTAATTAATAAAGAACCTTTATTTAATTAGCTAATAGTACTTTACACTTAAAACTTAAACAACTACTATAAAAATATTTTTAACCTTAATAAAGATTATATTCTTTTATTAAAAGTTTTAAGCGTAGAAAAAAGGAAGCTTTTATATTAAGTATAATTTTATTTTTATTAAAAAGGCATTTTATAATATAAAAATATTAAGAACTTAAGCTACCTTTTAAAGGTAATTTACAATCTAAATAACTAAGCTTGCCTTATATAAAAATATTATATTATAACTAAATATTAAAGGATTAAACTATTATATACAATATTTTATAAAAGGTATTAATAGTATAAAATATATAACTATATAAGAAAAGTAGTCTTAACTTACTTTTAATTACTTAAAGTAAAAGCCTTATTAATTAGTTAACTTATTTATTATATAATAGCCTTTTATTACTCTTTTTTTTAAAAATCTATTTAAACGTTATATATATACTACTATATAATAGTAAGTACTATATTATAAAGGCTAAATATACTTTTATAAAATATATTAAAGCTATAACTATTTCTAATACTAAAGTTAAAACTATTTTTAAGTTTTTATAAAACTATATAATAGCTAACTATATAATAGCTACCTATAGCTTACTAGTTATTATTATAATAAATAAAGAATCTAAATTTAAAAGTAACTTTAAGAAAGTTTATAACAAATTAAAAGTAGTATATATTTTAACGTTTATATATAATTTATAAATAAATAGCCTTATTAAAGAAGAGCACTTTTCACTTATTAAAACACTTACAAAGTTAACCTTTAAAAGAATAAAAGACTAAATAAAGTACGTTTTTATAGCGCTTTTAGTAAATTAAATAATAATATACTAGTTATATAGCTAAACACTATTCTTCTTTTTTTATAGTATAAAGGCTTTACTCCTTATTAATATTAGCGTTCTTACTTAGTAAGTACTTAACTAAAGGATAAATATATCCTTTAAAAAGCTCCTTTAAAAAAGAACTAGGATACTATAACGTCTTTTAATAGACTAAGAAAAAGCTGCCGTTATAGTTTATAAGTTTTAAAAAAAGCTTGTTTAATTAAAGAACTATATAAACGTTAATAAGATATAACGGTTAAATTAGTTAATAACTTAAAGTAATATAGTACTTATTTAAGATAATAAAAAGAAGATTAATAAGTTAGTTAATAATAAGTTAAAGTATAAATAGTAAAAACCCTTTTATATAAATACTATTTATAATAATAATATATATACACTTATATATTTAAACACGATTCCTTTATTAAGTATAATAAGGTTAATACGTCTTTATTTATTAAATTATTATAATAAATAAAAACGTTAAAAGCGTTTATTACCGCCCTTTTCTCCTAATATAATAGCTATAACCTTTATCCTTACTACTTATATCTACTTTATTATAAGCTTTCTTCTTTATATTTAATTACCTACGTCTTATTACTAAATTACTTTATTTATATATACTAAGTACTCTTAAACTATTATATCTAGTATAATATTTTATAAGGTAATTAGCTAAACTTTATCTTATAAGAAAATAGTGTATAAGGTAAATAAACCTTAAAACTATTTTTTTAAAGCTATTATATACTTTAAGTATTATAATAGGCTAACTAGCTTATATTAACCCTTTTATTATAAAGAAAATAAAGCTTATAAGTAGATAAATAACGTTTAATTTAATAAAAGATTACTACTTTAACCTACTTTACTAGTTAATAAATATAAACGTTAAATAGTATAGCCTTAATATAAATAAATATTATAATAGTTTATATAATTTAGTTAGTTGCTTAATTTAGTAATAGTAAGTACTAATAGCTAGTATTATAACTAGACTAGTATTTACTATGATTAAGCTTAAAAATATTATTTAACTTTAGTCTTTAGTATTATAAACGTTAAATATATTAAAAAGTATATAAACTTATATAAATATAACTACGTACTAATTTTTATAGACTATTACGTTTAAAAGGAGTATTTTTTTTTACGTTTATTTTTAATATGTATATTAACACCTTATACTATTTTAACTTATTACTATACTTTTATAAAAGCTTAAAAGGATAATATAAGAAATAACTATTAAATAATATATATATATATAACCCTTCCTTATTAAATAGTATTTAAAGTAAGCTAAATTTAGTAGTATAATAATTAAAGTTATAAAGTAATAATAATTAAAGTTATAAAGTAATAATAAGTAAGTTAGTATAGCTTTTTTTTTAAAAACTATAAAAAATATTAATAAACTATTTTATATATTCTTATTAGTTTACTAATAAGCTTATATAAGATTAAGTAAAGGCTATTTACTTAAAAGTCTTTTACTAATAAATTAGTACTTTTTACTTTAAGCTTAACTATATTAATATATTATTCTTATACTTTTTATTAAAAAGGCTACTATTTTTATATAACTTAGACTTTTATATAATAAATATTTAAGCTTAACTAAATACTTTAAAAGCCTTATATATAAAAGACTAAAGCCTTATAAATGTAGTATCCTTTTTTAAGTAACTAAGGCTAAAGTTTATAAAAAAAGCCTTTTAACCTAATTTAATAAAGCTACTAAGACTTTTAATATACTACTTCTTTACTACTTAACTTTTTATTAACTACTATTTAAATAGTCTTAAATTAAACTATTAATAAGCTAACTATTAAAATAGTATAGCCTAGCCTTATAAAGTAGTTTATACTATATATATTAAATAGTAATCCTTAAAATAGTAAATAAACTACTAGTTAAATATAAAACACTACTAGGCTACTAAAAGATTAGTTAATAAAGTAAGCTTTACTATTATAACAACTAAATATAAGCTAGTTTATATTTAAAAGCTTTATAACCTTTTAAAATTATAAATAGCTAATATAGCCTTCTTTTTTTAGCCTAGCCTTTTAACTAATACTACTTAGTAATAATACTTATATAATACTTAGTAAAGCCTATAATTTAAGCAATATTTAATAAGTAGTATAAGAACTTAGTATTATTAAGTAATTTAATATAGCCTTTTACTTAGGCGTTATACTAATCTAAGGCGTTTACTAATATTAATAATTTATATATAGCTTAAATTCTTAAAATGTTTTATAATTAGTAAATAAATTTAATAAAAGTGTATAACTTAGTTAACAACTTAAATAAAGCTAACTTAAGTATTAACTAATATAAACTTTATATAAAAATCTTTAATATTTATATTAATTAACTTTAAAAAAAGGGATAAAGACTGTTTAAACTTAAAACTAAACAAAGCTACTATTAAAGGTATTACTAAATTAGGCTATTCTTTTTTTAGCCTACTATAACTACCTTTAAAAGCTAGCTATTAACCTGCCTTTATAGTTTATAATACTCTTTAGTTTAAAAGTATTATAAATACTATTAAGCTAAGTAATAAGTAAAAAGAGCTATTATAAACGTAGTTAGTAATCTTATAATAATACAAGATAAAATATAGTTAAGAGTATATTATACTATTAATCTAAGCTATACTAAGCTTAAACGTTACTATTTTCTACTTTACTATATAAAACTCTACTACTTTATACTAGGCTATAACTTACTACTACTTTATCTTAAATAGTAGCTTAAATAGCTAGCTACTTTTACTACTTATTAACGTTATAATAAGGCTTAAATAAGTATAAAAAACTTAAAGAATTAGTGTTAAAGCTAGTTTTAATACTAATAAATAGCTATAAAGTACTACTTACTAAATATACTTAAGGATAAAGTAAAGGACGTAAATAAATAATTAAGTAATTAAACCCTTTTTACTCTTTTTTATTTTCTTACTCTATATTTCTTTTATTACTTTTTTTCTTTCTTTTTCTTATTTTTTTATTTATTCTTTTTTTATTTAATTTTTTTTTACTATCTTTCTTTACTTTTTCTTTATTTAATCTACTTTTCCTTTCTTTCTTTACCTTCCTTTAACTATACTTTTAAAGTAAAGTATAAAAAGAAGTAAGTATAAAGTATATACTATAACTAACGTTATAGTACTTATACTTAATAAGAGAGTAAATTAGGTTAAAGCTTTATCTTAATACTCTCTACTTTAAAAAAGTATAAATAAATAAAACGTAGCTATTAAAAAAATAAAGAAATACTAAAGAATTTAATAAATAGAATTAACTATACAAGTTTTACGTATAACGCCTATAAGTACGTCTTCCTTGTCCTTGCCTACTAGCAAGCTGCTTATAAAGTATAGTATAAGAGGAGAGACTATTAACTAATTAGTTAATAGTCCTTTTTTATACTATTCTATATACTATAATAGTTGTTAGTATATGTAGTTTTATATATAGTAGGTAGTTTTGTACTTAGTATTAGTTAGCTAGCTAGAATTTAATAAAGTATACTTTTAAAGTGGCTTTTAACCTTATACGTTTATAAGTAGTACTTATAAAATGTGTATAATAGTCTATTAGTTATACTTTTATAAATTGTTGTTTTAGTCTAAGTTTACGTTTATAGGATAGTCTAATTAAATAGATGTAGAGACTTTTGTATAGTAGAGCCTTATTTAAGCCCTCTTAGACTTATAAAGGGCCCTTACTAGTTATACTATGTATTACGTATCCTCTTCCTTTGTCTAGTCTCTACTTATATATTAACAATTTTAAATAATTATATGTTTTCTAGTACTAAGATTTCTAATAATAGTATATTTTAAACATACTTTAACTTAGAAATTACCTTTAAATAAGGAAATATATTCCTACTACTTAAGTTGCTTATAATAATATAGGCCTTTTTTTATATAAAATGCTATAGTAATAAAAGGGTGTTAATACGCTTTCCTTAAAGCACTTTATAAAAGGTGCTTACTATTATAAAATACTAAGGGACACTAGAAGGAAGATATATTAGCGTCCTAATAAGTAGGCTTATTTAGGCGGCGTAGCCCTATTTTAACTCGAGTTACGCACACAAATATGTTCTATAAGGACGTGTAAATAATTTAGCTAGAAAGTATCTCCTACCACTTTGTAACAGGAACCTTTTGTACGTACTAACCCTTACACTGCCCCTCCTTATTAGCGTCTTATTACGTCTGTCCTACGCCTAACAAACTATTATAGAGGTGTAATTACCCCTTTATAACTTAATCTCTTATATAACAGGATCTAAATCGTGATTTTCCAATAGTTAAGACAACAAACCGACCTTGCAACTTGTCGTGCACGAACATAGACATTGGAGCAGATCGGCATATTAGTACGAAATACAGTCCCTATAGGTCTTACAACACCCGTCTAAATGCAGCAGCACTGCTAACCGTTAACAACATTGTCTAGAGAATAATAATAACAATGGCGGCTACAGATCGGCTGCCAGCCATTATAGTGGGCGCCGGCCTCTCAGGTTTGGTTGCCGCATACGAGCTGTCGCTCAAAGGCGTGCCTGTAGTGATTTTGGAGCAGGAAACACGGACCAATCTTGGTGGGCAGGCCTTCTTTTCACTTGGTGGGCTCTTCTGCGTCGACTCGGCAGCGCAGCGCAGTAGAGGCATCAGGGATTCCCGTGAACTGGCCATGCGTGACTGGCTCGGTACTGCACGATTTGATCGCTTAGACGGAGAGGATAAGTGGCCGCGTCGATGGGCGGAGGCATATGTCAACTTCGCGACAGATGAGCTTGAAGACTATGTTCGAGAGCTCGGGCTTTCCTTTCTGTCAGTCGGATGGGCTGAGCGTGGTGACGGCACAGCTAATGGCCATGGCAATTCGGTTCCGCGCTTCCATATCACCTGGGGAACAGGTCCGGAGGTTGTGCGTATCTTTGCCGATCCCGTACAGGCAGCAGAAAAATGCGGGTTAGTAGTTATTAAGAATCGACACGTGGTCGACAAGCTACTGGTAGACGACAAAACGGGACGTGCAATGGGTGTTAGAGGCCGCGTGCTAGAACTAGACGATGACGTGCCACGTGGCCAGCCAACTTCTCGGATAGCTGTAGATTCGTTTGAGCTGCGCGGAAGTGTTGTGTTGGTAGCGTCAGGTGGAATTGGTGGTAATGTGGACGCCGTGCGCAAGGCATGGCCGATTGACAGGTTAGGACCTCATGTGCCTCAAAGTTTTGTAATTGGTGTGCCATCTCATGTTGATGGCCGCATGATGGACATAGCCGAGGATGCTGGGGCGAAGATTGTTAACCGCGACCGAATGTGGCATTACACAGAGGGGTTGCAAAACTGGGATCCTATCTGGCCAGATCATGGCATCCGCGTGTTGCCTGCGCCATCGTCGCTATGGCTCGATGCCACAGGCAAGCGGCTACCACCGTTTCTGTATCCCGGTTCTGACACGCTGGCAACGCTTAAGCATATATGTGCTACCGGCTACGACTATAGCTGGTTCATCCTGACTCGTGCCATCGTGGCGCGTGAGTTTGCGCTCTCTGGTAGCGAGCAAAATCCCGACCTTACTAACAAGAGTTACTGGCAGGCCCTACTACAGCGTATCCTTAGTAGCAAGGGGACCGTGCCCGTGCAAAAATTTTGTGAACATGGCGCCGACTTTGTCGTGCGCAACTCGCTCGAGGAGCTTGTTGGCGGAATGAACGAGCTAGCAAGAAATGTAGACGGTCCACTACTGGACTTTGCCAGTATCCGTGACGTCGTCGAGGCACGCGATGCTCAGATGGACAACCCATACTGCAAGGACGCCCAAGCCATGCTAATTCGCAATAGTCGCCTGTACTGGAATGACCGCATCACACGTATTGCCACACCCCATCGTCTACAAGATCCACGCTACGGTCCGCTTATTGCTGTGCGAATGCACCTGCTAACGCGCAAAACGCTTGGTGGCCTAGAGACAGATCTCGACTCTCGTGCTCAGCGGGCCGATGGTACGGTCTTCCCGGGTCTGTATGCTGCTGGCGAGGCTGCTGGTTTCGGTGGTGGTGGTGTTCATGGATATGCGGCTCTTGAAGGCACATTTCTTGGCGGTTGTATCTTCTCGGGTCGTGTAGCTGGTCGAGCTATGGCGGAGGAGGTTTTTAAAAAAGAGAGGAAAGACTGAAGTACTAATCGTGTAGTGCCCCACTTTATTTCGCGCTTTTTCAACGCTCCTAATAAACTACTCGTAGGTGATAACCACTTAAAACACAGTAATCTTGTAATAATTTACTATATGCAGTATGTATTTAAAAACAAAGCTAAAAATCTAAGAAAAACTACTGTATATTCTAAACTCGATTCCGCTACGTCTAACGCTGTTCATTTTATTAGGCGCGTTAGCGTTTAAACGAATCAATTTTTTCCGTGCCTTTTTCACAGCCTTTTTAGCTTATTTAACTTTATTAAGAGCTATATACAACGTGTCTATGCGCTAGCCTCCCCTTCTAATCTAATAGCTACTTAAGGCTAAAACCTTACTTACTAAGGATATAGCCCGCCTTTAACTCTAGTTAAACAACGACCTTCTATAAACCTAGTAATAATAGTTACATATAGTATTACGCACTAATTCTAGCGTGGAAGGAAATACACTAATAACAACTATATATCGTCCTTAGTACAAACACCCTAAATAAAAGAAATAAACAAATAAAGCAAATAACTGTAATATATTAATAATTCTGTATAATTCTTATATGTTAGTAAATAAATATTTAGATGTAAATTTAGTTAATTCTTATCTATCTAAAATCTATAGGATATTCCTCTTTATTTATAGTATTTTCTAGTAATATAGACTATTAAATATCTCTTTGTTAAGAATATATAATTACGTAATGTACGGTTAATTACATATTTGTAATATGGTTTTTACACACACATAGTCTTAGATAAAAATAGCGGATTACGTCTATATAAGGACAGTCCTCCTCCCTTTTATTTAGTCTATTGTTAAGTATCTAAAAAATACACTTATTTTCCCTTACTATAGGCCTTTCCTATTTAACTATTTAGATTACCGTATGTAGCTCGACTTTACGCTTTTTGTAAAGACGTATATTTTATACTCTTTTATATATATAGTACTACTATACTCCTTTTTAATAAAAGAGATAAGAATTTATTCTTATTTTAATATACTTATATATATATAATTTAAATATTATAAAGTTAATATAACTTTTTACTTAGTTATAATAATACTTAGTACTTACTTTAATAAATATCTTTATAATAATAAATTCTTTTTATTAATTACTTAAAAAAAAAGTTCTTAATAATTAAATTACTAATTATTTTAAAGGCTTTAAAGTTAATAAAAGCTATATAAGTAGTATATAAGGACTTAATAAGGTTTATACTAATTAATATAATATTTATAAATAATAAAATAATAGTTAAATTAACTATATTAAAAGATTATTAAATATACCTTTAATAGTTATTAATAATATATATAAAAGTAGTATAACTATAAGCAAAGTTAAATAGTATAAGTAAAAAGACTATACTTATATATATAGTATAACTATTAGTTAGAAACTTATAAAGTATTTTAAAGGTTTAAAAGTTAAAGTTTAATAATTTAATAAGAGAAAATATAGCCCTTATAGCCTTATTGTAAGCTAGTAACTAAGTACTATTAAATACTAGTAGTTAGGTATGAAACTTAAAGCTTAAACTACTTAATAAGCATAAAGATTTATTAATATATTTATAGTAAAAAGAGTAGTATAAATTAATAAAGTATATATTTAAATTAACGCCTTAATAATACTTTTAAAACGTCTTTAACGCTTAACTAAATATACTAACTTTAAAAGTAGAAGATATATTTACTACTATAGTATTATATTTAAAAAACTCTTACTAACTTTTAAGTTAAAGCCTTAATAATCACTATATATATAAGCTTATTAAAGGAAACAATTAGCCTTTTACTAAAGAAATTTATAGTAGTTATATATTATAAAAGACTAAGTAATAAAATAACACGCTTAGTAACTATAAAAAGTATAGTTTATTTTACTAATTAATACTTTGTATTAAAGTATATAATTAAGCTTTAAACGAATGGTTTTTTAAACAAATAATATAAACAAACTATACTAAATATTAAAAAAGGAAAAAGGACCTTTAATAAAAAACCAAAAGAAAAGTATTTAAACTCTTATTAAAGAGCCTTTAAAGGTTAAAGGTTTAAGTAATTTATAAATAAGCCTAATTTAAAACGTTATAATAGGTTATTTACTATTAATATTAAGTATTATTATTATAGTAAGAAAGGCTATTACTTACTTATATATCTTAATAAATTAGTAAGTAGGCTACTAAAAAAGGATGCTTAAGTTAACGTTACTAGTATTATAATATAAGATTCTCTATTTTTTTAAAACTTTACTTATATTTTATAGTTTACTACTTTTAAATTAATAGTTTATTTAAAAAAAAATTAAACTATAAAAATTATAATTAGATATTTTATATACAATAATTTTTACAAACTATAAATTAAAATTACTACTTATTAAGTATAAAGTACGTACTATAACTAACGTTATAATACTTATACTTAAAATAAAGAGTAAATTACGTTAAGGCTTTACCTTAACACCCTCTACTTTAAAAGGTATAAGTAGATAAGACGTAGCTACTAAATAGACAAATAGTAAGGAATTATATATACAGAATCCGCTATACAAGTTTTACGTTTAACGCTTATAAGAGCGTCCTTTTCGTCCCTACCTACTAGGAAGCCGCTTATATAGTATAGTATAGGATTATAGAAGGAAGGACTAGTAATTAATTAGTTAATAGTCCCGTCTTATACTATTTTATGTACTATAGTAGTTGTTAGTAGTGTAGGTAGTTTTATATGTAGTAGGTAGTTTTATACTTATTATACTATAATATTACTTAAATAATACTTATACTATAACTATTAAAATATTACTAAATTAGCTATATTATAGTATATAGCTTAAATCTTTTATAAACTAAATTATAAAATAATTACATATAGTTGTAAATTTTATTAAATAGGTTATATTATAGTAGTAACGTTTTTATTAAGTAAAAAAACTTACTAATCTTATTAATATATTAGTTAAACTATAATGAAATAATAAACACTTACTTATATTATAAACATAACCTACTTAAAAAACTATTATAAAAATCGTTTTTATAATATATAAGCCTATTTAAAGTAAAAAGATAAATACAAAGCTAAGTATATTAATTAAATTTCTTAGTATTATAAAAAGTGTACTTTATTATATTTATAGCCTAACTATATAAATTAAAATAAAGTAAGGATAAATTTAAATAAAATTTTTTTATTTATACTAATTTATATTAATACAAATTTAAAAAGAAAGAATAGTATACTTAATATAATTCTTTATTTAATAAATAAAATATAATTAATAAAACCCTTTTTATTATGAAAAGTAAAGAATATACTTAATAAATATAAAAAAAGTATTATTTTATTTATTATTTCTAATTATAGTAAAAATTCTAATTATTTATAACAATCCCTTTGTTTACTTATTTTTTTATATTTAAATTAAATAAATATAGATTTCTTTTTAAATAAAAAAAAGAATAGTATAAAAATAAATAAACAAGCTTTTAACTTTATACTTATTTTACTTATCTTTATTATTTATAAATTAATTATATTTTTATTAAATTTCCTACTTAAATTTAGTTAACTATTATATACTTTTAAACTATACTTTTTTATAAAAGCTTTTATAGACTATACTAACTAGCTATATTTCTTATTATAAGAAAAACCTTTTAATACTTTAATAAAATGCTTTTTAAAAAAGCTAATACTAATAACTTAATATAAAACGTATAACTAAGACGCTATATTTAAAATTAAAAAAAAGAAGGATAAAACTAACAAGTTATTAATAAGCAGTTAAATAGCTACTTTAAAGGTATATAAAAAGATAACTTAAACTATAAGCTTTATAAAAATGTTTAAAAAATAATTACTAATATGTTTAATATAAAGAATATAACTAAGGTAAGTAGACTATTAGACATTTCTTATATACATACTATAATATTCTTAGTTAAGCCTATAAATATACTTTATAGTAAGGTTTAGCTATACTTCAGGTAGTTAAAAGGTATTATCTTAAATAAAGGAGTAGTCTTTATAAGCTAATACTAGAAATAAATTAAATACTTTATATTTTTTATTAATATATGTTTATAAGAATATACTATAGATAGTAGTTCAATTCTGTATTTACTTTAGTTAATTTACTTTAGTTGGTTAGAAAACAGTACTATAATACAATATGTCCTATGAAGTAGTTGTAAACTAATAACCCTTGTAGTATACGACTTTCACTATGATAAGTACGTATTATATTCACTTCTTTTAAAAAACGAGTTTTAATAGCTGTTTAATATCTTAAGTAAAAGCTACTACTACTATATTGCATTAATAGCCCATCTACTTTTAATCTGTTGAATAGCTGCTAATACACTAGACCCGATCTTACTTTCTAATACTGCTTTTTCGTGCTTGTTAATAGGACGCAACACGTAGTCTGATACTGACGCTGTATCTCGTGTCCTTGGACGCCCAATGCCTACAGATATTTTAGCCCAACTCGCGTCTGGATACTCGGTTCGTCGTAGGTTAGCATAGATGCTCTTGAGACCATTATGGCCCCGATGGCTATACTGCCAATTGCGTGGTTTAACTACGCCTAATTCTTCCTCCAGGTCATCGTGCACGATTATTAATCCTGTGTTTGCCTCATCTAGCTGATTCTTCCACATATAAGCCACCCATGGACCCGAAACATTCATAAGAGTAGGGCTTTGCGCTAGTGTAATGTGGCTACTTTCAGATACCAAAAAGTGCCCACTTATCCTGTCTAGCCGGCGAGATACGAAAAAGGGCATCTGTAATTCGCATCGTAGAGCTTCAAGCGCAATATGACCCGCAGAATGGAGAGTGTGATGAAAAGGCCTCGGGTTGCCTAAGCTAATAATAAGGATATGATTAATACCGGCCATTAACGCAAGTGAAAAGGCTAAGAAATATGGTAAGCTTATACATATAAATAAATTAGAAGTGGCAGGGTACTTTAGAAAGGAGTCACTTAAAATATGTAAGAATATTTAGTAAAGTAAATTATAACTTCATTATTAGCTTATACATAATTTATATAATATATTTATAAGACCTTTAATATAAAATAAGACTAAAAATAAGAATGTAGTATTTAAAAAAAATAGTAGGTTAGTAAAAGTCTAATATTTAAAAATTCTAAATACAACAGTTTTAAATTTTATTAATATTAATAAATATAGATTATAACAAAATATAAACACATTATATTTCCTTAAGACATCTAATAAATAGTATAGATTATATTATACAATGTTATATTTATAAAAGGATATATACTAATATTAGTTCTTACTTAACCTTTAAAATTAAACATTAATAAAAATAAATAATATTATATATATCTATATTAAAATATATAATTAATATAGTTAATTTTTTTACTTATACAATATTTATAATTTATAAGCACTATAATTATATTTTAAGATTAATACTTATTATAACATATATTTAACTAAATAATTTTATTATAAACAAGTAAGAAAAACAACTACAAACGCCTAATATAGGCTACGTATAAGAGTTGTACAAACGTTATTAACAATGTATAAATACAATAACTAATTAAATAAATAGTAGGTATTATATAACCTATAAATATAGGTAGGACTAAAAAGGATATATAGTAGTAGCCTATACTTAATTAAGTAGGGTAGTAGTAGATATATACTTTATATTTAGTTAAGTAGTTATAAAGTTTAAAGGCTAAGGCTTATTTAGGTTTAGTATATTTAGTACTACTTATATATAGCTAGTTTATTTTTTTTACTAAATTAGAAAGGATAAGACTTAGTTTTTATATAATATAACTTTTACTTTTTATCTTTTTATAATTAATTATTTTATTTATATAGTTACTTAGTTTAACTTTTATTTTAGTTATTAGGTCTTTTATTAAAAGGTTACTTAGTTATTAATATAGATTAGGTTAATTATTAATTATTAAACTAAATTAATATAAAACTATAAAATAATATAGCTATATATAATTAATAACTAAATATAAGTATTATAATATAGCTTAGTAAACTTAAAATAAAAAGATTAATAGTAATTATTATAATAAAAAATAATATACACTTTACTAAATTTATTATTAATAGGCTTAGTTTAATATATTAGATTATATTTAAAGTAGTAAAAACTAATAACTTTAAGCTTTAAAATAAGTTACTTAGTCTTTTACTAGCTAGAATTAGTAACAAAGTACACTTATAAAGCCACTTATAACCTTATACATCTATAAGTAGTACCTATAATAGGTATATAATAGTCTATTAGTAATACTTCTTATTACTTGTTGTCTAAGTCTAAGTCTACGTTTATAGAACAGTTTAATTAAGTATATATAAAGACTTTTATATAGTAGAGCCTTATTTTAGTCCTCTTAAACTTATAAGAGTCCTTTGCCGGTTATACTATATATTATATATCCTTTTCCTTTAACGTATTTGTCTAGTCCTTACTTATATACTAATACTAACAACCTTTTAAGATTGTAATACTAGTAATAACTAGTACTAGTACGTTTTACCTATCCTTTTAGCCTTGCTTATTATTATTATTAATAGTGTTATTATTTAATTAGTTAGCTATCGTATTAACAACGTTTATTATACTAATATTAGCGTTTGTCTTATTAATATTATAAGACACTATAGCCTTGTCTACCTTTTTAACCTACGTTATTTTTATAAAATAAATTATATTATTATTAATTAAGTAAGTTAGTATATTTTTAGCCTTATCTTAGTACTTTATTAGGCTATTAATAGAGTTATTAGTGCTTAGAATTTATTTTAGCTTAGTAATTTTATATTATTTATATAACTAATAAAGTATTTAAATATTAATTATTAAACGCTTTTTAGCTATTATTCTTAGTTTAGTAATAACGTTAAAAATAAACTTTAAATTAGTATAAATAATAAGTAGTATTTATTTACTATATATATTATTTAGTATTACTTTAATATATAAGACTATATTAAAGCCTTTTACTAAGGCATATAGCTTTATAATAAAGACGCTTTTTATAACTTACTTATACTTAGTTAATAACTAATAAATAATATTTATATATTTTATATTATTATAAATAGTAATTATATAGCTAATTTATAATAATAAGTTTTTATTATTAGTAAATACTACGTTTCTAAAGGCGATTACTTTTAATATAGCCTTATTTAAAGCTATAAAAGTAAGTCTTTTTTATATATAGTTATACTATTAGTAAAGATAATTGTTTAAAAGCTTTATATTATTTATATTAAGCTTTATATACTATATAGTAGTTAATAAATTATATACTACCTTTAGTTAATAGCTGAGGACGGTATAACAAGTTTGGCGCTAGCGGAGACAGCGTGTTATAGCTATAACGTCCTTATAGCCTATCTAGTCGTCCTAAGGAGCTTTTCTAGCTGCCTCTAGCTGTTGAAGACGCTAGAGTATCGACATAATCCGAGTCTTTTAGGCTTAGGTGGCGGCTGCTAAGGCTGTTAAGACGTCCCTTTTTCTTTGGGACGCCTTTGTGGAGGGCTTGGGCATAGCGAAAATGTAGGGGGGGTGTTGTTAGATCTGAAACTAAATGTAGAAGGAAAAGGGTAGGTAAAGATAAATTAAAATTGCGAAAATTCGCGAAGCTATTTGTATAATTTTGTCGCCCTACTGTAATAGTAACTATTTAATTCGATCTCTATTTTTTTCGCGTGTAGGAACCAGGTTTCGGCATGATTAATTCATGTCTAGGTAACTACGCCTTCGTAGCGACTTTTATTTTACTTGTTCCTTTATTACCAAGTTTGCTCGCAAATATTACAGAATATATTGTTTTAAAGGGATAATAGAAATAAGATATCCTGTATTACATACAAGTAGCCTAGGGAAGACAACCAGAGACTCTGCAAACGTGCCTCGTCAAACGAAGTGGCGAATTAGCTTATCCTATAGTAACTTCGCCACGCTGTGAAAGCTTATCTTTTTGCTAACAAATTTATTTACATTCTCCGTACTGGGGGGTTTTCGCGCTTAGACGTGACGATTTGCCACCAATCGTTTTTACCTAGTCGAGACATTCCCCCCGCCTGACGTATTGTTGCCTAGTCTATCTGTCTCGCACACACTGAACTGTGCGTGTCGGCGAGTGCGTTCCATCTTTCTCTACTCCCTCACTTGCTACTGTTTTTCGTATGTTTCATTTATATTCATCTTCGCAAGTTTTTAGTCCTATCGACAACGCCAAAATCAGTCTCCAGACATATTATGCCGGCGACTTTTGTCAAATGAATTTCATTGCCATAATTTTCTCCTCCATTACCATCGTCTCTTTTTCCACGTACTTCTGATTCTATTTTTCCTACGCCATTATCTTGTGTCTCCATGTCCACAATGTCCGATGTTTCAAGAAGAACGCTCGATATTGGCAACCTCTTGTCGCCCCCAGAGCCCGATCATATCGACAGCTTCAATATCAGGGTTGGTGACCGCGGCCATATCACACCTTCCATATCACACATACAGTCAGGAAAATTAGATTTTATGCTCTCAACTGCGGGTCCACTGTCGCCGCCCATTTCACCAAGAGACAAAAAACTATCATCTCCTTATCAATCAATTGACGTTGCGACTTCTATCGGTACTTGCCAAACTACTCACGACCCTATCCTATATCCTGCAGCTAGCGAGCCGTCATGCATTATATCTGCCCCCCTCTTTCACTATCCAACTATTGTCACCCTGCCTTCCACTTCCACCTCTGGGGACACATCTAATATCGCAAATGACCATGTTGCCGCTCGGTCGCTGACTCTGTTCCGCCGCACTTCCCCGCCATGTAGTGAGGACTACGCACTTGCCCTGTATGTTCGAGCAGAGATGATGAACACAGTAGCAAGAAACCCGAAGTCGTGGCTGAAAAAAGAGCGGGAGCAGTTGGTTATCGACCGTCGAGCTATGGCTAAGTATAATGGGCACTCACGTCAGTCATTGCTTTCCGGTAACCCGAGAGTAGCTGCTCGTTCCACGGGATCACATATACTTCGATTACAACCCTCCACACAGCCCGCTGTACGGCACCAGCCTAATGGACGTCTTTCACTAGATATTTCGTGTGGTTCACAGCAGCCTTCACATAAACAACAAGTTCAACGACGCTTTTCCTGTACTCGGCATCTCACTATGCAGCCCGAGCAACACTATCAGTTCCAACAGAATCGCCAATTGTCCTCGGTAGGAAAACGCCTATTGATAGACACGAAAGACTGTGTAATGAAGCGATTACATGCTCCACCATGCCACATCGAACCCCAGATGAGTATTAGTGTTACTCCACGCATACCAACCAGCGGAAAACCCGCGTTGCGTCCGACTTCGTCAGCCGAGCCACGCGCGCGGACGACGGCTCCGAACCGCGAGGATAAGGATTTTACTTTACTACCTAACTATTGCCCGCCACTTGATACATTACCTGAGAGAACCGATAATTTGAGGGTAGACTGGAAGGGCAACGCGCTGGATCTCTCACGCGATACTTACTTGAATCTATTACATCGAGATGAAGCTAGCTTAGCGGCAAGTCTACGACTAGATTGCGCAACTTACCTTACAAGCAAGCGTCGTATTTTTATCCGTCGACTAGAGTGTGCACGTATAGGCAAAGAGTTCCGTAAGACAGATGCACAACAGGCGTGCAAGATTGATGTTAACAAGGCATCGAAACTTTGGATGGCCTATGAAAAAGTAGGCTGGTTAAGAATTGAGCACGTTAAACAATTCCTTTAAGTAGCTTATTATTCGAGTCTTCAAAGCGATTTTTTAATGGTCGAGCCTGTTCCTACTTTTACTCTTGTTGTTTTATGTTACTCTTTATAATTATGTTTTAATTCCAAATTATTTCTAAACTTCTTAACTAATTTATACGTTCATATTCTTGTAAATAAGAGGTGTAAATTAGGTAAAATAAGTCGTAGAAACTTATATTTAACAATAGGCTTATATCTAGTATGTATTTACTAACGTTATTACTAAGAGACTCTAGTTACACTTATATTTAGGTAGCTACGTTGTCCTTTTAAAAGGACGTTAAGGCCGTCCTTCTTATAAATAGCTAAAACGTAGCCTAGGTAAAGGATTTTTAATAAAACTATTATTAAATATAAGTAGTAAATTAATTTTTTATTACTTATACTTTTTAGTCTTATTACTTTTCTTACTTATACTATTATCTTTTAAAAAGTCTTCTTTTTTTTTATTAACTTTTATATCTTTTATATAATAACTATAGTAGTACTTTATAATAGCTTTTTAAATATAGTTTATATTTTATACTATTACTTATTTATTATACTTTAATAACTAGTTTACTTATTTAACTAAGTACTAGTTCTTACTTACTTTTTAATAATATCTTTTTACTTACTTTACTTTTTATTCTTACTTTAAGTTCTTTAAGTTTAATATATTTAAAAAAGGTTTTTAAATACTTATACGTTGCTTTTATAGTTTTAAGAGTAATACTAAAAAAATATTATATATATAGTTGTATTTAGTAGGTAAGGCTAGTTAGTACGCCTATATACTAACTACGTTTAATATTTATAAAGGTTTTATTTATTTTAATACTAGTTTTTTATATTTAAAATAGAATTTTTTTATAAATAGTTTAACTAAGTTATTAACTTAAAGCGTTTTAAAAGTGTAGTTTTTATTATAGTAGTGTTTTTATCTTTTTACTATAAACTTTTAATGTTTTTAAAGGCTATTTTTAACTTTTTATAAACGTTTTAGTTGTTTTATTATAGTTAGTACTAAGTTACTTTATTATATTACTATTTTTAATACTTTTTTTATAACTAATATATTTTTATATTATATAAATAAATTAATTTTTTTACTAAATAAGGCCTTAAATAAAGAGTAGTTTATTATAGTATTAATAACGTTATTATAAGTGTATTAAGCTTTATTTAGTAGACGTAGCTAGCTTACTTACTTGTTTATAATAAAGTAGTATAAGTATTACTTTAATATTTAATTTACTTTCTTTATTTACTTATTTATTTATAAGTAAAACGTTATTAATAGTCTTTATTTAATCTTTATATAATAATAAAATTTAAACTAAAAAGTACTTATAAATATAAAGCCTTTATTTAATATAATACTTTTTAACGTCTTTTTAAACTATAAAAAACCTTTTAATATATAATTTTTACTAAGTTAATAAAGGTTAGTTTTATAGTTACTATAATAAAAATAGTATACTTTATAAAATAGTTTATTATAACTAGTATTATATTTATATTATTACCATTTTTATTTATTAATTTTAATAAACTTATAATTAAGTTTATTAATAACTTTTTAAATAGTTCTTTTAATAATAAAAGTAGGTTTAGCTTATTATATAGCTTATATTTTTTAATTACTTACTTTTAATAAACTAGATATATTATAATATACTACTTTATATTTTTTAATATATTTTTTTAAAAAAAGTGTTTAAATAATAACTTAGTTATTTTTATAATATTAAAATATTTAATTAATAAATTATTATAGTAAAGTTTTAATAGCTTACCTTATATAAAAAGGTTTACTATAACTTATAACTTCTTATTTAAAGTTATATATAATAGTACTTTATTTATTATAATAAACTATTTACTTTATATATTACTTATATAAGCTAAGTACTATAATTATACTTATATTTAAAGATTTTTATACTAAGTAATTATAATAATTTTATATAACTTCTTATTTAGCTTAAACTTTAAAAGTTGTATAGTAAGAATAGTTATTATTATATAATATTATAAAAGTTTAATAAGTATAATACTTTTATTTATACTTATTATAGTTAAACTTTATATTAATATTGTTATATTAATAATATTACTCTTAAAGTAATTAATAATATTTAACTATATAGTAAAGTTATTTTACTATAAAACTAAGCTTTTTAATTCTTTATTTAATATTAGAATATTTACTTTAACTTTTAAGTTAAAGTAGTAGTATAATAGCTTTACTAAAATAATAAACTTTATATTTTTAATTAAAATCTTTTTTAATTTATTAGCCTTTTATATATTTTATATATAAAATATATAAGATTTTAGCTCTTTTTACACTTTTAAAACATTAATAGTATTTATATATTAACTAAGTTTATAATTATACTAATATTACTTAATAACTATATTACTTATACATAAACTTTATATTAAGTTTATACAACTTATATTATTTATATAATCTAGCTATTTTAATAATATATTTATTAAATTAGTTAATTTAAGTTAGTATTTAATAATAAAATTAAAAAAGGCTAAGTATATTACTTACTTAGTCTACTTACTATTAAATTATAGCTATTTTATAAACACTTAAAAGTTATTATAGTTAAATAAGACTTTTATAACGTTTTTACTATTATTTAAGTAGTATTTTTACTAGTAAAAAGCCTTTACTATAGTTAAAAGCTTTTAATTTAGTATATTATAGTTTAATTTTACTTTTTATAGTTTATATAACTAAAAGGTTATAAAATACTACTTTTCTTTTTTATTAAGTTATAAAATAATTACTTTTAACACTATATTTAATATATTAGTTTTTATATAAATTAGCTTATTAAAATTAAAGTGTTTTAATAATAAGGCTTTTATAAATTATTATAGTTTTAATAAGAATTACTTATAAATACTGTATAACTAAGCGTAGTTAAGGCACTGTGTATAGACTGTCTAAGGTCCTTATAAGGTTATCCTATAATTAGTTAAATGTCTAATCTGCCGGCGTCCTACTATAATTAGCTAAGGGATAGAATAGTAGTAAGCTATTCTAAGATACTAATAGTAGACCTTAAAAGGTTTTTAAGCGCTCTTTATAATTAGTTAGAAATAAGTAGACTAATAAACATTTTTTATATTTATATAGTACTACTATACTTCTTTTTAATAAAAAGAATAAGAGTTTATTTTTATTTTTATATATTTATATATATATAATTTAGTTATTATAAAGTTAATATTATTTTTTATTTAGTTATAATAGTATATAGTATTAATTTTATAAATACTTTTATATTAATAAACTTTTTAACTAATTATTTAAAAAAATTCTTTTTTTATAATAACTAAATTATTAATTATTTTAAAAGCTTTAAAGATAATAAAAGCTATATAGATATTACTTAAGAGCTTAGTAAAGTTTATACTAAATAAAACAATGTTTATAAATAATAAAATAATAGTTAAATTAGTTAAATTAAAGGCTTATTAAATATACTTTTAATAATTACTTATAGTATATATAAAAGTAGTATAATTATAAGCTAAATTAAATAATATAAGTAAAAAGACTATATTTATATATATAATACAACTATTAGTAAAGAATTTATAAAGTGCCTTTAAAATTTAAGAACTAAACTTAAACAATTTTAAAAGTAAAAACACAGCTTTTATAACCTTATTATATATTAATAGTTAAGCGTTATTAAAAGCTAGTAGTTAAGCGTATAACTTAAAGTTAAAGCTATTTAAAAAATATAAAGATTTATTAATATATTCTTAATAATAAAAGTAGTATAAGGTAATAAGGCGTATATTTAAATTAATGCCTTACTAGTACTTTTAAAATATTAATAAGATTAATATAGCACTTTAGCTTATAAATAAAGTATTTCTTATTTATTAAAAGTAGTATTTTAATATACTACTAGATTAAGAACATATACTAAGCTTACACTTTTAAAACGTTTTTAATGCTTAGTTAAATATATTAACACTAAAATTAGAAGATTTATTTAGTACTATAATAATATATTTAAAAAAATTATACTAATTAATAAAATAAAGCCTTAGTAACTACTATATATATATAAGCTTATTAAAAGAGAAGATTAGCCTTTTACTTAAAAATTTTATAATAGTTATAGCCTATATAAGTCTAAACAATAAAATTAAATATAACTTAACTATAAAAGGATAGCTTTTTAAAACAATATAAAAGGGCTATACCTAATATAAAAAAAAGGAAAGAGACTCTTATTAAAAAACTAAAAAGAAAGTATTTAAACTCCTATTAAAAAGCCTTTAAGGTTTAAAGTTTTAAGTAGTCTATAAATAAGACTAGCTTAAAACGTTGTACTAAGTTAAGTAATACTAATATTAAGTGCTTTTACTATAGTAAAAAAGGCTATATTTTACTTATATACTCTAATAAATTAGCTAATAAGCTAGTAAAGAAAAATATTTAAGTTAACTTAATTAAAGTTATTAATAACTTTAATAATAAAAGTAAAAAGGGTAAAGGTAAAAGAAAAGCTTAAACAGCCTTTAAAAAGACACTTTAAAGTTATTAAACTTAGTTTTAGTTAGTAAAAGGCTATAAATAAAAGGATAGGTTGTTATAAGTAGTAATTACCTTGTATTTATTAATCTAAACTATAGTAGTAAGATTAATATAGTAGACTAAAAATTTATAAAGGTACTAGGCTTATTAAAGTCTATAAGGCTCTTACTACTTATATAAATACTTAGTAACTTAAAGATATAAGTCTATAGTGTGTAAATAGTTATAATTTAACTACTAAACACTAACTAAAAAGAATAGTAGTTTACTTATTATTATATAAGACTAGACTATATAGATAGTAACGTGCTAGTGCTTCTAGATATACTAACTTTATTAAATAAAAAGATATTATTATATTTTACTAGTAAGAAGTAGTAGTTTTATAAATTAAAGGTTAAACTAGTAAGAACCTTTTAAAAGAGCGTAATAAATACTACTACCTACTATATATTAGTATAAGTAGAAGAATTTACTAATTTTTTAAATAAAAGCTTTAAAAGAACTTTAAAAGGCTTATAAAAATACTATTTAAGCTTTATAAATATAAAGATATATTTTTTATAAAGAATACTACTAGTCTACTAATTTACTAAGGCGCTAACTATACAATTAATTTACTACTTAGAATATAACTACTATATAAAAGACTATACCTTTTATTCTAGAAAAAGCTTATTATACTTTAAGAGTACTTATAAAAAGCACTATAGAAAGGATAAATTTAAAACTTAAAGAGCCTTATAAGCTCCTTAGTCCTATTTGTACTAAAACGTAATAGTACTCTACAACTATATATTAAGTACTATAGGCTAAATAAGATTATAGTTAAAAATTAGTACCTTTTACCTTTAATCTTTAAAATCTTAAATAAAACTAAAAGCTATAAAGTTCTTTTAACTATAAATATAAAGGATATATTTAGTAGAATACAAATATATAAAGGGAATAAGTAGAAAACTGTATTTAAAACGTAGTATAACTACTATAAGTATTTAATAATACTTTTTAAACTAACTAATATATTATAGTTTTAATAAGAATTACTTATAAATACTATATAACTAAGCATAGTTAAGGCACCGTGCACAGACCGTCTAGAGTCCCTACAAGGTTATCCTATAATTAGTAAAATGTTTAATTTACTAGTATCCTATTATAATTAGCTAAAAGATAAAATAGTAGTAAGCTATTTTAAAATACTAAGAGTAGACTTTAAAAGGTTTTTAAACGCTTTTTATAATTAGTTAAAAATAAGTAAACTAATAAATATTTTTTATATTTATATAGTACTACTATACTCCTTTTTAATAAAAGGGATAAGAGTTTATTCTTGTTTTTATATACTTATATATATATAATTTAGTTATTATAAAGTTAATATTATTTTTTATTTAGTTATAGTAGTATATAGTACTAACTTTATAAATACTTTTATATTAATAAACTTTTTTTATTAACTATTTAAAAGAATTCTTTTTTTATAATAACTAAATTACTAATTGTTTTAAAGGCTTTAAAAATAATAAAAGCTATATAAATATTACTTAAAGGCTTAATAAAGTTTATACTAATTAAAACAATATTTATAAATAATAAAATAATAGTTAAATTAATTAAATTAAAGGCTTATTAAATATATCTTTAATAATTACTTATAGTATATATAAAAGTAGTATAACTATAAGCTAAATTAAATAGTATAAATAAAAAGATTATACTTATATATATAATATAATTATTAATAAAGAACCTATAAAGTGCCTTTAAAGTTTAAAAGTTAAACTTAAATAATTTTAAAAGTAAAGATATAGTCTTTATAGCCTTATTATATATTAGTAGTTAAGCACTATTAAAAGTTAGTAGTTAAACGTATAACTTAAAGTTAAAGCCGTTTAAGAAATATAAAGATTTATTAATATATTTATAATAATAAAAGTAGTGTAAGATAATAAGGCGTATATTTAAATTAGCGCCTTGCTAATACTTTTAAGATATTAATAAGATTAACGTAGTACTTTAGCTTATAGATAGAGTATTTTTTATTTGTTAGAAGTAGTACTTTAATATACTACTAGACTAAAAGCGTGTACTAGGCTTGTGTTTTTAGAACGTCTTTAACGCTTAGTTAAATACGTTAATATTAAAATTAGAAGATTTATTTAGTACTATAATAATACGTTTAAAAAAATTATACTAACTAGTAAAATAAAGCCTTAGTAACTATTATATATATATAAGCTTATTAAAAGAGAAGATTAGTTCTTTATTTAAAAATTTTATAATAATTATAACCTATATAAGTTTAAACAATAAAATTAAATACAACTTAACTATAAGAGGTATAATCTATACTACTAATTAGTACTAGATGTTAAAGTGTATAAATTAACTATAAAAGAATAACTTTTTAAAATAACATAAAAGGACTACGTTTAATATAAAGAAGGGGAAGGAGACCTTTACTAAAAAACTAAAAAAGAAGTATTTAGGCTTTTAACAAGGAGCCTTTAGAGTTTAAAGTTTTAAGTAGTCTATAAACAAGACTAGCTTAGAACGTTGTACTAAGTTAAGTAATACTAATATTAAGTGCATTTACTATAGTAAGAAAGGTTATATTTTACTTATATACTTTAATAAATTAGTTAGTAAGCTAGTAAAGAAAAAAGTTAACTTAACTAAAGTTGTTAATAACTTAAGTAATAAGAGTAAAAAAAGTAAGAGTAAGGGAAAAGCTTAAATAGCCTTTAAAAGGACACTTTAGAGTTGTTAAACTTAGTCCTAGTTAGTAAAAGGCTATAAATAAAGGGATAAGTTCTTGTAAATAATAATTACTTTATATCTATTAATCTAGACTATAGTAGTAAGATTAATATAATAAACTAGAAATTTATAAAGGTACTAGGCTTATTAAAGTCTATAAGGCTCTTACTATTTATACAAGTGCCTAGTAACTTAAATAAATTTAAATTATTACTAGGCGTACTAGTGTATATATTTATTACTATTTAATTTTAAAATTAAGTATTATTTAAGTAATAAAAATCTAGCTAATAGCCTATTACGTTGTCTTAATTATAAAGAAGAGTAGAATTAGACAGATTACTTGTTTTTATTGTACTAAAAGGTTACCGCTCCTACTAGAGGTAGTGTTTTAAAAGACTTTAAAGAACCTATAAAAAATCTAGGTAGTTTGTCTTCTTATAAGAAGTAAGTGTTTAAGTCTATTATAAATAGCTTAAGTAAAACGGTTAACGTAGCTAACTTAAGAACGACTTAGTTAAAGTACTAAAGTGTGTATACTTAGTAGTTGTCTATAGTGTAAGTAGCTATAGTTACAACTATAAAAAGATTAAAAAAGAGTAAAAAGCCTTCTATCTTATTTTATAAGCTTATTCTTATAACTTAATTATTAAACACCTACTTACTAAGTAAAAAAAAGGCTTATTAAAACTATATAAGCTATCTTTAAGGTTGGTCTTTAAATCTTATAAAGTTGCTTTGTTAAAAAGGATAGATAGTTATACTAGTCTAAGAAGCACTATAATATAAAATTATTTACTAGTACTATAAGCTTAAAACGGCTAGATATAGTAGTGTTATAAAAATAAAGAACTTAGTCTTTTATTACTACTTTTAAATAAGCGTTAAAGTAAATATTAAAGGATTTATATATACTTATTATATATACTAGACTACTAAGTTAAAAAAGTATAAGCTATATAGTTAGCTTTAACTTTTACTAGTTCTTAAAAGGCCTTAGTAAGAAACGTTAATAAATTTTATTACTAGTTTCTTTTTAGTCTTTAATAATAATTAAGAGCTAGACGTTATATTAGTAGTAGTAAACAAGTATATAAAGATGTATTAGTTCTTACTAGTGTCTACTACTATAACTTTTATAAAGTTTGTATATTTACTTTATATAAAGGTTTAGCTATATTTTAAGTAGTTAAAAGGTATTATTTTAAATAAAGAAGTAGTTTTTACTAACTAGTACTAATAAGAGCTATATAATATTACTTATATTAAACTAAAACTATTTACTACTTTTTACTTATAAACTAATAGTTAAACTAAAAAAGTTAATTAAACTTTAAAATAGTACCTTTATTACTATATAATAAAAAATTAAAATAATTAGTTAATACTTTTTTTTATAATAAAGTTTGTTTTAAATAATATAATAAATTAATTAATAAATAAAGTACTATTTTATATACTTTATAACTATTATCTTATAATTTATAAAAGTGTTAAAAACGTTGTTTATAAAAAAAAGGTACTAGTAGTAGTTAAGCGTATTTTAAAGCTATAAGCTATAAAAAAAAGAGCGTTAAAACACTTATAGTATATATAAAAGATATAAAAACGTTACTATAATATAAAGTACTTATTAAAAAAGTACAATAAAAAAAACTTAGTACTACTATTTATTTAAAATTTAAAGTTAAAAGTACTTAATTAAAAGTAAAAACTAAAGTTTATTAAATCTTTTTATATATTAAAGAAGATTAGCTTATAAGTGTATTATTTTACACTTTTATAGTAGTATAAAAGACTATATAATATATTTTTAGTATTTTTATTAAAACTTTAAATAAACTTTATAAGTACTATAAAGCCTTTATTAATACTACTATTAAAAGAAGATAATAATAAGTAAAAGGTAAAAAAGGTATTAAGCTATAAAGTGTAGTATAAAGAGTTATACTACTTAGTATAGTAAAAAGAATAGCCGTTTAAATATAACTAATAAATTATTATAGTAGTTATAAATATACTAATTATTATAAAAAAGTAGTAGAAGATATAAAAAAAAAGGCTTATTAATATTAAAATAAGCTTAAAAGTCTTTATAAAGAAAAAAAAAGAGAGACTAAAAAAAGTCTAGTAAAAAGATATAATAAAATAATATTACTATAATAATAAAAATTCTAAAAATACAATAAAAAATTATAAGAAAATAATAATATATTTAACTATTATAAAAAGACCTTAAAAGGCCTACTTATAGCTTAAAGAGAAGAGTAATTAAATAGCTACGTTTTAGTATAAAGATAGTAAATAAAGGTAAATCTTAGTTACTAGTACTTATAATAAATTATACTATAGGCGTAAAATAGTAGTAAAGTGGCTAGTACTAAGCTTAAAGTGTAAAAAGTAATTATAGCCTTACTTGTTTAATAATGTATAGTACTTATAAGTAGTAGCCTTATACTTTATAAATAATTTAAGGCTAATTAATAGTAGTTAAAGGTTAAAGGAATAAATATATATATACTACTTTAAGGCTGTATAGCTTACTATACTTTATATAGTAGTTTACAGCTATAAAGGCTAGACTTTAAACAGTCTTTTAAACTACTTAATAATAGTAGTAGAAGCTCTCCTTTTAAAGAATTCTCTAGTCTTTTAAGCAGGCTACAACTAAGGCCTGCTTACTAAGGTTGGCTAGATAGCCTATTATTAATATAGAAAACTGTCTTATTAGTGTAACTAGGCTAGTAAATAACAAATAAGACATTTACTAGCACACAACACGTATTAGTACACTACTTGTTTGTATAGCTACCGCCCTTCTAAAAGCTAAGGCACTATACTAAAAAAGGTAACTTAGACGGCTTGTTTGCCAGCTTCTTTACCTAGGCGTTAAGGCAGCCTAGATATATAGGCCTATTATTAAAAGGCTAAGGGTATTCTAGGTTCTTGCTTTACTTGTATAAAAGGATAAGTAAGAGCGCCTTTAAGGCCGTTATAAAGGTTTAAAAAGGGCTAAGGGTTAGACTTAACTTGTCCTTAAGATTCTTAACGTTACTAATATGCCTTAAAGGTAAATAGTCTAGTATATATACTAGGCTTTAGTTACTAGTGTTAAATCTATTAAAGAAAGGTAAAGGGCCTACTAAAAAGCTTGTTAAGAGTGTCTATCTTAACAAATTAAGTGCCTAGAGTATAAGCACTAGTTAAATAAGTGTAGGCGTTGTTAGCCTTTAAGTCTTAGTAGTAGTAAGTAAAATAAAGAAAGGTAACACTTTTAGTACTACTAGCGTAGCTACACTATACAACAACTAAAGAACCTTTTATAACGTGCTACCTAGTATAAAGGTAAAAACATTCTATTTAACACTTAGTATATACACTAAAGCGTTAATAAAAAGTAGACGTTAAAGTATAAAGACTAACTTTAGTTTTTATATATATATAGGCTTTTTAATAGTGTTAAGGCTTTAAAGTATAAAGGTCTTCTTAAAGTACTTTAAAAAGGTCTATATTATAAATAAAAGGCTAGATAGTAGACTATTAGTAAAAATTAAACAGTTTTTAAACTATTTAATAGCTTAATAAGCTATTAGTATTATTATAGTCTAGTAATAGCCTTATAGTTCTTACTTTTCCTTTTAAAAGTACTACTTATTATAATAAATTTTAATAATATAAAAAGTAAAAAGTAAGTACTATTTATATAATATAGTAAAATTTACTTTATAAGTAAGTAAAAGTAGACTTATAATATTTATATAATAAAGTAAATTTTACTATAAATAAAGTAAGAGTAAATTTATTATACTTAATATACACTAGTAATAAACTTTATTATATAAACTAGCTTTTTATAATCTTTAAATAAAGTTTATAATATTCTTAATAATATTACTAACGTCCTTTAATCTTATTAAATATATTAGTATATTAAAAAATACTACTTTATATAAATATAAATAGTATAATATAATAACTATCTTATAAGTATTAAAGCACTTTTATCTTACTAAGTTTTTCTTTTAAACACTTTATTATTAGTAAAAGTTAAAATTAACTTTAAAAAGAAAAAAAAATAATTATTATAGTTTTAATAAGAATTACTTATAAATACTATATAACTAAGTATAGTTAAGATACTATATATAAACTATTTAAAGTCTTTATAAAGTTATTTTATAATTAGTTAAATGTTTAATTTACTAATGTTCTACTATAATTAGTTAAAGAATAAAATAGTAGTAAGCTATTTTAAAACACTAAAAGTAGATTTTAAAAGGTTCTTAAGTACTCTTTATAATTAGCTAGAAATAAGTAGACTAATAAACATCTTCTATATTTATATAGTACTACTATATTCCTTCTTAATAAAAGGGACAAGAGTTTATTCTTGTTCCTACATACTTATATGTATACAATTTAGTTATTGTAAAGTTAATGTTATCTTCTATCTAGTTATAGTAGTGTATAGTACTAATCTTATAAATACCTTTATATAATACCTTAACAACTTTTTAAAGTTATATTTATAAAGTGTTTAAAGGCTTAGTAAACAAGGTTTGTATTATTTATTTAAATAATATTTTAATTTATTTAAAGAATAAGAAAGAGTATACAAAGCACTTAAAGTAAGTGTTAAATTAACTAAGGGAAGTAAGGTTATTTATTAATTAAAAGAAGTACTAGTTTTATAAAAAAAAGGTGTCCTTTTTAAACTTCTTACTATCCTTTAATAGAGTCTATATAAACTTTATATAGGTTAAGATAGTTATAAAGTAGTAGACGCTTAAGACTTATTATAATATTTAAGTGTTTATTAGCTTTTATAATTTTTACTACTAATTTATTTATTAATTTACTAATAAGGCCTAACTATTAACTAAGTATTTAAAGGGCCTAGTTAAGAGTAGGAAGCTTAAGCGTTTTAATAGCTAAAGTAGGCCTTTATAAAAGCGCTGTTACTAAAGTATTATAACCTATAACGTCTAGTTTGTGTAAAGACTAATACGTCTACTTTTATATTAGTAAAAATACTATCCTAGCTAAACAACGTAGGCATTTAACATTTAGTAGCCTTTTAGTCTTAAAAGCTAAAAAGTATAAAGCTATACTATAGTACTCTTAATTAAAAGTTAATAGTAATTACTATATCCTTTAAAGAATAGCGCTAGTACTTAAAAGGGGCTAAGAGTATAAAGGTCTTAACTAACTATACTAATTTATAAGCGTTCTTATAATAAACAAATTTAAACTATTATTAAACACGCTAGTATATATATCTATTACTATTTAATTTTAAAATTAAGTATTATTTAAGTAATAAAAATCTAGCTAATAGCTTATTATATTACTCTAACTACAAAGAAGAGTAGGATTAGATAAATTACTTATTTTTATTACGTTAAAAGGTTGCTACTCTTATTAAAGATAGCGTCCTAAAAGACCTTAAAAAACTTATAAAGGAACTAAGTAGCCTATCTTCTTATAAGAAGTAGGTGTTTAAGACTAGTGTAAACAGCCTAGATAAAGCGGTTAATATAGCTAACTTAAAGACAACTTAGTTAAAGTACTAAAGTGTATATACTTAATAGTTGTTTATAGTGTAAGTAGCTGTAGTTATAACTATAAAGGGGCTAGAGAAGGGTAAAGAGCCCTTTATCTTATTTTATAAGCTTATTCTTATAGCTTAGTTATTAAATACTTATTTATTAAGTAAAAAAAAGGCTTGTTAAGACTATATAAACTATCTTTAAGGTTGGTTTTTAAACTTTATAAAGTTACTTTATTAAAAAGAATAAATAGTTATACTAGTTTAAAAAGTACTATAATATAAAATTATTTACTAGTACTATAAGCCTAAAACGGTTAAATATAGTAGTATTATAAGGATAAAGGACTTAGTCTTTTATTATTACTCTTAAATAAGTGTTAAAGTAGATGTTAAAAGATTTATATATACTTGTTATATATATTAAACTATTAAGTTAAAAAATTATAAGTTATATAGTTAGCTTTAACCTTTACTAGTTTTTAAAAGGCCTTAGTAAAAGGTGTTAATAAATTTTATTACTAGTTTCTTTTTAATCTTTAATAGTAATTAAGAACTAAACACTATATTAATAGTAATAAATAAATATATAAAGATATATTAGTTTTTACTAGTATTTACTACTATAACTTTTATAAAGCTTGTATATTTACTTTATATAAAGGTTTAACTATACTTTAAATAGTTAAAAAGTATTATTTTAAATAAAAGAGTAGTCTTTACTAGCTAGTACTAATAAAAGCTATATAATATTACTTATATTAAGTTAAGACTATTTATTACTTTTTACTTATAAATTAATAGTTAAACTAAAAAAGTTAATTAAACTTTAAAATAGTATTTATATTATTATATAATAAAAATTTAAAATAACTAACTAATACTTCTTTTTATAATAAAGTTTACTTTAAATAATATAATAAATTAATTAATAAATAAAGTACTATTTTATATATTTTATAATTATTACTTTATAATTTATAAGAGTATTAAAGACATTATTTATAAAAAAAGAGTACTAATAGTAGTTAAACGTATTTTAAAGCTATAAACTATAAAAAAAAGAGTGTTAAAACACTTATAATATATATAAAAGATATAAAAGCGTTACTATAATATAAAGTACTTATTAAAAAAGTATAATAAAAAGGACTTAGTACTATTATTTACTTAAAATTTAAAGTTAAAAGTGTTTAATTAAAAGTAAAAGTTAAAGTTTATTAAACCTTTTTATATATTAAAAAAGATTAGCCTATAAATATATTACTTTATATTTTTATAATAGTATAAAAAACTATATAATATATTTTTAGTGTTCTTACTAAAACTTTAAGTAAACTTTATAAGTACTATAAAGCTTTTATTAATACTATTATTAAAAGAAAATAATAATAAATAAAAAATAAAAAAAGTATTAGGTTATAAAGTATAGTATAAAGAACTATACTACTTAGTATAATAAAAAGAATAACTATTTAAATATAACTAATAAATTACTATAATAGTTATAAATATACTAATTACTATAAAGAAGTAGTAAAAAATATAAAAAAAAAGGCTTATTAATATTAAAACAAGTTTAAAATTCTTTATAAAAAAGAAAAAAAAAAGACTAAAAAAGGTTTAGTAAAAAAGTATAGTAATATAATATTATTATAATAATAAAAATTTTAAAAATATAATAAAAAATTATAAAAAAATAATAATACACTTAACTACTATAAAAAGACTTTAAAAAGCCTACTTATAACCTAAAAAAAAGAGTAACTAAATAGCTACGTTTTAGTATAAAAATAGTAAATAAAGGCAAATTTTAGTTACTAACGCCTATAATAAATTATATTATAAATATAAAATAGTAGTAAAGTAGCTAGTACTAAGTTTAAAGTATAAAAAGTAATTATAGCCTTGTTTACTTAATAATATATAGTACTTATAAGTAGTAGCCTTATACTTTATAAACAACTTAAGGCTAATTAGTAGTAGTTAAAAGTTAAAAGAATAAATATATATATATTATTTTAAGGCTATATAGTTTACTATACTTTATATAATAGTTTATAGTTATAAAGGTTAAACTTTAAGTAGTCTTTTAAACTACTTAATAATAGTAGTAAAAGCTTTTTCTTTAAAAGATCCTTTAGTCTTTTAAATAAGCTATAACTAAGACTTACTTACTAAGATTAACTAAATAGTTTATTATTAATATAAAAAACTATTTTATTAATATAACTAGGCTAGTAAATAATAAATAAGATACTTACTAATATATAATATATATTAGTATACTACTTGTTTATATAGCTACTACTTTTTTAAAAGCTAAGACACTATACTAGAAATAGTAACTTAAGCAGCTTGTTTACTAGCTTCTTTATCTAAGCGTTAAGGTAGCCTAGGCATACAAGTCTATTGTTAAAGGGCTAGGAGTATTCTAAGTCCTTACCTTACCTATATAAAAAGACAGGTAAAGGCGCTATAAAGGCTACTACAAGGGCCTAAAAAAGGCTAGAGGCTAGACTTAACTTGTTCTTAAGGCCCTTAACGTTATTAATATATCTTAAAGACGAATTATTTAATATATATACTAGGCTTAAGTTGCTAGTACTAAACCTGTTAAAGAAAGGCAAGGGGCCTACTAAGGAGCATGTTAAGAGCGTCCGCCTTAACAGATTAGACGTCTAATACATAGGTACTAGTTAAACAGGCGTAAGTGTTGTTAGCCTTTAAGTTTTAATAATAATAAACAAAACAAAGAAAGGTAACACCTTTAGTATTACTAGTATAGCTACACTATATAGTAATTAAAGAACCTCTTATAGTGTGCTACTTAATATAAATGTAAAAATATTTTATCTAGTACCTAGTGTATATACTAAGGCGTTAGTAGAAAGTAGACGTTAAGATATAAAAGCCGGTTTTAGTTCTTATATATATATAGGCTTCTTAATAGTCTTATCTTTACTTTTAATAGTATTAAGACTTTAAAGTATAAAAGTCTTTTTAAAGTACTTTAAAAAGGTTTATATTATAAATAAAAGGCTAAATAGTAAATTATTAATAAGAATTAAATAGTCTTTAAACTATTTAATAGCCTAATAAGCTATTAGTATTATTATAGTCTAGTAATAGCCTTATAGTTCTTACTTCTCCTTTTAAAGGTACTACTTATTATAATAAATTTTAATAATATAAAAAGTAAAAAGTAAGTACTATTTATATAATATAATAAAATTTACTTTATAAGTAAGTAAAAGTAGACTTATAATATTTATATAATAAAGTAAATTTTACTATAAATAAAGTAAAAGTAAATTTACTATACTTAATATATACTAATAATAAACTTTATTATATAAGCTAGCCTTTTATAACTTTAAACAAAGCTTATAACGTTTTTAGTAATATTATTAACATCTCTTAACTTTACTAAATATATTAGTATATTAAAAAATACTATTTTATATAAGTATAAATAGTATAATATAACAACTATCTTATAAGTATTAGAGTACTTTTATTTTATTAAGTTTTTTTCTTAAGTATTTTATTATTAGTAAAAGTTAAAATTAACTTTAAAAAAAAAAGAAGATAATTATTATAGTTTTAATAAGAATTACTTATAAATACTATATAACTAAGCATAGTTAAGGCACTATATATAAACCGTTTAAAGTCTTTACAAGGTTATTCTATAATTAGTTAAATATTTAATCTACTAACGTTCTACTATAATTAGTTAAAGAATAGAATAATAGTAAGCTATTCTAAGATACTAAAAGTAGACCTTAAAAAGTTCCTAAGCGCTCCTTATAATTAGCTAGAAATAAGTAGACTAATAAATATCTTCTATATTTATATAGTACTACTATACCCCTTCTTAATAAAAGGGACAAGAGTTTATGCTTGTTCTTATATACTTATATATATACGATTTAGTTATTGTAAAGTTAATGTTATCTTCTACCTAGTTATAGTGGCGTATAGCACTAACCTTATAAATACTTTTATATAAATTTAGTCTTTAGTTATTTAAAAGCTTTATAAGCCTTATTATTTAATTATACTTTATTAAGCTTCTTACTATTTTTACTTCTTTTTAATAGTCTTAATAATAATATAGTACTATAAAAGTAGCTTTAAATAAAACGTTTATAAAAGTTGTAAAATCTTAAAAAAACTTAAATTTTTTAATAAAACGTTAGTTTAAGCTATTTAGTAACTATACACACTTAATACTTATTTATTATAAAACCTTTATATAATATTTAAAAGCTTAAGAATTTTTTTTTTAATAAAATTTATATTTATCTTTATTAATATATAACTAAGCCTTTTTTAAACGTTTTAATACTTTTTTTAAATACTATATATACTCTTTCTTTATCTTTAAAAAAACTAAAATATTATTAAAATATATAATATAAATAGTATTTATTAGCCTTTTTAACACACTATTAATATAATTTTAAAAAGTTATTAATACGTTAGTTAGGTTAAAAGAAAGGACTAAATACTTAAAATAGCTATATTAAGTTTAAAAAACAGTCTTTTATTTATTACCTTTTTTTATTTAAATTTAATAGTAGGCTTTTTTAATATTTAATTTTAAAATAAATCTTATTCTTATATAATACTTTATAATCTTTACTATTAAAGGTAATAAATAATAGTTTTTAATTATTACCTTATTTAAGCCTTAATAGTTTATATATAACTATAAGCTTTTATCTTTTTTTAGTATAAATAAAATAAAAGTACTAATAAGACTTTTTAAAAAACGTATACGTTTAAAAGCTAGACTTTTTACTAAGTAACTTTTTTAACTCCTTTAACTTTTTTATAATAAAGAGTATATAGCCTTATATAATAGTTACTATTCTTTTTTTAAGTTAATAGTATAGTTAGTATTATAGTATAGTAGTAACGTTTTAATATTATTAAAATTTAAAACGTTGTTATACTTATATACTAAGTATATAAATAACTTATTTTATCTTTTCTTTAATTCTTTTACTAATAATACGCTTATTATTACTATATACACTATTACTCTTTCTTATTTAACTAATATAGTAAAAGCCTTAGCTATAGTTACTTTTATTTTTTTCTTTATTACTTTAAACTATTAACTAGTCTTTACTAAGTTTAACTATATTAAATACTTTTTAATTATTGTTATTAAAAAAAGTATAGACAGCCTTATTATATTAAACAGCTTACTAATTCTAGTATAAATTTATACTTTATTCTTCTTTTATTCTTATATATTAATTAAGCGTAGTAGTACCTTTTATATACAACTTATATATACTATTTACTTATTATACACTTTTTACGTTAAAATCTTTACTCTTATCTTTTATAAACTAATTTTTTTAATAAAGGTCTTATTAATTATATTTATTATAACGGCTATATTCTACTTTATATTAACTAATTACTTATTTTTTATTTATACTTTAAATTAAAATATATTTACTATTAAAATCTTTTTTATATTTTTAACGTTTTAACTATTTACTTATATTTAATAATTTAGTTATAGCCATATCTTTCTTATTTAAATACTTATTAATTAAGTACTTATTACTATTATAAATATAATACTTTAAAATATAGCCGCTTTATTAAAAGTTTTTATTTTATAAGCTCTTTCTTCTTTAACCTTACTTTTTATAAGTGTTTTAATAATTACTTTAATAATTATTAGTATTTAAATCTTTATTATATATTTTTTTATTATAACTATATTTATTACCTTTTTTATAGCCTTTTTAACTTTTATATACATACTTTATATAAAGGCTTTATACTTATTCTTATAAGTAGTATATATTCTATATAATTTTAATATATATAATTAATTTTTATTTTATTTTTAGTATTATAAAAAGCTTTTATAAGTTCTTTTTAATACTTAAAAGTAGTTATATATATAAGACTTATACCTACTCTTTTTTTAACTTCTTTTTAAACTATATTTTAAAAAAGGCTAAGTAATTTATAAAATTTTAAAAGTTTTAATATTTACTTTATCTTATATTATTAATTAGCTTTTAAATAATAAAAAGATATATTTTTAAAGTTATAATAAAAAATAAAACTTAGTATTTAAAGCCTTTTTAATCTTTATTTATAATAACTTATTCTTTTTTTATTTTATTTATTAATATAGTTTATTATATTATATAACTAATTTAGTTTATACTAACTAATATAAAATAAATACGCTTTTTTATTATATTAAATTTTTTTTAAATAAAGTAAATTTTATTTTTTTATTTATAAGCTAATTTTAATACTAGTTTATAAAAAAGCTATAGTAAAAAAAATGTATTTTTTTATTATTATACTTAGTTTATTCTTTTTTATATTAAAGCTTTTACTATTATTATTTTAATATCTTTTATAAGTAGTAAATAAACTAAATAGCTTTTTATAAAGCTTTTTTTTATACTTTACTATAATAACTTCTTTTTTAATACTTAAAGCTTAAAGTTATTAATTTTTATTATTTTAAATATAATCTACTATATAAAACTAAGTTTATTAGTTATAAATTTAATAAAGTTTATATTATTTTTTATTATAACTATTACTATTAATCTTTTTACTTTAAGTTTACTAAGTTATATTATAACGTTTATATTTAGTTATTAGTTATATAAAGCTATATTATTTAATAGTTTTATATTAACTTAATTTAATACTATATAATTAACTTTATTTATATTAATAGTTAAGTAGTTTTAAAAAAAAAGACTTAATAATTATAATAGTAAATAAACTAAGTAACTATATTAATAAAGTAATTATTTATAAAAGGTTAAAAGTAAAAGTAGTATTATATAAAAACTAAGTCTTATTCTTTTATATTTATAAAAAAAAATAAACTAATTATATAAAAGTAATACTAATTACACTAGTCTTAATTAAGCCTTAGCCTTTAAACTTAACAACTATTTAGCTAATTATAAGGCGTATATCTACTACTACTCTACTTAATTAAGCACAGGCCACTTTTATATATCCTCTTAAGTCCTACCTATACTTGTAGGTTATATAACGCCTGCTATCTGTCTAATTAGCTATTGTGCCTTTGTATTGTTTGTAACGTCTGTGCGCCTTCTATGCGCGGTCTTTATAAAACCCTTGTAGACGTCCTCTTTACTTGTTTGTAACACTATAGTTATTCTTTTTACTTATTTATAATAATTACGCCTTTTTTAAGACTAATACTTTTAAGTTAGTAGTTATTAAACGTATATTTATAAACGTTATAAATAAGTTATATAGTTTATATATAGTATTAATTAATAGTCTTTATTTATAGCTAGTAATAGTGTTTAAATTATAGGGTAAATAAAATATAAAGTAAACTTATTATTTTACTTTATTTTTATTTTTACTTATTATAGCTCTTTAATATAAGCTTACTACTTTTAAGTATAATCCTACTACTTTTAAACGTATTAATATTATTATAGCTTTAACTAATAAACTATATAAGGCTATACTTTTACATAGCTATTATTAAGCCGCTTATTTAGCTTATTATTAGCTAAATTATACTATATATATTTATATTTATAACTTATTATTTTTAATTAACCTTATTAATACTAAGTCTCTTCCTTTAATACTTTTACTCTTAAACGTTAGTACTATACGTCGTTTATACTCTTACTTTATTTACTTAGTAGGCTTATTATCCTTATATATATAAGGCCTAGTATTAGTAAAAGGAAGGAGTAATAATCTTTTATTAACGCTTATAATAATAGCGTTAGTAGCTTTAGTAGTGTTAATAATAATACTAAAGAACAATACATCTTTATAGGCTTTAAGAAGGGTAGTAATAACGTGTTGAAAGGACTTAATATAAAGGTGTTAAATTACTTTAGAAGTCTATATATAACCGTCTTATAGCGGTTATAAGAGTAGGAGGGTAGTATACAAAGTATTAATTTATACAGTTTAAAAGAGCTTCTTTTAAGCTTTATTTCTATATACTGTTTTTTTATACACTATAATATTTACTGAATTATGTAGATTTGAAGTGAATAGGTTGAATGGGTAGATGCGCGATTTTTCGTAGACGCTAGACTTTTACCGACCGGCTGTAGTTTAAAAGATAATTCTCTTTCTTTTCTACGCTTGTAACAAGCGGCCGTGGCAAAAAATGCAACCAACTAATAGTCTATTACCTTCACGGCCTATACAATAGGTTTTTACTTACTACAATATCTTATATGTTGTATAGATAAAATTAAGTAACTAAATAGTTATACAAATATTTTTACTGAACTTAAATTAAAGGAAATTGAAAGGCATTCTTCCGCTAAAAGCAAATAACTTGTGAAAACTCATGCTAGGCCTACATCAACGGAGGAGGCTCTCTTTTCCCGAAACAGTTCTCGAATACTAGGCGTTGAAGATCGCCATCCCTTCACATTCTCTTCGCTTGAGAGCGAAATCCATGACTCTGGCGTAAGCCGGGAGAGAGGGCGTGCACGTACACCATATGCTGGAACCTTAACAAAGCTAGATCGCCCAGATACTGGGCGCGGAGTAGCGACACCAGCACCATCAGGCTGAACACCAACTGAAGCAGCAACACGGCGACGATAAGCTAAACTAGTGTAACGGCCAACCCACAGCATTTGTTCATGCTCACGAAGATAGCGCTCGGAAGAAAAATTGTTTAGCACATTCTGACGACCCCGCATACCCAGTGCTCGACGTTCTTCGGTCTTAGCGTACATGCGCAAATTTATCAGACGAACTTCCTCAGGCGTAGGATTTGGATAAGAAAGTGCGGGTGGTACAATACCTGGCTCGTCGCCAGCATACTGAGACCAGGGGCCAAGCAAACCCATGACATTAATCTGAGCTCGAGCCAAAGACTCCGAGTCGTTTGGCGAAACAACCTCGCTAAAGCGTGAATCCGTCGCACGGTCTGTAACAACGCAAAATGACGCACCAACGTCAGTGCATACGACGGGAACACCTGTCAGCGCAGCCTCACCCATAGCCAAGGGCAAACCTTCAGATATGGACGAGTTAAGGAAGAGCCATGCATCCTGAAGAACAACTGACGGGTTGCCGAGACCCTTAAGAATGCAATGGTCCTGCAGATTCTTGGAAGCAATAAGCTCCTGACACTCGGTAGCAATGGCGGCGGCTCTTTCCTGGTCACCATAAATATGAAGCTGGTAGTCAGAAAAACCCCATCGGTTAACAATGATGTCGGTCGCCATGATTGCATTTTTAATATCCTTCGCATACTGTATATGCGATAACATCACAACAGTCGGTGTTTTCGTTCGGATTGCTTTAATGGGCTCAAATTTTTCCATATTGCAAATGCCATTTACAACAGGATCAATTTTTCGCGCAAACGTAGCCCGGTGCTCAAGAACGCCTTCCGCGGTGCCTAACTCAACCTCCCAGCCGGGATTAAAGTAGTCGCAACATGGCAGAACAACGTCAGCATGATGTTCAAGCAAAACACAACTGAGGTGAGTCAGTGAGATAAGAGAACTATTAACAAACGGAGAATCGAATGACACAGCAGAGCTCATAAAATTGGTGAACTCCCGGAAGCTAATGCAATGGTCCCATATGTGCAGGGTACAACCACGCTTGAGCTTGCACACAATACCATATGTGGCCCCTGTAAAGTGATGTGACGCCTGGAAAACGTCTGGTACATGTTCCGGGACAGGGAGCGAAAATATAAAGAGATAACGGCACCACAAGTTAAGTGCATCGTCGAGCTGCTGAATCGTCGGTTTTTCAAAATCCCACCATTGGCTTATACTGAGTGTGTTAGGAACATCCATCAACCACAGCTCCCGCCAGCGCTTCTTCACCAGCGGGTGCCTCCATACATCATTCCAATTCCGTGACGTCTCGAAGTAAGTATTAAGAGCCATCAAAGCACGTGTTGCATCATCCACATGGTAAGAATCAATCTGAATAGCTCGAGAGCAGATAACCAAGCTGTCCAATATAGGCAAAAAATTAGCCACTATGTCTGCGGACCGAGTCGTCAAAGAGGACTGCACTATGGCCGAATCCAGCTTAGAATCTAACACTCCCCGCGTCGGATTCAAGAAGTCGAGACCCCACAATGGTAAAATTGCCAACGACTGAACGTTTCGCTCGATTTGAAAACGCGGCACACCGTAATCGTTCGCGGTCTCTGCCACAACATGCCATTTTATAGTCCTCAAATCGTTGACAAGATCTCGCCGGCAGGCCGACACACCACCAGGATCATTAGGCCACGTTGATGTGTCCATAGCTAGAACATGGAGCTCAGTATCGCCACCCTCTACACCTTCAGTTGTCTCCCAGAGCTGTGACTCGATCTTGCGCGTGTTGATACTTGCATCACCGCCATTCCCAAAAGCATACAAATCACTAGTCTTAAAAGCCAAATGAGTCCAGGAGCTCGTCTGAGGATCAATATCAACACGGGCCATCAAGGTGTCCGCCTGAACGTCCAGATATTCCGTAGCTGCATCTAAATGACCCCAGTCCCGTAGTCTCCAGTAGCGGCGCATAATGCGGTCTGCACGAAGCAATTTTTCGTCCAACCACCGCGCACTAACAGCATCCACGTCTCGACCTACACGCCATGCTTTCCATAATTGGGTGCGCGCAACAGACGTTGGGATTGAACTTCTGCGAACATTATATCCCAGAAATCTGGCAACTGGATTGCTCCGAAGCGATGAAAAGGGAAGAAGTGGATTCTCCACACGAAAACTGCATCCCGTCGGCTTCTCCAGCACGTGAAACCAATCATCACGAATCATAAGCGGAGTCTCTACCGGATTCCCGTTCAACGTAACCGCAACCTCTGGATGAAACTTGTGCTCATAATCCCAGGATGCATGATATACTAAGTCGCCTTGCATGAATGTCGCCTCAGTGACTGTTGAAAACGGAATCCACTCTTCAAGTCTCTTATGTTGTCGATTGCGAGGCGGCATACTCCACAGTACCTTTATAGTCATATTGGGAAAAGTATATTCAGCCCACAACAGCTCATCCTCATGTTTGGCGTTTTTGCGGTACCACAATCGCCAACTCACACAATTCGCACCACGAACAGCTGAACCGCTTGTAATGTAGCCCCGGTTGTCGTACAAAACTACCTCTCCAGCATCCTTACCAAGAGTGCACCGACGCTGAATAGGCAATTTGGAGCGGGCACCGGCATATTCATATGCATATGATGTTAACACAGCACCTTTCTTAAAAAGTTGCCGTTGTTCCAACACAAGCTGTGAGCTATACGTGTTCACCGAGACCAACCCCTCGGCACCAATGCCACACTCAGAAGGGGTATCACTATGGTGCCCCGCGTACTGTGATAACTCCAGACGACCATCATCCAGTGTCTTCCAAAACCAAGTAGAAGGTCCAGTAAAACTCTCAGTGACAAGACGATTTTTCTCCAATACTGTCTTCATACCCCGTATGCGTCGACGGATCGTGTTCACATGTTCTCTGCCATGAAATAACACTAGCGGGATCATAATACCCTGAAGCATCTTGCAATACATCCAGATAGAATTCAGACAAGTAACCAAGGGCCAGCGCACAAAACTCGGTATTTTGTGGGTTACAAAATTGAGCTCACGTTGATACTCTGGATCGGCCGTTAAAGACAAAACCAGAAACTTCAGGCAAGTGTACAGCCCGCGAAAATATGACACAGCGGGCTTTAGTCTGATATGGCCCGGAGAAGAAAGAGATCCGGCAGAAGCAGGACTGCGCCTCTCGAATATAGCAAGATCACTGCTCTGATCTAAACTATTCCCGCTGCTGCTGTTTCGGCAGTCCACACGGTCCAAACGTGACGCCCAAGTCAAGACACTTCTTGCAAGAAAACTGCCCAAAGCACAGCGTGACTTATGGACTTCGACATCCAAAAGATCCTCTGATCCAATACGCTCCAAAAGCCAACTTGACACGTCCTCGTCAAAATCCTCTACGTTACAGCCAGTAACATGCAGAGTTAAAAAACGCCGAATTGATTCTGGAAGACGATCCCAATCTCGATCGCAATCAACGCCAAGTAAAGCATGTCGCAGAAGTATGCCATCAGTCGCGCGTATAATACGCTCACGCTCGGAAAAATTATTAGCCAGTTGAAGCTTGACACCATCTGGAACATCGACCTCATTTTCCTTTCCATAATTGGAGACGAGAAGAGCGGCCAAGTATGCATCGTCATGCGACAAACCAAGACGGTGCTCCGCAACAGCCTGAAGAAGAGCTTGTGCCGTTGCACGCCATCTATTATTCATACTCTGACCATTACCATCAGCCAGACTGTCATCTCCATCAGAGCCAACAACGACAAGTACATGAACGACATGACCGGTTTTTCGAGCAATGTGAAGGATTTTGGCCTCGGGCAAAAACACATCTTCGGCTGACACAAGATTCACGACAACCTGCCCCGTGCGCCAGCAATCCTGCGTTGTAGCCAGCATTCCACGTGCGCTAGGAAAGGCGGCAGAAACAAGAGACGATAGACGAGATGCATGCTGTGGGGAGAGATAATCGTGTACATGAATACCGCCCGGTTGCTGAGGGTCCAAGCGGTACCCTGTCTTCACGCCTTGGAAAACTTTCCTGAGTGTAGATTGAGAAATTTGTGGACACGGGTCAGTAGTCTGTACCGTATAAACATCATCCACTTGGTCAGTCAACGACAACACGTCAGGAGACCCAGACTTCCAAGAAGAAAGAAATCCAAGATCAGCAGTCCATAGAGATACGAAGCATGCGGTCCAGGTTGCGCTTCCGAGACAGATAACACCACTATATCCAAATCCAGGCATTGCAGTATGCACAACCAATCCAACCGGGAGACCAACAACCGCACCAACACCTAGAGGAAGTGCAGATGCGATACCCGGTTGGCAGAAGATCTTGTTGTACTGGTACCACAAGAGACCAGAATAGGCACCAACGTAACTGATAAACATGATTGTGTTTGCCTCCGTATCCTGAAACACCCAAATAAGTGACGCGAATATAGCAGCCCCCCAAAGGTGTAAAAAGAAAAATTTAAAAAGAGAACGGGCATAAAGCCGTCGTCGAGAAACAGAATCAGCAGTTGTGATTATTGCCAGGGAATCCAAACCATCAATAGGTGTATCACTTGTCGCGTGTGCTTCTAGCCATAGTGGCTGGGAAACAATGTCTAAAGCCACAGCACCAAACAAGTAATAACAGAGACCAAATCCAACTCCAGTGCGATAAATTTCAACCCCAGCGCCAGACAGACCAACAAGACTACTTCCGGTGAAGATTGAAATCCACTTGTCGATGAGAGCAACGACAAAATAAAGCAAAGACGACCAAATGTCTTGTCCCGTTGAACGCCAATGGAGGAACGCACTATGCAATTTTAAGCCCTTCTGCATATTAGTCATATTCTCTATCGCAGCTTTCAACGTTAAGTTCCAAGTCGTACTGTAAGGTAGCGGCATCCGTGACCGTTTGTGCTTACAATACCACTGCATTAAAAACGTCGTCGAATCATATCCAACTGCTAACTTTCGGACGAGTTCATCAGGTGATGAGCTTTGGAAAATTTTCCATTTCCGCGTCTCTTTGGAAATTGCAGCATGTATAGCAACTCGAGCCATCGGCATGACTTCATTGTCTTTAAGATGTGCCAGATTCTCACGTCCAGATCTGTACCAAGTGATAATATCGCTATCCTTAGCCGACGGGATTGTCAAATACCAACTACTCCACTGCGCAATTGTTTGACGAGCGCCAATAAGAAGAGAGATGCAAAAGGCGCTGAGCACGGGTACATAGACAACAATATCCTTCTGCGTAAACATGGTGACTATTGGGGATATGAAAAGAATTGGGATGCACTTGATAATAGTAGTCCGACCAGATAAGAAACTCGATCCAGGTTGTTGGTATATCGACAAAGCATTTAGCGTAAGCATGTAAGTCGACAGCATTGCAAAGTAGAAAATAAATACTAATGCCGCATGAATATTTCGCACAAATAAAACAGTAATAAATCCACCTATACCCGCAACAACAGTGACAGCTACACCAGCAACAAAACGGGTTAAGATGAACATATTCATCGCGGGAAAGGCGTTAGAGAAAAAGTAGTAAGTACCACCAGAGCAGATCCATGCGCCAAAGGAGCCGCTCATGAGCAAAGACAACATGAGTGCAGTGGTTGCCATAGTTTTCTGCTCAGATGTCATGTACGTCGTCAAATAGAGTCCACGACCTACTGTGGTTAATAACAGCACATCAACAAGTGCTGGCAGTGCAAAAATACTGAAAAAAGTTACACGATAGTAAAATGGCACCTCGGCTTTGCCATCTTCTGGATCAAAATCAACCTGCATAGCAAAGTATGCGGTGGGTAACTCAGTAAATCCATGTTCACGTCTTGGTGGTTGATACTTCATATAATAAGCACGATAACGATCCGATATGATGCGACCAATACATCGCGGCGATGTGTCAAAAAATGATTCGCATCGAGAACCGAGGCCAAAATTCTCAGCAAAGCACCCAGCCTGGTCAGTCGCGTGATTTGGGTAAACGTTCCGATCCAAAACCTCAAGGTACAACTCGTCAAGTGCCAGTTTCCGAAAAGCTGAAAAGACGGAGAGCGCAAAAATATCAGCAGATGCATCCATAGAGCTCTGACAGATTCGCTGCATAGCTCTCCCTAGTAATTCATAAACTTCAGCATCGTTGTCCATAAGCACACGACGAAGTCTCTCATAGACGTCATGGAAAACTTGAAGCGACGCGTCCCGATCCGGAACGGCACATCCCCTTGAGTGAAGCCAGCCTAGACGAGCGTCAATCACATCCTCGGCGGTAACAGATCCATTTAAGTAACTAGTAGAGCATAGAGACCTGAGTTGCGATAAAGTAGGCACAGATACAAGCTGGTGAAGGAGGCACCCACGCATGTGAGTAAGAAGCGAAACTGATGCCGTGGAAGATAACGACGATGAGGCCAATGACGCCTCAAGTCTTCGTAAGAAAAGCAGCGCTTCAGTTGGTGACATATTCTCGATGTCATTGACTATCCGCCTAGGCAGCTCCCAGCGCTTATCGAGAAGACCATTCTTCGCAGCCAGTTGTTGTTCAGCCAGAAAGCATTCGGTACGCGTCAACTGCCGGCTTGAAAGGAATGTGTGTAAAATTGCACCGGTTCTCTCTCGCGCCACCTTATTCGACAAATAGATGACAGGGCCACCGTCAAGGCCTGATGAGAAAAAGTCATATATTCCAAAGTACTGGACAGGAGAATCGGTGCGAAACCCAGAATGTAAACCAGATAGAACTTGAAGATGGCCACTTCTAAGAAGGTCAAGTAGCTCGGTGACAGCTTCGGCAGCTTTAAGACTTAACTCTGGAGCACCGCGCAGCCGTTCAATCTCTGTACATACCGCGGCTAACTCTGAACCACTTACGGCAGATAGTAAACAAAGGTCCTTCAAACTCTGTTGTGTATCCCGTAAACCTGAAAACTCCGAGAACGAAGCCTCGTGACCTACTTGGAAACAACCCAATCCCGTGAAATCATCACCTTTACTAGACACTGATAGACAGTTGGCAGCGGCTAAAAATGCATCAGTAGGTGTACTCGGTCGAATCGGCGTTACTGGTTGAAGCAGCCCTGTCAATGATGCGGAGGATGGTGATGAAAGAAATGAATTGTGGTGGCTGGAGACTGATAATTCAAGTAGACGCAAATCTCGCTGAACCAAGGACTGTTCAGGAACAGGTCCAAGTCGTAAGCGTCCAGAAATATCGGAAAGGAAAGGCCTCAAAGAGTCAAACACATAGTCAATATCGGTTGATTTTTGGGGGGAAAGCTAAGCCATCCGTCAGTTAGAGGTTAGAAGGAAAGTAACATATCTCAGTCCATAAGACATACTTGATCATTATTCCGCCAAATATCGTGTGCCGACATATTTTTATCATCCTTCAGCCACATTAGAGCACCCAGTGGCTTAGCTGGCACTGTCTCATTTTCAGCAATCTCCGAATTTGTCAAGGCACACTCATGTCCAATCCAGCACAGTGCTGAATAATATGTGCACCAGTTAAATGTGCGCGTGGTCACGGCATATTGCAACTCCTTGTCATCATCGACAACTTCCCACATGACGAGAACAGGAGCAGGTGAAACACGATGTGCCGCCACGGCACGCATGACTGTACGCATGGCTGTCATTTGAAAATAGTTTTGGCGATCTCCATCAGGGCGCATGGTACCATTCCGATAAATAATCCCACGAGCAAGCCTCATATCAAGACGCTCAACGTAGTCCTCTGATATATAATCAGGATGTGATAATTCATACCAAACTTCCAGGCCACGTTCTTTTACATAGACGCAGAATTCGTTAAGCACCTTAGGACTCAGGAATTGTTGAAAGTTGACCAGAAGGATACCCCGGAAACTGGACATATGAACAACGTCTCTGATGTGACTGTCAAGAATCGCCAATATAACTTCAGGCTTTAACGAGTCAGTATCACAATCTCGCTGTTTATGCTTCTGTAGCAAGACGTCGGTATCCAAGCGGGCGAGAATGTAGCTTGTTGTGTATGTACACTCGGCAAGTACTGAAGCCACACCGTCTTGCGAAGGATCTAGGACTAGGACCTCCCAACGCGATAGAATCCGCTGTTGTTCATGCGTTGGAGGGTTAGTAAAACTTCCTAGATAGGCCCCAAAAGAACCAAAACCGCCCGTATATAGCTTCTCCGACACTTGGCAGTTAGATAGCAGCGCAGATTGTCGAAGATCAGCTAGACATCGAGAAACATGCCGAGGTATGCCATCGCCATGACGCTTATTCTTGACACCATTAGTACAACACACTCATCGCAGACGCAAGACCTCAGCGAAAAAAGCTCACTCTTAGACGATGCGATATGAAATGCACAAGATGGTAAACCGCATACGAAGCAGCGAACAGCGTAGTTGCCAAGAAAAAGACAGCGATAACCTATGCAAAATATTAGAACATCTCATAACCAGTACCATAATGAAGAAGCACAGTAACGTAGCACATTTATGATGTACCAACAAAAAAATTAATGAACGAAGAACTCACCCGACCCCATGTGGTATCAATCATCAATTGCCAGCCAACAGCTGATAGTCCCAGATATAACGGCTTCATAATGTTTGCAAGGGCTCCATTCCCTTCTGAGAAGTAAGCGAATGGACAATAGGATGATGCTCCTATGAGGCAAAGAAAGAATGAAGACAGAAGGATGATGGAAAAGCTATATTCTAAAGATGAGCCGGAAAATAGCAGATTATGATAAGTCTAGCTAAGGAGTCGATTTCAAATGTCCCGTATTTGTACTTCTTTATATTTTAGACATACGCCGTACTGACTCGGCATCGGTAGCTCTCTACGGAGTAATGCATTAATGTCATACTCTTGCCCCATCGGAATTGCACACCCAATCGGCATGCCCAGCTATACGGATACATTAATTTTAACAAATATTACAAAGTTCGAGTGCAAAAAGTGTAATACGAAGAGGGGGAAAATCGTGCGGAATACATGCGTCTGCGAAACTGAACAGAGAGTATATTCTCCTAGTTTCACCGTCTATGTCATGGCGTCTGCTTAGCGGTATCCATTTGTTTTTGCATGAGATTCAGCTTGTGGATACTTAACGTTCAGCTCCGTCTAATTTAATGTACTACTCGAACTTCAGGTATCAAAATAATCGTTGGAGCACGTTCCGCTATGAGGTAGCTGACAGAAATGTTGCTGGTCTTGTTGAGCGAAGGGCGCTAATGGTCTCAGCCGAACCACCCCAGTATTATGTACACCACTTACTGCGCAAGTATATAATATAGGGGTAATTCAGGTCCCCGTAATCTGGGTCCCTGAATGTTCTGGACCAGCATCGTCTACATTAGGCTACTTTCAGCTGAACTTGTGATACTGTCTACTCACATGCACGTATAGACACGTCGACAGAATTACATTGAGTACAGAGTACGCTATATGCTACATAGTACGACGAGTATGTATTTATCATCTGCTTCACACCAAGCAAAATTTCTTTTTCTATTTTAATCTTTCATCACATCAGCTGAAGTTCAACCGGTCCGATAATTTAATAGGACTACTCCACCGTGCTTTTCACCCACTTCCCTCTTTTTTATTTCATTCTTTGCTACGCTTCTCTACGCAATACGGAATCAGAATGTGATTTTGTTTGTGCTTCCACTTCATTTATAGCTACTTTTTTTTCTCTATCTACTTAACGGCAATTCAATGTTTTAAGCCTTACTTATTCTTATTCTATATTTAAAATTTCCTGGTTTCTCAAAATATCCAAGACATCAAGTATGATATATAAAAATGTGGTGCGGCAGCATTCATGGCGATGCTGGGCGATTTTGGCGTCCGTCATTGTCGTCATTATTGTTATCGTTGTTCCTATTTCCGTTCTTATTCCGAGGCATAGAAGTGGCCACAAGGAAGAACTTACTTCAATTATTATTCCGTTGTATATCTACCCGTCAAACGACACGACTTGGAGACCACTTTACGATGCGTAAGTTCGCTATGTTTCTTACTAAAACATCGTGCTATTTCTAACAATTTGTAGCGTTGAATTATACCCCAATTTGAACTTTCTAGTTGTTGTTAACCCCAGCAGCGGTCCTGGTAATGACAGCGCGCCAGTTACCACTTATGCTGAGGCTATTTCACACCTAAATTCATATTCAAATGTGCAGACCGTGGGCTATGTTCGCACGGGCTACGCTTCCCGCAATATATCAGATGTCATCGAAAATGTGCATACATATGCTGGGTGGTCCTCGTTGGTGAACGGAACCAGAGACCTTGCAATGCATGGAATTTTCTTTGACGAGTCACCTCATCAATATACTCCCTCAGCAGTGGATTATATGATTCAAATTGATAATGTCGTCCGGAACTCGTCTGGCTTGGCAGGAGCAAAAACGGTATGTATTTTTCATATGCTTTGTCCTGTCTTCAATTTAATTGATACAATTTTAGATCATACATAATCCGGGGACTATTCCAGATCCTGAATTTAATACTACTACTCCTGATATTACTGTTATCTTCGAGGACACTTATGCCGCCTGGCAACAGAAGGAAGTATCTGTGAAGTCGCTCCCGGTAGCTCAGACTTCCTACAGTCTCATGATAAATTCTATGCCATCCATGTCAAATAGTAGTTTGAATGGATTCTTAAATACTCTCTCTGATATTTCCAGTTTCCTTTTCATAACCACGAAGTCGGATCAGATTTATGAATCTTTCGCCTCAGACTGGATGGATTTTGTAGAACAGATGCCGAAAAGAGGATCTCTTAAGAAGTCGAGTTGAGTCCTGGTTTTGGCTATCAGAAGAATAAGGATTGAGTGCAGAATTTTAGATTCAGTTATATATATGGTTTGCTTTGCAAGATGTAGTGCTAATTAATTATTTTTGATTCAATAAAGATTTTTTTTTATAAAAGATGGCTCATTCTTAACGTATAAAATGATATTATTACTGCACTACTCGTAGGACGAGACGGGCGAACGAACATAAGAAACACCCCTGAATCAATCTTACAATTTACATGCAACTTTAGCCTTGATAACAACATCACTACGAATATTATTATTATTATATAGTTTAAGGTGAATTATATTTGCTGACAGTTTCGACGAATTTCTTCCAGCTCGCTCCAAAATCTTCGTAAAAGTCACGATCCAAGTTAGTGGCAAAGATAAACTTGCCTCTTGTGCAAAGCTCTTTTGTGACTTGAGGAATGGCATCAAGAGGAATGCCCGAAATCTGATAAATTGTGCGAGACCAACCTTTACCATATACTTGAAGGCGCATTTGCAAGTCATCCTTTTGATACTTTTCAAAGGGTTCTTCACAAATGCATACCAAGTCTGGTTTTCCAAAAAAACTAAGATCGCCTTCTGGAGGCGTTCCTGGATTGTGGATAACCTGAGGAACAATACATACATTAGCAATCTGCCAGTCATAAATGAACTAAAAAATTTAGAAAAACAATTTAAAAAAATGCGACAGAGGGAGCAAAGACCAAACTAGAAAATTATCTATTTAAAAAAACGCAATCATACCAATTTCTGTTCACCCAGCCCATTGACATTCTTAATATGGTTGGTAACATTGTTGAGGTACTGCTCGTAGTCATGCCCAACGTGGTTGGGCGTCTCGTCAACATAGATGCCCTCCACATAGAGACCATTAACTAGATTACGCCAACCAGCATAGAGATTAATATCTTTGTAGGTCGCTTCAATGTCTCGCCTGCACCAGTCTATACGAACGTAGCCCACGGTGCAAACATTATGAAAACTGTTTAGCTTAGGCACTTCGCGCACATAGTCGTCACTGGGAAGCTGAGAATCCCCCGGGCCACTATTAGGGTTGACTACAACCATAAAATTGGTGTCCGGATATTCCGAAATGCTAAAGAGGCAGCCCCAACAAGTGAATGTCAGCTCTTCTAAACTCTGAAGACAAAGAGATGAAGATAATAGAAACGGTTCAAACCACAACATACACATCATACAAGGGCATCCAAGGGTTGTCCATTAATGGATAGATGTAGAGTGGCATTAACACCCACACTTTTGAGCTGCGATCCATTTAGTTTTCTTCTGGTGTCAGTTTCCGAGCTGAAAGTAATTTTGATTTGACGGTGTTTATTTAAATCCAGATACAATGGTGTGAGACAAAGAAAGACAGGTAGTGCATTTTTATATTGCGGCTGACCGTAATAGACCCACAACCAGGTTTGTGCACAGACCATTTCGCATATTCGTGTGGGTATTGCGTATTACGAGTTAACATCTCGCGCAAGCCCGATTTTTGCGTACTAGATATGTACTTGTATACTACCGCAATTATACGTATATTCGTGTACTACCTGCTAAAGATTTCTACATCGCAGTATATATTCACATTCTCATGCTTCCTAATTCTGTCTTAGTTACACCAAAGTAGCCTGGCCGTTATAACTAAATTTTAACCACTTCTCCGAGTACTAGACTATAGCAGCATACGGAGGGGTACTTTACAACATGGTGTAGCTGTAACGGGACTTTGACCGCCCTAAACACGAGGATGATCTTTCCGAGTTTGGTCTCAAGGTCTTTACTGGTATCCGTCTCAGCTAAACAAGGCAAGTAATGTTATCCCTTAAAAGGCACAGACTAACTCATCTTCAGCAGCAGTAAGTCAAGCATCCTACTTAGGAAATAACTATTATGTACCTCCGCGTCTTATACTAGACCTATCAAAATGGCAAGTCCCGGTTGTTTTCCATAGCTGAACAGCCGAGCGGGCAAAATTTTCACAAGTCTTTCCAGTGGCTTCTCCCATATCCTTGTTTCCCCCCTTCCTGATGAGCTCATTTCAGAATTAATACAATAATGGTAATTATTATTATTACACCGAGAACTGCACGTTTGAACGAATACCCCAGTTTAATGTAAACATTGAAGTTTTATTTTCCACACAGTACATGTACACTACTAGGTATGCTCACAGTTATAAGTCTCTTGCCCTCGTGGTTTGCTAGAACATCCTCCATACCAATCCTTAATACCATTCAACCTGTTTCTTAATATTCTTATTTTTATTAGCTGGATTACATTCAGCACCTTACCCCGAAATGTTTCCGTTATATGCAGCTTCCGATGATTCGGACAACAGTCCATTTCCTTCAACCTCTGTCACACCTCCAACTCCAGCCACAGAGGCAGCGGATGACATCCCATTTCTTAACACTGCATCAGATGACATATCTTCCGCCTCAAACTTTGTCCTTATCACTGGTGGACTGGGTTTCATTGGGAGCCATACTGTTGTTGAAGTTCTGAAAAGTGGCTTCAGCGTTATCATCGTGGATGACTTGACCAATAGCCATGCTCACGTTCTTCAGGGAATCAAAGAGCTTGCCCGACGTCACTACCAGGAACATGACCCGGAGAAGTGCCCCGTTGTTGAATTTTATCAGATGCAATATCAAGATATTCCTGCCATGCGAGGTGTTATCAAAGAACATTTAGTAACGGCAGACATTGGAAAAAGACAAACCAATATTGCTGGTGTTATCCATTTTGCTGCTCATAAAACTCTCCACGAAAGTATCTGCCACCCAATCAAGTACTACAAGAACAACGTCACAGGCCTCATCAATTTTCTTGATTTACTTGATGAATTTTCCATCAAGACCTTTATTTTCTCCTCATCTGCTGTTGTCTACGGATGTCTAGCAAAGCATGGTCTTCCACTGCAAGAGGTTAACTGTCTCCAGCCATGTGAAGAAGTCATTGAGCTCAAAGACATCGAGCGACCTCACCAGTCCAGCTGTACGGAGATCATGAGCCCCTATGGCCGTTCTAAATACCTTGCCGAAGCCATTTTATCAGACCTCGTCATCTCCGATCCGTCTTGGAATGTTGTCGTGCTCCGTTATTTTAACCCAGTAGGGTGTGATCCGTCTGGTCTGCTTAAAGAAGAACCGAAGTCAATCATGATGAATTTACTTCCCATGGTCACGGAAGTCATGCTGCTTCAACGTGAGGAGCTTCTTATATATGGAGATGACTGGGACACGCATGATGGGACCGCCATACGCGATTTCATTCACGTGAGTGACCTCGCACGAGGTCACATCGCTGCCTTATCTGCCTGTCGGGAGGGACGGCTCAAGGGCCCCTTTCGCACATTCAACCTCGGAGTAGGAAAAGGTAACTCCATCATGGAGGTCATAAGGACAATGGAGACCGTATCAGGTAAAGTTATTCCATACAAGATGGTTAGTCGTCGTCCTGGGGATGTTGGCTATTCCGTTGCTGCGGTTAATCGGGCTTGGGATGAGCTTGGCTGGAAAACCAAGCACTCACTCGAAGATGCATGCCGGGATATTTGTAAGTCCTTAAATCTACTTGTACCTTCACCATTATAATTGTGTAATATCTTTTTTTATACTGTATTATTTTATAGTGTATTATTAGACCAAATATTTTGTTTTCCCTTCTAGAATACTATACGTTTTCCCTATCGAACAGGCATTTAATATATTATAACCGAATTTCTTTTCTAGTTTAGAGTTTCTCTTCATTCTTTCACTAGGGTTTATTTTAATGAAGAAACTTAATGAAGAAACCCTAAGAGGTAGGTACGCATATTCAAAGGTAATTTCTGGATTGAAGTAGGCAAAATTAGCTTGTACACCGCTTTACGCCAGCGATTTTGCCAATCACAGCTTATATTTAATATTAAAAATCTACTACAGTCTTTTAGCCTAATTAATCCTCTCTTACCTTTACACTCTACTAACATATTCTAAATGTCTTATATAGTATTTAATAGCAAAGACTGCCTAGTATTGTTTAATAACCTTTTATTTTACTAACCTCTTTATTAGCGATATATATATAAATAAAAGTAAAGAAGTAAGAAAAAGTGTTATTATAGCTTATTATAGTCTTCACTACGCTTAAAAAAGAAATTATATAAAAAATTTAGTACATTTAAAAAGATCTAAAGTATAAGTAAAAGCCGCTGCCTTAAGCTTAAAAAAAGTAAATAAGCTTTATATTAACATTATAAAGTATATATAGTACTAAGTATAAAAGCTTGTTAAAATATAATTATATAATGTATTACTAATTATATATATTTATAATACAAATAATTATACATATTTGTATAAAGGTTTTTTACATATTCTAGCATAAGTACACGTATTCTGTCTTAAGTACGTATATACTATATATATATAGAATAATAGTATTAGTTTTTATTATAGTCATATTTACTAGTTACTTTTATATAGCCTTACTAGCTTTAACTAATACTATTATAATACGTAATATAATAGTTTAAGTCTTTTTTATAACTACTAAAGTAAATATTACTTTATATACTAATACTTTAGTAATAAAAGTATAATAAAGCAATATAAAGCGTATAATATCTTAATAGTAGTATAATAATATACAATTATAATTATAGCTAACTTAGCTATATTAAAGGCATCTAAACCTTAATCCTAATACTTATTAATATAACGATAGTTAAGTTAAGAATATACTTACTCTTTTAGTAAAAATATAAAATTACAGTGCCCTTTTCAACGTTATAGTGTTTAACTACTAAGTTATATATAACTTAGCTATTTTTTATATATAAGTAGTATAATAAGTAATAGCTTTATACTTTATATTATCCTTAATAGTAGACTAAGAATAAGTACTTAATAAAGGCATAGTATTACTACTAACGCTTATACTATTAGTATAATTAATACTAAACTAGAATATTTTAAATAGTAAGACCTTAAATTAAGATATTAAAGTAGTTGTTGCGCGCTTTGCTAGCGTAGGAGGAAATACACTAATAATAACTATGTGTCGCCCTTAGTATATACACCTTAAATAAAGGAAATAAACAAATAAGGCAAATAACTATAATATGTTAATAATTCTGTGAAATTTTTATACGTTTGAAAAATATTTAAATGTAAAATTAGTTAATTCTTGTCTATTTAAAATCTACGAGATATTCTTATATTTATAGTATTTTCCTAGTAATAAGTGCCTAGGGTAGGATAAAATTACGTAGTCCTTAACGTAGGCTAATTTCTATCTCTTTTTTATTTATTTATATTTTTTATATAGTGTGTATTATGTATAAAAGAGTAGATAGTTAAAAGGCTTATATAAAAAGAGTATACTAACTAATTTATATATATATATATATATATTTAAGGTTTTTTCTTTTTTTTTTTACTTTTCTTATTTTTCTTACTTTTATATTTATTTACTAGGATTATAGTAATTTCCCTATATATAGTTTAAACCTTTAAATAGTACGTTAATATTAGTATTTACTAGGTCTTTTTTTACGTTATAAATAGTTTCCTTTATATTAGTATTATCTATAAACATTAGGTTAGTAGGGTCTTTAAGTTTGTATAAGGCAAGGTTAAGCGTTAAGGATTCTTCTTATTTAGGCATCTTTGCTAGCTTAGGGCGGACTGTCGGCTTTAAGGTAGGGCGCTTATTAAACTTAGATATAATCTTGTCTATTTCGATTTTTGCCTGCTTTAAAAGTACTACTACTAGTACTAACTTTACTATAGTCTATTAAAACAATTTAAATTTAACTTATATAAAGATAATAATGTTGTTTTTTATTAAGATAATTATAGTAGACGTAGTATATATTAATAAATAGCCTTACCTTTATATAGTTAATTAAATAATAGGCTTTTTAACTACTAAATAACTTAAAAATATAACTATATAGTATATGTAAGACGTTTTATATACTTATTAGCTTAACACTTACTTTAGACTACTTAATGTTATTATTTATAATATTAGTACTAATTTTATATGTAAGGAATTTAAAGATAATATAGTCTTATTTAGCTCTACTATAAAACAAGTACTAATAAAGGCTTATAATAGTATTAAACAAATTAAACAATTTTACGCCTTAATTAAAAAAGAGTATAAAATTATTATAAAGAAAATACAATAACTATTATAAGATATAGTACTATAAATAGCTATTAAGGCTATTAATAATATATTAGGCCTTTATAGGCTAGTCTTAACTTTTCTTATCTTTAAAGCCTACCCTTATCTCTTACTAGTAAGCGCCTTATCTATTTTTATAAGTTAAAGAGTAATAATACTATATTTAACTAAAGCCTTATACACTTATAATAGTCTTAATATTACTATAATATATATAATATTACTAAGTAATAAAGTAACTATTTACTATACGTTAATAAGTTTTAAAAGTAAGTAGGACAGTCTTTTTTATATAATAGTTGTATAAGATAAACATATTACTATTAACTTTAGTAATAATGTTATAATAACCTTTTATAGTACTATTATTTATTTATACTATTATAACCTTATAAACGCTATCTTAAATATAAGTATAATTATTATAACTACTTAGTTTTACTAATATATATATAAAAAGCTACTTATAACCGCTTTTACTAATATTAGTACTAGTACTAATATAATAATTTAAATAACTTCTTTTACCTTAATATTTAATTTTAAGACCTTTTATTAAAAAAAGCCATTTAGACTATTAAAAAAGGGTGTCTTTAAAGTAATTAAGTAAAAGGACGTTTTAAATAGTGTTTATATATTTAGTAAATAATTTATAAATAAAATTAAATATATAAAAACGTTATAAACTATAAAAAGTTTAAACTTATTATTTAAATATATAATAATCTTAGTAAAATAATAGTACTAATATAGTCTTTTACAATTTAATATATAAGTTAACGTTTAATTTTATATATAGTTGCCTTATATCTAAAGTATAAAAGGATAAGCCTATACTTTTATAATATTTTATAAGCCTATATATAGTCTTAAATAAGGCTATAATATAAAATTTTTAATTAACTTTAATATAATAATTTATAAGCTTTTATATTTATAAGCTAACTATTTACTAAAGGTTATATAACCTTTATATAGTATACTAAAAGTAAGTAACTATTAGTATAATATATATAGCTATTATTATATAAAAATATTAAAGCTTTGTTTATTTTTATATAATATATATTTACTTTTTTAACCTTTTATAAAAAACTAGTAATTATAGGCCTTTAAACTAATAATATACTAATTTTAATAAATAACACTTTTACTAATAAAAAAAGATAGCCTTATAAAAGGCTTAATTTTTTATTAAGCTATATAAGCGTTTATTTTATAATTATTTACTTAAATTTAATAATAGCGTTATTATATAGTAAAAAAACACTTTATTACTTTTATAAAAGTATTAAGTAGTAAATATTAGCCTTATAATATTAAAGCCTTAAGTAAGTAAAGGAATAAAAAGTAAGGTTAGTTTACTACTTAGTTAAAAAGAGTAATATATTACTTAATACACTTATAATACTTATATAGCCTTAGTTTATTAACTAAAAATAGTGTATAAAGCTTAATATAAATAATATAAAGCTTTTAAATAATTATTTATACTAATAGTATAACTATATATAAAAAAGACTTACTTTTATAGTCTTAAATAAGTTTACTTTAAAAGTAATTTTTTTATAAACGTAGTATTTACTAATAATAAAAACTTAATACTATAAATTAACTATATAATTACTATTTATAATAATATAAAATATATAAATATTGTTTACTAGTTAATAATTAAGTATAAGTAAGTTATAAAAAGCGTCTTTATTATAAAGCTATATACTTTAATAAAAGGCTTTAATATAGCCTTATATATTAAAGTAATATTAAATAACGTATATAATAAACGTTTACTACTTATTATTTATACTAATTTAAAGTTTATCTTTAATACTATTATATACTTAAAATAATAGTTAAAAAGTAATTAATATTTAATATTTAAATACTTTATTAAATATATAAACAATGTAAAATAACTAAGCTAAAATAAATTTTTTATACTAATAACCTACTAATAGTCTAATAAAGTATTAAAGTAAGGCTAGTAATATATTAACCTACCTAATTAATAATAATACAATTTGTTTTATAAAGATAACGTAGATTAAAAAAGTAAATAAGGCTATAACGTATTATAACGTTAATAAAACAAACAATAACGTTAATAGGCTAAACGCTAATATTAGTACAATAAATATTATTAGTAGGTTAATTAACTAATTAGACAATAGTACTAACAATATTAGGATAGACAAGGCTAAAAGGACAAATAAGACGTACTAGTACTAGTTGTTACTAGTATTACAATTTTAAAAGGTTGTTAGTATTAGTATATAAATAAGGACTAAACAACTAAATAAAGGGGGAGCGTATATAATACGTAGTATAACCGGTAAGGGCCTTTTATAAGTCTAGAAGGACTAAAATAAGGCTTTACTATATAGAAGTCTTTACGCCTACTTAATTAGACTATCTTATAGACGTAGATATAGACTAAGACAAGAAGCAATATAAGAAGTATTACTAATAGACTATTGTACACCTACTGTAGGTACCACCTACAGACGTATAGGGTTATAGGTGACTTTACAAGTGTACTTTATTACTAATTCTAGCCGGCTAACCGATAATAACAACCTTATATAGTTTCTTACACTTATTTTATAAAGAGTATATAAGTACTATAAAAACCTACTAAAATATAAAATTAGTATACTTATTTAAGTTAGGATAAGCTACTATAAACTATACGTATACTTGTTTAAAAAACACGTTTTAATAGTAACTACGCTATACTATAAGTATAGTAATATAAAAACACTAGTATACCTTATTTTTAAATACTTATAATACTAATTATAATAATATAAGCTATACTAGAATATTAGGTAACCTTTACACATACTTTATAATTTAGCCTAGTATATATAATAGTTAAATTCTTTTTATTAAGACCTTAGTTCTTAATTTACTACTATACTAACTTAATTAATAACGCCCTTTCTTTTAATATATTCTTACTTACTAACCCTTTTTACCTTAGCCTTAACTATAGTATAAAGGACGCTTATAACTACAACTATAGCCTTACTCTTACTTAGGTATAAGTATACTATTCTTTTTCTCCTTTTTACTTTTTACTTTTTTTATACTCTTTTACTTCTTTCCTTCCTTACTACTTATCTTTTTAACCTTTTTCTTATTATAGGCCTTTTTACTTCCTCCTTTCTTTACTATTTTTCTACTACTACTTAAACCTCTTTCTTAAACGTATTAAAAAAGTATAGTAATAACGCTTTACTACTAATAGGCCCCTTTTATAAAACTATAATATTAAATATATATGAATAGTAACTATAATAATGCTACTATATACTACCTTTAGTACTACTTTATATATAGCCTTTTAAATAGCCTTTAATACTTTATAGGTAATATAATCTACTAACTATTTAATTAGTAAAAGAAAATTTTTTTATAATTACACACTATTTACAACCTACTAACTACTATATTTAAAGTATTATTTAACTATTATACTCTTTACTTAAACGGCTTAACACCGTCTATATAACGTATATATTCTAAGCTAAGCTAGTTAATAAGCGTACTATTATTATAAACTTAATATTTATAGCTTTATATACTATATATATATAATATTAGTTTTTATTGTAGTATTTACTAAATACTTTTATATAGCCTTACTAGCCTTAACTAATATAGTAATAGTATATGAATAGTTTAAGTCTTTTTTATAACTACTATAGTAAGTACTACTTTATATAGTAACACTTTAGTAATAAAAATATAATAAAGTAATATAAAGTATATAATATTTTACTAATAGTATAATAGTTAAGATTAGGAAAAAATACTAGTACTATAATACTATTAGTAATACATATAAATTGTTTTTTTATATTATTTTTTATACATATTTTAATAAGAAAATAAAAAAAAGTTTTACATTTTAATTAGTAATACAATTTACTATATAAAATTTGTTTTATAGTACGTACTATAATACTTTTTCCTAACTCTAATAATAGTATATAATTATAATTATAGCTAACTTGGTTATACTAAAAGTATTTTAACCTTAATCTTAATATATATTAATATAATTATAATTAGACTAAGGATATACTTATTCTTTTAATAAAATTGTAAGAGTATAGTACCTTTTTTAATACTACGTTATTTAACTATTAAGTCCTTTATATACTTAGCTATTTTTTATATATAAGTAGTATAATAAGTAGTAGCCTTATACTTTATACTATTAGTATAACTAGTACTAAACTAAAACATTTTAAATAGTAAGACTTTTAAATAAAATAAACTTAAAAATACTAATAATAAATAAGTATAGTATAAGTATAATAAGTATAAGTTAATAAGAAAATAAATAAAATATAAAAAGTAAAATATAAAATAAAGAATAAATAAAAAAGATATAAGTAAGTATAATAAGTATAAAAAAACAATTATAAAAAAAATTTAACTAATAAACTATAATATAAAAAAACAACTTTTATACTATAATAATAATTAACTAAATTTACTATATATATAAAGTAACTAATAATAAGAAGGACTAGTTATACTTATTAAATTTAAAAAAAATCCTTTATATTAATCTCTTTCTAACTTCCCCTTCCCTTACTTTACTAGTATAGTACAGCCTTATCGGCCTTCTAATACTATAAGCTACTAGGCCTAACAAGTAATAGGATTATACAACTACTAAGTTACGTATTACTTTACACACTAACTTTACAACTACATAGTCCCTTATACAACGATATAGTATATAGACGTTTTCTTAATATTTTACTATGTAAAGGTAAATATAAATGTATTTTATATACTAGCTAGTATAAATAGGCGTATAAATAAATAAATAAACTAATTATAAAACGTATATTTACTACTACCTTACTTAGTTAAGTATAGGCTACTTTTATATATTCTTTTAAGTCTTACTTATATTTATAGGATATATAACGTCTATTATTTGTCTAATTAGTTATTATGTCTATGTATTGCTTATAACGTTTACGCGACTTTTGTACGCGTCCTACGTTAGGCCTTTATAGTAGCTCTTTTTTACCTATTTATAAGAAAAGGTATATATAAATTATAATTATTTAAATAGGCGTTTATAAGCTAGTAGTTTAGCTATAAATAGACTAGTATAATTAAGCTATACTAGTATATAGCTTTAGTCTAATTACTACTTTAATTATTAAGGTTAAAATAAAGTAAGGATACTTTTAAAAATACTATTTTAATTAGTTAAATTACTTTAATTATTTTAATTCTATTGTATATAACTTTCACTTATTGATACTACCTTTTAATAAGCTAAATATTAGTACTTTATAAAAAGCTTAGTATTTATTTTAATTATTTTAATTATTTTAATTTTTAAAGTAAAGTACTTAATAATATAATTATGGATAAAGGGCTTTGTTATCCTATGTTTCTTTGATACTTACCTTACAATATACACTACATTTAACCCAATTTGTTTACGTTTGTTTAATATGTCCTTCACGCACAGTTACCTGTCCCAGACAGCACCTAGAACCATTATCAGTACATTAACTGGACGTCTTCGGGGACCAGCCGAGGCGCCGCAGGGCAGCAGCACACAAGAGGAGCAACAGCCACAGCAACAGCAACAACAACAACAACAGCAGCAGCAACAGCAACTACATGAGGGCCGGCCAAGACCACTGGTTCGTCTACGCCTCCGTGCTGCTCATATTGACAATGGCCAGTCTGTTCATTGGGCTGAAGATGTTGTGGACAACGAGGGCTTGAATCGAAAGAAATCTAAAGGTAGGTGTATCTCATACTGGCCACTGTCTCGGTTCTGTGCTCTTAGCGAAGCTAAGCGAATAAGTTTGTTGTATCTATCATCGTCCACGCGCCGCCGATGAGTCTAGTGACTCATCTTCGGATTCGTCTTGCGACTCGTCAGATTCTGATTTGAACTCGTCAGTCGACTTGGCGGATACTGGTTATACACGATCTCTTCATAGGCTGCAACCAACCAGGAACGCGCTGGTTTGCTCGGAACATGGTCACACGCACAGACATGAGAGCATTCATGATCCAAATGTTCATATCTCTGACGATGTTATTACTTCCCGTAATGGCCCTTACATACGACCACGCCTTGAAAACAACACACAACGGAGACCAAGCCCGAACGCATACGAAAAGATTCCGCAGTACAACCGTCCGACGAAGGAAGATTCAAAAGTATAACCCATAAATTAGTGTCACAAGATAATAGAACGACGAAAGAGACGAGAAGCTGACGCTACATCAAAGAGACACTCAAAAGTACACTACAAATAACTAATAATATCAGATCAAGACAACAACAATAATAATATTAGTAAATTGTAGCATAAAAATAGAATGTCATTATTAGCGTAAATTTTAATACTCTTAATTTATTATAGAGATCGTTTAATTGAAGTTCATATCTTCGGTTATTAGCATTATGTGATGTGACGACTTTTATTTATCATTTTTATCGTTTTAGCATTGTCTTAAGCAGATCGAAGATCCAATGCAACGAAGAGTTTGCACTGATTTGATCTTTTGCATGTGTATCACTTATCTTTGTTGCACAGGCGAAGTAAAAAGGCATCAACATCAGATGCATAGCACGATGTTTTCTACCGAAACAGAAGCCACTGTGACATAAAAGCATCAGAAATGGAAGGAGCGGCCATTGTAGCTTATACGTGATATATCATTCGCTCCTTCCTTTTACGAGTATTTTACAAGACCTGTAGATTTTCCGAAGGTCATGTATGGCTTCCTTCCCCGATTCATTCACTACTAGCATTGTCGGTTGCTAATATTTCACCGCCCAGGGCATATATAGCTCTTTCTTTGCAAGAGGCAATCACTCCTCACTGTATACATTGCTTCTGCAGATTATGGCATTGTATCCAGCAACTTTGATGGTATTTCCTTTCACAAATTCAATCTCAAAAGAGTAAAAAGGCACTACGGTCTAGCAACACTTTCACTAGCACAGTCATACCCGCCGAACCAAGAGCAATTATGGCTCCTCGAGGAAGTTCTCAACGTGGCGGTGGGCGTGGTGGTACAACCACTTCACGTCGTGAGGCAGATCTCAGTGGTGTTTTAACAAGCATACAGAAGAACGAATTGACGCTCTTGGCTACATCCATCACAGAAGGGATGTTGCATCAAGTTAGCAATATTTTTAATTCATCGGTAGAACCACTTCTTTTCCACGTGTCTACCAACATAGTGACCACAGGAACTTTTGATGAAACAGATCAGAAAACAATGAATAATACTAGCTGTTCGACATTAAACAACGGCAGGAATTGCGAAGCCCGGGGCATGCAATCGGAGCTTAAAAGAGAGGCGCTGGCCGCTCTCAGAAGATGGCAAGCACTTGTTCTAAAACGATTTAGTGAGATATCTGTTTCCAAAGATACATTGCGCAACGAAGCCCAATCTCCAACAAAACCTCAGCATATCCAATCAAGAAGGTTGCCTGAGAAATACAAATTTGGATACCGTGACAGTCGGGGAATCATTGCTGGTATGACAGCCAATTGCCTTTTTATATATCGTTGTCTTGATTAAAGTCTGACCAGTGGTACCAGAGAATAACCATTCGATCGCAATAGTTAACAAGTCAGCATCACCTTCTGTAGCAATATCTCAGCTTCCCATAGAAAAACGCGAACTCCTTCTGCATACGCTGATCTTATTGATATTGTCCCTCGAAGCATACACGGCTTACTCGCGGGCTTTCATTCTTCGGATGGCATCTCACCTCCGTCTTCCTGTTCGTATAGTTGTTGGTGATGAAACTCGCATAGCTCAAGTCTTATCTTCTGCAGTGCAGGGCATATGCGATGAAACCGGATTTCTGAAAGCGGAAGAGACTAAAAAGGGAAGACGAGGGGGTGGTAGCGGTAGAGCTGCCTCTGATACAGATTCGATTACACAGCTCAACGGACGCATTGGCTATACTGCAGAAGGGACGAATGCTGCAAGCACCCTTGGGTCACTAGGCACACTGTCGGACGGGGGACTCGCTGCATGTACTTTCTTTGGTCTTTGTGGATCTCGGGGATCAGCTCCAAAATCTTTTTACACATTTACCAGAGATATCCAAGACATCTCACTGATACCCATGCATGGAGAAAAAAAAGGAATACCTAGCCAGGGGAAAGCAGTGCCACCATGCGACCAAAGACTCCGAGTTACCATTGGAATCAGTGGGTGGGCTTCTTACAAGAATAATGTATCTTGTCCATGGAGTGTTCTTGGTGACAATACCGAGTCCTATGCACTCAGATGGGAAGATGAAACGCTGTTGAAAATTGGCACTTCACTGGAAACTATGGCGATGAGCTTGGCATGGCAGAATGCGAAAAAGGAGTTCGCCAATCGCAATGGTATGTACCTATCTAAAAAGTGATGTCTTAAAACTACGGAGTGCTTACATAAGCTAGTTTTTATAAGCCTTAATGGATTTGCATGGCCAGATGGAATGCTTAAAATCAGTAAAATTGTCGACAATCCTTGGAGCATAGGAATGGTTCGTGCAGACAAGGTCGGTCAGGCCCTCGCCGATTCTATCGCCAATAAAGTCCAAGGCGAGCGCGGAGTTTCTCTTCTTGGGTATGGGCTTGGAGCCCGTGCCATATACACGTGTCTCATGAGTCTGTCTGAGCGGCGGGTGTTCGGTTTAGTGGAGAATGTGGTCTTGATGGGGACCCCCGCACCATCTACCACAGGCGTCTGGACTGCCCTAAGAAGTGCAGTTTTTGGTCGCGTTATTAACGTATTTTCGGAGAATGACTGTATGCTTGGGTTTCTTCACCGGACTGGCTGTATTCAGTTTGGCGTCGCTGGGCTACAGCGCATTCAAGGTGTATATGGGATAGAAAACGTTGATGCAAGTAAGCCGGTATCAAATCATCTTCGATATGCAAACCTAGTTGGAAATATCCTCCGAGATGTTGGGTGGGATGATCTTGATACGGCGCAAATATCTAACTCTGAGCAAGACTTTTCAGTTGCCGGGAAGGTACGGGAACAAGATATTGAAATGCAAACTGGGCAGCTAACCAGCAAGATCAATTGCAAAGTGAACAAGGAAACTAGCAGTGCGAAAAGTGGGAAAAAAGAAGTAGGTAATGGGCATCCCACAAGAGGCTAGTAAATGGTATAATCACAGCCGGGTTGATTACAGAACATAATATGAAAGACGTAGAAGTCTTGGAGAGTTGGCTGCCACATGACAGAAAAAAAGCAATTAGCTACCCTGTGCAAAAACAAATAAAGAAATATAAATATCACCAATTTCCAAGGTTGTAAAATATGTTATAGTAGCCAATATTCACCTCCCTATGCTGTCAACCATAATATAATGACCAATATTATGATCAGTTATAAGAGAGAGGTCCCAATTCTCATCAGGGGATCTAATCACCATCTGTTTACGTCGCCGCGGACGACTGCCATGACCAAACTCACACTCTTCAAAAAGAGCTTCCTCAATGTCCACCAACTTAATGGTCTGTCCTTCAACTGTGTCATACGTTTCGTCATTAACGAATATGAATGGTCGAACACGATATGTAAACACTCTTTGGACATCTTGAACAAAATGGAGTTGAGTGCGTAGAACATTGAGCATCTTGCTTTCTTCTAATATAGATGGATACGGCAGACTCGATATTAGCAACATATGATGAAATAAGGCTGAAGTGCCATGTCTCTTGGCAAGAGTCTCATCGATGCTTTCCGGTAGCAATGTTTGAATCGACCACGTTGGCTGTTTAAGTGGTTTAACCACACTAAAGGATTTATTAAGAAAGCTGCTATATCGTCGACATAATGTACAAGGTATTTTAACAGGAGCTTTTTTAAAAGTTAATAATAGCATTGTTGTTGAAATTAGTATTGTATATAAGTAGAGATGTTATATTTATTATTTATACCTAATATAATAGTTTTTAGGGGACCTCTAAGGAAACGGACGAAAATTATAAGGGGACAGTGCACTATACCTAATTAAAGACAGTTAGCAAATACTTTAAATTATATAGAAATAATAGCAAATAGAAGTACACTACACTAGACGGCAAAAAAAGAGACAGCATATAGTAGGTTAGTAAAAGAGTTGCGTTAAATTTGTAAAATCCGCTAACACGCTTATTTATTATAACGCATCCTTCCTAACCTTAACAACAAAAATTAAATCAACCTACTATAACGAATTTTTAATAAAAATGGCTAGAATTAAGTGTTTAGCTAGTTAAAGGTCTAAAGTTTATTATATAAACGAATTAGGCTATTTTAAGAAGACTATAGCCTATAAGATAGGTATTAACACACGTTTTAATTTTAGTATTATAAAAATATATTATACTTAAAATAATACTACTACTATTAAACGACTAAGACGCCTTACCTTTTTAATAGATTAATATTTTTACTAAATTAGTTAATTAGTTAAGACGCTTTTATTTTACTTAAAAAGCTAATTTTAGGCTTGAAGAATCATTATTTTATATTAACTTAAACTTAAACCTTTAAAAAAGTAGAATTTAGTACTATCAGGCTTTTAAACAGCTTAAATTAATAAAAAATATGTTCATATTTACCTAATAATATATTAATAATTATATAAATTTTTAAAAGAATTAAATTTTTTTAATAAGTTAGTAATAATATTACAAGTTTAATAAGAATTACTAATAGTTGTCTAGTAACTAAGCGCTGTTAGGCTACTACGTATAGACTATTAAAGGTCCATACAAGGTCCTACTATAATTAGTTAAGTAAGTAATCTATAAGCGTCTTATTATAATTAGTTAAAGAGTAAAGTAGTAATAAGCCATTTAAAATACTAAGAATAGACCTTAAAAGGTCCTTAAAAGCTTCTTATAATTAGCTAAAATAAGTAAACTATTAAATATTTCTTATATAGATATAATACTATTATACTCCTTTTTAATAAAAAAATTTATTTTTATTTTTATTTTAACTTACTTATATATATATATATTTTATCTAGTTATAATAATACATAGTACTTACTTTATAAATACTTTTATATTAATTAATTCTTTTTTTATAATAACTAAATTACTAACTATTATAAAGGCTTTAAAGTTAATAAAAGCTATATAAGTATTACTTAAAAACTTAATAAGGTATATACTAATTAAAATAATATTTATAAATAATAAAATAATAGTTAAATTAGCTATATTAAAAGCTTATTAAGTATACTTTTAATAATTATTAGTAGTATATAAAAAAGTAGTATAATTATAAGTAGAATTAAATTCTAGTATAAGTATTATATATAGTACTACTATACCCTTTTTTTAATAAAAGGGATAAGTATCTATTCTTATCTTAATATATTTATATATATATAATTTAGATATTATAAAGTTAGTATTATTTTTTACCTAGTTATAGTAACACTTAGTACTTACCTTATAAATACTTTTATATTAATAACTTTTTTTTATTAACTACTTAAAATAATTCTTTTTTTATAATAAACGAATTACTAATTATTTTAAAGGCTTTAAAGTTAATAAAAGCTATATAAGTATTACTTAAAGACTTAATAAAGTCTATACCGGTTAAAACAATGTTTATAAATAGTAAAATAACGGCTAAATTAGCTATATTAAAGGCTTAATAAACGTGTCTTTAATAATTACTAATAGTATATATAAAAGTAGTACGGCTATAAGTAAAATTAAATAGTATAAGTAAAAAGACTATACTTATATATATAATATAATTATTAGTTAAAGACTTATAAGGTATTTTAAAAGTTTAAAAGCTAAATATAAATAATTAAAATAAGAAAAATATAGCCTTTTATTATAAATAAGTAAGGAAATCAACTACAAAGGCCTAATATAGGCTATACATAAAAGTTGTATATACAATATAAATAATACGTAAATATAATAGCTAATTAAATAAATAGCAGGCGTTATATAACCTATAAATATAAGTAAGACTTTAAAAAATACGTAATAGTAGCCTATACTTAATTAAGTAGGGTAGTAGTAAATACACGCTTTATAATTAGTTAAATAGTTGTTAAGTTTAAAGGCTAAGGCTTATTTAAGCCTAGTATACTTAGTACTACTTATATATAGCTAGTTTGTCCTTTTTATTAAATAGGAAGGGATAAGACTTAGTTTTTATATAATACTATACTTACTTATTACCTTTTTATAAGTAATTACTTTATTAATATAGTTACTTAGTTTAACCTTTATTATAATTATTAAGTCTTTTATTAAAAGACTACTTAATTATTAATTAAATTAAATTAATTACTAATTAATAAACTAAATAAAACTAATATAAGACTATAAAATAAAATAGCCTTATATAGCTAATAACTAAATATAAACAATATAATATAGCCTAATAAACTTAAAGTAAAAAGATTAATAGTAACTATTATAGTAAAAGATATATAAACTTTATAAAATTTATTATTAATAGGCTTAGTTTTATATATTAGGTTAAATTTAAAGTAGTAAAAACTAATAACTTTAAGCTTTAAGCGTTAAAAAAAGAAGTTATTACTACTAAGTAAAAATAAGCACTTTATAATAAGTTATATAGTCTTGTAACTACTTAAAAAAGGTATAAAGATAGTAGTAGTAAAGGTTTTAATATAAAAAGGATAGGCTAAGTATTATAATAAATAAAATGCTTATTTTTTATTATAGCTTTTTAGTAAATTAGTATTAAAATTAGCTTATAAATAAAAAGATATATTTTACTTTAATTAAAAATAAATTTAATAAACTAAAAAGCTTATTTATTTTACACTAACTAGTATAAACTAAATTAGCTAAATAATATAGTAAACTATATTAATAAGTAAAATAAAAAAAGAATAAGCTATTATAAATAAAGATTAAAAAGGCTTTAAATACTAGGTTTTATCCTTTATTATAGCTTTAAAAACATATTCTTTTATTATTTAAACGCTAATTAATAACGTAAGATAAGGTAAACGTTAAAACTTTTAAGATTCTATAAATTACTTAGCCTTTTTTAAAATATAGCTAAAAAAAGTTAAAAAAAGAGAAAGTATAAGTCTTATATATATAACTACTCTTTAGTATTAAAAAGGACCTTTAAAAACTTTTTATAATACTAAAGATAAGATAAGAATTAATTATATATATTAAAATTATATAAGATATATACTACTTATAAAGATAAATATAACGCCTTTATATAAGGTATATATATAGTAACTAAGAAGGCTATAAAAAAAGTAATAAACGTAGTTAAAATAAAAGATTATATAATAAATATTTAAGTACTAGTAATTATTAAAGTAATTATTAAAGTACTTACTAAGAATAAGGCTAAGATAAAAAAGGCTTATAAAATAATAACCTATAATAAGACGGTTATATTTTAAAGTGTTATATTTTATAATAATAATAAGTACTTAGCTAATAAGTGCTTAAATAAAAAAAGACGGCTATAGCTAAATTATTAAATACTAGTAAGTAGTTAAAAAACTAAATAGTATTAATAATAATTAAAACGTTAAAGATATAAAAGAGATTTTAGTAGTAAATATATTTTAATTTAAAGTGTAAATAAAGGATAAGTAGTTAATTAACATAAAATAAAATATAATAGTTATATTAAATATAATTAGTAAGGCCTTTACTAAAAAGATTAGTTTAAAAAAAATAAGAGTAAGGATCCTAATACTAAAGGCGTATAATAAATAAATAATACGTATAAGTAGTATATAAAAGGTACTATTACGCCTAATTAACATATAAGGATAAAAGAAGGATATAGTATAAATCTATATTAAAATAAGTAGGCTGCTTAATATAATAAGGCTATTAATACTTTTATTAATAATAATAATTAAAAAGTATGTTATATAACTAAACTTAATAAAAACTAGTTAGTAGTTTAAAGAAAAAATAAAGATAACTAAAGACACTAATTATACTATTAACTTAAAAAAAGGATAGTAACTACTATATAAGGCTATTTACCCTTTATTATAAAGAGAGTTAGAAGAATTAAAGAATTACTTAATAAAAAGTATAGCCTTTAAGTAAATACGCTTTTTAAAAAGTCTTACTAGTGCCCTTATCTTATTTATACTAAAGAAGGATAAAAGCCTATAGTTATATATAAACTATTAAGGTTTAAATAAAGTAACAATTAAGAACTACTACTTATTACTATTAATAATAAAGATTATAAAGCGTTTTATAAAAATAAATTTTATTTTAAAAATAAATATAAAGGAGGCCTACAACTAAATTTAAATAAAAAATAGTAACAAATAAAAGATAGCCTTTTAAACTTAATACAACTACTTTAAGTACTTAGTCCTTCCTTTTAGTCTAATTAACGCATTAACAACCTTTTAGAATTATATTAGTAACGTACTAAAAGGGCTAGTTAATACTATTTATATTATATACTTTAATAATATTCTAGTCTTTTTAAAGACTAAAAAGGAATATATATAGCACTTAAAGAAAGTATTAAAACGCTTAAAAAAGGCTTAATTATATATTAATAAAAATAAAAATAAATTTTATTAAAAAAAAGTAAAGTTCTTAATATTTTAAATGTCTTATAAAGGCTTTATAATAAACAAGCGTTTAAGTACGTATAGTTACTAAAAAGCTTAAACTAACGTCTTATTAAAAGATTTAAGTCTTTTTAAAGTTTTACAACTTTTATAAACGTTTTATTTAAGGCTACTTTTATATTACTATACTACTATTAAAACTATTAAAAAAGAGTAAAAATAAAAAGAAGCTAAGTAAAGTATAACTAAATAATAAAGCTTATAAGGCTTTTAAATAATTAAAAGCTAGATTTATAAAAGCCTTATTACTATGTTACTTTAATCTTAATAAGCTAATTTATATAAAAATTAATATATTAAATATAGTACTAAAAGTAATTATTTTATAGCCTAATAAAGAAGAAAGGTAGTATCTTATAGCCTTTTAATTATATAAGCTATAAAGAGTAAAACTAAACTATAGTACTTTAAATTAAAAGTTTTTAACTATAGTAAAGGCTTTTTACTAATAAAAATACTATTTAAATAGTAGTAAAAACGTTATAAAGGTTTTATTAGACTATATTAACCTTTATATATTTATATAATAGCCTTAATTTAATAGTAAGTAGGCTAAGTAAGTAATATACTTAGCCCTTTTTAATTTTATTATTAAGTACTAGCCTAAGTTAACTAATATAGTAAATACGTTATTAAGATAGCTAGATTATATAAATAGTATAAGTTATATAAACTTAATATAAAGTTTATATATAAGTAGTATAACTACTAAGTAATATTAGTATAACTATAAACTTAGTTAGTATATAAATACTACTAACGTTTTAAAGGTATAAAAAAGTTAAGGCTTTATATATTTTATATAAAAAATGTATAAAAAGCTAATAAGCTAAAAAAAATCTTAATTAAGAATATAAGGCTAATTACTTTAGTAAAGCTATTATACTACTATTTTAAGTTAAAAGTTAAAGTAATTATTTTAATATTAAATAAAAAACTAAAAAGCTTAGTCTTATAATAAAACAATCTTACTATATAGTTAAATATTATTAATATAATAATATTAGTATAAAGTTTAACTATAATAAGTATAAATAAGAGTATTATACTTACTAAGCTTTTATAACGTTATATAGTAATAGTTGTTTTTACTGTATAACTTTTAAAGCTTAAGCTAAGTAAAAAGTTATATAAGATTATTATAACTACTTAGTATAAAGATCCTTAAATATAAGTATAGTTATAATACTTAGCTTATATAAGTAATATATAAAGTAAATAGTTTATTATAATAAATAAAGTACTATTATATATAGTCTTAAATAAAAAGCTATAAGTTATATAGTAAGTTAAACCTACTTTTATTACTAAAAGAACTATTTAAAAAGTTATTAATAAACTTAATTATAAGCCTATTAAAATTAATAAATAAAAATAGTAATAATATAAATATAATACTAGTTATAGTAAACCGTTTTATAAAGTATACTATTTTTATTATTATAACTATAAAACTAACTTTTACTAATTTAGTAAAAATTATATACTAAAAGGTGTTTTTATAATTTAAAAAAACGTTAAAAAGTATTATATTAAATAATAGCTTTATATTTATAAGCACCTTTTAGTTTAAATTTTACTATTATATAAAGATTAAATAAAGACTATTTAATAACGTTTTACTTATAAATAAATAAATAAATAAAAAGAGTAAATTAAATATTAAAGTAATACTTATACTACTTTATTATAAATAAGTAAATAAGCTAGCTTTACTTATTAAATAAAGTTTAATACGCTTATAATAACGCTATTAACGCTATAATAAACTACTCTCTTTTTAAAGCCCTTTTTAATAAGAAATTAAACTTATTTATATAGTATAAGAATATACTACTTATAAAAAGAGCGTTTTAATAAAGTAATTTAGTACTAGTAGTAATAAAAAGACTAAAACGTTTATAAAAAAATTAAGGACAGCCTTTAAAAACACTAAGAGTTTATAGTAGAAAGATAAAAACGCTACTATAATAAGAATTATATACTTAAAACGTTTTTAGTAAGCAATTTAATTAGACTATTTATAAATAATTTCTGTTTTTAGTATAAGAATCTAGCGTTAAGACAAATAGGCCCTTTATAAATACTAAGTATAGTTAGTATATAAGCGTACTAGCTAGCCCTACTTACTAAGAATAACTATATATACAACGTTTTTTTAGTATCCTTCTTAAAGCTATAAAAGTAGTATATAGGTACTTAAGGACCTTCTTTATATATACTAGACTTAAAGAACTTAAAGTAAGAATAAAAGATAAAGTAAGTAAAAAGGTACTATTAAAAGGTAAAAGAGGACTAGTACTTAGTTAAATAGGTAGGTTAGCTATTAAAATATAATAAATAAGTAGTAGTATAAGATATAGACTATACTTAAAAAGCTATTATAAAGTACTACTATAGTTACTATATAAGTAATATAAAAGCTAATAAAAAAAGAGAAAGACCTTTTAAAAAACTATAGTATAAATAAAACTAAAAGGTATAAGTAATAAAGAAAATTAATTTACTACCTATATTTAATAGTAGTTTTATTAAAAGCCTTTTATATATAAAAGCTATAATAAGTAAAAGTAAGGATAAAGTAAGACAATAAGTTTACTTTATATTTTATTTATCCTATAATTTAAACATTATTATTAGCTATAAATAAAGACTATTAAGCAACGTTATATATAAACTATACAACATATTTATAACATTTATAAACGTATAATTAATAGCTATTAGCCTAAAAGTACTAGTCTTAAAAAGGGCATAATTATTATAAATAAGTAAAAAAAGCAAATATAAACGCCTAACATAGGCCGTATATAAGAGGTATATAAACGTTATAAGTAATACATAAATATAATAACTAATTAAACAAATAATAGGCGTTATATAATCTATAAGTATAAGTAGAACTTAAAAGGATATATAGTAGTAGCCTATACTTAATTAAGTAGAGTAATAGTAAATACACGCCTTATAATTAGTTAAATACTTATAAAGTTTAAAGACTAAGGCCTATTTAGGTATAGTGTATTTAGTACTGTTTATATATAGCTAGTTTGTCCTTTTTATTAAATTAAGAAGGATAAGACTTAGTTTTTATATAATATAACCCTTTTGCCCTTTTATAATTAATTATTGTATTAATATAGTTACTTAGTTTAATCCTTATTATACTTTCTTAGTTATTATTTTAAGCCTTTTTATACTATGTTTTATAAGTATATTTAGCTTTATTACTACTACTTTTACTTTAGTAACTTATATATAAGTCCTTTTAAAATAAGTAGTAATTAAAAGTTATTATATTATAATAGTTTTATTAGTAGCTTTTATAGCCTTAATTTATTATTAAGTAGCTTTTTACTAACTTACTACTAAATTTATTTTTATATACTTTTAAAATACTATTATATAATTAGTACTTCTTAATACTTTTATAATTAAAATAAAGGTTTAAAAAAGAATAGTTTACAGTATCTTAGTACTTAACTTTAACTATTATTATAAGGCTACTTTTAACGTTTTTTAAATTTTATATTAGTATTATTAAAGTAGTGTCTAACTTTTACTAATTAGCTATTTATTTATAAGATTAATACTTATTTATAAATATTTTTTTTATAATACTAAATATAGTAATACATGTTTTAACTACTTTTAAGTAAATAAAATTTTTTTTATTCCTTTACTATTAAAAGCGTATTTATCCTATACTAATATAGTTAAGTAAAAAGCTATATAAGCTACTTTTAAAGGCCTTATATAACTGCTAAATACTTATTATAAGTTAAAATTAGCTTTATACTAACTCTTACTACTTTATAATTAAACTATTTTTATATAATTAGCTAATAATAACTATTTATTATAGCTAGTTATAATAATATATATTTAGTTATTTAATATAGTAACTAATAATATATTCTTAAAAACTATTATAAATAGCTCTTTTTATAAGACTTTTTTAATATTAAATTCATATTTTAATATCTATTTTTTATTTCTTATAACTTTATAAATTAAAACTATTAAGAAATAAGTAAAGTAATAATCTTACCCTTTTTTTTACTTATTAAAAGTATAAATAATAATTAAAGACTTATTTTAGTAATTACTTATACTATAGTTATTAACTAATTACTTTTTATATCTTTAACTAAAAAAGGTTATTATAAAAGTTTAAATAAATAAAGTAATAGTATTTTATAAGTATTATTACTTTTTATATAAAATTTAAGCAACTAGTTTTATAACTAGTACATTTTAAGTCTTACTCTTATTACTAATAAGTATAAATCTACTTATTATATATAAAACTACTTATACTATTAATAACTATTATAGTATATAGAATAGTATAAAAAAGGACTATTAATTAATTAGTTAATAGTCCTTCTTTTTATACTATACTTTATAAGCGGCTTATTAATAGGTAAGGATAAAAGGGACGTACTTATAAGCGTTATATATAAAAACTTATATAGCTAATTTTATCTATTAAATTCTTTACTATTTATTTATTTAGTAGCTACGTCTTATTTACTTATACCTTTTAAAGTAGAGGGTGTTAAGGTTAAGCATTTTCCTAATTTGCTCCTTATTTTATTACCCTCTTATCCTTCTCTACTTTTGCTTTTTAATTCTTATATAAGACGAAATATAAACGGCTATTTACAATACTAACCCTTAAAAGGCGGCTAGACTAGATTAAATATTAGACACCTGAATAAACGCGTATAAGGCCCCTCTTTTTAAGGAGCCAGCTACTATAACTTCTACTAACCTATAATTAGGCTACTAGCCTAGCTACTTTAAAGAGGCTAGGATAGTAGTTATACCTAAACTAGGACAATTAGTAGTAAATAGGATAAAAGCTAAAACTTGGCGCCTTATAGCCTTATTAAGCAGCTTAAAATAGCTCGGCTAACTAGCTTAATAAAAGATAACTACGTCCTTCTTATTAGCTAAATAGGCAACTAATAGTATAAGTTTACTACTTTTATAGCTAAACTAGTAGTAAACGTTATAAGATAGGCTTAGAGTAAGAAAGAAAGGGCCTCTTTACTTTAACTAAATATTTAAAGCGCTTTTAATATAGTATACTATAGCTAGCTAGCGTTTATATTAACTAGTTTAAGCCTTTCTTACTAACTAGTTAAGAAAGTTTAGTCCTACTTATTAACAAAGACTATTAAGCTCTTTTTAATAATACGTTTAGACTTATTAGGCCTATATTAGCTAGTGTCTTATAAAAATCCTTTATATTACTTATCCTTTTTTTATACTTTATATTACACTACTTTTAAACCGCTTTAAGTAAAGCCTTAAAGCCCTTACTATAAGGTATAAAAATAATACTTACCTACTAATAATAGGCCTTATTAGTACTAGCTATACTTATAGACTATAATATATATAAACGCTTATAAAACTATAGGCTACTAAAAAAGACTAGTCTTTACCCTTTTTAAAAGTAAGCTACTATACTTTACCCTTACTTATAAGCTTAAACTATAAGTATAATAGCCTTAAAAATTAAACTAAGTAACTATATTAGTAAAGTAATTAATTATAAAAAGGTAATAAGTAAGAGTAGTATTATATAAGAACTAAGTCTTATCCTCCCTAATTTAATAAAAGAAACAAACTAGCTATATATAGATAATACTAAGTACGCTAGGCCTAAATAGGCCTTATATTTTAAACTTTATAACTATTTAACTAATTATAAGGCGTGTATTTGCTACTACTTTACTTAATTAAGTATAGGCTACTATTCTATATCCTCTTAAGTCTTACTTATATTTATAAGTTATATAACGCCTATTATTTGTTTAATTAGTTATTATATCTACGTATTACTTATAATATATACAACTTTTACGTATAGCCTATATTAGGCCTTTATAGTTGCTCTTTTTACTTATTTATAATAATTACGCCCTTTTTAAAACTAGTACTATTAGGCTAGGAGCTATTAATTATATATTTATAAACGTTATAAATAGGTTGTATAGTTTATATATAACGTTGTTTAAGTCTTTGTTTATAGCTAGTAGTAGCGTTTAAATTATAGGGTAAATAAAATATAAAGTAAACTTATTATCTTACTTTATTCTTACTTTTACTTATTATAGCTCTTTAATATAAGCCTACTATCTTTAAGCGTAAACCTGAAGCCTTTAAGTACGTTAACGCTATTATAGCCCTAACTAACAAGCTATATAAGGTTATACCCTTCCTTAGTTGTTATTAAGCTGCTTATTTAGCTTATTACTAGCTAAATCGTGCTATATACGATTATATTTATAGCCTACTAACCCTAGCTAACCTTATTAGCACTAAGTCTCTTTATATAACGCCTTACTACTAAACGCTAGCGTTATACGTTGTTTACACTCTTACTTTACTTGTTTAATTGGTTTATTAGCCTTATATATATAAGACTTAACCCTAGTAAAGTGAAAGGGTAGTAGCCCTTTATTAACGCTTATAATAACGGCGTTAGTAGTATTAGTAATACTAGTAGTAGCTAAGCTAGTAGTAGTGTTAGTTATAGTAATATTAATAGTATTAGTTATACTACTAGTACTAAAACTAGTAAAGTAGCTTAAAAGCCTAATTATAGGCCTATACCTAAGCTTTTAAAAGCTCTTTATTTACTAAGTAATTATCTTACTTGTTAAAGGCGTCTAGCCTTTTAATAGTTATACTAAGTGCCTATTATAACTAAGTATATATAGTGCCTTTAGTACCTAATATATACGTTGCTTATAAAGTTGCCGCCTATCTTACACTTTAGCTACGTACTATCTTTAGCCTTTAGTACCTATTACTAGTAGTGTAAGGCTAGACACTAGCCTTATTATAAGGTACAACTTTTATCCTCTTCATTTTAAGCTTATACTAACTATACTTAGGTCTTTATATTAATAGTAAAGGACCTAATTAATTTATCTTTAGTTATAAAGCATACTAGCGCCTAAGCTAACGCTTATAACGCTTTAGCCCTAATTTAAGGTAGCTTAATAAACGCCTTATAACGTGTACTGTTACTCTTTTACTTTACTATAACTAAGGTCTAAGCCTTAAAAAAGGCTATATAAGTATAGCTCTTTAATATTAATTTATAAACTAATAACGCTAAGCGTTAGTACTACCTATTAAGTACTTATCTAGTCTACTCTTACTATTATTATTACTAAAAGACCCTAGTTATACTTATATTAAAGTTATTATAATATTCTTTTAAAAGGACGTTAAGGCTATCCTTTTTAAAGGTAGTTAGGACATAGTATAGGGCTTTTAGTAGGACTACTATTAAATATAAGTAGTAAATTAAATCTATTATTACTTATACATTTTAGTCTTACTTATACTATAGTCTTTTAAAAGGTCTTCTTTTTTTCTTACTAGCCTTTATAATAGCTTTTTAAACGTAGTTTATACTTTATACTACTACCTATTTATTATATTTTAATAGCTAACTTACTTATTTAACTAAGTACTAGTTCTTTTCTACTTTTTAAAGTAATTAATAGTATTTAATTATATAATAAGGTTGTTTTATTATAAAACTAGGCTTTTTAGTAATTTATTTAATATTAAAATAGTTACTTTAACTTTGAAATTAAAGTAGTAATATAGTAGCTTTACTAAAATAATTAGCTTTATATTTTTAATTAAAATCTTTTTTAACTTATTAGCCTTTTATATAACCTTTATATAAAATATATAAGGCCTTAGGTTTTTTTATACTTTTAAAATATTAGTAGTATTTATATACTAACTAAGTTAATAGTTATATTAGTAGTACTTAATAGCTATACTATTTATATAAGTGTATTATTTGTTTAGCCTACTTACTATTAAATTAAGGCTATTATATAAATATATAAAGGTTATTATAGTTTAATAAGACTTTTATAACGTCCTTACTACTATTTAAGTAGTATTTTTATTAATAAAAAGCCTTTACTATAATTAAAAGCTTTTAATTTAAAGTATTATAGTTTAGTTCTATATATTATAACTTATATAACTAAAAGGCTATAAAATAATTACTTTTAATATTATATTTAATATATTAGTCTTTATATAAATTAGATTATTAAGATTAAAATAACGTAATAATAAGGCTTTTATAAATCTAGCTTTTAATTACTTAAAAGCCTTATAGGCCCTAATATTTAGTTATACTTTACTAAGCTTTTTCTTATTTTTACTCTTTTTTAACAATCTTAATAGTAGTATAGTAGTATAAGAGTAGCTTTAATAAAGCGTTTATAAAAGTTATAAAACCTTAAGAAGACTTGAATCTTTTAATAAAACGTTAATTTAAGCTATTTAATAATATATTAGTTAAGCTAAAAGGAAGAACTAAGTACTTAAAGTAGCTTATTAAGTCTAAAAGGCAGTCTTTTATTTATTAGCTTCTTTTATTTAAATTTAGTAACAGGCTTTTTTATATTTAGTTTTAAAATAAATCTTATTCTTATATAGCACTTTATAATTTTTACTATTAAGAGTAATAAGTAATAGTTCTTAATTATTACTTTATTTAAGCCTTAGTAGTTTACATATAACTATAGGCTCGAATATTTTTTAAGTATAAATAAAATAAAGGTACTAGTAGGACTTTTTAAAGGGCGTATATGCTTAAAGGCTAGGCTTTTTATTAAGTAACTTCTTAACTCCTTTAACTTTCTTTATAATAAGGAGTAAATAGCCTTATATAGTAGTTACTATCCTTTTTTTAAGTTAATAGCGTAGTTAGTGTCTTAGTATAATAGTAGCGTTTTAACGTTATTGAAATTTAAGATATTATTATACTTACGTACTAAGTGTATAGGCAACTTACCTTGTCCTCTCTTTAATTTTCTAGCTAATAACACGCTTATTATTACTATATACACTATTACTTTCTGTTTTTTTTAGCTAAAGTAGTAAAAGCCTTAACTATAGTTACTCTTATCTTCTTTTTTATTACTTTAAACTACTAATTAGTTTTTACTAAGTTTAACTATATAGTATACTTCTTAATTATTATTATTAATAAAAGTATTAATAGCCTTATTATATTAGACAGCCTACTTATCCTAGCGTAGATTTATCCTAGCGTAGATTTATACTACGTCCTTTTTTTATCCTTATATATTAATTAAGCATAGTAGTACTTTTTATACATTACTTATATATACTATTTACCTATTATACGCTATTAATATTAATAATACTTACTCTTATCTCTTTTAAACTAATTTTCTTAGTTAAGGTCTTACTAATTATATTTAATATAGTTACTATATTTTGTTTAACGTTAACTAACTACCTACCTTTTATCTACGCTTTAAATTAAAATATATTTACTATTAAGATTTCCTTTACGTTTTTAACGTTTTAACTGTTATTAACACTATCTAATTTTTTAATAGCTTACTACTATTTAATAATTTAACTATAACTATCTTCTTCTTATTTAAGCACTTATTAACTAAGTACTTATTACTATTATAAATATAATATTTAAAGATATATTTGTTTTACTAAAGGTTCTTATTTTATAAGCTTTCTTATTTTTAGCCTTACTTTTAATAAGTACTTTAATAACTGCCTTAATAATTACTAGGTTTTAAATTTTTCGTTATATAACATTTTATCTTAACTACGTCTTATACCTTTTTTATAGCCTTTTTAGCTTATATATATATATATATTATATAAATATTTTATACTTATCTTTATAAGTAGTATATATCCTATATAATTTTAATATATATAATTAGTTCTTATCTTATTTTTAATATTAAAAAGTAGCTGTATATATAAAACTTATACTTACTTTTTTTTTTACTTTTTTTCTAGCTATATTTTAAAGAAATCTTGTAATAAGCTCGGCTATTACACCTGCTAGGAATAGGGAGCTAAAGGATTTATTAGAAGCTATAAGGGAAAAGGAAGGGAAATCCCTATAATAGGAAAGACTACAAAGTGCTACTTAAGTATTCCTCTAACAGAGGGCTATGCCCTATATTGCTAATTGTGCGAATACGAGCCGGAGCCGCAAAGCGTGCGTTGTGTCGATGTATTAGGGCGCCCTGGTTATGTGATATTATAGTTTAGGCAATGCTTGAACCTTTGATAAAGCTAAGTAATTTATAAAGTTTTAAAGATTTACTATATTTTATATTATTAATTAGTTTTTAAATAATAAAAGAATAAAACTTATTGTTTAAAGCCTTTTTTAATCTTTTGTTTATAATAGCTTATTATTATTTTATTTTACTTATTAATATAGTTTATTATATTATATAACTAATTTAGTTTATACTAAATAGTATAAAGTAAATATAAACTTTAATAGTATTAAATTTCTTTATAAATAAAGTGAAATATATCTTTTTATTTATAAGCTAATTTTAATACTAATTTATTAAAAAGTTATAATAAAAAGTAGGTTTTTTTTATATAATACTTAGCCTTTTTTAATTTATTTTAAAACCTTTATTACTATTATTTTTATACCTTTTTTAAGTAGTTAAAAAATTATACAACTTATTTTAAAGTACTTAAGTTATTAGTTTTTACAACTTTAAATATAATTTAATATATAAAACTAAGCCTATTAATAATAAATTTAATAAAGTTTATATTATTTTTTACTATAATAATTACTATTAATCCTTTTATTTTAAGTTTACTAGGCTATATTATAACGCTTATATTTAGTTATTAATTATATAAAGCTATTTTATAATCTTATATTAGTTTATTTAGTTTATTAATTAGTAATTAATTATTTATATTAATAGTTAAATAGTCTTTTACTAAAAAACTTAGTAATTATAATAAGGTTTAAACTAAGTAAATATATTAATAAAGTAATTAATTATAAAAAGGTATTAAGTAAAGATAGTATTATATAAAAACTAAGTCTTATCCTTTTTAATTTAATAAAAAGGACAAACTAACTATATATAAGTAATACTAAGTATACTAGGCTTAAATAAGCCTTAGCCTTTAAACTTTATAACTATTTAACTAATTATAAGGTATATATTTACTACTATTTTACTTAATTAAGTATAGGCTACTACTATGTATCTTTTTAAGTCCTGCCTATATTTGTAAGTTATATAACGCCTACTATTTGTTTAATTAGTTATTATGTTTATGTATTACTTATAATATATGTACGACTTTTGTGTATAGCCTATAAGGCTAAGATAACTTATAACGCCTTTTTAAAAAAGGTCTTAAGGGCCTATAAAAGTACGACTACTTACTTATTAGGAATAAAGGCTAATCTACCCTTTTTAGATATATACTTTAACGTTAAAGCCGCTACCTTTTATTAATTACCGTCTTATACTACCCTTAGTTAATAGTACTACTAAAAACTTCGCTATTTAAAGACATTAAAGCATTGGTATAATCTAGGTCTCCTAGGTTTAAATAGCAGCTATTAAAGCTATTAGACATCTCTTTTTCTTTAAAACGTATTTAAAAGAGGACTTAGATATAGCGAAAACGTAAAAGGAGTATTGTTAATTTAAAGGTTTTTTAAAAGGAGTGTAGTAAGAGAGTATATAATAATAGTATTTACGTTATTTGTATAATTTTTTAAATATAAGTTATAAAATTTTAAAGTAGTAAGTTTATAACTTTTTAGTTAAAAAAATTTTTTTTTTTTATAAAATACTACAGTTTTTAAATTATATAATTAATTAACTACTAAACATAATCTTTTAAGCATAGTATATAAATAAATAAATAGAATTTATATTATATATATTATTTATAAAATATATATCTTTACAAAAGGCGTAAAGTCGAGCTACGTACAAGTATCTAAATAGTTAAATAGGAAAGGCATATAGTAAGGGAAAAAGTGTGTATTTCTTAGATGCTTAATAATAGACTAAATAGAAGGGAGAAGGACTATCCTTATATAGACGTAATCCGTTATTTTAATCTAGGACTGTGTGTGTGTAAAAACCCTAATACAAATATATAATTAACCGTATATTACGTAATTATATATTCTTAATATTATTTATAGAATTTAAAACGTAATAATATATAACTTATAAGGCCTTAAATATATATAAAAACTTTAAAATCTACCGTTTACTTAAAATATATAGTATTAATTATTATATAAATTTATTACTATTCTTTAATATAAGTATTTAACTATATATGTAGCAATTTTTAGCCTTATAGTTTTTTTTTTATTATATTATTCTAATGTTTTAAAAATATAGGACTTCTACGCGGTAGACTTTTAAAGACCATTTATACTTTATATTTATTAAGTTTAAATTTTTTGGGTGCCTTACGGATGGTTTGAATTTTCACACCCTACAAGTAATTTAATTCCATTGGAAAGTACTTATCTAATAACTACGTACTACGTAGTATAATACAAACATGTGTAGGGCACCCTGTGATAATAGATATCTGTTTTTTATTGTGTAGCTTCTTATATTAGGACAGCTCGCTATTCTACGGCAGATAGGACATCTTTTGCCTGGCAAACGGCTAGAGAGCGCTGGCCGGTCATTGTTGTGAGTTGATTATAGTGACGAACAGAACAGATATTGAATCTTGAATCTTAAATCCTAGCTAACAGGATGATAATTAGACCCAAGCTATTGACGACGTGTATCGTTCTGTACAACTAAGTCAGGATTCAACTAAAATAGAAGAGGGAAAGAAAATTGTTGAAGAGCTTGTACAATTGAAATATGACATTCAACATGACAAGCAATTGCAGTGCGTAAATTCCTCCCGCATCTTTTCACTTACTACCTCTTATCATTGCCTTTCTAAATTCAACGAAGACCTATTCGAGATGATGGACAATTTGATGTGACTAGCTACAACCAGGAGCTTGAACAGCTTAGGAATCCGTCATGGCTCAATGTTCCTTGGTTGTACGCTGAGTGCTACCTCTACCGTCGAATAAGCACGTCATTTCATATATCCACCCATTGGAAGAGCTACGATGTATTTGCGCGGCAAAAGATACAAGCGTTTCGCTCGTCACATCAGGCAGTTTTAGAGTTAGCCACACGCTATAGACAACTTACTCAAAAGTTGGCCATACGCGAGAAACCCGATTCTCCGTCAGACTATAATGTTGTGACTGAGGATGCACTTTTTGCTGAAATGTGCGAAATTTGCCTCTGGGGCAACGCTACTGACCTATCTCTATTAACAAACCTCGACTACGAGGACATCCAGAAGTTACAGGGTGTCGACGTTCGCTGCAGAGCAAAGGCCAACATTTTAGTCAATGATCTACCTCACGTCTATGCGTATCTATGCGCTGCTCGTGCAGCCAAGCCCCCCAGAGCTGAGCGACGCGTTGATTTTGTTTTGGATAACGCCGGGTTCGAACTCTACGTTGACTTAATCCTCGCTAGCTATCTCTTGCGTGTAGGCCTGGCTACTGTAGTCGTTTTGCATCCCAAAAATATCCCGTGGTTTGTGTCGGACGCCAATCCAAGCGATTTTTCAGCCCTACTCAACGCTCTTTCCGATCCCGGATGTTTTTTTGGTACACCATCCAAGTTAGATACGAATCAGGAAAACGTGTCTGAAAGCGAGTTTAGAGATATTTCCTTTCTAGTCGAAGAATGGAGCCAGCTGCATGCTAATGGAAAGATTATACTCCGACCTAATGCTTTCTGGACGATGCCTAGCAGCTTCTGGCAACTGCCTCACGCTATGAAATCCCTATTTTCTGACCTGCAGACGAGCGAGCTTGTCATTTTTAAAGGCGATTTAAACTACCGAAAGCTCACAGGCGATGTATGTCACTCAATTACCACCACAACTTTCTTATAGACTGGTCTCGTTTACTTCGTATATTTTCTTGTATTGACATCGTACTACTTAACAGGAAGCTTGGTCCCCGAGTACGCCATTTATCGAAGCCATCGGACCACTTGGTGTTGGATCTGGCATTAATGTGTTGGCGCTGCGTATCTGCAAGGCTGATGTTGTAGTTGGCTTGCCATCCGGAAAGGATGAGGAACTTAAAGCGGCTCCTGGCGGCGGTGGCGATTCGAATGCTCGCAAATGGGCTTGGAATGGAAAATGGGCGGTTGTGTCCTTTTCGCAAGGTAAGCAATTATAGAGACGGGTATATTTCGTATAGTGCATGTTTTTCCCTATAATCTGTATTATGTATTGCTACTAGCATAGTTAGGGCACTATAGCGTCGTCTTTTAGTAGTCCTTAGTATTATATCTTAGCTTATATATAGCGTATTTAACGGTTTTCCTGTAGTTATAAGCCGTATATCCCTATGTTCAGCACCTAAAGCATATTTTAGCTACTAAAAGCTCTTTCTTATAGTTAGTTAAGTAGTATTCTTTATAGTTAATACTAATAAAGTAGGCCATTAAAAGGGCTAGCTTAGATAGGTCAGTTACTATAAGTCTAGAATAGTTAAAAAGGGCTCCTTTCTTAATTATAAGATTAGTGTTAATAATACTAGCCTTAAACTAGATTTTAAAAAGAGACTTAGAGTTTTTTAAGCATGTGTCTGTTTTAATTAACATTATAGAAGCTAATCCTATAGTCGGTCTTTAAAGGTCTAGCGCATAAAATTTTAAATTTTTAAAAAATACTATAGTTTTAAAAATTCTAAAGAATATAAAGAAAAAATGCTAGAAGTCTAAAACTTGCTATATACATAGTTAAATACTCAATATATAATAGTAACAAATTTCAATAAATAAATATAATAGTTAGTACTATATATAGTTTAAGTTAAAAGGTTAATTTTTAAAGTTTTTATATATGTTTAAGGCTATATAAGTTATATGGTATTGCGTTTAAATACTATAATAATATATATTGTATAACTATTATTTATCTATCTATATGCAATTTAAAAAGGATTAAGCTTTATAGTTAATTAATTATAGAATTTTATAATTGTAGTGTTTTATAAAAAAGTGGAAATATTAACTAAAAAGTTATAAACTTATAACTTTCAAAAATTTATAACAAATATTAGGAATATATAATTATATAATATATTATTAATAATATATATAAATACAAATAATTACATATTTTTATATTAGGGTTTTTTACACATAATTCTAAATTAATATAGTATATTACGTTTATATAAAGATAGTCTTCTTTTTATCTATTTAGTTTATTGTTAAGTATTTAAGAATATACTATATTTTCCTTTACTATACGCCTTTTTTACTTATCTATTTAGATTATTGTATATAGCTAGACTTTACGTCTTCTATAAAGACGTATTTTATATAGTAGTAAGTCTTTTACTATATACTTACTTATTTATTACTTTTTTTCTTTTTTTTACCTTTTTACTTTTTTTCCTTTTATTTAATTTCTTAAAGAAATAAAGACGTTTATATACTTTTTACTTACCTTTATTTTTTTTCATTTTTTTATAAAAAGACTAACTTACCTTCCTACCTTTCTTTACTTTATACTTTATAAATATACCTTTAATTATATTAAAAGCTAAACTATTTAAATATCCTTTCTTTTCTCTTTATAACGATATTCTTAGCAAATTTATTAGTAAATTTTTAGTAGTGAATTTAATTTTTTAATTTGTACCTACTTTTTTTTTATAAAAATATAGCAAACTTTAAATTTAAAGGCTACGCTTTTAAAGGAAGCTAAAACTACGTTACTTAGTTAGTCTGTTTTTAGGCCAACTTATATATTTATAACTTAGAAAAGGCTTTAGTTTATAACTATTTAAAGGCTTATTTTAAAAGAATAAATAAAGTTATTATAAACTACTTTAAAAAAACGTTAAAAGAAAACGACGTAATTAAACTAAAAAGCTTTAGTATATATAAGATTATATATAACTAATAGTTTACTTTATTAGTTAAATATAGTTATTAATACTTATATTGCTTAAAAAATTACTAAAAAATCTTTATTATAAAAAAAGGGTTAATACTAATTATATAGTTATTAAGTCTTTTAATAATTTAATATTACGGTTTTTATAAGAATTACTAACAGACGCTATATAACTAAGCATAGTTAAGGCACCGCGTACGGACCGTCTAAGGTCCCTATAGGGTCCCTCTATAATTAGTTAAACGTTTAGTTTATAGGCGCCTTGTAAGCCGTTCTAAGACACTAAGGGTAGACTTAAGGGGTCTTTAAGCAGTCCTTATAATTAGCTAGATTAAGTAGACTAATAGACACTTCTTATATTTATATAGTACTACTATATCCTTTCTTAATAAAAGGGATAAGAGTTTATTCTTATTTTAATATATATATAATTTAAACATTATACAGTTAATATTATCTTTTACTTAGTTATAGTAGTGTATAGTATTAACCTTATAAATACTATTATATTAATAAACTCTTTTTTTAGCTACTTAAAAGAATTCTTTTTTATAATAACTAAATTACTAATTGTTTTTAAAGCTTTAAAAATAATAAAAGCTATATAAGTATTACTTAAAGACTTTATAAGGTTTATACTAGTTAAAACAATATTTATAAATAATAGAATAGCGGCTAAATTAGCTATATTAAAGGTATATTAAGTATGCCTTTAATAATTACTTATAGTATATATAAAAGTAGTATGGCTATAAGCGGAATTAAACGGTATAAGTAAAAAGACAACGTTTATATATATAATATAACTATTAGTAAAGAACTTATAAAGTGCTTTTAAGGTTTAAAAGCTAAACTTAAATAATTTTAAAAATAAAGACATAGTTTTTATAGCCTTATTATATACTAGTAGCTAGGCACTATTAAAAGCTAGTAATTAAGTATATAACTTAAAGCTTAAACTATTTAAAAAGTATAAAGATTTATTAATATATTTATAATAATAAAAGTAGTATAAAGTAATGAGGTGTATATTTAAATTAACGCCTTAATAATACTTTTAAAATATTAATAAGATTAATATAGTGTTATAGCTTATAAATAAAGCTTTTTTTATTTATTAAAAGTAGTACTTTAATATATTATTAAAGTAAGAGTATATATTAGGCTTATACTTTTAAGACGTTTTTAATACTTAATTAAATATATTAATATTAAAAGTAAAAGATTTATTTAGTACTATAATAATATATTTAAAAAAATCTTACTAACTTATAAAATAAAGCTTTAGTAATTACTATATATATATAAGCTTATTAAAATAAAAAATTAGTTCTTTATTTAAGAAATTTATAATAGTTATAGTTTATATAAGACTAAGTAATAAAATTAAACGTAACTTAGCTATAAAGAGTATAACTTATACTACTAATTAATACTAAGTATTAAAGCGTATAAATAAGCTTTAAAAGAATAGCTTTTTAAATAAGTAATAAAAAAGACTATACTAAATATAAAAAAAAGAAAGAAGACCCTTAATAAAAAACTAAAAAGAAAGTATTTAAGCTTTTATTAAAAAGCCTTTAAAGCTTAAAAGTTTAAGTAATTTATAAATAAGTTTAGCTTAAAACGTTACACTAAGTTAAGTAATATTAATATTAAGTGCTTTTATTATAATAAAAAAGGTTATATCTTACTTATATATTTTAATAAATTAGTAAGTAAACTACTAAAAAAGGACGTTTAAATTAACTTTATTAAAGTTAATAATATTAATAACTTTAGTAATAAAGGTAAAAAGGGTAAAAGTAAAAAAAAAGCTTAAATAGTTTTTAAAAAAATACTTTAAAGTTATTAAATATTATTTTAGTTAGTAAAAGGCTATAAATAAAAGGATAAGTTATTATAAATAGTAATTACTTTATATTTATTAATTTAAATTATAATACTAAGATTAATATAATAAATAAAAAATTTATAAAAGTATTAAGCTTACTAAAGTTTATAAGGCTATTACTACTTATATAAGTACTTAGTAACTTAAAGCTATAATTTTATAGTATATAAGTAATTATAATTTAACTACTAAATACTAACTAAAAAGAATAGTAGTTTACTTATTATTATATAAGGCTAAACTATATTAATAGTAACGTATTAATACTTTTAAGCATTTTAACCTTATTAAAAGAAAAAATACTATTATATCTTACTAATAAAAAGTAGTAGTTTTATAAATTAAAAGTTAAGCTAGTAAAGACTTTTTAAAAAGGTATAATAAATACTACTACTTATTATATATTAGTATAAGTAAAGGAATTTACTAGTCTTTTAAATAAAGAACTTTAAAAGAATTATAAAAGGCTTATAAAAATACTATTTAAGCTTTATAAATATAAAAACATATTTTTTATAAAGAATACTACTAGCTTATTAACTTACTAAGGTATAAACTATATAATTAATTTACTACTTAAAATATAACTATTATATAAAAGACTATATCTTTTATTTTAAAAAAAGCTTATTATACTTTAAAAGTACTTATAAAAGGTACTATAAAAAGAATAAATTTAAGACTTAAAAAGCCTTATAAGCTTTTTAGTCTTATTTATACTAAAACTTAATAATACTTTATAGCTATATATTAATTATTATAAATTAAATAAGATTATAATTAAAAATTAGTACCCTTTTAGTCTTTAAAATTTTAAATAGGATAAAGGGTTATAAAGTTTTTTTTAACTATAAATATAAAGGATATGTTTAGTAAAATATAAATACGTAAAAAAAAATAAGTAAAAGACTATATTTAAAACGTAGTATAGTTACTATAAGTATTTAATAATACTTTTTAGACTAACTAACGCCTTAATAACCTTTTAAAGTTATATTTATAAAGCGTTTAAAGGCTTAATAAAAAAGGTTTATATTATTTATTTAAATAATATTTTAATTTATTTTAAGAATAAAGAAAAGTATATAAAGTACTTAAAGTAGGTATTAAATTAACTAAGGGAAGTAAAACTATTTATTAATTAAAAAAAGTGTTAGTTTTATAAAAAGAAGGTTTCCTTCTTAAGCTTTTTATTATTACTAAATAGTGTATATATAAATTTAGCCTATATTAAGACGGTTATAAAGTAGTAGATATTAAAGATATATTATAATATTTAAGTATTTATTAACTTTTATAATTTTTACTACTAATTTATTTATTATTTTACTAATAAGACCTAACTATTAATAAAATACTTAAAAGGTTTAGTTAAAAGTAAAAAGCTTAAAAAACCCTTATAAAAGCTTTATAAAGACTAGGTATTTTAGTAGTTAAAGTAAGCGTTTATAAAAGCGCTATTACTAAGATATTATAACCTATAACGCTTAGTTTATATAAAGACTAATACGTTTACTTTTATATTAGTAAAGATACTATCTTAGCTAAACAATATAGATATTTAGTATTTAGCAGCCTTTTAGTCTTAAAAGCTAAAAAGTATAAAACTACGTTATAATACCTTTAATTAAGAGTTAATAATAATTATTATTATATCTTTTAAAAAATAGCGTTTATATTTAAAAAAGGTTAAAAGTATAAAGGTTTTAACTAACTATACTAATTTATAAGCGTTCTTAAAGTAAATAAATTTAAATTATTATTAAGCGTACTAGTATATATATTTATTACTATTTAATTTTAAAATTAAGTATTAACTAAGTAATAAAAATCTAGCTAATAGCCTTTTATATTATCTTGACTATAAAGAAAAGTAGGACTAAATAGATTATTTGTTTTTATTACGTTAAAAAGTTGCTACTTTTACTAAGAGTAGTGTCTTAAAGGACTTTAAAAAACTTATAAAGGAACTAAATAGCCTATCTTTTTATAAAAAGTAGGTATTTAAGTTTGTTATAAATAGTCTAAGTAAAATAGTTAATATAGCTAACTTAAAAACAACTTAGTTAAAGTACTAAAGTATATATATTTAATAGTTATTTATAGTATAAGTAGTTATAGTTATTACTATAAAAGGGCTAAAAAAGGTAAAAAGCCTTTTATATTATTTTATAAGCTTATTCTTATAACTTAATTATTAAACTCTTACTTATAAAGTAAAAAAAAGGTATATTAAGATTATATAAGCTATTTTTAAGATTAGTTTTTAAACTTTATAAAGTTGTTTTATTAAAAAGGATAAGTTATTATACTAGCCTTAAAAGTATTATAATATAAAATTATTTATTAGTAGTATAAGCTTAAAACAGCTAAATATAGTAGTATTATAAAGATAAAAGACTTAGTTTTTTATTATTACTTTTAAATAAGCGTTAAAGTAAACGTTAAATGTTTTATATATACTTATTATATATACTAAACTACTAAGTTAAGAAAGTATAAGCTATATAATTAGCTTTAACCTTTACTAGTTTTTAAAAGGCCTTAGTTAAAAGTATTAATAAATTTTATTACTAGTTTTTCTTTAGTCTTTAATAATAATTAAAAGTTAAATACTATATTAATAGTAGTAAATAAGTATATAAAAATATATTAGTTTCTACTAGTATTTACTATTATAACCTTTATAAAGCTTATATATTTACTTTATATAAAGGTTTAACTATACTTTAAATAGCTAAAAAGTATTATTTTAAATAAAAAAGTAGTCTTTATTAACTAGTACTAGTAAAAGCTATATAATATTACTTATATTAAGCTAAGACTATTTACTACTTTTTACTTATAAATTAATAGTTAGATTAAAAGAGCTAATTAGACTTTAAAATAGTACTTTTATTATTATATAATAAAAAATTAAAATAACTAGTTAATACTTCTTTTTATAATAAAGTTTACTTTAAATAATATAATTAATTAATTAATAAATAAAGTATTATTTTATATACTTTATAGTTATTACTTTATAATTTATAAAAATATTAAAAACGTTACTTATAAAAAAAGGGTACTAATAGTAGTTAAGTATATTTTAAAGCTATAAGCTTTAAAAAAAAGGCGTTAAAATACTTATAATATATATAAAAGATATAAAAGCGTTATTATAATATAAAGTATATATTAAAAAAGTATAATAAAAAGAACTTAGTATTATTTTTTATTTAAAATTTATAACTAAAAGTACTTAATTAAAAGTAAAAGCTAAAGTTTATTAAAACTTTTTATATATTAAAAAAGATCAGCTTATAAGTATATTATTTTATAGTTTTATAATAGTATAAAAGACTATATAATATATTTTTAATATCCTTACTAAAACTATAAGTAAACTTTATAAGTATTATAAAGCCTTTACTAATACTACTACTAAAAGAAAATAATAGTAAGTAAAAAGTAAAAAAGAGTTTAAGCTATAAAATATAATATAAAAAGTTATACTAATTAGTATAATAATAAAAGGAATAGCCTTTTAAATATAACTAATAAGTTATTATAATAGTTATAAATATATTAATTATAATAAAAAAATAGTAAAAAATATATAAAAAAACGCTTATTAATATTAAAATAAGCTTTAAAGTTTTTATAAAAAAGAAAAAAAGAAGACTAAAGAAGGTTTAGTAAAAAAGTATAGTAATATTATATTATTATAATAATAAAAATTATAAAAATATAATAAAAAAATATAAAAAAATTATAATATACTTAACTATTATAAAAGGACCTTAAAAGGACTACTTATAATTTAAGAAAAAAAGTAGCTTAATAGCTACGTTTTAATATAAAGATAGTAAATAAAGGTAAATTTTAACTAATAATACTTATATTAACTTATATTATAAACGTTAAATAGTAATAAAACAACTTATACCTAGCTTAAAGTATAAAATGTAGTTATAGCCTTACTTACTTAACAATGTATAATACGTATAAGTAGTAGCCTTATACTTTATAACCAACTTAAAGCTAGTTAGTAGTAGTTAAAAGTTAAAGAAATAAATATATACATACTACTTTAAAGCTATATAGCTTACTATACTTTATATAGTAGTTAATAGCTATATAAGCAAGGCTTTAAAGAGTTTTTTAAACTATATAATAGTAATTACTTTAAAAAATCCTTTAATTTTTTAAGTAGGCTATAACTAAGGCCTACTTACTAAGGTTAGTTAAGTAGCCTATTATTAATATAAGGAACTAGACTATTAATAAATTTAAACTAGTAACTAGTTAAAAAATACACTTATAAGTATATAACGTATATTAGTATACTACTTATTTATATAGCTACTACCTTTTTAAAAGCTAAGGTACTATACTAAAGAGGCAACTTAAGTAGCTTATTTACTAGCTTTTTTACTTAAGTGTTAAAGTAGCTTAAGTATATAGGTTTATTAAGAAAAGGCTAAGGATAGCCTAAGTCCTTACTTTACTTAAATAGTAGGATAAGTAAGGGCGTTACTAAGAAGGCTATAAGGTTTATAAAGGCTTAAAAGAGGCTAAGGTTTAAACTTAACTTATCCTTTAAGTTGCCTTTAAAGCTAGCCTTAAGGTTTACTAAGTCTTTATCTTTAAGGTCTTTGTCTATAAGGTCCTTATTTTTATCCTTATTATTATTATTAACATGCTTAAGTAGTAAGTTGTCTAGTATATATAATAGGCTTTAAATACTATTACTAAACCTACTAAAGAAAAGTAAAAGGCCTACTAAGGAGCTTATTAAAGGCGTCCGCTTTAACGGATTAAGCGTTATAAGTATAAGTGCTAGCTAGACTAACGTAGGCGTTATTAGCTTTTAGGCTGTAGTAATAAGTAAAATAAAAAAAGGTAATACTTTTAGTATTACTAGTATAGTTATACTATATAACAACTAAAGAACCTTTTATAATATATTACTTAGTATAAAGGTAAAAATAGTCTATTTAATACTTAGTGTATATATTAAAGTACTAGTAAAAAGTAAGTACTTAAGTATAAGGGCTAGTATTAGTTTTTATATATATAAGCGCTTTATAATAAGCTTGTTTTTACTCTTAGCCTTATTAAAAGTTTAAAGTATAAAGGTCTTTTTAAAGTACTTAAAAAAGGTCTATATTATAAATAAAAGGCTAAATAATAAGCTATTATTAAGAATTAAGTAGTCTTTAAACTATTTAATTACTTATTAAACTATTAGTATTATTATAATTTAGTAATAGCCTTATAGTCCTTACTTCTTCCTTTAAAAGTACTACTTACTATAATAAATTTTAGTAATATAAAAAGTAAGAAGTAAGTATTATTTATATAATATAGTAAAATTTACTTTATAAACAAGTAAAAATAAACTTATAACGTTTATATAATAAAGTAAAATTTACTATAAACAAAGTAAAAGCAAATTTACTATACTTAATATATACTAGTAATAAGCTTTATTATATAAGCTAGCCTTTTATAGCCTTTAAATAAAGCTTAAAAAGTCTTTAATAATATTATTAACGTTAATTAACCTTATTAAATATATTAGTATAATAAAGAATACTACTATATATAAATATAAATAGTATAATATAATAACTATTTTATAAGTACTAAGGCACTTTTATCCTACTAAGTTTCTTTTTTAGTTACTTTATTATTAATAAATGTTATAGGCAACTTTAAAAAAAAGGAGATAATTATTATAGTTTTTATAAAAATTACTAATAAACGCTATATAATTAAGCATAGTTAAGGCACTATATATAAACTATTTAAGGTCTTTATAAGGTCTATTTATAATTAGTAAAACGTTTAGTTTCTAAACGCCTTACTATAATTAGTTAAGAAATAAAATAGTAGTAAGCCGTTTTAAGATACTAAGAGTAGACCTTAAAAGGTCCTTAAGTAGTCTTTATAATTAGCTAGATTAAGTAGACTAATAAATATCTCTTATATTTATATAGTACTACTATACTCCTTTTTAATAAAAGGGACAAGAGTTTATTCTTGTCTTAATATATATATATATGTATACAATTTAGATATTGTAAAGTTGATGTTATTTTCTACCTAGTTATAGTAGCGTATAGTACTAACCTTATAAATACTCTTATATTTAATATATAAGATTAAAAAGAATACTTAAAATTTTATTAAAAGGATTTAATACTTACTTAATAAAATATTATTAACTAACTATTTATTCTTTATCTATACTTTAAATTAAAATATATTTATTACTAAAATCTCTCTTATATTTTTAACGTTTTAACTATTATTAATATTATCTAGTTTTTAACATATTTTTTATATTTAATAATTTAACTATAACTATTTCTTTCTTATTTAAGTACTTATTAACTAAGTATTTATTATTATTATATATAATACTTTAAAACGTGTTTATTTTATTAAAGGTTTTTATTTTATAAGCCTTTTTAAACTTTTATATATATATTTTATATAAAGGCTTTATACTTATCTTTATAAGTAGTATATATCTTATATAATTTTAATATGTATAATTAATTCCTATTTTATTTTTAGTATTATAAAAAGCTTTTAAAAGTCTTTTTTAATACTAAAAAGTAGTTATATATATAAAACTTTTACTTACTTTTTTTTTTTAATTTTTTTAGCTATATTTTAAAGAAGGTTAAGTAATTTATAAAGTCTTAAAAGTCTTAATATTTACTTTATCTCATATTATTAATTAGTTTTTAAATAATAAAAGAGTGCGTTTTTAAAGTTATAATAAAGAATAAAACTTATTATTTAAAGCCTTCTTAATCTTTTTTTATTTTATTTACTAGTATAGTTTACTATATTATATAGCTAATTTAGTTTATATTAACTAGTATAAAATAAATACTCTTTTTAGTAGTATTAAAAATTTTTTTAAATAAAGTAAAGTAAAAAACTTTTGTAAGCTAATTTTAATACTAATTTACTAAAAAACCATAAAGAAAAGGCAATTGTTTTTTATTTAGCTTATTCTTTTTTATATTAAAGCTTTTACTACTATTATCCTTATATCTTTTTTAAGTAGTAAAAAGGTTAAACAGCTTATTATAAAGCTTTTTTTTTTACTTTAAAATAATAACTTTTCTTTTTAACGCTTAAAGCTTAAAGTTGTTAGTTTTTACTACTTTAAGTATAATTTAATATATAAAACTAGGCCTATTAATAATAAATTTAATAAGGTTTATATTATTTTTTACTATAATAATTACTATTAATTCTTTTATTTTAAGTTTATTAAGTTATATTATAATACTTATATTTAGTTATTAATTATATAAGGCTATATTATTTTATAGTCTTATATTAGTTTTATTTAATTTATTAATTAGTAATTAACTTAATTTATATTAATAGCTAAGTAGTCTTTTTATAAAAAACTTAGTAATTATAATAAAAAGTAAACAAAGTAGCTATATTAATAAAGTAATTAATTATAAAAAGGTAATAAATAAAGGTAGTATTATATAAAAACTAAGTCTTATTCTTTTATATTTAATAAAAAGGACAAACTAGCTATATATAAGTAATACTAATTATACTAAGCTTAAATAAGACTTAGCCTTTAAACTTTATAACTATTTAACTAATTATAAAGCGTATATTTACTACTACCTTCCTTAATCGAGTATAGGCTACTATTACGTACCTTATAAGGTCTTACCTATATTTATAGGTTATATAACGCTAACTATTTGTCTAATCGGTTTTTATGTTTACGTATTACCTATAATGTATACGTAACTCTTATACGCGGCCTGTGTTAGGCCTTTATAGTCGCTTTTCTTACTTCTTTATAAGAGAATATAATAATATTATTATTATTATTACTTTTAATAAAAGAGTATATTATTATAAAACTAAAAAGGTATAGTTAAAATAAGTAAAATAGTTAAAAGTTTATATTTAAAAAATTTATTTTTAAAATTATAATAAGAAAAGTTTTTTCTTTTTTACCTTTATTTACTTAGTTTATTACTTTTACTACTTATAATTACTCTTACTTTTTTAGTTTAATACGTTTATATTACTAGTTAATAAGGTATATTAAAGGTTTAAGCTTTACTTAAACTATAATATTATATAACTATAGCAACTACCATTATATACTACTACTTTACTTTTAACTAATTATAGTAAGGCTTTATAAGGACCTTTAATAGTTTATATATAGTAGTTTAATAGTGCTTAGTTACTAAATCTTTATTAGTAATTTTTATTAAGACTATAATAATAGTATTTAGAAATTTTAAATATATAACTTTTATTAGCCTAGTATATACTATACTATTCTTAATATAGCTACTTTAAAACTAAAAAAAACAATTAACCTTTTTAAGTGAAGTCTTTTTTAAAGGCTTTTACTATTTTTTTTATTGCTTCCTTTATACTTTTATATAAACTTAGTTAAAATAGAATATAGAAAAAATTAATACTAGTTATAACTACTATATAATTATTCGTTAAAGTATAGATATAATAAGTATAACTTAAGCTTATTCTTTTTTTACTTACATAATTTATATACTATTCTTAATATAATTTAATTTAATTATAGTACTTATTTTATTTATATTCCTTTTAATATTAATAACTAGTATATATAAATTCTTACTTATATTATACTTAGTATAGCTTAAAACCTTGTTTTTAATAAAATACACTATTATAATATCCCCATTTCCTTTAATTTAAATACCTTTTATATTGACTTTATTTTTTAACCTATTTATTCCTTATTTTTTTCTTTCCTTTTATTACTTACATTTTATATTACTATAGTTCTTAACTTAGTATTTACTATCTTATCTATTTAGTAAACTTAACTAAAAGATCTTAATATTTAAATTTATAGTATAAGCTTTTATTACATTGATAGGATCCTTTAAAGTTGTTATACTTTATGAAGTATGTATTAATATACACTCCTTAAAAGTTAAGCTAGTATATATATAGCCTTTGAAAGATTTTATTTATACTAATGCTCTAGGTAATACATGTTCGTTTATTACCAAAAAAATCGTCGTACAATCTAAACATTAGGATAAATCCCTTAGTAATAAATACATTATCACGCATGTAATCAGTTACTTGTAAACAAAGGTCTCTTCCAAAAGTGTGTCGGAAGATACCGACAAACGACACAAACCACCGGGATGCATTATCTGCGAGATTCAATTCTACACTAGATGCAAACTAGCGAGGCGGACAGTCGGCAAGGATACACTGCTCCCCATCAAATTACGCCTACGAGGCAAATAACATAACATTAAATGACCAGAGCACTCCACGAAATACCTTCGAATCCATTTGCATAGTCATTTAATCGCATTAACCCAAACTACACACCAACAACCACTACAATCAGGGGCTTAAAATATGAACACAAACGCCGTATTCCCAGTGACCGACACATCACGACAATCATTTGCTAACCGAACCGGGTCTTATCCCCCCAAATGACTCAGTTTCGCTCGCCCCGCAGGCGACGGGCCAGTTGAATATCCTTCTGTTTAACGAGTCAGTATAGAGCATGAGTAACACAACGGCATTATTGCCTACCGATTGGATTGTGACCCGCTTTGCATGGATGGCACAGAGGTTCGTATCCTCGAACAAAGACACAAGATACGACTCAACAGACTCTTGAAGAGCACCTATAGCCGATGACTGGAACCGAAGATCGGACTTGAAGTCTTGAGCTATCTCTCGAACCTTCCAAGAATGTCAATAATTAATTGGTCACGGCTAATGTCATTCAGACGTACCAGCCGCTGAAATGGGAGCTTGCGGATTAGAAGCTCAGTGGACTTCTGGTACCGCCGAATTTCACGGAGAGCCACAGTTCCGGGCTTGTAGCGGTGTGGCTTCTTGACACCACCAGTAGACGGAGCGCTCTTGCGAGCGGCCTTGGAGGCCAGCTGTTTCCTAGGTGCCTTTCCACCCGTAGATTTGCGAGCAGTCTGCTTGGTACGAGCCATTATTGTAAAGTTGGTCGGGAATAAGAAGTCTTGAATCGTAGAGACAGAACTGGTTCTGTTTTCTTTTTAGTTTGAAGAAAAAGAAGATTTTGGTGGGGAGGGCGACGAATGGTTTAAGTAGGCCTTAGCGAGAGCGATTACGTTACAGGCTGATTCGGCGAAGTGGGGCTTCTAGGAGTGCTTCCGTATGTGGGTTTAAATATTGGTGGCCAAATATATGATTGGTTAAACTACTGCTATGTAATAAACCGAAAGTAAAAAGGGTAAATAAATTAATAAAAAAGTGCTTTCTTCCTTTAAAGCAATGCAGGTGATACGGAATTTAGGAATGGGATTACGTGAACATATTCTTACAAGTACGTACATAATAGTACACAGGTGTAAGAATAATAGTTTGCAATATTTGATTGGCTGCATTCTGTCTTCCACTACTCGTACATAGTACTTGAAGGAGTCAGATCAGCCACTGATTTATCCCCACTGTCCAAAACACTACCCATCGACCCCATCGCTGTGACATATGTGGTCTGCGGTGGAGCAAATCTAAGATTTACAGAGATATAATTGGCCGATTTCAGTTACGTGAACCAACTTATTTCTTTATTTTTGATAAGGAGTACAACGACGAAGACGAAGTACGAGTATAGACCCTTGCTAAGACCTTTGCCACCTGACGCATAGTAAAATATTAGACTTTATTACGAGTATCACCTCTGTAGATACTCGCGTCTACTCCGTAGTTGTATTATTTAATGATCGTGCGATGCCCCAATTTTTTTCGCGTTTTTTTTCAACGCTCCTAATAAATTAAGCGCTGACCAGTCAAACCGCAGATCAGTCAAATAGGAGCGTTGAAAAAAAAGCTAAATAAATTGGGGCGCGGCACGATTAATAGAAAGAAAATGCTTAAGAATTTAGAAGGAAAAACTACGAGTATCAATTACTAACAATGATTGTACTAGTACAAGACTAAAAGTTTTTCGATTAACCTGAATAAATTTATGTCGACTTGGTAATGGCTCTTAATTGTCTATTGCTATCATACTTCTGTATTTAGTCTGTCTGCACACGCTGCTTAAGGACACCTTAATAACACTTGCATTGTCTAATTAGACATCTATAAGCGCTTTAATGTATATTTTTATTTGATTTAAGCCCTATAGTACATTTTCCTAACTTATGCTTAACAATAGACTAGATAGACAAGAGGAAGACTGTCCTTATATAAACATAATATATATTAATATAAGCCGTGTATGTCCTTTTAGTATAAGATAGTATACGTATACTTATACTACGCACCGCTTTTTAGCACGCGTAAAAACGCGTATTACCAAAGGTAGTACTACCTAAACAAATAAATTACCTAGTCTAATAAATTATATTTATATAAAAAAGCCTTAAAAAAATTTTAAACTTAGCCTTATTTTAAAATAATTAGCTTGTTAAGTAAAGATACTTTCTCTTTTTTAGTGTTATTTCTACTACTAATTTAATCACTTAATAGACTGCTTTAATACGTTGTTATACTATGTTTAAGACGCTCTTTTAAAATAAAAGCAAGTTGTTTAAGTCTTGCACTTAATTTTAATCTCCTTTATAACTACTTTTATTACCCTACTTACAGGGCTATGCCCTATGTTGCTAGTTGTGTAACTACGAGCTAGAGCCGTAAAGTCTGCTTTATATAGATGCATCAGGGCGCTTTAGTTACGTGATTTTATAGTTTAGGCAAAGCTAAAACCCTGAATAGAATAGCGGCTAAATTAGCTATTAAAGATTTATTAAGTATGCTTTTAATAGTTATTAGTAGTGTATATAAAAGTAGTATAACCATAAGTAGAGTTAAACGGTATAAGTAGGAAGACTACGCTTATACATATAATATAATTATTAGTTAAGAACTTATGAAGTTTTTTAAAGGTTTAAAAGCTAAATATAAATAATTTTAATAAAGGGAATATAGCCTTTATAGCCTTACTATAAGCTAGTAGCTAGGCGCTATTAAACGCTAGTAGTTAAGCGTATAACTTAAAGCTTAAACTACTTAATAAGTATAAAGATTTATTAATATATTTATAGTAATTCGAGTAGTATAAATTAATAAGGCGTATATTCGAATTAGTGCTTTTATAGTACTTACTACTATAAGTATTTAATAATACTTTTTAAGCTAACTAACGCTTTAACAACCTTTTAAAATTATATTTATAAAGTGCTTAAAGGCTTAATAAATAAGAATTATATTATTTTTACTATTTTTAATAGCTAAAATAAGCGTTTATAAAAGTGCCTTTATTAAAGTATTATAACTTATAACGTTTAGTTTATATTAAAATTAATATATCTACTTATATTAGTAAGAATACTATTCTACCTAAATAATATAGGTATTTAGTATTTAGCAGCGTTTTAGTTATAAAAGCTAAAAGGTACAAAGCTATGTTATAGTACTTTAAATTAAAAGTTAATAGTAATTTTTATATCCTTGAAGGAATAGCGCTAGTACTTAGAAAAGGCTAAAAGTATAAAGGTATTAATAAACTACGCTAATATATAGGCGTTCTTAAAGTAACCAAATTTAAATTATTATTAAGTATGCTACTATATATATTTATTACTTTTTAACTTCGTTAATAAAAAGGATTAATAAACTTTATTACTAGTTTCTTTTTAGTCTTTAATAATAGTTAAAAGCTTAATACTATATTAGTAATAGTAAATAAATAGATAAAATATATTAGTTCTTATTAGTATTTACTACTATAACTTTTATAAAGTTTGTACATTTACTTTATATAAAGGTCTAACTATGCTTTAAGTAGCTAAAAGGCATTATCTTAAATAAAGGAGCAATCTTTAATAAAGATTAGCCAACTCTTTACATAACTAACTATTAGAAATAAACCTTTTTTAAATAAAATAATAAAGCTTAATTAGTATTTACTTAAATAAATACAACTATACTATTTATAATGAAAAGCTTTTTACTATTATTTTATACCTTAAGGCCTAGGTTATAAAACTTTATAATATAAATAAACCTTTTACTATGTTTACTAATTATACTAACTAATACTAGTAAAAGCTATATAATATTACTTATATTAAGCTAAGACTATTTAATCCCTTTTACTTATAAACTAATAGTTAAATAAAGAAAGCTAATTAAACTTTAAAATAGTACTTTTATTACTATATATTAAAAAAACTAAAATAACTAGTTAATACTTTTTTTATAATAAAGTTTGCTTTAAATAATGTAATAAATTAATTAATAAATAAAGCACTATTTTATATACTTAATAACTATTATTTTATAATTTATAAAAGTATTAAAAACGTTACTTATAAAAGAAGGATACTAATAGTAGCTAAGCAAATTTTAAAGCTATAAGCTTTAAAAGAAAGGGCCTTAAAACATTTAAAATATATATAAAAGGTATAAAAACGTTATTATAACGTAAAGCATCTACTAAAGGAGTATAATAAAAAGATAGTACTCTTAAACGTTATCCTTAATAAAACTATAGTAAGAGACACTTTAATACGCTTTAAAGTAGGTAACTATACGTTTATTAGCTTAATTACTATTATAACGCCTTTTCTACTATTATTAAAGGATATAAACTACCTATACGTCTTCTTTAATAATACGTATAATATCTTAGTCTTTATAAAGAAGCTTGTTAATAGTACTTTAGGCAATTTAAGTAGTGTTATAACGGTATAACCGCATTAACATATTTTAAGTCTTTTTACTATTACTACTTACTAAGATATTATACGTATTATTAAAGAAGACGTATAGGTAGTTTAAAGTCTACACGATTAATTTAATTACCCCTTTATTAATTGTTTATATAAACTGCTACTATAAGTAGGCTACAACAACGTAACTTAAAACAAGCTAGTAAGGCTTTAAGTACTACCAGGGTTGGGAAAAAATACTAGTACTAGTACACGAAATCTTAGTACTAGTACTAGTACTAGACTAGTACTAGTATAAAGAAATACTAGTCTAGTACTTTAACTCTAGTACTAGTACTAGTATTAGTATTTAGTACTAGTACTATAGTACAAATACTAGTACTAGTCTAGTACTATTAGTAAGCTAAATAAAATATATATAAAATATAATTAATAATATATAAAATATTCTAAAAAAATTATTTAATAATATATAATATAATCTAGTAAAATATATATTTTTATAAAAGGTGTAAAGTTGAACTACGTATACAAATCTAAATAGTTAGATAAAAAAGGCGTATAGTAAGGGAAAATATACTATATTCTTAAATGCTTAACAATAGTCTAGATAGGTAAAAGAAGGCCTATTCTTATATAAATAAAATCTACTATTTTAATAAAAAAGTATATATATATAAAAACTGTAAGAAATACGTCTTAGCGGAAGGTGTAGAGTCGAGCTACGTGCAGCAATCTAAGTAGTTGAATAGGTAAGGCCTATAGTAAGAGAAAAAGAGTGTATTTCTTAGATGCTTGACAAAAGACTAGATAGAAGAGAGGAGGACTGTCCTTATATAGACGTAATCCGTTATTTTAATCTAGGTGTGTGTGTGTACTAAAAACTCTAATACGAATATGTAATTAGTAATACCTTACGTAATTATATATTCTTAACAAAAACTAATATAAATATATAATTAGTAGTACTTTATATAATTATATATTCTTAATAAAAAGTAATTAATAATATATAGTATATTCTAGAAAAATTAAGTAATAATATATAGTATATTATAAAAAAAGTAACTAATAATATATAGAATATTTTAGAAAAAGTAATTAATAATATATAGAATATTCTAGAAAAAGTAATTAATAATATATAGAATATTTTAGAAAAAGTAATTAATAATATATAGAATATTCTAGAAAAAGCAATTAATAATACATAGAAAATTTAATATAGTATAGTTATAAAAAACTATAAATATGTCTATACCTACCTTTATTAACTATAGTACTTTTTCTTTATTATATACACTTATTATAACTATAGCTATTATAATAAATAACGTTAATATATAAGTTATATTTATTCTTTAAATAAAAACTATAGCTAATATATAATAGTTAAAATGGATTTAGACGACGCTTATTTAACTAAACCTAACTCTAAAATTATGTTACTTATTACTACTAATAGTAGTAATAACGAAAGTATTATTTAGAATAAGGATTAGTTATATAATAACCCTAATTTTATATTAGACGATTTTAAGTCTACTAGTTATATAATTAAAAATAAGTTATTTATAAGGACTTTATTACCTTTTAAAGAAGGTAAAAATTGAGAAGTCTTAGTTAAATGTACTATGTAAGTTATATTTATAATTATTTACTACTTTAATTAATAAATTATTAATTTATTTAGGTGTACCTTTAAAAAAGTTGATACTTTATTAGGCTTTTAAACGTTTAATTATACTAAGTACTATAAAAATAAGCATCCGGCTGTAGCCTTTAATAAAAGGGCTAAAGTTGAAAAAGGCTTTTAAACACGTTAGTAATTTAATTACTTAACTACTTACTTACTTAACTAACGTTTTATTATAGAAGATGAAGTACTTAATAATAGTCCTTTTACGTTTTTTAACTTAGAGGCTAGAAAACGGCTTAGAACGTCTACTATTATTAATAATTTTAATAAAGACGACGTTTATAATAAAGTATTAAACTTTATTATAGATAATAATTTGTCTTTTAATATTATTAAGTTAGATTTGTTTAAAGATCTATTATTATATTATAATAAGTAAGTATAATTTAATAACTACGTTATAATTTAACTTACTAATTTAATTAGAGACTTTCCTATTATTAATAGGAAAAAAATTAAAGATATACTAGAAAATACATATAACCTTAATTTAATAAGCTTAAATAACGAATTTAATGAAAATATTAAAACGTTTAGAAGCTTTTCTATTACGTTTAATATATAGACATTAAATTTATAAACAGCTTATTTAGGCGTTATTATAGCCTATATTAATTTAGATTTTAAGCTTATTTATAAGTTAATAGGTATATATACCCTTTAAATATATTTTATATAATTATAACTAATTAAGCTATAGGCTTTAACGAATTAACTAGTATATATACTAGTTTATATATATATAGCGAGTTTATAAACGTTTTAACGCCTTATCCTTCTTTAGTTTTAAAAAATATTTTAAGGTTAGTTTTTTTACTTATTATTATTAACTAATTATTACTTTTTACTAATTATTTAATAGTATAACTAGAGATAACGCTGTAAACAATAATACGTTTATATCGTCTTTTAAAGACGAATATAAAAACGAATTAAAGCTTACTTTTAATAACGATATTAAATGTATAGCATATATTATAAATTTAATATCTAAAGATATATTAACTAAATTTATATCTTTAAATAATAACGGTTAGTACTAATACTTATTTTTAATATATATTTATTATATTAACGTTTTTAAGACCTAATTACTAGAATTCGACGACTTATTACTTTAACAAAGTATACTTAAGAAATAAAAGGGTTATTTTTAGAGGGTATTGATTTTTTTATTAGAAAAAATAAACTACCTTTTAATTATAAAGTTAAAGTTATACTACTAGGTAGGTTTACTTACTTTATACTTATTTTAAGTCTTATTAACGTTAATTATAGATAACGCTACTAGGTAGAATTCAACTTATTATATGCTTAATACGTTTTATACACTAAAACCGGCCTTAAACTTTATTAATAACACTACTATTAATAATAAGTTTAAAACTATTTATTTAACGTTAATTAACTGGTTTATTATTAAATATCTTCTTTAAATATTTAAAGTGTTTTTAAAGCCTTCTATTAAACTACAAGGACAGCTTTATACTACATTATCTAAAGCCTTATTATATATATATATAATATATAATAAGCTAAACCTTTTAATTACTAGCTTTAAAAATCAGGCTAGTAAAGACAAGTCTTTAGTAAGTAATTACTTACTTACTTACTTACTTACTTACTTACTAATATTTAAAAAGGCTATATATTTTAATAACTTTATATCTACTATTAATAGCGGTATTAATAAGTTAGAAAAATATTTTCCTAAAAGGCTTACAGCTGAAAATATAGATAGTTATAAGCCGTTTATTTTAAGTCTTATTTTAGACCCTAGGTTTAAAACAAGTCACTTTAAAAAAGACGGCTTATTAACGCATTATAACTATATTTTAAGTAACGTTACTAATATTTTTAAAGACGAATATTTACAGTAAGTACTTTTTAAATTAATATATTTTATTTATATTTATTACTAATATCTTTTTAGATTAAAGGCTTTAATAGCGTCTTTTAAAAATAACCCACTTAATATATCTATAGACGAATTAAACGAAGATATATATAACGTAATAGACAGTAACGATACTAATTTAGAAAAAGACTTATTCCTTACTAAATCGACTTTAAAAGAAGAATATATAATTTATTTAAGTGAGAATGAAGAAGGGCAAAACGTAAGTTAATTTATTTTACTAATTCTTTAATAATATATGTTTAACTAACTATATTAGACTAATCCATTAGAATATTGGAAGTTATACGCTTCTAAATACTCTATTTTAAGTGTTTTAGCTAGACGATACTTAGCTATACCAGCTACATCAGCCGCTATAGAAAGCTATTTTTCTATTAGTAATAATATTATTACTAGTACTAGAAACAGGCTACAGCCTAATACGGTTAAAAAAATAGCCTTATTAAAGAGTTGGAAAATTAAGGATTTAGATAAATTAGAAAAAGAGTTAGGATTTAAGGATATTAGTAATAATAATTAGTTTATTTAGTTATTTAGTTATTTAGTTATTTAGTTATTTAGTTATTTAGTTATTTAGTTATTTAGTTATTTAGTTATTTAGTTATTTAGTTATTTAGTTATTATTAAAAATATATATAATTGTATAAGGTATTATTAAATATATATTCGTATTATTGTTTTTTATATACACTTAGATTAAAATAGCAGATTACGTTTATATAAGGACAGTCCTCCTTTCTTCTATCTAGTCTTTTGTTAAGAATCTAAGAAATACACTTATTTTCTCTTAATATAGGCCTTACTTATTCAACTATTTAGATTACTATACGTAGCTCAACTTTACGCCTTTTGTAAAGACGTATTTCTTATAGGTATATAGGTAGTTATGTAGTTATTTAGTTAGTTAGTTATTTAGGTATTTAATTAGTTAGTTACTTATTTAGTTAATTAGTTATTTAATTATTTATTTAGTTATTTAGTTATTTAATTAATTAATTAATTAGTATTTATTTAATTAGTACTATAGTACTTTTTCCCAACCCTGAGTACTACTACTAATACTAGCTCTACTATAGTCTATAAAAGCAATTTAAATTTAACCTATATAAAGGTAATAATATTGTTTTCAATAGGACAATTATAGTAAACGTAGCGTATATTAATAGTAGCCTTACCATTATATAGTAGATTGGGTTATAAGCTTTTAACGGCTAAGTAGCTTAAGAATATATTAGATAAATCGAATAATACCTACGCCTTAGTTAAAAAGGAGTATAGAATTATTATAAAGAAAACACTATAACTATTATAGGACATAGCGCTATAAATAGCTATTAAAGCTATTAATAACATAATAGACCTTTATAAGCTTATAAAACCTTCCTTATCTTTAATGCCTATCCTTATCTCTTACTAGTAGGCGCCTTATTTATTTTTATAAGTTAAAGGGTAGTAATACTACGTAGTAATAAAGGCAGTAGAAAAGAAGAGAGCTAAATAGTATATAACTAGAGCCTTATACGCTTGTAATAGTCCTAACGATACTATAGTCTATATAATATTACTAAGTAACAAACTAACTATCTACTATACGTTAATAAATAGGCTTTAAGAGTAAGTATGATAGTCCTTTTTATATAACGGCTATATAGGACGAAGATATTACTATTAATTTTAATAATAATATTATAACAACCTTTATAGTACTATTATCCGATCTAACTATTATAACCTTATAACCGTAGTCTTAGACGTAGATATAATTATTATTACTACTTAGCCTTGTTAATATATACGTAGAAGGCTACTTATAAACGCTTTTATTAGTATTAGTTTTAGTATAACGATTTAAGTAACGTTTCTTACCTTTATGTCTACTTTTAAGACATTTTATTAAAATAAGCTATTTAGACTACTTGATAGGGGCATCTTTAAAGTAATTAGTCAAAGGGACGCTCTAAATAGCGTCTATATATTTAATAGACAAGTTATAGACAAAATTAAGTATATAAGGACCTTATTTATAAAGAAGTCTAAACCTATTATTTAGGCCTATAATAACCTTATTAAAATAACGGTACTTATATAGTCTTCTACAATTTAGTGTATAAGCTAATATCTAATTTTATATATAGTAGTAGTCTAATAGTTAAAACGTATAAAGATAGGCCTATACTTTTATAATATCTTATAGGCTTATATTTTAGTCTTAAATAAGGCTATAACATAAAATATTTATTAACCTTAATATAATAATTTAAAAGGTCTTAGCCTAACCGTTTATTAAAAGTTGTATAGCTTTTATATACTATACTAAAGGTAGGTAACTACTAGTATAATACGTATAGCTATTACTATATAAATATACTAAAGCTACGTCTGTCTTTATACGTGTATTTACTCCTTTAGTCCCTTATAAAAGGACTAGTAATTATAGGCCTTTAAATAGAAAATATACTAATTTTAATAAATCATGCCTTTATTAATTAAAAAAAAGCAGCCTTATAAAAGGCTTAGTTCTATACTAAGCTATACTAGCGTTTATTTTATAACTATTTACTTAAATTTAATAGTAGTATTATTATATAGTAAAAGGACAGTATATTACTTTTATAAATGTGCTAAGTAGTAAATATTAGCCTTATAATATTAATGCCTTAAGTAAGTAGAAGGATAAAAGGTAAGGTTAGTTTACTACTTAGTTAAAAGGAGTAGTACGTTATTTAGTATGCTTATAACGCTTATATAGCCTTAGTTTATTAACTAAAGGTACTATACAATATTAACTATTATATAGTATATAAAGCCTAATATAAATAATATAAAGCTTTTAAACAACTATATTTACTAATAACGTAATTATATATAAAAAGGACTTAATATATCCTAGGCACTAATAACCTTGCTAATGGTCTAATATAGTATTAGGGCAAGGCTAGCAACACATTAACTTGCTTAATTAACAATAGCACAATTTATTTTATAAAGATAACGTAGGTTAAAAGGGTAAACAAGGCTATTATAACGTATTATAACGTTAATAAGGCAAACGCTAACGTTAGTATAATAGACGTCGTTAGTAGGGCAGTTAACTAATTAAATAATAGTATTAACAATAATAAGATAGATAAGGCTAAAGAATAGATAAGACGTACTAGTACTAGTTAGTACTAGTATTATAATTTTAAAAGGTTGGTAGTGTTTGTATATAATAAGTAAGGACTAAACGCATATAATAAAGAGAAAGGACACGTAATACTTTAATAAAAACTATATTTAAATTATATTTTTAAATAAAGGCTAAGTACTATATTTATTATATTACTTTTAGTTAAAAGTTATTATAAAATATACTTAGTAATTGTAAAAAAGGTCTTCTTATAAATTATAACGTATTAACTAAAAGTAGTAATAACTTACTTAGTATTAATAGTATAGTTTAATATAAGAATTATAAAGTAAATTATATTATTACTACTTAGTAGTATATATATTATAATAATAGCCTTAACCTAATACTAAATAAGCTAAATAAGTAATATACTTAGCCTTTTTTAAATTTGTTATTAAGTACTAGCCTAAGTTAGCTAACTTAATAAACACGTTATTAAAATGGCTAAATTATATAAATAGTATAAGTTGTATAAAGTTAATATAAAGTTTATATATAAGTAGTATAGCTGTAAAGTAATACTAATATAATTATATACTTAGTTAGTATATAAATACTGTTAACGTTTTAAAAGTATAAAAAGAGCTAAGGCCTTATATACTTTATATAAAGGTTATATATAAAAGGCTAATAAGTTAAAAAAGATCTTAGTTAAGAGTATAAGGCTAATTACTTTAAAAGTAATACTATTAATATAATAACGTTAGTACAAAGTCTAACTATAATAAGTATAAATAGGAATATTATACTTACTAAGCTCTTATAATACTATATAGTAGTAGCTAATCTTACTATATAATCCTTAAAGCTTAAGCTAAGTAAGAAGTTATATAAGGTTATAATAGCCGCTTAATATAAAGATCTATAATATAAGTATAGTTATAATACTTAGCTTATTTAAATAGTATATAAAGTAAATAGTATATTATAATAAATCAGGTACTATTATATGTAAGCCTTAAGTAAGAAGTTATAAGTTATAGTAAGCCTTTTCATATAAAGTAAGCTACTAACGCTTTACTAAAATAACTTATTAGTTAGACACTTTAATGTAGTTAAGACGATTAAGCTATTATTTAAACACTTCTTTTAAAAAGATATAACTATTAAAGGTTAAATAGAACTAGTACATAGATAAATAGGTAGGCTAGCCGCTAAGTATAATAAATATTGTAAAGTACTACTATAGTTACTATATAAGTATTATAATAGCTAGTAAGAAAAAAGGAAGACCTTTTAAAAGACTATAGTATAAGTAAAATAAGCAAGACTAAAAGTGTTGCACGCTAGTTGCTAGCGTAGGAGGAAATACACTAATAACGACTATATGTCGTCCATAATATATACACCTAAATAAAGGAAATAAACAAATAAAGCAAATAACTATAATACATTAATAATTCTATATAGTTCTTATATATTAGTAAAAGATATATAAATATCAAATTAATTAATTCTTATCTATTTAAAATCTATAAGAAATTCTTATTTTATAGCTAATTATCTAGTAATAAGTGCTAAGAGGTAGGGTAAAATCTTATAGATATATATTACGTATAAATGAATAGACGGTTAAATAGGCTTATAAAAAGCAGCGTTTTAACTAATATGTTTATATTGTTTTTATTAGGGTTTTCTTATATTTTTATTACTTTTCTTATTTCTTTATCTTAGTATCCGTTTACTATAATGGTACTAATTTCCTTATATATAGACTAAATCTTTAAATAACTTGTTAATATTAAGTTTTATAGTATCCATTTTTATATTATAGTAAATTTCTTTTATATTAGTATTATTTATAAATATTAAATTAAATGATCTTTTAAACGTGTTAATAATAATGTTAAGTACTAAGGGCTCTTTTTATTTAGGCTTCTTTACTAGCTTAAAGCAGATTACTAGCTTAAAGGTAAGGTGCTTACTAAATACAAATACGCTTACGTTATTCTTAGTTTTTATCTTAAGCTTCTAAAACTCTATTTAAAAGGCAAGGTAGTAAAAGCGGTTTATTTATAAATTATTATAGATTTTACATTATTCTTTATTAGTCTTATCTTTAAACTTAGTAAAGATTTTAATAATTTATACTAAAGCCCTTTTTTACTTATTTATTAGGCTTTAAAAAAAGAGAGACTTAGTAAAAGTTTTTATAAACTTGCGTTATAAGTAAGTGTCTTAGTAGGCATAGCCTAATCTTACAGGATAGAAAAGGTAGTATAATTTTAGTTAATACATAATTTAATACTAAATTCTACTAAGTAGTTTTTTATAAAAATATAGTAGTATAGTATCTTTTTATATACTAGTAGCTTAGTAATAAGTATAAAACTACTTACTACATATAAGACCACCTACACTAATAACAACTACTATAGTACGTAGAATAGTATTAAGAGGGACTATTAACTAATTAGTTAATAGTCCCTCCTCCTATAGTATACTCTATAAGCGGCTTACTAGCAGTAGGGACAAGGAAGACGCACTTGTAGGCGTTGTACGTAAAACTTGTATAGCTGATTCGTTTTATTAAATTCCTTGTTATCTTTTTATTTAGTAGTTATGTTTTATCTACTTATACTTTTTAAGGTAAAGGGTGTTAAGGCAAAGCTTTAATCTAATTTAGTCTTTTATTTTAAGTATAAGTATAATAACGTTAGTTATAATACGTACTTTATACTCACTTTTTCTGTTACTTTACTTTAAAAGTATAGTTAAAGGAAAGTAAAAAAATAAAAAGAAAGTAGATTAATAAAGAAAAGTAAAAAAAAAAATAGTAAAAAAAAAAAGTTTATAAGAAAAGAATAAAAATACTTAAAAATACAAAAGTAAGAAAAATATAAGAAAATATAAAAAGTAATAAAAGAAATATAAAAAAAGGAAAAGGAGTAAAAGGCGGCTAATTACTTATTTATACACTTAGCTTTATCCTTTGGTATATTTAGTAAGCGGTGTTTTATAGCTATTTATTAATATTAGAGCTAGCTTTAACGTTGCCCTTTAAAGTCCATTAAACTTATTTAGCTACTATTATACTTTTATTAAGTAGTAGTTAAGGTAGCTAGCTATTTAAGCCACCCTTTAAAGTAAAAGAGTAGTAAACTATAGCTTAGTATAAGGTAGTAAAGGCCTATATAGTAAAATAGAAAATAATAACGTTTAAGCTTAGTATAAGCCTAAGTTAATAGTAAAACGTACTTTTAGCTATGTTTTATCTTTTATTATTATAGAATTACTAGCTACGTTTATAGTAGCTTTTTCTACTTATTACTAAGCTTAATAGTATTTATAGCGCTTTTAAACCTAAGGTTATTATATACTAAAAAGGTAGGTTAGCGGTTAGCCTTTAAAGGTAGCTATAGTAAGTAAAATGAAGGAATAGCCTAATTTTAGTAATACCTTTAATAGTAGCGCTATTTATCTTTAGCTTTTAAAGGTTTACATTTTTTTAAAAGCTTATTATGTTAATTAAAATTTTTTAAAATTTTTTATATAAGTGCTTTTTAGTTAACCTTAAAATATTTTTATACTAGGATATAAGCTTTATAATATGCTTTTATAGCTTAAAAGTTAATAATAATACCTTTTAAAAAGCTAAACTATAAGTTAATTGCTTTTTATTTTAAAATACTAGCGCTACTTTTTAAATACTACTTAAATTATTAGTTTTACGAAGTAGTTTAGTAGTAAAGGCGTACTAAGTACTTTATAAATATTTTTATTAGGCTTTAGAAAGCATAGTTAAATAGTAACTAGTAATAAATTAAGTAGTAATTAAATAGTACATTAAAAGTCTTAGTAACCTTACTTAATTAGACTAAACAGCTTTTTATAAAGTTTATAAAGTATATAAAAAGTAGTAAATTCTAACCTTAGTTGTTTAAAGAAGATAGTTATAGCTATTAAACTTTAGTTATTTATATATAAATTATTTAAAACGTTTAAATAGGCTTAAATATTTCTTATATAGAAGTTTAAATTATATTAAAACTATAGCCTTTTTAATAGAAAGTATATAAGCAATATAAACTTAGTCCTTATTAATTATAAGCTAGCTAGTACTATAATTATAGCTAAAAAGCTATAATAGTACTAGCTTATAACTTAAAGCTATAATAGTTACTACCTACCGGTTAGCCGGCTAGAATTAATAACAAAGTACACCTATAAAGTTACCTATAACCCTATACGTTTATAAGTAGTACCTACAAATGGTGTACAATAGTCTATTAGTAATTCTTTTATTAATTGTTGTCTTAGTCTAAGTCTACGTTTATAGGACAGTCTAATTAAGTAGACGTAGAGACTTCTATATAGTAGAGCATTATTTAAGCCTGCTTAGACCTATCAAGGGCCCTTACTAGTTATACTACATACTTATTAAGAAAAAAGTATATTTAAGTATATTCTTAGTATTAAGAAGATACTTTATAGTAAAATTAAAATTTTAAACTTATACTACCTATTATACAAGTAGTACCTTAAAAAGCTTACTAATAGCTTTATTTAACTAATCTATTAAAACTTAAAAGCTTGTTTTAATTTAAAGATATATATTATAAACGTACTTATAAAGTTTTTTTTAAGGCTATAACTAATCCTTTATATTTCCTTATTATAGTATTATTAGCCGCTACTTTTATATCTTACCGTTTTAATTTATACTATATAAAACGTCTTTTTTTTATTAATTTCTTATAAAAGCACTACTTTTTAACTTAAAATACTTTATATTAATTATAAGTATTATTAGTTTATTATTTTTAAAGTAGTTAATTGTTATTAGGATAAGTGTAGTAAAAAGTCTTTCTTTTAATAAGTTAAAGGCTAATTCTTTTATATTTCTTTTGTATTAATAAGTACCCTTTTATAAAAGAATATAAAGAAAGGCGGCTACTATAGCTTTATCTTAGACTTAAGTCTTATAAAATATAAAAATACTAAGGAACTTATAAAGGTCTTTTAAATTAATTAATTAAGGCTATTTAATAATTTTAATAATCTTAAACTTCTTAAGTATATAATTAAACCTACTATATATATATATTTAATAATAATAGTTATAAGCTAGTACTATTACAATTTTTTAATAATAATTATAGTATTAACTAGCTTATAATTAATATAGACTAAGTTTATATTTATAAAGTGTTTAAAAACGTAGCATTTTATCCTTAACAATACTTCCTTATTATTATAACTAGTTATAAGGCCTTTAATTATTATATTATTAAGAAAGAGTAATACTTAATTAGGTATAAGCAAGCTTATATAGTAGTTAAACTATAATACGTTAAAATTAAGCTACTAAATTAGTACCTCTTTATAAAAGAGTATATATTTTAAATAACTTAATTAAAGTTAAAAACGTAGTTATATCCAGGGTTGGGAAAAAGTACTATAGTACTAATTAAATAAATACTAATTAATTAAATTAATAATTAATTAAATAATTAAATAAATAACTAATTAAATAACTAAATAACTAAATAAATAACTAAATAACTAAATAAATAACTAACTAACTAAATAAATAACTAACTAACTAAATAACTAAATAACTACTTATATAACTATATAACTAACTAACTAACTTTATAACTATATAACTAACTAACTAACTTTATAACTATATAAAATACGTCTTTACAAAAGGCGTAAAGTTAAGCTACGTACAGTTATCTAAATAGTTAAATAAGTAAGGCCTATATTAAGAGAAAATAAGTGTATTTCTTAAATTCTTAATAAAAGACTAGATAAAAGAGAAGAGGACTGTTCTTATATAAACGTAATTTGCTATTTTAATGTAGGTGTATATACGTACTAAAAACGTTAATACAAATATATATTTAGTAATACCTTATATAATTATATATATTCTTAATAATAATAACTAAATAATTAAATAACTAAATAACTAAATAAACTAAATAAACTAATTATTATTATTAATATTTTTAAATTTTAACTTTTTTTTTAATTTATTTAAATTCTTAATTTTTTAACTTTTTAATAAGGCTATTTTTTAACTATATTAGGCTACAGTCTATTTTTAGTACTAGTAATAATATTATTATTAATATAAAAATAGTATTTTATAACGGCTAATATTATTTAGTTAAAATACTTAAAATAAGATATTTAAAAGTATATAACTTTTAATATTCTAATAAATTAGTTTAATAAAGTTAGTTAAATATATATTATTAAAGAATTAGTAAAAAAAATTAACTTACGTTTTACCCTTCTTTATTCTTATTTAAATAAATTATATATTCTTTTTTTAAAGTTAATTTAGTAAGAAATAAGTCTTTTTTTAAATTAGTATTATTACTATTTATTACGTTATATATATCTTTATTTAATTTGTTTATAAATATATTAAGTAGATTATTTTTAAAAGACGTTATTAAAGCCTTTAATTTAAAAAGATATTAGTTATAAATATAAATAAAATATATTAATTTAAAAAGTACTTACTATAAATATTTATCTTTAAAAATATTAGTAACGTTACTTAAAATATAGTTATAATACGTTAATAAGCCGTCTTTTTTAAAGTAACTTGTTTTAAACTTAAGGTTTAAAATAAGACTTAAAATAAACAGCTTATAACTATTTATATTTTTAATTATAAGCCTTTTAAAAAAATATTTTTTTAACTTATTAATATTACTATTAATAGTAAATATAAAGTTATTAAAATATATAGCCTTTTTAAATATTAGTAAATAAGTAAGTAAGTAAGTAAGTAAGTAATTACTTACTAAAAACTTGTCTTTACTAGCTTAACTTTTAAAGCTAGTAATTAAAAGATTTAACTTATTATATAATATATATATATATATAATAAGGCTTTAAGTAATATAGTATAAAGCTGTCCTTATAGTTTAATAAAAGGCTTTAAAAACACTTTAAATATTTAAAAAAGATATTTAATAATAAACTAGTTAATTAACGTTAAATAAATACTTTTAAACTTATTATTAATAGTAGTGTTATTAATAAAGTTTAAGGCCGGTTTTAATGTATAAAACATATTAAGTATATAATAAGTTAAATTCTACTTAGTAGCGTTATTTATAATTAAAGTTAATAAGACTTAAAATAAGTATAAAGTAAGTAAACCTACTTATTAGTATAACTTTAACTTTATAATTAAAAGGTAATTTATTTTCTTTAAATAAAAAAATTAATACCTTTTAAAAATAACTCTTTTATTTTTTAAGTATACTTTATTAAAGTAATAAGTTGTTAAATTTTAGTAATTAAGTTTTAAAAACGTTAATATAATAAATATATATTAAAAATAAGTATTAGTACTAACTATTATTATTTAAAGATATAAATTTAATTAATATATTTTTAAATATTAAATTTATAATATATACTATATATTTAATATTATTATTAAAAGTAAGCTTTAATTTGTTTTTATATTTGTCTTTAAAAGACAATATAAACGTATTATTATTTATAACGTTATTTCTAGTTATACTATTAAATAATTAATAAAAAGTAATAATTAAAATAATAAGTAAAAAAACTAATTTTAAAATATTTTTTAAAACTAAAAAAGAATAAGGCGTTAAAACGTTTATAAACTTACTATATATATATAAACTAGTATATATACTAGTTAATTTGTTAAAGCTTATAGTTTAATTAGTTATAATTATATAAATATAATTAAAGAGTATATATATCTATTAACTTATAAATAAGCTTAAAATCTAAATCAATATAAGTTATAATAACGTTTAAATAAGCTGTTTATAAATTTAATGTCTATATATTAAACATAATAAAAAAGCTTTTAAACGTTTTAATATTTTTATTAAATTCGTTATTTAAGCTTATTAAATTAAGATTATATATATTTTTTAATATATTCTTAATTTTTTTCCTATTAATAATAAGAGAGTTCTTAATAATTAAATTAGTAAGTTAAATTATAACGTAGTTATTAAATTATACTTACTTATTATAATATAATAATAGATCTTTAAACGAATCTAACTTAATAATATTAAAAGACAAATTATTATTAATAATAAAGTTTAATACTTTATTATAAGCGTTGTCTTTATTAAAATTATTAATAATAGTAGACGTTTTAGGCCGTTTTCTAGCCTTTAAGTTAAAAAAACGTAAAAAGAACTATTATTAAGTACTTTATCTTTTATAATAAAACGTTAGTTAAATAAGTAAGTAGTTAAGTAATTAAATTATTAATATATTTAAAAGCCTTATTTAACTTTAGCCCTTTTATTAAAAGCTATAGCTAAATACTTATTTTTATAATACTTAGTATAATTAAACGTTTAAAAGCCTAATAAAGTATTAACTTTTTTAAAAATACTTTTAAATAAATTAATAATTTATTAATTAAGTAGTAAATAATTATAAATATAACTTATATAGTACATTTAACTAAGACTTCTTAATTTTTACCTTCTTTAAAAGGTAATAAAGTCTTAATAAATAACTTATTTTTAAATATATAACTAGTTAACTTAGAATTGTTTAATATAAAATTAAAGTTATTATATAACTAATTCTTACTTTAAATAATACTTTTATTATTACTACTATTAATAGTAATAAGTAAAGTAATTTTAAAGTTAGGTTTAACTAAATAAACGTCGTCTAAATCTATTTTAACTATTATATATTAGCTATAGTTTTTATTTAAAGAAAGGATATAACTTATATATTAACGTCATTTATTATAATAGTTATACTTATAATAAGTGTATATAATAAAGAAAAAGTACTATAGTTAATAAAGATAGGTATAAACATATTTATAGTTTTTTATAACTATACTATATTAAATTTTTTATATATTATTAATTGCTTTTTCTAGAATATTCTATATATTATTAATTGCTTTTTATTAAAAATATATAATTATATAAAGTATTACTAATTATATATTTATATTAGTTTTTTTATATATATACTTTTATATTAAAATAGTAGATTTCGTTTATATAAAAACAGACCTCCTTTTACTTATCTAGACTATTGTTAAGTATCTAAGAATATAGTATATTTTTCCTTACTATATGCCTTTTCTATCTAACTATTTAGATTTATATACGTAGTTCGACTTTACACCTTTTGTAAAAACGTATATTTTACTAGATTATACTATGTATTATTAATTAATTTTTTTAGAATATAGAATATATTATTAATTAGTTTTTTTATAATTTTTATATATTATTAACTATAGTTTTTATAATATTTTAAATAATATTAATTATATTTTATATATATTTTATTTAGCTTACTAATAGTACTAGTACTAGAGTTAAAGTACTAGACTAGTATTTCCTTATACTAGTACTAGTACTAGTACTAGTATTTTTTCCCAACCCTGGTTATATCTTTACTTTCTTTACTAAGTTCGATTTAGTTATAACTTAAAAAATGATTTAATAAAGAAATGCTTTTATATATTCAAAATTCTTCTAAAAAGGTCTTTACTATTAAAAGGGTAAATATATTATATATAATATACTAATTATACCTGACTATATTATTATAAGCCGTACCCTTTTATTCTTCTTTCTTATTATAAGCTATAGGTTTTTATAAGATTTATAACCTTTTTTTATTATCTTTTTACTTAAACGTTAATATAAAAAGTTAATGACTTACTTAATTAGTAAGTAAGGTATTAAAATAGTAGAAGCTTAAAAGGCTATATATAGTATAGTCTTAATAACCTATAAAAGTACTATTAATAAGTTAAGCTTACTAATATAATTAAAAGTTTATACTAGTCTAAATTCCTTATTAAAAAGAATTTATATTAAGATTTCCTTTTCTTTTTTTTATAAACTATTACTTAATTAGTTTATTATTACTATAAGCTAATTAAGTATTAGCTTATACCTCTTTTATACTAAACTTACCTTTAAAGTTATAAACGTAGTAAAGTTTTATATAGTACGCTAAAAGTTTATTTAAGCTTCTTCTTATTTTTTTACTTTTTAATTTATACTTCCTTTAAAAGTAAAGCTATTAAATATAATATTATTTAATGGCTAAACCTTTAACCCTTTCTTTTTATATAAGGTATTACTATAGTAGACCTACTATAATAATTAATAAGATTTAGTATTCTTTAGTAAAAGCAGGCTAAAGTAATAAATAAGTTCTAATATTAGCTATAAGTAGTCTTTATAAATAATACTTAAAAGCTTATTTTTTAAATTTAATAAAGGTGTTAGAATAAGTACTAATATGGTAAGTAGTCTTAACTACTTATTATAGTTTATTTTAAAGTATTAGTTTATACTTTTAACAAATGTATTAACTCTATAAGATTTCTTAGGTTAATAATAAGGCAAATGTTGCCTATAGTTATATTAATATATTACTTTAGTAATAGTGTCATATAAAAAGTATAGTTTTATATTAAGGATATATTATTAGTGTCCTTAGTAAGAGGCCCTTACTAGTTATACTATTAAGTATAATATATAAGTAGACTAATAGTTTATACCCTTTTAACTATAAAGTAGTTATAAATTTACTAATAAACTAAATATTTATATTATAAATACTAATTAAGGTAGCTTTAGTTTTAAATAATAAAATATTTAGCTTTTTAATAAGCTAACTAAAAATTAAAGAAACTTATAACCTAGTATTAATAAAACTAAACTGTAAGCTTCTTTAAAAAGGGCCGTTATAAACTTAAACGTATATTTATAAAAGGCTAGCTACTTTTATAAGTATAAATAAAGTTAGCTTAAAGGCTAGTTACTTAAAAAGACTATAGTATAAGGCGTATCTTCGAATTATTTAAAGGACTTATAATTTAATAAGGTATATTTAAGCTAACTATATAATATTATTTAAACAAGGTTAAAGGCTTTATTTATAACTATTAACGTCTTACTATTAATATAAACCATCTTTATACTAAGTATTATAAAGTTTTAAATACTAAACATAACTTATACTATATATACTAGGTTAAGCTATAAAAGCTAGCGTATTATAACTTTAATAGTTAAGTTAAAAGTTGTTTTAAAGAGTTAACTTTTAATATTTAAAATTGACTTAATATCTATTCTTAATAAGACTTAAGTAGTTAGCTAATAAAGTAATAGTCTTAAGTTAAAGTAACGTTAATAAATTCTTACACTTCTTATATATTTGTAACTAGTGTATAAAAACGTGTATTATTATTAACCTATCTACGTTTTTTAGCTGATAAAAATATTATAAACAAATTATAAGCCTTATTTACTAGTCCAATTAAAAAGAGCTAATTAATAAACGTAAGATTGCTATCCTTAATAACTTTTACTATATTAATACTTAAATTATAACTAAAAAATAACTTGTTTAATAAAGTAATTAATCTACTAATAGTATTTAAAGATAAGAATTACCGGCCTATGTCTACCGTATCTTATAACTGTATATATTATAAAAGGTTATAGTACCTTATAAAATAGCTTTATACTAGATTCCTTATTTGTCCCTTATTATAATAGTGCCTTATTAATATATAAGGCAGCTTATACTCCTTTATTAATCTTATAAAGAAGCACTTTTTATCCTTATTATAGTATAAAAGTCCTACTTAGTAATCTTTATAAGCCTTAGTATATTTTAGCATTAAATATTCCCTACTATTATAGTAAAAATAGTAAAGACGTTTAAATAGTATATACTAAAAAAGCACTTTAAAAATAGCGTAATTATTTACTATAATACTTTCTTAACGTTAGTTATAAGCGGCTATTATTAAATTCTTTTAGTATTATATAAGCTTTAGGCTAAAAGTACTAAAAACCCGTATTTGTTTAGGTATTTTATTACAATAGAGTACTAGTTAATAATAAGATTTACTATATATTTAATAATTAAATTAATTACGTTTTTTAGCTAAACGGCTTAAGGCTATAGTATAGTATTATATAAGTATTATAATTATTTAAGTAAGACCTATGTAACTAGTCTTATAATTAGTATATTTTAAGTCCTACTCTTATTACTAATAAGTATAGAGCTACCTACTATATATAAAACTATATATACTACTAATAACTATTATAGTACGTAGAATAGTATAAGAAGGAACTATTAACTAATTAGTTAATAGTCCTTCCTTTTATACTATACTTTATAAGCGGCTTACTAGTAAGTTAGGACAAGGAAGACATACTTATAGGCGTTATATATAAAACTTATATAGCCGATTCTATCTATTAAATTCCTTACTACTTGTCTATCTTTTTAATAGCTACGTCTTGTCTACTTATACCTTTTTAATGTAGAAGTTGCTAAGCTAAAGCCTTAACCTAATTTGCCCCTAATTTTAAGTACAGGTACTATAACTAACGTTATAGTACGTACTTTATACTTACTATAAAATACTACCTTCTTTTTTTATTAGGCTATAAAATAATTACTTTTAGTACTATATTTAAGATATTAGTTCTGTATAAATTAGCTTATTAAGGTTAAAATAATATAATAATAAGGCTTTTTATAAATCTAGCTTTTAATTACCTAAAAGTTAAAAAACTTTAAGGAGACTTAAATCTCCTAATAAGACGTTAGTATAGGCCATTTAGTAGCTATATATACTTTATACTTATTTATTATAAAGCCTTTATATAATATTTAAAATCCTAAAAACTTTACTTCTTTTTAATAAAATTTGTATTTATCCTAATTAATATATAATTAGGCTTTTTTTAAACGTCTTTGTACTTTTTTTAAATACTATATATATTTTTCTTTAGTCTTTAAGAAGACTAAAATACTATTAAGGTATATAATGTATATAGTATTAACTAGCCCTTTTAGTATACTACTAATATAATTATAAAAAGTTGTTAATATATTAGTTAGGTTAAAGAGGAGGACTAAATACTTACAGTGCTTATATTAAGTTTAAAAGGCTATCTTTTATTTATTACCTTCTTTTATTCGAATTTATTAGTAGGTTTTCTTAATATTTAATTTCGAAATAATCTTTAGCTTATATAGTGCTTTATAGTCTTTACTATTAATAGTAATAAGTAATAGTTTTTAATTATTACTTTATTTAGGCCTTAGTAGTTTAGATACAACTATAAGCTCTTATACCTTTTTAGTATAAATAAGATAAGAATACTAATAGGACTTTTTAAAAGAGTGCATATATTTAAAGGCTAGGCTTTTTACTACGTAGCTTTTTTAACTTTTTTAACTCTTTTTATAATAAAGGGTAAAAGCCATATATAATAGCCACTATCCTTTTTTTTAGGTTAATAGTATAATTAGTATCCTAGTATAGTAATAGCGTTTTTATATTATTAGAATTTAGTACGTTTTATATACTAAGTATATAAGCAATTTACCTTATCTTTTTTTAATTCTTTAGCTAATAACGTGCTTAGTAGACGGCCTTTATACTATACCGACAATTAGCCGAATTTACTACGCTAGGACAAGGCCTAACTGTAGGAGCAACCGGCCGTACTTGCCAGATCTAGAAGGAAAGGAAAAAAAACCCTTATACTAACCCCCCCCTCCTCTCTCCCCCCTCCCCTTCCCCTTATAACTAGTATAGTACGGCCTTACCGCCCTAACAACACTATAAACTACTAGGCCTAGCAAGCAGTAGGCCTTTATAACCACTATATTACGCCTCTTCCTACACGTAGACGCCGCGACACTATAGATACCTCGTATAACGACACTGTACGTAGATGTTTTCCTTGTATTTTACTACGTAAAAGCAAATGTTAATGTACCTTATATACTAGCTAGTATTTATAGGCGTATAAATAAATATATAATTAATTAATTAATTAATTACTTTATTAATATAGTTACTTAGTCTAACTCTTATTATAATTACTAAGTCTTTTATTAAAGGACTACTTAGCTACTAATATAAATTAAATTAATTATTAAATTAAATTAATAAAAATTATAAGATAATATAGTCTTATATAACTAATAACTAAATATGAGCGTTATAATATAGCCTAGTAAACTTAAAATAATAGGATTAATAATAACTACTATAGTAAGGAATAATATAAACCTTATAAAATCTATTACTAGTAGGCTTAGTTTTATTTATTAGATTATACTTTAAATAGTAAAGACTAATAACTTTAAGCTTTAAGTATTAAAAAAAAAGTTACTATTATAAAGCGTAAGTAAAAGCTTTATAATAAAATACTTAGCCTTTTTACTACTTAAAAAGATATATAAAGATAATAATAGTAAAGGCTTTAATATAAAAAAGAATAGGTTAAGTATAATAATATACAAAATACCGACTTTTTATTATAGCTTTTAAATAAAAAGACACGTTTTACTTTATTGAAAAAGAAATTTAGTACTATTTAAAAGCGTATTTATTTTATATTAGTTAATATAGATTAAATTAGTTATATAATATAGTAGATTATATTAATAAGTAAAATAAAGAAAGAATAAACTATTATAAATAAAGACTAAAAAGGCTTTAAATAATAGGCTTTATCCTTTATTATAGCTAAGTATAAGTTTTATATATATAACTACTTTTTAATATTAAAAGGGACCTTTAAATGCTCTTTATATACTAAAGATAAGATAATAATTAATTATATACGCTAAAATTATATAAAATATACACTACTTATAAAGATAAGTATAAAGCCTTTATATAAGATATACGTATAAAAGCTAAGGAAGCTATAAATAAAGAATAAAACGTAGTTAAAAAAAAGGTTATAATAAGGATTTTCAGAAGGATACTTATTTTTATATTAAAAAGTAAGAGTAAGATAGATTTATACGCTTTTACAACTATATAGAGCGCTTATTACTTTAACTTACTAAAGGTTTTACTAATTATAGTTAGTTATAGTTAAAAGGGTTTATACTAAACTTAACTACTATATATTAAAACTAGTTAAAAGTATATTTAGTAAAGAACTTTAACTTTTAGTAGGTTATAGCCTTATACTAATATAGTAAGTTTAATAAGTATAAACTATTAAGTAGCTATTCTTACTTTAATAAATATTATATAAGGCTTTTAGTTAAGCTTTTAGTTAAGGATAACTTTTAGTATTCTTATATATTCTTATAATGTAATTATAGTGTTATTACTAAAGCTAAGTAGTATAATTAAGGCCTTATATACTTTCGTAAAATATATAAGTTTACTTTTACTTGGCTTAAACTAGGTATTATAGGTAGGTTATAGCCTATTCTTAACATCTTTACTATACTTACTTAAAAGGTTATAATTTATACTTTAAAACTTTAAAGTAATAAGAATATTAGTATTATTTATAAAAGTAATTATAATACTATATAGTAAAGCTTTTTAGGTTTTATAAAAAGTGTTTATATAGTAAAAGAAAAGAATTAGTAAGAGGATAAAGCCTTATAAGACGCTTATAGTAAGTTTAAATAAAGAGGTTACTACGTTATTAAAGTAGAGTATTACTTTTTTATTAGTTAAGAAGCTTCAATACTATTTAAGGAGCTATATAAGGTATCTTTTTACTTATAGAATGTCTAATAAGCGTGTATAGTTAACTATATTAAAGGCGCCCTTAATATTTAGTTAAAAGAGTAATAAGTATACATATAGTATATACTTAGACGTTGTTTATAAGGTTAGTTATAAGTTGTAGTATTATTATAGTTAACTATCCTTATTTGTTACAAAACTAAGGGTTTAAAAGGATTTAGTAGGCCTTAGCTATTTTTATAAGCTATTATACTATTATTATTTTAATAACTTTCTTTATTAAGAAGGAATATTAGTTAGTATACGCTTAAAAGTTGTCTTTAAGTAAGGGGTTTATTTAGTTTAGGTATAACTATAACCTATACTATATAAAGGCTATTAAAGTAGTATATTATATTAATACTAGCTTATATAAGGTTTTAAATAGCTAGGTTTAATAGTTTCTCTAAGGTTTAAAAAAAGCTAATTAAAAGGTTATTAGGTTCTAATATCTTTTATAAAGTTGTTATAGTAAGTACTTTTTAAATATTATTTAATATAATATTCTTTTATACTATTAGGCTATAGTAAAAAGGTTAAAAAGAAGAAAGGTTTAAAAGGTCTATATTATTAAAAGAGAAGAATTGGGTTTTAAGTATATATACTTTACTAAAGTAGTTAGCTATTATAGTAAAGTTATTAGTATTATTTTAAAAGAAAAAGGTATTTATTTAATTAAAAGGTAAAGCTTTAAGTTTAAGCCTATTTTTTTAACTATTATAGCTTTATATTCTACTATATTATCTTTATAACTATACTTCTTTAATATTTAACTTTTACCTTTTTAATTATCTTATTTTATTATACTTTAGCTTATATAAGGTTGTTTTAGTTAATAACTATCTTTAACTATTTCTAGGGTTTATACTTTAACTCTATTATAATAACTACTTTAATAACCTTATATAACTATTATATGTGCCTTCTTTTTAACTATAGTTTTTTATAAATTACTATTTTATATTTATAAGTATTTATATTTAGTTAATAGTATAAAGGTTTAAGTTATTAAGTATTATGTTGTTATAATATAATAGTTTAAAAAGAATTATACTTAGTTAGGTTATTTATTAGTAGTTAAAGAGTGTTTAGTTTTATCCTTTAATTAATAAGTTTATTATAATAGTATAGTAAAGGTAAAACAATATTATAATATAGTTTAAGCTAATAAGGTTAAAAGTGTTATTAAACTAAACTTTAATACTTAACGTATATTGGTATAAGTTAATTATTAAGTTATATTAGTTGTATTATAACTAGGTTAAAAGCTATAGTAGTATAGTAAGTATATAGTTTTATTTATAAGTAATATTAGGTAAGGTATTAATATATATAGTAAGGTTTTATAAAAGTAGTTTTAAAATAAATAATAAAGGTTTAAATTACTTAAAATAACGTAGTTACTTAAAGGTAGTAGTATTATTATAAAAGTACTAAAAAAGAGCTTTAGTTAGCTAGCTATATTAAGATTAAAAGAGTAGATTAATTAAACTATAGTAGTTTTAATTTTAACTTAGTACTAGTCTTTACTTATATTAAAAGTTTATTCGCTATTCTTTTACTATTTATAAATATACATACATTACTACTTTACTACTATAATAAATTATTATATATATAAAGTTATTAAAGTACTATAAGTATTAGTTTTAGCTTATACTTGGTTTTTATATAGTTAAAACGTTAAGTTTATAATAAATAGTTAGTATTAATACTATATTAATTATACTTTTTCTTATATTTTATTATACTATAATAAGATTTATTATATATAATATATAATTAGTTAGTTATAGTTATTAAAGCTAAGTAACTAATAGTATAGTAAAAAGTTAGTATAAACCTTTAATTATTATAAAGTCCTTACTATTATATCTTAACTTAAGTTTAAAAGTATATTTTTTATATTTAAGTTAGATTATACGTTTAAGTAGAAAAGAGTAAAAAGTTAGCCTTATATAGTATATAACTATAGTTTAACCGTTTTAAGCTACTATATAATAGCGTTAATAAACCTTTAAAGTTAAAAACGTAACTAAGGGTTGCTATTACTTAGTTATAAACTTTATAGTATATTTAAGTAGTTAAATATAATAGGCTACTATTATATACTATTTTTAGTTATTACTTTTAAACACTATAAATTTTATATTATATAAAAGTTATAGTAATTAATATATTATAGTAAGTATAAGGAGTATTCTTATTATAAGTAAGTAATATAGTTATAACGCCTATATTTTACTAAACTAAAATAGTATTTAACTAAGTAGTTATACTAATAGTACTTAAAGTAGTATATAACTTTAGTAAATAAGTTAAATAGTTTATAATTAAATAGCTATAAGTACTATATAAGTCTTTAATAGTAAAAGTAGTTTAATATAGTTTAATTAGTAGTATATATAATAAGTTAGCTATAACGTACTTCTTATATTATTTAAAGATTAATAAATATAAGTTAAAAGTTATAAAGAACGATTTTAATAAGTTTATTAATATATATATTAATACTTAGTTTTTAATAACGTTATTAATATTAATTAACCTTATTAAATACGTTAGTATAACAAAGGCTACTATTATATATAAATATAGATAGTGTAGTATAACAACTATCTTATAAGTACTAAGGCACTTTTATCTTATTAAGTTTTTTCCCTAGTTACTTTATTACTAATAAAAGTTAAGGACAACTCTAAAAAAAGGAGGAGATAATTGTTATATTTTTAATAAGAATTACTTATAACCGCTATATAACTAAGCGTAGTTAAGGCACTATGTATAAACCGTCTAAGGTCCTTATAAGGTCCCTTTATAATTAGTTCAATATTTAATCTACTAACGTCTTACTATAATTAGCTAAAGGATAGGATAGCGGTAAGCTATTCTAAGACATTAAGGGTAGACCTTAAAGGGTCCCTAAGCGCTCCTTATAATTAGCTAGATTAAGTAGACTAATAAACATCTCCTATATTTATATAGTACTACTATACTCCTTAATAAAAGGGATAAGAGTCTATTCTTATCTTTATACATATATACGTATACAATTTAGTTATTGTGAAGTTAATGTTATCTTCTACCTAGTTATAGTGGCGTATAGTACTAACCTTACAAATACCTTTATAATTTACTAGTTAATAACTTAAGAAATTTAAGTAAAATACTATAAAAATTTAAAAGCCTAATATTTATAACTTACTAACTATAAATTAGTTATATTTTACTAATAAAGTTTAAAATAAAGATATTAATATAAAAAGTTAGTCATTTAATAATAAAAACCTTATTAGTAGTAGTAATATAAACAACTTACTATTTATACAACTTTTAAAATTCCTATTTTAGTATAATTAAAGGCTCCTCTTCTTCCTTATTATTATCCCTTTTATAGCTAAGAGCTTTATTAGTAGTAGTACTAACTATATATAAAATAATAATACGGCTTATTAACCTTTCTAGTACTATATTAACTAGATTACTATATAGTTAGTATTAAATATACGCTTACTATAAAGGTTTTAAAAAGTTGCTTAATTAAGCTATAGTTATTATTAATTCCTTTTAAGCTTCTTATATACTGTTTAAGCAAATCTTAGGCCTTTTTAACGTAAATAAAAAGCTAATCCGTTTTAAACTAGCTTAATATAAAGAAAAAGGTAAAGCGTTATATTTATATTTAAAAGAGAATAGCACTTTTATAGCTTATTAAAAATAAAGGAATTATAACTTAGCTATTAAACAATGTCCTTTTTAAGCATTATTACCTTTACTTAGCTTAGTATAAGGTAGTACTTATAAGTATATTAATTTACTTTATACTTTTACTAAATTATATAAGAGTAAAGGCTATAAATAGTAGTTTTTTAAGTAATACTATAGTATAAATAATAAAGGATAAGTGTTAAAGGTGTAGCTTATTTATTTAGTTGTTTAATACTTAGTATTTAATACTATATAAGTAGTACTATATATACTATTTATTATTTATTATTTAATATAAAAACTTTTATATTAATATATCTTAACTTTTTTTTACTATATTATACTTTTAAGTATAGTAATATATATAAGAATTACTTTTTTTTATATAAATACAAAGGTTTATAGTTATAATAATTTATACTTTACTATTATAGTAAAGTTCTTTATAATTAGGCTAACTAGTTAGTATAAAGCGGCACGGTTTTAATATAAATAACTATTATATTAGTCTATATAATTTAGCCAGTTGCCTAAATTAGTAATAGTGTATACTAATAGCTAGTATTATAACTAGTTTAGTATTTACTATTACTAGGCTTAAAAACGTTATTTAACTTTAGTCTTTTATACTATAAGCACTAAATACGTTAAAAGGTATATAGCCTTATAAGAATATAATTATATATTAATTTTTAATAAACTACTACCTTTAAAAAGAGTATTTCTTTATATTTATTTTTAATATATATATATAAAGATTTTATACTACTTTAATTTACTACTATACTTATATAAAAACTTAAGAGGATAGTATAAAAAATAGCTATTTAATAATATATATATATATATAGTTATTCTTTATTAGGTTATATTAAAAGCAAGCTAGGTTTAATAAAAAGACAACTAAAGCTATAATATAATAATAAGTAAGTTAGTATAGTTATTCTTTTAAAAGCTATAAGTACTATTAATAAACTACTTTATATATTTATACTAGTTTACTAGTAAGCTTATATAAGATTAAATAAAGACTATTTACTTAAAAGTCTTTCACTAATAAATTAATACGCTTTACTTAAAGCTTAGCTATATAAATATATTATATATATACTTTTTATTAAAAGGACTATAATCTTAATATAAACTAGACTTTTATACTAAAAACGTTTAAGCCTATTTAAACGTCTTAAATAAAGCGTATATAAACAACTAAAGTTTAATAAACTAAGTAGCGTTTTTTTTAAATAAGTAAGGTTAGAATTTACTACTTTTTATATACTTTATAAGCTATATAAAGAACTATTTAGCCTAATTAAGTAAGGCTACTAAGACTTTTAGTATACTATATTATTACTACTTAATTAGCTACTAAATACTATTTATAGTTTTTAAAAGCTTAATAAAAACATTTATAAAGCGTTTAATACACTTTTACTACTTAATTATTTAACAAGGCTACTACTTTAAGTAGTATATAAAATATAATAGTAACGCCTAATAACAAAGGGTAAAACTTTAGTAGCTTAGCTTTTTAATATATATTATTATTAGTTTATAAACTATAAAGCTATAAGCTATTAAGCCTATATCCTAGTATAAAGATATTTAAATATAAATAAAAAGGTAGTTAACTAAAAACTTAATACTATCTTTATAAAATATAAAGTAGACCCTTATAAAAAGCTAGCTCTTTAAACTTAAGACTAAATAAAACTACTACTACTAAAGGTATTATTAGATTAAAACGTTAACCTTCCTCCTTCTCCTTCCTTTTTAAGCCTTACTTTTAAGCCTATACACTAAATTACTTCTTTAGTATATAATAATCTTAAGTTTAAAAGTGTTATAAATACTATTAAATCTAATAATAAGTAAAAAGAGCTACTATAAACGTAGCTAGTAATCTTATAATAATATAAGATATAGTATAGCTAAGAGTATAATATATTACTAACTTAAGCCTATACTAAGCCTAAACATTACTATTTCCTACTTTGTTATATAGAACCTTACTACCTTATATTAGCCTTATATATTACGTTTATATTACTTATAATTTAATAATAATACATATAAAGGACTTTAAAAAATAGTAAATTTTAACCTCACCCACTTACAGAATACTACTTAGTTTCCTAAACTTTAGTTATTTATATAAAATTTATTTAAAGTATTTAAACAAGCTTAAATATTTATTATATAAAAGTTTAAATTGTACTAGAATTATAGCCTTTTTAATAGAAAGTGTATAAACGATATATTTATATAGCTAAGCTTAAAGTAAAGAGTATTAATTTATTAGTAAAAGACCTTTAAATAAGAAGTCTTTACTTAATCTTATATATTATTTAATAGCTATTTTTATACTATCCCTTTAAGTTCATATAAAGGTATAGTAATAAGTTAAAATAGTATAAGGCGTATATATATACATTAAAAATAAATATAAAGAAATATTCTTTTTAAAAGTAATTGTCTATTAAAAATTAGTATATAGTTATATTTATATAAGTTATATACTCTTTAAAGTATTTAACGTTTATTGTATTAAAAACTAAAGTTAAATAACATCTTTAAGCTTAGTAATAGTAAACACTAATTTAGTTATAATACTAGCTATTAGTATCCGTTATTACTCGATTAGGCAACTAGCTAAGTTATATAAACTAGTATAGTAGTTATTTATATTAAAGCTATACTATTTATTATTTATATTTATTAGTTAGTAAAGCAGGTTAAAGTAGTAGTCCTTTATTAAATTAAACGTTGTATATCTACTTATAAGCTTTATTTCTTTTATAATAAAAGGGTTAATATAAGCTAGTTAGCCTACTATAACGTTTAAAGTGTATAATAGCTTTAAAAAGACAGTTTTAAGGTTCTATTAACCTTATATACTATACTATCTTCTTATAAGATAAAGTCTAGCTAATTACCTTATAAGATAATAGCGCTTTATATATAAGATATTATACTAGATATAATAGCTTAAGAAGTATTTAGTATATAAGAATAAAGTAATTTAACAATAAAATATAAGTAGTTTAATATAAAGAAGAAAGCTAGTTAATAAATATAAGTAGTAAGGGTAAAGGTTATAGCTATTATAATAAGAGAGAAAAAGGTAGTAATAAACGCTTTTAACGTTTTTATTTATTATAATAATTTAATAAATAAAAATACGTCTAATTACTTTTTACCTTTAAGTAATAAGTAGTCTTTTAGTAAAGAAAGATATATTCTTAACTATATTCTCTTCCTATAATACCTCTTATAAGTACGCTAAAGCGCCTATTATTAAATTAAACTTATTTATACTATTATCTTATAACTTAACACTACTATTATTATAGCTTAAAAAAGAACCTTTTACATCTTACTATAAGACGTATATAAAAGAATAAGTAAAGGTTTTTTACTAATGTCTATCTAGGGCAAGGGTAGTAATTTAGAAGAAGCTAACTAATAACGTAGTAAACATAGACCTTAACAAGATTAGAACTAGCTAAAGTAACGTTTAATTTAATAATAAAGACCCTATAAATATTAATAACAAAATAAGGAATAAAGTAGCTATAAAAGTAGGCAAGTTAAAAGATAGTTAGAGTACTTAGTAAAAGGCTAAAAAAAAGAAAACTAAAAAAGAAAAGAAGAAAATAAAGAAAGGAAAGAAGGAGACTATAAAAGAGGTATAAAAGAAAATACAGGTTAAGGAGGTAAATAAAGCGCTAGCTATATTAAAGCGTTAAAAGAAGGCTAAGAAAAAAAGGAGGAAGCGGCTAAAGAAAAGAAGAAGAAAAAGAAAGTAAAAAAGGTAAAAAAGAAGAAAAAGAAAAAGAAAAAGGATAAAAAGATAAAGAAAGTAAAGGAAAAAGAAGGGATAAAAAAGGTAAAAGTAAGTAAAAGTAGTAGTATATTGTTTTAAACTAGCCTAGTATAAGAAGAAGGTAAAGTACTATATTTATATTTAAAAACGAATAGTGCTTTTATAGCTTATTAAGAATAAAGGGATTATAGCTTAGCTACTAAACAATATTCCTTTTAAATACTATTTACCCTTACTTAGTATAGTATAAAGTAGTACTTATAAGTATATTAATTTGCCTTAATTTTACTAAATTATATAAGAATATATTTATCTTAATAGTTTTTAACAACTTATAAAAGCTATTAAACTTATAGTTAAATTTTTAGTTTAATATAACTATTTAAGATTACTAAGCTACTTAGTTAAAAAGGTAAGTTAGTAAACAAACTTTTAATAAAGGCTATAAATAGCAGCCTTTTAAACAACGTTATAATATAAATAATAAAGGATAAATAATAAAGGTAGAGTATATTTGTTTAGTTATTTAGTATAAGATATATATTAATATATTTTAATTCTTCTTTAGTTATTATATACTTTCCACTTATAATAATACTTATAAAAATTACTTTTTTTATATAAATAAAAAATTTTATAGTTATAATAATTTATACTTTACTACTATAATAAAGTCTTTTTTAACTATAGTAAAAGGCAGGGTTAGGAAAAAATACTAGTACTAGTACTAGTATAAGGAAATACTAGTCTAGTACTTTAACTCTAGTACTAGTACTAGTACTATTAGTAAGCTAAATAAAATATATATAAAATATAATTAATATTATTTAAAATATTATAAAAACTATAGTTAATAATATATAAAAATTATAAAAAAACTAATTAATAATATATTCTATATTCTAAAAAAATTAATTAATAATACATAGTATAATCTAGTAAAATATACGTTTTTACAAAAGGTGTAAAGTTGAACTACGTATATAAATCTAAATAGTTAGATAGAAAAGGCGTATAGTAAGAAAAAATATACTATATTCTTAAATACTTAATAATAGTCTAGATAAGTAGAAGGAGGACTGACTTTATATAAACGAAATCTACTATTTTAATATAAAAGTATATATATAAGAAAACTAATATAAATATATAATTAATAGTACTTTAATTAATAATATATAGTATATTCTAAAAAAAGTAATTAATAATATATAAAAACTTTAATATAGTATAGTTATAAAAAACTATAAATATGTTTATATTTACCTTTATTAACTATAGTACTTTTTCTTTATTATATACACTTATTATAAGTATAGTTATTATAATAAATAACGTTAATATATAAGTTATATTCTTTTTTTAAATAAAAACTATAGCTAATATATAATAGTTAAAATAGATTTAAACAACACTTATTTAACTAAACTTAACTTTAAAATTACTTTACTTATTACTACTAATAGTAGTAATAATAAAAGTATTATTTAAAGTAAGGATTAGTTATATAATAACTTTAATTTTATACTAAACAATTTTAAGTTAACTAGTTATATAATTAAAAATAAGTTATTTACTAAGACTTTATTACCTTTTAAAGAAGGTAAAAATTAAGAAGTCTTAGTTAAATATACAATATAAGTTATATTTATAATTATTTACTACTTTAATTAATAAATTATTAATTTATTTAAGTGTATTTTTAAAAAAGTTAATACTTTATTAGGCTTTTAAACGTTTAATTATACTAAGCACTATAAAAATAAGTATTTAGTTATAGCTTTTAATAAAAGGGCTAAAGTTAAATAAGGCTTTTAAATATATTAGTAATTTAATTACTTAACTACTTACTTATTTAACTAACGTTTTATTATAAAAGACAAAGTACTTAATAATAGTCTTTTCACGTTTTTTAACTTAAAGGCTAGAAAACGGCCTAAAACGTCTACTATTATTAATAATTTTAATAAAGACAACACTTATAATAAAGTATTAAACTTTATTATTAATAATAATTTATTTTTTAATATTATTAAGTTAAATTTGTTTAAAGATCTATTATTATATTATAATAAGTAAGTATAATTTAATAACTACGTTATAATTTAACTTACTAATTTAATTATTAAGGACTCTTTTATTATTAATAGGAAAAAAATTAAGAATATATTAAAAAATATATATAACCTTAATTTAATAAGCTTAAATAACGAATTTAATAAAAATATTAAAACGTTTAAAAGCTTTTTTATTACGTTTAATATATAAATATTAAATTTATAAATAACTTATTTAGACGTTATTATAGCCTATATTAATTTAGATTTTAAGCTTATTTATAAGTTAATAGGTATATATACTCTTTAATTATATTTATATAATTATAACTAATTAAACTATAAGCTTTAACAAATTAACTAGTATATATACTAGTTTATATATATATAATAAGTTTATAAACGTTTTAACGCCTTATTCTTTTTTAGTCTTAAAAAATATTTTAAAATTAGTTTTTTTACTTATTATTTTAATTATTACTTTTTATTAATTATTTAATAGTATAACTAGAAATAACACTATAAATAATAATACATTTATATTGTCTTTTAAAAATAAATATAAAAACGAATTAAAGCTTACCTTTAATAACAATATTAAATATATAGTATATAATATAAATTTAATATTTAAAGATATATTAACTAAATTTATATTTTTAAATAATAATAGTTAGTACTAATACTTATTTTTAATATATATTTATTATATTAACGTTTTTAAGACTTAATTACTAAAATTTAACAACTTATTACTTTAATAAAGTATACTTAAAAAATAAAAAGGTTATTTTTAAAGGATATTAATTTTTCTATTAAAAAAAATAAATTACCTTTTAATTATAAAGTTAAAGTTATACTACTAAATAGGTTTACTTACTTTATACTTATTTTAAGTCTTATTAACTTTAATTATAAATAACACTACTAAGTAGAATTTAACTTATTATATACTTAATATATTTTATACACTAAAACCAGCCTTAAACTTTATTAATAACACTACTATTAATAATAAGTTTAATACTATTTATTTAATATTAATTAACTAGTTTATTATTAAATGTCTTTTTTAAATATTTAAAGTGTTTTTAAAGCCTTTTATTAAACTATAAGGACAGCTTTATACTATATTACTTAAAGCTTTATTATATATATATATATATATTATATAATAAGCTAAACCTTTTAATTACTAGCTTTAAAAGTTAAGCTAGTAAAGACAAGTTTTTAGTAAGTAATTACTTACTTACTTACAAATATTTAAAAAGGCTATATATTTTAATAACTTTATATTTACTATTAATAGTAGTATTAATAAGTTAGAAAAATATTTTTTTAAAAGGCTTATAATTAAAAATATAAATAGTTATAAGCTGTTTATTTTAAGTCTTATTTTAAACCTTAAGTTTAAAACAAGTTACTTTAAAAAAGACGGCTTATTAACGTATTATAACTATATTTTAAGTAACATTACTAATATTTTTAAAAACAAATATTTATAGTAAGTACTTTTTAAATTAATATATTTTATTTATATTTATAACTAATATCTTTTTAAATTAAAGGCTTTAATAACGTCTTTTAAAAATAACCTACTTAATATATTTATAAACAAATTAAACAAAGATATATATAATGTAATAAATAGTAATAATACTAATTTAAAAAAAGACTTATTTCTTACTAAATCAACTTTAAAAAAAGAATATATAATTTATTTAAGTAAGAATAAAGAAGGATAAAATGTAAGTTAATTCTTTTTACTAATTCTTTAATAATATATATTTAACTAACTTTATTAAACTAATTTATTAGAATATTAAAAGCTATATACTTTTAAATACCTTATTTTAAGTATTTTAACTAAATAATACTTAACTATACTAACTATATTAGCCGCTATAAAAAGCTATTTTTTTATTAGTAATAATATTATTATTAGTACTAAAAATAAACTATAGCCTAATATAGTTAAAAAAATAGCCTTATTAAAGAGTTAAAAAATTTAAAATTTAAATAAATTAAAAAAAAAGTTAGAATTTAAAAATATTAATAATAATAATTAGTTTATTTAGTTTATTTAGTTTATTTAGTTTATTTAGTTTATTTAGTTTATTTAGTTTATTTAATTATTTAGTTATTTAGTTATTTAGTTATTATTATTAAGAATATATATAATTATATAAGGTATTACTAAATATATATTTGTATTAACGTTTTTAGTACGTATATACACCTACATTAAAATAGCAGATTACGTTTATATAAGAACAGTCCTCTTCTCTTCTATCTAGTCTTTTATTAAGAATTTAAGAAATACACTTATTTTCTCTTAATATAGGCCTTACCTATTTAACTATTTAGATAACTGTACGTAGCTTAACTCTACGCCTTTTGTAAAGACGTATTTTATATAGTTGTAAAGTTAGTTAGTTAGTTATATAGTTATATAAGTAGTTTTTTAGTTATTTAGTTATTTAGTTATTTAATTAGTTATTTATTTAATTATTTAATTAATTATTAATTTAATTAATTAGTATTTATTTAATTAGTACTATAGTACTTTTTCCTAACTCTAGTAAAAGGTAATCCTTTAATAGTTATTTAAAGTAAAGTATTAAAAGCTTTTTAAATATAAACCTTTTATAAATTTAGCTTAAAACTATAATATTATTTCTTAAAAGTAAGTATATATTTAGTATTAACTATATAACAATTTAATTAATATCGTACTAAAATAGTTTATAAGCTATATCATTATCCTATATATACTTAGTATAACTATTAATAAAGCTCTTTACTATAAAAAAGATAATAATAAGGAAAAGAAGGAGCCTTTAATTATATTAAAATATTATGTAAATAATAGCTAGTTTTTATTACTATAAAAATTTTAATTTATATTACTATTACTAATAGTATTTTTACTATTTAATTACTAACTTTTATTATAAGTCTTAATATTTTTAAGCTTATTAGTAAGTTATAACTAGTTTATAGTTACTAAGTTAGAAGTATTAGGCTTTTAAGTTCTTATAAATGGTATTTATATAAAAAAGTCCTTACTATTTATACTTAAGTTTACTATTAATAAACTTATTAATTTCCTTTTTATTATTTTAAGCAGGTACTCTATTACTTTATACTATTAACTAATTTAACTATTATATCTTATATAGTTTTTTAATTTTATATAGTTTTTTCAAAATTTAAAGACTACTATTATAGCTTTTTCTTAGTTTATTAATAGACGTTATAATATCCTAGTTCTTTTTTAAAAAAGCCCTTTAAAGGATATACTTATCCTTTAATTAAGTACTTACAAGTAAAAACGTTAATATTAATAAGAAGTAATACTTTTATACTATAAAGAAGGAAGAACGGCGTTTTTTATATAATTAATATACTATTATTTAATCTACTAAAAACGTTATGAAAAGGTACCTTATTTAGTTCTTTATTCTTTTTAAGGTTAGCTTAATAAGTGTTCTTATAATTAAAAAGGGCCTTTCTTTATTAAGGCTATTAGCTTATAAGTTATATATAATATTAAAATATATACTATACTTAATTTATTATAAACTTTTTTAAAGTTACCTTTAAATTTTAATTCTTTATCTACTATAATAACAACTAGTAGGAAGAAGTATTAGTTAGTTATTTTAATTTTTTATTATATAATAATAAAGGTACTATTTTGTTTAATTAGCTTTTTTTAATTTAACTATTAATTTATAAGTAAAAAGTAGTAAATAGTCTTAACTTAATATAAGTAATATTATATAGCTTTTACTAGTATTAGCTAATAAAGACTACTTTTTTATTTAAAATAATACTTTTTAACTATTTAAAGTATAGTTAAACCTTTATATAAAGTAAATATACAAGCTTTATAAAGGGTATAGTAGTAAATACTAATAAGAACTAATATATTTTTAAATACTTATTTACTACTATTAATATAACGTTTAACTTTTAATTACTATTAAAGACTAAAAGAAAACTAGTAATAAAATTTATTAACAATTTTTACTAAAGCCTTTTAAAGATTAATAAGGGTTAAAGCTAACTATATAACTTATACTTCTTTAACTTAGTAGTTTAGTATATATAATATGTATATATAAAACTTTTAACGTTTACTTTAATACCTACTTAAGAATAATAATAAATTACTAAGTCTTTTATTCTTATAATACTAGTAATTAATTTTATATTATAGTACTTTTTAAGCTAGTATAACTACTTATCCTTTCTAATAAAGCGACTTTATAAAGTCTAAGAACTAACTTTAAAAATAGCTTATATAGTCTTAATATACTTTTTTTTTACTTTATAAGTAAAAGTTTAATAATTAAGCTATAAGAATAAGCTTATAAAATAAAGTAAAGGGCTCTTTATTTTCTTTTAGCCCTTTTATAGTTATAACTATAACTACTTATACTATAAACAACTACTAAGTATATATATTCTAGTACTTTAACTAAGTTATCTTTAAGTTAACTACGTTAACCGTTTTACTTAAGCTATTTATAATAGTCTTAAACACTTACTTCTTATAAAAAGATAGGCTACTTAGTTTATAAGTTCCTTAAAGTCCTTTAAAACACTACCCTTAGTAGGAATAATAGCCTTTTAGTATAATAAAAATAAGTAATTTATTTAGTTCTACTCTCCTTTATAGTTAAGACAATATAATAAGCTATTAGCTAGATCTTTATTATTTAGTTAATACTTAATTTTAAATTAAATAGTAATAAATATATATACTAATACGTTTAATAATAATTTAAATCTATTTACTATAAGAACGCCTATAAATTAGTATAGTTAATTAAGACCTTTACACTTTTAGCCCCTTCTAAGTACTAACACTATTCCTTAAAGAATATAATAATTACTATTAACTCTTAATTAAAAGTACTATAGTATAACTTTATATCTTTTAACTTTTAAGACTAAAAGGCTACTAAATATTAAATATCTACGTTGTTTAGCTAGAATAGTATCCTTACTAATATAAAAGTAGACGTATTAGTCTTTATATAAACTAGGTATTGTAAATTATAATACCTTAGTAATAACGCTCTTATAAACGCTTACTTTAACTATTAAAATACCTAGTCCTTATAAGGCCTTTATAAGGGTCCTTTAAGCTTCCTACCTTTAAGTAGGCCTTTTAAGTACTTTATTAATAGTTAGACCTTATTAGTAAAATAATAAATAAATTAGTAGTAAAAATTATAAAAGCTAATAATTACTTAAATATTATAATAAGTCTTAGGTATTTACTACTTTATAACCGTTTTAACCTTAACAAAGTCTATATAAACTTTATTAAAGAATAGTAAGAAGCCTAAAAAATATACTTTTTTTAATAAAACTAGTACTTTTTCTAATTAATAAATAGCCTTACTTCTTTTAGTTAATTTAATACTTACTTTAAGTACTTTATATACTCCTCCTCATTCTTTAAATAAATTAGAATATTATTTATATAAATAATACAAATCTTATTTACTAAACCTTTAAGCACCTTATATATATAACTCTAAAAGGTTGTTAAAGCGTTAGTTAGCTTAAAAGGTATTACTAAATACATATAGTAGTTATACTACGTTTTAAATACAGTCTTTTACTTATCCCTTTTACGTATTTGTATTCTACTAAACGTATCCTTTACGTTTATAGTTTAAAGAGCCTTATAACTTTTAGTCCTATTTAAAATCTTAAAGATTAAGAGTAAAGAGTACTAATTTTTAACTATAATCTTATTTAGCCTATAGTAATTAATATATAGTTGTAAGGTACTATTACATTTTAAACTTATAGCTTTAAATTACTAAGCACTTATATAAGTAGTAAAAGCCTTATAAACTTTAATATGCCTAGTACCTTTATAAATTTCTAGTTTACTATATTAATCTTACTATTATAGTTTAAATTAATAAATATAAAACAATTGCCGCTTATAACAACTTATCCTTTTATTTATAACCTTTTACTAACTAGAACAATATTTAATAACTTTAAAGTGTCTTTTTAAAAGCTACTTAGGCTTTTCCCTTACCCTTACCCTTTTTATCCTTATTACTAAAGTTATTATTATTATTAATCTTAGTAAAGTTAATTTAAGCGTCCTTCTTTAGTAGCTTATTTACTAATTTATTAAAATATATAAGTAAGATATAACCTTTCTTACTATAGTAAAAACACTTAATATTATTACTACTTAATTTAGTATAACGTTTTAAACTAGACCTATTTATAAATTATTTAAACTTTTAGGCCTTAAAAGCTTTTTAGTAAAAGCCTAAATACTTTTCTTTTAGTTTTTTACTAAAGGTCTTTTTCTCCTTCTTTATATTAAGCGTAGTCCTTTTTTACTACTTATTTAAAAAGCTGTCCTTTTAAAGTTTATTTATACGCTTTAATACTTAGTACTAATTAGTGGTATAAGTTATACTTCTTATAATAAGGTTATGTTTAATTTTGTTGTTTAGTCTTATATAAACTATAACTACTATAAATTTTTTAAGTAAAGGACTAATTTTCTTTTTTAATAAGCTTATATATATAATAATTATTAAGGCTTTATTTTATAAGTTAGTAAGATTTTTTTTAAATATATTACTATAATACTAAATAAATCCTTTATTTTTAATAATAATATGTTTAACTAAGCGTTAAAAACGTCCTAAAAGTATAAGTTAGTTATTATATAGTTTTATAAAAACTTAAAAATAGTTTTAGTTTAGTATTAAGAATAGTTATAACTTTATATTTTATAAAAGTATACTTTACTTTAATAATACAACGCTTACTATTATATAGTAGTATATATATAACGTTTAAATAGAATTTTTAAAATAAAGTAACTAGTAGCTATTAGGCTATAACTAAGTTAACTAGTTAATAAGGCTCTATTTTAAGTAATTAAAGTAAGTTAAGACTACTTTTTTTATATAATTATATATTTTATACTATTAATACTTTTTATAAAGTATTATATATAATAGTTTAATTTTTTAATATTTAATTATAATATAATATTTTTATATAAAGTATACTTAGTTATTAAAGTTATAAATTACTTATAAAAAGTAGCTTAAATTCTTAATATTCTTATATTATAAAATACTTATATAATAAAATAAAAATTATACTTAATATAAAAGCTTTTTTTTCTTATACTTAAAATCTTAAGTAAAAAAAATAGTACTTAATAAAATTAAAAATATTTTTATAATAATTATTTAAATTTTAAGTTTAAAGTATTATTAAGTAATTAAATAAAGGTTTATTATTAATTAATACCTTTTAAGTATTAATATATATATTAATAAACTTATTAAGATTATCCTTTATAACTTTTAACTTATTTTTATTAGTTTTTAAGTAATATAAAAGTATATTAATAAGTATATTTTTAATATTAAAAATATATTTAATAGTAAAATTAAAAATTTAAACTTATACTACTTATTATATAAGTAGTACTTTAAAAATTTAAACTTATACTACTTATTATATAAGTAGTACTTTAAAAAGTTTACTAATAGCTTTATTTAACTAATTTATTAAAACTTAAAAGTTTATTTTAATTTAAAAATATATACTAAAAATATAGTTATATAGTTTTTTTAAAGTAGTAACTAGTTTTTTATATTCCTTTTTTATAATATTATTAACTATTACTTTTATATTATATTATTTTAATTTATATTATATAAAATATCTTTCTTTATTAATTTCTTATAAAAGTACTACTTTTTATTTTAAAATATTTATATTAATTATAAGTATTATAAGTTTACTTTTTTTAAAGTAATTAATTATTATTAAACTAAAAGTAGTAAAAGTTATTTTTTTAATAAGTTAAAAGCCCTTTTTACGTTTTTTTACTACTAATACATACTTTTTTATAAAAGAATATAAAAAAAAGTAGCTATTATAACTTTATCTTATACTTAAGTTTTATAAAATATAAAAATACTAAAAAAACTTATAAAGGTCTTTTAAATTAATTAGTTAAAGCTATTTAATAATTTTAATAATCTTAAACTTTTTAAGTATATAGTTAAACCTATTTATATATATTTAATAATAATAGCTATAAGCTAGTACTATTATAACTTTTTAACTATAATTATAGTACTAGCTAATTTATAATTTATAAGAATAAGATCTATATTCTAAAAATGCTTTAAAACGTAGCGCCTAACTTTTAATAGTATTTCCTTATTATTATAAGTAGTTATAAAGCCTTTAATTATAATATTATTAAGAAAGGGCAATGCCTAATTAAGTATAAGCTTATATAGTAGTTAAACTATAATATATTAAAATTAAGCTACTAAGTTAATACCTTTTTATAAGAAAGTATATATTTTTAATAGCTTAATTAGGATTAAAAACGTAGTTATATTTCTACTTTCCTTAATAAGCTTAATTTAGTTATATTTTAAAAAAAAAATTAATAAGAAGAATTTTTTATATATTTTAAATTCTTTTAAAAAGGTCCTTATTATTAAAAAAGTAAATATATTATATACTATATACTAATTATACTAAGTATAGAATTACCTACTATATATATATATATATACTAATAACTATTATAGTATATAAAATAATATAAAAAGGGACTATTAACTAATTAGTTAATAGTCCCTCCTTTTATACTATGCTTTATAATCGGCTTACTAATAGGTAAGGATAAGGAAGACGCACTTATAGGCGTTATATATAAACTTATATAGCTAATTCTGTCTTTTAAATTCCTTACAATCTGTCTATCTTTTTAGTAGCTACGTCTTATCTACTTATACATTTAAAGTAGAGGGTGTTAAGGCAAAGCCTTCTAAAATAAAGAATAAATTAAGTTAAGTTATAGTACTTACTTTATACTTACTATACTTAACTTAGCTATAATGTATATAAATATTTAAATATTAGTAACTAGCTTAAAAGTACTAGTTTTAAAAAAGTTATAATTATTATAATCAAATAAGAAGAAGATTATAAAGGTAATATAAAGACGTTATAAAGACTATATATAGTTTATATATACGCTTATAAGATAATAGAATAACGTATAGATATTATATAACAAACTATTATAACTATATATAGTGTAAAGACTATGTATAGGCTTTACGCCTCTTAATTAGCTAATAATATAATAAGCCTTAAGGTTACAACTTATACGGTTTAGTGTACTATGTGATATAGTGAGTTTTTCCTTTCCTAGTATTAAGGGGGGATAATATTTAGTCTTTAAATATAATATTTTTTACTTAGCACTTATTTAATTAATAAGACCTTTATTAGTATATAAATAAGGACTAGACGAATAGGACGACGAAGAAGGGGGGGCATATAATTAATAGTGTAATTAGTAAAGGCCTCCTATAGGTCTATAAGGGCTTAGACAAGGCTTTACTATATAGAAGTCTTTATGTCCACTTAATTAGACACTCCTATAAATGTAGACTTAGACTTAGAGAACAATTAACTAAAGTATTACTAATATACTACTATACTATTACTATAGGACACTACTTAAGGACGTATAGAGTCTTTAGTGACTTTATAAGTGATTAAGACTAGCCAACTAACCGACTACCTTAGACATAGTTACTTAGTCTACTTTTTATTATACTAGCTTACTATTATAGCTAACTAGCTAATTATAATAAGACTTTATATAGATCTCTTGTAGTCTGTGTAAGGCACCTTTATAGTGCTTAGTTATAGAGTATTTGTTAGAAAGCCTTGTTTATTTAGGCTATAATACTATTACTAATTACTTATTAGTATTTACATTTACTTTCTTCTTATTATATATTATATTAATTTATAATATACACTTAGTCATAGTTTTACTAATAGCTATGTCTTTAGTAGGTAAAGCTTTAGCCTTAAGCGGCTATTAGGTAAGAAAGGGAAGAGCTAATATATAAGGACGCTTTAAAGTAGTACTACTAGCTAAGGGTAGTAAAGGATATAAAGTATTACGTACTAAATATAAGTAAAAGAGGAAATACACTAATATTAGCTTTAGGAGCTAGCTTTAATATAGTTAGTTACCTCACATAAAGTAATAAACAAATATATACAAATATAATAATAATAATTCTAGTATTATAATAATATATATAAAAAATATAGATAGAAGTTAAGTTAAATCTTATCTATTTAAATTGTATAAGATATTCCTTTTTATAGCTATATTCGGTATGTTTGTGTTTTTCTATAGTATTGCTAGAAGGAAATGCAAAAGAAAGGGCTTGCTATATATCTAGCTCTTAAGAGTAGTAGGCTTAGATATCAAAATTTAAAACTATCTAAGAGTGAACTCACATTGGGCTTATCGATGACTATATTTGTAATCGATTGGCGACTGCCCATTTCCAATCTACCACCTTGCCTATCCTTTAATATCGAACTGCCACGTCGTAGTTTTGGCGGGTTAATATTGCTGTCACTAAGAGTATGTTTTATACCCATTGGCTCTATAAATTCCCAGTTGCGTACTAGGTCCAGACCTAGTAAATCACAACCCATTCGACCATACAGACGTGCACTGTGCAGCACTAGATCCCATTCAATCTTTGGTGTCACCTCTGACTTGCCATGTAGTGTCTGGAGAGTCTTCTGTCGCAACTGTATATAGAGAATGACAATGACAGGGTCGTTAGTCAGGAAGAGCCTTGCATCAAGGTCAGATGAGCGAGACGTTTCAAAAAGTGTATTTATCGGTGTCTACAATGTTAGATCCCTAATAGCAGTGATGATGCCTTGTTCAAGAAGCACTAGAATCTCATAGGAAGTAGATGAAGGCTCTACTCTCAAGAGACAAATGGACACTCACAATTAATGCCCGTACAGCCATGTCCCGTTGGTGCAGCATCCAAAATACCCACGACGTCAACCATCGATTACCTTCTTGTGCAGCCACAGCGAGTACATCTTCCTCCAGAAATTTACGTAAAATGGGGCCTTCATCGCCATCATACACACGTGCTACCGCAATAGCTAGCTGTAAATCCTTCAACTGATTAAATATTACAGCAATGGCATCTTTTAACCGGTCAGCTAGCAGAAAGAATGCGGCTGCGTATTCTACAGAATTAGCAGGGTGTCGTGTGCTAGTAAAACATAATAAAATGAAAGAGAGGAAAGACAAATATGCAATAACTACACACCAAACCTGCGCTTGCTCATAAGTGCGTATGCATTCTTCAGTGCCGTCGTTCTCCACCTCGGTTCGTCAAAATTGTTGGCTAGCAAGCGTTGTGTTGCACCCTGCTCTTGGCTCCACGTTGCTATCTGCCATAAGCCCTGCAGGATAGCCTTCTTTCGCAACGCCAAGTAGAAGAGGCTGCAATCAACAGGACTCTTTACTTCACGTTTGGTATATTCATTTTGTGCCACTAATTCGAATTGTGCTTTCTGTTACTGTAAGCAAGCGCGTCATACCAGGGAAAGCCACCACCGAAGTGTCAGGATATATAACTAACCACTGCTGCATTGTCGACTAGCCACATGAACATGCCACACTGACGAGCATCATTCCAGAGTAATGACCCATGATGTTGCCGCAATACGATGTCTACCAGAATGTCTTGACTAGATGAGTGGTACGCCCAGCTGATTTCCCTCCACGACATGTGTATCCCGCTTGTTCGGCCCTTCCGCAAAGCGTGCTGACGAAAAAATAGCACGTAGCGAGCTGCATTATCGTCCATTGACCGACGCTCCTTTTCTACCATGCCTGCACATTCCACAATATCCATCAATTGAATTTGCTCGTGGCCGGAAAGCTGTGGCAAGGCTAAATGCATTAGTTTTTCATTGATGGCAGTTGCCATATCTTCTGAAAACCCCTTGTTTATATCACCAGGCTCCTGGCATGTAAAGAAACGGAGCGACTGCTTTCTTTCATCCTGAAGATTAGTTCGCTATAAAAAGAAAATCAGTGAGATGCGAATATAGAAAGAAACATGGTTGTTTATTTAGAACGCCTGGGCATAATGATTCAAATATCAACTCACTCGTGAATAAAATTCGACCATGTCCAGGCCAAGATAATCGTCGACAACAGCACCTGGAACCCATGACATGATCGTTTGATGCAAAGCCAGCAAGATCTTTTGAACGACATTGCTCTTCCCTGCAAGCATGCACTGACTAAGGAACTGAGGATGGTAAACAGGTAGAGGACCATTCAACCTCTTTACTACATCAAATAGATCCATAACCCGCTTCTTTGTATGAGGCAGTCGCATGCTCGTTGCTAATGAAGTTGGAACGTCGTATAAGCGACTATGAACAAGAAGTTGATTTCCTGTGCCAATAACAAGATCGCCATCACCCAACCACGTCGAGTCACCAATAGGATAAGGAGTGTATCCATATGTGTCGATTTCGCTTATGACCGCCCATGCTGGCCCTTTATTGAGATAATCGAACCGTAACTGGGCCAAAAGAAGCACACGGTGAGGGAAACCTACCGCCAAGATTGATTGAGAGTGGGGTGTTGACGTCCAATCCAAGTCTTGCACAACATCAGAACCTGCAAAAGTGCCGTTATACTCCAGTTGTCTGTCGCGGATATCCCATATTGTCACGGCAGATCGTCGGCAATTCACCAGCGCTACCTTCTTTCGCAGACTACCATTCACAAGTGCTGGATCTTGTATACCTGTTTCCATTGACGATGTCAGTAACCATTCAATGCGCCCCCGCTCGCGCTCGATGCGCGCCGTCCAAAATCCAACAGTCCCTGTTCTAGTGCAAGATACCGCCACATCACGGGCAAACACATCGAGAAATCCCGAGATTATTGGATTAGCACCTGCTGGATCGACGGGCAGCATACAAGACAAGTTGGCACTGTGGTCAAGCTCAAACCTGCAAAATTCTTGCACAATTTGCGCCTGGTCAATGCAGATTCGATCATTGTTATTTATGTTACCCTCATCAGACACATAACAAGGAAGGGAAATCTCCCAGACAATACCATGATTTTCAGATGTTATAGCTGCAATATGAGCCATTGACTCATCTTTCACATGCTCCCTAGGAAGAACAAGCAAGCAGAATGGTGTCCCCAGCATCTCGTACGCACAGCAACCAAGTAAAACTGGGACAGCTTGTCTACAATCCCAAACTGCAAGATTATTCAGGGAGAGAAATACGACAAAACGACCCTGCCGCAGCACACAAATACGGTGAACGGGCTCGCTTGTGGTCGTAATTATCTGTGGACATAGCAGTGCGCCCCCGTCGCGGCGTGTATGGCGCCATACAATACTTTCTCCGCTGTTGGTCCTAGACACAATGGCACTGCCGCTGAAGTTGCGCACAATCTTACAAATAGCATCTGAATGCCCTGTCCATACCCCTTTCCGCCAAAGGTATGGCTCCGTGATTACCGCGTCACCCAATAAACAAGCGATGTCTGTCTCGTATATATCAATTTTTCCTGGGAAGTAATGAATGAGAATATTCAATAGACCACCTGAATTGCAAAATGTATAAGCCTCCACATGCGCAAGCAAGTGTTGGGATCCAACTGGTGTCATGCCCAGGCAGTCAGAAAAGTCTAGGCTTGCGCATGTTAGGTGGCTAATATTATAAAAGTTTTTGGTTTTTTGTGCCCTCGAATGAACATTCTCGAGTGACAGGGCTAACAAGGTGCCTCGAGTGTCAAATACAAGGCAAATTTCAGAGCTGCGATTTGCAATATTTATGGGGCGGTCCAGGGCACTTTTATCACATTCCCAGAGAGCACTGTCAGTGACCGAAGAAAGATCATGGCTCTGCACCATGAATGCCCATTTACAGGGCTGTGGTGTCAGTGGCCCACCAACGGCTACTGACAGATTGATCGTGCCCCAAATAGACAGTTGTTGATGGGCACTACCTGATATCTCTGATGCCATCCAGATACGCAGGATTTGGTCCGCGCAAAAAGTATACAATACATGGTCAACGGTGTGCCCAACATGATATGGATTTCGCCACTGAAGACCCGTAACTGGTTCTGGGTGTGTCAAGTAAGAAAGGTCAAAGCGCACGTTATTGTTATCATAACTCAATCGGCGCCAGATTTTGACGAGACGATCTGTATACCCAGCACAAGCAATAAAAGCCGAGTCGTAGGCCGAGCTAGCCCACTTCACCGGACTAGATAGAGCTTTACGCCATGAACAGTGAGAGGTCAAAGTCGGACCCGTAAGTGGGGTGTCTGAGTTTGACTTGCGTTGTCCGATATTGTAAATAGCCAGTGCTGTATGTGCAACCACCAGTTCCTGTGAAGCACCCCATGATAGGGTCATAGGGTATGGTGAATCAGCCTGGCCAGTAACATTGGTGGTAGCGTAGACTCCAGGAGCAAAGGAGTTACGTAGAGCCCACTTTAAAGTACCTTTTAGTTTGTCAATGGGGTAGTATATTCGCACAATACTATTTGTACACGTAGCAATATTTCCGGAGCTTTCATCAAAAGCTACTGCCTGCAGTGGTGTCTTATCTTCATCATGGATAATGGTCTGGAGTAGTGTATTGTGGTCTCGAAGAATTGAAAGGCTGCTTCCAGATATGTACGCCTGGTTATTGATTATTCAGTAAATAGGACAGACAGTATTACAAGGGATAGAGGCAGAATGGATATGAACATGCAGAACGAAATCATAAAAGGTACGAGGTGATACAAAGGGTAAGCTCACAATTACGCGCTGCGAATCCCAGCAGCCAACTGCTATGGCCTGCAGTTGTGGCTCTGGTTTGCCTGGAAGCACGGCCTTCATTATTGTTTAAAAATGTTGTTCGATACATTAAGGCACTTTTAATTATTACACCTCCTCTTTCTTAAGGCCTCTTATATAACATACCTTAGGACTAGCTCTTAAAACTTTGCTAATAGCTTATAAAACTTATGAATAAGGGCTAGATTTAAGTAAGCTTTTTAGCTACTACTATACTATTTTTTTATTAAAAAGAGTAATAAAAGCTAGCGCTTTTATATTAATTATTAAGCTTTTAATATTACTACCTTTTTTAATAAATGCCCTTTCCTTTTAATGAAGAAACTCTTTATAATCTTAGTTACGTTTGTTGATATACTAAGCTTAATATCTGCTTAGCTTTTTATAAGCTTTAATTACTAAAGAGTAAGAACACCTTACTATGTTTTATACTTAGTTTAAACTCTTTAAATAGTTAATATACCCCCTTAGCTTGTCTAAGGCGTTAACAACGTTTTAATAAGTAGTAAAAACTACTAATTTTAAGCTTTAAGTATTAAAAAAGGAAGATATTATTATAAAGTATAAGTAAAAGCTTTAAAATAAGTTATTTAGTTTTTTAATTATTTAAAAAAGACTTAAAAATAGTAGTAATAAAGGCTTTAATAAAAAAAATAAAAAAAAATAAAAAAATTCTTATTTTTTATTATAGCTTTTTAATAAATTAATATTAAAATTAGCTTATAAATAAAAAATATATTTTACTTATTATAGTTCTAACAAGAATTACTAACAAATGTCTAGTAACTAAGCGCCGTTAGGCCACCACGTACGGATTATTAAGGGTCCCTATTAGGTCTTACTATAATTAGTTAGATAGTTAATTTATAGGCGTCTTACTATAATTAGCTAGAGGACAAAGTAGTAGTAAGCGCTTTAAAGATATTAAAGGCAGACTTTAAAAGGTCTTTAAGTACTCTTTATAATTAGTTAAAATAAGTAAACCGTTAAATATTTCTTATATATATATAATTAAAATATTATAAAGTTAATATGTTTTTTACCTAGTTATAATAGTACTTAACACTTATTATATAAATATCTTTATATTAATAAATTCTTTATATTAACTACTTAAAAGAATTTTCTTTTTATAATAACTAAATTACTAACTATTTTAAAGGCTTTAAAGTTAATAAGAGCTATATAGGTATTATATAAGAACTTAGTAAAGTTTATACTAGTTAAAATAATATTTATAAATAATAGAATAATAAGTATAAAGACTATACTTATATACGTAATATAACTATTAGTTAAGGACTTATAGAGTACTTTAGAGGTTTAAAAGCTAAACTTAAATAACTTTAATAAAGAAGATATAGCCTTTATAATACTATTATAAGTAAGTAGTTAAGCACTATTAAACACTAATAGTTAAGTATATAACTTAAAGCTTAAACTATTTAATAAGTATAAAGATTTATTAATATATTTATAATAATAAAAGTAGTATAAAATAATAAGGTATATATTTAAATTAGTACTTTAATAGTACTTATAAAATATTGCTAAGATTAACTTAATACTTTAGCTTATAAATAAACTATTCCTTATTTATTAAAAGTAGTATATTAATATATTATTAAAGTAAGAACGCTTATTAAGCTTTTACTTTTAAGACGTTTTTAATACTTAATTAAATATACGAACTTTAAAAGTAAAAATATATATTTACTATTATAGTATTCTATTTAAAAAAGTTTTACTAACTTTTAAGCTAAAACTTTAATAATTATTATATATATATAAGCTTATTAAAAGAAAGAATTAGCCTTTTACTTAAAAAAATTATAGTAGCTATATATTATAAAAGGCTAAGTAGTAAAATAAAACGCTTATTAGTTATAAAAAGTATAGTTTACTTTACTAATTAATACTTAGTATTAAAACATATAACTAAGCTTTAAAATGATAGTATTAAATATTAAAAAAGAAAAGGAGACTTTTAATAAAAAACTAAAAAGAAAATATTTAAGCTCTTATTAAAAAGCCTTTAAAGGCTAAAAGTTTAAGTAATCTTTAAATAAATCTAGTTTAAAACGTTATAATAAATTATTTATTATTAATATTAAGTACCACTATTATAATAAAAAAGGCTATTATTTACTTATATATTCTAATAAATTAGTAGGTAAACTACTAAAAAAATGTTGAAGTTAACTTTATTAAAGCTAATAATAATAATAACTTTAATAGTAAAGGTAAGAAAAGTAAACGTAAAGGAAAAGTATAAGCAGCCTTTAAAAAAACACTTTAAAGTTATTAAACGTTATTTTAATTAATAAAAGGTTATAAATAAAAGGAAAAGTTAAGGTATTAGGTTTATTAAAGTTTATAAGGCTTTTACTATTAGTATAAGTACTTAATAACTTAAAACTATAAATTTATAATATATAGGTAGTTATAATTTAACTATTAAACACGAACTAAGAGGAATAGCAATTTACTTATTATTATATAAAACTAAACTATACTAATAGTAATATACTAGTACTTCTAAGTATTCTTACTTTATTTAATAAGAAGATATTATTATACTTTACTAATAAAAAGTAGTAGTTTTATAAGCTTAAAGTTAAACTAGTAAGTGCCTTTTAAAAAGACGTAATAAATACTATTACTTACTATATATTAATGTAAGTAACGGAATTAACTAATCTTTTAAATAAAAAGCTTTAAAAGGACTATAAAAGGCCTATAAAAATACTACTTAAGCTTTATAATATAAAGATATATTCTTTATAAAGAATATAACTAATCTAGTAATTTACTAAGGTATAAATTATATAATTAACTTACTTTTTAAAACGTAACTACTATATAAAAATCTATACTCTTTATTTTAAAAAAAAGCTTATTATATTTTATAAGTACTTATAAAAAGTACTATAAAAAGAATAAACTTAAGATTTAAAAAGCCTTATAAGCTTTTTAGTTATTTTTATACTAAAATATAATAGTACTTTATAACTCTATATTAATTACTATAAACTAAATAAAATTATAGTTAAAAATTAGTACTTTTTACCTTTAATCTTCAAGATTTTAAATAAGACTAAAGGCTATAAAGTTCTTTTAACTATAAATATAAAATATATATTTAGTAAAATATAAATATATTAAAGGAATAAGTAAAAGACTATATTTAAGATATAGTATAACTACTATAAGTATTTAATTATACTTTTTAGGCTAACTAACGCTTTAATAATCTTTTAAAGTTATATTTATTTATAAGGCGTTTATAAGCTTAGTAAATAAGATTTATATTATTTACTTAAATAATATTTTAATTTATTTAAAGAATAAAAAAGAGTATATAAAGTACTTAAAGTAGATATTAAATCGATTAAAAAAAGTAAGACTATTTCTTAATTAAAAAAAGTATTAGTTTTATAAAAAGGAGGTATTCTTTTTAAGTTTTACTATTACTTAATAATATACGTATAAATTTAGCTTATATTAAGACGGTTACTAATTAGTAAATACTAAAGACGTATTATAATATTTAAGTGTTTATTAGCTTTCATAATTTTTACTACTAATTTATTTATTATTTTACTAATAAGGCCTAACTATTAATAAAACACTTAAAAGGGTTAATTAAGGATAGAAAGCCTAAGGAACTTATATAAGGGCTTTATAAGGACTAAGTATTTTAATAGTTAAAGTAAGCGTTTATAAAAGCGTTATTATTAAAATATTACAACTTATAACGTTTAGTTTATATTAAGACTAATATGTTTAATTTTTTATATTAGTAAGAATACTATTCTAGCTAAATAATATAAATATTTAGTATTTAATAGTATTTTAATTATAAAAGCTAAAAAATATATAGCTATATTATAATATATTAAATTAAAAATTAATAGTAATTATTATATCCTTTAAAGAATAGTACTAATACTTAAAAAAGGCTAAAAGTATAAAAATCTTAATAAACTATACTAATTTATAGGCGTTTTTAAAGTAAATAAATTTAAATTATTACTAATTATACTAATATATATATTTATTACCTTTTAACTTTAAAATTAAGTATTAACTAAGTAATAAAAATCTAGCTAATAGCTTATTATATTATTTTAACTATAAAGGAGAATAGAATTAAACAGAGTACTTATTTTTATTACGTTAAAAGGTTATTACTTTTATTATAAGCAGTGTTTTAAAGGACTTTAAAAACTTATAAAGAAACTAGGTAGCCTATCTCTTATTATAGAATAAGTACTTAAGTCTACTATAAATAGCTTAAGTAAAACGGTTAGTATATTTAACTTTAAAACAATATAAATACTAAAGTACTAAGATATATATACTTAGTAGTTATTTATAGTATAAGTAGTTATAGTTACTACTATAAAAAGGCTAAAGAAAGGTAAGGAGCCTTTTACCTTATTTTATAAGCTTATTCTTACTACTTAATTATTAAATACCTACTTATAAAGTAAGAAAAAGGTATATTAAGATTATATAGGCTATTTTTAAAGTTAGTCTTTAAACCTTATAAAGTTGTTTTATTAAAAAGGATAGGTTATTATATTAGCTTAAGAAGTATTATAATATAAAATTATTTATTAGTACTATAAGCCTAAAATAGTTAGATATAGTAGTATTATAAGAATAAAAGACTTAGTTTTTTATTATTACTTTTAAATAAGTATTAAAGTATACGTTAAAAGTTTTATATATACTTATTATATATACTAAACTATAAAGTTTAAAAAGTATAAACTATATAGTTGTTGTATACTAGTTGCTAGTGTAGGAGGAAATATACTAATAATGACTATGTGTCGTCCTTAGTACAAACACTCTAATAAATAAAGCAAATAACTGTAATATGTTAATAATTCTGTGAATTCTTATATGTTAGTAAAAATATTTATATATAAAATTAGTTAATTCTTGTCCATCTAAAAGCTATAGGATATTCCTATATTTATAGTATTTTCTAGTAATAATAGTTAGCTTTAGCTTTTACTAGTCTTTAAAAGGCTTTAGTTAAAAGTGTTAATAGATTTTATTATTAGTTTCTTTTTAGTATTTAATAGTAATTAAAAGTTTAATGCTATATTAATAGTAGTAAATAAGTATATAAAAATATATTAGTTCTTTTTAGTATTTACTATTATAACCTTTATAAAGCTTATATATTTACTTTATATAAAGGTTTAACTATACTTTAAGTAGCTAAAAGGTATTATTTTAAATAAATAAGTAGTTTTTACTAGCTAGTACTAATAAAAGCTATATAATATTACTTATATTAAGTTAAAACTATTTACTACCTTTTATTTATAAACTAATAGTTAAATAAAGAAAGCTAATTAAACTTTAAAATAGTACTTTTATTACTATATAATAAAAAATTAAAATAATTAGCTAATACTTCTTTTTTTAATAAAGTTTGCTTTAAATAATATAATTAATTAATTAATAAATAAGGCACTATTTTATATACTTTATAACTATTATTTTATAATTTATAGAAGTGTTAAAAACGTTATTTATAAAAAAAGGGTACTAATAACAACTAAGTAAATTTTAAAGTTATAAGCTTTAAAAAGGCGTTAAAATACTTAATATATATATAAAAAACGTAAAAACATTATTATATTATAAAGTACTTAGTAGTACTATTTACTTAAAATTTAAAGCTAAAAGTACTTAGTTAAAAGTAAAAGCTAAAGTTTATTAAACCTTTTTATATATTAAAAAAGATTAATTTATAAGCGTATTACTTAATACTTTTATAATAGTATAAAAAACTATATAATATATTTTTAATATTCTTATTAAAACTATAAATAAACCTTATAAGTAAAAGCCTTTACTAATACTATTAGTAAAAGAAGATAATAGTAAGTAAAAGGTAAAAAAGGTTTAAAGTTATAAGATATAGTATAAAAAGCCGTACTACTAAGTACAGAACTACCTACCACACATATATAACCACATACACTACTAACAACTATTATAGTACGTAAAATAGTATAGGGAGGGACTATTAACTAATTAGTTAATAGTCCCTCCTCTTATACCATGCTCTATAAGCGGCTTACTAGTAGGCAGGGACGAGGGAGACGCACTTGTAGGCGTTACACGTAAAAACTTGTATAGCTAATTCTGTCTATTAAATTTCTTGCTATTTGTCTGTCTTTCTAGTGGCTACGTCTTGTCTACTTATACCTTTTTAAAGTAGAGGGTGTTAAGGTAAAGCCTTAATCTAATTTGCCTCTTATTTTAAGTATGGGTACTATAACGTTAGTTATAGTATATACTTTATACTTACTACTTAATATAGTAAAAAGAGTAGCTTTTTAAATATAATTAATAAGTTATTATAATAATTATAAATATATTAATTATTATAAAGAAGTAGTAAAATATATTAAAAAAGACGCTTATTAATATTAATATAAGCTTAAAAGTATTTATAATAAGTATAAAATCTACCTACTATATATATAATTATATATACTACTAATAACTATTATAGTATATAGAATAGTATAAAAAAGGACTATTAACTAATTAGTTAATAGTCCCTTCTTTTATACTATACTTTATAAGCAGCTTATTAATAGGTAAGGACAAGGAAGACATACTTATAAGCGTTATACATAAAACTTGTATAGCTAACTCTGTTTATTAAATTTCTTATTATTTGTTTATTTTTTTAGTAGCTACGTCTTATTTACTTATACCTTTTAAAGTAAAGAGTGTTAAGATAAAGCCTTAATCTAATTTACTCTTTATTTAAGTATAAAGTTTATAACGTTAGTTATAGTATATACTTTATACTTACTTCTTTTTATACTTTACTTTAAAAGTATAGTTAAAAGAAGGTAAAGAAAGAAAAAAAAGTAGATTAAATAAAGAAAAGGTAAAAAAAGATAATAAAAAAAATTTTATAAAAAAGAATAAAAATAGTTAAAAAAAAAAGAATAATAAAAGCTAATTACTTAATTACTTATTTATATCTTTTACTTTATTCTTAAGTATATTAAGTAAGTAGTACTTTACTACTATTTATTAGTACTAAAGCTAACTTTAATAATAGTTTTTAAAGTCCTTTAAGCTTATTTAAACCTTATTATATTATTATTAAGTAGTAAGTATAAAGTATATACTACAACTTACATTATAGTACCTATACTTAAAATAAAAGGCAAATTAGATTAAGGCTTTACCTTAACACCCTCTACTTTAAAAGGTATAAGTAAACAAGACGTAGCCACTAAAAGGACAAATAAATAACAAGGACTTTAATAGACAGAATTAGCTATACAAGTTTTTACGTGTAACGCCTACAAGTGCGTCTCCCTCGTCCCTGCCTACTAGTAAGCCGCTTATAGAGTATAGTATAAAAGGAGGGACTATTAACTAATTAGTTAATAGTCTCTCTTTATACTATTTTATATACTATAATAGTTGTTAGTAGTGTATATAGTTATATATATAGTAGGTAGTTTTATACTTACTAGTAATAAGAGTAAGACTTAAAATATACTAGTTATAAGACTAGTTGTTTAAGTTTTACTTAAATAGTTATAATACTTATAAGATACTATTACTTTGTTTATTTAGACTTTTATAATAACCTTTTTTAGTTAAAAATATAAGAAGTAATTAGTTAATAGCTATACTATAAGTAATTATTAAAGTAAGTTTTTAATTCTTATTTATATTTTTAATAAGTAAAAAAAAGAGTAAGATTACTATTTTACTTAGTCTTTAATAGTTTTAAATTATAAAGTTATAAAAGATAAAAACTAAGTACTAAAATATAAATTTAATATAAAGAAAGTCTTGTAAAAGAAGCTACTTATAACAGCTTTTAAGAATATATTATTAGCTACTATACTAAATAATTAAATATATATTATTATAATTAATTATAGTAAATAGTTACTATTAACTAATTATATAAAAACGGCCTAATTATAAAGTAGTAAAGGTTAGTATAAAGCTAACTTTAACTTATAATATATAAATTAATAGTTAAGTAAGGCTTTAAAAGGTGGCTTATATAACTTCTTATATAACTATATTAGTAAAAAATAAATATACTTTTAATAGTAAAGGAAAAAAGTAATTTTTTTATTTACTTAAAAGCGGCTAAGACGTGTATTACTATATTTAGTATTATAAAAAAAGTAGTAGTAAATAGGTATTAGTTTTATAAATAAACAACTAATTAGTAAAGATTAAATACTACTTTAATAATACTAATATAAGATTTAAAAAACGTTAAAAACAACTTTATAATAATAGTTAAAATTAAGCGTTAAAATACTATAAAATACCTCTTTTTAGATCCTTATTTTAATTATAAAAGTATTAATAAGTACTAATTTAGTAATAGTATTTTAAGAATAAATAAAAATAAATTTAGTAGTAAGTTAGTAAGTAGCTACTTAATAGTAGATTAAGGCTATAACAGCTATTAGTAGGACTAATATAATATAATAACTCTTAATTACTACTTACTTTAAAAGGACTTATGTATAAGTTACTAAAGTAAAGGTAGTAATAGTAAGGTTAAATATACTTATAAAACATAGTATAAAAAGGCTTAAATTAATAATAAAAAAAGACTAAGTTAAAAAATAGTAAAAAGCTTTATTACTTTATAGTATAGCTTAGTAAATAAAGAATTAGTATACCTTTATAAAAACTAAATATACTAATCTTTTAAATAAAAAAAGTTATAGTTTCTTTTTCTTTCTTATAAATAATAGTTATTTATTTTCTTATATAAAAATTAGTTATATATTTATTTATTAAATTTTAAAAATTTCTTTCTTTTTATTAAAAAGACTAATAAGTAATTAAGTAAGTAGCTTAAAATTAAAATCTTATATTTTATATATAATATATAAGATAGTTAAAATAAACACTTATTTTATTAATATAGCTTCTTTAACTTTTAAGACGCTACTATTAACTAGTACTTTTATAAATACGTTAATAAACTTAACACTTAAAAGAACACTATAGTTTTAAGGCTAAGCCTTTCCTTACTTTAAAACTCTTATAACACTTACCTTTAATAATAACAATATTATATAATTTCTTTATTATTATAAGGCCTTAATATAAGTAGCGTTGTTTTTAAATAAAGATAAAGTTTATTAACTATTAATATATTATATAATTAGTAAAATAAGCTTTATAAAAAGACTAGTAAAGATAGCTTTAACTATAAAATAAAAATAAAAGTTTATAAGTTTAAAAGAAGCTATAAAATAAAACTATAGTATTTAAAATAAGAAATAGTACTATACTTCTTAAGCTTAGATCTTAATATAGTTTTATACTATTTATAGTAAAAAGTTTTAAATTTTACTTTATAAATTAACTAAGCTTTATATAAATATAAAATAGTTAAACTATTGTTTTATATTAAGTAATTAGTTAATAGTACTATACTATAGCCTTTCTTTTATAGTTATATACTAGTTATTACTTTAAGTAAACTACTTATACTAAAACTTTTAAACTATACCTTTTTAAAAATTTTATAATTAAATTATTAAATACTTTAAAAATAACGTTTATTTAATAAATAATTATTATTATTAAAGGTTTTATAAGTTTTTTTAAGTTTTACTTTTTACTTAATAAATTAAAGTATCTTCTTATTAGTACACTTTACTACTTTTTATTATACTTGTTTTAGTTGTCCTAACTATACTACAACTATAAGCTACTTAAGTAAAAAACGTGTTTAAATTAATTACTAAAAGTATAGTAAACTTTACTATTAACTAAAACTATATAGTAATAAAATACTTAAAGAAATATAGTTTTTTTATATCTTTAGCTTAAAACTTATATAATATTAAAGTAATTTAATAACTATTACTTATAACTAATATTAAAGAAATCTTATAAGTAAATAATAACGCTATCTTTAATATATTTACTTAGTAAGTACTATAAAAACGCCTTTACTACTTTTACTATAATAATAAAGACTATTTAGTAGTAAAATATATTAAATTTTATAAAAACTACTAAGTTAAACTTTTATACTATAATATAAAAGTAAAGTGTTTTTTTATAAGATTAATAAAGGAGTATAAGCTATCTTATATATTAATAAGGCACTTTTATAATAAAGAGTAAATAAAGAATCTAGTTTAAAGCTATTTAATAAAGTATTATAACTTTTTAAGTGTTAAAAAAATATAGTAAATATAGTTATAAAAAAAAATAATAAAAATAAAATAGTAATTTTTATTTTTAAATAATACTAGTAGCTTAATTACACTATTAAACAAACTACCTTTTAACTTTAGCTTAAGTATTAATATAGTTAAGCTTATTAAGAATAATAATTTTATATTTATTAATTAGCTTCTTTTAGTAGAACTAGTAAATAAGACTTATAATTTATTTACTACTTTTATATTAGTTAAAAAGTGTAAATAAATTAATAATAATATATATCTTTATATACTAATTATAAATATATAAAAAGTATAGAAATTTATTAACGTTGCCTTACTTAATCTTAACTTATTACTTTATTAACTAACTACTTAAGTTTTTTTAAAAAAAGACGTTAAGCTACTATTAAATATTAAAAGTTAACTTTTTAAAAAAACTTTTAGTTTATATATTAAGGTTACTTTATACTAGCTTTTATAACTTAGTTTAATATATATAGTATAAGTTATATTTAGTATTTAAAACTTTATAATATTTAGTATAAAGACGGTTTATATTAATAGTAAAACGTTAATAATTATAAACAAAGCTTTTAACCTTGTTTAAACAACGTTTTATATAGTTATAATAAATAAACCTTTTTAAGTTTTAAAACTTTTAAATAATTAAAAAATATATTTTATACTATAGTCTTACTAAGTAACTAGCCTTTAAACAAACTTTATACTTACTAAAGTAGCTAGCCTTTTAAAAATACGTGTATAAATTTATAAAGGCCCTTTTTAAAGAAGCTTATAACTTGTTCTTATTAATACTAAATTATAGGTTTTTTTAATTTCTTATTATCTTATTAAAAGACTTAGTATTTTATTATTTAAAACTAAGGCTTCTTTTACTAGTATTTATAATACAAGTATTTAGTTTATTAATAAATCTATAACTACTTTATAGCTAAAAAGATATAAACTACTAGTTTACTTATATATTATACTTAATAAAATAGCTAATAAGAACCTATTACTAAAAATACTATATATTTTTAATATAAAACTATACTTTTTATATAATACTATTATAAAGGAAATATATATTAATATAATAGTTAACAATATTCACTTTGTTATTAATATAAGCAATCTTATAAAGTTAATAAATTAACTAAAAGTGTATATTAATACTTTAAACTAGACTATAGCAAGTACTTAGAACTACTTACTATATTAACACCTATCTTAACACTATTACTAAATTTAAAGGATAAGCTTTTAAGTATTATTTATAAAGACTACTTATAGTTAATATTAAAGCTTATTTATTCTACTAGCCCTTTCTTACTAAAAAATACTAAATCTTATTAATCTTTATAATAAGTCTATCTTAATAACACCTTATATAAAAAGAAAGGTTTAAAAGTTTAATTATTAAATAATATTATATTTAATAGCTTTACTTTTAAGAAGAGTGTAAATTAAAAAGTAGAAAAATAAGAAGAAGCTTAAAAGAACTTTTAGCTTATTATATAAGACTTTACTATGTTTATTATTTTAAAGTTTAGTTTAGTAAAATAAAGGTATAGGCTAATACTTAATTAGTTTATAACAATTATTAACTAATTAAATAATAGCTTATAAGAAAAAAAGAAGAAAATTTTAATATAAATTTTATTTAATAAGAAATTTATATTAATATAAACTTTTAATTATATTAATAAGCTTAATCTATTAATAATACCTTTATAAGTTATTAAGACTATACTATATATAACCTTTTAAGCTTATATAATTTTAATACTTTATTTACTAATTAAATAAGTTATTAACCTTTTATACTAGTGCCTTAGTAAGAAGATAATTAAAAAAAGCTATAAATCTTATAAAAACTCTTAGTTTTTAGTAAGAAAGAAGAATAAAAAAGTACAACTAATAAACAATATAGTTAAATATAACTAGTATATAATATATAATATATTTACTCTTTTAATAGTAAAAACCTTTTTAAAAGAATTTAAAATATATAAAAGGATCTTTTTACTTAATCTTTTTTTAAAATATATTTAAATTAAACTTGTTAAAGAAAGTAAAAACATAACTACGTTTTTAACTTTAATTAAACTATTTAAAATATATACTCTTTTATAAGAAAGTACTAACTTAGTAGCTTAATTCTAATATATTATAGTCTAACTACTATATAGGCTTATACCTAATTAGGTATTGCCCTTTCTTAATAATATTATAATTAAGAGCCTTATAACTACCTATAATAACAAGGAAATATTACTAAACGTTAAGCGCTACGTTTTAAAGCATCTTTAAAATATAGACCTTATTCTTATAAATTATAAGCTAGCTAGTACTATAATTATAGTTAAAAAATTGTAATAGTGCTAGCCTATAACTATTGTTATTAAATACGTATATAGTAGATTTAACTGTATATTTAAAAAGTCTAAGATTATTAAAATTATTAAATAGCTTTAACTAATTAATCTAAAAAACCTTTATAGCTTTTTTAGTATTTTTATATTTTATAAAACTTAAGTATAAAATAAAGCTATAGTAGCCGCTCTTTTTTATATTCTTTTATAAAAGGGTGCTTACTAATAGTAAAAAGATATAAAAGAATTAGCCTTTAACTTATTAAAAAAATAGCTTTTTACTACTTTTATTCTAATTATAATTAACTACTTTAAAAAAGATAAACTAATAATACTTATAATTAATACAAGTATTTTAGAATAAAAAGTAGTGCTTTTATAAGAAATTAATAAAAAAACACGTCTTATATAATATAAATTAAAATAATAAAATATAAAAGTAGTAGCTAATAATACTATAAAAAAAGAATATAAAGGACTAGTTACTATTTTAAAAAAACTATACAACTACGTTTATAGTATATATTTTTAAATTAAGACTAACTTATAAGTTTTAACAAATTAGTTAAATAAAGCTATTAATAAACTTTTTAAAGTACTACTTATATAATAAATAATATAAGTTTAAAATTTTAATTTTACTATTAAGTATATTCCTAGTATAAAGAATATACTTATTAATATACTTTTATATTATTTAAAGACTAATAAAGACAAGCTTAAAGCTATAAAAAATAATCTTAATAAGTTTATTAATACGTATATTAATACTTAAAAGGTATTAATTAATAATAAACCTTTATTTAATTATTTAATAGTACTTTAAATTTAAAACTTAAATAATTATTATAAAAACATTTTTAATCTTATTAAAGATTACTTCTTTTTACTTAAAACTTTAAATATAAAAAAACAAAAGCTTTTATATTAAGTATAGTTTTACTTTTATTAAATAAGAATCTTATAGTATAAGAATATTAAAAATCTAAGCTGCCTTTTAAAAGTAATTTACAACTTTAACAATTAAATATAGCTTATATAGGAATACTATATTACAACTAGATATTAAAGAATTAAACTATTATATATAACACTTTATAAAAAGTATTAATAGTATAAAATATATAATTATATAAAAAAGGCAGTTTTAACTTATTTAAATTGTTTAAAATAAAAGCCTTATTAACTAGTTAACTTAGTTGTAACTTAGTAGTTACTAGTTATTTTATTTTAAAAAATTTATTTAAATATTATATATATACTACTATATAATAATAAACACTATATTATTAAGGCTTAGTATACTTTTATAAAATATATTAAAGTTAAAACTATTTTTAAGTTTTTATAAAACTATATAATAGTTAATTATAGCCTATTAGTTGTTATTATAGTAAATAAAAAACTTAAATTTAAAAGTAACTTTAAAAAAGTTTATAATAATTTAAAAGTAGTATATATTTTAACGTTTATATATAATTTATAAATAAATAGCCTTGTTAAGAAAGGGTACTTTTTACTTAATAGAACACTTATTAAGCTAACTTTTAAAAGAATAAAAAACTAAACAAAGTACTTTTTTATAACGCTTTTAATAAATTAAATAATAGTATACTAGTCTTATAGTTAAACGTTATTTTTTTTATAGTATAAAAGCTTTACTTCTTATTAATATTTATATTCCTATCTAGTAAGTATTTAACTAAAGAGTAAATATATCTTTTAAAAAGCTTTTTTAAAAAAGAACTAAAATACTATAACGTCTTTTAATAAACTAAGAGAAAGCTATTACTATAGTTAGCAAGTTTTAAAAAAAACTTATTAAATTAAAAAACTTTATAAACACTAATAAAATATAATAACTAAATTAGTTAATAGCTTAAAATAATATAGTACTTGTTTAAAATAATAAAAAGGAAATTAATAAGTTAGTTAAAAACAAGTTAAAGTATAAATAGTAAAGCCTTTTTTATATAAATATAGTTTATAATAATAATGTATATATACTTATATATTTAAATAAAGTTTTTTTATTAAGTATATTTATTAGTTAATAACTTAAAAAATTTAAATAAAATACTATAAAAATTTAAAAGTTAAATATTTATAATTTAATAACTATAAACTAGCTACAACTTATTAATAAAGTTTAAAATAATAATAATTATACTATAAGTTAGTATTTTAATAGTAAAAGCCTTATTAGTAATAGTAATATAAACTAAATCTTTTTATAGTAGTATAAACTACTAACTATTTATATAAATTTTAAAATTCTTATTTTAATACAACTAAAGACTTCTTTACTTTTTTATTATTATCTTTTTTATAACTAAAAGCTTTATTAATAGTAGTACTAGCTATGTATAGAATAATAATATAGCTTATTAACCTTTTTAACGCTATATTAACTAAATTACTATATAGTTAATACTAAATATATATCTACTTTTAAAAAATAGTATTATAGTTTTAAGTTAGATTAATAGAAGGCTTATACTTAAGCGCCTTTTATACTTTATCTTAAATAACTATAGATAGATTACTCTTTATTAAAGTTAAGTATAATTCTATTATAGTAGTAAAATACAAGTTGTTATAACTATAAATCTTCTTATTTATATAAAAGAAGTAGTTTTTATACGTATTACTATACCTTAAAAGTATAAAGTAGTTAAAGAAGGGCTAAGATATATTAATATACAAGTCCTTATACTAGATAATTAATAATAAGTAATAAATATAATACTACTTATATAGTATTAAATATATAGTATTAAAGAAATAAATAAATAGGCCTTATTTTTAACGCTTATCCTTTATTATTTATACTATAATATTGTTTAAAAGTCTACTATTTATAGCTTTTACTAAAACTTTGTTTATTAACCTACCTTTTAACTATATAGCCTAGTAATTTTAAATAACTATATTAAACTAAAGGTTTAACTATAAATTAAACAGCTTTTATACGTTATTTAGAAACTATTAGAACAAATACACTCTTATATAATCTAGTAAAAGTATAGGGTAAATTAACACGCTTATAAATACTACTTTATAGTAAGTTAAATATAAATAATAGTGTTTAAATAAAACGTTATTAAGTAACTAAGCTATAATTCCTTTATTCTTAATAAGTTATAACAACACTGTTCTTTTTTAAATGTAAACGTAGTACTCTGTCTTCTTTTTATATTAAGCTAGTTTAAAGCGAATTCGTTCTTTATTAGTATTAAGAAGGCTAAATATTTACTTAGATAGTATATAAGAAGCTTAAAAAGAATTAATAATAATAACTATTTAATTTAACAACCCTTTAAAGCTTTTATAACTAGTATTTACCTTTTTATTAGGCTTGTTCTTATTTTACTACTAGCCTTTTACTATTAAATATAGTACTATATACTTTGCCTTTTTTAATAAGCTATAAGTAATATAAATACTTGTCTTAATAGCTATTTACTTTACTATTACTTATATAACTATTAAAGTTTTAGCTTTAACCGTCTTTTTTATAACAATATATACTATTGTAACTTACTTTTACGCCCTTTCTCCTTTCTTCTTTTTTTACTTGCCTTTTTTTACTTAATTAACCTTCCTTTGCTTCTTTTTCTTCTTTTACTTCTTTTTACCTTTTACTTTATCTCTTTTTTATTTCTCTTTTTTTACTCTTTTCTTTTTTTTTACTTCCTTTATTTTTTTATTCTTCTTCTTTTTTCCTTCCTCTTTTTTCTTTTCTTTTATCTTTTTTACCCTTTTTATTTTTCTTTTTATATTCTTTTTTTTCTTTTTCTTTTTATCTTTAACTACTTCCTTCTTCTTTTATATAGCCTTCTTTTAATACTTTAGTATAGTTAATACACTTTTTACTCTCTTAACCTTTATCCTTTTTATTACCTTTTTTATAGTCTTTTTTTTCCTCTTCTTTATTTTCTCTTTTTTTTTTTTTTTTAACTTTCTTCTTTTTAGCCTTTTATTAAACGCTTTACTTATTTTTAGGCTTGCCTGCCTTTATAGCTGCTTTAACTCCTATTTTAGTATTAATATTTATAAAATCTTTATTATTAAATTAAATATTAGTTTAGCCGGTTTAAGGCCTTGTTTTGTTTAAGTTTATATCTACTACGTTATTAAATAGCTTCTTTTAAACTGCTACCTTTACTTTAGTATAAACTTTAGTAAAAAACGTTTACTTACTCTTTTTTATACAGCCTATAAAAAGATATAAAGGATTCTTTTTTTAAGTTATAAGTATAGTAATAATATAAAAGTGTTTAATTTAATAATAAACGCTTTAATATACTTATTAAAGGTATTATAAAAAAAGAATATAATATATTAAGAATAAATAAATAGTCTACTTTAAGAATATATCTTTATTTATTAAAAAACTATTTATTATTTAAAGTACTAATAGTAAAGATAAAGCTAATATATTTTTATTTATTAAATTATTATAATAAATAAAAACGTTAAAAACGTTTATTACTACCTTTTTCTTCTACTATAGTAGTTATAATCTTTACTCTTACTATTTATATTTACTTTATTATAAGCTCTTTTTACTATATTTAACTACTTACACCTTATTACTAAATTACTTTATTTATATATACTAAGTACTTTTAAACTACTATATTTAATATAATATTCTACGCTTAAAACGTTATTATTTTATAAAATAATTAACTAAACTTTATCTTATAAAAAGACGGTGTATAAGATAGATAAAACTTTAAAACTATTTTTTTAAAGCTACTATATATTTTAAACGTTATTATAGGCTAACTAATATATATTAACCTTTTTATTATAAAAGAAACAAAGCTTATAAGTAAATAAACAATGTTTAATTTAATAAAGGACTACTACTTTAACCTACTTTACTATTTAATAAATATAAATATTAAGTAGTATAGCTTTAATATAAATAATTACTATACTAGTTTATATAATATAACTAGTTGCTTAATCTACTAATAGTGTATACTAATAACTAGTATAGTAGCTAGATTAGTGTTTACTATTATTAAACTTAAAGATATTGTTTAACTTTAATCTTTTATACTATAAACACTAAATATATTAAAGAGTATATAGTTATATAAGAATATAACTACTTACTAATTTTTAATAAACTACTACTTTTAAAAAGAATATTTTTTTATATTTATTTTTAATACTTATATAAGGATTTTATATTATTTTAACTCTTTACTATACTTATATAAAGATTTAAAAAGATAGTATAAAAAGTAGCTATTTAATAATATATATATAATTATTTTTTACTAGCTTTTAATAAAAATAAGCTAAGTTTAATAAAAAGATAATTAAAGCTATAGTATAATAATAAGTAAGCTAGTATAACTATTCTTTTAAAAGCTATAAATATAATTAATAAACTACTTTATATACTTATATTAGTTTACTAACAAGCTTATATAAGATTAAATAAAGACTACTTACTTAAAAGTCTTCTATTAATAAATAAGCACACTTTACTTAAAGCTTAGCTATATAAATATATTATTTATATACTTCTTATTAAAAGGACTATTATTTTAGTATAATTTAAACTTTTATACTAAAAACGTTTAAGCCTACTTAAATATATTAAAAAGATTATATATAAATAATTAAGATTTAGTAAATTAAATAATATTTTTTAAATAGTCTAAGTTAAAACTAGTATTTACTACTATTTATATATTTTATAATTTATATAAAAAGCTATTTAGGCTAATTAAATAAAGTTACTAAGATTTTTAGTATACTATATTATTATTATTAAACTAGTTATTAAATACTATTTAATACACTTAACAACTTAATAAAAATAACTATAAAACACTTAGTATACCTTTACTATTTAATTATTTAGTAAAACTACTACTTTAAATAGTATTTATAATATAGTACTAGTAGTTTATAATAAAAATAAAATAGTTAACTTAATAAAACTATTAAAGGTATTATTAAATTAAACTACCTCTTCCTTTAAACTACTATAACCGCCTTTATAAATAAATTACTAGTTTATAATGCCTACTTATACTAGTTATTTAAAAGTGGCTTAGATTCTTAATATATTTTATACTTAATAAGTTAACTTAATTAAAGTATATAATCTTATAAACGTTTTAGTAAAATACAACTTAAGCGTTAATTAGTAAAAACTCTTTAATAAAGTTATAAGTATTTACTTTATATTAAGCTATATAAAGAAGTAAAAAAAGCTAAATACTATAAAAAAGCTAAACATTAAAAACTAGACTTTTATAATATTATTTTTAAAGTTATTACTAAATTATAATATAAATCTACCTTCTTCTTCTTTCTTTTTACTATTAAACACTATTATAAAACTAAACGTTATAAAGAAGTTAAATATTAATAAGCCTTTAAAGTTATTACTAAATTATAATATAAACTCCTTTTTTCCCTTTTTATTATTAAGCCTTAAGTTAATAAGCCTATCTACTTTATTAGTATATAGTAATCTTAGGTCTAAAAGTGTAGTAAACACTATTAAATCTAACAACAAGTAAAAGGACCTATTATAAACGTAGCTTATACTTCTTTAATATAAAATAACAAAGTATAGTTAAAACTACGTTATACTATTAATTTAGACCTATATTAAACCTAAGTGTTATAGCTTTTTACTTTAACGTATAAAGCTTTACTAATTAGCTCTAAGCTATAGTCTACTACTACTATATTTTAAAGAGTAGCCTAGATAGCTAGCCACTTTAGCCGCTACTTATAAACGCTATAATAAAGCTTAAACAAGTTTTAAAAACCTTAAGAACTAGTACTAAAGCTAGCTTTAATATTAATAAATAGTAGTAAGGCGTTGTTTATTTAATATATTTAAGAACAAAGTAAAGGATATAAATAAGTAATTAGGCAATTAGCCTTAGCTATTCTTTTCTTCTTCTTTTTTTATATTTCTTTAGTTACTCTTTTCTTTTCTTATATTTTTATTCTTTCTGTTGCCGGTAAAAAGCACTATAAAAAGGGAATATCCTGTAGTTTTTAGATAGACAATACAATCAACTTTACATTTATATACTTTTTACTAACATATAAGAATTACATAGAATTATTAATATATTACAGTTATTTACTTTATTTATTTATTTACTTTATTTAGAGTGTATGTACTAAGGACGACACATAGTCGTTATTAGTGTATTTCCTCCTACGTTAGTAAACTAGCACGCAACACTTTCTTTCTTTTTAACTATTTTTATTCTTTTCTTATAAAAAAGTTTTTTTTTTACTATTTTTCTTTAATTTTCTTTTATTTAATCTACTTTCCTTTCTTTCTTTACCTCTTTTTAACTATACTTTTAAAGTAAAGTGTAAAAAGGAGTAAGTGTAGAGTATATACTACAACTTATATTACAGTACTTATACTTAAAATAAAAAGCAAATTAGATTAAGGCTTTACCTTAACACCCTCTACTTTAAAAGATATAAATAAACAAGACGTAGCTACTAAAAGGATAGATAGATAGTAAGGACTTTAATAAACAAAATTAGCTATATAAGTTTTACGTGTAACGCTTACAAGTGCGTCTCCCTTCGTCCCTACCTGCTAGTAAGCCGTTTATAGAGTATAGTATAGGAGGAGAGACTATTAACTAATTAGTTAATAGTCCCTCCTTATACTATTCTACGTACTATAATAGTTGTTAGTAGTATATATAGTTATATGTATAGTAGGTAGTTCTGTACTTAGTAGTAGTTAGAGTAGCTAGCTATTTAAGCTACTTTTTAAGGTAGAGTAGTAATAAACTATAGCTTAAAGCTAAATAACAAGGCCTTATATAGTAGAGTAAGAAGTTATAATACTTAAGCTTAGTATAAGCCTAGGTTAATAGTATAATATATTCTTAACTATACTTTATTTTATACTATTATAGAATTACTAGCTATACTTATAGTAGCTCCTTTTACTTATTACTAGATTTAATAGTATTTATAGTACTTTTAAACTTAAGATTACTATATACTAGTAAAGTAGTTTAACGCTTAACTTTTAAACGTAGTTATAGTAGGTTAAAAAAGGAAATAGCCTAATTTAATAATACTTTTAGTAGTAGTTTTATTTAGTTTTAAGCTTTAAGAATACGCTTTTTATATAAAAGCTTATTATACTATTTAAAAATAGTATTAATTTCTTAGTTAATTACCTACTTATTAGTATTTAAGTATCTTTATACTAGAATATAAGTTTTACACTTTATATTTATAGTACTTATAACTTAATACTAATACTTATAAAAAAGCTAGGCTATAAGTACTTCTCTTTTTATTATAAGATAATAGTGCTACTTTTTAAATACTATTTAAATTATTAGTTTTATTAAGTAATTAAATAGTATAAGTATATTAAGTACTTTATAAATATTTTTATTAAACCTTTAAAAGCTTTAAATTATATTTAATAGTAAGTTAAGTAGTAGTAATATAGTATATTAAAAGTCTTAGTAACCTTGTTTAATTAGACTAAATAGCTCTTTACATAGTTTATAAAGTATATAAAAAATAATAAATTTTAACTTTACTTACTTAAAAAACGCTACTTAGTTTATTAAACTTTAACTATTTATATATAACTAATTTAAAGCGTTTAAGTAGGCTTAAACGTTTTTTATATAAAACTTTAAGTTGTATAAAAATTGTAGCTTTTTTAGTAGAAAGTGTATAAATAATATATTTATATAGTTAAGCTTTAAGTAAAGTATACTAACTTACTAATAAAAAACTTTTAAATAAGTAGTCTTTATTTAATCTTATATAAGTTTACTAGTAAACTAATATAAGTATATAAAATAGTTTATTAATAGTATTTATAGCTTTTAAAAGAATAGTTATACTAACTTACTTATTATTACACTATAGCTTTAGTTATCTTTTTACTAAACTTAACTTACCTTTATTAAAACTTAGTAAAGAATAATAATATATATATTATTAAATAGCTATTTCTTATACTACCTTTTTAAGTTTTTATATAAGTATAGTAAAAAGTTAAAATAGTATAAGGTCTTTATTTATATATTAAAAATAAATATTAAAAAATACTCTTTTTAAAAGTAATAGTTTATAAAAAATTAGTATATTATAATATCTTTATAAGGCTGTTTACTTTTAAGTATATATAGTATTTATAGTATAAAAGACTAAAATTAAATAATATTCTTAAGCCTAATAATAATAAACACTAAATTAACTATAATACTAGCTATTAATATATACTATTACTAAATTAAGTAACTAGTTAAATTATATAAACTAGTATAGTAGTTATTTATATTAAAGCCTTACTATTTAATATTTATATTTATTAAGTAGTAAGATAGGTTAAAGTAGTAGTTTTTTATTAAATTAAATATTATTTATTTACTTATAAGCTTTATTTCCTTTATAATAAAAGAGTTAATATATACTAGTTAGCCTACTATAACGTTTAAGGTATATAATAGTTTTAGAAAAACGGTTTTAAGGTTTTATTTACTTTATATACTATTTTTTTATAAAATAAATATAAAGGTAATTATAAGGTTAGTACTATACGCCACTATAACTAAATAAAAGATAACATTAACTTTATAATAACTAAATTGTATACGTATAAGTATATAAGAATAAAAATAAATTCTTATCCCTTTTATTAAAGAGGGGTATAGTAGTATTATATAAATATAGAAAATGTCCTTTAGTCTACTTATTTTAGCTAATTATAAGGAGTGTTTAAGGACCTTTTAAGGTCTACTTTAGTATTTTAAAATAGCTTACTACTATCTTATCCCTTAGCTAATTATAGTAAGACGTTAGTAAATTAAACGTCTAATTAATTATAAAAGGACTTTATAAGGACCTTAGATAGTTTATATATAGTACCTTAACTATACTTAGTTATATAGTGTTTATAAGTAATTCTTCTTAAAACTATAATAATTATCTCCTTCCTTTTTTAAAGTTGCCCTTAACTTTTATTAGTAATAAAGTAACTAAAGGAAAAACTTAATAAGATAAAAGTGCTTTAGTATTTATAGAATAGTTATTATATTATACTATTTATATTTATATATAATAGTAGTCTTTATTATACTAATATATTTAGTAAGGTTAATTAATAATAATAATATTATTAAAAACTTTTTAAGCTTTATTTAAAGGCTATAAAAGGCTAGCTTATATAATAAAGCTTATTACTAGTATATATTAAGTATAGTAAATTTACTTTATTATATAAACGTTATAAGTTTGTTTTTACTTACTTATAAAGTAAATTTTACTATATTATATAAATAGTATTTACTTTTTATTTTTTATATTACTAAAATTTATTATAATAAATAGTACTTTTAAAAAAAGAAGTAAGAATTATAAGGCTATTATTAAGTTATAATAATATTAATAGTTTATTAAGTTATTAAATAGTTTAAAGACTATTTAATTTTTATTAATAACTTATTATTTAACCTTTTATTTATAATATAAACCTTTTTAAAGTACTTTAAAAAGACTTTTATACTTTAAAGCCTTATTACTACTAAGAGTAAAGATATAACTATTATAAAGCCTATATATATATAAGAACTAAAGCTAGCCTTTACATCTTAATATTTACTTCTTATTAACGTCTTAACGCTTATACTAAGTATTAAACAAACTATTTTTACTTTTATACTAGGCAATATACTATAAAAGGTTCTTTAGTTATTATATAGTATAGCTACGTTAATAGTATTAAAAGTGTCGCCTTTCTTTATTTTACTTACTACTACTAAAACTTAAAGGCTAATAATATTTATACTTATTTAACTATTACTTATACTTTAAGCACCTAATCTATTAAGACAGACGCCTTTAACAAGCTCTTTAGTAGGCTCCTTACCTTTTTTTAATAGGTTTAATACTAGTATTTAAAGCCTATTATACGTACTAAACAACTTACTACTAAGGCGTGCTAATAACGTTAAGGACTTTAAGGGCAAGTTAAGTTTAAACCCTAGCTCTTTTTAAGCCTTTATAACGCTCTTAATAACGCTTTTACTTATTCTTTTATTTAAGTAAAGTAAGGACTTAAAATACTCTTAGCCTTTTAATAATAAACTTATATATTTAAGCTACTTTAACGCCTAGGTAAAAAAGCTAGTAAATAAGCTACTTAAGTTATCTTTTTTAGTATAGTGCTTTAGCTTTTAAAAAGGTAATAGTTATATAAATAAGTAGTATACTAATATATATTATATACTTATAAGTGTTTTATTTATTATTTACTAACTTAATTATATTAATAAAATAGTTTCTTATATTAATAATAAGGCACTTAATTAACTTTAATAAGTAGGCCTTAGTTATAGCCTACTTAAAAGACTAAGGAATTTTTTAAAAAGAAAGCTTTTACTACTACTATTAAATAGTTTAAAAGACTACTTAAAGTTTAGCCTTTATAACTATAAACTACTATATAAAGTATAGTAAGTTATATAAGCTTAAAATAGTATATATATATTTATTCTTTTAACCTTTAACTACTACTAACTAGTCTTAAGTTATTTATAAAGTATAAGGCTATTACTTATATATATTATATATTACTAAGTAAGTAAGGCTATAACTACTTTTTATACTTTAAGCTAAGTATAGGTTGTTTTACTACTATTTTATACTTATAGTATAAGTTATTATAAGTATTAGTAGTTAAAATATATCTTTATTTACTATTTTTATACTAAAATATAACTATTAAGCTATTTTCTTTTTTAAGCTATAAATAGGCCTTTTAAAGTCTTTTTATAATAGTTAAGTATATTATTATTTTCTTATAATTTTTTATTATATTTTTAAAATTTTTATTATTATAGTAATATTATATTACTATACTTTTTTATTAAACCTTTTTTAGTCTTTTTTTCTTCTTTTTTATAAAGACTTTTAAGCTTATTTTAATATTAATAAGCGTTTTTTTTTATATTTTTTACTACTTTTTTATAATAATTAGTATATTTATAACTATTATAATAACTTATTAGTTATATTTAAAAGGCTATTCTTTTTACTATACTAAATAGTATAGCTTTTTATATTATACTTTATAGCCTAATACCTTTTTTACTTTTTATATATTATTATCTTTCTTTAATAGTAGTATTAGTAAAGGCTTTATAATATTTATAAGGTTTACTTAAGGTTTTAGTAAAAATATTAAAAATATAGTCTTTTATACTATTATAAAAGTATAAAGTAATATACTTATAAGCTAATCTTTTTTAATATATAAAAAGATTTAATAAACTTTAACTTTTACTTTTAATTAAGTACTTTTAACTTTAAATTTTAAATAAATAATAGTACTAAGTCCTTTTTATTATACTTTTTTAGTAAGTATTTTATATAATAGTAACGCTTTTACGTTTTTTATATATACTATAAGTATTTTAACACTCTTTTTTTTATAGCTTATAACTTTAAAATATACTTAGTTATTACTAGTATTCTTTTTTTATAAATAACGTTTTTAACGTTTTTATAAATTATAAAGTAATAGTTATAAAATATATAAAATAGTACCTTATTTATTAATTAATTTATTATATTATTTAAAGTAAACTTTATTATAAAAAGGAGTATTAGTTAGTTATTTTAATTTTTTATTATATAGTAATAAAAGTACTATTTTAAAGTTTAATTAGCTTTTTTAGTTTAATTATTAGTTTATAAGTAAAAAGTAGTAAATAGTCTTAGCTTAATATAAGTAATATTATATAGCTTTTATTAGTACTAATTAATAAAGACTACTTTTTTATTTAAAATAATACGTTTTAACTATTTAAAGTATAGTTAAACCTTTATATAAAGTAGATATATAAACTTTATAAAGGTTATAGTAGTAAATACTAATAAGAACTAATATATTTTTATATACTTATTTACTATTACTAATATAACGTTTAACTTTTAATTACTATTAAAGATTAAAAGGAAATTAGTAATAAAATTTATTAATACCTTTTACTAAGGCCCTTTAAAAACTAATAAGGGTTAAAGCTAACTATATAGCTTATACTTCTTTAATTTAGTAGTTTAATATATATAATAAGTATATATAAAACCTTTAATATTTACTTTAACGCCTATTTAAAAGTAATAATAAAAAACTAAGTCTTTTATCCTTATAATATTACTATACCTAGCTATTTTAAGCTTATAGTACTAATAAATAATTTTATATTATAGTACTTTTTAAACTAATATAACTACTTATTCTTTTTAATAAAGCAACTTTATAAAGTTTAAAGACTAATCTTAAAATAGCTTATATAGTCTTAATATACTTCTTTTTTACTTTATAAGTAAGAGTTTAATAGTTAAGCTATAAGAATAAGCTTATAAAATAAAGTAAAAGGCTTTTTACCTTCCTTTAGCCCTTTTATAGTTATAACTATAGCTACTGATACTATAAACAACTACTAAGTATATATACTTTAATACTTTAACTAAGTTATTTTTAAGTTAGTTATACTAACCGTTTTACTTAGGCTATTTATAATAGTTTTAAATACTTATTCTTTATAAAAAGATAGGCTACCTAGCTTTCTTATAGGTTTTTTAAGGTCCTTTAAAACGCTACTTTTAATAAAAGTAACAACCTTTTAATATAATAAAAATAAGTAGTCTATTTAATTTTACTCTTCTTTATAGGTAAAATAATATAATAAGCTATTAGCTAAATTTTTATTACTTAATTAATACTTAATTTTAAAATTAAATAATAATAAATATATATATTAATATACTTAATAATAATTTAAATCTATTTATTATAAAAACGCTTATAAATTAGTATAATTAGTTAAAACCTTTATACTCTTAACCTTTTTTAAATACTAACACTATTTCTTAAAAGATATAATAATTACTATTAACTTTTAATTAAGAATATTATAGTATAACTTTATACTTTTTAGCTTTTAAGACTATAAGGCTATTAAATACTAAATATTTACGTTGTTTAACTAAAATAGTATCTTTATTAATATAAAAGTAAACGTATTAGTCTTTATATAAACTAAGTGTTATAAGTTATAATACCTTAGTAATAGTGCTTTTATAAACGCTTACTTTAACTACTAAAATATTTAGTTCTTATAAAGCCCTTATAAAGGTCTTTTAAGCTTTTTACTTTTAACTAGACCTTTTAAATACTTTATTAATAGTTAAGCCTTATTAGTAAAATAATAAATAAATTAGTAGTAAAAATTATAAAAGCTAATAAACACTTAAATATTATAATAAGTTTTAAGTATTTACTACTTAGTAACCGTTTTAACTTAAATAAGGTATATATAAACTTTATTAAGAAATAGTAAAAAGTTTAAAAAGGACACTTCCTTCTTATAAAACTAGTACTTCTTTTAATTAATTAATAGCCTTACTTTTTTTAGTTAATTTAATACTTACTTTAAGTACTTTATATACTCTTCCTTATTTTTTAAATAAATTAAAATATTATTTAAGTAAATAATATAAACCTTATTTACTAAGCCTTTAAGCGCTTTATAAATATAACTTTAAAAGGTTATTAAAGCGTTAGTTAGCTTAAAAAGTATTACTAAATACTTATAGTAGTTATACTATGTTTTAAATATAGTCTTTTACTTATTCCTTTTATATATTTATATTTTATTAAATATATCTTTTATATTTATAGTTAAAAGAACTTTATAGCCTTTAGTCTTATTTAAAATCTTAAAGATTAAAGGTAAAAAGTACTAATTTTTAACTAAAATCTTATTTAGTTTATAGTAATTAATATATAGTTATAAGGTACTATTACGTTTTAGTATAAATAAGACTAAGGAGCTTATAAGGCTTTTTAAGTCTTAAATTTATTCTTTTTATAATACTTTTTATAAGTACTTTAAAAGTATAATAAGCTCCTTTTAAAATAATGAGTATAGTCTTTTATATAATAGTTATATTTTAAGTAGTAAATTAATTATATAGTTTATACTTTAATAAATTAGTAAACTAGTTGTATTCTTTATAAAGAACATATTTTTATATTTATAAAGCTTAAGTAGTATTTTTATAAGCCCTTTATAGTCCTTTTAAGACTTTTTATTTAAAAGATTAATAAATTCCTTTATTTATACTAATACGTAATAAGTAGTAGTATTTATTACACTTTTTTAAAAGGTTTTTATTAGCTTAACCTTTAATTTATAAAACTATTACTTCTTACTAATAAAATATAATAATATTTTTTTATTTAATAAAGTTAGTATACTTAAAAGTACTAATACATTATTATTAATATAGTCTAGTCTTATATAATAATAAGTAATTTACTACTCTTTTTAATTAGTATTTAGTAATTAAATTATAACTACTTATATATTATAAACCTATAACTTTAAGTTATTAAGTACTTATATAAGTAATAAGAGCCTTATAAACTTTAGTAAGCTTAGTACCTTTATAAATTTCTAATTTACTATATTAATCTTACTATTATAGTTTAAATTAATAAATATAAAGTAATTACTACTTATAATAACTTATTCTTTTATTTATAGCCTTTTATTAATTAGAATAAAGTTTAATAACTTTAAAGTGTCTTTTTAAAAGTTATTTAAGCTTTTCCTTTATCCTTATTCTTTTTACTTTTAGTACTAAAGTTATTATTATTATTAACTTTAATAAAGTTAACTTAAACGTCCTTTTTTAATAGCTTATTTACTAATTTATTAAAATATATAAATAAAATATAGTCTTTTTTACTATAGTAAAAATACTTAATATTATTACTACTAAATTTAGTATAACGTTTTAAGTTAAACTTATTTATAAATTATTTAAACTTTTAAGCTTTAAAAGCTTTTTAATAAAAGCTTAAATACTTCCTTTTTAGTTTCTTATTAAAGGTCTTTTCTTTATATTAAGTATAGTCTTTTTTTATTACTTATTTAAAAAGCTATTCTTTTAAAGTTTATTTATATGCTTTAATACTTAATACTAATTTATAGTATAAGTTATATTTTTTATAATAAAGTTATATTTAATTTTATTATTTAGTTTTATATAAACTATAACTATTATAAATTTTTTAAGTAAAGGACTAATCTTTTCTTTTAATAAGCTTATATATATATAATAGTTACTAAGGCTTTATTTTATAAGTTAGTAAGATTTTTTTAAATATATTATTAAGTACTAAATAAATTCTCTACTTTTAACGTTAGTATATTTAATTAAGTATTAAAGACGTTTTAAAAGTATAAGCCTAATATACGTTCTTACTTTAATAGTACGTTAAAGAACTACTTTTAATAAATAAGAAAAGCTTTATTTATAAGTTAAATTATTATATTAATTTTATTAATATTTTAAGAGTACTATTAAAGTACTAATTTAAATATACGCCTTATTACTTTATACTACTTTTATTACTATAAATACGTTAATAAATCTTTATACTTTTTAAATAGCTTTAACTTTAAGTTATACGCTTAACTACTTACTTTAAGCAGCGTTTAACTATTAGTGTATAATAAAGCTACAAAGACTATATCTTTACTTTTAAAATTATTTAAGTTTAGCTTTTAAACTTTAAGAGCACTTTATAAGTCCTTTTTTAATAGTTATATTATATATATAAGCGTAGTTTTACTACTTATACTATTTAATTTAGCTTATAACTATACTACTTTTATATATACTATAAGTAATTATTAAAAGCATATTTAATAAGCCTTTAATATAGCTAATTTAGCTGTTATTTTACTATTTATAAATATTATTTTAATTAGTATAAACCTTATAAAGTTTTTAAGTAATACTTATATAGCTCTTATTATTTTTAAAGCCTTAAAAATAATTAGTAATTTAGTTATTATAAAAAAAGAATTCTTTTAAGTAATTAATAAAAAGAATTTATTAATATAAAAGTAATTATAAAGTTAGTATTATACACTACTATAACTAGGTAAAAAATAACATTAACTTTATAATAACTAAATTATATACGTATAAGTATATAAGGACAAGAATAAATTTTTATTCCTTTTATTAAGGAGGAGTATAGTAGTACTATATAAATATAAAAGAAGTCCTTTAATCTACTTATTCTAGCTAATTATAAAAAGCGCTTAAAACCCCTTTAAAGTCTACCTTAGTGTCTTAAAATAGCTTACTACTATCTTATCCCTTAACTAATTATAGTAGGACGCTAGTAGATTAAACGTTTAACTAATTATAAAGGGGCCTTGTAGGGACCTTAGACGGTCTATGTATAGTGCCTTAACTACGCTTAGTTATATAGCGTTTATAAGTAATTCTTATTAAAACTATAATAATAGAGTTTAACTAATTATCTTATAAAATAATAATACTTTATATATAGAATGTTATATTAGATATAATAGTTTAAAAGTACTTAGTATATATAAATAAAGTAATTTAGTAATAAGATATAAATAATTAAGTATAAAAAAAAGCTTATAGTAAAGTAAACGTAAGTAGTAAAAGTAAAGGTTATAACTATTATAGTAGAAAAAAGGAGTAGTAATAAACGTTTTTAACGTTTTTATTTATTATAATAATTTAATAAATAAAGATATATTAACCTTATTTTTACTATTAGTACCTTAAGTAATAAGTAGTCTTTTAATAAATAAAGATATATTTTTAAAGTAGACTATTTATTTATTTTTAATATATTATATTCTTTTCTTATAATACCTTTTATAAGTATATTAAAGTACTTATTATTAAATTAAACTTATTTATATTATAACCTTATAACTAAAACACTACTATAATTATAGCTTAAAAGAAGAATCTTTTACGTTTTACTATAAGTAGTATAAAAAAGAGTAAGTAGACGTTTTTTATTAAGGTTTATACTAAGGTAAGGGTAGTAGTTTAAAAAAAGCTATTTAATAACGTAATAAATATAAACTTAAATAAGATAAGGCTTTAGACTAACTAAACTAACGTTTAATTTAATAATAAAATTTTTATAAATATTAATACTAAAATAAGAGTTAAGATAGTTATAAAGATAAGCAAGTTAAAGAATAAGTAAGGCACTTAGTAAAAGGCTAAAAAGAAGAAAACTAAAGTAAAAAAGAAAAAAAAACAGAAAAGAAGGGAAAAAAAGAATAAAGGTTAAAAGGGTAAAAAGTACGTTAACTATACTAAAGTATAAAAAAGAAGTAGTATAAAAGAAAGGAAAAGCGGCTAAAAAAAAAAGGGAAAGAAGAATATAAAGAAGAAAAAGATAAAAAAGATAAAAAAAAATAAAAAAAAAGTAGTTTAAGTTAAAACGTTAGTAGTTATATATATAATAGTAAAGTAAATAGTAGTTAAAGTAGGTATTTATATTACTTCAAGCTTACTTAAAAAAGTAAAGTAAGTAGTACTATAACTAGTAATAAAGAGTTAATAGTAAGATAAAGAAAAGTTTAATAAAGAGATAAGTACTAGCTATAAAAGTTTAAAAAGATTGTTAAATTAGGCTATTATTATTATAAACTTCTTTTAAGCTTTTTATATACTATTTAAGTAGATATTAAGCCTTTTTAATATAAATAAAGAATAAATTTGTTTTAAACTAGCCTAGTATAAGGAAAAGGTAAAGTACTACGTTTATATTTAAAAGAGGATAGCGTTATTATAGCTTATTAAAGATAAAAGGATTATAGCTTAATTATTAAACAACGTCCTTTTTAAGCACTATTACCTTTATTTAGCTTAGTATAAGATAGTACTTATAAGTGTGTTAATTTGCCTTATACTTTTATTAAATTATATAAAGGTGTATTTGTCTTAGTAGTTTTTAAATAATATATAAAAGCTATTTACCTTATAGTCGAATTTTTAGTTTAATATAGCTATTTAGAATTACTAAGTTATATAGTTAAAGGGTAAGTTAATAAACAAAGTTTTAGTAAAGGTTATAAATAGTAAACCTTTAAACAATATTATAGTATAAATAATAAAGAATAAGTATTAAGAGTAAGGCTTGTTTATTTAATTATTTATTGTTATACGTTTAATACTATATAAGTAGTATTATACTTACTACTTATTATTAATTATTTAATATAAAGACTTATATATTAATATATCTTAGCCTTTTTTTAACTACTTTATACTTTTAGGTTATAGTAACGTATATAAAAACTACTTTTTTTATATAAATAAAAAGATTTATAGTTATAATAATCTATATTTTACTACTATAGTAAAATCTTATTTAACTTTAGTAAAGAGCAATTTATTTATAGTTATTTAAAGTAAAGTATAAAAGAGATTTAAGTATAAGCCTTTTATTAACTTAGCTTAAGACTATAATACTATTTTTTAAAAGTAAGTATATATTTAGTATTAACTATATTGTAATTTAGTTAATATAGTACTAAAAAGGTTAATAAGCTATATTATTATCTTATACGTAGTTAGTACTACTATTAATAAAGCTTTTAGCTATAAAAAGGATAATAATAAGAAAGTAAAAGAGCCTTTAGTTGTGTTAGAATAAGGATTTTAAAATTTATATAAATAGTAAGTAGTTTATACTACTATAAAAGGATTTAGTCTATATTACTATTACTAGTAAAGCTATTACTATTAAATTACTAACTTACTATATAAATATTATTATTTTAAGCCTTATTAGTAAGTTATAACTAGTTTATAGTAGCTAAGTTATAAATATTAAGCTCTTAAATTCTTATAGTATTTTACTTAAATTTTTTAAGTTATTAACTAATAAATATACTTAATAAAAGGACTTTATTTAAATATATAAGTATATATATATTATTGTTATAAACTATATTTATATAAAAAAGGCCTTATTATTTATACTTTAACTTACTTTTAACTAACTTATTAATTTCCTTTTTACTATTTTAAATAAGTATTATATTACTTTAAACTATTAACTAATCTAGTTATTATATTCTACTAATATTTATAAAGTTTTTTAATTTAATAAGCTTTTTTTAAAACTTATAAACTATAATAGTAGCTTTTTTTTAATATATTAAAAGATATTATAATATTTTAGTTCTTTTTTAAAGAAGCTTTTTAAAAGATATACTTACTTTTTAGTTAAGTACTTACTAAGTAAAAACGTTAATATTAATAAAGAGTAAAGCCTTTATACTATAAAGAAGGAAAAACGGCGTTTAACTATATAAATAACGTACTATTATTTAATTTATTAAAGGTGTTATAAAAAAGTACTTTATTTAGTCTTTTATTCCTTTAAAAGTTAGCTTAATAAATATTTTAATAAGTAAATAGTGCCCTTTTTTAATAAGGCTATTTATTTATAAATTATATATAAACGTTAAAATATATACTACTTTTAAGTTATTATAAAATTTTTTAAAGTTACTTTTAAATTTAAATTCTTTATTTATTATAATAATAACTAATAAGCTATAGTTAACTATTATATAGTTTTATAAGAATTTAAAAATAGTTATAAGTTTAATATATTTTATAAAAGTATATTTAGCCTTAATAATATAATACTTATTATTTTATAGTAGTATATATATAACGTTTAAATAAATTTTTTAAAATAAAATAACTAGTAGTTATTAAACTATAATTAAGTTAACTAACTAATAAGGCTTTTATTTTAAGTAATTTAAGTAAGTTAAAACTACCTTTTTTATATAATTATATATTTTATACTACTAATATTTTTTATAAAGTATTATATATAATAGTTTAATTTTTTAATATTTAGTTATAATATAGTATTTTTATATAAAATATATTTAGTTATTTAAGTTATAAATTATCTTTAAAAAGTAGTTTAAATTTTTAATATTCTTATATTATAAAATACTTATTTAATAAAAGTAAAATTATACTTAATATAAAAGCTTCTTTTTTCTTATACTTAAAATCTTATAAAAAAAAAGGTAGTTTTTAATAAGATTAAGAATACTTTTATAATAATTATTTAAGTCTTAAGTTTAAAGTATTATTAAGTAATTAAATAAAAGTTTATTATTAATTAATATTTCTTAAGTATTAATATACGTATTAATAAACTTATTAAAATTATTCTTTATAACTTTAAGCTTGTTTTTATTAGTCTTTAAGTAATATAAAAGTGTATTAATAAATATATTCTTTATATTAAAAATATACTTAATAGTAAAATTAAAATTTTAAACTTATACTACTTATTATATAAATAGTACCTTAAAAAGTTTATTAATAGCTTTATTTAACTAATTTACTAAAATTTAAAAGTTAGTTTTAATTTAAAATTATATACTATAAATATAGTTATAAAGTTTTTTAAAGTAGTAACTAGTTTTTTATATTCCTTTTTTATAATATTATTAACTATTACTTTTATATTTTATTATTTTAATTTATATTATATAGGACTTTTTTTTTATTAATTTCTTATAAAAGAATAGCTTTTTATTTTAAAATACTTATATTAATTATAAGTATTATTAGTTTACCTTTTTTAAAATAATTAATTAGTATTAAGATAAAAGTAGTAAAAGCTTTTCCTTTAATAAGTTAAAGGCTAATTCTTTTATATCTTCTTTTTATTAATAAGCGCCTTTTTATAAAAGAATATAAAAAGGAACGGTTATAATAGCTTTATTTTATACCTAAGTTTTATAAAATATAAAAATACTAAGGAACTTATAAAAGTCTTTTAAATTAATTAGTTAAGGCTATTTAATAATTTTAATAATCTTAAACTTTTTAAGTATATAGTTAAACTTACTATATATATATTTAATAATAATAGCTATAAGCTAGTATTATTATAATTTTTTAGCCGTAATTATAGTACTAGCTAGTTTATAATTTATAAAAATAAAGTCTATATTCTAAAAATACTTTAAAACGTAGTACTTAATACTTAGTAATATTTCCTTATTACTATTAGTAGTTATAAGGCCTTTAATTATAATACTATTAAAAAAGAGTAATACTTAATTAAGTATAAGCTTATATAGTAATTAAACTATAATACGTTAAAATTAAACTACTAAATTAGTACCTTTTTATAAAAAAGTATATTTTTTAAATAGCCTAATTAAGATTAAAAACGTAGTTATATTTTTACTTTTTTTAATAAGTTTAATTTAGTTATAATTTAAAAAAAGATTTAATAAGAAAATCCTTTTATATATTTTAGATTCTTTTAAAAAGGTTTTTACTATTAAAGGAGTAAATATATTACGTACTATATACTAATTATACTTAACTATATTATTTATTAGTTATACTTTTTATTCTTTTTTCTTACTAAAAACTAAGGGTTTTTATAAGATTTAATATAAATTCTTTATTAAAAAGAATTTATATTAAAATATCTTTTTCTTTTTTTTATAAACTATTACTTAATTAGTTAATTATTACTATAAACTAATTAAGTATTAGTTTATACTCTTACTTTACTAAACTAAACTTTAAAGTAATAAATATAGTAAAGTTTTATATAGTAGATTAAAAGTTTTTTTAAGCTTTTTCTTATTTTCTTACTTTTTAATTTATACTTTTTTTAAGAGTAAAGCTATTAAATATAATATTATTTAATAGTTAAACTTTTAAACCTTTTTTTTTATATAAGGTGTTATTATAGTAGACTTATTATAAAGATTAATAAGATTTAATATCCTTTAATAAAAAAGGACTAATATAATAAATAAGCTTTAATACTAGTTATAAGTAGTTTTTATAAATAACACTTAAAAGCTTATTTTTTAAATTTAATAGTAGTATTAAAATAAGTATTAATATAGTAAGTAATTTTAAGTACTTACTATAATCTATTTTAAAGTATTAATTTATACTATTAACTAATTTATTAACGTTATAAGATTTCTTAAGTTAATAATAAAGTAAATATTATTAATAGTTATATTAATATATATTACTTTAGTAATAGTATTATATAAAAAGTATAGTTTTATATTAAGAATATATAGTATTCTTAGTAATAAGTTCTTATTAGTTATTTTACTAAGTATAATATATAAGTAAATTAGTAGTTTATACCTTTTTAACTATAAAGTAGTTATAAATTTATTAATAAAATAAATATTTATATTATAAATACTAGTAAAAGAAGCTTTAGTTTTAAATAGTAAAATACTTAGTTTTTTAACAAGTTAGTTAAAAATTAAAAAAACTTATAATTTAGTATTAATAAGAGTAGGCTATAAACTTTTTTAAAAAAGACTATTATAAACTTAAATATATATTCTTAAAAGGCTAGCCGCTTTTATAAGTATAAAGTCTACTTAAAGGCTAGTTACTTAATAAAACTATAGTATAATATATATCTTTTAATTATTTAAAGGCTTTAAAACTTAAAAAGGTTTATTTATACTAATTATATAAAATATAGCTTAAGTAAGGTTAAAGGCTTTATTTATAATTATTAACGTTTTACTATTAATATAAACCGTTTTAATATTAGGCTAAGTTATAAAAGCTAATATATTATAACTTTAATATATAAGTTAAAAGTTGTTTTAAGAAGTTAACTTTAAATATTTAAAATAAGCTTAGTATTTACTTTTAGTAAAACTTAAGTAGTTAGTTAATAAAGTAATAAGTTTAAGTTAAATAAGGCAATATTAATAAATTCTTATATTTTTTATATATTTATAACTAGTATATAAAAACGTATATTATTATTAACTTATTTATACTTTTTAATTAATATAAAAGTAGTAAATAAATTATAAGCTTTATTTACTAATTTTATTAAAAAGAGCTAATTAGTAAATATAAAATTATTATTCTTAATAAGCTTAACTATATTAATACTTAGGCTAAGGTTAAAAAGTAGTTTATTTAATAGTATAATTAAGTTATTAGTATTATTTAAAGATAAGAATTACTATTTTATTTTTACTATTTTTTTATAACTATATTTATTATATTCTTTAGTACTTAAAAAGTTATAATCCTTTATTAAATAGCTTTAAACAAGATTCCTTATTTACTTTTTATTATAAAAGTGCCTTATTAATATATAAGATAGTTTATACTTCTTTATTAATTTTATAAAGAAATACTTTACTTTTAAATTATAATATAAAAGTTTAGCTTAATAGTCTTTATAAGACTTAGTATATTTTACTATTAAATAGTCTTTATTATTATAATAAAAGTAGTAAGAGCGTTTTTATAGTATATATTAAATAAACACTTTAAAGATAGTATTATTATTTACTTATAAGACTTTTTTAATATTAGTTATAAATAGCTATTACTAAATTGTTTTAGTATTATATAGGTTTTAAGTTAAAGATATAAAAAAACTATATTTTTTTAAGTACTTTATTACTATATAGTTTTAATTAATAATAAGGTTTATTATACCTTTAATAATTAATTTAAGTACGTTTTTTAATTAAGCGGCTTAAAGTTGTAGTATAATTAAAATAACTAAAATAAATATAATAAAAGGTAGTAAAGCGTACTAGTAAAAAGGTGCTTTAATTTATTAAGTAAAAAGTAGAACTTAAAAGAACTTATAAAACCTTTAATAATAATAATTATTTATTAAGTAAATATTATTCTTAAAGTACTTAATAATTTAATTATAAAATTCTTAAAAAAGTATAGTTTAAAAGTTTTAGTATAAGTAGTTTACTTAAATTAATAACTAATATATAACTATAAAAAAAAGGCTATAGTATAGTACTATTAACTAATTACTTAATATAAAATAGTAGTTTACCTATTTTATATTTATATAAAGCTTAACTAATTTATAAAGTAAAATTTAAAGGGGTTTATTATAAATAGTATAAAACTATATTAAGACCTAAGCTTAAAAAGTATAATATTATTCTTTATTTTAAGTATTATAGTTTTATTTTATAGCTTTTTTTAAACTTATAAACTTTCTTCTTTATTTTATAGTTAAGGCCGTTTTTACTAGTCTTTTTATAAAGCTTATTTTATTAATTATATAATATATTAATAGTTAATAAACTTTGTCTTTATTTAAAAGCAACGTTATTTATATTAAGGCTTTATAGTAATAAAGGAAGTGTATAATATTATTACTATTAAAGGTAAGTATAGTAAGAGTTTTAAAGTAAAAGAAGGCTTAGCTTTAAAATTATAGTATTTTTTTAAGTGTTAAATATATTAATATATTTATAAAAACACTAGTTAATAGTAATACTTTAAAAGTTAAAAAAGCTATATTAATAAAATAAGTATTTATTTTAATAGTCTTATATATTATATATAAGATATAAGATTTTAATTTTAAACTACTTACTTAATTATTTATTAGTCTTTTTAATAAGAAAATAATTTTTTTTTAAAATTTAATAAAATAAATATATAATAACTTATCTTTATATAAAAAAATAAATAACTATTATTTATAAAAAAAAAAAAAAACTATAACTTTTTTTACTTTAAGGAAAAAGGTTAGTATATTAAGTTTTTATAAAGGTATACTAATCCTTTAACTACTAAGTTATACTATAAAGTAATAAAGCTTTTTACTACTTTTTAACTTAGCCTTTTTTTATTATTAATTTAAGCCTTTTTATACTATATTTTATAAGTATATTTAGTCTTACTACTACTACTTTTAATTTAGTAACTTATATATAAGTCTTTTTAAAGTAAGTAATAATTAAAAGTTATTATATTATATTAGTTTTATTAATAGCCTTTATAGCCTTAACTTACTATTAAGTAACTACTTACTAATTTACTACTTAATTTATTTTTATTTATTTTTAAAATACTATTACTAAATTAGTACTTATTAATACTTTTATAATTAAAATAAAAGTTTAAAAAAGAGTATTTTATAATATTTTAATACTTAATCTTAACTATTATTATAAAGTTGCCTTTAACGTTTTTTAAATTTTATATTAGTACTATTAAAGTAGTATTTAACCTTTACTAATTAGTTATTTATTTATAAAACTAATACTTATTTACTACTACTTTTTTTATAATATTAAATATAGTAATATATATTTTAGCCGCTTTTAAGTAAATAAAAGAATTACCTTTTTCTTTTACTATTAAAAGTGTATTTATCCTTTATTAATATAATTATATAAAAAGTTATATAAGCTACTTTTTAAAGCTTTACTTAACTACTAATTTATACGTTATAAGTTAAAGTTAGCTTTATACTAACTTTTACTACTTTATAACTAAGCCGTTTTTATATAATTAGTTAATAGTAGCTATTTACTATAGCTAATTATAGTAATATACGTTTAGTTATTTAGTATAGTAGTTAATAATATATTTTTAAAAGCTATTATAAGTAACTTTTTTTTATAAGACTTTTTTTATATTAAATTTATATTTTAGTACTTAGTTTTTATTTTTTATAACTTTATAATTTAAAATTATTAAGAAATAAGTAAAGTAGTAATCTTACTTCTTTTTTTACTTATTAAAAGTATAAATAAGAATTAAAAACTTACTTTAATAATTACTTATAGTATAGCTATTAACTAATTATTCTTTATACTTTTAACTAAAAAAGTTTATTATAAAAGTTTAAATAAATAAAGTAATAGTATTTTATAAGTATTATAACTATTTAAGTAAAACTTAAATAACTAGTCTTATAACTAATATATTTTAAGTTTTACTTTTATTATTAGTAAGTATAAAATTTACTTACTATATATATAACTATATATACTACTAATAACTATTATAATATATAAAATAGTATAAAAAAAACTATTAACTAATTAGTTAATAGTTCCTCTTTTTATACTATACTTTATAAGCGGCTTACTAATAAGTAAGGACAAAGAAGACGTACTTATAAGTATTATATATAAAACTTATATAGCCAATTCTATTTATTAAATTCCTTACTATTTATTTATCTTTTTAGTAGCTACGTCTTGTCTACTTATACTTTTCAAAGTAGAGTGTGTTAAGGCGAAGCCTTAACCTAATTTGCCCTTTATTTAAGTATAGGTACTATAACGTTAGTTATAGTACGTACTTTATACTTAATAATAAAAAAAATAAAAAGACTAAAAAGGTTTAGTAAAAAAATATAATAATAAAATTTTTAAAAATATAATAAAAATTATAAAAAACTAAATAATATATACTTAACTACTTTAAAAGGACCTTAAAAAGTCTACTTATAGCCTAAGAAGGATAGTAGCTTAATAGCCACCTTTTAATATAAAGTTAGTAAATAAAGATAAATCTTAGCTAATAGTACTTATGTTAACTTATACTATAATTATTAAATAGTAGTAAAGTAACCTATACTTAGCTTAAGACGTAAAAGGTAGTTATAGCCTTATTTACTTAATAACGTATAGTATATAAGTAGTAGCCTTATACTTTATAAAAGACTTAAGACTAGTTAATAATAGTTAAAAGTTAAAAGAATAATTATATATATACTACTTTAAAGCTATATAGCTTATTATACTTTATATAATAATTAATAGCTATATAGTAAGTACAAAACTACCTACTACATATAAAACTACATATACTACTAACAACTATTATAGTATATAAAATAGTATAAAAAGGGACTATTAACTAATTAGTTAATAGTCCTTCCTTCTATACTATGCTTTATAAGCGACTTGTTAGTAGGTAGGGATAAGAAAGACGTAGTTGTAGTTATTATATATAAAACTTGTATAGCCGATTTTATTTATTAAATTCCTTACTATTCTTTTGTCTTTTTAATAGCTACGTTTTGTTTATTTATACCTTTTAAAGTATAGGGTGTTAAAGTAAAGCCTTAATCTAATTTATTCTTTATTTTAAGTATAAATACTATAATAGTAGCTATAGTACGTACTTTATACTTATTCTTTTTTATACTTTACTTTAAAAGTATAGTTAAAGGGAGGTAAAGAAAGAAAGGAAAGTAAATTAAATAAAGGAAAAGTAAAAAAGGATAGTAAAAACATTTTATAAAAGAAAATAAAAATAGTTAGAAATAAAGAAAGAATAAAAATATAAGAAAAAAGAAAGAAAAATAGTAATAAAAAATAGAAGAAAAGAAAATAAAAAGAGTAAAAGGCGTTTAATTACTTAATTATTTATTTATGTCCTTAGCTTTATCCTTAGATATATTTAATAAACAGCGTTTTATAGCTATTTACTAGTATTAAAGTTAGCTTTAATACTAATTCTTTAAGTCTTTTAAGCTTATTTAACTACTATTATACTTTTATTAAGTAGTAGTTAAAGTAGCTAGCTATTTAGGCTACTTTTTAAACTAGAAGAGTAGTAGACTATAGCCTAATATAAGGTAGTAAGGGCCTATATAGTAAAGTAAAAAAAAGCAACGTCTAAGCTTAGTATAAGCCTAGGTTAATAGTATAACGTATTCTTAGCTATATCTTATTTTTTAATTATAAGATTACTAACTACGTTTAAGGCGGTTTTTTTAGTTTACTACTAATTTTAATAGTGTTTATAACGCTTTTAGACCTAAGGTTATTATATACTAAAAGGATTAGCTAGTACTTAAGCTTAAAGGTAGAATTAGATAAGTACGAAGAGAGAGAGGTCTAGGCCTAATCTAATAATATCTTTAGTAATAGTTTTATTAAGGCCTAGCTTATAAAAGTTAATAACCTTTTTTATAAGTAATTAAAGTAAGTATTAAAAAGCTTATTTTAAAGTATTTAAAAATTAATACTTTAGTTTGTTTATACTAAGTTATTAGCTATATAAAGCGCTATTATTATATTTACTTATTAATTATAAAGTATTTTAAAAATTTAAATTATATATAAATTATAAAGGTTAGTAAACGTTATAGACTATCCTACTATTTAAGTAAGAGGCTTTATTAAATTACTTAATAATATTAAGCTTTTATACTACTTATTAAATACTATTTAAACTATAGGCTTTACTAAGTACTATATAAGTATTTTTACTAAGTAGTACTAGTTTAAGGGCTAGGCTAAAAAAGGAAGGCTATATTAACTATTTATAATTTTAAAAGGCTATAAAGTATTCAAACGTAAACTAGCATATAAACTAGCTTATAATTAGTTGTTATAGTATAAAGCTTACTTTATTAACTAATCCTTTAGTAGCTTAATAATACTTTATATTTAGCTTATAGTTTATTTACTATTTTAAGAATTACTATTTAATGTATATATTATAAACTACTTTATAAGGCTAGGCTATACTATTTTAATAGTTAACTTACTAATAGTTTAATTTAAGACTATTTAAAAAGTAGTTAGTAAAGAATTAAGTAGTAAAGAAGTAATATATTAAAAGTCTTAGTAGCTTTATTAAATTAAGTTAAAAAGCTTTTTTTTATAAACTTTAAAACATATAAAGAATAATAAACTTTAGCCTTAATTATTTAAGAAAGGATACTATATTTATAAGGCTTTAATCTTTTATATATAAGGCTTTTAAAGTATTTAACTAGGCTTAAACATTTTTAGTATAAAAGTTTAAGTTATATAAGAATAGTAGCCTTTTTAGTAAAAAGTATAAGGATAATATATTAATATAGCTAAGTTTAAAGTAAAGAGTACTAACTTACTAATAAATGACCTTTAAGTAGGTAGCTTTTACTTAATCCTATATAAGCTTATTAATAAACTAATAAAAGTATATAAAATAGTCTATTAATATTATTTATAGTTTTTAAAAGAAAAGTTAGACTAACTTACTTATTATTACTTTATAGCTTTAGTTGTTATACTATTAAATCTAGCTAACTTTAAATACTATTTAATAAAAAAGAATTATATATATATTATTTAATAGCTATTTTTTATACTATTTTTTAAGCTTTTATAAAAGTATAATAATAAGTTAAAATAGTATAAAGTACTTGTATATATATATATAAAATAAACGTAAAAAAATACTCTTTTTAAAAGTAATAGTCTATTAAAAATTAATATATAGTTATATTCATATAAGGTTATATACTTTTTAACGTATTTAATATTTATAGTACTAAAGATTAAAGTTAGACAATATTTTTAAGCTTAATAATAGTAAATACAAATTTAGTTATAATATTAACTATTAATACCTACTATTATTAGATTAAATAACTAACTAAGTTATATAAACTAGTATAGTAGTTACTTATATTAAAGCTATAACGTTTAATATTTATTTTTATTAGTTAATAAAGTAGATTAAAATAGTAGTTCTTTATTAAATTAAACGTTATTTATTTACTTATAAGCTTTATTTTTTTATAATAAAAAGGTTAATATAAGCTAGTTAGCTTATTATAACGCTTAAACTATATAATAGCTTTAAGAAAATAGTCTTAAGGTTTTATTTACTTTATATACTATCTTTTAATAAGATAAAGTCTAGCTAATTACTTTATAAAATAATAGTACTTTATATATAAAATATTATACTAAATATACTAGTTTAAAGAGTACTTAATATATATAAAAAGAGTAATTTAGTAATAAGATATAAGTAATTATATAAAGAAGAAAGCTTATAATAAAATAGATGTAAGTAGTAAAAGTAAAGGTTATAACTATTATAATAAAAGAAAAGGATAGTAATAAACGTTTTTAACGTTTTTATTTATTATAATAATTAAATAAATAAAGATATATTAACCTTATTTTTACTATTAGTACTTTAAGTAATAAGTAGTCTTTTAATAAATAAAGATATATTTTTAAAGTAAACTATTTATTTATTCTTAATGTACTATATTCTTTTTTTATAATACCTTTTATACTATTATTTTATAACTAAATATTACTATTATTATAGCTTAAAAAAAGAACCCTTTATATTATAATAAGATGTATATAAAAAGGCAAGTAAATGTTTTTTACTACTATATACACTAAGATAAAAGTAGTAATTTAAATAAAGCTATTTAATAACGTAGTAAACGTAGATAAGATAAGGTTTTAAACTAGCTAAACTAATATTTAATTTAATAATAAAGTTTATAAATATTAATATAAAGTAAAGGATAAAGTAGTTATAAAGATAGGCAAGCTAAAAGATAAGCAAAGCGCCTAGTAGAAGGCTAAAAAGAAGAATTTAAAAAAGAAAAGAAAAAAAAAAGACTATAAAAAAGGTATAAAAGAAAATATAGGCTAAAAAGGTAGCTAAAGCCCTAACTACCTTAATACGTTAAAAGAAGGCTAAAAAAAGAAGGAAAAAGCGGCTAAAGAAAAAAAGAAGAAAAAGAAGAAAACAAATAAAAAAAGAAAGTAAAGGAAGGAAAGAAAAAGAAAAAGAAAAAGGATAAAAAGATAAAAAAATTAAAAGAAAAAGAAAGGATAAAAAAAGAAAAAAGGAAGGGAATAAAGTAAAAAATAAGAAAAAAAAAAGGAAGAGTAAAAGAAAAAGAAAGAAAAAAAAGAGTAAAAACAAGTAAAAGTAGTATATATTACTATAAAAAAGGTAGTTAAGGTTAAAATTTTAGTAGTTATAAAGGTAATTGTAAAGTAAATAGTAGTTAAGGCAAGTATATATATTACTTAAGGCTTATTAAAAAAGACTAAGTAAGTAGTACTATAGTTAGTAGTAAAAGCCTAGTAATAAAATAAAATAAAAGTCTAATAAAAAGGTAAGTACTAATTATAAAGGTTTTAAAAGGTTACTTAATTAGGCTATAATTGTTATAAGTTCTTTTTAACCTTTTTATATACTATTTAAATAAATCTTAAGCCTTTTTAATATAAATAAGAAACAAATTCGTTTTAAACTAGCTTAGTATAAAAAGAAGGTAAAGTACTACGTTTATATTTAAAAGAAGATAGCGCTTTTATAATTTATTAAGAATAAAAGGATTATAGCTTAGCTATTAAACAATATTCCTTTTAAACACTATTACTTTTACTTAGTATAGTATAAAGTAGTGTTTATAAATATATTAATTTACTTTATAACTTTACTAAATTATATAAGAATATATTTATTTTAGTAGTTTTTAAATAACTTATAAAAGCTATTTAACTTATAGTTAAACCTTTAACTTAATATAGCTATTTAAAATTACTAAGCTACTTAATTAAAGGGTAAGCTAATAAACAAACTTTTAATAAAGGCTATAAATATCGGTTTTTAAGTAATATTATAGTATAAGTAATAAAGGATAAGTATTAAAGGTAAGGCTTATTTATTTAGTTATTTAGTATTATATACTTAATACTATATAAGTAGTACTATATATACTACTTATTATAAGTTATTTTGTATAAAAACTTATATATTAATATATTTTAGCCTTTTTTTAGTTATTTTATACTTTTTAGTTATAGTAATATATATAAAAATTACTTTTTTTATATAAATAAAAAATTTTATAGTTATAATAATTTATATTTTCTTATTATAATAAAATCCTTTTTAACTATAGTAAAGGGTAATCTTTTAGTAGTATTTTAAAGTAAAGTATAAAAGACGTTTAAGTATAAGCTTTTTATAAATTTAACTTAAAACTATAATACTATTTCTTAAGAGTAAGTATATATTTAATATTAACTATATAATAATCTAGTTAATATAGTATTAAAGTAGTTTATAAGCTATATTATTATTTTATATATAGTTAGTATAACTACTAATAAAGCTTTTAGCTATAAAAGAGATAGTAATAAAGAAGAAAACAAGCCTTTAGTTATACTAAAATAACGATTTTAAAATTTATATAAATAGTAAGTAGTTCTTACTACTATAAAAGGATTTAGTTTATATTACTATTACTAATAATACCTTTACTATTTAATTACTAAATCTTTTTAAAAGTTATATTCCTTTTAACCTTATTAATAAGTTATAAGTAGTTTATAGTTATTAAATTATAAATATTAAGCTTTTAAATTCCTATATTATCTTATTTAAATTTCTAAAGTTATTAGCTAGTAAATATACTTAGTAAAAGGATTCTATTTAAATATATAAGTATATATATATTATTATTATAAATAGTATTTATATAAAAAGGTCTTTACTATTTATACCTGAACTTACTATTAACTAACTTATTAATTTCTTTTTTATTATTTTAAATAAGTACTATATTACTTTAGACTATTAATTAATTTAACTATTATATCTTATTAGCGTTTATATTATTCTTTAATTTAATAAGCTTTTCTTAAAACTTATAAACTATAATAGTAGCTTTTTTTTAATATATTAAAAGATATTATAATATTTTAGTTCTTTTTTAAAGAAGCTTTTTAAAAGATATACTTACTCTTTAGTTAAGTACTTACTAAGTAAGATCGTTAACGTTAATAAAGAGTAATACTTTTATACTATAAAAAAGGAAAAACGGCGTCTTTTTATATAACTAGCGTATTATTATCTAATTTACTAGAAGTGTTATAAAAAAGTACCTTATTTAGTCTTTTATTCTTTTAAAGGTTAGCTTAATAAGTGTTTTTATAAGTAAGAAGTACCCTCCTTTAATAAGGCTATTAGCCTATAAGTTATATATAAACGTTAAAATATACACTATATTTAATTTATTATAAACTTTCTTAAAGTTACTTTTAAATTCTAATCCTTTATTTATTATAATAATAACTAATAAGCTATAATTAGCTATTATATAGTTTTATAAAAACTTAAAAATAGTTTTAACTTTAATATTAAGAATAGTTATAGCTTTAATATATTCTATAATAGCATACTTAGCCTTTATAATATAGTGCGTACTATTATATAATAGTATATATATAATATTTAAATAGATTTTTTAAAAAGAGGTAATTAGTAGCTATTATATAATAACTAAGTTAATTAGTTAATAAGGCTTTTATTTAAGTAATTAAAGTAAGTTAAAACTACCTTTTTTATATAATTATATATTTTATACTACTAATACTTTTAATAAAGTACTATATGTAATAGTTTAATAGTTTAATATCTAGTTGTAATATAATATTCTTATATAAGGCAGGCTTAATTATTTAGGTTATAAAATACTTTTTTAATAGAAATAAAATTATACTTAATATAAGAGCTTCCTTTTTTTATACTTAAGACTCTTAATAAAAGAATATAATCTTTAATAAAATTAAGGATATTCTTATAGTAGTTATTTAAGTCTTAAGTTTAAAGTACTATTAGCTAATTAAATAAAGGGTTTTTATTAATTAACACTTTTTAAATATTAATATATACGTTAATAAACTTATTAAAATTGTCTTTTATAGCTTTTAACTTTATTAGTTCTTAAATAATATAAGAGTGTATTAATAAGTATATTCTTAGTATTAAGAATATACTTTAAAATAAAATTAAAATTTCGAACTTATACTATTTATTATATAAGTAGTACTTTAAAAAGCTTACTAATAACTTTATTTAACTAATTTATTAAGACTTAAAAGCTTGTTTTAATTTAAAAATATATATTATAAACGTAGTTCTAAAGTTTTTTTAAGGTTATAATTAATTCTTTATATTTTTTATAGCGCTATTAACTATTACTTTTATATCTTACTATTTTAATTTATACTATATAAGACGTCTTTTTTTATTAATTTTTAATAAAAGTACTACTTTTTAACTTAGAATACTTATATTAATTATAAGTATTATTAGTTTATTATTCTTAAAGTAGTTAATTATTATTAAGATAAGTATAATAAAAAGTCTTTCTTTTAATAAGTTAAAGGCTAATTTTTTTACGTCCTTTTATTATTAATAAGCACTCTTTTATAAAAGAATATAAAAAAAAGTAGCTATTATAGCTTTATCTTATATTTAAGTTTTATAAAACGTAAAAATACTAAGGAACTTATAATAGTTATTTAAATTAATTAGTTAAGGCTATTTAATAATTTTAATAATCTTAAACTTTTTAAGCATATAGTTAAACCTACTATATATATACTTAATAATAATAGTTATAAGCTAGTACTATTATAATTTTTTAATAGTAATTATAGTACTAACTAACTTATAGTTAATAAGGACTAAGTTTATATTTATAAAGTGTTTAAAAATATAGTGCTTAATTCTAAGCAATATTTCCTTATTATTATAAGTAGTTATAAAGCCTTTAATTATAATATTGTTAAAAAAGGGTAATACTTAATTAAGTATAAGCCTATATAATAGTTAGACTATAATACGTTAAAATTAAGCTAATAAATTAGTAATTTTTTATAAAAAAGTATATAGTTTAAATAGCTTAATTAAGGTTAAAAAACACAGTTATATCTTTATATTCTTTAATAAGTTTAATTTAATTATAACTTAAAAAAAGATTTAATAAAAAGATCTTTTTATATATTTTAAATTCTTTTAAAAAGGTCTTTACTATTAAAAGAGCAAATATATTATATACTATATATTAGTTATACTTAACTATATTATTTATAAACTATACTTTTTTATCTTTTTTTTATACTAGAAACTAAAGGTTTTTATAAGATTTATAACTTTTTTTAATTATTTTTTTAGTTAAGTATTAATATAAAAGATTAATAACTTATTTAACTAATAAATAAAGTATTAAGATTGTATAGGCTTAAAAGACTATATATAATATAGTTTTAATAACTTATAAAGGTACTACTAATAAGTTAAGTTTACTAATATAATTAAAAGTTTATACTAATATAAATTCTTTATTAAAAAGAATTTATACTAAAATTTCCTTTTCTTTTTTTATAAACTATTACTTAATTAATTTATTATTATTATAAGCTAATTAAGTATTAGCTTATACCTTTTTTTTATTAAACTAAACTTTAAGATTATAAATATAGTAAAGTTTTATATACTAAGCTAAAAGTTTTTTTAAGTTTTAATTTATAATTCTTTTAAAAGTAAAGCTATTAAATATAATATTATTTAATAACTAAACCTTTAAACCTTTCTTTTTATATAAAGTATTACTATAATAAACGTATTATAATAGTTAATAAAATTTAGTATTTTTAATAAAAGTAAGCTAAAGTAATAAATAAGTTTTAATATTAACTATAAATAGTCTTTATAAATAGTACTTAAAAGCTTATATTTTAAATTTAATAAAAGTATTAAAATAAGTACTAATATAGTAAGTAGTTTTAAATACTTACTATAGTTTATTTTAAAGTATTAGTTTATACCTTATATTAATTTATTAATGTTATAAGATTTCTTAAGTTAATAATAAAGTAAATACTACTTATAATTATATTAATATATATTACCTTAGTAATATTACTATATAAGAAATATAGTTTTATATTAAGGATATATAGTATTCTTAGTAATAAGTTATTATTAGTTATAATATTAAGTATAATATATAAGTAAGCTAGTAGTTTATACCCTTTTAGTTATAAAGTAGTTATAAATTTACTAATAAACTAAATATTTATATTATAAATACTAATTAAAGTAGTTTTAATTTTAAATAATAATAATAAAATACCTAGCTTTTTAATAAGCTAGTTAAAAATTAAAGAAACTTATAATTTAGTATTAATAAAAGTAAACTATAAGCGTTTTTAAAAAAGGCTGTTATAAACTTAAATATATATTAAAAAAAGGCTAGCTACTTTTATAAGTATAAAGTTAGTTTAAAAGCTAGTTACTTAAAAAGACTATAGTATAAAACATATTTTTTAATTATTTAAAAGACTTATAATTTAATAAGGTTTATTTAAACTAACTATATAAAACGTTATTTATAACTATTAACGTCTTACTATTAATATAAACCGTTTTTATACTAAGTATTATAAATTTTTAAATACTAAATATAACTTATACTATATACACTAGGCTAAGCTATAAAAGCTAATGTATTATAACTTTAATAGTTAAGTTAAAAGTTATTTTAAGAAGTTAGCTTTTAATATTTAAAATTAGCTTAATATTTATTTTTAATAAAACTTAAGTAGTTAGTTAATAAAGTAATAGTCTTAAGTTAAGTAAAGTAACGTTAATAAATTCTTATACTTTTTACGTATTTATAACTAGTATATAAAAATATATATTATTATTAACCTATTTACGTTTTTTAACTAATATAAATATTATAAATAAATTATAAGCTTTATTTACTTGTTTTACTAAAAGGAGCTAATTAATAAACGTAAAATTGTTATCCTTAATAACTTTTACTATATTAATATTTAAATTAAGGTTAAAAGGCAACTTATTTTATAAAGTAATTAAGCTATTAGTATTATTTAAAAACAAGAATTACTAGCCTATTTTTACCGTTTCTTTTTATAACTATATATATTATATTATTTTAATACTTAAAAGGTTATAATACTTTATAAAATAGTTTTAAACTAAATTCTTTTTTTATCCTTTAGTATAAAAGTGCCTTATTAATACTTAAGGCAACTTATACTTAGTTATTATTCTTATAAAAAAGCACTTTTTATCCTTATTATAGTATAAAAGTCTTACTTAGTAATTTTTATAAGCCTTAATATATTTTATTATTAAATACTTTTTATTATTTTAGTAAAAGTAGTAAAGACGTTTAAATAGTATATACTAAGAAAATACTTTAAAAATAGCGTTATTATCTACTTATAAGACTTCTTTAACGTTAGTTATAAACGGCTATTATTAAATTGCTTTAATATTATATAAGTTTTAGGTTAAAAGTACTAAAAACCCGTATTTCTTTAAGTATTCTATTACTATATAGTACTAGTTAATAGTAAGATTTATTATACCTTTAATAATTAAATATATTTTTTAAAACTATAGCTTAAGGTTAGAGTATAGTTAAAGTAAGTAGAATAAGTAGAATAAAAGGTAGTAAGGTATAGTAATAAAGAGGTGTTTTAATTTAATAAGTAAGTAGTAAGACTTAAGTAAACCTTTAAACCTTTAATAATAATAATTATTTATTAAGTAAACATTATCTTTAAAGTACTTAATAATTTAATTATAAAAGTCTTAAAAAAGTATAGTTTAAAGGTTTTAGTATAAATAGTTTACTTAAAGTAATAACTAATATATAACTATAATAAAAAGACTATAGTATAGTACTATTAATTAATTACTTAATATAAGACTATATTTCACTTACCTTATATTTATATAAAGCTTAACTAATTTATAAAGTAGAATTTAAAGGTTTTTATTATAAATAGTATAAAACTATATAAAGACCTAAGCTTAAAAAGTATAGTACTATTCCTTATTCTAAGTACTATAGTTTTACTATATAGCCTTTTTTAAGCTTATAAACTTTTTTTTCTACTTTATAGTTAAGGTAGTTTTTACTAGTCTTTTTATAAAGCTTATTTTACTAATTATATAATATATTAATAGCTAATAAACTTTATCTTTATTTAAAAGTAATACTACCTTTATTAAGGCCTTATAGTAATAAAGAAAGTATATAATATTATTACTATTAAAGGTAAGAGTAGTAAGAGTTTTAAGATAAAAAAAGGCTTAACCTTAAAATTATAGTATTCTTTAAAGTAATAAATAATATATTAACGTATTTATAAAAGTATTAGCTAATAGTAGCGCTTTAAAAGTTAAAGAAGCTATAATAATAAAATAAGTGTTTATTTTAATAGTCTTATATATTATATATAGAATATAAGATTTTAATTTTAAGCTACTTACTTAATTACTTATTAGTCTTTTTTAGTAAAAAGGATGAAATTTTTTAAAATTTAATAAAATAAAATATATAATAACTACTCTTTATATAAGAATTTAAATAACTATTATTTATAAAATAGAAAAAGAAACTATAACTTTTTTTACTTAAAGAAAAGGAATTAGTATATTTAGTTTTTATAAAGGTATATTAATCTTTTAGCTATTAAGCTATACTATAAGATAATAAAGCTTTTTACTACTCTTTTAACTTAGCCTTTTTTTTTAAGCCTTTTTATACTATATTTTATAAATATATTTAACTTTACTATTACTACTTTTACTTTAATAACCTATATACAAGTCTTTTTAAAGTAAGTAGTAACTAAAAGTTATTATATTATAGTAGCCTTAATAGCCTTTATAACTATAACCTACTATTAAGTAACTATTTACTAACTTACTACTAGATTTATTTTTATTTATTTTTAAAATACTATTACTAAATTAATGCTTCTTAATATTTTTATAATTAAGATTAAGGTTTAAAAAAGGGCATTTTATAATATTTTAGTACTTAACCTTAACTATTATTATAAGGTTGCCTTTAACGTTTTTTAAGTTTTATATTAGTACTATTAAAACAATGTTTAACCTTTACTAATTAATCGTATATTTATAAAACTAATACTTATTTACTACTACTTTTTTTATAATACTAAATATAGTAATATACGTCTTAGCCGCTTTTAAGTAAATAAAAAAGCCCTTTTTTTCTTTATTAATAAAAGTACGTTTATTCTTTATTAATATAGTTAAGTAAAAAGCTATATAAGCTACTTTTTAAAACTTTACTTAACTACTAATTTATATATAATAAGTTAAAGTTAGCTTTATACTAACCTTTACTACTTTATAACTAGGCCGGTTTTATATAATTAGTTAATAATAGCTATTTATTATAACTAATTATAATAATATATATTTAGTTATTTAATATAGTAACTAATAATATATCTTTAAAAGCTATTATAAGTAACTCCTTTTATAAGATTTTCTTTATATTAAATTTATATTTTAATACCTAGTTTTTATTTTTTATAACTTTATAATTTAAAACTATTAAAAAATAAGTAATATAATAATTTTACTCTTTTTTTTACTTATTAAAAATATAAATAAGAATTAAAGACTTACTTTAATAATTGTTTATAATATAGCTATTAACTAATTACTTCTTATATTTTTAATTAAAAAAGGTTATTATAAAAGTTTAAATAAATAAAGTAATAATATTTTATAAGTATTATAACTATTTAAGTAAAACTCAAACAACTAGTTTTATAACTAATATATTTTAAGTCTTACTCTTATTACTAATAAGTATAAAACTACTTACTATATATAAAACTATATATACTACTAATAACTATTATAGTATATAGAATAGTATAAAAAGGAACTATTAATTAATTAGTTAATAATTCCTCCTTTTATACTATACTTTATAAACGGCTTACTAGTAGGTAAGGATAAGGAAGACGTACTTATAGGCATTATACGTAAAACTTATATAACTAATTCTATTTATTAAATTCTTTATTATTCTTCTATCTTTTTAATAGCTACGTCTTATTTACTTATACTTTTTAAAGTAAAAAGTGTAAAGGTAAAGCCTTAACCTAATTTGCCTCTTATTTTAAGTATAAGTACTATAATAGTAGTTATAATATATACTTTATACTTAATAGATAAGGCTTTAAACAGGGGTTTAAACTATTTAATAGTAATAATATAAGCTCTTTTTTTAAAAGATCTTTTGGTCTTTAAAGTATATTATAACTAAGGCCTATTTACTAAGGTTAGTTAAATATTCTATTATTAATATAAGAAACTAGCTTATTAGTAGGTTTAAACTAGTAAATAATAAATAAGATACTTATTAGTACGTAATATATGTTAGTATACTACTTACTTATATAGCTACTACTTTTTAAAAGTTAGGATACTATACTAGAAAAGGCAACTTAAGTAGCTTGTTTACTAGCTTCTTTACCTAAGTGTTAAAGTAGTCTAAGTATACTAGTCTATTAATAAAAGGCTAAGTGTAGCTTATATCCTTATTCTACTTAAATAGTAGGATAGGTAAAGGCGTTATTAAAGAAGTTTTTAAGTCTTTATCTTTAAGGTCTTTAACCTTATTATCTTTATCCCTTTTTATACTTATTTATATTGTTATTATTATACTTATATAACAGGTTATTTAGTAGATATAGTAGGCTTTAACTAGTATTTTCTAGCCTACTAAGAAAAGGTAAAGAGCCTACTAAAAAGCTTATTAAAGGCGTCTGCTTTTATAGATTAGGCGTTATATATATAAGTACTAGTAGGACTAGTATAGGCGTTGTTAGTTTTTAAGCTATAGTAGTAAGTAAAGTAAACGACAATATAAATAGTACTTTAAGTATTAAGAAGTAGTATAGTAATTAAAGGACCTTTTATAGCGTTATACTTAGTATAAAGGTAAAAACAGTCTATTTAGTACTTAGTATATATATTAAGACGTTAATAAAAAGTAGGTGTTTAAGCGTAAAGGCCGGCACTAGTTCTTATATATATAAGGGCTTTATAGTAAACTTGCTCTTAGCCTTATTAGTAGGCTAAAGTATAAAGGTCTTTTTAAAAAATCTAAAAAGAGTTTATATTTTAAATAAAAAGCTAAATAAATAACTATTATTTAAAATAAATAATTCTTAAACTATTTAATAAGCTACTAAGCTAATAATATTATAATAAGCTAGTAATAACCTTATAGTCTTTACTTCTTCCTTTAAAAGTACTAAGTGTAGAGTACGTACCGCAACTAATATCACAGTACCCGTACTTAAAATAAGGGGCAAATTAGGTCAAGGCTTTGCCTCAACACCCTCTACTTTAAAAAGGTATAAGTAGACAAAACGTAGCCACTAGAAAGACAGACAAAAAGGAAGGAATTTAATAGACAGAATCAGCTACACAAGTTTTACGTGTAACGCCCACAAGTGCGTCTCCCTCCGTCTCTGCCTACTAGCAAGCCGCTTATAGAGCATGGTATAGGAGGAGGGACTATTGACTAATTAGTTAATGGTCCCTCCTTATGCTATTCTACGTATTATAACAGTTGTTAGTAGTGTATGTGGTTATATATGTGTGGTAGGTAGTTCTACACTTAGTACTACTTACTATAATAAATTTTAGTAATATAAAAAGTAAAAAGTAAGTACTATTTATATAATACTATATAATTTACTTTATAAATAAGTAAAAGCAAACTTATAACGTTTATATAATTAAGTAAATTTTAGTATAAATAAAGTAAAAGTAAATTAACTATACTTAATATATATTAATAATAGGCTTTATTATATAGGCTAGCTTTTTATAGTTCTAAAATAAAGCCTTTAATATTTTTAGTAGCCTTATTAACGTTTATTAACCTTACTAAATATATTAGTATAATACTAGTTACTATAATATATAAATATAAATAGTATAATATAACAACTATCTTATAAGTACTAAAGCACTTTTATCCTACTAAGTTTTTCTTTTAGTTACTTTATTACTAGTAAAGTTAAAGTTAACTCTAAAAAAAAAAGGAGATAATTATTATAGTTTTAATAAAAATTACTAGTAAATGTCTAGTAATTAAGCGCTGTTAAGCTACTACTTATAAACTATTAAAGGTCCTTATAAGGTCCTACTATAATTAGTTAAATAGTTAATTTATAAGCGCCTTACTATAATTAGCTAAAGGATAAAGTAGTAGTAAATAGTTTAAAAACACTAAGGGCAGACTTTAAAGGGTCCTTAAGTACTTTTTATAATTAGCTAAAATAAGTAGACTATTAGACATCTTTTATATATATGTATAGTACTACTATACCCTCTCTTAATAAAAGGGATAAGAATTTATTCTTGTCTTAAGTAGACTTATACGTATACAATTTAGATATTGTAAAGTTAATGTTATCTTCTACCTAGTTATAGTAGTACCTAGTACTTACTATATAAATACTTTTATATTACTTTATTTAAAATAAAATTTAAAACTATTAAAAAGTATATTTATTTTATATTAGGTAGTATAAACTAAATTAGTTATATAATATAATAAACTATATTAATAAGTAAAATAAAAAAATAAGCTATTATAAATAGGGACTAAAAAGGCTTTAAATAGTAAGTTTTATTTTTTATTATAACTTTAAAGATATATTCTTTTATTATTTAAAAGCGTATAAATAATATAAAATAAAGTAAATATTAAGACTTTTAAGACTTTATAAATTACTTAGCCTTTTTTAAAATATAGTTAAAAAAGATGTTAAAAAAAGAATAAGTAGTTAGTTAACGTTAAATAAGATATAGTAGCTATGTTTAATATAATTAATAAGACCTTTACTAAAAAAATCGGGTTATAAAAAATAAGAGTAAGAATTTTAATATTAAAGGTATATAATAAGTAAATAGTATATATAAGTAATACCTAATTAACGTATAAGGACAAAAGAAAGACATAGGATAAAGTTATATTAAAATAAGTAGGCTATGTAATATAATAAGGCTATTAATCCTTTTATTAATAATAATAATAATAAAGTATACTATACAACTAAACTTAGTAAATATTAGTTAGTAGTTTAAAGTAATAAAAAAGAAGATAAGAGTAATTATAGCTAAGGCTTTTACTATTTTAACTAAAAAGGAGAGAGTAATAGTATATATAGTAATAATAAGTACGTTATTAGTTAAGAAATTAAAAAGAGGATAAAGTAAATTACTTTAGTATATAAGTATAATAACGTACTAAATTTTAATAATATTAAAATACTACTATTATATAAAAATACTAACTATACTATTAACTTAAAAAATAGATAGTAATTACTATATAAGGCTACTTATCTTTTATTATAAAGAAAGTTAAAGGAGTTAAAGAATTACTTAGTAAAAAGCCTAGCCTTTAAGTGTATATACCTTTTAAGAAGTCTTACTAATACTTTTATTTTATTTATACTAAAGAAGAATAGAAGTTTATAGTTATGTATACACTATTAAAGCCTAAATAAGGTAATAATTAAGAACCGTTATTTATTACTATTAATAGTAAAGGTTATAAAGCGTTAATAAGAATAAAATTTATTTTAAAATTAAATATTAAAAAAGCCTACTACTAAATTTAAATAAAAGAAGGTAATAAATAGAAGACGGATTTTTAAACTTAATATAAACACATTTTATATTTAGTCTTCTTTTTTAGCTTAACTAACGGATTATTAGCTTTTTAAAATTATATTAGTAGTATATTAAAAGGGCTAGTTAATACTATTTATATTATATACTTTAATAATATTTTAGTCTTTTTAAAAACTAAAAAAAGTATATAATATATTTAAAAAGGGTATTAAAACGCTTAAAAAGGCCTAATTATATATTAATAAAAATAAAAATAAATTTTATTAAAAAGAAGTAAAGTTTTTAAATTTTTAAATATTATATTAAGGCTTTATAATAAATAAGTACTAAATATATATAGTTACTAAATAGCTTAAACTAACGTCTTATTAAAAGATTTAAGTCATTTTAAGGTTTTACAATTTTTATAAACGTTTTATTTAAAGCTACTTTTATATTACTATACTATTATTAAAACTATTAAAAAGAAGTAAAAATAAAAAAAAACTTAAAAAAGTATAGTTAAATAGTAAGGCTTATAAGGCTTTTAAGTTATTAAAAGTTAAATTTATAAAATCCTTATTCTTATATTATTTTAACCTTAATAAGCTAATTTATATAAAAACTAATATATTAAATATAGTATTAAAAGTAACTATTTTATAACTTAATAAAAAAAGAAGGTAGTATTTTATAGCTTTTTAATTATATAAGTTATAAAAAGTAGAACTAAACTATAATACTTTAAATTAAAAGCTTTTAATTATAATAAAGGCTTTTTACTAATAAAATACTACTTAAGTAATAGTAATAACGTTATAAAAGTTTTATTAAATTATAATACCCTTTTTAAATTTATATAATAACTTTAATTATTATATAAATAAGTAAAATAAGCTATATATTTAGCCTTTTTTAATTTTATTATTAAATATTAGTTTAAGTTAACTAACTTAGTAAATATACTATAAAAACGGCTAAATTATATAAATAATATAAGTTATATAAATATAATATAAAGTTTATATATAAGTAGTATAACTATTAAGTAATATTAGTATAACTATAAACTTAGTTAGTAAATAAATACTATTAACGTTTTAAAGGTTTAAAAAAAGTTAAGGCTTTATATATTTTATATAAAAGTTATATAAAAAGTTAATAAGTTAAAAAAGATCTTAATTAAAACTAGAAGGCTAATTACTTAAAAAAGAGCTATTATATTACTACTTTAACTTTAATAAATATAAATAAAAGTATTATACTTACTAAACTTTTATAATACTATATAATAGTAGCTACTTTTATTATTTAATCTTTAAAGCCTAAGTTAAATAAAAAGTTATATAAGGTTATTATAATTACTTAGTATAAAAATCTTTAAATATAATTATAGTTATAGTACTTAGCTTATATAAATAGTATATAAAGTAAATAGTCTATTATAATAAATAAGGTACTATTATATATAGCCTTAAATAAAAAGCTATAAGTTATAGTAAGCCTTTTTATATAAGGTAAGCTATTAAAGCTTTATTATAATAATTTATTAACTAAATACTTTAGTATAGTTAAAATAATTAAGCTATTATTTAAGGACTTTTTTTAAAAGGATGTATTAAAAAATATAAAACTATATATTATAATATACTTAGTCTATTAAAAATAAGTAATTAAAAAATATAAGCTATATAGTAAGCTAAACCTACTTTTATTACTAAAAGAACTATTTAAAAAGCTATTAATAAATATAATTATAAAGCTATTAAAATTAATAAATAAGAATAATAACGTTATAAATATAATACTATTTATAGTAAACCGTTTTATAAAGTATGCTATTTTTATTATAGTAACTATAAAACTAACCTTTACTAATTTAGTAAAAAGTAAATACTAAAAGGTTTTTTTATAGTTTAAAAAGACGTTAAAAGGTATTATATTAAATAAAGGCTTTATATTTATAAGTACCTTTTAGTTTAAATTCTATTATTATATAAAGATTAAGTAAAGACTATTAATAACGTTTTACTTATAAATAAATAAATAAATAAATAAATAAATAAATAAATAAAAAGGGTAAACTAAATACTAAAGTAATACTTACACTATTTTATTATAAACAAGTAAATAAGCTAGCTATATTTACTTAATAAAGCTTAATACGTTTATAATAACGTTATTAATACTATAATAAGCTATTCTTTTTTTAGAGCCTTACTTAAAAGAAAATTAAACTTGTTTATATAGTATAAAAACGTTGTACTTATAAAAAGAGTACTACTATAAAGTAATTTAGTACTAATAATAATAAGAAGACTAAAAAAGCCTATAAACTAGCCGTCTAACTTACCTTTTTTAGTGTAGTGCCCTAGCTTTTAAAAGAGTAGTAACTATATAAATATATAGTATATTAACGTACGTTATATAGTAGTAAGCGTCTTATTTACTATTTACTAGTTTAAACTTATTAATAGCCTAATTCTTTATATTAATAATAAGTTACTTAATTAAACTTAGTAAGTAGGCCTTAGTTATAACGCGATTAAAAGCTTATAGGGTCCTTTAAAAAGAGAGCTTTTATATTTACTACTAAAATAGTCTAAAAGACTGCTTAAAACCTTGCTTATATAGTTATTAACTACTATATAAAGTATAATAAGCTATATAGCTTTAAAGTAGTATATATATAATTACCCTTTTAATTTTTAACTACTACTAACTAGCCTTAAGTCTTTTATAAAGTATAAGGCTACTACTTATATATACTAATATTATTAAGTAAGAAAGTATAGGTTACTTTACTATTATTTAATGTTTATAGTATAAGTTAATATAAGTATTAGTTAAAATTTAATTTTACTTATTATCGTTATACTAAAAGTTAACTATTAAGCTATTATCCTTTTTAGGCTATAAGTAAACTTATTAAAGTCCTTTTAAGGTAGTTAAGTATATATTATTTAGTTTTTTATAATTTTTATTATTTATAATAATATTTTATTACTATTCTTCTTTATTAAACCTTTTTTAGTCTTCCTTACTTTTTCTTTATAAAGACTTTTAAGCTTATATTAATATTAATAAGGTTTTTTTTTATTATTTTACTACTTCTTTATAATAATTAGTATATTTATAAGTACTATAACAACTTATTAGTTATATTTAAAAAGCTATCCTTTTTACTATATTAAGTAGTATAAATCTTTATATTATATCTTATAGCTTAAAACCTTCTTTACCTTTTACTTACTATTATTTTCTTTTAATAGTAGTATTAGTAAAAGCTTTATAATATTTATAAGGTTTACTTATAGTTTTAGTAAAAATACTAAAATATATTATATGGTCTTTTATACTACTATAAAAGTGTTAAGTAATACGTTGATAAACTAATCTTTTTTAATATATAAAAAGGTTTAATAAACTTTAGCTTTTACTTTTAATTAAGTACTTTTAGCTTTAAATTTTAAGTAAATAAAAGTACTAAGTCTTTTTATTATACTTTAATAAGTGTTTTATATTATAGTAGTACTTTTACATTTTTTATATATATCTTAAGTATTTTAACACTTTTTATTTTAAAGCTTATAGTTTTAAAATTTACTTAGCTACTATTAATACTTTTTTTTAAGTAACGTTTTTAATACTTTTATAAATTATAAAGTAATAGTTATAAAATAATAAAATAGTGCCTTATTTATTAATTAATTTATTGTATTATTTAAAGTAAACTTTATTATAAGAAGGAATATTAACTAGTTATATTAATTTTTTATTATATAATAATAAAAGTACTATTTTAAAGTTTAATTAACTCTTTTTATTTAACTATTAGTTTATAAATAAAAAGTAGTAAATAGTCTTAGCTTAATATTACATAGATTTTACTAATATTAACTAGTAAAAACTACTTTTTTATTTAATTTAATACCTTTTAACTACTTAAAACATAGTTAAACCTTAATATAAAGTAAATATATAAGCTTTATAAAGGTTATAGTAGTAAATATTAGTAAGAACTAATATATTTTTATAAACTTATTTATTATTACTATTAAGAATATATAATTATGTAAGGTATTACTAATTACATATTCGTATTAAGGTTTTTAGTACGTACACACACCTAGATTAAAATAGCGGATTACGTCTATATAAGGACAGTCCTCTTCCCTTCTATCTAGTCTATTGTTAAGAATCTAAAAAATCACATATATTTTCCCTTACTATAGGCCTTACCTATTTAACCGTTAAGATTACCGTACGTAGCTCGACTCTACGCCTTCCGTAAAGACGTATTTCTCTTAATTACTAATTAATATTAAGCTTGTAGTTCTTTTTAAATATTAAAAAAAAGCTAGTAATAAAATTTATTAATACTTCTTATTAAGGCCTTTTAAAGATTAGTAAGGGCTAAAGCTAACTATATAGCTTATATTTCCTTAACTTTATAGTTTAGTATATATAATAATTATATATAAAACTTTTAACGTTTACTTTAATACTTATTTAAAAGTAATAATAAATACTAATAAATTTTATAAAAAAAACACTATAACATTTATAGTAACTACACGTAAGGTACGTAGCTCCTTTAAAGCAATAGCGCAACTTAAACACATCTACTATTTATAAGATATATTACTAGCTTTTAAACGTAAATATAAGCTTTTATAGTTTATACTAGCTTATAATAACAAGCTTAAACGTAATAATAATGTATATATACGCTATATACAATATATTATAACTACTAAATTTTATAATTAAATCCTTTTTTACTTTTAAAACCTAGTAGTATATACTAGTTGTTAAGTAGTAGCCGTATTTTAGCTAGGTCTTAGAAACGTTAATATAGTAAATATAAGTTAAAAATAAGTATTATTACTAACCGTTATTATTTAAAGATATAAATTTAGTTAATATATCCTTAAATATTAAATTTATAATATATACTATATATTTAATATTGTTATTAAAAGTAAGCTTTAGTTCGTTCTTATATTCGTCTTTAAAAGACAATATAAACATATTATTATTTATAGCGTTATCCCTTATTATACTAGTAAATAATTAGTATAAAGTAATAATTAGTTAACAATAATAAGTAAAATAACTAACCTTGAAAATTTTTTGAGATTGAAAATAAATAAGGCGTTAAAACGTTTAGAAACTTACTATAAATATATAAACCTGTATATATACTAGTTAATTCGTTAAAGCTTATAGCTTAATTAGTTATAATTATATAAAATATAAGAATTAAAGGGTATATTACTTATTAACTTATAAATAAGCTTAAAATTCGAATTGATATAGACTATAATAACGCCTAAATAAGCTATTTGTAAATTTAACATCTATATATTAAACGTAATAAAAAATCTATTAAACATTTTTATATATTTATTAAATTCGTTATTTAAGCTTATTAAATTATAATTATACGTATTTTCTAGTATATCCTTAATTTTTTTTCTATTAATAATAAAAGAGTTCCTAATTAAATTAATTAGTTAAATTATTAAGTAATTATTAAATTATACTTACTTATTATAATATAATAATAAATCTTTAAACGAATCCAACTTAATAATATTAAAAAACAAATTATTATCTATAATAAAGTTTAATACTTTATTATAAGCGTCGTCTTTATTAAAGTTATTAATAATAGTAGACGTCTTAGGCCGTTTTCTAGCCTCTAAGTTAAAAAACGTAAAAGGACTATTATTAAGTACTTTGTCTTTTATAATAATACGTTAGTTAAATAAATATATAAATAAATAAGTAATTAGGTAATTAAATTACTAACGTGTTTAAAAGCCTTTTTTAACTTTAGCCTTTTTATTAAAGGCTATAGCTAAATGCTTGTTTTTATAGTACTTAGTATAATTAGACGTTTAAAAGCCTAATAATGTATCGACTTTCTTAAAGGTACACTTAAATAAATTAGTAATTTATTAATTAAAGTAGTTAATAATTAAATAAATATAACTTATATAGTACGTTTAACTAAGACTTCTTAATTTTTACCTTTTTTAAAAGGTAATAAAGTCCTAGTAAATAATTTATTTCTAATTATATAACTAGTTAACTTAGAATTATTTAAAATAAAATTAGAGTTATTATATAATAAATCCTTACTCTAAATAATACTGTCGTTATTACTACTATTAGTAGTAATAAGTAAGGTAACTAAATCTATTTTAACTATTATAATATATTAGGTATAGTTTTTATTTAAATAAATGGTAAAACTTATATTTTAACGCTATTTATAATAAATATAAATATAAGTCCTTTATTTTAATAGCTTTACTTATAATAAGTATGTATAGTAAAGAAAAAGTAGTATAGTTAACGTAGGTAGATATAGATATATTTATAGTTTTTTATAACTATATTATATTAAATTTTCTATGTATTATTAATTGTTTTTTCTAGTATATTCTATATATTATTAATTCTAATTTTATATATATTTTTTAAATATTTTATGTATTATTAATTATATTTTATACGTATTTTATTCAGCTAACTAAATACTAGTACTAGTACTAGACTAGTAGTACTATAGTACTAGTATTTTTTCCTAACCCTAAAAGCTACTTTTATATATCCTTCTAAGTTTTACTTATATTTATAAGTTATATAACGTCTACTATTTATTTTATTAGTTATTGTGTTTTTGTATTGTTTATAACGTTTATACAATTCTTATATACGGCTTATATTAGGCCTTTATAGTTGTTTTCCTTTACTTGTTTATAATATAGATAAATAAAGTAATAGTATTTTATAAATATTAGTACTTTTTAAGTAAAACTTAAGTAACTAGTATTATAACTAGTATATTTTAAGTCTTAGTTTTATTACTAATATAAGTAATACTACTATATATAAAATACTTATATTACTTATAACTATTATAATATATAGAATAGTATATAAAAGGACTATTAACTAATTAGTTAATAGTTCCTTCTTTTATACTATATATTATATATAGCTTATTAGTAAGTAAGGAAGAAAAGGACGTACTTATAAGCGTTGTATATAAAACTAATATAGCTAATTTTATATTTAAAATTCCTTGTTATTTACTTATTTATTTAGTAGCTACGTCTTGTCTACTTATACCTTTTAAAGTAAAGGGTGTTAAGGTAAAGCCTTAACCTACTTTGCTCCTTATTTTAAATATAAGTACTATAACGTAGGTTATAGTACATACTTTATACTTAGTAGTATAATAGTTAAGCTTATTATATTATGATATATATAAGTTAGTAAAAAAGTGTCGCTATTAATAAAGTAATAGATCTATTTAAAAAACGAATAAAAGCTAGTATTTAAATAGTCTTTTTTATATTAATTAATCTTTTAAATATTTAAGTTTATCTTATTATTTAGTTCTTTTAGTTCTTTTAACACGTTGTCCTTAATAAAGTAAACGTATTTAAGAACACCGAAATTATTAGCTATAGTCTTATAAGCATTAAACTAAGACTCCTAGTTAAACTACTACTAAAGTATAATGGTCTTATAACTAAAAGATATAGACATTGTAAAGAAATTAACAAAATAATAATAATTTTATGGTAAGAACGCGTAGGCAATTAGCTAATTAATAGTAAAGTAGTAAAAAATTAAAATAAAAGTAATACTAGAAGTCTATACGCAAGCTAGGATTATAACTAATAAAGGCTAGATGTATAAAGGAGTAAAGACAAGGGAAGGTAGACATAGATCTCTAGGTTCTATAGACATAGGAGGACTGCAAGGCAGACTCCTACAAGCTATATACATATACATAGGCAAACGCTAGCCTTACTACGTGATAGTATTATAAAGTACAATTTGTTAATTTATATGTAGTTACGAGATTTCGAGTGCTTATGAGTGGGGTAAGGAACGATCATTTCTTAAAATTGTCTGGAGAGAGTAGAGGACCCACACGTGACTTAGTATGTGCCAGATTGCTCTGTAAGCATACTCCTATGATATATCTTCTTCTAACACATCGCACTTTGTTCCTATCTAGTGCTACATTCGTATGCGGACATTCGTCATTTACTATGTCGTGGGCAGGTATGACATTAGAGAGTCATTCTATATAAGATGTTGCATCGAACCCTGCAGCTTTAAGTGACTAATCCATTGTCTTCCCCTCTCTAGGATTCAAGAAGAATGTCAACCGCGCAACGACGCAGGTAATGATGAAGACGGGGCACGTGGAGAAGACAAATGATCGTGACTATGAGGTTGAGGAAAGGTGAGCTTGATAAAATATGGGCTTTGCTAGCTAGGCTATCAAGGCTTCTGCTGCGACTGACAAGTTATGTTCAGGCGATTTCGAACAATGGAAGCAGCAGCGAACCGGCTACAGAAGGAGGCAAAGGGATATTTGGATTCTCTACGAGGTATAGATCGCATATTAGAGGTTCAATTCTTACAATTAGCATGTGCTTGGCCTAGGGCGGCTAACCTTCTCATTAGCCATGACAGCATCGCAGATGCGAATTGCCGAGACTATCGATGCATTTTACGGAGATGCAGGGGCTAAAGATGGGGTCAGTCGAAGTTACAAACAGGCTGTTGAAGATCTAGACTCAGAGACGATCAAAGCCCTGGATGGACCATATCGGTAAGTAGGTTGATGTTAGTGGGTCTTTGTTTTTATCTCGTTTATAGTGGCTAACACAATGATAGGGCAACTGTATTCGACCCCATTTCTCGATTCTGTAACTACTTTCCCGATGTAAATGAATGTGCGTGTCTTTCCCTTTCATTTTCATTTCTATTGGTTACTTACAAAAGCCTGACTTGCTTTCTAATTTGACTGATAGGTATTAAAAAGCGTGGCCACAAATTACTTGATTACGATGCGCTGCGAGCCAAAGTCAAGAAACTGGCTGAAAAGCCAGATAAAGATGTGACGAAACTACCTCGCGCCGAGAAGGAGATGGAGTTTGCAAAACAGGCCTATGAGCAACTCAATGAGCAGTTGTCAACTGAGCTTCCAGTACTTATTGACCTTCGCGTCCCTTATCTCGACCCCAGTTTTGAGGCCCTCGTTAAGATTCAACTACGCTTTTGTGCCGAGGCCTACAGCCGTATGGCACAGGTACAGCAATATTTGGACGCTAATACACGTGACCAATATGCTCAAGGCGAGCTTGACTCTAGGGTGGAGCAAGTTTTACAGGAGATTCGAGAGCTAAGTATTAGTGGGACGGTATAAATGCTATAACAAGCTATCCGCTTCGCTTACGTAGGTTAAAATCTATAGAAAGTAAATGTAAAAAAAAATTGACATTAGAATTAATAATTAATTAAATTAATTGCTAAATAATAAATTAAGCTAATTAATTAGTAGAATAATATTATTTATTTATTTATTTTAAGTATAGGTATTGTGACGTTAGTTGTGGTACGTACTTTATACTTATTACAAGGCCTTATAGTTATATTATACTAAAATATTAATAAGACTATAATATTATACTTGTAATATAAGGAGGGGGAGGAAATAAGAGGGAAAAGGAAAAAAACGAGTAAGAGTAAGAGTTAGTATAAAGGTTTTTTTTTCGTTTTAAATTTAAGTCTTTTTACTATTTATTACCTTTTATATATATAATAAATTTAACTAATTATTATTACAGTATAAAAGGCCTTTTTTTAGATTATAACCAATTATTTAATTTCTTTTTTACTTTTATTTATATATTTATTATACTTATATAATAAGGGTTAGACGAGGTAACTACGTTAGTAAAGGTATTGATTGTAGGGAGGCAAAAAGGCAAGGGTTGTATTATATAAGAAATAAGTCTTGTTCCTCCTAATTCGGCGGAAGGGACGGACTAGCTATTAGTTAGCCGGCTAGAAATAGGTTCGTAAATAGGTAGTACACGGTGTCTACGTACTTCGTACACAATAGTTACGAATTTACGAAGGGCCTATATATCCATACATAGTGTCCTACAAAAGGTGTACTAGTCTAGTAGTAATATTTGTTAATTGTTGTCTCTATCTAAGTCTACGTTTATAAGATAGTCTAATTAAGTAGATATAAAGACTTCTACGTAGTAAAGCCTTATTTAAGCCCTTATAGACCTATAAGAGGCCCTTATTAGTTATACTATGTATTACGTGTCCTCCTCTTTCGTTATATTCGTCTAGTCCCTACTTGTATACTAACACTAGCTATATATAAGTAGTACTAAATACACTATATCTAAATAAGCCTTAGCCTTTAGACTTTATAGCTATTTAACTAATTATAAAGCGTGTATTTACTACTACCTTACTTAATTAAGTATAGGCTACTACTACGTATCCTCCTAAGTTTTACTTATACTAATAAATTATATAATACCTTTATTTAACCGTTTACTTTTTTATATATAATATATATAAAGTATAAAGTACGTACTATAACTAATATTATAATACTTATACTTAAAATAAAAGGCAAATTAGGTTAAGGCTTTACCTTAACACCCTTTACTTTAAAAGGTATAAGTAAATAAAACATAGTTACTAGAAAGATAAACAAATAAAAAAGAATTTAATAAATAGAATTAGCTATACAAGTTTTACGTGTAACGCCTACAAGCGCGTCTCCCTTGTCCTTGCCTACTAGCAAGCCGCTTATAGAGTATAGTATAGGAGGAGGGACTATTAACTAATTAGTTAATAGTTCCTTTTTATACTATTCTATATACTATAATAGTTGTTAGTAGTGTATGTGTTTATATATGTGGTAGGTAGTTTTATACTTAATATATATATATATATATATATACTTATAAAAAATATATAAAAAAGGTATAGAAATTAGTATATATTTATTATAAATAGGTAAAAAGAGTAATTATAAAGGCTTAATATAGGCCTTATATAAAAGTTGTATATATAATATAAGTAATATATAGATATAATAACTAATTAAATAAATAATAGGCGTTAAATATAAGTAGGACTTTAAAGGATACGTAATAGTAGCCTATACTTAATTAAGTAGAGTAGTTGTAAATATACGCCTTATAATTAGCTAAATAGTTATTAAGTTTAAAGACTAAAGCTTATTTAAGCTTAGTATATATAGTACTACTTATATATAGCTAGTTTGTCTTTTTTACTAAATAAGGAAAGATAAGACTTAGTTTTTATAAAATACAACTTTTACTTAGTACTTTTTAATAATTAAATTACTTTATTAATATAATTACTTAGTTTATTTTTATTATAATTATTAAGTATTTTTTTAAAAAACTACTTAGTTACTAATATAAATTTAATTAATTACTAATTAATAAACTAAATAAAATTAATATAAGACTATAAAATAATATAGCCTTATATAGCTAATAACTAAATATAAGTATTATAATAAAGCTTAGTAAACTTAAAGTAAAAGGATTAATAGTAATTATTATAGTAAGAAATAATATAAACCTTATTAAATATATTATTAATAAGCTTAGTTTTATATATTAAGTTATATATAAAATAGTAAAGAATAATAACTTTAAGCTTTAAGTATTAAAAAAGAAGTTATTATTATAAAGTATAAAAAAAAGCTCTATAATAAGCTATTTAACCTTTTTACTACTTAAAAAAATATATAAATAGTAATAGTAAAGGCTTTAATATATAAAAGGATAAGCTAAGTATAATAATAATAAAAATTACTTACTTTTTATTATAAGTTTTTAGTAAATTAGTATTAAAATTAGCTTATAAATAAAGATATATACTTTACTTTATTTAAAAAGAAATTTAATACTACTAAAAAGTATATGTATTTTATATTAGTTAATATAAACTAAATTAGCTGTATAATATATTAAACTACGTTAATAAGTAAGATAAAAAAAGAGTAAGCTATTATAAATAAAAACTAGGAAGGTTTTAAATAATAGGTTTTATTCCTTATTATAACTATAAAAATATTTTTTTTTATTATTTGAAAGTAATTAATAACGTAAAATAAGGTAAACGTTAAGACCTTTAAAACTTTATAAATTATTTAGCCTTTTAAAAAATATAGTTAAAAAAAGAGTTAAGTATAAGTTTTTTATATATAACTACTTTTTAGTATTAAAAAGGACCTTTAAAAGCTTTTTATAATACTAAAAATAAAATAAAATTTAATTATATATGTTAAAATTATATAAAATATACATTACTTATAAGGATAAGTATAAAGCCTTTATATAAAATACGTATATAAAAGTTAAGAAGGCTATAAAAAAGGTATAAAATATAGTTAAAAAGAAAGATTATATAATAAAGATTTAAGTTTTAGTAATTATTAAAATAATTACTATAGTACTTACTAAAGACAAGGCTAAGAAATGAAAAGGCTTTTAAAATAAAAACCTTTAAAGAAATAAATATATTTTAAAGTGTTATATTTATAATAGTAATAAGTACATAGTTAATAAGTACTTAAATATAAAAGAAATAGCTATAACTAAATTACTAAATATAAGTAAAACGTTAAAAAACTAAATAGTATTAATAATAATTAAAATATTAAAGATATAAAGGAGATTTTACTAGTAAATATATTTTAATTTAAAGTATAAATAAAGAATAAGCAGTTAGTTAACGTTAAATAGAATATAGTAGCTATATTAAATATAATTATTAAGACCTTTACTAAGAAAATTAGTTTAAAAGAAATAAAAGTAAAAATCCTAACACTAAAAGCGTATAATAAGTAAATAGTATATATAAGTAGTATATACTACTACACTTAATTAATATATAAGGATAAAAGAAGAACGTAGTATAAATAGGCTGCCTAATATAATAAGGCTATTAATACTTTTATTAATAATAATAACTAAAAAGTATACTATATAACTAAACTTAGTAAAAATTAGTTAGTAAGTACAAAACTACCTACCACACATATATAACCACATACACTACTAACAACTGTTATAGTACGTAGAATAGTATAAGAAGGGACCATTAACTAATTAGTTAATAGTCCCTCCTTCTATACTATGCTCTATAAGCGGCTTACTAGTAGGTAAGGACGAAGGAAGACGCACTTATAAGCGTTATATATAAAACCTATATAGCTAATTCTATTTATTAAATTCCTTACTATTTGTCTATCTTTTTAGTAGCTATGTCTTGTTTACTTATACCTTTTAAAGTAAAGGGTGTTAAGGTAAAGCCTTAATCTAATTTGCTTCTTATTTTAAGTATAAGTATTATAACGTAAGTTATAGTATATACTTTATACTTACTCCTTTTTATACTTTACTTTAAAAGTATAGTTAAAAAAAGGTAAAGAAAGAAAGGAAAGTAGATTAAATTAAAGAAAATTAAAGAAAGATAGTAAAAAAAAACAATTTTTATAAAAAAAGAATAAAAATAGTTAAAAAAAAGAAAGAATAAAGATATAAAAAAAAAAAGAAGAAAAAATAACTAAGACTAATTACTTAATTACTTATTTACATCTTTTACCTTATCCTTAAATATATTAAGTAAACAACGCCTTACTACTATTTATTAATACTAAAGCTAGTTTTAGTACTAGTTCTTAAGGTCTTTAAGACTTGTTTAGGCTTTATTATAGCGTTTATAAGTAGCGGCTAAGGTGGCTAGCTATTTAAGCTACCCTTTAAAGTATAGTAGTAATACACTATACTTAAGTACTAAGTAGTAGAGTCTTATACATTAAAGTAGAAAACTATAATATTTAGGCTTAGTATAAGCCTAGATTAATAGTATAACGTAGTCTTAGCTATACTTTATCTTTTTATACTAAAAAAGTATAAGCTATATTTATAGTAAGGCCTTTTACTTATTATTAAATCTAACTATGTTTACTACGCTTTTAAATTTAAGAGTACTATATACTAACAAAGTAGACAGGCTTATTAACTTAAAGTTTAATAATAAAAAAGAAGAAAAGAGATTTATATTATAATTTAGTAATAACTTTAAAGGCTTAATAGTGTCTAGCTTCTTTATAATGTTTAGTTTTATAGTAGCGTCTAATAGTAAAAAAGAAGGAAAAAAAGGTAGGTTTATATTATAATTTAGTAATAACTTTAAAAACAACGTTATAAAAGTCTAGTTTTTAACGTTTAACTTTTTTATAGTATTTAACTCTTTTTACTTCTTTATATAGTTTAGTATAAAGTAAATACTTATAACTTTATTAAAAAGTTTTTACTAGTTAATACTTAAATTATACTTTATTAAGGCGTTTATAAGGTTATATACTTTAATTAAGTTAACTTATTAAGTATAAAATATATTAAGAATTTAGGCCGTTTTTAAATAACTAGTATAAATAAGTGTTATAAGCTAGTAATTTACTTATAAAGGCGGTTATAGTAGTTTAAAAGAAGAAGTAGTTTAATTTAATAATATCTTTAGTAGCTTTACTAAATTAACTACTTTATTTTTTATTATAAACTATTAGTACTATTTTATAAATACTACTTAAAGTAGTAGTTTTATTAAATAATTAAATAGTAAAAGTGTACTAAGTATTTTATAGTTATTTTTATTAAGTTGTTAAGTATATTAAATAGTATTTAGTAGCCGGTTTAATAGTAATAATATAGTATACTAAAAATTTTAGTAATTTTGTTTAATTAGCTTAAACGGCTTTTTATATAAACTATAAAGTATATAAATAGTAGTAAATACTAGCTTTAATTTAAACAATTTAAAAAATATTACTTAGTTTATTAAACTTTAGTTGTTTATATATAGTCTTTTTAATACGTTTAAGTAGGCTTAAACGTTTTTAGTATAAAAGTTTAAATTATATTAAAATAATAGTCTTTTTTATAAAAAGTATATAAATAATATATTTATATAGCTAAGCTTTAAGTAAAGCGTGTTTACTTACTAATAAAAGACTTTTAAGTAAATAGTCTTTATTTAATCTTATATAAGCCTATTAATAAACTAATATAAGTATATAAAGTAGTTTATTAATAGTATTTATAGCTTTTAAAAGAATAGTTATATTAGCTTACTTATTATAATATTATAACTTTAGTTATTTTTTTATTAAACTTAGCTTATTTTTATTAAAAGCTAGTAAAAAATAACTATATATATATTATTAATTAACTACTTTTTATACTACTTTTTTAAATCTTTATATAAATATAGTAAAGAGTTAAAATAGTATAAAATTCTTATATAAGTATTAAAAATAAATATAAAAAAATACTTTTTTTAAAAGTAGTAGTTTATTAAAAATTAATAAGTAGTTATATTCTTATATAACTATATACTTTTTAATATATTTAGTATTTATAGTATAAAAAACTAAAGTTAAATAATATTTTTAAGTTTAGTAATAATAAATATTAATTTAATTATTATATTAGTTATTAGTATATATTATTACTAAATTAAATAACTAGTTATATTATATAAACTAGTATAGTAATTATTTATATTAAAGTTATACTACTTAATATTTATATTTATTAAATAGTAAAGTAAGTTAAAATAGTAGTTTTTTATTAAATTAAACGTTATTTATTTACTTATAAGCTTTATTTCCTTTATAATAAAAAGATTAATATATACTAGTTAGCTTATAATAATACTTAAAGTATATAGTAGTTTTAAAAAACTAGTTTTAAGATTTTATTTACTTTATATACTATTTTTTTATAAAATAAAGTTTAGTTAATTGTTTTATAAAATAATAATATTTTATATATAAAATATTATACTAAATATAATAGTTTAAAAGTACTTAATATATATAAATAAAGTAATTTAATAATAAAGTATAAATAGTTAAATATAGTAAAAAAAGTTTATAATAAAGTAAATATAAGTAATAAAAGTAAAGATTATAACTACTATAATAAAAAAAAAGATAATAATAAACGTTTTTAATGTTTTTATTTATTATAATAATTTAATAAATAAAGATATATTAGTTTTATTTTTATTATTAGTATTTTAAATAATAAGTAGTTTTTTAATAAATAAAGATATATTTTTAAAATAAACTATTTATTTATTTTTAATATATTATATTCTTTTTTTATAATACTTTTAATAAGTATATTAAAGTACTTATTATTAAATTAAACACTTTTATATTATTATTATATAATTAAAACACTACTATTTTTATAACTTAAAAAAAGAATCCTTTATATCTTTTTATAAATAGTATAAAAAAGAGTAAGTAAACGTTTTTTATTAAGGTTTATATTAAAATAAAAGTAGTAGTTTAAAAAAAGCTATTTAATAATGTAATAAATATAAACTTAAATAAAACAAGGCTTTAAACTAGTTAAACTAATATTTAATTTAGTAATAAAGATTTTATAAATATTAATATTAAAATAAAAGTTAAAGTAGTTATAAAGGTAAATAAGTTTAAAAGTAAGTAGAGCACTTAGTAAAAGGCTAAAGAAAAGAAAGTTAAAAAATAAAAAAAAAATAAAATAAAAAAAAGGAAAAAAAAAACTATAAAAAAAGTAATAAAAAGAATAAAGGTTAAAAGAGTAAAAAGTGTATTAACTATACTAAAGTATTAAAAGGAGGCTATATAAAAAAAGAGAAAAGTAGTTAAAAAAAAAAAAAAAAAAAAAAAAAAAAAGAGTATAAAGAAAAAGGTAAAAAAGAAAAAGGTAAATAAAGAAAAAAAAAAAAGATAAGAAAATAAAGAAAGTAAAGAAAAAAGAAAGAGTAAAAGAAAAAAAAATAAAAAAAAGATAAAATAAAAAATAAAAAAGAATAAAAGAAAAAAAAGAAAAAAAAGGATAATTAAATTAAAAAAAGTAAGTAAAAAAAGAAGAAAAAAAAGAGGGTATAAAAGTAAGTAAAAATAATATATATTATTATAAAAAAAATAGTTAAAGCTAAAACTTTAATAACTATATAAGTAATAATAAAGTAAATAGCTACTAAGATAGGTATTTATATTACTTATAACTTATTAAAAAAGGTAAAATATATAGTACTACGTTTAATAGTAAAGGGTTAGTAGTAAAATAAAAACAAGTTTAATAAAAAGGTAAATACTAGTTATAAAAGCTTTAAAAGGTTGTTAAATTAGACTATTATTATTATTAATTCCTTTTAAGCTTCTTATATACTATTTAAGTAAATATTTAACCTTTTTAATACTAATAAAAAGTAGATTCGCTTTAAATTAGCTTAATATAAAAAGAAGATAAAGTACTATATTTATATTTAAAAAGAAACAACGTTATTATAACTTGTTAAAAATAAGAGAATTATAACTTAGTTACTTAATAACGTTTTATTTAAGTACTACTATTTTACTTAACTTATTATAAAGTAGTACTTATAAACGTGTTAATTTACTCTATACTTTTACTAAATTATATAAAGGTGTATTTATCTTAGTAGTTTTTAAACAACGTATAAAAGCTATTTAATTTATAGTTAAACCTTTAGTTTAATATAGCTATTTAAAATTACTAAGCTATATAGTTAAAGGATAGGTTAATAAATAAAGTTTTAATAAAGGCTATAAATAGTAAACCTTTAAATAATATTATAGTATAAATAATAAAGAATAAGTACTAAAAGTAAGGCTTATTTATTTATTTATTTAGTACTATATATTTAATACTATATAAGTAGTATTATACCTACTATTTATTATTAATTATTTAGTATAAGAACTTGTATATTAATATATTCTAGCCCTTTTTTAACTACTTTATACTTTTAAAGTATAGTAATACGTGTAAAAACTACTTCTTTTATATAAATAAAAAGATCTATAGTTACAACAACCTATATTTTACTACTATAGTAAAATTATACTTAACTTTAGTAAAGGGTAATCTACTTATAGTTATTTAGAGTAAAGTGTAAAAGGCGCTTAAGTATAAGCCTTTTATTAATCTAGCTTAAAATTATAATACTATTTCTTAAGAGTAGATATATATTTAGTATAAACTATACAGCAATTTAGTTAATATAGTGTTAAAGAGGTTAATAAGCTATATTATTATCTTATATATAGTTAGTACTACTATTAATAAAGCTTTTAGTTATAAAAAAAGATAATAATAAAGAAGTAAAAGAGCTTTTAGTTATACTAAAATAGGAATTTTAAAATTTATATAAATAGTAAGTAGTTTATACTATTATAAAAGGATCTAGCCTATATTACTATTATTAAGGCTTTTACTAACTTTTTTATATCTCTTTACTACTAGTAAGCGCCCTTTTATAAAAGAATATAAAGAAGGGCGGCTACTATAGCTCTATTTTATATCTAAGTCTTATAAAATATAAAAATACTAAAGAATTTATAAAGGTCCTTTAAATTAATTAGTTAAGGCTATTTAATAATTTTAATAATTTTAAACTTTTTAAACGTATAACTAAACCTACTATACACGTATTTAACAATAATAGCTATAAGCTAGTACTATTATAATTTTTTAGTTATAATTATAGTACTAGCTAGCTTATAATTTATAAGGATAAGGTTTATATTTTAAAAATACTCTAGAATATAGCGCCTAACACTTAGTAATATTTCCTTATTATTATAAGTAGTTGTAAGGCTTTTAATTATAATATTATTAAAAAAAAGCAATACTTAATTAAATATAAGCTTATATAGTAGTTAGACTATAATACGTTAAAATTAAGCTACTAAGTTAGTACCTTTTTATAAAAAAGTATATATTTTAAATAGCTTAATTAAAGTTAAAAACGTAGTTATATCTTAACTTTTTTTAATAAGTTTAATTTAGTTATATTTTAAAAAAAGATTAAGTAAAAAGATCCTTTTATATATTTTAAATTCTTTTAAAAAAGTCTTTATTATTAAAAGAGTAAATATATTATATACTATATACTAGTTATACTTAATTATATTATTTATTAGTTATACCTTTTTATTCTTCTTTCTTACTAAAAACTAAGAGTTTTTATAAGATTTATAACTTTTTTTAATTATCCTTTTATTAAAATACTAGTATAAAAGGTTAATAACTTATTTAACTAGTAAGTAAGGTATTAAAATTATATAAGCTTAAAAGGCTATATATAGTATAGTTTTAATAACCTATAAAGGTGCTACTAATAGGTTAAACTTGTTAATATAATTAAAAGTTTATACTAATATAAATTCTTTATTAAATAAAATTTATACTAAAATTTCCTTCTTTCTTTTTTATAGACTATTGTTTAATTAGTTAATAATTACTATAAGCTAATTAAATATTAGCCTATACTCTTATTTTATTAAACTAAACTTTAAAGTAATAAATATAGTAAAGTTTTATATAGTAGGCTAAAAGTTCTTTTTAGCTTTTTTTTATTTTTCTACCTTTTAATTTACACTCCTTTTAAAAGTAAAGCTATTAAATACAATATTATTTAATAGCTAAATTTTTAAACCTTTCCTTTTATATAAGATATTACTATAATAGACTTGTTATAAAGATTAATAAGATTTAGTATTTTCTAGTAAAAGAGGGCTAGTAGAATAAATAAGTTTTAATATTAGTTATAAGTAGTTTTTATAAATAACACTTAAAAGCTTATCCTTTAAATTTAATAATAGTATTAAAATAAGTACTAATATAGTAAGTAGTCTTAAGTGCTTACTATAATCTAGTTTAAAGTATTAATATATACCTTTAACTAATTTATTAACTTTATAAGGTTGTTTATATTAATAATAAAGTAAATATTATTAACTATTATATTAATATATATTTTCTTAATAATAGTATTATATAAAAAGTATAGTTTTATATTAAGAATATATAGTATTTTTAGTAATAAGTTCTTATTAATTATTTTATTAAATATAATATATAAGTAAACTAGTAGTTTATACCCTTTTAACTATAAAGTAGTTATAAATTTGTTAATAAACTAAATACTTATATTATAAACACTAATATAGGAAGCCTTAGTTTTAAACAATAAAATACTAAGTCTTTTAATAAGATAGTAAGAAATTAAAGAAACCTATAATCTAGTATTAATAAGAGTAAGTTGTAAGCTTCTTTAAAAAAGACCCTTATAAACTTGTATACGTATTTTTAAAAGGCTAACTATTTTTATAAGTATAAAGTTAGCTTAAAGGCTAGTTACTTAATAAAACTATAGTATAATATATATTTTTTAATTATTTAATAGTTTAAAAACTTAAAAAGATTTATTTATACTAATTATATAAAACGTTGTTTAAATAAGATTAAAGGCCTTATTTATAACTATTAATATTTTACTATTAATATAAACTATTTTTATATTAAGTGTTATAAAGTCTTAAATACTAAATATAATTTACATTATATATATTAAACTAAGTTATAAAAGCTAGTATAAAGTAATCTTAATATATAAACTAAGAGTTTCTTTAAAGAGTTAACTTTTAATATTTAAAAACAGCTTAGTATCCTTTTTTAAAAGAACTTAAATAGTTAGTTAATAAGGTAATAAATTAAAGTTAAGTAAAGTAATATTAATAAATTTCTACACTTTTTATATATTTATAACTAGTATATAAAAATATATATTATTATTAACATGTTTACGCTTTTTAGTTAATATAAAAGTAGTAAACAAGTTATAAGCCTTGTTTACTAGTTTTATTAAAAGAAGTTAATTAGTAAATATAAAATTATTATTCTTAATAAGCTTAACTATATTAATACTTAAGCTAAGACTAAAAAGTAGTTTGTTTAATAGTGTAATTAAACTACTAGTATTATTTAAAGATAAGAATTACTATTTTATTTTTACTATTTCTTTTTATAACTATATTTACTATATTTTCTTAATATTAAAAAGGTTATAATACCTTATTAAATAGCTTTAAACTAGATTTCTTATTTATTCTTTATTATCAAAAGTGCCTTATTAATATATAAAGTAGCTTATACTCTTTTATTAATTTTATAAAAAAACACTTTACCTTTATATTATAGTATAAAAGTCTAGCTTAATAGTCTTTATAAAACTTAATATATTTTACTATTAAATAGTCTTTATTATTATAGTAAAAGTAGTAAAGGCGTTTTTACAACATTTATTAAATAAATATATTAAAGATAGTATTATTATTTACTTATAAGACTTCTTTAATATTAATTATAAACGGCTATTACTAAATTACTTTAGTGTTATATAAGTTCTAAGTTAAAAATATAAAAAAACTATGTTTTTTTAAGTATTTTATTACTATATAGTTTTAGTTAATAGTAAGGTTTATTATACTTTTAGTAATTAACTTAAATATATTCTTTAACTAGGCCGTTTAAGGTTATAGTATAAATAAGGCAACTAGAATAAGTATAATAAAAAGTAGTAAAGTATACTAATAAAAAAGTGTTTTAATTTATTAAGTAAAGAGTAAGACTTAAAAAGACCTATAAAACCTTTAATAATAATAATTATTTATTAAATAAACATTATCTTTAAAGTATTTAATAATTTAATTATAAAATTCTTAAAAAGGTATAGTTTAAAAGTCTTAGTATAAACAGTTTACTTAAAGTAATAACTAACGTATAACTATAAAAAAAAGACTATAGTATAGTACTATTAACTAATTACTTAATATAAGATAATAGTTTAACTATCTTATATTTATATAAAGCTTAGCTAATTTATAAAGTAAAATTTAAAGGTTTTTATTATAAATAGTATAAAACTACGTTAAAACCTTAATTTAAAAAGTATAGTACTATTTCTTATTTTAAGTACTATAGTTTTATTTTATAGCTTCTTTTAAACTTATAAACTTTTATCTTTACTTTATAGTTAAGGCTATCTTTACTAGTCCTTTTATAAAACTTATTTTACTAATTATATAATATATTAATAGTTAATAGACTTTATCTTTATTTAAAAGCAACGCTGCCTATACTAGGGCCTTATAGTAATAAAGGAAGTGTATAACATTATTATTATTAAAGGTAAGTATTATAAAAGTTTTAAAATAAAAGAAGGCTTAGCCTTAAAATTATAGTGTTCTTTTAAGTATAAGGTATATTAACGTATTTATAAAAGCACTAGTTAATAGTAGCGCTTTAAAAGTTAAAGAAGCTATATTAATAAAATAAGTATTTATTTTAATAATCTTATATATTATATATAAAATATAAAATCTTAGTACTAAGTTACTTACTTAATTACTTATTAGTTTTTTTAGTAAAAAGAAAGAAATTTTTTAAAAATTTAATAAAATAAATATATAACTAATTTTTATATAAAAAAATAAATAATTATTATTTATAAGAAAAAAAAAGAAACTATAACTTTTCTTACTTAAAGAATTAGTATATTTAGTTTTTATAAAAGTATATTAATTCTTTATTTACTAAGCTATACTATAAAGTAATAAAGCTTTTTACTACTTTTTAACTTAGCCTTTCTTTATTATTAATTTAAGCCTTTTTATACTACGTTTTATAAGTATATTTAGCCTTACTACTACTACCTTTACTTTAATAACCTATATATAAGTCTTTTTAAAGTAAATAGTAACTAAAAGTTATTAGATTATATTAGTTTTATTAATAGTTATTATAACTTTAACTTATTATTAAGTAGCTACTTATTAACTTATTATTAAATTTATTTTTATTTATTTTTAAAATACTATTATTAAATTAGTACTTATTAATACTTTTATAATTAAAATAAAGGTTTAAAAAGGGATATTTTATAGTATTTTAATGTTTAATTTTAACTATTATTATAAAGTTGTTTTTAACGTTTTTTAAATCTTATATTAATATTATTAAAATAATATTTAACCTTTATTAATTAATTGTTTATTTATAAAACTAATACTTATTTACTACTACTTTTTTTATAATACTAAATATAGTAATATATATTTTAACTACTTTTAAGTAAATAAAAAAATTACTTTTTTTTTTTACTATTAAAAGTATATTTATTCTTTATTAATATAGTTATATAAAAAGCTATATAAACTACCTTTTAAAGCCTTACTTAACTATTAATTTATATATTATAAGTTAAAGTTAGCTTTATACTAACTCTTACTACTTTATAGTTAGGCCGTTTTTATATAATTAGTTAATAGTAGCTATTTACTATAACTAATTATAATAATATATATTTAGTTATTTAGTATAGTAATTAATAATATATTTTTAAAAGCTATTATAAGTAGCTTTTTTTATAAGACTTCTTTTATATTAAATTTATATTTTAGTACTTAGTTTTTATTTCTTATAACTTTATAATTTAAAGCTATTAAAAAAATAAATAAAGTAGTAATCTTACTTCTTTTTCTACTTATTAAAAGTATAAACAAGAATTAAAAACTTATCTTAATAATTACTTATAGTATAGCTATTAACTAATTACTTCTTATATTTTTAACTAAAAAAGGTTATTATAAAAGTTTAAATAAATAAAGTAATAGTATCGTATAAGTATTATAGCTATTTAAGTAAAACCTAAGTAACTAGTCTTATAACTAGTATATTTTAAGTCTTACTTTTATTACTAATAAGTATAAAACTACCTACTATATATATATAACTATATACACTACTAACAACTATTATAATACGTAAAATAGTATAAAAAAGGACTATTAACTAATTAGTTAATAGTCTCTCTTTTTATACTATACTTTATAAATAGCTTATTAGTAAATAGGAATAAAGGAAGACGTACTTATAGGCATTATATATAAAACCTGTATAGCTAATTCTGTTTATTAAATTCTTTATTATTTATTTATCTTTCTAGTAGCTATGTTTTGTCTACTTATACCTTTTAAAGTAGAGGGTGTTAAGGCAAAGCCTTGACCTAATTTGCCCTCTATTTTAAGTATAGGTACTATAATATAAGTTGTAGTACGTACTCTACACTTATTAGTAGTTTAAAATAATAAAAGAAAAAATAAGGGTAATTATAGCTAAGGCTTTTACTACTTTAACTAAAAGGGAAAATATAATAGTATATATAATAATAGTAAATATATTATTAGTAAAAGAATTAGAAAAAAAATAAGGTAAGCTACTTATTTACTTAGTATATAAGTATAATAACGTATTAAATTCTAATAATATAAAAATACTACTTTATACTAAAATACTAATTATACTATTAATTTAAAAAAAGGATAGTAATTATTATATAAGGCTATTTATCCTTTATTATAAAAAGAGTTAAAGGAATTAAAGAATTACTTAGTAAAAAGTATAGCCTTTAAGTGTATACATTTTTAAAAAAGGTTAACTAATACTCTTATCTTATTTATACTAAAAAAGAAAAGGCTTATAGTTATATATAAACTACTAAGGTTTAAATAAAGTAATAGTTAAAAACCGCTATTTATTATTATTAATAATAAAGATTATAAAGTATTATATAAGAATAAGATTTATTTTAAAATTAAATATAAAAGAAGCTTACTATTAAATTCGAATAAAAAAGTTAATAAATAAAAAATAGCCTTTTATACTTAATATATACGTTTTAAATATTTAGTCCTTTTCTTTAACCTTACTAATATATTAACAACTTTTTAAAATTATATTAGTAATATACTAAAAGGGCTAGTTAATACTATATACATTATATATCTTAATAATATTTTAGTCTTTTTAAAGATTAAAAAAGAGTATATATAGTATTTAAAAAAGGTACTAGAACACTTAAAAAGGGCCTAATTATATATTAATAAGGATAAATATAAATTTTATTAAAAGGAAGTAAAGTTTTTAAGATTTTAAATATTTTATAAGGGCTTTATAATATATAAGTACTAAGTATATATAGTTACTAAATAGCTTAAACTAACGTCTTATTATAAGATCTAGGTTTTTTTAAGGTTTTATAACTTTTATAACCGTTTTATTTAAAGCTACTCTTATATTACTACGTTATTATTAAGACTATTAAAAGGTAGTAAAAATAAAAATAATTTTAATAAAGTATAACTAAATAAAAAGGCTTATAAAGCTTTTAAGTAATTAAAAAAATAAATTTATAAAAGCTTTATTATTATATTATTTTAATCTTAATAAGCTAATTTATATAAAAATTAATATATTAATTATAGTTTTAATAGTAATTATTTTATAGCTTAATAAAGAAGGAAGGTAGTATTTTATAGCTTTTTAATTATATAAGCTATAAAGAGTAAAACTAAACTATAATAGTTTAAATTAAAAGCTTTTAATTATAATAAAGGCTTTTTATTAATAAAAATACTATTTAAATAGTAGTAAGAATAATATAAAGGTCTTATTAAACTATAACAACCTTTATATATTTATATAGTAGCTTTAATTAAATAGTAAATAAGTTAAATAAGTAATATATTTAGCTCCTTTTAATTTTATTATTAAGTATTAGCCTAAGTTAACTAACTTAATAAATATATTATTAAAATAGTTAAATTATATAAATAGTATAAGTTATATAAACTTAATATAAAGTTTATATATAAGTAGTATAACTACTAAGTAATACTAGTATAATTATAAACTTAGTTAGTATATAAATACTATTAACGTTTTAAAAGTATAAAAAAAGTAAAGGCCTTGTATATTTTATATAAAAAGTATATAAAAGGCTAATAAATTAAAAAAGATTTTAATTAAAAGTATAAAGCTAATTACCTTAATAAAGCTATTATACTACTTTAATTTAAAAGTTAAAGTAATAATTTAGTATTAAATAAAGAATTAAAAAGCTTAGTTTTATAATAAAACAACTTTACTATATAATTAAATATTATTAATTACTTTAAAAGTAATATTATTAATATAATAATATTAATATAAAGTTTAATTATAATAAGTATAAATAAAGGTATTATACTTATTAAGCTTTTATAGTATTATATAATAGTAATTACTTTTATTATACAACTTTTAAAGCTTAAGCTAAGTAAAAAGTTATATAATGTTATTATAACTACTTAGTATAAAAATCCTTAAATATAAGTATAGTTATAGTATATAACTTATAGTAAGCCTTTTTATATAAGATAAGCTATTAAAGCTTTATTATAATAACTTATTAACTAAATACTTTAGTATAATTAAAATAACTAAGCTATTATTTAAGCACCTTTTTTAAAAGAATATATTAAAAAACGTAAAGCTATATATTATAATATATTTAGTTTATTAAAAGTTAGTAATTAAAAAAATAAGCTATATAATAAGTTAAGCCTACTTTTACTATTAAGAAAACTATTTAAAAAGCTATTAATAAACTTAATTATAAGCTTATTAAAATTAATAAATAAGAATAGTAATAATATAAATATAATATTAGTTATAGTAGACTACTTTATAAAGTATACTATTTTTATTACTATAACTATAAAACTAACCTTTACTAATTTAGTAGAAATTATATACTAAAAAAGTTTTTATAGTTTAAAAAGACGTTAAAGAGTATTATATTAAATAAAGGCTTTATATTTATAAACACCTTTTAATTTAAATTTTACTATTATATAAAAATTAAATAAAGACTATTAATAACGTTTTACTTATAAACTAATAAATAAATAAAAGGGTAAACTAAACGTTAAAGTAATACTTATACTACTTTATAATAAACAAGTAAAAAAACTAGCTTTATTTACTAAATAAAGCTTAATATACTTATAATAACACTATTAACGTTATAATAAGCTACTTCTTTTTTAAAGCTTTACTTAATAAGAAATTAAATTTATTTATATAGTATAAAAATATACTACTTATAAAAGAGGCACTACTATAAACTACTATAAAATAATTTAGTATTAGTAGTAATAAGATAATTAAAACGTTAAAAAAAATTAAAGATAGCTTTTAAAAATACTAAGAGTTTATAATAAAAAAATAAAAACATTATTATAATAAGAACTATATATTTAGGACGTTTTAAGTAGGTAAATTAGTTAGACTATTTATAAAAAATTTCTATTTTAAGTATATAAACCTAGTACTAAGATAAATAAGCCCCTTATAAATACTAGGTAGTATATAAACGTACTAACTAGCCCTACTTACTAAGTATAACTATATATATTACGTGTTTTTAGTGTCCTTTTTAAAGCTATAAAAGTAATATATAAGTACTTAAGAACCTTTTTTAAGTATACTAGACTTAGTAAACTTAAAGTAAGAATAAAAAGTAAAATAAGTATAAAGATACTATTAAAAAGTAGGAAAGGACTAATACTTAGTAAAATAAGTAAGTTAGCTACTAAAACATAATAAATAAATAGTAGTATAAAATATAGACTATACTTAAAAAGCTATTATAAAGTATTACAATAGTTACTATATAAGTAATATAAAGGCTAGTAAAAAAAGAAGAAGACCTTTTAAAAGGCTATAGTATAAGTAAGATTAAAGGATATAAATAAAAAACAGATTTAATTTACTACTTATATTTAATAATAGTCTTACTAAAAGCCCTTTACTTATACTATATCTTAACTACCTTTAAAAAGGACGGCCTTAACGCCCTTTTAAAAGGACAATATAATAGCTTAAATATAAGTATAACTAAGGTCCTTTAGTAATAACAACGTTAAAAGCAAACTAAGTACTTAATAAGTAGTACTAAAGCTTAGTACTACTAGTTTATAAATTAGCGTTAAGAAGCTACGCTTATAGCCTTTTTCAAGACCTAAACTTTAGTTATAATAAGATAAAAGAGTAATAGTATACGCTATAAGGCGTTTATTAAACTATGCTAAATAAAGGCTAAAGTATTATAAGCGTTAGCCTAAGTACTAATATACTTTATAACTAAGAATAGATTAACTAGGTCCTTTATTTATTAATATAAAGACTTAGGTATAGTTAGTATAAGCTTATAATAAAGGCTAAAAAACGTACTTTATAACAAGGCTAATATCTAGCCTTATACTACTAATAATAAGTGTTAAAAGCTAAAGATAGTACGTTGTTAAAGCATAAAATAGGTAGTAGCTTTATAGGCAACGTATATAAGAGGTGTTAAAGGTACTATATACACTTAGCGCTAATAAGTACTTAGTATAACTACTAAAAGGCTAGACGCCTTAGACGGACAAGATAATTACTAAACGGATAAGGAGCTTTTAAGGGCTTAGGTATAAGCTTAGGTATAGACTTATAGTTAAGCGCCTTAACTAGCTTTTTTACTAGCTTTATTACTAGTTTAGTTGTTAGGCCTACTACTAGTATTACTAGCTTTAGTATTATTATAAGGGCTCACTACTATAATTAACAACGTTATTAATTACGTTACTACTAGTAATACTAAAGCTACTAACGCCGTTATTATAAGCATTAATAAAGGACTACTACCCCCTCCTCTTACTAGCGCTAGGCCTTATATACGTAAAGCTAATAGGCCTACTAGACGAATAAAGTAAGAGTATAAGCAACGTATAGCGTTAACGTTTAGTAGTAGAGGCGTTAAAAGAGGAGACTTAGTACTAATAAGGTTAGCTAAGGATAGTAAGCTATAAGCGTAGATATACGTAGTATAATTTAGCTAATAACAAGCTAAATAAGTAGCCTAATAACGGTTAAGTAAGGGCATAGCCTTATATAGCTTATTAGTTAAAGCTATAATAGTATTAATACGTTTAAAGGTAGTAGGCTTACACTTAAAAATAATATACTTATACTTAAAGATAGTAGAATTATATTAAAGAGCTATAGTAAGTAAAAGTAAGGACAAAGTAAGATAATAAGTCTACTTTATATTTTATTTACTTTATAATTTAAACGCTATTACTAGCTATAAATAAAGACTATTAGCTAATACCATACATAGACTACACAACCTATTTATAACGTTTATAAACATACAATTAATAACTACTAGCTTAAAAGTACTAGTCTTAAAAAAAGTGTAATTATTATAAATAAGTAAAGAAAACAACTATAAAGGCCTAACGTAGGCCTTACATAGGAGTTATAATATAGGTAATACATAAACACAATAACTAATTAAACAAATAGGCAGGCGTTATATAACCTATAAACACAAGTAGGACTTTAAAGGATACGTAATAGTAGCCTATACTTAATTAAGTAGAGTAGTTGTAAATATACGCCTTATAATTAACCGAATAGTTGTTAAGTTTAAAGGCTAAGGCCTATTTAGGCCTAGTGTACTTAGTACTGCCTATGTATAGCTAGTCTGTCCCTTTTACTAAATAGGGGGGGACAAGACTTAGTTCTTGTAGAATATAACCCCTGCCTATTGCCCTCCTACAATTGAATTACTTTACTAATGTAGGCACCTAGTCCACCATTATTACAATATTAAAGACCATAAAATTTTACTTTGCTCTTTAACACTTATTACTAAATAATTAGCTATAAATAAAGAACTTCTTATAGAATTAAATAGATAAGAACTAACTAATTTTATATTTATATACCTTTTACTAATATACTAGAATTTTATAGAATTATTAACATTTTATAGTTTATTTGCTTTATTTGTTTATTTCCTTTATTTAAGGTATTTGTACTAAGGACGACTTATAGTTGTTATTATTGTATTTCTTCCTATGCTAAAAGCTAGTACGTAACACTTTTAATAATAGTCTTATACTAGTAAGTTAAAAGTCTTATTATATTTTAGGTATCTTAAAAAGGGTAAATTATAAATAGTTTACAAAAAGTAAGTTATTAATAGTTCTTAAAGTTAGTACTTAAATACGTTTTTAAAAAAAAGGCGTATTATAAGTATTTGTAGTATAGTCTATTACTTAGTTAATAGTATTAGCTTTTTTTAAAAAGGAATAGGCTTATTATTAAACTATTATATAATAGTAGTAAAAGCTTAAGTTATTAAAAAATTCCAACTAAAAAGATAAAGTAATAATAAGTAAACTAATAAAGGTAAAGACTATAGTAATAAGGTTTATAACTAAGTTATATAGTATAACTTTCTTTAAAAAAGAGCTATATATTATTAATATATACCTAAATTACTATAAACAACTTAGTACTATGTAGTATTTAATGATTTAAACTTAAAAAATAAGATAGTAATAAGTATAATAATAAAAGTAGCTATTAAAGAAATTAAAATAAGGTATAAAACTTAAATAATTTACTTTTTTTATAAAAATGCGTTTTAAATATAGTATAATAATATATTAAAGTAGTTTATTAAACGTTTTAGTTAATAGTAAAAATAAAATTAGAAATAAAAGAGTATTTTTACTTAATAGGCTTATTATTTTAAAATAAAGCTAGGATTATAGAATTTTTAAGGCTTTTATAATTTATAAAAATAGTAAAAATTTTATTTATACTATAAAGTTTTATAAACTAAGTCTTGAAGTATAATATAATAGTAAAAAGTTCTTTATTATAAAAAGTTATATTTAGTTAAAAAAGGTATATTGAAAAGTATATTATAAAATACTATATACTATAACAATATTTTTATAAAAAGTAGCCTTTTATAGCTTTATTTAAGTTATTTACTTTAATTATAGTATTTTAAGCTAAGTTTTATTAAGCTAAAATTAAGGCTAATATAAATACTTATTTAAAGTAAGTAAATACTAATTTAGCTTTAAAGCTTTATTTAAAAAAAGTTTGTTTTACAGTTAGCTAAGTAAAGAATTTTATAATAATTAAAAAATGTTAATTAGCTAGCTAGAATTAGTAACAAAGTGCACTTATAAAGTTACCTATAACCCTATATATCTACAAGTAGTACCTACAAAAAGTGTACAATAGTCTATTAGTAATACTTCTAATTAATTGTTGTTTAAGTCTAAATCTACGTTAGCTAAATAGTCTAATTAAGTAAACGTGGAGACTTTTGTATAGTAGAGCTTTATTTAAGCCCTCCTAGACCTATAAGGGGCTCTTACTAGTTATACTATGTATTATACGTCCTTTTTCTTTATTATATTTGTCTAGTCTATACTTGTATACTAATACTAGCAACTTTTTAAGATTATAATACTAGTACTAACTAGTACGTGTTATTTATCCTTATAGCCTTATCTGTTATATTATTGTTAATACTATTATTTAATTAGTTAACTACCTTACTAACGACGTTTATTATACTAATATCGGCGTTTACCTTATTAACGTTATAATACGTTATACCTTTTAATCTATATTGTTTTTATAAAATAAATTGTACTATTATTAATTAGGCAAGTTAACGCGTTATTAGCCTTGCTTTAATACTTTATTAAACTATTAGTAAGGTTATTAACCCTTAAGATTTATTTTAGCTTAGCTATTTTACGTTATTTATATACTTAATAAAGTATTTAAATATTAAATATTAATTACTTTTTAACCGTTATTTTTAAGCGTATAATAGAGTTGAAAATAGACTTTAAATTAGTATAAATAATAAGTAGTATATGTTTATTATATATATTATTTAACGTTGCCTTAGTATATAAGGCTACGTTAAAATCGTTTATTAAGGTATATATAGCTTTATAATAAAGACGCTTTTTATAACTTGCTTATACTTAGTTAAAGACTATTAAATAATATTTATACGTTTTATATTATTACAAATAGTAATTATATAGCTAATTTATAATATTAAGTTTTTATTATTAGTAAATACTATATTTATAAAAATAATTACTTTTAAAATAGACATATTTAAAGCTATAAAAGCAAGTTCTTTTTATATATAGTTATACTATTAGTAAAGGCAATTATTTAAAAGCTTTATATTATTTATATTAAGCTTTATATACTATATAGTAATTAATAAATTATATATATTTTTAGTTAATAGACTAAGGCTATATAAGTATTATAAGCGTATTAAGTAATATACTACTCTATTTAACTAAGTAATAAACTAAACTTACCTTTTATTATTTTACTTACTTAAGGCCTTAACGTTATAAGGCTAATATTTACTACTCTACACTTTTATAAAAGTATAATAAAGTATTTTTTTACTATATAATAACACTATTATTAAATTTAAATAAATAGTTATAAAATAAACGTTTATATAGCCTAGTAAAAAACTAAGCCTTTTATAAGGCTACTTTTTCTTAATTAGTAATAGCGGTATTTATTAGAATTAGTTTATTATTTATTTAAACGTTTATAATTACTAGTCTTTTTATAAATAACTAAAAGAGTAAATATACGTTATACAAAAATAACTATAGCTTTAGTATCTTTATATAGTAATAGCTATATATATTATACTAGTAGTTACTTAACTTTAGTATACTATATAAAGGCTATACAACTTTTAATAAACGGTTAAGCTATAAATATAAAAGCTTTTAAATTATTACATTAAGGTTAATAAATATTTTATGTTATAGCCTTACTTAAGACTAAATATAGGCTTATAAAATATTATAAAAGCATAAGCCTATTCCTTTATACTTTAACTATAAGGCTACTATATATATAATTAAACGCTAGCTTATATACTAAATTATAAAGGATTACATTAGTACTAGTATCTTATTAAGGTTATTATAAGCCTAAATAACGAGTTTAGACTTTTTTATAGCTTATAAGGTCTTTATATACTTAATTTTGTATATAAATTGTTTATTAAATATGTAAATACCGTTTAAGACGTCCTTTTACTTAATTACTTTAAAGAAGCCCTTATTTAGTAGTTTAAATAGCCTTTTTTAATAAAAGGTCTTAAAAGTAGGCGTTAAAGTAAAAGACGCTATTTAAATTATTATATTAGTACTAGTACTAATACTAATAAAAGCGTTTATAAGTAGCCTTTTATATATATATTAGTAAGGCTAAGTAGTAAAAATAATTATATTTATATTTAAGACTATATTTACAAGGTTATAATAGTATAAATAAATAATAGTACTATAAAAGGTTGCTATAACGTTATTACTAAAGTTAATAGTAATATTTCCGTTTTATATAGCCGTTACATAAAAAGGACTATACTACCTATCTTTAAAGCGTATTAGTGTATAGTAAATAGTTACGTTATTACTTTGTAATATTATATAAACTATAATAACGTTAGGACTATTATAAGCGTATAAGGCTTTAGTTATATACTATTTAACTTTTTTCTTTTTTACTACTTTTATTACTAAATATAGTATTACTACCTTTTAACTTATAAAAATAAATAGGGCACTTATTAGTAAAAGATAAGAGTAGGCTATAAAATTAAAAAGGGTTAAGACTAGCTTATAAAGGCCTACTATATTATTAATAGCCTTAATAGCTATTTATAGTACTATGTTTTATAATAGTTATTGTATTTCCTTTATAAAAATTTTATACTCCTTTTTAACTAAGGTATAGTATTATTTAATTTGTTAAGTATTAAGCTAATAAGTATATAAAGCGTCTTATATATACTATATAGTTATATTTTTAAGCTATTTAACTATTAAAAAGCCTATAGCCTAATTAACTATATAAAGGTAAAGCTATTTATTAATATATACTACGTCTACTATAATCGCCTTATTAAAAATATCGTTATTACCTTTATATAAGTTAAATTTAAATTGTTTTAATAGACTATAGTAAAGTCAGTACTAGTAATAGTACTTTTATAGCCATACTAGCTTATCTTTAGCTATATTATTATACCTTATTTATAGTAGAAGTCTATATAAATAATTAATAAAAAGGTAACTAAATTAATAATATAGTCTTTTTAACTTATTTTTTATAAAGAAGCTTATTAATAGCATTTTAAGTAACTTTAGTAGTATTATAAACGTATAACTATACTAATATATTATAAGAGTCTTTTTACTATTACTACTTATTAAGATATTATATGTATTATTAAAATAAACGTATACGTATAGTAAAGAAGGCATATTAATAAGTATTATAATAGTAATTAAGTTAATAAACGTATAGTTACTTAGTTTAAAGCGTATTAAAGTATCTTTTACTATAGTTATATTAAAAATAATATTTAAAAGTACTATTTTTAATATAGTAAACTATCCTTTACCTATTATAAAGTACTTAATAGTACTTATATTAACTATAATACTTAAAAATTGTTAAGACGTAAATTAAAACTACGTAATTAGTAGTAAATTAGTTAAAAGGATAAATAGTATAAGGCTATTATTAATAAAAGTATTATAAATCTAAAGGTTATAAGCTATACACTAATTAGTAAGACACTATATAGCCTACGTTATATTTAGCTACGTTTAAAAGGTACGTATTAGTATTTATAATTAATTGTTTATATTATTAACGTTGTTGTTATTTAACGTAATTAAGGATATAGTACATTTAAAGTCTTATATAAATTGCTTATACTTTTAATTACTTATTCTCGTTTTTTATATAGCCTTATAAGCTTATCTTTCTACGTTTATATACTTTTATAATTAATAGTCTAGCTTTTTATAAATAAAGCACCTATTATTATTATTATATTTAGTTATAGTAACCTTTACCTAATTAAGCTATAGCTATTTACTTAAAAAGTTTTTAATAATATAAGACTTTATAATAAACTTAATTAAAAATATTTATATATAAAAGGTTTTTAACTATTATAGTTTTCTTTTAATGTCCTTATTCTTATAAAGCCCTACTTTACTCTTACGTTAATAGTATATTATAAAGTAACGTATAAAGTTTGTTTATAATATATATTTTATATACTTTACTACTTATATAAATTATAAGGGCTAAGTATATAATATAGGCTATTATAGTCTATTTTTTTAAAGGCTTTAAGGTTAAATAATTAAGCTTTAAATAATTATTATATAGTTTAAAGCTTTTTAAAGAAATTTTATAAGGCTTTAAATAATACTAGTTTTTTATCCTTATTACTTTTAATATAAATAATAAAGAATATAACGTTTATATAATAGTTTTTATAATTTGTTAGTTTTTATTTTTATACTATAGCTTTATACCTTATATAATAGCCCTTTAGTCTTTTTAAGCTTTTTTATAAGCTAATTATAGTAACGTTAAACGTTGTTAGTATTTATAATAAGTAGTATATTAGCTAAATAATTTTCATAAAGTTTAGTAATATAATAAGCGTTAAAAAAGGCGTAAGTTTTATACTTAAAGTCTATTAAGTCCTTATTACTTTATATTTATTCTCTTTAAATAAGTCTTATTAAGAGTTATAATTAGCTTATAGTAGTTTTAATTAGTTAAAGTTATTTTTATTAAGCTATTATATTAATATATTTAGTACGGTTTATTATTCTTACTAACCTATTAAAGTAAAAAGTCTATTTTAATAAGTAAGTATAGTAAAAGGAATACTAAAGAATAAGAATTAATTTAAAGAAAGTAACGGTTTAATTAGGCTACGCTTAATAAGGCTAGCCTTAAGGCGTTTAAACCTATTTAACTAGGTTCTTTTTTAATATTATAAAACCTAATTATTTTATATATTATTAAATTAATTATAATAATCTTATTATACCTTTAAACAATATTAATAATAGTACTTTATATTTAAAATTTTAGGTCCTTATTAGAAAGGGCTTTTTATACTAATTTTACTAAAGAGCCTTTTTATTTAGTATATAAAGTAATAAATACTTTATATTTTAATAGTTTCTTTATTATTTAATACACTTAATAAACGTATAGTTATAAAGTCTTTATCTGTTTAATTTGTAAGTATATTAACTATTAAGTCTTATAAGTTATTATTATAAATACTATACTTAACCGCTTATTTTAGTACCTTATTAATAAAGCGTTTCTTTTTATCTAAAATAAAGTCTCCTTTAAAGGCTTAAAAGCCCGTCCTAATTAAGGCTATAACCTTTTCTTCCTTATTTATTATAAGGCTATTTAACTCTTTAAAAGTTGTTATCTTTATTTTATTTACTTAGCTAATTAACGTACTTATTAATAGTACTAATCAACTAATTAGTATTAGTTAGCCGGCTAGAATTAGTAATAAAGTATACTTATAAAGTTACCTATAACCTTATATATTAATAAGTAGTACTTATAGAAGGTGTATAATAGTCTATTAGTAATACTTTTATTAATTCTTATCTAAGTCTAAGTCTACGTCTATAGGACAGTCTAACTAAGTAGACGTAAAGACTTTTGTGTAGTAGAGCCTTATTTAAGCCCTTTTAGACCTATAGGGGGCCCTTGCCAGCTATACTACGTATTACGTGTCCTCCCCCTTCGTTGTATTCGTCTAGTCCCTACTTGTATACCGATAAAAAATATAAAAAAAAAGATAGGAATTAATCTACGTTAAGGGCTATAAGATTTTACCTTGCTCCTTAGCATATATTACTAAGCAAATTAACTATAAATAAGGAACTGCTTATAAACTTCGATAGAAATTAACTAATTTTATATTTATATACTTTTTACTAATATATTAGAATTTTATAAAATTATTAACATTTTATAGTTTATTTTACTTTATTTCTTTATTTACTTTATTTAAGGTGTTTATACTAAGGACAATATATAGTCGTTATTAGTATATTTCCTCTTATACTAAAGCTAGTACGTAATAGTTATATTATTTAAATTAAACTTTGTTATAAAAAGGAGTATTAGTTAAGTATTCTAATTTTTTATTACATAGTAATAAAGTACTATTTTAAAGTTTATAAATAAAAGGTAATAAATAGTTTTAGCTTAATATAAGTAATATTATATAGTTTTTACTAGTATTAATTAGTAAAAACTACTCTTTTATTTAAAATAGTACCTTTTAATTGCTTAAAGCGTAGTTAAACCTTTATATAAAGTAAATATATTAGCTTTATAAAGGTTATAGTAGTAAATATTAGTAGGAACTAATATATTTTTATATATTTATTTACTATTACTAATATAGTGTTAAGCTTTTAGTTTTTATTAAATACTAAAAGGAAGCTAGTAATAAAGTCTAGTAACACCTTTTATTAAGGCCTTTTAAGAACTAATAAAGGTTAGAGCTAACTATATAGCTTATATCTTCTTAACTTTATAGTTTAGTATATATATAACATAGTACGTCCTTACTCGACTTTTAGGCTAAACGTGTTAAATAGTTGTTTGTATACGCTTTAAAGGCTCTTCTTTTTGGTCTTGGCTTGTAGGACTAAGCGGCTAGGCCTAGATGATATTCTATGCTTACACTTAAGTCGGAGTTGCTTTTTTGCCGGCTGGCTTAGTTTAAATTTTTAAAATTATCTACTGCTTTGGAACCATTATCTTATAGGCCATTTTCTAGAGTTTTATTATTTGGCTCCATAGCCTCCTGGGCCTGGGGCAGACAAGTACTTCTTCACATGCACTAGATGGGGAGCATTTGACCAGCTAGTGCAAATTTCCCCGCAGGGAAAATTGAAGAGAAAGTATGTCCTGAAGGAAAAGGAAAAATAATAAAAGAAAAATAATAACACAAAGCAAATTTAATCTAACATCACAAAGAATTGTACACACCTCACTATAGCTTTCCGATTTCTAGCAATTGTCCACTAACCCTACACACTCCAGTAATATACATATTCCGTAAGTCGGATGGTGTCACCCTGCCCCTATGGTTTGTAATACTACGGGACCTCGTTGAGATGGCTTCAGTTCGTCGATCCGATCCTGAGTCACAATCGACGTTTGACTGTATGTTACTAATATTCCAGTTTGTTTTATCACCCCTCCAAATTGTTCATTTCGGATTATCCCCCCCCCATACCTGACTGATTTTCTTATATTAGATGCCGGTGACAATCTTTCCCTCCAAAATGCACCCGAGCCGGCATCTGACACACCTCTTCTTACTGCCAATGAACACCAGCTTCTCAACTCTTTCTTTGAAGATATGACCTCAGACAGACCAGTATTCAGCAGCATCTCCGATGGTTTACTACATAGTGAGAGTTGGATGGATCTACCACCCAAGTTTATGGGCTCCGCTAGCTTTCTTAGCCAGCATGATAACGTCATTCAATCATTACCTGAAAACCCTCCGCATTACGTGGCGGTTTCATCACCGCCAGCCCCGCTTGCATTCACTCATGAAGTTTTTCATCCCATTATACATCCTACTCCGTCACCGCTACAGTCTGCGATGGGTCTAATGAGGTCTCTATCCCCGCATCTTTATGTCCCTACCATTCTTCCACATCCCGCTATGGAATGCCCACAACAGCTACGTCAACCGCAACAGCAACAGCCTTCAGCCGATGTTCTTGAGGCTGCAACCGTCTTGCAAAGCGGTTCCTTAGGCCGGCTAAATAATGGCATTGATAATGCTGCAGCTGCTGCAGCACATGCTCTATCGTCTGTAGCTGCCAATCCTTTCTCAGTCATGCCTGTTCTTGAGGGACCGAGTAGCCAAAATGACACTGCTACTGTCATGCCGACTCTTACGGACATGCCTCTGCTGGTTCCAATAACGCAACTTCGCTGGGGCTCCGACAAAAGCTTCAATGAGATACAGTTTACCCCCCTATCTGAAAAGGAAACAACGGAGGCGCTTGAAAATGAGCGGCTTAAATCTATGGAGTGCCTCGAGGTGACCCAAAGTACAAATACAACACGAGCCTCGAGCCCTGTCTACCTCAGCGAACTCAATCCACTCAGTCCAAAGACACGATCGGCGTCCATGGTAATTAACAGAGGAGACACCAATCGTAATAAGCGCTGCATGCAGATGGCACCGCCGCTGCCTTCAACAAAACGTCGCAAGGGTCAATTTTCCGCTAACCCGGATCTAGACGAGGAAGTGAAAATAATGGGAATGGGCGGTAATAGCGGCACTGTCCTCGGCAAATTCGGCATCGTCAGCAAGACTGCCAGACAGGAGGACTTAATTACGTCAGTACCTAAGCCGAATACAAACAGAGGCAAGGCTTTTGTCAACGACGATGAAAGTAATGGCATTCTTCTACTCTCTTCCCATACGCCTGAGCAAACAGTGCGTCCTTTAACGGCACCGTTTACTGCCGACGGCGCAGCCTATAATCGTGGAGGGGTTGGAAACAAAACGCTGGTTAAACCCTCACGTGAGAATTTATCTGAAGAACAGAAACGAGAGAATCACATTAAGAGTGAGCAAAAACGGCGCACTCTTATTAGGGAGGGCTTCGATGACCTATGTTTGTTAGTACCCAGCCTACATGGAGGCGGGTTTAGCAAGAGCTTGATGCTGGCCATGGCTGCTGACTGGTTAGAGGGACTAGTGCAAGGCAATGAACTGCTGCATAAGCAGCTACACCAACTCTAATTGTATATAGTAGGTAGTAGATAGTCTTATTTTAAAGATTTTACTTTTAATTAGATTGTTATTATTATTTATACGCCTGTATATAGTAGGTCCTAGCGTAGTAAAAGTCGGCGTTCTAGGTTTATAAATGTCTACTTATAAAATACTATACTTCGGTCTTCTAGGCCTAGGCGGCGGCTATTAAGGCCGTTAAACGTCTCTTTTTCTTTATAACGCCTTTATAAAGGGCTTAGGCATAGTTATAATATAGTTAGTTTAATTATTAATTAAAAAGTTAATAATATAGCCTTTAGTAAGATTATAGTAATAAATTCTTATACTTTTTACAAGTTTATAACTATTTTATAAGGTTATATACTATTATTAAGCTATTTGCACTTTTTTTAATATAAACGTTATATATAAGTCATAAGTTTTATTTATAAGTTATTATTATTAATAACATTAATAATATTAACATTAAAAAGTGTTTTTAAAAGTAAATTATTTATTAGTTAAATTCCTTTAATATATAAAAATAAAAATTATATTCTTATTTTTACTTACTTATTACTTATTAACGTAGTAGTTAAGGCGCTAACCCTAACACTATAAGGTAGTAGGTTTAATTCCTATAAAGGTTACACTTAACTCTATAAACTATAGAGTAAAGTTTATCCCTTTAAAATAAATTAGTTAAGAAGCTATCTTTAATAGTACGCTAATATATATATAGTTTAGTTGTTATAGATAGGCAAGGAAAACAACTACAAAGGCTTAATACAGGCCGTATATAGAAGTTACTTATACGTTATAAGTAATACATAAATAAAATAACTAATTAGATAAATAGTAGGCGTTATATAACCTATAAATATAGATAAGACTTAAGAGGATATATAATAGTAGCCTATACTTAATTAAATAGAGTAGTAGTAAATATACGCCTTATAATTAATTAAATAGTTATAAAGTTTAAATGTTAAGGCTTATTTAAGCCTAGTATACTTAGTATTACGTAGTAAAATACAAGGAAAACATCTATGTATAGTGTTGTTGTACAAGGTATTTATAGTGTTACGGCGTGTGTAGAGAGAGGCATAATATAGTGGTTATAAAGGCCTGCCGCTTATTAGGCCTAGTAGTTTATAGTGTTATTAGGGCAGTAGGGCTACGCTATACTAGTTATAAAAAGGAGGGAAGGGGAAAGGGAGAGAGGAAGAAGAGGTTAGTATAAAAATAGGTTTTTTTTTAATTTAGTAAGTACGGCTAGTTACTTTTACTATTAAGCCTTATCTTAATATAGTAAATTTAACTAATTATTAATATAGTATAAAGGCTATTTACTATACTATAGTTTATTACTTAAAATACTAACCTATATTTATTTTATTTATATTTATTTATTATACCTTTTTATATCCTTTATATTTATTTATTTTATATCCTTTTATATTATACCTTTTTTTTACTTATTATCTTATATCTGCTATACTTTTACTATACTTATCCTTATTATATTATTAGGTTTATTATTTTATATGTTTATTTTAAGTTTTATTATTATTATTAGTAATATCTTTATTTAGCGCTAGTTATACTATTATTAAGCACTTAGTTATAGTTTATTATTAAAGATAGCTTAAAATAAAAGGCTACTACTTACTATACTATATATGTATATAAAATAACTAAATATATAAAGGATTAGGTAGCTAATTACTATAGTGTTAAAGAAGGTATTATGCCTTTATACTTTTAGTTTAATATAGTATTATTAATTAGACTAAGGTTTAAACTATAGTACTTTTAGTATAATTATAATAAGTATAATTATAATTATATTCTTTTTTATTACTAGTAAAGTATTATATATTTTATAATGCTTTATTATACTTTTATTATTAAAGGTATATTATTTAAGCTAGTACCTTTATTAACTACTATAAAAAAGACTTAAACTATTATACTATATACTATTACTATATTAGTTAAGGCTAGTAAAACATTATAAAAGCGCCTTATAAATAAGACTATTATAAAGAATAATACTACTATTTTATATATATATATAGTATATAATACTATTAATACTAAGTTTAGTATAATAGCTTATTTATTAACTAGTTTAGTATAAAATATATACGTTATATAAACGTTGTTTAATTATTTATAATATAGTATATAATAATTAAATAGTACTTTAAATACTATATTTACTAAGTTAAAAATAGTAAGTAGTAAAAAAACAATTTCCTTACTTATTAAGTAGTTAATAAATTATATTACTTATAAAGTATTAGTAATAGTATAAAAGGCTATATATAATATAGTATTAGAAGTAGTACTTAGTAGTATTATTATAGGCTTAACTACTAACTAAGTTAAATTTAGTATAGTTTTATAAAGGAAGCCTATAGTAAGGAGTTAATACTATACTTTAATAATACGTTTAAAGTAAATACTTTAAGTAGTAAAAAGAAAGAAGAGAGTAAAAAGACTTATAGTAAGAGAAAGGATAAAGGGGTAAATAGTAAAAAAGGAAATAAGTAAAAGAGCTTAAAAGAGGTAAAAAAGGGTAATAGTAAAAAGGATAAAGAAGGTAATACTTTTATATATAGGTTAAGGCGTAGTTATAGTTATAGTTATAAGTAGCCTTTATAATATAGTTATAACTATAGTTAAGAAGATTAGTAAGTAAGGCTAGGTTAAAAAAGAAGGAAGTATTTAATTAGTTAGTATAGTAGTAAATTAAAAACTAAAGTTTTAATAAAAAGAATTTAACTATTATATATATACTTTATAGTTACTATATATACTAAGCAAGGTTATAAAGTGTATATAAAGATTAGTTAATTACTTAGTATAACTTATATCTTTATATGTAATATTATAAATACTTAAGAAAAAAGTGTATTAATATTTTTATATTACTATACTTATAGTATAAAGTGTTTATAGTAAAGATACGTTTTTTAAATAAGTATATATATAATTTATAGTAGCCTATTTAAACTTAAGTAAGTATACTACTTTTATATTTTAATAGATTTTTATAATATTTATACACTTTTTATAAAGTAGATATATAGTACTATATAGGGTTATTATACTAAGCTTATAACTTATACTAGTAAAAGTAGTAAAAGGCTATTATTTAAGTTTTTTAAGCGGCTTTATTAAAAAGCTTTTATTATATTTATAAAGTTAATTTTTACTTATATATTTTATATAGTAAAGTAAAAGGTATAATAGTATAACGTTTATATAGTAAAGACCTAGCTTATTTTATTAGTTCTTTTAGTAAAAGTTAAGTATACAACTAAGTTTTAGTAATATATATAGTATAACGTTTATTTATATATATTTATATAAAAAGAATACTTGTTTTTATATTAAAAAGTAAAAGTAAAGTAAATTTATAAGCCTTTATAACTATATAAAACGTTTATTACTATAGCTTACTAAAGGTCTTACTAATTATAGTTAGTTATAGTTAAAAAGGCTTATACTAAACTTTACTACTATACGTTAAAACTAGTTAAAAGTATACTTAGTAAAAAACTTTAGCTTTTAATAAGCTATAACCTTATACTAATACTATAAGTTTAGTAAGTATAAACTACTAAGTAGTTATTTTTACTTTAATAAATATTATATAAGGTTTTTAGTTAAGCTTTTAATTAAGGATAACTTTTAGTATTTTTATATATTTTTATAGTATAATTATAATATTATTATTAAGGCTAAGTAGTATAGTTAAGGCCTTATATACTTTAGTAAAGTATATAAGTTTACTTTTACTAGGCTTAAACTAAGCGTTATAAGTTATAGCCTATTCTTAGTATTTTTACTATACTTATTTAAAAAGGTTATAATTTATACTTTAAAACTTTAAAGTAATAAAAATATTAGTATTATTTATAAAGGTAATATTATAAAACTATATTAAGGCTTTTAAGGTTTTATAAAAAGTATTTATATAATAAAAAAAAAGGATTAGTAAAAAGGTAAAGCCTTATAAGACGCTTATAATAAGTTTAAAAGAAAAGGTTACTATACTATTAAAATAAAGTATTACTTTTTTATTAATTAAAAAGCTTTAGTACTACTTAAAAAGTTATATAAAGTACCTTTTAACTTAAAAAATATTTAATAAGTGTATATAGTTAACTATATTAAAGGCGCCTTTAATATTTAATTAAAAAAGTAATAAATATATAGTATATATTTAAGTATTATTTATAAAGTTAGTTATAAGTTATAGTATTATTATAATTAACTATCCTTATTAGTTATTAAACTAAGTTTTTAAAAAAAATTAGTAAGTTTTAACTATTTTTATAAGCTATTATATTATTATTATTTTAATAACCTTCTTTATTATATTAAAAAGGAATATTAGTTAGTATATACTTAAAAGTTATTTTTAAGTAAAAGGTTTATTTAGTTTAAATATAACTATAACTTTTACTATATAAAGGCTACTAAAGTAATATACTATATTAATATTAGCTTATATAAGGTTTTAAATAGCTAGGTTTAATAGTTTGTTTAAAGTTTAAAAAATACTAATTAAATAGTTATTAAGTTTTAGTATTCTTTATAAAGTTATTATAGTAAGGACCTTTTAAATATTATTTAATATAATATTCTTTTAAACTATTAAATTATAATAAAGAAGTTAAAAAGAAAAAAGGTTTAAAAGGTTTATATTATCAAAAAGAAAGAATTAGTTTTTAAGTATATATACTTTACTAATATAGTTAGTTATTATAATAAAGTTATTAAAGTATTACTTTAAAAGAAAAAAGTGTTTATTTAATAAAAAGGTAAAGTTTAAACTTTAGACTTATTTTTTTAGTTATTATAACCTTATATTTTACTATATTATCTTTATAACTATACTTTTTTAATATTTATTTTTTACTTTTTTAATTATTTTATTTTATTACGTTTTAGCTTATATAAGGTTATTTTAATTAAAGTTTATTTTTAACTATTTTTAAGTTTTATTTTTTAGATTTATTAAAATAACTACCTTAATAACCTTATATAAGTAATATAAGTACTCTTTTTCTAACTATAGTTTTTTATAAAGTACTACTTAATAAGCTATATTTATAAGTACTTATATTAAGTTAGTAGTATAAAGGTTTAAGTTATTAAGTATTAAGTTATTATAATATAGTAGTTTAAAAATAGTTATACTTAGCTAATTTGCTTATTAATAGTTAAAAAGTTTTTAGTTTTATTTTTTAGTTAATAAGTTTATTATAATAGTATAGTAAAAGTAGAACTATATTATAATATAGTTTAAGCTAGTAAGGTTAAAAGTGCTATTAAACTAAACGTTAGTACTTAATATATACTAGTATAAGTTAATTATTAAGTCTTATTAATTATATTATAACTAGGTTAAAAGTTATAGTAGTATAATAAGTATAAGGTCTTATTTATTAATAATATTAAATAAGGTATTAATATATAATAAGGTTTTATAAAAACGGTTTTAAAATAAATAGTAAAGGTTTAAGTTGCTTTATATAACGTAGTTGCTTAAAAGTAGTAGTAGTATTACTATAAAAGTATTAAAGAAAAAGCTTTAGTTAGCTATATTAAGATAAAAAAAGTAAATTAACTAAACTATAATAGTTTTAATTTTAACCTAGTACTAGTCTTTACTTATATTAAAGGTTTATTAACTAGTTTTTTACTATTTATAAATATAGATTGCTGCTTTACTACTATAATAAATTGTTATATATAAAGTTACTAAAGTACTATAAGTATTAGTTTTAGCCTATACCTAGTTCTTATATAGTTAAGACGTTAGGCTTATAACGAATAGCTAGTGCTAACGCTATATTAATTGTGCTTTTCCTTATGTTCTATTGTACTATAGTAAGGTCTGTTATGTATAATGTATAGTTAGTTAGTGTTAGCTCCTAGTTGTTGTAAGGTCCTTACTATTATGTCTTAGCTTAAATTATTATAATAAAGAATAATATAAACCTTATTAAATTAGTTATTAATAAGCTTAGGTTTATATAGTAAATTATATTTAAAATAGTAAAAACTAATAACTTTAAGCTTTAAGTATTAAAAAGAAAAGTTGTTAAAGCTAAGTATAAATAAGCGTTTTAAAATAAGCTATTTAGTCTTTTAACTACTTAAAAAAATATAAAAATAGTAGTAGTAAAGGCTTTAATATAAAAAAGGTTAGGTTAAGTATTATAATAAAAAAATACCTACTTTTTATTCAGGCTTTTTAATAAATTAGTATTAAAACTAGTTTATAAATAAAAAAATACGTTTTATTTTATTTAAAAAGAAATTTAAAACTATTAAAAAGTATGTTTACTTTATACTATTTAGTATAAACTAAATTAACTATATAGTATAATAAACTATATTAAGAAGTAAAATAAAAGAAGAATAAGTAATTATAAATATAAACTAAAAAGGCTTTAAATAATAGGTTTTATCCCTTATTATAACTTTAAAAATATATTTATTTATTATTTAAGAACTAATTAATAATATAAGATAAAGTAAATATTAAGACTTTTAAGACTTTATAAATTACTTAGCCTTTTTTAAAATATAGTTAAAAAAGAAGTTAAAAGAAGAGTAAGTATAAGTTATATATATATAACTATTTCTTAGTATTAAAAAAGACTTTTAAAAGCTTTTTATAATACTAATAATAAAATAAGAATTAATTATATATACTAAAATTATATAAAATATATACTACTTATAAGAATAAATATAAAGCCTTTAATAAAATATATATATAAAAAGGCTATAAAAAAGGTATAAGATATAGTTAAGATAAAAGGTTATATAATAAAAAATTAAAACCTAGTAATTATTAAGGTAGTTATTAACGTACTTACTAAAAGTAAAGCTAAAAATAAAAGAGCTTATAAAATAAAGACCTTTAATAAAATAAAAATATTTTTAAGAGTTATATTTATAATAGCAATAAGTACTTACTTAATAAGTGCTTAAATAAAACAAATAGTTATAACTAAATTATTAAATACTAGTAAGCTATTAAAAAACTAAATAGTATTAATAATAGTTAAAACGTTAACAATAAAAATAAAATTTTAGTAGTAAATATATTTTAATTTAAAGTATAAATAAAAGATAAGTAGTTAGTTAACGTTAAATATAATATAATAGCTATATTAAAAATAATTACTAAAACCTTTATTAAAACATTAGTTTAAAAAAGATAAGAGTAAGAATCTTAATATTAAAGGCGTATAATAAGTAAATAGTGTATATAAGTAGTATATAAAAGGTACTACTATGCCTAATTAATTATAAGGGTATTTATAAGGTAAGTACTAAGTGCTACTATAACTAGGTAGAAGATAACATTAACTTTACAATGTCTAAATCGTATACGTATAAGTGTGTTAAAATAATAATAGATTTTTATCCCTTTTATTAAAGAGAGTATAGTAGTACTATATATACATAAGAGATGTCTAATAGTCTACTTAATCTAGCTATGTATAAGGAGTACTTAAAGATCTTTTAAAGTTTACTCTTAGTATTTTAAACTGTTTACTACTATTTTATTCCTTAACTAATTATAGTAGGGCGCTTATAAATTAACTACTTAACTAATTATAATAAGACCTTATAAGGACTCTTAATAGTTTATACGTAGTAACTTAATAGTGCTTAATTACTAAACATTTACTAGTAATTCTTATTAAAACTATAATAATTATTTCCTTTATTTTTTAAAGTTAGCCTTAACTCTTACTAATAATAAAGTAACTAAAAGAAAAACTTAGTAAAATAAAAGTGCCTTAATACTTATAGAATATTTACTATCTTATACTATTTATATTTATATATAGTAGTAACCTTTATTATACTAATATATTTAGTAAGGTTAATAAACGTTAATAATACTATTAAAGACTTTTTAAGCTTTATTTAAAGGTTATAAAAGGCTAGCTTATATAATAAAGCTTATTATTAATATATATTTAATATAGTAAATTTGCTTTTACTTTATTTATAATAAAATTTACTTTATTATATAAACGTTATAAGTTTACTTTTACTTATTTATAAAGTAAATTTTATTATATTATATAAATAGTACTTACTTCTTACTTTTTATATTACTAAAATTTATTATAGTAAGTAGTACTTTTAAAAGAAGAAGTAAAGATTATAAGACTACTATTTAATTATAATAATATTAATAGCCTAATAAGTAATTAAATAGTTTAAAAACTACTTTATTTTAAATAATAGCTACTTATTTAGCCTACTATTTAAGATATAAACTTTTCTTAAGTTTTTTAAAGAGACCTTTATACTTTAAGCTACTTATGTAGCTAAGAGTAAATTTGTTATAAAGTCTTTATATATATAAGAACTAGTACTAGCCTTTACGTTTAAATACTTACTTCTTATTAACGTCTTAGTATATATACTAGGCGTTAAATAGACTGTTCTTACCTTTATATTAAGTATAACGTTATAAAAGGTTTCTTAATCACTATGCCTCTTCTTAACGCTTATAGTACTAAACGTATTACCTTTTATTTTACTTGTTATTATAGCCTAAAAGCTAATAACGCCTATACTAGTCCTACTTACGGCTATAACTACAGCGCCTAATTCGTTAAAGTAGACGCCCTTAGTAAGCTTCTTAATAAGCCCCTTACCTTTCTTTAGTAGGTTAGGCAATAATAGTTAAAGCTTACTATACATACTAAACGTCCTATTATATAAGTATAATAATAATAATAAGTATAAAGATAATTATAGTAAAGATAAAGACAATAAGAAAAAGGATAATAAGGATTTAAATAAGGACTTTAAAAACAAAGACTTAAAGGACCTTAAAGGCGACCTTAAAAACAACCTTAGCAATAAGTTAAGTTTAGACCTTAGCTCTTCCTAAGCCTTTATAAACCTTATAGTTCCTTTAGTAGCGCCTTTGTCTATCCTACTATTTAAGTAAAATAAAGACATAGGCTACCCTTAGCCCTTTATTAATAAACTAGTATACTTAGACTACCTTTATACTTAGGCGAAAAAGCTAGTAGATAAGCTGCTTAAGTTGTCTTTTTTAGTATAGTACCTTAGCTTTTAGAAAGGTAGTAGTTATATAAATAAGTAGTATACTAATATATATTATATATTAGTAAGTATTTTACTTATTAACTATTAAACTAAATTTATTAATAAGCTAGTTTTTTATATTAATAATAAGCTATTAAACTAATCTTAATAAGTAGGCCTTAGTTATAGTATGTTTAAAGGATTAAAGAATCCTTTAAAAACAGAGCTTTTACTACTATTATTATATAGTTTAAAAGACTGCTTAAAGCCTTGCCTATATAGCTATTAACTACTATATAAAGTATAATAAGCTATATAGCCTTAAAGTAGTATATATATAATTGTCCTTTAAAATTTTAACTACTACTAACTAGCCTTAAGTTATTTATAAAGTATAAGGCCGCCGTTTATATATATTATACGTTATTAAGTAAGTAAGGCTATAATTACCTTTTACGCTTTAAGTTAAGTATAAGTTGTTTTACTACTATTTAATGCTTATAATGTAAGTTAATATAAGTATTACTAATTAAGATTTATTTTTATTTACTATTTTTATATTATAAGGTAGCTATTAAGCTACTATCCTTTTTAAGCTATAAATAGGCTATTTAAAGCCTTCTTAAAGTAGTTAAGTATATTTTGTTTTATAATTTTTTATTATAGTAATAATTTTTTATTATATTTTTTTATTAAACCTTTTTTAGTCTTTTTTTTTTCTTTTTTATAAAAACTTTTAAGTCTATTTTAATATTAATAAAAGTCTTTTTTATATCTTTTACTACTTTTTTATAATAATTAATGTATTTATAACTACTACAATAACTTATTAAATATAACTACTTATACTATAAATAACTACTAAGTATATATACCTTAGTACTTTAATATTTATATTATCTTTAAGTTAAATATACTAACTATTATACTTAAGCTATCCTTAATAAACTTAAGTACCTATCTTATAATAAAAGACAGGCTACCTAGTTCTTTTATAAGTTCTTTAAGGTCCCTTAAAACGTCGCCTATAACTAGAGCAGCAACCTTTTAACGTAATAAAAATAAGTAATTTATTTAGTCCTATTTTTTTTATAGTTAGGATAATATAATAGGCTATTAACTAGATTTTTATTACTTAGTTAATACTTAATTTTAAAGTTAAATAGTAATAAATATATATATTAACACACTTAGTAATAATTTAGATTTATTTACTTTAAAAACACCTATAAATTAGCGTAGTTTATTAAGACCTTTACACTTTTAGCATTTTTTAAGTATTAATACTATATTTTAAAGGATATAATTATTATTATTAACTTTTAATTAAAGGTACTATAATATAGCTTTATACCTTTTAACTATTAAGACTAAAATACTACTAAATACTAAATACCTACATTATTTAGCTAAGATAGTATCCTTATTAATATAAAAGTAAACGTATTAGTCTTTATATAAACTAGGTATTGTAAGTTATAATACCTTAGTAGTAGTACTTTTATAAACGCTTACTTTAACTACTAAAATACTTAGTCCTTACAAGGCCTTTATATAAGTCCTTTAAGCTTCCTACTTTTAACTAACCCTTTTAAGTATTTTATTAATAGTTAAGCCTTATTAATAAAATAATAAATAAATTAGTAGTAAAAATTATAAAAGCTAATAAATACTTAAATATTATAATACGTCTTTAGTATCTACTACTTTATAACCGTCTTAATATAGGCTAGACTTATATATATACTATTAAGTAATAGTAAGAAACTTAAAAAAGATACCTCCTTTTTTTAAAACTAACACTTTTTTTAATTAATAAATAGTCTTACTTTCCTTAGTTAGTCTAATACCTACTTTAAGTGCTTTATATACTCTTTTTTATTCTTTAAATAAATTAGAATATTATTTAAGTAAATAATATAAATTTTATTTACTAAGCTAGTACGTTATTATTAGTATAGTTTAGTTTTATATAATAATAAGTAAATTATTATTCCTTTTAGTTAGTGTTTACTAGTTAAATTATAACTACTTATATATTATAAACTTATAGCTTTAAGTTACTAAGTACTTATTAAGTATAAAGTACGTACTACAACTAATATTATAGTACCTATACTTAAAATAAAGAGCAAATTAGGTTAAGGCCTAGCCTTAACACCCTCTACTTTAAAAAGTATAAGTAAATAAGACGTAGCCACTAGAAAGATAGATAGATAGTAAGGAATTTAATAAATAGAATCGGCTATACAAGTTTTACGTATAACGCTTATAAGTACGTCTTCTTTGCCCTTACTTACTAGTAAGCCGCTTATAGAGTATAGTATAAGAGGAGAGACTATTAACTAATTAGTTAATAGTCCTTCCTTATACTATTCTATATGTTATAATAGTTATTAGTAGTATATGTGTTTATATGTATAGTAGGTAGTTTTATACTTATTATACTAGTAGTAAAGCTTTATAAACTTTAGTAAGCCTAGTACTTTTATAAATTTCTAGTTTACTATATTAATTTTATTATTATAGTTTAAATTAATAAATATAAGGTAATTACTATTTATAATAACTTATCTTTTTATTTATAGCCTTTTACTAATTAAAATAATATTTAACAACTTTAAAGTATCTTTTTAAAGGCTGCTTAAGCTTTTGTTTTACCCTTATCCTTTTTACCCTTTTTACTAAAGTTATTATTATTATTAATCTTAGTATAATTAACTTAAACGTCCTTTTTTAGTAGTTTACTTAATAATTTATTAAAGTATATAAGTAAAATATAGCTTTTTTTATTATAATAATAGTATTTATTGTTAATAGTAGTTAACTTATTATAACGTCTTAAACTAAACTTGTTTAAAAATTACTTAAACTTTTAGCCTTTAAAAGCATTTTAATAAGAGCTTAAATACTTCTTTTTTAATTTTTTATTAAAAGTTTTCTTCCTCTTTTTTATATTTAATATAGTCTTTTTTTATTACTTATTTAAAGGACTATCCTTTTATAGCTTATTTATATACTTTAATACTAAGTATTAATTAGTAGTATAAATTATACCTTTTACTATTAGTAAGGATTATATCTTATTACTTAGCCTTTTATAGTATATAGCTACTATAAATATTTTAAGTAAATTACTAATTCTCTTTTTTAATATGCTTATATATATAGTATTTATTAAGGCTTTAATTTAAAAGTTAGTAACATTTTTTTAAACGTAATATTATAGTAGTAAACGTGTTTTTTTACTTTTTATATTAATATATTTAACGAGGCGTTAAAGACGTCTTAGGAGTAAGAGCCTATTAAGCACTTTTACTTTAATAATATATTAGCGTACTACTTTTAATAAATAAAAAATAGTCTATTTATAAGCTAAAGTACTAAGTTAATCTTATTAATACTTTAAGAGTACTATTAAGGCACTAATTTAAATATATACCTTATTACTTTATATTATTTTTATTACTATAAATATATTAATAAGTCATTATATTTATTAAGTAAGTTAAGCTTTAAGTCTCATATTTAACTACTAAAGTATAATAGTATTATAAAAGCTATATCTTCTACTTTTAAATTGTCTAAGTCTAGCTTTTAACTATTAAAATACCTTATAAGTCCTTAACTAATAGTTATATTATATATATAAATATAATCTTCCTACTTATACTATTTTATTCTACTTATAGTTATACTACATTTATATATATTATTAATAATTATTAAAAGCACGCTTAGTAGGCCTTTAATATAACTAATTTAGCCGTTATTTTATTATTTATAAACATTGTTTTAACTAGTATAAACATTATTAAGTCTTTAAGTAATACTTATATAGCTTTTATTAACTTTAAAGCCTTTAAAATAATTAGTAATTTAGTTATTATAAAAAAAGAATTCTTTTAAGTAGTTAACAAAAAGTATTTATTAATATAAAAGTATTTATAAAGTAAGTACTAAGTACTATTATAACTAAGTAAAAAATAGTATTAACTTTATAATATTTAAATTATATACGTATAAATATATTAAAATAAGAATAAATTCTTATCCCTTTTATTAAAAAAAGAGTATAGTAGTACTATATATATATAAAAGATGTTTAATAGTCTACTTATTCTAGTTAATTATAAAGAGTACTTAAGGACCCTTTAAGGTTTACTCTTAGTATCTTAAACTACTTACTACTACTTTATCCTTTAGCTAATTATAGTAAGGCGCCTATAGATAAACTATCTAACTAATTATAGTAGGACCTTATAGGGACCCTTAACGGTCTGTAGATAATAGCCTAACAGCGCTTAGTTACTAGACATCTACTAGTAATTCTTGTTAAAACTGTAATAAAGTCTTTATATAGTTTTATACTATTTATAATAAAAACCTTTAAATTTTACTTTATAAATTAGTTAAGCTGTATATAAATATAAGATAAGTAAACTATAGTCTTACTTTAAGTAATTAGTTTATAGTACTATATTATAGCCATTTTATTATAGTTATATACTAGTTATTACTTTAACTAAACTATTTATATTTAAGCTTTTAAACTATGCCTTTTTAAAACTTTTATAATAAGATTATTAAGTATTTAAAGAATAATATTTACTTAATAAATAATTATTATTATTAAAAGTTTTAAAGGTTTATATAACGGTAAATAGACTAGGTAACTACGTTAGTAAAGTAATTAATTGTAAAGGGCTAAAGGTAAGGGTAGTATTATACAAGAACTAAGTCTTATCCCTCTATATTTAGTAAAAGGGACAGACTAGCTATAAAAGGGCAGTACTAAGTACACTAGTCCTAATTAGGCCTTAGCCTTTAAACTTAATAACTATTTAACTAATTATAAAGCATATATTTACTATTACTCTACTTAATTAAGTATAAACTACTACTACGTATCTTTATAGGTCTTACCTATATTTATAGGTTATATAACGCCTACTATTTATTTAATTAGCTATTATACCTTTATATTATTTATAAAGTTTATATAACTTTTATATACGGTCTTTATAAGACCTTTATAAACGTCCTTTTTACTTACTTATAATAATTACGCCCTTTTTAAAACTAGTACTTTTAAGCTAGTAAGTATTAATTGTATATTTATAAATAGTACTATATAGTATAGCTTAGTCGTCTTTATTTATAGCTAATAACGGCGTTTTAAATTATAAAGTAAATAAAATATAAGGTAAACTTGCTATTTTACTATATTTTTACTTTTACTTATTATAACTCTTTAATAAAAACCTAGTACCTTTAAGCGTAAGCCTATTACTCTTAAGTGTATTAACGTTATTATAGATTTAGTAGATAAGCTATATAAGGCTACGCCTTTACTTAGCTATTACTAGGCCGCTTATTTAGCTTATTACTAGCTAAATTATACTATATACATCTACGTTTAAGACTTATTAACCTTAGCCAACCTTAATAAAAATAAGTTAACTAGTTAAACAACTCCTACTTTACTTATTATAAAAACTATACGCTTTTTATATTCTTAGTCTACTTACTTAGCTAGCCTATTAGCCTTATAAACGTAGGACCTAGTTAAGGATAAAAAAGAGAGCCCTTTATTAAACACTAAAACAATAGTAGTTGTTATATTAGTAGTACTAGTAGTAGTATAATTTGCTAAGACGGCTACGTTGCCTTTATTTAAAGACCTAGTCTTAATAAGGTTAGTAGTAGCCTTTATAACAACTACTACAATAAGCCTAAAGGCTAAGGTACTTTATAGCCTTAGCTCCTCTTACTTACCTAAGCTTTTAATAGCCCCTTATCTACTTTATATATATTTTACTTATTTAAGGCGTTTACCCTTTTAGTAGTTATACTAGGTGCCTATTAGTACTAAGTATATATAGTGCCTTTAACACCTCTTATATACACTATTAACAAAGTTGCCGCCTTTTTTATACTTTAGCTATATACTATTTTTAGCCTTTAGTATACGTTATTAGTAGTATAAGACTAAATACTAGCCTTACTATAAAGTACGGCCTTTACTTTATTATTTAAGATTCTTACTAATTATACTTAGGTCTTTATACTAATAATTAAGAATATAGTTAACCTATCCCTTATTATAGACCGTACTAGTGCCTAGGCTAACGTTTATAACGCTTTAGCTAAGGTCTAGCGTAGCCTAGCGGCTGCCTTATAACAAGTGTTATTGTTTTTTTACTTTACTATAACTAAGGTCTAGGCCTTAAAAAAGAGTATAAATATAGCCTTCTAACGTTAATTTGTAAAATAGCGCCGTTAGGCGTTAGTACCGCTTAGTAGGCTTGTATTTAGTGTGTACTTACTAACGTTATTACTACAGGACCTTAGCTATACTTATATTTAAGTAGCTATAGCGTCTTTTTAAGACGTTAAGGCTGTCTTTCTTAAAAGTAGTTAAGACGTAGTATAAGTAAAGGATTTTTAGTAGGATTACTACTAAATATAAGTAGTAAATCGACTTTTTATTACTTATACTTCTTAGTCTTTTTCTTTCTTTTACTTATACTATAGTCTTTTAAAAAGTCTTCTTTTTATTTTACTAGCCTTTATATTACTTATATAGTAACTATAGTAGTACTTTATAATAGTTTCTTAAGTATAGTCTAAATCTTATACTATTACTTATTTATTATATTTTAATAGTTAGCCTACCTATTTAACTAAGTACTAGTCCTCTTTTACCTTTTAATAGTATCTCTTTACTTATTCTACTTTTTATTCTTACTTTAAGTCTTTTAAGTTTAATATATTTAAAAAAGGTCTTTAAATACTTATACGTTACTTTTATAGCTTTAAGAGTAATACTAAAAAAACGTTATATATATAGTTATATTTAGTAGGTAGAGCTAATTAGTATATTTATATACTAATTATACTTAATATTTATAAAAGTCTTATTTATCTTAGTACTAGTTTCTTATATTTAAAATAAAATTTTTTTATAAATAGTCTAACTAAGTTACTAACTTAAAACGTTTTAAGAGTATAGTTTTTATTATAGTAGCGTTTTTATCTTTTTATTATAAACTCTAAGTATTTTTAAAGGTTATCCTTAATTTTTTTATAAGCGCTTTAATTGTCTTATTATAACTAGTACTAAGTTACTTTATTATATTACTATTAATATTACTAATAGTATTAAATTACTTTATTATATTACTACTTTTAACGCCCTTTTTATAACTAGTACGTTCTTATACTATATAAATAGATTTAATTTCTTACTAAATAAGGCCTTAAAAAAATAGCCTATTATAATATTAATAGCGTTATTATAAGCGTATTAAGCTTTATTTAATAAACATAGCTAGCTTACTTACTTATTTATAATAAAGTAATATAAGTATTACTTTATTTAATTTACTCTTTTTATTTATTTATAAGTAAAACCTTATTAATAGTCTTTATTTAATCTTTATATAATAGTAAAATTTAAACTAAAAAGTGTTTATAAATATAAAGCCTTTATTTAATATAATATTTCTTAATATCTTTTTAAACTATAATAAAACTTTTTAGTATATAATTTTTACTAAGTTAATAAAAGTTAGTTTTATAGTTACTATAGTAAAAATAGTATACTTTATAAAGTAGTTTATTATAACTAGTATTATATTTATATTATTATTATTTTTATTTATTAATTTTTATAACTTTATAATTAAGTTTATTAATAGTTTTTTAAATAGTTTTTTAATAATAAGAGTAGGTTTAGCTTATTATATAGTTTATATTTTTTAATTACTTATTTTTAATAAACTAAGTATATTATAATATACTATTTTATATTTTTTAATATATTTTTTAAAAAAAAGTATTTAAATAATAATTTAGTTATTTTAATAATATTAAAGTATTTAGTTAATAAGTTATTATAATAAAGCTTTAATAACTAACTTTATATAAAAAGGCTTATTATAACTTTTTACTTTTTACTTAAAGTTATATATAATAATACTTTATTTATTATAATAAACTATTTACTTTATATACTACTTATATAAGTTAAATATTATAATTATACTTATATTTAAGAATTTTTATATTAAGTAGTTATAATAACTTTATATAACTTTTTACTTAGTTTAAGCTTTAAAAGTTATATAATAAAAATAGCTATTATTATATAGTATTATAAAAGTTTAGTAAGTATAATACTTTTATTTATACTTATTATAATTAAACTTTATACTAATATTATTATATTAATAATATTACTTTTAAAGTAATTAATAGTATTTAGTTATATAATAAAGTTGTTTTATTATAAAATTAAGCGTTTTAGTCCTTTATTTAATATTAAAATAGTTATTTTAACTTTTAAGTTAAAATAGTAATATAATAACTTTATTAAAGTAATTAGCCTTATATTTTTAATTAAGATCTTTTTTAATTTATTAACTTTTTATACGTTTTATATATAAGATATATAAGGCCTTAACTTTTTTTATATTTTTAAAACGTTAGTAGTATTTATATATTAACTAAGTTTATAATTATATTAGTATTACTTAATAGTTATATTACTTATATATAAACTTTATATTAAGTTTATATAACTTATACTATTTATATAATTTAGTTATTTTAATAATATATTTACTTAGTTAGTTAATTTAAACTAATACTTAATAATAAAATAAAAAAACTAAGTATATTATTTACTTAACCTACTAACTATTAAATTAAAACTATTATATAAATATATAAAAATTATTATAATTAAATAAAACTTTTATAACGTTTTTACTACTATTTAAATAGTATTTTTATTAATAAAAAGCCTTTACTATAACTAAAAACTTTTAATTTAAAATATTATAGTTTAATTTTACTTTTTATAACTTATATAATTAAAAGGCTAGAAAATACTACTTTCCTTCTTTATTAAACTATAAAATAATTATTTTTAATATTATATTTAATATATTAGTTTTTATATAAATTAGCTTATTAAAGTTAAAATATTTTAATAATAAAGCTTTTATAAATTTAGCTTTTAGTTACTTAAAAGCCTTATAAGCCTTATTATTTAGTTATACTTTATTAAGCTTTTTACTATTTTTACTCCTTTTTAATAGTTTTAATAATAGTATAGTAATATAAAAGTAGCCTTAAATAAAACGTTTATAAAAGTTATAAAAATTTTAAAAAGACTTAAATCTTTTAATAAAACGCTAGTTTTAATTATTTAGTAACTATATATACTTAACACTTGTTTATTATAAAGTATTTATATAATATTTAAAACTTTAAAAATTCTACCTTTTTTTAATAAAATTTGTATTTATTTTTATTAATATATAATTAAGCCTTTTTTAAACGTCTTAGTACTTTTTTTAAGTACTATATATACTTTTCCTTTATTTTTAAAAAGACTAAAATATTATTAAAGTATATAATATAAATAGTATTTACTAGTCCTTTTAATTTACTACTAATATAGTTTTAAAAAGTTATTAGTACGTTAGTTAAGTTAAAAAGAAGGACTAAATACTTAAAGTAGTTATATTAAGTTTAAAAGGTAGTCTTTTATTTATTACCTTTTTTTATTTAAATTTAGTAGTAGGCCTTTTTAATATTTAATTTTAAAATAAATTTTATTCTTATATAACACTTTATAATCTTTACTATTAAAAGTAATAAATAATAATTCTTAATTATTACCTTATTTAAGCCTTAATAGTTTATATATAATTATAAGCTTTTATTCTTCTTTAGTATAAATAAGATAAAGGCGTTAGTAAGACTTTTTAAAAAACGTATATATTTAAAGGTTATACTTTTTACTAAGTAATTCCTTAACTCTTTTAACTTTCTTTATAATAAGGAGTATATAGTCTTATATAACGGTTATTATCCCTTTTTTAAGTTAATAGTATAATTAGTATTATAGTATAGTAGTAGCGTTTTAGTATTATTAGAATTAAAGACATTATTATACTTATATATTAAGTATATAAGCAATTTACTCTATCCTCTCTTTAATTCTTCTACTAATAATAGTACGCTTAACGTTACTATATACACTATTACTCTCTCTTACCTAGCTAGTATTATAAAAGCCCTAGCTATAGTTACTCTTATCTTCTTTTTTATTACTTTAAACTATTAATTAGTCTTTACTAGGTTTAACTATATTAAGTACTTTTTATTTATTATTATTAAAAAAAGTATAAATAGCCTTATTATATTAAATAGCCTACTAATCCTAGTATAAATCTATACTACGTCCTTCCTTTATTCTTACACGTTAATTAGGCGTAGTAGTACCTCTTATATACTACTTATATATACTATTTATTTATTATACGCTTTTAATATTAGAATTCTTACTCTTATCTTTTATAAACTAATTTCTTTAATAAAGGTCTTATTAATTATATTTAATATAATAGCTATATCTTATTTAATATTAACTAACTACTTACCTTTTATTTATACTTTAAATTAAAATACGTTTACTACTAGAATCTCCTTTACGTTTTTAATGTCTTAACTATTATTAATACTATTTAATTTTTTAACTACTTATTAGTACTTAGTAATTTAACTATAGCTATTTCCTTCTTATTTAAGCACTTATTAGTTAAGTACTTATTACTATTATAAATATAACACTTTAAAATATAGCCGTCTTATTAAAGGTTTTTATTTTAAAAGCCCCTTTTTCCTTAACCTTACCTTTTATAAGTGCTTTAATAATTGCCTTAATAATTATTAATACTTAAATCTTTATTATACGTCTTTTTATTTTAACTATATTTATAGCCTTTTTTATAGCCTTTTTAACTTTTATATATATATCCTATATAAAGGCTTTATACTTATCTTTATAAGTAGTATATATCTTATATAATTTTAATACGTATAATTAATTCTTAACTTATTTTTAGTATTATAAAAAGCTTTTAAAGGTCCTTTTTAATACTTAAGAGTAGTTATATATATAAGATTTATACTTACTCCTTTTTTAACTTTTTTTTTAACTATATTTTAAAAAAGGCTAAGTAATCTATAAAGTTTTAAGCGTTTTAACGTTTACTTTATCTTATATTATTAATTAGCTTTTAAATAATAAAGGAATATAATTTAAAAGCTATAATAAAGAATAAAACTTAGTATTTAAAGCCTTTTTAGTCTTTATTTATAATAGCTTATTCTTTCTTTATCTTACTTAATAATATAGTCTATTATATTATATAGTTAATTTAGTCTATACGAGTTAGTATAAAATAAATATACTTTTTTATTATATTAAATTTCTTTTTAAATAAAATAAATTATATTTTTTTATTTATAAACTAATTTTAGTACTAGTTTATTAAAAAGCTATAATAAAAAAAAGGTATCTTTTTTATTATTATACTTAGCCTATCTTCCTTTATATTAAAGCCTTTACTATTATTATTATAGTATTTTTTTAAGTAGTTAATAAGCTATTTAGCTCTTTATAAAGCTTTTTCTTTTATTTTACTATAATAACTTCTCTTTTTAACGCTTAAAGCTTAAAGTTATTAGTTTTTACTACTTTAAGTATAATTTACTATACTAAACTAAGTTTATTAATAATAAATTTAATAAGGTTTATATTGTTTTTACTATAATAGTTATTATTAATCCTTTTTAGTCTTTAGTTATATAAAGCTATATTATTTTATAGTCTTATATTAGTTTAATTTAGTATGTATAATTAATTTAATTTATATTAGTAATTAATTATAAAAGGCTAAAAGTAAAGGTAGTATTATATAAAAACTAAGTCTTATCCTTTTATATTTAATAAAAAGGACAAACTAGCTATATAAAGGTAGTACTAAGTATACTAGTCTTAATTAGGCCTTAGCTTTTAAACTTAATAGTTATTTAATTAATTATAAAGCGTATATTTACTACTACTCTACTTAATTAAGTATAAACTTCTACTATGTATCCTTATAGGTCCTATCTATATTTGTAGGTTATATAACGCCTACTATCTATTTAATTAGCTATTATACCTTTATATTATTTATAAAGTCTACGTAACTCTTATATATAGTCTTTGTAAGACCTTTATAGACGTCCTTCTTACTTGTCTATAATAGTTTACTTAAGTTTTACTCTTTACTTATTTAATTAAAGTATATTTTTACCTTTACACTTTACTACCTCTTATTATATTTATTTTAACTACCTTAATTATATTATAATTTTAAACTATTTAGTTAAATAATACATTTAGTCTAATTACTAAAATTATAAAAAACCTTATTATTATGAAGTATAAAGTATATACTATAACTAATATTATAATACCCGTACTTAAAATAAGGAGCAAATTAGGTTAAGGCTTTACCTTAACACCCTCTACTTTAAAAGGTATAAGTAGATAAGACGTAGCCACTAAAAAGACAAATAAATAATAAGGAATTAAATAGATAAAATCGGCTATAATAAGTTTTACGTATAACGCCTACAAGTGCGTCTCCCTTGTCCTTGCCTACTAGCAAGCCGCTTATAAAGTATAGTATAGGAGGGGGGACTATTAACTAATTAGTTAATAGTTCTTTCTTATATTATTTTACGTGTTATAATAGTTGTTAGTAATATAGGTGGTTTTATATGTGTAGTAGGTAGATTTTATACTTATTAACTAACTTAAATTTGCCTTTTATTATAGGTATAAGTATTATAATATAAGTTATAGTATATACTTTATACTTACTAGCTTAAACTATAATAATAATAACTTTAGTTAATTTTAGTTAGTTAGTTTTATTTGTTTTTAACTCTTTTTTATACTTTTATTTTTTTTAGCTATATTATTAAATAGTCTTTTTTTATTAGTTAGCTTTATCTTTTTTTATTAGTTAGACTACTTAGTACTTAGTCTTATATTTAGTATAAGTAAAAAGCTATAGCTTAGGCTTAGCCTTTACTTACTACCTTAAGCCTTAGTCCCTTAGCAATTTTTATTTTAAAGGAGGTTACTTTTAGTATTTAGTCTTTAATAGCTAGAGTTAGTACTTATAAAGTAAATAAATATACACACTATACCCCTCTTTAATAAAAGGGATAAAAATATATTCTTATCTTAACCTATTTATACGTATATAATTTAGTAACTTAATTAAATACTATCTTTTACTTAGTTATAGTTATACTATTTACTTATAAATACTTTATTAAGAATATATAATTATATAAAGTATTACTAATTACATATTTATATTAAGGATTTTAATACGTATACTAAGTACAAAACTACCTACTACACATATATAACTATATACACTACTAACAACTACTATAGTATATAAAATAATATAAGGAAGGACTATTAACTAATTAGTTAATAGTCCCTCCTCTTATACTATACTTTATAAGCGGCTTATTAGTAGGTAAGGATAAAGGAAGACGTATTTATAGGCATTATACATAAAACTTGTATAGCTAATTCTATTTATTAAATTCCTTCTTATTTATTTATCTTTTTAATAGTTATATCTTATTTACTTATACCTTTTAAAGTAAAAGGTGTTAAGGTAAAGCCTTAATCTAATTTATCCTTTATTTTAAGTATAGGTACTATAACTAACGTTATAGTACGTACTTTACACTTACTCCTTTTTATACTTTACTTTAAAAGTATAGTTAAAGAGAGGTAAAGAAAGAAAGGAAAGTAGATTAAATAAAAGAAAATTAAAGAAAAATAGTTAAAAAAAAATAAAGAATAAAGATATTAGAAAAAAAAAGAGTAACTAAAAAAATATAAAAAAAGAAAAAAAAAAGAATAGTAAAGAGCTAATTGTTTAATTACTTATTTATATCCTTTACTTTATCCTTAAGTATATTAAGTAGGCGGCGCTTTACTACTATTTATTAGTACTAAAGCTAACTTTAACACTAGTTTTTAAGGTCCTTTAGGCTTATTTAAGCCTTATTATATTATTAGTAGATAATAGCTAAGATGGCTAACTATTTAAGCTACTCTCTAAGGTAGGGTAGAAGTAGGCTACGTTTTAAAGAACTTTTAAATAAGTAGTCTTTACTTAATCTTTTATTAGCTTACTTATAAACTAGTAAAAGTATATAAACTAGCCTATTAATAATACTTATAACTTTTAAAAAAAAAGTTATACTAGCTTACTTATTATTATACTATAGCTTTAGTTATTTTTTTACTAAATTTAAGTTGTTATTAGTAGCTTTTAATAAAAGTTAACTATAAATATATTATTAAATAGTTATTTCTTATACTATCCTTTTAAGTTCTTATATAAGTATAGTAAAAAGTTAATATAATATAAGGTCTTTATATATATATTAAAAATAAATATTAAAAAGTACTTCTTTTAAAAGTAATAGTCTATTAAGAATTAGTATATTATTATATCTTTATAAAGTTGTTTACTTTTAAGCGTTTATAGTATTTATAGTATAAAGAACTAAAGTTAAATAATATTTTTAAGCTTAGTAATAGTAGATATTAAACTAGCTGTAATACTAACTATTAGTATATACTATTACTAAATTAAGTAACTAATTAAATTATATAAACTAGTATAATAGTTATTTATATTAAAGCCTTACTATTTAATATTTATATTTATTAAGTAGTAAGGTAAATTAAAGTAGTAGTTTTTTATTAAATTAAACATTGTTTATTTATTTATAAGCTTAGTCTTTTTTATAATAAAAAGGTTAATATATACTAATTAGCCTATTATAATACTTAAAGTATATAATAGTTTTAAAAAAATAGTTTTAAGGTTTTATTTACTTTATATACTATTTTTTTATAAAATAAAGTTTAACTAATTACTTTATAAAATAATAACGCTTTATATATAAAATATTATACTAAATATAGTAGCTTAAAAGTACTTAGTATATATATATAAAGTAATTTAGTAATAAAATATAAGTAGTTAAATATAGTAAAAAAAGCTTATAATAAAGTAAATATAAGTAGTAAAAGTAAAGGTTATAGCTACTATAGTAAGAAAAAAAGGTAGTAATAAACGTTTTTAACGTTTTTATTTATTATAATAATTTAATAAATAAAGATATATTAACTTTATTTTTATTATTAATACTTTAAATAATAAGTAGTCTTTTAATAAATAAAGATATATTCTTAAAGTAAACTATTTATTTATTCTTAATATACTATATTCTTTTCTTATAATACTTTTTATAAGTATGTTAAAGTGCTTATTATTAAATTAAACTTGTTTATATTACTACTTTATAGCTAAAATACTATTATAAGTATAGCTTAAAAGAAAAATCCTTTACGTTTTACTATAAATAGTATAAAAAAAAGTAAGTAAACGTTTTTTATTAAAGTTTACGTTAAGGTAAAAGTAATAGTCTAAAAGAAGCTATTTAATAATATAATAAACTTAGGCCTTAATAAGATAAAGCCTTATACTAATTAAATTAACGTTTAATCTAGTAATAAAGATCTTATAAATATTAGTACTAAAATAAAAGTTAAGGTAGCTATAAAGGTAAGCAAGCTAAAAAGTAAGTAAGGCACTTAGTAAAAGGCTAAAGAAAAGAAAACTAAAGTAAAAAAGAAAAAGAAAATAAGAAAAGGGAAGAAAAAGACTATAAAAAAGGTAATAAAGAAAATAAAGGCTAAAAAGGTAAAAAGTATATTAGCTATACTAAAGTATAAAAAAGAAGTAGTATAAAAAAAAGGAAATAGTTAAAGAAAAAAAGAAAGGAAAGAAGAATATAAAAAAAAAATAAAAAGAGTAAAAAATAATAAAAGGAAAAGGAAAAGAATAAGAAAATAAAGAAAGTAAAGGAAAAAGAAAGAGTAAAAAGAAAGAAATAAAAAGAAGATAAAGTAAAAAAGAAAAAAAGAAGAAGAAGAAAAAAAAGAAAAAAGGCTAATTAAATAAAAGAAAGTAAATAAAAAAGAAAAAAAAAGAAAAAAAGAATAAAAGTAGATAAAAGTAGTATATATTACTATAAAGGAAGTAGTTTAAGCTAAAATATTAATAGTTATACATATAATAATAAAGTAAATAGTAGCTAAAGTAGGTATTTATATTACTTAAGGCTTATTTAAAAAGGTAGAGTAAGTAGTACTATAGTTAATAGTAAAAGGCTAGTAATAAGATAAAAAAGAGTTTAATAAAAAGGTAAGTATTAGTTATAAAAGCTTAAAAGGATTATTAAATTAAGTTATTATTATTATAAACTCTTTTTAAGCTTTTTATATATTATTTAAATAAATATTAAGCCTTTTTAATATAAATAAAGAATAAATTTGTTTTAAACTAGCCTAGTATAAAGAAAAGGTAAAGTATTATATTTATATTTAAAAAAGGACGGCGCTTTTATAACTTCTTAAAGATAAAGGAATTATAGCTTAGCTAATTAAAAATATACTATTAAAGTACTACTATTTATATACTTCTTAGTATAAAGCTATATTAAAAACTTTATTAATTTGTTCTATTACCTTATTTAATTATATTAAAGTGTACTTATTTTAATGAGGTTTAATAAAAGTTTATAAGCTTTTAAACTTATAAACTAATTTATAACTAAATATAGTTATTTAAAACTACTAAATAAACTACTTAAAAAATAAGGCTTTAAATAAAGTACTTATAAAGGCTATAAATAAAGATCTATTAAATAATATAATAGCTTAAATTATAAAGGATAAGTAGTATAATTAAAGTTTATTTATTTAGTTATTTAATACTATATTCTTAATACTTTATAAGTAGTATTATACTTATTATTTAACGTTTATTATTTAATTAAAAATATATATATAAATATATTATATCTTTTCTTTAATTATTAATAGTTACTTAAGTATAACTAGACCTATAAAAATCACTTTTACTATATAAATAAAAAGATTTATAGTTATAATAACCTATACTTTATTATAATAGTTAAGTTATACCTATGTTTAGTTAAGAGCGATTAGGTAGTAGTTATTTAAAGAGTAGTAACTAAAAACTTTAAGTATAGCCCTTTTATAAACCTAGTATAAGATTAAGACGCTATTTTTTAAAAGTAGGTATATATTTTATACTAGTTATAAAGTAACTTAGTAAATATAGTACTTAAAAAGTTTATAAACTATATTATTATTCTTTATATAGTTAGCTTAGTAGTTAATAAAGTGCTTAAGTATAAAAGGAATAATAAAAAAAAAAAGAAAGCTTTTAGTTATACTAAAATAAGAACTTTAAAATTTATATAAATAGTAAGTTGTTTTTACTATTATAAAAGGATTTAGTTTATACTATTCTTACTAATAACGTCTAGTCTATAGTTATTAAATTATAAATATTTAACTTTTAAATTCTTATAGTATTTTACTTAAATTTTTTAAGTTATTAATTAGTAAATATACTTAGTAAAGGAACTTTATTTAAATATATAAGTATATATATATTATTGTTATAAACGGTATTTATATAAAATAAGCCTTATTATTTATATTTAAGTTTATTTTTAACTAACTTATTAATTTCCTTTTTATTATTTTAAATAAGTACTATATTACTTTAAGCTATTAACTAATTTAACTATTATATTTTATTAGTATTTATATAGTTCTTTAATTTAACTAGCTTTTCTTAAAACTTATAAACTACTATAACTACTTTTTTTTAGTTTATTAAGAGACGTTATAATATCTTAGTTCTTTTTTAAAAAAGCTTTTTAAAGGATATACCTACTTTTTAGTTAAGTACTTATTAAGTAGGAATATAAACGTTACTAAATAGTAAAGCTTTTATACTATAAAAAAGAAAGAATAACGTTTAACTATAAGACTAACGTATTATTATTTAATTTATTAAAAGTATTATAAAAAAGTACCTTATTTAGTTATTTATTTTTTTAATGGTTAACTTAGTAAGTATTCTTATAAGTAAAAAGTACCCCTTTTTAATAAGGCTATTTACTTATAAATTATATATAAATATTAAAATATATACTACTTTTAAGTTATTATAAACTTTTTTAAACTTATTTTTAAACTTAAATCTTTTATTTACTATAATAATAACTAATAGGCTATAGTTAGTTATTATATACTTTTATAAAAACTTAAAAATAGTTTTAGCTTTAGTATTAAGAATAGTTATAACTTTAATATATTTTATAAAAGTATACTTAGCTTTAATAATATAGTACTTACTATTATATAGTAGTATATATATAACGTTTAAATAATTTTTTTAAAATAAAGTAACTAGTTACTACTAAGTTATAACTAAGTTAACTAACTAATAAGGCTTTTATTTTAAATACTTTAAGTAAGTTAAAACTACTTTCTTTATATAATTATATATTTTATACTACTAATACCTTTTATAAAGTACTATATATAATAGTTTAATCCTTTAATATTTAATTATAATATAGTATTTTTATATAAAACGTACTTAGTTATTAAAGTTATAAATTACTTTTAAAGAATAGCTTAAATTTTTAATATTCTTATACTATAAAATACCTTTTTAATAAAAGTAAAATTATACTTTATATAAAAGTTTTTTTTTTTTTATATTTAAAATTTTAAGTAAAAAAAAGTAGTTTTTAATAAGATTAAGAATATTCTTATAATAATTATTTAAGTTTTAAGTTTAAAGTATTATTAAGTAATTAAATAAAGGCTTATTATTAATTAACACTTTTTAAGTATTAATATATATATTAATAAACTTATTAAGATTATCTTTTATAACTTTAAGCTTATCTTTATTAGTCTTTAAATAATATAAAAGTGTATTAATAAGTATATTTTTTATATTAAAAATATACTTAATAGTAAAATTAAAATTTTAAACTTATACTACTTATTATATAAGTAATACTTTAAAAAGTTTACTAATAGCTTTATTTAACTAATTTATTAAAACTTAAAAGTTAGTTTTAATTTAAAAGTATATATTATAAATATAGTTATAAAGCTTTTTTAAAGTAGTAATTAGTCTTTTATATTTCCTTTTTATAATATTATTAACTACTACTTTTATATTTTATTATTTTAGTTTATATTATATAAAACGTTTTTTTTTATTAATTTCTTATAAAAGTACTACTTTTTATTTTAAAATACTTATATTAATTATAAGTATTATTAGTTTACTTTTTTTAAAGTAGTTAATTATTATTAAAATAAAAGTAGTAAAAAGCTATTCTTTTAATAAGTTAAAGGCTAACTTTTTTATATCTTTTTACTACTAGTAAGCGCTTTTTTATAAAAGAATATAAAAAAGGGTAGTTATTATAACTTTATTTTATACTTAAGTTTTATAAAATATAAAAATACTAAAGAATTTATAAAGGTTTTTTAAATTAATTAGTTAAGGCTATTTAATAATTTTAATAATTTTAAACTTTTTAAGTATATAGTTAAATTTACTATATATATATTTAATAATAATAGTTATAAGCTAGTATTATTACAATTTTTTAGTTATAATTATAATACTAACTAGCTTATAATTTATAAAAATAAAGTTTATATTTTAAAGATGCTTTAAAACGTAGTACTTAATACTTAATAATATTTCCTTATTATTATAAGTAGTTATAAGGCTCTTAATTATAATATTATTAAAAAAGAAAAATACTTAATTAAGTATAACTTTATATAATAGTTAAACTATAATACGTTAAAATTAAGCTATTAAGTTAGTACCTTTTTATAAAAAAGTATATATTTTAAATAGTTTAATTAAAGTTAAAAACGTAGTTATATTTTTACATTATTTAATAAGTTTAATTTAGTTATAACTTAAAAAAAGATTAAATAAGGAAATTTTTTTATATATTTTAAATTCTTTTAAAAAGGTCTTTATTATTAAAGAAGTAAATATATTATATACTATATACTAATTATACTTAACTATATTATTTATTAATTATACTTTTTTATTCTTTTTTTTAACTAAAAACTAAAGATTTTTATAAGATTTATAACTTTTTTTAATTATTTCTTTATTAAAGTATTAGTATAAAAGGTTAATAACTTACTTAACTAATAAGTAAAGTATTAAGATTATATAAGCTTAAAAGGCTATATATAGTATAATTTTAATAAATTATAAAAGTACTATTAATAAGTTAAGCTTATTAATATAATTAAAAGTTTATACTAATATAAATTCTTTATTAAAAAGAATTTATATTAAAATTTCTTTCTTTTTTTTTATAAGCTATTACTTAATTAGTTAATTATTATTATTAGTTAATTAAGTATTAGCCTATACTTTTACTTTATTAAACTAAACTTTAAAGTAATAAACGTAGTAAAGTTTTATATAGTAGGTTAAAAGTTTTTTTAAGCTTTTTCTTATTTTTCTACTTTTTAATTTATACTTCTTTTAAAAGTAAAGCTATTAAATATAATAATATTTAATAGTTAAACCTTTAAACTTTTCCTTTTATATAAAGTGTTACTATAGTAAACTTATTATAAAGATTAATAAGATTTAGTATTTTTTAGTAAAAAAGGGCTAGTATAATAAATAAGTTTTAATATTAGCTATAAGTAGTTTTTATAAATAACACTTAAAAGCTTATTTTTTAAATTTAATAATAATATTAAAATAAGTACTAATATAATAAGCAATCTTATATACTTACTATAATTTATTTTAAAGTATTAACTTATACTATTAACTAATTTCTTAATATTATAAAATTTCTTAAGTTAATAATAAAGTGAATATTATTAATAGTTATATTAATATATATTATTTTAATTATAGTGTTATATAAAAAGTATAGTTTTATATTAAAAATATATAATATTTTAAGTAATAAGTTCTTATTAGTTATTTTACTAAATATAATATATAAGTAAACTAGTAGTTTAAACCCTTTTAGTTATAAAGTAGTTATAAATTTATTAATAAACTAAATATTTATATTATAAATATTAATAAAAGAAGCTTTAGTTTTAAATAATAAAATACTTATCTTTTTAAAAAGTTAGTTAAAAATTAAAGAAACTTAAAATTTAGTATTAAATAAAGTAGGCTATAAGCTTTTTTAAAAAGGACTATTATAAATTTAAACGTATATCTTTAAAAGGCTAACTACCTTTATAAGTATAAAGTTTGTTTAAAGGCTAGTTACTTAGTAAAATTATAGTATAATATATATCTTTTAATTATTTAAAAGTCTTAAAATTTAAAGAGGTTTATTTATACTAATTATATAAAATATTACTTAAGTAAGATTAAAGGCTTTATTTATAATTATTAATGTTTTATTATTAATATAAACTATTTTAATATTAAATATTATAAAGTTTTAAATACTAAATATAACTTATACTATATATACTAGGCTAAGTTATAAAAGCTAGTATATTATAACTTTAATATATAAGTTAAAAGTTATTTTAAAAAGTTAACTTTAAATATTTAAAATAAGCTTAGTATTTACTTTTAGTAAAACTAAGTAGTTAGTTAATAAAGTAATAAGTTTAAGTTAAGTAAGGCAATGTTAATAAATTCTTACACTTTTTATATATTTATAATTAGTATATAAGAACGTATATTATTATTAACTTATTTATACTTTTTAGTTAATATAAACGTTATAAATAAGTTATAAGCTTTATTTACTAGTTTTACTAAAAAGAGCTAATTAGTAAATATAAAATTATTATTTTTAATAAGCTTAACTACGTTAATATTTAGATTTAAACTAAAAGGTAGTATATTTAATAGTATAATTAAGCTACTAATATTATTTAAAAATAAAAATTACTACTTTATTTTTACTATTTTTTTAAGACTATATTTATTATATCTTTTTAATACTTAAAAGATTATAGTACTTTATTAAATAGCTTTAAATAAGATTCTTTATTTACTCTTTATTATAAAAGTGCCTTATTAATATATAAAGTAGTTTATACTTTTTTATTAATTTTATAAAGAAACACTTTACCTTTAAATTATAGTATAAAAGTTTAGCTTAGTAGTTTTTATAAAACTTAGTATATTTTATTATTAAATAGTCTTTATTATTATAGTAAAAATAGTAAGAGCGTTTTTATAGTATATATTAAGTAAATACTTTAAAAATAGCGTTATTATTTACTTATAAGACTTTTTTAATATTAGTTATAAGTAGTTATTATTAAATTACTTTAGTATTATATAGGTTTTAAGCTAAGAATATAAAAAAACTATATTTTTTTAAATACTTTATTACTATATAGTTTTAATTATTAATAAGGTTTACTATATATTTAGTAATTAATTTAAGTACGTTTTTTAACTAAGTAGTTTAAGATTATAATATAGTTAAAGTAACTAAAATAAGTATAATAAAAAGTAGTAAGGCGTATTAATAAAAAGGTACTTTAATTTATTAAATAAAAAGTAAAACTTAAAAAGACTTATAAAACTTTTAATAATAATAATTATTTATTAAGTAAACGTTATTCTTAAAATACTTAATAATTTAATTATAAAATTCTTAAAAAGGTATAATTTAAAAGTCTTAATATAAATAGTTTACTTAAAGTAATAACTAGTATATAACTATAAAAAGAAGGCTATAGTATAGTACTATTAACTAATTACTTAATATAAGATAGTAGTTTACCTATTTTATATTTATATAAAGTTTAACTAATTTATAAAGTAGAATTTAAAAGTTTTTATTATAAATAGTATAAAACTATATTAAAACCTAAGCTTAAATAGTATAATACTATTCCTTATTTTAAGTACTATAGTTTTATTTTATAGCTTTTTTTAAACTTATAAATGTTCTTTTTTATTTTATAGTTAAAGCTGTTTTTACTAGTCTTTTTATAAAGCTTATTTAACTAATTATATAATATATTAATAGTTAATAAACTTTATCTTTATTTAAAAATAATACTACTTATATTAAGGCCTTATAGTAATAAAAAAAGCGTATAATATTATTATTATTAAAAATAAGTTTTATAAAAGTTTTAAGGTAAAGGAAGGCTTAGCTTTAAAATTATAGTATTTTAATAAGTATAAAGTATATTAATATATTTATAAAAGTATTAGTTAATAATAGTGCTTTAAAAGTTAAAAAAGCTATATTAATAAAATAAGTATTTATTTTAATAATTTTATATATTATATATAAAATATAAGACCTTAGTACTAAGTTACTTACTTAATTATTTATTAGTCTTTTTAATAAAAAGAAAGAAATTTTTTAAAGTTTAATAAAATAAATATATAACTAATTTTTATATAAAAAAATAAATAACTATTATTTATAAAAAAGAAAAAGAAACTATAACTTTTTTTACTTAAAGGAAAAAGATTAGTATATTTAGTTTTTATAAAAATATACTAATCCTTTAACTACTAAGCTATACTATAAAGTAATAAAGCTTTTTATTACTTTTTAACTTAGCCTTTTTTTATTATTAATTTAAGCCTTTTTATACTATATTTTATAAGTATACTTAGTCTTACTATTACTACTTTTACTTTAATAACTTATATATAAGTCCTTTTAAAGTAAATAGTAATTAAAAGTTATTATATTATATTAGTCTTATTAGTAGCTATTATAACCTTAACTTATTATTAAGTAGCTATTTATTAACTTATTATTAAATTTATTTTTATTTATTTTTAAAGTATTATTATTAAATTAATACTTATTAATACTTTTATAATTAAAATAAAGGTTTAAAAAAGGGTATTTTATAGTATTTTAATACTTAATCTTAACTATTATTATAAAGTTGCCTTTAATATTTCTTAAATCTTATATTATTACTATTAAAATAGTATTTAACCTTTACTAATTAGTTATTTATTTATAAAACTAATACTTATTTACTACTACTTTTTTTATAATACTAAATATAGTAATATATACTTTAACTACTTTTAAGTAAATAAAAAGAATACTTTTTTCTTTTACTAATAAAAGTATATTTATCCTTTACTAATGTAGTTAAGTAAGAAACTATATAGGCTACTTTTTAAGGCCTTACTTAACTACTAATTTATATATTATAAGTTAAAGTTAACTTTATACTAACTTTTACTACTTTATAACTAGGCCGTTTTTATATAATTAGTTAATAATAGCTATTTTATTATAGTTAATTATAGTAATATATATTTAGTTATTTAATATAGTAGTTAATAATATATTTTTAAAAGCTATTATAAGTAACTTTCTTTTATAAAACTTTTTTTATATTAAATTTATATTTTAATACTTAGTTTTTATTTTTTATAACTTTATAATTTAAAATTATTAAAAAATAAGTAAAGTAGTAATCTTACTCCTTTTTTTACTTATTAAAAGTATAAATAAGAATTAAAGACTTACCTTAATAATTGTTTATAGTATAGCTATTAACTAATTACTTCTTATATTTTTAACTAAAAAAGGTTATTATAAGAGTTTAAATAAATAAAGTAATAGTATCTTATAAGTATTATAGTTATTTAAGTAAAACTTAAGTAACTAGTTTTATAATTAGTATATTTTAAATCTTACTCTTATTATTAGTAAGTATAAAACTACTTACTATATATATATAACTATATATACTACTAATAACTATTATAATATATAAAATAGTATAAGAAGAGACTATTAACTAATTAGTTAATAGTTTCTTTTTTTATACTATACTTTATAAGCGGCTTATTAGTAAGTAAGGATAAAGTAAGACGTACTTATAAGCGTTATATATAAAACTTATATAGCTAATTTTATTTATTAAATTCCTTCTTATTTATTTATCTTTTTAGTAGTTACGTCTTATTTACTTATACCTTTTAAAGTAGAAGGTGTTAAGGTAAAGCCTTAACCTAATTTACCTCTTATTTTAAGTATAGATACTATAACGTTAGTTATAGTACGTACTTTACACTTAATATATACTTAGATTAAAATAACGAATTATATTTATATAAAGACAATCCTCCCTCCTTTTATCTAGTCTTTTATTAAGTATTTAAATAATACACTTATTTTCCCTTACTATAGGCCTTACTTCTTTAACTATTTAGATTACTGTACGTAGCTCGACTCTACGCCTCTTGTAAAGACGTATTTCTTACATACCTTTACACTTTATTTATCTTTACTCCTTTATACATCTAGCCTTTGTTATAATATTATACTATTTAGATATATTATTATTTAGACTATAAAAACTATATATAATCTTTTTTTTAAAGTATATTATTATAATTATATTAAATACTTTTAAAAACTTTATAAAATATTAATAAATTAATAAATAATATAATAAACTATATAAACTATATAAATTACTAGATTAAAATTAATTTACTAGAAGATGTATTATTTAAATATTATTTAAATATTATCTTAATTTTTATTAAGACTTTAAAAAGTAGTAAAAAAAGGGTGAAATGTTGAGGGTTGGCTAGACACTTGATTTATTGTGCGTTTATATTAGTATAGCTTTTATTACTAGTTTTTTATTTTAAGGGTATATAACGATTAGATAAGAAATTTTTTTTTACTTTGATCTAATTATTTTCAAGGTCAATTTTTAACAACTGTATAGCATCGTTAAATAATATTTGATGATGGAGGGACCGACATTAGCTGAGCGGCTTGAGAGGCTACGATCTCCCAACTTGGAGAGTCAAAAACAAGTAAGGTTTTATATAAGTAAAATAAGAATCATTTTGTCTGAACAGCCGCTAACATGATGTACAGACCGTTATTGTCCTTAACGCTATTGAATCCGCGCTTAGGGAACAGAATACAGAAGCCTCTGCAACAGCATATTTTGCTGCTTTACTGGCTCTTTTATGTCAATCTGTAGACGAGGATCCTAGTAGAAAAAATATTGATACTTCTATTGTCTACCTACTAGACATCGTCACTCCTTACACACCACATACTCTTTTAAGGGCGAAGTTTGCATTGATCATGTCGTGTCTTGCGCCAATTTTTACCCAACCGAATTCTGATGCACCTCTTATTAGACCATCTATAGGTTGTTTGGAGTCGTTGCTTCTGGCGCAAGATTCTGTGACCTGGGAGTTGACTGCAAGCCAAATTAGTCCCCGGAGGGCTGTTGCTAGTTTTCTAGCCATGTCGGTAGACCCTCGCCCTAAAGTGCGGAAGCGAGCGCTCGAGGCTCTGCGAAGACTGCTCAACTCTCCTCTACCAGGCCCGACATTGGATCATCCAGCTTCTGCTATGTGCGCAGAGATGGCCATGGCAAGCCTAAACACGTTGGCAAGTAGGGCTAAGTCTAATTCTAGGCATAATCCCAAAACTATGGATGACATGCGCTATCCAGACCTTATCCATACCTTGCAGCTTGTACAGTCTATTGCATCATCGAACAGCGGCTGGCCAAGCAAAAAAATCGAGCCGTTATGTGAGCTTTTAGTTTCTATTATGCATATTGGAAATGATCACATGTCTGTGTCAGTGCTAGAAGTGTTCGAGATTATATTCCGGGGAATGACGGACGACATTATATCATCTAAGCTTCATCACCTTTTGGAAATAATAGCTGAGCTCCGACCGGCATCCAACGACACACAGTTATTGCCACTTTGGAATGCGGTGCTGTCGCGCGGCTATGAGGTCATGTCACATGTTGATCCACAAGAAACGTTCCGCAGACTGCCAGATCTTTTCAAACTGATAACACCATACTTGGAGTCGCCTTTAGGAAATATTCGGCTGTCGACGTCTGAGTGTCTAGTGTCATTTTTGGACAATTGTATTCCTGACCAAGTTATATTAGAACCGTCCATCTTCGATGAGAAAGTACTAGCCACACTTGCAGGTTCAGCAAGTGGTCTTTTGGGTGTACGGTATCAGGGAGCTGCTAAGGAGGTTTTTGAGGTTCTAGGTGCTATGTTTGGCACATTCCGCTGGCGAGCAAACCCGTACCTCCTTGATGTAACGAAGACTATTGGAGACCTTCGCAGTAGTGAAACATTTGCGGGTAAAAAGGATGCTGACAAACTCATTGGTCTGGCTATACGAGCAATGGGACCAGCAACGGTGCTCGAAGTGTTACCGCACAACCTGATGCGGCCATCGCCACAGAACCCTGGCCGCGCCTGGCTGCTCCCCCTGTTTCGTGACTATACTACTAATACTAAACTCGATGATTTTAAGACGCTTTTTGTGCCCCTAAGCAGCGTGCTCTACCAAAAAATACTCGATAGTGGAAACGCCGAAAAGACGACAGAAATCAAAGTTTTCGAGACTATTGTGCAACAGGTCTGGTCCATTCTACCTGGGTACTGTGACTTGCCGCTCGACTTAAGGTCAGCTTTTGACAGCGGGTTTGCTAAGCTGCTGGCGAATCTACTTTATCAACAGCCAAGCCTGCGTGTTGACTTATGTCGTGGACTTAAGACTCTAATTGAGTCCAACCAAGCTGCTGCATCACTCAGTGAAGTCGAGGATCACCTCTTCCTTCAAACCAGATTGTCCAAAGCAGAGGCTCATGCCAACTTGGAACACTTGCGGGCATTTGCAAATCAATATTTAGCTGTTCTTTTCAACGTGTACGGACACACACTACCACAGTCACATGGGCCAATATTACAAGCCATCAACGCTTTTCTCAGCATCACTCCAGCAGCTGATCTCATACAGTCTTTTGACGAGGTGTGTAAATTGTTAGCAGATGCGCTGAAGGAAGAAGTGAACGTAAATGCAACACGACTACAGAAGTTGTCGACAGATGCTCAAGTTCCTTCGAGTCATAGGCTACTGGATCTCGTAGTTACAATGGCTTCATACCTACCCCGCGACAGTTTCGCGACTCTTTTTGAGATTGCGTCTCTAGCTCTAGCCAAGGATGACGATCCCCAGCTGCAAAAGAAAGCGTATAAGCTAATCTTACGGCTTGCCGAATCAGAGGCGGGAAAGTTTGCTATCGTTGAGCGCTACGACGAGTTGCAAGCACTTATGCTAGCAAGTGCTGAAAAAGTAACTGCATCTGCAAGACGAGAGCGACTAGCGGCTCTAGAAGCACTAATCCCATTAATTCCAGACGATGCGTTGCATTTCATCCCATCGATACTATCTGAGGTGGTAATCAGCTGCAAGGAGCAGAATGAGCGGGCACGGGCGACAGCGTTTGATACTCTTGTTGCAATGGGTCGACGTATGGTGATTTCCCAAGGGTTTCAGATCGACAATAATAAGATACCTGGCATGCCAGTTGGCTCACCAGCAGTACGGGCTAACGTGGAAGAGTTTTTTACCATGCTTAGTGCTGGCCTCGCGGGATCCACCCCCCACACGATCTCAGCATCAATAACTGCCATAACACGTGTGCTGTATGAGTTTCATAAGCTACTAGACATGCAGGCGCTGGACGACATAATCCAGACGATGGACCTGTTTTTGACATCGAACAATCGGGAAATCGTCCGCAGCGTCTTGGGATTCGTTAAAGTTTGTGTCATTAGTCTGCCCGTTGGCATGATGCGAAAACGACTGCCAGCGCTTGTACCGACCCTCTTAGTATGGAGCCATGAACACAAGAGTCACTTTCGGGCTAAAGTGAAACATATTTTAGACCGCATGGTGCGACGATTTGGCTTTGACGCAATCAGTAGTTGCTGCCCAGAAGCAGACCATAAACTTATCGCGAACATCCGCAAGACTAAGCAACGTAACAAGCGGAAAAAGGAAGCAGTAGATGATACGTCGACAGGCAACAACAGTGCCGACGAAGAAATAGGGGGGGAACTGTTACAAAACAGTAAGCAATTTGCGAGTGGTTTTGATGAAGCGCTCTATAGCAGCTCTAATGACTTAACTGATGGAGAAAACGACAACATCGCCAAAACTCGAGGCAACATTGAAAGTAAGAGGATTCAGATACATAAAAAGCGAAGTAACTGGGATGATGGCACGTATATTATCGAGGAAGAAGGGCAACCGCTTGACCTTCTGGACCGCAAAGTCATAGCTAGCGTTTCATCGACAAGACCGCTAATGCTATATCAGCATAGTAAGGAGAAGGTTCAATTTAGCGAGGACGGGAAGCTAATTTTTGAATTGAATGGGGACATTTCGACCGATAAAATTCGAGTGGACGTTGACGCAGAAGGTGATATAAGAGCTGAAAGTGGTGTTGGTGCATACATGGCAGCTTTGTCAAGCAACGATACACCAAGGAGAGGCTTCCGGGGCAAGCTTAAATGGTCAAACAAAAAGGGACCGGGCGACTACGAAGACGAGGAGGAAATGATGGATGCAGACCTAGACAAAAGCCCAGGATTTCGAGTAGAGAGACATATCATAAAAGGATCGTCCGGTCATACGGATAGAAGCAGGGGCTTTCCTGGAAGCGGGCGTGTGTCGTATGCTAGACCCAATCTGGGTGTAGGCAAGCAGAGAGAGCTTTTAGGCAAGGGTGGTGTAGGTAAGTCATGGCTGAAGAAAATATAAATTATTATGTAGTCATGCTGTTTCATAATCTACCCCGCTCCCTTAAAACTCTAGGTGTTTATTCTTTGCTTCTGAATGGGTTGGATTGTGTTCATTAGGCGCTGTGCTTTAAAGATATATAAAAGACAACAGTAATAAAAAATGTAGACCACAGTAAGCACAATAAACAATATGTAATAACGAAATTAAAGCTAGAAAATCAACACAATACTTCGTACGAAGTAAAACTAAAGGAAAATAAGATTACGACGCCATACTAATGAAACGTAATCACCGGAATTTACTGGCAATGACAGCCAAAATCAACAAGACGAGAATAGTGATAATGGCAATAGTAATCACCCGATCTGTAGCCATCCTAGGAGTATCTATTAGTACCTGCTGCACACATGTTTCGGGGCAAAAGATACAGTACCTACGAGCCATGCCGCGCAGTGTTTTTACACTGCGGTCCACGTAGCCCTCACTCTCTAACAACATGTCTGTTGTATGTTGAATAACGTTGCGCTGCCGCTCCAGGTCAGCAAGAGTGCTAGCACCGATAGCTTCTGTTTCATTGGCTAATGCCCGACTATTCTCTAATCTCCGTGTGCTACGATCTAGCCGATCTGTACCGGACAAAAGCTGTTGTCTCTGCTCCGATTGTGCGTCTCCCAACCCTAAGCCACTCGGATAATCCGAGTAGCGGTTACCGAACAGAACTGCGCGGTCCTCAGTCATTGTCTGTAGCTTCAGCTTGAGGCTGTCCACGTCGGATTCATAATTCCGGAAACGTTGATTGACATGCGCCCGCCCAATTGATGGAATGTTCTGCTTCTCGAGCTTCATTTGATTAATCTAATGCAACCAGCGAAAAAGATTAGTAACGTAAAGTATTTGTACCATTCTATCACAATCGAATCGTATCGGTAACTTATTATCAAACTCACTATTTCATCAGCTTCATCCAGTGCATGCTGAGCTTCACTGACAGCTATCTTCCGAGGTTCGCCACTAAGATCAGGAATCCGGTCGAGCTTTTGGGCAAGATCGGCCTGTATCAAATGTAACTCAGCTTCATAGCTGCAAAAAAGATCGGTTCCGGCATCTATGCCCAATGTATTCACCATGATTATTTATCAGCAAATGTATAAGGGACGATAGAAAGAAGATAAATGATGTGAAGAGAAGTAAGTGAACGACAATATTAGCGCCAATAATACCAAAATAATAAAAATTTAATCTAGCTTATATAATAGTCTCTCTTTAACACTAATGTCCTCCTACCTACTCCTCTATATTTACAAAAAAAGATATAAATTCTTAACTACGAATATTTAATTAGACCTTTATAAAAATTATAAGTTTAAACTAAATTACTAATAAATCATTATTATTTAATAAAACAAAATTAAAAAGGATAAAACTTAGTTCTTAATAAATACAATCTTTACCTGTTACCTTTTATAATTAAGACTATTATTAATATAGTTACTTAGTCTAGTTACTATTATAATTACTAAGACTAAAAAACTACTTAACTATAAACGTAAATTAAACAAATTATAAGACTAAAAAATATAATATTAGCCTTATAAAGCTAATAACTAAATATAGGCGTTATAGCATAGCTTAGTAAACTAAAAATAGAAGAATTAATAGTAATTATTATAGTAAAAGACAACTTTACTAAGTTTGTTTATAGTAGACTTAGTTCTATATATTAAATTATATTTAAAGTAGTGAAGACTAATAGCTTTAAGCTTTAAGCGCTTAAGAAAGAAGCTATACTTATAAATAAAAGCAGGCCTTTTAAAACGAATTATATAGTCTTTTAACTATTTAAAAAATATATAAGTATTATAGTTTTAATAGAAAGTACTAGTAAATATGTAGTACTTAGGCGCTATTAAGCTACTATATAAACTATTAAGGGTCTTTATAAAGTACTATTACAATTAGTTAAAATAAAAGTAGTAATAAGCTATTTTAAATATAAAAGTAGGTTATAAAAGGTCCGTATAAGCTCTTCATAATTAATTAGAATAACTGGACTACTAAATATCTTTTATATATATATATATAGTACTACTATACTCCTTTTTAATAAAAAGATAAGAATTTATTCTTATTATAACCTATTTATACGTATATATATAGTTAATACTAATTTTTTACTTAGTTATAGTTGATATATTATAAAAAGGCAGAATAGGACTATTATAAGAGTACTATAAAGATGGTATGAACATTGCGTATAAGTAGTATATACGGCTATAAAATAACAAGACAATATATAGGCGTTATATAATAAGTAGGGTTAGGAAAAAGTACTAGTACTATAATATAAATTTTATAGAGTAAATTATATAAAAAAACAATTTATATATATTACTAATAGTACTATAGTACTAGTATTTTTTCCTAACCTTATTAAGGGAGCCCTAGTACTTATAGTATAGCGTATTAAGTAAATAATATATAGCTAAACTGTCCTCTTTTAGTATATAGGAGGTATAAGATTTAGTCTTTAAATATACTACCCCTTACCTTTAGCGCTTACTAAATTAGATTAATAAGACCTTTAATATAGTTACTTAGTCTACTTTCTATTATAATTATTAAATTTTTTACTATATGACTATTTAACTACTAATACAAATTAAATTAATTATACGGCGTTGTACTATAAAAGAGAAACTAACTCTTATATAGTATTATACTATAAAAAAGGAAATAATTACTATATAGTATTATACTATAAAAAACGGCTATTTTAAAATATATTAAAATAATAAATTATAGGCGTTTTAGTATAGCTAAATAAAACTAAAATACAAGAATTAGTAATAGCTATACTAACTAAGGACAATATGAGCTATATTAAGTTTATTACTAATAAGCTTAGCCTAATATATTAAATAACATTTAAAGCTATAAAGACTAATAACTTTAAGCTTTAAGCGTTAAAAAAGGAAGTTATTATTAAAAGATGTAAAAAGGCGCTTTAAAACAAGTTATATAGTCTTTTTATTAATTAAAAAGAGTATAAAGATAGTAGTAGTAAAGGCTTTAATTAAAAAAAGGATAGGCTAAAAATAAGTAAAATACCTACTTTTTATTAAGGCTTTTTAATAAACTAATATTAAAATTAGCTTATAAATAAAGAAATACGTTTTACTTTAGTTATAAAAAAGTTTAAAATAATAAAAAAACGTATATATTTTATAGTAGTTAATATAAACTAGACTAGCTATATAATATAGTAAATAACGTTAGTGAGTAAGTTAAAAATAAAGTAAGCTACTATAAATAAGGATTAAAAAGGGTTTAAATAATAAGTTTTATTCTTTATTATAGTTTTAACTAGTAAGAAAAGGCTAAGCCTAGGCTAAGGCTTATTACTAGTACTAGCTTATAATACTAAGTACTTAGTAGACTATAAGCTAAAAGGGCTAAAGCTAATTAATAAAGATAAGGCTAAATAATATATAAGTATAAGTAAAGAAATAGTAAGGAAGTAAGAGTATAGCAAAAAGGTAAAAAGGAAGAAAGTAAAAAAAGGAAGTAAAAAAAGAAGTAAAAAAGGAGTAGTAACTAAATAATAAAAACGAAAGGGTATAACTAGTTAGTAAGGCAGGCTAACTAATATTGTTACTATTATAATTAAGTTTAACTACTAGGCTAAATTTTATAAAGTAGCAACTTTTAATTAGCTATTTTAATATCGGCCTAGTTATAGGTTCTATCTTTAAAGATTTAGCTAAGACTACTAAATTAAATAGCTAGTTAGGTAGTTTTAATAGGTTAAGAGGGTAGTAAAGTAGAATTTAAGCAGCCGTTATATCATTTATTAAGTAAGAATATAAAGGGCTACTAACTATCTTTTAAAATAAAGGTAAGTATTAAAGGCTATATACCTTATCTTAATTTAGATAAGTAGACTACTTTTAGCCTTACTAAATTGCTTTAAGCCTTATTTTAATACTTTAATAGTCTACTTAGGCGTTTATTTAGTTAAAAGAGTATAGCTAAGTAGTAAGAAGGACTACTATTGTTTATGTAAGAAATACGTCTTTATAGAAGGCGTAGAGTTAAACTACGTACAGTAATCTAAATAGTTAAATAGGTAAGGCCTATAGTAAGGGAAAATAAGTGTATTTCTTAGATGCTTAACAAAAGACTAGATAGAAGGGAGGAGGACTGTCCTTATATAGACGTAATCTTCTATTTTAATCTAGATGTGTGTGTGTATTAAAAACCCTAATACGAATATGTAATTAGTAATACCTTACGTAATTATATATTCTTAATAGTTTAGCTTTATACTACTACTATTACTAAGTTTCTATTAAGTTAGTGTTTAACTATAGCTATAGGCAGGTTATATCCTTAATAGGTAGGGCTTTAGCTTTAAATAGTAGTTAAGTAGCTAAGTAAGAGCTAGTATATATAAAAGCTTATTAATAGTACTATTAATAAAAAGTAGTATAAGACGGTAATTAATTAAAGGTAATAGCTTTAGCATTAAGGTATAGGTTTAAAAAGGGTAAATTAACTATTATACTTAATAAGTAAGTAGACGTACTTTTATAGGCCTTTAAAACCCTCCTTAAAAAGGTGTTATAAGTCGTCCTTAAGGCTTTTACTACTTCTTAAAGGCGTCTTAGTAAGAAGGTAATAGTATAAAAGACTTCTACTTTATAAGCTATAACGCTTTTTAAGGCTATTATACTTATAGTCCTAGCCTATAAGGCGTCTACGCCTTATGTTTTATATTAAATATAGTACTAAGTATAATTATTTAAAAACTAATAAAAAAAAGATAATACTTTATAGTCTTTTAATTATATAAGCTATAAAAAGTAGTAAGCCTATTCTATTAATATTTATAATTACTTTACCTACTAATCGTACTACGCCCTACTTTATAAGACGCGTTTTTTTAACGCTCTTAATAAATTAGGTACTAAATAGTTAAAACGTAGTACTTATATTACGCCCTACTTTTGGGCACGTATAAAAACGCGTACTACTAAAAGGTAGTGCTATCTAGACAAATAAATTACCTAGTCTAATAATATATATTTGTATAAAAACAACTTTAAAAATCTGTATTTTATTCTTATAGCTAGCTATAGCTAAAAACTTAACTAAAACCCGTCTATAACTAGCTATACTATACTATATAAAAATCATAATACTAATATACGCTTTATTACAAAGCTTTTTAAAATCTTGGCTTATACGCTACAATGTTAAATTAATAAAGGCAATAAAAAGACTAGCCGTCTTATACTACACACTTAGCTAAACTAGTTAGAAGAAGTAGTAGTTTGTTAATACGTTAATAGGCTTAAATGGCTTAACCTTATAGTATAGTAAGGCTTTATTACTAAGGCTATAAATATATTACTTTAAAATAGGGCTTTAAAAGGTATAATACTAATAGATAGTTGTAACTAGACTACTTACTTTATAAGACAATATAAATACTAAGTCTTTTAATAAAAAACACTAAAAGCAAGTTATTAGATTTAAAAGAATATACTTTTAGTAGAAAACCACTTTAATCTACTATGAAAAGTATTATTAGATAATAGTATTATACTATTAAATATATATAATATAAATAAGATAAGGTTTTAAATTAAGGTTAGTAAGGGTTAGTTAGTAGTAATTAAAAGTATTAAAAAGTAGTTAATAAGTACTCCTTTTAATTAAAAGTTAGTTATTACTATTAAGACTATATTAGCTATTAGCTAATACTTACTAACCTTTTTAATTTTATTAAAAAGATAGTATATAGTAAATTAGTATAAAGTACCTTTTTTAAAAGTAAAAATAGTTATTAATCTAACTAATATAGGCTATATTAATAATAAAACTAGTTTATAATAGCTAAAGCACTTTAAAAAGTATACTTAAAACAATTAATAAGTAGTAAAAAACTACTAATTTTAAACAGCTATAAATCTTACTTTATATAGTAATTTATAAAGTACTATAATAACTATAATATAATAGCTTTTAGTATGCTTTTATATTTTACTTATTTATTATAGCCTTTTAACGTTAACGTATTTTAGCCTATAAAGCACTTTTATATTAAAGTAATAAATAACTTAGTATAAGCTAATATATTAAACGTCTTAAAAGTAGAATTTCTTAACTTTATTTAAAATGTAAAAAAAAGGCCTTTAAATTAACTATTATTATATACACTTTTAAAAAGACTAGTATTTACCCTTTTAACCCTAAAGTTGTCTTAAAGAAGATTAAAATACGTTAAATTCAAAAGACACTCCCTTTTTTAACTATTTAAAGATAGAAATTAAAACCTAAATCTTATATTATCTTTATTTAATACTCTTATTACTAATAAATAGCTTATATACGTTATAAACAATATTTAAAAGCTATTAAATATAGACAATAAAAATATTAACAACTTTAATTTACTATATAATAACATACACCTTTTTATTAAAGAAGCCTTATTTATATTTTATATTAGCTAAATTACTTTAAGTAAAAAGGGATTTAAATAATACAAAGTAAGTAAAGGCTATTAAACAACTTGCTAAGGCTAATACTAATATTTATTTATAAACTAAAGGTTAATTTACTGTTAAAAAGGTATAAAAGATAGTTATTTAAAAAGAAAAAAAGAAAAAAGTAAAAGCCGTTAAAATTATTACTACTATAAAGGGAAAATATATTAAAAAGGTTAAAAGACTAGGTATTTAAGCCGTAAAAAAGGCTAGAATAATAAGTATAAAACAGGCTTTACAATACTTATAAATTTGTAAAGATAGGGGGCCTACTTATAAAGTTAGATAAGGTTAAAGTCTGTAATTAATATGTATAAATTGGCCTAATTTATTAGACTAGGTAATTTATTTGTTTAGGCAGTACTACCTTTTAGTAGTACGCGTTTTTACGCGTGCCTAAAAGTAGGGTATAGTACGAGTATTAGTTAAAACGTAGTAATCTTGTAATATTCTAACTATATATAGTAAATATTTAAAAATAAAGCTAAAAATCTAAATATATAAAAAACTACTATATATTTTAAATTCCTTAATCTTATTACGTTTAATAGTGTTTGTTTTTTTCTTTTTAAACGCGTTATTGTTTTAAACGAATCTGTTTTTTTATGCTCTTTTGTAGCCTTTTTTACTTATTTAACTTTATTAAGAGCTATATTTATATATATATAATGTGTATTAGCTATTATAAGTATGTATTTTAGTTAACGTTGTTTGTATTTAGTTGTTTAATGTCTATTTTAAGTTAATAGACGTTTTTAACGTTTATTTAATTAATTTATTATTTAAACTAGCTTAAAGCTATTTTAAATTATTGTCTTTTTTAAAGAATTAAACTAGTGTATAAGGTGCTTTAAAAGAAGAGGAGGTAATAGTTAGTATTTTTAGTAGTAGTAGTATAAAGACTCTTTTTTAGCTATAATAAGATAATAAAAAGATTAAATAGTATAATCCTTGTTTTTTAAAAACTAAATAGTATATTTTATTATTTTATTATATACTATTAAGCCTTAAATAATATTAAAAGAAAGTCCTTTTTATTTATAGTAAAATTAGTATTATAAAGTGTAGTTAAAAGTGCTTTTAAATAGTAGTATTTTAAAGGCTAAAAAATAAAAACGATAAAAGGCTATAAGAAGTATATTAAATATAAAGGGAAGTTAAATAGAATAATTTTTATTATAATTAGTAAATTATATTATAAATTAAAATAAAGTATACACTTTTACTCTTATAAAATTATAAAATTTTATTATATAGTAAAAGCTATAGTTATTAAAAAGAAGTAGTCTTTTTACTTTATTATAAAAGTATTACTTAAAAGTGCTTAGCTTCTACTAAACTTAATATATTATTTATTATTTATATACTTAGTAAAAAAAACTACAATTACTATATTACTTAATACTTTATTAACTATATACTAATACTTTAAGTATTATAATACTTTAAAAATAATAAATATATATATATATATATATATATTACTAATAATAATAAAGACTAATTTAATAACAGTTACTATTTTTTATTCTTAAATATACTAGGCTTATATATATCTTACTTTCTTATAATAATATTTTAGGTCTTTACTACTTATATTAGTTCTTTACTACTCTTATTATAAAGTTAGTCTTATTTATATTTATAAGAAATACGTCTTTACAAAAGGCGTAAAGTCGAGCTACGTACAGTAATCTAAATAGTTAAATAGGTAAGGCCTATAGTAAGGGAAAATAAGTGTATTTCTTAGATGCTTAACAAAAGACTAGATAGAAGGGAGGAGGACTGTCCTTATATAGACGTAATCCGCTATTTTAATCTAGGTGTGTAGGCGTACTAAAAACCCTATTACGAATATATAATTAGTAATACCTTACGTAATTATATATTCTTAACATACTCCTTTAAACTTAACTAAGTTATTAACTTATTAACTTATTAAGTGTTAATTAATAAAATAAACTATGCCTTTTATAGCTAATAAGCTTTTTATTTTATTACTTAACCCTTTATAATATATAACTACTATAAATTTCTTAAGTAAAAAGCTTATTCTTTTTTTAATAAGCTTATATATATATAGTAATTATTAAGGCTTTAACTTAAAAATTAGTATATTTAGCTAAGTATTAAAGATATCTTAAGAAGTAAAAGCTTAATAAGTACTTTTATTTTAATAATATATTAATATACAACTTTTAATAAATAAGAAATAGTTTATTTATAAGCTAAAGTACTAAGTTAATCTTACTAATATTTTATAAGTACTATTAAGACGTTAATTTAAATATATATCTTATTAACTTATAATACTCTTATTATTATAAATATATTAACAAGTCTTTATACTTATTAAATAGTTTAAGCTTTAAGTTATATACTTAACTACTAACGTTTAATAGTGCTTAACTACTTACTTATAATAGTACTATAAAGGCTAAATCTTCTTTATTAAAATTATTTATATCTAGCTTTTAAACCTTTAAAGTACTTTATAAGTCTTTAATTAATAGTTATACTACTTTTATATATACTATTAATACTATTAAAGGCACGCTTAACAAGCCTTTAATATAGCTAATTTAACTATTATTTTATTATTCATAAATATTGTTTTAACCGGTATAAACCTTGCTAAGTCCCTATATAATACCTATATAGCTCTTATTAACTTTAAAGCCTTTAAAATAGTTAGTAATTTAGTTATTATAAAAAAAGAATTCTTTTAAGTAGTTAATAAAAAGAGTCTATTAATATAAAGGTATTTATAAGGTAAGTACGAAATACTACTATAACTAAGTAAAAGATAATATCTACTTTATAATATTTAAATTGTATATATATAAGTATATTAAAATAAGAATAGACTTTTATTTATTTTATTAAGAAGAAGTATAGTTGTATTATATATATATATATATATAGAAGATGTTTAATAGTTAACTTATTTTAACTAATTATAAGGAGTACTTAAAGACCCTTTAAGATTTACCCTTAGTATTGTAAACTACTTACTACTACGTTATCTCTTAGCTAATTATAGCAGAGCGCCTATAGATTAACTATCTAACTAATTATAGTAGAACTTTATAGGAACCCTTAATAGTCTATACATAGTAGCCTAATAGCACCTAGTTACTAAACATTTACTAGTAATTTTTGTTAGAACTATAATATAAATAGTTTATTTAAAAGGAAAAAATTAGACTATAAAAATTATAATAAGGTATTTTACGTATAACAATCCTAATAAACTATAAATAAACTTACTACCTACTTTATAATATTACTTAAATAACACTTATACTATAGCTATTAAAATATTGCTAAATTAACTACTTTATAGTGTTTAGCCTAAATCTTTTATAAATCTTATTATAAGGTATTTACTTATAGCCTTAAATTTTACTATATAAGCTATTCTATAGTAGTAACGTTTTTATAAAATAAAAGAACTTATTAATATTATTAATATATTAGTAAAACTATAATATAATAATAAACACTTACTTATATTATAAGTATTACTTACTTAAAAAACTACCATAAAAATAGTCTTTATAACGTATAGGCCTATTAAAGGTAAAAAGACAAATTAAAAGCTAAGCGTATTAATTAAATTTCTTAATATTATAAAAAGTATATTTTATTATATTTATAGTATAGCTATATAAGCTAAAATAAGGTAAAGATAAATTTAAGTATAAAATACCATTACTTAAGTTAATTTATATTAACAGAAATTTAAAAAATAATAAATTTAAAATTTAGCGTATTATAAAGTACTATATTTAAATGAAAAGAACTTAATACTTATATAATTCTTTATTTAATAAATAGAATATTCTTTTATAAATAATATATAATTAGTAAAGACTTTCTTATTATTAAGTATGAAGGATTTACTTAATAAATAAAAATAAAAGTATCTAAAAATTAAGTAATAATTACTTTAAGCTTAAAACCTTTAAAAGGTGTAATTTACTATATCTTTTTAATAATAGTAAGTAAGTAAATTTAATATACTACTTTTAATTATTTAATTATTTTTAATTATTTTTATAATTTTAGTAAAAACGCTAGTTATTTATAGTAATACGCTTTATTTACTTATTTACGTTTTTATATTTAAATTAAATAAATAAAGATTTCTTTTTAATTAAAAAAAAGAATAGTATAAAAATAAATTAAAAGGCTTTTAACCTTATATGTATTTTACTTATTCTTATTATTTATAAATTAATTATATTCTTACTAAGATTTCTATTTAAATTTAATTAACTATTATATACCTTTAAACTATACTCCTTCTTTATAAAAGCTTTTATAAGCTATATTTTTTAATATAATAAGAAATTCTTTAATACACTATTAAAATACCTTTTAAAATAGCCTAAATTATAGTATTTATAAAAAATGTAACAAATAATTACTAAAATATTTAATGTTAAGAATATATAGTATAACTAAATCTTTTAAGTCTTACTATACTAATAAATTTTAAAAAGTATTACTTATTATAAAAAAGCTACTATTAATAGTCAAAACATTATTGCTAAGCTACTACTATATAAAAAGGATTTTTATTATTATATTTTTACAAAAAAAGCACTTAATAAAATTTAGTATTAAATTAAGTATTAACTAAAATTATATTACCTTTTTTTTTATAAAATAAGTAATACTTAGCTTAACTATAAACCGAAAATTTTACTATATAAGGAAATATATAAGGAAGATAAGCAAGCTATACTTATTAAAACGCTAATAACTTCTAAGTTTATAAGACTTTTACTTAGTTACTTTTTACTTAAAGCTAAGTAAGTAAGTAAAAAAATACCTTAGTATATCTTATTAAAACTTTTACTAAGTTTAAAGACAAAGCTAATAAGGAACTATATAAAATCTATAATAAACTATAAATAATAAAATATACTTATTATTTTAACTTATTAAAGAAATTTTTAAAATTAAAATTAAAATTAAAATTATAATAAATAAGATTATATTTAAGTATAGTAAGCGCCTTACTTTAAAGCTAGCAGTTTGCCTTAAGCTAGTAAAGAAGCCTAAATAGAAAGGATCCTTAACGCTTAACTATGCCTTATATAAACTTAAAGACCTTACTAACTTAATATTTATAAGTAATACTAATATAAAGAAGATTGTTTATAATATAAAGAAAGACTTAATAATTACTAATATTAACGTACTATTTTAAGGTTTAGGCTATATATAAGGAAATTTCTATAATTATAGTAAACGGATATAAGAATAAGAAAAAAAAATAAAAGTAAAAAAAAAAATAAAAACAATATAAGTTAGTAAAAATACCTTTTTAGACAAGCTTTTTAACTATTTATTTTTCTATATATAATATATACTATATATAAAAAAGAACTAGGAATTAGCCTACGTTAAAAACTACGTAATTTTACCTTACCTTAAACACTTATTATTAAAAAAATACTATAAATATAAGAATATTTTATAGCTTTAAAAAAAGAATTAACTAATTTTCTTTTTAAATATTTTTACTAATATATAAGAATTTTATAGAATTATTAATATAGTATAGTTATTTGCTTTATTTGTTTATTTCCTTTATTTAGAGTGTTTATACTAAGGACGACATATAATCTTTATTAATGTATTTCCTCCTACGCTAGTAACTAGCGCGCAATATTAATAGACTAATAAAGGTATATATAGTAGTTTATAAGTAAAATTTAAGGTTTTTAAAAGAAAAGGCATAGTAACTTACTTATTATTATTTTATAACTTTACTTATTATACTACTATATTTAAGACGTTTTAAGTATTATTTAATAAAGGCAGGTTATATAAGTATTATTTATTAGCTATTTCTTATATTACCTTTTTAGGCCTATATAAAAGTATAGTAGTAAATTTAAATAATAAAGGGTACTTATATAAGTATTAAAAACATACGTAAAAAATGCTCTTTTTATAAGTAGTAGTTTATTAAAAATTAGTATATAGTTATATCTTAATAAGAGTATATACCTTTTAGTACATTTAGTGTTTATAGTACTAAAAATAAAGTTAAATAATATTGCTAAGCCTAATAATAGTAAATACTATACTAGTTATAATACTAATTATTAGTACTTACTATTACTAAATTAAGTAACTAACTAAGTTATATAAACTAGTATAGTAGTCATTTAAAGTAAAGCTATACTTATAAAGGTATTTGTAAGGTAAGTACTAAGTGCTACTATAACTAGGTAGAAGATAACATTAATTTTACAATGTCTAAACCGTATACATATAAGTGTGCTAAGATAAGAATAGATTCTTATCCCTTTTATTAAAAAGAAGTATAGTAGTACTATATATATATATAGGAGATATTTAGCGGTCTACTTATTTTAGCTAATTATAAGAAGTGCTTAAAGCCTTATAAGGTCTACTTATAATATTTTAAATAGCTTACTACTACTTTACTCCTTAGCTAATTATAGTAGTATGCCTATAAACTACTTATTTAACTAATTATAATAGGACCTTATAAGGACCCTTAACGGTTTATACGTAGTAGCCTAACGGCGCTTAGTTACTACGTATTTACTAGTAATTCTTGTTAAAACTATAATAATACTATTCTACGTTTATATTTATTAACTAATAAAATAGATTAAAATAATAGTCTTTTACTAAATTAAACGTTATTTAGCTATTTATAAGTATTATTACTATAATAGAAGGATTAATATATACTAATTAGTATATTATAATACTTAGAGTATATAATAGTTTTAAGTAAATAGTTTTAAGGTTTTATTTACTTTATATACTATTCTTTTATAAGATAAAGTTTAGCTAATTACCTTATAAAATAAATAAGAACACTTTATATATAACATATTATACTAAATATAATAGTTTAAAAGTACTTACTATATATAAGTAAAGTAATTTAATAATAAGATCTAAGTAGTTAAATATAAAAGAAGAGCTTATAAGTAGAATAAACGTATATAGTAAAAGATAAGGTTAAGGCTATTATAATAAAAAGAAAAAGATAGTAATAAACGCTTTTAACTTTTTTATTTATTATAATAATTTAATAAAAAATAATTTATTTACTTTATTTTTACTATTAGTACTTTAAGTAATAAATAGTCTTTTAATAAATAAAGATATATTCTTAAAGTAAACTATTTATTTATTCTTAATATACTATATTCTCTTTTTATAATACTGTTTAAAAGTGTATTAAAGCTTTAATTATTAAATATAACTATTTTATAACTATTTTATAACTAAATATTACTATCTTAAAAGAAGTACCTTTTATATCTTACTATAAGTAGGATATAAAAGGGTAATACTTATATAAGTTTACTATTTATTTATAGTAAAAGCTAACTTAATAGTATATAACTTATATTACCTTAAACATATATAATAACTTTAAAATCTATCTTAAACTTAAACTATATATATAGTACTAACTCATATATGTATTTATATAAATTTAATATTATTATATATATATTAGGTATTCAACTATATGTAGAACGAGTTTTAGAGTTATAACAGTTTTTCTTTATATTCTTCAGAATTTTTAAAACTATAGTATTTTTAAAAAATTAAAAATTTATGCGCTAGACTTTTAAAGAACGACTGTACTATAGTACTTTTTTCTTACCCAACGTATAGTAGTGAATTAATTATAGAATTTTAAAACTATAGTGTCTTATAAAAAAAGTGGAAGTTTTAACTAAAAAGTAATAGACTTACGACTCCTAAAAATTTATAACTTATTCCAAAAAAATTATGTAAATAAGTAAATACTATTATTATATATAAATTTTTATGATATTTAGTGTTACTCGTATAAATAAATTACACGGCGTTTCTAAGAAAATTTAATACCCCTTAGAGGTTTCTTATTTTATTGCGATCTTACCTCCTACTAATGTAGGGGTTTCGAGGCGTTCTATAATTTATTGTCTTATTCTCCCTTCCTCTAAACAAACATGCCCTCTCGACCTCGCCGGTCGGCAGCCGAACGGGCCTCAGTAGCCATAACTGATATGTCTGATAGAGACACAACTGTGCTCTCACGATCTCAGAGATTTGGCGAGAGTCGCGGTGTCTCTGGTCGGATTCTGTCAGCCGACTCTAGCCCGTCATCTGTTCATGTTACGGGTTCAAATAAGCGCATAAGCGGAGCTGCGAGTCTCCGCGAGCAGTTTATTGGCGACGATGTTGTACAGATCCGCAGGCCGACTCGTGGACCTAAAAAACGTTATGTTGAGTCGGAATCGAGTGACGAGATAGAAGTTGAAGAAGACGAAGAGGACCACGATGACAGCGACGACATTGATAATGATCAGGAGGAAGAAGAGGAGGAGGAACAAGAGCAACAGGATGAGATATTGGTAGGCGATAGTGACGTCGACATGGATGGTCCGGGTGCTGGGGTAGTGGGGGATGAAGCGGAAGATATTGATGACGATGCAGACGGTGATCCGGATGACCTGGTAGATGCCGATACAGACGGTATAATGGACATGGATTTGCCCCCCATACTTGCTACACCTCTTGTTAAAGACTTGCAGTCATCCAGAGCTAAATCATCATCTTTCTTACGGAGGGTTAATCGTGGAAATGCCAAAGACAGGAACAGAGAGCTCTCATCAAATTCTAGAAACAAACGATCTGTTGCGGCTAGCGGAGGCAAGGCAAGTGCTCGAGAAAAGAAAGTTACTAATGAAACTGTCGACGTGACCGCTAGAGACGTTGAGGAAGACGATGATGTTGAGCGTGGGATGCATTCAGGCGGTTTGGAAAATGCCGAAGGTGATCTTGACAATGAGATAGAAGTATTAGAGGAGGATGACGGTGACGAGGATGACGGCGACGAGACCCGCCTTAGTGATGATGAGGTCGATAGTCACGATGGAAATGTGGACTTATCCAAAATGACAAGGCGTCAACGCGCCCGGTTTGAGGAAAAGCCACAGGAGTACATGAAATTATCAGATGGTGGGTGCCTGACTTATTTCATTATTTTCATTTTGCGCCCTAAATCCTTAAAGCTTAGTGCTAACTACTCGGATAAATTGAAACAGAGGTACAGGTGAAGAAGCATTTCACAGCAGAAGAACTGAGTATGCGGCGAGCTGAGATGGCGCGACGAAGAAGGAACCTAAGCGATAAACGCAACGAAGAAGTTAAGGTAACTGACATCAAAGCGTGTTTAAAACAAATGGAGCAGTAGTGTTTTTGTTTAGCAAACTACACACGCTAACTATGGCTTAGGTGGAAACTATAAACAAGCTTCTAAAACGACAAGCACCGAAGACAACGAAGAAAAATGCGCTGGGTGGTGGTGGCGATGATGATGTTGATCAAGACGGCTTAGTACGATCGGATCCAAGAATTGTACGATGGGTAAATGACAAGCATGGTAGTCGCGTGGCTATTTCAGGAGAACTACTAGTCGGAACGCCGGGAACTATATCCTATTAGAATTGTATGTAGTACTTATAGAAATATACTTCATAGTAATGTGTCTTATTATATACATTAAATATATGTATACATATATTAAGTTACGTGTTAGTCCTTTACTTATATACTATCCTCCTTTCCTTTAAAAAACAGGCCGAGTCTTTTAACTTCAGAATAAGATTGTTATTTATGCAAGACGCACGAAGGAGCGAAGGCAAAGGGAAGGTGGACATAGATCTCTAGGTTCTATAGACGAAGGGAGACTGTAAAGCAGACTCCTACAAGCTATATATATAGACGAAGGCTAGCCCTTACTACGTAATAGTAGGCGTAGGTCCTAATACACTCCTACAGCTAATTATACTCGCCAAAAGCTAATATAAGCGGCTAGAGGCATACAGACTTAAGACGTAAGTAATGTAAATGTAAGAGCAGTCCTTATAACGAAGTAAAGTAGACTAGATATGTCGCCGGACAAATTTCATTATAAATAAGGAACATCCCTAATAAATATATATACTTTCCTTCTTTTATAACTATTACTACTTTATTCCTTATATATTTTCTTTTAATAGCTTAGTAATATAAGTACGTTTATTTATTATATATAGTTAAAAAAAGAGTAAAAAGATTATTATAAAGGTATTTGTAAGGTAAGTACTAAGTGCCACTATAACTAGGTAGAAGATAATATTAAATTCATAGTGTCTAAATCGTATACGTATAAGTGTGTTAAGACAAGAATAGATTCTTGTCCCTTTTATTAAGGAGGGGTATAGTAGTACCATATATATACGTAAGAAATATCTATTAGTCTACTTAATTTAGCTAATTATAAAGAGTACTTAGGGACCCTTTAAAGTTTACTCTTACTATCTTAAACGGCTTACTATTACTTTATTCCTTAGCTAATTATAGTAGGGCGCCTATAGATTAACTATTTAACTAATTATAGTAGGACCTTATAAGGACCTTTAACGGTCTATATATAGCAGCCTAATAATGCTTAGTTATTAGATATTTATTAGTAATTTCTATTAAAACTATAATAATTATCTTTTTTTTTAAAGTTGCCTTTAACTCTTACTAGTAGTAAGATAACTAAAGGAAAAACTTAGTAAAATAAAAGTGTCTTAGTACTTATAAAATATTACTATATTATACTATTTATACTTATATATAAAAGTAACCTTTATTATACTAATATATTTAATAAGGTTAATAAATATTAATAATATTATTAAAAACTTTTTAAGCTTTATTTAAAGGCTATAATAAGTATAAAACTACCTACTATATATAAAACTATATATACTACTAACAACTATTATAATATATAAAATAGTATAAAGAAGGACTATTAACTATTTAGTTAATAGTCCTTCCTCTTATACTATACTTTATAAACGGCTTATTAGTAGGCAAGGATAAGAGAGACGTACTTATAAGCGTTATATATAAAACTTGTATAGTTGATTTTGTTTATTAAATTTTTTAATATTTTTTTAATAGCTACGTTTAGTTTACTTATACCTTTTAAAATAAAAGGTGTTAAGATAAAGCTTTAACTTAATTTACTTTTTATTTTAAGTATAAGTATTATAATATTAGTTATAGTATATACTTTATACTTACTTTTTTTTATACTTTACTTTAAAAGTATAATTAAAAAAAGGTAAAGAAAAAAAGGAAAGTAGATTAAATAAAGGAAAAGTAAAAAAAGATAGTAAAAAAATTTTATAAAAAAAGAATAAAAATAGTTAGAAATAAAAAAAGAATAAAAATATAAGAAAAAAGAAAGAAAAAAGAGTAATAAATAAATATAAAGAAAGAAAATAAAAAAGTAAAAAGTATTTAATTACTTAATTATTTATTTATATTTTTAGCTTTATCCTTAAGTATATTTAGTAGGCGGCGTTTTATAGCTATTTATTAGTACTAAAGCTAGCTTTAATACTAATTCTTTAAGTCTTTTAAGCTTATTTAAGTTTTATTATAATATTAGTAAGTAATAGTTAAAGTAGCTAGCTATTTAAGCTATCTTTTAAAATAAAGTAGTAATAGGCTATAGCTTAATATAAAGTAGTAAGGTCTTATATAATAAAGTAAAAAGTAGTAATACTTAGGCTTAGTATAGGCTTAAGTTAGTAGTATAATATACTTTTAACTATATTTTATTTTTTATTATTATAATATTACTAACTATATTTATAACAGCTTTTTTTACTTATTACTAGTTTTAATAGTATTTATAATACTTTTAAACTTAAAATTATTATAAACTAAAAAAGTAGACTAATAACTAGCTTTTAAAGGTAGTTATAATAAGTTAAAAAAAGAATAGCCTAATTTAATAATACTATTAATACTAACTTAGTTTAGTTTTAAGCTTTAAAAATACGCCTTTTTTATAAAAGTGTATTATACTATTTAAAAATAATATTAATTTTCTAATTAATTAATTTTTTATATTTATTTAAATATCTTTATACTAAAATATTAAGTATAAAGTATATACTATAACTAATATTATAATATTTATACTTAAAATAAAAAGGTAAATTAAATTAAAGCTTTATCTTAATACCTTTTACTTTAAAAAAATATAAGTAAATAAAACATAGCTATAAAAAAGATAAACAAATAATAAAGAATTTAATTAACAAAATCAACTATACAAGTTTTATATATAACGCTTATATATACGTCTCTCTTATCCTTATCTATTAACAAGCCGTTTATAGAGTATAGTTTAAGAGGAGGGACTACTAACTAATTAGTTAATAGTCCCTCTTTATACTATTTAACGTACTATAGTAGCTATTAGTAGTATATATACTTTTATATATAGTAAGTAGTTATATACTTAATATAAGCTTTATATATTAAGTTTATATTACTTATAATTTAATAATAATATATATAAAGGAGCTAGGCTATAAGTATATTACTTTTTATTATATAATAGTAGTACTATTTTTTAAATACTACTTAGATTATTAGTTTTACTAAGTAATTAAGTAGTAAAAGTGTATTAAGTACTTTATAAATATTTTTATTAAGCTTTTAAAAGCCTTAAATAGTACTTAGTAACTAATTAGATAATAATAATATAATATACTAAAAGTTTTAATAACTTTGCTTAATTAAACTAAATAGCTTTTTATATAGTTTATAAAGTATATAAAAAATAATAAATTTTAACTTTACTTATTTAAAGAATACTACTTAATTTATTAGACTTTAAACGTTTATATATAATTTATTTAAAGTATTTAAGTAGGCTTAAATATTTCTTATATAAAAGTTTAAGTTATACTAAAACTATAGCCCTTTTAATAAAAAGTGTATAAATAATATATTTATATAGTTAAGCTTAAAGTAAAAAGTAATAACTTATTAGTAAAAGACTTTTAAATAAGTAGCTTTTACCTAATTTTATATAAGCTTATTAATAAACTAATAAAAGTATATAAAATAGTTTATTAATAGTATTTATAGTTTTTAAAAAAAAGTTATACTAACTTACTTATTATTACTTTATAGCTTTAGTTATTATACTATTAAATCTAGCTTACTTTATATATAGTTTAATAAAAAAGAGCTATATATATATTATTTAATAGATATTTCTTATATTATTCTTTTAAGTTTTTATAAAAATATAGTAATAAGTTAAAATAGTATAAGATTTTTATATTTATATTAAAAATAAATATTAAGAAATACTCTTTTTAAAGGTAGTAGTTTATTAAGAATTAGTATATAGTTATATCTTTATAAGGTTATATACTTTTTAATGTATTTAGTATTTATAGTATTAAAGACTAAAGTTAAATAGTATTTTTAAGCTTAGTAATAATAAATACTAGTCTAGTTATAATACTAGCTATTAATACTTACTACTATTAAATTTAGTAACTATAAACTAGTATAATAATTGTTTATATTAAAGCTATACTATTTAATATTTATATTTATTAGCTAATAAGGTAGGTTAAAATAGCAGTCTTTTATTAAATTAAACGTTATTTATTTACTTATAAGCTTTGTTTCTTTTATAATAAAAGGGTTAATATAAGCTAATTAGCCTATTATAATACTTAAAGTATATAATAGCTTTAAAAAGTAGTTTTAAGGTTTTATTTACTTTATATACTATCTTCTTATAAAATAAAGTTTAGCTAATTACTTTATAAAATAATAGTGCTTTATATATAAAATGTTATACTAAATATAATAGTTTAAAAGTACTTAGTATATATAAATAAAGTAATTTAGTAATAAGATATAAGTAATTAAATATAAAGAAAAAAGCTTATAATAAAGTAAATATAAATAGTAAAAGTAAAAGTTATAGTTTTTATAGTAAAAAAAAGAGTAGTAATAAACGCTTTTAACTTTTTTATTTATTATAATAATTTAAAAAAAAAAATATTAGCCTTATTTTTACTATTAGTACTTTAAGTAATAAGTAGTCTTTTAATAAATAAAAATATTTTTTTAAAGTAAACTATTTATTTATCCTTAATATATTATATTCTTTTTTTATAATACATTTTATAAGTATATTAAAAGGCCTATTATTAAATTAAACTTATTTATACTATTACTATATAGCTTAAATACTACTATTATTATAACTTAAAATAAAAACTTTTTATATTTTATTATAAGCAGCGTATAAAAGAGTAAATAAACGTTTTCTACTAATATTTATACTAAGGTAAAGGCAATAATCTAAAAAAAGCTATTTAATAACGTAATAAATATAAACCTTAATAAGATAAAGCCTTAAACTAGTTAAACTAACGTTTAATTTAATAATAAAGATTTTATAAATATTAATACTAAGGTAAAAAGTAAAGTAGCTATAAAGGTAAGTAAACTAAAGAATAAGTAAAGCGCCTAGTAAAAGGCTAAAAAGAAGAAGATTAAAAAAGAAAAGAAAAGAAAAATAAAGAAAAGAAAGAAAGAGACTATAAGAAAGGTATAAAAGAGAATATAGGCTAAAAGAGTAAAAAGGGCGTTAGCTATATTAAAGTTTTAAAAGGAGGCTAAAAATAAGAAAAAGAAGATAGTTAAAGAAAAAATAAGAAAAAAAAGGAAAGGTAAAAGTAAGTAAAAGTAGTATATATTACTATAAAAAAGGTAGCTAAGGCTAAAACTTTAGTAGTTATAAAAGTAATAATAAAATAAATAATAGTTAAAACAAGTATATATATTACTTAAAGCTTATTAAAAAAGGCCAAGTAAATAGTATTATAGTTAGTAGTAAAGAATTAGTAATAAAATAAAGAAAAGTTTAATAAAAAGGTAAGTACTAGTTATAAAGGTTTTAAAAGGTTGTTTAATTAAATTATAGTTGTTATAAATTCCTTTTAAGCTTCTTATACACTATTTAAACAAATCTTAACCCTTTTTAATATAAATAAAGAACGAATTCGTTTTAAACTAGCCTAGTATAAAAAGAAGGCAAAGCTCTATATCCGTATTTAAAAAGGAACAGCGCTTTTATAACTTGTTAAGAATAAAGGAATTATAGCTTAGCTAATTAATAACGTATTATAAAAGTATTATTACTTATACACTTTTTAATATAAAGCTATATTAAGAAGTTTGTTAATTTACTTTATTATATTACTTAATTATATTAAGATATACCTATCTTAATAAGGTTTAATAAAAGTTTATAAGCTTTTAAATTTATAGATTAACTTATAGTTAAATATAGCTATTTAAGACTACTAAATAAGCTACTTAAAAAATAAGGCTTTAAATAAAGTATTTATAAAGGCTATAAATAAAGGCTTATTAAGTAATATAATAGCTTAAATTATAAAGGATAAGTAGTATAAATAAAGGTTATTTATTTAGTTATTTAATACTATATTTTTAGTACTATATAAGTAGTATTATACTTATTATTTAACGTTTATTATTTAGTTAAAAGATATATATATAAATATATTATACCTTTTCTTTAGCTATTAGTAGCTATCTAAGTATAGTTAAGCTTATAAAAACTACTTTTACTATATAAATAAAAAGATTTATAGTTATAATAATATATACTTTACTATAATAGTTAAGTTGTACTTACGTTTAATAAAGAGCAATTAAGTAGTAGTTATTTAAAAATAGGAACTAAAAACTTGAAGTATAGTCCTTTTATAAATCTCGTATAAGACTAAAATACTATCTTTTAAAAGTAAGTATATATTTAGTACTAGTTATAAAGTAACCTAGTAAATATAGTACTAAGAAGGTTTATAAGCTATATTATAATTTTATACATAGTTAATAAAGCGCTTAAGTATAAAAAGGATACTAGTAAAATAAAGAAGAAGCCTTTATTTATACTAAAATAAAGATTTTAAAGTTTATATAGGTAATAGGTAGTTCTTACTACTATAAAAGGATCTAGTTTATATTACTATTACTAATAGTGCCTTTACTATTTAATTACTAACTTTTATTATAAGTCTTATTATTTTTAACTTTATTAGTAAGTTCTAGCTAGTTTATAGTTATTAAATTATACATATTATACTTTTAAATTCTTATAGTATTTTACTTAAATTTTTTAAGTTATTAACTAATAAATATACTTAGTAAAAGGATTATATTTAAATATATAAGTATGTATATATTATTATTATAAACGATATTTATATAAAAGGGTCCTTATTATTTATACTTTAATTTATTATTAATAACCTTATTAATTTCCTTTTTATTGTTTTAAATAAGTACTATATTACTTTAAGCTATTAACTAATTTAACTATTATATTTTATTAATATTAGTATAGTTTTTTAATTTAGTAAGCTTTTTTTAAAACTTATAAACTATAATAACGGCTTACTTTAGTTTACTAAAAGACGTTATAATATTCTAGTTTTTTTTAAAGGAGCTTTTTAAAGGATATACTTACTAATTAGGAACGTTAACGTTAATAAGGAGTAATACTTCTATACTATAAAAAAGGAAGAATAGCATCTTTTTATATAACTAGTATACTATTATTTAATTTACTAAAAGTATTATAAAAAATACTTTATTTAGTTTTTTATTCTTTTAAAAGTTAGCTTAATAAGTATTCTTATAAGTAAAAAGTGCCCTTTTTTAATAAGGCTATTAGCCTATAAGTTATATATAAACGTTAAAATACATACTATACTTAATTTATTATAAGCTTTCTTAAAGTTTTCTTTAAATTCTAATCCTTTATCTACTATAATAACAACTAATAGGCTATAGTTAGCTATTATATAGTTTTATAAAAACTTAAAAATAGTTTTAGCGTTAGTATTAAGAGTAGTTATAGCTTTAACGTATCTTATAAGGGTATACTTAGCCTTTATAATATAGTGCTTACTATTATATAGTAGTATATATATAACGTTTAAATAGATTTTTTAAAAAAGATAACTAGTAGCTATTATATAATAACTAAGTTAACTAGCTAATAAGGCTTATATTTTAAGTAATTAAGGTAAGTTAAGACTACTTTTTATATATAATTATATATTTTATACTATAAAATACCTTTTTAATAAAAATAAAATTATACTTAATATAAAAGCTTTTTTTTCTTATACTTATAACTTTTAATAAAAGAATATAATCTTTAATAAGGTTAAAAAATTTATATAGTAGTTATTTAAGTCTTAAGTTTAAGATATTATTAATTAATTAAATAAAGGTTGTTTATTAATTAACACTTTTTAAGTATTAATATATATATTAATATACTTATTAAGATTGTTTTTTATAGCTTTTAACTTATCTTTATTAGTCCTTAAGCAATATAAAAGTATATTAATAAGTATATTCTTAGTAAGAATATACTTATAGTAAAATTAAATTTTTAAACTTATACTACTTATTATATAAGTAATACCTTAAAAAGCTTACTAATAACACTATTTAACTAATTTATTAAAACTTAAAAGTTTATTTTAATTTAAAAGTGTATACTATAAACGTAGTAATAAAGTTTTCTTAAAACTATAACTAGTCCTTTATATTCCCTTTTTATAGTATTATTAACTACTACTTTTATATTTTATTATTCTAATTTATACTATATAAAATGTCTTTTTTTATTAATTTCTTATAAAAGTACTACTTTTTAACTTAAAATACTTATATTAATTATAAGTATTATTAGTTTACTATTTTTAAAGTAGTTAATTATTATTAAAATAAGTATAGTAAAAAGTCTTTCTTTTAATAAGTTAAAGGCTAATTCTTTTATATCTTTTTACTATTAATAAGTACTCTTTTATAAAAGAATATAAAGAAAGGCAGCTACTATAGCTTTATTTTATACCTAAGTCTTATAAAACGTAAAAATACTAAAGAACTTATAAAGGTCTTTTAAATTAATTAGTTAAGGCTATTTAATAATTTTAATAATTATAAACTTTTTAAGCGTATAGTTAAACCTACTATATATATATTTAATAATAATAGCTATAAGCTAGTACTATTATAATTTTTTAGCTATAATTATAATACTAGCTAACTTATAATTTATAAAAATAAAGTCTATATTCTAAGAATGCTTAAAAGTATAGCGTCTAACTTTAAGCAATATTTCCTTATTATTATAAGTAGTTATAAGGCCTTTAATTATAATATTTTTAAAAAAGAGTAATACTTAATTAAGTATAAGCTTATATAGTAATTAAACTATAATATATTAAAATTAAGCTACTAAATTAGTACTTTTTTATAAAAGAGTATATATTTTAAATAGCCTAATTAAAGTTAAAGATATAGTTATATTTTTACTTTTTTTAATAAGTTTAATTTAGTTATAACTTAAAAAAAGATTTAATAAAAAGATTTTTTTTATATATTTTAAATCCTTTAAAAAAGGATTTTACTATTAAAAAAGTAAATATATTATATATTATATACTAATTATACTTAACTATATTATATATTAATTATACTTTTTTATTTTTCTTTTTTATTAAAAACTTAAGGTATATATAAGATTTATAACGTTTTTTAAGTATTTTCTTATTTAACTAATAAATAAGGTATTAGGATTATATTAGCTTAAAAGGCTATATATAACATAGTTTTAATAACTTATAAAAGTACTATTAATAAGTTAAGCTTACTAATATAATTAAAAGTTTATACTAATATAAATTCCTAAATAAAAAGAATTTATATTAAAATTTCCTTCTTTTTCTTTTATAAACTATTACTTAATTAGTTTATTATTATAATAAGCTAATTAAGTATTAGCTTATACTCCCTTTTTACTAAACTAAACTTTAGGATTATAAACGTAGCAAAGTTTTATATAGTAGGCTAAAAGTTTTTTTAAGCTTTTTCTTATTTTTTTACCTTTTAATTTATCCTCTTTTTAAAAGTAAAGCTATTAAATATAATATTATTTAATAGTTAAACCTTTAAACCTTTTTTTATATAAAGTATTACTATAGTAATCTTATTATAAAAATTAATAAGATTTAGTATTTTTTAATAAAGGTAGGCTAAATTAATAAATAAGTTTTAGTATTAGTTATAAGTAGTCTTTATAAATAATACTTAAAAGCTTATCTTTTAAATTTAATAATAATATTAAAATAAGTACTAATATACTAAGTAGTCTTAAATACTTATTATAGTTTATTTTAAAGTATTAGTTTATACTTTTAACTAATCTATTAATATTATAGAGTTTTTTAAGTTAATAATAAGGTAAATATTGCTTATAATTATATTAATATATATTGCCTTAGTAATAGTATTATATAAGAAATACAGTTTTATATTAAGAATATATAGTATTTTTAGTAATAAGTTCTTATTAGTTATACTATTAAGTATAATATATAAGTAAACTAGTAGTTTATACCTTTTTAACTATAAAATAGTTATAAAATTGTTAATAAACTAAATACTTATATTATAAATATTAGTTAAAGTAGCTTTAGTTTTAAACACTTAAAGATTTAGTTATTTAGTAAGTTTATAAGTAATTAAAAAAACTTATAACTTAGTATTCAGGGTTGGGAAAAAGTACTATAGTACTAGTATTTGCCTATACTAGTACTAGTACTAGTACTATAGTACTTTTTATAACTAGTACTAGTACTAGTACTATAGTACTAATTAAATAAATACTAATTAATTAATTAAATAAATAACTAAATAACTAAATAAATAATTAAATAACTAATTAACTAAATAAGTAACTAACTAATTAAATACCTAAATAACTAACTAACTAAATAACTACATAACTACCTATATACCTATAAGAAATACGTCTTTACAAAAGGCGTAAAGTTGAGCTACGTATAGTAATCTAAATAGTTGAATAAGTAAAGCCTATATTAAGAGAAAATAAGTGTATTTCTTAGATTCTTAACAAAAGACTAGATAGAAGAAAGGAGGACTGTCCTTATATAAACGTAATCTACTATTTTAATCTAAGTGTATATAAAAAACAATAATACGAATATATATTTAATAATACCTTATATAATTATATATATTTTTAATAATAACTAAATAACTAAGTAACTAAATAACTAAATAACTAAATAACTAAATAACTAAATAACTAAATAACTAAATAACTAAATAAACTAATTATTATTACTAATATCCTTAAATCCTAACTCTTTTTCTAATTTATCTAAATCCTTAATTTTCCAACTCTTTAATAAGGCTATTTTTTTAACCGTATTAGGCTGTAGCCTGTTTCTAGTACTAGTAATAATATTATTACTAATAGAAAAATAGCTTTCTATAGCGGTTGATGTAGCTGGTATAGCTAAGTATCGTCTAGCTAAAACACTTAAAATAGGGTATTTAGAAGCGTATAACTTCTAATATTCTAATGGATTAGTCTAATATAGTTAGTTAAACATATATTATTAAAGAATTAGTAAAATAAATTAACTTACGTTTTGCCCTTCTTCATTCTCACTTAAATAAATTATATATTCTTCTTTTAAAGTCGATTTAGTAAGGAATAAGTCTTTTTCTGAATTAGTATCGTCACTGTCTGTTGCGTTATATATATCTTCGTTTAATTCGTTTATAGATATATTAAGTAGGTTATTTTTAGAAGACGCTATTAAAGCCTTTAATCTAAAAAGATATTAGTAATAAATATAAATAAAATATATTAATTTAAAAAGTACTTACTGTAAATATTCGTCTTTAAAAATATTAGTAACGTTACTTAAAATATAGTTATAATGCGTTAATAAGCCGTCTTTTTTAAAGTGACTTGTTTTAAACCTAGGGTCTAAAATAAGACTTAAAATAAACGGCTTATAACTATCTATATTTTCAGCTGTAAGCCTTTTAGGAAAATATTTTTCTAACTTATTAATACCGCTATTAATAGCAGATATAAAGTTATTAAAATATATAGCCTTTTTAAATATTAGTAAGTAAGTAAGTAAGTAAGTAAGTAAGTAATTACTTACTAAAGACTTGTCTTTACTAGCCTAATTTTTAAAGCTAGTAATTAAAAGGTTTAGCTTATTATATATTATATATATATATAATAAGGCTTTAAGTAATGTAGTATAAAGCTGTCCTTGTAGTTTAATAGAAGGCTTTAAAAACACTTTAAATATTTGAAGAAGATATTTAATAATAAACCAGTCGATTGACGTTAAATAAATAGTTTTAAACTCATTATTAATAGTAGTGTTATTAATAAAGTTTAAGGCCGGTTTTAGTGTATAAAACGTATTAAGTATATAATAAGTTGAATTCCACCTAGTAGCGTTATCTATAATTAACGTTAATAAGACTTAAAATAAGTATAAAGTAAGTAAACCTACCTAGTGGTATAACTTTAACTTTATAATTAAAAGGTAGTTCATTTTTTCTAATAGAAAAATCAATACCCTCTAAAAATAACCCTTTTATTTCTTGAGTATACTTTGTTAAAGTAATAAGTCGTCGAATTCTAGTAATTAGGTCTTAAAAACGTTAATATAATAAATATATATTAAAAATAAGTATTAGTACTAACCGTTATTATTTAAAGATATAAATTTAGTTAATATGTCTTTAGATATTAAATTTATAATATGTGCTATACATTTAATATCGTTATTAAAGGTAAGCTTTAATTCGTTTTTATATTCGTCTTTAAAAGACGATATAAACGTATTATTGTTTGCAGCGTTATCTCTAGTTATACTATTAAATAATTAGTAAAAAGTAATAATTAGTTAATAATAATAAGTAAAAAAACTAACCTTAAAATATTTTTTAAAACTAAAGAAGGATAAGGCGTTAAAACGTTTATAAACTTGCTATATATATATAAACTAGTATGTATACTAGTTAATTCGTTAAAGCCTATAGCTTAATTAGTTATAATTATATAAAATATATTTAAAGGGTATATATACCTATTAACTTATAAATAAGCTTAAAATCTGAATTAATATAGGCTATAATAACGCTTAAATAAGCTGTTTGTGAATTTAATGTCTATATATTAAACGTAATAGAAAAGCTTCCAAACGTTTTAATATTTTCGTTAAATTCGTTATTTAAGCTTATTAAATTAAGGTTATATGTATTTTCTAGTATATCCTTAATTTTTTTCCTATTAATAATAGGAGAGTCTTTAATTAAATTAGTAAGTTAAATTATAGCGTAGTTATTAAATTATACTTACTTATTATAATATAATAATAGATCTTTAAACGAATCTGACTTAATAATATTAAAAGACAAATTATTATCTATAATAAAGTTTAATACTTTATTATAAGCGTCGTCTTTATTAAAATTATTAATAATAGTAGACGTTCTAGGCCGTTTTCTAGCCTCTAAGTTAAAAAACGTAAAAGGACTATTATTAAGTACTTCGTCTTCTATAATAAAACGTTAGTTAAGTAAGTAAGTAGTTAAGTAATTAAATTACTAACGTGTTTGAAAGCCTTTTTCAACTTTAGCCCTTTTATTAAAGGCTACAGCCGGATGCTTATTTTTATAGTGCTTAGTATAATTAGACGTTTGAAAGCCTAATAAAGTATTGACTTTTTTAAAGGTACACCTAAATAAATTAATAATTTATTAATTAAAGTAGTAAATAATTATAAATATAACTTATATAGTATATTTAACTAAGACTTCTCGATTTTTACCTTTTTTAAAAGGTAATAAAGTCCTTATAAATAACTTATTTTTAATTATATAACTAGTAGACTTAGAATCGTCTAATATAAAATTAGGGTTATTATATAACTGATCCTTACTCTGAATAATACTTTCGTTATTACTACTATTAGTAGTAATAAGTGACGTAATTTCAGAGTTAGGTTTAGTTAAATAAGCGTCGTCTGAATCCATTTTAACTATTATATATTAGCTATAGTTTTTATTTAAAGAATAAATATAACTTACATATTAACGTTATTTATTATAATAGCTATAGTTATAATAAGTGTATATAATAAAGAAAAAGTACTATAGTTAATAAAGGTAGGTATAGACATATTTATAGTTTTTTATAACTATACTATATTAAATTTTCTATGTATTATTAATTGCTTTTTCTAGAATATTCTATATATTATTAATTACTTTTTCTAGAATATTCTATATATTATTAATTACTTTTTCTAGAATATTCTATATATTATTAATTGCTTTTTCTAGAATATTCTATATATTATTAGTTACTTTTTCTATAATATACTATATATTATTACTTAATTTTTCTAGAATATACTATATATTATTAATTACTTTTTATTAAGAATATATAATTATATAAAGTACTACTAATTATATATTTATATTAGTTTTTGTTAAGAATATATAATTACATAAGGTATTACTAATTACATATTTGTATTAGAGTTTTTAGTACACACACACACCTAGATTAAAATAACAGATTACGTCTATATAAGGACAGTCCTCCTCTCTTCTATCTAGTCTTTTGTCAAGCATCTAAGAAATACACTCTTTTTCCCTTACTATAGGCCTTACCTATTCAACTACTTAGATTGCTGCACGTAGCTCGACTCTACACCTTCCGCTAAGACGTATTTCTTACAGTTTTTATATATATATACTTTTTTATTAAAATAGTAGATTTTATTTATATAAGAATAGGCCTCCTTTTACCTATCTAGACTATTGTTAAGCATTTAAGAATATAGTATATTTTCCCTTACTATACGCCTTTTTTATCTAACTATTTAGATTTGTATACGTAGTTCGACTTTACACCTTTTGTAAAAATATATATTTTACTAGATTATATTATATATTATTAAATAATTTTTTTAGAATATTTTATATATTATTAATTATATTTTATATATATTTTATTTAGCTTACTAATAGTACTAGACTAGTACTAGTATTTGTACTATAGTACTAGTACTAAATACTAATACTAGTACTAGTACTAGAGTTAAAGTACTAGACTAGTATTTCTTTATACTAGTACTAGTCTAGTACTAGTACTAGTACTAAGATTTCGTGTACTAGTACTAGTACTAGACTAGTAGTACTATAGTACTAGTACTAGTACTAGTATTTTTTCCCAACCCTGTTAGTATTAATAAGAGTAAACTATAAGCTTTTTTAAAAAAGGCCGTTATAAACTTAAATACGTATTTATAAAAGACTAACTACTTTTATAAGTATAAAGTTAACTTATAAGCTAAATACTTAATAAGACTATAATATAAAATATATTTCTTAATTATTTAAAGGTTTTAATATTTAATAAGGGTTATTTATACTAACTATATAAAATATTATTTAAGCAAGGTTAAAGGCTTTATTTATAACTATTAACGTTTTACTATTAATATAAACTATCTTTATACTAAGTATTATATAGTCTTAAATACTAAATATAACTTATACTATATATACTAAGCTAAGATATAAAAACTAACGTATTATAGCTTTAATAATTAAGTTAAAAATTGTTTTAAAGAGTTAACTTTTAATATTTAAAATTAGTTTAGCCTTTATTCTTATAAGACTTAAGTAGTTAGTTAATAAAGTAATAAACGTATATTAAATAAGATAATATTAATAAATCCTTATACTTTTTATATATTTATAATTAGTATATAAAAACGTATATTATTATTAACTTATTTATACTTTTTAATTAATATAAATATTATAAATAAGTTATAAGCCTTATTTACTAACTTTATTAAAAGGAGCTAGATAATAAATATAAGTTTATTATTCTTAATAACTTTAACTATATTAATACTTAAGTTTAAAGTAAAGGGCAACTTATTTAATAAAGTAATTAGGCTACTAGTATTATTTAAGGATAAGAATTACTAACTTTAACTATTTCTTTTTATAACTATATATACCTTATTTTTTAAACACTTAAAAGATTATAGTACTTTATTAAATAGCTTTAAATTAAACTCCTTATTTACTTTTTATTATAAAAGTGCCTTATTAATATATAAGACAACTTATACTTAGTTATTATCTTTATAAAGAAATAATTTTTATTCTTATTATAGTATATAAGTATTATAGTTTTAACAAGAATTACTTACAAATGCCGTATAACTAAGCGTAGTTAAGGCACCGCGTACAGACCGTCTAGGGTCCTTACAGGGTTATCCTATAATTAGTTAGATGTTTAATCTGCCAGCGTCCTACTGTAATTAGCTAAGAGACAGAATAGTAGTAAGCTATTTTAAGATACTAAGAGTGGACTTTAAAAGGTCTTTAAGCGCTTTTTATAATTAGTTAAAAATAAGTAAACTAATAAATATTTTTTATATTTATATAGTACTACTATACTCTTTTTTAATAAAAGAGACAAGAGTTTATTCTTGTTCTTATATACTTATATATATATAATTTAGTTATTATAAAGTTAATGTTATTTTTTACTTAGTTATAGTAGTATATAGTACTAATTTTATAAATACTTTTATATTAATAAACTTTTTTTTTTAATTACTTAAAAAAATTCTTTTTTTATAATAACTAAATTATTAATTATTTTAAAGGCTTTAAAAATAATAAAAGCTATATAAGTATTACTTAAAGGCTTAATAAAGTTTATATTAATTAAAACAATATTTATAAATAATAAAATAGTAGTTAAATTAGTTAAATTAAAGGCTTATTAAACGTGCTTTTAATAATTACTTATAGTATATATAAAAGTAGTATAACTATAAGTTAAATTAAATAGTATAAATAAGAAGACTATACTTATATATATAATACAACTATTAATAAAGGACTTATAAAGTGCCTTTAAGATTTAAAAGCTAGACTTAAATAATTTTAAAGGTAAAGATATAGCCTTTATAACTTTATTATATATTAGTAGTTAAGCACTATTAAAAGCTAGTAGTTAAATATATAACTTAAAGTTAAAACTATTTAAGAAATATAAAGATTTGTTAATATATTTATAATAATAAAAGTAGTATAAAGTAATAAGATGTATATTTAAATTAGCGCCTTATTAGTACTTTTAAGACATTAATAAAATTAATATAATACTTTAGCTTATAGATAAAGTATTTCTTATTTACTAGAAGTAGTACTTTAATACACTACTAGACTAAAAGTATATACTAGACTTATACTTTTAGAACGTCTTTAATACTTTGTTAAATATATTAATACTAGAATTAAAAGATTTATTTAATACTATAGTAATACGTTTAAAAAAATTACACTAACTAGTAAGACAAAGCCTTAGTAACTATTATACGTATATAAGCTTATTAAAAAAAAGATTAGTCTTTTATTTAAAAATTTTATAGTAGCTATAGCCTATATAAGTCTAAACAACAAAATTAAACACAACTTAGTTATAAAAGGTATAACCTATACTACTAATTAATACTAAGTGTTAAAGCGTATAAATTAACTATAAAAGGACAGCTCTTTAAAACAATATAAAAGAACTATACTTAATATAAAAAAAAAGAAGAAGACCCTTACTAAAAAACTAAGAAAGAAGTATTTAAGGCTTTAATAAAAAGCCTTTAAAGCTTAAAGTTTAAAATAGTCTATAAACAAGACTAGCTTAAGACGTTGTACTAAGTTAAGTAATACTAATATTAAGTACTTCTACTATAGTAAGAAAGGCTATATTTTATTTATATACTTTAATAAATTAACTAGTAAGTTAATAAAGAAAAATATACAAGTTAACTTAACTAAAGTTGTTAATAACTTTAGTAATAAGAGTAAAAAGGGTAAGAGTAAAAGAAAAGCTTAGACAGCCTTTAAAGAGATACTTTAAAGTTGTTAAACTTAGTTCTAGTTAGTAAGAGGCTATAAATAAAAGGATAGATTGTTATAAATAGTAATTACTTTATATTTATTAATTTAAACTATAATAGTAAGATTAATGTAGTAAACTAAAAATTTATAAAAGTATAAGGCTTACTAAAGTTTATAAGGCTTTTACTACTTGTATAAGTGCCTAATAACTTAAAGCTATAAATTTATAGTGTGTAAGTAGTTATAATTTAACTATTAAACGTTAACTAGAAAGAATAGTAGATTACTTATTATTGTATAAGACTAGACTATGTTAATAGTAACGTATTAGTACTTTTAAGTATACTAACTTTATTAAATAAAAAAATGTTATTATACTTTACTAGTAAAAAGTAGTAGTTTTATAAATTAAAAGTTAAGCTAGTAAAGACCTTTTAAAAAAGTGTAATAAATACTACTACCTACTATATATTAATATAAGTAAAGGAATTTACTAATCTTTTAAATAAAGAGCTTTAAAAAGACTTTAAAGAGCCTATAAAGATACTATTTAAGCTTTATAAATATAAGAATATGTTTTTTATAAAGAATACTATTAACTTACTAATTTACTAAAGTGTAGACTATATAATTAATCTACTATTTAAAATACAACTACTATATAAAGGACTATACCTTTTGTTTTAAAAGGAGCTTATTATACTTTAAAAGTACTTATAAAAAGTACTATAAAAAGAATAAATTTAAAATTTAAAGAGCTTTATACACTTTTTAGTTTTTTTTATACTAAAATATAATAGTATTTTACAACTATATATTAACTACTATAAACTAAATAAAATTATAGTTAAAAATTAGTACCTTTTATTCTTAATTTCTAAGATCTTAAACAAAACTAAGAGCTATAAAGTTCTTTTAACTATAAACGTAAAGAATACGTTTAGTAGAATATAAATATATAAAAATAATAAGTAAAAGACTATATTTAAAACGTAGTATAACTACTATAAGTATTTAGTAATACTTTTTAGACTAACTAACGTCTTAATAACTTTTTAAAGTTATATTTACAAGGTGTTTAAAGGCTTAGTAAACAAGATTTATATTATCTACTTAAATAATATTTTAATTTATTTAAAGAATAAGAAGAAGTATACAAAGTACTTAAAGTAAGTATTAAATTAACTAAAAGAAGTAGGGTTATTTATTAATTAGAAGAAGTACTAGTTCTATAAAAAGGAGATGTCCTTTCTAAACTTCTTACTATCTCTTAATAGAGTTTATATAAACCTTATATAAGTTAAAACAGTTATAAAATAATAGACGCTTAAGACTTACTACAATATTTAAGTGTTTATTAGCTTTTATAATTTTTACTACTAATTTATTTACTGTTTTATTAATAAGGCCTAGCTACTAATAGAATATTTAAAAAGGCTAGTTAAAGGTAAAAAGCCTAAAGGACTTTTATAAAGGCTTTATAAAAACTAGGTATTTTAGTAGTTAAAGTAAGTATTTATAAAAGCACTATTACTAAGGCACTATAACTTATAATGTCTAGTTTATATAAAGACTAATACGTCTACTTTTATATTAGTAGGAATACTATCCTAACTAAATAACGTAAGTATATAGTATCTAGTAGCCTTCTAGTTTTAAAAGTTAAAAGGTATAAAGCTGTGTTATAGTACTCTTAATTAAGAGTTAATAGTAATTATTATATCTTTTAAGAAATAGTACTAGTACTTAAAAAAGGCTAAAAGTATAAAGGTCTTAACTAACTACACTAATTTATAAGCGTTCTTATAATAAATAGATTTAAATTATTACTAGGCACGTTAGTGTATATATTTATTACTATTTAATTTTAAAATTAAGTATTATTTAAGTAATAAAAATCCGGCTAATAGCCTATTATATTGTTCTAACTATAAAGAAGAGTAGAATTAAACGGATTACTTGTTTTTATTATACTAAAAGGTTGCTACTTTTATTAAGAATAGTGTTTTAAAGGACTTTAAGAAACTTATAAAAAAACTAGATAGCCTATCTTCTTATAAAGAGTAAGTGTTTAAAACTAGTATAAACAGCCTAGGTAAAACAGTTAACGTAGCTAACTTAAAGACGACTTAGTTAAAGTACTAAAGTGTGTATATTTAGTAGTTGTTTATAGTGTAAGTAGTTATAATTATAACTATAAAAAGGTTAAAGAAGAGTAAGAAGCCCTTTACCTTATTTTATAAGCTTATTCTTATAGCTTAGTTGTTAAACATCTACTTATTAAATAAAAAAAAGGCTTATTAAAACTATATAAGCTATTTTTAAAGTTAGTTTTTAAACCTTATAAGATTACTTTATTAAAAAGGATAGGTAGCTGTACTAGCTTAAAAAACACTATAATATAAAATTATTTACTAGTACTACAAGCCTAAAACAGCTAAACATAGTAGTGTTGTAAAAATAAAGGACTTAGTCTTTTGTTACTACTCTTAAATAGGCGTTAAAGTAAACGTTAAAGGATTTATATATACTTGTTATATATATTAAACTACTAAGTTAAAAAAGTATAAGCTATATAGTTAACTTTAACTCTTACTAGTCTTTAAAAAGCCTTAGTAAAAAGTGTTAATAAATTTTATTACTAGTTTTTTTTTAGTCTTTAATAGTAATTAAAAGCTAAATATTATACTAGTAATAATAAACAAGTATATAAAAATATATTAGTTTTTACTAGTATTTACTACTATAACTTTTATAAAGCTTATATATTTACTTTATATAAAAGTTTAACTACGTTTTAAGTAGTTAAAAAGTATTATTTTAAATAAAGGAGTAGTTTTTACTAGCTAGTACTAGTAAGAGCTATATAATATTACTTATATTAAGCTAAGACTATTTACTACTTTTTACTTATAAACTAATAGTTAAACTAAAAAAGCTAATTAAACTTTAAAATAGTACTTTTATTACTATATAATAAAAAATTAAAATAACTAGTTAACACTTTTTTTTATAATAAAGTTTACTTTAAATAATATAATAAATTAATTAATAAATAAAGTATTATTTTATATACTTTATAACTATTACTTTATAATTTATAAAAGTGTTAAAAACGTTACTTATAAAAGAAGAATACTAATAGTAGCTAAGTATATTTTAAAGTTATAAGTTATAAAAGAAAAAGTATTAAAACACTTATAATATATATAAAAAATATAAAAGTATTACTATAATATAAAACACTTATTAAAAGAGTATAATAAAAAGGACTTAGTACTATTATTTACTTAAAATTTAAAGTTAAAAGTGTTTAGTTAAAAGTAAAAGTTAAAGTTTATTAAACCTTTTTATATATTAAAAAAAATTAACTTATAAATATATTACTTTATACTTTTATAATAGTATAAAAGACTATATAATATATTTTTAATATCTTTATTAAAATCTTAAATAAACTTTATAAGTACTATAAAGCCTTTATTAATACTACTATTAAAAGAAAATAATAATAAGTAAAAGGTAAAAAAGGTATTAAGTTATAAAGTATAGTATAAAAAGTTATACTACTTAGTATAGTAAAAAGAATAACTATTTAAATATAACTAATAAATTATTATAATAGTTATAAATATACTAATTATTATAAAGAAGTAGTAAAAAATATAAAAAAAAAGGCTTATTAATATTAAAACAAGCTTAAAAGTCTTTATAAAAAAGAAAAAAGAAAGATTAAAAAAGGTTTAGTAAAAAGGTATAGTAAAATAATATTATTATAATAATAAAAATTATAAAAATATAATAAAAAATTATAAAAAAATAATAATATATTTAACTATTATAAAGAAACCTTAAAAGGCCTACTTATAGCTTAAAAAAAAGAGTAGTTAAATAGCTGTGTTTTAGTATAAAAATAGTAAATAAAGGTAAATCTTAGTTACTAATACTTATAATAAATTATACTATAAGTATAAAATAGTAGTAAAGTAGCTAGTACTAGGCTTAAAATATAAAAGGTAATTATAGCCTTGCTTACTTAATAATATATAGTACTTATAAGTAGTAGCCTTATACTTTATAAATAGCTTAAAGCTAATTAATAATAGTTAAAAGTTAAAGGAATAAATATATATATACTACTTTAAGGCTATATAGCTTATTATACTTTATATAGTAGTTTATAGCTATAAAGGCTAGACTTTAAACAGTCTTTTAAACTACTTAATAATAATAGTAAAAGCTTTCTTTTTAAAGGATTTTTTAGTTTTTTAAATAAACTACAACTAAGGCCTACTTATTAAAGTTAGTTAAATAGCTTATTATTAATAGAAAGAATTATTTTATTAATATAATAAGGCTAGTAAATAATAAATAAGATATTTACTAATATATAATATATATTAATATACTACTTATTTATATAACTACTACTCTTTTAAAAGCTAAAACACTATATTAAAAAAAACAACTTAAATAGCTTGTCTACTAACTTTTTTATTTAAACGTTAAGGCAGCTTAGATATATAGGCCTATTATTAAGAGGCTAGGAGTATTTTAAGTCTTTACTCTACCTATATAAAGGAATAGGTAAAAGCGCTACTAAAGCTGGTATAAAGGCTTAAAAGAGGCTAAGGGCTAAACTTAACTTGTCCTTAAAGTCTTTAACGTTATTAATACGCCTTAAAGGCGAATTGTTTAATATATACACTAGGCTTTAGTTACTAGTGCTAAACCTGTTAAAGAGAGGTAAGAGGCCTACTAAGGAGCTTGTTAAAAGCGTCTACTTTAATAGATTAAGCGCTTAAAGCGTAGGCACTAACTAAATAGGCGTAGGCGTTGTTAGCCTTTAGGTTTTAGTAGTAGTAGGTAAAATAAAAAGAGGTAACACTTTTAGTACTACTAGTATAGTTATACTATACAATAACTAAGAAACCTTTTATAATGTACTATCTAGTATAAAGGTAAAAATATTCTATTTAGTATTTAACGTGTATATTAAGGCGTTAGTAAGAAGTAGACGTTAAAATGTAAAAACTAGTTTTAGTTCTTATATATATATAAGCTTTTTAATAATATTAAGGCTTTAAAGTATAAAGGTCCTTTTAAAGTACTTTAAAAAGGTCTATATTATAAATAAAAAGTTAAATAATAAGTTATTAATAAAAATTAAATAGTTTTTAAACTATTTAATAGTCTAATAAGCTATTAATATTATTACAATTTAATAATAGCCTTATAGTTCTTACTTCTTCCTTTAAAGGTAGTACCTATTATAATAAATTTTAGTAATATAAAAAGTAAAAAGTAAGTACTATTTATATAATATAGTAAAATTTACTTTATAAACAAGTAAAAGCAAACTTATAACGTTTATATAATAAAGTAAATTTTACTATAAATAAAGTAAGAGCAAATTTACTATACTTAATATATACTAGTAATAAACTTTATTATATAAACTAGCCTTTTATAACTTTTAAACAAAGCTTATAACATCTTTAGTAGTATTATTAACATCTCTTAACCTTATTAAATACATTAGTATATTAAAGAATACTATCTTATATAAATATAAATAGTATAATATAACAACTATCTTACAAGTATTAAGGCACTTTTATCTTACTAGGTTTTTTTTTAAGCACCTTATTACTAGTAAAAGTTAAGATTAACTTTAAAAAAGGGAAGAAATAATTATTATAGTTTTAACAAGAATTACTTATAAATACTATATAACTAAGCATAGTTAAGACACTATATACAGACTATCTAAAGTCTTTATAAAGTTATCTTATAATTAGTTAAATATTTAATCTATTAATGTTTTACTATAATTAACTAAAAGATAGAATAATAGTAAGCTATTCTAAGACACTAAGAGTAAACCTTAAAAAATTCTTAAGCGCTCTTTATAATTAGCTAGAAATAAGTAGACTAATAAACATCTTCTATATTTATATAGTACTACTATACCCCTTCTTAATAAAAGAGATAAGAGTTTATTCTTGTCTTTACACACTTATACGTATACAATTTAGTTATTGTAAAGTTGATGTTATTTTCTACTTAGTTATAGTGGCGTATAGTACTAACCTTATAAATACTCTTATAATAAGACTAGTTTAATAATTTTTATAAGCTTTAGTATATTTTACTATTAAATACTCTTTATTATTATAGTAAAAATAGTAAAGATAGTTCTTTAACTATATACGTTAAAAAATACTTTAAATATAGTATTATTATCTACTTATAAAATCTTTTAATGTTAATAATAAGTAGTTATTACTAAATTATACTAGTATTATATAGGTTTTAGGCTAAAAGTATTAAGAAACCGTATTTCTTTAAGTATTCCTTTACTATATAGTATTAGTTTATAGTAAGATTTATTATACCTTTAGTAATTAAATTAAACATATTTATTAACTAGGCCGTTTAAGGCTATATTATAGTTAAAATAATAAGGATAAGTATAATACAAAGTAGTAAGGCGTAATAATAAAGAGGCATTTTAATTTAATAAGTAAGTAGTAAGACTTAAGTAGCCCTTTAAAACGTTTAATAATAATAATTATTTATAAAGTAAACGTTAATATATATATTAGGCGTTAAATAAACTGTTTTTACTTTTATACTAAGTATTATACTATAAAAAGTTTTTTAATTATTATATAATATACTAATACTAGTAGTACTAAACGTATTACTTCTTACTTTACTTACTACTATAGCTTAAAAGCTAATAATGCTTATACTAGTCCTACTAGTAGTTATAACTATAGCATCTAATCTATTAAAGTAGACGCCTTTAACAAGCTCTTTAATAAGCCCCTTACTTTTTTTTAGTAGGCTAAGTAATAACAGCTAAAGCCTACTATATATACTAAACGTCTTACTATATACGTATAATAATAATAATAATAATAAATATAAGGATAATAATAATAAAAATAAGGAGGATATGAATAAAGGCCTTAAAGACAAAGACTTTAAAGACAAGGACTTAAAAAACCTTAAAGGCAGCCTTAAAGGCAACTTTAAAGACAAGTTAAGTTTAAACCTTAGCTCTCTTTAAGCCTTTATAAACTCTACAGCTTTTTTAGTAACGCCTTTATTTATCCTACTATTTAGGCAAGACAAGGATATAAGCTACCTTTAGCCAATTATTAACAAACTTATATACTTAAGCTACCTTAACACTTATATAAATAAGCTAGTAAATAAGCCGTCTAAGTTGCTTTTTTTAGTATAGTATTGTAACTTTTAAAAAGGTAGTAGCTATATAAATAAGTAGTACGTTAATATATATTATATATTAATAAGTGTCTTATTTATTAACTATTAGTTTAAATTTACTAATAAACTAGTTCTTTATATTAATAATAAGCTATTTAGTTAATCTTAATAAGTAGGCCTTAGTTATAATATAATTAAAAAACTAAAAAATCCTTTAAAGAAAAAGATTTTACTATTACTATTATATAGTTTAAAAAACTATTTAAAGCCTTACTTATATAGCTATTAACTACTATATAAAGTATAATAAACTATATAGCTTTAAAATAGTACATATATATTTATCTTTTTAACTTTTAACTACTACTAACTTATAAAGGTATTTATAAGGTTAGTACTATACACTACTATAACTAAGTAAAAAATAACATCAACTTTACAATAACTAAATTATATACATATATATATAAAAAAACAAGAATAAACTCTTATCCCTTTTATTAAGAAAGGATATAGTAGTACTATATAAATATAAAAAATATCCTTTAGTCTACTTATTCTAGCTAATTATAAGAAGCGCTTAAAGACCTCTAAAAGTCTACCTTAGTATTTTAGAATAGCTTACTACTATCCTGTCCTTTAGCTAATTATAGTAAGACGCCGGCAGATTAAACATCTAACTACTTATAGAAGGACCCTGTAGGGACCCTAGACGGTCTATGCGTAGTGCCTTAACTGTGCTTAGTTATACGGCGTTTATAAGTGATTTTTGTTAAAACTATAATATAACTAGCTTTAAGTTATTTATAAAATATAAGGCTACTACTTATATATACTATATATTATTAAATAAGTAAGGCTATAACTACTTTTTATACTTTAAGCTAAGTAGAAGTTGCTTTACTGCTATTTAACGCTTATAATGTAAGTTAATATAAGTATTATTAGTTAAGATTTATTTTTATTTACTATTATTATACTAAAAGGCGGCTATTAAGCTACTATCTTTCTTAGGCTATAAGTAGGCCTTTTAAGACCTTTTTAAAGTAGTTAAGTATATTGTTTATTTTTTTTATAGTTTTTTAGTATATTTTTAAAATTTTTATTATTATAATAATATCTTATTACTATACTTTTTTATTAATACTTTTTTAGTCTCCCTTTTTTCTTTTTTATAAGGACTTTTAAACCTATTTTATTATTAATAAACGTCTTTTTTTTTACTACTTTTTTATAATAATTAGTATATTTATAACTACTAAAAGCATGTTTAATAAGCCTTTAATATAGCTAATTTAGCTATTATTTTATTATTTATAAACATTGTTTTAACCGGCGTAAACTTTACTAAGTCTTTATATAATACCTATATAGCTCTTATTAACTTTAAAGCCTTTAAAATAATTAGTAATTTAGTTATTATAAAAAGAGAATTCTTTTAAGTAGTTAATAAAAAGAATATAAAGGTATTAATAAAATAAGTACTAAGTACTATTATAACTAGGTAAAAGATAATATTAACTTTATAATATTTAAATTGTATATATATAAGTATACTACAATAAGAATAAATTCTTATCCCTTTTATTAAAAAAAGGTATAATAGTACTATATATATATAAAAGATATCTAATAATCTACTTATTTTAACTAATTATAAAGAGTACTTAAAGACCTCTTAAAGTTTACCCTTAGTATTTTAATCTACTTACTACTATTTTATCCTTTAGCTAATTATAGTAGGTCGCCTATAGATTAACTATCTAACTAATTATAGTAGGTCGCCTATAGATTAACTATCTAACTAATTATAGTAAGACCTTATAGGGACCTTTAACGGTCTATATATAGTAGCTCGATAGTGCTTAGTTACTAGACATCTACTAGTAATTCTTGTTAAAACTATAATAATATTAAAGACTATAAGATTTTAGCTTATCTCTTAACACTTAATACTAAATAATTTACTATAAATAAAGAACTTTCTATAAATTTTAAATAAATAAGAATTAACTAATTTTATATTTATATTCTTTTACTAATATACTAGAATTTTATAGAATTATTAATATTGTATAGTTTATTTGCTTTATTTGCTTTATTTCCATTATTTAAGGCGTATATACTAAGGACGATATATAGTTGTTATTAGAATATTTCCTCTTATGCTAGAAATAGCGCGTAATAATATCTTTAAGTTAAAGACCTTTATATATGTTTATAATTAAGTAGGTTTCTTTTTAAAACCGTAGTTTTTAATAGAAATAGTAGAGTTAAATATAGTACTTATTATTTTTACTAACTTAATTTTAATAGCTTAAAATATTTTATATACTAAATACTTACTTATAGTTTTAAGTGGCCTCTTTTATATTATATTATATTAGATTATAACTTATTTACTGGATAGTATTTTATAAACAACGTTTATTAGTTAGTATCTTTATTAATATATTTAAATAGTGCTTAACAAACATACTAAATAAGGACTTGATTCCTCTTAAAAATTAATGTTGCGTAGTAAGTACCACTAATTGCTATATCTATTATTAAAAAAAAACGTAGGTTGCCTTATTCATTCTTAATATCGCAATACGCATTTGATTATTGCAATACTAATAATCTCTTTACCTAGATCTAGTATTATTTTAAATGTTGATAAGCATTGCTTCTATTGGCTAAGGTAAAGTTGATTGCCTGTGTGGACCTGTACCTCTTTGGGATTTATCCAGCTTTGTATCCAGTTAATTAGTTAACAGCATGTGAAGAGAATCTTACCATCAAAGGTTGTTATGATCCAGTCGACAAACCTTTAGGAGCAAGACTCGGGGTTTGTTTTACAATTGTCCGGCTTAGCAGAAAAGATAATAGTATCGAAGATATAAGGCCTATACCCTTTAATTTTTAAATTCCATGGCATCGACTAGAGAGCGTCGTGTAGCTAAGGAACTACATGATATCAACCAGGACAAGGATAAATCCGGTGTTTTCGCTGCCCCAATCGATCCTAGCAACTTGACTCACCTCAAGGGTACTTTTCCAGCACCACCGGACACCCCATATGCTGGTGGTACATATACAGTAGACATTCAAATACCAGACATGTATCCGTTTAAGTCTCCTGTCATCAAATTCGATACCCTAATATGGCATCCCAATATCAGCAGCCAGACAGTAAGATAATCAGTCGTTTGACAACTTTCTTGACCTATGATAAAATTTCAGCTTGACAGATTCTGCCTAAAAAGCTAACTACAGCTATCTTCTTAGGGTGCTATTTGCCTCGATACGCTGGGTACCGGCTGGTCGCCAGTTGGTACAATAAAGATGGCACTCATGTCTATTCGCATGCTCCTCGAATCACCCAATCCAAAAGATCCACAAGATGCTGAAGTTGCTAAAGTAATGGTAGAGGATCCTGAATATTTCAATGCAGTGGCACACGACTGGGCAGTCCGTTACGCTGGTGCTCCGCGGAGACACGGACCTCCTGGAAAGATAATTCGCAAGAAGATGGAAAGGCAACCTGACGACCCAAGCAGGTATGTTAATTTCAGATGTAAATACCTCTGCTGGACTTTGTGCGCAATTTATTCATTATTATGTCCCAGGTACCAAGGCTATCATAAAGATCTGATTGACCGATTTGTCTGCATGGGCTTTGAGTTGGATGTTGTGGTGGATGCTTTCAATTTCGTTGGCATTGACAGAAACGGTGGCGAGGATTACGAGCTGGAAGAAGCATATATGGGGGATATTACGGCCCGTCTTCTTGGTGAGCAGTAAACAGGACTATGCTCGTCGGCTTAATTTTGACGTAGTCACCCCCTTTTGTATTGTACTGCATTTTTAGCTACGTGAACTCTTTGAGTTTTGCTCTAGAAAAACAGAGAACAAGCCTCATATAACATGACGTTTCTGACTTGTTTATGTTCGAACTAGTCTATCTCATTATGTAGACAAAAAGCCATATAGAGATAGTAGACAATAATCATGCGTAACCGAAAAGAGATCGCACAATTCTAATGTACACCGCTCATATCACTCGCTGCCGCTGCCTAAAGACTATATGTGCCATGTAGAAATTTGAACATGCAGATGGAATGCATGCAGTCTCGCGTTCTTCTTAGAGTAGGTCACGGCGAACAAACTCATCACGTAGGGCTTTGCCCAAACTAGCAGGAGACCGTTCAACAACGACACCCGCTGATTGCAATGCATTGATTTTGGAGTCGGCACCACCTCGACCACCAGAGACAATAGCACCGGCGTGGCCCATGCGACGACCGGGGGGGGCTGAGATACCAGCAATAAAAGACACAACTGGCTTACCGCCGTTTACTACATTATTGGCATGAAGAAATTCAGCGGCCTCCTCCTCTGCCGAGCCACCAATCTCTCCGATCATGATGATGCCTTCAGTCTCCTCGTCCGCAAGGAATACCTTCAGACAGTCGATAAAATTAGTGCCGCTAAATGGGTCACCACCAATACCAACAACTAAAGATTGACCGAGACCAGCTTGCGTAGTCTGGTTAACAGCCTCATATGTCAAAGTTCCGGAGCGGCTCACAATGCCTATACGACCACGCTTGTGGATAAAACCTGGCATGATGCCAATTTTGCACTGGCCAGGGGCGATAATACCTGGACAATTAGGTCCAACGAGACGAGTCTTTGATTGCGTCTTGAGAATGTTTGTAATGCGAAGCATGTCTAAAGATATTAACTTAGAGATAAAATATTGAAAATAAAAGCTTCGGAAGTAACATTTAAAAGTAGACTAAAAACGTAATAGTTAACTTACCATGTTGTGGGATGCCCTCGGTTATGCATACAACAAGAGGAATCTCGGCTGCAATAGCTTCCTCTATTCCCTTAGCTGCCACAGGTGGACTATGAGATAAAACGTTAGAAATATTTGCGTAGACATGCATAATAATATAATAGCTACATACGGCACAAATATAGCCGTAGCAGTAGCATTGGTCTCTTTAACGGCTTCCGTTACATTGGCGAAAACAGGTAAACCTAAATGCGTGGTTCCTGCCTTCTTAGGGTTTGTACCACCAACGACATTGGTGCCTAGGTAAATCAGTAAAAAGAAACAGAAAAAAGCGAGGCTGTTATTTAGATGGGATTACTACCATAATCCAGAGCCTGTTGAGCATGGAAGCTAGCGAGTGTTAGTAGGAAAGATGATGACATGACTATATCCTAGTTTTAATTCTACTTACGTTCCCTGTTTGCCAGTAAACCCCTGATATATGACTTTTGTATTAGAATTGATCCGAAGATTGTTGACCGTCGAAGCGTAAGGTGTGGAAGCAGAGCTGTAAGTTCGGTATGAGACCCGTCGAAGAAGCGACATTCCAGTACGCCGTGAAAAGGATTGCATAATTGCCTGAGTGAATACTAGAGAAATTTCTTGTCTTTGATATGTACTCGATAGAATTGATATAGTGAGGTTTACAACAAGATGAGGACTGCTGTACTATAATGTGTGACTGACAGTAATTTTTTTAGGCACACGGAAAACGGAAAAGCACGGATTCGAGTATTTGCGCCACGTACAACGCCACAGTTTAGATACGCTACGGTTTAAATACGCCACAACGCAATAAAAATTTCGTAGACGACCTCTTATGCCGTCATTATCCCTTTCTCTACAATGATATTGACAAAGAAGTCATCTAGATACGTTAAAGAAGATTTACCCTCAGAAAATGAACGCTTCTTGCGTTGCTGCGCCGATATTGCTCATGCTCTCATTGAAGAGTTCGAAAGGGCTACTAAGAATCCAAGTGGACGAGACAGGAATATCAATCTAAATAGCCTTCGATCCAAATGTGCGCAGAAACATGGAGTAAACGGTGTTCCGCCATTAGCAGCTATAATTGCGGCTGTCCCTGTACATTATAAGAAGTACATTCTTCCCAAACTTGTGGCAAAGCCTATACGTAAGTTACCTTGAAAGGGGAGAAGAGATTAGAAGTATGTACTGACACCACTCACTTGGTTAATGACAGGAACATCTTCTGGTATTGCGGTTGTCGCCGTCATGTGCAAGCCACATAGATGTCCCCATATTTCATACACGGGTAACATATGCGTGTACTGTCCTGGGGGGCCAGACTCCGATTTCGAATACAGTACCCAGTCGTACACCGGCTATGAACCCACTTCTATGCGAGCTATTCGAGCACGCTACGATCCATTTGAGCAAGCTCGTGGGCGAGTAGACCAACTGAAGGCCCTTGGCCATTCAGTCGACAAGGTGGAATACATTATTATGGGCGGGACCTTCATGTCTCTGCCAGAGTTATACCGGGAAGCCTTTATCGTTCAACTACATAATGCGTTGAGCGGATACCAGGCATACAATGTGGAAGAAGCTGTATCGGCTGGTGAGATGAGCAAGATAAGATGTGTAGGCATCACCATTGAAACGCGACCTGACTACTGCCTACACTCACACCTTTCGAGTATGCTTCGATACGGATGCACACGGTTAGAAATTGGTGTTCAATCTTTGTATGAAGATGTTGCGCGCGATACCAATCGGGGACACACAGTAGCAGCAGTAGCACAGACGTTTTGCCTGGCAAAGGATGCAGGATATAAGGTTGTGAGCCACATGATGCCAGATCTGCCCAACGTTGGTATGGAGCGTGATATATACCAGTTTCGGGAATATTTCGAGAACCCAGCGTTTCGGACTGATGGGCTCAAAATATATCCGACACTGGTGATCCGTGGGACTGGTCTATACGAACTATGGCGAACGAAACGCTACCAAAACTACACACCTAATGGTCTGATTGATCTTATTTCCCGTATCTTAGCTCTTGTGCCACCGTGGACGCGTATCTACCGCGTTCAACGGGACATCCCAATGCCCCTAGTGACATCAGGGGTAGAGAATGGCAACCTTCGAGAATTGGCGCTAGCGCGAATGCGAGATTTCGGGATGGCATGTCGTGATATACGGACACGTGAAGTGGGAATCAATGAGGCGAAGCATAAGGTGCGCCCAAGTCAGTTGGAGTTAGTGCGACGTGACTATAATGCAAATGGTGGTTGGGAGTCTTTTCTTGCATACGAGGATCCGAAACAAGACATTCTTGTTGGTTTATTACGGCTACGGAAGTGCTCAGATAAGTACACATTTAGGCAGGAGCTGATTGGTCAGCCAACAAGCCTTGTGCGCGAGCTACATGTATATGGTACGGCTGTTCCTGTTCATGCCCGCGATCCAACAAAATTTCAACATCAGGGCTTTGGTACACTATTAATGGAGGAAGCAGAGCGGATTTCCCGTGTCGAACATGGTAGCGTAAAATTGAGTGTTATATCTGGCGTAGGTGTTCGTAGCTATTACGCAAAACTGGGCTATTGGCTAGATGGACCATATATGAGCAAGTGGTTAGATGGTCGAGGAGTAGGTACTATAGAAGTTAGAAACGTATAATTATTTACTAATTAAGCTATAGCCTCTTATATAACAACTATTTTAAATAATAAAGACCCTTAAAAGGACTATGCTATAAAAGCGTCAAGGATATTTAATAGGAATTAAAAAGCTACTAAGCAAAGCTTAAACCTTTAATAGCTAGTATTATAAATTCTTACGGCTATAATTAAGGAAAGAGAATAAAGGTATTTGTAAGGTAAGTGCTAAGTGCTACTATAACTAGGTAAAAGATAACATTAACTTTACAATGTCTAAATCGTATACGTATAAGTGTGCTAAGACAAGAATAGATTCTTATCCCTTTTATTAAGGAGGAGTATAGTAGTACTATATATATATATAGAAGATGTCTAACGGTTTACTTATTCTAGCTAATTATAGTAAAGCGCTTATAAATTAACTATTTAACTAATTATAGCAAAACCTTATGAGGACCTTTAATAGTTTATAAGTAATAGCTTAATAGTGCTTAGTTGTTAAATATCAACTAGTAATTCTTATTAAAACTATAATAATTATCTTCTTTTCTTTTTATAGTTAACCTTAACTTTTATTAGTAATAAAGTAATTAAAGGAAAAACTTAGTAAAATAAAAGTACTTTAATACTTATAAAATAGTTTTTATATTATACTATTTATATTTATATATTATAGTAACTATTATTATACTAATATATTTAGTAAAGTTAATTAATATTAATAAGGTTATTAAGAATACTAAAGGCTTTATTTTAAAACTATAAAAGGTTAGCTTATATAATAAAGTTTATTATTAATATATATTACGTATAAAACTACCTATACTACTAATAACTACTATAGTATATAGAATAGTATAAAAAGGGATTATTAATAAATTAGTTAATAGTCCCTTCTCTTATACTATGCTTTATAAGCGGCTTATTAGTAGGTAAGGACGAAAGGGACGTACTTATAGGCGTTATAAGTAAAACTTGTATAGCCGTTTTTATTTATTAAATTCCTTGCTCCTTATTTGTTTATTTAGTAGCTACGTCTTATTTACTTATACCTTTTAAAGTAAAGGGTGTTAAGGTAAAGACTTAATCTAATTTGCCCTTTATTTTTAAGTATAAGTATTAGAACGTTAGTTATAGTACGTGCTTTATACTTACTTTTTTTTATACTTTATTTTAAAAGTATAGTTTAAAAGAAAGGTAAAGGAAAAAAAGGAAAGTAGATTAAATAAAGGAAAAGTAAAGAAAAATAGTAAAAAAGAGGTTTTATAAGAAAAAAAATAAAAATAGTTAAAAATAAAGAAATAACAAGAATATAAGAAAAAAAAGTAATAAAAGAAATATAAAAAAAAAGAGAAGAATAAAAGGCGGCTAATTACTACTTAAGTAGTTATTAAATTATACGTTTATACTTTTAACTTTGTCTTTTAGTATATTTAGTAAATAGCGTTTTATAGCTATTTATTAATATTAAATCTAGCTTTAATATTGCTTTTTAAGGTCCTTTAAACTTATTTAGCTATTATTATACTTAAAATAAGTAGTAGTTAAAGTAGCTAGCTACTTAAGCCACCCTTTAAAGTATAAAAGTAAAAGGTTATAGCCTAGTATAAGGTAATAAGGTTTTATATAGTAAAGTAGAAAATAGTAATACTTAGGCTTAGTATAGACCTAGGTTAAAAGTATAACGTATTCTTAGCTATACTTTATCTTTTACTATTATAAAAATACTAACTACGTTTCTAATAGCTCCTTTAGCTTATTCCCTTTCTTAATAGTGTTTACTACTCTTTTAAACCTAAGGTTGTTATATACTAAAAGGGTAGGCTAGTAGTTAGCCTTAAAAGATAGTTATAGTAAGTAGAAAAAAGAAATAGCCTAATTTAATAATACCTTTAGTAGTAGCTTTATTTAGGCCTAGCCTTTAAGGTTTTACTTCTTATTTTAAAGTATAGTAAAGCTATTAAAAATAGTATAGATCTCTTATTAAAGTGCCTTATAATTAATATTTAAATATCTTTATACTAAGATAAAGGCTTAAAATAATATGTCTTTTAAGCTTATATATTAATAATAAAACAGTTTAAGAAGCTAGGCTATAAGTTATTATCCTTTATTATTAAATACTAGTACTACCTTTTAAATGCTATTTAAATTATTAGCGTCACTAAGTAGTTTAGTAGTAAAGGCGTACTAAGTACCTTATAAGTATTTTTATTAGGCTTTTTAAAGCTAGGTTAAATAGTAGCTAATAGCGTATTAAGTAGTAATAAGGTAGTATATTAGAAGTGTTAGTAGCTTTGCCTAATTAGACTAAAGGGATTTTATATAGTCTTTAAAGTATATAAAGGGTAGTAAACTCTAGCCTTAGTTGCTTAAGAAATACTACTATATTTATTAGACTTTAATTATTTATATATAAAGTATTTAAAGTATTTAAGTAAGCTTAAATATTTTTTAAATAAAAGTCTAAATTATATTAGAATAGTAGCTTTTTTAATAGAAAGTATAAGGATAATATGTTTATATAGCTAAGTTTAAAGCAGAAAGTGCTAATTTATTAATAAAAAACCTTTAAGTAGGTAGCCTTCACTTAATCTTATATAAGCTTATTAGTTAATTAATAAGAATATATAAATTATTTATAAATAAAATTTATAGTTCTTAAAAGAAAAGCTATACTAGCTTACTTATTATTATCTTATAACTTTACTTATCTTACTATTAAAGCTAGGATACTTTAAATACTATTTAATAAGGAAGGGTTATGTAAGTATTATTTAATAACTACTTTTTATATTACCTTTTTAAGTTCTTATAAAAGTATAATAGTAAGTTTAAATAGTATAAAGTGATTATATATATAATAGATATAAATATAAAAAAAAAACTTTTTTAAAAGATAATAGTCTATTAAAAATCGGTATATAGTTATATCTTTATAAGGTTATATACCTTTTAGTATATTTAGTATTTATATTATTAAAGACTAAAGGTAAATAATATTACTAAGCCTAATAATAACAAATACTATACTAGTTATAACGCTAGTTATTAGTACTTATAATTACTAAATTAGGCAACTAACTAAGTTATAGAAACTAGTATAATACTTATTTAAGGTAAAGCTATACTATTCTACGTTTATATTTAAGATATTATACTAAATATAATAGCTTAAAAGTGCTTAGTATATATAAATAAAGTAATTTAGTAATATAATATAAGTAGTTAAATATAATGAAAATATCTTATAAGTAAAATAAACGTATATAGTAAGAGTAAAGATTAAAGCTATTATAGTAAAAGAAAAAAGATAGTAATAAACGCTTTTAATGTTTTTATTTATTATAATAATTTAATAAATAAAAGCGTGTCTACCTTATTTTTACTATTAAGACTTTAAGTAATAAGTAGTTTTTTAATAAATAAAGATATATTTTTAAAATAAACTATTTTTTACTTTTAATATACTATATTCTTTTTTTATAATACCTTTTATAAGTATATTAAAGATTTTATTATTAAATTTAATTATTTTAATAGCTAGTTTATAGCTATATACTACTATTATTATATCTTAAATAAATAATAATCTATATTTTACTATAAGTAGTATATAAAAAGGCAATACTTATATAAGTTTACTATTTGCTTATAATAAAGGCTAATACTAACCTTAGTAAGGTACTAAGCTAAAGCAAGTAATAAAGGATAAATAAGTAGTCTTTATTAAGGTAAGAGTAGTACTTTTAAAGATATTGTTTAATTATATAAAAAAAGGAGGCCTTAATAAGGCAAGCCTTTAAACTAGCTAGACTAATAACTAATTTAATAATAAAGGCTATATAGATATTATTACTAAAGTAGTAAATAAAGTAGTTATAAAGGTAAGTAAGTTAAAGACAACTAAAGTATTAAACAATTATTAAAAAAGAAGAATAAAAAAGAAGAAAAGAAAAAGAAAACAGGAAAAAGGAAGAAGGAGACTATAACTAATATATAAAAAAGAATATAGGCTAAAAGAAAGGTAAAAGCTTTAGTACTAGTAAAGGTATAACTAAAAAAAAGAAAGAAAAGGAGGAAAAGTTTAAAAAGAAAAAAAGGAAGGTAAAAGAAAGGAAGAAGAAAATAAACGTAATAAAGAAGAAGAAAGAAGAAAAAAAAAGATAAAGAGAGTAAAGAAAAAGAAGAAATAGAAAAAAGAAAAGAAGAAATAAAGAGAAAAGGTAAAAAAAAAGAAGAAGACTAGTTAAGTAAAGAAAAAAGGATAAAAAAAGAAAGAAAGAAAGAAAGAGTAAAAGTAAGTAAAGGTAGTATAAGTTATTATAAAAGAGGTAGTTAAGGCTATAACTTTAATAGTTATAAGGGTAATAGTAAAGTAAATAACGGCTAATATAAGTATATATATTACTTAAGGCTTATTAAAGAAGGCTAAGTAGTAAAATAAAAAAGAGTTTAATAAGGAGGAAAGAGCTAGTTATAAGGGCTTTAAAGAGTTGTCTAATTAAGCTATAATTATTATAAATTTCTTTTAAGCTTTTTACATACTATTTAAGCAAATTTTAGGCCTTTTTAATATAGATAAGGAGAGAATTCGCTTTAAGCTAGCCTAGTATTAAAAGAAGGTAAAGTGTTAAGTTTATATTTAGAAGGAGACAATGCTTTTCTAGCTTATAAAGGATAAAAGTATTATAGCCTAGCTAATTAATAACATATTATTAAAGTACTATTGTTTATACTCTTTTTAATATAAAGCTATATTAAGGAGCTTATTAAGTCGTTATATTATATTGCTTAATTATATTAAGATATACTTATTTAGTAAGGCCTAATAAAAGTTTATAAGGTTTTAAACTTATAAACTAACTTATAGCTAAATATAGCTATTTAAAACTACTAAATATGCTATTTAAAAAATAAGGCCTTAAATAAAGTACTTAATAAGGTTATAAATAACGGCTTATTAAGTAGTATTATAGTCTTATAAAGAATAAGTAGTGTAAATAAAGGCTATTTATTTAGTTGTTTAATACTACATCCTTACTACTTTAGAAGTAGTATTATACTTATTACTTTGTATTTATTATCTAACTAAGAGATACGTATATAAACGTATTACGTCCTTTCTTTAGCTATTAGTAGCTACCTAAGTATAGCTAAGCTTATAAGAACTATTTTTACTATATAAACAAAAACATCTATAGTTATAATAATCTATACTTTATAATAATAGGTAAGTTATACCTACGTTTAGTAAAGGGTAATTAGCTAGTAGTTATTTAAAGAGTAGTAACTAAAGACTTTAAATATAGCCTTTTTATAAATTTAGTATAAGACTAAAATACTATTTTTTTAAGAATAAGTATATATTTAATACTAGCTATAAAGTAACTTAGTAAATATTATATTAAGAAGGTCTTTAAGTTATATTATAATTTTATATATAGTTAACTTAGTAGCTAATAAAACGTTTAAATATAAGAAGGATACTAATAAGGAAGAGGGAGAGCTTTTATTTATACTAAAATAAGGATTTTAAAATTAGAATTAATAGTAAATAGTTCTTACTACTATAAAAAGATTTAGTCTATATTACTATTACTAATAAAGTTATTATTATTAGATTATTACTTTTATTACTAATAAGTATATAACTACTTATACTACTAATAACTACTATAGTATATAAAATAGTATAAAAAGAAACTATTAACTAATTAGTTAATAGTCCTTCCTTTTATACTATACTTTATAAGCGGCTTACTAGTAGGTAGGAATAAGGAAGACGTACTTATAAAAGTTATATATAAAACTTGTATAACTAATTCTATTTATTAAATTCCTTACTATCTTTTTATTTAATTAATAGTTATATCTTGTTTACTTATACCTTTTAAAGTAAAGGGTGTTAAGGTAAAGCCTTAACCTAATTTACCTTTAATTATAAGTATAAATATAATAATATTAGCTATAGTACGTACTTTACACTTACTATTATATATAATAGTATTCTTATTAAAAACCTTTTATTTATACTATATTCTAACCACCTTTAAGGAGGACGGCTTTAACGTCCTTTTAAAAGGACAACGTAGCAACTTAAATATAGATATAACTAAGATTCCTTAATATATTATTATTAAAAGCGGACTAAGTAAGTATTTAATAAGCGGTACTAGCGCTTAACGCTATTAGTTTATAAATTAGTACTAAAGAACTATGCTTATAGCCTTTTTTAAGGCTTAAACCTTAGTTATAGTAAGGTAAAAGAATAATAGTATATAATATAGGCTAGCTACTAAGCTACTTTAAACTATAGCTAAAGTATTATAAGCGTTAGCTTAGGTACTAGTACCCTTTATAATAAAGGATAAATTAATTATATTATCTACTATTAATATAAAGACTTAAGTATAGTTAGTATAGGCCTAAAATAAAAGGATAAAGGTTGTACCTTATAGTAAAGCTAGTATTTAGCCTTATATTATTAGTAATAAGTACTAAAAGCTAAGGATAGTATATAATTAAAGCGTAAGGTAAGTAGTAACTTTATAAATAACGTATATAAGAGGTGTTAAAGGTACTATACACACTTAGTATTAATAACTACTTAGTATAACTATTAAAAAAATAGACGCTTTAAATAAGTAAAATAATTACTAATTAAATATAAGAGTATTTGTAAGGTTAGTACTATATACTACTATAACAAGGTAGAAAATAATATTAACTTTACAATGTCTAAATTATACACGTATAAGTATATTAAAATAAGAATAAATTCTTATCCCTTTTATTAAAAAAAAGTATTAAGTATAGAATCTACTTACTATACATATAACTATATACACTACTAACAACTATTATAATACGTAAAATAGTATAAAGAAGAACTATTAACTAATTAGTTAATAGTCCCTTCTCTTATACTATACTTTATAAGCGGCTTGCTAATAAGTAAGAATAAGAGAGACGTACTTATAAGCATTATACGTAAAACTTATATAGTTAATTCTATTTATTAAATTCTTTACTATTTATCTATTTTTTTAGTAGCTACGTCTTATTTACTTATACCTTTTAAAGTAAAGAGTATTAAGGTAAAGCTTTAACCTAATTTGCCTTTTATTTAAGTATAAATACTATAACGTTAGTTATAGTATATACTTTATACTTACTTCTTTATATACTTTACTTTAAAAGTATAGTTAAAGAAAGGTAAAGAAAGAAAGGAAAGTAGATTAAATAAAGGAAAAGTAAAAAAAAATAGTAAAATTTTTTTTAAAAAAGAATAAAAATAGTTAAAAATAAAGAAAGAATAAAGATATAAGAAAAAAAAAGAGTAATTAAAGAAATATAAGAAAAGAAAAAGAAAAGAATAATAAAAGCTAATTGTCTAATTACTTATTTATATTTTTTACTTCATCCTTAAGTATATTAAGTAAGTAGCGCTTTATTACTATTTACTAGTACTAAAGCTAACTTTAATACTAGTTTATAAGGTCTTTTAAGCTTATTTAAGCCTTATTATATTATTAGTAAGTAGTAGCTAAAGTAGCTAGCTATTTAAGCTACTCTTTAAAGTAAGGTAGTAATAAATTATAGCCTAAAACTAAATAGTAAGACTTTATATAATAAAGTAGAAAGTTGTAGTACTTAGGCTTAATATAGGCCTAGGTTAATAGTATAATATATTCTTAACTATACTTTATCTTATACTATTATAAAATTACTAACTATACTTATAGTAGCTCTTTTTACTTATTATTAGATTTAATAGTATTTATAGTACTTTTAAACTTAAAGTTATTATATACTAGTAAAGCAGTTTAATACTTAGCTTTTAAATATAGCTATAATAGGTTAAAAAAGGAAATAGCCTAATTTAGTAATACTTTTAGTAGTAGCTTTATTTAGTTTTAGGCCTTAAAAATGTACCTTTTATATAAAAGCTTATTATACTATTTAAAAATAGTATTAATTTTTTAGTTAATTACTTACTTATTAGTATTTAAATATCTTTATACTAAGATATAAGCCTTATACCTTATATTTATATTACTTATAACCTAATATTAATACTTATAAAAAAGCTAAGTTATAAGTACTTTTTTTTTATTATAAGATAGTAGTATTACTTTTTAAATACTATTTAAATTATTAGTTTTACTAAGTAATTAAGTAGTATAAGTGTATTAAGTACTTTATAAATGTTTTTATTAGGCCTTTAAAAGCTTTAAATTATATTTAATAATAAGTTAAGTAGTAATAATATAGTATATTAAAAGTCTTAGTAACCTTGCTTAATTAAACTAAATAGCTTTTTATATAGTTTATAAAGTATATAAAGGATAATAAATTTTAGCTCTACTTACTTAAAAAACGCTACTTAGTTTATTAAACTTTAACTATTTATATATAACTAATTTAAAGTATTTAAATAAGCTTAAACGTTTTTTATATAAAAGTTTAAGTTTATATAAAAGTTATAGCCTTTTTAGTAAAAAGTATATAAATAATATATTTATATAATTAAGCTTTAAATAAAGTATACTAACTTATTAGTAAAAAACTTTTAAGTAAGTAGTCTTTATTTAATTTTATATAAGTTTATTAATAAACTAATATAAATATATAAAATAGTTTATTAATAGTATTTATAACTTTTAAAAAAATAGTTATACTAACTTACTTATTATTATATTATAGCTTTAGTTATCTTTTTATTAAACTTAGCTTACTTTTATTAAAACTTAGTAAAAAATAATAGTATATATATTATTAAATAGCTATTTTTTATACTACTCTTTAAAGTCTTTATATAAGTATAGTAAAAAGTTAAAATAGTGTAAAGTCTTTATTTATATATTAAAAATAAATATTAAAAAATACTTTTATTAAAAGTAGTAGTTTATAAAATATTAGTATATTATAATATTTTTATAAGGCTATTTACTTTTAAGTGTTTATAGTATTTATAGTATAAAAAACTTAATAGTAAATATTAAACTAGTTATAATACTAGTTATTAGTATACGTTATTATTAAATTAAATAACTAATTAAATTATATAAATTAATATAATAGTTATTTATATTAAAGCCTTACTATTTAATATTTATATTTATTAAATAATAAAGTAGGTTAAAGTAGTAATCTTTTAAAATTAAACGTTATTTATTTATTTATAAGCTTTATTTTTTTATAATAAAAAGGTTAATATATATTAGTTAGTTTACTATAATACTTAAAGTATATAACAGTTTTAAAAAACGGGTTTAAGGTTTTATTTACTTTATATACTATTTTTTTATAAAATAAAGTTTAGTTAATTATTTTATAAAATATTATATTAAATATAGTAGTTTAAAAGTACTTAGTATATATAAATAAAGTAATTTAATAATAAAATATAAGTAATTAAATATTAAAAAAAAGGCTTATAATAAAGTAAATATAAATAGTAAAGATAAAGATTATAGTTATTATAATAAGAAAAAAAAGTAGTAATAAACGTTCTTAACGTTTTTATTTATTATAATAATTTAATAAATAAAAATATATTAATTTTATTTTTACTATTAATACTTTAAATAATAAATAGTTTTTTAATAAATAAAAATATTTTTTTAAAGTAAACTATTTATTTATTTTTAATATACTATATTCTTTTTTTATAATACTTTTTATAAGTATATTAAAACGCTTATTATTAAATTAAACTTACTTATATTCTTACTTTATAATTAAAACACTATTATAATTATAGCTTAAAAAAAGAATCCTTTATATTTTATTATAAATAGTATAAAAAAGAGTAACTAAACGTTTTTTATTAAGCTTTATACTAAAGTAAAACTAGTAGTTTAAAAGAAGCTATTTAATAATATAATAAATATAAACTTAAATAAAATAAGGCTTTAAACTAGTTAAACTAATATTTAATTTAATAATAAAGATTTTATAAAGATTAATACTAAAATAAGAGTTAAAGTAGTTATAAAAGTAGATAAGTTAAAAGGTAAGTAAGGCGCTTAGTAAAAGGCTAAAAAGAAGAAAACTAAAGTAAAAAAGAAAAAGAAAAGAAAAGAAAAGAAGAAAAAGACTATAAAAAAAGTAATAAAAAAATAAAGGTTAAAAAGGTAAAAAGTATATTAACTATATTAAAATATAAAAAAGAAGTAGTATAAAAAAAAGAAAAAGTAGTTAAAAAAAATAATAAAATAAATAATAAAATAAAAAATAAATAAAAAAAGATATAAAATAAAATAAAATAAAAAAAATAAAAAAAAGAAAAAAAAGTAAAAATAAAAAAAAGTAAAAAGAAAAAAAAGTAAAAAAAAAAGAAATAAAAAAGGAATAAAAAAAAAGAAAAAAAAAGTAAAAGTAAATAAAAGTAGTATATATTATTATAAAAAAAGTAGTTTGAGTTAAAACGTTAATAGTTATATATATAATAATAAAGTAAATAATAGTTAAAGTAAGTATTTATATTACTTAAAGTATATTTAAAAAAGTAAAGTAAGTAGTATTATAACTAGTAGTAAAAGGCTAATAATAAAATAAAAAAAAGTTTAATAAAAAAGTAAGTATTAGTTATAAAAGCTTAAAAGGATTATTAAATTAGGTTATTATTATTATAAACTCTTTTTAAGCTTCTTATATACTATTTAAATAAATATTAGACTATTTTAATATAAATAAAGAATAAATTTGTTTTAAACTAGCCTAGTATAAAGAAAAGGTAAAGTGTTATATTTATATTTAAAAAAGAATAGTATTATTATAGCTTATTAAAAATAAAGAGATTATAGCTTAATTATTAAATAACGTCTTTTTTAAGCACTATTACCTTTATTTAACTTAGTATAAGATAGTACTTATAAGCGTATTAATTTACTTTATACTTTTATTAAATTATATAAAAGTGTATTTATTTTAGTAGTTTTTAAATAATATATAAGAGCTATTTACTTTATAGTCGAATTTTTAGTTTAATATAACTATTTAAAATTATTATACTATATAGTTAAAGGGTAGGTTAATAAATAAAGTTTTAGTAAAGGTTATAAATAGTAAACCTTTAAGTAGTATTATAGTATAAATAATAAAGAATAAGTATTAAGAGTAAAGCTTATTTATTTAGTTATTTAGTATTATATATTTAATACTATATAAGTAGTATTATACCTACTACTTATTATTAATTGTTTAGTATAAGGACTTATACGTTAATATATTTTAGCCTTTTTTTAACTACTCTATACTTTTAAGTTATAATAACGTATATAAAAACTACTTTTTTTATATAAATAAAAAGATTTATAGTTATAATAATCTATATTTTACTACTATAGTAGAATCTTATTTAACTTTAGTAAAGAGTAATTTACTTATAGTTATTTAAAGTAAAGTATAAGAAATATTTAAGTATAAGCTTTTTATTAACTTAGTTTAGAATTATAATACTATTTTTTAAAAGTAAGTATATATTTAGTATTAGCTATATAAAAATCTAGTTAATATAGTACTAAAAAGATTAATAAGCTATATTATTATTTTATATATAGTTAATATTACTATTAATAATACTTTTAACTATAAAAAGGATAATAATAAAGAAGTAAAAGAGCCTTTAGTTATACTAAAATAAAGATTTTAAAATTTATATAAATAATAAACGGTTTATACTATTATAAAAGGATTTAGTTTATATTACTATTACTAATAAGGCTATTACTATTAAATTATTAACTTATTATATAAATATTATTATTTTAAGCCTTATTAGTAAGTTATAACTAGTTTATAATAGTTAAGTTATAAATATTAAGCTTTTAAATTTTTATAGTATTTTATTTAAAAATTTTAAGTTATTAATTAATAAATATACTTAATAAAAGGACTTTATTTAAATATATAAATATATAAGTATATATATATTATTATTATAAACTATATTTATATAAAAGGGCCTTATTATTTATACTTTAACTTATTTTTAACTAACTTATTAATTTCTTCTTTATTATTTTAAATAAGTACTATATTACTTTAAGCTATTAACTAATTTAACTATTATATTTTATTAATATTTATAAAGTTCTTTAACTTACTAAGCTTTTTTTAAAACTTATAATCTATAATAGTAGCTTTTTTTTAGTTTATTAAAAAACGTTATAGTATTTTAGTTCTTTTTTAAAAAAGCTTTTTAAAAAATATACTTACTTTTTAGTTAAGTACTTACTAAGTAAAAGCGTTAATATTAATAAAAAGTAAAGCCTTTATACTATAAAAAAGGAAAAATAGTGTTTAGTTATATAAATAGTATACTATTATTTAATTTATTAAAAGTATTATAAAAAAGTACTTTATTTAGTCTTTTATTCTTTTAAAAGTTAGTTTAGTAAGTATTTTAATAAATAAAAAGTGCCTTTTCTTAATAAGGCTATTTACTTATAAATTATATATAAATATTAAAATATATACTACTTTTAAGTTGTTATAAACTTTTTAAAGTTACTTTTAAATTTAAATCCTTTATTTATTATAATAATAACTAGTAAGTTATAGTTAACTATTATATAGTTTTATAAAAACTTAAAAATAGTTTTAACTTTAGTATTAAGAATAGTTATAGCTTTAACGTATTTTATAAAAGTATACTTAGCTTTAATAATATAGTACTTACTATTTTATAATAGTATATATATAACGTTTAAATAATTTTTTTAAAATAAAGTAACTAGTAATTATTAAGCTATAGTTAAGTTAATTAGTTAATAAGGCTTTTATTTTAAGTAATTTAAGTAAGTTAAGACTACTTTTTTTATATAATTATATATTTTATACTATTAATATTTTTTATAAAGTACTATATATAATAGTTTAATTCTTTAATATTTAGTTATAATATAGTATTTTTATATAAGGCGTACTTAGTTATAAAGGTTATAAATTACCTTTAAAAAGTAGCTTAAATTCTTAATATTCTTATACTATAAAATACTTAGTAAAAGTATATTTAATATAAAAGCTTTCTTTTTTTTATATTTAAAATTTTAAAAAGAAATAGGTAGTCTTTAATAAGATTAAAAATACTCTTATAATAATTATTTAAGTTTTAAGCTTAAAGTATTATTAAGTAATTAAATAAAGGTTTATTATTAATTAATACTTTTTAAGTATTAATATATATATATATAAACTTATTAAAATTATTTTTTATAGCTTTAAACTTGTTTTTATTAGTCTTTAAGTAATATAAAAGTATATTAGTAAGTATATTCTTTATACTAAAAATATACTTAATAGTAAAATTAAAATTTTAAACTTATACTACTTATTATATAAGTAGTACTTTAAAAAGTTTATTAATAACTTTATTTAACTAATTTATTAAAACTTAAAAGTTAGTTTTAATTAAAAAAATATATACTATAAATATAGTTATAAAGTTTTTTTAAAATAGTAACTAGTCTTTTATATTCTTTTTTTATAGTATTATTAACTACTACTTTTATATTTTATTATTTTAATTTATATTATATAAAACGTATTTTTTTATTAATTTTTTATAAAAGTATAGCTTTTTATTTTAAAATATTTATATTAATTATAAGTATTATTAGTTTACTTTTTTTAAAGTAATTAATTATTATTAAAATAAGAATAGTAAAAAGCTATTTCTTTAATAAGTTAAAGGCTAATTCTTTTATATTTTCTTATTATTAATAGGCGCCTTTTTATAAAAGAATATAAAAAGAAACAACTATAATAACTTTATTTTATACTTAAGTTATATAAAATATAAATATACTAAGAAATTTATAAAAGTCCTTTAAATTAATTAATTAAGACTATTTAATAATTTTAATAATTTTAAACTTCTTAAGTATATAGCTAAACTTATTATATATATATTTAATAATAATAGCTATAAGCTAGTATTATTACAATTTTTTAGTCTTAATTATAGTATTAACTAGTTTATAATTTATAAAAATAAGGTCTATATTTTAAAAATACTTTAAAACGTAATACTTAACACTTAATAATATTTCCTTATTATTATAAATAGTTGTAAGGCCTTTAATTATAATATTATTAAAAAAGAGTAATACTTAATTAAGTATAAGCCTATATAGTAATTAAACTATAATATATTAAAATTAAGCTACTAAATTAGTACTTTTTTATAAAAAAGTATATATTTTAAATAGCTTAATTAAGGTTAAAAACGTAGTTATATTTCTACTTTTTTTAATAAGTTTAATTTAGTTATAACTTAAAAATAGATTTAATAAAAAGATTTTTTTATATATTTTAAATTCTTTTAAAAAGGTCTTTATTATTAAAAAAGTAAATATATTATATACTATATACTAATTATACTTAACTATATTATTTATTAACTATACTTTTTTATCTTTTTTTTTTATTAAAAACTAAGAGTTTTTATAAGATTTATAACTTTTTTTAATTATTCCTTTATTAAAGCACTAGTATAAAAGATTAATAACTTACTTAACTAGTAAGTAAAGTATTAAAATTATATAAGCTTAAAAGGCTATATATAGTATAGTTTTAATAACTTATAAAAGTATTACTAATAAATTAAGCTTATTAATATAATTAAAAGTTTATATTAATATAAATTCTTTATTAAAAAGAATTTATACTAAAATATTTTTTTCTTTTTTTTATAAATTATTACTTAATTAGTTAATTATTACTATAAGCTAATTAAGTATTAGCTTATATCTTTACTTTATTAAACTAAACTTTAAAGTAATAAATATAGTAAAGTTTTATATAGTAGGTTAAAAGTTCTTTTAAGCTTCTTTTTATATTCTACTTTTTAATTTATACTCTTTTTAAAAGTAAAGTTATTAAATATAATATTATTTAATAGTTAAACTTTTAAACATTTTTTTTTATATAAAGTGTTATTATAATAAACTTATTATAAAGATTAATAAAATTTAGTATTTTTTAATAAGAAAGGGCTAGTATAATAAATAAGCTTTAATACTAGTTATAAGTAGTTTTTATAAATAATACTTAAAAGCTTATTCTTTAAATTTAATAGTAGTATTAAAATAAGTATTAATATTATAAGTAATTTTAAGTACTTATTATAATTTATTTTAAAGTATTAATTTATACTATTAACTAATTTATTAATATTATAAGGTTTCTTAAGTTAATAATAAAGTAAATATTACTAATAGTTATATTAATATATATTATTTTAGTAATAGTATTATATAAGAAGTATAGTTTTATATTAAAAATATATAGTATTTTTAATAATAGGTCTTTATTAGTTATTTTATAAAGTATAATATATAAGTAAACTAGTAGTTTATATTTTTTTAACTATAAAATAGTTATAAATTTATTAATAAATTAAATATTTATATTATAAATACTAATAAAAAAAGCTTTAGTTTTAAATAATAAAATACTTAGTCTTTTAATAAGTTATTTAAAAATTAAAAAAACTTATAATTTAGTATTAATAAAAGTAGGCTATAAGCTTTTTTAAAAAGGACTATTATAAACTTAAACGTATATTTTTAAAAGGCTAGTTACTTTTATAAGTATATAGTTTATTTAAAAGCTAGTTACTTAATAAGATTATAATATAATATATATTTCTTAATTATTTAAAAGCTTTAAAACTTAAAAAGGTTTATTTATACTAACTAAATAAAACATAGTTTAAATAAGATTAAAGGCTTTATTTATAACTATTAATATTTTATTATTAATATAAACTATTTTAATACTAAGTATTATAAAGTTTTAAATACTAAATATAACTTATACTATATATATTAAACTAAGTTATAAAAACTAGTATATTATAACTTTAATATATAAGTTAAAAGTTGTTTTAAAAAGTTAACTTTAAATATTTAAAATCAGCTTAGTATTTACTTTTTATAAAACTTAAGTAATTAGTTAATAAAGTAATAAGTTTAAGTTAAATAAAGTAATATTAATAAATTTTTATACTTTTTATATATTTATAACTAGTATATAAAAATATATATTATTATTAACCTATTTATACTTTTTAACTAATATAAAAGTAGTAAATAAGTTATAAGCTTTATTTATTAGTTTTATTAAAAAAAGCTAATTAATAAATATAAAATTATTATTTTTAATAAGCTTAACTATATTAATACTTAAGCTAAGACTAAAAAGTACTATATTTAATAATATAATTAAATTACTAATATTATTTAAAAATAAAAGTTACTATTTTATTTTTACTATTTCTTTTTATAACTATATTTACTATATTTCTTTAATACTTAAAAGATTATAATACTTTATTAAATAGCTTTAAATAAGATTCCTTATTTATCCTTTATTATAAAAGTATCTTATTAATATATAAAGTAGCTTATACTTTTTTATTAATTATATAAAAAAATACTTTACTTTTAAATTATAGTATAAAAGTTTAACTTAGTAGTTTTTATAAAACTTAGTATATTTTACTATTAAATAGTCTTTACTATTATAGTAAAAGTAGTAAAGGCGTTTTTATAGTATATATTAAACAAATACTTTAAAGATAACGTTATTATTTACTTATAAAACTTCTTTAATGTTAGTTATAAGTAGTTATTACTAAATTGCCTTAGTATTATATAGGTTTTAGGCTAAGGATATAAGAAAACTATATTTTTTAAAGTACTTTATTACTATATAGTTTTAGTTAATAGTAAGGTTTATTATACTTATACTTTTAGTAATTAATTTAAGCACGTTTTTTAATTAAGTAGCTTAAGGTTATAGTATAGCTAAAACAACTAAGATAAGTATAATAAAAAGTAATAAAGCGTACTAATAAAAAAGTACTTTAATTTATTAAATAAAGAGTAAAACTTAAAAAGACTTATAAAAGCTTTAATAATAATAATTATTTATTAAGTAAACGTTATTCTTAAAGTACTTAATAATTTAATTATAAAATTCTTATAAAGGTATAATTTAAAAGTTTTAGTATAAACGGTTTACTTAAAGTAATAGTTAACGTATAACTATAAAAAGAAGGCTATAGTATAGTACTATTAACTAATTACTTAATATAAGATAGTAATTTATTTATTTTATATTTAAATAAAGCTTAACTAATTTATAAAGTAAAATTTAAAGGTTTTTACTATAAATAGTATAAAACTACGTTAAAATTTAAGCTTAAAAAGTGTAATACTATTTCTTATTCTAAGTACTATAGTTTTATTTTATAGCTTTTTTTAAACTTATAAACTTTCTTTTTTATATTATAGTTAAGACTATTTTTACTAGTTTTTTTATAAAGCTTATCTTACTAATTATATAATATATTAGTAGTTAATAAACTTTATTTTTATTTAAATATAATACTACTTATACTAAGGCCTTATAATAATAAAAGAAGTATATAATATTATTATTACTAAAAATAAGTATAGTAAAAGTCTTAAAGTAAAAAGAGGCTTAGCTTTAAAATTATAGTATTCTATTAAATATTAAATATATTAACGTATTTATAAAAGTACTAATTAATAGTAGCGCTTTAAAAGTTAAAAAAGTTATATTAATAAAATAAGTATTTATTTTAATAGTTTTATATATTATATATAAAATATAAAATTTTAATCTTAAACTACTTATTTAATTATTTATTGGTTTTTTTAATAAAAAAATAAAAAAAATTTAAAATTTAATAAAATAAATATATAATAATTAATCTTTATATAAAAAAATAAATAACTATTATTTATAAAAAAAAGAAACTATAACTTTTCTTATTTAAAGAAAAAAGATTAGTATATTAAATTTTTATAAAAGTATATTAATCTTTTAACTACTAAGCTATACTATAAAGTAATAAAGCTTTTTACTACTTTTTAACTTAGCCTTTTTTTAGTATTAATTTAAGCTTTTTTATACTACGTTTTATAAGTATATTTAGCCTTAATATTATTACTTTTACTTTAATAACCTATATATAAATTTTTTTAAAGTAGTAACTAAAAGTTGTTATATTATATTAGTTTTATTAATAGCCTTTATAGCCTTAACTTATTATTAAGTAGCTACTTATTAACTTATTACTTAATTTATTTTTAAAATACTATTACTAAATTAGTACTTATTAATACTTTTATAATTAAAATAAAAGTTTAAAAAGGGTATTTTATAGTATTTTAATACTTAACTTTAACTATTATTATAAAGTTAAATTTAATATTTTTTAAATTTTATATTAGTATTATTAAAGTAATATTTAACCTTTACTAATTATTTATTTATTTATAAACTAATACTTATTTATTATTACTTTTTTTATAATACTAAATATAGTAACGTATATTTTAACCGCTTTTAAGTAAATAAAAAAATTACCTTTTTCTTTTATTATTAAAAGCGTATTTATCCTTTACTAATATAGTTATATAAAAAGTTATATAAACTACTTTTTAAAGCCTTACTTAACTACTAATTTATATATTATAAATTAAAGTTAGCTTTATACTAACTCTTACTACTTTATAGTTAAGATATTTTTATATAATTAGTTAATAATAACTATTTATTATAACTAATTATAGTAATATATATTTAGTTATTTAGTATAATAGCTAATAATATATTCTTAAAAGCTATTATAAGTAACTTCCTTTTATAAGACTTCTTTTATATTAAATTCGTATTTTAGTACTTAGTTTTTATTTTTTATAACTTTATAATTTAAAATTGTTAAAAAATAAGTAAAGTAGTAATCTTACTTCTTTTTTTATTTATTAAAAGTATAAATAAGAATTAAAGACTTATCTTAATAATTACTTATAGTATAGCTATTAACTAATTATTCTTTATATTTTTAATTAAAAAAGGTTATTATAAAAGTTTAAATAAATAAAGTAATAGTATTTTATAAGTATTATAACTATTTAAGTAAAACTTAAACAACTAGTCTTATAACTAGTATATTTTAAGTCTTACTTTTATTACTAATAAGTATAAAATCTACCTACTATATATATAACTATATATACTACTAATAATTATTATAGTATATAAAATAGTATAAAAAAAGACTATTAACTAATTAATTAATAGTCTCTTTTTTTATACTATACTTTATAAGCGGCTTATTAATAAGTAAGGATAAAAAAGACGTACTTATAAGCGTTATACGTAAAACTTGTATAGCTAATTCTATTTATTAAATTCCTTACTATTTGTTTGTCTTTTTAGTAGCTACGTCTTATCTACTTATACTTTGTAAAGTAGAGGGTGTTAAGGCGAAGCCTTAACCTAATTTACCTCTTATTTAAGTATAGGTACTATAACGTTAGTTATAGTATATACTCTATACTTAGTATAGTAGTATTAAAGGTTTAAAGTATAAAAGTTCTTTTAAAGTATTTAAAGAAGGCTTATATCTTAAATAAAGGGTTAAATAGTAGGCTATTATTAAGAATTAAGTAGTCTTTAAACTATTTAATTACTTATTAAGCTATTAATATTATTATAATTTAATAGTAGCCTTATAGCCCTTACTTCTTCCTTTAAAAATATTACTTACTATAATAAATTTTAGTAATATAAAAACTAAGAAGTAAGTACTATTTATATAATATAGTAAAATTTACTTTATAAGTAAGTAAAAACAAACTTATAACGTTTATATAATAAAGTAAATTTTATTATAAACAAAGTAAAAGCAATTTTACTACACTTTATACGTATTAGTAATAAGCTTTATTATATAAACTAGCCCTTTATAGCCTTTAAATAAAGCCTAAAAAGTCTTTAATAGTATTATTAACGTTTATTAATCTTACTAAATATATTAGTATAATTATTAAGAATATATAATTATATAAGGTATTACTAATTACGTATTTATATTAGGGGTTTTAATACGTACACACACCTAGATTAAAATAGCGGATTACGTCTATATAAGAACAGTCCTCCTCCCTTGTATCTAGTCTTTTATTAAGTATTTAAAAAATACACTTATTTTCCCTTACTATAGGCCTTACCTATTTAACTATTTAAATTACTATATATAGCTTAACTTTATACCTTTTATAAAGACGTATTTTTTATATAGTAGTAACTTTTACTTAATTTTTACTTTTTTTTTTACTTTTTTTTCTTTCTTTTTTCTTTTTAAAAAAAAGAAAACTCTAATTACTAATTAACTACCTAGTCCTTTTTATTTAATTTCTTAAAGAATTAAAGAAGTTTATACTTATTAAAAATATCTTTATTTTTTTACCTTTTTTTTATAATAATATCTTTTTACTTACCTTTTTCTCTTTCTTTTTACTTTATAAATAACCCTTTAATTAGTATAAAAGCTATACTATTTAAAGCTTCTTCTTTTTCTTTATATAGTAGTATTTTTAACGAATTTTTTAGTGGATTTTTAGTAGTGTGTTTAAATTTTTATTTAGTACTTACTTTTCTTTAATTTATAAAAAATAGTTAAGGTTAAATTTAATCTAAAAAATTACTTAAAAGAAGGATAAAACTATATAACTTAGTTAATACGCTTTTAAGCTAGCTTAGACATTATAGACTTAAAAGAGGCTTTAGTTTATAACTATTTAAATACTTATTTTAAAAAAATAAATAAAGCTATTATAAACTACTTTAAAAAAAAGAATACTAAAAAAAGGATTTAGTATAACTAAAAGGCCTAAGCTTATATAAGAAACTATATATTAAATAGTTCTTTTTAGTAGCTATTTAATATTACTAGTACCTTTATAGTTTAAAAAATACTAAAAATTCTTTACTATAAAAAAGGGTTTAATACTAACTATATAGTTATTAAGTTTTTTAATAATTAAATATATAAAACTAAAAAAAGTGCTTAAAAATTTATTAAAAAGGTTTAATACTTATTTAATAAAATAAATATAAAAAAGCTAATACTACTTACTACTTTTTTAACTAGTTTTATTTTTTATAAGCTTAATTATAAAGCTTTTAAACTATTTATTATTAGTATAACTATATCCTTTTAAAAAGAAACTATTTTAACTAATACACTTTTATAAAGTATATTAATAAAAGATAAAAGGCTAAAGTTATATAGTATAAAATAATAAAATAAAAATAAAAATAAGGAAAATACTATTTTATTTAGTTAGTCTAATTAAACTAAAAAGGGGTTTAAACTAAAAGGTTTAAAATAAAAAAGAATAAACTAAACTACGTTTAAAGTTACATCTTAGAATAAGAAAGAATCTTTTTATTTATGCTATAAAAGACTAGGCTATTAGCCTAATTTATACTTCTTTTTAAAAAGGACTAAAAGGACTAAAAATAATATATTATTTACTTATTCTACCTTTCTATTTAATCTTAAAAAGACTAAGAAATAAAAAAGGAAGGATAAGGTGCTTATTAGTACTAAGAAGACTAAACTAATACTTAATATACATTCTTTACTACCTTAGTTACTCTTACTATTATCGTTATTATTATTAACTAATAAGAAGACTAATATAATAAATTTAAACTTTAATATAAGTCTAATTACTCCTTTTAAAAACCTTATAAAAAAGACTACTTAATAATAAATCTAGGTATAGTTATACTAGTTATTTAGATTAGAAATAGTATAAGTAGTAATAAAACTAAAAAAAGCTTTAAGTAAAAATAAAAACAAAAACAAAGACTAGATTATTTTATTAAATAGTAATTTTTTATACCTTTTATAGTAGATATAAGAGCTACTAGTTATACTATTAGTAATAAAAATCTGTTTATTAGCCTTACTTATAAAGACTCTACTATTAAATAGGAAGAAGTAGCGTCTTTAAAAGTTAAAAGGGTAAAAGACGTCTTAGTCTAATTTTTAAACACAAAAATAACTAAAAGACTTACTAATTGTTTATATATATCTAAAATAGGCTATAATTTAATAAGTCTAAAAAAGCTTACTACTATTAAATTAGTAATAATAAGTAAAAAAGCAGTCTTATATACAAAAAATAAGTAAAATAAAGACACGGTTTTAACTACTACTTATACTACTAATAGTAATAATTTATATATTACTAAAAGAAAGGTATTAAAGCTAGAATAAGCCCTTATAGCTATTAATAGTTAAGAGAATAAAAACAGCTTTAAACTATTATATTAAAGACTAGAACATATAAGACTAGCTAATTTAAAAAGGGTTATAAAACAAAATAACTTAAAAACGGACTTAACTAAGAAAGTAGAAGAATTAGTTCTTAACTATAAAGCCTGCCTACTAAGTAAGTTAAAAAATAAAGTATATAAGAATAGCTTTACTAATAAAGACTATACTTATCTTAAAAGGGTAGCCTTTAATATATATAAACCTATTTTACTACAAACTTTTAAAGGCTATAAGTACTTTATTACTTTCTTAAACTTTAAAACTAGGTACTTAGACCTTTACTTACTAAAAAAGAAATTAGACGCTTTAGAAGCTTTTAAGCTTTATAAGTATAAGGCTAAAAATAATACTAAAAATAATAAAATAAAGTTTTTTTAAATAGATAATAGTATAGAATACTTAAGTAAGGACTTTAAAGCTTACTTAAATAAAAAAGGTATACGCTATATACTAATACCTACCTATACTAAAGAAAGTAATAGTATAATTAAAAGGATTAACTAGACTTTAGTAAATAAAATACTTTACTTTCTTAATACTAAGGAAAATAAGCTACTTAAATTACTTTAGGGACAGCTAGTAAAGACGGTAGTAGAGTTATATAATATAATACCTTATAGCTTACTAGGGTTCCTATTACCTTATAAAAAGCTAAATAGGGTAAGACCTAATTTAACTTACTTAAAAACTATAGGTTCTACTACTTATTACTTAAATAAAGACCCTTTTAAGTCTAAATTAGACCTTAAGGGTATAAAAGGGATTTTAGTAGGGTATATACTAAATACTAGACACTACCTAGTATATAACCCTAAGACAAAGTAAATAATTACGTTTAAGGACGCTAAACTACTAGCCTTTAATAGTGCCTAGCTACTAACGTATAATAGTGCTATAAAGGCTATATCTTCTTTTTTTAAATTATTTAAGTCTAGTTCTTAAACTATAAACATACTTTATAAGTCTTTAACTAATAGTTATCTTATATATATAAGCGTAGTTTTCTTACTTATACTATTTACTTTAACTTATAGCTACACTACTTTTATATACACTATAAGTAATTATTAAAGGCGTATTTAACAAGCCTTTAATATAGCTAATTTAGCCGTTATTCTATTATTTATAAATATTGTATTAAATAGTATAAACCTTACTAGGTCTCTATATAATACCTACGTAGCTTTTACTATACTTAAAGCCTTTAAAACAGTTAGTAATTTAGTTATTATAAAAAAAGAATTATTTTAAGTAGTTAATAAGAAGAATTTATTAATATAAGAGTATTTATAAGGTTAGTACTATACGCTATTATAACTAGGTAAAAAAAATGTTAACTTTATAATATCTAAATTATATACGTATAAGTATATTAAAATAAGAATAAATTCTTATCCTTTTTATTAAAAAGGAGTATAGTAGTACTATATAAATATATAAAAAATGTTTATTAGTCTACTTAATTTAACTAATTATAAAGAGCGCTTAAAGACCCCTTAAGGTCTACCCTTAGTATCTTAAACGGCTTACTACTATCCTATTACTTAGCTAATTATAGTAGGGCGCCTATAGATTAACTATCTAACTAATTATAGTGGGACTCTATGGGGACCCTTAACGGTCCGTACGTGGTGGTTTAATGGCCCTTAGTTACTAGACGTCTGCTAGTGTTTCTTGCTAAATCCGTAATAGTAGATAAAGAGCTTTTAAAGGCTTAAGCATAGGCTTATAATTAAGATTTTAAGCTAGTCTTATTATTAGTCTTATAACTAGTCCTACTACTACTATTAGCTTTAATTCTAGTAATATAGCTACTATAACTAATGCTATTATAATTAACGCCGTTACTAACTTTACTACTGCTAGTACTATAAATACTACGCTTACTACTATTATATATAATAATAAAGGGATACTCTTACTAACGCTAAATCCTACGTATATAAGGCTAATAGGTTAGCTAAATAAGTAGAGTAAAAGTAAAGGCAACGTATAGTACTAACGTCTAGTAGTAAAGGCGCTATATAAGGAGACTTAGTATTAGTAAGGTTAGCTAAGGTTAATAGGCTATAAACGTAGACGTATATAGTATAATTTAGCTAATAATAATCTAGGCAAATAGCTTAGTAATAACTAAGTAAGTTATAGCCTTATATAGCCTATTAGCTAAGGCTATAATAGTATTAATACACTTAAAAGTAGTAAGCTTATATTTAAAAGCTATAATAAGTAAAAGTAAGGATAAAGTAAAAAGACAAGTTTACCTTATATTTTATTTACTCTATAATTTAAACGCTACTACAAGCTATAAACAAAGACTATTAAACAACTTTATATATAAACTATACAATTTATTTATAACGTATAATTAAGTAGCTACTAGCCTAAGAGTGCTACTTTTAAAAAAGGCGTAATTATTATAAATAAGTAGTAAAAACAACTATAAAGGCCTAGTATAAGCTGTATATAAAAGTTATATATATATATAAGTAATATATAAATATAATAACTAATTAAATAAATAGTAGGCATTATATAACCTATAAATATAAATAAGACTTAAAAGGATATATAGTAGTAGCTTATACTTAATTAAGTAGTAGTAAATACGTGCCTTATAATTAGTTAAATAGTTATAAAGTTTTTAAAGTCCAAGGCCTATTTAGGCCTAGCGTACTTAGTATTACCTATATATAGCTAGTTCGTCCCTTTTAATAAATTAAAGGGAATAAGACTTAGTTCTTATACAATACTACTCTTACTTATTACCCTTCTATAATTAATTACTTTATTAACGTAGTTACTTAGTCTAACCCTTATTATAATATATATAAGTATATTAAAATAAGAATAAGTTCTTATTCCTTTTATTAAAAAGGAGTATAGTAGTACTATATATATATATATATATATATAAAAGATATTTAATAGTTTACTTATTTTTAAGTAATTATAAAGAGCCTTTAAAGATCTTTTAAAGTCTACTCTTAGTATTTTAAATAGCTTACTACTACTTTACTCTTTAGCTAATTATAGTAGGACTTTATAATAACCTTTAAGAGTTTTATTAAGAATATATATTTACGTAAGGTACGGTTAATTACATATTTATATTAGGGTTTTTTACACACACATGGTCCTAGATTAAAATAGCGGATTACGTCTATATAAGGACAGTCCTCCTCCCTTTTATCTAGTCTATTATTAAGCATCTAAGAAGTACACTTATTTTCCCTTACTATACGCCTTTCCTATTTAACTATTTAGATTACCGTACGTAGCTAGACTCTACGCCTTTTGTAAAGACGTATATTTTACAAGTTTGTATATAGTAACTTAATAGCGCTTTATTATTAGTTAACTATTAAGTAATTCTTGTTAAAACTATAATATAATCTTAAAAATAAAAAGCGAAAAATATATATACTAGTATGTTTAGTAATAATTTAAATTTATTTATTTTAAAACGTTTATAAATTAGTGTACTTAGTAAAGACCTTTATATTATAAGCCCTTTTTAAGTACTAGCTTTATTCTTTAATTAATGTAATATTATTATTAATTCTTAATTTAGTATCTTATAGCGTAGCTTTTTACCTTTTAGCTTTTATAACTAAAATATTATTAAATACTACTTATTTATATTATAAACGCTTATAAAGCCGTAGGCTACTAAAATAAGACTAGTCTTTACCCTTTTTAAAAGCGAACTACTTTACTTTACTTCTACCTATAAGCCTAATTAGACTAGGTTTCGTCTTTCACTATACCTTAGACTTACTCCTTAGCTAATAGCTAGATTTTTAAGGTTCTAGCTAGACTAGAAACTAAGCTCTCTAAAACACGTTAAGAAAGTAACCTTTAAGTTTACTACTTAAAACTAGACCCTTATACAACTTATAAGGAAGATATAAGGGCTAAACGCTTTATAGGCTAAGGCTATAAGTATAGCAGCCCTAAGAAGCGTTATAGCTTATATAGCTAAAGTCTTTTATAATTTTACCTCTTTTTTAAAACGCCCTTAAAGGGTAATAAAAGCCTTAAAGACTATATACAATACTTTCTTTAAGCAGGTTATAATAGCCTAAATAAGTACCTACTTACTTACTAAGTATAAAAGCTAATCTACCTCTTTTAAACTTAACTTAAATATTAAAGCTACTACTTTATACTAGTAACCGTTTTATAACATCCTTAATTAGTAATTATTACTAAATAAATCTATATAAATAAGGAACTTCCTATAAAACTAAATAAAAAAAAAGTTAACCAATTTTATATCTATATACTTATTACTAACATATTAGAATTCTATAGATTTATTAACATTTTATAGTATATTTGCTTTATTTACTTATTTCCTTTATTTAGGGTGTTTGTACTACGGGCGACATATAGTTGTTATTAGTATATTTCCTTCTACGCTAGAAACTAGCGCGTAATAGTAATACTATAAAAAAGCAGCCTTATATACTAGCCTTTATTATTACTAAATAAAACATATAACTAAAAGTAAATAACCTTTAAGCCGGTTTATATAACTATATTATTTTTACGTAATAAATAAAAAGGCTAGATAAAAAATAAATGTTATACGCCTAGAATCTATTTAAAATCCGGCAAAGATAATATAGTAAAAAAATAAGGTAATATTATACTACTACTTAAAGTAACGTTAGTATAGTTGTTTAAATAAAGTATAAAAATAGCTATCTTGTCCTACTTAGAAGAAGGAGGACAAGCATTTAGCCTTAATATAAGTTGTATATATTGTGTAAGATTAAAGGAACTAGATTACTTAATAATTCTTACTAAATACTTATTTGTATTCCAAATTTTTATTTATCTAAACTTTATTTTTATTTAACCTATACTACTACCTAGCTTTTTGTTCCCTTAATATTTATTTTACTATTAAATAGCCTATAAAGGTTAAGAAAGGTTAAAGCTTAAAAAGAAAGACCTGTCTTATATTACTATAAGTAAAGTAGATTAAATAACTTACTTTTAGCTATTATATGTGTCGACTCCCTTCCAGCCTCTTATATACATCTGGAATACAAAATAAAGAGGATGTTCGTATCTTTTGTAGAGCTCTGGTGCTGTAGCTATAAAAAAAGTCAGATTGTTAAAATTCTAGACGCTGAGTAATAAAACATTAACTTACCCATTTCTAGCATGTTTCGCCAGTGCCTTGTAATTAGTTCACATTGATCTTGAGTAACGTGCACCTTCTTTTTCCCTTTCCTCCTGGCCGATTGAATGTATTGGCGAGGCTGTGGGCTTGGATTAATAGTCTGACAAAACATGTCCCAAGCTTCATCTGTCGGGTCCATGGTTCTGTAGTAGTGCCAATAGCACAGAATTATGTTGGAACTGAATTGAAGGTCCCTAACAAAGTCGCAAACCGTATATCTTGCCTGTATAGACGACAGTCTGTTAGTAGGTAGACGTATAGAAGTAACAAAAGCGTCACAACTAACATCAAGTATCCAGTTTTCTATCGCATGGCGACGACGGTCCTCAGACGAGAAAGACACCTCATGCAAAAGCATGAACGTGCATGCATAAAGCATGAACCAATTGTCTGGATTTCCAATGTGAAAAAACCGCTCAAATTCTTTGAGTACTTTAGTAGCCATAGGGCGTACGATTCGGTTGACCATAATGGAATCACATTGTGCCGTGACCATCCGAGGAACGGAGATCCTATGGCCAAGAGGATAGTCTGGATCGATGACAGGATGGCAGCCAAGCTTGTTAATCCCACTGATATATGCTGAACCCGTGGTAAACCCTTTCATAATTTTAGATAAGGTGAAATGCTACACTTAGCTTGGGGATATACGAAGGTTTACTTACTAATGCAAAACCACAGTCTAAAAAATCGCTGAAGGAAATTCTTCTCTATGTCTCCATCCTAGACATCATGTTAATACTGAATAATACAATGAAGTATGACACATTATCATGACACACTAGAAGACTAGCACGCACGCACCGGAAGGCTATAGTAGTGCTTTATCAAAGCTTCCATATGCTGTCGAATAACCGGTATAGAACAGCGAGCAACATGGGCCACTGCATTCATAGTATTTTGGTAGAAATATTGCTTTAGTGTCTCTGCAGATTCGCCAACGTCCACTAGTGCGAATGGTGGGAGCTCTACATAGACTCTTTCGGGGATTTTGGATCCATTCTCCCCGACGTGAAATTTGGTCCACTTGCGAACAAGTATATCTTGGGCAATCGGTTGGAACTTGTGAACACGGAATTTAATGGGTATTGGACATAGGTCATAACCATACAGTGAGCTAGAGTAGAATATCTTTACCTCAATTTCATGTATAGTCGGGTCACAATAAGGAACAGAAATGTCCTTCTGCGTAGGGCCTTGCCACCTTGAAGTGAGCTTTAACCCCCCGGTGCGAAAGATACTCATTTCCTGGAGTCGCCATCGTACACAAAAAATGTCGTGTAAAACCCTCTTGGACTTGCTCGAAACCTGGTCGCAAGTGATACATACTTTTGCATGGCCTCCAGGCGATGGGATACACTAAAGACATGTCAGTTTAGTTATCTCTACATATCCTAAACTGTTCATTGTACCACATACACGAATACGCTGACTCTTGCAGCGAAGGCAAGCCCCGATACTGCGGGTTTTTCCTGTCTCCTGACGCTTCTCTGAACTAAAGGTGCTCCTCGGCTTCCGCTCCTTATAAACTGGATTGCTATCAGACTGCTTGCTGTCTGAGCCATGAATATTAGACAATTTCTCGAAATTTGATAAGCTTTTCCGCACACTAAAGTCACAATCAACAGGATGGATAATGTTTCGGAGGGCTGCAGGTGTCGTGCTTAAGAAGGCAACATTTGTCGAGGTCTCGTTAAGCACTACAGGACTGCATGCAGTATTTAACAGACTTGACAAGCCTCCTTCACGTGCGACTTCATCTATGTTGTCTGAATTCGAGGGCACTACATGATCATGAGACGGATGCTCTATGCAACCTGTTGTTGTATCCAAATGCCCATGAGACCTCTGACCATTGGTTTTTTGAACAGCCAACTCATTGTAACGAGAAACGGGTCGGTTAGAAGCTAATGGTACGCTTACATCCATGAGGGGGGTCGATATTGTCGTCGCGATAGTATTAGAGTTACTGAAGTTCTTCGGGTCGTAAGTACATTGACAGTTGTAATTGGGTTCCTGGTCTGTGCTGTGTAGATGGGAAACAGAATAGGATTCATTATTAGATGGACTAGAAGCTATAGATCCACGCCCACGAAAATAGTTTGGGAAAGAATGTGAAAATGTTGGCGGTAATACACGAGAAGCAGATCGGCTTAAAGGTCCCCAAGTCAAAGGAACACAGTCTATGGAGGACTCACAGTATGCCGGGGCGTTCCGAGGAATAGGAGCAAGAATTCGGGAAACATCAAATGTGTCATAATAGGACATGCTCATAGGAATCACCATAATATTCACGGAAGTCGGTTCTAAACACAGACGTGATGATGTATTCGTTATAGAACTCGCGCTGTGAATAGTACTATTATTGGTAGTATTAAAATTATTACTTATAGAAAATTTAACTCTCCTTCGGCAGCCATACCTAGAGATGGACGCCTGGTTTTAAGATTCCATAGTATATATATAGTACAGTATGAAAATGTCGATCTAAAAAGTAAGAAAAGTACATATTAATAAATAATAAATAAATAAACTATTATTATAGCTTTTACTTCTTACTAAATATATAACGTAGTTTATTACTAACTAGGGCACTTCCTACTACTTTATAAACTTTAATCCCTATAACTTCACCTAAAAACATTTAATTAAATCTAAAATAACAAAATCTAATAAATTAGTTATACCGTTTACCTTTCCGCAGGTTTTTATATTAGAACTAGTCTTACAGAAATACTATAAAGCTATATACCTATCGTATACCGATTAAATGGCCCTTTCTTTACAACTTTATTATATTTATCCTTCTTAGTTACTTCTTTTTTTATTGTAATTAAAGCTTACTAGCCTCTTTATTAGTAAGAGGTCTTAAATCTTATAGTTAAGTTTTTTTAGCCCTTAAACGCTTTTAAAATAACTTATTTACCTTTTAAAGTACTTTAATCTTACTTATTAAAAGTATTAACTAGTAATATTATACAGCTCTTAAAACTACGTAATAAGGAGTTTATAGCCCTTTATCCTTATCTTAAGAAGAAGATAAAACCTAACTATTATAGACAGGTAGTAGAAGCGACTATAAAGGCCTAATATAAGCCGTACATAAGAGTTGTGTATACGTATAAGTAATACATAAATACAATAATCAATTAGACAAATAGTAGGCGTCATAAAACTTATAAATATAGGCAGGACTTAAAAGGATACGTAGTAGTAGCCTATGCTTAATTAAGTAGAGTAGTAGTAAATACACGCTTTATAATTAGTTAAATAGTTATAAAGTTTAAAGGTTAAGGCTTATTTAAGCTTAGTATTCTTAGTATTGCTTATATATAGCTAGTTTGTCCTTTTTACTAAATTAAAAAGAATAAGACTTAGTTTTTATATAATACTACTTTTATTTATTATTTTTTTATAATTAATTACTTTATTAATATAGTTATTTAGTTTAATCATTATTATAATTACTAAGTTTTTTATTAAAAGACTACTTAACTATTAATATAAATTAAATTAATTATTAATTAATAAACTAAATAAAACTAATATAAGACTATAATATAATATAGCCTTATATAGCTAATAACTAAATATAAGTACTATAATATAGCTTAGTAAACTTAAAATAAAAGGATTAATAATAACTATTATAATAAAGAATAATATAAACCTTATTAAATTTATTATTAGTAGGCTTAGTTTTATATAGTAAATTATATTTAAAGTAGTAAAAACTAATAACTTTAAGCTTTAAATATTAAAAAGAAAGGTTATTAAAGCTAAGTATAAGTAGGTAATTTAAAATAAGCTACTTAGTTTTATAACTAGTTAAAAAATATAAAAATAGTAATAATAAAAGCTTTAATATAAAGAAGGATAAACTAAGTATTATAATAAAAAAGATATTTACTTTTTTTAGTAAATTAGTAGTATTAAAACTAGTTTATAAAAAAAATATTTTACTTTATTTAAAAAGAAATTTAAAATTATTAAAAAACATATTTACTTTATACTATTTAATATAAACTAAATTAGTTATATAATATAATAAACTATATTAATAAGTAAAGTAAAAAAAAAGCTATTATAAATAAAGATTAAAAAGGCTTTAAATAATAAGTTTTATTTTATATTATAACTTTAAAAATATACTCTTTTATTATTTAAAAACTAATTAATAATATAAAATAAAGTAAATACTAAAACCTTTAAAACTTTATAAATTACTTAGCCTTTTTTTAAAATATAGTTAAAAAAGAAGTTAAAAGAAGAGTAAATATAAGTTTTATATATATAACTACTTTTTAATATTAAAAAGAACCTTTAAAAGCTTTTTATAATACTAAAAATAAGATAAGAATTAATTATATATATTAAAATTATATAAAATATATATTACTTATAAAGATAAGTATAAAGCCTTTATATAATATATATATATAAAAGCTAAAAAGGCTATAAAACAAGTATAAAATATAGCTAAAATAAAAAATTATATAATAAAGATTTAAAACTTAGTTATTATTAAAGTAGTTATTAAAGTACTTACTAAGGGTAAGGCTAAGGATAAAGGGGCTTATAAAATAAAAACCTTTAATAAAATATATATATTCTAAAGTATTCTATTTATAATAGTAATAAGTACTTAATTAATAAGTGCTTAAATAAAAAGGAAATAGTTATAACAAAATTATTAAATACTAATAAGCTATTAAAAGACTAAATAGTATAAATAATAATTAAAATATTAAAAACGTAAAAAATTATCTTAATATAAATATATTTTAATTTAAAGTATAAATAAAATATAGGTAGTTAGTTAACGTTAAATAGAATATAGTAGCTATATTAATTATAATTAATAAAACCTTTACTAAAAGAATTACTCTATAAAAAATAAAAGTAAAAATCTTAATATTAAAGGTATACAATAAGTAAATAATACGTATAAATAGTATATAGAAAGTACTACTATGCCTAATTAACGTATAAGGATAAGAAAAGAATATAGTATAAATCTATATTAGAATAAGTAGGCCGTCTAATATAATAAAGCTGTTAATACTTCTATTAATAATAATAATTAAAAAGTACGCTATATAACTAAACCTAATAAAAATTAGTTAGTGGTTTAATGTAATAAAGGAAAAAATAAACGTAACTATAGCTAAGGCTTTTACTATCTTAGCTAAAAGGAAGAGAGTAATAGTGTATATAGTAATAATGCGTGTTATTTATATAGTAATAATAAAAGCTAAAAAGTATAAAAAAGTATAAAAAAGTATACTTTATAAATATAAAAAATAATAATAAAGATACGAATTAAAATTAGTATAATAATTAGTATAAATTAGCTTATATGAATAAAAAAGGAAGATTTAAATATAAAAACACTTACTATAGTAATTTATATAAGTAATAGTATAACTTCAATATAATTAGCTAGCCTTATAAGTTATATAATTTTTAGTACAAAAAAAACTCCTTTTTATTATAGCTTAAGAATTTAAACTCTTTCCTTTTTTTACTAAGCCTTATTTACTTAAATATAACTATTTTAAAACATTGTTTTTTATTAAAATAATTTATAACTATTATAAAAATAAGATAAAAGTATAAGTAATACTTATAATAAGTATAACTAAAATATTATAAAAAAACTTTTACTTTAATAGTTTTATTAGCTTATACTATAATAAGTGTATATATTCTATTTACTTAACTTAAATAATAAAAAGACGTGAGCTATATATATAAATAATAATAAATTTATAATAAAATAAAATAACTTATTAAAGAAGGATATTTCTTTAGTAATATTATTATAAAATTAACTATATAGTAAAAACTACTTATAATAAATATTTAAAAATATAGCTACTACAATAAAAAAGGGTATTATATAGTAGTACTTTAGTAAAAAAAGCTAACTTTTATTTAAAAATAAACTAATAAACTAAATATTTTGTTTTTTAAAAGGCCGTTTTTTATACTTAATACTAACTTAATACTAATAAAAGATTTACGTTTTAACTATAGTTATATATATTTTTAAGTATATATACGTTTTTTACTAAAAAGAAATAACATATTATACTACTTTAATATTAAAATAAGTAATAACGTAGTTAGTAAGGTATTTCTTAATAAATATAAAATTAACGTTAATTTTATAAACTATAATAAGTATATTAATAATATTAAAAGTTTACTATAAATTTAGTAATAAGCTATATTTATAACTTATTTACTTAGTTAATTATAATACAAATATATATATAGTATAATTTATATTACTATTAATATTACTAATAAACTTAAGCTAAATTTACTTATTAGTATAAGTAATATATATACTTTAAGTATTAAAATTAACGTTAAAAAAGCTATTATTGTTTTATAATATTAAAAGCTTACTTATTTATAAATAAATATGAAAACTTTAAACTTATATATATTTTTATAAAAAAAATTGTTATACTACTAATAATAAGTATATTTATAACTACTTATTACTTTAAATTATATTAAACTACTATTTATAATATAAAGAAAGTAGTAGTTAACTATATTTTTATTAACGTTAAAAACTCGTTTTTTAATATAGGGTTTTAATTATTATTATTATTTTATACTATTATAATAAATAATTTTATAAAAAAGCTAATTCTTATTTAAAAAGACGCTCTTTTTAGTAAAATTTTTAAAATCAATAATATATAAGAAAATTTGTATATTTAATAAAAAAAAAGCCTAGTATTTTACTACTATTTAAGCTACTATAAAAAAAGAAAATTTAAAGTTAAATTATATATAAAACATTAAATTTAATAAGAAATTATATATACTTTTTTAAGAATTTTAATAGCTTTTTATAAATAAAGGTATTATACTTAGATTAATAAACTAAAAAATACGTATAAACCTTCTTAAAAATTAGTAAAAAATTAAGGTAACTATAAAGAAATATTTTTTAGTATATATAATAAATAAGTAGTAAATAATACTTTTAACCTTTTTATACATTAAAAAAGTTTTATTAAATTTTAAATTTTATACTTATTATATGCTTTATTTTTATAGTATATTATAAGAATAATATTAAAAATCCTATTAAAAAAGGTTAAATAGTTATTAATATATAGCTATTAAATTATTTATATATACTTAATATTTACTCCTTTTTAAACTAATAAGATATTATAAAAATAATATAAGGATATTGTTTTTTTAAGCTTAAATACTACTACCTTTTTCTTTTAATTACTTATTTTTTATAATTACTATAATTATATAGTAATTATTAATAATTATAGCCTTAAAAGATTAAATATAGTACTAATAAGATTTTAAAATTTATTAACGTTTATATAATAATAATTAATAAATAAACTTTATTATAGTTATTATAGTTTTATTTGTATATATTAATAATGTTATAATATTTAACTATATAATAAAGAAATATTTTAAATACTTATATACTATTTTTAAAATACTTAATAAGGTATAGTTTTTAATATTAAAAGAAAAGACATATTTTAAATTCTTTACTATTTAACTTTTAAAATATAAAGTTAATAAAACTAGTATTTATAAAACTAATAATTATATTACTACTTTTAAAAATATAAAAATACTTAATAATCTTAATAATCTTAGTATATATTTAAGTATAGTTAAATTCTTTTATATTAAAATATTATAGTATAATATTAAATTATAATTATTATAAGAATAAGAAATAATACTTTAAAATAAGGAAAAGATAATAGTAGCCTTATTAATAAAGTAAGAAAAATATAAAAAGAAAAGTAAATAGTAAACTTATATTTAAACTTATAAATTAAAAATATAAGTTAATTTAAATACTATTAAAGTACTTTTATAAGTAAATATAGCTATAGTACTATAATTTAATAAGAGTACTTTTTATTAAATTTAATACTTATAAAAAAGTATATAAACTTTATATATTTTAACTTAATAATATTTAAAGTAGAATTTTCAATCTTAAGAAAAATATTTTATAATATTATTATTACTTAATTCTTTTTATATTATATACTATTAATAATTAAAAAACTATATAAATTAACTAAAGTAAAAATTATTATATATATTTAAGTTGAAGTTAAGCTTTATAAAACAATTTAGTTTAATTAGTATTTAATAAATTTTATTATAAACTATATACTATTAAAAATTATTATTATATATACGTTACTTAAAATATTAAACCTTAATAAAGTAAATATTAAGCTTATAACTATAATAAATAAACTTAAATAAAAATATATTAAAAGATATTTACTTTATAATAAATAATAATAGCTTTAAATACTATTATAGTATACTTTTAAGGCTAGGATTTTTCTTTTAAAGTAAAGTAAAAGATTTTATATATTAAAATTAAGTATATAGTAAAAGCTATATTTAAATATACTTTACTATTAAATAACGTATTATTAATAGGTATTTTATAAACTATATATTTAAACTAATATATTTAGCTTTATAAAATTAACCTTAATATAATATAAATAATTTCTTTTATTATATATAGCTTATAAAATATTCTTAATTAACTATTTTAAAAATTTATATAAAAATACTTTTTAATAAAGTATATAATAAAACGTATTATTTTAATAAAGCTTATATATAGTATAACCTTAAAAATATATTTAATATTATAAACTTTACTATATTAATTAAATAAACTATAAACTACTTAATAAAGAATTATATAATATTTATAGTATTATAACGCCTTTTTATATAATTATAATAAACTTTATTATTAATTTACTAAAAGTTATAATAATTAGTACTATATAGTAAATTCCTAATTATAATCATTATAATATATTAACTATAGTATTATATAAATTTTTAAAAAAACTATACTTTTATTAAAATAAAAGGTGTATACTATTAAATAATAAGCTTATATTCTACTCCATAACTTATTCTTTTATAGCTAAAGACTGCTAATAAATATTATTTCTAATTTTAATCTTAGATTTATATTAATACTATAGTATAAGATCTTCTATTTTTATAAAACCTTATATATATTTTTTATAACTTACTACTTTTAAATAAATAGTTTATTTAAAAGGAAAAATTAAACTAAAAAAATATAATAAAGTATTTTATATATAATAATTTTAATAAACTATAAATAAACTTGCTACTTTATAATATTACTTAAATATTACTTATACTATAACTATTAAAATATTACTAAATTAGCTACTTTATAATATTTAGCTTAAAGTCTTTATAAATCTTATTATTAGGCTTTTAGTTATAGCTTTAAATTTTACTATATAAGCTATACTATAATAATAACGTTTTTATAAAGTAAAAGAACTTATTAATATTACTAATATATTAATAAAACTATAATATTATAATAAATACTTACTTATATTATTTAATCTAAGTAATATAGTATATTTATACTTATATTATAAGTATTATCTACTTAAAAAACGACTATAAAAATAGTTTTTATAGTATATAAGACTATTTAAAGTAATAAGATAAATTAAAAGCTAAGTATATTAATTAAATTTCGTAGTATTATAAAAAGTATATTTTATTATATTTATAGCCTAGCTATATAAGCTAAAATAAAGTAAAAATAAATTCAAGTATAAAATACCTTTATTTAAACTAATTTATATTAATAAAATTTTAAAAAATAATAAACTTAAAATTAAGTATATTATAAATTACTATATTTAAGAAAGGATAAACTTAATACTTATATAATCCCTTATTTAATATATATAATATTCTTTTATAAATATTATATAGTTAGTAAAATCTTCCTTACTATTAAGTATAAAGGATTTACTTAATAAATATAGATAAAAGTATTTAAAGATTAAATAATAATTACTTTAAGCTTAAAACCTTTAAAAAGTATAATTTACTATATTCTTTTAATAATAATAAGTAAGTAAATTTAATATACTACTTTTATTTATTTATTTTATTTTTATAATTTTAATGAAAATACTAGTTATTTATAATAATGCACTTTATTTATTTATTTATACTTTTATATTTAAATTAAACAAATAAAGATTTTTTTTAAATAAAAAAAAGTAGTATAAAAATAAATAAAAAGCTTTTAACTTTATACTTGTTTTACTTATTCTTATTATTTATAAATTAATTATAATCTTATTAAAATTTTTATTTAAATTTTATTAACTATTATATACCTTTAAACTACGCTTTTTTATAAAAGCTCTTATAAACTATACTTTTTACTATAATAAGAAATCCTTTAATATTATAATAAAATACTTTTTAAAAAGAAGCTAATACTAACAACTTTATATAATATATATAGTTATAATATAACGTTTATAATCTTAATAAAAGTAAATAAAATTAAGAAGTTTATTATTCTTATTAATAAATAGTTAAAGAACTACTTTAAAGGTATATAAAAAGATAGCTTAAACTATAGCCTTTATAAAGAAGTATAATAAATAATTACTAAGATATTTAATATAAAAAATATATAATATAATTAAATCTTTTAAGTTTTATTATATTAATAAATTTTAAAAACTATTACATATTATAAAAAGGCTACTATTAATAGTAAGGACTTTACTACTTAACTACTAATATATAAAACATTTTTTACTACTATATTTTTATAAAAAAACTATTTAATAAAATTTAGTATTAAATTAAGTATTAGCTAAAATTATACTACTTTTTCTTTCTTAATAAAACAAATAATACTTAGCTTAACTATAAAGTAAAAATTTTATTATATAAAGAAATATATAAAAAAATAAGCAAGCTATGTCTACTAAAACGCTTATAACTCTTAAGTTTATAAAGACTCTTCCTAAGTTGTTTTTTTAAAACTAAGTAAAGAAGTAAAAAAAATACTTTAGTAAAACTTATTAAAATATTTACAAAGTTTAAGAATAAAACCAATAAAAAGCTATGTAAAATTTATAATAACTTATAAATAAAATATACTTCTTATTTTAACCTACTAAATAAATTTTATAAATTTAAAATAAAGATTAAAATAAACGAAATTATATTTAAGTATAGTAAGCGCCTTACCTTAAAGCTAGCAGTCTATCTTAAGCTAGTAAAAAAACCTAAATAAGAAGAATCCTTAACACTTAACCTTACTTTATATAAACTTAAAAACCTTACTAATTTAATATTTATAAATAATACTAATATAAAAAAGATTGTTTATAATATAAAGAAGGACTTAATATATACTAATATTAATGTACCATTCCTAAGTCTAAGCTTTAAGTAAGGAAATTACTATGAATTTAATAAATAAACACTAAAATAAGAAAATAAAAAAACTAATAAAAACAATAAAAAGAAATTAGATAAAACGTTGCTTTTTATAGACCTATTTAGCTATTTACTCTTTTGTATATAATATATATATACGCTTATAAAAATATAAAATATAAAAAAATGGAATAAGAATTAATACATGTTAAAGACTATAAGATTTTATCTTACCCCTTAACACTTATTACTAAATAAATTAGCTATAAAATAATATTTTTTATAGATTTTAAATAAATAAGAAAAACTAATTTTACATTTAAATATTTTTACTATAAGAATTACACAGAATTATTAATATATTATAGTTATTTGCTTTATTTGTTTATTTTCTTTATTTAGAGTGTTTACACTAAGAACGACATATAGTTGTTATTAGTGTATTTCCTTATACGCTAGCTACTAGCGCGTAACACAACCTTTCCTTAAAAATTTCTTATACTAGTTATAGCTATTAGTACAATTTAGTAAAACACACTAAGATTCTTAATAGGGTTAGAAATTAGCTGAAAACCTCGGACTTTAGTATAGGGAAATTAAAGGCGACAAGGCAATAAAAGACCTTACTATCCTATAAACGCTAGCCTGCCTACTAGCTACGTAGAATCCGTAGCTTATAAGACCTATTAAGACTTACTCTTTTACTAACCTCTTTTAAGGACGACTTATAGCACGTTAAACGGTTACTATACCCTTTTAAAAAGGAGGCCTTAACGCTTTACACTTTTAAATAATTACGAAATAGTATATAGCTATAAATAACTATATTGCTTAGGCGTATATAAAGAAAGCCCTTTTTAACTAGCTAGATATTTACTTATAATTATTTTTAGATTAATAAGCTGTTAGCTCTTTATAGCGCTAGCTAGCCTAAGACGTAGTAAATTCCTTTATTATTATTAGTAACGTACTATTATATAGTAATAAAAAAAACTTACTAATAAGCCTTTAATACTTAGTATACCTTTATTATAAGTACTTATAAGGATATAAGCGCCTACTACTATAATATATTCTATATTTGTTAAGAATATATAATTACGTAAGGTATTACTAATTACATATACGTAATAGGGTTTTCAGTAAGCACACACACCTAGATTAAAATAGCGGATTACGTCTATATAAGGACAGTCCTCCTCCCTTCTATCTAGTCTTTTGTTAAGCATCTAAGAAATACACTTATTTTCCCTTACTATAGGCCTTACTTATTCAACTATTTAGATTACCGTACGCAGCTCGACTCTACGCCTTCTGTAAAGACGTATTTCTTATAATGTTTTAAGTAAATATTATTATATAAATAAGCCTTATAAGTATTACTTTAAATAGCCGCTTTATTTTAACTAAATTTATAAATATATTAATAGTTATAAATAAAGGATATAAAATGCTTTAAGTTTTAATACTACTTTATAGTAAAGTAACTACTAGCTATAAAGCCTTTTATATAGCCCTTTATAAAGGCCTTAAATATTATAACGTAAGAAGTCTTAAATATATATACTATGAAGATAGGATACTGAGTCTTCTTTAACTAATAACAGCTAGTAATAGTAGTTATAAGGCCTAGTATTAAGGAAATCTACTATGCCTTAAATATAATAAACGTTATTATACTAATTACTTAATATAACTACCTTAGTAAATAAACTCTATTTAACTTCTCCTACTAACTAGTTTTAAAAGAGATAGTATATAATAAATTTATAGCTTAAATAGGCCTTATCCTAGTCTAAGTTAAACCTTTACTAGTAAAGACAAACCTTATGATAGGTATAATAGCCTGGGCTATTACCTTTACTTTTTTACCTTTAAAACTATTCTACCTTTTTAATAATAATACGCTAACACGCTAAACAAACTAGACGTTAAAACCTGCTTTATATAACCTTAGCTATTAAGGCTACTATAAGCTACCTAAATATAAAAGAACGTACTACTATCCTTACTATGGTAATTTACTAAACAATTATCCTTTTAATACTTATAACTAGCTAGTATAATATACTAACTACTATAAACCCTACCTTTTAAAATATACTAGCTATTTAATAACCCTAAAAAAGAAAGAATATTAATAGGAATTTCTAACAAAAAGGGCTTTATATAAGATTTAAAAAAAGGGATAGACTTTTTATAAAGACGTAGTAGTAGTAGTAATAGCCGTCTTTATCTTTCCTCTTTTAGTCCTATCCCTTATGATAAACTCTTACTTAAATACTAGTAGTAAATAGGCTAAAGTAGGTATAGTAGCTAGCTTAAGGCTTATATATATTCTATTTAAAATATTAATAGCGTTATTATAGATAGTAAGTTTAGTAAGGACTTTATTATAGTAGCCCTTTTAATATAGTATACTACTTAACGTATATTATAATACATAAGTGCCTTACCTACTTATAATAAACGTACACTAGTATAAAGTTAGGCTTAACTAAAATATAAAAAACAATTTATATATAATACTAATAGTACTATTGTACTAGTATTTTGCCCTAACCTTAAGGATTAGTCTTTATAATACAAAGAGTATACTATAGTCGATTTTACTATAATTTCTAGTTTAGTTCTTATTTCCTTTCTTATTAGTTGTATTATATCTTTTAACAAGTTTTATTCCTTACAATTATTAACGCACACATCTTTTAAAGCTCTTAACTTTAATGTTAAATTAGTGTATAACTACTATAGCTTTTTTGTTAGAATCTTACTAGTAGATAAATAAAGCTATAAGTAGTACGCTATCCTCTTCTTTAGTTAAGTTACCTATTTTTAGTAAAGAAATGGCGATTTAAAAGTTCGTAGTTAGAATATTATAAAACACTTCGTTTTAACTAGTTAGCACCTAATTTATTAAGCCTTAAAACTGGCTTTTATAAAGTAGGGCATTGTATAATTAAGAGTACGAGTATTTATTTATTGTAGCATCTTATATAAACGTGCCCTTTACTACTATACATATTGTTACTATACATATAGAAGTAGACTTTACTACCTCTACACTTATAAGACTTATAAACGTGTAAAGATAGAAGTATAAAATTAGCTAATTTAATTAAAAAGGAGAGATTTTTAAGTACTATTATAAGATTAACGTTACTAAACCTATTAGGTATAGCGCGCGTTTTACCAAGGATTTTAGTAGTATGCCTAAAGGCTCTCTTATTTATTAAGTAATCGTACTATGCCCTACTTTATACAATACGTTTTTTTTACGCTCCTAATAAATTAGGTGCTAACTAGTTAAAACGTAGTATTTTGTAATATTCTAACTATAAACATTTAAATCGTTATTTCTTTACTAATAATAAGTAAATTAACTAAAAAAGAGAAAGATGTACTAAATAAAGCTATATCTTACCACTAATAAAATTTTAATAAAAACCCTATAATAGTTATATACTAATTTAACGTTAAAGTTAAAAGTCTTTAAAAACGTATTAATAGTATAGGTTTAGTAAAAAAAAGCTTTTAATATATATAAAGCTTTTATTAAGTAAAGAATATGTAATTTATAGTTATATAAACCGTTTAGACAACTTAAACCTATGTATAGACTTTAAACTTATTACTTAAATAGTAAATACTTTTTTATAGGCTTAATTATTAGAATATATTAAAACCCTTTTTACTATTAGTATATAATAAGTAAAACGCTTTATAACTTAATATAATTATAAAGTAATAAAGTAAAAAACGCTTAATATAAAACAGTAATAAGTAAAAGACGTTAATATTATAAATACATAGTTTATAAAGCTTTAAACTATTATTTAGTAATATAAAGTTTTATTTAAAAGACTAGCTTTATAATAGAAGTAGTAAAAAACTAAAATATTATTATAAAATAGTAAGAAGTATATAAGGCTAGTATATTTAAAAATAAAAAGTTAGTAATTATTATTAAATTAGTTTTTACTACTAATAATATATACTCTTTTTTATTATTTTTAAAAGGTTATAGTATTTAAAGTAGTAGTATATAGTTAGTAATATATTAAGTAATATAGTAATTACTATCTTTTTTACTAAGTATATAAATAATATATTAAGTTTAGTATAGGTTAAGTACTTTAAATAACACTTTTATAAGTATTAGTATAAAGTAAAAAGACTACTTCTTATTAATAGTTATAACTCTTACTATATAATAAAATTTATATAGTTTTATAAAAGTAAAAGTATATACTTTATTTTATTTTATAATATAATTTACTAATTATAATAAAAATTATACTATTTAACTTCCTTTTTTATTTAATATACTTTTTATAGCCTTTTAACGTTTTTATCTTTTAACCTTTAAAATACTACTATTTAAAAGTACTTTTAACTATACTTTATAATACTAATTTTAATATAAAAAAGAAGAACTTTCTTTTAATACTATTTAAAGCTTAATAGTTTATAATAAAACAAATAACTATATTATTTAGTTTTTAAAAAATAAAGATTATACTATTTAATCCTTTTATTATCTTATTATAGCTAAAATAAAAAGTCTTTATACTACTACTACTAAAAACACTAACTATTACTTCCTCTTCTTTTTAAACACCTTATATACTATATTAAATATACGTATTAATAAATAATATAATAAATACACTTAAAAACAAAAAAGTTAGTATTAAATTATATAAAAAGTTTAATTCTTTAAAAAAAGCAACAATTTAAAATAGCTTTAAGCTAGTTTAAATAATAAATAAATTAAATAAACGTTAAAAGCGTCTATTAACTTAAAACAAACGTTAAGCAGCTAAAAACAAACAGCTTTAACTAAGAGGTATACTTATAGTAGCTAGTACACGTTATATATATATAAATACGGCTTTTAACATAGTTAAATAAATAAAAAAGGCTATAAAAAAGGCATAGAAAAACAGATTCGTCTAGAACGACAACGCGTCTAAAATGAAAAAAAAACGAACACCGTTAGACGCAGCGAAATTAGGGGATTCAGAATATATAGTTTTTCATATATCTAGATTTTTGGCTTTGTTTTTAAATATTTACTACATGTGGCTAGAATATTACAAGATTACTGCGTTTTAACTAATATTACGTTTTAACTGGTTAGCACCTAATTTATTAGGAGCGTTGGAAAAAAAGCGTCTTATAAAGTGGGGCGTGGCACGATTATAACATAATTAATAGCTACAATAAAATATATATTTATATATTTAAAACTAATAGGAAGTAGAAGGGAACACACGAAACTCTACTAAAGAATGGAATACAGTAGCTCTAGTAACACAATCTATATTAGAGCTGGATTGATACCTATGGCGTTCAGATATTACAAAACCAAACTCGCACCTATTAGCATAGCAACAACCACGTATAGACCAATACCGAAATGACCTAAAGCGAACATAGAACTAGTCATTCCCACAGCAGCATTCTTGCTGGTACTGCTACTTGCCGAGCCGCTACTCGTTGAAGCCACAGTAGCAGTTGCAGCATAACTGTTACTAGAGCTCGCTGATGCCAGAAGCGCAGAGCAAGAAGCAGCAGAAGCACTCGGCTTAACAACCTGGGCCTGACCATTCCAATCACAAGCTGATGATGAGGAGCTTTGGCTTTGGTAGTATTGGTCGAGGACATATCCCAATTGTTCTTTAGCAGCGCACATGACATATGCACCGTAAATACCGGTGCTTGTGTTCGCACTGATACCAGCGCACACTCCGCTGCTTTGGCCGCAGATGCTACCGAACAGATCACCGTAATCACTCTCTTTGAGTGAGCCAGAAGGTACACAGGACAGTGAGCTATACATGCAATCACATGTGGCATTATTAGGCGTTGGAGGGAGGCTATCGGACGCCTGCCAGGTGCTTCCAATGGTAGGGCATGAAGCCGGACTGTTGGTCGGGCTATACGCACTCATAGCTGTAGAAGTTGGGCTCACGGTTGCCATAACAGATTTGAGTCTGGAATAATCTGCCATAGTCGAGGCAGAGCTCCCAGAGACGCTCACCAAGCCTGTCGAATTAGTACTAGTCATATAATTCATGAAATGACAAAACGCACCATAATCATTATTCTCCTGGAAGTACATGTAAACAATACCACCTGAAATAACATCCGTCATATCGTTTGAATAAAGGGCAGTCGTCTCCTGCCAAATACGGCCAGCGGCACCATCAGGGATGTTACAGCCATATTCAGCAAAAAATACAGGCACAGAGTAATTCGAGAAGAAGTCAACTTGGTCTTTGTAACCAGAACTTTCAAATGTACTTTCACCGCACCACTCATAGATATTATAGCCCCAATAATCAATAGCGGCTTCCTGGTCACCACAATTGAAGTAATGAGCGATTTCAGAACGAATATCGGCATCATCATTTGCAGCATAACCGACTCCCATCCAACGATCAACGGTCTCATTAATATAAGCCTTCGTATCGCGAACTGCAGCCTTCACAAATGCTGATGCATCTGTGTTGCTCTTATTATTAGTAACCTCATTGCCGGCGAAAAATCCAATGACATTGTTGTAATTGCTCATCTCGTCTACGACGGATTTGTACCGCGAAAAAAGAGCCGTGTTCCAAGTTGGAGTATCGCGGTTAATAGATAGTGATGGCTCACTGAGATCAGAAACAACGTAGATACCAGCCTCGGCAAGTAGAGTCATACAAGCACTGTGGTCAGCAGTGGGGTCGATGGCGTAGGTACGAATGACATTCGTTTTCAGCGCTTGGAGTAAAGGCACATCACGCTTGCAAAGTGTTGCATCACTTAACGGATCAATGAATTTCGAAGTGGAGGTCGAGCCAGCAGCTCCAGTATCCTGTTGATATGCAACACCCTTCATAAAAAACTGTGTTCCGTTTTTGAAGAAAAACTTGGTGCCCTATATTATAAGTATGTAAAAAAGGCGAGGTAAATATGTTGATTGATTAACAGAGATATGTAAGACGGAGGATAATCATACCTTCATAATGATGGGCTCAACATCAGCGACAACTTGTCCCAGCAGGAGGAACGCCGACATTAGCGAGATTAACCTAGACCCCATATTGGCAGCTTTCCAATCAGTAATTGGTCAGATGATGTGATGGACGCTGCAATCAGCTAGAAAATATAAATAGGACGATGTCTAGAAAGACGAGAATATCGAGGAAGACGTATTTGTAGTGTTGAAATATGTATCAGACAATGAAAGAAAAATGAATGTAAAATATAAATAAAAAACAGCCTAGCAGACTACTAGAAATCAGCCTAGATTGAAACCAGTATTCTAATGATTGAAAGGAGGGACTAAGTAAGAAGTAGAGTAAAGAAATGTGTGTGAAAAAGCCAGGCGTAGACTGAAGATGGGAAGACGAAGCATATAAAAATCAGGAAAAAGAGGAGTCAGATTACAATCATTCAGGAGAGATTTGTTGCCAAGCTCATTTGTGGGGAACTACATATCATGTACGAGTAATATGTAACTTTAAATAGGGGTAAAAGAGCAAATTTCCTAAATACTACCGTTGTACAGAGTCACGTGTCCCCTTTCTTTACCTCCCACTTATACTACCTACTCCGTATTTTGAATACGAATAAATTAATAGCACTATAAAGCCATCCTTAGCACCTCCTTACCAATGATATAGTTAAATATATATATAAATCTGTTTATTAGAGCTATAGCTACCTCTTAAGACGTGTTATATAGTTGTATCTTGCTTTTTTTTTTAAATAAATAAAAGCTTCTTTAATTTATAAATACGTTACTTAGGTAAGGTTTTTCCTTTGTTCTATTATAAGTTTTTTTAATATTACGAACACGCAGGGAAAGGGGCTACAAAGACCGGGCACAGGCCGCGGACAGACATCGCACAGACACTGCAAGCCGTGCGTAGAACGATTAAGTAGAGTAGTGTTAGATAAACGCCCTATAATTAGTCAAATTACTATAAAGTTTAAAGGCTAAGGCCTATTCGAGTATAGCGTATTTTAGTATTACTTATATATGGCCAGGATTAGGAAAAAGTACTATAGCACTAAATAAATAAATACTAAATAAATAAATAAATAAATAAATAAATAAATAAATAAATAAATAAATAAATAAATAAATAAATAAATAAATAAATAAATAAATAAATAAATAAATAAATAAATAAATAAATAAATAAATAAATAAATAAATAAATAAATAAATAAATAAATAAATAAATAAATAAATAAATAAATAAATAAATAAATAAATAAATAAATAAATAAATAAATAAATAAATAACTAAACTAATTATTGTTACTAATATCCTTAAACCCTAACTCGTTTCTTTAATTCATCTAAACCCTAAATTTTCTAACTCTTTAATAGGGCTATTTTTAACTGTATATAGCTATAGTCTATCTCTAGTACTAGTAATAATAATATTATCACTAATAGAAAAATAGTTTTTTATAGCGGCTAATATAGCTAATATAGCTAAGTATTATCTAGCTAAAACACTTAAAATAAGGTATTTAAAAGCGTATAACTTCTAATATTCTAACAAATTAGTCTAATAAGGTTAGTTAAATATATATTATTAAAGGATTAGTGTAATAAATTAACTTACGTTTTACCCTTCTTTATTCTTACTTAAATAAATTATATATTCTTCTTTTAAAGTCGATTTAGTAAGAAATAAGTCTTTTTTTAAATTAGTATTATTACTATCTATTTATTACAAATAGATAAGGGGAGCAACTACAAAGGCCTAACGTAAGCCGTATATAGGAGTTATACAGACGTTATAGGCAATACGTAAACATAATAACTAATTAGATAAAAACTAGGCATTATATAACCTATAGGTATAGGTAGGACTTAGGAGGATATATAGTAGTAGCTTATGCTTAATTAAGTAGGGTAGTAGTAAATACACGCTTTATAATTAGTTAAATAGTTATAAAGTTTAAAGATTAAAGCCTATTTAAGTATAGTGTATTTAGTACTACTTATATAGCTAGTTTGTTCTTTTTACTAAATATAAAAGATTATAACTTAGTTCTTATATAATACTATCTTTATTTATTACCTTTTTATAATTAATTACTTTATTAATATAGTTACTTAGTTTAACTTTTATTATAAATATTAAGTCTTTTATTAAAGAACTACTTAGTTATTAATATAAATTAAATTAATTATTAACTAATAAATTAAATAAAACTAATATAAGACTATAAAATAATATAGCCTTATATAGTTAATAACTAAATATAGGCGTTATAGTATAGTTTAATAAATTTAAAGTAAACAAATTAATAGTAATTATTATAGTAAAAAATAGTAAAGACGTTATTAAATTTATTACTAGTAGGCTTAGTTTTATATAGTAAATTATATTTAAGTAGTAAAGACTAATAACTTTAAGCTTTAAACATTAAAAAAAATTATTAAAGCTAAGTATAAGTAAATACTTTAAAATAAGCTACTTAGTTTTTTAACTACTTAAAAAAAATATAAAAATAGTAGTAGTAAGGGTTTTAATATAAAGAAGAATAGGCTAAGTATTATATTAAAAAAGATATTTACTTTTTATTAAGGCTTTTTAATAAATTAGTATTAAAACTAGCTTTATAAATAAAAAGATATATTTTACTTTATTTTATAAAGAAATTTAAAGCTATTAAAAGGTGTATTTACTTTATACTATTAAGTATAAACTAAATTAGCTATATAATATAGTAAACTATATTAGTAAGTAAAATAGAAAAAGAATAAGTTATTATAAATATAAATTAAAAAGGGTTTAAATAATAGGTTTTATTCTTTATTATAACTTTAAAAATATATTCCTTTATTATTTAAAAGTTAATTAATAATATAAAATAAATTAAACGTTAAAACCTTTAAAACTTTATAAATTACTTAGCCTTTTTTAAAATATAGTTAAAACAGAAGTTAAAAATAAGTAAGTATAAGTCTTATATATATAACTACTCTTTATTATTAAAAATAACCTTTAAAAGCTTTATATTATATTAAAAATAAGATAAGAATTAATTATATATATTAAAATTATATAAAATATATGTTAAGAATATATAATTACGTAAGGTATTACTAATTACATATTTATATTAAGGTTTTTTAGTACGTATACACACCTAAATAAAAATAGCGGATTACGTCTATATAAGGACAGTCCTCCTCCCTTCTATCTAGTCTTTTGTTAAGCATCTAAGAAATACACTTATTTTCCCTTACTATAGGCCTTACCTATTTAATTGTTAAGATTACCGTACGTAGCTCAACTCTACGCCTTCTACAAAGACGTATTTTTTATAATATACACTATTTATAAGAATAAGTATAAAGCTTTTATATAAAATACGTATATAAAAGCTAAAAAAAGCTATAAAAAAGGTACTAAACGTAGTTAAAATAGAAGGTTATATAATAAAGATTTAAGACTTTGTAATTATTAAGGTAGTTATTAAAGTACTTACTAAGAGTAAAGCTAAAGATATATAGGCTTATAAAATAAGAACCCTTAATAGGATAAATATATCTTATAGTATTATATTTATAATAGTAATAAGTACTTAGCTAATAAGTGCCTAAATAAAAGGAGACGGTTATAGCTAAATTATTAAACACTAGTAGGCTATTAAAAAACTAAATAGTATTAATAACAATTAAGACGTTAAAGATATAAAGACGATCCTAGTAATAAATATATTTTAATTTAAGGCGTAAATAAAAAGTAAATAGTTAGTTAACGTTAAATAGAATATAATAACCGTATTAAATAGAATTAATAAGACCTTTACTAAGAAAATTCGTTTAAAGAAAATAAGAGTAAGAATCCTAATATTAAAGGCGTATAATAAACGAATAATACGTATAAGTAGTGTATAAAAAGTACTATTATATTTAAATAACGTATAAGGAAAAAAAGGATATAGTATAAATTTATACTAGGATAAGTAAGCTGCCTAATATAATAAGCCTATTAATACTTTTATTAATAATAATAATTAAAAAGTATACTATATAATTAAACCTAGCAAAGACTTATTAGTAGTTTAAAGTAATAAAAAAGAAGATAAAAATAACTATAGCTAAGGCTTTTACTACTTTAGCTAAAAAAGAAAGAGTAATAGTATATATAGTAATAATAAGCACGTTATTAACTAAAGAATTAAAGAAAGGATAAGGTAAATTACTTATATACTTAGTATATAAGTATAATAACGTTTTAAATTTTAATAATATATTACAAATAGGTAAAGGGAACAACTACAAAGGCCTAACGCAGGCCGTATATAAGCGTTGTATAGACTTTATAAATAATATAAATATACAATAGCTAATTAGACATATAGTAGGCGTTATATAACCTACGGATATAGGTAGGACTTAAGAGGATATAAGGAAGTAGTTTATACTTAATTAAGTAGAGTAGTAGTAAATATATACCTTATAATTAGTTTAATAGCTATTAAGTTTAAAGGCTAAGGCTTAATTAGGACTAGTATACTTAGTACTACTTTTATATAGCTAGTTTGTTTCTTTTATTAAATGTAAAGGGATAAGACTTAGTTTTTGTATAATACTATTTTTACTTATTACCTTTTTATAATTAATTACTTTATTAATATAGTTACTTAGTTTATTTACTATTATATTATACTAATATTATTTAATAGTTATACTACTTATATATAAACTTTATATTAAGTTTATATAACTAATACGATTTATATAATCTAACTATTTTAATAGTATATTTATTAAGCTAGTTAACTTAAGCTAGTACTTAATAAAAATTTAAAAAAGGCTAAATATATTACTTACTTAGTTTATTTACTAATAAGATAAAGCTATTATATAAATTTATAAAGGTTATTATAGTTTAATAAGAATTTTATAACGTTTTTACTACTATATAAGTAGTATCTTTATTAGTAAAAAGCCTTTACTATAGTTAAAAGCTTTTAATCTAAGGTATTATAGTTTAATTTTACTTTTTATAGCTTATATAACTAAATAGCTATAAAATACTACTTTTTATTTTTATTAAGCTATAAAAAAATTACTTTTAATTCTACGTTTAATACGTTAGTCTTTATATAAATTAGTTTATTTAAGTTAAATTAACGTAATAATAAAGCTTTTATAAATCTAGCTTTTAATTAATTAAAAGCCTTATAAGCCTTATTATTTAGTTATACTTTACTAAGCTTCTTTTTATTTTTACTCCTTTTTAATAGTTTTAATAGTAGTATAGTAATATAAAAGTAGCCTTAAATAAAGCGTTTATAAAGTTATAAAACCTTAAAAAAAACTTAAGTCTTTTAATAAAACGTTAGTTTAAGCTATTTAATAACTATATATACTTAGTACTTATTTATTATAAAGCCTTTATATAATATTTAAATTTTTAAAAACTTTACTTTTTTTTAATAAAGTTTATATTTATCTTAATTAATATAAAATTAGGCCTTCTTTAAGCGTCTTAATACTTCCTTTAAATACTATATATAATATTTTTTAGTCTTTAAAAAGACTAGAATATTATTAAGGTATATAATATATATAGTATTGACTAGCCCTTTTAATATACTACTAATATAATTTTAAAAAGTTACTAGTATATTAGTTAGGCTAAAAGAAAGGACTAAGTACTTATAGTATTTAATTAAGTATAAGAGACTATTTTGTATTTATTACCTTTTTTTATTTAAATTTAGTAATAAGCTTCCTTTATATTTAATTTTAAAATAAATCTTATTCTTATATAGCGCTTTATAATCTTTACTATTAAGGATAATAAGTAATAATTCTTAATTATTACTTTATTTAAGCCTTAGTAGTTTATATATAACTATAGGCTTTTATTCTTTTTAAATATAAATAAGATAAGAGTATTAGTAGGACTTTTTAAAGAGCGTATACGCTTAAAGGCTATACTTTTTACTAAGTAACTCTTTAACTCTTTTAACGTTTTTATAATAAAGAGTAAATAGCCTTATATAGTAGTTATTATCCTTCTTTTAAATTAATAGTATAGTTAGTATCCTACTATAGTAATAACGTCTTAATATTATATAATAGTAAATAGACTAGGTAACTACGTTAGTAAAGTAATTCAATCGTAGAAGGGTAATAGGCAAGTATTATATAAGAACTAAGTCTTATCCCTCTATATTTAGTAAAAGGGACAAACTAGCTATATAAGGGTAGTACTAAGTATACTAGTCCTAATTAGGCCTTAGCCTTTAGACTTAGCAGCTATTTAACTAATTATAAGGCGTGTATTTACCACTGTCCCACTTAATCGAGTATAGACTACTTCCTTATATTCTCTTCTAAGTCCTACCTATATTTATAGGTTATATAACGCCTACTACTTATTTAATTAGCTATTATATATTTGTATTATTTATAAAGTCTATATAACGTTTATACACGGCCTATATTAAGCCTTTATAGTTGCTTTTTTTACTTGTTTATAATAATTACGCCCTTTTTAAGACTAGTACTCTTAGGCTAGTAGCTATTAATTATACGTTTATAAACGTTGTAAATAGGTTGTATAAACTATGTATAATATTGTTTAATAGTCTTTGTTTATAACTAGTAATAACGTTTAAAATTATAGAGTAAATAAAATATAAAGCAGACTTATTATCTTACTTTACCCTTACTTTTACTTGTTATAACTCTTTAATATAAGCTTGCTAACTTTAAACGTAAGCCTACTACCTTTAAACGTATAAATACTATTATAAACTTTGTAAATAAGCTATATAAGGTTACGCCTTTACTTTGCTATTATTAGGCTATTTGTCTAGCTTATTACTAGCTAAATTATATTATATACGTTTATGCTTAAGGCCTATTAACTTTAATTAACCTAGTTAGTAATAACTTGCCTTTTTTAGCTTTTACACTAATTATTATTAGTGCTATACGTTGTTTACACTCTTAGTCTACTTGTTTAACTAGCTTATTAACCTTGTTAATATAAGGCTTAACGTTAGTAAAAGAAGTAAGAAGTAACCTTTTATTAGAAACTATAACGACGGTAGTTGTTGTATTAGTAGTGTTAGTAATAGTATAGTTAATTATAACGTTTATACTACCTTTAATAAAGTTAGTTATAGTAGTAAACTTAGTAGTAGCCTTAGTAATAAGGCTAGTAGTTAAACTACTTTATAACTTTAGCTACAAGCCTACGCCTAAGCCTTTAATAGCTCCTTATCTACTTAGTAATTATCTTACTTATTTAAGGCGTTTACTCTTTTAGTAGTTATATTAAGTACTTATTAGTGCTAAGTATATATAGTGCCTTTAACACTTTTTATATATACTACTTATAAAGTTACTACTTACCTTATACTTTAACTATATACTATATTTAACTTTTAGTACTTGTTGTTAATAGTGTAAGGCTAGGTATTAGCCCTACTATAAAGTATAACCTTTATTATATTATTTAAACCCTTACTAATTGTACTTAAGTCTTTATACTAATAGTTAAGGATATAGATTACCTATCCCTTGTTATAAACTATACTAGTATCTAAACTAACAACTATAATACTTTAGCCGTAGTTTAAAGTAGCTTAATAGCTACTCTGTAATAAGTACTATTACTTTTCTACCTTATTATAATAAAGGTTTAGGCCTTAAAGAAGGCTATAAGCGTAGCTTTATAACGTTAATATATAAGTTAGTACTATTAAGCGTTAGTACTACTTAGTAGCTTTATATTTAGTATACGCCTACTAACGTTATTACTAAGGGACCTTAGTTATACCTATATTTAAGTTACTACATCGTCCTTTTAATAAGTATAAAGTACGTACTATAACTAACGTTACAGTACCCATACTTAAAATAAAGGGCAAATTAGGTCGAGGCTTTACCTTAACACCCTCTACTTTAAAAGGTATAAGTAGACAAAACGTAGCCACTAAAAAGATAGATAGTAAGGAATTTAATAGACAAGAATTAGCTATACAAGTTTTTATATATAACGCCTACAAGTACGTCTCCCTTGTCCCTACCTACTAGCAAGCCGCTTATAAAGCATAGTATAAAAAGAGGAACTATTAACTAATTAGTTAATAGTCCCTCTTTATACTATTCTATATACTATAATAGTTGTTAGTAGTATATATAGTTATATATATATAGTAGATAGATTTATACTTACTAGTAATAAGAGTAAAACCTAAAATATACTAGTATAAGACTAGTTACTTAGGTTTTACTTAAAAAGCTATAATACTTATAAGACACTATTACTTTGTTTATTTAAACTTTTATAATAACCTTTTTTAATTAAAAATATAAGAGTAATTAGTTAATAGTTATATTATAAGTAATTATTAAAGTAAGTTTTTAATTTTTATTTATACTCTTAATAAGTAAAAAAAGAAGTAAGATTACTACTTTACTTATTTTTTAATAATTTTAAATTATAAAGTTATAAAAAATAAAAACTAGTTATTAAAAATATAAATTTAATATAAAAAAAGTCTTATAAAAGGAAGTTATTTATAATAGCTTTTAAGAATATATTATTAGCTACTATACTAAATAACTAAATATATATTATTATAATTAACTATAATAAATAGTTACTATTAACTAATTATATAAAAACGGCCTAGTTATAAAGTAGTAAGAGTTAGTATAAAGCTAACTTTAACTTATAATATATAAATTAATAATTAAGTAAGGCTTTAAAAAGTAGCTTATATAACTTTTTATATAACTATATTAGTAAAAAATAAACGTGCTATTACTAGTAAAAGGAAAAGGTGTTCTTTTTATTTATTTAAAAACGGTTAAGATATATATTACTATATTTAATATTATAAAAAAAGTAGTAGTAAATAAGTATTAGTTTTATAAATAAATAACTAATTAATAAAGGTTAAATACTACTTTAATAATACTAATATAAAATTTAAAAAATATTAAAAGCAACTTTATAATAATAGTTAAAGTTAAGCGTTAAAATACTATAAAATACTCTTTTTTAAACCTTTATTTTAATTATAAAAGTATTAATAAATACTAATTTAGTAATAGTATTTTAAAAATAAATAAAAATAAATTTAGTAGTAAGTTAATAAGTAGCTACTTAATAAAAGGTTAAAGCTATAATAACTACTAGTAAGATTAGTATAATATAATAACTTTTAATTACTATTTACTTTAAAAAAACTTATATATAAGTTATTAAAGTAAAAGTAGTAGTAGTAAGGCTAAATATACTTATAAAACATAGTATAAAAAAGCTTAAATTAATAATAAAAAAGGCTAAGTTAAAAAGTAGTAAAAAGCTTTATTACTTTATAATATAACTTAATAAATAAAAGATTAGTATACTTTTATAAAAACTTAATATACTAACCTTTTTCTTTTAAATAAGAAAAGTTATAGTTTTTTTTTCTTTTTTATAAATAATAGTTATTTATTTTTTTATATAAAGATTAAGTTATTATATATTTATTTATTAAATTTAAAAAACTTTCTTGTTTTTATTAAAAAGACTAATAAGTAATTAAGTAAGTAGCTTAGTACTAAAATCTTATATTTATATATAATATATAAAATTATTAAAATAAATACTTATTTTATTAATATAGCTTTTTTAACTTTTAAAAGGCTACTATTAATTAGTACTTTTATAAATACGTTAATATACTTTATATATAATAAAATACTATAATTTTAAAGCTAAGCCTTCTTTTACTTTAAAACTTTTATAATACTTACTTTTAATAATAATAATATTATATACTTTCTTTATTATTATAAGGCCTTAGTATAAGTAGTATTACTTTTAAATAAAGATAAAGTTTATTAACTATTAATATACTATATAATTAATAAAATAAGTTTCAAAAAAAGACTAGTAAAAACAGCCTTAACTATAAAATAAAGAAAAAAGTTTATAAATTTAAAAAAAGCTATAAAATAAAATTATAATACTTAAAATAAAGAATAGTATTATACTTTTTAAGCTTAAGTTTTAATATAGTTTTATACTATTTATAATAAAAACTTTTAAATTTTACTTTATAAATTAGTTAAGCTTTATATAAATATAAAATAGGTAAACTACTATTTTATATTAAGTAATTAGTTAATAATACTATACTATAACCTTTTTTTTATAGTTATATATTAGTTATTACTTTAAGTAAACTGTTTATACTAAAACTTTTAAATTATACCTTTTTAAAATTTTTATAATTAAATTATTAAATACTTTAAAGATAACGTTTATTTAATAAATAATTATTATTACTAAAAGCTTTATAAGTCTTTTTAAGTTTTACTTTTTACTTATTAAATTAATATATCTTTTTATTAATACGCCTTACTATTACTTATTATACTTATTTTAATTACTTTTATTATATTATAACCTTAAACTACTTAGTTAAAAAACATGTTTATATTAATTACTAAAGATATAATAAATCTTACTATTAACTAAAATTATATAATACTAAAATACTTAAAAAAATATAGTTTTCTTATATTTTTAACTTAAAACTTATATAATATTAAAGTAATTTAATAATAGCTGTTTATAACTAATATTAAAAAAGTCTTATAAATAAATAATAACGTTATTTTTAAAGTATTTACTTAATATATATTATAAAAACGCTCTTACTACTTTTACTATAATAATAAAGACTATTTAATAGTAAAATATACTAAGTTATATAAAAACTACTAAGTTAAACTTTTATATTATAATTTAAACGTAAAGTGTTTTTTTATAAAATTAATAAAAAAGTATAAACTACTTTATATATTAATAAAATACTTTTATAATAAAGAATAAATAAGAAATCTTATTTAAAGCTATTTAATAAAGTACTATAACTTTTTAAGTATTAAAAAGATATAGTAAATATAGTTATAAAAAGAAATAATAAAAATAAAATAGTAATTTTTATTTTTAAATAATATTAATAACTTAATAATATTATTAAACAAACCACTTTTTAGTCTTAGCTTAAGTATTAATATAGTTAAGCTTATTAAAAATAATAATTTTATATTTACTAATTAGCTTTTTTTAATAAAACTAGTAAATAAGGCTAATAACCTATTTACTACTTTTATATTAGTTAAAAAGTATAAATAAGTTAATAATAATATATATTTTTATATATTAGTTATAAATATATAAAAAGTATAAGATTTTATTAATATTACTTTACTTAACTTAAACTTATTACTTTATTAATTAACTACTTAAGTTTTATTAAAAGTAAATACTAAGCTTATTTTAAATATTAAGTATTAACTAATTAAAATAACTTTTAATTTAAAGGTTAAGGTTTTAATATACTAGCTCTTTTAAACATAGTTTAATATATATAGTATAAGTTATATTTAGTATTTAAAACTATATAATACTTAATATAAAAATAGTTTATATTAATAATAAAATATTAATAGTTATAAATAAGGCCTTTAACCTTACTTAAATAACGTTTTATATAGTTAGTATAAATAAACCTTTTTAAGTTCTTAAACTATTAAATAATTAAAAAATATATATTATACTATAGTTTTACTAAGTAACTAGCCTTTAAATAAACTTTATATTTATAAAAGTAGCTAGCCTTTTAAAAATATATATATAAGTTTATAAAGGTCTATTTTAAAAAAGCTTATAGTCTACTTTTATTAATACTAAATTATAAGTTTCTTTAATTTTTAACTAACTTATTAAAAGACTAAGTATTTTATTATTTAAAACTAAAGCTTTCTTTATTAGTATTTATAATATAAATATTTAATTTATAAATAAATTTATAACTATTTTATAGTTAAAAAAATATAAACTACTAGTTTACTTATATATTATACTTTATAAAATAGCTAATAAAGACCTATTATTAAAAATACTATATATTTTTAATATAAAACTATACTTCTTATATAATACTATTATTAAAATAATATATATTAATATAAGTATTAGTAATATATATTTTATTATTAACTTAAAAAATCTTATAATATTAATAAAATAGTTAATAGTATAAATTAATACTTTAAAATAAACTATAATTAGTATATAAAACTACTTACTATATTAATACCTATTTTAATATTATTATTAAATTTAAAGGATAAGCTTTTAAGTATTATTTATAAAGACTACTTATAACTAGTATTAAAGCTTATTTATTATACTAGTCCTTTTTTATAAAAGAATACTAAATTTTATTAATCTTTATAATAAGTTTATTATAATAATACTTTATATAAAAGAAAAAGTTTAAAAGTTTAACTATTAAATAATATTATATTTAATAGCTTTACTTTTAAAAAAAGTATAAATTAAAAGGTAAAAAAATAAGAAAAAGCTTAAAAAAACTTTTAACTTATTATATAAAACTTTACTATATTTATTATTTTAAAGTTTAATTTAATAAAATAAAAATATAAGCTAATACTTAATTAACTTATAATAATAATTAATTAATTAAATAATAGTTTATAGAAAAAAGAAAATTTTAATATAAATTCTTTTTAATAAAGAATTTATATTAATATAAACTTTTAATTATATTAATAAGCTTAACCTATTAATAACACTTTTATAAGTTATTAAAACTATACTATATATAGTCTTTTAAGCTTATATAATTCTAATACCTTACTTATTAGTTAAGTAAATTATTAACCTTTTATATTAATACTTTAATAAAAGAATAATTAAAAAAAGTTATAAATCTTATAAAAACCTTTAGTTTTTAATAAAAAAGAAGAATTAAAAAGTATAGTTAATAAATAATATAATTAAGTATAATTAGTATATAGTATATAGTATATTTACTTTTTTAATAGTAAAGATCTTTTTAAAAGAATTTAAAATATATAAAAAAATCTTTTTACTTAATCTTTTTTTAAGTTATAATTAAATTAAACTTATTAAAAAAAGTAAAAATATAACTATATTTTTAACTTTAATTAAGCTATTTAAAATATATACTCTTTTATAAAAAGGTACTAATTTAGTAGCTTAATTTTAATATATTATAGTTTAATTATTATATAAGCTTATACTTAATTAAGTATTACTCTTTTTTAATAGTATTATAATTAAAAGCCTTATAACTACTTATAATAATAAGAAAATATTACTAAGTATTAAGTACTACGTTTTAAAGTATTTTTAAAATATAGACCTTATTTTTATAAATTATAAGCTAGTTAATACTATAATTATAGTTAAAAAATTATAATAATACTAGCTTATAACTATTATTATTAAATATATATATAATAGGTTTAACTATACGTTTAAAAAGTTTAAAAATATTAAAATTATTAAATAGCCTTAATTAATTAATTTAAAAAACCTTTATAAGTTCCTTAGTATTTTTTATATTTTATAAAACTTAAATATAAAATAAAACTATAATAGCCGCCTTTTTTTATATTCTTTTATAAAAAAGCGCCTACTAGTAGTAAAAAAATTTAAAAAAAGTTAGCCTTTAACTTATTAAAAGAACAGCTTTTTACTACTTTTATTTTAATAATAATTAACTATTTTAAAAAAGGTAAACTAATAATACTTATAATTAATATATGTATTTTAAAATAAAAAGTAATACTTTTATAAAAAATTAATAAAAAAAATATTTTATATAATATAAATTAATATAATAAGATATATAAATAATAGTTAATAATACTATAAAAAAAGAATATAAAGGACTAGTTATTATTTTAAAAAAACTTTATAATTATATTTATAGTATATATTTTTAAATTAAAACTAACTTTTAAGTTTTAATAAATTAGTTAAATAAAGTTATTAATAAACTTTTTAAAATACTACTTATATAATAAGTAGTATAGGTTTAAAAATTTAATTTTATTACTAAGTATATTCTTAGTATAAAGAATATACTTATTAATATACTTTTATATTATTTAAAGACTAATAAAAATAAGTTTAAAGTTATAAAAAATAATTTTAATAAGTTTATTAATATATATATTAATATTTAAAAAGTCTTAATTAATAATAAATCTTTATTTAATTACTTAATAGTACTTTAAACTTAAAACTTAAATAATTATTATAAAAATATTCTTAATCTTATTAAAGATTACTTTTTTGTACTTAAGACTTTAAATATAAAGAAAAAAAAGCTTTTATAATAAATATAATTTTACTTTTATTAAAAAAGTATTTTATAATATAAAAATATTAAAAATTTAAGCTACCTTTTAAAAATAATTTATAATCTTAATAACTAAGTATATTTTATATAAGAATACTATATTATAACTAAATAAAAATACATTTTTAAAATAAACTATTTATTTATTTTTAATATATTATATTCTTTTTTTATAATATTTTTTCTAAGTATATTAAAATGTTTATTATTAAATTAAACTTACTTATATTATTACTTTATAACTTAAATACTACTATTTTTATAGCTTAAAAAAAGAATTTTTTATATTTTATTATAAGTAGTATAAAAAAGAGTAAGTAGACGTTTTTTATTAAAATTTATATTAAAGTAAAAATAGTAGTTTAAAAAAAAGCTATTTAATAATATAGTAAATATAAACTTAAATAAAATAAGGCTTTAAACTAGTTAAACTAATATTTAATTTAGTAATAAAGATTTTATAAATATTAATACTAAAATAAAAGTTAAAGTAGTTATAAAAGTAAGTAAATTAAAAAATAAGTAAAATACTTAATAAAAAGTTAAAAAAAAAAGTTAAAAAAAAAAAAAAAGACTATAAAAAGTAATAAAAAGAATAAAAATTAAAAAAGTAAAAAGTATATTAACTATACTAAAGTATAAAAAAAAAGTAGTATAAAAAAAGAAAAAAGTAGTTAAAAAAAGGAAAAAAAAAGTATAAAAAAAAAAAAAAGTAAAAAGAAAAAAAATGTAGTATATATTACTATAAAAAAGGTAGTTTAAATTAAAATATTAATAGTTATATATAAAATAGTAAAGTAATTAATAATTAAAGTAGGTATTTATATTACTTAAAGCTTATTTAAAAAAATAAAGTAAGTAGTACTATAACTAATAGTAAAAAGCTAATAATAAAATAAAGAAAGGTTTAATAAAAAAGTAAGTAGTTATAAAAGCTTAAAAAGATTATTAAATTAAGCTATTATTATTATAAACTTTTTTTAAGCTTTTATATACTATTTAAATAAATATTAAGCCTTTTTAATATATATAAAAAACGAATTTATTTTAAACTAGCTTAATATAAAGAAAAGGTAAAATACTATATTTATATTTAAAAAAGAATAACGTTATTATAACTTATTAAAAATAAAGGAATTATAGCTTAGTTATTAAATAACGTATTTTTTAAGTATTATTACTTTTATTTAACTTAGTATAAAGTAGTACTTATAAGTGTATTAATTTACTTTATACTTTTATTAAATTATATAAAAGTGTATTTATTTTAGTAGTTTTTAAATAATATATAAAAGTTATTTAACTTATAATTAAACCTTTAATTTAATATAGATATTTAAGATTACTAAGCTATATAGTTAAAGAGTAAGTTAATAAATAAAGTCTTAATAAAGGCTATAAATAGTACACTTTTAAATAATATTATAATATAAATAATAAAGAATAAGTATTAAAAGTAAAGCTTATTTATTTATTTATTTATTTATTTAGTATTATACGTTTAATACTATATAAGTAGTATTATATTTATTACTTATTATTAATTATTTAGTATAAAGATTTATATATTAATATATTTTAGCTTTTTTTTAGTTACTTTATACTACTTAGTTATAGTAATATATATAAAAACTACTTTTTTTATATAAATAAGAAGATTTATAGTTATAATAAATTATATTTTATTATTATAATAGAATTTTATTTAACTTTAATAAAAAACAATTTACTTATAGTTATTTAAAATAAAGTATAAAAAACGCTTAAGTATAAGCCTTTTATTAATTTAATTTAAAACTATAATACTATTTTTTAAAAGTAAGTATATATTTAATACTAGTTATATAATAATTTAGTTAAGATAGTATTAAAAAAGTTAATAAGCTATATTATTATTTTATATATAGTTAGTACTACTATTAATAAAGCTTTTAATTATAAAAAGAATAATAATAAAAAAGTAAAAAAGCCTTTAATTATATTAAAATAAGAATTTTAAAATTTATATAAATAATAAGTAGTTTATACTACTATAAAAAAATTTAGTTTATATTACTATTACTAATAAGGCTTTTATTATTAAATTATTAACTTATTATATAAATATTACTATTTTAAATCTTATTAGTAAGTTATAACTAGTTTATAGTTATTAAATTATAAATATTTAACTTTTAAATTTTTATAGTATTTTATTTAAATTTTTAAGTTATTAACTAATAAATATACTTAATAAAAAAACTTTATTTAAATATATAAGTATATATATATTATTATTATAAACTATATTTATATAAAAAAGGCCTTACTATTTATACTTTAACTTACTTTTAACTAACTTATTAATTTCTTTTTTATTATTTTAAATAAGTATTATATTACTTTAAACTATTAACTAATTTAACTATTATATTTTATTAATGTTTATAAAGTTTTTTAATTTAATAAGTTTTTTTTAAAACTTATTAATTATTATAACTACTTTTTTTTTATTTATTAAAAGATGTTATAATATTTTAGTTTTTTTTTAAAAGAAGTTTTTTAAAAAAATATATTTACTTTTTAATTAAGTACTTATTAAGTAAAAATATAAACGTTAATAAAAAGTAAAGCTTTTATATTATAAAAAAAAGAGAATAGTATTTAGTTATAAGACTAGTATACTATTATTTAATTTATTAAAAACGTTATAAAAAAGTACTTTATTTAGTTCTTTATTTTTTTAAAAGTTAACTTAGTAAGTGTTTTTATAAGTAAAAAGTACCCTTTTTTAATAAAGCTATTTACTTATAAATTATATATAAACGTTAAAATATATACTACTTTTAAGTTATTATAAACTTTTTTAAAGTTACCTTTAAACTTAAATCCTTTATTTACTATAATAATAATTAATAAGCTATAATTAGCTATTATATAGTTTTATAAAAACTTAAAAATAGTTTTAACTTTAGTATTAAGAATAGTTATAACTTTAATATATTTTATAAAAGTATACTTAATTTTAATAATATAATACTTACTATTATATAGTAGTATATATATAACGTTTAAATAGATTTTTTAAAATTAAGTAACTAGTAATTACAAAGCTATAACTAAGTTAACTAATTAATAAAGCTTTTATTTTAAGTAATTTAAGTAAGTTAAAACTATTTTCTTTATATAATTATATATTTTATACTACTAATACTTTTTATAAAGTACTATATATAATAGTTTAATTCTTTAATATTTAATTATAATATAGTATTTTTATATAAAATATACTTAGTTATTAAAGTTATAAATTACTTTTAAAAAGTAGTTTAAATTTTTAATATTTTTATACTATAAAATACCTTTTTAATAAAAGTAAAATTATACTTAATATAAAAGCTTTTTTTTTTATATTTAAAGTTTTAAGTAAAAAGAGGTAATCTTTAATAAGATTAAAAATGTTTTTATAATAATTATTTAAGTTTTAAGTTTAAAGTACTATTAAGTAATTAAATAAAGGTTTATTATTAATTAACACTTTTTAAATATTAATATATATATTAATAAACTTATTAAAATTATCCTTTATAACTTTAAACTTATTTTTATTAGTTTTTAAATAATATAAAAGTATATTAATAAGTATATTCTTTATATTAAGAATATACTTAATAATAAAATTAAAATTTTAAACTTATACTACTTATTATATAAGTAATACTTTAAAAGGTTTATTAATAGCTTTATTTAACTAATTTATTAAAACTTAAAAGTTAGTTTTAATTTAAAAATATATATTATAAATATAGTTATAAAGTTTTTTTAAAATAGTAACTAGTTCTTTATATTTTCTTTTTATAGTATTATTATCTACTACTTTTATATCTTATTATTCTAATTTATATTATATAAAAAAATTTTTTTTATTAATTTTTTATACAAGTACTACTTTTTATTTTAGAATACTTATATTAATTATAAGTATTATTAGTGTATCTTTTTTAAAGTAGTTAATTATTATTATAATAAAAGTAATAAAAAGCCGTTTTTTTAATAAGTTAAAGGCTAACTCTTTTACGTTATTTTACTACTAGTAAGCGCTTTTTTATAAAAAAATATAAAAAAATGCAGCTATTATAACTTTATTTTATACTTAGGTCTTATAAAATATAAAAATACTAAGAAATTTATAAAGGTTTTTTAAATTAATTAGTTAAGGCTATTTATATTACTAGTAATATTTACTAAAAAAAAAGAAATTCCTATAGTTTTTAAATAAACAATACAAGTAACTTTATATTTATATACTTTTTACTAATATATAAGAATTACACAAAATTATTAATATATTAAAGTTATTTACTTTATTTATTTATTTCCTTTATTTAAAGTATATATACTAAGAACAATATATAGTTGTTATTAGTATATTTTTTTTTATATTAGTAAACTAGTATATAATAAATAATAGTAACTTCTTTTATAGCTTAAACTTACTTATTATAAAAAGACTACTTTTTATTATATACTATTTATAAAAAATATAGAAACCTGTATATAGCTTAAGCTTATTTATAGTATATAGTAAATATTTAAATAAAGTAAGCTTAGCTCTTTACTATAAAATATTTATACTTTTTTTAATATTAAAATAGCTTTTTTAAAAAGGATGTTAATAGTTATAAGTAGTTTAACGTTACTACTAAATTTACTTATTTAAGTTTATACCTTTTAAAAAAGCTATAGTAAGAATAAGAAAAAAGAAAAAACTTAAAAACTTTAAAGATTCTTTTAATAATAGTGCTTTAAATAATAATATAGTACTTAAAACTTTTTTATAAAATACTTTTAAGAATATAATAATAATAACTAGTTAAAAAATTATAAATAATCTTTTTATTATTATTACTAATCTTTTTAGTATTAATAAAAAAAATAGCTATTTAAAAAATTAACTAACTTATAAAGTTACTTTTAAACTAAGTCTTAAAAAAGGGTATTTGTTAATCTTTTAAACTTAAAATATAAAAAGAACGTAATAAAAACCTGTTTATTTAAAAGTAAGCCTTTTTTTTTATAACTATAACTTACTTCTTATTTAAACTAAGCTAATATATAATTTTATAGTATTTTACTACCTTATTATACTATAATAAGAATAAAATATTATATATTTTAAGAATATAATAATTTCTTAAGTATAAAGAAATAAAATAAATACACTATAAATTAAAGTAAACTAACGTTTTAATTATAGTATTAACCTTTTAATTAAAACTATATATTAAAATAATATAATTATAAATTTATATATTAAGAATTACTCTATTACTTATATTAGTAAAATAACTTTTTATAGTATTATAAATTATAAAAAATTAATAAGCTAAATAAGTACTATTACTTTAGTTATTTTTTACTATATATAAATTAACTATACTTAAAGTAATAGTACTATTATAATAACTATAAGTATAAGCTATAGTATAGTTAGTAATTAGGGTTGGGAAAAAATACTAGTACTAGTACTAGTACTATAGTACTACTAGTCTAGTACTAGTATTAGTACACGAAATCTTAGTACTAGTACTAGTACTAGACTAGTACTAGTATAAGGAAATACTAGTCTAGTACTTTAACTCTAGTACTAGTACTAGTATTAGTATTAGTATTTAGTACTAGTACTATAGTACAAATACTAGTACTATAGTACTATTAGTAATATATATAAATTGTTTTTTTATATTATTTTTTATATATATTTTAATAAGAAAATTAAAGAAAAGTTTGAAATTTTTATTAGTAATATAATTTACTATGTAAAATTTGTACTATAGTACGTACTATAGTACGTACTATAGTACTAGTACTAGTACTAGTACTAGTACTAGTCCAAGATTTTAAAAAGTACTATAGTACTAGTACTTGTACTAGTACTAGTACTAGTCTTTAAAAGTACTATAGTACTAGTACTAGTACTAGTACAGGCAAATACTAGTACTATAGTACTTTTTCCCAACCCTGTTAGTAATATATACTACTTTTAGTTAATAAATAAGTCTTACTTAATTTATATAAGAACTACGTTTTAGTTTAAAAAAACGTACCTTTATAACTTAGAATTCTACTAACTATTAATATTTTTATATAAAACTAAAAGCTAATAAAAATTAACTTAAAGCTATTTATTTAAAATACTTTTAATTTAAAGCTTTTTACTAGTAATACTAATACTAATTAAGTAGTTATACTAGTATTTAGTATAATAAGTAAAATAAATTTTAATAAAGTAGTACTTTAAGTATTATAAAATATTTAAAAAATAAGGTTTTTTTATTTTAATACTATTATAACTAAGTATAAGAAATAGTACTTTTTTATATAAAGTAAATATATATATTATTATAATATAAAAGACTTTTTTTAAATAGTAAATAAAGTGTTTAAATAAAATAATTTAAAAGTAAAATAAAAAACTATTTTTTAAAATATTTAAAAAAACCTTTATAAAAAAGTACTTACTTAATACTAAAAGTAATTAAGTAAATATAAAGATTAGTACTTTATATTAAACTAATAATTTATAGCCTAAGTACTATATATAATTTACTATATATAATATTAAAGTATAATAGTAGTTTTAAAAATACACCTTTATTAAAAGACTTTTATAAAATAGTAAAGATCTTTACACCTTTATAATAAAGGTTATTTAGTATAGTTATATATATAGTAATTAAGGTAAAATTTAAGATTTTAAATATATATACCTAAAGCTTTTCCTTACTCTTTATACTATTATCTTTACTCTTTATAGTAATATAACTATTAACACTTATTTAAATTTATTATAAGATAAAGTATATATTTTAAAAAAAGCTTAAAAGCTAAAGACTATAAAAAAGAATAAAAAAGTATACTTTATAAATATAAAAAAGAAAAATAAGAATATATATTAAAATTAATAAAATAATTAGTATAAATTAGCTTATAAAAATAAAAAAGGAAGATTTAAATATAAAAATACTTATTATAGTAATTTATATAAGTAATAATATATCTTAAATATAATTAAATAGTTATATAAGTTATATAATTTCTAGTATAAAAAAAACTCCTCTTTTTTATAGCCTAAAAATCTAAACTTTTCCTTTTTTTTATTAAACTTTATTTACTTAAACGTAACTATTTTAAAACACTACTTTTTACTAAACAACTTATAACTACTATATAAATAGAATAAAGTTTAAAATAACGTTTATAATAAGTATAATTATAATATTATAAAAAATCCTTTACTTTAATAATTTTATTAACTTATACTATAATAAGTGTATATATTTTACTTACTTAATTTAAATAATAAGGATATATAAACTATATATATAAATAATAATAACTTTTATAATAAAATAAAATTACTTATTAAAAAAGAATATTTTTTTAATAAGATTATTATAAAATTAACTATATAGTAAAAACTATAAATAATAACTTTTTAAAAAAATAGCTACTATTATAAAGATATATACTATATAGTAGTACTTTAGTAAAAGAAGTTAACTTTTACTTAAATAAGAATTAATAAACTAAATATTCTTTTTTTTAAAGGTTTACTTTTTATAGTTAATACTAGTCTAATACTAGTAAAAAATTTACGTTTTAACTATAGTTATATATATTTTTAAATATATATACGTTTTTTATTAAGTAAAAATAATATATTATACTACTTTAATACTAAAGTAAGTAGTAATATAGTTAATAAGGTATTTTTTAATAAATATAAAATTAACGTTAATTTTATAAATTATAAGAAATATATTAATAGTATTAAAAGTTTACTATAGATTTAGTAATAAGCTATATTTATAGTATACTTATTTAACTAAGTATAATATAAACGTATATATAGTATATTTTATATTACTATTAATATTATTAATAAACTTAGACTAAATTTATATATTAGTATAAGTAATATATATACTTTAAGTATTAAAATTAATATTAAAAAAGGAACTATTATTTTTTATAAAATTAAAAGCTTACTTATTTATAAATAAATATAAAAACCTTAAACTTACGTTTATATTTTAGTAAAAAAAGACACTATTATACTACTAATAATAAATATATTTATTACTATATAATACTTTAAATTATATTAAACTACTATTTATAATATATAAAAAATAGTAGTAGACTATATCTTTATTAAAGTTAAAAAGTATCTCTTTAATATAGTACTTAAATTATCTTTATTTTATATAGTTATAATGAATAATATAATAATAAAGCTGCTTATTATTTAAAAAGACGCTTTTTTTAATAAAATTTTTAAAATAAATAATAAATAAAATAATTTATATATTAACTAAAAAAAAGCGTAGTATTTTATATTTACTTAAATAACTATAAAAGGAGAAAATCTAAAGCTAAATTATATACGTACTAGTATTCTAGTATATAAACTATAAAAACTAAAGAATGTTTTATTTAAGACAAATATTAATAAAGTAATAGTTTATATATAAAACGTTAACTTTAATTAAAAGTTATATACACTCTTTTAAGAATTTTAATAGCTTTTTATAAATAAAGGTATTATACTTATATTAAAAGACTAAAAAATATATATTAATTTATTTAAAAATTAGTAAAAAATTAAAACAACTATAAAGAAAATATTTCTTAAATTTTTTATAGTTTAACTTTTTAAGTATAAAGTTAATAAAACTAGTATTTATAAAACTAATAATTGTATTACTACTTTTAAAAATATAAAAATACTTAATAATCTTAACAATCTTAATATATATTTAAGTATAACTAAATTCCTTTATATTAGAATATTATAATATAATATTAAGTTATAACCTTTATAAGAACAAAAGACAGCACTTTAAAAAAAAGGATAAAATAAGGGCAGCCTTGTTAATAAGGTAGAAAAAGTATAAAAAAAAAAAGTAAATAGTAAACTTATATTTAAACTTATAAATTAGAAATATAAGTTATTTTATATACTATAAAAGTACTTTTATAAATAGATATAGTTATATTATTATAATTTAATAATTATACTATTTATTAAACTTAATACTTATAAAAAAGTATATAAACTTTATATATTTTAACTTAATAACGTTTAAAATAGAATTTTTATTTTTAATAAAGATATATTATATTACTACTATTACTTAATTCTTTTTATATTATATACTACTAATAATTAAGAAAAACTATATAAATTAATAAAAGTAGAAATTACTATATATATCTAAGCTAAAGTTAAGCTTTATAAGATAATTTAGTTTAACTAATATTTAATAAATTTTATTATAAACTATATACTATTAAAAAAGATTATTATATATATATTACTTTAAATACTAAATCTTAATAAAGTAAATATTAATCTTATAGCTATAGTAAATTACCTTTTATAGTTTTAACTTAATATTTTCTATATTCTTAGTATAGTAAACGTTATTTTTAACGTTTTTTTTTAACTTTTTATATAAGTAAAAGAATATATAAACTTAAATAAAAGTATATTAAAAAATATTTACTTTATAACTAATAAAGACGGCCTTAAATATTATATTAGTATACTTTAAAGCTTAAAATATTTCTACTAGTTTAAAGTAAATAAATTTATATATTAAAATAAAGTATATAATAAAAGTTATATATAAATATACTTTACTATTAAGTAGTATATTATTAAAGAGTACTTTATAGACTATATACTTAAACTAATATATTTAACTTTATAAAATTAACTTTATAATATATAAAAAGGCCGCCTTTTACTTAAACTATAACGTATTATAAATAATTTCCTTTATTATATATAGCTTATAAAATATCTTTAGTTAGCTATTCTTAAAATTTATATAAAAATACTTTTTAATAAAGTTTATAATAAGACACACTATTTTAGTAAAGCTTAAATATAGTATAATCTTAAAAATATTTTTATTTTATACTTATTAAAAATAATTTAAAAATATATTTAATATTATAAATTATACTATATTAATTAAATAGATTATAAGCTGCTTAATAAGGAATTATATAATATTTATAACGTTACTATACCTTTTTATATAATTGTTATAAATTTTATTGCTAATTTATTAAAAGTTATAATAATTAGTATAGTATAGTAAATACTTAAGTATAATTATTATAATACACTTATTATAATATTATATAAATTTTTAAAAAAAACTATACTATTACTAAAATAAAAGGTATATACTACTAAATAATAAATCTATATCCTTTTTTATAGTCTTTTTCTTTATAACTAAAAACTACTAATAAACATTATTTTTAATTATAATTTTAAATTTATATTAGTACTATAGTATAAGATTTTCTATCTTTTTAAAACGTTATTTATATTTTTTATAGCTTACTACTTTTAAATAAATAGCCTTTTTAAAAAAAAATTAAACTATAAAAATTATAATAAAATATTTTATATATAATAATTTAAATAAGCTATAAATAAACTTACTTTTTACTTTATAATACTAGTTAAATAATACTTATACTATAACTATTAAAATATTATTAAATTAGTTACTTTATAGTGCTTAGCTTAAATTTTTTATAAACTTTATTATAAAATATTTACTTATAGTCTTAGATTCTACTATATAAGCTATATTATAATAGTAACGTTTTTATAAAGTAAAAAAACTTATTAATATTATTAGTATATTAGTAAAACTTAAATATAATAATAAACACTCTTTTATTTTATTTAATTTAAGTAATATAGTATATTTATATTTATATTATAAATATTACTTATTAAGAAAACCTTTATAAAAATAGTCTTTATAGTATATAAGCCTATTTATAATAAAAAAATAAGTTAAAAGCTAAGTATATTAACTAAATTTTTTAGTATTATAAAAAGTATACTTAATTATATTTATAGCCTAGCTTTATAAGCTAAAGTAAAATAAAAATAAATTTAAGTATAAAGTACCTTTACTAAAGCTAATTTATATTAATAAAAATCTAAAAAATAATAAATTTATAATTAAGTATATTATAAAGTACTATATTTTAAAGATAAAAAACGCTTTACTACTTTAATTCCTTATTTAATAAATAAGATATTTCTTTATAAATAATTAGTAGTTAATAAAGACTTCCTTTTTATTAAGTATTAAGGATTTACTTAATAAATATAAATAAAAGTATTTAAAGATTAAGTAATAATTACTTTAAGCTTAAAACCTTTAAAAAGTATAATTTACTATATTCTTTTAATAATAATAAATAAGTAAATTTAATACACTACTTTTATTTATTTTTTTTACTTTTTTATTTTTATAATTTAAATAAAGACGTTAGTTATTTATAACAACGTGCTTTATTTACTTATTTACACTTTTATATTTAAATTAAATAAATAAAGATTTCTTTTTAAATAAGAAAAAAATAGTATAAAAATAAATAAAAAGTTTTTACTTTTATAATAATTTTACTTGGTTTTTATTATTTATAAATTAATTATATTCTTATTTAAATTTTTACTTAAATCTTAATTAATTATTATATACTTTTTTTTCTATACTTTTTTATAAAAGCTTTTATAAGCTATATTTTTTAACTTAATAAGAAATTTTCTATTAAGTAACTACTATACTTTTAAGGAAGAAACTACCTTTAACTACTTTATATAATATATATAACTATAATATAGTACTTATAAGCCTAGTAAAGGCTAATAAAAATAAGAAGCTTATAGTTCTTACTATTAAGCGGTTAAAAAACTACTTTAAAGGCGTATAAAAGGAAGATATAAACTATAATCTTTATAAAAAGGTGTAAAAAATAGTTCTTAAAATATTTAATAAAAAAAACGTATAGTATAATTAAATTTTTTAGGTGTTAATATACTAATAAATTTTAAAAAACATTATTTATTATAAAAAGGCTACTATTAATAGTAAAGACCTTATAATAAAGCTTTTCTTATATAAGAAGATCTTATACTATTATATCTTTATAGAAAAATTGTTTAAAGGTATTTAGTATAAAGTTAAGTACTAGTTAAAAGCGTACTACCTTTTCTTCTTTAAGAAAAGTAATACCTAGCTTATTTACAAGTTAAAAATCCCTTTATATAAGGATATAAATAAAGATAATAAGTTAATAACGCCTATTAAAATACTTATAACTTCTTAAGCTATTAAAACTATTAGTAAGTTGTTCTTTTTTAAGACTTTTATAAACACGTTAAAAAAGGTACTAGTACAAACCTTAGTAAAGAAGTAAGAAGATATTATAATATAAATTATTAAATTATTTACTTAGTTTAAAGTAAAGACTAAATAAACGCTATATAGCCTTTATAATAATTTCTATATAAAATAAACACTTTAATAAAAGCTTAAGAAGGAATTTTATACGTTTAAAGAAAAGGTTAAAAAGGAAATAAGTATAATAACTACTAATAAGCGCCTAGCCTTTAAGCTAGATCTACGCCTTAAAGTAGTAAAGAAGCTATATTAAAAGGAACTCTTAACACTTAACCTTGTTCTTAACACGCTTAAAAATTTAATAAAGCTAATAGTTATAAATAATATAAATATTAAAGAAATTTCTTATAATATAGGCAACGTTATAGTAAAGACCGATTTTAATAAGTTTTTTTAAAAAATAAAGTACTAGTAAATTTTTAACGTAATAGTAAATAAGTGTAATATATATAAGTATAAGAAAAGATATAAGAAGTAAAAAAATTTAAAAAATCCTTATAAAAATATAAAAAACAAAGTATAAATAAAATAAAATTCTGCTTTTTTATAGGCCTTTTAACCGTTTACTTATTTATATATAATATATAATATATAATAAAAATTAAAAAAAAAGAAATAAAAGTTAGCCTAAATTAAGAATAATAAGATTTTACTCTAGCCTAGGCACTTATTACTAGTAATATTTACTATAAAAAGGAAACTTTTTATAGTTTTTAAATAGATAATATAACTAACTTTATATTTATATACTTTTTACTAATATATAAGAATTATATAGAATTATTAATATATTATAGTTATTTGCTTTATTTGTTTATTTCCTTTATTTAGGGTGTATGTATTAAGGACGATATATAGTTGTTATTAGTATATTTCCTTCTATGTTAGTAAACTAGCGTATAACAATTTAATAATTTTAATAATTTTAAACTTTTTAAGCGTATAGTTAAACCTACTATATACGTATTTAATAATAACGGCTATAAGCTAGTACTATTATAATTTTTTAGCTATAATTATAGTATTAACTAGCTTATTATTTATAAGAATAAGGTTTATATTTTAAAAATACTTTAAAACGTAGCGCTTAACGCCTAGTAATAGTTCCTTATTATTATAAGTAGTTATAAAGCCCTTTATTATAATATTATTAAAAAAGGATAATACTTAATTAAGTATAAGCCTATATAATAGTTAAATTATAATATATTAAAATTAAGCTACTAAGTTAGTACTTTTTTATAAAAAAGTATATATTTTAAATAGCTTAATTAAAGTTAAAATTATAGTTATATTTTTACTTTCTTTAATAAGTTTAATTTAGTTATAATTTAAAAAAAGATTAAGTAAAAAGATCTTTTTATATTTTAAATTCTTTTAAAAAGGGTTTTACTATTAAAAAAGTAAATATATTATATACTATATACTAATTATATTTAACTATATTATTTATTAGTTATACTTTTTTATTCTTTTTTTTACTAAAAACTAAGAGTTTTTATAAGATTTATAACTTTTTTTAATTATTCTTTTATTAAAGTACTAATATAAAAAGTTAATAACTTACTTAACTAGTAAGTAAGGTATTAAGATTATATAAGCTTAAAAGGCTATATATAGTATAGTTTTAATAACTTATTAAGGTATTATTAATAAGTTAAGCTTATTAATATAATTAAAAGTTTATACTAATATAAATTTCTTATTAAAAAGAATTTATACTAAAATTTCCTTCTTTTTTTTTAATAAAATATTACTTAATTAGTTAATTATTATTATAAGTTAATTAAATATTAACTTATACCTTTATTTTATTAAACTAAACTTTAAAGTAATAAATATAATAAAGTTTTATATAATAGGTTAAAAGTTCTTTTAAGCTTTTTTTTATTTTTTAACTTTTTAATTTATACTTTTTTTAAGAATAAAGCTATTAAATATAATATTATTTAATAGTTAAACTTATAAACCCTTTTTTTTATATAAAGTATTATTATAATAAACTTATTATAAAAATTAATAAAAATTAATATTTTTTAATAAAAAAGGAGTAATATAATAAATAAGTTTTAATACTAATTATAAGTAGTCTTTATAAATAATACTTAAAAGCTTATTCTTTAAATTTAATAATAGTATTAAAATAAGTATTAATATAGTAAGTAGTTTTATATACTTATTATAGTTTATTTTAAAATATTAACTTATACTATTAACTAATTTCTTAATATTATAAAATTTCTTAAGTTAATAATAAGGCGTATATTACTAATAGTTATATTAATATATATTACTTTAATAATAGTATTATATAAAAAGTATAGTTTTATATTAAGAATATATAGTATTCTTAGTAATAGGTCTTTATTAGTTATTTTATTAAGTATAATATATAAGTAAACTAGTAGCTTATACTTTATTAATTATAAAGTAGTTATAAATTTATTAATAAACTAAATATTTATATTATAAATACTAATAAAGAAAGCTTTAATTTTAAATAATAAAATACTTAGTCTTTTAATAAGTTAGTTAAAAATTAAAAAAACTTATAATTTAGTATTAATAAAAGTAAGTTATAAGCTTTTTTAAAAAGAACCTTTATAAACTTATATATATATTCTTAAAAGGCTAGCCGTCTTTATAAGTATAAAGTTTACTTAAAGGCTAATTACTTAATAAAACTATAGTATAATATATATCTTTTAATTATTTAATAGTTTAAGAACTTAAAAAGGGTTATTTATACTAACTATATAAAACGTTATTTAAGTAAGATTAAAGGCCTTATTTATAACTATTAATATTTTACTATTAATATAAACTAGTTTAATACTAAATATTATATAGTTTTAAATACTAAATATAACTTATACTATATATATTAAACTAAGTTTAAAAAGCTAGTATATTAAAACTTTAACCTTTAAGTTAAAAGTTATTTTAACTAATTAATACTTAATATTTAAAATAAGCTTAGTATTTACTTTTAATAAAACTTAAGTAATTAGTTAATAAAGTAATAAGTTTAAGTTAAGTAAAGTAATATTAATAAAATTTTATACTTTTTATATATTTATAACTAATATATAAAAATATATATTATTATTAACTTATTTATACTTTTTAATTAATATAAAAGTAGTAAATAAATTATAAGCCTTATTTACTAGTTTTATTAAAAGAAGCTAATTAGTAAATATAAAATTATTATGTTTAATAAGCTTAATTATATTAATACTTAAGTTAAAGTTAAAAAATAATTTATTTAATAATATAATTAAGCTACTAGTATTATTTAAAAATAAGAATTACTATTTTATTTTTATTATTTTTTTATAACTAGATTTATTATATCTTTTTAATACTTAAAAGGTTATAATACTTTATTAAATAGCTTTAAACAAGATTCCTTATTTATTCTTTATTATAAAAGTACTTTATTAATATATAAAGTAGCTTATACTCTTTTATTAATCTTATAAAAAACACTTTACTTTTTAAATTATAGTATAAAAGTCTAGCTTAGTAGTCTTTATATAACTTAGTATATTTTACTATTAAATAGTCTTTATTATTATAATAAAAGTAGTAAAGGCGCTTTTATAATATATATTAAGTAAATACTTTAAAAATAACGTTATTATTTACTTATAAGACTTTTTTAACATTAGTTATAAATAGTTATTATTAAATTGTTTTAGTATTATATAAGTTTTAAGTTAAAAATATAAGAAAACTATTTTTTTTAAGTATTTTAATACTATATAATCTGTCGGTCAGCCGGCTAGAATAAGTAACAAGGTGCACTTGTGAAGCCACCTAAGACCCTGTACGTCCGCAGGTGGTGCCTACGGGAGGTGTACAATGGTCTATTAGTGATACTTCTGTTAATTCTTTTTTTTTAAGTCTAAGTCTACGTCTATAGGACAGTCTGATTAAGTAGGCGTAGAGACTTCTGTACGGTGGAGCCTTATTTCAGTCCTTCTGGACCTATAGGGGGCCCCTGCCGGTCACACTACGTATCACGTGTCCTCCCCCTTCGACGTATTCGTCTAGTCTCTACTCGTATACCGACACTGGCAACCTTTTAAGATCGTGATGCCAGTGCTGACTAGTACTAGTACGTCCTGCCTGTCCTCCTAGCCTTGCCTGTTGTCGTCGTTGATGGTGCCATTGTCTAATCGGTCGACTAACGTACTAACGGCGTCTGTTGTACCGACGTCGGCGTTTGTCCTAGCAACGTCGTAAGACACTATAGCCTTGTCTGCCCTTTCAACCTACGTCGTCTCTGTAAAATGAATCGCGTTGTCGTCGATTAGGCGGGTTAATGCGTCCTTAGCCTTGCCCTAGTGCTTTGTTAGACTATTGGCAGGGTTGTTGGCACTTAGGATCTATTTTAGCTTAGCAATTTTACGTCTTTTGTACAACTAACGGAGTATTTAAATGTTAATTATTAAACACTTTTTAGCCGTCGTCCTTAGTTGTGTAATAGCGTTGAAGACAGACTTTAAATTAGTATAGACGACAAGCGGTATCCGTCTGCCGTATACGTTGTTTAACGTCGCTTTAACGTATAAGGCTGTATTAAAACCTTCTACTAAGGCATATAACTTTATAGTAAGGACGCTCTTTATAACTTGCTTACACTTAGTTAATAACTAGTAGACGATATTTACACGTTCTACGTTATTGTAGACAGTGATTACGTAGCCGATTTATAATGTTAAGTTCTTGTTGTTGGTAAATACTGTGTTTATAAAGACGATTACCTTTAACGTAGCCTTATTTAAGGCTATAAAAGTAAGTCCTTTCTATATATAGTTGTGCTACTAGTAGAGGCGGTTGTTTAAGAGCTTTATATTGTTTATATTAGGCTTTGTATACTATATAGTAGTTAATAGATTATACACTACCTTTAGTTAATAGACTAAGGCTATGTAAGTGCTATAAACACGTTAAGCAACGTACTACTCCTTTTAACTAAGCAGTAGACTAACTTTACCTTTTATCTCTTTACTTACTTAAGGCTTTAATATTATAAGGCTAATATTTACTACTTAGCGCTTTTATAAAAGTAATAAAGTGTCCTCTTACTACGTAATAACGTTGCTATTAAATTTAAGTGAATAATTACAAGATAGACGCTCTTATAGCTTAGTAAGGAATCTAGCCTTTTATAAGGCTGTCTTTTTTTAATTAGTAAAAGCGTTGTTTGTTAGAATTAGTATATTGTTAGTTTAAAGGCCTATAATTACTAGTCCTTTTACTAAGGGCTAAAGGAGTAGACACGTGTTGTATAAAAATAAGCGTAGCTTTAGTGTCTTTGTATAGTAACAGCTGTATATATTGTACTAGTAGTTACCTACTTTTAGTATACTATATAAAGGCTATACAACTTTTAAAAGATAGTTAGTTTGTAAATATAGAAGCTTACAAATTATTATATTAAGGTTAATAAAAATTTTATACTATAGCCTTGTTTAGGACTGTATATAGGCCTATAAAATATTATAAAGGTATAGGCCTATCCTTCTTTACTTTAGCTATAAGGCTACTATATATAAAATTAGATACTAGCTTATATACTAAATTGTAGGAGACTACGTTAGTACTGTTGTCTTACTAGGGTTATTATAGGCCTAAACAACAAGTCTAAACTTCTTTATAGCCTATAACGTCTTTATATACTTAATTTTATCTACAAAGTGTCTGTTAAATATATAGGCACTATTTAGAACGTCCTTTTACTTAATTATATTAAAGACACTTTTTTTTAGTAGTTTAAATAGCTCTTTTTAGTAAGAGGTTTTAAAGGTAGGCGTTAGAATAAAAGAAGTTATTTAAATTATTATACTAGTACTAGTACTAATACTAGTAAAAGCGTTTATAAGCGGCCTACTATACATACGTTAGTAAGATTAAGTAGATATAACAATTATACCTACGTCTAGGACAGCGTTAACAGGATTATAATAGTATAGGTAAATAATAGTACTATAGAAGGTTGTTATAACGTTGTTACTAAGGTTAATAGTAATATCTTCGTTTTAGACGGCCGTTATACAAAAAGGACCGTCCTACTTACTCTTAAAGCCTATTAATATATAGTAGATAGTTACTTTATTACTTAGTAATATTATATATACTATAGTAACGTTGGGACTATTATAAACGTGTAAGGCTCTTGTTACGTTGTACCTAGCTCTCTCTCTCTCTACTACTTTTATAGCTAGACGTAGTACTGCCGCCCTTTAGCTTATAAAAATAAATAGAGCGTTTACTAGTAATAAATAAGAGTAGGCTTTAAAGACAAGAAGAGTTAAGACTAGCTTATAAAGGCCTACTATATTGTTAATAGCCTTAATAGCTATTTATAGTACTATGTCCTACAGTAGTTGTAGTATCTTCTTTATAATAATTCTATACCCTTTTTCAACTAAGGCGTAATATTGTTCAATTTATCTAATACTATTATAAGTCTTAGTTAAGACTTGCTTTATAGTAGAGCTAAATAAGACTACGTTGTCTTTAAATTCTTTACTAGTAAAATTAGTACTAGCGTTGTAAATAATAACGTTAGATAGTCTAAGGTAGGTGTTAAGCTAGTAAGTATATAAGGCGTCTTATATATACTATATAGTTATATTTTTAAGCTATTTAGTAGTTAAAAAGCCTATTACTTAATTAACTATATAAAGGTAAAGCTGTCTATTAATATACACTACGTCTACTATAATTGTCTTATTAAAAACAACGTTATTACTTTTATATAAGTTAAATTTAAATTATTTTAATAAACTATAGTTAAGTTAGCACTAGTAGTAGTACTTTTAAAGCCTTACTAGCTTATCTTAAGTTATATTATTGTAGCCTGCTTATAGTAATAGTTTATATAGTTAATTAACAAAGAAGTAACTAAATTAATAGTGTAGTCTTTTTAACTTAGTCTTTATAAAGAAGCTTGTAGATAGTATCCTAAACAACTTTAGTAGTGTTAAGAAGGCGTAGCCGTACTAATGTATTATAAGAGTCTCTCTACTATTGTTACTAACTAGAACGTTACACGTATTATTAAAATATACATGTAGGCGGTCTATGTTCTTAAGTAATAGTAGAAAGGGCGTATTAATAGGTATTATATAAAATATAGCCTTACTAATAGGTGTTGTAATAGTAATTAAACTAATAAACGTATAGTTACCTACTCTAAAGCGTATAAACGTGCTTCCTACTATAGTTATATTAAGGACAACGTTTAAAAGTACTGTTTTTAACGTAGTAAATTGTCTCTTATCTGTTATAAAGTACTTAACAGCGCTTGTATTAACAATAATACTTAAAAATTATTAAAAGGCGTATAAAGACTATATAATTAGTAGTAGATTAGTTAATAGTACTAGTAGTATAAGGCTGTTGTTGGTAAGGGTATTATAAATTTAAAGACTATAAGTAGTATGTTAATTAGTAAGATGCTATACAGTCTATGTTATGTTTAGTTGTGTCTAGAAAGTACGTACAACTATCTATAATTCGTTGTTTGTATTATTAACGTTGTTGTTGTTTAATATAATTAAAGACGTAACGCTTTTAAAGTCTTGTATAAATTACTTATACTTCTAATTACTTATCCTCCCCTTCTACACAGCCTTATAAGCCTGTCTTTTAACGTTTATATACTTCTATAATTAATAGTCTAGCTTTTTATAGATAAAGCACTTACCGTTGTCTTTATATCTAGTTATAGTAACCTTTACTTAATTAAGCTGTAGTTGTCTATCTTAAAGTCTTTTCTAATAATACAAGACTTTATAGTAAACTTAGTCTAAAATATTCACTTAAGAGAGGTCTTTAACTATTACAGTTTATTTTTAACGTGCTTGCTCTTATATCTATCTTAGTAGAAATTTACTTTGCTTATATATTACTAGTATACTATATAACAACGTGTAGAGTTTATTAACACTATACGTTTTATACGCTTTAGTACCTATATAGTCTATAAGGACTAGGTACGTTATACAGGCTATTGTATATTGCTCTTTAAAGGTTGTAAGGTTAAATAGTTAGGCTTTAAGTAATTATTGTATAGTTTAAAGCTTTTTAAAAAAGGCTTATAAAGCCTTAAATAGTAATAGCCTTTTACCCTTATTACTATTAACAAACTTAATAAAGGATATATTATACTATTTAATTAATCTAACAATTTACTAGTTCTTACTTTTATACTATATTTTTATACCTTGTATAACGGCCTTCTAGTCTTTCTAAGCCGCTCTTACAAGCTAGTTGTAGTAGTGTTAAGCCTTACTAGTATTTATAACTAGTAAGGCGTTTATTAAAAAGCTTTTATAAAGTCTAGCAATATAATAAACGTTAAAAAAGGCGTAGACCTTATACTAGAAGCTTATAGGGTCCTTAATACTAGTATATCTACTCTCTTTTAAATAGTTTTTATTAAGAGTTATAATAAGCTTTTAGTAGTCTTAATTAGATAGAGTCTTCTTTACTAGTCTGTTGTATTAATACGCCTAGTATAGTTTATTATTCTTACTAGTCTATTAAAGTAAAAGGTTTAATTTAATTAGTAGTTATAGTAAAAAGGACGTTAAAGACTAAAACTTAATTTAAAAAAAAAGACAGTTTAATTAGATAATGCCTAGTAATAGTAGTTTTAACACGTTTAAGCCTGTTTAACTAGGTCCCTCCTTAATATTGTACAAGCCTGTTATCTTTTATATTGTAAAGTTAGTTGTTACAATCTTACTATACTTCTAGACGACATTAGCAACGGTGCTAAAGGTCTACAAGAGTAAGTCTTCTTTTAAAAGGGCCTACTATACTAATTTTATTAAAGAGCCCCCTTATGTTATATACAAAGGCACAAAGACACTATATCTTAGTAGCTCTTTTTTTAGTCGGATTACCTATAGGCGTATAGCCTTAAAGTCTTCCTTTATTTAGTCTTTAATAGTACTAGCTATTAGGTCTTATAGGTTCTTATTATAAATACTGTACTTAACTATTTATTCTAGTACCTTGTTAATAAAGCGTTTCTTTTTATCTAAAACAAGGTCCCTCCTAAAGGCTTAAAGGCCTATCTTAATTAGTGCCACAGCCTTGTCTTCTTTATCTATTACAAGGCTGTTAAACTTATTAAAAGTCGTTATCTTTATATACCTAGCTAATTAGAATAAGCGTTAGTTAATTAGTACTAACAGATAGTACTAACAGACTAATTAGTGTTGGTTAGCCGGCTAGAATAAGTAACAAGGTGCACTTGTGAAGCCACCTAAGACCCTGTACGTTTGTAGGTGGTGCCTATGGGAGGTGTACAATGGTCTATTGGTGATACTTCTGTTGATTCTTTTTTTTTAAGTCTAAGTCTACGTCTATAGGACAGTCTAATTAAGTAGGCGCAGAGACTTCTGTGCAGTGGAGCCTTATTTCAGTCCTTTTAGACCTATAGGGGGCCCCTGCCGGTCACACTACGTATTACGTGTCCTCCCCCTTCGACGTATTCGTCTAGTCTCTACTTGTATACTGATATAATCTTAGTTAATAATAAGGTTTACTATACTTTTAATAATTAATTTAAACGCGTCTTTTAATTAAGTAGTTTAAAGTTTTAGTATAATAAAGGCAACTAAAATAAGTATAATAAATAGTAATAAGGCGTACTAATAAAAAAGCGTATTAATTTAATAAGTAAAAAGTAAAACTTAAAAGGACTTATAAAGCCTTTAGTAATAATAATTATTTATTAAATAAACGTTATTTTTAAAATATTTAATAATTTAATTATAAAATTCTTAAAAAAGTATAGTTTAAAAGTCCTAGTATAAGTAGTTTACTTAAAGTAATAACTAATATATAACTATAAAAAAAAGGCTATAGTATAATACTATTAACTAATTACTTAATATAAAATAGTAGTTTATTTATTTTATATTTATATAAAGCTTAACTAATTTATAAAGTAAAATTTAAAGGTTTTTATTATAAATAGTATAAAACTACGTTAAAACCTAAGTTTAAAGAATATAATACTATTCTTTATTTTAAGTATAATAATTTTGTTTTATAGCTTTTTTTAAACTGATAAACTTTCTTTTTGTTTTATAATTAAGGCTATTTTTATTAATCTTTTTATAAAACTTATTTTATTAATTATATAGTATATTAGTAGTTAATAAACTTTATTTTTATTTAAAAACAATACTACTTATACTAAGGCCTTATAATAATATTAAAATTATATAATATTATTACTATTAAAAGTAAGTATAGTAAGAGTTTTAAAATAAAAAAAAGCTTAACCTTAAAACTATAGTATTCTATTAAGTATTAAGTATATTAACGTATTTATAAAAGTACTAGTTAATAATAATATTTTAAAAGTTAAAAAAGCTATATTAATAAAATAAGTGTTTATTTTAATAATTTTATATATTATATATAAAATATAAAATCTTAGTACTAAGCTACTTACTTAATTACTTAATAGTCTTTTTAATAAAAAAAAAGAAATTTTTTTAAATATAATAAATAAATATATAATAACTTAATCTTTATATAAAAAAACAGATAACTATTATTTATAAAAAAGAAAAAGAAACTATAACTTTTCTTATTTAAAGGAAAAGGGTTAATATATTAAATTTTTATAAAAGTATACTAATTCTTTATTTACTAAGTTATACTATAAAGTAATAAAGTATTTTACTACTTTTTAACTTAGCCTTTTTTAATTATTAATTTAAGCCTTTTTATACTATATTTTATAAGTATATTTAGTCTTACTATTACTATCTTTACTTTAGTAATTTATATATAAGTCTTTTTAAAGTAAGTAGTAACTAAAAGTTGTTATATTATATTAGTTTTATTAATAGCTATTATAGCCTTAACTTATTATTAAGTAGCTACTTATTAACTTTTTATTAAATTTATTTTTATTTATTTTTAAATACTATTATTAAATTAATACTTATTAATACTTTTATAATTAAAATAAAGGTTTAAAAAAGAGTATTTTATAATATTTTAACGTTTAATCTTAACTATTATTATAAGGTTGCCTTTAACGTTTTTTAAATCTTATATTAGTATTATTAAAGTAGTATTTAACCTTTATTAATTAATTATTTATTTATAAGACTAATACTTATTTACTACTACTTTTTTTTTAATACTAAATATAGTAATATACGTCTTAACCGCTTTTAAATAAATAAAAAAAATACCTTTTCCTTTTACTAGTAAAAGTACGTTTATCTTTTACTAATATAGTTATATAAAAAGCTATATAGGTTATCTTTTAAAGTCTTACCTAACTACTAATTTATATATTATAAGTTAAAGTTAGCTTTATACTAACTCTTACTACTTTATAACTAAGCCGTTTTTATATAATTAGTTAATAGTAGCTATTTACTATAGCTAATTATAATAATATATATTTAATTATTTAGTATAGTAGTTAATAATATATTCTTAAAAGCTATTATAAATAACTGTTTCTTATAAAACTTCTTTTATATTAAATTTATATTTTAATACTTAGTTTTTATTTCTTATAACTTTATAATTTAAAATTATTAAAAAATAAGTAAAGTAATAATTTTACTCTTTTTTTTACTTATTAAAAGTATAATTAAGAATTAAAAACTTACTTTAATAATTACTTATAGTATAGTTATTAATTAATTACTTTTTATATTTTTAACTAAAAAAGGTTATTTTAAAAGTTTAAATAAATAAAGTAATAGTATTTTATAAGTATTATAGCTATTTAAGTAAAACTTAAGTAACTAGTCTTATAACTAATATATTTTAAGTCTTACTCTTATTACTAATAAGTATAAAACTACCTACTATATATATAACTATATATATTACTAATAACTATTATAGTATATAAAATAGTATAAGAAGGGACTATTAACTAATTAGTTAATAGTCCCTCCTTTTATACTATACTTTATAAGCGGCTTACTAGTAGGTAAGGACAAAGGAAGACGTACTTATAGGCGTTATATATAAAAACTTATATAGCTAATTCTGTCTATTAAATTCCTTATTATTTGTCTATCTTTTTAGTGGCTACGTCTTATCTACTTATACCTTTTAAAGTAGAGGGTGTTAAGGCGAAGCCTTAACCTAATTTGCCCCTTATTTTAAGTATAGGTACTATAACGTTAGTTATAGTACGTACTCTACACTTAATAGTTAGTATAAGCTTAAAATAAAAAGGATAAAGACTATACCTTATAATAAGGCTAGTGTTTAGTTTTATACTATTAATAATAAGTATTAAAGGCTAAAGATAGTATGTAGCTAAAGTATAGGATAGGTAGTAACTTTATAAACAACGTATATAAAAGGTATTAAAGGCACTATATATACTTAGCACTAATAGGCACCTAGTATAACTATTAAAAGGTTAGACGTCTTAGATAAGTAAAACAATTATTAAACGAATAAGGAGCTCTTAAAGGCTTAGGTATAAGCGTTTAGTTAAGCTCTTAAGCTAACTTTATAACTAGCCTTATTACTAGTCTTAATATTAGCCTTACTACTACTACTAGCTTTAATACTAAAAGTATATTAGCTATAATAGACGTTACTATAGTTAACGCTACTATTAACTTAGCTACTACTAATACTACTAATACTACTACTACTATAAGCGCTAGTAAAAGGCTATTACCCTCTCTTTTTATAAGTACTAAGTCTTATATATATAAGGCTAACAAGCTTACTAAATAAGTAGAGTAAAAGCGTAAATAACGTATAATACTAACGTCTAATAGTAAAGGCGTTAAAAAAGAAGACTTAGTACTAATAAGGTTAGCTAAGGTTAGTAGGCTATAAACATAAATATATATAGTATAATTTATTTAGTAATAAGCTAAATAAACGGCCTAATAACGGCTAAGTAAAAGCGTGGCCTTCTATAGCTTATTAGCTAAGGCTATAATTACGTTAACGTGCTTAAGAATAGTAGGTTTATATATAAAAGTAGTAGGCTTATATTAAGAAGCTATAATAAGTAAAAGTAAGAATATAGCAAGATAATAAGTTTACTTTATATTCTATTTACTTTATAATTTATACGTTATTACTAGTTATAAATAAAGACTATTAAATAGTATTATATATAAACTATACAACTTATTTATAATATTTATAAACGTATAATTAATAGCTACTAACCTAAAAGTACTAATTATAAAAAGGGTGTAATTATTATAAATAAGTAAAAAAACTAATTATAAAGGCCTAATATAGGCTGTATATAAAAGTTGTATATATATTATAAGTAATACATAAATATAATAACTAATTAAATAAATAATAGGCGTTATATAACCTATAAATATAAGTAAAACCTTATAAGATATATAATAATAGCCTATACTTAATTAAGTAGGATAGTAGTAAATATACGCCTTATAATTAGTTAAATAGTTGTAAAGTTTAAAGGCTAAGGCCTATTTAGGCCTAGTATAATTAGTATTGCCTATATATAGCTAGTTTGTCCCTTTTACTAAATATAGAGGGACAAGACTTAGTTCTTGTATAATACTACCTTTGCCTATTACCCTTTTATAATTAATTACTTCACTAACGTAGTTACCTAGTTTAACCCTTGTTATATTTTTATACGGATTTTTAAAAGGGATAATTAAACTTTTATTAAAGTTTAAATTTATTATATTAGTTACCTTATTAGTTAACAATAATAAAGATAAAGGTAAGAGTAACTTTAGTAGTAAAAAGGGTATATTAGGTATTAGTCTAGTCTATTTACTACTAATAAGCACCTTATCCTTCCTTTTTTACTTTTTTATCTTCTTAAAGTTTAAATTATATATAGTATCTTCCTTAGTCCTTTTAATCCTTTTAAAAATAAAGTTAAATTAAGCTAGTAGCCTAGTCTTTTATAGTATAAATAAAAAGACCTCTTTTTATGAATAACTATAACCTTAAACTTATTAGTTTAATCTAACCCTTTTAGTTTAAAAGCTTTTCGTTTTAAACCTCTTTTTATTTAACTAAGTAAGACTATATCTTCCTTATCTTTATTCTTGTTTTTTATACTATATAACTTTAGCCTTTTATTTTCTTTTAATATACTTTATAAAGCGTATTAGTTCAGATAGTTTCTTTTTAACAGGATATAGTTATACTAGTAATTAACGGTTTAACAGCTTTATAGTTAAGCTTATAAAAAATTGAATTAGTTAAAAAGGTAGTAAGTAGAGTTAGCTTTTTAGTTAATATTTTATTAAGTAGGTATTAAAACTTTTTTAATAAATTTTTAAGCATTCTTTTTAGTTTTATATATTAAATTATTAAAAGACTTTATAACTATATAGTTAATATTAAACGTTTTTAATAGTAAAGATTTTTTAATGTCTTTTAAGCTATATATGTACTAGTAACTATAGTTAATTACTAAAAAGGACTATTTAATATATATAAGATTATATATATTAAGGCCTTTTAGTTATTTTAAGTCCCTTTTTTTAACGTTTTTTTCTTTAAAGTAGTTTATAATAGCTTTATTTATCCTTTTAAAATAAGCTTTTAAATATTTATAAACTAATGCCCTCTTTAAGTTAAAGGTATTTAAGTAGGCTTAAAAACGTACTAACTAAGTTATATAGTTTTAACTCCTTTCTAAAGCGTTTTTACTAAGAAAACATTATAACATCTATAGTAACTATACGTAAGGCACGTAGCTCTCTTAAAGTAATAGCACAACTTAAATATATTTATTACTTGTAAGACGTACTCTAAGCCCTAAAATATAAATATAAACAGTTATAACTAGTACCTACTTATAGTAGTAGGCCTAAACGTAATAATAATGTATATGTGCTATACTTAATACACTTAAAAATAATAAGTAAATAACTATAATATAATTATATAGTATATTCTATTTACTAAATTTTATAACTAAATCCTTCCTTATTTTTAAGACTTAATAGTTTATATAAGTTATTAAATAGTAGCTATACTTTAACTAGTTACTATTACTTAATACAACCTTTAACACTTTTTAGTATAAACACTTTTAAGCCCTTTAAATAACCTTTTACTTAGGTCTTATATAATAGTACTAAGACAGCTTTAAACTAAACTACTATTATAAGTAGTAGTATAACCTTTATATAATAAAAAGCGTTATAAGGTTACTATAAAAATAAAACCTTAAGAATACTAAACTTAGGACTATAAATTATATAAGGAAATTCTTTAAGCTATTAATATAGTACTATATAACTTTAAAGCCGTTATTGTAATACGTATACTACTAAGTAGTAATATTATAATCTACTATACTACTTTTATATTAAACTATACTACTAATACTAAATAGGTTACTACTATATTTAGTTAATACGTTATAATTTATAAAAAGACTTTTTTTATAATTACTACGTATATTTTATAATAACTTTTAATTAAAAGTAATATAATATAGTACTTAGCTTTTATTTAAAAATATAATTTAAATATAGTCTTTATTAAAGTACTTATTAAAAAAGAAGTATATTATAACTAACTTATTATATATACTACTAATTAAACTATAGTAAACTACTTTTACTACTAAAGACTTATGTAATACTTATAACAATTTAATTATAAACTATTTAATTTATTTACTAAGATTATATACTACTTTAAGTAGTACTAGTATAACTACTTAGTTAAATACTACTTTAACTTAATAAAATATAAGCGTTATAACTATACTACTTATTTATAATAAAAATACTACTTATACTTATTATAATATATTAATTACTATAGCTTTTATATAGTATAAAACTTATAGTATTTAAAAGTAATAACTAAAAGATAGTATATAATAGTAGCTTACTATACTTAACTATTTAAATACGTTATAAAGTTTATAACTAAGTAATAATAACCTTTAGTTTTATTTTTAACTTAAAAAGTTTATTAACGTTATAATATAACGGCTTAAAACGGTTAGACTATAGTTATACGCTATATATAAGGCCGAACTCTTACTCTTTTTTACTTAAACGTATAACTTAACTTAAATATAAAAGATATACTCTTATACTTAAGTTAAAACGTAATAATAAGGACCTTATAACAACTAAAAGCTAACGTTAACTTTATACTATATAGCTAGTTACTTAGCCTTAATAACTATAGCTAACTAACTATATATTATATATAATAAACCTTACTATAGTATAATAAAATATAAGGAAAAGTATAATTAACATAGTATTAGTACTAGTTATTTATTATAAGCTTAACGTCTTAGCTATATAAAAACTAGGTATAGGCTAAAACTAATACTTATAATACTTTAGTAACTTTATATATATAATAATTTATTATAGTAGTAAAGTAGTAATTTATATTTATAAATAGTAAAAGACTAGTTAATAAACCTTTAATGTAAGTAAAGACTAGTATTAAGTTAAAATTAAAACTACTATAGTTTAGTTAATTTACTTTTTTAACCTTAATATAACCAACTAAAGCTTCTTTTTTAATACTTTTATTATAATACTACTACTTTTAAACAACTATATTATATTAAGTAACTTAAACTTTTATTATTTATTTTAAAACTACTTTTATAAAACTTTATTATATATTAATACTTTATTTAATATTATTAATAAATAATACCTTATACTTATTATACTATTATAGCTTTTAACTTAGTTATAATATAATTAATAAAACTTAATAATTAACTTATACTAATATATATTAAGTATTAATATTTAGTTTAATAATACTTTTAACCTTACTAACTTAAACTATATTATAATATAGTTCTACCTTTACTATACTATTATAATAAACTTATTAACTAAAAGATAAAACTAAAAACTTTTTAACTATTAATAAGTAACTTAGTTAAGTATAACTATTTTTAAACTATTATACTATAATAGCCTAATACTTAATAACTTAAACCTTTATACTATTAACTTAATATAAGTACTTATAAATATAGCCTATTAAGTAGTACTTTATAAAAAAACTATAGTTAAAAAGAAAGTACTTATAATAGTTATATAAGGTTATTAAAGTAGTTATTATAATAAAGCTAAAGTATAAAACTTAAAAATAGTTAAAAATAAACTTTAACTAAAACAACTTTATATAAGTTAAAATACAATAAAATAAAATAATTAAAAAGGTAAAAGTTAAATATTAAAAAAGTATACTTATAAAGATAATATAGTAAAATATAAGGCTATAATAGTTAAAAAAATAGGCTTAAACTTAAAGCTTTACTTTTTTACTAAATAAATACTTTCTCTTTTTAAAGTAATATTTTAATAACTTTATTATAATAACTAATAATACTAGTAAAGTATATATACTTAAAAACTAATTCTTCCTTTTTAATAATATAAACTATTTAAACCTTTCTTTTTTTTAACTCTTTTATTATAGCTTAATAGTTTAAAAAAAATTATATTAAATAATATTTAATAAAGTTTTATTAAAATAACTTTATAAAAAATACTAAAACTTAATAGCCTTTTAATTAACTTTTTTAAGCCTTAAACAAACTATTAAACTTAATTATTTAAAACTTTATATAAGCTAGTATTAGTATAGTATACTACTTTAATAGCCTTTATATAGTAGAAGTTATAGTTATTTTAAACTAAATAAACCTTTTACTTAAAAACAACTTTTAAATATATACTAACTAATATCCCTTTTTAATATAATAAAGCAAGTTATTAAGATAATAATAGTATAATAGCTTATAAAAATAGTTAAGGCTTATTAAATCTTTTTAAAAACCTAGTGTAGTAACTAAATAAGGATAGTTAATTATAATAATACTACAACTTATAACTAACCTTATAAATAACGCTTAAGTATATACTATATACTTATTACTTTTTTAGTTAAATATTAAAAACGCCTTTAATATAGTTAACTATATATACTTATTAAATATTTTATAAGTTAAAAAATATTTTATATAGCTCTTTAAATAGTACTAAAGCTTCTTAACTAATAAAATAGTAATACTTTACTTTAATAATATAGTAACCTTTTTTTTTAAACTTATTATAAGCGTTTTATAAGGCTTTATCCTTTTACTAATCCTTTTCCTTTATTATATAAGCACTCTTTATAAAACTTTAAAAGCCTTACTATAGCCTTATAATATTGCCTTTATAAATAATACTAATATCCTTATTACTTTAATGTTTTAAAGTATAAATTATAACCTTTTTAAGTAAGTATAGTTAAAATACTAAAAATAAGTTATAGTTTATAATGCTTAGTTTAATCCTAATAAAAGTAAACTTATACACTTTACTAAAGTATATAAAGCCTTAACTATACTATTTAGCCTTAATAATAATACTATAATTATATTATAAGAATATATAAAAATACTAAGAATTATTTTTAACTAAAAGCTTAACTAAAAACTTTATATAATATTTATTAAAGTAAGATACTTACTAAACTTATAACGTTAGTATAAGGCTATAGCCTATTAAAAGCTATAGTTTTTAACTAAGTATACTTTTAACTAGTCTTAATATATAGTAGTAAAGTTTAGTATAAACCCTTTTAACTATAGTTAATTATAATTAGTAAAACTTTTAATAAGCTAAAGTAATAAGTGCTTTATATAGTTATAAAAGCTTATAAATCTACTTTACTTTTACTTTTTAATATAAAAATAAGTGTCCTTTTTATATAAATATATATAAATAAACGTTATACTATATACACTACTAAAACTTAGTAGTATACTTAACTCCTACTAAAAAAACTAATAAAACAAGCTAAGTTCTTACTATATAAACGTTATACTATTACACTTTTTACTTTACTATATAAAACGTATAAGTAAAGATTAACCTTATAAATATAAAGAGAGCCTTTTAATAAAGCCGTTTAAAAACCTTAAATAATAGCCTTTTACTACTTTTACTAATATAAGTTATAAGCTTAGTATAGTAACCTTATATAGTTATATATACCTACTTTATAAAGAGTATATAAATATTATAAAAATTTACTAAAATATAAAAGTAGTATACTTACTTAAGTTTAAATAGGCTATTATAAACTATATATATATTTATTTAAAAAACGTGTACTTACTATAAACACTTTATATTATAAGTATAGTAATATAAAAACACTAGTATACCTCCTTTTTAGGTGCTTATAATACTAAATATAAAGATATAAGTTATACTAAGTAATTAGCTAACTCTTATATACACTTTATAACCTTACTTAGTATATATAATAACTATAAAGTATATATATAATAGTTTAATTCCTTTTATTAAAACCCTAGTTTTTAATTTATTATTATACTAACTTACTAAATACCTTTCTTTTTTTTAGCCTAGCCTTACTTACTAACTTCCTTAACTATAGCTATAACTATATTATAAAGGCTACTTATAACTACAACTATAACTATACCTTAACCTACGTATAAAAGTATTACCCTTCTTATCCTTTTTACTATTACCCCTCTTTACCCTTTTTAAGCTCTCTTATTATAAGTCTCTTTACTCTCTTTTCCTTTTTTACTACTTAAAGTACCTACTTTAAATAAACTACTAAAGTATAGTATTAACTTTTTATTAGTAGGCTTTTTTTAGAAAACTATACTAAATCTAACCTAGTTAATAAATAAGCTTATAATAATACTACTAAATACTACTTTTAACACTATATTATATATAGCCTTTTATATTATTACTAATACTTTATAAGTACTATAATCTACTAACTACTTAATTAATAAAAAAAAAACATTTTTACTACTTACTATTTCTAGTCTAATAAATATAGTATTTAAGGTGTTATTTAACTATTATATACTATATTTTAAACGGCTAAACAACGTTTATATAATATATATATCCTATACTAAGCTAGCTAATAAACAGGCTATTATACTAAACTTAGTATTAGTAGTATTATATACTATATATATATATAAGATAGTAGCGTTATTCTTTATAGTAGTCTTATTTATAAAGCACCTTTATAACGTCTTACTAGCCTTAACTAACGTAGTAATAATATATAGTATAATAGTTTAAGTCTTTTTTATAATAGCTAATAAAAGTACTAGTTTAAGTAATATACTTTTAGTAATAAAAGTATAATAAAGTATTATAAAACATATAATGTTTTATTAGTAATAAAGAAGAATATAGTTATAATTATACCTATTATAACTATACTAAGAATACTATAGTCTAAACCCTAGTTTAATTAGTAATACTATATTAAACTAAAAGCGTACTTACCCTTCTAATAAAAGTATAAAAGTATAACGCCTTTCTTAATACTATAGTAATTAGCCACTTAATTCTTTATATATTTAACTATCTTCTATATATATATATAGTATAGTAAGTAGTAGTCTTTTATTTTAAGCTATCCTTAATAACAAATTATAACTAAGTGCTTAATAATAGTATAATGTTTATACTAACGCTTATACTACTAATATAACTAATATTAAATAAAGATATTACTAATAATAATAATAAAACTTAAAACAAATATATAAAACAATAAACTTAATAGTATAATAAAGATAAGTATAGTAAAAGCGTAGTAAATATAGGACAATAAGTAAAAAGAAGGCGTAATATAAAAGGATGTAAAATAAATAAGTATAAAGAATATAAAAAAGCGTAATAAATAAATATAAACAAAATAAATATAGATTAGTATTTAAGTAATAAACTATAGTATAGTAAATAGCCTTTATACTATAATAATAATTAGCTAAATTTACTACGTTAAAATAAGGCTTAATAGTAAGAGTAACTAGCTATACTTACTAAATTTAAAACAAAAAAAAAAAAAAGTTTTATACTAACCCCCTTCTCCTCCCTCCTTCCTCCTTCCTCTTCCTCTTATAACTAATATAGTATAGCCTTACCGCCTTAATAATACTATAAACTACTAAGCCTAGTAAGTAGTAGGCCTTTATAACTACTATGTTTCGCCTTTTTCTACACGTAGACGCTATAACACTATAAATGCCTTGTATAACAACACTATACGTAGATGTTTTCCTTGTATTTTACTATGTAAAAGTAAACGTTAATGTACCTTATATACTAGCTAGTATTTATAGGCGTATGAATAAATAAATAAAGCGTTTTTACTATTAAATTTATATTTTACTATTTTTTGTAAATTAAAAAAAGTAGGTATAAAATAAAATTTTAAATTTACTACTAAAAATCTACTAAAAATTTCCCTAAAAATACTGTTATATAAAGGAAAAGATGGAGATGTAAATAGTATAGCTTTTAAAACAATTAAAGGATTATTTGAAAAAGGAGAAAAAAGAGAAGAAAGAGAGTAAATTAGTCTTTTTATAAAAAAGGGGTTAAAAATAAAGATATTTTTAATAAGTATTGTTAAGAATATATAGTTACGTAAGGTACGGTTAATTACATATTCGTATTAAGAGGTTTTCCACACACATAGTTAAATTAAAATAGCGGATTACGTCTATATAAGGACAGTCCTCCTCCCTTCTATCTAGTTTATAGTTAATTATTTAAGAAATACACTTATTTTCCCTTTTTATATAAAGACAGTCCTCCTCTTATCTATCTAGTTAATTATTAAACATTTAAGAAAATAGTATATTTTCCCTTACTATACGCCTTTCTTATCTAACTATTTAAATTACTATACGTAGTTAGACTTTACGCCTTTTATAAAGACGTATATTTTACTAGTATAGACTTCTTTATTTCTTTAAAAGATCGAATAAAAAAGACTAGTATGTTAATTAGTAATTAGGATTAACTAAGCTAAGCTTTGTTTTTTAATAAGAACTAAGCTAAGCTTTGTTTTTAAACCATATTAAAGTCTTAGTTAAGTTAAGTAATATTATAATACTTTTAATACTTTTTAAGTAAATAATCTTAACTAGTACTATTTTAAAATTTATAAGAAACCCTTTTAAGGTAAAAAAACTTCTAATACTTTATAGTCTAAAAAGAGTAGCAAATCCTTTTACAATTAGCTATAAATTTATAATTAAAGCGTCCTCTACATACTTTAACTTATCCTTTAATACCGGCTTAGTTAAAGGGTTAGCTAGCTGTTTTTATTAGGTATATAAACTATTTTAGACGTCTTAAAATTAAGCTTGTCCTTAATCTAATAATAGGTAACGTTTATATACTTAGGTTTATTATAAAAAGTACTAGCTTTAAATAAATTTATAACACTTTTATTATTAACTAATAAAGTAGGAATTACTTTACAAACGTCTTCTTTTTTATTATTACTTATACATTATAACAAATAATTTATTAAGCCTTTTAAGTACTTAGCTTCTTTACTAGCTTTTATAATAGCTATATATTCTACTTTAGTACTACTTAAAGTAACTATATCTTACTTTTTTAATAACTAACTAAATAAGTTATTACTTAGTAGGCTAATATAACTAGTAGTGCTTTTTTTATTATCTAAATTAAAAGTATAGTCTAAGTTAGAATAAGCTGTACTTCTGCGGCTCGGAGACGCACCTCTACTTGTATCTAGGTCTCTAATGGAGATTACACACGAAGGCTTAGTTGACTATTAAATCGCATTTATAAAAGTGTGAACACGGAAGATTGCACGTATACATCTTGAAAAATCTGACATTAAAAGGTATGTTAACTTTATGTTGTTTTGTTGTCCTACCCCGTCAATTTGGCACACTGCACACTAAAAAAAGTATGGAATGCACGTCCCTTTTATATCTACATCTGAGGTCGAGAAACGACATTAAGATTAAAGAAATTTTGTGATATACGCGAATGAAGCTTGAGTTTGCGATCATGGGCTTATTCTTCTCCTATTACGTATTACCACTAACAAACGTGTTCCATTAGAAGGAGATATTAGTTATAGTAGGAAAGATAAGACGAACAACCCCGTCTGCTGTCACAGGAAGGTAATTTTTAGTACACTGAGCCTAGGAGAGGCAGCTGTTTCTCCCACTTGCATTTGCAGTTGCCCTGAGCATGGGCGAGGTTTCTATTGAAGTGATAATGGACGACACAGACGAAGCGATAATGGTATCGACTCTGCGGCTTCCAGGGTCCGATGGTCATAATCAGTTTACAGCTTCTTGCAGTGATGGACCTACCCAAACCACTAGTGTTGAAGCTTTTCGCAACGAGGCCGACATGCCCAATACACTGACCAAGATGGGGGTGTCAGCATTGGTGACAAGGGAAGGGGAAAATGTGAACAGTGAAATAGAATATGCGCAGGGATATCCACTCGATTATCAGCGGCGTAGACTGCTACCAACAGGATGCTGTTTCGATGAGCGAATGAAGCTTCATGCGAATGCCGATTTCGGCCCCGGACCTCATCACCCGGAAGATCCTGCGCGGATCTCTGAGATCATGGGGGCATTTAAGAGGGCAGGTCTTGTTTATATAGGGTCGGATGCTGACCTACTCCAGATAATGCGCAAGAGCCCTACCAAATATATGTGGCGAATTGCGGCACGGGATGCTACTAGGGATGAAATCCTATTAGTTCACCATCCGAGACATTATTCCTGGGTAAAGGAGCTATCCGGAAAACCAACATATGAATTACGTATGATTAGTAAGATGATGGATGAGGGACGGGACTCTCTATACGTAGGGTCGATGACGTATGAAGCGTCCCTTCTGTCGGCAGGCGGCGCCATCGAGACGTGCAAGGCCGTTGTTTGTGGCGACGTGAAGAATGCTTTTGCTGTGATCCGGCCGCCAGGACACCATGCCGAATACGATCAGCCGATGGGATTCTGTCTGTTCAACAATGTACCCATTGCTGTGCGCGTGTGTCAAAAGGAGTATCCAGATCTGTGCCGCAAGGTTCTGATCCTAGACTGGGACGTGCATCACGGCAATGGGATCCAGAACACGTTCTACAACGACGCGAATGTCCTTTACATTTCATTACATGTCTATTTAGAAGGCCAATTTTACCCTGGCACACCAACTAATCCTTCTACACCCGACGGAAATATTGACAAGTGCGGCTTTGACGCGGGCTTGGGCCGTAATGTTAATATTGGCTGGGACGATCAGGGTATGGGGGATGCTGAATATATGGCGGCCTTTCAAAAGATCGTAATGCCAATTGCCAATGAGTTTATGCCAGATCTAGTCATAATATCGGCCGGCTTTGACGCCGCGGCCGGTGATGAACTAGGAGGCTGTTTTGTAACTCCTGCCTGCTACGCCCACATGACACACATGCTAATGTCACTCGCTTGTGGTAAGGTAGCAGTCTGTCTCGAGGGCGGCTATAATCTAAAGGCTATCTCTGCTTCAGCGCTGGCTGTGGCGCGCACTCTCATGGGTGAGCCGCCCCCACGCTTCGTGGTGCCCAAAATAGGCCGTGCAGCTGCACGACTTCTTGCTCGTGTTCAGGCACATCAGGCACCCTACTGGGAGTGCATGCGCCTGGGCATCGTAGATGTGTCTGATCTACAGACCCAAGGCGGCATCCGTCTGCATGATATTATACGCGCCTACCAACGCCAGGAGTTAGCTACGCGCCATGGCATGTTCCCACTGCTTGTTCAGCGCACGAATGTTTACAAAGCTTTTGAGAATCAGGTCTTGGTTACCCGGAGTCTGCATATGGCACAACGAATTATGCTTATCATTCACGATCCGTAAGCTTAAATCATCATTTTATGCCTCTATTTGCTCTTTCCTAACCAGAGTCTCGTGGATTAGACCGGAACTTGTGGCTCAACCCGACATCTTTGACAATTCACTTGATGGACATAATGCTTGGATGGTTTGTATTCCCCCGTTCCTCATTATACCCTGTCTGCCACCAGCTATATTTTTAACTTCCGTCCTGCATATTTAGAATGATGGCGTTATGTTACAGATCAAGTGGGCCATTGAGCACAACTTCGGCATTATTGATATAAATGTCCCCCAATACAACGCTGAAGCAGATGATACGGAATCATACATACCGCGCATGAACGAGGAAGCCATGCAGAGTCAGATCCAAGAACTCGTGTGCTACATATGGGATAACTACTTGCAGGTTTCTGACTCCGCCCAGCATATTTTCATTTTGGGCATTGGTCAGGCATATCTAGGCGTCAAGATATTGCTAGTGAATCGAGGTGAAACAACCCTGTCGTCTTCAAAATTAGGTTCACAATATAAACCTTACTGACTAATATTTCAAAGACTGTAAATCTCGCATAGCTGGTGTTGTTAACTTTGTCAGTGGCAGCCTCCGTGCTGTTAAGAGTGATGCCGATGCTGATCTTACGCAGTGGTATAAAACTCACTCGCGCGTTTATGTTGGCAGTGATCATGCGTGCTGGCAGACCAGTGAGTTTATCCGCAAGATAAACAAGCGCCGGTTCGGGGACGTTATTCGTAGCCCGTTCACAGGTCTTACTCGTATGGTACGTGAGCATTCTGCAGATGCTCAACAGTGGATTCTAGAGCGCCTGCCAAGTGAGCATGGGAACACAACTGAAGAGGAATAATTTAGTATTGTAAAAGCATATTCTAATATTTTTACTTGCCATTTACGGCTAGTATAAACTTATATAATAGTATTTTACTTTGCCTTATTTAATTTAGTTAATATAGGTATTAGGCACTCCTTATAATACTTCTTTTTATACTATAAATTACTATTTAAAATAGTATATAATCGTACTATACCTAATTTAACGTCTAATAAGACAAAAAGTTAAGGTTAAGTATAGTAGTTCGCTTTTAAAAAGGGTAAAGACTAGTCCTCTTTTAGTAGCCTACGGCTTTATAAGCGTCTATACATATTAAAGTCTATAAATATAGCTAAGAATAGTAGGGCCTATGGCTAGTAAGTTAGTATTGTTTATATACCTTATAAGAAGGACTTTAAGGCTTTATTCTAGGCGTTTTAAAAGTAGTATAATATAAAGTATAAAAAGGATAGGTAAAAAGGAGGATTCTTATAAAATACTAGCTAGTATAGGCCTAATAGGTTTAAACATATTATTAAAAAAGCTTAGTAGTCCTTCTTAATAAGTAAGACTATACTTACTTTACTAGCTAGCTATAATATACTATATTAAAGGAGCCTTAAATATCTAGTTAACGTAAAAAAGCTCTTCCTTCTTTACTTTAGGCCTATCTTATAACGTTTACTACTAGTTTAGCTACTAAAGTAGTAAACCTATACTCTACTTTTTATTATAGTTTTTTAGTAAATTAGTACTAAAATTAGCTTATAAATAAAAAAATACGTTTTACTTTATTTATAAAGAAACTTAATACTACTAAAAAGCGTAATAATTTTATACTAACTAATATAAACTAAAGAGGCTTTAAATAATAGGTTTTATTCTTTATTATTATTACAGTTTTAATAAGAATTACTTATAAACGCCGTATAACTAAGCGTAGTTAAAGCACTACGTATAAACCGTCTAAGGTCCCTACGTAGTCCTTCTATAATTAGTTAAATGTTTAATCTACTAGTACTCTACTATAATTAGCTAGGTAATAAGATAGTAGTAAGCTATTTTAAGATACTAAGAATAGGCTTTAAAGAGTCTTTAAACGCTTTTTATAATTAGCTAGATTAAGTAGACTAATAAATATCTTTTATATTTATATAGTATTATTATACTTCTTTTTAATAAAAGAAATAAGAATTTATTCTTATTATATATATATATATATATATATATAATTTAGTTATTATAAAGTTAATATTATTTTTTACTTAATTATAGTAGTATATAGTACTAATCTTAAAAATACTTTTATATTAATAAATTCTTTTTATTAACTACTTAAAAGAATTTTTTTTAATAATAACTAAATTATTAATTATTTTTAAAGCTTTAAAAATAATAAAAGCTATATAAATATTACTTAAAAACTTTATAAAGTTTATACTAATTAAAACAATATTTATAAATAATAAAATAATAGTTAAATTAACTATATTAAAGGCTTATTAAGTATACTTTTAATAAATACTTATAATATATATAAAAGTAGTATAATTATAAGTTAAATTAAATAGTATAAATAAAAAGACTATATTTATATATATAATATAACTATTAAGAAAAGACTTATAAAATACTTTTAAAGTTTAAAAGCTAAACTTAAATAATTTTAAAAATAAAAATATAGTTTTTATAGCCTTATTATATATTAATAACTAAGTACTACTTAAAGTAAGTAGTTAAATATATAACTTAAATTTAAAGCTATTTAAAAAGTATAAAGATTTATTAATATATTTATAATAATAAAAGTAGTATAAGGTAATAAGGTATATATTTAAATTAATATCTTAATAGTACTTTTAAAATATTAATAAGATTAATATAATGTTTTAGCTTATAAATAAAGCTTTTTTTATTTATTAAAAGTAGTTTTTAATATATTATTAAAGTAAAAGTGTATACTAGGCTTATACTTTTAAGACTTTTTTAATACTTAGTTAAATACGTTAATATTAAAAGTAAAGGATTTATTTAGTACTATAGTAATACGTTTAAAAAAATCTTATTAACTTATAAAATAAAGCTTTAATAACTACTATATATATATAAGCTTATTAAAAAAGATTAATCTTTTACTTAAAAATTTTATAATAGTTATAGTTTATATAAGACTAAGTAATAAAATTAAATATAACTTTACTATAAAAAGTATAACTTATACTACTAATTAGTACTAAGTATTAAAGTATATAAATAAACTTTAAAAATAGCTTTTTAAATAAGTAGTAAAAAAGGACTATACTTAATATAAAAAAGAAGAAAAAGACTTATAATAAAAAACTAAAAAGGAAGTATTTAGGCTTCTACTAAGAAGTCTTTAAAGCTTAAAAGTTTAAATAATTTATAAATAGGTTTAGTTTAAGACGTTATACTAAGTTAAGTAGTAATAATATTAAGTGTATTTATTATAGTAAAAAAGGCTATATTTTATTTATATATTTTAATAAATTAGTAAATAAGCTACTAAAAAAAGACGCTTAAGTTAACTTTACTAAAGTTAATAATAATAATAACTTTAGTAATAAAAGTAAAAAGGGTAATAGTAAAAGAAAAGCTTAAATAGCCTTTAAAAAAACACTTTAAAGTTATTAAACTTTGTTTTTATTAGTAAAAGGCTATAAATAAAAGAATAAGTTATTATAAGTAGTAATTACTTTATATTTATTAATTTAAATTATAGTAGTAAGATTAATATAGTAGATTAAAAATTTATAAAAGTACTAAGCTTACTAAAGCTTATAAGGTTTTTACTACTTATATAAGTGCTTAATAACTTAAAGTTATAAGTTTATAGTATATAAGTAATTATAATTTAACTACTAAATACTAACTAAAAAGAATAGTAAATTACTTATTATTATATAAGATTAAACTATACTAATAATAACGTACTAGTACTTTTAAGTATACTAACTTTATTAAATAAGAAGATATTATTATACCTTACTAATAAAAAGTAATAGTTTTATAAATTAAAGGTTAAGTTAATAAAGACCTTTTAAAAGAGTATAATAAATACTACTACTTATTATATATTAGTATAAGTAAAGGAATTTATTAATTTTTTAAATAAAGAACTTTAAAAAGACTATAAAAGGCTTATAAAAATACTATTTAAGCTTTATAAATATAAAGACGTATTCTTTATAAAGAATACTATTAGCCTACTAATTTACTAAGATATAAACTATATAATTAATCTACTACTTAAAATATAACTATTATATAAAAAACTATACTCTTTATTTTAAAAAAAGCTTATTATACTTTAAAAATACTTATAAAAAGCACTATAAAAAGAATAAATTTAAGACTTAAAAAGCTTTATAAGCTTTTTAGTCTTATTTATACTAAAACGTAATAGTACTTTATAACTATATATTAATTACTATAAACTAAATAAGATTATAGTTAAATACTAGTACTTTTTACTTTTAATCTTTAAAATTTTAAATAAAACTAAAGGCTATAAAGTTCTTTTAACTATAAATATAAAGGATACGTATAGTAAAATATAAATATATAAAAGGAATAAGTAAAAGACTATATTTAAAACGTAGTATAACTATTATAAGTACTTAGTAATACTTTTTAGGCTAATAAACGCTTTAATAACCTTTTAAAGTTATATATATAAAGTGTTTAAAGGCTTAGTAAATAAGGTTTATATTATTTACTTAAATAATATTCTAATTTATTTAAAGAATAAAGAAAAGTATATAAAGTACTTAAAGGGCCTAGTTAAAAGTAAGAAGTTTAAAGGACCTTTATAAAAGCCTTATAAAGACTAGGCATTTTAGTAGCTAAAGTAAGCGTTTATAAAAGCGCCGTTATTAAGATATTATAACTTATAATACTTAGTTTATATCAAGACTAATACGTTTACTTTTATATTAGTAAAGATACTATTCTAACTAAATAATATAAGTATTTAGTATTTAGTAGCCTTTTAGTTTTAAAAGTTAAAGGGTATAAAGCTACGTTATAGTACCCTTAATTAAAAGTTAATAGTAATTATTATATCCTTTAAAAAATAGTGTTAATACTTAAAAAGGGCTAAAAGTATAAAGGTCTTAACTAACTATACTAATTTATAGGCGTTTTTATAATAAATAAATTTAAATTATTATTAAACGTACTAGTATATATATTTATTACTATTTAATTTTAAAATTAAGTATTAACTAAAAAATAAAAATTTAGTTAATAGCTTATTATATTATTCTAACTATAAAAAAAAGTAAAACTAAACGGATTACTTGTTTTTATTATATTAAAAGGTTATTACTTTTATTAAAAGTAGCGTTTTAAAAGACCTTAATAAACTTATAAAAGAATTAAGTAGCCTATCTTTTTATAAAAAGTAAGTATTTAAGACTATAATAAATAGCCTAAGTAAAATAGTTAATATAGTTAACTTAAAAATAACTTAGTTAAGATACTAAAGTATATATACTTAATAGTTGTTTATAGTATAAGTAGCTATAGTTATAACTATAAAAAGGCTAAAAAAAGATAAAGAGCCTTTTACTTTATTTAATAAGCTTATTCTTATAGCTTAATTATTAAACTTTTACTTATAAAGTAAAAAAAAGGTATATTAAAAGTATATAGGCTTATTTTAAGGTTTGTTTTTAAACCTTATAAAGTTACTTTATTAAAAAGAATAAGTAGTTATACTAGCTTAAAAAGTACTATAATATAAAATTATTTACTAGTACTATAAGCTTAAAATAGTTAAATATAGTAGTATTATAAAAATAAAAGACTTAGTATTTTATTATTACTTTTAAATAGGCGTTAAAGTAGATATTAAAGACTTTATATATACTTATTATATATACTAAACTACTAAGTTAAAGAAGTATAAGCTATATAGTTAGCTTTAACCTTTATTAGTCTTTAAAAGGCCTTAGTAAAAGGTGTTAATAGATTTTATTACTAGTTTCTTTTTAGTCTTTAATAGTAATTAAAAGCTAAACACTATTTTAATAGTAGTAAATAAGTATACAAAGATATATTAGTTCTTACTAGTATTTACTACTATAACCTTTATAAAGCTTGTATATTTACTTTATATAAAGGATTAACTATACTTTAAGTAGATAAAAGGTATTATATTAAATAAAGAAGTAGTTTTTATTAATTAGTATTAGTAAAAGCTATATAATATTACTTATATTAAATTAAAACTATTTACTACTTTTTATTTATAAACTAATAATTAAACTAAAAAGCTAATTAAACTTTAGTACTTTTTTTACTATATAATAAAAAATTAAAATAACTAGTTAATACTTTTATTTATAATAAAGTTTACTTTAAATAATATAATAAATTAATTAATAAATAAAGTACTATTTTATATACTTTATAACTATTACTTTATAATTTATAAAAGTATTAAAAACGTTATTTATAAAGGAAGGATATTAGTAGTAGTTAAGCGTATTTTAAAGCTATAAGCTTTAAAAAAAAAGTTATTAAAATACTTATAATATACTTAAAAAATATAAAAGCGTTATTATAATATAAAGCACTTACTAAAAAAGTATAATAAAAAAGACTTAGTACTACTATTTGCTTAAAATTTAAAGTTAAAAGTACCTAGTTAAAAGTAAAGGTTAAAGTTTATTAAACCTTTTTATATATTAAAGAAAATTAGCTTATAAGTATATTATTTTATACTTTTATAATAGTATAATAGACTATATGATATATTTTTAGTATTCTTACTAAAACTATAAGTAAACTTTGTAAGTACTATAAAGCTTTTATTAATACTACTATTAAAAAAATAATAGTAAATAAAAAGTAAAAAAAGTATTAGGTTATATAGTATAGTATAAAGAGTTATATTACTTAGTATAGTAAAAAGGATAGCCTTTTAAATATTACTAATAAGTTGTTATAATAGTTATAAATATACTAATTATTATAAAAAAATAGTAAAAAATATAAAAAAAAATACTTATTAATATTAAGATAAGCTTAAAAGTCTTTATAAAAAAAGGAAAACTAAAAAAGGTTTAGTAGAAAGGTATAGTAATATAATATTACTATAATAATAAAAATTTTAAAAATATAATAAAAAATTATAAAAAAACAATAATATATTTAACTACTATAAAAAGACCTTAAAAGGCCTACTATTAACTAATCTATTAACGTTATAAGATTTCTTAAGTTAATTATAAAGCGAATATTATTAATAGTTATATTAATATATATTACCTTAGTAATAATATTATATAAGAAGTATAGTTTTATATTAAGGATATATAGTATTTTAAGTAATATGTCCTTACTAGTTATTTTATTAAGTATAATATATAAGTAAATTAGTAGTTTATACCCTTTTAATTATAACGTAGTTATAAATTTATTAATAAACTAAATATTTATATTATAAATATTAGTAAAAGAAGCTTTAGTTTTAAATAATAAAATACTTAGTCTTTTAATAAGTTAGTTAAAAATTAAAGAAACTTATAATTTAGTATTAATAAAAGTAGGCTATAAGCTTTTTTAAAAAGGACTATTATAAACTTAAACGTGTATTTTTAAAAAGTTAACTACTTTTATAAGTATAAAGTCTAGATAAAAGCTAGTTACTTAGTAAGACTATAGTATAATATATATTTTTTAATTATTTAAAGGCCTTAAAACTTAAAAAAGTTTATTTATACTAACTATATAAAATATAGTTTAAGCTAGGTTAAAGGCTTTATTTATAACTATTAACGTTTTACTATTAATATAGACCGTTTTTATACTAAGTATTATAAAGTCTTAAATACTAAAATTTATATTATATATACTAGGCTAAGTTATAAAGCTAGTATATTATAACTTTAATATATAAGTTAAAAGTAGTCTTAAAAAGTTAACTTTAAATATTTAGAATAAGCTTAGTATCTACTTTTAATAAGACTTAAGTAGTTAGTTAATAAAGTAATAGGTTTAAGTTAGGTAAAGTAACATTAATAAATTCTTATACTCTTTATATATTTATAACTAGTATATAAGGATATATATTATTATTAACTTATTTATACTTTTTAACTAATATAAAGGTAGTAAATAAGTTATAAGCCTTATTTACTAGTTTTACTAAAAAAAGCTAATTAGTAAACGTAAGATTGTTATTTTTAATAAGCTTAACTATATTAATACTTAGGCTAAGGCTAAAAAGTAGTTTGTTTAATAGTGTAATTAAGTTACTAGTATTATTTAAAAATAAGAATTACTATTTTATTTATAATATTTATTCTTATAACTATATTTATTATATCTTTTTAATACTTAAAAGGCTATAGTACCTTATTAAATAGCTTTAAACAAGATTCCTTATTTACTCTTTATTATAAAAGTACCTTATTAATATATAAGGCAGCTTATACTTTTTTATTAATTTTATAAAAAAACACTTTACTTTTAAATTATAGTATAAAAGTTTAGCTTAATAGTTTTTATAAGACTTAGTATATTTTACTATTAAATAGTCTTTACTATTATAGTAAAAGTAGTAAGGGCGTTTTTATAGTATATATTAAGTAAATACTTTAAAGACAGCGTTATTATTTACTTATAAGAAACTATATTAAGACTTAAGCTTAAGAAGTATAATACTATTCCTTATTTTAAGTACTATAGTTTTATTTTATAGCTTCTTTTAAACTTATAAACTTTCTTCTTTATTTTATAGTTAAGGCTGTCTTTACTAATCCTTTTATAAAGCTTCTTATTTACTTATTTATAATAAAATAGTATAAGTACTACTTTAACGTTTAATTTACCCTTTTTATTTATTTATTTATTTATAATAAGTGTAGAGTACGTACTACAACTAACGTTACAGTACCCGTACTTAAAATAGAAGGTAAATTAGGTCAAGGCTTTACCTTAACACCCTCTACTTTAAAAAAAGTATAAGTAGACAAGACGTAGCCACTAGAAAGACAGATAAATAGCAAGGAATTTAATAGACAGAATCAACTACACAAGCTTTACGTGTAACGCCTATAAGTGCGTCTTCCTTCGTCCCTGCCTGCTAGCAAGCCGCTTATAGAGTATGGTATAGGAGGAGGGACTATTGACTGATTAGTTAATGGTCTCTTCCTATACTATTCTACGTACTATAACAGTTGTTAGTAGTGTATGTGGTTATATATATATGTGGTAGGTAGTTTTATACTTAATAAGTAAAACGTTATTAATAGTCTTTATTTAACCTTTATATAATAATAAAATTCTAACTAAAAAGTACTTATAAATATAAAGCTTTTATTTAATATAATACCTTTTAGTATTTTTTTAAACTATAAAAAGACTTTTTAATATATAATTTTTATTAGGTTAATAAAGGTTAGTTTTATAATTATAGTAGTAAAAATAGTATACTTTATAAAGTAGTGTTTTAAAGTACTATATTTATAATAGTAATAAGTACTTAGCTAATAAGTACTTAAATAAAAAAAAGATAGTTATAACTAAATTACTAAATACTAATAAGTTATTAAAAAACTAAAAGGCGTTAATAACAATTAAAATATTAAAGTATAAAAAAGATTTTAGTAATAAATATATTTTAAAGTATTATTAAGTAATTAAATAGAGGTTTATTATTAATTAACACTTTTTAAGTATTAATATATATATTAATAAACTTATTAAGATAATTCTTTATAACTTTAAACTTGTTTTTATTAGTCTATAAATAATAACTTACCTTAATTACTTAAAATAAAAGCCTTATTAGCTAGTTAACTTAGTTATAACTTAATAACTACTAATTACTTTATTTTAAAAAATCTATTTAAATATTATATATATACTATTATAAAATAGTAAGTATTATATTATTAAGGCTAAGTATACTCTTATAAAATATATTAAAGTTATAACTATTCTTAATACTAAAATTAAAACTATTTTTAAGTTTTATAAAACTATATAATAGCTAACTATAGCTTACTAGTTATTATTATAGTAAATAAAGAATTTAAGTTTAAAAGTAACTTTAAAAAAGTTTATAATAACTTAAAAGTAGTACGTATTTTAACGTTTATATATAATTTATAAGTAAATAGCCTTATTAAAGGAGGGTACTTTTTACTTATAAAAATACTTACTAAGTTAACCTTTAAAAGGATAAAGGACTAAATAAAGTATCTTTTTATAACACTTTTAATAAATTAAATAATAGTATACTAGTTTTATAACTAAATACTATTCTTTCTTTTTTATAGTATAAAAGCTTTACTTTTTATTAATATTTATATTCTTATTTAATAAGTACTTAACTAAAAAGTAAATATAACCTTTAAAAAGCTCCTTTAAAAAAGAACTAAGATACTATAACGTCTTTTAATAAACTAAAAGAAAGTAGTTATAATAGTCTATAAGTTTTAAAAAAAGCTAGTTAAATTAAAAAACTATATAAATATTAATAAGATATAATAGTTAAATTAGTTAATAGCTTAAAGTAATATAGTACTTATTTAAAATAATAAAAAAGAAATTAATAAGTTAGTTAAAAGTAAACTTAAATATAAATAATAAAGCCTATTTTATATAAATACTATTTATAATAATAATATATATATATTTATATATTTAAATAAAGTCTTTTTACTAAGTATATTTACTAGTTAATAACTTAAAAAATTTAAGTAAAATACTATAAGAATTTAAAAGCTAAATATTTATAATTTAACTACTATAAACTAGTTATAACTTACTAATAAGGTTAATAAACCTATTGCCTTAAATATAAGTTAGTAATTAAATAATAAAGACGTTATTAATAAAAATAATATAAACTAAATCCTTTTATAGTAGTAAGAACAACCTATTATTTATATAAATTTTAAAATTCTTATTTTAGTATAATTAAAGACTTCTTTTTTTCTTTATTATTATTCCTTTTATATTTAAGCACTTTATTAGCTATTAAGCTAGTTATATAAAGAATAATAATATAGCTTATAAACCTTTTAAGTATTATATTTACTAAGTTACTTTATAACTAGTACTAAATATATACTTACTCTTAAAAAATAACGTCTTAATTCTGTATTAGGTTTATAAGAAAGCTATACTTAAAGTCTTTAGTTATTACTCTTTAAATAACTACTACTTAATTACTCTTAGTTAAATGTAAGTATAACTTAACTATTATAGTAAAGTATAAGTTATTATAACTATAAATCTTTTTATTTATATAGTAAAAGCAATTTTTATAGGCCTAACTATACTTAAATAATTATTAATAGTTAAAGAAAGGATATAATACGTTTATATACGTATTTTTTAACTAAATAATAAACGTTAAATAATAAGTATAACATTGTTTATAAAGTACTAAGAACATAGTACTAAATAACTAAATAAATAAACCTTAACTATACTACTTATCCTTAATAATTTAAGCTATTACGTTACTTAATAAACCTTTATTTATAGCCTTTATAAGTACTTTGTTTAAGGCCTTATTTTTTAAGTAGCTTATTTAGTAGTCTTAAATAGCTATATCTAGTTATAAGTTAGTCTATAAGTTTAAAAGCTTATAAACTTTTATTAAACCTTACTAAAATAAGTATACCTTAGTATAATTAAGTAAAGTAATAAAGTAAATTAATAAACTTTTTAGTATAGCTTTATAATAAAAAGTGTATAAATAGTAGTACATTAATAGTACGTTATTAATTAACTAAGCTATAATCCTTTTATCTTTAATAAGCTATAAAAGCGTTGTTTCTTTTTAAATATAAATATAACAATTTACTTTTTCTTTATACTAGGCTAATTTAATACGAATTCATTCTTTATTTATATTAAAAAGGCTTAATATTTATTTAAATAGTATATAAAAAGTTTAAAAAGAGTTTATAATAATAATAACCTAATTTAATAATCCTTTTTAGCTTTTATAACTAGTACTTACCTCCTTATTAAACTTTTCTTTATTCTATTACTAGTTTTTTACTACTAGTAAGTGTAGAACTACCTACCACATATATATAACCATATACACTACTAACAACTATTATAGTACATAAAATAGCATAGGGAGGGACTATTAACTAATTAGTTAATAGTCCCTCCTCCTATACTATACTCTATAAGCGGCTTGCTAGCAGGCAGGGACAGAGGGAGACGCACTTGTAAGCGTTACACGTAAAACTTGTGTAGCTAATTCTGTTTATTAAATTCCTTACTATTTGTCTATCTTTCTAGTGGCTACGTCTTGTCTACTTATACCTTTTAAAGTAGAGGGTGTTAAGGTAAAGCCTTAACCTAATTTGCCCCTTATTTTAAGTATAGGTGCTGTAATATTAGTTGTAGTATGTACTCTACACTTACTCCTTTTTATACTTTACTTTAAAAGTATAGTTAAAGGAAGGTAAAGAAAGAAAGAAAAGTAGATTAGATAAAAGAAAATTAAAGAAAGATAGTAAAAAAAAAAATTTTTATAAGAAAAGAATAAAAATAGTTAGAAAGAAAGAAAGAATAAAAATAAAGGAAAGGAAAAGAGTAACTAGAGAAATATAAGAAAAAAAAGAAAAGAATAGTAGAGCTAATTGCCTAATTACTTATCTACGTCCTCTGCTTTATCCTTAGGTATATTAAGTAAACAACGCCTTACTACTATCTACTAATATTAAAGCTAGCTTTAACACTAGTTTTTAAGGTTTTTAAGACTTGTTTAGGCTTTATTATAGCGTTTACAGGCAACGGCTAAAGTAGCTAGCTATCTAGGCCACTTTTTAGAGTATAGTAGTAGTAGACTATGCCTAAGTGTTAAGCAGTAGGGTCCTACACGCTAAAGCGGAAAGCTGTAGCGCCTAGGCTTAGCGTAGGCCTAAGTTAATAGTATAACGTAGTCCTAGCTATACTTTATCTTTTTACGTTAAAGAAGTACAAGCTACGTTTATAGTAGGTCCTTCTACTTATTGTTAGATTTAATAGTGTTTATAGCACTCTTAAACCTAAGGTTGTTATATACTAACAAAGTAAACAGGCTTGTTAGCTTAAGGCTAAGGCTTAATAACAAGGAAGGAGAAGAAGGAGAGTTTGTATTATAATCTAGTAATAACTTTAAAAACTTAACAACGTTTAATAGTAAAAAGGAAGGAGAAGGAGGCGGGTTTATATTATAATTTAGTAATAACTTTAAAGACAACGTTATAAGAGTCTAGTTCTTATTATTTAACTTTTTTATAGTGTTTAGCTCCTTTTACTTCTCCTTATAGCCTAGTACAAGATAAATACTTAAAATTTTATTAAAGAGTTTCTACTAGTTAACGCTTAAATTATACTCTACTAAGGCGCCTATAAGGTTATATACTTTAACTAGGTCAACTTACTAAGTGTAGAACATGTTAAGGATCTAGGCTGCTTCTAGTTAACTAGTATAAGCAGGCGTTGTAGGCTAGCAATCCGCTTGTAAAGGCGGCTATAGTAGTTTAAAAGAAGGAGTAGTCTAATTTAACAAAGTCTTTAACGGCTTTATTAGATTATCCGCCTTATTTTCTGTTATAAACTACTAGTACTATTTTATAAATACTGTTTAAAGTAGTAGTCTTGTTAAGTAATTAAGTAGTAAGGGCGTGTTAAGTGTCTTATAGTTATTTCTACTAGGTTATTAAGTACGTTAAATAGTATTTAGTAGCTAGTTTAATAGTAATAATATAGTGTACTAGAAATTCTAGTAACCTTATTTAATTAGCCTAAATAGCTCTTTATATAGTTTATAAGGTATATAAATAGTAGTAAATACTAGCTTTAACTTAAACTATTTAAGAAATATTGCTTAGTCTATTAAACCCTAGTTGTTTATATATAGTCCTAATATATTTAGGTAGGCCTAAACGTTTCTAGTATAAAAGTTTAAATTACACTAAAACAACGGTCCTTTTAATAAAAAGTGTACAAACAATATATTTACGTAGCTAAGCTCTAAGTAAAGCGTGCCTATTTACTAATAAAAGACTTTTAAGTAAATAGTTTTTGTTTAATCCTGTATAAGCCTACTAGTAGACTAATATAAGTATATAAAGTAGTTTATTAATAATATTTATAGCTCTTAAAAGAATAGTTGTACTAGCTTGTTTATTATAATATTATAGCTTTAGTTATCTTTCTACTAAACCTAGCTTACCTTTACTAGCAACTAGTAAAGGATAACTATATATATATTATTAAATAGCTACTTCTTGTACTACCCTTCTAGGTCCTTATATAAGTGTAGTAAAAAGTTAAAATAGTATAGAATCCTTATTTAAGTATTAAAAATAAATATAGAAAAATACTTCTTCTAGAAGTAGTAGTTTATTAAGAATTAATAAGTAGTTATATTCTTATATAACTACATACCTTTTAGTATATTTAGTGTTTATAGTATAAAAGACTAAAGTTAAACAATATCTTTAAGTCTAGTAATAGTAAACACTAGTCTAGCCACTATACTAGTTATTAGTATACACTATTACTAGATTAAGCAACTAGCTATATTATATAAACTAGTATAATAATCGTCTATATTAAAGCTATACCGCTTAACATTTATATCTATTAAATAGTAAGGCAGGTTAAAGTAGTAGTCCTTTATTAAATTAAACGTTATTTGTTCTTTTATAAGCTTTGTTTTCTCTATAACAAAAAGGTTAATATATACTAGTTAGCCTATAATAACATCTAAGATGTATAGCAGTTCTAAAAAAACGGTTCTAAGGTTTTATCTATCTTGTACACTATCCTCCTACAAGACAAAGTCTAGCTAATTGTCTTGTAAGATAATAACGCTTTAAGCGTAGAATATTATACTAAACATAGTAGTTTAAAAGCACTTAATATATATAGATAAAGTAATTTAATAATAGAATGTAAGTAGTTAAATGTAGTAAAGAGAGCTTATAGTAAAGTAGACGTAAGTAGTAAGAGTAGAGATTATAGTTATTATAGTAAAAGAAAAAGGCGGTAATAAACGTTTTTAACGTTTTTATTTATTATAATAATTTAATAAACAAAGACGTGTTAACTCTATCTTTACTATTAGTACTTTAAGCAATAAATAGTCTTTAAATAAATAAAAATATATTCTTAAAGTAGACTATTTATTTATTCTTAATATATTATATTCTTTTCTTATAATACTTTTAACAAGTACGTTAAAGCGCCTATTATTAAATTAAACACCTTTATATTATTATTATATAGTTAAAACACTACCGTCCTTATAGCTTAAAAGAAGAATCCTTTACATCCTTCTATAAGCAGTATAAAGAAAGGCAAGTAAACGTTCTCTACTAAGATCTACGCTAGAGCAAGGGCAGTAGTTTAAAAGAAGCTGTCTAACAACGTAATAGACACAAACCTAGACAAGATAGGGCCTTAAAATAGCTAGACCAACGTTTAATTTAATAATAAAGATCTTATAAATATTAACACTAAGATAAAAGTTAAAGTAGCTATAAAGGCAGGCAAGCCTAAGGGTAAGCAAAGCGCTTAGTAAAAGGCTAAAAAGAAGAAAGTTGAAAAAGAAAAGAAAGAGAAAATAAGAAAGGGGAAAAAGAAGACTATAAAAGAGGTAATAAAAAGAATAAAGGCTAAAAAGGTAGAAAGGGCGTTAACTACACTAAAGCGCTAAAAGAAGGCTGTATAAAAGAAGAGAGAAGTGGCTAAAGACAAGAAGAAGAAGAAGAAAAAGAAGAGTATAAAGAAGAAGATAGAGGAGATAAAGAAGGCGGAAGAAAAAAAGAAGGAAGAAGGAAAAAAAGGGAAGGATAAGAAGATAAAGGAAGTAAAAGAAAAAGAGGAAGTAAAGGGAAAGAAATAAGAAGGAAACAAAGTAAAAAGTAAAAAGGGATAAAAGAAGAAAAAGAAGAAGAGGAAGGTTAATTAAATAAAAAAAGGCAAGTAAAAAAAGAAGAAAGGAAAGGGGGCGTAAAAACAAGTAAAGGCAGTGTATATTGCTATAAAGAAGACGGCTAGGACTAAAACTTTAACAGCTGTATAGGTAATAGTAGAGTAAATAACTACTAAGGCAGGTATTTATATTATCTATAACTTGTTAAAAGAGGTAGAGTACACAGTACTACGTTTAGTAGTAAAGGGCTAGTAGTAAAATAAGAACAAGCCTAATAAAAAGGTAAGTACTAGTTATAAAAGCTTTAAAAGGTTGTTAAATTAAGTAGTTATTATTATTAATTCTTTTTAGGCTTTTTATATACTATCTAAGCAGATGTCCGGCCTCCTTAACGCTAACAAGGAGCGGATTCGCTTTAAACTAGCTTAATATAAGAAGAAAACAAAGCACCGCGTCTACGTCTAAAAAGGAACGGCGCTATTACAACTTGTTAAAGATAAAGGGATTATAGTTTAGTTGCTTAACAACGTTTTATTTAAGCACTATTATCTATACTTAACTTACTATAAGGTAGTACTTATAAACGTGTTAATTTGCCCTATACTTTTACTAAATTACACAAAGGTGTATTTGTCCTAATAGTTCCTAGACAACGTGTAAAAGCTATCTAATTTATAGTTAAACTTTTAGTTTAATATAACTATTTAAAATTACTAGGCTATATAGTTAAAGGGCAGGTTAATAAACAAAGTCTTAGTAAAGGCTATAAACAGTAAACCCTTAAACAACATTATAGTATAAATAATAAAGGACAAGTACTAAAAGTAGAGCCTGTTTATTTATTTATTTAGTACTATACGTTTAATACTATACAAGTAGTATTATACCCACTATCTATTATTAATTATTTAGTATAAGGACTTGTATATTAATATATTCTAACCTTTCTTTAACTACTTTATACTTCTAAAGTACAACAATATATATAGAAACTACTTCTTCTATATAAATAAAAAGATTTATAGTTACAACAATCCTTATTTTATTACTATAGTAAAATCTTATTAAACTATAGTAAAGGGTAATCTATTAGTAGTTATCTAGAGTAGAGTGTAAAAAACGCTAAAGTATAAGCCTCTAGTAAATTTAGCCTAGAATTACAATACTATTTCTTAAAAGCAGGCGTATATTTAGTATTAACTATATAGTAATCTAATTAATACAGCACTAAAAAGGTTAATAAGCTATGTTATTATCCTATATATAGCTAGTACTACTACTAATAAAGCTCTTAGTTATAAAAAGGATAATAACAAGGAAGTAAAGGAGCCTTTAGTTGTACTAAAATAAGAATTTTAAAATTTGTGTAAATAGTAGGCGGTTTGTACTACTATAAAAGGATTTAGTTTATATTATTATTACTAACAAGGCTTTTATTATTAAAATACTAACTTATAGTATAATTATTATTATTTTAAACCTTATTAGTAAGTTATAACTAGTTTATAGTTGTTAAATTATAAATATCTAGCTTTTAAATTCTTATAGTATCTTATTTAAATTTCTTAAGTTGTTAATTAGTAAATATGCTTAATAAAGAGACTTTATTTAAATATACAAGTGTATATATATTATTATTATAAACTACGTTTATATAAAAAGGGCTCTACTATTTATACTTTAACTTACTCTTAACTAACTTATTAATTTCCTTTCTATTATTTTAAACAAGTACTATATTGCCTTAAACTATTAACTAATCTAGCTGTTATATTCTACTAGTATTTATAAAGTTTCTTAATTTAACAAGCTTTTTTTAAAACTTGCTAACTATAGTAACAGCTTTCTTTTAGTCTGTTAAAAGGCGTTATAATATCTTAGTTCTTTTTTTAAAGAGCTCTTTAAAGGACATATTTACCTTTTAGTTAAGTACTTGTTAAATAAAAATATAAATATTAATAAGAAGTAAAGCTTTTATACTATAAAGGAGAAAAAATAGCGTCTAGTTATAAGACTAGTATACTATTATCTAATCTGCTAAAAGCGCTATAAAAAAGTACTTTATCTAGTCTTTTATTCCTTTAAAGGTTAGCTTAGTAAGTGTTCTAGTAAGCAAGAAGTACCCTCCCTTAACAAGACTATTTACTTATAGATTATACATAAACGTTAAAATACATACCACTTCTAGGTTGTTATAAACTTTCTTAAAGTCGCTTTTAAATTTAAGTCCTCTATTTACTACAATAACAACTAGTAGGCTATAGTTAACTATTATATAGTTCTATAAAAACTTAGAAATAGTTTTAGCTTTAGTATTAAGAATAGTTACAGCTTTAATATATTCTATAAAAGTACACTAAGCCTTAATAATATAGTACTTACTATTATATAGTAGTATATATATAACGTTTAAATAAATTTTTTAAAATAAGATAACTAGTAGCTACTAGGCTATAACTAAGTTAACTAGTTAATAAGGCTTTTATTTTAAGTAATCTAGACAGGTTAAAACTGCCTTTTTTATATAATTATATATTTTATACTACTAATATCTTTTATAAAGTACTATATATAATAGTTTAATTCTTTAATATTTAATTGTAATATAGTATTCCTATATAAGCTATACTTAGTTATTAAGGTTATAAACCACCCTTAAAAGGCAGCTTAGATTCTTAATATTCTTACGCTATAAGATCCCTGCCTAATAAAAGTAAAACTATACTTAATATAAAAGCTTTCTTTTCTTTACACTTAAAGTTCTAAATAAGAGAAGGTAATCTTTAATAAAATTAAGGATGTTTTTATAATAATTATCTAGGTCTTAAATCTAAGGTACTATTAAGCAATTAAATAAAGGTTTATTATTAACTAACACCTCTTAGGTATTAATATACGTATTAATAAACTTATTAAGATTATCCTTTATAGCTTTAAACTTGTCTTTATTAGTCTTTAAACAACGTAAAAGTGTATTAACAAGTATATTCTTTACACTAGAAATATGCTTAATAGTAAAATTAAAATTTTAGACCTATACTACCTATTATATAAGTAGTGCCTTAAGAAGTTTACTAATAGCTTTATTTAACTAATTTATTAAAACTTATAAGTTAGTCTTAATTTAAAAATATATACTATAGACGTAGTTGTGTAGTTTTTTTAAGGTAGTAACTAGTCCTTTATATTTTCTTTTTATAGTATTGTTAACTATTACTTTTATATCCTATTATTTTAATTTATATTATATAAAACGTCTTTCTTTATTAATTTCTTATAAAAGCGCTACTCTTTATTCTAGAATACTTATATTAATTATAAGTATTATTAGTCTACCTTTCTTAAAGTAATTAATTATTATTAGAATAAGAGTAGTAAAAAGTTGTTCCTTTAATAAGTTAAAGGCTAACTCTTCTACGTCTTTCTACTACTAATAAGCGCCTTTTTATAAAAGAATATAAAAAGAGGCGGCCACTATAGCTCTATCTTATACCTAAGTCTTATAAAACGTAAAAATACTAAGGAAGCTATAAAAGTCCTTTAAATTAATTAGTTAAGGCTATTTAATAATTTTAATAATCTTAAACTTCTTAAACGTATAGTTAAAGCCGTTACATATATATCTAACAACAATAGCTATAGGCTAGCACTATTATAATTTTTTAGCTATAATTATAGCACTAGCCAGCTTGCAATTTACAAGAATAAGGTCTATATTTTAAAGATGCTTTAAAATATAGTACCTAACTTCTAGCAGTATTTCCTCGTCGTTGTAAATAGTTGTAAGGCCTTTAATTATAATATTGTTAAAAAAGAGTAATACTTAATTAAATATAAGCCTATATAGTAGTTAGACTATAATACGTTAAAATTAAACTACTAAGTTAGTACCTTTTTATAAAAGAGTATATATTCTAAATAGCCTAATTAAAGTTAAAAACATAGTTATATCTCTACTTTCTTTAACAAGTTTAATCTAATTATAACTTAAAAAAAGATTAAGTAAGAAGATTCTTTTATATATTTTAAATTCTTTTAAAAAAGTCTTTACTATTAAAGGAGCAAATACATTACATACTATATACTAATTATACCTAACTATATTATTTATTAGCTATACTCCTTTATCCTTCTTTCTTACTAAAAACTAAGGATTTTTATAAGATTTATAGCTTTCTTTAATTATCCCTCTACTAAGGCACTAATATAAAAGGTTAATAACTTACTTAACTAGTAAGCAAGGTATTAAGATTGTACAAGTCTAAAAGGCTGTATATAGTATAGTTTTAATAACTTATAAAGGTACTACTAATAGGTTAAGCTTGTTAACGTAATTAAAAGTTTATACTAATACAAATTCCTTATTAAAAAGGATCTATACTAAAATTTCCTTCTCTTTTTCCTATAAACTATTACTTAATTAGTTAATTATTACTATAAGCTAATTAAGTGTTAGCCTATACCCTTATTCTACTAAACTAAACTTTAAAGTAATAAATATAGTAAAGTTTTATATAATAGGCTAGAAGTTCTTCTAAGCTTCTTTCTATTTTTCCACCTTTTAATTTACACTTCTCTTAAAAGTAAAGCCATTAAATACAATGTTATCTAGTAGCTAAACCTTTAAACCTTTCCTTTTATATAAGATGTTGTTATAATAGACCTATTATAATAATTAATAGGATTTAGTATCCTTTAACAAGGATAGGCTAAAAGGTTAAATAAGCTTTAGTATTAGTTATAAGTAGTCTTTATAAATAACACTTAAAAGCTTATTCTTTAAATTTAACAATAGTGTTAAAATAAATACTATTATAGTAAGCAGTCTTAAGTGCTTGCTATAGTCTATTTTAAAGCGTTAATATACACCTTTAACTAATCTATTAACGTTAAAAGGTTGCCTATATTAATAATAAGGCAAATGTTGCTAATAGTTATATTAATATATATTACCTTAGTAATAAAGTTATATAGAAAATACAGCTTTATATTAAGAATATATAGTATTTCTAGTAATAGGTCCTTATTAGTTATTCTACTAAGTATAATATATAAGTAGACTAGTAGTTTATACCCTCCTAGCTATAAGATAGTTATAAATTTATTAGTAAACTAAATACTTATATTATAAATACTAGTAAAGGAAGCTTTAGTTTTAAACAATAGAATACCTAGCTTTTTTACAAGTTAGTTAAAAATTAAAGAAACTTGTAATTTAGTATTAATAAAAGCAGGCTATAGGCTTTCTTAAAAGGGGCTATTGTAAATTTAAATATATATTCTTAAAAGGTTAACTACCTTTATAAGTATAAAGTTAGCTTAAAGACTAGTTACTTAATAGGATTCTAGCACTATTTACATTATCTAATCGCTTAAAGGTCCTAAAACCTAGAAAGGCTTGTTTATACTAACTACGTAGGACGTTGCCTAAATAAGGTTAAAAGCCTTGTTTAAAACTATTAACGTTTTACTATTAATATAAACTGTCTTAATACTAAGTGTTATAAAGTCCTAAATACTAAACATAACCTATACTACGTACGTTGGACTAAGTTATAAAAGCTAGCGTATTAAGACTTTAATCCTAAAGTTAAAAGTTGTCTTTAGTAGTTAGTGTTTAACGTTTAGAATAAGCTTAGCATCTACTTTTAATAAGACCTAAGTAGTTAGCTAATAAGGTAATAAGTCCTCTTTAAACAAAGCAATATTAATAGATTCTTACACTTTCTACACGTTTATAACTAGTATATAAAGACACGTGTTATTGTTAACTTATCTACGCTTTTTAACTAATATAAAGGTAGTAAATAGATTATAACCCTTGTCTACTAGTTTTACTAGAAGAAGGCAGTTAGTAAATATAAAATTGTCGTCTTTAATAAGCTTAACTATATTAACACTTAGATTAGAACTAGAAGGCATCTTGTTTAATAGTATAATTAGGCTATTAGTATTGTTTAAAGACAAGAATTACCTATTTATTTCTACTACTTCTCTTTAAGACTATATTTACTATATTTCCTTTACGTCTAAAAGGTTGTAATATCTTGTTAAATAGCTTTAAATTAAATTTCTTATTTAGCCTTTATTATAAAAGTGCCTTATTAACATAGTAGATAGCTAGTACTTTTTTATTAACTCTATAAAAAAACAGCTTTTTCCTATATTATAGTGTAATAGTCTAGCTTAGTAGTCTTTATAAAACTTAGTATATTTAGTTATTAAATAGTCTTTATTATTATAGTAAAAGTAGTAAAGGCGTTTTTACAGCACCTACTAAACAAACACGCTAAAGATAGCGTTATTATCTACCTATAAGACTTCTTTAACGTTAGTTGTAAGCAGTAGTTGCTAGATCGCCTTAGTATTATACAGGTTCTAGGCTAAGAACATAGAAAAACTATATTTCTTTAAGTATTTTATTACTATATAGTTTTAGTTAATAGTAAGGTTTACTATACCCTTAGTAATTAATTTAAACACGTCTTTTAACTAAGCGGCTTAAGGTTGTAGTATAGCTAGAGCAACTAGGACAGGTATAATAAAAGGCGGTAAAGCGTACTAATAAGAAGGTGCTTTAATCTAACAGGTAAAGGGTAGAACTTAAAAAGACTCTTAAAACCTTTAATAATAATAATTATTTATTAAGTAAACGTCGTCTCTAAGGTACTTAATAATTTAATTATAGAATTTTTAAAAAGGTATAGTCTAAAAATTATAGTACAAGCAATTTACTTAAAGTAATAGCTAGTATATAACTATAATAAAAAGGCTATAGTATAATACTATTAACTAATTAGTTAATTATAGATTATATTTTACTTACTTTATATTTATATTAAGTTTAACTAATTCTTAAAGTAAAATCTATAGATTTTTGTTATAAACAGTGTAAAACTATATAAAAATCTAAGCTTAAAAAGTGTAGTACTATTTCTTATTCTAAATACTATAGTTTTACTATATAGCCTCTTTTAAATTTACAAACTTTCCTCCTTATTCTATAGTTAAGGCAGTCTTTACTAGTCCTTTTATAAAACTTATTTTACTAATTATATAATATATTAATAATTAATAAACTTTGTCTTTATTTAAAAGCAAGACTGCCTTTACTAAAGCTTTATAGTAATAAAGAAAGCATATAACGTTATTACTATTAAAGGTAAGAGTAGTAAGAGTTCTAAAGTAAGGAAAGGCTTAGCCTTAGAATTACGGCGTCCTTTTAAGTGTTAGATAAGTTAACGTGTTTATAAAGGCGCCGGTTAATAAAGGTAAAACCCTAAAAGTTAAAAAAGATATATTAATAAAGTAGGCGTTTGTTTTAATAGTCTTGTGTATTATATATAAAATGTAAGATTTAAATACTAAGCTATTTACTTAATTACTTATTAGTTTTTTTAGTAAGAAAGAAAGTAATTTTTTAAAGTAAAAGTGTAATAAAAAAGAAAATATATAACAACTAATTCTATATATAAGACTTTAAATAACTTATATCTATAAAAAAAGAAAACTATAATTATTCTTTTTACTAAAAAGGGAGGTTAGTATATTTAGTTTTTATAAAAGTATACTATTCCTTTATTTACTAAGTTATACTATAAGGTAATAAAGCTTTTTACTACTTTTTAACTTAGCCTTTTTTTATTAATATTCTAAGCCCTTTTACTCTACGTTTTATAAGTATATTTAGTCTTACTACTACTACCTTTACTTTAGTAACCTATACATAAGCCCTTTTAAAGTAGATAGTAATTAAAATTTGTTATATTAAATTAGTCCTACTAACAGCCGCTATAGCCTTAATCCACCGTTAAGTAGCCGCTTACCAACTTACTACTAGATTTATTTTTATCTATCTCTAGAATACTATTACTAGATTAGTACTTGTTAATATATTTATAGTTAAGATAAAGGTTAAAAGAGGAGTAGTCTATAGTATTTTAGTATCTAACCTTAACTATTATTATAAAGTTGCCCTTAATATTTCCTAAACCTTGTATTAGTATTATTAAAGCAGCGTTTAACCTTTGTTAATTAGCCGTCTATTTATAGAACTAATACCTATTTACTACTACTTCTTTATAATACTAAATATAGTAACACACATCTTAGCCGCTTTTAAGTAAATAAAAGGATTATCTCTTTCCTTTGCTATTAAAAGCGTATTTATCCTTTACTAGCGTAATTAAGTTAAAAGCTATATAGGCCACCTTCTAAGGCCTTGTTTAACTACTAATTCGTTTATTATAGGTTAAAGTTAGCTTTATACTAACCTTTACCGCTTTTATAGTTAAGCCGTTTTTATATAATTAGTTAATAATAGCTGTTTACTATAGCTAATTACAGTAATATATATTTAGTTATCTAGTATAATAGCTAATAATATATTTTTAAAAGCCGTTACAAGTAACTCCCTTTACAAGACTTCCTTTATATTAAATTTATATTTTAATACCTAGTTTTTATTTCTTATAACTTTGTAATTTAAAACTATTAGAAAATAGATAAAGTAGTAATCTTACCCTTTTTTCTACTTATTAAAAGTATAAACAAGAATTAAAGACCTACTTTAACAATTACTTGTAGTACGGCTATTAACTAATCGTTTCTTATATCTTTAACTAAAGGAGGTTATTGTAAGAGTCTAAATAGACAAAGTAATAGTGTCTTATAAGTATTTTAGCTTTTTAAGTAGAACTTAAACAACTAGTCTTACAACTAGTATATTTCAAGTCTTACTCTTATTACTAGTAAGTATAGAACTACCTACTACATATATATAACTATATACACTACTAACAACTATTATAGTATGTAGAATAGTATAGAAAGGGACTATTAACTAATTAGTTAATAGTCTCTCCTTCTATACTATACTCTATAAGCGGCTTGCTAGTAGGTAGGGACGGAGGGAGACGTACTTGTAGACGTTACACGTAAAACTTGTGTAGCTAATTCTGTCTATTAAATTCCTTGCTATCTGTCTATCTTTCTAGTAGCTACGTCTTGTTTACTTATACCTTTTAAAGTAGAGGGTGTTAAGGTAAAGCCTCGACCTAATTTGCCTCCTATTTTAAGTACAAGTGCTATAACATTAGTTGTAGTACGTACTCTACACTTACTAGTTATAGTATTATCTACTTTACTTTTTTAAATAAGCCTTAAGTAATATAAATACCTACTTTAACTACTATTTACTTTACTATTATATATATAACTATTAACGTTTTAACTTAAACTACTTTTTTTATAATAATATATACTATCTTTCTTTACTTTTACTTTTTTTTTTATTTACTTTCCTTTATTTAATTAACTTTCTTTTTTTTTTACTTTTTTTATCTTTTTATTCTTTTTATTTTTTTTATTCTTTTTTTTCTTTTTTTTTACTTTTTTTTTTTTTTTTAACTACTTTCTTTTTTTTATACTACTTTCTTTTTATACTTTAATATAGTTAATATACTTTTTACCCTTTTAACTTTTATCCTTTTTATTACCTTTTTTATAGTTTTTTTTTTTTTTTTCTTTATTTTTTTATTCTTTTCTTTTTTAACTTTCTTTTTTTTAGCCTTTTACTAAGCGTTTTACTTATTTTTTAACTTGCTTACTTTTATAACTACTTTAACTCTTATTTTAGTATTAATATTTATAAGATTTTTATTATTAAATTAAACGTTAGTTTAACTAGTTTAAAGCTTTATCTTATTTAAATTTATATTTACTATATTATTAAATAGCTTTTTTTAAACTATTAACTTTACTTTAGTATAGATTTTAATAAAGAACGTTTACTTGCCCTTTATTATACTACTTATAGTAAAATATAAAGGATTCTTTTTTTAAGTTATAATTATAGTAGTATTTTAACTATAAAGTAATAATATAAATAAGTTTAATTTAATAATAAGTACTTTACTATACTTATAAAAGGTATTATAAAAAAAGAATATAATATATTAAAAATAAATAAATAGTCTACTTTAAAAATATATCTTTATTTATTAAAAAACTACTTATTACTTAAAGTATTAATAGTAAAGATAAGGCTAATACGTTTTTATTTATTAAATTATTATAATAAATAAAAACGTTAAAAACGTTTATTACTACTCTTTTTTCTTACTATAGTAGTTATAATCTTTATTTTTACTACTTATATTTACTTTACTATAAGCTTTTTTTACTATATTTAACTATTTATATCTTAACTAAATTATCTTATTTATATATATACCTTTAAACTATTATATTTAATATAATATTTTATATATAAAGCGTTATTCTTTTATAAAATAATTAACTAAACTTTATCTTATAAAAAGATAGTATATAAAGTAAATAAAACCTTAAAACCGTTTTTTTAAAACTACTATATACTTTAAGTATTATAATAAGCTAACTAGTATATATTAACCCTTTTATTATAAAGAAGATAAAGCTTATAAGTAAATAAATAATGTTTAATTTAATAAAAGACTATTACTTTAATTTATTTTACTACTTAATAAATATAAATATTAAATAATAAAGCTTTAATATAAATAACTACTATACTAGTTTATATAATTTAATTAGTTGTTTAATTTAATAATAACGTATACTAATAACTAGTATTATAGTTAAATTAGTGTTTATTATTACTAAGCTTAAAAATATTATTTAACTTTAATCTTTTATACTATAAATATTATAAATACTTAAGAATAAATAACCTTATAAAGATATTATAATATACTAATTTTTTATAAACTACTACTTTTAAAAAAACATTTTTTAATATTTATTTTTAATATATAAATAAAGACCTTATACTACTTTAACTCTTTACTATACTTATATAAAGACTTAAAAGGGTAGTATAAAAAGTAGTTATTTAATAATATATATATAGTTATTCTTTACTAGGTTTTAATAAAAGTAAGCTAGGTTTAGTAAAAAAATAACTAAAGCTATAGTATAATAATAAGTAAGCTAGTAAAACTATTCTTTTAAAAGTTATAAATACTATTAATAAACTACTTTATATACTTATATTAGTCTACTAATAGGCTTATATAAGATTAAATAAAAACTACTTATTTAAAAGTCTTTTATTAATAAGTTAGTATACTTTACTTAAAACTTAGTTATATAAATATGTTATTAGTATACTTTTTACTAAAAAGACCGTTATTTTAATATAAACTAAACTTTTATATTAAAAACGTCTAAGCTTGTTTAAACGCTTTATATATAACGTACTTAAATAACTAAAGTTTAATAAACTAAGTAGTATTCTTTAAATAAATAAGGCTAGAATTTATTGTCTTTTATATACTTTATAAACTATATAAAGAACCGTTTAGCCTAATTAGGCAAAGCTACTAAGACTTAGTATACTATATTATTATTACTTAACTAACTATTAACTACTATTTATAGCCTTTAAAGGCTTAATAAGAATACTTATAAGGCGCTTAATACACTCTTACTACTTAACTACTTAGTAAGGCTACTACTCTAAACTATATATAATATATAATAATATTACTTAATAATAAAGAGTAAGAATTTAGTAGCTAAGCTTATTAATTTATATTATTTTTAGTATATAAACTATAAAACTATAGACTATTAAGCCTATATTCTAATATAAAGGTATTTAAGTATAAATAAGTAGGTAGTTTATAAAGAACTTAATACTATCTTTATAAAATATAAAGTAGACCTTTAAAAAAAGCTAGTTCCTTAAACCTAAGACTAAATAGGACTACTATAAGGGATGTTACTAAATTAGGATACTAACCTTCTTCTTTCTCCTTCTTTATTAAGCTTTACTTTTAAGCCTATATACTAAACTACTTTATTAGTATATAATAACCTTAAGTTTAAAAGTACTATAAATACTATTAGATTTAATAATAAATAAGAGGCACTATTATAAGCGTAGTTAGTAATCTTATAGTAGTATAAGACAAAGTATAGCTAAGAATACATTATACTATTAACCTAGGCCTATACTAAGCCTAAGCGTTATAGCTTCCTACTTTAACTTATAAGGCCTTACTATTTAGATTTAAGCCGTAGTCTATTACTACCCTACCTTAAAGGGTGGCCTAAATAGCTAGCTACCCTAGCCACTATCTACTAATAATATAATAAAGCTTAAATAAGTTTAAAGGACTTAAAGAACTAGTATTAAAGTTAGTTTTAATACTAGTAAATAGTAGTAAAGCACCGCCTACTTAATATACCTAAGGATAAGATAAAGGACGTAAATAAGTAATTAAGTAATTAGCCCTTACTATTCTTTTCTTTTTCTTTTCTTATATTTCTTTAATTACTCCTTTTTTTTCTTATATCTTTGTTCTTTTTTTCTTTTTAACTATTTTTATTCTTTTTTATTAAAAATTTTTTTTTTTTACTATCTTTCTTTAATTTTCTTTTATCTAATCTACTTTCCTTTCTTTCTTTACCTTCCTTTAACTATACTTTTAAAGTAAAGTATAAAAAGGAGTAAGAATAAAGTATATACTATAACTAATATTATAGTACCTATATTTAAAATAAGAGGTAAATTAGATTAAGGCTTTACTTTAACATCCTCTACTTTAAAAAGTATAAGTAGATAAGACGTAGCTACTAAAAAGATAAAGAAATAGTAAGGAATTTAATAAATAGAATTAGCTATAATAAGTTTTATATATAACGTTTATAAGTACGTCTTTCTTATCCTTACCTACTAGCAAGCCGCTTATAAAGTATAGTATAAGAGGAGGGACTATTAACTAATTAGTTACTAGTCCTTTCTTATACTATTTTATATACTATAATAGTTGTTAGTAGTGTATATAGTTATATATATATAGTAGGTAGTTTTATACTTAATATTAAGTTTATATAACTTACACTATTTATATAATTTAACTATTTTAATAGTATATTTACTAAGTTAGTTAATAAGTGTAGAGTACGTACTACAACTCACATTATAGTACTTATACTTAAAATAAAAGGCAAATTAGGTCGAGGCTTTACCTCAACACCCTCTACTTTAAAAGGTATAAGTAGACAAGACGTAGCCACTAGAAAGACAGACAGAATTAGTTATACAAGTTTTACGTGTAACGCCTACAAGTGCGTCTCCCTTCGTCCCTGCCTACTAGCAAGCCGCTTATAGAGCATGGTATAGGAGGAGGGACTATTGACTAATTAGTTAATGGTCCCTCTTTATGCTATTCTACGTACTATAATAGTTGTTAGTAGTGTATGTGGCTATATATATATATGTAGTAAGTAGTTCTACACTTAGCCCTTTATAAATACTAAGCGTAGTTAGTATATAAGTATACTAATTAGCCTTACTTACTAAGTATAACTATATATATAACGTTTTTTTAGTATTACTTTTAAAGCTATAAGAGTAATATATAAGTACTTAAGGACCTCTTTTAAGTATATTAAACTTAAAAGACTTAAAGTAAGAATAAAAAGTAAAGTAAGTAAAGAATTATTATTAAAAAGTAAAAGAGGCCTAGTACTTAGTTAAATAAGTAGTAGTATAAAATATAAGCTATACTTCAGGAGCTATTATAAAGTACTACTATAGTTACTATATAAGTAACGTAAAGGCTAATAAGAAAAAAGGGAGACCTTTTAAAAGACTATAATATAAGTAAGAAGAAGAGTAAGATTAAAGAGTATAAGTAATAAAAAGTTAATTTACTACTTATATTTAATAGTAATCTTATTAAAAACTTTCTACTTATACTATATTCTAACTACTTTTAAAAAGGACGGCCTTAGCGTCCTTTTAAAAGGACTACGTAATAACTTAAATATAAGTGTAACTAAGGTCCTTAAGTAATAACGTTAGTAGGCGTATACTAAACGTAAACCTACTAAGTAGTACTATTACTTAATAGTGCTACTTTATAAATTAGTACTAAGAAGCCTTACTTATAGCCTTTTTTAAGGCCTAAACTTTAGTTATAAAAAGGTAGAAGAGTAATAGCACCTATTATAAGGCAGCTGCTAGACTATACTAGACCTTAGCTAAAGCGCTATAGTTGTTAGCCTAGGCGTTAGTATAGTTTATAATAAGAAATAAATTAACTATATCTCTAACTATTAAAGTAAAGACCTAAGTATAGTTAGTAAGGGCTTTAAATAATAAGATAAGGATTATACTTTATAGTAAGGCTAATACCTAGTCTTATACTACTAATAATAAGTGCTAAAAGCTAAAAATAGTATATAGCTAAAGTGTAGGCTAGGTAGCAACCTTATAGGTAGTATATATAAAAGGTGCTAAAGGCACTATACGTACTTAATACTAATAGGCACTTAGTACAACTATTAAAAGGGTAGACGCCTTAAACAAGTAAGTTAATTACTAGGATAAAGGGCTGCTAAAGGCTTAGGCATAGGCCTATAACTAGGGTTATAAGGTAATTTAACTACTAGCTTATAGCTAAGGTTATAAAGTAGTCTATTTATTAGCCTTATTATAAAGGCTACTACTAACCTTACTATAACTAAGTGCTTTAATAAAGCTAATATAAGCGTCTTAGTAAACTATACTACTACTAACGCTACTAACGTAGTAGTAAGTATAAAGTACGTACCGTAACTAACGTCACTATACCTATACTTAAAATAAGAGGTAAATTAGGTCAAGGCTTCGCCTTAACACCCTCTATTTTAAAGGTATAAGTAGATAAGACGTAGCTACTAGAAAGACAAACAAATAACAAGGAATTTAATAGACAGAATTAGCTATACAAGTTTTTACGTGTGACGCCTATAAGTGCGTCTTCCTTTGTCCTTGCCTACTAGCAAGCCGCTTATAGAGTATAGTATAGGAGGAGGGACTATTAACTAATTAGTTAATAGTCCTTTCTTATACTATTCTATATATTATAATAGTTGTTAGTAGTGTATATAGTTATATGTGTAGTAGGTAGTTTTATACTTAGTAGCTGTTATTATTATAGTGTTTAATAAAGGGCTACTTCCTTCTTCTCTTACTAATACTAAATCTTACGTTTATAAGGCTAATAGGCTAGCTAAGTAAGTAGACTAAAAGTATAAGTAATATATAATTCTAATAACGGATAAAGTAAAGGCCGCTTAATAAAATAGGCTATTATTAATTAAGTTAACTAAGGTTAATAAGCCTTAAATATAAACGTATATAGTATAATTTAACTAGTAAGTGTAAAGTACGTACTACAACTAACGTTATAGTACTTATACTTAAAATAGGGGGTAAATTAGGTCAAGGCTTTACTTTAACACCCTCTACTTTAAAAGGTATAAGTAGACAAGACGTAGCTACTAAAAAGACAAACAAATAGTAAAGAATTAAATAGATAGAATTAGCTATATAGGTTTTATATATAATGCCTACAAATACGTCTTCCTTTGTTTTTACTTACTAGTAAGCTGTTTGTAAAGTATAGTATAAAAGGAGGGACTATTAACTAATTAGTTAATAGTCTCTTTTTATACTATTTTATATACTATAATAGTTATTAGTAGTGTATATAGTTATATATATATAGTAAATAGTTTTATACTTATTAGTAATAAGAGTAAGACTTAAAATATATTAGTTATAAGACTAGTTACTTAAGTTTTACTTAAAAAGCTATAATACTTATAAGACACTATTACTTTGTTTATTTAAACTTTTATAATAACCTTTTTTAGTTAAAAATATAAAAAGTAATTAGTTAATAGCTATATTATAAGTAATTATTAAAGTAAGTTTTTAATTCTTATTTATACTCTTAATAAGTAAAAAAAAGGGTAAGATTACTACTTTACTTAATCTTTAATAATTATAAATTATAAAGTTATAAGAGATAAAAACTAAGTATTAAAATATAAATTTAATATAAAGGAAGTTTTATAAAAAAAGCTACTTATAACAGCTTTTAAAAATATATTATTAGCTACTATACTAAATAACTAAATATATATTACTATAATTAGTTATAGTAAATAACTACTATTAATTAATTATATAAAAACAGCTTAACTATAAAGTAGTAAGAGTTAGTATAAAGTTAACTTTAATTTATAATATATAAATTAATAATTAAGTAAGGCCTTAAAAAGTAGCTTATATAGCTTTTTATATAACTATACTAGTAAAGAATAAACGTACTTTTACTAATAAAAAAAAAGATGTTTTTTTTATTTACTTAAAAGTATTTAGTATATATATTACTATATTTAGTATTATAAAAAAAGTAGTAGTAAATAAGTATTAGTCTTATAAGTAAACAACTAATTAGTAAAGGTTAAACGTTGTTTTAATAATACTAATATAAGATTTAAAAAATATTAAAGACAACTTTATAATAATAGTTAAAGTTAAACGTTAAAATACTATAAAATACCTTTTTTTAAACTCTTATTCTAATTATAAAAGTGTTAATAAGTACTAATTTAGTAATAGTATTTTAAAAATAAATAAAAATAAATTTAATAGTAAGTTAATAAGTAGCTATTTAATAGTAAGTTAAGACTATAATAGCTACTAGTAAAACTAATATAATATAACAACTCTTAGTTACTACTTACTTTAAAAAAACTTATATATAAGTTACTAAAGTAAAGATAGTAGTAGTAAGGCTAAATATACTTATAAAATATAGTATAAAAAGGCTTAAATTAATAATAAAAAAAAGGTTAAGTTAAAAAGTAGTAAAAAGCTTTATTACCTTATAGTATAACTTAGTAGTTAAAGAAATAGTATACTTTTATAAAAACTAAACATACTAATCCTTTCTTTTTTAGTAAGAAAAGTTATAAGCTTTTTTTTCTTTTAAATAAATAATAATTGTTTATTTTTTTATATAAAAATTAGTTGTTAAGTATTTTATTTATTAAATTTTAAAAATTTCTTTCTTTTTACTAAAAAGACTAATAAGTAATTAAACAAGTAGTTTAAAATTAAGATCTTATATTCTATATATAATATATAAAATAGTTAAAATAAACACTTATTTTATTAATATAGCTTCTTTAACTTTTAAGACACTACTATTAACTAGTGCTTTTATAAATACGTTAATAAATTTAATACTTAAAAGAACACTATAGTTTTAAAGCTAAGCCTTCCTTTACCTTTAAAACTCTTATAATACTTACTTTTAACAATAATAATATTATATAATTCCTTTATTACTATAAGGCTTTAATATAAGTAACGTTATTTTTAAATAAAGATAAAGTTTATTAACTACTAATATATTATATAATTAGTAAAATAAGCTTTATAAAAGGACTAGTAAAGATAGCCTTACCTATAAAGTAAGAATAAAAGTTTATAAGTTTAAAAAAAGCTATAAAATAAAACTATAATACTTAAAATAAAGAATAGTACTATACTTTTTAAGCTTAAGTTTTAATATAGTTTTATACTATTTATAGTAAAAACCTTTAAATTTTACTTTATAAATTAGCTAAGCTTTATATAAATATAAAATAGTTAAACTATTGTTTTATATTAAGTAATTAGTTAATAGTACTATACTATAGCCTTCTTTTTATAGTTATATACTAATTATTACTTTAAGTAAACTACTTATACTAAAACTTTTAAACTATACCTTTTTAAAAATTTTATAATTAAATTATTAAATATTTTAAAAATAACGTTTATTTAATAAATAATTATTATTATTAAAGGTTTTATAGGTTTTTTTAAGTCCTACTTTTTACTTAATAAATTAAAGTACTTTTTTATTAGTATATCTTACTACTTTTTATTATACTTATTCTAGTTACTTTAACTATACTATAACTATAAGCTACTTAAGTAGAAAACACGTTTAAGTTAATTACTAAAGGTATAATAAACTTTACTATTAACTAAAACTATATAATAATAAAATACTTAAAAAAATATAGCTTTTTTATATCTTTAATTTAAAACCTATATAATATTAAAGTAATTTAATAACTACTACTTATAACTAATGTTAAAGAAATCTTATAAATAAATAATAACACTATCTTTAGTATATTTATTTAGTAAGTGTTATAAAAACACCTTTATTACTTTTACTATAATAGTAAAGACTATTTAATAGTAAAATATACTAAGTTTTATAAAAACTACTAAGCTAAACTTTTATACTATAATATAAAAGTAAAGTGTTTTTTTATAAAATTAATAAAAAAGTATAAACTATTTTATATATTAATAAGGCATTTTTATAATAAAGAATAAATAAAGAATCTAGTTTAAATTTATTTAATAAGATATTATAACCTTTTTAGTATTAAGAAAATATAGTAAATATAGTTATAAAAAGAAATAGTAAAAATAAGATAGTAATTCTTATTTTTAAATAATACTAGTAGTTTAATTATACTATTAAATAAACTACCTTTTAACTTTAGTTTAAGTATTAATATAGTTAAACTTATTAAGAATAATAATTTTATATTTATTAGTTAGCTTTTTTTAATAGAATTAGTTAATAAGGTTTATAATTTATTTACTATTTTTATATTAGCTAAAAAGTGTAAGCAAGTTAATAATAATATACGTTTTTATATATTAGTTATAAATATATAAAAAGTGTAAGAATTTATTAACGTTGCCTTACTTAACTTTAATTTATTATTTTATTAACTAACTACTTAAGTTTTTTTAAAAAAAGACACTAAGCTACTTTTAAATATTAAAAGTTAACTTTTTAAAGAAACTTTTAGTTTATACGTTAAGGTTACTTTATACTAGCTTTTATAACTTAGTTTAGTGTATATAGTATAAGTTATATTTAGTATTTAAGACTTTGTAATATTTAGTATAAAGATAGTCTATATTAATAATAAGACGTTAATAGTTATAAATAAAGCTTTTAACCTTATTTAAACAATGTTTTATATAGTTATAATAAATAAACCTTTTTAAGTTTTAAAACTTTTAAATAATTAAAAGATATATTTTATACTATAGTCTTACTAAGTAACTAGCCTTTAAGTAGACTTTATACTTACTAAAATAGCTAGCCTTTTAAGAATATATATATAAATTTATAAAGGCCTTTTTTAAAGAAGCTTATAACTTGTTCTTATTAATACTAAATTATAAGTTTTTTTAATTTTTTACTATCTTATTAAAAGACTTAAAATTTTATTATTTAAAACTAAGGCTTCTTTTACTAGTATTTATAATATAAGTATTTAGTTTATTAACAAATTTATAACTACCTTATAATTAAAAAAGTATAAACTACTAGTTTACTTATATATTATACTTAATAAAATAACTAATAAAGACTTATTACTAAAGATACTATATATTTTTAATATAAAACTATACTTCTTATATAATACTATTACTAAAGAAATATATATTAATATAATAGTTAATAATATTTACTTTATTATTAATATAAACAACTTTATAAACTTAATAAATTAGTTAAAAGTGTATATTAATACTTTAAACTAAACTATAGTAAATACTTAAAACTATTTACTATATTAGTACTTATTTTAATACTATTATTAAATTTAAAGAATAAGCTTTTAAGTGTTATTTATAAGAACTATTTATAGCTAATATTAAAGCTTACTTATTTTACTAATCTCTTTTTATTAAAAAATACTAAATCTTATTAATTTTTATAATAAATCTACTATAATAACATCTTATATAAAAAGAAAGGTTTAAAGGTTTAACTATTAAATAATATTGTATTTAATAGCTTTACTTTTAAAAAAAGTATAAATTAAAAAATAAAAAAATAAAAAGAAGCTTAGAAGAACTTTTAACCTACTATATAAAACTTTATTATATTTATTATTTTAAAGTTTAGTTTAGTAAAATAAAGATAAAAGCTAATACTTAATTAACTTATAGTAATAATTAACTAATTAAGTAATAGTTTATAAAAAAAAAAAAAATTTTAGTATAAATTCTTTTTAATAAGAAATTTATATTAGTATAAACTTTTAATTATATTAATAAGCTTAATTTATTAGTAGTACTTTTATAAGTTGTTAAGACTATACTATATATAGCCTTTTAAGCTTATATAATTCTAATATTTTACTTACTAGTTAAATAAGTTATTAACCTTTTATATTAATATCTTAATAAAGGGATAATTAAAAAAAGCTATAAATCTTATAAAAACTCTTAGTTTTTAATAAAAAAGAAGAATAAAGAAGTATAACTAATAAATAATATAATTAAATATAATTAGTATATAGTATATAATATATTTACTCTTTTAATAGTAAAGACCTTCTTAAAAAAATTTAAAATATATAAAAAAATCTTTTTACTAAATCTTTTTTTAAAATATAACTAAATTAAACTTATTAAAAAAAGTAAAGATATAACTACGTTTTTAATCTTAATTAAACTATTTAAAATATATACTTTTTTATAAAAAGGTACTAACTTAGTAGTTTAATTCTAATATATTATAGTTTAACTACTATATAGGCTTATACTTAATTAAGTATTATTTTTTTTTAATAATATTATAATTAAAGGCTTTATAACTATTTATAATAATAAGGAAATCTTGTTAAAAGTTTAGTACTATGTTTTAAAGCATCTTTAAAATATAGACCTTATTCTTATAAATTACAAGCTAGTTAGTACTATAATTACAGCTAAAAAATTGTAATAGTACTAGCTTATAACCGTTGTTATTAAATATATATATAGCAGGTTTAACTATATGCTTAAAAAGTTTAAAATTATTAAAATTATTAAATAGCTTTAACTAATTAATTTAAAAGACCTTTATAGATTCTTTAGTATTTTTATATTTTATAAGACTTAAATATAAAATAAAGCTATAGTAGCCGCTTTTTTTTATATTCTTTTATAAAAGGGTGCTTACTAGTAGTAAAAAAACGTAAAAGAGTTAGCCTTTAACTTATTAAAAGAACAGCTTTTTATTACTTTTATTTTAATAATAATTAACTACTTTAAAAAAGGTAAACTAATAATACTTATAATTAATATAAGTATTTTAAAATAAGAAGTAGTACTTTTATAAAAAATTAATAAAAAAAAACGTTTTATATAATATAAATTAAAACAATAAAATATAAAAGTAGTAATTAATAATACTATAATAAAAGAATATAAAGGACTAATTATTACTTTAAGAAAACTATATAACTACGTTTATAGTATATATTCTTAAATTAAGACTAACTTATAAGTTTTAATAAATTAGTTAAATAAAGCTATTAATAAACTTTTTAAAGTACTACTTATATAATAAGTAGTATAAGTTTAAAATTTTAATTTTACTATTAAGTATATTTTTAATATAAAAAATATACTTGTTAATACACTCTTATATTACTTAAAGACTAATAAAGACAAGCTTAAAGTTATAAAAAATAATTTTAATAAGTTTATTAATATATATATTAATACTTAAAAGGTATTAATTAATAATAAGCCTTTATTTAATTACTTAATAGTATTTTAAACTTAAAACTTAAACAACTACTATAAGAATATTATTAATTTTATTAAAAACTACCTTCTTCTTTTTAGTATTTTAAGTGTAAAAAAAAGGAAGCTTTTATATTAAGTATAATTTTACTTTTATTAAATAAGTATTTTATAATATAAAAATATTAAGAATTTAAGCTATTCTTTAAAAGTAATTTATAACCTTAACAACTAAGTACGCTTTATATAAGAATACTATATTATAATTAAAAATTAAAGAATTAAACTATTATATATAACACTTTATAAAAGGTATTAGTAGTATAAAATATATAATTATATAAAAAAGGCAGTTTTAACTTACTTAAATTATTTAAAATAAAAGCATTATTAATTAGTTAACTTAGTTATAGCTTAGTAGCTACTTATTACTTTATTTTAAAAAATTTATTTAAATATTATATATATACTACTATATAATAGTAAACGCTATATTATTAAAGCTTAGTATATTTTTTTAAAATACGTTAAAGCTATAACTATTTTTAATACTAAAGTTAAAACTATTTTTAAGTTTTTATAAAACTATATAATAGTTAACTATAGCCTTTTAATTATTATTATAATAAATAATAAATTTAAATTTAAAAGTAACTTTAAAAAAGTTTATAATAACTTAAAAGTAGTATATATTTTAACGTTTATATATAATTTATAAATAAATAGCCTTATTAAGAAAGGGCACTTTTTACTTATTAAAATACTTACTAAGTTAACCTTTAAAGGAATAAAAGACTAAACAAAGTACTTTTTTATAGTACTTTTAATAAATTAAATAATAATACGTTAGTTTTATAACTAAACACTATTCTTTTTTTTTTATAGTATAAAAGCTTTACTTCTTATTAACGTCTACGTTTTTACTTAGTAAGTACTTAATTAAAAAGTAAGTATATTCTTTAAAGAGCTCTTTTAAAAAAGGACTAGAATATTATAACGTCTTTTAATAAACTAAAAAAGAGTAGTTATAGTAGTTAGTAAGTTTTAAAAAAAACTTATTAAACTAAGAAACTTTATAAACGTTAGTAAAATATAATAGCTAGATTAGTTAATAGTTTAAAGTAATATAATACTTATTTAAAATAATAAAAAAGAAATTAATAAGTTAGTTAAAAGTAAGTTAAAGTATAAATAGTAAGGCCTTTTTTATATAAACATAGTTTATAATAATAATATATATACACTTATATATTTAAATAAAGTCTTTTTATTAAGTATATTTACTAGTTAATAACTTAAAAAATTTAAGTAAAATACTATAAGAATTTAAAAGTTAAATATTTATAATTTAATAACTATAAACTAGTTATAACTTATTAATAAGGTTTAAAATAATAATAATTATATAATAAGTTAGTAATTTAATAGTAAAAGCCTTATTAGTAATAGTAATATAGACTAAATCCTTTTATAGTAGTATAAACTACTTATTATTTATATAAATTTTAAAATTCTTATTCTAGTATAACTAAAGGCTCTTTTACTTTTTTATTATTATTCTTTTTATATTTAAAAGCTTTATTAGTAATAGTATTAACTATATATAAAATAATAATATAGCTTATTAACCTTCTTAGTACTATATTAACTAGATTACTATATAGTTAATACTAAATATACGCTTACTTTTAAAAAATAGTATTATAATTTTAAGTTAAATTAATAAGAGGCTTATATTTTAACGTTTTTTACACTTTACTTTAAATAACTATAAATAGATTATCCTTTATTAAAGTTAAATAGAATTCTATTATAGCTATAAAATATAGATTGTTATAGCTATAAACCTTTTTATTTATATAAAAGAAGTAATTCTTATATACGTTGTTATAACTAAGTAGTATAACGTAGTTAAAGAAGGGTTAAAACACGTTAATATATAAATCCTTATATTAAATAATAAATAATAAAAAGTATATATAATACTACTTATATAGTATTAAACACTAGTTACTAAATAGCTAAATAAACAAGCCTTACTTTTAACGCTTATTTTTTATTACTTATACTATAATGTTATTTAAAGCCTTAACTAGTACTTTAGTTAGTAGTTTGCCTTTTAATTAAGTAGTTTAAAAATCTTAAATAGCTATATTAAACTAAAGATTTAACTAAAGGCTAAATAGCTTATATATACTACTAAGAAACTATTAGAATAAATACACTTTTATATAATTTAGTAATAATATAAAGTAAATTAATACGCTTATAAGTACTACCTTATAGTAAGCTAAGTATAAATAATAGTACTTAAATAAAACGTTATTAAGTAACTAAGCTATAATTCTTTTATCCTTAACAAGTTATAAAAGCGCCGTTCCTTTTTAAACGTAAATACAGCGCTTTAAATTCTTCTTATACTAAGCTAGTTTAAAGTAAATCCGTTTTTTATTAACGTTAAAAAGGCTAGATATTTGTTTAAATAGTATATAAAAAGCTTAAAAGAAATTAATAATAATAATAGTTTAATCTAATAACTTTTTAAAGCTTTTATAATTAGTATTTATCTTCTTATTAAACTTGTTTCTATTTTACTACTAGCCCTTTACTATTAAACGTAGTACTATATACTTTACTTTTTTTAATAAGTTATAAGTAATATAAATACTTACTTTAGTAGCTATTTACTCTACTATTACTTATATAGCTATTAAAGTTTTAGCCTTAGCTATCTTTTTTATAATAACGTATACTACCTTTACTTACTTTTACACTTTCTCTTTTTTTTTCTTTTTTTACTTAATTCACCTTCTCTTTTTTCTTTTTTTTCTTTTATCCTCCTTTATTTTCTACTTTGTTTTTTTTTTATTTCTTTTTTTTTACTTCTTTCTTTTCCTTTACTTTTTATATTTTTTTATTCTTTCTTTTTTTCCTTTTTTCCTTCTTTTTTTCTTTTATCTTCTTTACCTTCTTTATCTTTCTTTTTATACTCTTCTTTTTATTCTTCTTCTTTTTATTTTTAACTACTTTCTTCTTTTTCTATATAACCTTCTTTTAACACTTTAATATAGCTAATACACTTTTTACTTCTTTAATCTTTATCCTTTCTATTACCTTTTTTATAGTCTTTTTTTCTCTTTTTTCTATTTTCTATTTTTTTTCTTTTTTAACTTTCTTCTCTTTAGCTTTTTACTAAGTACTTTACTTATCTTTAAACTTGCTTGCCTTTATAACTACTTTAACTTTTATTTTAGTATTAATATTTATAAAATCTTTATTACTAAATTAAATATTAGTTTAACTAGTTTAAGGCTTTATTTTATTTAAGTTTATATTTATTACGTTATTAAATAGCTTTTTTTAAATTATTATTCTTACTTTAGTATAAACTTTAATAAAAAACGTCTACTTATTCTTCTTTATACTATTTATTATAAAATATAAAAGATTCTTTTTTTAAGCTATAATAATAAAAAGGTTTTAATTATATAGTAATAATATAAAAACGTTTAATTTATTAATAAACGCTTTAATCTACTTATAAAAAGTATTATAAAAAAAGAATATAATATATTAAGAATAAATAAATAGTTTACTTTAAAAATATATTTTTATTTATTAAAAAACTACTTATTACTTAAAGTACTAATAGTAAAAATAAAACTAATATATTTTTATTTATTAAATTATTATAATAAATAAAAATATTAAAAACGTTTATTACTACTTTTTTCTTTTATTATAATAGTTATAATCTTTACTTTTACTACTTATATTTACTTTACTATAAGCTTTTTTTACTATATTTAACTATTTATATCTTTTTATTAAATTATTTTATTTATATATATTAAGTGCTTTTAAACTACTATATTTAATATAATATTTTATATATAAAGTATTATTATTTTATAAAATAATTAATTAAACTTTATTTTATAAAAAAATAGTATATAAAGTAAATAAAACCTTAAAACTGTTTTTTTAAAACTATTATATATTTTAAGTATTATTATAAGCTAACTAATATATATTAACCTTTTTATTATAAAAAAAACAAAGCTTATAAATAAATAAATAACGTTTAATTTAATAAAAAACTACTACTTTAACCTATTTTATTATTTAATAAATATAAATATTAAATAATATAGCTTTAATATAAGTAATTACTATACTAGTTTATATAATATAACTAATTACTTAATCTAGTAATAATATATACTAATAACTAGTATAGTAGTTAAATTAATATTTATTATTATTAAATTAAAAAATATTGTTTAACTTTAGTTCTTTATATTATAAACATTAAATATATTAAAAAGTATATAGTTATATAAAAATATAATTACTTATTAATTTTTAATAAACTAGTACTTTTAAAAGAAGTATTTTTTTATATTTATTTTTAATACTTATATAAAAATCTTATAGTATTTTAACTTTTTACTATATTTATATAAAAACTTAAAAGAATAGTATAAAAAGTAGTTATTTAATAATATATATATAGTTATTTCTTACTAACTTTTAATAAAAGTAAGCTAAGTTTAATAAAAAAATAATTAAAGCTATAATATAATAATAAATAAGCTAGTATAAGTATTTTTTTAAAAGTTATAAATACTATTAATAAACTACTTTATATACTTATATTAGTTTACTAGTAGGCTTATATAAAATTAAATAAAAACTACTTACTTAAAAGTTTTTTATTAGTAAATAAGTACGTTTTACTTAAAGCTTAGTTATATAAATATATTATTTATATACTTTTTAAAAAAAGAACTATTATTTTAGTATAATTTAAACTTTTATATTAAAAACGTTTAAGCTTATTTAAACGTATTAAAAGGATTATATATAAATAACTAAAGTTTAATAAACTAAGTAATATTTCTTAAATTGTTTAAATTAAAGCTAGTATTTACTACTATTTATATACTTTATAATTTATATAAAAAGCTGTTTAAACTAATTAAATAAAGTTACTAAGATTTTTAATATACTATATTATTATTATTAAACTAGTTATTAAATACTATTTAATATACTTAATAACTTAGTAAAAATAATTATAAAATACTTAATACACTTTTATTACTTAATTACTTAATAAAACTACTACTTTAAGTAGTATTTATAAAATAGTATTAATAGTTTATAATAAAAAATAAAGTAATTAACTTAGTAAAACTATTAAAAACTTTATTAGATTAAACTACCCTTTTTTTTAAACTATTATAACCGCCTTTATAAGTAGATTACTAACTTATAATACCTACTTATACTAGTTATTTAAAAGCGGCTTAAATCTTTAATATATTCTATACTTAATAAGTTAATCTAGTTAAAGTATATAGCTTTATAAGCGCTTTAATAAGGTACAACTTAAACGTAAATTAGTAAAAACATCTTTAATAAAGTTTTAAGTATTTATCTTATACTAAGCTATATAAAGAAGTAAAAAAAGCTAAATATAGTAAAAAAGTTAAATATTAAATACTAAACTCTTATAACGTTGTTTTTAAAGTTATTATTAATTTATAATATAAACCTGCCTCCTTCTTTTTTCTCTTTACTATTAAACGTTATTATAAAACTAAATACTATAAAAAAGTTAAACGTTATTAAGCCTTTAAAGTTATTACTAAATTATAATATAAATCTTTTTTCTTCTTTTTTATTATTAAATCTTAAGCTAATAAGCTTATTTACTCTACTAGTATATAGTAATCTTAAGTTTAAAAGTATAGTAAACATAGTTAAATTTAATAATAAGTAAAAGGCTTTACTATAAACATAGTTTATACTTTCTTAATATAAAAAGATAAAGTATAGCTAAGACTACGTTATACTATTAACCTAGGCCTATACTAAGCTTAAACGTTATAATTTCCTACTTTAGTATATAAAACTCTACTATTTAACACTTAAGTATAGTTTACTACTACTATACTTTAAAAAGTAGTTTAAATAGCTAGCTATTTTAGCCGCCGTTTATAAACACTATAATAAAGCTTAAACAAGTCTTAAGAACTTTAAGAACTAGTATTAAAGCTAGCTTTAGTATTAGTAAATAGTAGTAAGGCGTTGTTTATTTAATATACTTAAGAATAAAGTAAAAAATATAAATAAGTAATTAAGTAATTAGTTTTAACTATTCTTTTCTTCTTTTTTTCTTATATTTTTTTAATTACTCTTTTCTTTTCTTATATCTTTATTCTTTCTTTCTTTTTAACTATTTTTATTTTTTTTTTAACTATACTTTTAAAGTAAAGTGTAAAAAAGAGTAAGTATAAAGTATATACTACAACTAACATTATAGTACCTATACTTAAAATAAAAGGCAAATTAGATTAAGGCTTTACCTTAACACTCTTTACTTTAAAAGATATAAGTAAATAAGATATAGCTACTAAAAAGATAAATAAATAGTAAGGAATTAAATAAATAAAATTAACTATACAGATTTTATATGTAACGCCTATAAGTACGTCTCTCTTTGTCCCTACCTGCTAGCAAGCCGCTTATAGAGCATAGTATAAGAGGAGGGACTATTAACTAATTAGTTAATGGTCCTTTTTTATGCTATTCTACGTACTATAATAGTTGTTAGTAGTGTATGTGGTTATATATTTGTAGTAAGTAGTTCTACACTTACTAGTAACAAGTTAAATAAGTAGCCTAGTAATAGCTAAGTAAAAGCGTAGCCTTATATAGCTTATCTACTAGGTTTATGATAGCGTTAATACGCTTAAAGGCGGCAGGCTTACGCTTAAAAGTAACAAGCTTTTATTAAGGAGCTATAATAAGTAAAAGTAAGAATTAAAGTAAGATAAGTCTACTTTATATTTTATTTACCTTATAATTTAAACGCTGTTACTAGCTATAAATAAAGACTATTAAGCAGTACTACCTATTTATAATATTTATAAACGTATAATTAATAGCTACTAGCCTAAGTATACTAGCCTTAAAGGAGGTATAATTATTATAAATAAATACAAAAGACGTTTATAAGGGTCTTACAAAGACTGTATATAGGAGTTACGCAGACTTTATAAATAATACAAAGGCATAATAGCTTATTAGACAAATAACAAGCGTTATATAACCTATAAATATAGGCAGGACCCATAAAGACGTATAGTAGTAGTCCGTACTTAATTAAGTAGGGTAATAACGAATACGCGCCTTGTAATTAGCTAAATAGCTGTTAAAGTCCGAAGGCTAAGGCCTAGTTAAGACTAGTGTACTTAGTACTACCCTTATATAGCTAGTTTGTCCCTTCTGCTAAATGTGGAGGGACAAGACTTAGTTTTTGTATAATACTACCCTTGCCTTTGGCCCTCTACGGTCGATTACTTTACTAACGTAGTTACTTAGTCTATTTACTATTATAAACTATTTTTATTCTTTTCTTATAAATTTTTATTTTTAGTATCTTTCTTTACTTTTCCTTTATTAATCTACTTTCTTTTCTTTCTTTATCTTCCCTTAACTATACTTTTAAAGTAAAGTATAAAAAGAAGTAAGTATAAAGTACGTATTATAACTAACGTTATTATACTTAGACGTAAAATAAAGAGTAAATTAGGTTAAGGCTTTACCTTAACACTCTTTACTTTAAAAGGTATAAGTAGATAAAATATAGCTACTAAATAGACAAATAAAAAAAGAATTTAATAAATAGAATTAGTTATACAAGTTTTATATACAACGCCTATAAGTACGTTTTCCTTGTCCCTACCTATTAGTAAGGCTTTATAGTAAACTTTTTCTTAACCTTATTAATAGGCTAAAGTATAAAGGTTCCTTTAAAAAACTTAAAAATAGTTTATATTTTAAATAAAAGGCTAAATAAATAGCTATTATTTAAAATAAAATAATTATTAAACTATTAAATAGGCTACTAAGCTATTAGTATTATAATAAGCTAGTAGTAGCCTTATAATCTTTACTTTTTTCTTTAAAAGTACTATTTACTATAATAAATTTTAATAATATAAAAAGTAAAAAGTAAGTACTATTTATATAATATAATAAAATTTACTTTATAAGTAAGTTAGAATAAACTTATAATATTTATATAATAAAGTAAATTTTACTATAAATAAAGTAAGAATAAATTTACTATACTTAATATATATTAATAATAAGCTTAATTATATAGGCTAGCCCTTTATAGTTTTAAAGTAAAGCCTTTAATATTTTTAGTAGCCTTACTAATATTTATTAATCTTATTAAATATATTAGTATAATAATATTTACTATAATATATAAATATAAATAGTATAATATAATAACTATTTTATAAGTATTAAAGCACTTTTATTTTACTAAGTTTTTCCTATAGTTGCTTTATTACTAATAAGAGTTAACTTTAAAAAAAGAAGATAATTATTATAGTTTTAATAAGAATTACTAGTAAATATTTAGTAACTAAGCGTTATTAAGCTATTATATACAAACTATTAAAGGTCTTTATAAGGTTGTACTATAATTAGTTAAATAGTTAATTTATAAGCGCCTTACTATAACTAGCTAAAGGATAAAGTAGTAGTAAATAGTTTAAAATACTAAAAAAGGTCTTTAAAAGGTCTTTAAGTACTTTTTATAATTAGCTAGAATAAGTAGACCGTTAAACATCTTTTATATATATATATAGTACTACTATACCCCTTTTTAATAAAAGGGGTAAGAATTTATTTTTGTTTTAACATACTTATATGTATACGATTTAGACATTGTAAAGTTAATGCTATCTTTAACCTAGTTATAGTAGTACTTAGTACTTACTTTATAAACACCTTTATATTTTTATTAGTAGCCTTTAATCTTTAATAGCTAAGACTAGCTTTAATAGAGTTAATAATATACACTTAAAACTTATTTATTAGTAACTTATAATAATATTTTAGTTTTTAGTTATTAGGCTTCTACTTTTTACTTATAGTTATATAATAGAAAAAGAACTATATTCTTATATAGTTTTATAACTTTATTATAATAGTACACTAATATATTAATTACTAAATTAACAAATAATATTAATAACTTTATAAATAGTTTATATATATATTTATATCAACTTTTATATCAACTTTTATATTTCCTTATTTTTATTTTAGTAACATAGTATTTTATAAAGTAAATTTTTTCGTGTTAGACTTCGATTAAACGAATAGTGACATAAAAGTACACTTTTTATATCACCTGTGGTTAGTATACAACTCTTTCAAAAGCTTTTTAACCTCTTAAAGAATGGATAGGCACACTTTTTACAATGGCGAAGTCCAACCATCGCATGCTAGTAACTTTTTTCTTTCTGTTAACCCTGCCACTGCTAAGCCAATTGCCCGGATATTTTCTTCGTCAGCGGATGCCATCGATGGCGCAATTAGTAGCGCCCAACAAGCCTTCACGTCCTGGTCAGCTACACCACCCCCAGAACGAGCACGCATCCTTCGATTGGCTGCCCAAATCCTTCGTGATCGTAATGATATTCTTGCTCGCTTAGAGACTTCTGATACCGGAAAGCCCTTCAACGAAACATCTCTCGTGGATATTGCTACTGGTGCAGACGTCTTAGATTATTATGCTAGTTTAATTGCTTCTGGTGGCCTTAATGGCGAGTACTTTGCCTTACGTCCTGGTTCGGGAGGCGCTACTATCTTCACTTCTAAAGAGCCGCTTGGAGTTTGCGCAGCCATTGGCGCCTGGAACTATCCTCTTCAAATTGCCTTGTGGAAGTCAGCACCATGTTTAGCCGCAGGTAACACCCTAGTCTATAAACCTAGTGAGTATACCCCGCTACATGCTGAGGCTCTTGCCAAAATTTATATTGAAGCTGGTCTGCCACGTGGCGTTTTCAACGTTGTATATGGCAATGGGGATGTTGGCGCTGCCCTCGTGGAACATCCGACTATTGAAAAGGTCAGCTTCACTGGTCAAGTTAGCACAGGTCGTCATGTAGCTGGTGCTGCTGCGGGGCAGATGAAATATGTTACAATGGAGCTGGGCGGCAAGAGTCCACTAATTGTTTTGCCTGATGCCGACATGATGCAAGCAGCAGACGCCGCTATGATGGCGAACTTCTTTAGCTCTGGACAAGTCTGTACTAATGGTACGCGAGTGTTTGTGCCAAAAACATTGTTGTCCGAGTTTGAAAATATTTTACTCGAAAAGATACAGTTTGTACGTGCTGGCAATCTTTTCGATGCCACTACCAATTTTGGACCACTTAGCAGTCGTGCGCATCTCGAGAAGGTTATGTCATATATACGCCATGGCATTAACATTGACTGTGCTCGTGTGCTTTCGGGCGGTACAACTGCACTGCCCCCCGGTGTTCCTCAAAACATGAAGGATGGATTTTGGATTGTGCCGACAATTTTTTCCGACTGCACTGATGATATGCGTATCGTACGAGAAGAGATTTTCGGCCCTATCATGTGCATTTTACCTTACGAAGGATCTTTTATGGAAGCAGTAAGACGTGCTAATAGTACAAATTTTGGTCTCGCTGCTGGTGTTTTTGGCCGCGACTTGAATACCTGCCACCAAGTTGCGGCCGCTCTGCAAGCTGGAATTATCTGGATTAACACATGGGGGGAGTCGCCTGCGGAGATGGCTGTCGGCGGTTGGAAGCAAAGTGGGCTTGGGGTCGAAAATGGCCGTCGAGGTATTGAGGCTTGGTTACGTAATAAAAGCACGCTCTTAGAAATGAGTGGTGTAGTACCTACTGTTTTTAGTAAATTATAAAAATAGGTATTTTTATAAAGAAAGAATACCTAACCTTTTATAATAACTCCTTAAATAACATTTTTACTAAAACGAAAATATAATAAGTTAACTTACCCTAAGTAGGTTAGCCTTTAAATAGGTTACCTTTTTTAAAAGAAAATAAGTAGCTATTTATTATAGTATTTACTAATAATTACTTTATAACTAAGCCTACCTACTAAGGACACAGCCTGCCTATAGCTATAACCTAATACGGACCTAGCAATAGCAGTAGTACAAAGCTAGACAACGGCAGTCTTTCTTACTACCTAGCCACACCTTTTTTAGCTACATAAACGCCTAGGTAGACTACTTTTAGCCTAATTAAGGTGCTTTAGGCCCCTTAATTAGGCTAAAAGTAGTCTACTTACCTAAATTAAGATAGGGTATAAAGGCCTTAATACCTATCTTTATTTTAAAAAGAAAGTTACTAGCCTTTTATACCCTTACTTAGTAAATAATAAGATGGCTACTTATATTCTACTTTACTACTCCCTTTACTAATTAAAACTACTTAACTTGCTATTTAATTTAGTAGCCTTAATTAAAACCTTAAAAATAGGACTTATAACTAAGCCTATATTTAAATAACTAATTAAAAGTAGCTGCCTTACTAAATTTAAGCTAGTAGCTAAACTTAACTATAATAATAATATTAGTTAGTAAGTATAAAACTACTTACTATTATAATACGTAGAATAGTATAAAGAGGGATTATTTTATATACTAAATTCCTTACTATTTATTTATTTAATAGCTACATCTTGTCTACTTATACCTTTCAAAGTAGAGAGTGTTAAAGTAGAGCCTTAACTTAATTTGCTTTTTATTTTAAGTATAAGTATTATAATATAAATTATATTACATATTTTATATTTACTTCTTTTTATACTTTACTTTAAAAGTATAGTAAAAGAAGTATAAAAAAAACGAAAGTAGATTAAATAAAGGAAATATAAAAGGAAAGATAAAAAGAAAATTTTTATAAAAAAAGAAAGAATAAAAGTAATTAATAATAAAGAAAATAATAATAATAAAGATATAAAAAAATAAGTAAAAAATAGTTAAATATTAACTAAATAGATATAATAGTATTTATAAGGTCTAAGTACTACTATAACTAAGTAAAAGATAACATTAACTTTACAATATCTAAATCGTATACATATAAATATATTAAGACAAGAATAAATTCTTATCCCTTTTATTAAGAAGGGGTATAGTAGTACTATATATATATAGGAGATATTTAATAGTCTACTTATTCTAGCTAATTATAAGAAGCGCTTAAAGGCCCTTTTAGGTCTACTTATAGTGTTTTAAATAGCTTACTACTACTTTACTTTTTAGCTAATTATAGTAGTACGTTTATAGACTACTTCTTTAACTAATTATAGTAAGACCTTATAAAGACCTTTAATAGTCTATATATAGTAGCTTAATAGCTCTTAGTTACTATATATTTACTAGTAATTCTTATTAAAACTATAATAATTATATCCTTCTTTTTTTAAAGTTAACCTTAACTCTTACTAATAACTAAGTAATTAAAGAAAAAACCTAATAAAATAAAAATACCTTTATACTTATAAAATAGTTATTATATTATACTACTTATATTTATATATTATAATAATTACTACTAAGCTAATATAACTAATAAGGTTAATAAACGTTAGTAAGGATAATTAAAAATATTAAAAGCTTTATTTTAAAGCTATAAGTAGCTAGTTTATATAATAAAGCTAGTTAATAAGTATAAAACTACCTACTATATATATAAACATATACACTACTAACAACTATTATAGTATGTAAAATAGTATAAAAAAGGACTATTAACTAATTAATTAATAATCTCTCCTCCTATACTATACTCTATAAGCGGCTTACTAGTAGGTAAGGATAAGGAAGACGTACTTATAGGCGTTATATATAAAACTTGTATAGCTAATTCTATTTATTAAATTTCTTGCTTTTTATTTATTTTTTTAGTGGCTACGTCTTGTTTACTTATACCTTTTTAAAGTAAAGGGTGTTAAGGTAAGGCCTTAACCTAATTTACCTTTTATTTTTAGTATAAATACTATAATGTTAGTTGTAGTGCGTACTTTATACTTATTAGTAATATATATTAAATATAGTAAATTTGTTTATACTTTATTTATAGTAAAATTTACTTTATTATATAAATGTTATAAGACTACTTTTACTTATTTATAATATAAAATTTACTATATTATATAAATAATACTTATTTTCTACTTTTTATATTATTAAAATTTTATTATAATAAATAGTATTTTTAAAAGAATAAGTAAGAACTATAAAGCTACTACTAGCTTATTATAATACTAATAACTTAGTAGCCTATTTAATAGTTTAAAGACTAATTTATTTTAAAAAATAGCCGTTTATTTAGTCCTTTGTTTAAAACGTAAACTCTTTCTAAGTTTTTTAAAGGAACCTTTATATTTTAGCCTACTAATAAAGCTAAAGGCAAGTTTATTATAAAGCTATTATACATATAAGAACTAGTATTAGCTCTTATACTTAAACACTTGCTTTCTATTAATACTTTACTATATATACTAAGCGTTAAACGGACTACTTTTACTATTACACTAAGTATAACGCTAAAAAGGTTCCTTAATTACTATGTTACTTTTTAATACTTAAGGTACTATCTATATTACCTTTTATATTACCTATTACTATAGTATAAAAGCTAATAACGCTTATACTAGTCCTACTAGTACTTATACTTATAACGCTTAATCTACTAAAATAGACGCCTTTAACAAGCTTCTTTAAGGACCCTTTACCTTGTCTTAGTAGGATAAGCAAAGCTAGCTAAAGCCTACTATACTTATAAAACAACTTATTATATAAGTATAATAATAATAATATAAATAAGTATAAGAATAAATATAATAAAAATAAAAATAAGAACTTAAAGAACTTTAAAGGCAACTATAAAAAAAACCTTAAAGATAAGTTAAGCTTAAACCTTAGCTCTTTTAAAGCTATTATAAACCTTATAGCTCCCTTAGTAACGCCCTTACCTATTTTATTATTTAAGTAGAATAAGAATATAAGCTACTCATAGCCTTTTATTAATAAACTAGTATATTAAACTACTTAAGTTACCTATTTTAGTATAATACTCTAGCTTTTAAAAGGGTAGTAGCTATATAAATAAGTAGTATACTAATATATATTATTTACTAATAAGTATTTTATTTACTAACTACTAGTTTAAGAAAAAAAAGGTAGTATAATTTTAGCTAGTACTTTACTTAATACTATATTTTATTAAACAACTTTTTTATAAAAATATAATAGTATAAAATTTTTTTTTATAAAAGTAGTTTAATTATAAAGTCCTTACTATTAATAATAGCTTTTTTATAATAAGTAATACTTTTTAAAATTTATTAGTATATTAATACTTAGGAAATCTAGTTATACTATATATCCTTTATATTAAAAGTCTTAATAATTATTTTTTTTAATTATTTATAAAGGTTATAGTTTACGTTATTCTTTTATATGCCTTTAAAGTAGTTTTTTAACTAGTTATTAGTAAGAATAATAGGCTCCTTACTTTTATTAGCCTTTACTAGACTAGTAAGTACTATATTATAACTATATATATTATATAGAGTAGTTAGTAGCTACTTCTTTTTAAAAGGTATATTAGCTATATATTAAAGGATTTTTTTATTAAGCTAAGAAATGTAGCTTATAAGAGCTTTTATAAAGGAATATAAAATAAAAGTATATAATAATTAATTAAATTTAAGTAGAAATCTTAATAAAAATATAATTAATTTATAAATAATAAAAATAAGTAAAATAAGTATAAAATTAAAAGCTTTTTATATATTTTTATACTAATTTTTTATTTTAAAAAGAAATCTTTACTTATTTAATCTAAATAACTAACATCTTTACTAAAATTATAAAAATAAAAGATTAAATAAAATAAATAAAAGAAGTATGTTAAATTTACTTACTTATTATATATTAAAAGAATATAATAAATTACACTTTTTAAAGGTTTTAAGCTTAAAGTAATTATTATTAAATCTTTAAATACTTTTATTTATATTTATTAAGTAAATCCTTAGTACTTAATAGTAAGGAAGTTTTTACTAACTATTAATTATTTATAAGTAAATAGCTTATTTATTAAATAAGGAATTATACTAGTATAAAGTTCTTTCTCTTTTAAATATAATACTTTATAATATACTTAATTTTAAATTTATTATTTTTTAAATTTTTATTAATATAAATTAGCTTAAGTAAAGGTATTTTATACTTAAATTCGTCTTTACTTTACTTTAACTTATATAACTAGGCTATAAATATAATAAAATATACCTTTTATAATATTAAGAAATCTAATTTATATACTTAGCTTTTAACTTATCTTTTTACTATAAATAGGTCTATACGTGATAAAGACTATTTTTATAGTAGTTTTTTAAGTAGATAATATATAGTATAAGTGTTATTTAAGTAGTATTATAAGGTAAAGAGTAAGTTTGTTTATAGCTTATTAAGAATGTTATATATAAAATACTTTATTATAATTTTTATAGTTTAATTTTTCTTTTTAAAAAGGCTATTTATTTAAAAGTAGTAAGTTATTAAAAATATAAGTAAAGTTTTAAAAAAATAAAAAGTCTTACATTATAGTACTAATATAAATTTAGAATTATAATTAAAAATAATATTTACTAATAGTTCTTAGTTATAAAGGAATAAGCTATAAAGTAGAATATAAGCTTAGTATTTAATAGTATATACTTTTTATCTAAGTAAAAGTATAGTTTTTTTTAAAAATTTATATAATACTATAACTAGTATATTATAATAATTATAATAAGGAATTTATTATATTATACTAACTATTATAACTTTTAATAAATTAGTAATAAAATTTATTATAATTATATAAAAAGGCGTAGTAATATTATAAATATCGGTATACAAGTAGGGACTAGACAAATACGTCAAAGGAGAAGGACACGTAATACATAGTGTAACCGGCAAGGGCCCCCTATAGGTCTAGAAGGACTAAAATAAGGCTCCACTACATAAAAGTCTCTACGTCTACTTAATTAAACTGTCCTATAGACGTAGACTTAGACGAAGACAACAAGTAATAAGAAGTATTACTAATAGACTATTGTACACCTTCTATAGGCACCACTTATAGACGTATAGGATTATAGGTGGCTTTACAAGCGTGCCTTACCATTTTTTCTAGCTAGCTAATTAACACTAATTAGTTTGTTAGTACTGTTTGTTAGTACTAATTAACTAACGCTTATTTTAATTAGCTAGGTATACAAAGATAACGACTTTTAAAGAGTTTAACAGCCTTATAATAAATAAAGAAGACAAGGCTGTAGCACTGATTAAGATAGGCCTTTAAGCCTTTAGGAGGGACTTTGTTCTAGATAAAAAGAAACGCTTTATTAACAAAGCACTAGAATAGATAGTTAAGTATAGTATTTATAATAATAACTTACAAGACTTAATAGCTAACACAATTAAGAACTAAATAAATAAAGACTTTAAGGCTATACACTTATAGGTAATTCGACTAAAAAAGGAACTACTTAAGTACGGCGTCTTTATACCTTTGTATATAATATAAGGGAGCTTTTTAATAAAATTAGTATAGTAAGCCTTTTAAGGTAAAGACCTAATTTCTTAGATATAGAGCGCTGTTGTTAATGTTGTTTAAAAGTATAGTAAAATTATAACGACTAATCTAGTAATATAAAAGATAATAGGCTTGTACAACGTTAAGGAAGGACCTAGTTAAACAAGCTTAAATACGTTAAGACTGCTATTACTAGGCACTGTCTAATTAGACTGTCCCTTTTCTTAAATTAAGTCTTAGTTCTTAACGTCCTTTTTACTACAACTACTAATTAAATTAAACCTTTTACTTTAACAAGCTAGTAAGAATAATAAATTATACTAAGTATATTAATATAATAAACTAGTAAAGAAGACTTTATTTAATTAAGACTACTAAAGACTAATTACAACTTTTAATAAAAACTATTTAAAAAAAAGTAAATATATTAGTATTAAGGACACTATAAGCTTTTAGTATAAAGTCTATACCTTCTTTAATACTTATTATATTACTAGTCTTTATAAAAGCTTTTTAATAGACGTTTTACTTATTATAAATATTAGTAAGGCTTAACACTACTACAACTAGTTTATAGGAAAGGCTTAAAAAGATTAAAAGGCCGTTGTATAAGGTATAAAAATACAATATAAAAGTAAGAACTAGTAAATTACTAAATTAATTAAATAGACTAACATGTTTTTTATTAAGTATATTAACAATAAAGAGAGAAAAGGGCTACTACTATTTAAAGCCTTATAAGCCTTCTTTAAAAAGCTTTAAACTATACAATAATTACTTAAAGCCTAACTATCTAACCTTACATTCTTTAAAAAGTAATATATAATAGTCTATATTATATATTTAGCCCTTATAGACTATATAAGTACTAAAGCGTATAAGATGTATAGTGTTAACAAACTCTATACATTATTATATAGTATACTACTAATATATAAGTAAAGCAAATTTTTACTAGAATAAATATAAAAGTAAGAACGTTAAAAATAAACTATAATAGTTAAAGACCCTTTATAAGTAAATATCTTAGACTAAGTCTACTACAAAGTTTTATATTATTAAAAAAGACTTTAGAGTAGATAGTTATAGCTTAATTAAGTAAAGGTTACTATAACTAAATATAAAGACAATAGTAAGTGCTTTATTTATAAGAAGCTAAACTATTAATTATAAAAGTATATAAATATTAAAAGACAGGCTTATAAGGCTGTATAAAAGGAAAGGATAAGTAATTAAAAGTACAAGTAATTTGTATAAAACTTTAAAAACGTTATATCTTTAATTACATTAAACAACAACAACGTTAACAATATAGACAACGAATTATAAATAGTTATATATACTTTTTAGACACAACTAAATATAATACAAGCTGTATAGTATCTTACTAATTAGTGTACTATCTATAGTCTTTAGATTTATAATACCTTTACTAACAACAGCCTTGTACCGTCTATACTATTAACTAATTTATTACTAATTATATAGTTCTTATACGCCTTTTAGTAATTTTTAAGTATTATTATTAATATAGGCGTTGTAAAGTACTTTACAACAAGTAAAGGATAATTTACTACGTTAAAGATAGTACTTTTAAACGTTGTTTTTAATATAACTATAGTAAAAGGTATATTTATATACTTTAAAGTAGATAATTATATATTTATTAGTTTAATTACTATTATAACGCCTATTAGTAAGGCTACGTTTTATATAATACTTATTAATACACTCTTTCTACTATTACTTAAGAATATAGACTATTTATATATATATTTTAATAATATATATAATATCTTAGTTAGTAATAATAGTAAAAAGACTTCTATAATATATTAGTATAGTTATACCTTTTTAACACTACTAAAGTTGTCTAAAGTACTATTTATAAGCTTTTTTATAAAGACTAAGTTAAAAAGACTATATTATTAATTTAGTTACCTTTTTATTAATTATTTATATAGACTACTATTATAAGTAGGCTATAATAACATAACTTAAAACAAGTTAGTAAGGCTTTAAAAGTACTACTACTAGTACTAACTCTACTATAGTCTACTAAAACAATTTAAATTTAACCTATATAAAAATAACAACGTTGTCTTTAATAAGACAATTGTAGTAAACGTAGTGTATATTAATAAACAGCCTTATCTTTATATAGTTAATTAAATAATAAGCTTTTTAACTACTAAGTAGCTTAAAAATATAACTATATAATATATATAAGACGCTTTATATATTTACTAGCTTAACACCTACCTTAAACCGCTTAACATTATTATTTACAACGTTAGTACTAATTTTACTAATAAAGAATTTAAAAACAACGTAGTCTTATTTAACTCTACTATAAAGCAAGTTCTAACTAAAGCTTACAATAGTATTAAACAGATTAAAAAATATTACGCCTTAGTTAAAAAAGGGTATAAAATCGTTATAAAAGAGATACTATAACTACTATAAAATATAGTGTTATAAATAGCTATTAAGGCTATTAATAATATAGTAGGCCTTTATAAGCTAGTTCTAACTCTTCTTATCTTTAAAGCCTACTCTTATTTATTATTAATAGGCGCCTTGTTTATTTTTATAAGTTAAAGGGTAGTAGTACTATGTTTAACTATAAAAGTAGTAGAGAAAGAGAGAGCTAAATATAATATAATAAAAGCCTTACACGTTTATAATAGTTTTAACGTTACTATAGTATATATAGTATTACTAAGTAATAAAGTAACTATCTACTATATATTAATAGGCTTTAAGAGTAAGTAGAATAGTCCTTTTTATATAATAGCCGTTTAAGATAAAGATATTACTATTAACTTTAGTAACAACGTTACAACAACCTTCTATAGTACTATTGTTTGCTTATACTATTATAATCTTATAAACGCTATTCTAGACATAGGTATAATTATTATAGCCACTTAACCTTGCTAATATATATATAATAGGCTGCTTATAAATGCTTTTATTAGTATTAGTATAGGTACTAATATAGCGATTTAAATAACTTCTTCTATTTTAACGCCTACTTTTAAGACCTCTTACTAAAAAGAGCTATTTAAACTACTAAAAAAGGGTGTCTTTAACGTAATTAAGTAAAAGGACGTCCTAGACGGCGTTTATATATTTAATAGACGCTTTGTAGATAAAATTAAGTATATAAGGACGCTGTAGGCTATAAAGAAGTCTAGACTTGTTGTCTAGGCCTATAATAACCTTAACAAGACAATAGTACTAACGTAGTCTTTTATAATTTAGTATATAAGCTAGCGTTTAATTTTATACGTGGCAGCCTTGTAGTTAAAGTAAAGAGGGATAGGCCTATACCTTTATAATATTTTATAGGCCTATATATAGTTTTAAACAAGGCTATAGCGTAAAATTTTTGTTACTAAGACTACGCCCGTCTTTATACAACATGTGTCTACTCCTTTAACCCTTTACAAAAGGACTAATAATTGTAGGCCTTTAAACTAACAATACGCTAATTCTAGCAGACAACGCTTTTACTAATTAGGAGGAGACAGCCTTATAGAAGGCTAGGTTCCTTACTAAGCTACAAGAGCGTCTATCTTGTAATTATTCATTTAAATTTAACGGCAGCGTCGTTATATAGCAAGAGGACACCCTATCACTTTTGTAGGAGCGCTAAGTAGTAAATATTAGCCTTGTAACGTTAAAGCCTTAAGTAAGTAAAGGGACAAGAGGCAAGGTTAGTCTACCGCTTAGTTAGAAGGAGTAGTACGTTGTCTAACACGCCTGTATATTCAACAGACGCTTTGTAGATAAAATTAAGCACGTAAAGACGCTGTAGGCTATAGAGAAGTCTAGACTTGTTGTCTAGGCCTATAATAACCCTAGCAAGACAACAGTACTAACACAGTCTCCTACAATCTAGCGTATAAGCTAGCGTCTAATTTTATATATAACAGCCTTATAGTTAAAGTAAAGAGGAATAGGCCTATACCTTTATAATATTTTATAGGCTTATATATAGTCCTAGACAAGGCTATAGTGTAAAATTTTTATTAACTTTAACATAATAATTTATAAGCTTCTACACTTATAAGCTAACTATTTTTTAAAAGTTGTATAGCCCTTATATAGTATACTAAAGGCAAGTAACTATTAGTATAATACGTATAACCGTTACTATATAAAGACATTAAGGCTACACCTATCTTTGTACAATGTGTGTTTACTTCTTTAGCCTCTTATAAAAAGACTAGTAATTATAGGCCTTTAAACTAATAATATACTAATTCTAATAAATAACGCTTTTACTAATTAAAAGAAGATAGCCTTATAAAAGGCTAGGTTCTTTATTAAGCTATAAAAGCGTTTATTTTATAATTATTTACTTAAATTTAATAATAGTATTATTATATAGTAAAAGGACACTTTATTACTTTTATAAAAGTGTTAAGTAGTAAATATTAATCTTATAACGTTAAAGCTTTAAATAAGTAAAAGAATAAAAGGTAAGGTTAGTTTACTACTTAGTTAAAAGGAGTAGTATATTGTTTAACACGCTTATAACGCTTATATAGCCTTAGTTTATTAATTAAAAGTAGTATATAATCTATTAACTACTATATAATATATAAAGTCTAATATAAATAATATAAAGCTTTTAAACAACTACCTTTATTAGTAATATAACTATATATAAAAAAGACTTACTTTTATAGCTTTAAACAAGGCTATAATAAAAATAATTATTTTTATAAATATAACGTTTATTAATAATAAAAACTTATTATTATAAATTAGTTATATAATTACTATTTATAATAATATAAAACGTGTAAATATTATCTACTAGTTATTAACTAAATATAAATAAGTTATAAAAAGCGTCTTTATTATAAAGCTATACACCTTAATAAAAGGTTTTAATATAGCCTTATATATTAAAGCAACACTAAATAATATATATAATAAATAAATACTATTTATTATTTATACTAATTTAAAGTTTATTTTTAACGTTATTATATAACTAAAAACAATAGTTAAAAAGCGTTTAATAATTAATATTTAAATACTTTATTAGTTATATAAATAATATAAAATTATTAAGTTAAAATAAATCTTAAATACTAACAATTCTACTAATAGTCTAATAAAGCACTAAAGCAAGACTAAAAACGTATTAATTTACCTAATTAATAATAACGTAATTTAATTTATAAAAACAACATAGATTAAAAAGGTAGACAAGGCTATAATATCTTACAACGTTATTAAAACAAACACTAACATTAATACAATAAACGTTGTTAGTACGTTAGTTAACTAATTAAACAATAGCACTATTAACAACAACAATAGGCAAGGCTAGGAAGATAGGTAGGACGTACTAGTACTAGTTAGCACTAGTATTACAATCTTAAAAAGTTGCTAGTGTTAGTATACAAGTAAGAACTAAACAAATACATTAAAGAAGAAGGACACGTAATATATAGTGTAACTAGTAAAGGCTCTTTATAGGTCTAAAAGGACTAAAATAAGGCTTTACTATATAGAAGTCTCTACATCTACTTAATTAAACTGTCCTATAAACGTAGACTTAAACAAAGACAATAAGTAATAAGAAGTATTACTAATAGACTATTGTACACCTTCTATAGGCACTATTTACAGACGTATAGGGTTATAGGTGGCTTTATAAGCGTGCCTTAACATTTATTCTAGCCGGCTAACTAATAATAAATATTATATAATTCCTTATTAAGTAGTTTATAGTTTATTTAATTAATATAATAAGATTTATAGTACTAAATATATTTTTAAATTATTTTAAATAATTATAAAATAAAGACGTTTTTAAAATTATATTATATATAGGCTTTATTAAAATAGTATATTATATTATATACTTTATTAAAAAGTATTTTTATATAAATCTTAAAAATAGCTAATTAAAAATACTTTATAGGCTATATATAATAAAGGAAATTATTTATAATACGTTATAGTCTAAGTAAAAGACGGCCTTTTTATATACTATATAGTTAATTTTATAAAGCTAAATATATTAGTTTAAATATATAGTCTATAAAATACTTTTTAATAATATACTACTTAATAATAATTATTATAATAAAGAATAATATAAACCTTACTAAATTATTAGTAAACTTGGTTTTATATAGTAAATTATACTTAAAGTAGTAAAGACTAAAACTTTAAAGTTTAAGTATTAAAAAGAAAAGTTGCCTTAATAAAGTATAAAAAAAAGCTTTATAATAAGCTATTTAACCTTTTTACTACTTAAAAAAGATATTAAAATAGTAATAGTAAAGGCTTTAACATAAAAAAATATAGGCTAAATATAATAATAATAAAAATTTATTCTTTTTATTGTAGCTTTTTAATAAATTAGTATTAAAATTAGCTTATAAAAAAAAATACGTTTTACTTTATTTAAAAAAATATTTATATAATTAAAAAGTATATTTATTTTATACTAATTAATATAAACTAAATTAGCTATATAATATAATATACTATACTAGTAAGTAAAATAAAGAAAAAATAAGCTATTATAAATAAAGACTAAAAAGGCTTTAAATACTAGGTTTTATTCTTTATTATAACTTTAAAAATATATTCTTTTATTATTTAAAAGCTAATTAGTAATATAAAATAAAGTAACCGTTAAAACTTTTAAAACTTTATAAATTACTTAGTCTTTTTTAAAATATAGCTAAAAAAGAAGTTAAAAAAAGAGTAAGTATAAGTTTTATATATATAACTACTTTTTAATATTAAAAAGGACCTTTAAAAGCTTCTTATAATACTAAAAATAAGATAAAAATTAATTATATATATTAAAATTATATAAAATATATACTATTTATAAAAATAAGTATAAAGCCTTTATATAAGATATATATATAATAGTTAAAAAGGCTATAAAAAAAGGTAATAAACGTAGTTAGAATAAAAGGATATATAATAAAGATTTAAGTATTAGTAATTATTAAGATAATTACTAAAGTACTTACTAAAAATAAGGCTAAGAAAGAAAAGGCTTATAAAATAAGAACTCTTAATAAAATAGTTATATTTTAAAGTATTATATTTATAATAATAATAAATACTTAGTTAATAAGTGCTTAAATAAAAAGGAGATAGCTATAACTAAATTATTAAATATTAATAAAACGTTAAAAAATTAAATAATATTAATAATAACTAAGATATTAAAAATGTTAAAAAGATTTTAATAATAAATATATTTTAATTTAAAGTATAAATAAAGAATAAGTAGTTAGTTAATATATAATAAAATATAGTAGCTATATTAAATATAATAAATAAGGCCTTTATAAAAAAAATCGGGTTATAAAAGATAAAAGTAAGGATTTTAACGTTAAAGGCGTATAATAAACGAATAGTATATATAAGTAGTATATAAAAAGTACTATTATAATTAATTAATGTATAAAGATAAAAGAAGAACGTAGTATAAATTTATATTAAAATTAGTAAGCTACTTAATATAATAAGGCTATTAATACTTTTATTAATAATAATAATTAAAAAGTACGTTATTTAATTAAACTTAGTAAAGACTAGTTAGTAGTTTAAAGTAATAAAAAAGAAGATAAGAATAACTATAGTTAAGACTTTTACTATATTAGTAAAGTAAGAAAAGGTAATAGTGTATATAGTAATAATGAGCGTATTATTAATAAAAGAATTAAAGAAAGAATAAAGTAAATTATTTATATACTTAGTATATAAGTATAGTAACGTTTTAAATTATAATAACGTTAAAACGTTACTATTATACTATAATACTAACTATACTATTAACTTAAAAAAAAGATAGTAATTGTTGTATAAGGCTATTTACTCTTTATTATAAAAAAAGTAAAAAGAGTTAAGAAATTATTTAGTAAAAAGTATAGCCTTTAAATATATATATCCTTTAAAAAGTCCTATTAGTACTCTTATTTTATTTATACTAAAAAAGAATAAGAGCTTATAATTATATATAAACTACTAAGGCTTATATAAAGAAATAGTTAAGAACTACTACTTATTACTATTAATAGCTAAGATTATAAAGCGTTATATAAGAATAAGATTTATTTTAAAATTAAATATTAAAAAGGCTTACTACTAAATTTAAATAAAAGAAGGTAATAAATAAAAAACTACCTTTTAAACTTAATATAGCTACTTTAAATATTTAGTCTTTCCTTTTAGCTTAACTAAGTTTTATAATTTTTATAAACGTTTTATTTAAAGCTACTTTTATATTACTATACTATTATTAAGACTATTAAAAAAGAGTAAAAATAAAAAAAAAGCCTAATAAAGTATAACTAAATAATAAAGCTTATAAGGCTTTTAAGTAATTAAAGACTAAATTTATAAAGGCCTTATTACTACGCTATTTAAACCTTAATAAGCTAATTTATATAAAGACTAATATATTAAACGTAGTATTAAAAGTAATTATTTTATAGCCTAATAAAAAGAAAAGGTAGTATTTTATAGCTTTTTAGTTATATAAGTTATAAAAAGTAGAACTAAACTATAGTACTTTAAATTAAAATCTTCAAGCTATAGTAAAGGCTTTTTACTAGTAAAGACACTATTTAAATAATAGTAAAAACGTTATAAAAGTCTTATTTAACTATAATAACTATTATATATTTATATAATAACCTTAATTTAATAGTAAATAAGTTAAATAAGTAATATACTTAGCCCTTTTTAATTTTATTATTAAGTACTAATTTAAATTAACTAACTTAGTAAATATACTATTAATATAGCTAGATTATAAAAATTGTATAAATTGTATAAACTTAATATAAAGTTTATATATAAGTAGTATAACTATAAACTTAGTTAATATATAAATACTACTAATGTTTTAAAGAAGTTAAGGCTTTATATATTTTATATATAAGACGTATAAAAAGCTAATAAGTTAAAAAATATCTTACTTAAAAGTATAAGGCTAATTACTTTAATAAAGCTACTATACTACTACTTTAACTTAAAAGCTAAAGTAATTATTTTAATATTAAATAAAGGACTAAAAAGCCTAGTTATAAAGCCTAGTTTTATATTAAAACAACTTTACTATATAGTTAAATATAATTAATTACTTTAAAAATAATACTATTAATATAATCATATTAGTATAAAGTCTAATTATAATAAGTACAAATAAAAGTACTATACTTACTTAGCTTTTATAATACTATATAGTAGTAGCTACTTTTATTATATAACTTTTAAAGCCTAGGCTAAGTAACAAGTTATATAAGGTTATTATAACTACTTAGTATAAAAATCCTTAAATATAAGCATAATTATAATACTTAGTTTATATAAGTAGTATATAAAGTAAATAGTTTATTATAATAAATAAAGTACTATTATATATAGCCTTAAGTAAGAAGTTATAAGTAATAATATGCCTTTTTATATAAGGCAAGCTATTAAAGCTTTATTATAATAACTTATTAGTTAGACACTTTAACGTAGTTAAAATAACTAAGCTATTTATTAAACACTTTTTTTAAAAGGATATATTAAAAAACGTAAAGCTATATATTATAACGTGCTTAGTTTATTAAAACAAGGAATTAAAAGATATAAGTTATATAGTAAGTTAAACCTACTTTTATTACTAAAAAAACCGTTTAAAGTATTATTAATAAATATAATTATAAGGCTATTAAAATTAATAAATAAAGATAGTAACGTTATAAACGTAATACTAGTTATAGTAGACCGCTTTATAAAGTATACTATTTTTACTATAGTAATTATAAAACTAACCTTTCCTAATTTAGTAAAAATTATATATTAAAAGGTTTTTTTATAGTTTAAAAGGACGTTAAAGGATATAATATTAAATAAAGGCTTTATATTTATAAGTATTTAATTTAATTTTTATTATTATATAAAAATTAAATAAAAACTATTAATAGCGTTTTACTTATAAATAAACAAATAAATAAAAAGGCCGAATTAAACGCTTAAGTAGTATTTATACAATTTTACAATATAGAAGTAAAGAAGCTAGCTACGTTTACTTAATAAAGCCTAATACGCTTATAATAACGCTATTAACGCTATAATAGGCTACTCTTCTTTTAAAGCTTTACTTAAAAGAAAATTAGACCTATTTATATAGTATAAGATTATTCTACTTATAAAGAAGGCGTTACTATAAAGTAATTTAGTACTAGTAGTAATAAAAAGACTAAAACGTATATAAAAAATTAAAGACAGTTTTTAAAAACATTAAAAGTTTATAATATTAAGTATAAAGTACATACTACAACTAACGGTATAGTGCTTATACTTAGAATAAGAGGTAAATTAAGTTAAAGCCTTGCCTTAACACCCTCTACTTTAAAATAGTATAAATAAACAAGACGTAGCTACTAAAAAGATAAATAAAAAGTAAGGAATTTAATAAACAGAATTAGCTATATAAGTTTTACGTGTAACGTATATAAGTACGTCTTCCTTGTCCCTACTTACTAGTAAGCTGTTTATAGAGTATAGTATAAGAGGAAGGACTATTAACTAATTAGTTAATAGTCCCTCTTTAAACTATTCTACGTATTATAATAGTTGTTAGTAGTGTATATGTTTATATATATAGTAAGTAGTTTTATACTTAGTATAAGGATAAAAACGCTACTATATTTAGAATTATATACTTAAAATGTTTTAAGTAGGTTATTTAGTTAAACTATTTATAAAACTATAATAGTAAATAGACTAAGTAACTACGTTAGTAAAGTAAGCAATTATAGAGGGCTAAAGGCAAAGGTAGTATTATATAAGAACTAAGTCTTGTCCCTTTATATTTAATAAAAGGGACAGACTAGCTATATAAGAGTAGTAGTAAGTATACTAGTCCTTATTAGGCCTTAGCCTTTAAACTTAATAGCTATTTAACTAATTATAAAGCGTGTATTTACTACTACCTTACTTAATTAAGTATAAACTACTACTACGCATTCTTATAAGTCTTACCTATATTTATAGATTATATAACGCCTACTATCTATTTAATTAACTATTGTACCTTTGTATTATCTATAAAGTCTATATAACTCTTACATACAGTCTTTATAAGACCTTTATAGACGTCCCCCTTGCCTATTTATAATAATTATACCCTTTTTAAGACTAGTACTTTTAGGCTAGTAGGTATTAATTATATGTTTATAAACGGTACTATATAATGTAGCTTAGTTGTTTTTATTTTAATTAGTAATAGCGTTTAAATTATAGAGTAAATAAGAGGTAAGGTAAACTTATTATCTTACTATATCCTTACTTTTACTTATTATAGCTCTTTAATAAAAGACTGCTGCCTTTAAGCGTAAGCCTGCTGCTTTTAAACGTATTACCGCTATTATAGCCTTAATAAACAAGCTATATAAGGCTATACCTTTGCTTAGCTATTACTAGGCTACCTATTTAACCTATTACTAGTTAAATTATACTATATACGTTTACGTTTAAAGCTTATTAACCTTAGCTAACTTTAATAAAAACGGGTTAACTAGTTAGACAACTTTTACTTTGCCTATTATAAGGACTACACGCCTTTTATATTCTTAGTCTACTTATTTAGCTAGCCTATTAGCCTTATAAACGTAGGACTTAGCTAAGAATAAGGAAGAGAACCTTTTATTAAACACTATAGTAATAGTAGTTATTATATTAGTAGTATTAGTAATAGTATAATTTGTTAAGACGGCTATATTGCCTTTGTTTAAAGACCTAGTCTTAATAAGGTTAGTAGTAGCTTTAGTAATAAAGCCTATAAACTTTATAGTGTAATAGAATTTAGTATAGCTACTATAATAAGGCTAAAGACTAAAGTACTTTATATATTTAGCTCCTCTTACTTACTTAAGGTTTTAACAACCCTTTATTTACTTTATATACGTCTTATCTATCTAAGGCACTTACCCTTTTAGTAGTTATACTAAGTACTTATTAGTACTAAGTATATATAGTACCTTTAGTACCTTTTATATTTACTACTAGTAAAGTTACTACCTTCTTTACACTTTAACTACGTACTATCTTTAGCTTTAAACACGTACTATTATTAGTATAAGGCTAGACACTAACCTTACTATAAAGTATAGCCCTTACTTTATTGTTTAAGATCCTTACTAATTTACTTAGGTTTTTATATTAATAGTTAAGGATATAGTTAACCTATTCCTTATTATAGACTATACTAGTGCCTAGACTAATGCTTATAACGCTTTAGCTAAGGTTTAATATAGTATAGTAGCTACCTTATAGTAAGTATTGTTGTTTTTCTACTTTATTATAACTAAGGTCTAAGCTTTAAAAAAGAGTATAGACGTAGCCTTATAGCGTTAATTTGTAGAATAGTGCTATTAGGCGTTAGTACTACTTAGTAGGCTTGTATTTAATACGTATTTACTAATATTATTACTAAGGGACCTTAGTTATACTTATATTTAAATAGTTATAACGTCTTTTTAAAAGGATATTAAGGCTATCCTTTTTAAAAGTAGTTAAAATATAGTATAAATAAAAGATTTTTAGTAGAACTACTATAAAATAGATATTTTTTATAAATAGTTTAACTAAATTATTAATTTAAAACGTTTTAAAGGTGTAGTTTTTATTATAGTAGCGTTTTTATCTCTTTATTATAAACTCTTAGTGTTTTTAAAGGCTATCTTTAATTTTTCATAAGCGTTTTAGTTATCTTATTATAGCTAGTACTAAGTTACTTTATTATATTATTACTAACGTTACTAATAATATTAAATTACTTTATTATATTACTACTTTTAACGCTTTTTTATAGTTAATATATTTTATACTATATAAATAAGTTTAATATTTTACTAAATAAGGCTTTAAATAAAAAGTAGCCTATTATAATATTAATAACGTTATTATAAGTATATTAAGCTTTATTTAATAAGTATAACTAGCTTACTTACTTATTTATAATAAAATAGTATAAGTATTACTTTAATATTTAATTTACCCTTTTATTTACTTATTTATTTATAAGTAAAACGTTATTAATAGTCTTTATTTAATCTTTATATAATAGTAAAATTCTAACTAAAAAGTGCTTATAAATATAAAGCCTTTATTTAATATAATACTTTTTAATATTTTTTAAACTATAAAAAAACCTTTTAATATATAATTTTTACTAAGTTAATAAAGGTTAATATTATAGTTATTATAATAAAAATAATATACTTTATAAAGTAGTTTATTATAACTAGTATTATATTATATTATTTTTATTTTTATTTATTAATTTTAATAAGCTTATAATTAAGTTTATTAATAGTTTTTTAAATAGTTCTTTTAGTAATAAAAGTAAGTTTAGCTTATTATATAGCTTATATTTTTTAATTACTTACTTTTAATAAACTAAGTATATTATAATATACTACTTTATATTTTTTAGTATATTTTTTTAAAAAAAGTACTTAAATAATAGCTTAGTTATTTTTATAATATTAAAATATTTAATTAATAAGTTATTATAATAAAGCTTTAATAGCTTACTTTATATAAAAAAGCTTATTATAATTTATAGCTTTTTACTTAAAGCTATATATAATAGTACTTTATTTATTATAATAAACTATTTACTTTATATACTATTTATATAAGCTAAGTACTATAACTACACTTATATTTAAGAATCTTTATACTAAGTAGTTATAATAATCTTGTATAACTTTTTACTTAGTTTAAGCTTTAAAGGTTATATAGTAAAAGTAGTTATTATTATATAGTATTATAAAAGTTTAGTAAGTATAATACTTTTATTTATATTTATTATAATTAAACTTTATACTAATATTATTATATTAATAATATTACTTTTAAAATAATTAATAGTATTTAGTTATATAGTAAGGTTATTTTATTATAAAACTAAGCTTTTTAGTTTTTTATTTAATATTAAAATATTTACTTTAATTATTAAGTTAAAGTAGTAGTATAATAGCTTTATTAAAGTAATTAGCCTTATACTTTTAATTAAAATCCTTTTTAACTTATTAGCCTTTTTATATTTTATATATAAAATATATAAGGCCTTAACTCCTTTTATACTTTTAAAATATTAGTAGTATTTATATACTAGCTAAGTTTATAATTATATTAGTATTACTTAATAACTATACTACTTATTTATAAGCTTTATATTAAGTTTATATAATCTATACTATTTATATAATCTAGCTATTTTAATAATATATTTATTAAGTTAGTTAACTTAAGTTAATACTTAATAATAAAATTAAAAAAGGCTAAGTATATTACTTATTTAACCTACTTACTATTAAGTTAAAGCTACTATATAAATATATAAAGGTTATTATAGTTAAATAAGACTTTTATAACGTTTTTACTATTATTTAAGTAGTATTTCTATTAATAAAAAGCCTTTATTATAACTAAAAGCTTTTAATTTAAAGTATTATAATTTAGTTCTACTTTTTATAACTTATATAACTAAAAGGTTATAAAATACTACTTTTATTTTTTATTAAGCTATAAAATAATTACTTTTAATACTATATTTAATATATTAGTTTTTATATAAATTAACTTATTAAAGTTAAAATATTTTAATAATAAAGCTTTTATAAATTTAGCCTTTAATTACTTAAAAGCTTTATAAGCCTTATTATATAGTTATACTTTACTAAGCTTTTTATTATTTTTACTCCTTTTTAATAGTCTTAATAATAATATAGTAATATAAAAGTAGCTTTAAATAAAACGTTTATAAAAGTTATAAAATTTAAGAAAACTTAAATCTTTTAATAAAACGTTAGTTTAGGCTATTTAATAACTATATACACTTAACACTTGTTTATTATAAAGCCTTTATATAATATTTAAAGCTTAAAAATTTTACTTTTTTTAATAAAATTTATTTTTATTTTATTAATATATAATTAAGCCTTTTTAAAGCGTTTTAGTACTTTTTTTAAATACTATATATACTCTTCTTTTATCTTTAAAAAGACTAGAATATTATTAAATTATATAATATAAATAGTGTTTACTAGCCCTTTTAATACATTATTAATATAATTTTAAAAAGTTATTAATACGTTAATTAAGCTAAAGAAAGGAGAAAGGACTAAATACTTAAAGTAGCTATATTAAGTTTAAGAAGGCGGTCTTTTATTTATTACCTTTTTTTATTTAAATTTAGTAATAGGCCTTTTTAATATTTAATTTTAAAAATATTTTATTTTTATATAACACTTTATAATCTTTACTATTAATAGTAATAAGTAATAATTCTTAATTATTATCTTATTTAAGCCTTAATAGTTTATATATAACTATAAGCTCTTATCTTTTTTTAGTATAAAATAAGATAAAAGTACTAGTAAGACTTTTTAAAAAACGTATATATTTAAAGGCTATACTTTTTACTAAGTAACTTTTTTACTCTTTTAACTCTTTTATAATAAAGAGTATATAGCCTTATATAGTAGTTATATTTTTTTAAGTTAATAATATAATTAATATTATAGTATAATAGTAGCGTTTTAGTATTATTAAAATTTAAAACGTTATTATACTTATATATTAAGTATATAAACAACTTACCTTATCCTCTCTTTAATTCTCTACTAATAGTATATTTATTATTATTATATACACTATTACTTTTTTTACTTAGTTAGTATAGTAAAAGCTCTAACTTTAGTTACTCTTATCTTCTTCTTTATTACTTTAAACTACTAACTAGTTTTTATTAGGTTTAACTATATTAAGTACTTTTTAATTATTATTATTAAAAGAAGTATAAGTAGCCTTATTATATTAGGCAGCCTACTAATTCTAATATAAATTTATACTACGTCCTTTCTTTATTCTTATATATTAATTAAATATAATAGTACCTTTTATATACTACCTATATATACCGTTTACTTATTATACGCTTTTAACGTTAAAATCTTTACTCTTATCTTTTATAAACTAATTTGTTTAATAAAGGTCTTACTAATTATATTTAATATAGTAGCTATATTCTATTTTATATTAACTAACTACTTATTCTTTATTTATATCTTAAATTAAAATATATTTATTATTAAAATCTCCTTTACGTTTTTAACGTTTTAACTATTATTAACACTATTTAGTTTTTTAACTACTTACTAGTATTTAGTAATTTAGTTATAACTATCTTTTTTTTATTTAAATACTTATTAACTAAGTGCTTATTATTATTATAAATATAATACTTTAAAATATAGCCGGTTTATTAAAGGTTTTTATTTTAAAATCCTCTTCTTTTTTAGCCTTACCCTTTATAAGTGCTTTAATAATTACCTTAATAATATTTAGTACTTAAATCTTTATTATACGTCCTTTTATCCTAACTACGTTTATAGCTTCTTTTATAGCCTTTTTAGCCTTTATATATATATTCTATATAAAGGCTTTATACTTATTCTTATAAGTAGTATATATCTTATATAATTTTAACGTATATAATTAATTCTTATCTTATCTTTAGTATTATAAGAAGCTTTTATAAGTCCTTCTTAATACTTAAAAATAGATATATATATAAAACTTATACTTGC